>CM077006.1:53384373-56259373 GCA_039090855.1 Macrothele yani | reverse complement strand
GCAATCGATCTTACAAACAGCTCAAGATTTGCTAATTTTTCACAGTGCCAAAAATGTGTGCAGTGAGATCTCTCATAGAAGCTACAAAAACCGCACGAAAAAAAAGGTGATGTTTCATGAAAACACAACGAATTTTGAAGGCAGCAGCTAATTAGGGTACACAAAAAACAAATTTGCTCGTTACACTATCTAAAAACAAAAAGAAAATTCACTCAAGAGAAAGGAGAAACTGGGCTAACAATGCATCCACAGTTTGGGTGGCATATAAACTTTCTAATAATCTATGAGGTTCTTTTATTAGATTGTTAAAAAAAATGACCTGTGCATATAAAAATTTGCTTCCTGCAAAATGACAGTATGGAAGGGTGCTTTTCAATTATTTTAACTAGATATCTAATTAATTATTAGATAATAAATACAATACTTCACATCCATGAAACTTAGTAAATTTCACAAATGTAATGAGATTCTAATGATTAGAAAAATTACCAGTAGTAACCATGACATCAATTGCAGTTATTATTTTAGTTTGCAATTACCAAACATTGATTTACAAAAGGGTCAAGTTCATAACATGGTTATCAGAAAGATAAACTTACCAAAGGATTTCCGCTTAAATCTATTCCAACAATGTCACCACCACCACAAAATTTCTCTTGAGCAAGCTTTACGGTTTCTTCAGCAGCATAAACAGGATTTGTTCGATCAACTGACAAAATTAATTTCACTGATAACGAAGGCATAGTGCTCTTGCATTTGTTAATGGCTGACAAAACAGATTCCACATATACAGAGCGGCTCATAGAACCAAAAACTTCCCTTGGAGTAGTTCGAATCTCAAGGTGACACACACCATCATTATAAAAATCAGTTATCACATCAGTAGTTGCCTGTAATTATGTAAAAAACATCATGTAAATTTACATGAAGTAAAATGATCAATATAAATATCAATTGCTTAATGTTTTATGTGCCTTCCTCATTAACATTGGTTTAATCTAAAGTAAGTTATCCATTAAAATCCTTATATTGATATAAAATAATTTTCACTTACCTCAAGTTTCTTCTGTAGAACATGCCTAGTATGTTTTTCTTTTCCTTATCACATTGAGCCCGTGTTTCTTATATAACCACAAATCTCTCTCTCTCTCTCTGAGCTTCGCAGTGTCTGGCGGAATACTGAGATAATTGTTGTTTTTGTCAATAAAAGAGCTTATGTTTATGGGAGAGCATTGAAATTTTCACCTCTTCAAATTGTGATACTGATAGTCCCAATCTGACCTCATTATTTGGAAATTCCTCCTATCATTTAGCAACAACTATAAACAAGAACTTGAAAACTAAATTTGGCAACCAGTCTAGCTCCAGATGTTTACAGGTGACCAAAACCCAAGATAGATTAAAAACTAGTGTATCTTGAGTTTCTTTTCTTACATAACATGCATAAACCAACACAACATATATTTATCTGTGTTACATGTGTATTGCACTTTATTTATTTAATACTTAAGGATGTTTCTGTGTTCCTGTAACTGTGTGGTACCCTGTGAAAGAGGGCACTGTCATTCTGTCATTCATCCTAAAAGACATCATCCCTCTTCAAGAAGAAATGCAATATGAGATGCACATGGTTGCCTACAAAGTGTTATGTACGATGAATTTGTCACCTTTCACTCCAGAGGAAGGAATGGGCCAAATCCCTGCAATGAGAAACTCCAAGTGATTGGAAAGCTACATTTTAGCACGTCTTTTGTAAAAAAAGATTGTGCTTATGTTACCGGTTTGTCCGTCCATCCGTCTGTACTCACGATATATCAACTATTAGTCCAATTTGAAACATTCTTTTTGCATTGGGAAGCTTGAAATATGCGAATGATGATCCTTCATTTCGTTCTTTTTTTACGTTGTACAATTTCGCCGCTAGAGGGTGTAAATGCAGATGATGTCGAATTCAAAAATATGTTTTATTCCACATATTTGCTTTTAAACATCCGATCGAAAAAGTTCTTTTATCTTTCGCTTCCATATATATTGAAGAGTATTTTAGATATAGTTCTTTTTCAAATTACGCATAGATTTTCCCTAAGGGGCGTTAAAGTAAATTGCATTTTCCCGGTAACTCTTCTTCTAAAACTCCGATTTGAAATTTTTTTTCATCCTCCTGACGGAAAATCTTTTGCATATAATTTCAAATTTTTGGTAAAGAATACTATGGCCACCAGGGAGCGTAAGTGTTAATTTTTGCTTCTGATGTATTTGCCATAAAATCTGAGCTTCTAAAATATCGATTGAAAAAATTCTTTCGTGGACTGATGCCACTCACATCGATAAATCTTTTAGGAATATTTTCTTCTTAAAATACTCCACAGTTTCTCTGCCAGGGAGCGTAGATATATATCTTATTTTTGTCAATATCTCTACTTCTAGGAGTCCGATTTGAAAAATTCCTTCTTTGTTGCATAGTGTTTTCAGTGTGACATGTTTTTCATATAATTTTAAAATTTTCAAGTAACTCATAGACTTTCCGCTAGGGGGAGTAGAGGTAAATTAGGTTTCCCCCTATATCTCTGCTTCTAAATCTCCGATTTGAAGAATTCTTTCTGCACCGGATACAGCTCCTGATGGGAAACCCTTTGCACATATTTCTAATTTTTGAAAAAAATGGTTTGACTACCAGGTGGCGTAAGTCTTAACTTCCGCTTCTGATGTATTTGCAGCAAAATATGAGCTTCTAAATTCTCGATTGAAAAAAAATGTCGGTTGTAGACCAATACTACTCATGTCGACAAACCTTTTAGAAACATTTTCTTCTTGATATAATGCATGGTTTCTACGCCAGAGGGCGTAGATGTATATCTTATTTTTGTCAATATCTCTACTTCAAGGAGTCCGATTTGAAAAATTCCTTCTTTGTTGTTAGTGTTTCCAGTGTGACATGTTTTTTTTTTTTTTTTTTGTATAATTTCAAAATGTTCAAGTAATTCATAGACTTTCTGCTAGGGGCGTAAAGGTAAATTGCTTTCCCCCTATATCTCTTCTTCTAAATATCCGATTTGAAAAATTCTTTCTACACTGGATACAGCTCCTGATGGGAAATCCTTTGCACATATTTCTAATTTTTGTAAAAAATGGTTTGACCACCAGGTGGCGTAAGTCTTAACTTCTGCTTTCGATGTATTTGCAGCAAAATATGAGCTTCTAAATTCTCGATTGAAAAAAACGTCGGTTGTAGACCGATACTACTCATGTCGGCAAACCTTTTAGAAACATTTCCTTCTTGATATAATGCATGGTTTCTACCCCAGGGGGCGTAGATGCATATCTTAGTTTTGTCAATATCTCTACTTCTAGGAGTCTGATTTGAAAAATTCCTTCTTTGTTGGATAGTGTTTTCGATGTGAAATGTTTTCCCTATAAATTCAAAATTTTCAAGTAAATCATAGACTTTCCGCTAGGGGCACAAAGGTAAATCGCATTTTCTGCTTTATTTCTGCTCCTAAAACTCCGATTTGAAAAATTCTTCCTGTATCGCATACAAGACCTGATGGAAAATATTTTTCACATAACTTCTAATGTTTGGTAAAGAATGGTTTGGCCACCAGGGGCTAAAGTGTTAATTTCTGCTTCTGGTGTATTTGTAGCAAAATATGGGCTCCTGAAAACTCGATTAATTTTTTTTTCTTGGACTGATGCTGCTTATATAGGAAAACCTTTTGAGAATACTTTCTTCCTAAAATAATGCATAGTTTTTCCACCAGGGGACGTACAGTCACGTCTTATTTTTGTCGATATCTCTGTTTCTAAGAGCCCGATTTGAAAAATTCTTTCTGTGTTGGAGAGCGTTTCCGGTGCGAAATGTTTCTCATATAAATTCATGTTTTTCTTAATGCACAAGTCTGCACCCAGAAGGTGTAAGCTCACGATTCCGTATACAGAAATATCTGAGGGATTAAAAACCCGATTGAAAAACTTCTTTCTTACGTCAGATACTATTGTTTTCCATACCGGTTCCATTGACTTTGAATAGCTTTGATAAATTTAATTTGCGTCAGAACAGATTCAAAAGACATGCTTACTACACCCGAAAATTTGGTGTCATCTTTCTTGTTAAAGGTACAGTGGAAGCCGAATATAACGCTGTCGGTTATACCATGGAATCAGATATAACGTAGGTCCAATCATGCCACCCAAAGAAATACATACACAGACAATACCCAGATTCAGATATACACGTTATAATAGGCTTCCACTGCTATTAGCTACTGCTACAGTAACTACATTCTTTAAAAAGTATGGTAGAACTACAAATACGTTTTCTAAAAAATAGCTAGTTACACTACTTTTTCTGAAAAGTAGCAACTCTTACTGTTTTTCTACATTTAGTCTTAAGTTAAGAATGGAATTTCTGAAGATGATCATTATATGTATGCTCTTACATATGGCGTTCAGAGCATCATACCATGGCAAATTACAAAAGTAATTTATTTTTGTACTTACCTCCACTCTGATCATCATATGTAACACATTTTAACACATTCAGTAGCATGTATTCCAGGCTAGCTGAAATGCCCAGGGAATTCAAATAAAAACACTATCAACAAGCATCTACGAATTAATATTTGACAAAGAGAATCGAATATCTCGATATTAACTGTCCTCAATGAAACCCCTTTCATGATCATCTCGTATGTGCTGTCCTCACAGATTGACTGAAAAGACCATCTGTGAGGACAGCAATTTAGCATAAGTTAATGTTGATAATACTTTATGATTAACAATTTCATGAACTTTCACAATGTAATTCAAGTCAGGTATGTGACTGTAGGCAGGATGCACTCAGTTCTCCTGTTCAAGAGAAAAATGCTTCAAGAAACTGTAAAAGTCACATGATTTGAAGATTTTTTATTTTACTTTTTTAAAAAGTAGCTTGATTTGAAACATAATTTTCAGCTACAACCTACTTTTTTTTTTGTTGCATGCGACTGCTGCAACTAAATTTTTCTATTTGTAGTGATGCTACCTGCCATGCTACTGTTGTAAATGTAGTGTGGTACTTCCAATCACTGGAACCACAGTGATTGGAAGTACCACACTACATTTACAACAGTAGGCTTATGGAAACCCTTTACTGTGGGAAATCTAGTAACTTTACTGCAAGAAGTAAACTTTCAAGAGGTGTCACTACAACCAGAGTTGTATAAAAATAAAATGCATCTGCGTACACAACCATTGAAACAAGAAACTTGCTGCAAACCCGCAAAGTGTGAACCATGATAACAATAGAATAAGATAATTTAAAGAAAAATTGATAAAACAATAAATGATTAGAACATTACACATTCCAATGAGAACAACATAAGTACATTACAACTGAATGTGCAGCAGTGTGTGTGAAATGAACTTTCATGGCAAAATATTAAAATATTAGATATGAACCTCATAAAAACAAGATACCATTGTAATTAAAACTTTCTATATCCAGAAAAACAGTTCCAACAATGAACCTTCAAAAATCATGTATAGCATTTTCAACAAGTTAATTCAAAAACATTAGACTTACAAAATACAAAAGGAAATGATCTTAATTTAATAACTGGCAACTGCAAGAGGAACCTGGCAATACAATTTTAATTATTTCCATGTAAACAAAACTTTTGATACAGTTCCTATACATTGAGCACAAGCCTTGGTAAAATCCAGAGGCCAGAAACATCTATAAAAACAAAAGAGCTCAGAAGATGTGAAAAATAATTGAAAGTTCTTCAAGTTAAAGTAGAATTAAGTATATTAATCTGGGTAAAGCCCTAAATAAGTGTTTTAATTGCTGTAAATGAAATTTTCATTTTTTATAATTTTTAAACTACAAACAAAAACTATCTGCAAAACCTGCTGAAAATTTGGAAACTATCTGTGTACAGTGTACGCAAGTATGTCTATATTCTACTACTCTGACTACAACATTCACTTGACTAGAGGGTTAAATACAGGGTGTCCAACAAAGAGTGGTTACATGTCAAAATGTCTCATGAGGGGAAAACGAAAATTAGGAGAATACAATTTTCACCATAAGAAAAAGCAACACAAAATGAAATGAATAACAAAAAACATGGCTTTCACCACATGATAGCGGCATTCTCCAAGTTTTACATGCTGCTTATTCCAATGAGAATGTATGTGAATATGCACATGTGCAAAGTTAAATGAAAGCTGCATTGCACAGGCCAGGTGCATTATCCATGTTGTAAAAGCCATCATGATGTCATAAATGTGTGTCAACACTTACGCACACTTGAATACCAGATAGACACTGTAAGAGATACAAACAGTGCTCATGTTGATGTGCTATAAATTTTGTGAGTTGCTAGTTCTTACGGTGAAAACTGAGTCTTTTCTTAATTTTCTCGTGGAATATGTTGGAAATGCACCCATTTTTTC
Organism: Macrothele yani; assembly: GCA_039090855.1. Taxonomy (NCBI): domain Eukaryota; kingdom Metazoa; phylum Arthropoda; class Arachnida; order Araneae; family Macrothelidae; genus Macrothele; species Macrothele yani. The sequence goes on along the minus strand of CM077006.1, from coordinate 56,252,938 downwards.
TGATACTCTTTGCAGTGTAGCCACACTCACCTGATCATATCTGTGTCCCTCTCAAATGCATGAAAACAACTCACAAACCATGACTGCCAACATCACCAGTACAGTTTTAATGGAAACCACACAAATCACGTGCCCTGTCAAAGCAGTAAAAACTGCAGTAGACAATCTGTCAAAAGCTAACTGTACCAGAAATTCCTGTAAACATAACTTCTTAAGTTTCTGACCTATTGGAAAATTCCTAGCTGCCTTGCTGGTCGAATGGTCTGAGCCACAGGCTTCTGGCCATTTGTCCGAGATGAGCCTGTGTCCCAGGCTGGATGATGCAAGTGTGGTGTGTTTGTTTGATGGCACTGGCTCTTCCATGGAATTAGCTGCCCAGAATTAGAGATGGGCTATAAACTTTAATGGAAGCCACTAAACCAGAAAATGAAATTTAAAAAAATCCAGGAGAACAACAACTGGAACAGATTACATAAAGTAAATGTCAGTTTCAGTACATAAAAATCAAAACAGCAGGGTGCATATCATGCAGACCAAAGACTATTAGTTTTAAGTCCAGAGTGTTTGATGCATCTGATTATGATACAATACAACTATAGGCATTATGACATGTACACATGTAAATGCGAGAGGGGGGGGGGTGTATCTCTACTGTTCAGGCAGATTTTTCTCAGTAAAACTAAAGGCAGGGCAATCGATTTTTCTTTTACAGAAATTAACATAGGCAGATAAGTAGAAGAATGAAAAAAGAGCAAAACTTTAAACTAACAATCTTTGGAATTAACTTTTTTACAGGTCTTATAGAGGTTATTATTAAAAAAAGTTGGTGGTCAAATTTTTTTAATAATAACCTCTATAAGACCTGTAAAAAAGTTAATTCCACAGTACAATATGAACAGAGGTGCCATAAATTCATTTACAACTAATAATCTTGGCAAGACAACCAGCCACCTTTTTTTAACAGGGTACAAGGGTTTCACATTTCCTCTAAATTAAATCTAATTTTGCTGATTGATCATCAGCTTGCATTTATTGCTGCAAAGCTGACTATGATTTAAATGACATAATAGTTTCCCAATCGTGAAATGCTTTATTTGGTTTGAACTTTGAACTACACTTAGCCTACAAGAGAAGGTTTTGTTAAGCTAAGGTTTGTCCCTAACCTTGTTAAAAGGATTATATAAGGGAATAGAAGTTTCCATTTAGCATATAATACATTAATCATTAATGTTGTGGGAACATATTAATGGATCAGTAGAAGAAAAATTATCCTCTAGCATTAGTAAAAAATTTGAAGGAATTGGTCAGTAAATTTGAAGTTCTAGGATATTATTCTAGCAAGTTTAGATGCAGTCTCTATGTACATCAAAAACGAGTGGTTTTTCAGGAAGAGGCCAAATGACAAAAATATCATCAACATAATGAAGCCATAAGGTAGGTTGCATAAAGTAGGTCCTAAAAAAGGTCTATTGCAACTCATAAACTTCATTACTGAAAAATTCTCTTCCATAAGATTCACTATTAATGAAAAAATTGGTGGCAAGATAAATTTCTTGGATATCAGTATCTCCAAAAATAATAATCTCCTATCCACTACAGTCTACCATAAACCAGTTTCTACCAATAGAATTATTCCATTCAATTCTCATACTTTCCACCAATATAAACTTTCAGTTCTAAAGTCTCTTATCCACTGAGCTAATTTGGTCTGTAACAATGAAGATAATCTAAAAACTGAATTTGCTAACTTGATTGCTGCTCAACATGGCTTTCCCTCTCACCTGATTTCAAAATTAACTCAGAACTCTAAAAAAAAAACAGTTGTTGCTCTTCAACCTGTATTGCCAAAAAAAAGGAACTATTGTTTGCTGGTTCTATCCCTTTCCTTAAATTTTCTACATACAAGCTCATCAGTATCTTCAAAACAGAAGGATGTACAGACGTGCTATTCGCTCTTCTCCTTCAATCTCTGTACTCTTTCAAAATGACAGTGACCCTAGATCACTGTTTTCTTCTCCGTGAGTGTATAAAATTTCTATCAAGACAAATGACGAATTAACAGCGTATGTAGGAAGTTCATTCCGGAAAATTCTTTCTAGACTTCAGGAACATAAATCTGATGTTAAATCTGGAAAACCTTCCTCTTTTTTGTCTCAACTTACCATGGCTGACACTTCTGCTGTTCCACTATGGTCTGATACAAAAAAGTTGGTTACTTTCCAAAATCGTTTTGCTCTGAGGTTCAGAGAATGTTTTTTTTTTTTTTTTTTTTTGATTGGAGGTTTAACGACCACCGTAAGCAACTCAAATGGGCTATAAGCAGTCGCCCGTCCCTAATTTAGGGTCACTGGTTCCAGGGAAGGGAGAGAACCAGTGCCGTAAGACAAACACAACATCCATTCAGAGAATGTTTGGAAACTTTATTTTCCACAAATTGTAACTCTGATCTTTCCATTTATGTTTCATACATTCGGGAATCACTCATTGCTTCACGCCACCTGGAGCTACCATTAAAAAACTTACCTTTCCAATCTGACAATACAGCAAATCGCAGTCGCACTGATGAAGTCCATAGCAATGGCTGAAATATATTTGCCTTAAAAAACATTATATGTAACTTTAAGCATGCCTCCAACTACCATAAAACCCTACTTATTTATGTACATCAACATCAGTTCAGACCTCATAGAATTTCTGGGAGAAAATTAGGCAGACAAATGCTTTTGGTGGACACAATACAAGAAAATTCACAGAACTTCATGAACTGCTTTTGTTTGCATTCAAACACAACTTCTTCCAATTTTAAAAAATAAGTTCTACAAAAGACCTCAGGCTCAGCCATGGGTTCTCCTGGGGCTCCCTTTTTGACAAACTATTACTTGGGAAAACTTGGAGATAAAATAGCCCTACCCCAACCTTAACTTCATTATTTTGCCTGCACTTGAGATATACGGATGGCATCCTCATAATAGTTAACAGCAATAATAACACTCTCCCAGAAAATATTTTCAACCTGTTTAATACATTACATACATACCACTAAGCTGTTCTCTGAGATTCAGAGGTTAGCTCCAAAAAGAAATACAAACTACCAGATATTTTTACTTACTGTTGTTGTATCAAACTTCTCCATTTACAGCGATTTTTACATACAACTCGAGCTTCACTGATATCTATTACACGCCATACACAAGATCTTTTATACTTCATACTCATAACCTTTTTCTCATGCAGACACTCCTGAATCTGATTCACCCATGTCTTTCTTGGCCTTCCTCTGCCTTTCCTTCCTGCCACTTGGGCTAAAAAGATTTTCTAGTTAACATCGCATCACTCATTCTTTCAACATGGCCAAACCACCTAAGCATATTAGTCTCCACCTTGCTAACAACATTTTGCCTCACATCACACAACTGCAACATATCTTCATTCCTCACATGATCAGAACGTGTCTTACCACAAACCCCCGTAAGTAACGCATTTCTCCAGCACACAAACAACTCCTATGTTTCTTATGTAGTACTCAGGTTTCACTAAAATACATCAGAGTAGGAACAATTACACTGTCATACACAGCCATGTGGGACTCTCTAAAGCCCCATCATTCCTGTGAAAACCTCCCAGAGTAGCTATGACTTTCAACGAAGAATTCACCGGCCTACTAATTTCACCATCCAATTTGTTCTCTCTGTCAAACATGCTTCCTAAATACACAAACTCACTCACCTGGTCGATCACTGTGCCATTTATGCTTACATTACATTCAGTGCTACCAGTTCCTCTCTCAAAGACCATAACTTTGGTTTTTCCCTTATTTATAGCCTAGATGATTATCTGAAACTCACTTTAGAACTTCAGCAAGACCTAACACTATGTAACAAGGTTCTGAACTAGCACTTTTACCATCCTCCTACATTACATTTAATGTGGTAACACAATTCCTAGAAAAATAAAGCCCCCCCTTAGATTCTTCAGAAACAATGAGGAAACTCTGTAAAGAAGAATTAAAATGTACACTTCCAGAAAATAACTATCCTTCTACAGTAATAGAGAAAATTATAAAAAAAAAACAAGTTAAACTGCAAACAACCAAATAACAAAGTTAATAAAAAAGCTAAATAACAAAGCTAATTAAGCTAACCAGAAAAATCCCTTATCATAAAGAGTTGTTCAAAAAACTTTTCTGAGAATTAACAAAAAATTCCATGTTTCAAATTTTTTAATTTTATTTTTTATAATAAAATTTAAAAATTCTTCCCTCCTAAAAAGCAAAAAGAAAGCAATGTCTTGCTACAAGAAGAAGTGGTCTACAATGTAAACTACAATTGTGGAAACATCCATGTAAGAGAAACTGGGAGACAACTTTGAACCTGTGTAGCAGAACTTAGAGCAGCTATAAGAAATGTTACCAACAAAACAGAACTTGACAGACATTCTTAATACTAGATATTCAATTAACTGTAACTCCATAAAAATTCTATCACATCAACAGCACTTTGTAAATGGAAGTTAGAAGAAGATGTGCAAATTGCAAAAAAGAGGAGCCACAATTAACGAGCACAAAGGCTGGGTGTTTCTGTACAAGTAGCAACACCTACTGTCTTGAGTTAGTCCTAGCAAATGGCTGGAGTTCAACCCAAAATCTTGACAACAACAAGAGAAAGAGTTTCATCCTAGTAATCCCTATAAAACTAAACTTTATGATAGTCACCAGGATTTGCCATGGCTTCATTAATACACAAGAAAAATAAACTACACAACATGAAAAAGCTGAATGAAAATGTTTGTGGTCACCCACCTGAACAGATTTATGATGCTATACTTGAAGCTGTACAACAGATTAAGTACCATATGTAGTAATGAAGCAACCACAAATGGACCAGGGAAACATGATGGTGAAGCAACAACAATTTTATAATTCAAAGAATTATTAATGAGAAAAAGATCAAAATTCAGAGTTTTGTGAGTGGCAATGTCAGGAAACATTACAATTTTATCAAATCAGTTGAAATGCAGAGTATGGTCAAAACAAAATTAAAAAGCTTCATTTTTCTGCCTTGAGAATCAGTGGGGGTTAATGCAGAAGCAAACCTACTTTATACATTGATATTTTCGTATGGAAAATGTGACTCAATAGCATCAATCATTACCAAGTAATAATAAAATAGATGGCAGTGGTCAGTATCACTATAAGAATGACAGGGATGACAGATGAATTTGACAGAGTGAGATAAGGAGATTTAAGTCACATTAGACACAAGTGGCATTCTCACTAAGAAAGTTGTCAATATGGGACATCACAGCTAATGAATGCACATACACAACCACATACACCAGCATGTAACTAAAATAAAGTTTATATCTGTGCTTTTGAGAAAAGAATTGCAAATGGAAAAGTGCACTTTCAGTCACCTGGTCATGTCTAGATGTTGGTGGACATGTGTGATATGTTAATATCTGCTGGGATATAAAGTGTAGCAATATGAAGGTTATTCACAAAATGGCACCAGTCAGTCTAGCTCTTATTTTGGCATACACATTTTTCACTTAAAACATTGTTCTCAGATGTTCATGCTTCCACAGAAAGATAACATATGAAGTGTATATTCTCAAGTCATTGTTTCTCATGCACTCCAACATAGAGCTTGGAAATAAAGCAAATCAATGTCTATAACCACAAATATTGAGAATATACACACACTGGCCACTGAATTAGAAACCTTTATGCAGATGCATATATACATCACTCACACAGTGTATGTGCAAAATATGTGGTCATGTGTGTCACCACGTAATCTAGGCAACTATTTAAGACTGCTGCTCATCAGTAATTGTGAATAGTGTTAATCATAATGGGAAAAACAAAGGATTTTTCAGAGCTTAATAAAGGGTTTATAATGGGTGCCCATGAGCGATGATTCTGAAAGCAGCAGAGCAGCTTCCTTAAAAGGTGAGATATCCAAAGTCTTTAATCAGTGGAAAAAATAACTCATATTGCTTGTCTAAGAAGCGTATCTGTGGTGCAATGACAATCTCTCAGGAACAAGATTACCATCATCTGAGAAGGCTTATTATGGAGAAACAGGACTTCCTGTGTGCAGCAGTTGACCAAAGCATTCAGTGAATACTCTACATCTCCACAACTTATGCACAGGGAATATACATACGAACTTGTGTAAGTTCATTAATTTCTGTTTCTTGTGTTACTGTTAGCTTTCCATACCATGGCAAAATTATAACGATGTTCATGAAAAACCATTAAAACAGTTGAAGTTAAAATTGAAAAAATGGCTTACTTGTTAAATTGCAAGCACCTGGTCTACTTCAAATGCTACTTTGGTCCCATTCACATTGAAACTTTGATTCAAACGCATAGCAAAGTAATCAAAAAGATCAAAGCAAATGAAAATGACAACAAACATTGAGAGACAAAATGAATAAAATGTAGAATTTGTACTAAAATTAGGCAAAAAATTGAAGGTTCACAAAAGAAACTGTTAACAACAAAATCTCAAGAATCGTGACAAGAATTGTCAAATATTAAAACATTGAATAAAGATTGCCGTCCTCCACATTCTCCAAATGCATTTTGGCATGTGTACTCAGTGACAATTGAACAGTTAATAGCTGATGTTTGGCCACCACCATCTCCATACAACTGCACTGGCCTTCTGCCATGTAACTGCTTATCATTCTTGTCATCTGCACTGTGGTAATCTGTTAGTGCGCCATCTGGTGGTCGGATGCTAGACCTTACTTCATGTTGGATACTATGTGTTTTCCGTTCATTTCTTCTACTTTTTTTTTTTTTTTTTTGTTTCATTTCTTCCTATACCAGAAATTTCCATGCATTCAAAAGATCTACAGGGAGATTAGTATTACAATTGATGTTTTTGGTATTTTCTATCATAATGGCTTTAGCTGTTAATATTTGTCGACCCTTAGGGTGTGAACATATTAGTTCGATATTTTCCCAATCGGGTATTGCCGTGTTTTCAAGACAATATTGAATCATTGATATTCTTAATTGTTTTTGTTTCCAGTTCTGTAAGTGTTTCTTCAAACAGACATTTAAGCTAGGTTTAGTACTTCCAATATATATTTTAGGATTCATAGTTGAGTTTTGGTGCCTTATCGGGATCTTGTATACACGGGATGCTGCCATATTAGCAAAATATTGAAATATATTCACATTATATGTGCAAGGAATTTAAGAGGAATGGTATTGGCAGTTGCACAAGTATACAGAAACCAGATTTCTGCAAAGAACTGGAAAATTTGTCTACAGTGGTGTCACAGGAACACCATGACTAGACACTGGAAAAAAAGTCCTGTGATCTGACGAGTTATGGCAAACTTTGTTCTGTACCAATGATGTGTAGAGTTTGCTGGGAGTTATGAAGTAGTAGACCCAGCTTGCCTTGTAAATAGAACTAAAGGTTCTGGAGGTGGTGTCATGATGTGGGACAAGTTTTGTTGGTACAGAAAGGGTCTTCAGATATTGCTGGAAGGTCGAGTGTTCTCCAAGGATTATCTGCACATTGTTGTTGATCAAGTAAATCCTGCAAAGTTGATTTTTTATCCAGCAGGTGATGGCTGTTTTATGGATGGCAATGCTACTGAACTGTCCATTGCATAAGATATGTTCAGCAATGGTTCACAGAGCATGACAGCAACTTCCACCATCTTCCCTGGCCACCACTTAGCCCAGATCTGAACCCCATTGAGAATGTATGATACATGTTAGAAAAATAGATCCGGGAGCAAAGTCCTCTTCCATCAAATCTGAGTCATTTAAAGGACTATCTAGTGAATGTCTGGTATACTTTAAATGCATTCCAAACCTTGTGGAATCTATGCCAAACTGTAGACATGCTGTAATTTGGGCTAAAGAAGGTCCAACCCAGTATTGAATAAAAGTTTCTAATTCAATGGCTGGTATATATATATATATATACAAAAAGATCTGGCAAGTTAGATACAATCAGTGACCCTAGTGTTGAAGGCTGCTAATCTAGGACAGGCAGAGTGAAATGCAGAAATCTAGAATCTATAGAAAACTAAGTTAAAATCTGCAGAAAAATATCATAAAAGAGTGGAATATATGAGTAAAACTCATATTAATTGTGAATTTCCTTTGAAGACCTTAATACTTCACATATGCCACCTGAAAAAAAATGGTGAATTGATAAGGTACATTTTTACAACATATATATTTGGTGATTTAAGCATTTTTCTAATCAACTTGGGGCTTTCATCATTTCAAACCAAAACCCTGTTTTGAAATTCAACCACAAAATGACTTATTTCACAGTTGATGATTTTACATTGTTTGTCTACATTTGTAAAAAAAAAAAAAAAAAAAAAATCTTTGCAAAAAATTGAAATAAAAACTTGGTGAAAACAACTTTATTTTAAAACAAATTTACTCCATATTGTAAACTTTCTTCTGTAAATTATAATCTTAAATTCTGAGCTCAGTTTTCCAAAAGTTTAAAGTGAGTCATTTAGCTAAAATGTGCAAAAGTAAAATCAGTCAAAAGAAAAAAAAATGTTTTAAGATGTACAAGAAATCCAAACATAAGATTAAAAGTGCGTATTTTTGTAACACAAAATCCAAACAGATTTCAGACAAAATTCAAACAGATTTTAGACAAAATTCAACAAAAACCCAGACTTTAACAAAAAATTACTTTTCAACAATACCTACTATCTGGACAGCTTCTGGTGAATCAGTTATTTCATGTATCAATTTGAATATTCTAAAGCAACTGAAAGTAAAATTTGCATGAAAAATGATCAGCAAACCATTTTATGGACACACACACACACACATGCATTTCTGAAATAAATTAACTTTATGGAAAGATAGTAAAAATACATTATTCAAAACATATCAGTTTAGGTATTGTAAAAATATGTACTTTAATAAGGATTAAAATTATTCTAAATAAAGTAATTTTTAATACATGTGTACACATACATTAGATAATACTATGCAAAATTTGACCTGGCATTAACAAATCCAATAAGGCTAGGATTTTTTTCTACTTTATCGAAAGTAATATGCAAAAATCGCACAGAACACTTTTATTTTTTCATACATTTCTTTGTAGCAGCCAACTCTTTATTAATGCTTTGCAAACTATAGAATTTTGCACATCATAAAACCTTCATAAGCATGAGGTTCTGTGTTCATAAAATGAATTGGGAGATACAATTTATTAATCCTTGCAATATTCACAAATACAAACTGTTCTTTTCTTGAAAATTTGTAACAATTTGCCAGTGTGTACAAACATATACTGTTTGACAGATTTATTATAACATTCATATTATGTTTATGATCACACATCCACAGGTCACGTAATTACTAAAATAACGGTTGCAAATGAGAGCATTTCAGAAATTTTGTACCAGACAAGGTCTAGGCAAAATACCTAAACATATCATCATTTATATATCATTTTTCAAGTATATATAGACACTTCAAATATTCTAAATCAGTTCTTTGTCTCACCTTCTGTTTTTAAGTTCAAATGGTAAAAAGGACAGAAATCTTACTGTTTGTATGATTTAGCCAGTGTGCTAAAGTAGATGGAAAATTCGTTTGAAAAATAATAAACTCCTGGATAACACTAGAAAAATTTTAAAGAAATAATTTCTACAAACTAAAGTATTATTTTTATAGGAAAATTAAAAAAAAAATAACTTTATCTCCTTCATGCTCTCAACACGTTTACTATAACTGCAATGGTTACAAGGTTACCAGATGAAACCAGTTTTCTGGGAGTATGAACCCTTATGAACTGATGGAACACTACCTTTTCTCAGTTTCAAGACCCTTTAACTTCTTATTTATGATATCTTACCATTTAATTTTAAGTGAATACCATTTCACTTTATCACCAGTTTTCCTTATGTCTGCCAGATTCAGTTTCACTAAGCACTTGTTTAAAAAAAACATCTGATAAAAGATCACTACATTTAATAATTTGTTTTTAAAAAAAATCAAGCTAGTAAACACAAAATTTCTATTTAAAAAAAAACTCAATATGAAAAATGATGATGCTGCTTGCTGCCTTACTACAAAAGATGAGATCACCAGTAAATAAATCCTGATAGTCTATCAAAAGAAGTTCTCATTTTGAATTTACTAATATCATACAGTATCTAAAAGAGCAAAAGACCATTTTTTTTAATTTACAAATAGTATTCTGTAAGCACACAAACCAGCTTTTTAAATTCAAAATCACTCCCACCAAAATCAAATAAAAAAAAATTTCAGAACACTTTCATCTCTTTTGTAAGTTGACACATAAAGGAAATGGTGAATTATAATTCCTATAAAAATATCATTCATCAAATTTTTAGGTTAGATTCCAATTTATTATTGGGAGTGACTGCAGGAATCTGGTGATGCTACATGTGTAGTAATGACCAGCCATTTTAGTCATTAACTGTGCCTCTTTTATTAATTTCCACACCTTCTTCTAACTTCCTTTTCACAAAGTACTGCTGGTGATATAAATTTTTTACGGAGTCCCAGTTAACTGAATGCCTGGTGCTTTGGATATCTATCAAATCCTGTTTTGCTGTTAATATTTTTTATTGTGGCTTCATGTTTTGCTACACAAGTCTTAAGATATCTCTCAGTTTCTCGTATGTAGGCCACACCATAAGGGCAGTCTACTCTCTAGACTACTTCATCTTGCAATAGAATATTGTTTTCTGCCCAGGAGCAAGACAAACACAGAATCTTTTGCTAATTCTCTGAAGTTTTTAAACAAACATTTATGGTAAGTAACTTTCCTGATTAATTAAAGGTTATTGATTGATGGTTTTTTATTTAACTTCATCTTTCAATTATTGTAAAAGGGTAATTATTTTCTGAAAGTGTGGCTTTTAATTCTTCTTCAAAAATCCTAGTAATCCCACAAATTCAACATCAATTTAAGTAATAATATAAAATAATTTATGTGTTTGTAACTAGGCTTACTGTAGTTCTTCTTTTTTTAACACATAGCAGAAATGACGAAAATCTTTAATTAAAGCCATTCAATTAATCTTTTTAGCCATCCCTGTAGTGCTGTGAACCACTGCACATGAACATGTCAACATAAAGATCTGCTCCCCATTCCAAGCATTCACCAAATTCCACAATTACTTGGTAATAATTGATGACATGGCTTTTCCCAGACTTAATTCATTACAACTATTTTTAAAGTATGGGGTTTTTTACTAAGGAATAAAGTAGGTTTTAAGTCAAATTTTTTAGGTAGTACCCCTACCCTTTCTCAGGATTGCAGCTACAGTAGGTGTAGCCATTCATGACATAAATTCCAACCTTTCAAATCATTTAATGCTGTACCTCTTCTTTTCCCTATTTCCAGTCCTGTCAATTTTCTTTTGAAAAACTGCTGTTGGTGTGCCAAAACTTCTACAGTGTCCTAAAGTACTTTATGTTCTTCTCTCTCTTTCTCTCTCTGTCTTTGCCAATCTGGTTTTAAACTGTCTCCCTGTTTCTCCCACAAAGCTGGGACCACACTCATACCTGACTTAAAAATTTCCTTATCCCTTAGTAAAAATCACATAATTTTAAAATAGTTGTAATTCACAATTATTTCAAAGTGTTCCAAGATTCTTGCTGCAAGTCATGTGGTTTGAAAACAACAGCACTCAAATGAATACATATGTGAAAATGCAAATAAATTTGGAATTTATATTTTGAAATTTAACTGTAAAAGTGAATTGATCTCAAATAATATCTAACTTAACATGAAGAAAAAGGAAAAACGAATTACAGAAAACTGTATCATGGTATTAAAAAAGCCCCTAAATTTTTCAATACAGCTACAATACAGAAACTATCAAGGAATGAACTCATACAAAATATACTCAAATTATTTATTAGGTAGCATATTTTTTTAATAAAAATGTTTAATAAGCATTTTGAAAAGACTTTTGGAACTATAATATAAAATCATGTACAAAATTCTTACTCTTTCAATGAACTAGTTAATGAGAAACTGAACTTTGAGTCAGACTGTATTATACTCTTTGGGCAAGATTTCTGCTTCATAGCTATCAGTTTATTCATAGTGACTTCACTAAGTGATCCATTGAGGTGGGCATGCAGTTCCTACAAAAGGAAACACACAATGGACTATTTAGTTTATCAGGATGCACACAAAGAGAAATGTGTGTAAAGATAAATCAAACAGTTGTAAAGAAATGTTTCAAACAGGGGTTCAACACAAAGGCTATAAATTTATAATGAATACAAAAAACCTTAAAACTCGAACCTTTTTTTATTGCATCTTGCATTGTCTATCTTATAGAAAGCTCTGGATAACATTAACACTTGTTGGCTCTTGTAACATTTTTTCTTCTGTTCCTTTTTTCTTGTGTTCCATGTCCTGTTCATTTGAAAGCATGACATATAAATGAAGCAGGCAGTTCCAGAATCAAAAGATCAGTTTAAAAGATTTGATTAAGAAACTGAGCGTTGATATTTAAACTAAGTTAAATTTTTTTTTTATAATCTAAAGCAACTTATGGGAATTTACTAGGAAATGTTTTCATTTATAGCAAATTTTCGGAGAAAACTCTTCTCCTTCTTCAGGCTCTCTAGTTGTTGTCACTTTTTGCTTGTCACTATCATGGTTACGGTTTACCTTGACGGTTACGTTTAACCTTGACGGTTTAGGTTATTTTTCACCAAATCCTGCCAGATGTTAGGCAGGGAAAATCCTTTGCAGTCATTGATGATGGAATTTTGTTTTTTCTCAATCTCTATTCCTTCTTTCAGTTTTCTTTTTGGAAATTGCTTTGGAAACTGATTACTTTAAGGGAATTCCAATCCATGCTGTGCCCAGTTTCTCTAACATGCCTATCTAATCCAGGTCAGCAAAAATTTTTAGTTTCAACAGTCTATTTGTGGTTTATATCAATACTCTTGTTTGCTTATAAACTACATAGGTCATGTAACAAAAGCAGGTGTGCACCAACGAATAGCTTGGTTCTATGTAAGGAGCATAGAAATGAATTGATGCTGATAATGAAACATGAAGGCATGCATTTTTGCTGACCTTCTCAACATCAATCAGTCCATACCATGAAAGAGACAGAGTGAAAGTTAGTGCAGAAAAAAAGTCTGATTATTTCAAAACACACTTATTAGCCTCTTCTTAAGTCTGCCCTCAACAAAAAATGTCTGGGAGAAGACAAAGTATCATAAAATACAGTACAGTACAACCTGCTTATAACAAGGAACTGGGGATCACACGATGGAAACCCTCATTAAATCCAGGAGCTTACTAAATTTATTTTGGGATGAAAATTCCTGCCATGTAAAAATACATATTGTATTTTTCGGTGTATAAGACTTTTTTTCTTGAGAAGATTGGGCCTTGACTTATATGCCACACTGACTAATCTATTGAAATTTGTCAGTGAGAAAAAAATATTGTGCCTTAAATTTGGTCATGATCAAAGCATCCTGAAAGGTGATATTACATTGTTCAGAAACCATTCCAAAAGCATACAAAATGTAATGTTTCATTCACTAAGAACTTGTATGAAAGCTTCTGAAATGAATATTTCCATTCAACAGAAACACTAAAATTGCTGTGACCGATTTGGAGTGGTAGCTGTCGTGTATTAATTGCATCACCCTCATGATCCCTCCAAGACTCCATGGGTGGCATTCACTTCTGGCTTTGCAAAGCAGCCAGAACTATAATGGGTGCATCTCACTCCCTATAGCAGAAAGTTCCTTATTAGTCTGCGACAGATATCATGGTGCCACAATAAATCTGCAGGTGATCACTGGACAAGATAACTACTAGATGGGAAGAACAATTAAAATTTGCACGAGTATAGATTTAAAGAAAAAGGAATGAAACTATCCACCTTATATGTTTTCTACCTAAAATAACAAAAAAATCTAGCCTAGGTACTACACTAATTGCAAAAATTATGATCAAGAACCCCTGGCCCTCTGTGCCTAGAATTTCACCTCCATGTTCAACCTGAAACACAAAAATTTATTTAATAAAATTATATTTAACAAAAAATACTGGGCAGATGGGACCTCGCTAGAGAAAAAAAAATTACAATTACGGGAGAAATCTTCACTCCTGCCTATTTCCGTTTTCGATCTTAAATGCAAATGTAATTAAATGATACTTAAGCAATAATACAGTGCAGGGAAAACACTGTGGAAAAAAAAAGATAACTTTGGGAGGAATCTCCGCTCCGTCCTACTTCCGTTTTTGGAGAATTTTTCTCCATTTTCGGTCTTAAATACAAAAAACACAACCACTAATGTAATTAAATGGTACTTAAACAATAATACAGTGCAGGGAAAACACTGCGGGAAAAAAAGAGATTACGGGAGAAATCTTTGCTGCTTTTATCTTCCGTTGTCGAAACTTTTTGCCTCCATTTTTCGATTACGGCAGAAGTCTTCATTTTGTCCAACTTTCGCTTTCGGAAATTTTTTCTCCGTTTTTCATCTTAAATGCAATACAGTATAATAAAACGATGTTTAACAACCATACGGGGCAAGGGTTTTTAAGATTACATGGCTCAGTCTAAACCGTTTTCTGAAATTTTTGTCGTTATTTTCGAGCTAAAACTTAAATATTTATTGTGGAATAACTTTTCTACGGGTCTTATAGAGGTTATTTTTCATGAAAGTTGGTAGTCAAATTTTCGAACTAAAGCCTAGTTCGAAGAAGAAGTACCACAGTTAACGATAATTGGCTTAAATTCCAGGTTAGCTGATATGAACAGAATTCAAATAAAAACACTACCAACAAGTATCTGCAAATTCATTTTCTTTACTAAGAGAATCAAATCTTGCTATTATCGTTAATTGTGGTACTTCTTCTTCGAACTAGGCTTTAGTTCGAAAATTTGACAACCAACTTTCATGAAAAATAACCTCTATAAGACCCGTAGAAAAGTTATTCCACAATCACTATGAATAGAGGTGCCATAAATTTATTTACAACTAGGATTAAATATTTATGCAATAAAATAATGTTTAACAAAAATACTGAACATACGAAACATCGCGAGAAGCAAAAAAAAATTGCTATTACAGGAGAAATTTTCACTCTGTCTAACTTTCGTTTTTGGAAAGTTTCGAAAGATGGAAAAGGAGAGGATTTAATACGGGTTTGGGGATATCTTTTTTGTCTTCAGGACCAAAATAAAATCTGCGACGTGCGTCGCCCATCGCCGCAATTTTGCTACAGGGATCTCACTTATCTCACAATGATTAAACCTCTGAAACATGTAGCTGCCATGCAATTGATTGGCTGGTGACAACTGTGTCGACAGCCAATGGCGCATGCACTTTAAGAATAGCAATGACCAGCTGTTAAGGGAAGCAGTCTTTTTTGCTCTGCTAATCTCTCAACTGAATTAAAATCATCTGTTGCTTCGATTTATTATACTTATCTTAATGTATTTCATGTTTCCGATTGAAATCAAAAGCTTGTTTAGTTCCTGATTATTATGGTTTGTTGTTTTTTAGTCACACTCTGTGGGAAAACAACAAACCATAATTTGGCACACTTGTGCGGCCTTCATTTTCTTTTCACCTTTGCACAGCAGCTTTTCCAACTGTTCAGCCAGAGAGAAGGAATGCATTAACATCAGTTTGTAAGACAAAAATGTATATGAAATTTAACTTATCTCCAAAACAAATGAGGAAGTTACCATATTTCTCTTCCTTTTAATATTTACTGAAACATTAAAAATATAGTTACAGAATTTTGGAATGCTGGAAACCTTTCAAACACTAACCAACCCTGAAAACCTTCAGCCAATAATATTGGGTAACCAAAGAAGTTTATGCTGTTTTGCACATGCAGACAGAGAAGGCGACATATGTGAAGAACCAGGGATGAGAGGCATTGTTCCACAAAACTGCAAGATTAGAAGGTGGTCATTATTACACAATGACTGGAAAGCTACTTTTTAAAAGCAGCTAGTTACTGCCGTAACTACATTCTTGAAAAAATAGTTTGCTACAGCAACTTTTTCCAAAAAGGAGCACTAGCTACTGCTATGACTACATTCTTGAAAAAGTAGCTTGCTACAGTTACAATTACTTTTTCTAAAATGTAGCCTAGCTACACTACTTTTTCTGAAAAGCAGCTACTTTTCTACATTTAGTCTTTAAGTTAAAAGTGCAAATTCTGAAGATGATCTTCATATGTACATTCTTACATATGACATTCAGAGTTAAATACCAAGGTAAATTACACATCTTATTTATCTTTGCATTTTTCTCAGCTCTGATCTTCATACATAACCCATTTTATGGCATTCAGTGGCTTAAATTCCAGGTTAGCTGATATGAACAGAATTCAAATAAAAACACTACCAACAAGTATCTGCAAATTCATTTTCTTTACTAAGAGAATCAAATCTTGCTATCAAATGTCAGCAGCAAAATAGCTAACTCGATCAGTTCACATGCACTGGTCTTGTCAGGCTGACTGAGAAGACTTCTATTCAAATAGCATAAAGTAAGGAAAATAGTAATTTATGGCTAACAGTTTTGTTAATTTTCACAATGCAAGTCAGGTACATGACTGTAAGCAAGGCACACTTAGCTTCCAAGTTCCAGCCAATAATGTTTCAGGAAATCCAGAAGTGTCACATGATTTAGAGAATTTTTTATTTACTTTTTTAAAAGCAGCACGACTTGTAGCGTAATTTTTCACTACAAGCTATTGTATTTTGTAGCATGCTATTGCTACAACTATATTTTTCTATTTATAGAGATGCTACATGTCGGGCTACTTCCGATCACTATTGATAAGGTAGATAACACATGCCTGCTGAGGCTGTATGCTTCTATGTAAACAGTGTACAAAATGGATACTTCCCAGATGGTAATAAGGGAATGTATGTTCTATGAGTATAAACTTGACACAAATACAGCACAGGTAACAGAATGGATATGCACTGAATTTGATGCTGGCGTGCTAAGTGAGATAACCAACAGTGAGTGGTTCCAGAAATTTACAGTAAGGAAGCTTTCAACTGATAACTTTAGTCTTTTCCAATCTGGGAATGGATGGATGATGGTAAGTGGATGTCAGATCCATAAAGTCATATTCATTATTTCTCAAGGATGATGGTAAGTGGATGCCAGATCTATAAAGTCATATTCATTGTTTCTCTTTTAAAACTGATTTCCATATTAATGGAATAAAAAAAAAACAAAAAAACAATGAGAATTACAATTTTAGGGGTTGAGAAAAATTTCCAAACTTTCCCAATAACATAATGAAAAACAATTACATAATGAGGCAATTCATTTAGTTGTTAGTCCAAAGAGGTTCAGCAGAAGTGTCCTCCAAAGTCAGAGATGCCAGTGAAATGGTCTTCAAAGTTAGAGATGCCAGTGAAGTGTCAAAGTTTCATTTATGGAAACTGTTTTTGGGCTATAATAAATAGCTACTGATGCCAGTTTCCATCAGTCTATCATCAAAAATTAATTTGGTCAAACAAATTTTCAAAAAGTTTGGCCATTAGTTCTAGTCCTTCTATTATTGAATTAATTTTGGATGATAGAGATAAAATAACTGCCTCAATCTTCCTGGAGTTTACCTCATCCCCATCTCAATATCTTCTAGTGAAACTTATTATATTGGAAGCACTTACAACAGCATTAACAGCTGTTTACTGTAACCAAAAACTATGTCCATAAAGGAAATTCTGACACTTTTTTTTTTTTTTTTTTTTGATTTGAGGTTTAACGACCACCGTGAGCAACTCAATGGGCTATAAGCAGTCGCCCATCCCTAATTTAGGGTCACTGGTTCCAGGGAAGGGAGAGAGCCAGGGCCGTAAGACAAACACAACATCCATGCCTGACCGGGATTCGAACCCGGACCCCTTACGGACGAATGATCAGAGGCCAGCGCCTTAGACCACTCAAACTTTGGAGACACTTCTGCTGAATCTCTATCAACTGACACCACACAAATTTTACTGTTTTCTAATAATTTTTTTGTTACATTATCAGGGAAGTTTGGAAATTTTTATGTGCCCAAAACAATCATTTTGATTTTCCTCTTTTTTTATTCCATTAATATTGAAATCAATTTAAAAAGAGAAATAATAAATATACCTTTTAACAGTTGAAGACTTCTTTATTTAATTTTGTATGTTACGTTAGGGTGTTTTTGAAGTTTTATTACTTAGTTTTCTGACCTTTTGCCAATTATATCACAGACATATCCCTAAATTCCCACTCGGAGGGGGGCTTCACTATGGATGAAAACTACAGCATGTGACAGTCAGTAGTTTTGATAATTGTTCAAACATAAGCAAACTGAATGTTGACTTTCCCTCTAAGTACATCGTGGACTCTTCAAGATATGCAAAACAAATCGGCATGAATAAAAACCAGCTTAAAAAACAACATCCAGTATCATCATGAAAAAAAAAGCGTTCTCATGCAAAAGAAATGCCTAAAATATGTCTGTCTGACATGCAAACAACTACCAAATGTGTAAAAAAAATGACAAAATACAACAAACAAGCAAATTTCATGGAATTTAATTGTAAATAATCATATGTAACAAATGGGATGTGATAAGCAACAACAAAGGCATAACTAGGCATTTCAGCACCCAAGTAAAACCACAAACTACTGCACCCTCATCTGTCTTTCTATCTTGTTTAGGGGAAGTGGTTGTACCTCAGGTCAGTTTTTTTTATATTTTTTTTTAAAAATTCAGCTTAACTCCAAGTTTGATTTTTTTTTTTGAAGATCATTACGCATACATTTGTCTTCTTAACATTATTATTGATTTAAAGATAATTTAAAAAATAACCTTGTAAAAAATAATAAAATAGAAGAATGCAAAGTGACCCTAGGTACAACATGGTGTTGTACCTATTCTCGGGCAAGCTTAACCTGTCATTGGAAGGAAGGCTACAGAGTGTATACTTCCACTGCATAAAATAGTTCCGGTCTAAAAGCTCGTACTCCAGCTTCAACTGGCACTTAGAAATGACACAGATGTTCAATACGTTGTGTGTGTGTGCATTTAAAAAATTCAGATCTCAGTTTCAGCGGCATTTCTAAAAAATACATATATTCGTGCTTTGGTGACGTCACTGATGGTTCTCTGTCACAGCATTCTTGTTTGGGTCAGAGTTAAGCTGTCAACCCAGGGGATATTTATTGCTGTGGGGGGGTGGGGGGTCATTAGTGGAAGGATGAGGGCGAAAAAAGTGTTTCCGAGGCATTTCGCGTTTCTCCTTCTTGATTGTTGTTTTAAAACACTCTTCTGTCTTTTCGGTTTTTTCGAATGGCATCTGCCGGTCACTCGAGTGTATTTCAGCCGCATAAATGTGGGAAATCACTACGAAGCTCTGCTAAGGTGATCGTTATGAATGTTTTCACTAAATTGATGGAAAAACATTCGCCGAATAAATCAAATGAATTAACAGTTCTTACGGCAGAACTCACTGGCGTTTCAAGTCGCACCATTGCGAGAATGAAGGTTGAATTTAGTACTGAAGTACCTCAGATCCATTGGCAATTTATTTCTTCAAATTAAAATACAATTCTCGCTTGGCTTACATAGAACGTTTTCTCGAAATTAGTTTGGAGTTCCCAATTCAGTTCTCAATATAGGCCAAGAAACGGCCATCTTTTCCTTTTGAACTTTTGTGCGCAGTTGCCTTAAACGCGCATGAACCGGCATGAAAATTCAGACAAATGAAAGAGTTCCTTCCCCAGCCACACATAATTCGGAAACTTGGAAAACTGCCACACATTCAAAGTGTTCCTCGGAGGAACAGCAATTTGTGCCCGGCCCATCAATGAAAAACATGTGGCAATTTTCCAATGTGTGGCAATTTTCCAAGTTGCTGAAAGATGTGTGGCAGTTTACAGTGAACCCTAAAATATCATTTACCACAGAGACGGGCTCTTGTCCAGTACTTATGGCAACACGGGGTAGTTAAAAATGCATACACATTTAACGGATGTCTGTTATAAAAAAATCTAATCAAGGCAAAATTTTTGAAAGAACGAAATTTTACGCATAACTGATGACATGGTAAAATTACTTTTAATTAAATCCCGCAGTTGGTAATCTTCAAGCAATAAGTATAAATATATGAAATATATAAACAAAAAATGGAAAAATATGTGAAAACAAAATTAGGCCACTTAAGACTGCTTCCCGTGTTTAGCAAAGATAATTTCATTTTAAAAGTAAGAAAGAAAGAAACGTTACACGTTCTGTAACATCTCCAAAAAAAAAAAAAAAGATAAGAGAGGGAGAAATAAACTGCTTGTCTACCGGTCTGCAAAGCGCGCGGAGGTGGGGAGGGGGTTAAAATAGAGGGGTTTGGTAAGGGATCACGGTGACAGACAGCCAGCCCTGAGGGCTTGTGGGAGAAGTTTTCCGAGTGAAGGTTAATTACACACCATTAGTGCGGAGTAATACTGGGAGTGAAAAGGTCACCGTAGCTTTGGCCCCATTGCCAGGATAGCTTTGCCCCGAGTATAGGGTCAGCAGGTGTTGTACCTTGGCTTAAAATAATAAAAATAGATGAAATGTAAAAACAACTTTATTTCACACAATAGAACACAATATAGAATAAAGCAAATTATGCTACTAAATGAAAATAATCACTAAAAGATGTGGAATTAAGTGTTTCAAATTATTAATTTTAAATAATTTTCATTTAACAAACATCATATGCACTAAAGTCCACTTGAAAAGAAATTTGACAAACTTGTCGTTCAGATCATCCAGTACTGATTGGTGCAGGCAATTTTCTCTCTATATTATCACTGTCAAAAGTATAAACATCTTCTTTTTCTAGAACAAATTTGTTTGTATCACCACAATGCTTGTAGTATTTTACTTCAATTCTCCTCCACCCAAATCCTTAACAACTTGTGCCACAAAATATGAAACTCTTTTTTTCCCCTGCTAATTTGGTTAAAACAAAACTTTATTCTGATATAGGCCTATCTTCCATTTCTTCATCTCCTCATTTGTATTCAGTAACTTCGTCCAATGTTGCATCTTCATCAGAACTGGATTCAAGAATCATTTTTTTCCTTGGAATTTTGTTTTTTTACAACTGCTTGAGACTTCTTTTTTATTTTGCTCTTTTGTATTTCTTCCTTCTCTGGCGTGTCTGTCAATATTCTAGTTTTTCCCCGTTTCTTTCCACCTGAAGCCTTTTTCGAGGTTGTGCTTTAGGAAAAGGCCTAACCATTTGAGGAGATTTTGTAACAGGGGATGCTAAAAGACTTGAAGAGAGTGTAGGCTCAATTCAGACAGGGGGTGTCAGTTGACCACCTCCAATTTTTTTGAAAAAATTATGGTAGTTACTCCTACTAGAGGTATAAAGTACTGCAAAAGGATTTTTCATAAAAGAGTTCTTTGGTCGAGCTACAGCATTTTGAAAATAGGCAAAAAATACACCCGTGACGAAAATCACGTGAAACGCCAATTTTTTACATGTATACTGCTCCTGTACTATAACAGGTAGAGACTTGATTTTTTTTAAAGCTATTGAACTGGCCTTTCTTTATGTTCACAGAAATTGATCAAAGGAGTGTTGCTAGATGGCAAAAAAAGTCTCTATTTATTACAAAAAGTTTAAATTTACCACAAATTTAGGATTTTTTTTTTTTTTTTTTTAAGAAAAAGACTTATCAGGTGGGTTCCAACCTGTACTCCTACTAGGGTTGTCTTAGCAGTAATTTTATTTTTATCCAGTGATGCATGCAACCCATAAAATTATATTTTAAAATATACAAAATTTAAAAAAATCAACGTTTTTGAATTGCAATATCTCAAAAAACCCATTTTTAAAATTTCTGAAATTTTGTCCAAATAATGTTCTAATGGTAGGTAGTTAACTAGGGAATCAGGTTACTGGATTTTTGCCTTGAAATTTTCCTACAAATTTTTGAAAATGCACTTCTCTCTTCCTCGAACCTCATGGTTGGGTTATTATTAAAATTTAAAAAAATATATTTGAAACATATTTCTGAAAAGTTTACCTGAGTATATATTCCAAATTGCAGTGTCAATCTATAATTTAAAGTCATTTTTTATGATTTTTAATAATTGTCACCTATGTACACGTTTAATTTTTTTTTTTTAATCCATAGTCTATACAAATACAATACATTATCTCAGTTGCAGTTAAGATTCAATTTCTATTTACATAAGAAAAAAATCCTCAAAAAACAAAATTTTGAGCTTACCATCGTAACTACAAATTATTCAAACTGAGAAAAGCTGCTGGATTTTATTGATTTCCTTCTCATCAAAGGTATGAAGTCGTGCAGAACGTCCAACAATTGGGGCATTCACCTTTAGAAGAAAATTTTTTAAGAGCACTGGACATTTGTTTGTTTTCTTGCCACATTCTTCTGGCCACCAAAAACTTCTGGCTGGTCCATGAGGGTGCATGAAAGATACTGTTATGTCCTCAAATTCTCTAGATATGTTTGTAATCTGTCCCATCCACCAGTTATCATCATAAATGCATCCCATAAATTATCCTATTTGAAAATCATTCGCAGAAAATGGGTTCTCTTTTTGTTGTTGTTGGCTTGAAAACGGCACTGCTTTATGTGGGTGCGGACTGTTCTAGCCATTGATGGTTTATTTCCTTGTACTAACCAGGAATGCTGTGACTGTATCCCAACAAAAGATTTTACTGTATCCCACTCTTCTACTTTTCTGGTTCGATAGGACTGAACTTCATCAGTTGTGAGGAGTAGAAGTTTAATCTTTGGGATCAAGGGGGAGACAGTTTCAACAAATGAAGGTGCATCTCTTATAGCTTGTGAAGCTTCTTTCTGTAAGTTGAATTTAGTAGCAAAATGTTTGCACAGGCCAAACACACCATCACATGCACTCTTGCCATGGCCTATGGCTGAGAAGATCCACTTCCTTGTTACATTTGATCCCCCCTCCCTTCATAAGTTTATAGAACTGATATTTGTTTTTGAAGTGCCCTGCTGCTCCATCTGAGATGTAAACAATTGTTTTAAATTCTTCCAAAGGACAAGACTTAGCAATTTCACTTTTTATGAGCAGAATTGCACACAGAGCAGAATTGCACTATGTCATGGCTTATATAATTCCATGCTACCACAAAGTACTTAGTCTCATTTGGAAAGTATACAATGCACATAAAGAGTGAGATCTGGACATTTTTTGCCAGTGGTAACTTTGAACTTCATTAGGTAGAATTACAGACCAGTTCTGAGCAAAGTCAAAGTGCAACACCAACACTGGACTCTACAGACTGTTTAACCTCTGCTATCCCACCTCTCTAGATCCGTTCATTATAAATTACGGAAGAGTTACTTCCCTCCCGATATCCCTCACCTTCAGTAGCTCTTATTTTCATTGACTCCCCCAATGGCTCTCAAGCAGCCTTGATAGGTGTTTCACAGTACTCCATAACAATTGCACCAGGCAGTACCATTTTCAGCACCACAGCTTTGGAAAATCAAACTCTGAAATCATGTCAGTTGCAGTTTAGCTCAAAAATGACCACAAATTGCAGTTTACCTACGAATCAAAAACTGCCTAAGTTTCATAAAATCATTCACCACCATTTTCACTGTTACTAATTCTTTCTCGCCAGTTTTGGATTTTAGTCACATTTGGCGAATGCTTAGTGCAAACCCTGCCGGGAATTGCGTTCTCCTGCTATTAAAAATTTACTAAATAATGTTTACAGTTCTTTTTTTTTCTATGAATTCAAAAATTTGAAAAAAAAAAGTGCCATTTTTCAAAGATTGGAAAAAAAAATAAGAAATCGAAAAAAAAGTGTCATTTTCAAAAATTTGTTGGGACAAATTCAAGGCAAAGATCCAGTAACCCAATTCCCTCAGTAAACTACCTACCATTAAGACATTATTTGGACAAAATTTCAGAATTTTAAAAAATGGCGTTTTTGAGATATTGCAATTCAAAAAGGTTGATTTTTTTGAAATTTTATATATTTCAAAAACTAATTTTATGAGTTGCATGAATCACAGGATAAAAATTAAATTACTGCTAAGACAACCTTAGTAGGGGTGCAGGTTGGCACACTTACCCACCTGATAGATATTTTTCTTAAAAAAAAAAATCCTGAATTTGTGGAAAATTAAATTTTTTTATAATAAATATATATTTTTTTGCCATCTGGCAACATTTGTTTGATCAATTTCTGTGAATTTGAAGAAAGGCCAATTCAATAGCTTCAAAATAAAAAAAAAAAAATTTAGTCTCTACCTGTTATATTTCAGGAGCAGTAGCATTTCAAAATTTGGCGTTTCACATGATTTTCGCCACGGGTGTATTTTTTGCCTATTTTCAAAATGCTGTAGCTCAACCAAAAGATTTTTTTTATGAAAAATCCTTTTGCAGTACTTTATACCTTTATTAGGAGTAGCTACCATATTTTTTTCAAAAAAATTGGAGGTGGTCATCCGACACATGTTGGTTACACCTGCCTGAAATTGAGATGGAAACGGTCGGAAGTGGAAGTCATTTCTTCAGGATTGTGAGGATGGTCGGTCACAAATGAAGATAAAAATTCATCATCCTCAAAAATATTCTTATTAAGAGGATATATCCCTGTAGCCTTGAAGCCCTTTTATATATTGTTTTTTGTGAAAGTTTTGTTAAAAAAATTTCCAATTATAGAAGCAACATCATAAATGGTTACAGACTTTCCTGGGTTTTCTAACATCCACTCACTAAGAGGCACATTGTAATATGATTTAAAAGGGCCAAATACTGATCGATTCAGAGGTTTCATCTTATGTGATGTATGAGGTGGCAATGTGAGAAAGGCCACACCACTCTGCTTAGCTAAATCTATGGCTTCTATTGTAATGTGAGATTCATGGTTATCAATAATTAGCAAGACAGGATCAGCAAGACAGGGCTTCACACTTTCACAAAATGATTGAGGTAATCAACAAACAAGCGTTCATTTGCCCATTCAGATGGATTGACTCCTCCTATCGAACTACTGGTGCACCTATTAACATGTGTTGTTTAAAATTAACACGTGGAAAAATTAACATTGGAAGGACGTGGTTTCCGATAGCATTAATTGAGACAATCATAGTAATATTTACACCTCGCTCACCTGAGGTCATACTTCCTACTTGTTTTGACCCCTTTTCACACATGATTTTCGGAGGGACATGAACGGTTGAATTTCCCCGTCTCATCTAAATTGTAAATTCTATCTGGTGCAAATTTGTATCACAACATCAATTCTTTCAGATTGTTAAAAAATAAAGCAATGTTTTCTTTGTTAAAACTCATTGCACGGGAGAGACTTGTAGCTTCAGGTTTTCATAGTGACAGTGACAGATGGCGTTTTTGCAAACCTCTCAGCCACATAAAACCAGCAGATTTTTTAGATTCCCAGTTTTCTGGTATTTTTATATCATTTGCCTTTCCGTGTTCATAAGCTAGTTTGAGTACGTCTTTTTGTGTTAGTCCATAACGCAGTTTAGCTGCCTGCTTTACATAGTCCACAAGCTCTTGATCTTTACTAAATACTTTTTTAACGTTGTTTCTTGCCTCATATCCAAAGTCTGTAGACTTTTCCGTAGACTGACCAGTGCTGGCAAACTTTTTCAAATGTCGATCCAGTGTAGTCTCAGAAACTCCAAAATTTCTGGCAGCTGTTCTTATTTTGGTTCCATTTTTCAAAACATCACTAGCAGCTTGTTCTAGAGTATTTACATCAACTTTTAGTTTAGTGACTCCAGTTTTGCTTCTTGGCATGATCTAGAAAAAAAAATCTATGTTAAGTATGTAAATCTTTGTACAATAATTTTTTTGTAGAAACATTCAAACACACTGAAAAGGGAAATTAAAACCCCATGTGTGCATGCAATGGTAGGTAGGTAGCCTATATATGCTATATTAGGCCTACTTGCTCAAAGTAACATAGTTTTAACTTGTGAAAGCTTTAGGGCTATAAGAGTTGTTGTTTTTTTAAGCTGCCCTATAGAAAAAAATGTGTCTTATTTCTCATTCAAGATTGTAGGCCTAATGTGAACTATGAATTTTATGTTTATCATTAGTCAATCTATTCTTAGGGTTATTAAAGTATAGGCCTAATAAACAGATGTGGTAACAGTGGTCTGGTACACACATACCTATGTGATAAGTAGAATGGCCTACCTGCACAGAAAATACCTAAGTGGACATGGTATGTATAAGTTTACATTTTAGATTCATACAATATATTTTTAAGTGCAAAAACATTTAGTTTTCATAAAAAAATCCAATGCGGGGGGGAGGCATTTGACCCACAAATGCTTCCAATGCCTCTACCCACAGGTGTACCCCCTCTTGGGTACACCTGTGCATTTGATAACTATGACTTGAAAGTATTAGGTATAGCCTATATTATGATTTTTGAAAGAATATTAACCATTCAAACATTTTTGTATTTTAAAATTTGTTCAGTTGAATGACCCAAGGTACAACATCAAGTACTGAAAGGATAAAAAACGGCTACTGGGTTTAAAAGTTAATTTTTCAAAACATAGATATTGCATAAATAAACAGCAAAAAATGTGCTGCTTACCTGCTGTTTTACTTTAACTGGCTTGTAAAAACTATTTTCACTGAAACAAAAAGCATGAACACAAAAAATTTACTTTTGGATGGGAAAAACCTTTGTTGTCTCTTTGCTCAGCATGCACATAAGTTAAAAGAACAAAACAAACCTACAGAAGAAATAGGATGCATTTTTGGCCTGCCACCTGTTGTCAGAAAAGAGAATAACATGCTGACCAAAGGTACAACCTGACCCAAGGTACAATCACCCTATATATACAGTGGAACCTCGGTTATATATTTTTCACTTTTATACCAGTGGCGGTGAAGAAGGTGAAGTGCCTCTTCACCTATTTTATTTGAAATAAGGTTTTATTTAATAATTTCGTATAATATATTCTTTTTTTGCCTTTATTGCGTGCTAAAATACCCAAAATTTTGATCAGATATCAATTCACAATGCAAGTCCAATACGGAAAACAAGTCCTTATATGCAAAATAGTTCAAGTGAAGCGCTGAAATGAGAATGCTTGGAAGTCTGCAGTTTTCGTCCGAGTTGCCATGGTAACTGTGACATCACCCTTCCCTATCTGCCGGGCAACACTAGGGGTTTTTCTTTGCGGTGTTTCGGTAAAAACTTTCCGAAAGAGATTTGTTTTTTTTAGTTTTGTGATTGTTTGTTAAAAAGTTCATTAGTTACTTTAGTTTTGTGTACAGTTTAACTGATAGTGATAGTTTTAGTTTTCAGTATGTATCCTGTAAACGACATTGTCTGTAATTTATTGCAAACTCCGTTCAATCGGTGGAAAGATGAAAATAAAAGAGACATTTTACTTCAAGGACGACCGACGGATTCACTGACAATTGTCGCCAAGAAATAAATCAAGAAGAGCGGCAAATCTTACAATATTAATTTTAAAAATTGTTGGTTTACTGAATATAAATGGCTTTGTAGCCCTTCTGTGTTACAAAAATTATTTTGTTGGCCCTGCTAATTTTTAGTAATAAAATTCGACGTGGAATAAAGACAATTTTCAGATTTCTTAAATATAAAACGGTCACTTCACAAAAGTGGTGATTCTAGCGAACACCTGAAATACGAATTAATGCTAAATAATTTTTGAAAAGAATCAGAATACCATTGCCGATGCCCTGAGGGAGAATGCTAGGCTTTTGAAAATGCATTTCAGCGAAAGCGTTCGTTTAAATAGACTTTTCCTGCAGACAATGATTGATGCAGTACTGTATTTGAGTAAACAAGAACTAGCATTCCGTGACCATGATGAAGGCATTGACTCGATAAATCGTAGAAATTCAAGGAATTGCTTTCACTGTTGATATCAAGAAGTCCTTTAAGAATTCTAAATCAATACGAAACAATAAAAAATGTCTTCACAGGTGACTCAAAAACTATTCAAAACGAATTAATTGAATGTATTTCTGAATATATAAATGATCACGTCAAAAATGAAATAAATGAAGTTCAATGCTTTTATATTCAAGTAGATGGGAAGACATAACCAGACTTCTGAGTGCTCTTTAATAAATAGATCTGTTGATTCAGAAGGGGTATTGGTTGAGCGATTTTTGGGTTTCCATGGTGTGAGTGAAGACAGAATGTCAGAAGCTTTATACAAAATGCTAGACAAAGTTTTGGAACAGTTTGATTATCAACACAAGTCAATAGGACAATGTTACGATGGGGTAAACGTAATGTCTGGACACTTGACTGGGCTCCAGAAAAAAATGAAGCATAAAGCTTCTCAAGCTGTTTTTGTTATTGCTTAGTACATCGTTTGAACCTTGTATTACAGCAGAGTTTTTCTAAAATTTCTAAGTATCAAATATTTTTTGCAAGCCTCAGTGTAATTCCTTTGTTTTTTCACCACTCAGCAAAGCGATCGCTTCGCTGAGTGGTGAAAAACAATAAACTCACATCAACAACCGCAAGATGCATGCCAACCATAACAGAAACTCGTGGTCCTCCACTTCGAAGTTAGTATGTGTAATAGTAGAAGATTGGGATAAATTGAAGGAAGTATTCAAATTTCTCACAAATAGTGACCAATCAGAAAAAAATCAATTCAACTTGCCCAAGGGTTTTTAAATGACATGAACACTTTTGAATTTACATTTTTGGGAATAGTATTTAATGAAATATTTGACTTCACCGATCTATTATTCAAAATTTTGCAGAAAAAATTACTAGACATAAACTACTGCGTTACTCAAATTAAAAACAACTTCTGAAATTTTGAGCCATAAAAGGAACAATGAGGGTATTTAGAACACTGTTTGGAAAAGCTAGCAAAATCACAGAAATAAACAGATCTAAACGGGAATATGCTGCTCTTACACCAGAAACAATTTTTCAAAATTATAAACAATTGTATTTTGAAATTTTGTACCACATTCTTATGGAAATGGATATAAGATTTCAAGACTGTGAGAAACTTAAACTTCAATTTTCCTGGCTTGCTGACACAACCAAATTCGACCAATTTAATTCATGCTTTTTTTTCTCACGCGTTTGAAAATCTACAACATTTTTACGGATTTTTTTTTACTAAATACCAGCGCGTTAAAGATGAACTGAGTCTTGTGTATGCTGATGAAAAATTAAGGAATATATCGACTCATGAACTTCTTCGAGTGCTTCATGCAGATAAAGGCATTTTTACAGAAGTTTATAAATTGGTTTCCCTGATTTTAACAATTGCATCTGCAAGTGTTTCAGTGGAAAGAAGTTTTTCTTGCCTTAAAAGAATACAAAATTACTCAAGAAACACTATTTCTCCAGATAAACTTGCTTCTTTGGCAAATATTTCTATTCAGAAAGACATTTTCTTGGTGTCAAGAAGAAACAGCCATTTTCTGACGACATAATCGACAAATTTCCAGCTTTAAAGGGAAGAAGAATTGATCTAATATATAAAGAAATAGGTAAATTCTCATTAACTGATTTTCATTGAAGACAGTAGATATCTTTTCATATTGTTCTTGTAGCTCTTCACCTATTTTTCCTACCACTAGCCGCCACTGTTTTATACATAATTCTGCACTAAATTCCAATATTTTACTGAAGTATATAGTGTGGAAGAAACATTCTTCTCATAATATGTGGAAAATACATAATGATAGTTAACATAACTATCAGACATCTCTGAATTGACTGTATTTTTACTGTTCTTATGTAATATCAATCACATCAGAAAATTTCATCGCCCTGGAGTGGGAATCGAACCCACATATCCCAATTACCTTTTGAGCATGATGTAATGGTTATCTGGTCAAGAACGGAACAACATATGAAATTTGATGGCTAACGAGATCCCTAGAGGCTAAAACCATGGTCCCATTATAGTTTCCTTTACTGGTATCTTAATAAGTATCATCTTTGATTCAAAAACAATCTTTCAAGCAAATATAATTATCTGGTACAACAGCCTGTTCTGAGTATGTTACATTACATCATTAATGGCTTTTTAAAATTCTTTCACCCTTAAATTGATGTTAAAATCTGTTCAAGACTGAATTAGTTTCACAATGCATACTTCAACAGTTCTCTTTCATCCAGGAGTTAACAGAATTTTTTTTTCATAAGGGAATTTATGAGGTGTTCCCCTGTTAGTTAAGTGTTTCTGTAGTGGACCACAAGACCAAAATTCTTGGCCTGATTTTGTTGACCCAATCCACCTCTGGTTACACTGCATTTCATAAACTGCACCCAGCAGTGAAATATGAATGCACCTATGGGTTGATTAATCCTATCGGCACAAAAAGTTTAATTTTTGACCAGAAACTTTTTGATTTTCATGAAACTTGATAAGGTTTTAGGCTTTATAAACTAATCAGTGCAAAATTTCAGCTTCCTACAGTACACACAATACTTATAGGACTTTCGAACTTAAAAAGGCAATTTTGTGTCTACCATGCCTATCACAAAAGACAGTGATTGTAGACCAATTTGATCGATAATTATTGAATTGGTCTACAATATAAAAATTACATAATAAGCTGTCAAATGAGTATTTGACAGCTTACTACATGAGCTTTTTCTCTTTTTAAATATCACACAAGGAGCGATTTAGTTTACACTGTCATCCATTTTGATCTTTAATCTCTCAAGACACACTCCATTAATTTTATTAAGTAAGGCAGAGGGTGGGAAAGGAGCCTCTTTCAGGCTACAATACTTTTAGGCCCTCTATGAATTATAGTGTACATATCACCCATCACCGATGTATATCTTCTTTAATTCTTAGTATTATGTTAAAATAATATTACTCTTAAATCCTACGTCAGGAGAACTTGAGGTTTTCATCCTGTTTCAAAAACATTAGTAACTCATTTTCTACTTCTTCGTGTTGCACCTTGACCTGGCTTAGGTACTATATAGTTTCTTACAGAAAAATCCCAATACTTGACAGCTTTGTGAAAAAAACACATGTAAAGATTGTTACTTTTAAAGCATATCTACTTATTTACAAGTATTAGGATGGAATGACTTAACTTACAACTTTTGGCATTTTCAAACAGAAGTCTTTAAGATTTGTAAATGTTTTGTTACCATGCTCTAAATTGTTTGCCATATTGTTTCGGCTATTCGCTCAGTATTCAACCTGGAAAAGAAAAATTAAAATGTCAGATACACGAAAAAAAAAAAAATGAAGTCTTTATTTTAAAATCAGTCACATTTCTGATAGACAAAACAAACAAGCTTTGGTCAATACAACTAGTTTGAGATTTCCTCCAGTGATTAACTTTTACAACTGACACAGCCTACGAAATTACTAAAAAAAATTACATAATACTGATAAGAAACAGTACACTTACTATTACAAAGATATTAGCAATTATCACAAGTGGAGAAACTTGTTGATTAAATTGAATATATCAACACTGAAAACATTTATTTTATATTCAGCGATTGCTGAAAACCACATTACCAGCCAAAAAAATAAACATAATAGCTATATCAACACAAGATTAAAAAAAGCTCACATCCTCCTACACATGCGTTTGTTTATTGTTGACATATCAAGTATGGTTACGGACACAGATTACAACGCTTACTTAAAAAGTTGTTCAATTATTACAAATTTCGTGCACAAAGCAGTGATAATCGCAAAGCTATTTTTTTTAATATCTTAATCTTTGGTTATCAGATCCTAGAGAACTTATATGCTCATTAATAATCATTCATTATATTCCACATCTGTTTTTTTTTTTTTTTTTTTTTTTTTTTTTTCGTTTCAGGGCTTAACGACCACCATGAGCAACTCCTAGGTATGTATATTAGTCGTCCGTCCATAATTTAGGGGCACTGGTTCCAGCGAGGGGATAAAGCCACAGTCATCGATAGAGTGAGCGCCATCAAAGAATATAATGGCGCCATCTCGAGCGAATGATCAGAAAAGAGCGCATCAGACCAAGTTTTGACATCAGACTACCGGTGATCAGACAACTCGGTCACCATCTCCTTGGTAACCACGGAAACCTACATCTGATGCAGCTGCCGATCTCTCATATGGACACCCATCCAATGCACCCATCTGAGAGATCGAATAGCCCGAAACTTATGCACAAAGGCATAGGTTTCGGGTTGCTCGTTTTAGCAGAAGGCAGGAACCAGATGCGAGTCCCAAATGAGGCGCTGATTGGTATAATTGTCCTACGGCTTTGGATGGTGTAATCGTCCTACGGCGCCATGGCTTCCTCCCTTTCCTTAAATTATCTGCCCTAAACTAAAGACAGGCGGCTGCTTATAATCTTTACAGTTGTTATTAGTAATTAAACACCTACAATAAAAATAAGAAAAATAAGACAATAAATCTCATATTCTAATGAAATCGTTATGTGAAAAATGTCGTTCGCAAAGAACACGGACAAAAACTGTCCTAAAGACATAATGATTTTCTCACAGGAATGCGTATTGGCTTTTAAGCTTTAGAAAAAGACCATAATACGGACTGAAAATTCCGAGAGAGAGAGAGAGAGAGAGAGAGTAAAAAGTGTCGAGGCCGGCCCGCTGGCGCAGTGGTCTAAGCGATGGCCTCTGATCATTCGTCCCAAAGGGGTCCGGGTTTGAATTCCGTGAGGCATGGATGTTGTGTTTGTCTTACGGCACTGGCTCTCTCCCTTCCCTGGAACCAGTTACCCTAAATTAGGGACGGTTGACTGCTTATAGCCCGCTGAGTTGCTCACGGTGGTAGTTAAACATCCAACCAAAAAAAAAAGTGTCGAGGGCGGTCGAGGTTGTGTATTGTGACTTTTATAAAAACTTCCTCACAAACTAATAAAAAGATACCTGCGTAGCTGCATATTTTTGTGTAGGAAATATTACGAACTCTTCTAAAATAAATTCATGAAAATAATTTTCTTTTCATATGCATATGATGCAGTGATTGATTTTTTATTTTCTCAAATATGTATTTGGTTTATGCACAAATTGTTGAATATATATAAGTAGGGCCCGCCAAATGATGAAATTTAATTTTCAATTTCATGAATGCAGAAAACATTAAGGTGGTTACAATAATAATAACTTGAAATCTGAAAATCTCAGTATCTGTACGGCGAAGGGCGATAAGCCGCCCCGGTGGCGCAGTGGTCTAAGGCGCTGGCCTCTGATCATTCGTCCGTAAGGGGTCCGGGTTCGAATCCCGTCAGGCATGGATGTTGTGTTTGTCTTACGGCACTGGCTCTCTCCCTTCCCTGGAACCAGTGACCCTAAATTACGGACGGGCGACTGCTTATAGCCCATTGAGTTTTTTTTTTTTGATTGGAGGTTTAACGACCACCGTGAGCAACTCAATGGGCTATAAGCAGTCGCCCGTCCGTAATTTAGGGTCACTGGTTCCAGGGAAGGGAGAGAGCCAGTGCCGTGAGACAAACACAACATCCATGCCTCACCGGGATTCGAACCCGGACCCCTTACGGACGAATGATCAGAGGCCAGCGCCTTAGACTACTGCGCCACCGGGGCGGCCCCATTGAGTTGCTCACGGTGGTCTTTAAACCTCCAATCAAAAAAAAAAAAAAAAAAAAAGAAGGGCGATAGCCTATTCGAAAGGAGGGGGGAGGGATTGGAAACAAAAAAAAAACTTAATAAAAATCTTTTTAACGGTCTCGTGCTCCAAAACTTACAAAAAAAATAATTATAAAAAATTCTACAAAAATTATTTTGTTTTTTTCTTTTTAAGTGCGTGAGGCAAAGGAGGTTAGAAGTAAGAGGAGTTGGCAACAGCCCCTCTCCTTGTGTTTCTAGCGTGACGCCCCTTTTTTCAGCTGACTACGCCAATGCGCCCAACCTAATAATCTCCTGTATATCTCTATGGGGAAATCGCGATTTTGAATGGGGTTTTCGGACCCTTACTCTACCCATACAGGCATGAAAAAAATTGAGGTTGAAATATTCATTCCCATAATAAAAAAATTCCAGAAAAAACAGGAAAATGTGTGTTGGTATTTCTTTAAAAAAATTGAACAAAATAATGATTTTTTGAGCGGAAGTGCATAGCGCGCATGGTTACTTACTGCCCATGTGCAAGTAACCATGTTTAAAATATAACCAAAAGCCTAATGTTAAGAAATAAGAAGTCCGAAATATTCCTTCTTTCCATCCTTGGTGTGCATGCGCTAAGCAAAACTGCTTAAGCCACAGGAAAAGACGTCACGTTCCCGAACTCTCACAGCGCAGACTCCCACCACCTCAGAAAGAGGACAGAAACAGTTGATCTGATCTGTTTTGACCTATCTGTGATTTTGACTTAACTCAAAACGGGTTCCTTCACCTCCTCTTCTTCTAACCTCCTTGGCGGGGCACGGTTGCCCTTATGTCCCAGCCGACCCTGTTTCGTCGCTTTTAATGTTGACATTTGCCGGCAACGGATGCTTTGATCCAAACAACAGCATTTTCAGCCTGTGCTTGAAATCAGTTGGTAACGTATGACTGTGAAATTATCCGTTGATTAAACTAAGAAATATTACTACCTTGATCTGAAAACGAGTTCACGTTACCAAGTGGACGTCTGCACTGGTGAGAGGAAGCGTTGAACAGCTCAAAAAGGTTTCCATTGACGTCACTGATTCTTGGAACCCTAAGCCGGAGTGGGTTGGACCAGTTGGGAGAACTCATTGACCTACCTTCTCTCATCCTAATTACCTTGATTAAATCCTAGGATGTCATAAATGCTAAGTAGAATTTAAGTAATGGACTCTAAATAATAATAATACTTGCAGCCCATTCAGTTGCTCACGGTAATCTATAAATCTCAAACAAAAAAATCCACCCTGCGACGCAATGATCTAAGCGGTGGCATTTGACCATTCGTCAGACATGAAAACGGGTTCGAATGTCAGTGAGGCATGGATGTTGTGTTTGTCTTAGGGCACTGGCTCTCTGCCTTCCCTGGAACCAGTTGCTCTAAATTAGGGACGGGCAACAATTTATAGCCCATCGAGTTGCTCATGGTGGTCGCTAATCCTCTCCCATTCCTAGAAATATATATATGCATAATTCTTTCAGTCTATTTGCCCCCCTCTTACCCAAACTCAAAAGGTTGTGTTGCGCAAGGTCACGAACGAAGGTTGAAAATCCATCGCTCTACGCATAACAAAATTGAAGGTAAGGTCACTTCCGTTTTTACGATCTGCAGATACGGAAGTGGATGTGCATAGTTTGTGTCAGGTGTTTACCTTATCGTGGATGTTACAGTGTTGTCAAATTGGAGTGTTACCACCCCTTTAGCGATTAGCACTTATTATTTAGTTTCCATCTCAGAGTTACCATATATGATATCTTAGATTCACTGTTTAAACAAAGTGGTCTATTAGAAGTTTATGAATGGAATTTTTAAAATTTTTACTCATTTGGTCCTCTTGTTTATAAGGTAGGAACTCGTTTTGAGATAATAAACTACAAATAATTAGGAATAATTACTTGTTGTATAAGTATTTAACCATTTTGTTTTGTAAACTCAATTTAAGATATGTGGAAAAATTGTTGAGAGTTTAATATATGCTTAAAGGGGCATACAGACCTTTGGGGTTCCTGCATTCCTAAAATTTATTATATGCATGAATTGCAAAACGACGTATGCATACATACCTGTCATGAAGAGTGTTTAGTTTCAGATTTGTACGTAAACACCAAGCACTTTTCATGCAGTCTTTTTCACCCGGATATTCCAAACAGAAACCTAAAAATGATTATAGCACTCTCAGACATCCAGAGACCTGGATTTAATTGACCAAAGCACTGGATTTGGTTAGTATGTTATAATACTAGAGTGAAAATTATATCTACAAGCTTTTAGTGATGCAGCAAAGTCAAACGTTACTTATCGACAATAAGTTTCACTGAATTTATCCACTGAAAGTATCCATAAATGCAATCATTCTATTTATATGTATTGTAAAAATATATTTTGACTATCCATTATATTATTATTTTGTGACTGAATCACAGAAGTGTTTGGTATTCATCATTGTTATGCACTGACCCAATAAGTAATATGCTGTTTCTCAGTCTGTTCATCTGCACACTAAAATTTTAAGCAACCCAATTGTCTCTCTTTTTTTTTTAATAATGTCAATTTTTAATTAGACAAACTCTGTTCCTGTGAGAGTAAAAGAAAATTATTTCTTAAATCGTGTTTGTTTCAGAAAAATATTAACTTTAGAATGATCTTCGTTACATATTTATAAATGCATATTCTTGCTGATTACTTAGTTATAGAAAAAAATATTCTCACTGGTTGTCAGTTAAGTAAACAAGATGAACTAGAGAATGAATATTCATATTCTTAGAGGCACATTGAAAAATTATATTTGAGGGTGCATCTGTTTTAATCAAGTAAAAACTTTATTCATGACACTTTTACTGTTTATTAATTTTGGTATAAGTTATTATAAGACTTTGAAAATAAAAAAAAAACTGGTTCTTATATGAAAACCTCATTTCAAAGTTGGCTTGTATCTCACTCCAAAACTACACTGCTGGCCACCCAAAATGCAACACCAAGAAGGACACGAGATAGCAAAACCACATTTACTGCACGCATAACAACAGATACAAAAATGAAACGATTGAGCTTACAGGCCTGTGCGACTTCCGTAACACGCAGACATCAATAGTTCGTGTGGCCCCCCATGGCTGGCAATAACGGCAGCTACACGCCGCGGCATCGAACGAAAGAGGCATTGGATGTGGGCTTGGGGTATGTCGAGGCTGTTGGCACAGTTCGTCAGGCGTAACCGCGGGTGGTGGTTGCCGATCAGCGACCAAACGTGTTCGATGGGCGACATATCGGAAGAACAGGCAGGCCACGGCAGCAGTGACACCTGGTGGGCCGTGAAGAATTGTTGCACGATGCGTGCCACATGCGGGCGCTCATTGTTCTATTGAAACGTGGCCGCTGGCAGGTCCTGCAGGTAAGGGAGGACTACAGACTCCAAAACGTCGGAGATGTAGCGGTGGCTGTTGAGTGTACCGGCGATGCGTACTAGAAGGGTGCGGGTGTCATATCCAATTGCGCCCCAAACCATAACGCCAGGCGACGGACTGGTATGGCGATGCATAATGCAGGCGCCATACAGTCTTTCGCCGTGGTGCCGCCACGCGCGGATCTGACCGTCGTGGTGTTGCAGGCAGAAGCGCCATTCCGTAGTCCAGGTGCGGCATTCAGCGGCTTACTGCCGCCGCACTCGCCGGTGGTGTAACGTCAATGGTATATAATCGGAGCAATGGTCGCAGTGCGACAAGTCCCCGCTCCTGCAGACGACGTCAAACGGTACGTGCTGACACAGGTTGTTGCGCAACACACCCTAATTCCTGCGCTAACATTCGCTTGTAATGTGGCGGTGTGAGCTGTCGATGCCCGCTGCACAACATGCCGGTCCTCTCATTCGGTTGTGTGCCGCGGCTGCGGCAATCGCTCATGTTGGTCCATCCGTCCCTCCTGCACCCACCGAATCCATACTCATCTCACTGTGGCTGGATGTCGTCCCACACGGGCGCCGATGTCTCGGTACGATAAACCGCTGTCGTGATAAGCCACTATTCATCCTCTGTTGAACTCCGAAATGTGCTAGAATGACTGCCATATTCTGCGACGAGGCATCAGGAAGCTTCCCACGCATAGGTCCGGTAGCAGAACACACTTCCACTACTTACACGCCGCCTTCTGTGCACCCTTCTTATAGTGCCTCTCGGTGGCATGCTGGGCGCACATGAATTGCATATGCCCTGCAATGCTAATCGTTTGCATGTCTTCCCGCGTGTGGCGCATGCTGCGAATTTCAGGCCGATCGGATGCTTCCTTCTTGGTGTTGCATTTTGGGTGGCTAGCAGTGTAATTCTGATTTTCCATTTTTGTATTCCAATGATGAAGAAATCAATTTTAAAAGAAAAAGTAACAAATATGATTTTATGGATCTGAATACCACTCGTTAGTGTCAATGTTTTTTTAGTGTTGAAAAAATGCAACTTTTAAGCATGTTCTTTGCAGTTTAAAATACTAGTTGATTTCCAGTTATATGATATTATGTGTGGAACAGTAAATATAGTCAATTCAGAGACATCTGATTGCTGTGTTAATTATAGTTTTAAAAATCTGCTTTTTTATAGGTTTTGTATCTTTTGCCATTGACGCATTGGTTGGTGCAAATATTCACTACTGTTGATAGGAGAAAGATAACTGTAGTATTTTACCTTTAAAGTTTTTGTTGCAACAATGAATCACATGTAGTAGGAGACTCTTTCTTGTTCTGAGTGAAGAGGTAACCTTCAATGTGTTTGCTCATGTGCAAGAGGACTAGAGTACTCGCAAAATAGGGGTGGTGCATGCAAAACTGAGAGGAGAACTTGCCAGCAGTGTTGCAAGGAATTTCAGTGTTTTCCTGCCCACTTCACATGCATTGCTTACGCTATTCCAGGGCAGCCTGGCATGTGATCTGCAATCGAACAGTAGCATTCGATTATCATAGGTTGTGAACCTGTGTTGTAAGGTGTTTTTCAATTGATCTTATGCTATGGGCACAAGCTTGAGGCGTGTGTGTGTGTGTGTGTGTGTGTGTGTGTGTGTGTGTGTGTGTTAGAGATGAGCTCCGGCCCAGGCTCCCCGCACGGGGATAACTGGTTTTCCAGTTATTTGGGGAGCGGCGCCCCCACGGCCCGAGCTGACCTTGTGACTGGTCAACATCTGATGTCATGCCACAGCTTGTTTTTTTCTTATTTTGGTGCTGTTGGTGTTTGCAGGGACGGCTGTTCATCCAGCTGTTGGGGAGTCGCGTCCCCACGTTCCCGAGCTGGTCTTGTGTCTCGCTTTTCGTTTTTATTTATTTTCTCCACTGGCTAGTTGCCCGTGTTGTATTCTCTACCTAATCGCTACCACGTTATGTACTAACACCCCGGTCTTGTGGTTTTGTTACCCTCCACCACTAACTGATTTATATTAACCGCTCAGTTCGTAGGTTGCTGAGATTCCATTTAGGTTCCCTGCCAGGATTTGTCTTCTTTGGATTTCTTTTTTTTTTTTGTCCTTTTAGCTGGTTTGGGTGCTAGACCTACCTGCATGTTTGCCGCGTGCGGAGACCCGTGAGGCGGAAATGGGATGTCTGGCGGCTGAGGTCGCAGGAGACCGGTTAAGTGCCTCCTGTGTTCCAACACTCCTCTTCGACCCCGGCTTCGCTGTAAACGGGAGGCTAGAGACTAACCCACCTCTAGTCAGAAGTTTTGTACCAAGTTGTGTACAGGGCTTTAGCGGCTTTTTTGTCGTATGGCACGGCAGGGTGAGCCCGGGGCTGTGGGATCATGCCAAAGGCGTTGGCATGACGGTACCAGGAGACTGAAGTGTCCGCCGAGTGCATGTGAACACAACCATTGGACTATATTTGCAACTAAGCTCTAGAACTGTGTCTTGCGTCATGTGTTTGGCTTGCGGACCTCCAGTTCTCCCCTGTTGGGCTCGATTGTGGGCGGAGTACGTTGCTGATGAATTTTTTTTTTTTTCTTACTCCCATGGGGAAACATAAACCCTCCTCAAAATTTAAAAAGCAACAGGATATGGTGATTGATCAGGCGCCAAATTTGCCTCAACCACCTCCCAAACATACCACACTGAAGAGGACTTTCGTTGAAGAACGACATCACCCCGACGTATCTTTAGATCCAGGTGTTGAGCCGTCAGCTCGGAAACGTCGCATTTCACTTGCAGATTCGATACCTCAAGCTACTTTTCTCGTCATTTCTTCAACTGACCAGATGTTGAAACTTTCCTCAAAGTCTCCTTTTTCATCTCGAAGGCACTTGCGGGTGTTGCTGGCTCTTTGAAGTCAATGAAGAAGCTACGCTCTGGAGACCTGCTTGTGGAAACTTGCACTCTCTCTCAGAGCAAATCTCTTCTGCAGTTGACCAGACTTCATGATATTCCAGTTCAAGTGACGGCACATCCGTATCTCAACACCTCCAAGGGAGTCATTTCTGAGCCCGACTTGTTGGTCTGCGATGAAGATGAACTTGTGTGTGAACTTGCTAATCAGGGTGTCATAGCTGCCAGACGCATGACTTTCAGGCGCGATGGCGCGCTGATCAAATCACGAAATGTTGTTTTGACTTTTAACAGCCCGAAGGTACCTACTGACATAAAGGCTGGTTACTTGCTATGCGCAGTTCGTCCTTATATTCCAAATCCTCTACGCTGCTTCAAGTGCCAGAGGTATGGACATTCCCAGCGGTCCTGTAACAGTGCTGCGAGGTGCGCCAATTGTGGATCCCGAGACCACGAAGGGACTGGATGCACTTCAGAGCCCTGCTGTGTAAACTGTGGTGACTCCCACGCTGCTTATGCCCGGTCCTGTTCGAAGTGGAACGACGAGAAGGCGATCCAGCGCCTCAAGACCCTGGAGGGCCTCTCGTACCCTGCTGCCAAGGCCAAGTTGGGTATTCCCAACAACCGTCAGCGTACTTTTGCCGCAGTTGTTCAGTCTCAGCCACCACCCGTGCAGCCCTTTGTTCCGCGCCCTGTAGCTCTCGCCGCACTTGCCAAGCGATCTACAGTTGAACAAGCGACACAGGTGGATTTCACCGAGCTCCAGCTTATTCGACCAGCTGAGTCTGCGCCTTCTCTTTTGCAGACGACCGACTCTTCCAGTTCCCAGCAGAAGGCCTGCACGTGCTGGAGACCCGGCCCTCAATCCTCTAAGGTGTGCAGTGTCCATCCACATGTCGCGGCCTACATGGCCGACTTTGCAACTGTCTCGGACTCAGCGCGGTCCCCACCCTCGACCAACATTATAGAGGAACATGGGGGGAAGGAGAGTGACAGTTCGTCCCCAACCTCACCCACCATTGCAGAGGAACATGGGGGAGGAGAGTGACATTTCGTCCCCGCCCTCGGCCAGCGTTGCAGAGGAGTGTGGGGGGAGGAGAGTGACAGCTCAGCCCCTCTTTTTGACTCATCCTATGTGTAGTTGTGTTCGAATTCGTACTGTGTTTTATCATTCTCATTCCTCAGTTTTACTTAATCGGCTTGTTTCTCACCATTGTACTATGTTTTTCATACTGTTTGTTTCATTGTCTTTTTTGGCCCTCCCTTCGTACTCATGTTTCGGTTTTACTTGGTCGGCCAGATTTTGCGATTTTTTTTTTTTTTTTTTTTTTTTTCCTGTCTGTTTGTCTTGTGTCTGGCGCTCTTTGGCCAACCATGGCCCTTGCGCCAATAAAATCTAACCAACCAACCAACCAACCAACCGGCCCAGGCTCGGAATTACACGCCTTAAATTTCATTACTGTAATTAATTCAACACGTGTAATTCCGAGCCCGGTTGAATTACAAGTGTTGCATTTCATTGTGGATTTGTTACCATGGTGGAAGGATTTTCAATTTCCTAAGCTAGCTGCCATTGCAAGACAAATTTTGCTTAGCAAGACTTGCATTGTCCAAAGCTATGGCCCAAGCACGGATTAGTTTAAGGAAGTCTGGTATTAAAAAACTGGGAAAAAATCACATTCCCATTTTTTGTATTTTATTAAAAGTCAAGAATCTTATCATTAAAGTGATGTATTAATTTCCAAAATTGTGCAGTTAGAACTATTCAGGGTCCCCCTTGAAAACCGGGAAAGTCCTTGAATTTCAAAAAAAAAAATCAAGGCCTGGAATGTCCTTGAATTTTTTAATTAGCCTGAAAAGTCCTTGAATTTTAAAATCCCACAGCCAAAAAATTTTGATCGTAATTTCCGTTCTTTTTTACTTTTTTTTGCAATCCCCCATTGACATCGGAAGTCAAAAAAGGTAAACTTCGAAGCAGCTGCGTCTCTGGGAGAAAGGGTGCACTGTGGTCTGACGGGGAGTTAAGTAGGTTAAGATTGGATCCCCCACCCCTACATCTATTGCGAGAGGAGTTGAGCGTTTGCTACCCCAGAGCATGTGTTCTGCGACGGGGAAAACTATCGTATAGTTTCTTTCATTTTCCTTACGGCAAAGCTGGGATTTCCCCTTCTTGTTTCTTCTTTATCTGCTTCAAAGCGGGTTCATTCAATGCTGTTGACAGGTGCATTTCACCAGCCCCCCCACCACGTCGCCCGAAGGGTTAATAAAAAAAGTGCGTAATTTAGAAACTTTTCATTGGATCCAAGTGAAATTTGCAGGGTAACCTTATAAGACCAAGTTATGGTAACTGTCAAAAATTCAGCTCTATTAACCTTGAACACGCACAGCACGTTTAAACCGCTCGAAGAGTTAATAAGCCGCCCCAGTGGCGCAGTGGTCTAAGCGATGGCCTCTGATCATTCGTCCGAAAGGGGTCCGGGTTCGAATCCCGGTGAGGCATGGATGTTGTGTTTGTCTTATGGCACTGGCTCTCTCCCTTCCCTGGAACCAGTGACCCTACATTAGGGACGGGCGACTGCTTATAGCCCATTGAGTTGCTCACGGTGGTCGTTAAACCTTCAATCAAAAAAAAAAAAAAAAAAGGGTTAATAAAAAAAAAAAGTGCGTAATTTAAAAACTTTTCATTGGATCCAAGCGAAATTTGCAGGGTAACCTTATAAGACCAAGCTATGGTAACTGTCAAAAATTCAGCTCTATTAAATGAAAAATTCGGAAAATTATTTTTTTTGCATTTTTATCGTTAGTTAGGGAAGAAGGCAGTTCAACAGGTGGCCCACGGGACTACTAACGAAATGGTAGACGTGATTGACAAATTGTGCATGTCGACAGGTCCTGCTTGCTGCTGTTGTTCCATGAGAACAAAAAGTTGAAGTTATTTGTTTGTGTTGGTTCATTTTCCGTATTTTGGTTGCACTTTTTTTCTGGCCACAGAGTATTATATTACTCTTATGTATCTGGCAATAGCATAGGATTACACACAATGCTCATGGCATTACTGAGTTGGAATGCCTTACATTGCTTTTCCGGAAAGTTCTTTGCGATGTGCGTGTAGCGACAGAAAAAAAAAAAAAACAAAAATTTTGTTGGCTTAGTGTTTTGCTTTGAGATGTCTCTAGTTGTCATCTAATTGTTAGATATTGGAATTTTCTTGTTCTGGTGTTTAATAAATATGAGTCATAAGTGCAATTTCAGTGATCTTTGGTTGCACAATCCCAAGTATTCCATGTGGGTTGGTAAGGATTGCAGCAATAATCATGTTGCGAGATGTTTGTTATGCTTAAAGAACATTGATATTTCGTCTATGGGAGAGTCTGCATTGCGAAGCCACATGAAAAGCAAAAAGCGTGTGACCTGTTCTGAAAACAAAAGTCGAAATTCCACCTTAGATGGATTGTTTGAAAAAGTATCAGCACCAGCATCACAAACACCATCATCACCAGAGCCATCTTCATCATCAGCAGCAGGTTG
Organism: Macrothele yani; assembly: GCA_039090855.1. Classification (NCBI taxonomy): domain Eukaryota; kingdom Metazoa; phylum Arthropoda; class Arachnida; order Araneae; family Macrothelidae; genus Macrothele; species Macrothele yani. The sequence continues at coordinate 56,209,464 of CM077006.1, read as the reverse complement.
TTTACCCAGAAAAGATCCTACAAAAGCCGAAATATTATGGGCTTTAAAAGTGGTAGAAAACCATTATTCGTACAGATCATGTGCTGGAATTGATAAGTTGTTTCGATTGATGTTTCCAGACAGTGAAACGGCTCTCAACTTTTCTTGTGGGCAAACAAAATGTTCATATATTTGCTGCTTTGGCTTGGCATCCCATTTTAAATCACTTTTGTTGCAACAGATTAATGAAAGCAACGATTTTGTTGTTTTGTTTGATGAGAGTTTAAATAAATACTCTCAACAAAAACAAATGGACATCCATATAAGATTTTGGGACAAGAACAGAGTAACATCACGGTATCTGACTTCTGTGTTTTTAGGCCACGTAAGTGCAGACATTTTATTAGACAAACTTAAGCAATCTTTGAAGGACTTGCCTTTAAAAAATACAGTGCAGTTTTCTATGGATGGACCGAATGTGAATTTAAAGCTTTTCTCTTTATTTCAAGATGATTTATCGGCCAATTCAAATGCATCTCTCCTAAACACCGGTACCTGTGGATTGCACATAGTGCATAATGCGTTGAGACATGCTACTACTGTGAGTGATTGGGAAATCGAAAAATTTCTCTGAAGCCTATACAGGTTATTATTTAAAGATTCGCCGGCACGGCGCGAGGATTATTTAAATGTGGATAATGCTGTAAAAATGCCGCTAAAGTTCTGTTCACACAGGTGGGTTGAACGTGCTATAGAAATTTGGCCCTTTATTTTGAAGTATGAAACTTTGGTAGCCCAGAAAATTGTAAATAAGCCTTGCACAGTTTCCTTTAATATTGTCCAAAAATGGCTGAAGGATCCATTGGCACTTGCTAAATTATATTTTTTAATTCTATTGCAAAGCAACTGAGTCCCTTTTTAAAAAAGTATCAGGCAGATAAGCCCAATGTTGCCATTCATGGCTGAAGACTTAGAGAACATGTTAAGGAATCTGTTGAGTCGCTTTGTTAAAATGGATGTGTTAGAACAAACAAAGACCATTACAGCACTTCTAAAAATTGATCTAACTGATAATAAAAATTGTTCCACTTATAGGATGATTGATATTGGATTCCAGGCCGAAAAGGAGGTGAAGACTTTGCCATCAAATGTAAGTGAAAAGCAGATCATGGAATTTCATATGAAAAGCAGATCAATTTTGGAAAACCTTGTCAAAAAATTGCTCACTAAATGCCCACTGCAGTATGCTCTTGTGTGGCACATGAAGTGTTTAGATCCTAAATTAATGAGTGCTGAGAAGGAATCTTGCTTTAAAAGTTTCAAGATTATTCTAGGAATTCTTGTAGATGCAAATCATCTGAAACCTGTTGTTGTTGACACTATTATGCTGCAGTTAAAGGATTTTATAAGTAGTGTTGCAGCGGTAACTTCAGGTTTTAAACTTTTTGATAACAATTATGAGGAATTGAAAGTAAATGGGCTATTTTATGAACATTTATCCTCAAGTAAAAACTATGATATGTTGTGGGAAGTAACTAAAAAGCTGCTGTGGCTCTCGCATGGACAGGCATCAGTGGAGAGAGGATTCTCCATTAATAAGGAACTAATAATTGACAATATGAAAGAAAACTCTATTGTTTCACAAAGAATAATATATGACTATCTAAGTAACATTGGTGGCATGGAAAAGGTCGAGTTTTCAAAATTGCTTCTGAGTAATGTCAGATGTGCTAGGCAAAGATATGTAATACATTTAGAAGAAAAAGCTCACGACAAGGCTAATTCTGCTGTAGCCAAAAAGAGAAAACAAATACTGGATGAAATAGAAAGTATGAAAAAAGGAAAAACGTGTAGAAAATGAAGTATTAGATTTATTAAAATCAGCTGATGATCTGGCAACAAAAGCAGAAGATACTCATAATTTTAACTGCATTGTTAAATCAAATAGCTTTAGAAAGACAGCTCAAGATAAACAATCATTGATAAAAGAAATAGATTCTGAACTCAAGAAAAAAATGGATTTAGTGAATAATAGTAAATAAATTATTCACCCATTTGCTTAATATTTTTTTAATATACTTGTTAATTATATTTTAACAATGATAAATTTAATGTTGTGTTAAAAGTACTGACATTTGAGTAGAAAAAATTCTAATTATTTAAAAATTGATTACAGTATTTTCATTTGTTAAATATTTTTTTTCACTTGAAGAAAGTTTGTCATTCAGTAAAGAACTTTTTGCAAAATTTGGAGATGCACTGTTGCTAAGATTTTTTTAAATAATTGGCTACCAATTACAAATACTGATGGTAATTTCTTTGGTTCAGTTTTCTTATAATAACAGAAATACACCATGGTCTTGCTTTTGTACTGTGTCATATGTAAGGTGTTTAAAACCATTTTAATGGTAAGCCCATAGGATCTTTTTAATTTCTCTGTGGTGAAAACCTAATTCAATGGATTTAGAATCCATAATTTGCTTTCTAGTGCGTGCCTAACTACTAATAATTGAAACTGTGTATCGTAAAAACTTGAAGATAAACCGAAAGTAAAAGAAAAATTTAAATGCTGGTGTCGTTTCTCACATTTAGTGATAAAATACAACTACTTCATGTTGTCCAAAAATAATGCCCACTAAAGAAAGGATCATTCAGTCTCCTCGCCCCATGCCCGTGTTTCCAAAATGTTTAAAGTATCTGTTTTGATTCTTGGTATTTAATTCAGTGTGTAGAAAACTGGTTACCCCACAGAAGTAATTGAAAAATGGCATGCATCCAAAATCCATCAACTATGTTGAGACTTGTGAATATGAAGGCTTCTTAATGTGAAAGTGAAGAAAGGATTTTATTTCTGAATAGCATGTAAGTTTTCTAATTTTGCTGTGTTGAAATTTCAATATGAAAGTGAGCTAATATGTTATTAAAATCTTTTATATTTTTTTCCAATTCATTACATTTAAATATTTCTTTTATTAATGGTAAAAAGGTAAATGTTATATTATAAAGTATGATATAAATAATTAGATAAAAATTTGGTATTAGGATAAATCTAAAAATCGTACAAAAGTGTCTTAATGTGTTATACATACCTGTACATAATTCTGAAATAGATATTAAGTGTTTTATTGTTATGATAATTTTGTGTTTCAGAAATTGGGAGTTTTGAACATACAGAAAGAATTAATGCGATGCATATAGATGTTTTATGAAGATAATGAGTATCATAATACAACACACATAATTCTTGATATTTCTTTTATTAATGGTAAAAAGGTAAATGTTATATTATGAAGTATGATATAAATAATTAGATAAAAATTTGGTATTAGGATAAATCTAAAAATCGTACAAAAGTGACTTAATGTGTTATACATCATCATCATCATCATCATTGTCAACCATTATCAATCCACTGCTGGACGAAGGTCTCCCCAAGTTTCCTCCACAACGGTCTGTCTTGTGCCAGTCTCCTCCATGTCACCCCTGCATACTTTCGAATTTCATCCACCCATCTCCCATGTGGTCTTCTTCTGGGTCTTTTCCTGTCCCTTGGAATCCAATCTAAAATTTCGGCTGTCCATCGATGATCTGTCCTTCTGGCAGTATGTCCAGCCCATTGCCATTTCAGGGATTTAACTCTGATCATGATGTCTTCCACTCTTGTCATTTTTCGGATCCACGAGTTCCTCTTCTTATCTCTCCTGGTTACACCAAGCATGCACCTCTCCATGCTATTTTGAGTTGTCTGCAGCCTTTGTATGTCTCTTTTAGTTAAAGTCCACGTCTCTGCACCATACGTAAGCACTGGAAGGATGCATTGATCAAACACTTTTCTTTTAAGACATAATGGCATATTGCTCTTGAAAATTATGCTGTTTCTTCCAAAAGCTCTCCAGGCAAGTTTTGTACGCCGATTAATTTCTTCATCAATGTGACCCTCACTTGATATCTGCTGTCCAAGATAAACGTACGTGTCTGTTATCTCCAGCTTTTCTCCATCAATCGATAAATCTTCATTTCTTGTAAAAGCATTGAACATCACTTTTGTCTTCTGAAAGTTCATTTTTAATCCCACTTCTTTACTCTTGTCAGCAAGTTCCTGGATCATACTCTGCAGCTCTGATGGGGTAGTTGCAAAAATGACTACGTCATCAGCAAAACGAAGGTGCGTTAGATAATCTCCATTAATCTTTATCCCCTTGTTTTCCCAGCTCAGTGACTGAAAAACACCCTCCAATGTGGCATTAAAGAGCTTCGGAGATATGGTGTCACCTTGTCTCACTCCCTTTCCAATTTTTACGTGTGTTGTATTTTCAAACAGCCTAATCTTTGCACTTGCATTTTCATAGATGTTATTAATAATATTAATGTATGCATCTTCAATACCGCAGGATTTCAGAGCCATTGTAACTGCTGATGGTTTCACCGAATCAAAGGCTTTTTCATAATCGATAAAAGCCATGCATAATGGAAGCTCATATTCCCTCGCTCTTTCAATTAGTTCTCTCAGCACGTGGATATGATCTATTGTGCTGTAGCCACTCCTGAATCCAGCTTGTTCTCTCGGTTGAGCCATGTCCAGTGTTACCTTCAAGCGGTGTGAAAGAACTTTAGTGAAGATTTTATAAACTACTGATAGGAGGCTGATAGGTCTGTAGTTTCCGAGATCCTCAATGTCACCTTTCTTATGTAGCAGGATCATTGTAGCGACATACCTGTACATAATTCTGAAATAGATATTAGGTTATATATCTCCACGGATGCCTATATATATACACACATTGCCGTTTAGGACATTGAAAAATTCAGCCTTGAATTTTTCCTGAAGGTCCTTGAAAGTCCTTGAATGTCCTTGAATTTTTTTCCTGAAAAAGAGTGGGCACCCTGACTATTGTTATTTATTTTTTTAAATTTCCTCACCCCGCGATTTTTGGAGTGATGTTGGTTTTTAGTGCAACAGGTCGAGTTTTAGAGAAAAGAAGATCAAGTTGAAGCGCTGAGGCATTAGATGCAATTCTCTCTCTCTCTCTCTCTCTCTTTTTTCATGATGAACTTGATCTGGAAACTGCACACACGTATGATAATATTGTGATTATTATACTATTAAGCGCAAAGCTTTGTTAATGTTACAAAATGCAGAATAATCTGGTCTGGAATGCTTTTACGTTCTTTTTTTGAAATTTCCCTACATGCTTTTTTTTTAATTCTACTACATCACCCTAAATTACCTTTATCAATTAGCATATATGTAAATTATATTGCAAAGATTAGTTTTCTAGAGTCAAAATTTCAAACACTTTGCAGCTGTCTGTACGGCGTTGTACGTTTTATAATGCAATTTATTCAAAATAAAAGTAAATTTAGAAATAAAAAAGAAATAACGAATGGAAATTTTTGTTTGTAAATGATTTTCTTTTCTTCAGCTTTTACCAAAATTACTGATTCCTCTGATACGGTCGAAGGGCACGTTGATTATTTATTTATTTATTTTCAAATCCACATTTTAGAACATTTGGCTTTATGCGTAGTATTTCTAAAAACATATTAATATTGTGAACTGAACTAAGCTTTTTAATCCTTGCTTGGGCCATATCTTTGGCCAGTGTATAATGCATAAATGCAAGCCTTGATAAGCAAACTTTTCCAAGAATCCGGGCCCGAACTCATCTCTAGTGTGTGTGTGCGTGTGTGTATGTTTTGCAGCATTGGCTCTCTCTCTTCCCTGGAACCAATATGCCCAAATTAGGGATGTCTGTCTCTAATTGGGGGTTACTAATAAATAGCCTGTTGAGTTGCTTGTGGTGGTAATTAATTAAAACCTAGAATAAACAAAAAATCTTCTAGGCCTTTTCTTGTCATTTAGTATCCAGTCTAATTGTCGAGTTCTGGTCAGTTCTTTTAGCAGTACGTCTAACCCATTGCCATTTGAGGGTCTTTACTTGGATCATGATGTTATCCACTCAGATTGTGAGTTTCCTGATCCCAGAGTTCTTTTTTACTATCATTTTTGGTTACATCAAGCATACATCTCTCTTTGCTTCTAATTTTTTTTACCCTCTCTCTCTCTTTCTCTCTCTCTCTCTCTCTCTCACACACACACACACACACACACAGCCATATAGGTAAATGAGTTTGGGATAACATTTACTCTAATTCAGGTGATATATTGGATTGTCGAAAAAGTCATGACGTATTTTGGCACCCGATGGCGGTCAGGTGGTTTTGGAAGTACTAGATGCATGTGCAGCTCTGTTATCGCTATGGCATTCGACAGGTGCCAGTTCTGCAGTATAAAAGGAATACTGAGTGATTTGGTTGATTTGACATCACGTTGAAGATGAAAGACCAAACTGTGCATTTTCGCCATATTTTTCTGTTTTACTTCCGTAAAGGGAAGAACGCGCGTCAAGCTTGTGAAAAGTTGCATAATGTGTACGGTGATAATGCTCTACAAAAACGTCAGTGCCAGCGGTGGTTCGTAAAATTCTGTGCTGGTGATTTTGACCTCAACGATGCTCCTCGGTCCGGAAGGGCCACCGAGGTTGATGACGACCAAATCAAGGCATTGATCGAGTCAAACCCACGTTACACGACACAAAAGATTGCAGACACATTGCACATCCATCCTTCAAGTGTTCACGACCACCTGAATAAGCTGGGGTACGTAAGCAAGCTCGATGTGTGGGTTCCTCATGAACTCAAAGAAGCTCAATTGACGGCGCATATAAACACCTGCGATATGCTCATTAAACATGAGGAAAACGATCCTTTTTTGAAGCGACTGATAACTGGTGACGAAAAGTGGATTGTGTACAACAATGTGCTGTTCAAACGATATTGGTCTCGACGTGCTGCTTCGCCTCAAACGACATCCAAAGCAGACATTCATGAGCGGAAGGTTCTGGTCTCAGTGTGGTAGGATTTTAAAGGTGTCTTGTTTTTCAAGCTCCTACCATGGAACCAAACAATCAATTCAAATGTGTACTGTCAGCAATTGGACAGTTTGAACAAATCCATCATCCAGAAACGTCCAGAGCTCGTTCATTGTAAAGGTGTTGTGTTCCATCACGACAACGCGATACCACACAAAAGTTTGATCACCCGCCAAAAATTATTGGAGCTCGTGTGGAATGTGTTGCCACACCCAGCATACTCGCCTGACCTTGCGCCGTCAGACTTCCACTTGTTTCGCTCTCTTCAACAGTCCTTGCGTGGTATAACGTTCAATTCAGATGAGGCTGTAAATCACCACCTTGTACAGTTTTTTGCCACGAAAGACAGGTCCTTCTCTGAACGAGGCATTCTGCAGCTCACTGAAAGATGGCAAAAGGTTATCGAACAAAACGGGCATTATATCATTGATTGATCTTTGTATCAATAAATGACCTTTGCAAAACATGGCTAAAATATGTCACGACTTTTCCGACAACCCAATAGTTGTAGTGCTGTTAGACATATTTTGACATACAGTCAAACCTTGTTAAGCTGCCGTATTTTGTTCATTGTGCTAAACTGGCAGTTGGTGAGTGTGGTGCGTGCCAGTGATATGGAAACGCATAACCCCCAAAGCCAACTTGTGATTTTCCGTAATTTGGCTATTTTAGCCATGGAAAAAATTGTGCATTCATAGTTTGAACATTTTTTTAAATTTTGAGTACTGTTACAAATTATTTTGCTGTCATTCATATATGACTGACACTGCCGCAAACCATTCCTAGTCCATCATTTATATATGAATGACGTGGCCTGTTCGCATCAGGCGCTGTCATTCATATGTGAGTGACATGGCACCCAATGTGTTAAAGAGGTTCATATAAAAAAAAGCTTAAATTAATTGAATGACACTATAAGGAAAAAAATAAAACAAACACACATTCCTATGTACTGGATCCCAATTTTTTTTTTTTTTTTTTTTTTAGAATGTAGGATTGAAAAAATTGGTTATATAATGACAAAATGTGGGTTTTTACATTTTTTTATAACATCAATACTTCATTTATTAGTACCATCAGCATTTACACAGTGAAATGCTGTTATTCTTTCACCTTTTTGCAACCTTTCTCATCTTTGTTTAAAATCAATTTTTTGCATATCTTTCTGTAAAACAAACCATATTCATCCATGTTATACACATATTCTAATTCATATCCAAATAGGATTTCTAATATTTTTTTACTTGCCTCATTCACTGAACTTTCAGAGGTTTCAGCTCTTTCACTGTACCATATTCTAAATGATAATCCACACCGATTTTTCACTATTTAAATTTTAAATCCAACCATTATTATAGCTGATTTATAGCTGATTTTTGAATTTGGCATTCTTTCTCAAACCAGTGGCGTAACCATGTTTCAAAATCAGGGGGGGGGGATAACCAATACCTACATTTATCTTGGACAGCAGATATCAAGTGAGGGTCACATTGATGAAGAAATTAATCGGTGTATAAAGCTTGCCTGGAGAGCGTTTGGAAGAAACAGTATTATTTTCAAGAGCAGTATGCCATTATGTCTTAAAAGAAAAATGTTTGATCAATGCATCTTTCCAGTGCTTACATATGGTGCAGAGACGTGGACCTTAACTAAAAGAGACATACATACAAAGGCTGCAGACAACTAAAAGAAGCATGGAGAAATGCATGCTTGGTATAACCAGGAGAGATAAGAAGAGGAACTCGTGGATCAGAAAAATGACAAGAGTGGAAGACATCATGATCAGAGTAAAATCCCTGAAAGGGCAATGGGCTGGACATATTTCCAGAAATACACATAATATAATTATAACAAACGCGGGGGCGGGGGGGGGGGGGTCTGCTTGCCAGGCAACTGTAGAATCCCAACTACAATAGATGGGCCATGTGTGTTTGCAAACTTCTGGGTTCACTTAGTAGCTGAGGATTAAGAATGTATGTACCATATGTTGCAGGAGGGCATGAAGGTGTGTAGAAGATGTTCTATATATTCCCCAAGAAAAGAGGGGGGGGATTTTATTCCTGTTAGTTGGAGGAGTCATTAGTGCTGTGCTCATAAGAGCTGAGTTCGGGCTCAATTTTAAGAGCCCAAGCCCGAAGTGTGTCAGCCCTAATAGAAAATTTTACAGTGTAAATATTTTTTTTTCATTTATTTAAATTGAAAAATCATGTTTTATGCGAAAGGATTTTTGATACAACTCCAGCATAATTTCGGTAGTAGCAATTCTCTCTCTCAAATATTTGCTGCCAGAATCTCAGTCCACTTCATTGAAAATTTAAGAACTGGAAGCTCAGAGGTATGAAAATCAAGATTATTTTATGATCTGTCAAACATGAAAAGGCCATATAAGCAATTTAAAAAAAATACAAAAATAATGTTCTTACTTCAGCGTTCTTATGAGAAAATTTTAAACAAATATAAATATTGAGTGTGTCCAAAGTTAGAAGCTTCTCCAGCGCAATTGCATACATAACTAGCCGCCCCGGTGGCGCAGTGGTCTAAGGCGTTGGCCTCTGATCATTCGTCCGTAAGGGGTCCGGGTTCGAATCCCGGTCAGGCATGGATGTTGTGTTTGTCTTACGGCACTGGCTCTCTCCCTTCCCTGGAACCAGTGACCCTAAATTAGGGACGGGCGACTGCTTATAGCCCATTGAGTTGCTCACGGTGGTCGTTAAACCTCCAATCAAAAAAAAAAAAATCATACATAACTAACTAAACTAGTGATTTAAACCTGGTTATTCACTTTTTCCACGTCGATTAAGGGCGAGTTTGCCCCAATATTTAAATATCTTGAAATTTTTAACTGTGATTGTCCACAACAGAAAAATTGCAGTAAAATTTTTTTTGCAGTAAAATCTTGGCATGGGCCGATGAAAATTTTTCCGCAACACCCACTTCAGTTTAAGGATGACAGGTGTACCTTTTTTTTTACCCTCCTCCCGAAGTACTATGCTTGTTGCCACTGTTTCCAGAGCAACTGTACTTTTTGTTTTGTTTCTTAAATAAAAAAAGTGATTTTCAGTTGTCATATTTTCAGTACCGCAGAGATACAACTGAACGAGCCCATTTGCAAAAATTTTCCCCGGGCCCTTTTGCGACGACTGCCAATCCGGCCCTGGAAACGTGACAAATTCATTGTCATGTTCCTCCAATCACTGTAGTTACATGAGCCCGATGACATGGTGTGTTGTCCTGTTGAAAGATGGCGCTGTGGTCCGGGTAAACCTCCTGCAGATATGGATGATGATGATTGGCTAACAGGTCCCTGTAGCATCCACCATTCCGTGTTTGTGCGATGGCAACCAACAGACCAAGGGGTTACCAGGAAAAAGCTCTCCTGACCAGAACACCACCTCCACTGGCCTGTTGAACCCCAACTGTGCAACCAGGAGATAGGGCTTCACACCATTTATGCCTTTATGTGAACCCAGCCATCAGCATGGTGCAGCGGGAAATGGGACTCTTCACTCCAGACGACCTTCATCTATCAATACAGACACTTAACGCGGACCAGGAACATCAAACAAAGATCTTCGCTCTCTCCACGTTTATAAGTGAGCCACGGAAAAATTCTCATTAGCCGTAACCGGGAAGTTGAACCCAGGGTTCAACTCCCAGTGGCGGCCAATGAGAATTTTCCTTGGCTCACTTATAAACGTGGAGAGAGCGAAGATCTTGTTTGATGTTCCTGGTCCGCGTTAAGTGTCTCTGTATTGATTGTTCATTCGCCTTCGAATTATTTCTTCAGTTGCTGCTTACCATCTTTGGTGAATCCCAAGCATTGTGCGGGGCTCCGAGAAGCAACCTGTCAAATTGGCTTGGCAGATAGCGTGTGCGAGTCTGGAGGAATTCGAGGCCGCTGTGGTGTAGCGGAAGCATATCCGGCGCGTAACTGGAAGACCCTGGGTTCGACTCCCGGTGGCGGCTAATGAGAATTTTTCCGTGGCTCGCTTCTGAATGTGGAGAGAGCGAAGATCTTTGTTTGACGACCTTCATCTGTTGAGGGCAGGGCAGGATTAAGGGGAAGGGTCTAACGGGGCTATAGCCTTGGGGTCCACCATTATCAAGGGCCCAGGAAGCATGCCGCTACACTTCAAATCATACACGGCTAATACATTTACATACAGAGAGAGATGTAAAATAGTTTTAGTTTTGTCTCATATGATTTCTGCTCGATCACAAAAAGTGGCTTGAAGACAAACAGATTTCAAGGCTATTTCTCACAAAGGGTAAACATTCCATATTGCTCTGTACAGGGTGTCGGTGAGACAGTTTCACCTTTTTCACTACCATCCACCCACACCTACCTGTTTACACTTGGAACCTTCAATGGGCAAAATCCACTTACTTCATTACCTAACAAAAAAGATGCAACAAGAAAAGTATGCAATGCTAAATTATAAAAAATTCCAAGACAAAATCTAGGAATCTTAAGCTTTAGCTCATGTTTGTTGTGAGAACAGTGGAAAACACAGTAACTTTTTATGAAAACTATGCAGATAACTTATTAGTTTGAAGAATGCACTGCCGCCCCAGTGACTCAGTGGTCTAATCGATGGCTTCTGATCATTCGTCCGAAAGGGGTCCGGGTTTGAATCCCGGTGAGGCATGGATGTTATGTTTGTCTTATGGCACTGGCTCTCGCCCTTCCCTGGAACTAGTGGCCCTAAATTATGGATGGACAACTACTTATAGCCCATTGAGTTGCTCATGGTGGTCGTTAAACCTCCAATAAAAAAAATGCTCTACGTAATCACAAGTGTATTGCTACAGTTTCATATTTTAATGGACTTCAACAATGATTTTCCATCATAAGTTTCGGGGGGAGGGGGCACTCAGGCATCTTAGCCTTGGTAGCCTACCCAGATGTTTTAGCCTAAGGGCCCAATAAGGCCTTGATCTGGCCCTGGTTGAGGGTCCATGCAAGACAGGTTCCTGTAGCATCCACCATTCAGTCTTTGTGAGAGGATAAACAATGGACCTGGGATTTGGCAGGAAAAAGCTCCCCAGACCAGAACACTCACCAGCCTATTGAACCCCAACTGTGCAACCAGGAGATAGGGCTTCATGCTGTTTACACCATATGCAAACCCGGCCTGCAGGAAATGGGACTCATCACTCTAGATGACCTTCTCCCATTTGTTGAGGGTCCATTGCTTATGTTCCTTGGCTTATACAAGGCATTGTTTGTGATGACTGGGCATCATCATGGGTACCCCAGGGAAGCAAGGTACGGCACATGATGCATGTGGCAGTAGGTCGAACTGCACCACTGTTGTACTGGTGGTGGGTGAGCTGGGTGACTTGTACATCATTGCTGAGATACCAGTCATAGCACTTGATGCTTACCTCTTGAATCAACTGCGCATGACTGACCAATTTGAGCCCTTTTGTTGTGGATGTTTGTGCATGGTTAATCCAGTCCTGGTGCACCGTTGACACAGTAGTACATGAGCAGCCAACAAGTGCAGCTATTTCCAAAATACTCGCATCTCTCTTCCTTACTACAATGATCTGACAGTGGTTAAATTGGCTCAAGTTGCCACTTTTCCAAATAACTGGCAAATATTTACTGATTATGTACAGAGGATAACTGCACACAATTTATTGTAGCAGCACATGATGTTGATATCATGTGGTGCTTTGTTTTCGCTCCAAATATGTAAAACAAAATATTTTACATATGTAATATGTAAAATATGTTTTTTGTCTGCTTTACGATGTCTTGCTAATGCAAAGCTAACTCAGTGTATAGGTGTGTTCTATACAGGGTGATTATAAACTCCTTCAACAAAACAAGAAGGGTGATAGTACACATCAAGATGAACAATATTTGCAATGGAACCTAGGGCCGCATTCCACTCCTAGTGCCAGAAAAGAGTAAAGTTACATATCCACGTTGAGCCTTCAACAGTCAAAACAAAGGGACATACCTAATTTATGAGTTGCACAATTCCAATTGCATCAGAGAAAGACTCCAAGGAGCTGCTCAAACTGGTGTCCAAGGGCGTCGATGCACGCCCACACCGGCAAATGAAGGACTGTTGTATCCTCTCGTAGACCCCCGGTGTGGTGTTGATCTTGTCCGCAGCAACAGTGATTCGCGCGACAAGATCTTCCAGGGAGTCCACAGGTGTCTCGTACACCAATTTTTCCATGTGCCCCCAGAAGAAGAAGTCCACTGGATTAAGGTCCTGGGAGCGTGGAGGCCAAGCCACAGGTCCACCACGCCCAATCCACCACTCGGGATATGTCCTATGTGTAATCCCCCATGCCCTTCACGAATATGTCAAGTCTCATGTGATGATCTTTTTTTTTTTTTTCTGATTGGAGGTTTAATGACCACCATAAGCAGCTCAATCGTCTATTAATGACCACAGTGAGCAACCCGTTCCTAATTGAGGGCGGCTGGTTCCAGGAAAGGGAGAGAGCCAGTGTCTTAAGACAAACACAACATCCATGCCTTACCGAGATTCAAACCCGGCCCCCTTTCGGAAGAATGATCAGAAGCCATTGCTTAGACCCATGTGATGTTCGCACGGTAATATCGCTGAATGAGTTCGGCTGCATTTTTAAATGTTTGCTCCTCATCGTCTACGCATGTGCTCAGTGCACCTGATTTGCATCTTGTGCTTCTCATGCACTGGTTGGAACTCCGTGTGCCTACTGGACGTTTTTCGAATGTGTTCTTTTCTGGCACTAGGAGTGGAATGCAGCCCTAGGTTCTATTGCAAATATTGTTTGTCTTGATGTGTATTATCACCCCCTCTTGTTTTGTTGAAGGACTTTATAATCACCCTGTATGTTAATTTGTGGTCCTCTTAGTTCCTTGGAGATGGCAGCACCAAACTATAGGAAGGTAATGTCCTTGTTTCAGATAAAAACTTACACACTCTAGCTGCAGTCTAAAAGGAATAAGTGAGCGATTCGGTTGATTTGCGGAGATTTGACATCAAGTTGAAGATGGAAAACCAAACTGTACATTTTCGCCATATTTTACTGTTTTACTTCCGCAAAGGGAAGAACGCACATCAAGCTTGTGAAAAGTTGCGTAAAGTGTATGCTGATAATGCTCTAGAAGAACGTCAGTGCCAGCGGTGGTTCGTAAAATTCTGTGCTGGTGATTTTGACCTCAACGATGCTCCTTGGTCCTGGAGGCCAACCGAGGTTGATGATGAACAAATCAAGGCATTGATAGAGTCAAACCCACGTTACACGACACCAGAGATTGCAGACACATTGCACATCCATCATTCAAGTGTTCATGACCACCTAAAGAAGCTGGGATACGTAAACAAGCTTGATGTGTGGGTTCCTCGTGAACTCAAAGAAGCTCAATTGACGGCGCATATAAACACCTGCGATATGCTCATTAAACGTGAGGAAAACGATCCTTTTTTGAAGCGACTGATAACTGGTGACGAAAAGTGGATTGTGTACAACAATGTGCTGTGCAAACGGTATTGGTCCTGACGTGCTGCTTCGCCTCAAACGACATCCAAAGCTCACATTCATCAGCGGAAGGTTCTGGTCTTAGTGTGGTGGGATTTTAAAGGTCGTGTTTTTTGAGTTCCTACCACGGAACCAAACAATCAATTCGAATGTGTACTGTTGGCAATTGGACAGTTTGAACAAATCCATCTTCCAGAACCGTCCAGAGCTCGTTCGTGGTAAAGGTGTTGTGTTCCATCTCGACAATGCGAGACCACACACAAGTTTGATCACCCGCCAAAAATTATTGGTGCTTGGGTGGGATGTGTTGCCACACCCAGCATACTTGCCTGACCTTGCGCCGTCAGACTTCCACTTGTTTTGCTCTCTTTTAACAGTCCTTGCATGGTATAACGTTCAATTCAGGTGAGGCTGTAAATCAGCACCTTGTACAGTTTTTCGGCATGAAAGACAGGTTCTTCTATGAACAAGGCATTCTGCAGCTCACTGAAGGTGGTGAAAGGTTATCAAACAAAGCAGGCATTATATCATTGATTGATCTTTTTTCTTTCTATCAATAAATGACCTGTGCAAAACATGACTAAAATACGTTATGACTTTTCCGACAACCCAATAGATATTTGGTTATCTTTGATTTTTGGCCAGTTTTGATAAAATAATTCACCTTATATTTATTTGAAGATGCAGTGCAGTGTTAGAGTTAGAAATAGATCTTCTACTGGCCCAGCGGACCACTAGAATTTGCAAAGCACTGGTCCACCAAAATGCCCACTGGTCTGTAAAAAAGAAATAATAAAAATAAATTAAAGACATTTGCAGTATGTGTAGAAAATAACGTATCATTTCAAAGGAATTATCTCCAATATTTGTTTTAGGTATCCTTAATTTGTAGCCTAAAAAGAAAACCCATACAGCAAGGTAAAAGAAATAGAAATTGATTTTTTAACTTGTAACAAATTAGAAAAAAAAAACAAAAAAACTTGCTGGCCATCTGTGCCAGTAAAGTCAATAATTCAGTGGTCCCGCAGAAGTTTTACTGGCCAATGGCCAGCGGACGACTGGGTAATTCGAACGCTGCAGTGTACTGTGGCATTGCTAGAAATATGGGACAAGTATTAAAACTGCATACAGTAGTAAGTGTTTGGCAAATGGTGATGTTTATATTTTGAGAGTGCACAATTTTCTGATGGTTTTGTAAAAAAAAATTGTTTTACGTGGTTGATTTTGTTTTCTTTTGGTCCCTTTCTTGGTGTGAGAACATGTTACTGTGAACCATTCACATTTTTTTCATTAAAAATATTTTTTTCCACGTTCAGTTTCATGACATTCCACTTTTAAATTTGGTATGTATGTCACAAGATCATTCTAAATGCATCAACAAATGCAATTTTCCAAAATTTTGTTTTTGGAAAATTCAGAATTAATTTTTTTGGAGGGAATAAATAACCTTATATATATATTTAAAAAATATATATATATATATTTGAACAATGCTACAATGATCCTGCTACATAAAAAAGGTGACATTGAGGATCTCAGGAACTACAGACCTATCAGCCTCCTATCAGTGGTTTATAAAATCTTCACTAAAGTTCTTTCACACCGCTTGAAGGTAACACTGGACATGGCTCAACCGAGAGAACAAGCTGGATTCAGGAGTGGCTACAGCACAATAGATCATATCCACGTACTGAGAGAACTAATTGAAAGAGCGAGGGAATATGAACTTCCATTGTGCATGGCTTTTATCGATTATGAAAAAGCCTTTGATTCGGTGAAACCATCAGCAGTTACCACGGCTCTGAAATCCTGCGGTATTGAAGATGCATACATTAATATTATTAATAACATCTATGAAAATGCAAGTGCAAAGATTCGGCTGTTTGAAAATACAACACACATAAAAATTGGAAAGGGAGTGAGACAAGGTGACACCATATCTCCGAAGCTCTTTAATGCCACATTGGAAAATGTCTTTCAATCACTGAACTGGGAAAACAAAGGGATAAAGATTAATGGAGATTATCTAACCCACCTTCGTTTTGCTGATGACGTAGTCATTTTTGCAACTACCCCATCAGAGCTGCAGAGTATGATCCAGGAACTTGCTGACAAGAGTAAAGAAGTGGGATTAAAAATGAACTTTCAGAAGACAAAAGTGATGTTCAATGCTTTTACAAGAAATGAAGATTTATCGATTGATGGAGAAAAACTGGAGATAACAGATACGTATGTTTATCTTGGACAGCAGATATCAAGTGAGGGTCACATTGATGAAGAAATTAATCGGCGTACAAAACTTGCCTGGAGAGCTTTTGGAAGAAACAGCATAATTTTCAAGAGCAATATGCCATTATGTCTTAAAAGAAAAGTGTTTGATCAATGTATCCTTCCAGTGCTTACGTATGGTGCAGAGACGTGGACCTTAACTAAAAGAGACATACAAAGGCTGCAGACAACTCAAAGAAGCATGGAGAGGTGCATGCTTGGTATAACCAGGAGAGATAAGAAGAGGAACTCGTGGATCCGAAAAATGACAAGAGTGGAAGACATCATGATCAGAGTTAAATCCCTGAAATGGCAATGGGCTGGACATACTGCCAGAAGGACAGACCATAGATGGACAGCCGAAATTTTAGATTGGATTCCAAGGGACAGGAAAAGACCCAGAAAAAGACCACATGGGAGATGGGTGGATGAAATTCGTAAATATGCGGGAGTGACATGGAGGAGACTGGCACAAGACAGACCGTTGTGGAGGAAACTTGGGGAGACCTTCGTCCAGCAGTGGATTGATAATGGTTGACAATGATGATGATGATGATATATTTAAATTTTATAATTAGCTCTTTTGTTTGCTTTACGATGGCACCTATTTCAGATCTGTAGTTTAATGGAAGTCAAGATATTTTGTTGTGCGAATCTTAGATCGCAATCAAACTTTTCTTTTTTAAAAATTCAGTTGTTATAAAGCTATGTCCACACAAATATTTTTTTAGAAACCTTAGTGGAATCTATAAGGCGTACCAAATTGACATTGGAAGATTTCTCTATTATTGGAATACAGAAGTCCAGAAGACTAAGATTCAAAACTTTTTTATTGGTTGTTTTGACATAGAATGATCAAGTGGTAGTATGTAAAGGTTCTAAAAAATACAAACAAGTGGTAAATCTTACAATGAAAGAATTGAAGTTACAGATTTTATAGAGGTAATTTGTTTATATTTGGTGGTCAAATTTTTGAACTATTAGGGGTATGCAAAAGTTGCACCTCCCCCGCTAGTGGGCGCTGTAGGGGTCTAACCGGCCAGTGACCCGTGCTGTCTGCTCATACATGAAGCCAAGCATGATGGCAGTCGATAAAGTTCATTTGTGGCACTGTTTCTTATTCATGTTTAATTTAGGAAAAAGTGTGAGTGAAGCATACAGTTCAATATGTCAGGCATATGGCGAATGGTTATGGGTGAGCGGATGTGTTGAGAATGGTTTGCCAAGTTTAATTTGCATTATTGGAACGACTCAAAATTTTACAGAATTTCTTTGTTGTGTATATGTCAACCAACACATACATGATTTCCCACTTGTTTTTGAGTTATTATTCAGATTAAATAAGTAGTTGCTTTTCATAATTCCAGGAAGCATGAAGCAGTGAACATCATTTGAGGGGAGCCTGGAAAGCATACATATGCATGCTGTACATGAGGTGGTGCCACTGTTAGATTTTTACCATGGTATGTTTATAGTCAATTAATATGATATCTTTAATACTCATACAGTATTTGTAACAGATCTATATTTCATGAAAAAAGATGGTTTCTTGAAATTCAGTTACTTATCTCAGGGTTTTTACACTGTAGGAGCAAAGCATTATTATATCATACCTCATATTGTATAGATTCTCCATGAGCTGCTACTACTGCAGAAAGTGTACACTGGTATGCTGTACCATATCCGTGTAAATGCTGCCTGTAGCTCATCCAGTATTCATAGTGGAAGATCCATATACTGCAACTGACAATCCATACAGTCCCAAATGTATTGTTTGATTCTATTTATGTCAGCCAAGTGGGCAGCCATAGATCATAAAAGTCATCCTCATGTTCCTTTGAATCATTCCTTGACAATATGGGCCTTATGACATGGCATTTTGTCCCATTGGAACACCACATCATGGTCTGGAAACATCATCATTATAATAATATAGTTCAACATACATGCATACATATCACTAAGCTGTTCTCTGAGATGCAGAGGTTAGCTCCAAAAAGAAATACAAACTACCAAATAATTTTTACTTACTGTTGCCGTATCAAACTTCTCCATTTAGAGCGAACTTGACATACAACTCAGGCTTCATGGACATCCATTATATGCAGTACACAAGATCTACACTTCATACTCATAATTTTTTTTCTCATGCATACACTCCTGAATCTGATCCTCCCATAACTTCCTTGGCCTTCCTCTGCCTTTCTTTCCTGCTACTTGGGCTAAAAAGATTTCTTAGTAAACATCTCATCACTCATTCTTTCAACATAGCCAAACCACCAAAGCATATTAGTCTGCACCTTGCTAACAACATTTTGCTTCACATCACACAACTGCATCACACACACATCTTCATTCCTCACACAATCAGAATGTGTCTTCCCCCCCCCCGTAGGTAACGCATTTCTCCAGCACACAAACGATTTCTGTTTCTTCTGTAGTACATACATCAGAGTAGGAACAATTACACTTTCATACACAGCCATGCAGGACTCTCTTGTGAACCCATCATTCCTGTGAAAACCTCCCAGAGCAGCCATGACTTTCAATGAAGAATTCACTCTCCTACTGATTTCACCATCCAATTTATTCTCTCTGTCAAACATACTTCCTAAATACACAAACTCACTCACCTGGTCAATCACTGTGCCATTTAGACTCACACTACATTCAGTGCTACCAGTTGCTCTCTCAAAAACCATAACTTTGGTTTTTCCCTTATTTATACTGAGTTTGTCGTAGTGAGCGATGGGTTTGCCTCCTCGGGGCGCTCCATGGTAACAATGGCACACACAACAGCAACTAGGGCCTCTGTGAATCTTGGAGAGGTGCAAGCTAGTTCTGTGTGGCATTGGCGAAAAGACCCCAACTTACTGGGTTTTGTTCCAGAATCCTTAGGTTGAATGACCAACTGGAACCCTCAGCTGTGGGCTAATCCCCCACACTGATGTACTTATCTGATTAAAAAGACAAAAAGAAATATTATAAATGACTCAAGTGTTGGATATGGTGGACCTACCACACTTGAGAAGGACGGTCCACCACGGAATCGACCTGGACTTTCTAAACGAGCGTATGAGAAAGAGATCTCGGCTGAGTGAATAAAAGATTGGTGTATGGAATACTAGAGGTATAAATGGCAAGATGAGTGAGGTGATTGAGGAGATGAATAAGTATAGACTGGATGTGCTGTGTGTAAGTGAAACCAAAAAGAAGGAAATTGGTGTAGAAGAAGTGAATGGCACGTTGAGTGTGTGGTTTGGAGTATTGGATAATATGAGAGGACAGGCTGGTGTAGGTGTGATTTTAAGTGAAAAGATGAAGAACAACTTGATTCACTATAGTTGCATAAGTGAGAGAATTCCCTGGATTCGTTTGAAAGTGAAACTTCAGAGAATTGTAATTGTTGTAGTGTATGCTCCTTGTGACTCGGAACCTTCTGATACGAAAGAAGATTTCTGGAATGAGCTAAAAGCTGTTTTGAGCCAGTTTGGTGCTAAAAAAAAGTTATAATAGCAGGAGATTTCAATGATAGAGTAGGTGTGCAGAATGCAATTTCTGACAATGTTCTGGGTAAGTTTAATGATCCTTGTGTGAATGATAATGGTGAAAGATTAATTGAACTCTGCATTGAGAATGGTTTGTGTGTATCTAATACATTTTTCAACCACAAGTATATCCACACATATGCTTGGGGCCGCCCCGGTGGCGCAGTGGTCTAAGCGATGGCCTCTGATCATTCGTCCGAACGGGGTCCGGGTTCGAATCCCGGTGAGGCATGGATGTTGTTTATGTCTTACGGCACTGGCTCTCTCCCTTCCCTGGAACCAGTGACCCTAAATTAGGGACGGGCGACTGCTTATAGCCCATTGAGTTGCTCACGGTGGTCGTTAAACCTCCAAAAAAAAAAAAAAAAAAAAAAAAAAAACATATGCTTGGGAAAATCGTACTCTTGGTCAAAAGAGTGTGATAGAATTCGTTGTCTACGATCAGCGTTCAAACACTTAGTTGTTGACACCCGTGTGATAAGAGGTGCGGATGTTGGTTCTGATCATTACTTTGTAGTGTCACGAGTTAAACTTAATGTTGGTTAGAGGAAAAGGAATAGGAAGAGACCCAGGATAGAAAGAATAAAGGTTGATAGGCTCCTTGAAGTTCATCAGCGGTATTCTGACTTACTCAGAGGACGACTGAAGGATCTGAAGTCTGGTGAGAGGGATGTAGAAAAGAAGTAGGAATGTTTTAAGAACTGTGTTGTCACTGCTGCTAAAGAGGTCTGTGGCACTACAATAGTGGGTAACAATAGAGGTGATGCTTGGTGGAATAGTGAGGTTGAAGAGGCAGTAAAGAAAAAGAAGGAAGCCTATTTGGGGATGTTGCAAGGTAGAGTCTCTGTGGATGAATATCGCTGTAAGAAGCGTGAAGCTTCTAAGCTGGTTCGCCACAGTAAGGCAAAAGATAGGAAGGAGAAAGTGGAAAGGCATGAACTGGCTTTTTGGAAAAATAGAAAGTCCTTCTGGAAGTACGTGAGACTCAGGAAAAATAGGGGAAACAATGTTTTAAGTTGTGTGAAGAATGAGATTGGGGAAATGATATGGGAGCCCAATGAGTTAAGTGACAGATGGGGTGAATACTTCTGTGAGTTATTAGATCAGGAAAGCAAAAATGATTCTGAGACAGATGCAGATGATGTCACAATGAGGGATGAAAGCACAGGAGGGATCTCAAGAGAAGAAGTGTGTAAAGCTCTAAAATCTCTTCAGAATGGTAAGGCTCCAGGAGTTGATGGCATAACTGCAGAGATGTTTAAATATGGTGGTGACTCTATAATTGACTTGTTGACTGAAATTTGCCAGTTGTGCTGGGAGTTAGGAATGGTCCCTCGGGATTGGAAGGATGCTATTATTGTTCCCTTGTATAAGGGAAAAGGGGATCAGACTGAATGTGAAAACTATCGTGGTATTAGCCTACTGAGTGTGCCAGGGAAAGTGTTTGGTAAGGTTGTTATTGAAAAAATACGGGGTCTTACATCATTGAAAGCGTGGGATGTTCAGAGTGGTTTTATGCCTGGTAAAGGCTGCACTAACCAGATTTTTGCATTACGCACGATGATTGAAAAGTATCTGGCTGTTGGGAAGAAAGTTTTTACTGCCTTCATAGATTTAGAGAAAGCTTACGACCAAGTGAATAGGACACTTTTGTGGAAGGTATTGAATGAATATGGTGTTACTGGGAATGTACTTAATTGGAAGGATGCCTTCCAATTAAGTACATGCTGGGAGTTAGGAATGGTCCCTCGGGATTGGAAGGATGCTATTATTGTTCCCTTGTATAAGGGAAAAGGGGATCAGACTGAATGTGAAAACTATCGTGGTATTAGCCTACTGAGTGTGCCAGGGAAAGTGTTTGGTAAGGTTGTTATTGAAAAAATACGGGGTCTTACATCATTGAAAGCGTGGGATGTTCAGAGTGGTTTTATGCCTGGTAAAGGCTGCACTAACCAGATTTTTGCATTACGCACGATGATTGAAAAGTATCTGGCTGTTGGGAAGAAAGTTTTTACTGCCTTCATAGATTTAGAGAAAGCTTACGACCAAGTGAATAGGACACTTTTGTGGAAGGTATTGAATGAATATGGTGTTACTGGGAATGTACTTAATAGTGTAAAAGCCATGTATGCTGGTAGTCTAGCTTGTGTACGAGTGAATGGTGTTTTATCAAAATGGTTTTCCATTGGTGCAGGAGTTAGACAAGGTTGTGTAATGTCACCATGGCTGCTTAATATATTTATGGACGCATGCATGTGTGATGCCAAAATAGATAATAGTGGTTTATGTCTTGGTGATATCCGTGTGTGCAGATTGCTGTATGCTGATGACACTGTCCTGTTGGCAGAGAGCAAAAGTGAGTTGCAGAGTATGTTGACTCGGATGCACGAAGTTTGCATGAAATTCAAACTGAGTATAAATAAGGGAAAAACCGAAGTTATGGTGTTTGAGAGAGGAACTGGTAGCACTGAATGTAATGTAAGTATAAATGGCACTGTGATTGACCAGGTGAGTGAGTTTGTGTATTTAGGAAGCATGTTTGACAGAGAGAACAAGTTGGATGGTGAAATCAGTAGGCAAGTGAATTCTTCATTGAAAGTCATGGCTGCTCTGGGAGGTTTTCACAGAAATGATGGGTCCTCAAGAGAGTCCTGCATGGCTGTGTATGAAAGTGTAATTGTTCCTACTCTGATGTATGGTAGTGAAAACTAAGTACTACAGAAGAAACAGAAATTGTTTGTGTGCTGGAGAAATGCGTTACTTACGTGGGGTTTGTGGGAAGACACGATCTGATTGTGTGAGGAATGAAGATGTATTGCAGTTGTGTGATGTGAAGCAAAATGTTGTTAGCAAGGTGGAGACCAATATGCTTCGGTGGTTTGGCCATGTTGAAAGAATGAGTGATGAAATGCTTACTAAGAAAATCTTTTCAGCCCAAGTGGCAGGAAGGAAAGGCAGAGGAAGGCGAAGGAAGACATGGATGGATCAGATTCAGGAGTGTCTGCATGAGAAAAAGATTATGAGTATGAAGTATAAAAGATCTTGTGCACGGCGTGTAATGGATATCAGTGAAGCACGAGTTGTATGTCAAGATTGCTGTAAATGGAGAAGTTTGATACGACAACAATAAGTAAAAATATCTGGAAGTTTGTGTTTCTTTTTGGAGCTAACCTCTGAATCTCAGAGAACAGCTTAGTGATATGATGATGATGATTGAATTTCATGCAAACTTCGTACAGCCGAGACAACATACTCTGCAACTCACTTTTGCTGTCTGCCAACAGGACAGTGTCATCCGCATACAGCAATCTGCACACATGGATATCACCTAGACATAAACCAGTATTATCTATTTTGGCATCACGCATGCACACATCTATAAATATATTAAACAGCCATGGTGACATTACACAACCTTGTCTGACTCCTGCACCAATAGCAAACCATTTTGATAAAATACCATTCACTCGTACACAAGCTCTGCTGCCAGCATACATGGCTTTTACACTATTAAGTAGATTCCGAGTAACACCATATTAAGTACTATGTGTATTATCGATAAAGGAAGAAATATTCTTCATAATACATGGAAAATCGATAGAATACTGAAAGCAACCAGATAATAAATTCTGAATTTGCTTGTAACTCATACTGGTCATCCATGTAACATCTCTCAGAAAACTTAAAAATTTCATCACCATGGAGCAGGAATCGAACCCACATCTCCTGATGCTAACCATTGCATCACCCAGGAAAGTGAAGTTCCAAGCAACTGAGACTAAGCAATCTTAGCCTAGGAATCTGAATACCCTTTAGATTTGCTTCAACTTGCTCAAAATCTGAAGGGTGTTCAGGTTCCTAAGCTGAGGTCACTTAGTCTCAGCTGCTTAGAACTTCACCGTTCTGGGTTGTGTAATGGTTAGCATACTCAAACGGAAATCAGAAGATGTGGGTTCGATTCCCGCTCCAGAGCGATGAAATTTTCAAGGTTTCTGAGAGATGTTACATGGATGACCAGTATGAGTTACAAGCAAATGCAGAATTTATTATCTGTTTGCTTTGAATATTCTACGTGGATTATACATTGTAATTTGCGATGATATATGTGTTATAAGAATAATCACCTTATATCTCTGTTTAACAACAGAGGACAGTAGCAGCTTAGCCTATATTAATATTGCATGGTACTATTTTAAAAGTGAATTAAAAATAACATAGGGTACTTATGTTATGCAGGTTATAAGAAGTTGAGGTTGCACATTTGATATTGAAGTTCATAGATTTTATATGATGCTGCAACAGCACACATCTCATAATAAAGGAACTAATAAAATCATTAAGTACAGGAGCAATGAAATTGAAACAGAAAGGACGTAAACCTTGCGGTGAAATAAAACATTTTTTTAAAAAGCAGATGAAACTGACTGGTAAAGAACAATATGGTGAATTGCATTAGAAAATACCATTGAAAGACCAATGAATCCTTTCAAAACCATTCAAGGTGATGACATGTTCCAGGTCATGCAGAAGTATAGAACATTCCAGACCACAATAAACAAGACAGACACACGATCCTCAGTTGATTGCCAGACACGTTTCAACCATATTAGCCTGTGGCCATCCTCAGTGGCAACTGATGTAATTGCTGTTTACAAAGTACTGATGTGACAACATTAGCACTTTGTAAACAGCATTTGTCATGTTGTCACCTTGAATGGCTTTTAAAGGACTCCTTGGTCTTTTAATGGTATTTTCTACTGCAATTAATCTTATCATTCTTTTACCTTTTGCTAGTCTATTTTGTCTGCTTTAAAAATTGCTTTATTTGACTTCAAGGTTTATTTCCTTTGTGTTTGAGCTTCATCACTCCTGTGCCTAATGATTTTATTAGTTTATTTATCATTAGCTATGTGCTGTTGCAGCATATATGTAAAATCTGCAAACTTCAATATCAAATATGCAACCTCAACTTTTTATAAGCTGCGCAAGGTAAGCCCCTATGTTATTTTTAATTCACTTAATAGTACCATGTGATACCATAATAGGGTAAGCTTGTACTGTCATTAAACTGTGATGATATGTGAAACAGAAATATAAGGTAATTATTTTTATAATATATCATTACAAATTGAAATTGTCAGCATAAACAGATAAACTTGGTCTGCAATGATGGATGGGTATGTGGTAATGCTCAGGGGGCTATCCATCATGATCAGAGGATGATGCTTCCCAGAACATTACATACCCACTGCTTGCATGTACTCATGGGTTCACAACGTCTTTTACCTGTGTACTGGTGAACAGCTGACAAAGTTCACCATTTTCTGGACACTGCCACCCTTATTTCTGTACCTGATGATCATGCCCCCTTTCGAAGGGGGTCAAATCTCCTTCCTTACCCATTACAATCAACTTTTTATCTTTGATTGATTGTGCATGTGTCACAGATAGCTCTGCACACACACACACATCCCTTGATCTTCATGTGCACCACCATGCCAGAAATAATGCAAACATCAGACCAGGGTGGGTATTGTTTTGCTCCTACTGTGAACATTGTGACTATGTAGTGTGGAGTTTGAAAATAATTTGGAACCATTTAAAGTACTACTAAGTATGTACTATTTTATTTTTGTATGAATGGATTCAATATGAATCATTAAATTGAATTGCTCTGCTTTGAGCTTTCATTTCTGTCATGTCATCATTAGAGAACTAATTATTCATGGTCAGGTTCTCAAATTGCATGTGGATTGACAACAGGAGCTGCTGGTTCACTTACATGTAACTTCCAAGCAACTGATTAGCAGAACAAGTGCTGAACTTGCTTTATGTAGCATTACTGCACCCAAATGTAGTTGGATTTTATCCAGTATTTGCATACATGTACCATGCAGTAAAACATGCAAATTTACATAGTAGCATATCTTTTGTCAGGCTTCCTTGCTTGAACTCTCAAAATGTGCTGTAACTTTCAAGGGAAGAATTTCTAGCCCAATGTCCTAAGGAATTATTCATCAGTATTTGCAGTAGAACATATTCCCAAAGTTTGACTAGGCCTTTTGGAAGCACCTTGAATATAATGACTCACTGACTGTTTATATTTTGTACTAAATCGACATTTCATAAAGAATTTGCTTAACACACATTAGTGAAATGAAAATGTGGTAAGTTATTCATAGTGCAGTGTATGTTTGCTTCACATATTGCTTCACAGCAGATATGTATGTTTATGTTTAGTTTGTGGCACAAGTCAATGATTTCAGTGAACAGCTATGTGATCTTGTTTGTAACTTCTATTAATGAAACCAGATTTCTTTGTGCATTATTTACATAAAAAAGCCCATGAAGAAATGTTACTGTGGTTACAATAATGCAGGAAATTTTTGTGCTTATGATTTATTATGTAATTTACATTAAAATTCAGTTAGATCTTTTGGTGATGTTACTGTGTGTGAGAGAGAGGGGAAGAGGGAGAGAGAGAGAGAGAGATAGAGATAGAGAGATAGAGATAGAGAGAGAGAGAGTTACACCATTCTGAAAGATTGCAAGAATTGTTAAGAAATCAAACATTTCATGCAGAAATTCAAGGATCTGATCAAAAAGTCTGTCCTGCATGGGCCACTGAAAATGAATTCACAGTCCACTTACGAAGATTGTAACAAGAAATTATTGTGTGTGTGTGTGTAGCATGGCAAAGGTAATAATAGAGCTGTATGTGTTGTCAGAGGTATTCATTAAACTGGCACAAGTGTTTTATGAGCCAGCCTGAGAAATTGGGTTTAAGAACTGTATCCAAATGAAAATGGTGCTTATTAAAAACACTGTATGTAGCACACCATCTTCATGTCCTGTAGTGCAAAATATAATGAACTTCTGTTTCTTGTTAGGTTCAATAAATTGATTTGCATAATTTATACAAAACAGATGTGCATCTGAATGGAAAATCACTGGGCCATATTCTGCAAATTTTGTTGGCTTTTCTTGTTGCTGTGCAGGAAGTTTATTTTGTGTGGCTGCTGCAAGAGCTTCTACATTCTTCACTGTGGGGATGGCTATCATGATAGATTTTTCCCCCTCAGTGTTAATACATTACCTTTAAACTGATTCATCAACATTCATATACATTGCCAGTTTATTATTTAAACCTGCCCTTGTTGTGTAGATGACTCATTCCAACATAACTGCCCCAGTGGCACAGTGGTCTAAGCGCAAGCTTCTGATCATTCATCCAAGATATTTATGGGTTCGAATTCCGGTGAGGCATGGATGTTGTGTATTTGTCTCACAGCACTGGCTCTCTTCCTTCCCTGGGACCAGTGGCCCTAAATTATGGACGGGTGACTGTTTATAGCCCGTCAAGTTGCTCACGGTGGTCGTTAAACCCTCAAACATACAAACAACAAAACAAGAAAAATGTAGCTTTACAAGTTATAAAAAAAGTTGAAAAGCTGAATTCATCTTCAGAAGCTAAAGAAAAACATAAAAATAAGTTAAAAGCCAATCTTATTAGAAAATGATTACCCTTCAACAGAAATACATGATCTATTAGAAGGGAATCCTACTAGGAATAGAACCAGTACTGCAGTAAAAAATAAAGAGAACATTGATTATTTATTCACAGGAAAAGTCACTTACCATAAGGGACTGTTTGAAAAACTAAGGAAAATCAGCAATAGATATGAAATTACATTGGCTCTGGGTTTAAATAACAAAATTAAAAAATACTTACCATCCCTAAAAAAAGAGAAGAAAATAATTTACTCCAGGAAGAAGTCATTTATAAAATCGAGTGTTCATGTGGTTTACCATACATAAGAGAAAAAGGATGGTTAACCACCAGAATTAATGAACACAGAGCAGCCATAAAGAACATTTCAAATAAAACAGGATTAGATAGGCTCATACAACAAACTGGCCACAAAATGGAATGGGACTCCTTACAAGTTATCAAGCATCAATCCCACACAATTATCTGGAAATTAGAGGAATCCCTGGAAATTTACAAGACACAAAGTGGCATCATCAACGACCATGCTGCATGACAAATCAACCAGGCTTGGTCAGCAGTCCTGTGGAAGTAGTAAGATGCAAGAACCCCTGATGATGATCTAGTGTATAGATCAAAAATTTGAGAGGTAATGTACCTTAATGAATTTATCCTCTATAATTCCCATTAAGTATTTACGGTACTGAAAACAAACATTCCAACGTGTGAGAGAGCAAGTGAGGGCTGTATGCAGTATAAAGCAGACAGACCAGCTCGTTGAGCATTGGATAGCACTCAACTGAAGATCGAAAGCAAAATTCTGATCCTCAATGGCACCATCTGGGCCCGTTGGTGCATCTACCAAATGATTGTCCTCTTGGGCTTTTCACACACAAATATAGCAAGCATTTACCATGAATATTGAGAAATGTAAAATACTTGCAGCAATTGGTGATTCTGTGAATGAAAACAGCTGGTGGCTCAGAGGGGTCAAAGGAGAACTGGCAACGTGGTTGGCAGCTGTTATAGCCCATTCATGCTACAGTCTTAATACATAGTGTGTTTGGAGATGACCATTGGCACATCATCAATGTTGAATTCTGCAGTGGTTTTCTGGGTGGTTGTCTACCTCTTTGCTTGCACAACATCTGTACAGGGTTCACATAGCCCCTGGAATTTTCTTTTTCTTTTCCTTGATTTTTCATCTTTTGTGAAAGGTCCTGGAATTTTTTTCTGGCAATGAAAATAATTTTTTTGAAACATTTGGATTCATTGCATCACATTGTTCTAGCTCCCTACAGCATCTGCTTGTGATGGCATCATTTCCTTCCATGCAGTGTGGAGACATGATGTCTATCTTGATCTCAAAGACTACAGTCTTGTGACGATTATACGTATTAAGAGAATACAACATGGTTTGTCACAAATATTTATTTTTTCAAGTCAACCATGGTTTTGCTGAGTATTGACCTAGCTTCATCAGGATGAATGGTACGTAAATATTCAAATTGTATATATCATAAATGGTGTTTACAGTCACAGGTTTTAGTTAGTTGCTTCCACGCGCTTTATAGAAATAGGGTGGATGCCATGTCATTAACAAGTTGCGAAGACTTCTGATATATATGGGAAGCTTCCAAAATATCAAGTTTGGTGGTTGAATCTGGCTTGTCAATTGGTTTTGCTTCTTCAAAGAAATTTATGGTCCATTTTGTAACAGTGTTTAGCCATCGATGACTTCTCTAGGTCACAACTCCGAATGTAGGTCTTATGCTCTTTCAATCGAAAACGAAAGGCTCTACGGGTCTGTCCTATATAGAAAGTGCCACGTTCACATGGAATTTGATAAATTCCACACGAGTTTTCTCTTCAACATAGTACTTTGATCCTAAAAAGTTCATTTTGTTTATGGGTTTAAAAATTACCCTTTAAAATTAAAGGTTTTGAGAATTTTTGAAAAAAAACACCATAAACAATTGAACTTTTAGGATCAAAGGACTATGTTGGAGACAAAAACTTGTAGGGAATTTATCAAATTCCATGTGAATGTGGCGCTTCCTATAAAGGACAGAACATAGAGCCTTGCATTTTCGATTGAAGGAGCACAAGACCTGCATTTGGAACTGTGACTTAAAGAAGTCATCGATGGCTAAACACTGTTACGAAAAGGACCACCATAAATTTCTCTTTGAAGAAGCAAAACTAATTGACAAGTCAGATTCAACCACCAAACTTGATTTTTTGGAAGCTTTCCATATACCCGAGTGGCCACTTTATTATGACCACCTGAGAGTTTTAAGCAAATGAGCTATGGCTGCATGCTGTTGCCGCCAGAGGATGAGGATAGTATGAAAAGGGAAAGCTTAGTGCTTGCGACAGTAGAAGAAGTGATTTTTGGGTGACAAGATGGGTAAAAAATGCGATTTGACAGACTTTCAACGTGGGATGATTGTAGGAGCTCGGAGCCATGGAGCGAGTATCACCAAAACCGCCGCATTCGTGAAATGTTCCAGAGCAGCTGTTGTTAAAGTGCTTAAAGACTGGACTGTCAGCCAAAAAACTGGGTCTCTATGTGCAACGTGTGGTCGCCATCGACTAGTGAGTGCTCAGGCGGAACGGAGAGTGTCTAGACTGGTAACAGACAACAGAAGAGCAACAGTGCAGCAAATTACAGACCATCTTAATCAAGGATCACCTCAAATGATCTCTGCATGCACTGTTCGCCGTACACTGCATCGGATGGTATATGGCAGCCGAAGGCCTGTTGGAACACCTTTGCTGTCTGCAGTTAACAAGAAAAAACATCTCCAGTTCGCACAGGAGTACAAGGATTGGACAGTCGATAATTGGAAACAAATTATGCGGCCCGATGAATCATGTTTTCAGTTGCACTATGCCGATGGCCGAGTGAGAATTTGTCAGAAACAGCACGAAAGCATGGACCCCAAATGCATTGCTGCAACCCTTCAAGCTGGTGGAGGCAACGTTATGGTTTGGGGAATGTTTTCCTGGCATGCTTTGGTTCCTTTAATTCGTGTTGATCAACGTCTGACTGGCACATCATATCTAAACACTGCTGTGGACCAAGTACATCCTGTCATGTGGATGGTTTATCCCAATGGCGATGGCTACTTTCAACAAGATAATGCGTCCTGCCATAGTGCTCGTATTGTACAGGATTGGTTTCAGTAACATGCCGGTGAGTTTACTTTGCTTAGGTGGCCCCCACAATCTCCAGATCTGAACCCCATTGAGAATTTGTGGGATGAAGTTGAACGAGCCATCAGACAGCTGGATCCACAACCCTGCAATCTCACACTCCTGGAAAGTGCTATTCATCAAGCATGGTCTCAGATTCCACAAACCACCTATCAACATCTCGTGGAGTCCATGCCACGAAGAATCGACGCAGTATTAAAGGCAAAAGGTGGCCCAACGAAGTACTGAGGGGGTAGTCATAATAAAGTGGCCACTCAGTGTATATCAGGTCTTCTCAACTTGTTAACGACATGGCATCCACCCCATTTCTATCAAGTGCGTGGAAGTAACTAACCAAAACTCGTGACTGTAAACACCGTTTATGATATCATATACAATTTGAATATTTACGTGTCATTCGTCCTGCTGAAGCTAGGTCAATACCCAGCAAAACCATGGTTGACTTGGAAAAATAAATATTTGTGACAAACCACGTTGTATTCTCTTACTACGTGATGTTTATTTCTTTCAACTCATGTGATGCTGCAGTGCAAAGCTTTTGAGTGCCATATTTCCAGCAGCCATGATTTTTGGTATAGCAGTTGCACACAGCTGGAGTTGCAACAGCATGCAGAAAGCTTTTCACAACTCAAATTTGGCCCTTCCTTATAGCACGTACTTTCCTCACTGCAGGAGACTGATGTCTGGCCTATCTGCTGCCAATGTGTGTGGAAGCAGATTATTATGGGATAGGGAATCTTCAATGCCATGGCAAAATTGTTTTGTATGATCACAGTGATAAGTTCCAGGTTGCTTCATGCAAGTTTTAAAATTTTAATACTGGGAAATTTTCCCACTTTATTGAAGATGTAATGCATTCTGAAGGATACTGTAACTGTGGAACCCTTTGGACTTCATAGGAATTCTAAATGCATAGTAAATTTCACCCCAGTATGCAAAATATAAAACAAAACACTATGGTTCTAGCCAAGATTTAAGCTTCTGAAATTTTTTAATGAATTCATGGAAAAGCCCTGGAAAATTCATTTATATTTACCACAAATATGCATTCACATAAAAATGCTATATATTTAAATATGAGTCAGTTTTATTAAACTATCTTGGAACATAATGCCCATATTCCTTTTTTGACATTCTTCATGTTTTCAACTCTCTGGGACATGAGAAACTAGGTTGGTATTATTTTGCTTATTTATTATTTAGAATGATAAATGATACGGGATTTATAACCATTAACAAAACCATATTTACAATTACGAAAAATTACGAAAAATGCAATTCATGAGACAACCTTATAGGTTGTCTTATGTTATAAACATGCTTTTAATTAAACTATACATAATATCTAAAGTATTTTACCTGATATTGTCAAAGTATGTCTCACGTTGTTTGCTGTGGTTTGCGCCGTACTGATACCTACCTACTCATCCAATAGATGGCGACACATTAGAAACAAATCACCTAACACATAGACACACAATATAATTATACTTACTGATACCTACCAACTCATCCAATAGATGGCGACACATTGGAAACAAATCACCTAACACATACAGGCAGTAAACCTTCTCATCGATTCCCGACATGCAACTCCAAAACTACACACACGCGAGGAACCCTCGTGTAGAAGTAGTGGCCAGAAGATTGCGGTTGAGCACCACTGAAAGTGCTCGCCATAACAACGAACCCCTTGTGAGACGTCTCTTGACC
Source organism: Macrothele yani (assembly GCA_039090855.1). Classification (NCBI taxonomy): domain Eukaryota; kingdom Metazoa; phylum Arthropoda; class Arachnida; order Araneae; family Macrothelidae; genus Macrothele; species Macrothele yani. The sequence continues at coordinate 56,176,825 of CM077006.1, read as the reverse complement.
CAACGAGTATAATTCTTTCTACTAAAATCTTTCAATTAATAGTAAATTTTAAGCATTTGATTGTGCGAATGAATGAATGTGGAACTGAAAAAAATATATAACCTAACTGTTTTATTTCTGCAAAAAAATTTTTTTATAACTAATCAAAGGTCCGTAACGAAGGGAGAAGGGACCTCTCGGGCCAGCAGCATGTGCCTCATAGAGCAAAGCAAACAATTTGCGAAATACTTTGACAATATCAGGTAAAATACCTTAGATATTATGTATATTTTAATCAAAAGCACGTTTATAACATGGCGACACGTTGGAAACAAATCACCTAACACATACAGGCAGCAAACCTTCCCATCGATTCCCGACATGCAACTCCAAAACTACACACACGCGAAGAACCCTTGTGTAGAAATAATGGCCGGAAGATGGCGGTAAAGGTACCGCAGAAAGCACTCGCCGTAACAATGAAATGAACCCCGTGTGAGACGTCTCCTGACCCGATGAGTATAACTCTTTCTACTAAAATCTTTTAATTAATAATAAATTTTAAACGTTTGATTGTGTAAGTGAATGAGTGTGGAACTGAAAATATATAACCTAACTGTTTTATTTCTCAAAATTTTTTTTTATAACTAACCAAAGGTCCGTAACGTAAGAGACCTCTCGGGGCCGGGAGCACGTGCCTCACAGAGCAAACAACGTGAGAAATACTTTGACAATATCAGGTAAAATACCTTAGATATTATGTATAGTCATATTTACAATGTTAAAATTTTCTATTTACAATTGCTAATTTTTTTTTTATGTAGTGATCTCAAATACCTTCAAACGCTCATAAAAACTGTAAAAAAACTATTTCAAATAACACTTATCTGCTTGTCTTGATGTTCTAGTATTTTTGAATTCTTGATATAGATGTACACTGAAGAGCAATTGAATTAGAGATACCTGTCTAGTAATGTGCAGCACCACTTTTCAGCCTGATGACGGCGGCGATTCGTCTCGGCATGGACTCGACAAGACACCGGAAGCGTTGGGAAGCCATACAGATCCACGACCCCTGAACAAGCTCTCACAGTTCACGCAGGTTTGATGGAGGGAGGTCAGAGCCTCGAACATCTCTCTTGATGTCATCCCAGATGTGCTCGATGGGATTGAGGTCAGGTGGCCAAGGAAGCGAGGTCACGTCGGTGGAGTGTTCATCCAACCATTCGGATACAATTCGGGAGCGACGGCACGGTGCATTGTCTTGTTGCAGGATGAGGTTCCCAGTGGGATGTTGAAGACGCACAAACGGGAGCAAATGGTCGTCCAGGATATCTCGGTAATGTTGACCTGTGAGAAACGATGTCAACGTACCAGGGGTCCCATTTCAGTCCAAGTAAACAGTCCCCAGACGAGAATGCCACCCCCACCAGCTTGAAGAGTACCCTGCTGGCAAGAAGGATCCATCGCTTCATGTGGTTTGCGCCGTACTCGTATCCTGCCATCCGCATGTACCAATGTGAATCTCGACAGGCAACATTTTTCCACATGTCTAGGGTCCAGTGGCAATGTTCCCGTGCCCATGCTAATCTTTGCACCCTGTGATGTTCGGTCAGCAGCTGTACCCTCGTGGGATGATGACTTCTGTACCCCATAACGAGGAGATGGTTCTGGATGGTGTGGCTGCTTACACGTTTATGTGCACCAGCGTTAAATTGCCGAGTGATTTCTTGCACTGTGGCCTGTCTATCTGCTGTTACAATGCGAGCTAGCCGACGATGGCCCCGCTCATCCACACGCTGTTGTCCACGGCATTTGGCCCTTGCAGGGATGGTTTTACTGGATTCGATGCACTCACGGTGCACCCGTGACACCGTGGCTCGTGAAAATCCCAGTGCCTGCACGACTTCCGAGATGGAGTGACCCATTCGTCGGGCCCGGACAATTTGCCCACGATCAAATGCGCTTAGATCCTTTGTCTTACCCATACTGCGTCCGATTCTTACTGATTCCCGTCGCATTACTCCTTATATTGTCGGATCGCTGCATACGTCATGTCGTCTACGTTTACAGGGCTGCCCACAGTACTACATTTGCATAACACCAGCTGTCTCTAATTCAATTGCTCTTCAGTGTATTTGTTCCTAATAGCAGTTCATTAAGATTTTCATATGTAACTTAAGTTTCTGGACTCATTGGACTCCCATTTTCAAAGATTTGGTAAGTTCAGTCTGGAAGCATGAAAAATCTTCATTCCTTGCTGGCTGTCATGTCACCACTGTGTTGGTGCCTCATCATTGGTCAGCTGACTGTTGCTTGGGGGCCTATTCTCATTGGTGGTTGCATATTGAGTTCATGTCTCCTGTGGTGCCATCTGCTGCTGGTCCAAGACACTTTTTTTTTTTTAATGTAAATTCTTCTTTTCTCTCCTGCTTTTTTTTTTCTCTATTCATAAGTAATTTCCAGTGATTTATTTATAAGTAACCCCTGCAGACGTCCTGGAATATATTTTCTGTAAATGTGTACAAATTTTGTCTGTATATAGCTTATAATAACATAGAGATATGTGCATTAATCTGAAAGTTATTTTTTACCTTTTATAGCATTGCTTTTTAAGTACACCCTGAATCTTTTATTCTGGTTTAAAAGTTCCTCTTAACCGTAAGTTTTGTTATTTGCATGATTTTGACTAATATTAATTTTCTGCCTTTAGGAGGATGATCGGACATCATTACGTAGCACTGATGCCAAGCAGTGGGAGCGGCCATGGAGCACTGCAGAGATACGTGCAAACAGTGCCAATTGGACACTAGCTGGAGACACTGGGGTAAGTCAATGCAGCAAAAATTTGGTCATTTCTCTCGTAGTTGCAACACTGCTGTAATTAGTACATGGGGTCATTCCATGTCAAAACCACCTGGAGTTTGGACTTTGATGTCTCAGATTTCGATGATTTTTGGTTTGTAGTTTGTACCTATAGATTATGTAAAATATCCAAATTTTTAGATTTTTCAGGTCAGTGTTTTTTTTTTTTTCTGATTTTCAAAAATGGCAAAAAATGCCAAATTTCTCACAAACACCATTTATGAAAAAATAAAAAAGTCTGCAAGCAGTTATGCAAGCCTGTAGCTCTTTTTATGGGCTTTAATTTGATATGCAACATAACCCAGTTTAAGAGGGGATAAATTGTGACCCATTTTTCAAAATTCTTGTTTTTTAAGAAACTCAAAAAAATACCACTTTTGACTTTTTTTTTTTTAAGTATATGGTAATCTTACACACGCATTGGTTAGAGTTATGCAAAGTTTGAAGATGGAGATTTTTGAGAAACAGATTTTTTTAATAAGGCTGGTATACCTGTAGACACTATAAAGGCTTGGGGGTTTGGAGTTAAAAGAATTTCCTTCCCTGTAACTAATCTTTTTTTCACCACCATGGCCATGTAATCACTCACCCTAAACTCATTTTGTATTCTTTTTCAACTCTGACTAGGAGTAGGAGGTAAGACAGTCAGGATAACTTTTCCTTAAATTGTTTTAACATCTGTTGCCCATCTTTATCACTTGCTGAAACTTAAGTTTCCAAAACCCCTGTGCCAGTTTTTGAAACAAAATTGCTTTGAACAGTTGTTTTAACTTTTTCAAACTTATTTTCAGCTTATGATTCTCTTTGAAGTTGCCTTTTCTTAATTAGTGGTCCCCTGCAAGTTCTGGTGTCTGGTTTAACAAGTATAATGATGTGTCAGGATTACTAGCTTTATCAACAGTATTGGTACTTGGCTGAGACACTGTTTCAACATCATGCTGTCTTAATTGTAGGTTGACTTTTGGCTCTTTTGAAAGCTTTATCCTACAGCCATCACATATTTTCATTCTTATTTGCACATTCAAACCAAAAGAGAACTTCTAGGGCACTACTTTCCTAAGCTTACCTGATAGAGCAATTACAACATTTCACAGAAAATACTGCCCAGTTTTTTTTTTTTTTTGTATCTTCTGCCATTTTTTACAGCACTATACAAGACTTGTTAAAACCACTTAAAGTAAGTTTTTTAGTACATTGACTGTACACCTATAAAAAGCCGAAAATAAACTCATGATGCACTTCATGTATTTACATGTTCAATTATAGTTCATGAAAGCACTCAGAATGAACAGAGCACTCACTATGTATCTTGTCTGGACACTATCTCAGAGAAATCTGAACTCTGAAGCATGCCTCAATAGTCAGGACTGAAAGGCAAATTAATATTTTGCAAGTTCTGACATGCAGTAACTTGCAAGAGCAACAAACATCCAATGAAAAGGAACAAGTGTAAATATGAAGCAGTGCAGGAATTATTTTCCATGTAGTTGACTCAAATAATACCAACACTGTTTCATATTTACACTTGTTCTATCCTGTTGAATATTGCTTTTGCAAGTTACTGTATGTCAGAACTTTCATTGCTCTTCAAAATAAATAAGTACATGTAATCTTGAATTCAAAAATCTGTTTCACAAAAGCCGATCATTTTTTCTGACTTCAAACTGTGCATACCTCTAGCCAATATGTGTAAGATTAACACACATTTTTTTTTTTGGAAGAAAAAAAAATCAGAAATGGTGTTTTTGAGATTTTCAGAAACAAACATTTTGAAAATGGGTCACATTTTTTTCCCTTTCCAAACTGGGTTATATTTCATATCAAATAAAAACCAACAAAAAGAGCTTTAAAATGAGCTGCAGATGAGCCCTCTCGCATCACTGCTTGCAGACTTTTTAATTTTTTGTGAATGGCGTTTGTGAGAAACTTGACATTTTTTGACATTTTTTAAAACCAGAAAAGAAAAAAGAACACTGGCCCAAAAGATCTAAAGATTTGGATCTTTTACATAATCCACAGGTACAAACTATAAATCAAAAATCATTGAAATCTGAGACGTCAAGGCCCACAAATATTTGTACATATGTAGGTTAATTTGGCATAAAATGACTCCATATTGAAAGGAAACATACTACTGACAGTCACAGTCCCTAGACATATTCTCCACATCGCTGATAGTTAAAATTGAAAGGGAGGTGGAAGGGTTGCCTTTCTCAACATCAGCTATATGTTCCATCAACCGGCGATTGATGGAACTTATCACTGATGTTAAGAAAGACAACCCTTCCACTTCTCCTTCGGTTTTAACTATCAGCGATATGTCTGTGATTCCTGATTGATAAAATATTAAACGAATCACTCCGTTCAGCAATCGGAAAGCTCTCGGGTACCTCGAAAGCATTGAAATCTACCTTAACCCTAACACCTGCAATACAGATGCACCTTTTTACATCTCCATCATTTGGAAAGCCATTTTGAAATCTGGCAACAACTGATGCTTATACTACATGGTTTATTCCATATGTTTATTTCCAAGTGTTCCATTCCATGGCTGATGAAGGTTGAAGTCACTACCAAAACATCACACCACTTATAATTTTTTAACGCAACTTATGCGTGATATGATTATATAAAGAATTCTTCTAATCTTAAATACCACTTACTGTTGCTTTTCCTCAAGAACAACATATAATGCGTGTTTTTGGTTGTTTTCATGCCATGCACTGATATACTGACATCACAAGAGTTACTAAATAAAACTTTGAGAACAATAACATTAAGTAATGTAGTTAAAATTTTTAAAGTTAAAACTTGGAAAACACACACCAACAAAGCTCCATATGATTCTTATTTTTATATGCTTATAGGTCATGGATTTTTATCAAACTTTATTCAATAAAAATAATTTGTAAGCTAAAAACATAGTAGTAATGATTAAAAGTAAGATACAGGTTTTTTTGTGCGCTGCACGTATTCTAACATCACAAGAGTTACTAAATAAAACTTGGAGAACAAAAAATTTAACTAATGTAGCTAAAACTTGGAAAACATAAACCAATAGAGCTTTGCATTGTTTTTATTCACATATGCTTATAGATTACAGATGTTTACCAAACTTATTTAATCAATAAGAAGAAAAATTTTTTTAACAAAAACATAGTAGCTTTATAGTATCTGGTATCTAATTTTAATAGTTAGAAATAAGATACCAGATGTTTTTGTACCCTGTACCCAAATTCTAACATCACAAGAGTTACTAAATAAAACTTTGAGAACAAGAATGTAGAAAAAATAAATAAAATTAACTAATGTTAAAAAAAATTAAGTTAAAACTTAAAAAACACAAACCAGTGGAGCTCTGCATGGTTCTTATTACAAATCCTTACAAGTCACAGATTTTTATCAAATGTTTTACTCCATAAGGATATGTTTTAATTAAAAACACAGTTTCAATGATTAAAAATAATAAGATACCAGATGCAGGATACATCTCCAATCTCTTATTTCATGTTGGAATACTTATGGTGTATCTTAAATGCCTTATCAGCTCATTTTCAATGAAATATCATTGTAAACGGACGGTTCTTGTATGTCCATACTGGCTAGAGTTTGGTCTTGCACTGATCATCTCTCATGAGTTATGCATGTTCAAGGATTGCTATCATCAGACTTTTTAAAAGGGTGCTTGTGCTGCTATCTACTGAGGCAGGAAGGAAATATTGGTATTAACAAGCTGTAATTTTTAGAATAACTGTTGTTGTTTTTTAATTCCGGTCTTGTAAATGCCGATATTTCCTTCCTGCTGGAATAAATAGGAGCACAAGCACCCTTTTGAAAAGTTTGATAATCCTTGGGCATGAGCAACTCAAAAGAGATGACCATGCCTTTGAATCATCCTGTAAATTTTTACCATATAAGGGGGGGGGGAGGCTTTGGAGTTGCTTTGTCAAGACCCAGATGTAATTTTATGTCTGAAACAGATTCCAAACTACTGAAAACCTTGTTCAGCTCCAAAATCTAAACACTTTGTTTTTTCCTTGCAGAACATAACTCCAAATAACTGAAAAACTTATTATCTTGCAAAGTGGGGATACTGCTGTTGTGATATCACACGATACCTTTGTGAGATTATCTCCTTTGTGTAAGTGCATGTTAGGAGAAATGACAGTATTTGTAATTTTTCTTCTATAAAGTGCACTTTGTGCCATTGAAATTGCCTCACAGGGGCAAACAGACATCTAAAAACCATGCATACATACAAATCATCGAACATCTGAAAACCAGCATACATACAGTCAGATTGGTGCAACAGTTTATTTGCAGTTTTTATTTATATACAATCAGATTGGTATAACAGTTTATTTGCAGCACAGTAAATCATATGAAATGTAGTGGAATGTTTGTGTTTTATGAGTATGTAGTGAAACCCTCTTGGTTTGTAATGTACACAGAAATGATTTAAAATCGCCATGTGTTTAGAGAAAATTTCTGTTAGAGTCTTACAGTATTTCTCATGTTTGCCAGTTTTACTTGAATTGTACTTCCTGTTATTTGTATTTGAAATCTTTAATGAGGCACATGGGTTTTGTATAAATAAATTCAACTTCTGTATGTTAATATTTCAGCTGCTCCATTTTCTTCAAGAATATGCACATCATCTTATATCAAGAACTCATGAAACAGAAAAGTTGGTTAACGAGCTTGTGTACAAAAATAAGGTAAGATTTACAGTTTTCATGAAAAGGGAAAAAAATATTTTTTGTGTGGTGCATTTTGTTTCAAGCATATTAATGAGCACTATACTATAAAGTGCCTTTATCCATTAATTTGTTTACTTGTTTCAGTACAGTCTGTTGTTGCCCTCTGTTTGCTTTAAAGTTGCAGTAAAAATATAAATCAATAAATTGTCAAAGATTTTCAAACTTAAAAAAATAGATAAAATGACCAGGAGTTTCCATTTTGATTATAAAATTTATTTGTATGGCAAGAGACTGGAAGAGAAAATCTAAAATGTCGCATTTAATCTGACAACAGACTAAAAAATTTCAGTGCCCATTTTAGGTCTTTATATATTCACTCCCATGTTGTAAGGGCATAAAAGCAGTTTGTTTTCTTTTCTGAAGTAGGCATTCTGGAGGTTGATTCAGTTTTAGGGAAATGAGCAAACCGGCCTAAGAAATTTCATGTTACCACTATTGATTGCTCTCAGTATTTTTCCTCTGTGCATGGCCTTGCAGCATGGTATCCACTGTAAAAGTAATTTTTAGCACAGAAGCTCTGTATTTTCACAATTTCCCATGTAGCATCTCTTCTGAAAGTTTGAAAATTGCATCTTCCTGGAGTAGGAATCGAACCACCCAATGTCTCCCAACTCCTGTTTGGGTATGCTACTGCTACACCACCCAGCGCAATGAAGTTCCTCACCTGAAGCTAAGCAGTTGTACCTTAGAAATATGAACAACTACAGATTTGTGCAAGTTCGAGCAAAATAATGATTCTTTGTAGCATTAATGACCCTTTCAAATCCAGGAATAGATATAGGTCATAAATAATCAAAATGCTTATCCCTTATAGCATTCATGACCTGTTCAAATCCAAGAATGGATATATATATATACATGCATATATTACATATCATTAAGCTGTTCTCTGATATTTAGATGTTAGCTCCTCAAAGAAGGACCATCTGATAAATAAACATTTAAAAGATAATACAAACCACCAGATAAACTTTAACTGACTACTTGTTGCCATATCAAACTTCTCCATTTACAGCGATCTTGACACACAATACGAGCTTCACTGGCATCCATCACAGGACGTACACAAGACCTTCTATACTTCATACTCATAATCTTTTTCTCATTTAGGCACTCCTGAATCTGACCTCCCATGACTTCTTTGGCCTTCCTCTGCCTTTCTTTCCTGCTACTTGCGTCGAAAATTTTTTTCTTAGTAAGCATCTCATCACTCATTTTTTCAACATGACCACTTTGCTAACAACATTTTGCTTCACATTGCACAACTGCAACACATCTTCATTCCTCACATGATCCAAGAATGGATATAGGTTGTAAATAATGCGTGCTTCAGATATCAGTGTAGAAATTACAGAAACTATTGAGAAAAAAATGATGCTCAATATCTCCAACATATAATAAACACATATGAATGTCATTTTCAACACAGAAGCACCATGTTTTAGCCATCTTTTCAGAAAACTTCAAAATTTTAAGGAACTGAACTTGAATCTTACAATTTCCATTCAATTAATATTAAATGTAATGGTAACATATTAAATGAAAATTGAAAGATTGGGGCTAAATTCCAGCATAGAGTGATTGGTGATACAATTTTCAAATTTTCTGAAAAGACAGACTTGGAAGACTGTAAATGTGGTGAAATAATGTAAAATGGATAACAAATTTCCCACATAAACTTCTGTTACTTGCGTTTTATAAATACCAAGCCAACTTGGGGGTGCTATTTAAAAATTTTGCTAATGGAATTACAATGAAATTCTCGTATGTATTGATAGAAAGTTCAAACATATTGGTTCGAAAGTTACTGGTTGAGGCTGTCCAGTGATGCTTCTTGTTCCTGAGATTTGCTGGCAGTTGAATTTAATGTTATTTGTTGGCAAATACCCAGGTATTTAATTCTTGTGGAATTTGATTTACAGTAAAACCTGTCTAGCAAGGTTATCCATGTTTGTTGGAAAAAATAACCATCTTTACTGGTAAAGTGGCCAAATAAAGTGGTTCAATTTCCCAAAATATCTTCTCCCTACTTGAAAATTAAACTATTCTTTAATGCAGCTTGGGGTGAAGGACTTGTTCTTTCTTTCCAGCCATTTTGTTGTTCAGGAATGTTATTCATTAAATCGCTCACTAAGAGCCAGAAGTAAGACTGAGGAATAGTATCTGGAACATATGTACATTGTAGAAAATTGGGCATTCCGACTGTGTGTTTCACCAGAGGAAATGGAAAGTAAGGAGATGCTGAACAAACAGCAGCACCGCCACAATTGAGGTATGAAGCCACTTCTACCTTCCCCCTCCTTTCTCTCCCTTAAAATCAGTGTTGTGTTCTTTTGCTATGTAGAGCAAACTACCAAAATTGCTCAAACATTATGTTCATTACATGAGAAAGCTAGGTTCATTTGGATCAGGGAAATGAACTATGTGGGCTTTACGCTTCCATTTAGGACAATTAAAGGTCAAACATGCATACCTTAGTTAACAGAAAACCATACCATCTGTAAACAAAATTCTAAGAACTTGGCACACCCCAAGAACCAACCACAATTTACAATCTCCTGAAGGTGTGTGATGTACTTGCCTCAGAGGTGATGCACATTTCGAAATGGCAAGTTGCAGCAAATAAGCTTTTGTCAGCGTCCTTCAATTGGTAGAATGTCCGAGAAGGAATTCTCATTAATTCCAGACAACACATGAAATAAGCATTACACATTTTTTGAAACGCAAAAAGAGGAATTCTTATTAATTCCATATGATGTGTGTAAGAAGCGTCACACATTTTTCTTGAACCTTTCAGCCAAGAGATTCATTTTGTATTTAGGCACCAATATAGTGGATCACCTTTTTCTGCTGATTTTAGAATTTATACCCACATCTTCCTTTTCCAGTCTGACATTCCACCACTTGGACTACACCAACGAAGGCTTGCCACAGTAACTTGCTGTTTTGACATGTGTGTGTCACCTCTGAGGTAGGTTTAATAGACAGTGACAGAGGAAAAAAAAAAAACATGTTTCATATTTTTAAACTCGCAGCCTTTCGATTATCTTTTTAGAACTTTGTAAACAAGATTTTTCTGTAAGTTCCGCACGTTGGTGACCGTGAAATGTGAGTATATTATCTTGTACATTTCAAAACTGGCTATCTGCAGGTTGCTGCTAAATAAAGTTCTGCTATTCATTATTTCTGTTGGTGAAAATATCCATACCACACAAAGGTGTCCATTTTCGCAGACAACTATGGAACACAAGTGACCAACGACACAGGTTTTACTGTGTCATTAAATTCAACTGCCAGCTAATATTACTCGAGATCAAGAAGCATCACTGCACAGTCTTAACCAGCAACTTTCGAGCCAGTATGCACAAACTTTCTATCAATATAAATGAGAATTTCATTGTAATTCCATTTTCATAAGCAAGACTTTTAAACTGTACCCCCAAGCTATATTTCTTTTTGATTAGCATCTGGAAATGTGAATAACAGAAATTTATGCAGTAAATTGTTTTCCCATTTTAACAGTTTTTCATGCTATCTCTCCACACAATTTTTTATGAAATAAAAGCAATATTTTAGTGCTCCCATAAATGTACTTTTTCGTGAAAGCATGGTTCTTCTGTGTTGAAAATGATATTCTTGTGGTTCTTCTGTGTTGAAATGACATTCTTGTGTGCCTGGCATGTACTGGAAATATCGAGTCATTTCTGCATGAAGATTCATTTCTCAATAGTTTCCATCATTTCTGCAGGATAAAACTACACGTTCCACAACAGTCAGCTGAGGTTTCTCCCATTCGTCATGTGCTACGTTTCGCAGTTAGTCAAATGGATGAGTTTGATCATCTCCTGTAATCTGTTTTGGCAGCGGTAAGACATAAAAGTTTATGGGTGTTAGGCAAGTAATTTCACTTGAATGTCATGAAAGGGAATTGTATAGTTGCCTGTGTTTACCTGTTTCTTGTCAGAATGTGATATACGGCTGGATTCGTTATACTGCTAAATCCCAAATTTTATGGCATCATTTCCGTACATTACAGTGAAAAAGATGTGTGTAGTGGTTGAAGAACTTCATGCTATTAGTATTGTTTTATATTAACAATCAATCTATTCTATGGAGCTAAACTTTCTGTTGGAGAAAAACTGGCTGCTCTTAGCATCATGAACACACATATGTAACTTTTGCTGCAGTTAGGAGCCCAAAGTTGTATAACTGTTCACATATTGTGGATGAAATTTGATGTCATGAAAATTGATGCAGTTTGAGAGATATACCCATGCTTCATTATGATTGACTAGTAACTTCCAGCTGTCACTACCATTAGGTATCTCTCATATAACTTCTAAGCAATGGTCTTCATATTCTGTGATGCAATGGGCATGTGCTTGTGGACTTTCTAGGCCCAAATCTTGCAAGATGATGCAATACACTAGCTAGGGATATGCCTGCATGTGTTGCAATGGTTTATTTGTGTTGCCAGATTCTCATCACCTGTCAGATGCTTCCCTCTTTAAATGACATACCCTGTCTAGCCTGCTTTAGAGTACTGTGGTCTCCTCCAGGTGAAATTTTCCTTTGCCATGCAATATGCATCCATTTTGTATGAGTTCAAACGCTTTTCTTACATCACTGTAAAGTTAAATTGTTTTTGGAAAAGACAGTTATACAGCTTTCAAGCCATTAGTCACTTTGTGGAGATAAGTTTTGCAGCTTAGCTCTACCTGTTATGTGACAAATCCTAGGCTATTGGTTTCCTAGTGGTGTATGTTTCTTGTGTTCTTACACCACATAAAATCACGTGGTGTTACATTCAAATCATTTCTGTAAGATTGAATCTACTTGTATATAGCTGGGCAACATCTAAAAAACATATATTCATACAGCATTGCAAATGTCAAAAAAGTTGCATAGCTGCTTAATTATTAATGTGCTATTTAGACAATCTACATTTTCAGGTTACTCACTTTTATCCCAAATATCTTTTAGGAAGTTTTCATCACTTACACACATTTCCAACACGTAATTTTCAGTAGTCACATCATGGTTCAAGGCTGAAAAACGCACATCACACTCGCACAAAACTTCGTTTTTTTGTTGTTGTTTTTCCCCTCTTCCCTTAAATAATTAAATGCCGATTCAAAATAATCAACTACAATGACACATAATTCAACTCCCTGAAAACATATATCTAATTAAAACCTCAATAAAAAGCTCATCGTTATTCACTGCTCAGCACAGTGGTGCCATCTATTAGCTGACCCATTAGTCTTCTTTTTTTCTTCATACTTGTAAATATCCATTTGACAGCCAGCTGCATTTGATTCTTGAAATTTAGTCTTCTTATATCCAATCATAGTTTTAGTTTTAAATGTTATGTTACATTATCATAGATGCCAACTAGTACGGATTTTCCGTAATTTTACGGATTTTTGGTTGCTGTTACGGAAGAACGGAAACACCGCTGAAATTACGGAAAATCGCCATTTGATTTAATTTTCTGAGATAGAAAGCAAATTTTCATCAACTTAAAAAAATTTGTTGGTTCTTCAAGTTTTTCTGGGGGAAAAAAATTAAATGCTAATTCAGGGCTGCCAGACCTGCGCCAATTACGCCAGCCCACGCCAAAAAGTTGTTCTTGTGCCATTCTGCTACAAAATCGCCATTTCGACGAAATCTGCGCCAATTTTGCACCAAAAGTTACAATTTACCTGTCATCGATATTTTAGCGTTATCTTACGACATTCGAAATCGATTCAGCGGTTAATTCGTACGTGAGATTCTTCCGCGGATTCGCGGTCCCCTCCGGTTTTTTTTTTTTTTTTTTTCGTCGAGATCGATACAAAAGTGAAGAAATTTTCGGGATATTAGTTTGGGGGGGTCGTATCGCGTCTGGGGACAATGTTTTGTCTTTTTAAGCGTTCGGAAACGGAAGTTAAACGAAGTGCAGATTTTTCCTGTAATCGTATTTTTTTCTCTCGCGATGTTGCTTTTGTTCAGTATTGCTAAATATAATTTCATTGCATAATTTCAGCTTGAAATTGTAGGCAACGATTTCCGAAAACGGAAGTTAGGCCGCCCGAAAATTTCCCCGTAATCTTCGGCGACGAGATTCTTACGCTGATTCGAGGAAGTCCGTCTTTTTTGTTATCATTTGGACCATGTACGAATTCGATGCATAACTGAACTTAAATTTTGGGAGGATTGGTTGCGGTGGGAGGGAGGGGGGGTCGTTTTCTTCGTCAATGGACGGAATTTCATCCTTCGAAAACGGAAAGTAGACGGAGGTAAGATTTCTCTGGTAATCGTAATTTTTTTTTCTCGTGATGTTTCCTCTACCCAGTATTGTTAGATATCATTTTATTCCATAAATATTTGTATTTCAGCTTGAAAATGTTGGATAAATTTCCGAAAACTGAAGGCTTGAAAATCGGTTATTTCAAGCCATGTTTCCCGGTTCAGCGGTCGCAAAAAAATATTCGTGTGAAAGAACTAAGGCTACTGCACTAATTCAGCACATGGCCAGTGTTTCTACAAGTAACTTCGTATCTGAAGTTTAAAAAAATCCTTTTACTCTATCTACGGAAGGAAGTAATGATGCTCAAGCAAATAAACTGTATTCCATTACAATAACATATTTTGACGAAAAAATAGGGAAAAATTCAACTGTTTTGTTATCATTGGTTGAATCAAGTAATAATACAGGTGAAAGAATATCAACATTTTGAACAATGAGTTTGTTAAAAAAAATATCTCATGGAGCAACTGTGTGTCATTTTCCTGTGACAATGCTAACACTATGATAGGTCAAGTAAAAGGTGTTATTTCTCACATAAAGAAGGTTCAGCCTGCAATCATAGTGCAGCGATGTTCATGCCATTTAGTAAATTTAGCTGCACAGAAATCTGCTACTCAACTGAAAGGATTTAATGTTGAGCAGTTTCTGATACAGTTGTACCTTTTTTGGAGAAAAGTTCAAAGGAAACACAATCTAAAATTTAGCTAAGCTGTTTGTGGTACTAAACCAAACAAAATTCTAAAGCATGTCAATACCCGCTGGTTATCACTTTCGGAATCCATTGACAGAATTTTAGAACAGTGGAAGGCTCTAGAACATTATTTCAGTGACAATGAAGAAGCTAATAAGCTAATTCACAGTATAAGAACCTTGCAAGTATGATTGGAAATCCTTCATATAAACTTTATTGTCTTTTTATATCTGCTACTCTTCCTTTGTTTACATCTGTTAACGTGTTCTTGCAGCAGGAAGCTCCGCTTGTGCATGTATTAAAAAGAAAACTTCATAGTCTGTTATCTGAATTGCTTGTACGATTTATTAGGGAATTTTACAAGGCAGGCTGCAATTACATTTTAGGAAAATTTCCACTTAATGATGAATTTCTGAGTCATGCTGAAATTGCAGATGTAGCATTAAGGCAAAGTGTTTCTTTTTGCATCAGTCCAATATATGTGTTCCCTGTTTCCAGTTTTGAAACCAGAAGAATCTGACAAGGTGGAATCTGAATTTGCTCACTACCAGTTTAATTTTAACTGCGCTGTTATTTCTGCGAGAATGGATGAAGTGTGGCACAGAATTTCTTTAATGAAAAATGAAAGTGGCCAGTTGAAGTATGAATCATTAAGCAGAATTATGAAAATGATTTTAATAGTCCCTCATAGCAATGCAAGCACAGAAAGATTTTTCAGTATTCTGAAAAAAAACATGAATGAATTCAGACCTCATTTAAGTACTCATGTGCTGTCTTCTTTATTAGTAGAAAAAATAAACAGCATTGCACACAGTGAATTATGCTATCAGAAGAAGTTTTTGCAAATTGAACTAAGGAAGGCCAAAATGGCAACTACAGCCAGTTTATCATAATAATTTGGCCAACATTCCAAGGAATAATTTTTCTTCATGTCTGGAGGTAATTTATTATATTTTTCTGGTAGACAGTATTTTAAATTTTCCCACTAGCAAATTATTTTTTATTGTATTAATATTATTATTATTATTATTATTTTGTTAATAGTTCTGACAAATTAAAATTTGTTGCAGTGTTAAATACCTAAATTTGTCGCTGTAGACTGGATTACTGGAAATTACTGAAAAAGAAATTTGTTACTGAAAATTACTGAAAAATGAACATGTTGGTTACTGAAAACTACTTTTAGAGGTTGGCATCTATGCATTATTTATTTATTTAATTTTGTTCCCTTCGCTTTCCCCCTCTGTTTTTCTCGATGGCTCTCCATTCTGATCAGATCTTTTCAATATGCGTTTAAGCTATTAGGATTGTTAATATTACATAACTTGTGTTTGTTTTTTTCAATCAATACTGTCTCTGCTAGTCTTAAATGCCTTTCTGTACGACAGTTCTTAATAATTTTTATTTGATCAAACTTTGGGTATTGTTTTTGTTCAATACAGTACTGGACCAATGCAGTATTTGCTTCTTCTTTTTTTTTTTTTTTTGCCAATTCCGTAGATGCTGTTGTAACCAATGTTTTAGTTTATTTTTAGTGTTATCTATATATGATACTGCAGGGTTGTTACTTACAGGAATTTTGTAAACACTAGCTCTATCCAAGCATTTCTTGTTTTTCTTCGTATTGAGGGCAATATTTTTAATGGTGTGCACTTTATTGCCCAATTGTAAATTATACTTATTACACAACTTATTAATTTCAGCCAAAATTCCTTTTTTGTATGGAAACGATCCAACATATTTAGTCTTATTATTATTTCTTCTTATGTTTGAAGAATTAACACAATTGTTCTGTACTTCATTGATCCATTTTTTTATATTTTTACTGGGATATACATAATTTTTTGCAACATCTGTAACATATTTAAATTCATCATTTTTGTATTGCATATTTGATGTGTGCATGAATGCTCTTTTTTATCAACGTCTTAATACTGTTACATTTATGAGCATATGGATGATAAGAATCATATGGTATGATCACAGGTACGAATGAAAATTTTCTATAAACTGTATAATCCAATGTGTTGGGTCGTTTTATAATCTATACATCAAGATAAGCCAAGGTATCCTGCTGTTCAACTTCAATTGTTACTTCAATGGATGAATACTCTTCTTTAAATTTTTTAGCTATGTCTTCTAGTTCTGTGGAATTCAATTTTGATAACATTATAATAATGTCATCAACATATCTACAGTATATTAATGGTGGCTCATTCAGGTTATTTATCACTTTGGCTTCTATATCTGTCATAATAACTTCAGCAAATAATGTAGACAGGGGTGATCCCATAGGTCTTCTTGTATTTTGCTTATAAATAATATCTTCAAATGCAAAGACATGGTTTTCATGTATATATAACATTACATCTTTTAGTTATTGTACTTGTATTCCTGTTAGAATTTTTTGTTGTATTAGTTCTTGAGTAATAATGTCTATGGCTTGAGGTACAGGAGTATTTGGATACAAAGCTTTAATATCCATGCTGGCCATTTTATAAAACTGCAAATCGTGATTAATATTTTTAATTAAGTGAATAAAATCATATGTATTTCTTAAACTGTATTGTTTATTCATAAATATTGGTGCAAGAAAATTATAAATATTTTTTCCAATGAAATCAAGGGTGAGTTCACTTTTGATACAATCAACCTCATTGGTGCATCATCTTTATGAGTTTTAATCTTGGCAAAAACTTTTGGTATACTTGCTCCCATTGGTGGGAAGGACTTTTTTATTTCGTCTGGCAATGTACTATGATTTCTTATCCTTGCCAAATATTTTATCTGGTTATCTGTTGGGTCTTTATTGATAATTGTGCAGTTTAATTCCTCTATTGCTTTAGACATTTTATTATTATAATCAACAGTATCCATCAGAACTATCTGCCCTGACTTATCAGCCTCACAAAATTTAATGTTGTTATTATCTTTCAGCATCAGTAATTGCTTCTTTTCGTTCTTTAGCTTTTTCAAATGGAATTTGTTTTTATGTTTTTCATTAAATTCTTTTAATATAATTCTATATAATTTAAACATTACATCATCTTTTTTTGTAGTTGGTAAATTTCTTATAACATCCTCCATGCATGGAATCAAGTCCTCAGTTCTTTAATGGTGTGCACTATATTGCTTCCAGGTAAGTGCTGTGGGAATGCCTATTTTTTCTGCCATTGCAAAACTGCTTGTTGGGAATAATTTAAATCAATTATCTGTGGATTTAAGTTATTCCCAACAAGCAGTTTTGCAACAGGGAAAAATATGCATTCCCACAGCACTTACCTGGAACTGAGGACTTGATCCCATGCATGGAGGATGTTATAAGAAATTTACCAAGTACAAAAAAAGATGATGTAACGTTCAAATTATATAGAATTATATTAAAAGAATTTAATGAAAAACATAAAAAAAAATCTATTTGAAAAAGATAAAGTATGAAAAGAAGCAGTTAGTAATGATGAAAGATAATAACATTAAATTTTGTGAGGCTGATAAGTCAGGGCAGATAGTTCTGATGAATACTGTTGATTATAATAATAAAATGTCTAAAGCAATAAAGGATTTAAACTGTGCAATTATCAATAAAGACCCCACAGATAACCAAATAAAATATTTGGCAAGGATAAGAAATCATAGTACATTGCCAGACAAAATATAAAAGTCCTTCCCACCAATCTAAGCAAGTACATAACAAAAGTTTTTGCCAAGATTAAAACACATAAAGATGGTGCACCAATGAGGTTGATTTTATCAAAAGTGAACTCATCCTTGATTTCATTGGAAAAAAATATTTATAATTTTCTTGCACCAATATTTATGAAAAAACAAAACAGTTTAAGAAATACATATGATTTTATTCACTTAATGAAAAATATTAATCACGATTTGCAGTTTTACAAAATGGCCAGTATGGATGTTAAAGCTTTGTATCCAAATACTCCTGTACCTCAAGCCATAGACATTATTACTCAAGCACTAATACAACAAAAAATTCTAACAGGAATACAAGTACAAGAACTAAAAGATGCAATGTTATATATATATATGAAAATAATGTCTTTGCATTTGAAGATATTATTTATAAGCAAAATACAAGAGGACCTATGGGATCACCCCTGTCTACATTATTTGCTGAAGTTATTATGACAGATACAGAAGCCAAAGTGATAAATAAACTGAATGAGCCACCATTAATATACTGCAGATATGTTGATGACATTTTTATCATATCAAAATTGAATTCCACAGAACTAGAAGACATAGCTAAAAAATTTAAAGAAGAGTATTCATCCATTGATGTAACAATTGAAGTTGAACAGCAGGATACTTTGGCTTATCTTGATGTACAGATTATAAAACGACCCAACACATTGGATTATACAGTTTATAGAAAATCGTCATTTGTACCTGTGATCATACCATATGATTCTTATCATCCATATGCTCATAGATGTAACAGTATTAAGACGTTGATAAAAAGAGCATTCACGCACGCATCAAATATGCAATACAAAAATGATGAATTGAAATATATTGCAGTTGTTGCAAAGAATTGTGGATATCCCAGTAAAAATATAAAAAAATGGATCAATGAAGTACAGAACAATTGTATTAATTCTTCAAACATAAGAAGAAATAATAATAATAAGCAGACTAAATATGTTGGATTGTTTCCGTACATAAAAGGAATTTCGGCTGAAATTAATAAGTTGTGTAATAAGTATAATTTGCAATTGGGCAATAAAGTTCACACCATTAAAAATATTGTACTCAATACGAAGAAAAACAAGAAATGCTTGGATAAAGCTGGTGTTTATGAAATTCCTGTAAGTAACAACCTTGCAGTATGATATATAGGAAGCACTAAAAATAAACTAAAACATTGGTTACAACAGAATCTACGGAATTGGCAAAAAAAAAAAAAAAAAAAGAAGCAAAGACTGCATTGGTCCAGTATTGTATTGAACAAAAACAATACCCAAAGTTTGATCAAATAAAAATTATTAAGAACTGTTGTACAAAAAGGCATTTAAGACTAGCAGAGACAGTATTGATTGAAAAAAACAGACACAGGCTATGTAATATTAATGATCCTAATAGCTTAAATGCATATTGGAAAGATCTGATCCGAATGGAGACCCACAGAGAAAAACAGAGGGGAAAGGAAAGGGAACAAAAATAAATAAATAAATGATGTAACATAATATTAAAAAAAATAAATTATGATTGGATATAAGAAGACTAAGTTTCAAGAATCAAATGCAGCTGGCTGTCGAACAGATATTTACAAGTACGAAGAGAAAAAGAAGACTAATGGGTCAGTTTAAAAGTTGCGCTGAGTGGTGAATGACGATGATAAGATGATGCTGAAGAAAACCTAGAAAATTCGCTACGTTTGAGGGCGGCAACGGAGGTTCATCTGTTGCGTCCACTCCTTGAAAATGAACTGGGCAGAGGCTGAAAGTGTTAGGAAAGTACGCTTGTTGCTGACTGGGGAGAGATCCGAGATTAATGAGGATGGTGGTTGTGTCAGGTTTGGTTTGTTTCAGTTAATTACCGGTGTGTAGTTGTAAATAATTATGGGTTGCAGTTTTAACTTAGATGTTTTAGGAAATGTGTAATAGCCGCCCCGGTGGCGCAGTGGTCTAAGGCGTTGGCCTCTGATCATTCGTCCGAAGGGGTCCGGGTTCGAATCCCGGTGAGGCATGGATGTTGTGTTTGTCTTACGGCTCTGGCTCTCTCCCTTCCCTGGAACCAGGGACCCTAAATTAGGGACGGGCGACCGCTTATAGCCCATTGAGTTGCTCACGGTGGTCGTTAAACCTCCAATCAAAAAAAAAAAAAAAAAATGTGTGTAATATAAGTTTTTTATTGAGGTTTTAATTAGATAAGCATTTTCATGGAGTTGAATTATGTGTCATTGTAGTTGATTATTTTGAATCGGCATTTAGTTATTTAAGGAAAGGGGGGAAACAACAACAAAAAAACGAAGTTTTGTGTGAGTCTGATGTGCGTTTTTCAGCCTTGAACCATGATGTGACTACTGAAAATTACATGTTGGAAATTTGTGTAAGAGATGAAAACCTCCTAAAAGATATTTGGGATAAAGGTGAGTAACCTCAAAATGTAGATTATCTAAAAAACAAGTACCTTCCACCAGACATGCATGCATTGTTACATATATATATGGTAGATTCTGGTGAACTGGGACACATTGGGGCTAGAACACTTTACCCCAATTAAATGGCTTCCCCAATTATGTGAAACTTTCTCCCAAAAAGCTAATTTGGGATGTTCTTCAAGAATTGTCCCAAATAAATGGCTGGTCCAATTACCTGATGGCTCAATTAACCAGAATCTACTGTATATCTTTAGTGATGTTTTTCCAACAAACTTGAACAACTAGGCACTTCAGATCTTTTTAACAATGCAGCAGTTCTTTTGGCTGCAATGGATGAAATGGGCCATTGGGTTATTCCTTAGGAACAAGTCCAATTTCTTTTTAGATACTTCCTGTATTGATAAGTACTGTTTTTTTTATGAAATTCAATGGTAAGTATTTTATTTTGTGCTAGCTTGTTTGCTTTTCAAGCTGAACAACTTTTCCTCGGAACACTATCAGTTGAGTGGGTATTGCCATTCAAAGGGTAAGATCCAAACTCTGTAGTCTTTTAATGTGGATTCACTTTTCCTCCTGATTTCCAGTCCCTCTTTCATTTTTCTTCTAAAGATCGGCAGCTTGTGTGTCAGTACTTCTGAGGAATTCCAATTTATTTTATAGCCTTTATTTTTAGCATGCTTGGATTTGATATGCAAGTTCAAAAGGTGTACCATAAAATAACTGAGGCTCTTTAGAAGTTTTGCACAGCAAGGAAAGAAAGTATACATTAAATGACCAAAGAGGTTGACTCTTACCATTCAGATGGAACCCCGTACTGAACTGGTAGTGAGTGCTCTGAGGAATAGTTGGTGTTCAACCTGAACAGTTGACAAAGTATTCAATAAAGTCTTTCCTAGTGAATCTTGTCAATAATGTTTTTTTAATGTGTTCTATGAATTGCCATAATTTCTTTTATTACTTAAGATAAAGAACTGTCAATTTGTGTCCAAGCAATTATGATATCAGAGCATTTGGTTTTGTTTTCTTTAGTGGGTGTTACATTGGAGTCCAACACCTGTAAATCTTACATACATACATACATACGTACATATCACTAAGCTGTTTTTGAGATTCAGAAATTAGCTCCTAAAAAAAAAAAAAAAAGACTCATCTGTTTGATAAAGTTTAAAACAGATGGCACTACATTTTACTTACTGTTGATATACCAAATGCCTCCATTTACAGCAATCTTGGTCCACTACTCAACTTTCACTGACATCCATCTCACATCTTACACAAGACCTTTTTACTTCATACTCATTATCTTTTTCTGATGCAGATATTTCTGAATTTGATCCTTTTGTGATTTCCTTGGTCTTCCTCTACCTTTTTTTTTTCCTGCATCTTGGCCTGAATAAATTCTCTTAGTAAGAATCTCAGCACTCATTCTTTCGACATGGCCAAACCATCTCAGAATATTTGTTTCAACCCTGCTAACACCATTTTGCTTCACATTACACATTTGCAACACATATTCATTCCTCACACAATCAGAACATGTCTTTCCACAAATTTCCATAAGTAGTGCATCTCTCCAGCACACAAATGATTCCTATGTCTTTTCTGCAATACCAAGGCTGCATTGCCATACATCGGAGTAGGAATCATTACACTTTCATACATAGCCATTTTGGACTTTTTCAGAACCCATGATGAATTCACTCGTGTACTAACACCATCTAATTTGCTTTCTCTGTCAAAAATGCTTCCTAAATATACAAATTCATTCATCTGGTGTATCTCTGTATCATTTAGACTGATCTTGCATTTAGCACTAACAGCTCCTTGCTTAAGCTTAAAAGCCATAACTTTGGTTTTTCTCTTATTTGTACTTTGAATTTCATGCAAACATATTATACATCTGGGACAGCATAGTCTGCAACTCACTTTTGCTCTCATCCGACAGGATTGTGTTCAGGGCAGATATTCCCACTGGGACACTGGTATGTTTCCTGGTGGGCCACTCAAGAAATGGCCCACTTTTTCCTATTCCTTCAGATATGTGTATTTTTGTAGTTGATCACAATATTACAATTCTTGGTATGGTTTGCTTGTCCAAGTCTGCCCCTGACTGTGTTATCAGCATACAGCCATCTGTACACATGGATATTCATCATCATTAGTGTTCTGTCTCTTGACAGGTCCAGTGGTATCTCAGCAAGTTCTCTTCCTCCAGTTTTCTCTGTCCCTTGCTTCCTCCTTCATTTCTTGATGGCCACCTGTACCCATTATATCATCAAGCATCATTAGTCATCTCCTTCCTCTTGGTCGCTTTCCTTCAAATTTCCCTTCCATCATTCTTTTCAATTGGCTGTCTCCTCTTAACACATGTCTTTTCCAGTAATATTTTCTTTTTCTTATGGTCTTTAGTAAATTCCTTTCTTCTTCAACTCTTTGCAATACTTCATCATTGGTATTTTTTTCAATCCACTTTATTTTCTCCAATCTTCTCCATAACCACATTTCAAATGCCTCCAACATTTTAGCTTCCTTCTTTGCAATTGTCCATGTTTCAGCCCCAGATAAAGTTATACTCCAAATATAGCACTTAATAAGCCTTTTCTTTAATTTTTTATTAATTTTATTAATAAACAAATGTTTCTTGCTATGAAATGCATATTCTTTTTTTACTAATTCTTTCTTTTATTTCCATGTCACATTTTCCATTTTCTTGTATATACTACTAAAGTACTTGCATAGTTACACTTTACATTTTCTCCATTCATCATTATCTCAACATTTCCTGACTTCCAGGAGTCTCATCATTTTTGTTTTCTTTCTGTTAATTTTCTTACCATATTTTTTGCATACACTTTCAAATTTTTGCATTAGATACTGTAGTTCATCTTCAGTTTTAGCTAATATTGCGGGAACATCTGCAAATCTAATACTTTACATTGTTCTTCCTCCTATAGTGTTTCTTCTTTTCTGTTCAAATGCTTCGTTTATCTCATTTCTTCTGCAAAAATATTGAAGAGCATTGGTGACAGACAGCATCCTTGGCTTACCCCCTTGCCAGTCACACATTTTTTAGTTTTTCCTACTTTTGTTTTTATTATGGCTGTCTGGTTCATGTACAGTTCAGCTATTAACCTTTGGTCTCTCCAATCCAATCCTGTTTTACTTAGCACTTCCATCAGCTTTTCCCATTTCGCCATGTCAAATCCTTTTTCTAGGTCGATGAAACATGTATAAACTTCTTTGTTTACTTCTATATTCCTTTTGCATGTGAACATGGATATTACCAATGCATAAAACCAGTATTAATATTACATGCAACTCATAAAATACAGTATAATGTGCAGTGATGATGCAAAGAGCTCCTACATAAACTTTTGCACTTGTTTGTTAAAAAGAATTGTAACACACACATATAAGGTGGTTGGTGGATCATGTGTGATGTGAGGCCTATCATTGCAAAGAGAATGATTAATTGAAACTCCTTAGGCATAAACAAAAAATTCCTGAAACAGGTAATAGGTATGCTCTTGCTGTATAATCTGTACACAGCATGATGTTACACAATAATGATACATAGGGCATCTGGTTAAGAAGATCTTCTACATGTGTAGGAGGATATTGTATACAAATGTACATCATAGCTGTTCCTCTGTGAAGGAACTTCCATGATTGGAGAATAACATCTCAAGTAATGTCTTCATTGAAATATGCATGTTTAACAAAAGAAACTTTGCTTTATATAAGTTGCAATTCCTCATAGTACTTGCTGTGTACAGTATGTGGAAGTAACTGCTTTGATATCTGAACTCTGCAAATATTATAGTTAAGAGTTGTAAGTATCACACATTTTAAATGAATGTAAACCAAAGTATTTCTGCCAAAATATGTTTGACTTATCAGACCTGTATTAATTACCTTTCTTCTAATTTAGAATGTAGTTGTTTTTTATATTAACCAATATTTTCAATGGGAACATGGTGTGCTTCATAGATATATTTCCCTCCTGCCCGCATACACTTGCAAACCCATTATTGAGAGGCCAGGAATTGCAGA
This sequence comes from Macrothele yani, assembly GCA_039090855.1. Classification (NCBI taxonomy): domain Eukaryota; kingdom Metazoa; phylum Arthropoda; class Arachnida; order Araneae; family Macrothelidae; genus Macrothele; species Macrothele yani. Next base: position 56,152,064 of record CM077006.1, on the reverse strand, counting down.
ATTAAAACAATGCATTTAACCATTAGGAAGAATACCGTCTTCACATTATTTTAATGATCTTAAAATATGAAATATATATACAATTAAAATACTCTAAAACACACGAGCACTTTCAGAGCGACCGTCACCCCATCGTCAGGTGTGATCGGATCTCCCAAACCATTCAGTATAAATATCTGTAGCACGCCATAACAGCAGTCGACGTAAGAGAATCTTGCGATTTACGCACCATCTGTCCCGGCGGTTAAACCACGATCAGAGCAACACCACATCACAAATCGAAAACATGATTATAACTGCAATATTAAGTATTAAAGTCTAAAAAAGGAAGATAGTTCTGAGGATTGTCGAACACTTGTAGACCAAAGACGCCTCCAAATATCAGGTAGATCCCAAGGGCAATTATCATTACAGCAACTTCCTTTGAATGCGGAAATGAACAAACTCTCAGTCACCAGTAGCATGTGTGTAGAGGTTGGGGTTATCAAAATTTTGGCATTGTCCCAATCAGGGATTAAATCTTTTGAATCAATGCACTTGGTAAGGGCTGTACAGATATGGCTTGCTTTTAGACTATATTTATGTCCCTGCAGCCTGAGGCATAGTTTCTGACGAGTGGAGCCTATGTAATAGTTAATACTCTCATGCGAGTCATTGTCCAATAGTGGGATGCAATTAACACCCCACCTCTGTGAATCATCAATTTTTGGGCGGTCTTTCCTCAAAACGGATGATAGGTTGTTAACTCCCACGCCAAAGTGTAGCTGGTATCTAGAGCAAATTTTAGACATTAAGGTAGTAAAACCAGGTAGGAAATCCATTTTTCCAACAAACTTTTTAATCGTGTGAAGACGGTATTCATCCTAATGGTTCATGTGCACGAATGTTTTTCTGCATTTAATGCATTTAACCTTTAAGTATGCTGTATCAATCATGCCTTTGTAATTAATTTCTTTAAAATTCTGTCAAGTTTTGTTTTCGTGAAAAGCCAATGAATTCTTGTATTTCTTTTATGTCCAGATATACAGAAAAAAAAATTGCAGATCAATTTGTAGAAAATATTGGGACTTTGCCAAAATAATTCATCACTTCTCGAATTCTGCCAGTAACTATGAGCTTTTATTTTGAAAGTTGCTTATCCATTGTGCAAACTTAGACTGCAGAGGCTCTTCACAGAAGGATCTTCAAATAAGCAAATTATTATTATTTTGTTTTTTGGTACAGCAGTGTATTTGCAGAGATTTAGTCTTAGATAACTCTTTGTATAAAACTTTTAAATGTGTCAAAAGTGACGTATTTTTGGCTTTCAGATTCAGCACATGTTGATTGTTCTACCTCATCTGACATATATTTTTGAAAGTTTTTCTTTTACTCTTCTTTAGTCATTCTTTTATTCTAGATCTATCCAGATTTTATTGATATTATTAAAACACTGTTCGTTGTTTGATCATATGAGGGTTGTACTGAAAGTAATGCAAAAGTGTGCATAACTTTTTTATTAACTGACAGAGGTAATTCAAATTGCACATATTGGTAGAGTACCGTATATACTCGCGTATAAGTCGACCCCCCCTTTCAGAGGAAAAAAATCATAAGAAATCGGAAACTCGTGTATAAGTCGACCCCCCCCCTCCCCACTTTCAGAGGAAAAAAGAAAAATCGTAAGAAATCGGAAACTCGCGTATAAGTCGATCCCGGAATGAGAAAAAAAAATTTCAATGAATTTATTCAAAAACATTTGAAAACGAAAAAAATTATATATATAATACTAAATTTAATTTGCATACCCAAAAACTTCATCGGAACCCTTCAAAATCCGATTCCGAGTCAGACTCGCCAAACAGTTCAAAAAAGTCTTTCTCCATCATCAACGTGTCATCATAAACATCAGTATTCCCATCTATGCCTGTGTCATCAGAATCACTGTCATCATCACTCATAAAAATCTCATCATCCTTTGTGCCATCAAGTTTGTTACTAATGCAACATTTCTTGAATGATTTCACGACCGTTTCCGCAGGTATCGCATCCCAAGCATCCTTGACCCATCGCGTAATCAAAACAATATCCGGCTTCTTTAGATTTCCGCCCTTGGTTTCGGTCGGCAAATCGGAACTTATCCAATCTGACCAATACCTCCGCACATTGTCCTTGAAGGGCTTATTAAGGCAGACATCTAGTGGTTGAAGAACAGATGTCAACCCACCTGGGATGACAACAAGAGTTGTTTTTGAATTTTCTGCAGATTTTTTCACTTCTGCACAACGGTGTGCAACAAACATATCCCACACCAAAAGAGAAGGTTTCCTCAAAAGTGCACCTGGCCTTTTGTTCCACACATTCTTTAACCAGTCAATTGTTCCGGATTCGTTCATCCATCCTTTTTCATGGGCACGAACGAGCACACCAGACGGAAAGACAATGCTTTTTGGCAGAGTTTTGCGTTTGAAAATAATTACCGGAGTTAGCTTACTGCCGTCGGCCAAACAGGAAAGAACAACCGTGAAACTGGATTTTTCATGGCTAGTCGTTTTGATCAAGATATTTTTCGCCCTTTTGGTTCACCGTCTTATTTCCAGGAAGGTCGAAACACATGGCGGTTTCATCCATGTTCCCTATTTGGGAAAGTTCAAAAGCAGTCTCTTTTCTCTTTTGAATTACCGTAATTTTCGGACTAAGAGCCGCTGGTGAGAATTTTTGCTATCTTGGAAGCAAAAGTTGCCGTAAGGGCAGCACCTGTGAAGTCGTGGTGCTGCTCAGAAAGCTAAATTATCTTCCTTATTTTCATGAATTAACTCACGCCCAACGCGATTATATGTATACTTCAAAGGCTAATTCTGCAACTCAATGTCGATCTGCTTTACACACTTATTTTTTCATACTGGCAAACATTTTTATTTATACATTTTTTATTAATCATGCTAATGATGTTATTTGTTTGCCTTTATTAAATGCTCAGAACCATTTATATAATCAATATAAATCACAGTTAATCTTAAGACTCCCGTTAGAATATCGCATTGCTCGTAAAACCGCACAATTGTCTAAATTCGATTCAATGTGGATGTCTGCTACAGGATGGTTCTCTGTTCACCGCAATAGAATCCGTCTTAGAAGTAATTAACTTATAAATTATCGCTTGTTATGCTTTCGATTAATGTTTTCTTTAATAATATGTTCCTTCTATGTTATGCTTTTTTTCTCATGTAGAGACGTTTCCTTTTACCAGCTGCTTCGCACGTGTTCGCTGATCTGCCGTTAACACTTCGAAACGGCGGTGCGCTTTCTCTCTTTCAAGTGGTTTGACCTACTTTCATTTACTGCGAACTGAGCTGTTACCGCTGGGCGCGCTATCCACAAAAGCCTCGGACATTACGCTACTCATCTGTGTGCTTATGTCCCCATTCCGTCCCCCATGCAAAGGGCGTTTGAGTCAGGCATTCCTGTTCTCCCCACTTTCTCTCCTAAACCAACATCAGGACAGCGGAGTTATTGTCTAACGTATGAGAAGAAGGAGGGGGGCATGATCACAGTCGAGTTCGTGAACAAAAAAAGACGTGGTGGAGGGAAGAAAGTCTTATCGAAAACAAATTCGGCATAAGGGCCGCTCACCCGAAAATTTTCACTTTTAGTAACGTAAGAGCCGCGGCTCTTAGCCCAAAAATTACGGTACATACTTTTGAAATTCCATTATCTTTGCTTCGAGGTCACAAGGTAACTTTTGTGCAATTTTGATGCGATGGCGTAGACACAATCCACTGCGGTTCATGAACCTTGTGCACCAACCTGGTGAGGCACGAAAAGTGTTATTTGCGGCTGCAAACTTTTCATCTTTTGCGAGCTTCATTGCTCGCAAACGTATACCAGTTCGCGTTACAATGTAACCATTTTGTCTGCAGCCCACAATCCAATCATTCGACACTTTCCAGCTCTGGGAAAGATGTCGTTCCACAGCGCAGCGCCTTTTTCGATTTTGGGATTTTCACCAAGTCCGTTTTTTACGCCAATCTCGAATCAGTTTTTCGTTAATGCCAAATTGACGTTGAAGCAGCACAGTATTTAGTATTTTCTGCAAAAAGAAACCACTTTGAACTTGAATCCTGCGTTATAGGACATCCGTTTCTTTACACAATCCGTGTCACCCATAATAGGAGAAGCGAGACACGTGCGATTAAGAACAAGCAACACCTAACACTGGCTGTCGCATGGCTCCGTTACCAAAGAAAAACGCTTCACGTGATATTCTTTGCCGTTACGTCGAAGATCAGTGCAATCAACTGGTAGTCGGACGGAAGGGCGGAGCTTTCTATGCGCGGCTGTGACTGCGCTGTGGATACGCAAAGCCAGGAGAGAGGAGACTTCTCAAAGCGCGGAGAAATTCTTAGGTTTGCGATTTCGTAATTCTACCACATCAGCGTTTTTTCTTTCTTTCTTTTTTTTTCTTTCGGAGGGTTGCGATTTCGTAATTAATACCGCATCGGCATTTGGGGGTGGGGATGGATTGCCTTTTGCCTCACGGGAAGAACTTTTGGACTTACGATTTTTTTAGACCCCGCGTATAAGTCGACCCCATTACGTTGAAGCTCTCATTTTGTCCCAAATTTCTCGACTTATGCGCGAGTATGTACAGTAACTCTTCTTCTATAGTAACTCTTCTTCTTCATTGCAAGTAAATAATGGATTCTCTCTATACAAAGGTACTACTCATCCTTCTTCTATAGTAACTCTTCTTCTTCATTGCAAGTAAATAATGGATTCCAATCGGAAGCAACGTGCAGTTATTGAGTTCTTTACGAAGGACAGGTGCAGGCTGTCAGACATCCACAGAAAGCTACAGAATGTTTACGGAGATGACACCATTGACAAGAGCAATGTGCACAGATGGATGAAGTTTAAAGAAGGGGAAACCAGCATTGAAGACAAACCACGCAGTGGGAGACAATCATGTGTGACCAATGACACGAATCATCAGCGAGTGGATGAACTGATTCGCGTGGAGTGACGAGTCACAGTCCATGAGCTTGTTGCACAACTGCACTGTGGTCACAATGCCAAACAGAATATGGTGGAAGACTTAGGGTATCGGAAAGCGTGTGTGTGCAAAGTGGGTATCTCGGTAGTTGACACCCGATTTGAAGGAGAGAAGGATGGAAGTCTGCTCTGATCTGCTGGAAGCATTTGAAGCCAATGAAGACATGTTTTTTTTTTTCTGATCTGGTGACAGGGGATGAAACATGGGCGTATCTTAACGATCCGGAAACAAAAAAATCAATCCATGGAATGGCATTACACATCTTCACCACGGCCTAAGAAGTTTAAGAGCCATAGATCAGCACAGAAAGTCATGGTGACTGTTTTTCGGGAGGACAGGGGTGTCATTCTCTTTGATTTTCTGGAACGTGGCCGTACCGTGACCAGCGAGCAGTACATTGAGACACTCAAGAATCTTAGAGGAGCCACAAGGAAGAAGAGACCGAACAGGAATCTGAAAAGGATCCACATTCACCATGAAAATGTGAGACCACACACATATTTGGCAACAAATCAGGTGATCAGAAAATTAAGCTGGTCAGTGGTTTCCCATCCATTGTACAGCCCAGATCTGGTGCCCTATGACTTCCACCTGTTCGATTCAATGACGGACAGTCTCCGAGGACAACGATTTGATGACACAGACGAGGTGAAAGTGGCTGTGTTTTTTCAAAGAGGATTCAAGAGTTCAGTTCAATGATGACACAAATGCATCGCTTGTGATGGAGACTATGTTGAGTAGTACCTTTGTATAGAGAGAGAGTTACTCTACCAACATGTGCGGTTTGTTATATATAATTCAAGACTACATACTTGTGATGTTGATTAAGAATAAATTATCAACGTTTATTCACAATTAAACGCTTTATTAGCATCGACTATAGTTTCACAGAGCATTTGGCTCGGCATCATCAGGACGATTATTCATCCTGATGATGCCGAGCCAAACGCTCTATAAAACTATAGTCGATGCTAATAAAGCTTTTAATTGTGAATAAAATTTCATAGTATACTACTATATATAAACTTCATACTATAGGAATTAGGAATAATGCACATTCATTACTTAAAAGTTATCTGCCAGGTAGACAACAATACACACAAATTGACCAATATCAATCCTCTCTTCAGCTTATGCCATCTGGTGTACCACAGTGTTCCATCCTGGGTCCACTACTATTCAACGTATACATTAATGATATCTTCACTTCAATTACAAACATTGATCTTCTCTTATATGCCGATGATATCACTATTCTTACCTTGCTTAACGCTACCAATAATAACAATATGAACGTCAATACTCAACTTAATAACATTTCTAAATGGCTGATCTCCAACGAACTAATAATTAATACTATCAAACTAGATCCCTTATATTCTCTAAACAAAAGTGTCCTCGACCACTGTCCCCCACGCTATCCATAAATGGTACAACTATAAAAGAGGTTAGCTCCCTATCGTATCTAGGGGTTACATTGCATAATGACCTCAGATGGAACAAACATATAAATAATGTTACTAAAACTCTCTAATAACATTGGTGTCATCAGCTTGGTACTCACTAACCTTTCCTTCAAATCACTCATGCAATTATATTATACTATGTTTCAGACACATGTCAACTACACAATCCTATCTTGGGGACAAACTACTAATATAATTTTACTGAACTTCAAATCCACTAATAACATTGGTGTCATCAGCTCGGTACTCACTAACCTTTCCTTCAAATCACTCATTCAATTATATTATACTATGTTTCAGACACATGTCAACTACACAATCCTATCTTGGGGACAAACGACTAAATATAATTTTACTGAACTTCAAATCCTTCAAAACAAATTTATTAGACTAATTGATCTAAAATCCAACCCATATACTCAACTGCCATTACACAATAACGCAAGGGTTTTCCCTAACAAATTTAACATTCTTACAATCAACCAATTATACTACTTTAACATTGGAAAAATTATGTTTAGGCGTATTAAAAACAACCTGCATGCTAATATCATACAAATTGTAACAAAGACGCAATCACACAACACACGCACAAAATCACACATTCGACCAATTCATCCAAAGACGGAAACCATGAAACAAACTCTACACTACATTGGCCCTTCTTAATGGAACTCAGTGATGGAAAGTTTGCGCCAATTTCATTAACTTGCACCAAACTGCTACAAATTACAAAAAAAAAAAATAATATTTGCACCCAACTGCGCCGAAACGGCAATCCACAGCAAAAATTGCAGAGCGAAAAAAATGTTTTCACTGCAAAAAAATGCCGTTTTAAACGTCGAATCGAATGACGCTTTTTTATGGTCTATGCATAATTTGGTGAAAAACGACGCTTAATCAACACGTACTGTACCGCCAATCCCAAAATTTCGGAATGTTTTTCACCTACCATCTAATTCGTTGTTTTTTCGGCAAAAGTAACGAAAAAACAACATTTTTTGCGATGTAGGAAATTAAATTGTTTTTCCTTATGGAGGAGGAGTTTTGTTGTAATCACGTGGTATGTAAGAGAAACGATGCTGTACGTTATAAAATCCCGATGAAGATTGTTTACTGATAGTTTGGTGGTCTTTCGGAGTGCTGTGCAATGGTTATTGTTTATATGTTGTTCCCTGCTCTTTGGGATAGCGCAGTTATTTCATTCCGGGCGAGGTGTGTGATTACGTAAATACAGTGTAAGGTCAGTCATTAGCTATTTCGTTGATGCTGAGGACGATTGAAAACAGCTCTCCCATGGCAGGATACAATGGTTCTGTTTCTAAAGGATTCATAGGTATTCAGAGATGCCAACTTTTATGGATTTTCACTGCATCTTATGGTTTTACAGAAGACACCCGAAAAAACTACGGAAAAGCCCTCGCAAGATCCCTGCACGCAATTTCTATTTTTTTTTTACCATCTTTTGGTAGAAAAACGCACTTTGCAGATAGTCTCTTATGCGCCTTCGATGTTCTGACTTCCCCCGCCAATGGAGGTGGAGTTTGTCACGTGATTCCCCATACAGCCATTTGAGAGTACCATTCGCAAAAGTCGAGAGGGAACTCAACTCAGCGCCGTTTGCCAACTCTTTACATTGATTGCATGTGGCTTTGTGCTTGTGAAAATTTCGGTGCAAGCATTTTAACCCTTTCCACTCGATGTCGGGTGTCGAAATCGCCGAATAGCTCACTCGCCACTCCGATGACGCCACTGTAGCTCGCATGTCGGTGGCCGCGAGACATTTATTTTTTCATTGAGACATGAAAAAATAAATGCCTCTATTACGCCTCTATAGTGTCACTCGCCATGCCGATGATGCCCCTATAGCTCGAATGTCGGGGCTCACGAGACGTTTCTTTTTCACCGGATGAAGAAAAAGAAACATCATCTGCGTGTCGGGTGTCACCTGCCATGACGATGCCGCCTCTATGGCTCGCGAGGAATTTCGTTTTCACCGAATTGCTCACGTGTCGGGTGTTATCCGCGATGCCTATTACGCCTCTATAGCTCGTATGTCGGGGCTTGTGAGTCATTTCTTTTTCGTCGAATGGGTCGGGTGTCACCCTCTATGCCAATGATGCTTCTATATCTCGCATGTTGGCGATAGCGAGACATTTCATTTTCGCCGAATAGCTTGCTTGTGGGGTGCCAACCGCTGTGCTCATTATGCCTCTATTGCTCGTGGGTCAGGGCTTGCAAGACATTTCGTTTTTGCCGAATATCGCACGTGTCGGGTGGCACCCTCCATGCAGATGACGCCTCTATAGTTCGCATGTCGGTGGTAGCGAAACATTTCTTTTTCACCGGATAAAGAAAAAGAAATGTAATCTGCGTGTCGGGTGTCACCCGCCATGCCGATGACGCCTCTATGGCTCGCATGTTGGCGCTCACGAAGAATTTCGTTTTTACCGAATAGCTCGCTTGTCGGGTGTTATCTGCGACACCTATGACGCCTGTATAGCTCGGATCTCGGCGCTCGTGAGGGATTTCTTTTTCGCCGAATATATCGGGTATCACCCTCCATGCCAATGATGCCTCTATATCTCGCATGTTGGCGCTCGCGAGAAATTTCTTTTTCGCCAAATAGCTTGCGTGTCGGGCGTCTTCAACCGCGCTCATTACGCCTCTATAGCTCGCATGTCGGGGCTCGCGAGACGTTTCTTTTTCACCGGATAAAGAAAAAGAAACGTCATCTGCGTGTTGGGTGTCACCCGCCATGCGGATGACGCCTCTATGGCTCGCATGTCAGCGCTCGCGAGGAATTTCTTTTTTGCCGAATAGGTCTGGTGTCATCGGCCACGTCTATGATGCCTCTATAGCTCGTATGTCGGGGCTTGCGAGACATTTCTTTTTTGCCGAAAATCTCGAGTGTCGGGTGTCACTCTCCATGCCAATGATGCCTTTATATCTCGCATTTTGGCGCTCGTGAGAAATTTCTTTAACGCCGAATAGCTTGCGTGTCGGGTGTCATTCTCTGTGCTCATTACACCTCTATAGCTTGTGGGTCATTGCTTGCGGGAGACATTTCTTTTTCGCCGAATATCGCACGCGTCGGGTGGCACCCTCCATGCTGTGACGCCTCTATAGCTTGCATGACATTTCTTTTTTGCCGAATAGGTCGAGCGTCAGCCGCCACGCTGATGATGTCTCTATAGCTCTTTATGTCGGGGCTGGTGAGCTAAAGCTGAGCTTTCACTGCTAAGTTGTGGCCTCTGCTGCAGAAAAGAAAAAAATGCGAGTTCTGTGTGAGTATGGGTGAAAAGTTATTTGAGTAGAAAGGGTTAATTTAGATTAAAACGAAATGAAACGTAGCAGTGAAACAGCTATGACAACAAAAGAACTAAGTCGGATTAAACTTATCGTCAAGTCTATCTCTGTATGTATAGTAAAGAATGGCCTTTTTATGAAGCATCTAAAGTTTTGCTGAATCACGTTTTATAAGCCATGTGGCTGCAACTTTAGACTGTCGCATGGCGGCCACAATGATTGTAGGTGTCATGCAGAGAGCAAGAATCACAAAGATCATGTCAAAAGATTAAATGGAGATGTGAGTAGAATCAATGTAACCAAAAAACTTCTGACAGCTTATAAAGAATCCTGAAAAAAATATCAAGAGCAGATTAGTGCTGGAAAAATGCAGCAAAACAAGCAAAAAAGAGAAGAAATTTAATGTTCATAAGGTGATTTGAAATGAGAAGAAGCTGGACATTTGCAGCAGTTGGATTCCCTCATAAAATGTTAATCAGTGCTGAGATGAACATCGAATGTGGTATAAAAAAAAGACATGAGTGCAATAGAAAGTGGACAGATACTATTAAAAGAAGCAAAACAAAACATTACTAACTATCTTAAAATATTAGAAGAGAATAGAAGTGAGCAATTAAATATTGAGAAAAGCAGTGAAAAATGAAACATTTTTTGTAAAATAAATGATTAATAATAGAATCCTGCTATAGTTACAAATTTTTTGATCTGTTTGAAAACTAAAATGTTTGCATATGTATGTGTGTATTTCAATGCAAGATGTTTTAAATTTGAGTAGGGTGCATCTATTTCCAAAACATTTTTTGCTTAAGATGTTCTATCTACTAATATTTTACCTGCTTTAAAAAATGTTTTCTTACACCAAAAATGTATTTTATCGGCTCCAAAAATGCATTTTGTTGCTCCAAAAACACATTTTGCTGCTCCAAAAATGTATTTTACCTGCTCCAAAAATGTATTTTACCTGCTCTAAAAATATATTTTACCTGCTCCAAAAATGCATTTTGTTGCTCCAAAAATATATTTCACCTGCTCCAAAAACACATTTTGCTGCTCCAAAAATGTATTTTACCTGCTCCAAAAATGTATTTTACTTGCTCCAAAAATGCATTTTGCTGCTCCAAAAATGGTTTTGCAACTTTCCATCACTGTGGAACTTGCTACCGACAGAATTAACATCATTAAATAATATCAACCTTTTCAAAAAAAAAAAAACAACTGAAAAACGACATAATGAACTGCAGCCACTAGATCAACTATAGTAAAGAATGACTTGTATGTATATACATTAATACTAATCTTTTATCATTGATATATTTTGCTATAATGCTTTCTTTTCTCCTGTTTGTCACTGTATTTGGCTATACTCTGTCAAGTTTATCAACTATTTTTTTCAACCACCTTGTAATTTATGCGCAGAGAGCATGGAGACTCTGTTAGGCCTTTTTGGCCTTTTTTTCATGCTCCCTTGTTGTGCTTGTTTCCATTCACTTGTAATACAATCTCTCCTGCACAGCAAAATAAATGAATTGAATTGAATTGTGAATAAACATTGATAATTTATTCTTAACGTGCAGTTTGAACAAACTCTGTCAGTTAATAAAAAATGTATGCCGACTTTTGCATTACTTTCAGTACAACCCTCGTAGTATTCCAAAAGTTTCTTTTTAATTGAAGTATGCTCATTGATAATGTGTGTGTGTTTGGAAAAAATAACTGAAAATTTCATTTGGTGTGCCATAAGAAAATAATAGCATTACAATTTTAATTGTGAGTGATAAGTTAATTTTTCTGATCTAATAAAAATTTTGTGAAGTTTAATGTCTGTGCACTTCAGTAGTAAGGAAGATTTGTGTTTTTTGTACAATTATTGCCATACACAAGTAATATGATACAATAATATATTACTTATATGTTTTATAGGCTGTTAGTGTCAAGGTGAACAATGTGGTCAATGACTTCCAAATGCTTTCCAATGAGCAATTTATTGAAAACGTAAGTTCACAATGTTTTAATCATTGTTGATATTCTGTAGGAGTTGAATACATTTGCTGAAATATTGTAGCACGCATAATGTTACTTTAGCAATCTTATATTAAAAGCACCAAGTCATCACCTGAAGAAGGCACTTTTTTGTCTTACTTGTATTACAGAAAACTTGTTAAAATTTCTGTTAGAGTTTTTGAGATTAATGGTAAACTTGCCGCAAATTTTATGTTTATTGAATAAATGCATATCTGAATACATTGCAATATCAGAAATATTGGATGGGACTCCCCCCACCCCCTCCAACGACGCCTATGGGTATACTGTATGTTTTGTTTTTGTGTATCTATGTGTTCATGCGTACAGCAGTAAGCTCTGTGTGTGTGTGCATTTAAAGCATGCTGGGAATAACCCTATCCCCCCGAGCCATGGTATAGTGCATTGCTGAATGCTGCCTACTGCTACATGAACAACAGTATATCAGAAAATGTTCAGCTAGGTTTTTTCTTTTCTTTTGTTTTTTAGATAAAATGTGTACATTATATGTCACTATTTTAAGACTAAAATGTTTAAATTTTCTAGTAATTGCATGAGAAAGTATATATTTTCTTGTACTTGTATTACAAATACAAAACATTTGTATATTTATCTCCATGCTAACATACCTCACTTTAAACACTGTAAATTTTTTTTTTTTTTTTAGCGTGTTTATGATGAAGAAATTGACGATTCAAAACCAAGTGAAAATGTTCCAGAAATTCAGGTCTGTTAACAGTGTTGTTCTTTTCACATTAAGTTCTGGGAAAGATAAGAACATAGGCTCTTTTTCTTAACTATTTCTAGATGTGTAGTGTACACTGACATTGTGTTGCATGAAAACTTATGTTCTCAAGTGTGAAATTTTCATTGTGTCAAATGTTACAGCAGATACACAATTAGAGCACTAAATCTTGCCATTATGTAGAAAGAGGAGATTGTATGCGACCAAAAAAAATTAAAAAAAAATGAGAATTTTAGGGGTTTCTTTGTTTCAATAAAATATTTTTCTAAAGAGTAGTGCTTACCAATTAAGCAGGGGTTGCACTGGCTTTCTAGAAATTTTTGCCAACCCATTCGCCAAATTAAATTCTTTTTCGCCAAACGTAATGTGAAATCATCAATTTTTTTTTTCACTCTCCATTGGAAATATAGAAACCAATAAAGTGTTACAATAGTCCAAAAACAATGAGTTATAAATGGTTTACAATTAAGCGGCAAAATATTATGTCATACATCCTGAATCCAATACAAAGAAATATGGACATGTATTTTCAATTTTGAATTCATTACTACCTATAAAATTTCTAAACAAAGAATTGTTGACAGGATAAGTTCCAAAGGGATTGAAAAATTGGGTACTACATTTATTCTGTGGCTTAGTTCTAAAAAGGCCTGTGTTAAAAAAAAAAAAAATACTAATGTTGAAATATTGCACTTTATTACTTATTATAGAACTTTCATCTAATAACTATTTTCATATAAGTCATGCGATATTGGTTGATGGTTCACATCAAAACATAAGAAATTCACAAATATGATCACATAAAAAGATTCTATAATAATTTTTAAAATGTCATTGGCATCATTGCCAAAGCAAAATCTGGCATTGACCTGTTTCGTACCAAGACTCAGAATTATTCAAAATACATAAATCAAGCATAGACATATTGGTAGGCACTACTCTTTATTCTCTGGGGAAGTTCCGCCCATTTTCTGTACGCTTCCTCAAAATTGAATTCTTCCATTTTGGAACCATTAATGTTTTATGGCCATTGAATATTCCAAATTTATTGCTTTGAGTCTGCTCCTTAAGTGAGTCTTTATTAAATTATGGCATGAAAAGACCCTTTCACAGTCCACTGTTGATTGTGGCAATGTGAGGAATATCTTCGCAAGACTAGCTAAAATAGGATATATCTCGTCATTCTTTAGCACAAATCTAGTATTTTCTAAATCCGAAAAATCTTTGTTGCTGTTGCACACCTTTTCCAAACTTTGGACCTCAGTCATAAGTGTATGTTCTTCTGCTAAAAAAATATCATAGTGTTTGAAGTGTTCACAAACAGTACGCACACACTTCTCTTTGTCTTAGAAAGAAAGGACCAATGATATGTTGCGGGTCACTTCAGTCTTTCTCTTCAAAAAGGGGATGTAATTGTTCAACAAGCTTTTGCCCAAACAATGAACATATACTCTCAGATTTTAATTTAAGATCTTCACTGTATTTAACTGTATGCCCATAGAATGATACATTTCCTTCATCATCAACCACAGTTTCTTCCAGAAAGGTTTTCAGTTTTAAACCTTGTTTTGATGCGGTTAATTCTGTGATAATACCTATAGTAGAAGATAACAGTAAATTTACAGTTGAAAAATTTATTTTTGAACTTTGAAAGCTTTTACATAAAATTGCTACATGGTTGAGAACATCACTGAGGAAATGTGTGACATAAAGAAACACATATGTGCTGATACTTTTTACCAAGCTGGCTGATTTTGCTAACCTGTCTTCCAGAAGAACACCAACTAATGCATCATAATTGCATAATATTGCCTACACAGCACCCTCAAATGATAGCCATCGAGTGTGGAATATTTGTTTGAATGTGGTTGCACATTCTGTCTCTTTCAACACAGCTTGTACTTTTTCCAACTTGGACATATTCTTCGGGGACAAATGAAAATAACTGAAAATACTATTCACAATTTCTTGGAATTTTATAAGGTAGGGGATGGAGTCAGCAGCAACAGATGTAGACAATGTTGGCCTATGAGCAATACAATGGAAGCTCAGCAGATGAGGAACCAATGCTGTAAGTCTCATAGTGACACCCGATTTTCTACCAGTCATTGTGGCTGCACCATCAGTGGCAACTCCACATAAATATTCCAAAGGAAAATTGTTTCTTTCAACCACTTCAGCAGTTCTTCTGTAATGTGTTCTGCAGTAGTATTCTGTAACTGCCTTATAGATAAATTTCACCAGTGGTTCAACATCTTTCGTGTAGCGAATATGTACAATCATGTTCTGATGAACAAATGAATCAGTAGATTCATCTATCATTAAGCTGAACAATTTTGCTTCCAAAACTTCCCTTAGAATTTCGTCCATAATAATGCTAGAAATAGCCTTTTGAAAATAGGTAATACTCGAATGATGTCTATAACTTGTGTGTTTATCAATATTCAGGGTTTTTAATTGTGTTGCACCTTGAATGATGCAAAGTTATTCAAATCTCTCGAGCGACTATTCAGTAGATTATTTTCAGCCATAAAATGTATATTTCACAGTTGCAGAAATGATTGCTTCCTGGCTTTTTGAAAGGCTTTTCAAAACAGCATTTTTCATATTTTGCTTTTCCTTCAAAGCTTTTGCAGCAGTTCCATGGCTGTTGAGATTAAAAGACTTTTCATGTTTAACTACATTTTCTTTCTTCAGAATTGTACATCCAATTGTGAAAACATTTGAACTTGAGCATTTATGCATGTTTCACAAAACATCGCCCTTTGCTTCGAATCATATCGTAACCATGGTCTGTTATGAGTCCATTCTAGTCTGAAATCTCTTCGTCCCTTTTCAGTAACTTTGTTCTTAATTCTTGTGTCGTGTGTAATATCCAATAATTCCGAAGAATTTTGTAATTTATCTACATTGTCAATTTCTGAAGAAGTAGAAGCACGCTCTGTTTCGTAAAAAGCTTGTAAAGCCGGTGGATTGGTTAATTCATCATTTGTTTTGGTTCTTGAAGTAGATGTTGATGATATTTCGCATGTAGAATCTTGTAATATTGCAGGAGAATCGGAAATCTGCGGCAGAAAAAAACTTTTATAGAACGTGCACCAGCTTCCGGTAGTCTTTTCTTTTCTTATCCATGGAGATATACAATCAAGTGTGCAGAGAACTTCAATAGCGATTCAGGCGGAATGTGAATATCAGAATGACCACTTTACCGGAAGGAGTGTGAAACAAATCACATGATGTCATCAATGGCGTCAGGAGACTAAAACTTCTTGTAGTGCTCAAGAGAAGTGAAGATGAGACATCAGGGTCGACCACAGAATTGGGTCAACGTGAGATATGGACATTGGACAGACAAGAGCATAGAAGAGAACAGGTCTTATGTCAGTGATAACACCACTCTTTTCATGCAATTGCTTTCCGTCTCACATGCAATGTAAACAAAGAAAAAAGTTACTAACATTTGAATTTCATTTTTCAAGTACCAAATCGAGTAGAAATTAAAGACTGTTTTTTCTTGGACATAATTGAAAAAGGTAATCGCTAATATTTTCGCCAAAACATTTTATCAATCGCCAAAACGATTTTTTTTTTTTTTTTTTTTTGCAAAATGCGAAAATAGCGATCGGCAGCTCAACCCCTGAATTAAGTATGGGTGTGGCAACAAGAATTTTTTTTTGTTAGATTTATGGGTGCAGTGGTGATAATGGCTGATTTTGTGGTTTGTGTATGTGGCCATGAGTAAAGCTTTTACAGATACACTCTAAGGCAATAATGAACTAAACCTCATGTGATAGCATAAGTTATTTGCTGCTACATGTAATTTCACTTCAAAGAAATTATGCATTGCTTTATAGAGGTATTTCAGGGGAACAGTACAGTACTCTCTTAGTGACCACCCCTCATTATGACCATTTTCCTGTGGAATCACCCATAGCGCTAATGCTAACCTTCCCCCTATTAAAAGACGACTGCTCACCCCCTCTTACTGACCATCTTTGCGTAAGGACCATTGCACAAAAACTGTGTTGTCCAGATTACCAAAGTTCCTGTTGAAAATTTTCTCTATACCCTGGAACCATGAAACAATAAATTAAACAAATGTACATTAGTATGGAGGGGTCACTTTAAATGGCGAGGAAGTTTCCTCCTGCTCAGAAGTGTGTGTGTGTGTGTGTGTGTGTGTGTGTGTGTGTGTGTGTGTGTGTGTGTGTGTGTGTAAGGGGGAGGGAGTTATTGGTGATGAGAGGCAATTCTAATGTCTTATGTAGTAATGTATCACAGAGTTCCTGTCCCCACACTTCCTATAAATTCTGAGAAAGGGAGTGACGGTTAAAAATTCATCTTCACTCTCATTTTTGGCTGGACAGTGGACACTTAAGAGGGATGGCTGTCCTGCAGGGAGAAAAATTAAGAAATTATTCTGTGAGTTGAAAGAAAACTTAGAAAAAATCATGCTGAAAGAAAGTCTGATAGACGACATTACATTCGTTTTAAAAATGAATTTTTTTATATTACCACTGTAGGTACCTTTCAAATGTGTAACTGTACAACATATACTATTGTATTTTTATTATTTATACACATACATACATACTGTACTGTAAATAAACTGGAGTGCCTCATGTTCAGAATGAAGCAATTCAGCATACATAATTTATCAAAGTTATGCAGCTGTTTACAAAGGTTTAATGTCAAAACTGTTCATTGGATATGCCATGAAATCCTTCCCCTATTTAGCGGCCACTCTTCTGAATGACCATTTTTTAGAAGAACCAGCAGTGGTTGCCTTAGAGAGGTTTCACTGTATTTTCTGTAAGAAATACTTGTCTGTTGTTTGTGTTTAGAGTGAAAGAGGTTTTAACATTCTGTTGAAATCTGACAGAGAAATATATAATCTACATTTTTGAGGTTACTCACCTTTATTCCAAAAATCTTTTAGGAGGTTTTCGTCTCTACACATTTCCAACATAGATGGTGCCACTGCGCCTGAACGGCGAAGAACAGGAATGAGACGATGCTGCGCAAGCACTGGAACATTGGCTACGTTTTGAGGGTGGTGACGGGTGGTTCATCTGTTGTGTCCACTCCTTGAGAATGGCCTGGGCTGAGGCTGAAAGTGCTAGAATAATATGCTTATTTCTGAGTGGGGAGAGGTCCGTGATTGTCGAGTATAGTGGTTGTGTCAGGTTTTAGGTTTATTTCAATTGGTTACTGGTGTGCAGTTGTAAATAATTATGGGTTACAGTTTTTTAACTTTGACGTTTTAGGAAATGTGTAATATAAGTTTTATTGATTGAAGTTTTAATTAGATATTAGTGTTTTAGGGAGTTCAATTATGTATACTTGTGGTTGATTATTTTGAATCCGCATTTCGTCATTGGGAAAAAAAAAGGGAACAAAGTTTGCATGAGTTGAAAAAGACGTTGGTTTTTTTTTTTTATAATTCTCTGACACCCTGTGTCTGAGAATTATTGGACACATTACAAAATTATATAAAACAAAACATTAAACAGATAGAAAAAAAACTGACTGTACTAACTTACAATGTAACTACACAAGTTAATAAATTTCGATGTGAGATCCCTTGGTTGCTCGTAGTACGTCCAAGCGATGCTCGATTTCATGCCATGTATTGGCAAGCATCTGAGGAGTTATGGAATTAATAGCAGCTGTGATATGCTGCTTCAGTTCCTGCAAATCAGTACAAGGCGTCTGATAGGCACGATCCTTCACATAACCCCACATGAAATAATCCAATGGAGTTAGATCTGGAGAGCGAGGAGGCCACGGAATGGGACCACCACGCCCAATCCATCTGTTGGGGAAACGCTCACTTAGGCACTTATGTACACATGTTGACCAATGCGGAGTCTTGTTGGAAAACGACATTGTCATATCTTTTGATCTGGGGTATAGCGAAATTTTCTAGCCTATCCAAGTAAATGTCAGCATTTATGTTTTTTTCACAGAAGAAGAAAGGGTCAATCACGTCTCTTTTCGATAGGGCGAACCACACATTAACTTTTGGAGAATCACGTTCCAGTTCAGTAGCAGCATGAGGCAGTTCACTGCCCCGTATCCTACAGTTGTAACGATTCACAATACCTGATACATGAAATGTGGATTCATCACTAAAAATTACAGTATTGAGAAAGTTTTCGTCGTTTTCCACTCGACTCAGCATATCCACAGCGAAATCGTATCACAGAGTGTGATCATTTACATGCATCTTTTGCACTATTTGAATCCTATTAGCATGAAACTTTAATTTCTTGTGCAAGGTATCATGAACTGTTGATTTCGGAATGCACAGTTCTCTTCTTGCTTTACGGATGGATTTCCTGGGGCTTCGTCGGAAACTTTCATTAACTTGGTCAACCGTTTCACCACTGACCCTAGGCCTACTGGCTCCTCCATGATGTTCCACATTGTCAGTTTCTTTAAACTGTTTCATCCACCGCGTAATTGAATTCGTTGATGGAGGATTACAACCATACCCTAAACGGTACCGTCTTTTAACTTTAATGACAGACTTTAATTCTGCAAGCCATAACACACACATCGCCTTCTGTTGTACGGATGGCATGACTACTGATTGGGCATTTATCATGCATTCCTCATCAGGCCACACCTAGCGTCATCTATCAGATTCTGGGAATAACAATTCTGCAAAACAAAAATGTAGAAACCGTGTTAGTAATACGTGACATAGAAAAACAGACAATGCTCATAGTTTTTTTTTTGTACATAATTTTGTAATGTGTCCAATAATTCTCAGATACCCTGTATAGCTCAATATATAAGTTGACATAATTCAACTCTCAATATACAAAGTTTGACTTTAATGTTATTCAGAACCTAGTTTATCTTAGACGTTACTTCAGCCAGATGAAGCCATCTGTGGTGTTGTAAGCTAGCAAGTTTTACCTAGTTATGTATATTCATTACACCAAATAAATGGATTTATTTTCTCTAATTCTTCTTGCATTACTAGTGTAAACTACCCAATTTCATCCCTTACATAATCAATGATTGTTAGAAATTCAAAATTTAATTATGATTGATTGAAGTCAACACACCGTTACATCGAACTAGCATATACTTCGGTGATCAGATGAGTCATTTAATATGGGAGATGAGGAGCTACAAGCAAAATATAGTGTCATCTGCTTGGGTCCAACCATGATAAACAATGGTTATTATACTGGACAACAAGTAACAAAAATCATTATATATAGATGTCTATAACTTTGTTCAAGAATTTCAGATAAAATCTGAAATTTAGTTGAAATACGAGGTCCAAAAAAAAAGTTCCACGACTAAGCCGATATACAAGAAAGTACTTACGTTACTTAAGTCTGGATGTGATCTCCCTCAAAGTAGTCTCCTTGGGTAGCAATACACTCCGCCAGCATTTTTGCCACTGTTGGAACGCTCCCTGGAAGTCCTGTTCGCGAATCGTATCAAGCATTGTTTGTGATTCGCACTAGATCTCGTCCACAGTTTCAAAACGGTGACCCTTGAGCTTCAGATTCGGGAACAGAAAGAAGTCACAGGGGGGCCAAATCCGGTGAGGAAGGCGGGTGAGGAAGGGTAGTCATGCTGTTACGGCTGCAAAACTGGCATGTTGCTAAGGCTCTGTGAGCTGCTACATTGTCGTGATGGAGCAGGAAATCGCCCTTGCACCACATTTCAGGCTGTTTGCAGCGAATGTCCTATCTAAGACGCCATAGAACATCGCCGTAAAAAAGGGTGGTGACGGTCTGGCCCTGGGGGATGAATTCATGGTGCACAATCCCGCGAATGTCGAAGAACATGATGAGCCTGCTTTTGGTTGTGCTCCGGACCTGTCGGGTCTTCTTCGTTCATGTAGATGCTGGGCTCTTCCACTGTGGCGATTTTTGTTTGGTCTCCAGGTCGTAACCATAGACCCAAGTCTCATCCCTAGTGATGCCCTGTGACAGGAACATTGGTTCCTGATTTGCTGAGTTTGACGCAGAATTTGATGTTTACTCGCTGTTCTGGTTGGCAGTCCATACCAAAATTGTAGCTGTATTCTGCACGTGCTCACCAAATATCGTGTAGCACAGCTCCCAATGTTCACAGAACGATACCACTCAGCACAATGACTCATGAACGTCACTGACCTCGACCGCTGCTCGCGCATCCGCGTTCTGCTTTGTTTTATTTTTTTCTATATGTTTATTGTGGTAACTATATTCATCTGTAGTTTTAAGATGGAATATAAGATGCAGCACTGAATTTAAGAACAATGTGTCAGTATATGTTTTGTGTTGTGTTTTCTTAGTGGAAACTTCATGCATATCCATTGTGTCACAAGTCTTGTGGAGTTTCTATCCTTTATAAAGCACTAGCTGAATTGCCCAGTGTTGCTCGAGAAAATTCAGTGATAATTCACGGTCTAAATTTTGAACAAATCAAATACAAACGATTAATTATTTGTGGCATCAACCGCACCTAATATTGCATTTCATTTCTTCATTGAATTTGAATTTTATTCTCTGCAGAATCTTTAGGTACACCGTATTTTTAGTTTTTCCATTTGATTTTTGTTGTTTACTTACCTTCAGTTCTGATGCTGAATTGTGTTGCAGTTCTTCACTGGAAAGCACTTGTCACAAAAAAATCAATTCTTGCACGTATCACAACGAAAAGTAATTAAATTCGAATTAAAAAAAAAATATGGCACTTTTTATGAAAATTTTGTATTGGGCCCCCTTGACCCTGCACTCTGACTCCTTCCAAAAACCATCTGCTGTTTAAGTTAGAGTACCATGAAATAGTATACCAATTCAAAATAAAGAAAAAAGAAAAAAAAATGGAACTTTTTATGAAAATTTTGTATGGGGGCCCCTTGACCCCAGGCTCTGACCCCTTCCAAAAATAGTCTACGGTCTAAGTCAGAGTACCATGAGATAGTATACCAAATTTGTGGTTTTAAATTGAAAACTATAGAACAACAAAAAATATTAAATTCGAATTCAAAATAAAAAAAATATAAAAAAGTGAACTTTTTATGAACATTTTGTATTGGGCCACCTTGAACCCCGCATTCTGACTCCTTCCGAAAACTATCGACTGTCTAAGTTAGAGTACTATGAGATAGTATACTAATTCAAAATAAATAAAGTGAAAAATGGAAGTTTTTATGAAAATTTTGTATGGGGGCCCCTTGACCCCAGGCTTGACTTCTTCCAAAAGCAGTTAGAGTACCATGAGATACTATACCAATTAAAAATAAAGTAAAAAATGGAACTTTTTTTGAAAATTTTGTATGGGGTCCCCATGACCCCGGGCCTTGACCCCTTCCAAAAACCATCTACAGTCTAAGTCAGAGTACCATGAGATAGTATACCAAATTTGGTGGTTGTAAATTGAAAACTGTAGATTTGTATAGTGGACAAACAAACAAACAAACAAACAAACAAACAAACATTCATCTTTATATATAGGTACGGCAAGCTTAATCATTGATTGAATAGCACTTTCCATGTTTATCATGATGAGGTACATGGTGTTTCGAAAAGTTCATTTTCAAGTTTGGTGTATACTCTGCAGTTTTGTTGGTGGTTTATCTTTTGGAGAGCTATATTTGAAAATATCAGTTGATTCTGCTGGGAATTGTTCATGGCTGTACTTCTCCCATTTTCAACCTCGACTTACTCATGCTCCTTTCAAGTATGGGCAGTCAAGTTTTCATCTGCATTTAATGTGCATAAACTATGGCCCTCCTGGTAGTAGATAAGGGCTTCTTCCTCCCTATTTCTACCTTGCTTCTGTGTCACTTTCCTATCAGGCACTCTAGCCCAAATCTCCTAGCTTCCTATTTCTAAGGGTTGTTTAAGACCTGGGGTCAGACACTCCCTTCCTAAAATCCTCTACAGATGATCATTTGATGTGCATAAACTCTATTTATTTTCCTATCAAAATGGTAAAAACTGGATTTCATGTAGAATGATATTCTTAAATATGAATGTCAAACTGAATTAACAATCTTATTAATACAATTCATAATAATGAATACAGAATTCATAATTGTGTATTAATTATGAATTTACAATGTACCAAAATCTGCATTTGAAGTCATCAAGTATGGGAAATTTTGAAAGCATAATATTTCTAAAATGTGAAAAGAGATTTTAAAAACAATGTCAACATGATAATTAACACAGCAATCAGACATCTGTGAATTGACAGTATTTACTGTTTTCACATGATATCAATAACATGAGAAAACTTGAAAATTTCATCGCCCTGGAGTGGGAATCGAACCTGCATCTCCTGATTACCATTTGAGCATGCTAACTGTTACACCACCCTGGACGACAAAGTCACAAGTATCTTGACTGTTAAGCGCATCGGAATATTTTCCGACCACATTCTTAATCAAAGCAAATTGTGCTGCCATCTAGCGTTGCTAAGCATATCACCAGACATTTAGGTATATATTGGGTTGTCGGAAAAGTCATGACGTATTTTAGCCATGTTTTGCAAAGGTCATTTATTGATAGAAAGAAAAAAAAATCAATCAATGATATAATGCCCGTTTTGTTCGATAACCTTTTGCCATCTTTCAGTGAGCTGCAGAATGCCTTGTTCATAGAAGGACCTGTCTTTCGTGGTGGAAAACTGTACAAGGTGCTGATTTACAGCCTCATCTGAATTGAACATTATACCACGCAAGGACTGTTGAAGAGAGCAAAACAAGTGGAAGTCTGACGGCGCAAGGTCAGGCGAGTATGCTGGGTGTGGCAACACATCCCACCCAAGCTCCAATAATTGTTGGCGGGTGATCAAACTTGAGTGTGGTCTCGCATTATCGTGATGGAACACAACACCTTTACGATGAACGAGCTCTGGACATTTCTGGATGATGGATTTGTTCAAACTGTCCAATTGCCGACAGTACACATTTGAATTAATTGTTTGGTTCCATAGTAGGAGCTCGAAAAACACGACACATTCAAAATCCCACCAAATCCCGAGACCAGAACCTTCCGCTGATGAATGTCTGCTTTGGATGTCATTTGAGGCGAAGCAGCACGTCGGGACCAAGACTGTTTGCACAGCACATTGTTGTACACAATGCACTTTTCGTCACCAGTTATCAGTCACTTCAAAAAAGGATCGTTTTCCTCACATTTAATAAGCATATCGCAGATGTTTATACGCGCCATCAATTGAGCTTCTTTGAGTTCACGAGGAACCCACACATTGAGCTTGCTTACGTATCCCATCTTCTTCAGGTGGTCGTGAATGCTTGAATGATGGATGTGCAATGTGTCTTCAATCTCTCGTGTCGTGTAACGTGAGTTTGACTCGATCAATGCGTTGATTTGGTCGTCATCAACCTCTATTGGCCTCCAGGACCGAGGAGCATCGTTGAGGTCAAAATCACCAGCACAGAATTTTGCAAACCACCACTGGCACTGACGTTCTTGTAGAGCATTATCACCATACACTTTACGCAACTTTTCACAAGCTTGATGCACGCATTCTTCCCTTTACGGAAGTAAAACAGTAAAATATGGCGAAAATGCACAGTTTGGTCTTCCATCTTCAACTTGATGTCAAATCTCCGCAAATCAACCAAATCGCTCACTATTTCTTTTTAGACTGTAGCTAGAACTGGCACCTGTCGAATGCCATGGCGATAACAGAGCTGCGTATGCCTCTAGTACTTCCAAAACCGCCCAACCGCCATCGGGTGCCAAGATACGTCATGACTTTTCCGACAACCCAATAGTGTGGAAGAAATAATTCTTGTAATACATGGAAAATATGCCATGATAATTAACACAGCAATCAGACATCTCTGAATTGATTGTATTTACTGTTCTCACACAATATCAATCACATCAAAAAGTCAGCAATTGAAAGGTGGTGAAGGGAAGAAGGGAAAGACAGCATTTTCCCAGGAGATGTATGTTTGGCTGGGATAAAAAGCAAATGAAACATTGTCTTCATGTGCACTGACTTATCTGTAAGGGGAACCATGGAGTTTTGTTAACAAAAGGTAATTCTTTGTTTTCCAGTGAAAAAAATGGGTGAATGCCACTTATTTTGTATGCTGATAACCGTGCTTTTCAGTATATGCGGTTCTTCCAAAAATTACTGTTTGTAATATGTGGTTAAAAAAAAGGGGGAAATATTACAAAATATGAGGGATCTACAAAATCTTCAGTTTTTGCGGAACTTCATTTCATGTGAGCTCATTATGTGTGGGTTCGACTGTATTGTTTTTGTTTTGGTTATTATTATTTCAGAATGAATATTAAAAATGTAAGTTTTAACACTGAAGAACTGTGAGAAATCTTAATAAAAAACATTTAGAAATGACGGGAATGCAGAATGTAAGAACTTACAAATTTTAATTTTGTACCGATGTGTACTGATCTGTGTTCACAAATGCAATATGTGCACTTTCATAGAAAAAAATAAAATGTTTCTTGTCACAGAAAACCAAGGAACAGAGAGAAGCAGAAATGATACCTCGTGTGACGGAGGCACTGAACTTAGGGTTGGCTGTTCTAGATAAAGCATTCCATCAAGTTCAAGTTGAGGAGACTTCTGACAGTGAAGAAGATGAATCCAGGGTACAGGAAGGACGTATAGTTTTGGAGCCCAAAGTAAGATATTTTTTGTTGTTTTTTAGCCATTTTTCTAGAGCAATTTGTGATGACCTCCTCAGTTGTGTACATAGAATAGAACAAATAAAGGTAACTTGATCACGTTAGTTACGTTACAAGAAAAGAACTTTAACAAGAAAGTTCGTAAGTTGGGAGCTTTCGACCTTATCTTAGGTCTTCATCACGCTAATAGAGGACTAAGATTGTTGCTAGATTCTACATTTGAATTTTTTCTATTTTTGTTGCCAAAACTTAGAATTGATCTCCAGATCATCGGGAAGTAGAGAGGAGATTCGGAATTCCAAGTCATTGAGTTGAAAATAATTTACAGGCTTTCACGGTAACGGAGGGCAAAACGATTGTCAAAAGAAGCAATTCGTTTTGCTTCGTTCCAGCGGGGAACTGCAGATGTGTCTTCCATTTTCAAAATAGACAAGGCTGTATTAGGGTTGGCTTTCAAAACATCTTTTTTATGTTCTAAAATTCTGTGGTTAATGCTCCTGTATATGCTTCCAATGTACAAGTTATCACCTGTTGAAGAAGAGATAGGAATGCAGTAAACTACTGGGAGGTCCAGATTTTCAACTTCGTCCCTATCCCTTTGTAGAAGTTTCAAGATGTTTGGGGGAGATTTAATGGCAAGATGGTAACCAAAACTTCTAAAAAAAATCTGTAACTTATAAGCATAGAAAGGATGGTAAGGAACAGAACCAGAGAATTTCAGGTTTTCTCTCTTTTGAGGAAGGAGGCATTCAATTTTCGAATTGTTTTCATATTTCTTTAAAAGGGAGTTGACTGTAAGAGCAGGGAAACCATGAGAGAGAGCTATTGTAGAAATTTTGGAGAATTCTTCTTGAAGAGAAAGTTGGTTGTTGCAAATGATATGAGCCCTGTGGATGTAAGACTTCAATGCTGCAAGCTTGTAGAGACACAGAGTGAAAGATTTGTAAGGCTGCTAGAGATTTGCATTTGAGGACCAATTTCTTTTAAAGTTTTACTGCTGGAGAAAAAGAATATTCAAATGCATATCTCTGGCAGCCAACCATTCTCATACTGTTGTCTCTACTTCAGACTTCATCCACAAACTTCCTAATTCCTTTTCTGCAAGTGTAAATCTATATACTCTTGATGTGGAATCTTTGTTCCCCTCTGTACCATATTTTGAGTCCTACATGCTCCTCATGAAGAAATTGATTCTTCATTTTGAACCACCCAGTACTCTTATCAAAGATCTTTATGATTGTTTCCACACCATTCATCAACACAGTTGTTTTGTTTTTAACAAAATTGTGAACAAACAACAATCTGGTCTCCCCATGGGCTCACCTCTTTCCCCTCTTCTTGCAGAGATCTACATGCAACATATTGAAGTTTCCATCATTCCTCATCACCCTTTTCAACCTCCCCTGTGGTTAAGATATGTAGATGACATTTTCATTAGCTGGCCACATAGCGAATCTGAATTTCAGACCCTGATCAACTCCATTATGGAAAAATTTCCTTCCATTAATCTCACTATATCTAAGGAAATAAACAACAAAATTAATTTCCTGGATGTCTCAATCTGCAGAAACTGTGATCTCTCCATCACTCATTCCGTCTATTGTAAACCTTCTGCAGCCACTAACATCATTTCCTACAAATCTTTCACTGCATCTCTACAAGCTCGCAGCATTGAAGTCTTACATCCACAGGGCTTGTATCATTTGCAACAACCAACTTTCTCTTCGTGAATAATTCTCCAAAATTTCTACAATAGTCCTCTCTCATGGTTTCCCTGCTCTTACAGTCAACTCCCTCTTAAAGAAATATGAAAACAATTCAAAAATTGAATGCCTCCATCCTCATAAGAAAGAAAACCTGAAATTCTCTGGTTCTGTTCCTTACCATTCTTCCTATGCTTATAAGTTACAGATTCTTTTTAGAAGTTTTGGTTACCATCTTGCCATTAAATCCCCCCAAACATCTTGAAACTTCTACAAAGAGATAGGGACAAAGTTGAAAATTTGGACCTCCCAGGAGTTTACTGCATTCCTATCTCTTCTTCAACAGGTGATAACTTGTACATTGGAAGCACATACAGGAGCATTAACCACAGAATTTTAGAACATAAAAAAGATGTTTTGAAAGCCAATCCTAATACAGCCTTGTCTATTTTGACAACGGAAGACACATCTGCAGTTCCCCGCTGGAACGAAGCAAAATGAATTGCTTCTTTTGACAATCGTTTTGCCCTCCGTTACCGTGAAAGGCCTGTAAATTATCTTCAACTCAATGACTTGCAATTCCGAATCTCCTCTCTACATCCCGGTGATCTGGAGATCAATTCTAAGTTTTGGCAACAAAAATAGAAAAAATACAAATATAGAATCTGGCAACAATCTTAGTCCTCCATTGGCGTGATGAAAACCTAAGATAAGATCGAAAGCTCCCAACTTACGAACTTTCTTGTTAAAGTTCTTTTCTTGTAAGGTAACTAGCATGATCAAGTTACCGTTATTTGTTATTATTGTTACGTGTTTTGCCCATCATCATCATACAATAGAACCTTGGTTATATGTCTTTGTAGGGGGGTCACCTTATAAACGTATAAATGTGAGAAACATATAAAAAATATTTCAAAATGTTAAATACTGTTGTAAAATAAATTATGCTTTAGAGGAGTACAAGATATTCCTTTTAATAATGATTTATTTAAAGATGAATTGGCGGTGAGAGGTAAAGAAGCATTACAAATAATAGTACATTTATTGCATTGAAAAAATCGTAAAGCTTATGAAAATGAAACTTCTCTTTTAACAGCTTTATCTGTCTGTAGAAATCATGATTTTAGATTAAGTGTAATCCTCACAACTACAGTGGTGTGCAAAATTATTGCATCACCTACAAAAACTGTGAATTTTTAAGTTTAATCTTTGTTTAACTAACTAGACAAAACCTGTCGGAATCGACCGTGAGTTTTTTTGGTATTTTTTAAATAATAAACTCGTATGAAACAACAAATGTAAACTTTATTTGATTGAGAAATTCATTCAACCACTTCAGTAAAGACAATAGTCCAGGTTCGTGATCTTTTTTTTTTTTCTGTGACTGAAGATTTAACATCTACCGTGAGCAACTCAATGGGCTATAAGCAGTTGCCCATCCCTAATTTAGGGTCACTAGTTCCAGGGAAGGGAGAGAGCCAGTGGCGTAAGACAAACACTACATCCATGCCTCACCGGGATTCAAACCCTGACCCTTCACAAACGAATTATCATAAGCCAACGCTTGAGCTACAAGCAGTCGCCTGTCCCTAATTTAGGGTCACTGGTTTCAGGGAAAGGAGAGAGCCAGTGCCATAAGACAAACACAACATCCATGCCTCACTGGGATTTGAACCCGGTAGACGAAACCCGTTGGAATCAAAGATTAGTTGTTGTTGTTTTTTTTTTTGTTTTTTTTTTGGAAAAGAATAAACTCGTATGAAAAGTTCATTTACATCTTTACATAATGGGAAACGTCTTACCTACGTGAATGAACTGGATCAAATGAATGTTAAATTGTGTGTATACATCACACAGTTCAATGGCACAACGCAATCAGGTCTTTGAGTGTTTGCTGTTCCGATAAGAACTTTCAAACAAATTCCTGCTAGCGTTGTTTTGCACAGCAGTTCGCTGAGAAGAGAGACTTTGGACTATCTGAGTCCCTCATACTTCCGCCTTCAACAGCGCGTGAGTCAACCACACGCTTCTCCCATAGACTTTACGTGGGAACTTTGCTGCCCCACAATTCCCAAACCGTTGCCCCAATCTCATTTTTATCTTTGACTGGCACATCTACATCGTAAGACCTCTATTTTGATACTTCAGCCATATGTTTACGTTCAGCCGTTCTCTCAGAGCAGGTCTTACAGTAAAAAACCTTATATTATTAATATGTAGATTTTCATAGTTATTTCATCATATTTATACATTGCTAGACAATTGCTAAGGACGGATCATAAACGGCTATATAGCGCATAAAAAAGTAAGTGTGGTTGGATGCCAAGTGAAATAAAATAAAGTCAGAATGCCAGGACATTACAAGGAAAGACAATTTATTGTGCTCTGAAATCCAGAAAGCTTTGGAATGTGTTCAAGGGACAAACAGGCCATTTTGTGCAGAATACGTAAACCTGAAAAAAATGCAATTACCGTCCGCAGGCGTTCCGGCGTAAGATGTCAATACGGGATATGGCCACCATGGAGGGCGATGCAAGATTCCACACGTCGTGTCATGCTTTGCACAACATTATCAAGCAGCTGTTGGGATAATTTATCCCATTCCTCTGTCAGTGCACGGATGAGGGTGTCCTTGTTTATTGGAGGGCATTGACGACCAGCAAGACTCCTTCCCAAAGCACCCCACACATTTTCAATGGAATTCAGATCTGGAGAACGTGCTGGCCATACGAGGCATTGAATATCCTCGCTCTCAAGACACTCCTGGACAGCGACTGTTCGATGACATGTTGCGTTGTCGTCCATGAAAATGAATCTATCACCGACAGCACCACGGAAACATGCGAACATGAGGTAGCAGAACGTCAT
Organism: Macrothele yani; assembly: GCA_039090855.1. Lineage (NCBI taxonomy): Eukaryota > Metazoa > Arthropoda > Arachnida > Araneae > Macrothelidae > Macrothele > Macrothele yani. The sequence goes on along the minus strand of CM077006.1, from coordinate 56,122,269 downwards.
TAATGTATCGTTGGCAAGTCATAGTCCCAGTTGGAAGCACATAGTGGGACGTACGGCCATTGATCATGATGCCAGCCCATACCATGACACTACATGTCGGATATCGGTCCCTTTCCTGTATGTTTGCTGGACAATATGCAGTACCACTATCACGCCAGATCATCAGTTTTCGTCGACAATCAGACGATAGACTGTATCTACTCTCATCTGAGAAGAGGACAGCAGACCAGTCGTTATCAGTCCAATTGCGATGTTGATGGCACCATTGCAAACAGGTGGTACGGTGACGTCTGGACAATGGGATGCACACAACAGGACGGCGGGCGTATAGTCCTCCTTCATGCAAACGTCTGGCGACAGTTTTTCGGGAGATCCGCTTGCCAGTAGCAGCCATAAAGTGATTTGCTACCTCACTAGCTGTGCTGCGCCGGTGTCTTTTTGTTGATAGCACTATGTACCGATCTTCTTCAGGTGTCGTACTGCAAACACGACCTCCCCTGTGATGTTTGCTACACTCTCCATTTGTTTGAAATGATTTCCAAAGCCTTGAAACAACACTGTGGCTGACGTCGAACTCCCTGGCAACATCTGTTATTTTTCGCCCTTCTTCAATCTTGCCAATAATACGGCCACGCGTAAAATTATCTAGGTGATGTCAGGAAGACATACTGAAAATTGCAAGTTCGTCAATTGTTTCTTTCCCTTTCAACTTTGTATTTGAACAACAACGGTCAATACGCGTCAAATCCTTTATATCTCTTATCAGCACTATGACGTCACGAACAAGTTCGGCCATCCAAAATTTTCATACGCACAACACATCTTACTGTATCCCGCACTTATGCTAATTTCCACATTTTCCTGCCTTCCATTTTATGGTTGCTATCGTTGCTATTGTCATCCGTCCTTAGCAATTGTCCGGCAGTGTATGTCGTTATATGCGAAATTTAAGGGAGATTTCAAAAACGTCTTATTTTTCCTGTAGCTACTTCTGTTCTTAAGATATATTACAAAAATTATGACCAAATTGAAGTTATTATGAAAAGGATCATTTATCCAATACTTAGGTTAACAGCAATAAATCATTTTTGTAATTCATAAGGATTGAAATAACATTTAAATACAGAAATATCATAAAGCAACATTATAAAATTGACCTAATATTTTGTTGCCCAGCCTTTAGCTTTAATCTCAGCTTTGCATCTTGTTGGCATACTGTGACAGGGTGTCTACTGGTCATGAAAGTCATGAAAAAGTAATGAAATTGAGCAGGTGGTCATGAAGTAATGAAAAAGTAATCAAATTGAGTGGGTGGTCATGATTTTTTTTTTTATATATCAGTACGTGAATGAAGACAAGTTTGCACACCTAAAAGAAAACACAAACCGGCACCCTTATAAACTAGTATGTAATCGATGCCCCATGACATATATATATATAAAAAAACACATATGGCTTAATCAAAAGCTGATGTTGTGAAGAGGGAATATTTGCAATTTTGTGAATCTTCTAAAAAACAACTGAAACAGTTCAATCCTAAGGAGGACAAACTTGATCACTTCTTGATGAATTTACTACAAAGTGTGAACCATGACTTTATCAAGTTCTTACAGAAGCTGCTATGCATGTTTCATGGCAATGCTGCCATTGAAAGAGGCCTTTCTGTTAACAAAGAACTTTTAATTGAAAACTTAGAAGATGATGCAGTTGTTGCAGAAAGAAGTGTTTACAGTGCTATACTATCGTTAGGTGATTTAGCTAATAGTGAGAAAGAACTGAATGTGGACGTCACAAAATCAATTATATTAGCTGTCAAAAATGCTTCATCAAAAAGAGTAAGAAGCCTTGTGTAAAAGGAGAGCAGTCCAAGAACTAAAAAACTCAAAGATAAGAAAATAAAGCTTATAGAATAGGCAAAAGAAGAAGCTGAAGTTCTAGATTCTGAGATAGCAAGTTTAGCTAAGATACTTAAACACTGAGTCTTTCACTGTGAAATTTCAGTCTCCATAAATTTTGTACATTCATAGTTTTTATATTGCCTTAATAAAAACTTGTAAGTTTTTACAGCATTACCATGTTAAAAGAATTTGTGCATTAATAGATGTAATGATAAATATTTCTGAAAATAGCCATACTCCATTCTAGATGAGAGTTGAATGTTTTTATTTCTTTAAACACATAGAATTTGGTGAATGGCATAGTGCAAGTCATACATAATTACTTCAATTTACTTCCGATATTGGAGGTTATATTATTTAACGTGCATTAACGCATTTGCATTTTTGAACTTTACTTTTAGTTGGTAAAGTTCGATGAACACTTACCGCACGTGGGGGCTTGGCTTTCAATTCATATTTCCGTTATGTGGATGCGGCACGGGGGTTTTTCATTTGGCCACGGGTCCGCTTCTTTTTTTTCCCCGTTGGAATTTATTTTGTCTCATCACCAAATGAGTTTTTCCTTTGCTGCATCCTCATTTACTTCAATATTTATTCATACTCGAGTACTTTCGGTAAAACTCCTTGTCACCGTCTTCGAGGGACGTTCTCCGACTAGCACGGACCGTGTCAGCTGGGCATTTCGGTGGTTCTCGCGGGCTGCTTCTGTCATCGGCTATCGCTTCTTCTTGGGCGTTGTGGCGCCATCTCTTGTTGGTCAGTGATCTCATTTTTCGAACTTTTTCATTTTTTTGCTCAATTTTAATTAAATTTTCCAGCTGTTTCTCAAATTATTAGGTCATTATGAGTTGCAAACTTTGTCCTATTTTTTTCAATCATTACCGACTCTGCTATTCTGTGTTTTTTCGGATTTACAGCTTTTTAATGATTTTTATATTTTCGAGATTTAGGATATTTTGGTTATCCAGACAGTATTGGATAAGTGCAGAAAAAAGAAGAAAAAACAGCACTTATCCAATACTGTCTGGATAACCAAAAATATCCTAAATTCGAAAATATAAAAATCATTAAAAGCTGTAAATCCGAAAAACACCTCAGAATAGCAGAGTCGGTAATGATTGAAAAAATAGGACAAAAGTTTGCAACCATAATGACCCTAATAATTTGAGAAACAGCTGGAAAAATTTAATTAAAATTGAGCAAAAAAATGAAAAAGTTTGATAAATGAGATCACTGACCAACAAGAGATGGCGCCACAACGCCCAAGAAGAAGCGATAGCCGATGACAGAAGCAGCCTGCGTAGAACACCGAAATGCCCAGCTGACACGGTCCGTGCTAGTTGGAGCAAAACGTCCCCTCGAAGACGGTAAAGGAGTTTTACCGAAAGTACTCGGGTATGAATAAATATTGAAGTAAATGAGGATGCAGCAAAGGAAAAAAACTAATTTGGTGATGAGACAAAATAAATTCCAACGGGAAAAAAAAAAAGAAGCGGACCCGTGGCCAAATGAAAAACCCCCGTGCCGCATCCACATAACGGAAATATGAATTGGAAGCCAAGCCCCACGTGCGATAAGTGTTCATCGAACTTTACCAACTAAAAGTGAAGTTCAAAAATGCAAATACATAATTACGTTATTCATGTTAAGCAATTTTAGTGACATAAGAATTACATTCAGCTTTCATCTCAACTGGCTTTCAGGTAGGGGTTCATTAAAAAGCAGCATCCCCCTCCCCACCATATAGCCATTTTTAGCAGCAATGCTATTATAGACACATCAGCTTTGCCTAAACTATTGCCGCATGGAATTAATTTCAGTGTTTGTAAAAATAAAAAATAACCTGGGATCTCAAGCCAAGGGTACTAGATTATGGGTCTAGAATGGTTGTCATTGTGCCACGCATTGTCAAGAAGTCATGAATTTAACTGAAGATGTCATGGAAAAGTCATGAAAAAGTCATTAATTTGGTTCATTGGAAATCAGTAGACACCCTGTGTGAACAAGAATTTGTAAAAGATTGGGCTGAACAATACGATTCCAAATTTGAATTACATCTTCAGTGAGTTGCATTTTGGTTGTTGGCTTCTTTTTCGATACTTGATACGACACTTTGAACCACAAATTTCGCCGCCCCGGTGGCGCAGTGGTCTAAGGCGCTGGCCTCTGATCATTCGTCCGTAAGGGGTCCGGGTTCGAATCCCGGTCAGGCATGGATGTTGTGTTTGTCTTACGGCACTGACTCTCTCCCTTCCCTGGAACCAGTGACCCTAAATTAGGGACGGGCGACTGCTTATAGCCCATTGAGTTGCTCACGGTGGTCGTTAAACCTCCAATCAAAAAAAAAAAAAAAAAAAAAGAACCACAAATTTTTTTTCAGGTTTAAGTCCACTTACTGTGGTGGCTAATCAAGATGCTGAACATTTCCTGAAACCACTTTTTCACTACTTTAGCATGATGACAGGGAGAATTGTCAACTTGAAAAATAAAATTGCCACCATAAAGACCATAAAGACTTCTAGATGATGGTAGCATCTTGTTTTCTAATATCCAGATGTATTTCTGGGCATTTACCGTACCATCGACAATATGGAGGTTCCCAACGCCATGTGCACACATGAAGCTCCAAACCATGACTTTCACCGGATGCTTAACAGTAGTCACTAAGCAACTTGGATGGAATTCTTCATGCTTGAATCTCCTTAAATAGGAACTACTCTGATTCCCATTAAGGCAAAATTCTAATTAATCACTGAAAAGAACATTTTCCCATTGCTTGGTTGTCCATGAGACATGCTGTTTTACGCACTGAATTCTATGCTATCTTTGATTTGCAGTCAACAGTAGTTTAAGCTTGCCTTTGCAGCCACATAAGTCATAGTGAAGCCTCCTCCTGCTATACTCCATTTCTTTTAAATCGGCGGTTCAAGGTCACCAGCTCCCTCCCTACCCTTACTTGTAACCATGGTAGCCTGTACCGCAGAGGGGGACTCAAGACGGCGAACTCACTTTCTCCACTTTAGTTTAGGATACACTTGAGTAAGAACAACCTCCGTTTGGTCACACATAAAACCAGTTTTCCTTCCGGAAATTGTCAGCTGTTTTTACAGGCAGAAAAGCAATAGGAGGCAATGCACGGCAGATGTTTGTTTGTGCTGCCGAAGTTAAACTTAAAGCACATGTGAAATAAATTAAAAAAAAAAATTAAAGCAAGATATGCAGACACGTATGAATCTGTTTAATGATCTCGAATTTTTGCATTTCAAGATTATACAACTGTTCGGAGTTGGGTGCTGTTTAGTGTTTCTTCTTACTTTCTCATTTTTACCCACGATTTGAACATCAATGTATTTGTGTGCAGTTCTTATTATTATTAATGTTCCTGATATTTCGAAATACTTTTATTGTGGAAAAATTATTATGAACTAAAAGAAACTTTACTTTTATTAAAATGTATATATCTTTCCCATTTTTATTCAGAACTTCACTTTTGCATTTACTATATTTAACAAACCTGCAGAACGTAGTTTTTAACTAAACATGTGCACTTAAGAGGCATATCTTCTAACTATAAGGAATGTGCAAATTATTAAAAGTTACTCAAGCATGTTTTTTGTTGTTGTTGTTGTTTGTTGCCAGTAATCAGTTCATTCTCCTAATGAAAAATGATAAATTTTATACATTAACTGAAGGTTCCAACCTTCTTACCTGGTAACCTGTTTTTTTTATTAAAAATCTAATTAAAATTTTTAACTATATGTAGCAGAATGGTATTGAAAATACAGTGATACAAAATAATTTGCATATCTCATTATCATTAAGAAGTTATATATATCAAGTAATATATAACTTTGCATCATGTACACCTCAGCACCAAGAGACACGATGAGAGAGAAATAACAAATCAATAAATAACATACTCCAATCGTGATGGATGTATCATCTCTTTGCTTTGCATTGCGTCACTTGACACTGAGGTGGTAATCGAGCCTAACACTTCTGTGAAATTATTCCACAAGGAATATAATACGCTTCTTGCCATACCTGAGATGCTGACATCTGCTTGCCAACGTCATAGTTGCGTATGCATGTGAGGATGGCACGTGTCTTATTTTTATTGAGTGTTCTTAAAACTGTGCTATTTCAATTTATATGAGTACATACGTAGCATTGCTGTATTATCCTCAATTTAGAAAACTATGGTGCACAAAAAAGTGTTTTTCATATCTCATTATCATTAAGAAATTAAAATGTTTTTATGATTTTCTGACCAAACGACAAAACGAAGAACTGGTCACCCGTAAAACTTACACGACATAAAAGCGTTAAACGTATATATACGAGTAAAAATTGCCCTTCTGATTTCTTTTACTCAGGCTCAAAACTAAAATTATGAAGCCCTAAACCTGGTCCTTTTTAGTAATTTGTAATCCGCAGCTCTTATATTGGTTACGCATCAATCGTCGCCATCATCAATTCGTCGCGTTCCCAAATCTCTCGTAAAAAAAGGAAGAAACGCGTACCACCTACACACATAAATCTCTAACCTAAAGTGAAGTGGTGGAAAACGAGTTCAGTGTCTCGATCCCCGGAGACCTTATCATGGTTACGAGCTTAGGTAAGGAGGGAGCTGGTGACCTTGAGCCGCCGATTTAAAAGAAACGGAGTATAACTGTAGAAGTACTAACAGTAACGTTGGTCACTTCACACCATCTTTGAAGCAATTCAGGTTAATTGAGCTTCGTGTCTGCCAAGCTTAGCTTTCTGGGCACTTTGTCCTGCCTGGTTGTGTAGTTGATCAGGGCCTTCCACTGCGGCGCATATTTTTAATATCATAAGTGTCTTTCACTTTCTTCAGTAGCCTAATAACTGCAGATTGATTACAGTCCACCCTTTCAAAGATTTGCCTTGAAGAATATCCCTCTTCATGCAGAACAACAATTTTTACTCTGTCCACTGTGGACAAGCCTGCAGTTTTAACCATTATTGAGAATGTACACAAATTAGACCCTAATGATAACAAGAAGCTGCCACTACAATGCTCTAGTAGATCAAATCATATGTAGAGGATTTTAGGAAGGAGTGTCTGACCGCAGGTCTTAAACAACCCTTAGAAATAGGAAGTTAGATTTGGGCTAGAGTGCCCGATAGGAAAGTCACATGGAAGCGAGGTAGAAAGGAGAAGGAAGACTCCCTTATTTATTATCGGGAGGCCAGTACACAAGGCCCAACTGCTTAACGTGCCCATCTGACGCACTGCGGATATTTAGTAGTTCGAGTGTTCGTACCTGGCTGGGATCAAACTTGAGGTCTTCTCTGTGGCAGTCACGAACGTTGACCACCAGGCCACCTGTGACCCACAATGCTCTAGTAGCTCTGCATCAACCCTTATAAAGGTTGGAGTAAGATTAAGGAAGCATTAGGTAGCAGCCTATCAGGTAAAAGAATGTCTACGATTGGCTGTAACAACTGATATGCAGTTAACATTAATTTCAGTGTGTTTGTCAAACACTATATTTTATGTCATATCTTAATAACAGAAGTAGCCACAGGAAAAACTAAGACATTTTTTGAAATCCCCATTAAATTTTGCATCTAATGTCATATAAATCATGAAATAACTATGAAAATTAGTTAGTTAAAAAAAAAAAGAGTTAAACTTAAAAATTCATGGTTTTTTCAGGTGATGCAATACTTTTGCACATCACTGTAAGAATCTGAGACCAGTGCTTCAATATGCAACTTATGAATTAACAACTTTTTCTTTTCTTGGGATCCTGGGTGCATCCATTTGCAACTGGAATGATGAATGTTGATGATACATCTTAGATTCTATTCTACTGTGCCACAAAATGGTGGAATCACAAAGTTATGTCCCAGAGTTTTATCAAATTTTAAACAGTGCATATGCACTATATTGGCAAAAGTCAGCATACACCTAAAAGAGAAACACAACATAGCATTTATTGGCATACATTAGTACAGTGTCAGTCCACCTTTGGCCGTAATGCATGCACTGACCCTTCGAGACATGCTTTTGACAAGGTTTTGGAACACAGCGGTATTTATGTGCTTCCATTCAGTACATAATGCTGCGGCTAACTGTTGTTTAGTAGTAGGCCTTGGTTCCAAACTTCTTATGCGGCGCTCTAATTCATACCATAGGTGCTCTATGCGATTAAGATCAGGGCTTTGTGCTGGCCAGTCCACACATGATACCGAATTATCGTCAAACCACACCGTAACAGTCCTTGCTTTATGGCTCGGTGCATTATCCTGCTAGTACCAACAATGCTTGGTTCCATAGTATTGCCACAGAGTGGGTAGCGTATAATTGTCCAGAGTATCGGGGTTGACGTGCTGGTTAACAGGTTTGTCCACGATAACCAATGGGCCGGGACCATACCATGAAAAACACTCCCACACGAGCACACTACCAGCTCCAAACTTGACCGTAGAAACAGTACACTGTGGTAAATAGCATTCTTCTGGCTGCCGCCATACCCACACATGGCCATCAGACTGATGGATCGTGTATCTGGATTCATCTGTCCATAGGACCCGTTTCCATTGATCTACAGTCCACGATAAATATTCTTTACACCATGCTAAATGACGAGTAGCATTCCGAGTGGAGATGAAAGGCTCATGAGCAGCCGCACGACCATGGTAACCCATGGAATGAAGTTCTCTGTGAATGATATGTGTACATACAGAGGTTTCAGCATTGTTACTCACCTATACACTGAGGTCTTGTGCAGTACTCCGTCGATTAGCTGTAATGACTCTCCTGATGCTTTGACATTCTCTACCACTGATTTTCTTTGGTCTGCTGGTACGTTTTGCGGTTTCAGGCACACCATGTGTCTTTCACTTATTCAGTACATCCAAAACAGTTGACTTGTGTATGTTTAAACATCTCTTGGTTTCTCTTATGGACAACCCACTAATATAACACCCAACAATCTTTCCTTTCTCATAGTCAGTTTTCTCCTGCTGCAACGTTTTCACTCAACTTCACAGTGTGATATGATCGCGGTCAGCTGCAGGCTTGTTTTTATACCGTTTGCAGCTGTACCGCGCATCTGAACAATGCAGCAAATCCGTTCATTTGCTTTTGAAGGAGTGTCCGGTGACTTTTGTCAATATTGTGTATGTATGTGTGAAACTAAATTTTATTAAAAAATGAAAGTAAACAATATACTCTGTTCTGATGTGATCAAAGTTCAACCTTGGCTGCACCAGAAGGAACACAGCAACATTGTCTCGATTCTCTCAAAGCTGTAACATACTAGGTTATGTATAAAGGAATCAAAGAACCATGTATTTTTGCATATCTGAAATTCAAAATGTAATGTATTATTGCAAAAAGCATATAAATGAATTACATATTACTGAATTGAACTCAGTGCTTGCTCCTGCTTTTTTTTAAGTTTTCGCCAAATTCAATTTTTTTCACCAAATGTGATCTGAAATTGCCTATTTCTTTTTTCACTCTCCATTGGAATTATAAAAACCATAAAAACCTAAAGTGTTATAATAGTACAAAAATGATAGGTTATAGATTCTTTACAATTAAGTAGCAAAATACTTCATAAATCCCACGTCCTAATAGAAAGAAGTATAGACACTTATTTTCAATTTATTACTACCTGTAACATTTCTAATCAAAGAATTATTGACAGGATAATTTTCAAATTAATTGAAAAATTAGGTATTATCGTATTTTCTGGCATATAATCCTCAGGTTATCTGTTCCTAAAAGCTTAAATTTTAGCCATTGCGGATTATACAACGGTACAGATGATACGGAGCTTTTTTTTTTTTTTCAAAAATGAAGCAGTTTTGCTCTTCATACCGTGTGGTATAATGAGGGAAATCTGTATCACGTCAAAGCTTTAAGAATGCCACGTGTTCAATGATAATGTGCAGTGTCACTGTGTCAAACATGTCCCCCTACCCCTTGGCTTTGGCAAAAAGGCTGTGTGTATGGACACTTCCTCTCTGTTGATTGCTGCTTTGTAAAAGTTAAGGGAGAAAATTGCCTGCGACAAAGCGCATCGATCTTGAATAGGGGAGTGCCATTTCCATTCCATAGAACATTGGATTGCTGCATGCTGCTCGGACCTGTGACCTCCGTAGCATCAACCCCCCCCACACACACACACACTTCCTGAGGTTTCAACACTACTCCCACTTGTTTATTTTGCTCTACTTCAAAGAAAATGCCTCTGGCTCTTCTGCTACAGCTCTAAGACTGAAGGGGAGAACTTTGACATCATCACAAATTATTTACGGTCTGAAATCCAGTGTTTCAGTTGTTGATGTAATTTAAGCATTATTCAGAGTTATAACATGATTGCCACAGAAATTAAAAATATATATCACAACCGTTTGAAAGTTGCAGGGTATTATTGTAACAGTAACTTTTTGAAATTTTCAAAAAAATTCAGCAATTTTATATTTTTTTAAACTCATGAAATGGAAAGAAAGTATATATATATATATATATATACACTCTATCTACCAACAAGTAATTGGACACCTGTGATAGCAAAGGAAAACAAAGTTTATTCACCTTCAATAGTTAGTGGAGCCTCCACGAGCGGCGATTGCGGCTGCGACCCTCCGGGGCATACTCTCAGCCAGGCGTTGTACGACGGCTAACAGTATTTTCTTCCACTCGGCTTGGAGAAGACAGGTCAGTTCCTTCACCGATTTTGGACAGTGGGGGCACCCCTTAAGTCGACGCTCCAACTCGTCGCAGAGGTGCTCAATAGCGTTAAGGTCCGGGCTCTGCGCAGGCCAGTCCATTCGATTAACCCCATTGTCACCATACCAAGCCATGGTTGACCTCGCAACATGACGGTTGGCATTGTCATCCTGAAAGTAACATGGGTCCACCCCGTAAAACTGCCACAACGTAGGAAGTGCATGGTCGTCCAAAATGGTGCAGTAGGTCTCAGCGTTGAGTCTACCAGGAATTGTGACCAAGGGTCCCGTGCCATACCAGGAGAAATACCCCCATAGCATAATTCCACCGCCGCCGAACTTCACAGTTGGCACAATACATTCCGGCAGGAGGCGTTCTCCAGGCAGACGCCAAACCCAGACCCTGCCATCCGAACGGTAGAGGGTGAACCTTGATTCGTCACTCCAGAGAACCTGTTTCCACTGTTCAACGGTCCACTGTCAACGTTCTTTGCACCACGTTAGCCGAGCAGCGCTATTGGACTTGGTGATAAAAGGCTTGTGGGCGGCAGCACGTCCATGATAACCGAGCAGATGGGCTTCCTTACGGATGGTATTCATCGAAAGAACACTCCCGGATGCCTGTTGAAACTCCTCGCGGATGTGGCCCATCGATTTGGTGCGGTTCTTCCGAATTTCTCTGGCCAGCACCCGTCGGTCTCTAACTCCCAGTTTTGTGGGTCTGTCGGGTCGGGGCACATTCCGACAGTCACCTCTCATCTTCCACTTGCCAATCATGTAGGCCACTGTCGATTTTGGGTACTTCAACTCGCTGGATATGTCACGTATGGATCGGCCATTTCTGTGATACCCGACGATTACACCTTTCTCGAAATTAGAGAGCTCTGAACTGCGTGGCATCTTGCATGCGACTGGTTGCGTTGTTGTTTCCCACACGATATTTAACGGCGGTGGCCGTGACGTGTATCAGGACCGCAGATATCATCGATTGCAGGGGTGTCCAATTACTTGTTGGTAGATAGTGTATATAGTAAAACCTGAAAAATCTGGCATTGACGGGACCGTATGAGTGCTAGATTTATGAAAATTCTGGATTTCTGAAGCTATCCAAAAATTGTGCAATGAACGTTACGTAAAGCATGTACTTACACATAACGGGTCACTTTAACAAAAATTTGCACATCTATACGTTATAAATATGCAGGTGCAGGGGTCGCACTGCCAATTGCATTCTTCACACTTGGGGGGGGGGAGAATATTTTTGTCAATGAAAAACAAATTTTGGCAAAAATATTGGCAATTATGTTTTTGTACTATTTATCATAAAACTCTGTTGTGCATTATGCATCTGTTTTTTAACTTTTACTGTGAATTTTGTCTGCAGATTATATGCCGATGTGGATTATGCGCCGACTTTTTTCTCTTGTACTGAATTTTTATCATTTGCGGATTATATGCCAAAAAATACAGTACATTTATTCTGTGGCTCGGTTCTAAAAGGGTCAGTGAAAAAAATGTACAGATGTTGTTGAAAAATTGAACTTTATTACGTATAAAACTTTCATCTAATAACTATTTTCATATAAGTCATGCAATATTGGTCGATGGTTCACATCAAAACATAAGAAATCTACAAATATGATCACATTTAATAATTTCTATATGAATTTTTAAAATATCCTTGGCATTGCCAAAACAAAATTTGACATGACGTTCCAGCAAAAACAATCATTTTCAAAGATTGTTTGTACTCAGACGTCACTAGAAAAGGTAATCGCTAATATTTTCACCGAAACTTTTTATTCATTGCCAATTTTTTTTTTTTTCACAAATTGCCAACAATATGATCGGCAGCTCAACTCCTGGAAACTACAGTAAAATATTAGGACTAACGTAGAAATTATGTCTAAAAGTGAAAATCATGTAACTGTAAAATGTATAACCAAGGTTCCACTGTATGTTGTTTCTATTATTAATCTTAAATCAGTACTTTTCCGTTTGAATGAACAATCAGCTTAAAATGATTGCAACTCATCTACGACATTTCCATTATCATCTTTTCAAAATTTCATATCCATGTTTGAGAAACAATAAAAAAATTAATACTAAGTTTTTTACAAACTTTCAGCATGCCTTTTGATTCCTAACTTGCAAGATTTTCTTTTTCTGACATTTTACTGTCACTAATGGATAACTTTACATCTTCAACCCACCGTGATCTGGATTTGTTGGTGTGTAACATGCTATTTTGTAATGCAACATCTATTGATATGATATTTTTCCCCCATAGAGCATGTCCTGTCATATCAGAGTATGTTTTCAACAACTCTATCTTATACAACAAAAGTACCAAACTTAGATCTAATGTCTGCTTTATTACTGTAATGCCACTGAATAGAAAAGAACAATTAATTCTTTTCCCGGTATTTTTCTTAGTATTGTTGTATCAGCCACTTCTACAAGCATAAGATTCTTCTGCAGAATTCTGCTTTTTTCATCATCATTTCGATCATTCTCAAGATTGGTGCAAAATTGAAGAGAAATTTGGTGGTTGTGGTGGGTGTTGCTTTCCCTCTGGGGTTGGAATTCTGCCTTTTAAAACTTCTGAAAGTGGAAGTTTTCTCCTATAGTCATAATTAAAAGTCAAAGTGAAGATTTCTCTTACAGTATTTTTTTTTTTCTCATGATGTTCCCCTGTCCAGTATTGCTGTTAAATATGTTATTCCATAAGCTGATCTTGAAAAATACCATGCCCTAGATACCTGGGGCATGTAAATTATTGGCCTGGGCAGGTAAACACAAATGTTTGGAATTGAATTTCCTACTACACAAGAAAAAAGACAGTTGTCGCATGTCATGTTTCATTTTACTGCTAATCACTGGAAGTTGTATTATTGTTACAAAGTCCCAAGGACAGAAGAATATCACTTTTTTAATTATATTATGCTCTAGGTCCAGAAATTGAAACCATATGTAGTTTTTTTGCTCCAGATGTTGTTTGTAGTCAGCAACGGGATGCATGCCTCTGATGGAACTAGGCCTGCGGTGTTTAGTGACAAAGGACAAAAACTTTAGCTAAAGGAAAATGGCAGAATCATTAAATTTCTTAAATACCATTTCATACCAATTTCAGCTTCATCATCTTAAAACTTGAGATGCACGCTTTTGTACATTGGACATTTTGAATACAGACCCTTAAAATGGAAATGCAAAACATGTAAAAGAAATTTTAACTTAAAAAAAATGAAGGTTCTAATTTGTTATCTTAAAAGGTAAATTTTTCTGGGCATCCAGATTTTGCTACCTGGGTAGGTAAAGAATTGCTGCACATGCCCAGCTGGGCATGTTACTTTTCAGATACTTTTCAAGCCCTGCATAAGTATTTGTATTTCAGCTTGAAAATATTGCAACAATTTTCAAAAAAGAAAGTTAGGTGGAACAAAAATTTCTCTGCAGTCATCGTGTTTCTCAGTATGTTCCTTCTGTCCTGTGTTGTTTTTAAGTATCTTTTTATTCTTTAAGTATTTGCATTTCAGCTTGAAAATCAGTGTTATCAGAATCATTATTTCCTGACCAAGTGCATTTAAATGCACAGAGAAACTTGTAAGAGAGAATTAGGATTTAGGAGTCATATGTGTGCTGGAGAGACATGTTACTTTAGACATGTTCTAATCATGTGAGGAATGAAGATGTGTAATATGAAGCAATGCTGTTAGTAGGGTGAAGACAAACATTCTGAGATGGTTTAAGTGGCAGGAAAGAAAGGTAGAGGAAGTCCAGGGAATTGTGGAAGAACTAAATTCGGGAATGCCTGCCTGAAAAAAGGTAATGATTACAAAAGTCTCTTGTGAGAGTTGTGAGGGATGTCAGTGAAACTTGAGTTGTGGGCTAAAATCACTAAATAAAGGTGTGTTATACATCAACATTAAGTAAAATCTAGCACCATCAGTTTTACACTGTAATTTGGCAAATGAGATTTCTTTGATTAGCTGACTGCTGTAACTCGGGAAACAGCTAGCTATGTATGTATGTATGTATGTATGTACACACACACACACACACACACACACACACTGAAGAGCAATTGAATTAGAGATACCTGTCTAGTAACGTGTAGCACCACCTTTCGCCCTGATGACGGCGGCGATTCGTCTCGGCATGGACTCGACAAGACACCGGAAGCGTTGGGAAGCCATACGGATCCACGACCCCTGAACAAACTCCCACAGTTCACAAATATTTGATGGAGGGGGGTCAGAGCCTCGAACATCTCTCTCGATGGCATCCCAGATGTGCTCGATGGGATTGAGGTCAGGGGACCTAGCTGGAGTGTTAATCCAACCATTCGGATGCAGTTCGGGAACGATAGCATGGTGCATTGTCTTGTTGCAGGATGAGGTCCCCAGTGGGATATTGAAGACGCACAAACGGGAGCAAACGGTTGTCCAGGATATCCCGGTAACGTTGACCTGTGAAGGACGATGTCACACGTACCAGGGGTCCCATTTCAGTCCCCCGCACGGGGATAACTGGTTTTCCAGTTATTTGGGAGCGGCGCCCCCACGGCCCGAGCTGACCTTGTGACGGATCCATTTATATATTTCGTCTTGAACGATTATGTAACCGAAGGGACAGCTGTTCATCCAGCTGATGGGGGATGGCGTCCCCACGGCCCGAGCCAACATGTACTATATGTGATGATTTTCACATGTTTTATGTTTTTTTCACTTTACATGAACCCGCCTCAGTTGTAGGTTGCTGAGGTTGTGATTATGCGCCAGCTCAGGATTTTAGTTTCTCGTTTTCTTTCCTGTCTTCTCCATTTCATGTTTCTTTCTTTGTTTTTCCGAGCTGGTTAGCTAGACCTGCCTGCACGTCTGCCGTGTGCGGTGACCCGTAAGGTGGAAAAGGGGATGCTGGAGGCTGAGGTTTCTGGAGGCCTGGGTGTTGTTGTCGCCAGTTGCCAACACTCCTCTTTGCCCCTGCTTCACCCTAAACGGGCGGCTGGGAACTAACCCACTCCTAGTCAATGAGGTCTGTGGCCGAGTGGAGCCCAGACCTCTAACGGCTTGTCGTCTCGTACGACAGGGTGAGTCTGGGGATAGGGTGGGCATGCCAAAGGGGTGTTCCCCAGGCATGGGAAAGTCTGGGTGCTCGCTGAGCGCATGTCTGCCCTATCAACTTGCTATATCCGCTTGCTATCCCTAGAGTCGTGTCCTGCGTCCACTTGGGCTTGCGGACCTCCGGCTCTCCCTCGTTGGGCTCGATTGTGGGTGGGGAAGTCGGCGGACGAATTATTAAAACTTCTATGGATGAAAACAAAATTTCCCAAGAACCAAAAAGCAAAAGAGGTATAGAGGAAGGCTCATCCCCTTCCGCAAAAAAACATGTTCCGGATTCTTCTCATGCTCGTTTCTTTTTTGTGCACTCATTGGACCCTTCAAAGCCTTTGAGTGCCAAAAGTCCATTTTGGATCAATAAAGCTCTTCAATCCATCGCAAGCTCTCCTAAAAGCGTAAAGAAGCTCCAATCTGGAGATCTTCTTGTAGAGATGTCCACTGTGGCCTACAGTACCACACTTATTAACACCACCACGCTGCTTGAGACTCCTGTAAAAATAACACCTCATGGGTACCTAAATTCATCTCGAGGTGTTGTCTCCTCTCGGGATCTTATTGATTGCACTGAGGATGAACTTCTCGAAGAACTGAGGAGCCAACATGTTACGGGTGTGCGACGCATTTCTTTCAGGAGGAATGGGCAGTTTGTCCCATCCTGGAATATTATCTTGACTTTTAACTGCCCTTTCCTGCCTACATCCATCAAGGCAGGGTATCTCCACCTCGAGGTACGCCCGTACATCCCTAACCCTCTGAGATGTTTTAGGTGCCAGTCTTATGGCCATTCTCAGCAGTCGTGTAGGAGCAATCCCCGGTGTGCACGCTGTGGTGCCACAGAACATCTTTTGCAGGAATGTGTGGCCGAGGCTGAGTTTTGTGTGAACTGCAAGGGTTCACACGCGGCATCAGCCAAAGATTGTCCCAAGTGGAATGAGGAGAAGGAAATCCAAAGGATCAAAACGGTGGAAAATATTTCCTATCCTGAGGCCAGAAGAAAAGTGGTCCCTGTTACATCTGATCGGCGATCATACGCTTCAGTGGTGGTTGCCAAATCTAAGGTTGCCACTCAGACCGACATTGAGATCCCCCTTAAATGTCCATTCAATGTTAACGACATCATCGCAGCCGGACTGGTGGCACTTCAGTCTCGAGCTAGGGGTCTGAAAGCGCCACCCACCACTTCGCCGAAGAAGACTCATCCCACCACCAACAAGGGAAGTCAGGCCACTTCTTCTAACAAAAAGACCAAAGCCCAGGATAAGAAAAGCATTTCTTCTCCTCCAAAATCTCAGGAAACGACTCAACGTCGTGCGCCTCCTGGTAAGACACTTGGGACAAAACATGCTCCCATCTTAGCCCCTGGTCACACGCCTCCAGATCTGGGAACCCCCAGCAGAGGCGATGGAGCCGGACTTCGTTTGATCATTTTCATTTCACTTATAACCATGGCTTCAATCATTCAGTGGAACTGTCGAGGTTTTCGGACGAACTTTGATGAAGTGAAACATCTGCTTTCATTTTACTCTCCGGTGTGCCTTTGTCTACAGGAGACGAAGCTTAAACCATCGGACCTGCTTTCAGTTCGAGGCTACAGTGCATTTCCGACAGATAACTCGTCTGGAAATATAGCCTGTGGGGGAGTCGCTGTTCTCGTCCCTCACAGGGTTCCGGTATCTTCCGTCGCGGTTTCCACAACTGTGCAGGCCGTGGCGGTTCGTATTTCTATGCCTGTACCTCTTACTGTCTGCAGTGTCTATCTGCCGCCGGACGAGAACGTGAGCGTCTCGGTACTGGAGAGATTAGTTGATCAGCTGCCTTCACCCTTTCTTCTACTGGGTGACTTCAATGCCCATCATCATTTGTGGGGTAGTGTCAGCATCAGCACGAGAGGTCGTCGCATAGAGTCTCTTCTGTCCTCGGCCTCTTTGTGCCTTTTTAACACCGGTGCTGACACGTACTTCCATGAACCGACACGATCCTTCAGTGCGATCGATTTGACCTTGGGATCGCCATCAATTATTGCTGACTGGTCGTGGGCGGTGTGTAACGACCTCCACGGGAGCGACCACTTTCCCATTGTCCTCTCGCATCATGCGAACATGCCATCTTCTGCCTCCCGCCCTCCTCGTTGGAGGATGGAGCGTGCGAGATGGGAGGTCTTCACACCGTCAGCTTTGATATTTTCTGCAATGGTGACCCAAGAGTCAATCGACGCAGCGGTTCTTGAAGTAACAAATTGTATTCTTCAGGCAGCTGATCTTTCTATACCAAAAACGTCTACGACCCTCTCCAGAAGTCCGAAGCCTTGGTGGACCCCTGAATGCGCAGCGGCTAGGAGAGCTCAACATAAGGCCTGGTCTACGTTTCGGCGTTATCCAACCGATGCTAATCTCGTTACATTCAAACGAGCAAAATCCTATGCTCGGTTGGTGCGTCGACGTAGCAAGAGGGAGTCTTGGATCCAGTATGTTTCATCTCTCACTTCACGTGCCAGTTCGAAAAGTGTGTGGGACAAGATTCGTAGGATCCGGGGTAACTACAGCTCTCACCAGATCTCCATTCTCGAGAGTAACGGCTGCACATATGCTGGAGTCGGGGAGATTGCTGATTGTTTGGGGGAGGCGTTTGCCTCCGTGTCGAGTGACCTGGCGTATCCTTCCTCCTTTCTGAGGATTAAATCCACTGCGGAACGCCAGAGAATCTCCTTTGCGCCTTTTCTCGACACTGGATATAACTCCCCTTCAGCATGGTTGAACTCAGGGTGGCTCTGCATCGGTCCGGCGCTACATCGGTCGGTCCCGATGGCATCCATTATGACATGCTCCGTCATCTCTCGCAGTCGTCTCTCGAGAATCTCTTAATCTTGTATAATCGTATTTGGTCGGAGCACAGTTTCCCGGAATCTTGGCGAAACGCTTTTGTTCTGCCTTTTCCCAAATCTGGCAAGGATCCCAAGTCTCCCTCTAGTTATCGTCCAATTGCTCTCACTAGCTGTCTGTGTAAAGTTCTTGAACGCATGGTTAATTCCCGGTTAATTCATTTTTTAGAATATCATCAAGTACTTTCACCATCACAAAGCGGCTTTCGCCGTCATCGTTCACCTCACGATCATCTCCTGCACCTTGAGACATCTGTGCGCGAGGCGTTCGTGCGTAGGCAGCACCTGGTTTCTGTATTTTTTGATATTGAAAAAGCTTATGATCGAGCGTGGCGGCACGGTATTATCCGTGACCTCCATGCATGCGGATTGCGAGGAAATCTTCCGACATTTATTTTAAATTTTCTTCGCAATCGGGTGTTCCAGGTGCGCCTGGGTACGACGCTATCTGCAACATTCCATCAAGAACAAGGTGTTCCTCAAGGTTGCATTTTATCTGTCACATTGTTCATCCTTCGCATTAATTGTCTCCTCACAAATCTTCCTCCTGCGGTTTCGGCTACAGTTTATGTTGATGATTTACACATTTTCTGCTCGTCATCCAGCATGAATTTTATTGAAAGGCAGTTGCAGTCTGCGATTAACCAGATTTTTAAAGCGGCGAATAGCAATGGTTTCGTTCTTTCTCCCCGACAAGACAGCGTGTGTCCATTTCTGCCGGAGGCGCGGCATCCATCCTGACCCAGAGCTGTTTTTAGACCGTGCAGCCATACCAGTTTTGCCGGAGACCAAGTTCCTTGGACTGACCGTCGACCGTGCGCTTACATTCCGTGCGCACGTTCGGCGGCTCAAGATTTCCTGTCTGCGGGCTCTATCTATTCTTAAGATCCTTTCAAGAGTCTCCTGGGGCGCAGACAGGGTGTCGTTGCTTCGCATTTATCATTCTTTAATCCGGTCGAAACTGGATTATGGTTGTATCGTGTATGGCTCTGCTCGTCGTTCCGTTCTCCGGCCTTTGGACACTATTCACCATCAAGCACTGCGTCTTTGTTCGGGAGCATTTCGAACATCTCCGATTCCCAGCCTTTACGCTGACGCGAACGAACCATCGCTTGAATTACGCCGTCTGCAACTGTCTATTCAATTCTACCTGAAACTTAGATCTCTTCCAGGCCATCCTTTATACGATGCAGTTTTTCATCCTCAGCATGCTCGTTTATTCGGGAACCGGCCCTCGTGGCATTTCAACCTTCGGTCTCCGTATGGCGGCCGTAGCCCGTGATGTAGGGCTCGACTTGTCACTTGTTGGAGAGACCAGGGGCTTTGGGGATCCGCCATGGCACCCACTTGGTGTCATGGTTGATACCACCTTTACATCTTTCGATAAATCCTCAACCCCTGCGTCAGTGTACCAGCAGCTCTTCGCTGAGCACCGTGACCTAAATTCTGATTATACTCCTATTTTTACTGATGGCTCCAAGATGCATGGAGTCGTTGGATCCGCGGCTGTCTGTGTAGATGACGTTTCAGTGGCGCGGATCCCAGCTGAGGCCACGGTGTTTTCAGCGGAGATGCATGCTGTGTATCTCGCTCTTCTCCATGTTCGGTCGAGTTCTCATCATCGTGCTATGGTCTATACGGATTCCTTGAGTGTCTTGCAGTCACTGTCATCGTTGGACTGCTTTGACCACCCCTTTCTTCTTTCCGTACGAAGGCTTCTTCGTTCCTTGCTCGAGGCCGGTGTCCAGATACAATTTTGTTGGATCCCCGGGCATGTTGGAATCTCGGGTAACGAGTGTGCTGATGCGGCTGCTAGATCTGCTTCTTCTTTGGTCGTCACACCCTTGCCACTGTTTCACCGGGATTTCCGCTTTCTGGTACGCGACCATATTAAGCGAACGTGGCAAGGTCTGTGGGACCAACAGGTGGAGAATAAACTGCATCGTATTAAACCTAATCTTGAAGTCTGGAAATCCTCATATCGTCGGAACCGTAGGGAGGAAGTGGTGCTTGCGCGTCTCCGCATTGGGCATTGTCGTTTCACTCACCGCTTTTTGCTGTGTGGCGACACTGCGCCGCTGTGTGAGACGTGCAACTGCCGACTCACTGTCACTCATCTTCTGTGTACCTGTGTTCGTTTTCATGATGTACGTTTTCATTTCTTTCATTCTCATTTGTTGACCGAGGACGCCGCTACACTGCAGCGGCTCCTCAATGACCACTGTGACTCTGTTGCCGTGTTTTCATTTTTTAAAGAAATTGACTATTTTAAACGTGTCTAGATTTTAGCCTTATCATCATCCTCATTTTTCAGTTTTAATGAATCAGCTAGATTTTAATCATTGTATCATGTTTTTAATGCTGTTTGTTCCATTTTCTTTTTTAGCCCTTCCATCGTTCTCATTTTTCAGTTTTACATGATTAGTCAGATTTTAAGCTTTTTACCACATTTTTAATATTATTTGTTTGTCTTGTTTCTGGCGCTCTTTGGCCAATAATGGCCCTTGCGCCATAAAAATCAACCAACCAACCAACCAACCCATTTCAGTCCACGTAGACAGTGCCCAGACGAGAATGCCACCCCCACCAGCTTGAAGAGTACCCTGCTGGCCAGAAGGATCCATTGCTTCATGTGGTTTGTGCTGTACTCGTATCCTTCATTCTGCATGTACAAACGTGAATCTTGACTCATCAGTCCAGGCAACATTTTTCCACATGTCTAGGGTCCAGTGGCGATGTTCCCGCGCCCATGCTAATCTTTGCACCCTGTGATGTGCGGTCAGCAGTTCGTGGGGCGATGGCTTCTGAGCCCCATAGCGAGAAGATTGTTCTGGTTGGTGTGGCTGCTTACACATTTTTGTGCACCAGCGTTAAATTGCCGAGTGATTTCTTGCACTGTAGCCCGTCTATCCGTTGTTACAATGTGAGCTAACTGACGATGACCCCGCTCATCCACACGCTGTTGTCCACGGCAGTTGGCCCTTGCAGGGATGGTTTTACCGGATTCAATGTACTCACGGTGCACCCGTGACACAGTGGCTCGTGAAAATCCCAGTGCCTGCACGACTTCCGAGATGGAGTGACCCATTTGCCAGGCCCCGACAATTTGCCCACGATCAAATGCGCTTAGACCTTCGTCTTACCCATACTGCCTTCTGACTCTTGCTGATTCCCATCGCATCCAGGGCTAGAGAATAAGGAAGGGCTGGCTCATGCTTTTGTCTTGTGGTCTCAGTTCCGTGCTCCGACCGAGGGGGAATTGGAAGGCGCTGTGACGTCACTGCGAGGACACTCGGTGACCCCTGTGCCAAACAAGGGCCGGAGAATGGTGACATTCCAGTCGTTCTGTGCAGTCTGTTTCTGTTGCTCTCCATTTACTGGTAGTAGTTTATGTAGTTGTTTATTAACGTCTGTTTTTTACTGAAGTAAAATTTATTTTAACTAAAATTCAGCGTCTGTTTTTTATATTTTTTTTTCATTCAAAGTAATACGCAATATGCCTACATCCTGTGCTGTCGCTAATTGTACAAATACGCATAAGAAAACAAAAGAACGTGGCGTTATTTACCATGTTTTCCCTTCAAACTGCGTGCTGACAAATTTAAAGTTGGAAGTGCAAGAATATGTAGTGATCATTTCCAAAATTCATACTACAAAGATGACATGCGAAATCGCCTGCTTGGGCTTCCCGAAAAAAATAAAAAATTCTGAAACCCACAGCTGGTCTCAGTTTGAGTTTACCGAATGAAAAATCAACGATACATACAAGCCGAGAACATAGAAGAATTAAGAGAGATATCAGTATAAAGGCATTGAATCGAACTCCGGAGCCAAATCCTGAAAAGTTACACATCGATGAAGTTGCTTGCAATTCTGACAATTGATATTCAGAAGAAAAGTGTGCATCAGTCCAGTGCATGTCTTTCTCAGAGGTTAGAAGTCAGAACAAAATTCTCACCGAGAAGCTTGACATACTGGAACGAGAAATACGTAGCTTGAAAAGCAAACACAAAAATACTGTTCGAGTTTTGCATCAAAAAAATATCAGCATATGAAATAAGAGCAGAAATTGTGCTAATACGGGAAGCCCTGTCAAAAGATAATATGAAAAATAAAATACTTGAACAGATGGATATGAACCCCAGGAAAATTTTTACACCAACACAGATAAAGTTCTTCGCAACACAAAAAATTATTAACAAATGGACAGAAGAAGATATATCTAGAGGAATAGTAACTAGAGCTATTTCAAGAAAAGCTTACGAATTTTGGAAGTGTAAAATTGACATTCCTTTGCCAAGTGCTAGCACGTTAAAGCGATGCTGTTTTAAATTTAGTTGTCACCCCGGAATTCTGCATAATGCTTTGCTCCTTATGCGGAAAAATAGTGAAACCCTTTCCGAAAATGACAAAGTTTGCGTCTTAAGCTTTGATGAAGTACACGTTGATAATAAAGTGTGTTACGATACAGGAATGGACCAGATTTTAGGTCCATGCTCAAAGGTGCTAGTTGTTTTGGCTAGAGGAATATTGTATTCCTGGAAACAACCCGTGTATTTTGCCTTTCAACGTACAATGAATAAAAGGTTTCTGTTTGAATTAATTGTAAACCTTGAAAAAACAGGAATTATAGTAAAAGCGATTTCTTCAGATTTAGGTGGTTGTATGACCTTGTGGAAGGAACTATTAATTTCTCCCAAAAAATCATTTTTTAATCATCCGCTGGACGATAGTTCTAAGATTTGGATTTTTGCAGACCCTCGTCACTATTTAAAAAATTACGCAATCATTTCATTGACCATGGACTTTTCTTGCAGGACGGACCTGTGCTCCAAACTGGCATCATCAAAGAAGTTTTTGAGAAGGATTCTGGGGAGATTAAGTTGTGTCCTAAATTGCAGCCGTGATAGCAATCAAAGGGAACGACAGGCAAAAAGTAGGCCCAGAGAAAACTTTGTTTTCAGCCACCACTGCAAAGGGTATTGAATATCTAACAGAGCATAAATGCGCTGCAGTTTTCTTCAATTTAGTAGATTCATTTTTTGACATTATGAATAGCAATTACCCACAACCTGACAAAAGCAAACCACTAAAAGCAGGTTTTGGTATTAACTCCCGTTTTATACAACAAAATGAAATTCTGAGCAAAATGAAGTCAGAAATATTGAATCTCAGAGTAATGGGGAAAAAACATATGCTGCCATTCCAAAATGGCATTCTTGTATCAATATCTTCTCTTCTCGGTCTCTACGAGGATTTAACGCTCCGTGGAGTCCGTTACAGTTTAACTACTCGTTTGACTCAAGATGCCCTGGAGAGTTTGTTCAGTCAAATAAGAGGCATAGGTGCTTTTTATGACCATCCCTCACCTACGGAATTTATTAGTCGTTTAAAACACATAGTGCTGGCAAATAAATTGCCTAATTCGTCCAAAAAAGTTAATACAGAGTTTCAAGAAGGCAAAACGCTCCAAACATATTTGACAGCAGAGCTACTAAAAGAAGCTTTCACTACAGCTGATAATCAAGAAATTCTTGATGAAGTATCTGGAGAAATAAACGCAGATGACTTAGAAGCTTTAGAAAAAATTTGCAATGAGCCATGGCCGCAAGATTGGAACGACGACATACTTAAAAAAGTTGAAAATGAGCAATGTAATGCTGAGAAACAAGCTCTGAGTTATGTCGCAGGTTATATTGCCTATCGCTTACGCAATAAAGATCCCTCCCTCGGAACAATTTCTAGAAATGCCGAAGGTTTTCCATCTGCTCAATGGATTAAAACTTTATCACTCGGGGGACTAACCGTGCCTTCTCCAAAGTGGATGAGAACGTTAGATCAATTTGAAATAATTTTAAGTCAATTCACGGGACAGAGATTTCCCGAGAGAAAGGCATAATTCAAAAATTAAGAACTGTAATAGAAGAGAAATTTCCAGACACCTGCAAAGAAGCTGTGAAAATTTATTGCCGCATACGAACATTTATCAGAATTCGGTATATCAATCACAACAAAGATTTAGTCTCGGAAAGAAAATAAAATCAAAAGAAAACCAAATGGATAAATTCTGCCGTTAACAAATGTAGCACAACGCTGTCAATATCTACACCTGGTGAATATCTTCCTCCTTTTTAGCTATACAGGTATGTTAATAAATTTTTCTCTTTCTATTATTTTCACCTTCCGATAAAATAAACAAAAACGTTACTTGCTACGATATATATGTATATGACGTTCAGAGTTGTGTAAAAAAAAATACGTGCAGAGGTGTTCAGCTTACTCCGACAGCTATGACTTTTGCCCTCGGAGGCAGTATCCCAAATCGTCAGTGTACTCGCAGTGACGTCACGTCCTCCCCAGCAAAGCGACTTGCTTTGGACTGCCTGGTGGGCCAGCCCTTCCTTATTCTCTAGCCCTGCATCGCATCACTCCTTATACTGTCTGATGGCTGCATACGTCATGTCGTTTCCGTTAACAGGGCCGCCCACAACGCCACATTTGCATAATGCCAGCTGTCTCTAATTCAATTGCTCTTCAGTGTGTGTGTGTGTGTGTGTGTGTGTGTGTGTGTGTGTGTGTGTGTGTGTGTGTGTAACGTACGTCAAAAAACATTTATTGTAATCTGCTTTTTGGATGTATTCATCGTTTGCTAGACTTTCTCTCATTCAAGTGCATAAAGTCAGTACAAATAATACCTCTATCCCAAGGTAAATCCCTTTTTTTTTCTCTTTGAACAATCAGTGGATGACAAATGCTCAAAAAACTTGCAGCTCTTTAGAGCTTGGTACCGCAAACCCTTTCCAGTGTACAAACAGTCATTTGAATAGCTAACAGACAGTTGGAGCTATTTTTGATTTTTTCATCATCTTTTTTTTTTTTTTTTTTAGCCATGCTTTCAGTTAACTGATCCTTCATGATCACTTTATGGACAAAAAAGGCAATCCATTCTTCCTATTTCAAGAGAGACATTTAACGCTCCTGAAAGCAGAGCAGTAGGTCACAAGCACACACAAAGTAAGGCACAATGAAAGTGTGTCATTGTGACCTAACCCAAGGCTTTTGCTACACCGGAAACAGAAATAATCTGTTACTATGACACAGACCCAAAATTTATGAATGCAAAAAAGCTGAAATCTTTTAAGCCAGTGGCTTCCAACAAGTGCTGAATTTTTTTTTTCTTCTATTAAACCACTTGATTATTGATTTTTAGTTAGGCCTTAATATCAATTTTTATATGATTTTGAAACAGCATGATTAATAACAACAGAAAGGGGGAAATGAGAGTGATAAGGAAACTTTTTGAACTTTTATTTCATAATATTTATTTTGTTTACATTGGATTCAAGACTTGAATGAAGAAACAAGTTTGAAGGGACATGCTGAACCTCAATATCTTCCAAGAAACAGGATCCTGGTGATTAAAAATGGGTTAAGAATTGACAAATCTTCAGGAGTAATTCTAAATGAAGTTAAACTTTTCACTAAATATTCAAATGAGAAAAGCCTCTTTCACATTTTGGGGCATTTTTAAATATATGCACAAAACTCCATCCTGAAGTGATCACATTAAGCAGTGTCACTATATGTAGTTGAACTTCTGTGTAAGAAACTCGTATTTAGGAAATTTCTCCATTTACTTAACGTTTTTGGAGTACTTTGAAACTTGTAGAAAAGTACAATGTGAAATAACTTCCGAAGTCAGTTTCTGTTTGTTAAGTTTTTATTGTAGAATCTCCATGTGTTGGGTGACTACTTTACTCTGGAACTCACAAATAACTTTTTTACTTCCTGTTTTTTCATTTCGTTTTTTTGTCCCTTTATTCACAGGCTCCCTCATTCCCTATAGAATTCTTATTCCTGCACCACTATTGTTGGAGCCATTATTGGATTGAAGTATTTTCACTGGATGATTACAAATACTCAGGGGTCTGTTACAGCGTCCCCTTGCCCCAATTTTTTTTTTTTTTTTTTTCATTACATGCACAAAGAGTTGTCAAACAGCAGATGGAGCTGTCTAAGCTATCTGAAAG
Organism: Macrothele yani; assembly: GCA_039090855.1. Classification (NCBI taxonomy): domain Eukaryota; kingdom Metazoa; phylum Arthropoda; class Arachnida; order Araneae; family Macrothelidae; genus Macrothele; species Macrothele yani. The sequence continues at coordinate 56,095,631 of CM077006.1, read as the reverse complement.
GGGAAATGAAAAAAGCATTGACCACAGAAAGGATTAGAAGCATTGTTGTGTGCATACTATAAATTGAACTTTGGCATGTAGCCCTCAGAGATCTTATTGCAAGTTTCTGAGACTGACGTGTGTGTGTAAAAATATTTTGTAGTTCAGAGCCGTATTCACAAAATTCACCATTTTTGATCATCTTCTTAACTGTCTCTTGTGAATACAAAAAATTGAGTGTATGTATGGTGAAAAGCATAAATGTGTGATTTTACTGAAATAATCCACATTAATATTACAGCTTCTAAACAAATCCTTGACTTTGTGATTTGATATATTAAAGCAGATCACATTCGAAATTTTGTCTACTGTAAGAAAATGTACCATATTTAGAAGTATAATTGTTTGTTTGGTTTATGTAGGATCCGTATGAGCACCGTCCATTACCTTTTATAATAGGCTCTAAAGAATTTGAAGCGGATGATTTTGTTGGGCTACGAGATATGTATGTTGAAGGTATGTGCGAAAACTCATTTGAAAATATTTGCTAAAATATTTTTGTGTTGAAATTTTCTGTATTGGTTTCTAGATTTTAGAAATATATTTTATGAACTTTAAATATTTTAATAATTTTTATAGAAGAGTGTTTTTCCCCCACAAGATTCAAAGTGTCAGCCATCATGTAGCAATGTCCTTGTCAATTTTTGTATCCAGAAAACTGGGTGCTTAAGTGATAAGTGTTCTGATACACAGTTTCTGTACAAAAAATGTTAATGTATTAGTTTCCAGTTACTGTTAAGTTTCATTCACCAAGCATTTTCTTTTCATTTAATTTTTGATTTGCTTGTTTTAATGTTGTTTGATGTTGTTTTTCTGTTTCCTTATTCATCCTGAATCCCTCCCTAGAATCCTAGAAAAGTCCTGGAATTTATTTTTAATTTTCCTTTTTCCAGGCCTGGAAAGTCCTTGATTTTTCATATTGTTATGAAAGGTCCTGGAACAGTCCTGAAATTTTGTCTTGCAATGACAAAAAAAAAAAAAAAAAAGAAGAAGAAATTTGAAATGTTGGAATTGATTGCATTACCTTGTTCTAGCTTCCTTTGGCATCTGCTCACACTTACGTCACTTCCTTCCATGGAGTGTGGAGATGTGATGACATCTGTTTCATCTCGTGTGATGCTGCATTGCAAGATGTTTGAGTGCCATATTTCAAGTAACTTTGGTTTGTGGTACATAAGTTGTGTGCCGCCCCGGTGGCGCAGTGGTCTAAGGCACTGGCCTCTGATCATTCGTCCGTAAGGGGTCCGGGTTCGAATCCCGGTCAGGCATGGATGTTGTGTTTGTCTTACGGCACTGGCTCTCTCCCTTCCCTGGAACCAGTGACCCTAAATTAGGGACGGGCGACTGCTCCCATTGAGTTGCTCACGGTGGTCGTTAAACCTCCAATCAAAAAAAAAAAAAAACATAAGTTGTGTTGTGACACAAAGCAGCTCTCAGCACCAACGGTACTGGCTCGACGGATACATCACTCCTCTGCACCAACGTTCACAGTCAGACACCTGGAAAAAAAGTCCACTTCATCATATCGGTTCCAGGCTCCCTCAGAAGCATAACCCACATCAGGTCAGCAATCTTTTCAACAAACAAAAACTGCACAAACAAGCCAGCCACATAAATGGGCAACATCACAACCACCACCATGAACAAAAAAGAAAGACAGAAGCAACAGCCTGTAACACAAGTCCTGCCACAAATCTCAATTCCAAGTTCTTTTGTCTTACCCTAGAATAAAAAACTCAAAACCAAGCAATCCAAACAATATGCAGATGCACACCGAACAAAGAATCCGGGCACTCACATTCCAAAAACATGCAAATGCTCATAAGACGACAATGAACCGAAGGAGAAGAAGAAACCCCCAAGGAAAGACATTGAGGCCTTTAGATTTCCTCATGTGCTCCTGTCAAATTACCTGTAACAGGACAAGATGTCACCATATCCGACAGCTTCGCTGTTCACCTACTATGTGCAAAGGTTAGCCAGCTCGCATATTTGATGATATTTTTTTATTTCGAACAGTTCTTGGCAAGCATTAGATTGAAAATAGAAAAACGATTCCTCATTCCCAGGAATTGTTTGTATGCCACAGAATGCTGATAAACTTCGACCAAGGCCATCTTACTTTGACACATTAATCAAATGGCGAAGATGACCACCTGAACCAATAGCAAAGGCCATTGGCTGTATGAAGGTGTGACATCACAGAAAAATCTTGCAGCCCATGTATGCCACTTGCTGATGAACTGAGTGGCATTTCTGTATGTTGTTTTTCATTGATAGTATCGCACATCACTAATTTTGCAAATCACAAGGATTTGATGATTCATAAGTTGTGTTTTTATTCATAATTTTTTTTTTTTTTATTTGATAAAAATCATTAACATGCCTTTTTTTTTCTTAAAAATTTCTCAAAATGTAAGGGTTTATCTTATACACTGGTGCATCTTATATTCTGAAAAATACGATACTTCACATAGAATAAAAATATCAACATTTCTCACAATAAAATGTTTATTTTACATCGACTATAGTTCCACAGAACGTTTGGCTCTGCTTCACCAGGACAAATGGAGCGTAAACATTTAAATCATTGTGACATCATCAGAGTTCTGATAGTCACAGATTTTGGTGAGTTGTTTCCACCGCTTGAAAGAAATGGAGTCGGCGTCATGTCATTAGCAAGCCGGTTGTACTGTCAACTGTTTTTTCAGGCTAAAGATAAAGGAAGTTCAGATTATTGAACCATTTAAACTTCTTGCTTCGATGCAAGAGATGCCAGATACTACCAAATTTTATCTGTGTGAAATGCAACTTAAGGCCTTTGCATAACATTAACAAAGCCATATCTAATGCTTTGTTTGCACTATTAAAAGCTGTTGTTAAGGATACGAGAAAGAACATTGCAAGCATTGAAGTTGAACTGCATGACCTACACCTTTTTACTGGCTAAAATGTTACCAGATTTTTCTGACCTGGATGGCAAAACTTGGTCTAGGAGTTCCGATATGTCGTTTACTCATAAAATGACATTAGAACGAAAATTTGAAAAACTATCAAATAACAGCAACGATAAAGAAAGTTACACTTCGCAAATTGAGGATATCTTTACGTATAATGAAGGAATATCTAACCTTTCTTCTTTTAACGTGAGCAAAATTCAAAAACGAATTTTACGTTATAATTCGAATTTTGCGATTTCAAAAAAGTTACCAATATCATTGCGTTGGTTGAGGAGTCCCTAATGAAAAGCAATCTAAACGTCGATGAAAAAGAAATGATTCGACATTGTGTCAGCCAGAAAATAACATCAAAGTCCTTTCAACCATTTAAACCCAATCTCAACAAGGAAGAATACAAGACTCTAAAAGAATTAGTCAAATCATGATATTATTATCACTAAGGCTGATAAAGGAGGACAAGTTGTTATTCTGGACAAGAGACATGAGGCAGAGGCCGAAAAACTTATTGCCGAGGGACCCTATAAGGAAATAAACAATCTGTTGGAGAAGCAATTAAAAGAAGTTTGGAAAGTGGTAACAAGTTGTGTTACTCTTGACCAAAGCTCAAAAGGTCATCTAAAGCCCTCATACCCCCGTTGTCCAGGTTCCTATGCACTTCTGAAGTTACATAAGATTGAGTGTCCCCTTCCGTCCCATAGTTAGCATTATTGGATCAGCTAGACATAAGCTGGCCAAATTTCTATCTTCGAAACTATCCACCTTAACAACTTCTTCAAACAAAACAGCAGTAAAAAATTCCATTGAGTTTGTCAATTGGCTAAAACAACATCCATACAATGATCAGTTCGTGTTATCCTTCAATGTGAAATCCATGTTCACAAGCATCCCACTGAATGGAGCCCTCGAATCATTGAAAGCAAGTCTCACTGAACATCATTTCAGCTAACTGGAAGTAGAAGAAACTCTGAGATTAGTCAAAATTTGTATCAGACAAAACAGTTTCCTTTTCCGTGGAAGATTTTTCCAACAGACAGAAGGCCTTGCAATGGGTAACCCACTGTCACCTATTTTATGCAAAGTCTAGATGCATCATTTTGAAGACAAACTCTTTCAGCTCGTTACATTTGACTTGTGGATTCGATATGTAGATGACACTTTTGTTCTCTGGAATGGTAGAGTTTGGAAATACCTAAATTAGTTGAACTTATCAATTCAGTTGATCCTCAAATACAGTTCACATGTGAAACTAAAATTAATGGCTGCTTACCATTCCTTGATGTCCTAGTATCACGCTCTGAAGGATCTTTTAGTACAACAGTCTATTGAAAACCTTTTGCTGTTTCCTTATCCCCACATGCAAAATCAAATCACCCATGGAAACAAAAAAATCTCTGCCTTTTACACACATGTGTATCATGTAGTACATATATGCTCAACTGAGGATTCCTTACAGAAAAAGCTTGGTTTCCTTAAACGAATTGCAGTACACAGAAGATAAAGCCCTTCCGTTATAGACAAAGCTGTCCAAAAATTTAGGAAACCTAAGCCCGACTGCTTGCTCATGCCAATAGACCTTCCAATACAAAAGAATTGGGCGGTTATTCCATTTTCTCCTGAGATTCGCTTTGAAATTTCAAAAATTCTCAAAAGTTTTAATTTCAAAGTTATTTTCAAGCCGTAAACAAGATGAAGTTTCACGGATCAAAAGACTACATCGAAGACATAAATTACCGGATCAAAAGACTACATCGAAGACATAAATTCCTGGGGAACTTATCAGATACCTTGTGAATGTGGACTTTCTTATATAGGACAGACCCACAGGGCTTTAACTTTTCATGTGAAGGAACACAAGACCTACGTACGGAAATATGAACTGAAGAAGTCGTCTATAGCCCAACATTGTTACAAAAATAACCATAAATTTTTGTTTGGAAATGCCATGCTTATTGATAAACCTGATTTGACTATCGAGCTGAATATATTAAAAACTTTCCACATATAACGGAACTCTTCATGCTTTGTCAACGATATGACGTAGACTCCATTTCTTTCAAGCGCATGGAAAAAACTCACCAAAATCCGTGATCGTCAAAACTCTGATGATGTCACAATGATTTAAATTTCTACACTCTATTCATCCTGATGAAGCCGAGCCAAATGCTCTGCAAAACTATAGTCAATGCAAAATAAACATTTTATTGTGAGAAACGTTGGTATTTTTATTCTATATTAACACCGCAAGTTTAGTAGTCATAAATTATATACGATACTTCATAATTTTTAATGGAAAAATTTTACCTTCTGAATGCTTTAGCTAATAATTTTCACCCACAGACTCTGGTATGATCATTTATGTGTTGTATATTAACATTAAAGCATCTTTGTTTATTTTGATTTTACCAAATTTTAATTAGGTTTTCACATCTGCTAGTTGACATATGCACTGCATTTCATGTTCACGAGGCATTGCATTTTTCAGAATTTGTGGAAAAGACTCTTGATGAAGAAAGTGCTTCTCTTGCATCCTTATCATCCTCATCATTGGATGAATCTGATGAGGTGAGTAACCTTTTCTTGTACAAGAGCAACTGAAAAAGTCTTTTCTAAAATTTTTATAAGATGCATTGCATTTTTATTAATATTTTACAATAAGAAAATGGAAGATAAATATTGTTAATTTGTTTTTACTGTATCTTTTCATGAGGCAGTTTGTAATCGTGCATTTTCTTTCATGATGATCTTGGCATGGCATCTCTTTTGTTTGTATTTACACTAGAACAACTATAAAGTGTTCTGAAATTTCTAAGTCTTAAATTGCACTGCTCAACATAAAAAATGCCATACCATTAAAAAAAAATGCTTTACTTCCTATTCACATATCTTTTATTGTTAAATATTTCATTGGTTGTGTTTCCCAAAAACATTAAAAAATATTTGCTTCACAATCACAGAATGTAGCTTGGCCAAATCTGTTTTTTACTTTCCTTGAATTTTTCTGTTGTAGCACAAAAACTCTGTTAAATACTTTGAAAAATGGGGATGGGGGGGGGGGGATCACATGACATTAATTTGCTTTATACTTGAGAGTACTTTTGGATACTTTTCATTGTTTCTTGATGGATTTCTACATAACTAGCTTTTGCACCATTGTCTGTAACCTATAAGCTAATTATTTTGGTATTGCAGTCAATCATTCATAAAAAATTTCAAGATGTTATTTATTTATTTATTTTATTTCAGGAAATGGAAAGCCCGTATCAGAAAGACACTCCTAGAGATCATGTTGAAGAAATTGTACAGCCAAGAAATATTGAACGCGCAAAGAGTTCTGCAAGTGAAGGCTCTGATTTATTTGACATGGAAGGAGAGGAAAATGACTTCACGTCGACTCTGGAGTCAGAAAAAAAGATGATAGAAGAAAATAAACAGAACAGGAGGCTGAACACAGATGATCTTGTTAAAGAAGTGAAGTCTGTTACTAGGAACAGAATAGAATCAGATGTGGCTAAAGTATCACCAGTTTCTAAACAGGAAAAATATGGTAAATTTTCCATCAGAGTACATAATTTTTAATACAAAAATTTAAACTATACTGTTAACATCACAAGCTAAATCTAATTCTGTTTCAGTTACATGCATTCAGATTTCTTAGTTGTTATCAGGTTACTCATATTAAAAAAAAAAAAAAAAAAGCAAGCCTACAAAATGTTTTAAATTTTAATTACTTCTAATGTAGAAAATGTCTCTGCTGTTGTTGATTTTAGTTGATTGTACTAGTTTTGTACACATCCATTTGATGGGTTGTATGTGCTCTGTTTTATATAAAGTACCGTATTTTTTGTAATATAATTCTCTGATTATCTGTAAAGAAAGTTATAAATTTAGATTTTGTGGGCTATAGCATCACCTTTAAAAAAATGTTTTTGCGGCACTTTGATTTAAAAAAAAATCCACGTAATTATCAGGAGAGGTTGCATATTTAGAAAAATTAGCAGAAATGCCTTAATAACAGGAAAACATAACACAATACAAAGATGGAGGTCCACAAACAGTTTGGAAGAAGTTTTTGGTTTTTTTTTAACGTATAAACATTTTGACAAGGAATCCAACCAATGCAATGAAGGCAATATTATTTGCTCTTGTGGATGATTATGTTCTGTGGGAAGCTCAGCATTACATGTTTGTGAGTGCTGCTGGTTTAATTACGGAAGTGTTTCTGTATTTAGATTACATAGTAATCTAAATACAGAATTTAGATTACATAGTAATCTAAATTCTGATTACATAGTAATCTAAATTTAGATTACATAGTAATCTAAATACAGAAGAATTAGATTACATAGATTACAACTAGTAATCTAAATACAGAAGAATTAGATTACATAGATTACAATTAGTAATCTAAAAACAGAAGGATTAGATTGCCGCCTCGGTGGCGCAGTGGGCCAAGCGATGGCTTCTGATCATTTGTCCGAAAGGGGTCTGGGTTCGAATTCTGGTGAGGCATGGATGTTGTGTTTGTCTTACGGCACTGGCTCTCTCCCTTCCCTGGAACCAGTGACCCTAAATTAGGAAAGGGCGACTGCTTATAGACCATCAAACAGAAGTCATCGCTCTTTCCACGTTTATAAGTGAGTCACGGAAAAATTCTCTTTGGCTGCCACCGGGAACCCAGGATCTTCCAGTTACTATGCGCCGGATATGCTTCCACTGAAAAATTCTCTTTGGCCACCACCGGCCAAAGATAATTTTTCTGTGACTCACTTATAAACATGGAAAGAGCGATGACTTCTGTTTGATGTTCCTGGTCAACGTCAAATGTCTGTATTACTTATAGACCATTGAGTTGCTCATGGTATCATTAAACCTCCAATCAAGAAAAGACAAAAAAAGAAAAAAAAAAGAATTAGATTACATAAATTATATTAGATTACATAGTAATCTAAATACGAAAACTCTCTGGTCTAACTATTGAACTGCAGTTTTGCTGAAAAAACTCATGATCTTTGCTCTTTATTCAATTGAAAGTAACAGAGAAGCATTTTAATATGGCCATTATTTTTTTAATAATAAGATAGTCCCCCCTCCCCCATTTCTTTGAATTGCAGTGTCTTCCTGTGATTCATGATTTTTCTGTGTGAAATTACGGTTCAGGATCAACATTGCACCAGTTTTTTTAGTTACACAACAATTTTTTTCCTGAATTTCACGGCTTGTGAATTATGTGCAGCCACAGATTATGCAAAGGGTTTTTTTTTTTCTTCTTCTAAAATACAGTAATTTCAGAAGGCTCTGAAACCATTAAGGTGGTGGCTTTATAGAGTTAAATTTTAATACGTTTGGTGGCCAAATGAATTTGTTTCCTAAATAGTTATTTTTGTCAGTGCAGCTTTTACACTGATGTGCTTAATCCAAAAATTACGGCACTTCATATCCAGAGTTTACACAGTACTAGCATAAGATAATTATTTTCAGTATAGGAATGGCTTCTTCAACTATCATCCATGTGAAGAAGTCCTCAAAGAACATAAAAATAATAGTGTAACACAAGACTTAGATAAATCTAAAGCTTTCTTCCTGTGATGGCATAAACACAAATACTCTGTATTCACCAAGCTTTCACCCTCCATTGGGAGGTGTTTTTTTTTTCTCCCTTCAGGGCTTAGAGTAGTAATATGGAACACTGAAATGATCCAAAAATTATCACATGTTGGAACAATCAGTTGTTAAAACTGTTGATGACATTCCATTCACATACTAAGTCTGTGGGCAAGATATAAATATGTAATAGAATAGTTACTATTGGTTGTTGCTTCAGTATTTATTCAGAAGGGTTTTTTTTTTTTTTTTTCACGCATCTGACAAGTCCAAGGATAGATTTTTGTTGTAGAGGTCCTGGTGAGTTAGAATTTTGGCATTCGACTAATATGTATCCTTGTGTCTGTCAGAGGCCTAGCAAAAAAAATAATAAAATAAAATAAAATAAATAAATATATAAACACTGAAGCAACAGCCAATAGTGCTTCCCCTACTACGTTATCATTCCAGCTACTGATTATTCCATCGTATGATAATTTTGAATCGTAGTGCTTCATGTTACTGTTCTGAGCTCTGAAAATAAGCTCATGTATCCTCCCAGCAGAGTGTAGGAGCTTGGTGAATATTGAGTATTTGTGTGCATGTCATTAAAGGAAAAAAATTTTCAACTCATCTAAATTTTGTGTTATAGTATATTTATGGGGTACCAGAAAATTATGTTGTGTAGCAGTAGAAATTAACCTTGCATCTTATTTCCATCTAAGTATCTTACTCCAGGCAGGACAATGTATTCTTGAGCAGCTGTACTATACAAATTTGAATAATTGGCTGAAGTATGCTAATAACACATATCCCAACCATAATCACCAGTTCCATATATATATATATATATATATATATATATATATATATATATATATATATATATATATCATCATCATCATCATTGTCAACCATTATCAATCTACTGCTGGACGAAGGTCTCTCCAAGCCTCTTCCACGATGGTCTGTCTTGTGCCAGTTTCTTCCATGTTACTCCTGCATGCTTTCGAATTTCATCCACCCATCTCCCATGTGGTCTTCTTCTGGGTCCTTTCCTGTCCCTTGGAATCCAATCTAAAATTTTGACTGTCCATCAATGGTCTGTTTTTCTGGCAGTATGTCCACCCCATTGCCATTTCAGGGATTTTACTCTGAACATGATGTCTTCCACTCTTATCATTTTTCTGATCCACGAGTTCCTCTTCTTATCTCTCCTAGTTACACCAAGCATGCGTCTCTCCATGCTACTTTAAGTTGTCTGCAGCCTTTGTATGTTTCTTTTAGTTAAGGTACACGTCTCTGCACCATACGTAAGCACTGGAAAGATGCATTGATCAAACACTTTTTTTTAAGACATAATGGCATATTGCTCTTGAAAATTATGCAGTTTCTTCCAAAAGCTCTCCAGGCAAGTTTTATACTCCGATTAATTTCTTCATCAATGTGACCCTCACTTGATATCTGCTGTCCAAGATAAACATACATATCTGTTATCTCCAGCTTTCTTCCATCAATCGATAAATCTTCATTTCTTGTAAAAGCATTGTACATCACTTTTGTCTTCTGAAAGTTCGTTTTTAATCTCACTTCTTTACTCTTGTCAGCAAGTTCCTGAATCATACTCTGCAGCTCTGATGGGGTAGTTGCAAAAATGACCGTCATTAGCAAAACGAAGGTGAGTTAGATAATCTTCATTAATCTTTATCCCTTTGTTTTCCCAGTTCAGTGATTGAAAGACATTTTCCAATGTGGCATTAAAGAGCTTGGGAGATATGGTGTGCTGTATTCTCAAACAGCCAAATCTTTGCACTTGCATTTTCATAGATGTTATTAATAACATTAATGTATGCATCTTCAACACTGCATGATTTCAACGCCATTGTAACTGCTGATGGTTTCACTAAATCAAAGACCTTTTCATAATCGACAAAAGCCATGCACAATGGAAGTTCATATTCCCTCGCTCTTTCAATTAGCTCTCTCAGTACGTGGATAGGATCTATAGTGCTGTGGCCACTCCTGAATCCAGCTTGTTCTCTCGGTTGAGCCATGTCCAGTGTTACCTTCAAGCGATGTGAAAGAACTTCAGTGAAGATTTTATAAACCACTGATAGGAGGCTGATAGGTCTGTAGTTCCTCAATGTCACCTTTTTTATGTAGCGGGATCATTGTAACATTGTTCTAATCCTCAGGAATCTTCCCTTCATTAAGGCATCGATGAAAACTTGGGCGAGTACTGTTTCGATTTCTCCACTTGCTTCTTGTATGATGTCTACAGTAATTCCATCTTCTCCTGGAGCTTTTCCCCGCTTCATGTTCTTGATTGCATGTGCAACTTCTGCTGGGAGGACTGGAAGAACTCTGGTACCTTCTATGATGTCTGGAGTACATGCATCATCCCTTTCATATAACTTGGAGTAGAAATCTTTCACTCTTGTCAAAATTTCGCCTCTATTTCTTGTTACAGAACCATCTTCTTTTCTCAGTGCCATAATCTGTTTTCTTCCCTTACTGAGATGTCCCTTTGCTATCTTTAGGCTTTGGTTGTTTTCAATTGCTTTCCTCACTAGTTCGCAGTTGAATTTCCTTACGTCTTCAGTTATACTTTTTCGTACTGTCTTGCATAGCTCTATATATTCCACCTTGGAAGTCACATCTTCTTTAGTTGTCCTCATCTCTCTTCTTTTTTGCATCAACATTTTGGTTTTTCCTGATAATTTGTTCACATGTAACTTGTTCTTAGACCCAGCTAATCTTGTTGCTGTTTCCATAAGAGCTTTGGTTACTTTTCTGTTAACTTCAGAAATATCCACTTCTTCCGATGTTAGGCCTTCTAAAGCAAAGAATCTGTTCTTCAGTTCCAACTTGAAGGTATTATGGTGTTTTTTAAAGTTGGTTATGTCAATACATTTTGTTTGTCTTATGAGCTTGCCACGTTCAAGTTTAGTGTTGAGGTGCATCTTACATCTCACTAATCTATGGTCACTACCTGTGTTGAACTTGTTTAGCACACTGCAGTCTTCCATGACAAATTTCTTGTTACACATAATAAAATCAATTTCCCTTGTCCATCCATTGCGGTGCCTCCATGTCCAGGGCTCCACAAATGCGGTCGCCAATGGCGACCAAAATATTTTGGCTGGCGACTATGTTTTCAGCAGTTTTAATTAGTACAGTTTTTTTTTTTAATGTAATGAAGCAAATTTTGGAATGGTTGTATTTTTATCTTTTACAGAAAGCAGCAAACAGCTGAGTGCATGCGGCCACACAAACTGCAGTCTCTCTCCTATCTGCCTATCCTCCACCACACATCACGTGACCGGTGGGAAAGGATGGCTCCTCGTGGTGCTCTCTGTAGCGATCCAGGAAGGGTAGGGGCCCCAGAATCCTTTGCGCTGAACGAATCTTAACTGGGAAGCATGCTTGCTGGCTGCATAACTCAAAATATTTGTTATAAAGGAGCTTCTGTCCCAGTCGCAACTTTCTTGAGCTACTGCTACTTAACAGATCAACAAAACAACTGCTTTAGGAGAGTTCAATATGGAAATAAACCATATAGATGATCTTTTCTTTGTTTACTGTAAAGAAAAAGTGTTTTAGTGATTACATAATTCTGCATAAAAACGTAATAGCTTTGCTTTTATCACTTTAATTTCTGAGTACATGATATTTTTGAAAACAACGTATTTTTTTTGTACACTGTTAAAATAAACCAAAAGCTCTCTGTCTTCTGAAGTGGGATATCATCGGAACTTGTGTCATTGCGAGTTAAGAGTTTTGGCTGTAACGACATAGCCTCAGTCCGCTACGCATAGCGTAGGTGGTCATCTCAGAACCCATTGCTCTTTTTTTTTTTTTTTTTTTTTTTTCGTGTTTTACCTTGGAGAGAGTGGGGATTGGGGCATGGAACGGCAAAGGTAAAAGGGCGTTCTTTTTTGTTTTTTCTTAATCATAGAGAAGCACGCAATGCTGATTTTTCTTACTTCATGCAACTATACATTTCTTGCATTACCTGATGCTAGCACCCTTAACGCTTCAAAGGGAGGACACGCTACAAGGGTTTTTTTAAAAGTAAATTTAGGACGGTAAGATTACGTAAACAACGTGTGTTAATTTTTGGAACTCTTTTCCAGAGGTTGGCGTCTTGTTATATAATTATACAGCTCTGTATGTATGTGTGTGTGTGTGTGTTAATTATTTATTAGAAAAAGCTAAAAATGCTTTTCTTCGTAATTTATTGACTCATAAATTGACTTTTGCACCATATTCTTTTCTTGATTTTTGAAATATCTTAGTGTTTTTAAGCAGTTTTCTAGATTTTCGCTAAAATTAGTTGGCAGGTATGCAATTAGGAAATTCACTTCCTTCATCAACTCTATTATTTTTAGCACCCAGACTTATTATGCTAACGCAAGCAGATCTTTGAAGTTGAATGGTTGTTTCATTTTTTTGCGTAAAACACTGTCGTAACACAGCAGAAGGAACAAGAGATTGAGAGTGTCATCATTCTTTGGTGTCATCTCTCTCCCAGTCACAGGTGTGCCATCTTTTGTCCCACTGGACTTCGGGTGCCAATACCCATGACTGTAAGGGTCACAGGTGTGCTATCTTTGTCCCACTGGACTTCGGGTTCCGTGCTGCTTATAGAGAAGCACGTGTTACCTGGCTGTTCTGATGCTTTGGAAGGATTCAGACTGTGACAATAAAAAATTTTAACCAGCTTCATGCGACTTAAAAAATATTTGGTGCTATTTGCTTCAAATTAAAAGTGCTTGACTTCCTCAGCTCACTTCGAGGCATGGTTCTTTTATGCTCAAGTTGTTTTTATGATGGAACAAAAGAGTCTACTTTCATTTTTTCAGAAGCGACCACCATTTGGTGGTCACTTCTGAAAAATGATAACAAAGGCCAAACTGAACAAGTGTCTCAGAAAAACAAAATCAGATTGCCTCAAAAGACTACAAGTGAAAATAAGAAAGATGGCAAGAGAAAATTTCAGAAAAAATGGTGTGAAGAATTTCCATGGTTAGTGTTTGAAAACGATAAAGCTTCATGCAAAATATGCTCAAAATATCCCAATATTTCAGATAAAAACTCAAAATTTGTTTGTGGTTTCCAGTGGCCTTTTAAAATTGAGACTTTCAAGATACACCAGCTATCAAAAATGCACAGAAACTGCATTGAGCGTGATCTTGCTGTAGAAAAACCAGAGTGTACACCATTAGCAGTGTGTCACAAAAAGATGGATGAAAAAATGTTTAACCATCTTGAAAAGCTCTTCAACACTGCATACTATGTGGCAAAATATAATAAGCCATTTACAGATTTTTCAAATCTGATTGTGTTATTACATAAATTTGATGTAAATGTGAGTCTTGAACAATATCAGAATGATATGAGGTGTAAAGAGTTCATATCACATATTGCAGATGAGGTTAGGCAAGCACTAATTGCAGAAGTTAAACAATGTAACCATGCAACTATCCTTCTTGATGCATCAACTGATAAGTCCACAGTAGAAGAGTTACTTATTTATATTCACTATGTCAAAGACAAGAAAGTGAAAGAAGTGTTCCTTTTGGTAGTACCTCTTCAGTCATCTCCTGCTGAAGGGTACTACAAGGTCTTGGATGAAGAAATGAGAAATTTGGGAATTGGTTGGTTAGAAGGACAATGGTTGGTCGGACTTGGTACAGATAGTGCGGCAAATATGATTGGGAAAGAAAATGGATTAACTACAAAAATAAAGACAAACATCCCAGATGTTGTTTCCCAACACTGTGTTGCTCATAAATTAAATTTGAGTGTTCTGAGCTCAATAAAAAATGTAAAATATCTAGATGAATTAGATACTATTCTCAAAAAACTGTACAAGTTTTACCAGAACTCGCCTAAATGAATGAGACAGTTAAACAGTACTGCTAAAATTCTGGAGTCAAAGCTTCTGAAATTTCAGTATCTACACAAGGTTTGGTGGGTTTCAAGTAAAGTTGGTGCTCTTACTGCATTCGTAAGGAATTATAATGTAGTTATAGCTCATTTAGAAGATGTATCAAATGAGAATGGGGATGATGCTGCTGTAGCCAGAGGAATTATAAAAAAAATGCAAAGTTTTAGATTTGTTTCAATGCTGCACTTTTTACTGGATTTTTTGTTAATATTTAAAGAAGTTTCATTGATTTTTTCAAAAACAGCAGTTACTTTTAAGCCAAGTTGAGCTACACATTAAAAGATCACTAAATGAACTTAAGAACTTGGAATCTAGGCCTGCCTCATATGAAAGTCAATTCACAAATGTGACAACTATTAGGGGAAACTACTTGGGCATTCAACTTACAAACATTGACAGTAAAAGCTTTGAGTCAGACAAGAACAAAATGATCAGCGATAGGATAAGGTACCTTCAGGAACGTTTTTTAGAGTCTGAGACTACTTTACAAAAAGCTTCTTCAGCGTGTGACACCTTTATCTGGCCAGAAGAAAACCTGGAAGATTTTGGAAAAAGTGAAATTAAAGATCTTGCCAAATACTTTCAAAGACATCTTTCCTCCCGTAATGAAACCTCGTGGGAAACTAAAATGAAGTCTCTAATGAGTGAGTGGTATGAATTTAAAGTTTTAGGGCAAGGTTTGCAGATTGCAGATTTACTCCAAAAAACATTATCTAACCAAGAGAGATTTCCAGTTCTTGGCCACTTACTGGAAATTGTTGCAGTTCTACCAACATGTACTGCATCATGTGAACGTAACTTCAGTCACATGAATTTGATAAAAACAAACAACAAAACATCCACGGAAGCATCAACTTTGAATGATCTCATGATGATTCACTTGAATGGCCCTCCACTTAGAGACTATAAACCACAGAAAGCTATTGATAGGTGGTTCTTTGGATCCAAAATATCTAGACACACACAAGGACATATGCCAGTAATTCAGAAGCAAAAATTAGGAAACACAGAATTTGAAGAACTACGTCGGAAATAGAATGTTAAGAGAAATTATTTTTTTCCCTAGTGGGATGTCCTTTATAAGGCATACTACTACTGCACAAACATTTGAGAATGTGTTAATGCGATTTTCATTTACAGTTTCTTGAACCTTGATTATGCGACATAAATTCTTGTTGATATTTTTCAAAATCCCTATTAATTGTGAACATTTGAAGTTACCAAATGCAACATCTGAATTCACCATCCATATTACTATATTAGCGATTACTCTTCTTCAATATTAGCGATTACTTTTTCTCAGTTAACAAAATGTGTCCCACAAAATTCAAGGGACGAGACTAGGCCACCACCCCAGTTTTTCTTGCAGAATTGTATTCAGTCCTGATCAGTATAAAGTACTTTTTTAGTTAATGTGAGAATATGAAAAGTGGAACTTTGGACACAAACATTTCAACTTATGTATATTGTTGTACAATTCCTTATTAATATTTATTCAACATGTTGGAAACATTCTGTGATCTCTTACTGAAATAGTACAGTCTACTTTATATAATTTCTGATTTTCACTTAAATAAATGTATTTAATTTATGTAAAAGCATATACAGTAACTTATGCTTGTAACTAGAAGTCCACAAATATGTTTGCCATTGGAAACTATAGTTTCAGCAGTTTTATTAGTATATCTGTATATCTTTTCAGCCATGCAATGAGCTACAGCTAAAAAAAATCTGTGCTGTTTATCTATAACAAATCCTCAGTCTGTGAAAAAATAACTTCATGTTTATGCAATTTTTTCTTTCATCAGATTTTTTTCAATAATGCTTTTGGGAATCTAGGGAAAATGCTGCAGGTGTTTCATGTCTGCACCAGGAACCTGTTCCTTTTGTATTTTACAAAAGGGACTGAAAATAAATAAATTCTGTAAAATGATTTTTGTAAAACTTTTTTGGATACGTTTGTCACAGTCAAAAACAAAGGGGGGGGAGACCTGGAACTAACAATTATTTCTAGAGGTATGAAAGTTAAGCCTAGTCCCGCACTATTTATGCTGGAAGAAGCACATGAACAGCGATTCTGTTAGGCGGGGGGGGGTGTCATATATGTTCTGTACTTGAAAACATGGGGGGGGATTTTTGCTGGCTACCAGATTTTTTTCAATTTGTGGAGGCCTGTCCATGTACATTTCCTTTGCAGCTTTTTCTTGAAAAAGGAGTTCATGATGAAAAACCCTTCTGCCTCTGCAAACTCTACGAGAGTATTTCCACGCTGGTTTCTATTGCAGTGACCGAATTTACCTACTGCAGTTTCATTCTGTTGCCGTTGCCCTATTTTTGCATTGAAATCTCCCATAATTATCTTCAAGTGCTGCATGCCTTTATTATTTAGATGACGAATTTCCTCATAAAATTCTTCAATTTCTTCTTCAGGATGACTTGTGGTGGGTGCATAAGTTTGAATAATCTGAGCCTGGTATCTTCTCGAGAGTTGGATAACGAGTCGTGCAGCTCTGTCAGAGGAACTTTCAACTTCTACAACTTTATCTTTCAGTTTCTTGTTTATTATAAATCTAACACCACTAGTTCTGCCAGTATCTGTCCCACGATAGTAGAAGAGATGTCCACTTTTCAGTTCAATGAGATCTTCTCCTTTTCTCCTTACCTCACTTAGCCCGACGATTACCCACTTGATCCTTTGTAGTTCCTCTTCCAATTCAAGAAGCCTTGAATCAGAAGATAGGGAGCGTCCATTTTACATAGCCAAGGTCAGCATCAGATGGCAGCCTAGTCCGGTCCTCCGGTGATTCTTAGCACCCTCTGCCTTCATGTCTCACTGGCCGCTGCCTTGGCCAGGTACATTCCAGCTGCTGGAGACTGAGGGCCAAGATTTAAGTTGAGGAGTCATTTTGGAGAGGTTTGGCCATAACTCACCATGCTGGCCAAGCGGGTTGGTGAGTGTGGGATAGCATTTCCTCTAATCCCGATGGTATAGTTATACCGCTATTGGCGGTCGTCAGAGCCCTTTTAGTGGGAATAGGATGCAGCACGAGAAGGCGGGGTTGACATTTGTATATATATATATATAGTATATATCAGCAATATGTATTTAATTTCCAAAACAGATTGTAATCACATAAGATTATTCTTTTTGCACAGAAATATGAATGTTAACTGCTTCTGTGCTGTGATGTGGACTAATGCAGTCTGTTGGTCTTTTTTGGTGGATTTGCATGCTTCAGATACATGATAATTTGTTATCCTACACAGAGTAATGGTAACATAGTTGGACAGAAAATCAGGAGATCTGGGTTTTAATTCTTGATTTCTGTCATCTTGTCATTAAGTCATTTATTTATCTGATGTGAACTTAGGATTATTTCTACAGTGAGAGTTTGTACCTTCATAATTAGCTATAAGTTACTTACAAATCATCATCATCATTGTCAACCATTATCAATCCACTGCTGGACGAAGGTCTCCCCAAGTTTCCTCCACAACGGTCTGTCTTGTGCCAGTCTCCTCCATGTCACCCCTGCATACTTACGAATTTCATCCACCCATCTCCCATGTGCTCTTCTTCTGGGTCTTTTCCTGTCCCTTGGAACCCAATCTAAAATTTCAGCTGTCCATCGATGATCTGTCCTTCTGGCAGTATGTCCAGCCCATTGCCATTTCAGGGATTTAACTCTGATCATGATGTCTTCCACTCTTGTCATTTTTCGGATCCACGAGTTCCTCTTCTTATCTCTCCTGGTTGCACCAAGCATGCACCTCTCCATGCTACTTTGAGTTGTCTGCAGTCTTTGTATGTCTCTTTTAGTTAAGGTCCACGTCTCTGCACCATACGTAAGCACTGGAAGGATGCATTGATCAAATACTTTTCTTTTAAGACATAATGGCATATTGCTCTTGAAAATTATGCTGTTTCTTCCAAAAGCTCTCCAGGCAAGTTTTGTACGCCGATTAATTTCTTCACCAATGTGACCCTCACTTGATATCTGCTGTCCAAGATAAACGTACGTATCTGTTATCTCCAGCTTTTCTCCATCAATCGATGAATCTTCATTTCTTGTAAAAGCATTGAACATCACTTTTGTCTTCTCAAAGTTCATTTTTAATCCCACTTCTTTACTCTTGTCAGCAAGTTCCTGGATCATACTCTGCAGCTCTGATGGGGTAGTTGCAAAAATGACTACGTCATCAGCAAAACGAAGGTGGGTTAGATAATCTCCATTAATCTTTATCCCTTTGTTTTCCCAGCTCAGTGACTGAAAGACATTTTCCAATGTGGCATTAAAGAGCTTTGGAAATATGGTGTCACCTTGTCTCACTCCCTTTCCAATTTTTATGTGTGTTGTATTTTCAAACAGCCTAATCTTTGCACTTGCATTTTCATAGATGTTATTAATAATATTAATGTATGCATCTTCAATACCGAAGGTTTTCAGAGCCATTGTAACTGCTGATGGTTTCACCGAATCAAAGGCTTTTTCATAATCGATAAAAGCCATGCACAATGGAAGTTCATATTCCCTCGCTCTTTCAATTAGTTCTCTCAGCACGTGGATATGATCTATTGTGCTGTAGCCACTCCTGAATCCAGCTTGTTCTCTCGGTTGAGCCATGTCCAGTGTTACCTTCAAGCGGAGTGAAAGAACTTTAGTGAAGATTTTATAAACCACTGATAGGAGGCTGATAGGTCTGTAGTTCCTGAGATCCTCAATGTCACCTTTCTTATGTAGCAGGATCATTGTAGCATTGTTCCAATCCTCAGGAATCTTTCCTTCATTAAGGCATCGAGTGAAAATTTGGGCGAGTACTGTTTCAATTTCTCCACTTGCTTCTTGTATGATGTCTATAGTAATTCCATCTTCTCCTGGAGCTTTTCCCCGCTTCATGTTCTTGATTGCATGAGCAACTTCTGCTGGAAGGACTGGAGGAACTCTGGTACTGGTATCTTTGATGATGTCTGGAGTGCATGTATCATCCCTTTCATATAATTTGGAGTAGAAATCTTTCACTCTTGTCAAAATTTCGCCTCTATTTCTTGTTACAGAACCATCTTCTTTTCTCAGTGCCATAATCTGTTTTCTCCCCTTACTGAGATGTCCCTTTGCTATCTTTAGGCTTTGGTTGTTTTCAATTGCTTTCCTCACTAGTTCACAGTTGAATTTTCTTACGTCTTCAGTGATACTTTTTCGTACTGTCTTGCATAGCTCTATATATTCCACTTTGGAAGTCACATCTTCTTTAGTTGTCCTCATCTCTCTTCTTTTTTGCATCAACATTTTCGTTTTTCCTGATAATTTATTTACATGCAACTTGTTCTTAGACCCAGCTAATTTTGTTGCTGTTTCCATAAGAGCTTTGGTTACTTTTCTGTTAACTTCAGAGATGTCCACTTCTTCCGATGTTAGGCCTTCTAAAGCAGAGAACCTGTTCTTCAGTTCCAACTTGAAAGTATTATGGTGTTTTTTAAGGTTGGTTATGTCAATAGATTTTGTTTGTCTTATGAGCTTGCCACGTTCAAGTTTAGTGTTGAGGTGCATCTTACATCTCACCAATCTATGGTCACTACCTGTGTTGAACTTGTTTAGCACACTGCAGTCTTCTATGACGAATTTTTTGTTACACATAATAAAATCAATTTCACTTGTCGTCCCATTTGGATGTCTCCATGTCCATTTCTTGTGTGGCTTTTTCTTGAAGAAGGAGTTCAAGATGAAAAACCCTTCTGCCTCTGCAAACTCAACGAGAGTATTTCCACGCTGGTTTCTGTTGCCGTGACCGAATTTACCTACTGAAGTTTCATTCTGTTGCCGTTGCCCTATTTTTGCATTGAAATCTCCCATAATTATTTTCAAGTGCTGCTTACCTTTATTATTTAGATGACAAATTTCCTCATAAAATTCTTCAATTTCTTCTTCAGGATGACTTGTGGTGGGTGCATAAGTTTGAATAATCTGAGCCTGGTATCTTCTCGATAGTTGGATAACGAGTCGTGCAGCTCTGTCAGAGGAACTTTCAATTTCTACCACTTTATCCTTCAGTTTCTTGTTTATTATAAATCCAACACTACTAGTTCTGCCAGTATCTGTCCCACGATAGTAGAAGAGATGTCCACTTTTCAGTTCGATGAGATCTTCTCCTTTTCTCCTTACCTCACTTAGCCCCACGATGTCCCACTTGATCCTTTGTAGTTCCTCTTCCAATTCAAGAAGCCTTGAATCAGAAGATAAGGAGCGTCCATTGTACGTTGCCAAGGTCAACATCAGATGGCAGCCTAGTCCGGTCCTCCGGGGATTCTTAGCACCCTCTGCCTTCATGTCGCACTGGCCGCTGCCTTGGCCAGGTACATTCCAGCTGCCGGAGACTGAGGGCCAAGATTTAAGTTGTGGAGTCATTTTGGAGGTGTTTGGCCATAACTCACCACGCTGGCCAAGCGGGTTGGTGAGTGTGGGATAGCATTTCCTCTGATCCCGATGGTATAGTTATACCGCTATTGGCGGTCGTCAGAGCCCCTTTAGTGCGAACAGGATGCACCACGAGAAGGCGGGGTTGACATTTGTCAAGGAGAGGCTGTGATGTTACGCATCACCTGACCTTACATCCTTGTATATATATATACTGTATATATCAGCAATATGTATTTAATTTCCAAAATACACTGTAATCACATAAGATTATTCTTTTTGCACAGAAATACGAATGTTAACTGCTTCTGTGCTGTGATGTGGACTAATGCAGTCTGTTGGTCTTTTTTGGTGGATTTGCATGCTTCAGATACATGATAATTTGTTATCCTGCACAGAGTAATGGTAACATAGTTGGACAGAAAATCAGGAGATCTGGGTTTTAATTCCTGATATCTGTCATCTTGTCATTAAGTCATTTATTTATCTGATGTGAACTTAGGATTATTTCTACAGTGAGAGTTTGTACCTTCATAATTAGCTATAAGTTACTTACAAATAGTTATGTATATATGCACTTGCATATGTGTATATACATACGCACATACATAGTGTTCGAATTACTCAGTGGTCCGCTGGCCATTGGCCAGAAAAATTTCGTCGGACCACTGAACTATTGATTTTACTAGCCTGAATGACCAGTAATTTTTTTTTCTTTCTTTTGCTTTTTTTTTTTTTTTTCTAATTTGTCGCAAGTTAAAAAATGAATTTCTATTTCTTTTACTTGCTGTGCAGCTTTCTTTCAAGGCTGCAAACTAGTGATAGGTTCATAAAATGTTATTGGATAACAGCTATTTTTTTTTTATCCCTCATGATTTGTAAAGAGTGGAAAAAACAACAAATACAGAAAGGCAGTTTCCCAGTCCTTGTCTTGTAACAACGGCAACAGCTGTTTTTTTTTATCCCTCATGATTTGTAAAGAGTGGAAAAAACAACAAATACAGAAAGGCAGTTTCCCAGTCCTTGTCTTCTAACAACGACAACAGCTGTTTTTTTTTTTTATCCCTCATGATTTGTAAAGAGTGGAGAAAACAACAAATACAGAAAGGCAGTTTCCCAGTCCTTGTCTTCTAACAACGACAACAGCTATTTTTTTTTTTATCCCTCATGATTTGTAAAGAGTGGAAAAAACAACAAATACAGAAAGGCAGTTTCCCAGTCCTTGTCTTGTAACAACGGCAACAGCTGTTGTTTTTTTTATCCCTCATGATTTGTAAAGAGTGGAAAAAACAACAAATACAGAAAGGCAGTTTCCCAGTCCTTGTCTTGTAACAACGGCAACAGCTGTTGTTTTTTTTATCCCTCATGATTTGTGAAGAGTGGAAAAAATAACAAATACAGAAAGGCAGTTTCCCAGTTCTTGTCTTGTAACAACGGCAACAGCTGGTTTTTTTTTTGTTTTTTTTTTTGTTTTTTTTTACACCTCCATCCCTACCATTTGCAATGAACAGAAGTAAGCAAAATAAACATCCTGTACTTCCTTGGATTCACCCACCCTAGTGAATGCAGCAGATATTGGCACTAGACACTAGCTAGGTTTTGTTTTTGTCACAAGAAAACACCCTAGAGGAGGAGTTCAATTGGATGCATGAAGGGAATTTTTGCAAAAGAGCAATTCACATGAAACAGTGTTCAATGGAGGACTAAAACTAACTTCATGGGAAAGTAGGAGGGATGAGCAGTAAAACTAAATTAGGGAAAAGGAAGCTAAACCTTAAACAATAAAACATATAAAAACAGGCTGCTAATGTATGTGAACTTTTGTACCCTCAGTCTCTATTCATTCCCCTCCTACTTAAAAACAGATTGGGAATGCACGCTTACTCTGCTATATCACCAATCCATTGGAATCTTATTCTGGAAATGTTCTTTTTCATTTGAGCTGAACTTTAAAATTAGATGTTTTGAAAACAAATATTGGAGATAATTCCAATGAAATAATACATTATTTTCTACATAAATGTCTTAAGTTTTTATTAGTATTGGGTATATAAATAAGTTTAGAGGGATTTCCGTTCAGTGTCGTACTTATTACTGCTCGCATGTAATTTAAGGTGGCAACACTGCGATATCGCAGCACAAGATGTCAGAGTCTGTATACGACGTTCCATTGAGGTGCGAAGACGTATTTGTTTTACTCGATGGAAAATGGCGACTTTCGTCCAGACAAAACAGCATTTGCAGGAAGTGTTAGTGCATTACTTTATTGTCAAGAAAAGTGCTGCCGACAGCTATCGCTTAATGTCAGAAATCTATGGTGAACATTTCCCATCCATAAAAACATGTGAGTATTGGTTTAGACGATTCAAAAGAAACTATTTCGATGTCAGTGGTAAAGAACGTTCTGGACCACCCAAAAAAATTGCTGTTGCCGAATTGGAAGCTTTACTCGACGAGGATCCGTGCCAGACCCAAAAAGAACTAGCAGCAGCATTAAATGTTAGTCAACCATGCATTTCACAACGTTTAGCTGCCATGGGAATGGTGCAAAAAGAAGAGAATTGGGTTCCACATGCTTTGCGGGAAAGAGACCTTGTTGAACTTTGAAAAACCAACCGATAAAAACTGTGTTTCGCACAGAAAGGAACATGCAAGTCATAAAAGCTGTCTACGTACGATAAAAAAAAAAAAAAAAAAAAAAAAGAACATTATCCCTGCTGATACTATAGACGAATTTAAAAAAACTTTATTCACAAGTAAAAGCAAGTTAAAAGCGAGATCTTTCGGGATCCCTAGATCCCATCTTCAGGCTTAAGGCCATAAAGAACAACAAGTGGTCCACTTATATACGATCAGGTTTGACCCATGATGCAACGCAGTGGGCGTTGACATCGGTCAACATAGCAAATCAAAAACAATCAATAGTTCGAAGATATGTAAGGTAATACAATATTGTTCGTTGTGGTTCCGGGCATATCGATGGGGATTAGTTTTTCCATATGTGAGGAATGAATGACGGAAGTTCTGAGTTACAGCATAAAGGCCCATATGAATGGATATATAAGCTCTCGGAGGAAAACATTTTCCCTTGTTACTTTAGAGTTCAAAACCACTCGTTCTTCCAGTCAGGTATTTTTCCCTCTTGGTCCACAGTTTCAGTTAGTGCTGTGTTGGTGGAGCCTGACCTCAAGTAATATTGGTGTTCCGATAATCGTACTTTTAAGGTCCTGAGAGTCGAACCTATATAATATTTCACATCCTCTGGATTATTAGGGTTGACTAAAGGTATGCGGTATACACCGGGTCTAGATAGATCGGGAATCACGTCACGATCAGTTCTGATAATAGAAAAGATGTTACGAGTCGAGACTCCCGAAACCAAGTCCATATTTCTTGCATGTTTTTCTAAGGATTGTCACAAGTGGTTGAGAAAACTCAGTCTTGCCTATATACCGTAAAGTTGTTTTTGGAGTAGTTAGGGTAGTGGATCGAGTTCGCTTGAACTATATTCATGAAGCGTCAGTAGATCCGGGTACCCAAAGGATCGGGCCATAGTCCGAATGTACTTAAGTTCATTGTCCAGGGCCCCGGGTGATGACGAATGAGAATAAGCTCGTTTAATATGGAAGTAGAAGGAGGTAGATTTATGACAAATAGGGTTAAAAGGACGAAAACGGAATCATACAGGGCACAGCTGTTGGTTTACGATACACAGAAAAACTGATAAAATTGGTATTTAAGTCTCGAGTGAGTAGTATGTCTAAAAGGGGAGCTTGCCCTCAGTTTCCAGTTCCAAAGTAAACTTAATCGTGGGGAACTGTGAGGAGAAGCATTCAGTAAATTCCTCTAGTAGAGACATTGAATGTGGCCAAAAGACTAACATGTCGTCTACATACCTGATCAATAAAATAGGTTGAGCAGGAAAAATTGACCTAACTAATTCCTCAAGAGACTGGAGGAAAATTTCTGCCAAAACCAGGGAAAGGGGGAGCCCATGGTGCACCCTCCTTTTTGAAGATAAATTTTGTCACCAAATTTGAAATAAGATCTCTTGGCTACCAACTGGAGGGCAGATTTAATGTCTTCAATCTCGTGGGGGATATAGTTAAGTTGGCCTGTAATTTGGTGGTAATGATGGAATGAACAATATAAAGGGGAACACTCGGGAACAGAGAGACCATCGTCCTGATGAAGCCATGATGAAGTTCGTTCCCGTAGTGTTTACCGCTGTTATACATGAAATGGCTTGGGTAGAGCTTTTAATAGAAAAGGAGAGTTACCAGTAAGTGGTTGAAGGTATTTAGCGAGAGCAGTCTCAAGGGCGTGTAGGACTAGAAAAGCCAGAAACTAAAAGTCTGAGTGGGCGATCAGGTTTGTGAGTCTTCATTTTCCCGAAGGCTCCGGGACCCTGGGCCCAATGGGCGGTTTCATCATTGCCGAGATAACAGTTGGTAAAGAGCCTTTATTTTTTCAATTTGCTCAAATCTAAGATGGTAGCAGGGTGGGATCAGAAATTAATGATTTTATGAGGAATTCGTTCAATGGCCTGTTGCATTTTTGCTTCTAATCACCTCGATCTAAAATGACCATTTCTAAAGATTTATCTGCACCGATTATGGAAATGTTAGGGTTATTGGACAGGGCAATCAATTGAGAGTGTTCATACTTCAACCTAGTGGAAGAGTTGGAGCCCTTTGATATGGTTTTGACAAGATCACTCCGTAGGGTGTCTCTTTCATCTTCTGGTAATGACCTAATGATTGTTTCGAGTTGAGGGATGGAACGAAGAGGGTTGAACGAAGAAGTCGGGTATGAAAATTTATACCCACGATTTAAAGCTGTGCGCTGTGGTGTTGATAGTTGGATAGAACTGAAGTTACAAAAGGTATCAGGTAAAGGCATTGTTGCCTCATGGGGTTGGATCTAGTAGCTCTGCGCGGTCTAGATGTAACCAACGAACAAAGTTTTGAGGTATGACGGGCTTCAATGCTATCTTAATAATGTTCGTAATGAAGAAAAAAACATTACAAGTTGCTTACCCAAGGTAATGAATGAACTTCTTGGTCAACTGCAAATCGCTACAAGTTGTCCCAAAATTCCTTGCTATTCGATGTCATCCGATTTCGTCTCACGATAAAATAGTTATCGAAAAAGCAGAATTCCGAAGTCTAACTACTGAGATACGGCAAAAAGAAGTTTCTTGGATTTACTTAACAGAAAGGCTTACCATTCATACTCCACTTTGGTTAACCTAATACCATTCATTACCTTGGGTAAGCAACTTGTAATGTTTTTTTCTTCATTACGAACATTATTATATAGCATTGAAGCCCGTCATACCTCAAAACTTTGTTCGTTGGTTACATCTAGACCGCGCAGAGCTACTAGATCCAACCCTCATGAGGCAACAATGCCTTTACCTGATACCTTTTGTAACTTCAGTTCTATCCAACTATCAACACCACAGTGCACAGCTTTAAATCGTGGGTATAAATTTTCATACCCGACTTCTTCGTTCAACCCTCTTCGTTCCATCCCTCAACTCAAACAATCATTAGGTCATTACCAGAAGATGAAAGAGACACCCTACGGAGTGATCTTGTCAAAACCATATCAAAGGGCTCCAACTCTTCCACTAGGTTGAAGTATGAACGCTCTCAATTGATTGCCCTGTCCAATAACCCTAACATTTCCATAATCGGTGCAGATAAATCTTTAGAAATGGTCATTTTAGATCGAGGTGATTAGGAAGCAAAAATGCAACAGGCCATTGAACGAATTCCTCATAAAATCATTAATTTCTGATCCCACCTCTGCTACCATCTTAGATTTGAGCAAATTGAAAAATAAAGGCTCTTTACCAACTGTTATCTCGGCAATGATGAAACCGCCCATTGGGCCCAGGGTCCCGGAGCCTTCGGGAAAATGAAGACTCACAAACCTGATCGCCCACTCAGACTTTTAGTTTCTGGCTTTTCTAGTCCTACACGCCCCCTTGAGACTGCTCTCGCTAAATACCTTCAACCACTTACTGGTAACTCTCCTTTTTCTATTAAAAGCTCTACCCAAGCCATTTCACGTATAACAGCGGTTAACACTACGGGAACGAACTTCATCATGGCTTCATTAGACGTGGTCTCTCTGTTCCCGAGTGTTCCCCTTGGATATTGTTCATTCCATCATTACCACCAAATTACAGGCCAACTTAACTATATCCCCCCACGAGATTGAAGCCATTAAATCTGCCCTCCAGTTGGTAGCCAAGAGATCTTATTTCAAATTTGGTGACAAAATTTATCTTCAAAAGGAGGGTGCACCTATGGGCTCCCCCTTTCCCCGGTTTTGGCAGAAATTTTCCTCCAGTCTCTTGAGAATTAGTTAGGTCAATTTTTCCTGCTCAACCTATTTTATTGATCAGGTATGTAGACGACATGTTAGTCTTTTGGCCACATTCAATGTCTCTACTAGAGGAATTTACCGAATGCTTCTCCTCACAGTTCCCCACGATTAAGTTTACTTTGGAACTGGAAACTGAGGGCAAGCTCCCTTTTTAGACATACTACTCACCCGAGACTTAAATACCAATTTTATCAGTTTTTCTGTGTATCGTAAACCAACAGCTGTGCCCTGTACGATTCCGTTTTCGTCCTTTAACCCTATTTGTCATAAATCTACCTCCTTCTACTTCCATATTAAACGAGCTTATTCTCATTCGTCGTCACCCGGGGCCCTGGACAATGAACTTAAGTACATTCGGACTATGGCCCGATCCTTTGGGTACCCGGATTCGTACTTTGGACGCTTCATGAATATAGGTTCAACGAACTTGATCCACTACCCTAACTACTCCAAAAACAACTTTACGGTATATAGGCAAGACTGAGTTTTCTCAACCACTTGTGACAATCCTTAGAAAAACATGCAAGAAATATGGACTTGGTTTTGTTAGTCTTGACTCGTAACATCTTTTCTATTATCAGAACTGATCTTGACGTGATTCCCGATCTATCTAGACCCGGTGTATACCGTATACCTTTAGTCAACCCTAATAATCCAGAGGATGTGAAATATTATATAGGTTCGACTCTCAGGACCTTAAAAGTACGATTATCGGAACACCAATATTACTTGAGGTCAGGCTCCACCAACACAGCACTAACTGAAACTGTGGACCAAGAGGGAAAAATACCTGACTGGAAGAACGCAGTGGTTTTGAACTCTAAAGTAACAAGGGGAAATGTTTTCCTCTCCGAGAGCTTATATATCCATTCATATGGGCCTTTATGCTGTAACTCAGAACTTCCGTCATTCATTCCTCACATATGGA
Organism: Macrothele yani; assembly: GCA_039090855.1. Taxonomy (NCBI): domain Eukaryota; kingdom Metazoa; phylum Arthropoda; class Arachnida; order Araneae; family Macrothelidae; genus Macrothele; species Macrothele yani. The sequence continues at coordinate 56,067,359 of CM077006.1, read as the reverse complement.
AAAACTAATCCCCATCGATATGCCCGGAACCACTACGAACAATATTGGTATTACCTTACATATCTTCGAACTATTGATTGTTTTTGATTTGCTATGTTGACCGATGTCAACGCCCACTGCGTTGCATCATGGGTCAAACCTGATCGTATATAAGTGGACCACTTGTTGTTCTTTATGGCCTTAAGCCTAAAGATGGGATCTAGGGATCCCGAAAGATCTCACTTTTAACTTGCTTTTACTTGTGAATAAAGTTTTTTTAAATTTGTCTATAGTATCAGCAGGGATAATGTTTTTTTTTTTTATCGTACGTAGACAGCTTTTATGACTTACATGTTTGAAAAACCATTTGTGAATTTCTGCTTCAAAGGCAAAAAAGAAAGGGTTTTTGCATTGCAGACGAAAAATGGATATGGTACGATAACCCTAAATGGCAGAAAGCATGGGTGAAGCCAGGTGAACCAGGTCTTTCAACGCTAAAACGCAATATCCATGGTTCAAAGGTAATGCTGTGTATCTGGTGGGACCAAAAGGTTGTGATCCACTATGAACTGCTGAAATCATCAGAAACTATTTCTGGTGATTGGTATCAAACCCAATTTATGCGTTTAAAACGAGCTCTCGCGCAAAAACGGCCGGAATGGGAGAATTGACATAACAAAGTCATCTTACAGCATGACAACGCAAGACTACATGTTTCTCGACCTGTGAAAAAGTACTTAGAAGGATCTGACTGGGAAGTTCTACCCCACCCGCCATATTCACCAGATATTGCGCCATCGGATTACCATTTGTTCCGGACGATGTAGTCAGCACTTTCTGGAGAACGGTTTGGTTCTTATGAAGACATCAAAAATTGGCTGGACAACTGGATCTCTTCCAAGGAATCGGAATTCTTCCTTTGGGGCATACGTTCACTGCCCGAAAGATGGGGTAAAGTTGTAGCTTCAGAGGGAGCATACTTCGATTAATATTAAAATATTGTTTCTGTTCTCCAACAACGTGTTTCGTTCACCTCAAATCCCTCAAAACTTATTTATATACCCAATATTTTTTCATGGACCAGTGGTAGAGGTCCTAATTTGGTGAGCCCAGCCCGGCCTGACCCGTTTCAAATATCAGACACTCGGCCCGTCCCGGCCCGGCCCGTGATGTGCCATTTGGTATTATTTTGTTTTTCTATTGTATTTTATTAAAATGTGAAAATTAAATAATGAAATGAGATATTATTGAAAATATTTAGCTGAATGTAAGCGTAAAAATATTAACTAAACTTTGACAATTATCGAAAAATATAACCTTTAAAAAGAGAGAAAAAGGAAGATTAAGCGCATTCAGAATCTTCCTTTCTCTGAACTAGCAAGCGATAACACTACAAAAATAAATCCCTATACAGATTAGGGATAGGGAAAAAAATCCATGTTGTCCCACTCTCTCCTACAAATGCACACACACACCCTCACCCCACTGCAGACATCCTCTGTCTCCCACTCTACATGACACGCACACACTGTCTCGGGGTTGAATCTTATTTGTTGTCAACAAGCCCCAAAATGGTTTTACCATCTTAATACCTACAGATTGGTAAAAACACTGTGAGTGCCTCTCCTTGATTTTCTGATTACACCCTGGGCTATGTCATGGAAGTAAGTAAAGCCAAATGAAGAAGGTGAATAGGCACAATTAAACACACCAGGAAATCGGGGAACACAACTTTTTTCTTTCTTTACCATTGCAATAAAAAAGAATGGGTCTACTTGTCCCGGCCCAGTTGCAAGTGTTGAGAAAAAGCCTGGCCCAGCCCGTTGCTTTGTTCTCTAAACTAAAAAAGGGCCCAGCCCATGCAGACCTCTAACCAGTGGGCATTTTGATGGACCAGCAGTTCACAAATTCTAGTGGTCCGCTGGGCCAGTAAAAGATTTATTTATAATTCTAACACTGCATATATACACTCATACAGCTCAAAAAGTACCAGGATTGCAGCTGTAGTTAATGTGCTGAGTGTGGGATACTGGAGTTCTGTTTACAGGTGTGATGGTGGTGGGTTTGCTGTATGTCATGCGCAGTCTCAGGTCTTCATGTGCTTTCATTTTTGCATTATAATGGCTGATATGAACAAGCAGCGAGTAACAGTTACGAAGGCTACTCACCCTTCTTCGTAGTTAGGGAGGTTCCCCTCCTTTTAGTGACATTTCAAACACGTTTTCAAAAGCTTGTGTTTCCACCTGCAGGTCAAAGGTTCAATAAGCTGCTCTGCTGAGCAGCGTAGCCCTCATAATTGCAATTTACAATTATGCATGTGAATTAAAAGACAGCAGAATGAACATTGAAGCTCATGAAGCTGTATTAGTATACAAGCAGCAAGTAGGCATCAAATTTTGTCCAAAACTTGGGCAGACTGTTAGAAATGTTTGAAATGTTACAAAAGGCATTTGTAGAAGAAGTTCTAAGAAATTAAAAAAAAAATTGAATGGTTTAAGAGATCTAAAGAAGGTCAGACATCAACTACAGATAACCCTCATTTTTTGAATGCTCATCAACATCAAAAACAGAAAATTTCATTGCTCATGTGAATGATTTAAATAGAAGTGACTGACAATTGACTGTTAGGGAGGTATCTAGTGAAACTGATATCGCAATAGGGTCATGTCATGTGATTTTGACTCAGGGTTTGGGGATGAGAAAAGTGACCACAAAATTTGTGCCTAGGCATAATTAAAAAAGAGCACGATGTTGCAATTTGTCAGGCATTTAAAAGTGGTGCAGCAATGTTCCCGTACTTTATGGAAAATATTATCACAGATGATAAATCCTCTGTCCACGGCAATGACCCTGAAACAAAATCCAACCATATGAATGGAATTAAAACTGTGTATAAATAAGGGAAAACCCAAAGTTATGGTTTTTAAGCGAGGAATTGTTCGTACTGAATGCAAGATAAGCCTTAATGGCAGAGAGATTGGCTAGTTGAATGAGCTTGTATATTTAGGAAGTATGTCTGACAAAGAGAACGAATTAGATGGCAAAATTAATAGGCGAGTGAATTCTTCATTGAAAGTCATAGCTGCCTTAGGAGGATTTGAAAGGAATGATGGATTCCCAAGGAAGTTCTGAATGGCTGTGTATGAAAGTGTAATTGTTCCTACTCTGATGTATGGCAGTGAAATCTTGGTACTGCAGAAAATACGTAGGAGTTGTTTGTGTGTTGGGGAGATGTGTTGCTTACAGGGGGGTTTGTGATAAGACACGTGCTGATCATGTGAGGAAGGAAGATATGTTGCAGAAGTGTAATGTGAGGCAAAATTTTGTTAGTAAGGTGGAGACTTGTATTCTTAGGTGGTTTGGCCATGTTGAAAGAATTAGTGAAGATGTGCTGACTAAGGCAATTTTTTCAGCCCAAGTGGCAGGAAAGAAAGGTAGAGGAAGGCCAAGGAAATCATGGGAGGACCAGATTCAGGAGTGTCTGCATGAGAAAAAGATTATAAGTATGAAGTACAAAAGGTCTTGTGTGCAGCGTGTCATGGATGTTAATGAAGCTTGAGTGGTGTGCAGGGATCGTTGTAAATGGAGACATTTGATATGCCAACAGTAAGTAAATTCTTGTTCTATCAATTAAATGTGTACTTGGCACAGTGTCTTTTTTTGAGAAGCTCACCTCTAAATCTCAGAGAACAGCTTAATGATACATATGTACTAGTACATTAAAAAAGTTCCAGAACTTTTTGAATATTTGCCAAATGTCTGTGAATTACATCATTCCCCGCTGAGCAAGCAAAGGGCATTTGAATGACCAGCCAGAACCGGTTTTATCCAGATACAACACGTACATCGTATGTGCATAGTTCGTGATTACAGGCATTCGAGGCTCTCTGTCGCTAGGACAACGATGTCGAATTTTGAACAGCGTTCAAGTGTAAAATTTTGTGTTCTTCTCGGAAAATCTTTCACTGAGACTTTTCAAATGATTAAGTCAGCGTACGGTGAGAGTGCAATGAGCCGAACTAGAGTTTAGGAGTGGCGTCGACGATTCATAAATGGGCAACAGAGTATCAAGGATGCTGAGAGGCCAGGACGACCTTCAACATCTGCAATAGATGAACAAATCGCCATTGTCAAAGAAATTGGAAAAAATGACCGTCAAAAAACTGTTGCAGCGATTGCGGAAGTTGCCATGCCATTTTAACAGAGAAACTGGGCATGCATCACGTGTGCCAACAAATTGTTCCCAAAAACCTGACACAATAAAAAATGGATGAGCGCATGCAAGTTTGCAGGGATAACATCAGTGCAGTGGATTCAGATCCCAATCTCTTGAATCGATTGATCAGTGGCGATGAGACTTGGTGCTTTCTCTACGACCCCCAATCCAACCAACAGTCAAAAGTATGGAAATCACAGTCATCACGATGACCAATAAAGTTCAAGGCTGACCGCTCCAAAGGAAAGGTCTTGTTAACAGTTTTCTTTGATGGCAAGGGGGTCGTACACAAGGAATTCCTTCAACATGGTCATACAGTCACTAAAGAAGAGTGCGTCAACATCCTGAAACATCTCCAAGAATCTGTGAGATGCAAGTGACCCGATCTTTGCTCCATCACAACAATGCGCCGGCTCACAGAACCCTCCTGGTGTCCGATTACCTGTCCAAACATCACATTCCCGTTTTTTCACAACTAGCTTATTCCCCTGATCCTGATCTCGCACCGTGTGATTTTCCTTTTTCTCTGGATGAAGAATTTGCTTAAGGGCGATGCTTCTCAAGTTCTGAAAAAGTGCAACGAGCTGCAACGGAGGCGCTGTAGGATGTAGCAAAAGAAGGCTTGCAATCTGCATTTAAAGCTTTGTATGAGTGCTGGCAAAAATTCATAGTTGCACAGGGTAACTACTTCGAAGGAAACTCCGCATAAACAGGTAATATCTGTACTCATTCTTTTTTAATATAAAAAGTTCTGGAACTTTTTGAACGTACTGGTATGTATGTATGTATGAATGGAAGACAAAACCTCTCCTTGACCACAAAAACTTCAGCGGATGAAATCATATGTGAAGGTGTGTTAAAGTTGTGGGGCATTTTGAATTCACTCAAATGGGGCAGACTGTAAACACCAGACTTATTAAAAGGTTTTGAAAAGACTAAGTGAAAAAATTCAGCTGTAATGTTCACGGCAATGAAAGTCTTAATTCTGGCTGTTTAATCATTTTAATGCATTGCACACTTAATGTGGTCAGTCTGTGAGTTCCTGATCAAACAACAGATCTCAGTGGTATCACACCTGCCATATCACCTGATTTGGGACTTCTTTTTGTTTTCCAAATTGAAAAACATTTGAAAAGTATGGAGATTTGAGAGCATAAACAGCATCGAGATTGTGGCACAGGATTGGGGTTCCCCTACCCCAAAAGACTTCCAAATATACTTTAGAAAGTTACAAAAATGCTAGGATTAGCTCAGAAGAAGAGTATTTGGATAGGTTTGAATAACTTATAAGTGGTTTTGTATTTTGAATTACACTGCCGGACAATTGCTAAGGACGGATGACAATAGCAATGATAGCAACCATAAAATGGAAGGCAAGAAAATGTGGAAATTAGCATAAGTGCGGGATACAGTAAGACGTGTTGTGCATATGCAAATTTTGGATTGCCGAACTTGTTCGTGACGTCATAGCGCTGATAAGAGATATAAAGGATTTGACGCATATTGACCGTTGTTGTTCAAACGCAAAGTTGAAAGGGAAAGAATCAATTGATGAACTTGCAATTTTCAGTATGTCTTCCCGACATCACCTAGATGATTTTATGCGTGACCGTATTATTGGGAAGATTGAAGGGCGAAAAATAACAGATGTTGCCAGGGAGTTCGACATCAGCCACAGTGTTGTTTCAAGGCTTTGGAAATCATTTCAAACAAATGGAGAGTGTAGCAAACGTCACAGTGGAGGTCGTGTTCGCAGTACGACACCTGCAGAAGATCGGTACATAGTGCTATCAACAAAAAGACACCGGCGCAGCACAGCTAGTGAGGTAGCAAATCAGTTTATAGCTGCTACTGGCAAGCGGATCTCCCGAAAAACTGTCGCCAGACGTTTGCATGAAGGAGGACTATACGCTTGCCGTCCTGTTGTGTGCATCCCATTGTCCAGACATCACCGTACCGCCCGTTTGCAATGGTGCCATCAACAGGGCAATTGGACTGATAATGACTGGTCTGCTGTCCTCTTCTCAGATGAGAGTAGATACAGTCTATCGTCTGATTGTCGACGACAACTGATCTGGCGTGATAGTGGTACTGCATATTGTCCAGCAAACATACAGGAAAGGGACCGATATCCGACATGTAGTGTCATGGTATGGGCTGGCATCATGATCAATGGCCGTATGTCCCTCTATGTGCTTCCAACTGGGACTATGACTGGCCAACGATACATTAATGATGTTCTGCTACCTCATGTTCGCATGTTCCGTGGTGCTGTCGGTGATAGATTCCTTTTCAAGACGACAACGCAACATGTCATCGAACAGTCGCTGTCCAGGAGTGTCTTGAGAGCGAGGATATTCAACGCCTCGTATGGCCAGCACGTTCTCCAGATCTGAATCCCATTGAAAATGTGTGGGATGCTTTGGGAGGAGTCTTGCTGGTCGCCAATGCCCTCCAATAAACAAGGACAACCTCATCCGTGCACTGACAGAGGAATGGGATAAATTACCCCAACAGCTGCTTGATAATGTTGTGCAAAGCATGACACGACGTGTGGAATCTTGCATCGCCCTCCATGGTGGCCATATCCCGTATTGACATCTTACGCCAGAACGCCTGTGGACTGTAATTGCATTTTTTTCACGTTCACGTATTCTGCACAAAATGGCCTGTTTGTCCCTTGAACACGTTCCAAAGCCTTCTGGATTTCAGAGCACAATAAATTGTCTTTCTTGTAATGTCCTGGCATTCTGACATTATTTTATTTCACTTGGCATCCAACCACACTTACTTTTTTATGCGCTATATAGCCGTTTATGATCCGTCCTTAGCAATTGTCCAGAAGTGTGTAAATATAGTCTAGGCACATTTTGAACAGCCTTATATTCATGCATTATCATTATCAAGAATTATCAGTCCACTGCAAGGTGAAAGTCTCCCCAAGTCTCTTCACAGCTTTCTGTCTTGAGCCTGTCTTCTCCATGTCACTCCACCATGCTTTCAAATTTCAACCACCCATCTCCCACATGGTCTTCTGGGTCTTTTCATGTCCCTTTGAATCCAGTCTAGTGTTTCTGTTGTCCATTGGTGGTCAGTTCTTCTAGCAATATGTCCAGCTTGCTGCCATTGCATGGTTTTTACCCTGATCATGATGTCACCAGCTCTCGTTGTTTTCATCGTCCATGAGTTTTGCTTTCTATCTTTCCTGGTTATACAAGCCATGCACTCCCCCCTTCAATGCTTCTTTCAGTTGCCTGCAGCCTCGGAACATTTTTTTTTTTTAGTTAATGTCCTAAAAAAGACATTCAGAGGCTGCAGGCAACTATAAAGAAAGCATGGAGAGGTAAAAATATACTGTGAATAATAGAAGGGGAGAGGGATATACTTTTTGAACAAACCTTACATACCTATGTATGCATGTGAAATCTATTCAGAAAGTATCACCTTCCCGTAATATTTGCAGTATATTCGTTTGCAAAATTCTTATACCAGTAACATAACATGGCATAAAAACACACACTCACACACAAAATAATATAGCTCAGTATGCATCATTTTCCCTAGATACTAAATATCATCTTGTTAGTATATGGTATACTGATGTGATGCTGACCGATTACCAATATCAGTCCAGTTAAATGACTGTGACGCTACTAGGGAATACAGTTGGTCACAGCAAATAAAAAAAAAAAAAAAAGGTTAATGGCTATACAGTTATAGTGGTTGATAATGTACACATCACTGTGCAAAAGTGAACTTGATTGTTAATGACTTTGTGTTAACAGATGAAATAGCTTATTTCTTTGTTCTGAAAGTGCTTTCCTGTTAAAATACTTCATTACTACTATATAATGAGTTAATTTCAAAATTACCTTTGTATGTCTACTTTGTAACATTAGGCTGTTTGCAGTTTGTATATTCAAGTTCTGTTTGAAAGTTTAACTTTGAAGCTGTGAATACCATTTTTTAAATTTATGATAAGTATGCATCTGGGACTGTATGTTTGTATCCTTTTCTTGTATCTTATTCCCAAAATGCCTTTTAATTTTTAAAGATGATGATCTGTTTGGTTCGATGGAGAGTGACAACATAACAGAAGACAACTCACCATTTCAGAAGAAACCTGGTGGTTTGTTTTCAACTGATTTGGCTTTCACAAATGGAAAAGATGTAAGTCTTTTTTTTGTTATTATTTTATGTATTTGATGTATATCTGTAGTTGTATGAAGTTTTCAAAGAATGTATCCTTAATCTTTCTCAATGTGCTGCTTCAGAACGAAATGTACTCACACTTCCAAAATACATTAGGAACACATTTCTTAAAATCTTACATCTCAAAATGTCCTTTGCATGTTTGAACTTATCTTTCAACCGAAAACATTGCAACGCTCCTAGCTATTACTTCCCCACCAAAATTTACTTTGCCCAGCTACTATCTTCGTAATCTGTCTCTCTCTGGGTTCGAACCCACGACTAGGACGTTAAGTGCAGTGGACAGATTTTGAAATAAATTTACAAAAAAACAAATAACAAATCATACACAATTTACGCTGCTAAACCCATTTTATGTCATTCAATAATTTTAGTACAAATACAAGTCAATTATTTCAGAACACATTAAACTGAAGTTAAATTCCAACATACTGTAAATGTTCACCCTGTTTGCTTCATCAATTATTTTATCACACAAAACAGGCAATACAATTCCAATAACACCAAATATTTAAACCACATTAATTAATAGCTTGTCATTTCTTGAGACAACATTCAAGATTAAAGCACATAAACACCCCAAAGCACAAGAATATTAACTCTGGGTATGTAAGCACTGTTAATTTGAAACTCCCAATAATACAACGTGCAACAATAAACACCCCTTGAGAATACGCTAATTTCAAATAACTTTCAATTATTCTACAGTCCTATGTAAACTCTGCCAGCAACTATTAATTATATAAAGGTAAAAAAAAAAGAACTTTTACACTCATGTACTGGGATCTAATGGTATTCTTCTGACGGGCTCAGCCCACACACAACAGGCCAGATGAGAAGAAAAGTTCCCACACAATCTCCATGCTCTCCCAGCAATGAAAAAGACGCTACGACTTTTACTGCTTCCAACTCTCAAGAACAATCAGGTACAAATTCCGAGTCCTCGCAGCATGGCAGAACGGAAAGCAACTTCACTACTTCTGATACTCAAGAACAATCAGGTAGAAAGTCCGAGTCCTCGCAGCATGGCAGAACGGAAAGCAACTTCTGCACCTGTGTGCCACACGCAGAGCAAATGTGCAACAATTAAAAAAAAAAAAAGGACCAGCCACGAGAGATAAAAAATCACCAATATATAGTTCCAAGAGATCCTGAGCTCCAATCAAGCCACTCCACTACGAGGGGCATCAGCTCCTGTACATTTTTGCATATAAGAATCTTCCACTCTCAGATCCTCTTTCATAACTCACTTAATCAATTCCAATTTATACAAATAAAATGCACAACAATTTCCTTTACATAATAAACAATTTATACAATCATAATTTCCAACTTCAGTACGTGAGCGACTACAAATTTTCTAACGACGTTAGCAACTACAAATTTTCTAATGACGTAATTTCTATCCCAACGACTCCAGGCCATGGCACCAGGACTAATCCACCAAGACGTCACAACATTTCTTATAGTTCTGGAAGTTGTAGTAAAAGACTTGTATATTAAACATGCAAAAATTTGTGATTGTTATTAAGTATATGTATGCACTGCACACATACTTCCTTTTTGAATGTGATTAGATGTCTAGAGATATGTTATGTGATCAGTCATCAGCTATGCAAAACATTAATTCATTGTCGTGACATTTTCTCTGGAGACTTGTTGAGAAAACATCATACTCATGCCCAAGGCATATTTGGGATGTATTCTTTGAAAACTTGAGTTTCAGATCATAATTACTTCATGGTTCGTACGCTCATTGAAGTACTTCCAAACATTGAAATAACCTTTAATGCCAATTCTCTTATGTTTAGTATTTCTCAGTGAGAAAAAAGTTTAAGCAATTCTTCTCCACTCTCTGATCGAGCTCTAAAAAATTTCATCTGCTAATTCCATGTGATAAACGGGGTTTGTACATTCAGTGCCAACATTTAACAGATTGTTGAACAGGTGTGTGCTTGTTTATACCTCTCATCAAAGTTATTGATGAAAGTGTCTAGCTAGCTCAGGAAAAAATCCTTTAAAATCTATAGTCATTAAATATTGTCACTTCATCAAAAAGCTCCCTGCAAGATTCGAAGTGAGTCAAACTGTTTCTTTCTAGAATTGAATTTAATAATGGCAGCTTATTTATGAAAACTAGCTATGCTGCTGAAGTGGTCTTTTCCTCGGAGATCAATATTTAGCACATTCAGATGTTGCATGATATTAGTTAGGAAAGCTAGTGAGATAAAAAAAGTGACACCACTGAGATGTTTAGTTAAATCAGTATCACATTTCATTTCTTCCAGTAAAAAAAGAGATAAAAGTTCTTTCCAGAGTTGAAAAAATCTCACTAAACATTTTGCAGCACTCAACCAACAGATGCAATTGTGCAAAAGCAAATCGCCATATATGGCAAGTCATGATGTAATCAACACAGCTATCGGACATCTGAATTGACTGTATTGTTTCTCACGTAATATCAGTCGCATCAGAAAACTTGAAAATTTTGCCGCCCTGGAGCAGGAAATACAATCAGTTCAGCGATGTCTGATTGCTGTGTTGATTATATCATGATGTATTGGCCACATATTATGAGAAGAATATTTCTTCCACATTGTTTATATTTGGCAAGTTCATTTAAAATTGTCTGAAATGCACAGGAACACAGTTTCTGCCACTAATTAAAATAGTTATTTTCACTATTTTTTTCCATTTTATGTAGTCCCAGAAAAGACCCACATTATGCTTGTTGTAATACAATGCAGTATGTGAAACATTTCAGATTTGATTCCATCTCATTTGAATCAAAAATTAAATTAATTTTATTCTTGATATTCGTGGTGCATGTGGCCCAGGAGTTACCAGTTGGATAGCAATGCATTAGATTATTTATTTGTTAATTCCTTTAAAAAATATCAAAACTGAATTTAAAAAATTGCCTGTTATTAAGATTTTATCCTGCTTCTGCAGAGAATTTTCTTTATGTCTTGTAACATGGAGCAGTTAGGCACTATTGCCTGATACACTTCTGCTTAGAGAAACATCACATGAGAACCAACCAAACAGTCAGTCAAAGCCCTTTGTTGGTTGTTTTTCTTGCAACATGTTTCTTGGAATAGGAGCCTATTCAAGCATTGAGCTTAGTTACATTGTGTTGTAGAAGAGAGAAAAGCTGAAATTAATCAACTGACAGATTTTTCTGGAATAGGTGATGAGGAAAAAGGGGTTCGTAAATACACCAAGGTACAAGTAGGTACTACGGCAAGTTCATTTAAAATTGTTTGGAATGCACAGGAACATAGTAAAATCCCAAATTTTATTGGCGATAAAGGGTAATTTTTATTTGCATAATTTTATTTATGCCAATAAAATTTGAGGATTTTACTAACGTAGTACCTACTTGACAGATTTTTAATTACATATGAACTGTTTCTATGGGAATGTATTAAACAATTTTATGTGGGCTGTATACTACTGAAGTTTATAAAAGTTCATGGAATTATGTAATGTGCCTCGTGCAGTTAGTTGTTTTAAATAAAAAGCAAATAATTGTGTAAAGATCAGTTATTTAAAGAATTTATTAATGCGGAAATGGTAGGTATGTAACCCCTTCATCTCAAAATGGTTTAGATCACTGCTCTGGAAAAATTTTTAAGACCACCTGGAAGAAGTCATGGACTCTTTTTTTTTTTTTTTTTCCTCCTTTTTTTTTACGTTTGGGTGAGAACTCCAGGCATGCAGTTAGAGCAAAAAGGATTAAAGGTATAAAGTTTGCTACTGGCTGCAGATAGAGTTTGTGCTGAATCAGAAGAGTTGGAGAGATTTTATAACTAACCAAGATTAATTTCTTTTTGCTTTCTTTCTGGAGTGGGTGTTTGTGTTTTGTGCCGCTTCAGTGGAAACAGTCTGGATATTTGCATTTGCAGACATGAAAAGTTGATGATGATGTCCTTTTGCATCTTAAGATATAAATGAGTATGGTTTTTTTGGGGTTTTTTTTCTCTTAAAAATTCAGCAAGCTGTGAGGTACATGGATCCTGTGATCATGTTGATAATTTTTGTTCATCTTATTTATAAACTATTTCATGATAGATCAGGGTGGTAATGCTCAGACAAAATATTATTATACTGTTGTGTGTGCATAAACTCTGTGTAGTTCAGCTTTTATTTTCAGTACATATTTTATTATGTAATTTACTTATTTGTATATTTATTTGGTGAAGGATGCATCTGATGATGATCTGTTTGGAACTAGTGAGAAAATCCCCAGTATTGCTCCAAAAATTGAGCCTGTTTTTCCTCCAGTTGGTAAGTAGTTTATTTCTAAAGCCAGTGTCTCGTAAATGATAAAAGACATCCTTGTGCAAATTATTTGAAACAAAGTGCTGTTTTTGCTTCTTTTCATTCGATTAGATTTCTCATGCTGAAATATGCCCCAATATAAGCAATATCGTATTTGTTCGCCAAAGGTGTTGAACAACCTGCTGTAACCACCACGTTGGTTGGCAAATTGCGATCACTACGTCACCAGTATTGCATTAGACGTTCAGTACCTTCATTTGTGATGGGCATGTAACCAAGAAAGCTCACACAGATCATTACTTTGTATGAACACAGATCCAAGACCTAAAGGGATATTGCTAAAACAGTCGATATCAGCGTCACAACTGTCAGCCATGTCATAAGTTTGAAGAATAAAACTGGATCGATTTATCCAAGTAAAAAGCAAATGTGGACAAAAAAAAAAAAGAAAACAATGCCAAGAGATGATGCCTACTTGATTCAAGAAAGTGAAAACGGGAAGACTAGTGGTGCACTGAACAGAGATTTGAAAAAGAAAGGAATAGAGAGAGATCAGCTCTTGAACTGTGTACTGATGACTTCTGGCATATGGTCATAAGGCCTGACGACCTGTGATGAAACAACAACTGATGAGACTGATGAAAGAGAAAAGATATAAGTGGGTGCTGAAATATAAACACTGGACCAAGGAACATTGGAGAATAGTGTTGTTCAGCGAAGAAAGTCATTTCTTTGTCAAGGCCAGTGGAGTCTGCATGTTTGGATGTCACCAGAAGAAGCACATCAAGCAGACTGTGAAACATCCACAAAAGTAGATGTTTTGTGGATGTTTCAGTTACTTCAGTGTTGAAAGTTTGCATCCAGTCGAGAGGTATGATTCATTCACCACAGTACCTCAAAGTTCTTCAAAGGAGAGTTGTTCTTGAGATGGCAAAGGGTTTCTTGATTAATCTGGCATCTTTTACCAGGACCTTTTTCTTTGCTGCATGTTAAAAATGGTGAAGAACTTCATACACCAGCACCATATAAATGTACTTGACTGGCCTGAGAACTCACCAGATATAAATCAGATCGAAAATCTTTGGTCAATTTGCAAGAGTCGTCTTTGTGAAATGGACTGCACTGCCACGAATAAGCTCATCCAAGCCCTGATCAGTTGTGGTACAGGGACCCAAAAATCAGCACTAAAGGTTCAAATTTGGTGGGCTGCATGCAAGGACATGTTCAGATGTTACTGAGAGAAAGAAGTGGCCATATCATGTGTTAGTGAGACAAGTTAACATTGAAATTTTTGTACAAATTGAAATAAATAAGTTTTTTTTTCATTTTGGTGTGCTTGTTTCAATTAAATTGTACAAGGATGTAACTTCTCTTCTATAATTTAAATATGTAACTGTGAAATTTCCAAATGCTAAGTGTTAAATATAGTAAAAATTATTAAATTTCTCAACTTGGAGCTTGGTTTTAGGTGTGCCATTACCTTCAGTAACTTGTCCATATGGAAAACTTCTCAGAAAATTATGCTCTGGTGTGCACACCAAGACTAAAGTTGTGAGATGTAGGCTGACACATGTTAAACTTTTCCAAGTGCGCTCAAAGTATCACATTGAAAAATTGCTGTCATTGTAACTTCAGTTAATTAAAATATAATAAAATTATTTGAATTAAGACTATAAACGATGAAAAGATCTTTTAAAAGAATTTGGATGATATAGTAAAAGAAATACTCGAAACTTTCCAAGTTCTTTTAAAAGTTCTTTTCATCATTCATAGTCTTAATTCAAATAATTTTATTATATTTTAATTAACTGAAGACAGCAATTTTCCAATGTGATACTTCGAGCGCACTTGGATGACCACAACCGTTGACTGAACAATGTAGAGAGCGGGAATAATGACCTATGCTGAAGAAAGGTAAGAACAATATAAAAACTATGTTCAATTTATAAGTATGTTCAATAATTACATATATTTCTCAAAATGCAATGAATAATGCTCCCAGGTGGCTAAAGCTATCAATTAATGTGTGAAACAGTAAATGGCAGCACAACATAATTGTTGTATAAACTTTAATGATTTATTTTATAGAGCCACGTAATATGGTTCAAGGTTTTGAACAAAGGATAAATGTAAATTGCATGCTTTACGTCAAATTCTAAACAATAGTTGTAGAAACCTGGCCAAAATTCTCCTGTAGAAATAGCTTGGAACTATTTTGTAGCATGTATAGTCGGATTTTTTTTACTTTGCACTTGATGATAATGGAATCGGCTATGTTTGGGGGTGCAAGCATTTTGGGTGCGACGTGTTGAAGGAGGTGATTTCCAATGCTCAGTGACAACAGTCGAGAACTTCCCTAGTCACTTGTTCTCTGTGGGGCTAAGATTTTAAGACCCATTACCATGGCAGTCCCACCCTTTGGTTCATACCCCACCCACTCCATTGTTGTCTCCCCTATTGTCTCACATTGCTTGCTGGGGAGAGAGATCTCACTGTTCCCTTAAGAAGGATCACTTAAGAGACAAAGAAACCCTCTTCCCCCTTTCAGATTAAGCAATTCTTACTTCCATGCTTCCACAATAATTTTGCCCTAGGGTGAGATTACTACAGAACCCTTCACCTGCTCCCTTCTTGCTGCAAATCACATGTGTTTAGACCCAGGAAGTGTTTGCTGCACCCCCAAAATCAGGCGATTCCATTATCAAGTGCCAAGAAAAAAAAAATCCGACTATAGTAACACACAAAGAGCTGTAGTCTGAAATTTAAACAAACCTGCCACCAACTGTAGTGAAAGGATGCACATAACACTTTGGATGTACATCTTTAAAATTTCGGCACAACTTATTAATCTTGTTGCTTCTATTCTCCCATAGTTGTTCTCCTGCATAGGTTTGAAATATTAGTCTGATTTGATAAAGCTACCTGTAGGTGTGTGTAAGATTGACTCATATAAGTTTCTACACCAACAAAAAGTGGATTTTTGTAATAGCTTCTACCATGTTTGGCTTGAGGTTATCATAGTTGGTGCATTAGTGCAATGAAATATTATGTTTATGCAGAGTGTAATGAAATATTGCTGTGCAAGAGTGTAACGAAATAATATTACATAACAAGAAATTAACTAGTGCTGTGTGAGCTTATGACACGGTATACTGAGAGATCAAATTTCAACCATGGTTTCTTAAACAGTGGTTGAAAAGTTTAAAAACTAAATAAATGAATTAAAAATTTGCAAATTTGAATTTCAAAAACAGGCTCTAAGGTGCTTATCCTCATGTTTTTCTGCAGTTTCTGCCAAATTTCAAGTATGTTCAGTAGTTTCTTCTATAGGCAACTGACAGACAGACAGACAGACAGACAGACATGATGATTTTATTATTACAGACAATATTAAAAAAAATCAACAAAGGAATTATTAAGGAAGATTCCCACATTGGTTAAAAACCACCTTAGCATGCTAATTTCAGATTCCTGAAGTGCAAAGCTTGCTATTTCCAGCAACATTTCAAGAACTTTTTCAGTATAGAACAGTCATAAGAATTCAATGTGTTGGTCTCATGTGTGTAAGATTTTTGTACAGTATCTCTGAAATGTGTTCTGATGTTCTAGTTTTGATGTGAATACGTCTTTAAAATCAGACCAGTACTAGGTGGCCAGTACGGAAATTTGAGCGTTACAGGAAAATGGACATTGTGTTCGGTCTAATAATTTCTATATTATCAACGTGAACCAAACCAACCTAGTATCATTCGATAGCTAAGGGAACAAAGACTTGTTAGTGACCTTAAGTTCATGCACCGCGATGAGCAGGAGGTAAGGGGAGGCGTGGTTTTGAGGACTTTCTGCTGCGCCACGCAAACTTCAAAACAGTATTAACTCGAGACTGCGAAGCGCTGCAATGTCAAAATTGGTCTCAAACAAAAGCTAACATTGAGATCTGCCGATTTAAGACATTAGAAATGAAATCGAATACAGTGTTGGTTGTAAAATTTTGGATTGCAGTTTAAATTTTTTTTAAATTCACATTGTTGGCATATACTTGTCGAAAAGCCAAGCAGAAATGCATTGAACGTAGTCTACGCGGAAAAGCAACTCTTCAGCTTTCGATAAACACTGCAATGTCCGCAGTAGAATGCATAAGAAAGTATCGGGAACAAAAGAAAATTTCTGTTGCGCAGCATGCTAGCGCTTCGGCGGCAGCAACGCTTGAGCCCATGGACGTGGAGGATGAAAACAATTTTGCCCATGCTTTGGAACACGGAAATGATGAAATGAAAGTGAATTTCGAGAGAAGAAGTGTTGGAGATCGGTGAGTGAACATTTCAAGAACACGTTTGTGAGCAGTCCGTTCGGTCATTTGTGCGGAGTTTGCACCAGACTGTTGTTTCTGAAGGATTTGAAGCCACTGAAGCCAAAACATGTGGATTTGCTTGAAAACACGTTTCCTGGTAAAAACGTAGCGAAGTTCAAGTTGTGCAGTACATGTTGTAAATCATTGGACAGCAACAAGATTCTGAAGTTGTCTCAATTGAACAGTTTCAAGTATCCACCGGAACCGATTTGTAAAGAAGTTGGTGGTGAAGGCTTTGCTTCAATTCTTGGTGAATCAACTGTTGTACAAGCATTACAACATCCAGATCAATTGGGGAGCATTCGACAAGAGCGAGCAGATGGATAGTGAGTGTCCGATCGAATCCATGGAGCCTGTTTGTTTCCTGCTTCTCTTACCATAGACCAATGATTAGTGAACTTGTAATTGACTACTAAATTTGTCTTTCTTTCATTTATGCACCCAAATAAATACTATGCGCTAACGAGACATATTCACGTAAAACCTTGTGGCCTTGCTCTGACACAGCCTACCCGATTTTTTTATGATATCCTCAAGGTTTTATACTATCATCAGGAGAGAAAACAACAGTTTTAATATTCCTCAGTATTCAGGTGCTTGTTTTGCTGTTGATATTACTGTATAACTAAGGTTTAGTAACATTTCTAAAAAGTATAAATCAGCTTTAATTTGCTGTGTATATGTATGCCATATTATTATGTGAATCTTTCAGTTCAGTCATCTAAAGAAACAGAGAAGAAAGAACCTAATTTATTTGCTGAGAGTGAGGACGAGAGTGAAGACATATTTACTACCTTATCTTCAAAAAGTCCTTTTCTATTCCACCACCCTCAAGTGCAACTTTAAAAGTATGTTGGTGTTTTTAATAGAAAATATTTGACCTTCAATATATTATAGCAGATGGCATCTACTATTTAGTCTTCTATTCCACACATTTATGTTTATCTTTGGATATAATGTCAAGCACTTCATAAAAAGACCAAACAAATTAAGCCCAGGTGGGTATTAATCCTAAAATTGTACAACAACTGTGTAAAAATATTCATTTACAAAAAAATAAAACGAAAAAACACGCAAATGTACTCACTTCTTGTTTCATGAATCTAAAAACTCAACAGTCAAATGAATTTGGGCTTCAGATTTCAACTGTGATGTTAAAATTTATGCATTAATTACAGAATCATGTGGTATTCAAAATAAATTATTTTTTGTTTCATAATGACCAGGTGGTAGTCCTTAGCATGCCAGTTTAGTTAAGGAAACAATGGGGTAACTAAATAAGGAAAAATATATTTTTTTTTTTTTTTTTGGATCACCATATTTTGATTATTTATTTAGGAATTAAACGTTCAATTTATAAAATTCAATGGAATCTGATTAAATCATGCTCGCTGTGAATGATTCCTCAGTTATAACATCAGTGCAAATTTCAGTCCCGAAAAGCTGCTGTTTAGAGTCAATAGTTAACTACCTTGCTTATAACACTACCACTAAAAATGTCAGCCTCAGTTCCATCACTTTCATATTCTTTTCAGCTCTTATCATCTGTAATGTAAAACATGCAAAACTACCATATTTTTCAGTGTATAAGATGAGACTATTTTCTTCAGAAGTCCAGACCTAGACTTTTATGCCACTTCGACTTATCTATTGATCAGTCACTAAAATTTTTCAGTGAGTAAAAAAAGATTAAATAATTGTGTCTTAATTCAGTTGTCAGACCTGCCAACTGTTACAATTTTATCGTATTTAGTAGGATAAATCATGCTGCAGTACGCTAATACGATTTTTTTTAAATAGTCATCTTTTTCCTTTTTCAGACAGAAGCCTTGTAGCAGAATTGGGCTGACGGGCGACGTACATTGCAAATTTATTTTGGTCCGGCAAACAAAAACGACATCCCCAAAACTCTATTAAACCATCTTGCAGACTCCTATCATAGGTGCAAGTTTTCCGTCTTTCAAAATTTCCAAAAAACGGAAGTTAGTGAGGATTTCTACCGTAATCGTAATTTTTTTCTCGTGAAGGACGATGTACGTCACAGAATTATTTTGTACTCCTCCCCATAGCAGAATCACGTCGACGGCCGACGTACATCACAGATTTATTTTGTACTCGTCCCCGCAGAAGAATCGTGTTGACTTGCATCACAGGTTTATTTTGTACTCATCCTCGTAGAAGAATCGTGGCGACGGGCGATGTACACCATAGGTTTATTTTGTACTCATCCCCGTAGCAGAATAGCGGTGACAGCCGACGTACATCACAGATTTATTTTGTACTCGTCCTCGTAGAAGAATCGCGGCGACATACATCGCAGGTGTATTTTGTACTCATCCCTGTAGCAGAATCGTGGTGACATACATCGCAGGTTTATTTTGTACTCATCCCTGTAGCAGAATCGCGGCGATGGCCGACGAACATCACAGATTCATTTCCTACTAATCCTCGTAGCAGAATCGCGGCAACGGCCGATGCACATCACAGATGTATTTTGGTCCTGCAGACAAAAACACATCCCCAGAACCCGATTAAACCATCTTTCAGACCTCCCAAGATGCAAGTTTTTCGCCTCTCAAAATTTCCGAAAACGGAAGTTAGGCGGAGTGAGGATTTCACCCGTGATCGTAATTTTTTTCTAATAATTAACAACATAAAAGTGTTTGCTGATTAGATTTAATTAGTTTCTCAATAAAATTGTGATGTAGGGAAACAATTCCTAAATTCTCATCATCAAGAATTTATACAGCTGAAATAGGCTTCAAAAATTATCAGCATGTGTCATGTTACGATTTTTCTATCTGAGTGTTACGTTTTTTGGTTCTGAGAGGTTGGCAGGTCTGAGTTGTGCTCAGATCACAACTGAAACACAATATTACATTCATAAGAAACCATTCTGAAAGCATATGAAATGTAGTGTTTCATTCACTAAGAACTTGTTTTAAAAGCTCCTGAAACTGACATTTCCATTCACCAGAAACACCATTGAAATTGCTGTGGACGATTTGGGGTGGCAGCTGCCGTCGTATATCAATGGCATCACCCATGCAATCGCTCCAAGACCCAGTGGGTGATGTTCATCCTTGGTAAATTGTGTGAAAGAAATGTTCTTTTCATAATACGTGGAAATACACCACAATTATCAACTGAGCAATCAAATATCTCTGAAATGACAGTATTTACTGTTTCTTATGTAATATTAATCACATCAGAAAACTTGAAAATTATGTCACCCTGGAGCAGGAATCGAACCCACCCAGGATGTCCTGAGTGGGTTGTCCCTGGATTTTCTGCCTGATTCCTGCTCCAGGACAATGTACGTGCAATTTTCAAATTTTCTAATATGATTAATATTACATGAGAAACAGTAAATACTGGCAGTTCAGATATATGTGATTGCAGAGTTAATAATTCACCCCTGGTTTTCCAAAGCTGCCAGGAACTACAATGAGTACTCCTCATTTATCTCATAACAACTAAATCTCTGAAACACATTGCTTCTAGGTAGTTGATCTGTAAGTGACAGTCGTGTTGACAACCGGTGGCACATGCACTTTAAGAACAGCAATGACCAGTGGCTAGTGAAGGCAGACTTTTTTTTTTTTTGTCTGTCTCTGAATTGTATATCTTAAGTGAATTATTTTACTGTGGAGTTAACTTTTTTACAGGTCCTATAGAGGTTATTATTAAAAAAAAAAAAAGTTGGTGGTCATATTTTCGAACTAAAGCCTAGTTCGTCATCAGGACTACATCACTGGAGTAGTTGCTGCCACTCAGTTGGAAGAGTCCAACCGCAATTATCGTTAATTGTGGTACTTCTTCTTCTTGCTATTTCGATCCCTTCTTCTAGTTTCCTCTTTACTAAGTTTGACTGGTGGGCGATTATTCTTACTGAGTCCCAATTTATGAAGTGCCCACTTGCTTGTATATGTCTGTCTAGCCCTGTTTTGTTACTGATGTTCCTAATAGCTGCTTGGTGTTCTTTCATTCGGACCTTAATACTTCTCCCTGTTTCTCCTGTATAGCTGAGTCTGCAGTTACAGTCAATGCAATATATTACTCCTTCTTGCAATTGGATGTCCACTTCTTTCTGCTTTAAAGCTGGCAGGAATTTCTTTAATTTGTTATTTAGATCTGGAGCAAGCCTGATATTATATTTTGCTAGAAACTCATAAACTGGATATGCCAATAAGACAAGTAGTAACCACTAAAGGTAGACCAGCTTAATAAATTTGAGCAACATTTGTCTAACATGATTAGACAAGAAATTAATTATGGACACTTTACTTTGAATAATACTTTTGATCAAGCAAATAAATTAAACATACACATCAATAAGAACACAAGAATGATAAGTTTGGATGCAAAAAAATATGATTCCTTCAATAATGTTGAGAAAATCGTTTACTAAGATAAACAGTTTCTTTGAACATAAAAATCAAAATTATTTCATAACGAAACATGGTATTATGGCCAATAATTTGTTATTCCTATTGAATTAATATTACAGTTCATTGATTTCAAGATTCAAGGGGAAAATTTACAGACAAAAACAAGGTTTATCAATTGGATCAACAATTTCTCCTATTCTAACAGAATACTATATAAGTTCTTTAGAGCAACAGATTTTTGCAGAAAATAAAATAGTACATACATATCACTAAGCTGTTCTTGAGATTCAGAGATTTGCTCCCTAGCAAAGAAGTACAAACTACCAGATAAATTTTAACTATTATTTACTTTAAAATAAAAATAAAATAGTGCTGCATCTTTATGTTAGATATGTGGATGATATACTTATTTTGTGTGATTCAAGCATGTGTTCAGCACAAACACGTACTGGATTTCTCTAATGCTTCGGATTCTAGCATATAATTTGAATTAGAAGAAGAAAAGAACAAAGAAATTCAATATTTAGACATAAAAATCATCAGACATACAGAAAGTCAGGATTTCATTCATAATTTCAAGAAAGAAAAATATAATATATTACTGAGTTATAACTTGTTCCACTCAAAAGCAGTAGAAATTAACACAAAAAAATTAATAACTAGAGCTAAATTACCTTCATCAGAAAAAAATCAAATGAAAGCTATGACTAAAATGGCAAAAAAGTTAATAGATAATAATTTTCCTCCAAAAAAAAAACTATCATAGTTTGTAGTTAAATTATTCATGTTATGTTTGTATCCTGTTATCAGTGTTGACTTTTTTGTATATTGAATAGAAAGAAATTTTGATTTTTTTGTCCTTCACTGATGTAATCATAAAATGTTAAAAATGTGCTGTACTGTTCTGATTTGACATGAAACTAACATGTCTTATACCTCTAATGTACGGTATCTAATCCTCGCAACACTCAACTTGGTAACATATTCTTGATGGAGGCACCAGGCAGTTCTTCATTGTCTTTGTTTCAGGGTGTCTGCTAGTCATGAAAATCATTCAAGTCACAAATTTAGAAAAGAATAATGAAAGTCATGGAAAAAAGTCACGAATTCAGAAAAGGGTCATGAAAGTCATGAAAAAGTCACTATGCCTTTACCTACAACCTGTTTAAGTAACCTTCTCTCTGAGTTTCCCCAGTTGTCAATTTATTATCTCTGTGTTCTGAATTTTGGGAGAGGTCTTCAATCCCTTCGCCCTCCCCTCTCCAGGTTATTTCCCAAAAGTGCAAGGCTCTTCATTGAGTACTTCTCATATCAAATTTATTTCTAAAAGCACTCTAACTTCTGGATTATTTTTTAGATAGCAGTTTTGTCCAATAAGCTGCTGAGCAAACAAAACTGTATTCTGAAGAACAATTTTTCTGCATTTTGCTCTAAACACTAGGGTCTATTTTTCGTAGTGGTGGTAGCTTTTTGTATGCAACATAGTGGTATACTCTTAGGTCAACTCAGAGTATGCTTCTTTATCCCTATTAAAGAACACTGCCATCAGTGTACCCAGCCAGTTCTCTTCCAACACGTTTAGTTCATGGTTGTTACTGAAACATTGTGGCCCTAAAAATTTCTGCAAGTGCAAAAACAAGTAGTAGTCACTTGGTGCTAGGGCCAGGCTGTGCAGTAAATGCTCAAACAGTTTCCACTTGAAATTCTCATGAGCAGCTGTATGTGCATGTATCTTGTGAAGCAAAACAATTCTGGAGTTTGGAGAGGCCACGTTGTCTTATGAATCACTCGTTTTTTTCCCCCATTCCACAGTAAGCTTCAGATATAATTGGTTGAAATGTGTGATTGTGTCACTTTGTTCTAGCTCCCTGTGGTGCTTGCTTGCCATATTGTCACTTCCATGAAGTGTCGTCTCTTTAATCTCATGTGAAGCTGCAGTGCAAGTTGTTTGAGTGCCATATTTCTAGCTACTTTGGTTTGTGATATACCAGTTGTGTGCAGTTGGAGTCACAACATTGTGTGAAATATTCCTGCTAGTCCAAGATAGCCATTTCTTATAACACATGTTTTCCTCAATAAAGGAGATTGATATCTGGCCTTCTTGACACCATTGTGCATTGGAATAGATGACTATAGAATAGGGAATCTTCAGTGCCATGGCAAAATTGTTTTGTATTATTGTCTGCCATGGCAAAATTGTTTTGTATTATTGTCTTTTTGCTAAGCTCCAGATTGCTTCATGTAAGTTTTATGCAAGGCAATTTTTTTATACCAGGTAATTTTGCCATTTCTTTGAAGATGTAACACACTGAAGAACACTTTTGAACAGTGGAACCCGTAGGACTTCATAAGATTTCACCCATTTTTGCAAAATATAAGACAAAGTACTATGATTCTTGCAAAAATTGAAGCTCCTGGAAGTTTTTGATGAACCCCTGAAAACCCTCTGGAAAAGTCCTGGAATTTATTTTGGTTAAATGTGTACGATCCCTAGTTTTAGTCGCATCAGAATTTTTTACAAACATGCATGCATACATATCACTAAGCTGTTCTCTGAGATTCAAAGGTTAGCTCCACAAAGAAATACAAACCACCGAAAAAAAATTTAAGCGATTATTTACTTACTCTTGCCATATCAAACTTCTTCATTTACAGTGAACTCGGCACACAACTTGGACTTAACTGACATTCATCACACGACGTACCCAAGACCTTCTATACTTCATACTCATAATATTTTTCTCGTGCAGGCACTCCTGATTCTGAATCTCCCATGACTTCCTTGGCCTTCCTCTGCCTTCCTTCCTGCCACTTAGGCTAAAAAAAAATCTTATCATTCATTCTCTCTCATCACTCATTCTTTCAACATATCCAAACCACCTAAGAATATTAGTCTCCATCATGCTAACAACATGTTTCTTCACATTACACAACTGCAAGACATCTTAATTCCTCACACAATCAAAACGTGTTTTTCCACTCCATGTAAGTAATGCATTTCTCCAGCACACAAGCGACTCCTATGTTTCTTCTGTAGTAGAACCCAGGTTTCACTGCCATGCATCAGAGTAGGAACAATTACACTTTCATATACAGCCATGCTGGACTCTTGAGAACCCATCATTCCTGTGAAAACCTCCTAAAGCAGCTATGACTTTCAATGAAGAATTCACTTGCCTACTAATTTCACCATCCAATTTGTTCTCCCTGTCAAACATGCTTCCTAAATACACAAACTCATTCACCTGGTCAATCACTGTGCCATTTAGACTTATGTTACATTTTGTACTAACAGTTCCTCTCTCAAAAATCATAACTTTGTTTTTTTCCCTTATTCTCAGTTTGAATTTCATACAAACTTTGTACATCCAGGACAACATACTCTGCAACTCACTTTTGCTCTCTGCCAACAGGACTGCATGCAGAAATCCTATTACAGCCCAAACTACACAACTGGAAGTATTGGTGATTGCTTTACTCATTTGAAATCAATGTGGTGTGATGATGAACAATAACTGGATGTCGACAACTTGGCATCTGGTTCCACTATGAACCACTTGCAATCACTGCACATGTGTGCATACCTAATCCCATCATGTAAGCTACTGGCGTGCACAACCTGCTTTTACTTTTGTAATGTGGCTTGGGCTATTGTATGCATATCTTAATCATGATTTGCACTGATTTTTTTATTAAATACTTAATTAAACTTCTAATATGTTTTTTTTTTCTAGGAGTTATTTATTTTAAATTGCGGATTTTTGGGGAAAACTCTTCTCCTTCATAAGGTAGTCCCTTGTTGTCATTCTTTCTCCATCACTAATCACTATTGTGATTATTCTTAATGTGATGAAATTTGGACATAAACTTGTAACCGATAATATTACGTATGAAACTGTAAAACATAAAAGCTCCCTTAAGGTGGATCCACCTAAAATCTTTACCTTGTATTTCCAATTGGAAAACTTCTGTAGCCATTTTCTTCACAATTAATGCATTCCCAAGGATGAGAATATGAACATCAATAAAAATAACTTCATATGATAGCCTAGTATACTTAATATTTTCTAAAATTTAACCATAATTATAATAAAAATCAATAACTTTTCCTTTGGTGGTGTTGAGACCAGAAAATAGATGGTGCCACATCTCCATGTGACTTACTAAATGCTATCACATCACATTTTTTTTTCAATAATTTTATTAATTTTCGGAATTGAATCAAAATTTTAGTGTATCCATGCGATAGTCTGGAATGTTTATAATGATTTTTGTCACTTAGATTAAATGTTCTGATAATAATTTAGCTGAAAATGTTAACAGGATTGTAGATGCTGCTGATTTTCAATTCCGAAATGAACCAGCAAGCTCACTCTGCAACATTTTCAGCCAAGTTAAATGTTGGAATATTTAATCTAAATATCTCTAATCATTCTAAACATTCCAGACTATTGCATGGATGGGCACAAGTGTTAATTGCAGTCCAAAAATTAATGAGATTATTGAAAAAAATGCGACGTGGTTGTATTTAGTAAGTCACATGCAAATGGGCTGCCATCTATTTGCTGGTCTCAACACTGCCAAAGGAAAAGTTATTGGGTCAACTGTATCTTGACCGAACTTTAAATTCAACCGCATGTTGACAACTTTTAATTTAATGGCATCTTGACCGACCATCTTCCATAGTGCCTGTCAGCCAAAAAGGAAGAAAAATTTCTTTTTATCAAATAGATAATGAATGACATTAAGACAGGTAAGCATTTTTTGTACAGTTTATTCAAAATACAATATGTTTTTAATACAAGTTCCCCTTTTTACGCTTTTTTTTTTTTTTTTGATTGGAGGTTTAACGACCACCGTGAGCAACTCAATGGGCTATAAGCAGTCGCCCGTCCCTAATTTAGGGTCACTGGTTCCAGGGAAGGGAGAGAGCCAGTGCCGTAAGACAAACACAACATCCATGCCTCACCGGGATTCGAACCCGAACCCCTTACTGACGAATGATCAGAGGCCAGCGCCTTAGACCACTGCGCCACCGGGGCGGCTTTTTTTTTTTTTTTTTTTACGCTTTCCAACCGTAGGTTGAAGAAGCGTATATGCTCCAGCTTTCTCCGTCTGTCCGCACGATAACTGGCATAAAAATGGTTTGATTTCGATGAAATTTTGGTATGTGGTAGGGGACCACCTGGGGCGAACCCTATTGAAAATGGGACGAATGGGGTCAAAGGTCACGACGTAGGAGCGGGATCCATTCCATTGCACTTATACGTCATAACTTGCATAAATATGGTTCGATTTCAATGAAATTTTACTATGTGTTAGGGGACCGCCTGGAGACAAACCGTATTCAAAATAAGTGAATTGGGGTCAAAGGTCAGGACATAAGATTGGGATGCATTTCATTGCCTTTATGCGTCATAATGTGCGTAAAAATGGTTCGATTTCGATGAAATTTCGGTATGTGGTAGGGGACCACCTGGGGACGAATCCTATTGAAAATGGACGAAATGGGGTCAAAGGTCAGGACATAGGATTGCGATCCATTCCATCACTTTTACCCCATATCATTAAGGTGGACATCAAGTAATTTTGCTTCCTATACTTCCAATGGAAAAACTTTTGTACACATTTCCTTCACAATTAATGTGCTCCCAAGGATGAAAATTTGAACATTGATTAAAATAACTTCTTAATATAACTTGGAATACTTAATATTTTCTAAAACATAACCATAATTATATTAAAAATCAATAACTTTTCCTTTGGTGGTGTTGAAACCAGAAAAAGGATGGAGCGACCTGTACTTTGATGACGTCAGTAGACAAACAAATGTTGAATTGCATAATTATGGTTATGTTTTAGAAAATATTAGGTATTCCAAGTTATAAAATGAAGCTATTTTAATCAATGTTCAAATTTTCATCCTTGGGAACGCATTAATTGTCCAGAAAAAAGATGGCGCGACCTGTTTTTTCATGGCGTCAGTAGACAAACAAATGTGCGGATCCTATTAAAGTTTTATGACGTCACACTCTTGCGAGAAGATGGTCGCGATTCCCATCTGCCTTATTACGTCACGGCCGCCCCGGTGGCGCAGTGGTCTAAGGCGCTGGCCTCTGATCATTCGTCAGTAAGGGGTCCGGGTTCGAATCCCGGTGAGGCATGGATGTTGTGTTTGTCTTACGGCACTGGTTCTGTCCCTTCCCTGGAACCAGTGACCCTAAATTAGGGATGGGCGACTGCTTATAGCCCATTGAGTTGCTCACGGTGGTCGTTAAACCTCCAATCCCTCCCTCATTACGTCACGCGTTGTGTGCGTATGTTCGTCCGCACGATAACTCGCATAAAAGTCGTTCGATTTCGATGAAATTTTAGTATGTGGTAGGGGAACACTTGGGAAGGAACCCTATTGAAAGAGAATGAAATGGGGTCAAAGGTCAGGACATAGGAGCGGGATCCATTCCACTGCTCTTATGCGTCATAACTAACGTAAAAAAGGTTTGATTTCGATTAAATTTTAGTATGTGGTAGGCGATCACCTGGGCACAAACCCTATTGAAAATTGGCAAAATGGGGGTCAAGGTCAGGACATAGGAGCGGAATCACTTCCATCACCATTATGCGTCATAACTTACGTAAAAATGTTTCAATTTGGATGAAATGTTAGTATGTTGTAGGGGCCTGCCTGGGGACAAATCCTATTGAAAATGGGCGAAATGGGTCAAAGGTTAGGACACAGGAGCGGGATCTATTCCATAGCCCTTTTGCATCATAACTTACGTAAAATTGCTTCGATTACGACAAAACTTTATCATGTTGTTTCGGAGGTATACTGAACCAGTTCTGTTGAATATGATCGAAATGGGATCAAAGGTCAGGGCACAGGAGTGAGATTTATTCCACAGCCATTTTCCTCATAACTTGAGTAATGATTTCTAGTATGTTGCAAAGCGTATCATAATCAATGCATTGCATGATTTTACTAACTTGTTAATTTAGATATGACAAACGAGACAGGTAGCAGCAGAGGTGATAATTTGCAAAAAGTTTAAAAACAATGAACATGTACATGCATTCTTTTACTAAACTTATCAAATGTATTAAATGATTTTCTGTGCCTTATTAATATAAGAGCAAAGTAATGGAAAAGTTATTGATTTTTAATATAATTATGGTTAAGTTTTAGAAAAAATTAAGTATACTAGGCAGGGCTCAATTTTGACCGGTAGTTAGTAGCAAATTGCTAGCAAGCAAATGCATTTTGCTAGTGATAAAAAGTGGTTCTAGCAAAAGTTTCTAGTGGATCGAAAAATTTTGAATGTTTTTGTGTGAACTGTAAAGCACCACTGCATTGCACATGTGGAATATTTTAGACACATACAAAAAAGGAACAACTGCTTTCTGGAAATGAATGTTTCTTGAAAAGTACAAACATTATAAAAACATTTTGGCACTAGTAGAAATATCCAGTATATTTCCATTATGTACTTCTGCATGTGAGGTTGGGTTCAGTTTCATGAAGGGTGACTGGAAGGGCAGTTTAAACTTACAACTATTGAATGCTCTCATGATTATTGAGGTTGAAGGTCCATCCAAAGACACGTTTGACCCCAGGCCTGCTGTTTTAAAGTGGTATGATGAAAAATCATAAACTAAATCGCACGGAAAATAACTTAAGAATTTGAATAGTGTTCTTGAATTTTGTGAATAAAATTAAATAAAAAATAATGTTTTTAAATATTTGCATTCGAATTAAATTGTTAGAATTAATCTGTCAGGTCATGAAAAGGTGAGTTATATCTAAATATTTGTTATCTTTTCAGCATTACATTGAGACAGTTAAGGGGGTGAAATAAAAATTTGTCATGATTGACTAATAGAGGGGGACATGTTAAAGTTTCTTTTGTATAATGTTAATAAACTTTTGCTAGTAGATAATGCAATTTACTAGTAAAAATTAAGGCTACTAGCAAGTGTTGCTACTGCTAAATTAAAAACGAAATCAAGGCCTGATACTAGGCTATAATATGAAGTTATTTTTATCGGTGTTCAAATTCTCATCCTTGGGAAAGCATTAATTGTGAAGAAAATGGCTACAGAAGTTTGCTGATTGGAAATACAAGGCAAAGATTTTAGGTGGATCCACTTTAAATTAAAGTTTCATACTTATTGCTGCTGTTATTTTTCACCACATCTTGTCAGATGTTAGGCAGGGACAAACCGCTGCAGTCGATGTTGGAATTCTGATTATTCTCAATTTCTATTCCTTCTTTTAATTTTCTTTTTTTGAAAGTTGCTTTGAAAGAAGGAATAGAAATTGAGAAAAATCAGAATGTGCTATCATCAATGACTGCAGTGGTTTGTCTCTGCCTGACATGTGGCAAGATTTGGTGAAAATAACCATAATTGCAATAGTGATGGAGAACGCGTGACAAGGGACTGCCTGATGAAGGAAAAGTTTTCTCCTGAAAATTTGCAATTTAAAATAAATGATTCTTTGAAAGAAAACCATATTACAAGTTTAAGTGTTTAATTTAATAAACTAGGAAGTCAGTTTTCAACATGATATTTATGTTTGACCTTTCTTACAGAGTGAACAAAAAGAAACTGCCAAAACATCTGAAAAGATTTCCTCAGTGCCCGATGTAACGAAGAAGAAGAGTGTCAATGCCTTTCCAGATATTGGTGACAAGAGTAGCTCAGATTCCCTCTTTGGAGATGATTCTACCATGGATGACTTATTTGTTACAAAATCTGAGTAAGTATAATTATGGTAATCTGTTATATATAGAGAGTAATGCTATCTACAAGATCTGAAAATAAGATTGTTCTGAAACTTTTGTATGCAAAAAAAAAAAAGTAATTTAATTTTTTTTTATCACAAAAAAGATAATTTTTATTCGTTCATTCTTTCACACCTACTTAACAAAATGTTGTCTAAACTGCCGTTGAATGTTCTACAAACTCAGAAGAAAAAAAAAGAGAACACAAACATTGAAACGAGAGATGCCGGCCAAGTCTAGGGTGTAATAATCACGTCTTTTGGGGAAGAACTCAAAATTTGGAGTTCCCATTCTTCCAAAACCATGTGCTATTTTGTAGAATACTGCAGTTCAATGAAATTGTACTCATAAGCAAGTAATAGTTTACCTTTTGCCCAACTATAGTACTACAAGGAAAATCAGAAAATATTTGCCATGGCATGTACCGATAAGGATTTGTGTCATCTAGTCTGTGCCGGCGCAGTGGTCTGAGTGATGGCCTCTGATCATTCGTCCAAAAGGGGTCCAGGTTCGAATCCCGCTGAGGCATAGATGTTGTGTTTGTCTTACGGCACTGGCTCTCTCTTTTCCCTGGAACCAGTGACCCTAAATTAGGGACGGGCGACTGCTTATAGCCCATTGAGTTGCTCACGGTGGCCGTTAAACCTCCAATCAGTCTGCAAACTATGCTTACCCTCTCTCCCCAAGTGTGTGAAATTCAAATTATCTATTATTTCTTTTGTGTGTACTGTATACTGACAAAAGCCACGGGACACCCCTGTTCTTGGGAGTAATTGATTGTGATGGGGAAAATATGCAAATTGCTTGGAAATTAGTTGCAAAGTAAGGTGGATGATGAGTTGACAGGAGGAACTTACAGCACTTTTAGATGAGAATGATTGAAGGCATATTGAAAAAAATTTGTGCATATGAATGCTGCAGCATAAAAAATACATGGTTATGAAAAAATATAAAAAAATACATAAAATATAGTAAAAATATTAATAGTAAAAAAAAACATAGTCAATTATGTAAAAAAGAAATGAAACTGCATTAAGAAACAATTGTATAAGCCAAAGGCACTGATTGGAGGCATTATATACTAAGACAAGTGATTTCAGTTCACCGGGAAACTGAAATCACTTGTCTTAGGGAGGGGGAGATAGAGGCCATATTCAGCTGTCACCGTGTAGAAACCAGGGCCGGCTTCAGCCTTCATGGCACTCAGTGTGACAATTTTTGTTGATGTGCCACTTCCTCCCCACACATAAGCTTTTTTTCTTTTTTGTACATTGGATTGTATGGTTTTTCAGCCATCAACAAAAGATACACTATACTAATTAATAGTATATTAAATGGTATTGTCAAATGAAATTTCTGTGGGGAATGGAGATTAAATCATCCATACATATCACTAAGCTGTTCTCTGATATTCAGAGGTTAGCTCCTCAAAGAAAAACTTAACTGTTGCCATGTCAAACATCTCCATTTACAGCGATCTCGGTACACAGCTTCACTAACATCCATTACAGGACGCACACAAAACCTTTTGTACTTCATACTCATTATCTTTTTCACACGCAGATATTCCTGAATCTGGTCCTCCCATGATTTCCTTGGTCTTCCTCCACTTTTCTGCCACTTTGGCTGAAAAATATTTCTTAGTAAGCATCTCATCACCCATTCTTTCAAAATGGCCAAACCAACCACCTAAAAATATTCGTAGATTAAAACGCCAAGTCAGTATATTTATGGAGATTAAAACACCAAGTCAATACACTGAGTGGCCACTTTATTATGACCACCTGACATTTTGAAGCAAATGAGCTATGGCTGCACTTTGTTGCCGCCAGAGGGTGAGGCTAGTATAAAAAGGAAAAGCTTAGTGCTTGTGACAGTAGTAGAAGTGATTTTTAGGTGATGAGATGGGTAAAAAATGCGATTTGACGGACTTTCAATGTGGGATGATTGTAGGAGCTTGGAGCGAGTATCACCAAAACCGCCGCATTCGTGAAATTTTCCAGAGCAGCTGTTGTTAAAGTGTTTAAATACTTGACTGTCAGCCAAAAAACTGGGTCTCTCTACGTGCAACGTGTGGTCGTCATCGACTAGTGACTGCTCGAGCGGAACGGAAAGTGTCCAGACTGGTAACAGACAACAGAAGGGCAACAGTGCAGAAAATTGCACACCATCTTAATCAAGGATCCCCTCAAATGATCTCAGCATGCACTGTTTGCTGTATACTGCATCGGATGGGATATGGCAGCCGAAGGCCTATTCGAACACCTTTGCTGTCTGCAGTTCGCACAAGGATTGGACAGTCGATAATTGGAAACAAATTATGTAGTCCAGTGAATCACGTTTTCAGTTGCACTTCGCCGATGGCCGAGTGAGAATTTGACGGAAACAGCACGAAAGCATAGACCCCAAATGCATTGCTACAACCCTTCAAGCTGGTGGAGGCAACGTTATGTTTTGGGGAATGTTTTGCTGGCATGCTTTGGGCCATTTGATTCATCTTGATCAACGTCTGACTGACACATCATATCTAAACATCGTTGCGGACCAAGTGCATCCTGTCATGTGGATGGTTTATCCCAATGGCGATGGCTACTTTCAACAAGATAATGCATCCTGCTATAGCGCTCATATTGTACAGGATTGGTTTCAGGAACATGCAGGTGAGTTTACTTTGCTTAGGTGCCCCCACAATCTCCAGATCTCAACTCCATTGAGAATTTGAGAGATGAAGTTGAACCAGCCATCAGACAGCTGGATCCACAACTCTGCAATCTCACACTCCTGGAAAGTGCTATTCATCAAGCATGGTCTCAGATTCCACAAACCACCTGTGAACATCTCGTGTAGTCCATACCACGAAAAATCAACGCAGTATTAAAGGCAAAAGGTAGCCCAACGAAGTTCTGAGGGAGTGGTCATAATAAAATGGCCACTCAGTCTATAAATCATCATCAACCATTATCAATCAACTGCTGAATGAAGGCCTCCCCAAGTTTCATCCCCAACTGTCTGTCTTCAGCCAGCCACTCTCCTCCATGTTACTCCAGCATGCTTTTGAATTTCAATATATATATATATATATATTCTGCACACACTCACACAATATAATATACACACACACACACACAACTTTGTTATTTTATAGCCTAAAATAATGTACATATTTTTGTCTAGGTAATGACTGCTGCATGGCCTGACTGCACTTTTTTTTTTTTGCTGTTAACTTACTTCCTGGTCCCACGTCTTGATTCAACTGAAGCGGCGGGATTCAATCAGTAGATGAGAATCGTGAAAGAAAAACAGCTGAAATACATCCAAAACACAGACAGCAATTTTAACACAAATAAGCACTATATTTACTTGAATTGATTTAATAGCTCACTGCAAAAAGTGATTGGTGGGTTGTGTGTTGACATTAAAAGGTTATCATTGGTTCATTCAACCATGCACATTTTATTATGGTAAATCTGAGCAACCAGTGCTATGCCATCTTGACAGGCATTCTTCAAATGCCCAAGCATAGATCTGAATACTGATATGTCTGTCTATCCCTGTTAGGGGCCCTCAAGTTCAGAAAAACTTTCAAGAAACACCACAACCACTCTAAGTTACAAACTATGTAACTTTCTGTTGGCTAAAACTCACAGCATGTGATGCGGGGATGAAATTTCTGGAATTGTAGCAAAAGTCAATGCAAAAATCAAAGCTCCTTTATGCGCTTAATTGTAAAAACACTATTGTGATTACTTGAATTGCACTAGTGACAGTGAAACCTTTCACTGTCTCCAACAATCATCGCTCATTGTCTCAAATTACAGTACTCACAGGGTATTTCTTTTTTTATATATACTGTACCATTTCACAAACAAGAAATAAAAGTTCAGCTAGGCGACTCCCTCAGCTTGATGTCCGGTACGATAGCACCGCTCACACCAGTGAGCAGGAATGATAACCTCAGTGTGCTGATTTGTTTTTGATTTTATAAGTTTTCTTCCTTATGCAACATCACTAGTACTCATCTGTTCTTAAAACTGAATCATTTACACTTCATTAACCATCACATTTCCTTTATAATCTTTAACAAAAAAAGCAGGGAATTCATTTCAGTAGTGCAAACATTTTGTATATTTAAAATTTGAGTGCACTTACTATTGCGGCTATATGTCTAGGAACAGCCATTTTGAACTGACATATATCAAGGCTTGCCAGCAAACAAATTTAATAGGGTTAGCATGCTGGTGTTTTTCTACTATATATAGTATGTTTGCTGGTATAACTGATTGCTTTAATTGTGTGTTGTATTTTTAAAATGTATTTCTTCAAAACATTTCAGTTCTTTTTACCAATATTGTAACACATTTTTAGAGATATGCAATTTTTTGTGTATCATGTAGGAAAAAATCAAGTGCTGATCATTTCTTGGCAGGAGATGATGATGATGACAGTGATTTGTTTAGCTCTCTGAATATCAAACCTTCAAGTAAAGTGGAGGTAATGTATAACCTGCTGAGATCCTTATTTTAACTTTCATAATCTGATTTTTTTTTTTCTAAAATCAAGAAACAGAAGTGGATTCCAAAATTCTTGCAGGATTTAAATTTTCTTTATAGTGATCAGGAACTTTGCAAAACTGGTGTTATGGTGAAAATATTCCAAATACGTGGCGACAGTTAATAAATAAATACATCGCTCTTTCCACGTTCCAGAAACACACAGCAACCAAAAAATTGTATGGTTTGTTTGTTATTTCCTGAAATGATAACTAGGTGACTGGTTTCGAAATGTCAGAAAAATACAATTGCATAGACTTCTGGAATTACTGATATCCTGAAAACATTCTTTAGCAGAATTTGCTTTTTATTTCTGTTGACGAAAGATCATAATGCAACACTACGTATTATTGAGCTTTTATCAGCATTGTTTGTTTTGTTTTTCTGCATTGGTCCAAAATTTCTGTAATTTTTGCCTAACAAATCTCAAAGAAACAGCTTTTGAGAAAGTTTAATTGACTGTGTTGTTGTTTTTGTCATTGATGTTGACTTCTCATCTTTTATATTAAATTTTAAATCTCAATTTTACACATCTTTTCACTTCTGCCAGAGTTCTGAAGATGTTACAAATGATTTTATTGAAGCTAAAGATTACATAATAGAGTCCTGTCTACACTTTGAAATTCTTTCATCAATTGTTATTCAAATGAAAAATTTCCCAGAAAACTTTAAATTGTGTTGTTATTGAGTGTTACTCAAACTTGTGCCTTCAAGTTTCTGGGTATGGTGGTGTTTATTCTCAGGACAATGCATTTCATAGCAGCTGAATCATATGATTTCTATGAAAGAATGATCATATTAAAAACAAAAGAAAAAGAAGATCCATCTGTATTACAAGTATTGTAAATGGCAGTTTGGAGAGTAAAAATTTTAGTATGGATTGGTTCAATTCAATTTCTGTGTGTAACTCAGTATACATTTAATCTTTAACTTGACTCATAAAATTTGTAGAATATTTGTCACCAAAACTTCCTAACAAATGTAAAAATCTGTATAATGATGAACTTGAGTATTAATTTTTTGAAAAATTGTTGTACATGTGTTGTTGTTGTTGTTTTTTTGTTTTTTTTTTATGAGTAAATGTGATTTTTTTTTTTTTTTTTTTTACTTTCAGTGTCAAAATGTTTTTTAAGGTAATTTTATGCTGTCACTGTCATAATAAGGGTCTGGAAAGGGTCTTGTTGAAAATATTATTTGATGGTTAATAATTGTAAAAACTATTATAGAAATAAACTCAAAATCTGGCAACATGAATGATCTTGCAGGTTAACAGATCCATCTCATGTACTAGCCAAGTCTCTGGAGACACTTCTGACAATATGAGGGTCTCATTTGGAAATTTGGTATTTTTAAAACCCTTAGAAACTCTTAAAACCCTTAGAAACTCTTAAAACCCTTAGAAACTCATTCATTAGTAATGTAGATACATTCGCAATGGATAACTTCTTGTACATGTAAAGCAATAAAAGCTCATAATAACCAAAAAAAAAAAAAATGCAGTCAAGTACAAAAGAACATGGGTAAAGCAATAATAAAACACTGAAATGAAACATATATTTTTATTAACTGCATCTTTTGTTATTTTTCATTCACTATAAGATGCCCATTGAGAATGAATCTACATCCCTGAGCCTTTCACTGCGTGTCAATCAACAACCAGCATTTCCAGTGTCTAACCATGAGCATTGCAGCAAGAAACCATCATATTGCCGCTCCGGTGGCGCAGTGGTCTAAGGCGCTGGCCTCTGATCATTCGTCCGTAAGGGGCCCGGGTTCGAATCCCGGTCAGGCATGGATGTTGTGTTTGTCTTTCGGCACTGGCTCTCTCCCTTCCCTGGAACCAGTGACCCTAAATTAGGGACGGGCGACTGCTTATAGCCCATTGAGTTGCTCACTGTGGTCGTTAAACCTCCAATCAAAAAAAAAAAAAAAAAAAAGAAGCCATCATATGACATGTTTTAATATTCCTGATGGATTTTCTTTTCCCAATCAACAGGTGTCAAACTGATAATAGTCCAAGAGAAAATCTCAGTTTTATAAAAATATACAATTTAGGCAGATCTATCAGACTTTAACTGCCCAATGAAAAATGTATTAAGCAGTTGTGTAATCAGTTTTAAAATACTGATGGTATTGAGGAACAGCCTACATGGTGGCTGAGAACTTTGCAAGAAACATGTTCATGAATCATTTTTATAAACTCCGAAGAAGTTAGTTACTGATGCATTATTTCAGAGTTGGACATTTCTTAGCCCATTGTTTACAAGGTGTTTCATAAAAGTTTGTAATATAAGCTGTATGAGTATTAGATCATTTGGCTTGTCAAGAGCTGAGTTGCATATTGGAAGTATGCTGAGCTATACGTGAAACTCACATTGAACTTGTTGACTCGTAACAAGAAGCATTTCTTTCCAAATTGCTCTTCATAATATTTGTTGCTGCTGCTATGCAATAATTTTGAATTAATCCGGGCTTTAAATGCAACCACTATCCACCCTAATTACAAGAGGACAAGACAAAAATCGTTGTTTTGACTGGATGAAAAAATAATGTTGTAAGGCTCATTCCATTTCATACCATGCAACCTATTGTGAAAAGTGTTATGCCACCATCAATGACTTGATTCACCAAATATAAAGGGTAAGTTGAAAGTTTTGCAATATTTGGATCACTTTGTCTTCATCCTTTACGATGAAAACTGACTAACATTCAAAGTATAGGCTATCGTGTTACACCATATATAGCCATCTGTCTGCGAGTTCTTCATTTCTGCGGCGGTACTAGTTCTTGTCCTTCGAGGTGAAGAACTCCTTCACCCAAGCTGCCAACTCCTCCTGGCTGTTGAAGTGCCGCCCATGAAGGAAGTTGGCCATAGACTGGAACGGGTAATAATTCAGTGGGCAAGATCCGGACTATATGCTATGTGTGGCATCAGTTTGATGCCCTCAAGTTCCTGAAGTTTTACCCGGGTCGTTTGCACAGTATGAGGCTGAGCCTTGTCCTGCTGTAGGAGGGTGTGCTTTCTGTTCTCCAGTGCCGGGTACTTCTCCTCCAGAATGACATGCATCCACTCCAGCTGTTCAAAGTAGAGGCTGGCGTTGATGGTCTGACGGTCCAGAACAAATTCGTAATGGATTTGCCTCTCGAGATTCCACCAGATGCAGAGCATCACCTTGTGCTTGAAGCACCCACGTTTGGCAACGCGTTCAGGAAGCTGGCCCAGGCTCAACCACTGCCATTGTGTGTTAAGATTATGGAAATAGGACCCACTTTTCATCGCACGTAACAATACTCTTGATGAAACTTACATCGCACGGGTTTTCTAGGAATTTCGTGGACACTTCCACTCGGCGGTTTGCTTCAGCTGGAGTCAGTTCATGAGGGACAATGCAGAAGGTCCTGTAGACCTTGCTGAGTTTCCTGAAGGTGACGAACCACTGTGGTCTGTGATGTGCTCAGCTCTCCTGATAATCTCTTGAGTGCAGGTTATCAGATTTGCTTCTACGGCCTGCCACACGACCTCCAAATCCACAGTTCGCGGCATATCTGACCTTGGCTGATCGTCGAGGTTTCTGTCACCTGAGCGAAATCTCTTGAACCATCTGGTTGTGGTGCTGTGGTCCACAGAACCTTCCCTTTTCACATGATAAATGTTTCATGTTGCTTGAGCAGTGTTATGGCTGAGTTCAAACTCATAAAGCAAAAGTTCCCTAATTAGCTGGTTGTGGCTGTTCGTCTTTTAGGCATCCCAACCACAGACAGAACAATGACATGCAATGCTGTTCACAGCAACTACTACCCCTTTATATCCCTTTCGACTGACTACAGTGCGTGACTTGAACTAGTTTAAACACGCAACATACCCGCCACAGCACATGCATTTATGCAAATATTGCAAAACTTTCGACTCTCCTTCTGTATATGGCTGCGCTAGGTATTAAAAAACAGGAAAAAATCGTAAGAAATCGGAAACTCGCGTATAAGTCGATCCCCCCACTTTCAGAGGAAAAAATTGTAAGAAATCGGAAACTCGCGTATAAGTCGATCCCGGAATGAGAAAAAAAAAATTTCAATGAATTTATTCAAAAACATTTGAAAACGAAAAAAATTATATATATAATACTAAATTTAATTTGCATACCCAAAAACTTCATCGGAACCCTTCAAAATCCGATTCCGTGTCAGACTCGCCAAACAGTTCAAAAAAGTCTTTCTCCGTCATCGGAGCATCATCATAAACATCAGTATTCCCATCTATGGCTGTGTCATCAGAATCACTGTCATCATCACTCATAAAAATCTCATCATCCTCTGTGCCATCAAGTTTGTTACTAATGCAACATTTCTTGAATGATTTCACGACCATTTCCGCAGGTATCGCATCCCAAGCATCCTTGACCCATCGCGCAATCAAAACGATATCCGGCTTCTTTAGTTTTCCGCCCTTGGTTTCAGTCGGCAAATCTGAACTTATCCAATCAGCCCAATACCTCCGCACATTGTCCTTGAAGGGCTTATTAAGGCAGACATCTAGTGGTTGAAGAACAGATGTCAACCCACCTGGGATGACAGCAAGAGTTGTTTTTGAATTTTCTGCAGTTTTTTTCACTTCTGCACAACGGTGTGCAACAAACATATCCCACACCAAAAGAGAAGGTTTCCTCAAAAGTGCACCTGGCCTTTTGTTCCACACATTCTTTAACCAGTCAATTGTTCCCGATTCGTTCATCCATCCTTTTTCATGGGCACGAACGAGCACACCAGACGGAAAGACAACGCTTTTCGGCAGAGTTTTGCGTTTGAAAATAATTACCGGAGGTAGCTTACTGCTGTCGGCCAAACAGGAAAGAACAACCGTGAAACTGGATTTTTCGTGCCCAGTCGTTTTGATCAAGATATTTTTTTCGCCCTTTTGGTTCACCGTCTTATTTCCAGGAAGGTCGAAACGCATGGCGGTTTCATCCATGTTCCCTATTTGAGAAAGTTCAAAAGCAGTCTCTTTTCTCTTTTGAATTACCATAATTTTCAGACTAAGAGCCGCAGGTGAGAATTTTTACAATCTTGGAAGCAAAAGTTACCGTAAGGGTCGCACCTGTGAAGTCGTGGTGCTGCTCAGAAAGCTAAATTATCTTCCTTATTTTCATGAATTAACTCACGTCCAACGTGATTATATGTATACTTCAAAGTCTAATTCTGCAACTCAGTGTCGATCTGCTTTATACACTTATTTTTTCATACTGGCAAACATTTTCATTTATACATTTTTTATTAATCATGCTAATGATGTTATTTGTTTGCCTTTATTAAATGCTCAGAAACATTTATAATCAATATAAATCACAGTTAATCTTAAGACTCCCGTTAGAATATCGCATTGCTCATAAAACCGCACAATTGTCTAAATTCCATTCAATGTGGATGTCTGCTACAGGATGGTTCTCTGTTCACCGCAATAGAATCCGTCTTAGAAGTAATTAACTTATAAATTATCGCTTGTTATGCTTTCGATTAATGTTTTCTTTAATAATATGTTCCTTCTATGTTATGCTTTTTTTCTCATGTAGAGACGTTTCCTTTTACCAGCTGCTTCGCACGTGTTCGCTGATCTGCCGCTAACACTTCGAAACGGCGGTGCGCTTTCTCTCTTTCAAGTGGTTTGACCTACTTTCATTTACTGCGCACTGAGCCGTTACCGCTGGGCGCGCTATCCACAGAAGCCTCGGACGTCACGCTACTCGTCTGTGTGCTTATGTCCCCATTCCATCCCCCATGCAAAGGGCGTTTGAGTCAGGCATTCCTGTTCTCCCCCACTTTCCCTCCTAAACCAACATCAGGACAGCGGAGTTATTGTCTAACGTATGAGTAGAAGGGGGGGGGGGCACACGATCACAATCGAGTTCGTGAACAAAAAAAGACGTGGTTTGAAAAAATTTACTAAGCATCTGCATGAAAAAAAAAAAAAAAGAGAGGGAAGAAAGTCTTATCGAAAACAAATTCGGCATAAGAGCCGCTTCGGCATAAGGGCCGCACACCCGAAATTTTTCACTTTTAGTAACGTAAGAGCCGCGGCTCTTAGCCCAAAAATTATGGTACATACTTTTGAAATTCCATTATCTTTGCTTCGAGGTCACGAACTAACTTTTGTGCAATTTCGGTGCGCTGGCGTAGACACAACCCAGAGCGGTTCATGAACCTTGTGCACCAACCTGGTGAGGCAAGAAAAGTGTTATTTGCGGCTGCAAACTTTTCATCTTTTGCGAGCTTCATTGCTCGCAAACGTATACCAGTTCGCGTTACAATGTAACCATTTTGTCTGCAGCCCACAATCCAATCATTCAAGACACTTTCCAGCTCTGGAAAAGATGTCGTTCCACGAGCGCAGCGCCTTTTGCGATTTTGGGATTTTCACCAAGTCCGGGTTTTTTTTACGCCAATCTCGAATCAGTTTTTCGTTAATGCCAAATTGACGTGAAGCAGCACAGTTGTTAGTATTTTCTGCAAAAGAAACCACTTTCAACTTGAATCCTGCGTTATAGGACATCCGTTTCTTTACACAATCCGTGTCACCCATAATTGGAGAAGCGAGACATGTGCGATTAAGAACAAGAAACACCTAACACTGGCTGTCGCATGGCTCCGTTACGTCAAAGGTCAGCGCAATCAACTGGTAGTCGGAAGGACGGAGCTTTCTATGCGCTGCTGTGAGTGCGCTATGGATACGCAAAGCCAGGAGAGAGGAGACTTTTCAAAGTGCGGAGAAATTCGGAGGGTCGCGATTTTGTAATTCTACCACATCAGTGTTCTTTCTTTCTTTCTTTCGGAGGGTTGCGATTTCGTAATTAATACCACATCAGCATTTTTATTTCTTTTGGGATGGATTGCCTTTTGCCTCACGGGAAGAACTTTTGGACTTAAGATTTTTTTAGACCCCGCCTATAAGTCGACCCCATTACTTTGAAGCTCTCATTTTGTCCAAAATTTCTTGACTTGTACGCGAGTATATACAGTAAATGTTTTTGTTCTTAAAATATTTTTACCACATTATGGGCATTTAAAAAATTCAGTGAAAGTTTCACTTTAGAAATCATGCTGAGTTTTAAAATGCTCTAATTTTGAAAGCATAAATGCCTAGAACCTTAATTTTGATCGAGTTTAAAAGTACTTGAACAGTACTCCCATTTAAATTTTAAGCACAGTTCTCCGTGTGCATGTGCAGTTATGTACCAGTCAAAAAACAGTAAAAGATTAAATTTTTATGAAATTGTGACATTTGCGAGAAATTTTTTGGGTTTTTAAAAGACAAAAAAAGGAACATGGCCCCAATGTACTACTTAGATGTATATATATCTGCTCAGGAATTTCTTTTTTTATTTCTACTGAGATACTTCATTGGTAGTATATTGATTGTTGAAATGTGTAAAATAGGAGTTTTTTGCATTAATCAAAAAAGCAGTTTTTTGAATACCCAATTTTGTAAAACCCTGAAAGATGGTTACCTGAAGTATTTTAAATATTCACGTGTTACATGCTAGAATCATGTAAAAAAAAAAAACAATGTTTTGCGTTTTTCAAAATGGATTTTTAAAGTTTTCCATTTTTTTCCATTTGCATTACATTAACATGGGCTTGTATGGCTGTTATACAGTATAGGGGACTTTAAGAATAAACTTTCTACTAATAACGGGCCTAATGCTGTACCAAGACTGATGACACTTGTAAGTTGTTGCGTAAATTGTCAATTTCTGATGTGCACTTACAGTAAAATCGAGCCAGTGCAAAAAGTTCTAGACTATAGTCCATTACTTTTAAATCAGCGGCTCGCGGTCACCCACTCCCACCCCACCCTACCCTCACCCATAACCATGGTAGCGTCTACAGCGAAGAGGACTTAAGACAACAAACTCACTTTCTCCACTTTAGTTTAGGATAACCTTGAGTACAAACAACCCCCAGTTTGGTCACAGATAGAACCAGTTTTCCTTCCTAAAGTGGGGGGGGGGGGAATGAGTTTGGTGTTTTGATCGCCGTTGACACTACCATGGCTATGAGTGAGGGTAGGGAGGAAGTAGGTGACCTTGAGCTGCTGATTTAAAAGTAATGGACTATAGTTTTTGATTTTCACTTCTAAAATTGTGAAGATGTGTTGAATGTTCAAATGGGAACAAAAGCTTCATCTTCAAGAAAGTTATTCTTTCAGTTTTATCACTTTTTCATCTTTCACTTTTGGCCATTTAATTCATTGGCAGGAAAGAGTTGCAGTAACATTTAAAAGATGCAGCAACATTTCCAGGTTCCTTTGAAACTGCTGTTATTTTCTCAGTCCATCAATGATTGTTGGATACGATGCACATGAAATGAAATCACCGACTGTTAGATATCACTTATGGTATACTGAGATCATAATTTTTTACCCACATGATTTGTTTCATGGTACTCAAAAGAGTTCTTGTAATAATGTTTTTTGATTTGCTAAGCAATAGTGACTTTTAATCAAACTCCAACCACTATGTGGACTGTGGACTTTCTTAGCTGGAAACCTCCAAACCACCTAATCTTTTAAAAATAGTAGTGTTGCCTTTTTCAGTCATGCAGATACAGGATCAACAAATCCCTTTTCACCCTTTAATTTGTTGCCTTGCACACGAAAATTTTAAGTATAAAGTGTCTCTAGCCCACCAGGTTCTAAATTTTTTTATTTTGTTTTATGTGTGGGAATCTGTTTTTCTTTCTTAACAGAAATCCATATTATGTCCAAAGATAAATCAGTATATTTTATTTTAATTTTTCTTTAACAGAAATTCAAAAAATATCCCTAAAACTCAGTTTTTAGTTGATTTTTAGATTGTCGTGAGTTGAAAGAAAAAGTGAGCCCATCTTTCATAGAGGATGTAAAAAAGATAGATACCTTAGTTATTGTTGAGAACAGATGCATTATCAAGTTATGTGTCCTTTTCAGGCAAGGCATGGAAGATTTATGAAAATTCAACCTTCATTGAATGGTGTTATGTAGTGTCCAATCTCTCCATTATGTGATAAATTTTTGTTAGTTTGGTTTATAGTGGGTGAGTAAATGATGGAAATTGGGAGGTGTGTGTTCGATTCCCATTCCAGGTTGATGTAATTTTAAAGTTTTCTGATATGATGGCGAAACAGTATACTAAAGAAATTTGGAGTCACATTCTGATTGCTGTGTGAATAATGACATGAATATCCCATGTATTTATGAAGAATATTCCTTGATTTCTATTCTCGTCTAATGCATTGTACCACCTACATTCTCATAAATTACAACAGGAGTCCTACCAGTTATTGGGTATAATCAGTTGTGTGCCGGGGAGATTGGGGTGTCTCCCCCAAAATAAAATAATTGGAACCTTTTGATATTTCAAAAATGCAATTTTAAAAGGCAAAGTTTTGATAGTATTTGAAATTGTTTTTATGTCTCATGGCAACAATTGAACGTGTTTTATCCATGAAGATGAGGAAGTGGCAAGAAGCCAAGGACAAAAATTGAGTTTCATGACTTTTTTCAGATTACTCTAAAGCACGCTGAAAAGCAAGGAATCGATTAAAATACCAAGAATCACATCAAAAC
Source organism: Macrothele yani (assembly GCA_039090855.1). Lineage (NCBI taxonomy): Eukaryota > Metazoa > Arthropoda > Arachnida > Araneae > Macrothelidae > Macrothele > Macrothele yani. The sequence continues at coordinate 56,022,998 of CM077006.1, read as the reverse complement.
AAACCAATGCTATAACATAAACACAGAAACCCCAGAAGACTATTACAGGATTTAAATTTACATACCATTTTTAGACATGTTTATTAGTGCTTTGGAAAATAGATTTCTCACACACCAATCAGTCTTATCAGGATTCCAATCACTTTTGCGAACTTGTCTTCTGCACAGATAAATATAGCAAAATATTTATGTCGCCAATAGGGTGGAGCGAAAAACACTTTTTTTTTTTTTATTTGAAACGTCACCATGTGCAATAGTTGCGATTTCATTACTGAAATGACGCTCCGAAATATTGATGACATTATTCGATATCTTAGGCTTCCCCAAGAACCTCGAAGTTTGAAAGTTATAGGGAAAAATGCTTTAAAAATGCCTACTTTCTCCATTTTGTAAATATTAAAAAATACTGTGTCACCATGTTATTTAATATCATCTTTGAGTGTATAAAAACGGGTAAAAATTCAGCAGACGTGAGTTAATTTCATAGGCTTCCTCAAAGAGCTCAAAGTGTGTCATATTTCTCTGAAAATGGCATGATAAGTTATCTAAATATGATAGACACCAGCCTGATCTAGTATCACAGGGTGTCCACATTCTGGAAAGTCAGGGGAAATCAGGGAAAGTCAGGGAAAGGAAAATTGGTCCGGGAAAGTCGGAGAAATGCCTGAAATGTTGGTAAAAGTCAGGGAAAATCAGTGATATTTAAAAAAAAGTCAGGGAAATTTCAACCACAGTTAGACTACAACTAGTTTTAACCTGGCATCGGAGAGTGGCGCCCTCATCGCTTAACACAGTTACACTTGGTGTTGCAGACTGTCACTAACTTCCCCTTCCTACTAATGTAACCTTGTATTTCCTACCTATTATTGTAAGTTGTGTTACATTACTTGTTAACATTTCTCTTTTTGTTTTAGGTCAAAGGAGTAGAAGAAAATTTTTGATATAAGTTATATGTTGTTAGAAGGCAATGAAGACTGCAGCAATGTCAAAGCGTTGTGTGTTTAATGAACAATGGTTGGACGAACAATTAAATCCTGAGTTTTCTGGTTGGATAGCTGCTGTGAACGGCGACAATGAATCAGCATTTTGTAAAGTGTGCTCTAAAACTTTCAAGCTTAGCAACATGGGGTGTCGGGCAGTCTCAAGTCACGGAAATGGCCCTAATCATTTGAAAAACATCCATGCTAAAATGTCTCAGCCCAGTCTTGTTTCTTTCACTTCCTCTGTGAAAAAGAACTATCTTTGTAATAATGAACTCTTGCCATCAACAAGCTCAGGAAATGTGGAATCAGTACTTCTAGAAAATATTAAGTCTAATGACTCAAATACTTATGTTGTGAAAGATTATGTGAAGCCCAGTGACCTTAATGCTTATGTAGTGAAAGATGATGTAACAAAATCGGAAATAATATGGGCCATGGAAGAAGTGTCCAAGCGAATGTCTGTGAACTCTTGTACACAGATTAACAAAACATTTCAGTTAATGTTTCCTGGCAGTGTGATAGCTTCAAAATTTACTTTAGGCAAAAGCAAAGCATCTTATGTGATAAACCTTGGATTGGCACTACATTTCAAAGTGTTTAATGGACGATCTGAAGCAGTGCACTGACATTGTAATTTGTTTTGATGAATCACTAAACAAAATTGCTCAGCGTGGGCAAATGGATCAGTTTGTTCGTTATTGGGACGTCAATGTGCAAAAAGTTTCCACTAGATACTTAAGTAGTGTGTTTTTAGAACGGACAACAGCCAATGACCTTTTAGAGAAATTCATTAAAGGTGCACCTCTTCCCTTGGATAACATGCTACAAGTTTCAATGGATGGACCTAACGTTAATCTCAGCTTTCTTCAAAAGCTGAATGATAAACTTAAAACTGAAAATCCAGTTGGTAAATTATTAGTTGACATTGGAGTATGTGGTCTTCACAAGGTCAATGGAGCTATGAAAACTGGACTTGAAGCAGTGAAATGGGATGTACATCACTTTCTGTGTAACTTGTACTACCTTTTAAAAGATAGTCCTGCTCGCTGTGCAAATTATATTATGATTACTGGATGTAAAGATTTCCCTTTTAAATTTTGCACTGTAAGGTGGTTGGAAAATGTTAATTGTTTGACTAGGGCATTGCTTGTCTATGATCATATCAAGAAATATGTTCAAGAAAAATTGGTTTCCAGCAAACAGCACATGTTTCTTGCAGAATTCATGGAAAGTCCACTGTTCAAATGCAAATTGGCTGCATTTAGGACTATAGCTTCAGAGTGTGAATCTTTTTTGAGGAGGTTCCAGAGCCCAAAGCCTTTCATTCCTTTCTTACACACTGATTTGTTGGATCTGATGAAAAATTTGATGGCTTGAAGCCTGACAAATTAAGTGAAGCTGATAGTGTCTCAAAACTGTTAACTTTAGATATATCAAAAAGTGAAAATCTTCTCTCAATTGAGAAAGCTGATATTGTATTTAGTGTAAAAAGCTATTAAAAGAAGTGAAGGGCTCAGAAAGGGAGAAATTAGAGTTTAAGCTTGAATTTAGGAAACTTGTGACCAGTATGATTGAAAAACTTCATGAGAAAAGCCCACTAAAATTTAAGTTTGTCTGTGGGGTAACTTGTTTAGACCCAAATATTATAGTGCAGAGTTGTATATTATTAATATTATCTGACAGAGTTGCACGACTCGTTATCCAACTCTCGAGAAGATACCAGGCTCAGATTATTCAAACTTATGCACCCACCACAAGTCATCCTGAAGAAGAAATTGAAGAATTTTATGAGGAAATTCGTCATCTAAATAATAAAGGTAAGCAGCACTTAAAGATAATTATGGGAGATTTCAATACAAAAATAGGGCGACGACAACAGAATGAACCTTCAGTAGGTAAATTCGGTCACGGCAACAGAAACCAGCGTGGAAATACTCTCGTAGAGTTTGCAGAGGCAGAAGGGTTTTTCATCATGAACTCCTTTTTCAAGAAAAAGCCACACAGGAAATGGACATGGAGACATCCAAATGGGACGACAAGTGAAATTGATTTTATTATGTGTAACAAAAAATTTGTCATAGAAGACTGCAGTGTGCTAAACAAGTTCAACACACGTAGTGACCATAGATTGGTGAGATGTAAGATGCACCTCAACACTAAACTCGAACGTAGCAAGCTCATAAGACAAACAAAATGTATTGACATAACCAACCTTAAAAAACACCATAATACCTTCAAGTTGGAACTGAAGAACAGATTCTCTGCTTTAGAAGGCCTAACATCGGAAGAAGTGGATATTTCTGAAGTTAACAGAAAAGTAACCAAAGCTCTTATGGAAACAGCAACAAAATTAGCTGGGTCTAAGAACAAGTTGCATGTGAATAAATTATCAGGAAAAACCAAAATGTTGATGCAAAAAGAAGAGAGATGAGGACAACTAAGGAAGATGTGACTTCCAAAGTGGAATATATAGAGCTATGCAAGACAGTACGAAAAAGTATCACTGAAGACGTAAGGAAATTCAACTGTGAACTAGTGAGGAAAGCAATTGAAAACAACCAAAGCCTAAAGATAGCAAAGGGACATCTCAGTAAATGAAGAAAACAGATTATGGCACTCAGAAAAGACGATGGTTCTGTAACAAGAAATAGAGGCGAAATTTTGACAAGAGTGAAAGATTTCTACTCCAAATTATATGAAAGGGATGATACATGTACTCCAGACACCATGAAAGGTACCATTACCAGAGTTCTTCCAGTCCTCCCAGCAGAAGTTACACATGCAATCAAGAACATGAAGCGGGGAAAAGCTCCAGGAGAAGATGGAATTACTGTACAAGAAGCAAGTGGAGAAATCAAAACAGTACTCGCCCAAATTTTCACTCGATGCCTTAATGAAGGGAAGATTCCTGAGGATTAGAACAACGCTACAATGATCTTGCTACATAAAAAAGGTGACATTGAGGATCTCAGGAACTACAGACCTATCAACCTCCTTTCAGTGGTTTATAAAATCTTCACTAAAGTTCTTTCACAACGCTTAAAGGTGACACTGGACATGGCTCAACCGAGAGAACAAGCTGGATTCAGGAGTGGCTACAGCACAATAGATCATATCCACGTACTGAGAGAACTAATTGAAAGAGCGAGGGAATATGAACTTCCATTGTGCATGGCTTCTATCGATTATGAAAAAGCCTTTGATTCGGTGAAACCATCAGCAGTTACCATGGCCCTGAAATCCTGCGGTATTGAAGATGCGTACATTAATATTATTAATAACATCTATGAAAATGCAAGTGCAAAGAATTCGGCTGTTTGAAAATGCAAGTGCAAAGAATTCGGCTGTTTGAAAATACAACACACATAAAAATTGGAAAAGGAGTGAGACAAGGTGACACCATATCTCCGAAGCTGTTTAATGCCACATTGGAAAATGTCTTTCAATCACTGAACTGGGAAAACGAAGGGATAAAGATTAATGGAGATTTTCTAACCCACCTTCGTTTTGCTGATGACGTAGTCATTTTTGCAACTACCCCATCAGAGCTGCAGAGTCTGATCCAGAAACTTGCTGACAAGAGTAAAGAAGTGGGATTAAAAGTGAACTTTCAGAAGACAAAAGTGATGTTCAATGCTTTTACAAGAAATGAAGATTTATCGATTGATGGAGAAAAGCTGGAGATAACAGGCACATGCGTTTATCTTGGACAGCAGATATCAAGTGAGGGTCACATTGATGAAGAAATTAATCGGCGTATAAAATTTGCCTGGAGAGCTTTTGGAAGAAACAGCATAATTTTCAAGAGCAATATGCCATTATGTCTTAAAAGATAAGTGTTTGATCAATGCATCCTTCCAGTGCTTACATATGGTGCAGAGACGTGGACCTTAACTAATAGAGACATACAAAGGCTGCAGACAACTCAAAGAACTATGGAGAGGTGCATGCTTGGTGTAACCAAGAGAGATAAGAAGAGGAACTCGTGGATCCGAAAAATGACAAAAGTGGAAGACATCATGATCAGAGTTAAATCCCTGAAATGGCAATGGGCTGGACATACTGCCAGAAGGACAGACCATCGATGGACAGCCGAAATTTTAGATTGGATTCCAAGGAACAGGGAAAGACCCAGAAGACCACATGGAAGATGGGTGGATGAAATTCGAAAGTATGCGGGAGTGACGTGGAGGAGACTGGCACAAGACAGACCGTTGTGGAGGAAGCTTGGGGAGACCTTCGTCCAGCAGTGGATTGATAATGGTTGACAATGGTGATGGTGATGATTATAGTGCAGCAGCCGAGTCTAGGCAAGAAGAGAGTGGAAATTGTTCTCGAAGTTTTACTTAGTGCAAACAGGATTTCAGATGACTGTGCTGAAAAAGCTAATAAACAGTACGCTTCATTGTGTGTAGAAGCTCAATCTGCTTTAAAGTCTCAGTTTGATGAATTTTTAGACAGTCATGATGATTCCACTGGATTAGACAAATTTTACAGTGCTCTACTTGACAACCAAAAACAATACGGTGAACTTTGGGATGTAATAAAAATTTGTCTCATCATGTCTCATGGAAATGCTTCTGTGGAAGGTGGATTTTCTGTCAATAAGTCTCTTCTTGTGGAAAATCTCCTGGAAGAATCCCTGATTAGTCAGAGAACAGTTTTTGATGCCATTAACAATGTGGGAGGAGTAGAACACATTGCCATCAATAGAAGGCTTCTTCTTTCTGTAAGAGCCTCCAGACAAAGATATCAGGATTACTTGAGAAAAAAAGTGTTCTTCAAAATGAAGAAGAAAGAAAACAGAAGGTAAAAAGAAAAATTGATCATGAAATAAAGGAATCGAAAGAAAAAAGACAAAGAGTAAGGAAAGAACTAGAGTTGGAAGAAGCAGCATTGCAGGCGAAGATTTCGGATTGGGAAAAGAAGAAAAGTGGTGTGTAATATAAAAACAGTGACTGTGTTCCTACTGTAATATTTTATAGTAACTGTTCTGAGTATTGTGTATGGGTTTGTTTGAGTGTTTCTTCAATAAATGTAAAACCATGAAAAAAAGAGTAAACTTAAAATTAAAAAGGTGTGAGTTGGACGGCTATGGGGAAGGTGGAGGCCGATTAAAAAAAATAATAATAATTAAATGAATCAGTTATTTGGGAAACTTTATACGTCAAACAGAAACACTTTTAAATAATATAAGTTTCTCAATTATCCAATTCAATTTTATTTATTATCATGGCACATATATTGAAAAACTCAGATAAACCTATTTGTGTAAGGTCAGGGATTTCTTATATATTTGGTCAGGGAAATCAGGTTTGATAGTTCTGTGGGCACCCTGTATCATAACTCGAGGAATGAGTTTATTTCACTTGGAAATCTATCGAATTCTGCACGAAATAGTTCAACCTTCTTTCGGTAGGTTTCATCCATTCTTGGAGCGTGTTTTTCCAGCTTCTGGATTTCAGTGTTATTTGCTGTAATATGCCTTACAACTTATTTGTGGAGTGATGCCAGAAAAGATTATTTCTTTCATATACTCAGCCCTTTGTCCGCGACAATACTTGCTATTTCTGCTGCAGCAGGCTCATAATTTGCACCTTCCTGCCTAAGAGTATTCCTCACAAGATAGTAATGGTGCATTACATCTTCGTGTGTAGGCAACACATTTTCATGCATCTTCTTATAACTCCCGAGGATAGGACAATCAGCTTTATTTCTTGTTTCAGCCATCTTAAGTAGTTGAATGACAAAACGAAAATGCCGGTACACTCAAGACAATGTCACTAGGACTGAAAGAAACTGTTGCATCATTATGATGCTGCACCCACCAACACTGTCCCAAAACGATCTGTGCTACTGTGATGAGATGACTCAGTGAGTGCGCAAAGAGAGCTGCACTGTGAGGGAGGGGGTGAGGTGAAGAAAGTAACAAAACAAGGCTGCAAGCTATGCATCTGAAAATCAACACAAGGTTTCCAGGAAGTATGAAAGGGGAAATATTAATACCGAATTGGTAATGGTAAGTCTGCTGTCGAAATTGATGCTTACGCAACTTATCATGCCATTTTTGGTGAAAAATTAAAAATTTTAAGGGATCTGGGGAAGCCTAAGAAATTAACTCATGTCTGCTGAATTTTTACCCGTGTTTATACACTCAAAGGTGATATTAAATGGCATGGTGACAAAGTACTTTTTTTTGTATTTACAAAATGGAAAAAGCAGATGTTTTTAAAGCATTTTTCCCTATAACTTTCAAACTTCGAGGTTCTTGGGAAGCCTAAGATATCGATAAATGTCATCCATATTTCGGGTGATCATTTCAATAATAAAATCGCAACTATTGCCCATGGTGAAGTTTCTAATTTTAAGAAAAAGGGTTTTTTGCTCCACCCTAGTGGTCAACATTATGTGGTGATAAGAATATAGGCAATAAGAAAATTAATAAATAATTTCATTTCCAGTAATATTTATTTGCATATTTTTGCATAGATGTTGCATACATTTTAAAAATGCACTCATAACACATTTAGTTGTATTAAAAAATAAATTTTGAACCCCCCACCCTCCTTTTCCCCCCAAAATTTCTGGGCACGCCACTGGGTATAACTACATGAATTCTAGTTTTCTCCTCCAACAATACACTCGCAATTCCACTAGATTACACAGATGTCTATTTCAGTGTTTCACCTTCTGTTCCAGATAGTTCTAAAGGTTTTGACTGGGATTTAGATCTGGTGACTTTGCAGGCCAGTCCAAGTGTTCCCATGGTACCTCATATAAAATGTATGTTGCATACATTTTAAAAATGCACTCATAACACATTTAGTTGTATTAAAAAATAAATTTTGTACCCCCTCCCCCCAAAAATTTCTGGGCACGCCACTGGGTATAACTACATGAATTCTAGTTTTCTTCTCCAACAATACACTCTCAATTTCGCTAGATTACACAGATGTCTATTTCAGTGTTTCACCTTCTGTTCCAGATAGTTCTAAAGGTTTTGACTGGGATTTAGATCTGGTGACTTTGCAGGCCAGTCCAGGTGTTCCCATGGTACCTCATATCAACTACTAAGAGTTGTAGTCCTGCATTCCTTGCAATTGTTATACTGGAACATAAGAATGTCTCTGTTGTGTTCTGCCTTCAAATGATGCACAACAAGCAATACTGATCATTTAGAATTTGTATACCTGATTTAAATGGATCAGTTCCTCAATTAATGGACCTCTAGCTTGAATCCACCTCCAGGTATACCGCCAACTTGAATGACAACTTGGACATAGTCTGGATGAAAGGGGCCATTACTTCTGCGATGCACTCTGCCTTGCATTGTTAAGATACAGACAGAAATGCAACTCGTCTGACCCAATAAGTTTTTCAGTCCTCTGCTGTCCAATGTCATTAGCTCCTATCCTACTTCAATTTGACTGTTTTATATGAGCAGTTGTTAACAGGGATCTTTTCCAAGATACTCTGCTTCAAATATCCATAGATTGCTGTTCCCGTCGCAATGTTCTTTTAGAAATGGGCTAATATGATCTTTCACTGACTGTCTTGTAGCAATTCCTCTCTGATTTGAAATCAGTTTGCAGTCACTATGCAGGATACTAATTGGTGGTCTCTGTTTGTCAGCACTGACTGTTGACTGCAGCAGTGTCTTGGGATTCCCACACAACCTGGAAAACAGGGAAAACTTGGAATTCCCAGGGAATTTGAAATCATTCCAAAAATCTAGGAAATCTCATGGAAAATTGCATTTTTTGTGAAAATGAGAGTATTTTTTATTTTAGCAAAAACATTTCTTTTTTCAGATTCCCAGCCTTTTATTTATAATTATTGTCTGTGTAGAATTCGATAGATCTTACTTTTAATTCATTACATTATTCCTTAATTCTCTAAAAAATTTTCAAAACTGGATTTAAAAAATAGCCTGGTAAATTTTTATTCAGTTTGTTTTGTGTTTTGTAACATGGACCAATTAGGCAAAAATGACCTGATATGCTTGGGGAAATTCATCATAAGAACACCAACCAATGAATCAAAGCCTTTTGCTTGTTGGTTCTCTTCCGACATGTTTCTCTAAACAGGAGCCCATTTGATCATTAAGTGTAGCTGTATTGGAATATAGAAAAGAAAAGAAAAAAAAAGTTAATCAACTGGCAATTTTTTTCTTCCTTATGAATCACTTCTGTGGGGAATGTATTTACAAATTCTACTTTGGCTGTTTGCAACTCAGGTTCTCAAAAAGTTGTGCAGGGTTTCCACAGTCCTTATAAATCCTTTTATAAATAATTTTTGCCAGAAATTCCCCAAAGTGCTTAAGAAGTACTTATTTTTTCCCTAACTGCCTGCATGAAATGCAGAAGTTATAATATGTAGTGCATACAACTTCTGCTGCTGGTTGGTTATGTTGATGGTGACACTATGTGACATCAGCAGAAAGCTAATGGAAGAGCTATGGGGCAGGAGGAACTCTCATTGGTGACTCATGGCGAACTTAATTTTGACTTTGGTTTTACAATTCAACCCATGAAATGATTATGTTCAATATCCATAACTAGATCTTTCTACTTTAACTACAGTTTTATAATTTACATTCTTTCTGTTGCATATGCATAGATGCCAACTAGTACGGATTTTCCGTAATTTTACGGATTTTTGGTTGCTGTTACGGAAGTACGGAAACGCCGCTGAAATTACGGAAAATCGCCATTTGATTTAATTTTCTGAAATAGAAAGCAAATTTTCATCAACTTAAAAAGTTTTGTTTGTTCTTCAAGTTTTTCTGGGGGAAAAAAATTAAATGCTAATTCAGGGCTGCCAGACCTGCGCCAATTGCGCCAGCCCACGCCAAAACGTTGTCCTTACGCCATTCTGCTAAAAAATCGCCATTTCGACGAAATCGGCGCCAATTTTGCGCCAAAAGTTAAAATTTACAGGTTATCTTACGACATTCGAAATCGATTCAGCGGTTAATTCACACGTGAGATCCTTCCGTGGATTTGCGGAGTCCCCTCCGTTTTCTTTTTTTTTTTTTTTTTTTTTTGTCATTTTTGTCGAGATCGATGCAAAAGTGAAGAAATTTTCGGGATATTAGTTGGGGGGTGGGGGTCGTATTCCGTCTGGGGACGTTGTTTTGTCTTTTTTAAACGTTCGGAAACGGAAGTATTTTTTTCTCTCGCGATGTAGCTTCTGTTCAGTATTGTTAAATATAATTTCATTGCATAATTTCAGCTTGAAGTTGTAGGCAACGATTTCCGAAAACGGAGGTTAGGCCGCCCGAATATTTCTCCGTAATCTTCGGCGACGAGATTCTCACGCTGATTCGAGGAATTCTGTCTTTTTTTTGTTATCATTTGGACCATGTACGAATTTGATGCATAACTGAACGTAAATTTTGGGAGGATTGGTGGCGGCGGGGGGGGGGGCTCGTTTTCTCCGTCGGAGGACGTAATTTCGGAATTTCATCTTTCGAAAACGGAAAGTAGACGAAGGTAAGATTTGTCTGGTAATCGTAATTTTTTTTTCTCGCGATGTTTCCTCTACCCAGTATTGTTAGATATCATTTTATTCCTTAAATATTTGTATTTCAGCTTGAAAAAGTTGGATAAATTTCCGAAAACTGAAGGCTTGAAAAACCGTTATTTCAAGCCATGTTTCCCGATTCAGCGATCGCAAAAAAATATTCGTGTGGAAGAACCAAGGCTACTGCACTAATTCAGCACATGGCCAGTGTTTCTACAAGTAACATCGTATCTGAAGTTTAAAAAAATCCTTTTTCTCTATTTACGGACGGAAGTAATGATGCTCAAGCAAATAAACTGTATCTCATTGCAATAACATATTTTGACGAAAAAATAGGGAAAAATTCAACTGTTTTGTTATCATTGGTTGAATCAAGTAATAATACAGGTGAAAGAATATCAACGTTTTTAACAATGAGTTTGTTAAAAAAAATATATCTCGTGGAGCAACTGTGTGTCATTTTCCTGTGACAATGCTAATACTATGATAGGTCAAGTAAAAGGTGTTGCTCACATAAAGAAGGTTCAGCCTGCAATCATAGTGCAGTGATGATCATGCCATTTAGTAAATTTAGCTGCACAGAAATCTGCTACTCAACTGAAAGGATTTAATGTTGAGCAGTTTCTGATACAGTTGTACTTTTTTGGAGAAAAGTTCAAAGAGGAAACACAATCTAAAACTTAGTCAAGCTGTTTGTGGTACTAAACCAAACAAAATTCTAAAGCATGTACTCGTAAATACTTGCTGGTTATCACTTTTGAAATCCATTGACAGAATTTTAGAACAGTGGGAGGCTCTAGAACATTATTTCAGTGACAATGAAGAAGCTAATTCACAGTATAAGAACCTTGCAAGTATGATTGGAAATCCTTCATTTAAACTTTGTCTTTCTTTATCTGCAACTCTTCCATTATTTACATCTGTTAACGTGTTCTTGCAGCAAGAAGCTCCGCTTGTGCATGCATTAAAAAGAAAACTTCATAGTCTGTTATCTGAATTGTTTGTACGATTTATCAAGCCATCAGCATTTGATGTGACAGCAACATCTCTTGCAGGTGGAAATTTTGAAAGAAGGAGAAATCAAAAAGAAAACTGTGATCTCGTAATTGGGTCAAAGGCGAGATCTTATATAGGCACAACTGCGGATCTGAGTGAAGACACTGTGGCTACTTTTTATTCTGAGGTAAGGGAATTTTACAAGGCAGGCTGCAATTACATTTTAAGAAAATTTCCACTTAATGATGAATTTCTGAGTCATGCTGAAACTGCAGATGTAGCATTAAGGCAAAGTGTTTCTTTTGCATCAGTCCAATATATGTGTTCCCTGTTTCCAGTTTTGAAACCAGAAGAATCTGACAAGGTGGAATTTGAATTTGCTCACTACAAGTTTGAAAATTTTAACTGTGCTGTTACTTTTGGGAGAATGGATGAAGTGTGGCACAGAATTTCTTTAATGAAAAATGAAAGTAGCCAGTTGAAGTATGAATCATTAAGCAAAAATATGAAAATGATTTTAATAGTCCCTCATAGCAATGCAAGTACAGAAAAAATTTTCAATATTGTGAAAAAAAATCATGAATGAATTCAGACCTAATTTAAGTACTCATGTGCTGTCTTCTTTATTAGTAGAAAAAATAAATAGCATTGCACACAGTGAACTATGCTATCAGAAGAAGTTTTCACAAATTGAATTAAGGAAGGCCAAAATGGCAACTACAGCCAGTTTATCATAATAATTTGGCCAACATTCCAAGGAATAATTTTTCTTCATGTCTGGAGGTAATTTATTATATTTTTCTGGTATACAGTATTTTAAATTTCCCCACTAGCAAATTTTTTTATTGTATTATTATTATTACAATTATTATTATTATTATTTTGTTAATAGTTCTGACAGATTAAAATTTGTTGCAGTGTTAAATACCCAAATTTGCCACTGTAGATTGGATTACTGAAAATTACTGAAAAAAAAAATTTGTTACTGAAAATTACTGAAAAATGAACATGTTGGTTACTGAAAACTACTTTTAGAGGTTGGCATCTATGCATATGTGATTATTCTCTCATATGAAACTGATTTGACCAGCAGAACTGTCTTTTAAGTTGCATTAATTATAATTTATTGCATCCACAAACTTGAATTATTTGCAACAATATTGCAAGCTTCATCAACAGACTTTAGTTTATATAGTTAAGATATGTGCAAAAAGTGTATTTGTATGTATGTTATTTTTGCATGTGCAATTTATAAGGTCCTTAAATTTTTTTGTAGGGTGCTTAAAAGTTCTTAAAAAGTGCTTATATTTTTGGCAAGAAAATGAGTGGGAACCCTGTCGTGGAATTATGGTAGCAAAAATAATATGCCTGTGCATTTAATGTTATTTATGAAAAGCAAGTAATTGTATAAAAATTAGATATTTAAAGAATTTACAAATGTGTACATTGGTGAGAAAATGCAAGAATTGAAAAAAATGTAACAATTCATCACAGTGTGATTTGGATCACTGCTCTGGAAAAGCTTCTAAAACCACCTGGGAAAGTCAGATTTTTTTTTTTTTTCATTTTTGAGGGGGAACCTTGTGTTTGCAATTAGCAGGCAAATTAGATGTACACTGCTGTTCACAAACTACTTCTGTCACAGCATGTCATTACCAAATGTGATTACTATGGTAGCTGGTGCGCACTAGTTAATTAAGAAAAAATTGAAAAAAAAACAACACAGAAGACATCTTTGGTCTTGATCACATGCAAACGTATAGAACAAGACTGGCTGCCAGATTTGGATATTCAAATGTTTCATGATGGTTGTTGCCAAATGGTAGGAAGTATTTCCAAATGATGAAGACGTACATATTTCAACACACTTGTGAAAGAGTAGAGCCCTTTTGTTTATGAAAGGAGCAATTTTCTCAGTTTTCTTTCAAAGTGTCACTGCTGATTCATCTGAGAGGGTCAATAATGCCAAGTAAGAATTGGTTGTCTGATGGTGCCAAGTCTGTGCTGTAAGGTGGATGTCTGGGCTATATAAGGTGGATGTCCAAAAACTTCCCAGTGAAACTCATCAACCAGCTCCTCTGTCTTCGTAGCAGTGTGCGGACAAGCGGTTTCCTGTATGAAACGGATTCCTCATGAGAAGGTGCCTCTGTGGCAGTTTTGAATGGCTCGTCATAGACGTTTCAGAGTTGCACAATAGGCATCAGCATTTATGGTTGTACCTCTATCCATGAAACTGATGAGTAAGACACCTTTCTGGTGCCAGAAGTCACTCGCCATGATTTTTTTGCAAACAGTTTTCATTTGACTTTTCACAGTTTTTTGGTGTTTGAGGGTGATGCCACTTAAGTGATTATCTTTTGTTCTCGGGGTGTATTGTGAAATCCATGTTTCATCCCCTGTAACAATTTGGTCAATAAACTCATCATCTTGGTGGTAGCATTCCAAAAACGTCAGTGCAGATCCCAGTCACTGTGTTCATCTGTGAGCATCCATGGGACACATCTTGCTCAGATTTTGTTCAGGTTTAGATGTTCAGTCACAATTTGGTATACAAGTGTGCCAGCAATTTCAGGGCATTTTTCGTGCACTTTACTAATTGTAAAGCATTGATTCTCTTTAATGATGTCATCAACCTTTCGTTTGAGTTCGTCCATGATGAGAGAGACTGGCCTGACTGCTCCTCGTTATGAACCTTTGTTCTTCCATTTTTAAACGTTATGCACCACTTTCTGACACTGGATTCATTAATAACACCTTCTCCATGCACTTGAACAAGTCTCCAATGAATGTCAATGGGCCTAGTGTTTTCAGCAGTCAGAAAACAGATAACTGATTGAACTGTGCATTCTGTGGGATTTCCAATGTGCTTGTTCATTTTGAAAGATCATAACTAACCACAAATGGATAATACATGCCTTATAATGGTTCCAGGAGATAGCCAACAGCGAACTGGGCCCAGATGACCTTGATTGAGTGCCAGCAAGGAACTTGTGCAGACGCTATGTGCAAATGTTCTTTACTTTTTGAATGGCCTACATACAAGCACTGCATCTACCAGTGTATAAAGTCAGCTCTACTGTCTGTAGTTGGGGTGACTTAATTTTTTTGTCCAGTGTGCTTTTGTATATGTATACACTGAGTGGCCACTTTATTATGACCACCCCCTCAGTACTTCATTGGGCCACCTTTTGCCTTTAATACTGCGTTGATTCTTCGTGGCATGGACTCCACGAGATGTTAATAGGTGGTTTGTGAAATCTGAGACCATGCTTGATGAATAGCACTTTCCAGGAGTGTGAGATTGCTGGGTTGTAGATCCAGCTGTCTGATGGCTCGTTCAACTTCATCCGACAAATTCTCAATGGGGTTGAGATCTGGAGATTGTGGGGGCCACCTAACCAAAGTAAACTCATTGGCATGTTACTGAAACCAATCCTGTACAATACGAGCACTATGGCAGGACGCATTATCTTGTTGAAAGTAGCCATCACCATTGGGATAAACCATCCACATGACAGGATGCACTTGGTCCGCAACGATGTTTAGATATGATGTGCCAGTCAGACGTTGATCAACACGAATTAAAGGGACCAAAGCCTGCCAGGAAAACATTACCCCAACCATAACGTTGCCTCCACCAGCTTGAAGAGTTGTAGCAATGCATTTGGGGTCCATGCTTTTGTGCTGTTTCCGCCAAATTCTCACTCGGCCATCGGTGAAGTGCAACTGAAAACGTGATTCATCGGACCACATAATTTTTTTCCAATTATCGACTGTCCAATCCTTGTGCTCCTGTGCAAACTGGAGACGTTTTGTCTTGTTAACTGCCGACAGCAAAGGTGTTCGAGCAGGCCTTCGGCTGCCTATCCCATCTGATGCAGTGTACGGCGAACAGTGCGTGCAGAGATCATTTGAGGGGATCCTTGATTAAGATGGTGTGTAATTTGCTGCACTGTTGCCCTTCTGTTGTCTGTTACCAGTCTGGACACTCTCCGTTCCGCCCGAGCAGTCACTAGTTGATGACGACCACACGTTGCACGTGGAGACCCAGTTTTATGACTGACAGTCCAGTCTTTAAACACTTTAACAACAGCTGCTCTGGAACATTTCACGAATGCGGCGGTTTCAGTGATACTCGCTCCATGGCTCCGAGCTCCTGCAATCATCTCATGTTGAAAGTCTGTCAAATCGCATTTTTTACCCATCTTGTCACCCAAAAATCACTTCTACTACTGTCGCAAGCACTTAGCTTTCCCTTTTTATACTAGCCTTGCCCTCTGGCGGCAACAGCGTGCAGCCATAGCTCATTTGCTTAAAACTGTCAGGTGGTCATAATAAAGTGGCCACTCAGTGTATACAGATATTCCCCCACTTTTCAAAAGTTTGCTTTACGCCACTTAGCTTTTATGAAAGATTTACATTAGTACTTGTTTTCATTCACCAAAAGGAAACCGAAGAGAATTTTTGCTTTTACGAAAAAAAGCGAAAATAGTGTTCAGTGTTTATTTTGCAGCGAGCCATTATAAAAGCATTCACCCCGAGCAGCAAGAGTGGCACTGCCAAGCTCCTTCCTGGGAACGACATTCAGCATCAAGCTGCTATATCTTTGAGCTATGTCTGTGAGTAATATGTGCTTTATCGCGATTTATTTTGTGCATTAGCAAGATATATCCTAAGGTATCAGAAAAGCCCATGAGAATTTGTAAGGTTGTTTCGTTTAGCATAAAACTGGACATTATTAAATATTTCGATCATGATAAACAAAATAAAGATATTGTGCTTGCATTGAACTTGCCTTCTCCACACACACACATCATTAAGCTGTTCTCTGAGATTCAGAGGTTAACTCTTCAAAGAAATACCATGTGCCAAGTACACCTTTAACTGATAGAACTAGAATTTACTTAATGTTGGTGTATTAAGCGTCTCCATTTTCAATGATCTCGGCACACAGCTCGAGTTTCATTCATATCCATCACACGCTACACCCAAGACCTTTTGTACTTCATACTCAATCTTTTCTCATGCAGACATTCCTGAATCTGGTTCTCCCATGATTTCCTTTCCTTGGCCTTTCTCTACTTTTCTTTCCTGTCACTTGGGCTGAAAAAATTATCTTAGTCAGCACCTCATCACTCATTCTTCCAACGTGGCCAAACCACCTCAGAATTAGTCTCCACCTTACTAACAACATTTTGCCTCACATTACACAACTGCAACACATCTTCATTCCTCACATGATCAGCATGTGTCTTGCCACAAACTTCCTGTAAGTAACTCATCTCCTCCCCAGCACACAAACGCTCCTTCTCCCCAGCACACAAACGACTCCTATGTCTTTTCCGCAGTACGCTGGTTTCACTGCCATACGTCAGAGTAGGAACGATTACTTTTTCATACACAGAAAATTTCAGGACTTCCTTGAGAACCTATCATTCCTGTGGAATCCTCCTAAGGCAGCTATGACTTTCAATGAAGAATTCACTTGCCTACTAATTTCACCATCTAATTTGTTCTCTGTGTCAAACATACTTCCTACATATGCAAACTCATTCACCTGGTCAAACTCCGTACCATTAAGACTTATTTTGCATTCAGTACCAACAGTTCCTCGCTCAAAACCCATAACTTTGGTTTCTCACCTTGTCCACCATTCATACTATTTACACGTAGAGAGAAAGAATCTTGAAAGCTGCCAAATTTACCATTGGTTCTACTAGTAGCAAAGTTGTTGTGTATTTATCATATCATTCCTGCTTTTACTATATTTTAGTTTTATTTTAGGTTCTATGTGTTATTTGGTTTGATTTGTAGGTCATTTTTTGGGTTTGGGAATGCTCAAAAGTTTGTTCCATATAAATGAATGGTGATTATTTCGCTTTACGCCATTTGGCTTACAAAAAGTTTCATAGGAATGCTTTACTTTTGGGTAGCGAGGAAACCTGTATGTATAAGTAGATATATATTATATGTAGTGAGAGAGAGAGAGAACCAAATATTGACACAGATTTCTTTTTTTTTTTTATTTCAGCCAAAGAAAGAGAGTAAAGTATTTCAAGAGCAGCAACCATCATCACAGCAAAGCAGAAAGCGTGAACCTACCCTTTTTGGCAGTGACGACGATGATGATGATGATGATCTGTTTGGTCCAACTAAGATTGCTCACTCATTTGCAAGCCCTGCTAAGGACACTTCTAAAATGTTTAGTGCAGAGAAGGAAACTTCTAAAAACGCAAGTTCTCATAAGAAAGCTCCTCCTCCTCCTAGTTCAGATCCAGTTAAAGATGTTCCTAAAATTGCAGATTTGTTGGAAGACACTCATAGTAAAATTCCAGACACAACAAAAGTTGCTTCATCCAAGACCATTCTTCCAGAGAAAGAGTTATTTAGTAACAAAAGCACAGTGTCAGACATAAAAATTCCTTCTATGGCTCCTAAATCATCGGATGAAATTCCTAATAAGGTTATTAGTCTTATCTCTGTAACTTTTAAAAAAATTTTAGGTACCATAATTTTCGTCGTATTATCCTCACTGGCGTATAATCCGCAGACCGCGAAATTCACATGCATTTTTTTTCCCCTTCGTATAATCCGCACTGGCGTATAATCCATAGACTGTGACATTCAGGGGAAAAAATCACCATATAATCCACACATCACAGATGTTGAACCGGAGGTGGAATTTCTGACAGAAAAGTGGTCCACATAATGACCCAGGAGTCCGAAGAAGTAAGAGGGAAAAAAACAATTTTATTAAATGAAGAAATTCATTTTTAAAGGTTACTTTTTTATATTTTTTATCTCCGGACAGATAAAGGGCATGGCATCCATAGATCACGCCGATGCAGCTGCAGAGTATTGCATTACATCTTGCCAATGACAAAAGGCTGATACAGAACAAGTCATAGAAATACCATATGTACTCACATATTAGTCGAAAGTTTTTGGAGGCAATCCTGCTTTCAGAGTTAGGGGATCGGCTTATACGTGGGCCAATAAAAAACTTCTGTGAATTCTCCCGCTGAATTTGCCGACAAATTTGTTTACGTTTTAGATCACTTCACAGCGGCTTTCTGCATGTTACTGCACGATTGTTTTCTGACCTCAAAACTATCGCACAGTGACACGATCATATCCTCAGTTGTGTCCACCACTTTTAAGTTTAAATTCGGCAGTGTAACTGAAACATTTTCTTTTCAAAGACATTGTAAGTAGCAATGACATTGGTCAAAACGGTGAAAGACGAACTAAACCCAAGGCAGCACGCATGAGATCCGAAAGGAGGAACGCATAGGTTCGTGCTGCATATGTTCATTGGCTGGTTGACAAAAACAGAGACTGCACAACAGTCAGAGTTGTCCTCAACGATTCAAAATGACCCCCGCTCCCGCTGTATCTCCCCACAATTCGCCCGATCTTTCATCACGACATTCCTCCCCCCCCCCTCCTAGCCACTCCATACAAACTCCTGAACTGAGGAAAATTTTTTCCATGGGAATTCCTTTTCCCATTATACCCCCTCCCCTGCACAATTATGCCGCAGATTTTTTTTTAAATCGAAGGGTCGTAAAAACTTTTTTTAAATCAGCGTGTTATCTGCATCGGTGTATAATCCGCAGAACCTATATTTTAAACTTTTTTAGCAGATAATCCACGTATTGTACTACGGAAATTACGGTATTTCTCAGTTTCATGTTTTCTTATGCCATTGTTCTAGTTGTCTCACAATAGATTTATTAGCACATTCTGCATAAAAGAAAAAAAATGTAGTTGATTAATTCACTGTTTAATATCTGTCAGTATTTTTCAAATTGGGGTTTTTAGAAATGAAGGTATGGTTCCAAGTGTGGTACAAATAGAAATGGTCTCTTGCGCCCCCTAGTGGCAAAACTGTGTGGTACAAAAATGAACAAATATATGAAAAATATTTCTTAGCGCAAAAACTATCAGTGGTAAAAATACTTTTTTTAGATTGGACTTTTAGAAGTGGAGATATTTTCGCGTGAATTGACATTGAAAAACTAAACTTTATTTTGGAAAAAGAATTTTTTCAGTTAGATTTGTAGAAGTGAAGATATAATTGCAAACATGTTAAAAACAGAAATATGCACTTATACTTCCCTATGGCAAAGTATTTTGTTATAAAATATTATAAAATGAAATATTTATGGATGCAATACACAGTCGAGTCACATCACTGTGACTACCTCCTACTTTTGACGTCAACATCGCATAGCCAATGAAA
Source organism: Macrothele yani (assembly GCA_039090855.1). NCBI lineage: Eukaryota > Metazoa > Arthropoda > Arachnida > Araneae > Macrothelidae > Macrothele > Macrothele yani. The sequence goes on along the minus strand of CM077006.1, from coordinate 56,003,249 downwards.
GAAGGCACGTGTCATGAGCTGGCTTGGAGGGTATATAAGGTGGGCTGTAGGCATTCTGAAAACAATATCACTCGTTGCTGTCATGGATAAAAGGAGCAATTTATCAGATTTGTAAAAAGGGCTTATTATCGGATTTTGTGCCAAGGGTGGCAGTATTTCTGAAACAGCGCAGTTTGTGAAATGTTCATGTGCTGCTGTGGTTAAAGTGTATCATGATTGAAGAAATCGCACCATTGCGAATAAGTGATGTGGAAACTGCGGAGCACCATGTGCCATTGATGTGAGGGGTGAACGTCATCTGTGAAGGTGTGCGAGAGCCGTTCGACACACTACAGTGGAGCAACTCACTGGCCGAATGAACCATACCGGAAGTGGGTCTAAAATGATAGTTCAGTGAACCCTGCTGCATATGGGGCTAGTGAAATTTTGGTGCTATATGTAATACATTGAAAACATACACCGTCTTTTCACGATAATTTAATTTTAAGTGTGCTCCCATATATACGTCTGGGTGTGATGACGTATATATGGGAACACACTGGCAGCAACTGCTCTCCTCCATCTGAAGACGGGTACGACTGTCAGCCCAAAAGTGCTTATGGGTTTTTAATCTTTTTAACTATGTAAATATCTATCATCTTTTAAAATTGAATTATCGCAGAAAGACGGTGTATGTTTTCAATGTATTGCGTATGGGGCTCCGATGCAGACGGATGGACACTGCATCTATGCTAATGAAGGTGCATCGGCAGAAAAGGTTTACATTTGCACGGCAGTATCAGAATTGAACCTCCGCTGATTGGCAAAGGATTGCCTTCTCCGATGAGTCATGTTTTCTGCTTCATCGAATGGATGTACATTGCCGTATAAGGCGATAAACATTTGAGAACACTCTTCAACCATTGCTGGAAGAACACAAGCTAGTGGGGGCAGCGTTATAATGTGGAGAATGTTTTTGTGGCATTCCCTGGGTTCACTCATACCTGTGGAAGGCACTATGAACCGAATTCATTATGAATCCATCCTTGCAGACCACGCACACTCATACATGCTGATTATCTTCTCTGGGGTGGATGGGATCTTCCAGCACGACAATGCAATGTGTCACACAGCTAGAAATGTCTGAGTGTGGCTGGAAGATCATGATGAAGACTTCAAAATACTTCTCTGGCCCCCCTAATTCCCCAGACTTAAAGCCAATTGAACTTCTGTGGGACCACCTCAATCGAATCGTGTTGTTCGCTCTATGGATCCTCCACCATGCACCCTCCAGCAGCTGTCAGATGCACTGCAGTCAGCATAGCTCCACATACCTGTGAATTCCTTCCTGCACCTTATTGAGACACTCCCAGCCTGTCTAAACTGTGCTGCACACGGTGGTTACTCTGGATATTAGCTGGTGGTCACAATAATGTGTCTCGACCCTGTATTTACACCAATAAATGGATTCACATGTTCCAAGTTTGTATTGAAGTATTTCGTATTTTTTATAAAAAAACATTCTCAGTTATTTTGGGACAAGCTATGTACATTGTTCATTAAAAAAGAAAAAAAAAAAGACTATTGTGATGCACCTCTTATTATGACTACATACATCAGATACAAACATTAGGTTACCTGCGCAAGTCACATGCTATCTTTAACACATTTATATAGCACATGTTCAATTCAGGTCACACTTCCACTATCTTTACTTACCTATTTTCCCAAAATTAGAGTCATTTAAAAACCTTAAAATATTTACACAACATTCATTCGTCCTAAAAGTTTTAATATATACCGGGCACTTAACATTTCTCTAACTTTAGACTACACCAATGTATGCCAAGTGTTTGGTATATATATAAATTTTTAGCAGGAATGAATGTGGAGTAAATTTTTAAGGTTTTTAAATTTTTCTAATTCCAGGTCGCACTTCCGCTATCGGGAGTGGAATGAAGTCAACTAAAAATGTGCATTGTAAATGTGTTCAAGAATGAATGCAGTTGTATATTTGCATGTTTTCCACATAAGTTTAGGTATATTTTGAACTGAAATTGATGTTTTCTTCTTATGAATTTGAATACAACCTCAGTATTCAAAAGTGGCTTATCGTGCGAGTTGGGCCCAGTTTGAAGTCGCAGGTGAGGCATATTGGTGTATTTGTTATTGAATACTGGTTCTGATCCTTTCATGGAACCATTGACCCTAAATTAGGTACAGGCAACACTGCATAATTAGGTGGTCAGAGGGGGTCATGAAGTAGCCTTTTTTATAAACTGAGGGAAAATGTTTACACGAAGCACCGAAATGTTATATTCTGCTGATATTATTTTCACGTTACTTTTGCAGTCAGTCATTTGTTTTTATATGTTTATTATTGCTGTCTATATCAAAGCGGTTTTCAGATAGTTTCAGTTCATTTTAGTGTTCTATAGAGCCCAAATAACAATAAAAAAATTAAATGCAAATTTTTGTCATTTACTTCATGCAGATTTTTACTTGCATAGCTTGGTAGTTTTAAAAACATTTTTTTCTGAGCTGCCAAAACTAATTGCTAACTGAATAATTGAATAATAATTAGCTGCACAATGATCATTCTAAACTCAGATTGCAGAATGAAATGTATGATATATCATCATCATCAACCATTATCAATCCACTGCTGGACGAAAGTCTCTCCAAGCCTCTTCCACGACGGTCTGTCTTGTTCCAGTCTCCTCCATATTACTCCTGCATACTTTCGAATATAATTCTCCCATCTGGTCGTCTTCTGGGTCTTTTCCTGTCCCATGGAATCCAATTTAAAAATTCGGCTGTCCATCGATGTTCTGTTCTTCTGGCAGTATGTCCAGCCCATTGCCATTTGAGGGATTTTACTCTGATCATGATGTCTTCCACTCTTGTCATTTTTCTGATCCACGAGTTCCTCTTCTTATCTCTCCAGGTTACACCAAGCATGCACCTCTCCATGCATTCTTTGAGTTGTCTGCAGCCTTTGTACGTCTCTTTTAGTTAAGGTCCACGTCTCTGCACCATACGTAAGCACTGGAACGATGCATTGATCAAATACTTTTCTTTTAAGACATAATGGCATATTGCTCTTGAAAATTATGCTGTTTCTTCCAAAAGCTCTCCAGGCAAGTTTTATACGCCGATTAATTTCTTCATCAATGTGACCCTCACTTGATATCTGCTGTCCAAGATAAACGTAGGTATCTGTTATCTCCAGCTTTTCTCCATCAATCGATAAATCTTCATTTCTTGTAAAAGCATTGTACATCACTTTTGTCTTCCGAAAGTTCATTTTTAATCCCACTTCTTTACTCTTGTCAGCAAGTTCCTGGATCATACTCTGCAGCTCTGATGGGGTAGTAGCAAGAATGACTACGTCATCAGCAAAACGAAGGTGAGTTAGATAATCTCCATTAATCTTTACCCCTTTGTTTTCCCAGTTCAGTGATTGTTAGACATTTTCCAAAGTGGCATTAAAGAGCTTGGGAGATATGGTGTCACCTTGTCTCACTTCCTTTCCAATTTTTATGTGTGCTGTATTCTCAAACAGCCGAATCTTTGCACTTGCATTTTCATAGATGTTATTAATAACATTAATGTATGCATCTTCAATACCGCAGGATTTCAAAGCCATTGTTATTGCTGATGGTTTCTACGAATCAAAGGCCTTTTCATAATCGATAAAAGCCATGCATAATGAGAGTTCATATTCCCTTGCTCTTTCAATTAGTTCTCTCAGTACGTGGATATGATCTATAGTGCTGTAGTCACTCCTGAATGCAGCTTGTTCTCTCGGTTGAGCCATGTCCAGCGTTACCTTCAAGCGGTGTGAAAGAACTTTAGTGAAGATTTTATAAACCACTGAAAGGAGGCTGATAGGTCTGTAGTTCCCAAGATCCTCAATATAACTTTTTTATGTAGCAGGATCATTGTAGAGTTGTTCTAATCCTCAGGAATCTTCCCTTCATTAAGGCATCAAGTGAAAACTTGGCTAGTACTGTTTCAATTTCTCCACTTGCTTCTTGTATGATGTCTACAGTAATTCCATCTTCTCCTGGAACTTTCCCTGTTTCATGTTCTTGATTACATGTGCAACTTCTGCAGGGAGGACTGGAAGAACTCTGGTACCTTTCGTGATGTCTGGAGTACATGTATCATCCCTTTCATATAATTTGGAGTAGAAATCGCCTGTGTTTCTTGTTACAGAACCATCTTCTTTTCTCATTGCCATAATCTGTTGTTGTTTTTTTCCATTACTGAGATGTCCCTTTGCTATTTTAGGCTTTGATTGTTTTCAATTGCTTTCCTCACTAGTTCACAGTTGAATTTCCTTATGCCTTCAGTGATACTTTTTTGTACTGTCTTGCATAGCTCTATATATTCCACTTTGTGAGTCACATCTTCTTTAGTTTTCCTCATCTCTCTTCTTTTTTGCATCAATGTTTTGGTTTTTCCTGATAATTTGTTCACATGCAACTTGTTCTTAGACCCAGCTAATTTTGTTGTTGTTTCCATAAGAGCTTTAGCTACTTTTCTGTTAACTTCAGAGATGTCCACTTCTTCCGACGTTAGACCTTCTAGAGCAGAGAATCTGTTCCTCAGTTCTAATTTCAAGGTATGATGCTTTTTAAGATTTGTCACGTCAATACACTTTGTTTGTTTTATGAGCTTGCCACGCTCGAGTTTAACATTGAGGTGCTTCTTACATCTTACCATTCTATGGTCACTACCTGTGTCACACTGCAGCCTTCCATGACAAATTTCTTGTTACACATAATAAAATCAATTTCACTTGTCAATCTATTGGGATGCCTCCATGTCCATTTTCTTTGTGGCTTTTTCTGGAAAAAGGAGTTCATGATAAAAAGCCCTTCTGCCTCTGTGAACTCTACGAGAGTATTTCCACGCTGGTTTTTGTTGCCGTGACCGAATTTACCTACTGAAGTTTCTTTTTCCTGTTGTCATTGCCCTATTTTTGCATTGAAATCTCCCATAATTATCTTCAAGTGCTGCTTGCCTTTATTATTTAGATGACGAATTTCCTCATAAAATTCTTCAATTTCTTCTTCAGGATGACTTGTGGTGGGTGCATAAGTTTGAATAATCTGAGCCTTGTATCTTTTCGAGAGTTGGATAACAAGTCGTGCAGCTCTGTCAGAGGAACTTTCAAGTTCTACAACTTTATCCTTCAGTTTCTTGTTTATTATAAATCCAACACCACTAGTTCTGTTAGTATCTGTCCCACGATAGTAGAAGAGATGTCCACTTTTCAGTTCAATGAGATCTCCTGTTCTCCTTACCTCACTTAGCTTGACGATGTCCCACTTGATCCTTTGTAGTTCCTCTTCCAATTCAGGAAGCCTTGAATCAGAAGATAGGGAGCGTCCATTATACGTAGCCAAGGTCAGCATCAGATGGCAGCCTAGTCCGGTCCTCCGGGGATTCTTAGCACCCTCTGCCTTCATGTTGCACTAGCCGCTGCCTTGGCCAGGTACATTCCAGCTGCCAGAGACTGAGGGCCAAGATTTAAGTTCATGATATATATATTACCAACCCACTTGGCCAGCCCCTCCAAAATGACACCACAACTTAAATCTTGGCCCTCAGTCTCCGGCAGCTGGAATGAACCTGGCCAAGGCAGCGGCTAGTGCAACATGAAGGCAGAGGGTGCTAAGAATCCCCGGAGGACCGGACTAGGCTGCCATCTGATGCTGACCTTGGCTACGTATAATGGATGCTCCCTATCTTCTGATTCAAGGTTTCTTGAATTGGAAGAGGAACTACAAAGGATCAAGTGGGACATCGTCGGGCTAAGTGAGGTAAGAAGAAAAGGAGAAGATCTCATTGAACTGAAAAGTGGACATCTCTTCTACTATCGTGGGACAGATACTGGCAGAACTAGCGGTGTTGGATTTATAATAAACAAGAAACTGAAGGATAAAGTTGTAGAAGTTGAAAGTTCCTCTGACAGAGCTGCACGACTCGTCATCCAACTCTCGAGAAGATACCAGACTCAGATTATTCAAACTTATGCACCCACCACAAGCCATCCTGAAGAAGAAATTGAAGAATTTTATGAGGAAATTCGTCATCTAAATAATAAAGGTAAGCAGCACTTGAAGATAATTATGGGAGATTTCAATGCAAAAAATAGGGCAACGGCAACAGAATGAAACTTCAGTAGGTAAATTCTGTCACGGCAACAGAAACCAGCGTGGAAATACTCTCGTAGAGTTTGCAGAGGCAGAAGGGTTTTTCATCTTAAACTCCTTTTTCAAGAAAAAGCCACACAGGAAATGGACATGGAGACATCCAAATGGGACGACAAGTGAAATTGATTTTATTATGTGTAACAAAAAATTTGTCATAGAAGACTGCAGTGTGCTAAACAAGTTCAACACAGGTAGTGACCATAGATTGGTGAGATGTAAGATGCACCTCAACACTAAACTCGAACGTAGCAAGCTCATAAGACAAACAAAATGTATTGACATAACCAACCTTAAAAAACACCATAATACCTTCAAGTTGGAACTGAAGAACAGATTCTCTGGTTTAGAAGGCCTAACATTGGAAGAAGTGGATATTTCTGAAGTTAACAGAAAAATAACCAAAGCTCTTATGGAAACAGCTACAAAATTAGATGGGTCTAAGAACAAGTTGCATGTGAACAAATTATCAGGAAAAATCAAAATGTTGATGCAAAAAAGAAGAGAGATGAAGACAACTAAAAAAGATGTGACTTCCAAAGTGGAATATATAGAGCTATGCAAGACAGTACGAAAAAGTATCACTGAAGACGTAAGGAAATTCAACTGTGAACTAGTAAGGAAAGCAATTGAAAACAACCAAAGCCTAAAGATAGCAAAGGGACATCTCAGTAATTGAAGAAAACAGATTATGGCACTGAGAAAAGAAGATGGTTCTGTAACAAGAAATAGAGGCGAAATTTTGACAAGAGTGAAAGATTTCTACTCCAAATTATATGAAAGGGATGATACATGTACTCCAGACATCATGAAAGGTACCAGTACCAGAGTTCTTCCAGTCCTCCCAGCAGAAGTCGCACATGCAATCAAGAACATGAAGCGGGGAAAAGCTCCAGGAGAAGATGGAATTACTGTAGACATCATACAAGAAGCAAGTGGAGAAATCGAAACAGTACTCGCCCAAATTTTCACTTGATGCCTTAATGAAGGGAAGATTCCTGAGGATTGGAACAACGCTACAATGATCTTGCTACATAAAAAAGGTGACATTGAGGATCTAAGGAACTACAGACCTATCAACCTCCTATCAGTGGTTTATAAAATCTTCACTAAAGTTCTTTCACACCGCTTAAAGGTGACACTGGACATGGCTCAACCGAGAGAACAAGCTGGATTCAGGAGTGGCTACAGCACAATAGATCATATCCACGTACTGAGAGAACTAATTGAAAGAGCGAGGGAATATGAACTTCCATTGTGCATGGCTTTTATCGATTATGAAAAAGCCTTTGATTCGGTGAAACCATCAACAGTTACAATGGCCCTGAAATCCTGCGGTATTGAAGATGCATACATTAATATTATTAATAACATCTATGAAAATGCAAGTGCAAAGACTTGGCTGTTTGAAAATACAACACACATAAAAATTGGAAAAGGAGTGAGACAAGGTGACACCATATCTCCGAAGCTCTTTAATGCCACATTGGAAAATGTCTTTCAATCACTGAACTGGAAAAACAAAGGGATAAAGATTAATGGAGATTATCTAACCCACCTTCGTTTTGCTGATGACATAGTCATTTTTGCAACTACCCCATCAGAGCTGCAGAGTATGATCCAAGAACTTGCTGACAAGAGTAAAGAAGTGGGATTAAAAATGAACTTTCAGAAGACAAAAGTGATTTTCAATGTTTTTACAAGAAATGAAGATTTATCCATTGATGGAGAAAAGCTGGAGATAACAGACACGTACATTTATTTTGAACAGCAGATATCAAGTGAGGGTCACATTGATGAAGAAATTAATCGGCGTACAAAACTTGCCTGGAGAGCTTTTGGAAGAAACAGCATAATTTTCAAGAGCAATATGCCATTATGTCTTAAAAGAAAAGTGTTTGATCAATGCATCCTTCCAGTGCTTACGTATGGTGCAGAGACGTGGACCTTAACTAAAAGAGACATACAAAGACTGCAGACAATTCAAAGGGCATGGAGAGGTGCATGCTTGGTATAACCAGGAGAGATAAGAACAGGAACTCGTGGATCCGAAAAATGACAAGAGTGGAAGACATCATGATCAGAGTAAAATCCCTAAAATGGCAATGGGCTGGACATACTGCCAGCAGGACAGACCATCGATGTACAGCTGAAATTTTAGATTGGATTCCAAGGACAGGAAACCCAGAAGAAGACCACATGGAAGATGGGTGGATGAAATTCGAAAGTAGTATGCGAGAGTGACATGGAGGAGACTGGCACAAGACAAACCGTTGTGGAGAAAACTTGGGGAGACCTTCGTCCAGCAGTGGATTGATAATGGTTGACGATGATGATGATGATGATGATATATATCATCATCGCCAACCATTATCAATCCACTGCTGGATGAAGGTCTCACCAAATTTCTTCCACAATTTTCTGTCTTGGGCCTGTCTCCTCCACGTCACTCCAGCATACTTTCGAATTTCATCCACCCATCTTCCATGTGGTCTTCTTCTGGGTCTTTTCCTGTCCCTTGGAATCCAGTCCAAAATTTCAGTTGTCCATCGATGGTCCGTTCTTCTGCCAACATGTCCAGCCCAATGCCATTTCAGTGATTTCACTCTGGTCATGATGTCGTCCACTCCTGTCATTTTCCTTATCCACAAGTTCCTCTTCTTATCTTTCCTGGTTACACCAGGCATGCATCTCTCCATGCTCTTTGAGTTGTCTGCAGTCTTTGTATGTCGTTTTTAGTTAAAGTCCATGTCTCGGCTCCATACATAAGCACTGGCAGGATGCATTGATTAAACACTTTTCTTTTGAGACATACTGGCATACTGCTCTTAAAAATTGTTCTGTTTCTTCCAAAAGCTCTCCATCCAAGTTTTATACGCCGATTAATTTCTTCATCAATGTGACCCTCACTCGATATCTGCTGCCCAAGATAAATGTAGGAATCGGTTGTCTCAAGCTTTTCTCCATCAATCGATAAATCTTCATTTCTTGTAAAAGCATTGTACATCACGTTTGTCTTCTGAAAGTTTATTTTTAATCCCACTTCTTTTTCCTTGTCAGCAAGTTCTTGGATCATACTCTGCAGCTCTGAAGGGGTAGTTGCAAAGATGACTACGTCATCAGCAAAACGAAGGTGAGTTAAGTAATCTCCATTAATCTTTATCCCTTTGTTTTCCCAATTCAATGATTGAAAGACATTTTGCAATGTGGCGTTGAAGAGCTTGGGAGATATGGTGTCACTATGTCTCACTCCATTTCCAGTTCTTATTTGTGCTGTATCCTCAAATATCCAAACCTTTGCACTTGCATTTTTATAGATGTTATTAATAATGCTGATGTATGCATCTTCAATACCACAGGTTTTCAAAGTCATTGTTACTGCTGATGGTTTCACTGAATCGAAGGCTTTTTCATAGTCAATAAGAGCCATGCATAATGGGAGTTCATATTCTCTTGTTCTTTCAATAAGTTTTCTCAGTACGTGGATAGAATCTATAGTGCTGTAGCCACTCCTGAATCCAGCTTGTTCTCTCGGTTGAGCCATGTCCAGTGTTACCTTCTAGCGATGTGAAAGAACCTTAATGAAGATTTTATAAACCACTGAAAGGAGGCTGATGGGCCTGTAGGTCCTGAGATCCTCAATGTCGCCTTTTTTATGGAACAAGATCATTGTAGCATTGTTCCAATCTTCAGGAATCTTCCCTTCATTAAGACATCTGGTGAAAACGTGGGTGAGTGTAGTTTCAGTTTCTCCACTTGCTTCTTGTATAATGTCCAGAGTAATTCCATCTTCTCCTGCAGCTCTTCTGTGTTTCATATATATATATATATATATATTCTATTAAGAAGATACCTGAGCAAAAAAATACATATATAATTTTGACTCACACCAAGTACAACATAGAAAAGGTTATGTATCTACCTGTGTGAGTAAAAGGAGAAAAGATAAAAAAAATAAAATAAAACAACTGAATGTAAAAGGTGTCGAGAATACTGAGCCTTGGCTTTATCAAGGACCAGCAAAAACTCTGCATTTTCTCACTTCCACAAAGACCTAGTTGGAAATGGGTTTCTGCAAGGCCATAGATGCAAGTAACATTCCCACCTAAAATTGTTTTAAAAAATATATATATGTCATGTCCTCCGCAGAGTTGTATGACCTAGCACTAGTTAACAATTTCGCTTGCATCCATGAACCTTCCTGGCCCGACCCATGCTCCTCATCTGCCACCACTAAACAGCGAGAAGAAGACTAAAGAGAACTCAAGCTGTGAGAGTGACACAACAATCAGAGACAACTTTCAGCCACAACGAAATGCCAAGTTCGTTTGAGAGAGAATTTAAACCTGAAAAACAATGCAAAAGAAATCCAAATTTTTTCATTGCAATTAAAAAAGGAAATATTAATTTTTAAAAAACAGATTTTTGAAAGAAAACTTGAGTCTAAAACCCCCTACTCTACAACTTATGACAGCACGAAAACGAGAATAAGTTAAAGACAATAATTAACTAAAGAAAACTTTGTGAAAGTTATATGACTTAAACAGTTAGTTGCAATATGTACAAAGTATTTCAGCAGTGCTTTAAGTGCATAATTAATTAGTTATTAAGTACTTAACTACTTTGAAAATACAGCGCAAAGAAAAGGAACAAGCTTAGCCATCTGCTGTTCCTAGGTTCCCCTAAAGACGCGCAAAGTTACAAAGAAAAGAAAGAGTTAAAACCCGCAAAAATGTTAACAGACAAGCCAGTCTAAAAGCTGAAAAGCAAAAAATCAACAGAGAAAAAGTACATGAAGTACAAACATTGAACTTAGAAAACCTAAAACCCAAATACAAGGAAGAGAGCTTACCTCTTGTGCGACGAAACTTTCTCCTCACAAGAGTAAAACATGGCTGACCTCTTCCGCCACTCCCTAGTCGCTGGGGGGCAGTGTGGGTGGGGCTGATGGCCTCCTCATACAGAAAGAAACCAACTCGCGGAGATTTTAACCAGAGAAAAAAATATATAAACTTAAGACTGTGGATCTGTATGATCAGAAAGAGCAGAATTAACTCTCCAGAATACATGAGAAATATTATAAAATACACGAGTAGTGTATTCAATAATCTTTGCATGTATTAAATCACCTTAGTGAGCTTCTATAGATTAATCAGAATCTTATTAATTTTAATGTTGGTTTTACTATTTTTAGTATAGCTATCCTAGTGATGAATAACTAGTTTTCTTTTTTATTAGTTTTTATTTTCTTTTATAAACAGATTTTTAAGCTTTTTTTGTGATTTTGTTTATATTATTTAATTTTTTGTTTTAATAGGACCTTCATATCCATAGCACTAAGGTTCCTTTAGGTAGTTAATAGGCATCCTCTAGCCAACTTCCTTACGGCTTTGATTGGTCAGAATCATATTATTAACTGTGTAGAAAATTAAAGCAGATCTGCCAACCTTACTCTATTATTCAGAATAATTTTTCTTAAAGTTCTTTTGATGAAAGAAGAAGGAATTTCGTTCTCTAGAAAACTATCTAATAGTATATTAATGTGGTAATTGAAGTCCAAATTGTTGCTGCAAATTCTTGAAATTCTTAGGACCTGAGAAATTAGTACATTCTCAATTACTTTGGTTGATATGTTATTATTCCAGTGTAGATATTTAATTACTTTGAAAGGAAAATTAACTCTTTTATCAAAGAGGCTAATAGATGGGTTACCTCTGTTGAGCTTAATGCTTAAGTCTAGGAACTCAAGTTCCTGATTACTGTGGTTGGTTTTACATAAGTTAAGAGAGCTAGGATAGATATTATCAAAATCACTCTCTATAACTTCTGAATTATTGATACACAGCAGATCATCAATATATCTAAAAGTGTAAAGGTAGTTATCTGAGCAGGTGGGGTGATTTTTAATGAATTTATATTCCTTAAAGAACAGGAATAGATTAGCGATATTCGTGGACGTTGATGTTCCCATGGGAATACCGTTCACTTGCTTATAGAGAGTATTATTATATAGGATATGGTTATTTTTTATGCAGCAATTGAGATAAGAGTTCCAAGTTCCTACATTAACAAATTGGTTAAGTTTAAATTCTGCATACAGCTCTTTAAAGGTAGTGATTATATCTGATAGAGGCAGATTAGTATATAGGTTTTCAAAATCATAACTATTAATATCTAGGGGACAAACATTGAGAATAGTAGAAATTACTTCTGCATTATTGTTAATTATCCAAAAATCTCTGTACATCAAGTTAGTACAGTTTCTAATGTGAACTCAATAATAGAGTAACATACGAGCCCGTAAGTTATTCTACCAAGCAGTTAGAAAATCGGTTTAAGGCATTCTTCAAGAAACTTAAAATTCCACAAACTAGAAGATATGAGCCTGAATTTCCATTTCTTTTTGCAACGGTTAAGTTTCATAAGGATCCTGTGAAGTTCAGGTTCATAGCTAGTGGAGTAAGGAGTCATAAAAAGAAAATAGATCTTGCTTTTGAAGATGTCTTAAAGAAGGTTTTGAAACACATTAGAAACTGTACTAACTTGATGTACAGAGATTTTTGGATAATTAACAATAATGCAGAAGTAATTTCTACTATTCTCAATGTTTGTCCCCTAAATATTAATAGTTATGATTTTGAAAACCTATATACTAATCTGCCTCTATCAGATATAATCACTACCTTTAAAGAGCTGTATGCAGAATTTAAACTTAACCAATTTGTTAATGTAGGAACTTGGAACTCTTATCTCAATTGCTGCATAAAAAATAACCATATCCTATATAATAATACTCTCTATAAGCAAGTGAACGGTATTCCCATGGGAACATCAACGTCCACGAATATCGCTAATCTATTCCTGTTCTTTAAGGAATATAAATTCATTAAAAATCACCCCACCTGCTCAGATAACTACCTTTACACTTTTAGATATATTGATGATCTGCTGTGTATCAATAATTCAGAAGTTATAGAGAGTGATTTTGATAATATCTATCCTAGCTCTCTTAACTTATGTAAAACCAACCACAGTAATCAGGAACTTGAGTTCCTAGACTTAAGCATTAAGCTCAACAGAGGTAACCCATCTATTAGCCTCTTTGATAAAAGAGTTAATTTTCCTTTCAAAGTAATTAAATATCTACACTGGAATAATAACATATCAACCAAAGTAATTGAGAATGTACTAATTTCTCAGGTCCTAAGAATTTCAAGAATTTGCAGCAACAATTTGGACTTCAATTACCACATTAATATACTATTAGATAGTTTTCTAGAGAACGAAATTCCTTCTTCTTTCATCAAAAGAACTTTAAGAAAAATTATTCTGAATAATAGAGTAAGGTTGGCAGATCTGCTTTAATTTTCTACACAGTTAATAATATGATTCTGACCAATCAAAGCCGTAAGGAAGTTGGCTAGAGGATGCCTATTAACTACCTAAAGGAACCTTAGTGCTATGGATATGAAGGTCCTATTAAAACAAAAAATTAAATAATATAAACAAAATCACAAAAAAAAGCTTAAAAATCTGTTTATAAAAGAAAATAAAAACTAATAAAAAAGAAAACTAGTTATTCATCACTAGGATAGCTATACTAAAAATAGTAAAACCAACATTAAAATTAATAAGATTCTGATTAATCTATAGAAGCTCACTAAGGTGATTTAATACATGCAAAGATTATTGAATACACTACTCGTGTATTTTATAATATTTCTCATGTATTCTGGAGAGTTAATTCTGCTCTTTCTGATCATACAGATCCACAGTCTTAAGTTTATATATTTTTTTCTCTGGTTAAAATCTCCGCGAGTTGGTTTCTTTCTGTATGAGGAGGCCATCAGCCCCACCCACACTGCCCCAGCGACTAGGGAGTGGCGGAAGAGGTCAGCCATGTTTTACTCTTGTGAGGAGAAAGTTTCGTCGCACAAGAGGTAAGCTCTCTTCCTTGTATTTGGGTTTTAGGTTTTCTAAGTTCAATGTTTGTACTTCATGTACTTTTTCTCTGTTGATTTTTTGCTTTTCAGCTTTTAGACACTGGCTTGTCTGTTAACATTTTTGCGGGTTTTAACTCTTTCTTTTTTTTGTAACTTTGCGCGTCTTTAGGGGAACCTAGGAACAGCAGATGGCTAAGCTTGTTCCTTTTCTTTGCGCTGTATTTTCAAAGTAGTTAAGTACTTAATAACTAATTAATTATGCACTTAAAGCACTGCTGAAATACTTTGTACATATTGCAACTAACTGTTTAAGTCATATAACTTTCACAAAGTTTTCTTTAGTTAATTATTGTCTTTAACTTATTCTCGTTTTCGTGCTGTCATAAGTTGTAGAGTAGGGGGTTTTAGACTCACGTTTTCTTTCAAAAATCTGTTTTTTAAAAATTAATATTTCCTTTTTTAATTGCAATGAAAAAATTTGGATTTCTTTTGCATTGTTTTTCAGGTTTAAATTCTCTCTCAAACGAACTTGGCATTTCGTTGTGGCTGAAAGTTGTTTCTGATTGTTGTGTCACTCTCACAGCTTGAGTTCTCTTTAGTCTTCTTCTCGCTGTTTAGTGGTGGCAGATGAGGAGCATGGGTCGGGCCAGGAAGGTTCATGGATGCAAGCGAAATTGTTAACTAGTGCTAGGTCATACAACTCTGCGGAGGACATGACATATATATATTTTTTAAAACAATTTTAGGTGGGAATGTTACTTGCATCTATGGCCTTGCAGAAACCCATTTCCAACTAGGTCTTTGTGGAAGTGAGAAAATGCAGAGTTTTTGCTGGTCCTTGATAAAGCCAAGGCTCAGTATTCTCGACACCTTCTACATTCAGTTGTTTTATTTTATTTTTTTATCTTTTCTCCTTTTACTCACACAGGTAGATACATAACCTTTTCTATGTTGTACTTGGTGTGAGTCAAAATTATATATGTATTTTATTGCTCAGGTATCTTCTTAATAGAATGTGAATTCTGAATTTTCAAAACTGCTGCGTTGCGCGTTTTGATCTTCAGGTTTTTTTGCAACTTTCGTTTTAAATTCTAAAGTTTTTCCTTAGTCTTCAGTTTTGCTCTTCAGTATATATATATATATATATATATATATGTATTATTCTTTTGGTTGTGCATTTGGGGGAAAGAAGAGCTGATATTTCAAAAGGATTTGTGATTTTGTTATTGTATGAATATTTTGTTTGAGGTTTTGTTTGTAAATTGTGATCTAGGTACTGTATGCAGGTTATTGTCCATAAATTGTCTACTATGTTCTTCTCAATTTCAGATTGTCATCGCTTCTTCACGGAAGTGGTTTACCTCTCATAATCTCCATCACCCTGCTCAAAGCCACCCCAGTCTACATTATATACAAGGTCTGATCAAGTGGTATTTGACCTAGGGGCAGGAAAAAAAAATGAAGTAACCTGTTGTGTTCTTGTCCTAGTTTCCTTCAAAGCATCTTCTGACACTACACAGTTGTTCCAGGGGTCTGCCCACTAATCATAAAAAATTTTATAGTTACTTTTAGGGATTGCCAATAAATGCCATGTCATGTTCTTCGTGAACTCTTCTACCTTCAAGTCTTTTTCTCCCCTTCAAAGGGGAGAAAAAGACTTAAAGACACACACACACACACACACACACACACACACACACACACACACACACTCTCTCTCTCTCTCTCTCTCTCTCTCTCTCTCTCTCTCTCTCTCTCTCTCTCTCTCTCTCTCTCTCATATTCATTCATATGTAGGGTTTGTATGGAACCTGGGAAAAAAAAATGTGACTTTAGGGTGCAGAATTGTAAGTAATTAGTGTATCAACTGTCGCTTTTTTTTTTTATTGCTACACCTCATACAAATATGAATTTTGCCTACGTGTCAGCCTTAAAAAAAAACAGGTTTTTTCACTTTATCTGTAAAAACACACCTGCAGTGATAGACAAACCATTTCTGTGGGTATAGATCATACACTGCAGTTAGCAGCACTCTCTTCTGTTGGTGCTCAAAGTGTTAAGAATCAGCTTTTGAATTAACAGACACATTAACAGTTTCGTTGAAGAAAATGGTGCTGCAGTTATGTACACAAGAGAAAAAGTCTTGCACTGGGATGTTTCTGTAGCTACCTCTACCTCTGCCAGCCATGTAAAGTCACACACACACACAAATTACCTATTTAGTTCCAACCACCATCAGTTTCATCAATCGGAAAAGCCAAACACTTACCTAAAAGCTCTTGGCTTCATTCCTGCTATACACTTCATGTACGTTAATTAGAACATCCTGTTATGTAGCAGGCCTTCAATGGTTGAAACTTTCATCTTATTCGCTTATAGGGTGTTGTTTTATATACATTCTTCAGGTCATGAAACATCTTATTTTATTCACAGGACACAAACGCTAACTTCTGTCTGCCGTCAGACATGTAACTTAGCTCGTCAACGGAAGGTGTATACTCACTATTACGTGAGTGTTGTCAACTTTCTTTACGCCTATATATATATTTTTTTATTCCTCCTTCACTCTTCCATATGCAACTTGCCCTTAAAATTCACAATTCCAAAAATGGTACTCAATTCTAAAAACACATATCCACATACCCAATAAATACCCATATACATCACACCCTACAACTTACACACCCCATACTACCATATTAACGTACAATATGTACAACACATTCATACACTCAATTAAAACCACTATCTACATAATTACACTATATTTACATTGCACGGCAGTCAAAACACTGTCAACTGTGATTTATGTTGATGAGTCATTAATGACTTGCACGTAAATATGTGCAGTTTGTTGGTATTTATTGCCTTTGAAGATGCAAATAATATCACCATCCGTTTGTTGGTTTGATTCTTTCAACCTTTCCTACAAGCTTTGCACAATGTTCAAATCTTATGGTTGCAGTTAAGTCTTTTCCACATTTCATCAATTCTTTGCTTAAAGATAGAGATTCTAACAAACCCCTTGACTTACCTGGTATTTATTACATTCCAGTCAACATCTCAGCAGGAGTTATCCACTATATTGGTTGTATTTACTGTACTGTAGTATAAATGAGCATCTGGTTGAGCTTATGTCTGATGTTAAGAAAGGTAGCTCATCTACTTCTCTTTCATTACTGACCATAAGCAACATTTTCACTGTTTCTGGTTGGAAAAACACTAAGTGCATTGTTTTTTGTTAAGGAAATCTCTTAAGTATTAGGCAAGCATAGAAATTGCCTTTCCCTGTAATATCTGTAATATGAACTCACCTCATCAAATTCCCATTATTTCGAAATCCATTTTAAAATCTGGTAACATCTGATTCACCATGTTCTAACCCCTTGTGGTTCTTCATTCTTTAAATGGCTGACAAAGGTAGAAGTAGCTACTGAAACATCCCAGTTTTACAAAAAAATTTCTTATGCATTTAATTTTAGCATTGTTTTCTTCTATGATTACTGTTACTGTATTTATTAATTGTTATTCTGTTACATGGATTTCTGTCATTCTTTCTCATTTGGATATCCACTTCTGAATGTTGGGCTTTTTGAGAATTCATGTCGGAAATGTGACAGTCTTCACTGTGAACATCAATTTAAAAATATGTTTTCAAAAGCTGTGCATTGTCGGTTTGAAGTAATACTGTCACTATTTACATATGCCACATCAAAGCTCTGATCATAACCCTCAGAATTTGAGCTTTTTTAAGTGTGTGTATCAGAAATACAGCTATGTACAGCATGGGTATTGTTTTTTGTTTCATGGATATTATACAGATTTACTGTCTAGTTGATTCTGTGTCATCTTTCATCACACTGTGGCAACATTTTTAAAGATAAATGCTGGCCAAATTAACAATAATTTACAATATTGGTGTCACTTTCATAGCTCTTCAAGGTTGTAGGATATGAGGTCTTGCCCAGATTCATCATTTGACACTCCTTTCTAGTCTTGGGGCAAAACAAGGCTGTAGAATGGTATAGGGCAAATCAAAGCTGTAGAACATATTGCAATTCAGTTTATTGTGTGCAATCAAGGCTGTAGAATGTTCGAGAGCTTTAGCTTAATGAATTTTAATACTATATGTAACCTCTGTGTGTTCTCTCTTAATTCTGTGTTTCTTAAGACTTCAAGAATCAGTTTGATAAATGCAAGGGCGCCCATAAGGAGGAGGGGGCTTGAGCCCCATCCCCCTAGTCGTTGGTATAACCAAATTTTTGATAAATTAAAAACACTAAAATAGACAAAACTGTTTTTAAAGCATTTTTAAAAATTATAAGATATTAATGATTGATTGTATCAATTATTTTTGTTGTATTTTAGTATCTTGTACATTTACTAAAATGTTTGACAGCCTTGAAGGAGGTAAGGATTTTTCTTAGCCCCCACCTAAAAGTGCTCATATGGGTGCCACTGCATAAATGTAATTGTTCCCCTTAGTCTGAACAGTGATAGCATTTATAAGTGTTGTGATGGACTGGAATGTAAATTTCACAGGCTGGGTTCATAATACCAAAACTTCAGTTCCCTTCCTCTTACCATACCAACAATAGTTCGTTTAAATTCCTCTTTGAATCACACAATTGTACAAATAAAAGTTTCTCTCACATTGGATGAAGTGAAAATGGCTGATTATTAAGAATTGATTCATTGTGTTTGGAATTAATTTATTTGAGAAATGTTTTTTTTTTCTTTGTTTTTTTCCACAAAACGTTTTAATTTATCATTCTTTTTTCTGTCTTACTTATAATATGAATGCAGATTAGAAGTCAGAGGGCACCAGTAACTCTAAAATGTGATACACAAAAAGTATTTAATAAAATCCTAGTGTATCAGGCTGATAGGTAACCATGAAGTGCTACTTAAGTTATACAGTAAAACCTCAAAAATCAAGCTTCGACAGGACTCGACGAGTGCCAGATTTATGTGAATTCCAGATTTCTGAAGTTAACCAAAAATTGCTTAATGGGCGTTACGTAAAGCATGTACTTACATGTAACCGGTCACTTTGATGAAAATTTGCGCATCTATGCCATATAAATATGCAGGTGTCACGCTGCTGATCGCATTCTACGCAATTTGCAAAAAAAAAAAAAAAAAAAAATCGTTTTGACGTTGTAAAAAGTTTTGGCAAAAATATTGGCGATTACCTTTTTGTACTATTTATTATAAAACTCTGTCAAAAAAAAGAATTGAATTGCGAATGGTTTAGGCAAAACCCCGATGTTAATTTTACATCGATGTTACGGTTTTTCGAGTGATGAAACTACACTACGTCGCGAAGACGATTACCGCTATGCATCATGAAGGCCGATGTAGATGTCATTAGACTATCGAATCCACATGCTGCTGCCACCAAGCACAGACCATCATCACATGTTCGACACACATTTCAAATGCACACACCGATTTGTCACCTCATTGGGCCGCGCTAAAGTGACACTAACCAATGAGATGATGAATTTCAGAAACCTCTCGATGTGTTACATGTACACAATTCACACGCTGAGATCTCATGATCTCGCGATGTGTTGTTGGGTACATTGGGAGATTTCCATGGCTACTGGTGAAACATCAGATATTCTCACGAAAACGAAACCAGAAAAGTGCCGGATTTCTGAAGTTGCCAGTTTTCTGAATGCTGGATTTTTGAGGTTTTACTGTATATACAATTCAATATGCTAACATAAAAGCTACAAATATTTTGAATTGGGTGTGGGGTTTTTTTTGGTTTTTTTTTAATGAGTTAAATGAGTTTCCCATATATCAAATGAGCTACAGTTGGTATAAAGTGTAAATATTTTGAATGAATGTGTTTTGCTAAACTTGTTGTGATTGTTTTTCATACATTTTGTTGTTGGCACTATCTTTAATCCACCAACTGACTATTTGTTCTATGGTGCTATCACATTCTGGTTGTTTGGGAGTATTCCTGTTCATGCACTTTTAAACTCTTAAAACCACAACAGTCATACCCAGTTACAGATTGTTGAGTGTAGAGGCACCTATATTAAGTATATAGGCTTGAAATAACAGCATAAAATTTGGACATAAACATGTAACTGTTAATAATCAGTATAAAAACTTTAAAAAACACACTTAGGTTACATTAGAAAGTTTAATTTAAGGGAACTTTCAACTGATAACTTCAGTTTTCGTTAGCCTTGGGGCAGATGGACGATGATGATGGCAATGGTGGCCAGATCCATAAAGTCGTATGCATTATTTCTTTTTAAAGCTGATTTCCATATCGATGATATGATGAAAGGGAAATCAAAATCGTAGTCCTTGGAGCCGAGAAAAATTTCCAAACTTTTCCGATAGCGTAATGAAAAATGATTAACAAATGGGGTGTAATGTAATGAAAAACAATCGCCAAATGAATTGCTCCATTTGTAAATAAACTCAGTAAGTCATTTTTCGCTACGCTATCCGGAAAATTTGGACGTTTTTTCCCAGCTCCAAGGATTGCAATTCTGATTCCTCTTTCATCATACCATTAATATGGAAGACAATTTTAAAAAAGAAATATGTACAACTTTAAAGATCTGGCAACCACTAACCATCGTCTTGTCTATCTGTCACAAGGCTGACAAAGACTGAAGTTATCAGTCAAAAGCTCCCTTAAATTAAACTTTCTTGCACAACTTAAGTGTGCTTTTAAAGTTTCTATAGTTATAGAGACTTGGTAAAGAATACATTCTGAACTATATATACAAATCAGTTCAGCAACCCCAATTTATTTATTTATGTATCTTTTTTTTTCTTTATATGACAGGAGTTGCCTATCTCAGAAAACCAAACTGATCATTCTGTAAGTTTTGATGAGCCAGCAGAATCCCACACTACTTTGAATGCTATGAACAAGGTAAGCTATTTTTAGTTGCTGTTTTTTTTTGGTTTAAATTGTGAAGTATAAAATTCACTCAGTAAAGTGTGTAGCTTGAGCTTTACACAGAATCAGTTGGTTTGCTAGTTGTTGTGGAAGGACAGCGTTTTTGTTGTGTTCATGCTTGTTTTGTTTTTTTCATCAAAAACCCTAAATGATCAATCAACAATTCATCCAACCAGCTGCTAAAATCTACATCTCTTGAATCCTTCAAGAGCCATGTGCTATTGATATCATAACACAAACAAGAATGATGGCATCAAATTCTGGAGTGTAATGAGCATGTCATTTGAATCCTTTCTAACACACACACACATGCGCACACACATTATTCAAAGCAGATTTTAAGCAGAAAAAATTTTTGCGAAAAAACAGAATGCATTTACACCTCTTAGAGAAAATCTGCACATAATTTAAAATGTGCAGTGTAAATGATGTTCTTCATATATTTTTGAACTGGTTAAAAATAAAAAAAATCTACAGAATCGGTAAAACATCCGCAAATAGAAATTGCTGCTTTCAGCCATTAGTGACTGAAATGTGTGCTGCAAAAAATCAAAAATAGTGCACAAAACATTTCTTACAATAGAAGATATCCAAGACAAAGGAGATTTTTTTAAATCAGTTTCTTAGAAACGAAGATACTGTTCCAAGTACGGTACAAATAGAAATGAACACTTACAACCTGTAGTGGCAAAACTCTGTGGTGCAAAAACTGGCAAAAATATGAAAAATATTTCTCACTGTTAATAGTAAAAATATTTGTTTTTAAGTGGGACTTTTAGAAGTAGAAATATCATCATTACAAAGATTTATATCAAAGCCTCTTAGTGGGAAAACTAAACATTACTTTGAGAAAAAAGTACCAGCAAATGCTAAAAATTCTCAAAGTCAAGCATAGTGTAGTTTTTAACCAAAAACTCACTTCTGCCTGTAACTTTTCATTAGGTACATACACTCACGGACAATGACATTTGCCCACCTAGAAGAAAACATGCTAAACTTTGCAGATAGCTAGAGTGTGTGCTGGTATGCAAAATAATCTACGCTTGGTGCGAGTGTGCATGACCACACACCCTGTGGTGGTGCTGCAAGCACAAACCAGGAGCCTTCTAAACCGGCATGTAGTCGATGCCCCATGAAAGCGAAAAGCACCGGCCAATGCAAGCAAAAGTACAGAGTGACAAGAATGCCGGGTAGACACCAGAGACGTTGATTTATGCAACGTACAGGATTTGAAAGAGGCCGGATCATCGGGCTGAAAACTTCAGGGTGGTCGGCTCGCTGTTTAGCCTGCCACGTGGATCGTTCAGACCATACCGCCTGACTGTGTTGGGAGCAGTGGATACATGACAACACTGCCACGTGGTGGAGTGGCTCTGGATGGACCAGGGGGACCACCGGTAGAGAGGGTCAACAGATCGTGTTCCTGGCACGAACGGATCCCACAGGTATCTGGTCCACTATACAGGCAGATGTAGCAGCTCCCGCGTACCCAAAAACCATTTCCTGATGCTTCGCAGAAGGAATCTGCAATCCCAGCGCTCCTTACATGTGCTGCCATTAACACCGGAATATTGCCGGCTGTGTGTGCAGTGGTGCCATGCCAGAGCAACGTAGAACACCGCAAACTGGCGATGTGTGGTGTTTAGCAATGAGTGCTGCTTCGTTTTGGGAACAGATGATCATTGTGTCTGGGTGTTAAGGTCCCCGGGTCAACGGCACAATCGCAACCTTGCTATCGAGCTCCACACCTCCCTCACTGCAGGCATTATGGTCTGGGGAGTCATTGCCTACTATAGCCGATGAGCTCCAGTAGTGGTACGTGGATCATTGATGGGCCAGCGGTATGTGGATGAGATCCTACGGCCCCATGTGCTTCCATTCCTGGCCGGGATTCCAGGTGCTCTATACCAGCAAGGTAATGCCTGCCTGCACACAGCTTGGGTTCTCTAGGACTGCCTACATCCTGTCCAGACACTTCCATGGCCTGCCCTCTCCCCGGACATGTCCTCTATCAAGTATGTGTGGGACCAGTTAAAATGCCGGTTGCTACCGTTCCACGCTATCCAGGATTTGCAGCACACCATCCAACACGTGTGGGCCATTCTGCCACAGGACAACATCAGGTGTCTGTTCGCCTCCATGCCGGATGGTATTGCAGAATGTATCACTGCACAAGGCGGTGTGACATGCTATTGAAGATGACCGGACTGCGTGCCACAGATCCCTCTGTAATTGTCCTACAGCTCTGTTTTTGCCATCATGTGTATCATTCATCTGTATCATTACGTCCATAAAATTTCAGTTCAATCCGATGCTTCCTTCTTGGTGCGCAAATTTCATTGTCCGTGAGTGAATTTTTTACACATAACCCTCTGACATTTGTAGATAGGAACAATCTTGAGCGAAGTACAAAGACATTAAGAACTAAGTTAAAAAGACATCCAATCACTACTTCAACCACTTTTCATTTTCAAATAGTAATACTTTCACACACAACTAAAAAGCATGAAAATTTAAAAAGACTAAGCTAAAACTTATATATATACACTGGCGCAAAGTGATAAAAGAACAAGAAGGAATTGGCGGACGATCATGAAATTTACATATGTTAATGGGTCGAGTTTACGTAAGTGTGATGTTAATTTCGGGACCAACCGGTGAGCGCTTACGCCACAGCACGGCATAATATGCAAATTATCGTTGGTGGTATTTAAGGAGTACGGCGAAGTGAATGTAATCAGTCGTCGGCGTACGGACACGTGCGAAGACCCTGAAGAAGCTGCAATGCCTGGACATGGAAGACTTGTACGATTTCAGCAGTTATCGGACTTTGAGCAAGGTCATCTAGTCGGACTCCGCGAGGCCGGGTGGTCGTATCGTCGTATTGCGGAGCGGAATTGGGCGGGAAGTATCGGTGGTGGTACGATGGTGGCATTGATGGTCCGAGGAACATTCCCACACGAGAAGACATGGAACCGGGAGTCACAGACGGACTGATGAGCGGACTGATCGACGCATAAGGAGAGCAGCGTTGTCAAGCAGAACATTCACTGCGACGCAAATCCGAGCTGCCGTTGCACCTGAGGTGACTGTGTGAACAATCCGCAACCATCTACTGGTTGCCAACGGCTGAACTGGAGAACACAATGGCTATCTTGTGTTCACCGATGAAAGCAGATTCTGCTTGGAAGCCTCCAATCGCCGTCTGCGTGTTCGCAGATGCACAGGTGAGCATCTCCACCCTTCTTGCATTCACCAGCGACATACAGGGCCTACACCTGGTCTCCTGGTGTGGGGAGCGATCAGCTATCACTCCCGTACACAACTAGTGTTTGTACCGGGTACGTTAAACAGCACCTCCTACATCAACAAGATCATTCAGCCCGTTGTTGTGCCATTTGTAAGGTTGATCCATCGTGGTGTTTTCCAGCAAGATAATGCACGCCCACACATGGCACGTGCAACGCAACATGCCGTCGTGGGTGTGAGACAACTTCCATGGCCTGCACGTGTGAGACAACTTCCATGGACTGCACGTTCACCGGATTTGTCAACCATTGAGCACGTGTGGGATTTTATGGGACAACGACTTATTTGGTCTCCATGGCCAGCCACGACCATCCCGATTTACGCGTCCAGGTTGAGGATGCTTGGAACTCAATACCCCAAACTTGCATCCAACATCTGTACGACAGACTCCATGCCAGAATTGCACAGTGTGACGTAGCTCATGGCGGTTCAACCTCGTACTAACCATGTTTCATGGAAATGTTATTTTTCAGTTTACCAGCAAGTATTTTGCCATAATGTTTTGATCACGTTATCCTCTGTATTCCATTATTATGCTGTATAAATTTCGTTGGTGTCAGACATCCCCTTCTTGGTATTCTTTTTTCACTTTCCGCCAGTGTATATATCTCATATGAAGTATTTAAATTTATCATGATACAGTAAAAATACATATTTTTGTATTAAAAAAAGTTCTATCCCTAGCCACCAAAATTTCAAGTGCTAAAACATACTAAAAAAAATTATCACTTCCCAAAAAAAAAAAAACTTTAAACACATCTTTTGCACTCCAGGTCCCGACCCTTTCCTGCAGTTCTCACATTTGGTTTGTTAGACTTTTCACTCCCTCCCGGCACATCATCAGAACAACTCTCAGCAATGTCTGCCACTGACAGCTAGATGACAAAGGAGCTTGTAGGAGACACTGACTTTTTCTTACTAACCAATAGCATGTCAACGACACAGCTTCAAACATATCATACAATTTCATTCTCATGCTGCCCTCTTGTGAGAAAAAACTTATAAATCAACATCAACAAAGCATTATTTTTTCTTTGTGTGATGCCGCTCTATCAGAATTTTCCAAAGGGTTGGTTAGGCAGTAGGATCATGATTATTACAAATGCGTTTCTTTTTTTTTTTTTTTTTTTTTTAATGTATACCGATTCAGCAATTCTGAGCTTTCCAGTGAAGAACTGTTTTTGCCAATTTTTTATATGTTGATTGAGCCTGTGTTTAATTTTATTCTTGGTGCTACCAATATAAGACATACCAATATAAGATATTTTTGGAAAGGTTAATGAAATTGGAATCTCATATACACCAGCACTATCTAAAATCTTTTTTTAAGGTTTGTTATTTATTATTAAATCTTTTTGTGTAGAAACTGTTCAATCAAAAAAAAAAAAAAAAAAATTTACAACCAATTTTACTGAACTCAGCATATGTACAGGTAGTGAAAAATTATAGGCAGAAGGGAGTTTTTGATTAAAAACTATACTATGCTTGACTTTGAGAGTTTTTAGTGTTTTGCTTCACACAATTTAAGTACTTATGGAACTAATTGAGATAATGTTAAAGCATTTCTCAAGAAGTTTGGTGAATATTAGTACAAGCAAATGTTTTCTTTTGTGAGTGGCATCTGACTGAAAAATATTTTTTTTTCAGTTAGATTTTTACAAGGGAAAATATTATTGCAAAAATTTCAAAAACAGAAATATGGTTTTATGCTCCCTAGTGGCATAGCATTTTGTCTCAAATTTTGCAAATGCGAGCGAAACATTCGTCGTCATGACCTCTGTCTAATGCAACGCACAAATTCTGTAAAACTATTTTCAGGAACACAAATTTTGGGGAAAACATATTATACATTTATGACCGATAGTAGTGACATCATGCATTATTTCAAATTGAAACTGTTCATAAAATGACCTTCATAGTGAAAGATATCAAAAGGTAAAAAAGAAGTTTTTGAATCAGATTTTTTGGAGCAATTGTATAGAGCAAATATAATTTGAATTTAATAGCATTAGCATTTTCACTCCTTGCCACCTCAGTTGCGCAGTGGTCTAAGTGATAGCCTCTGATCGTTCGTCTGAAAGGGGTCCGGATTCGAATCCCAGTGAGACATGAATGTTGTGTTTGTCTTACGGCACTGGCTCTCTCCCTTCCCTCGTACCAGTAACCCTAAATTAGGGATGGGCGACTGCTTATAGCCCATTGAGTTGCTCACAGTGGTCGTTAAACCTCCCAATTAAAAAAAATCACTCCGTAGTGGAAGTTATGTATCAGAAAAATACCAAAACATATGGATTGTATTTCTTACAGTTTAGGCTTTTGACTGCAAAAGGAATTTTCAGATCAGACTAATAGGTGAAGAGATATTGTGCCCACAGATGGATGGATGAATATACTGATACCATATGCAAGTACTTTTTTTTTTTTTTACAGAAGGCATGCTAAAATCAATGAAAATAATACATGTGGGTTTAAATCATCAAGCTTTTGAATTTATTCATTCCTATGAATTAGGCAGGGGTGTATTTCGAGGTGGGGGCAGGGGGCCTTACCCCCTTCCCCAAAAGCTTTAATTTAATAAAATTACTTTAACTTATATTAGAAAATAATGGTTTAAAATTTTCTTCTATTTTGTCCTGATAGATTTTAAAAACTTTCAATTTTTGTCAAGCTCTCTTTGAACTCTGAAAAAAATTTCTATGTATGCCCTTGCAATAAAGTATCTCTAAAAGTGTAACCTCTTGCAATTTGTCCTCCCATTCTGAGGCTAGAAATGAAACTACAAATTTCTATTCATAAGACTGTTTTTAAGCTGAGTTATATATAGGGCCTGTAATCTACCTACAGAGAATTGAAATAATAAGGAAGAGAAAATGAGGTCTAACAAAACTTTGCTTAAAATAAAAATCATCCAGCAGATTTCCCAAATATATTTACCTATTACATGACACCCGATTGAATCTGAAATCAGATTAACTGAATCTGCTGTAACTATTGATAAACTCAAAGTAGAAAAAAATGGAAATATTGTTTTACAATGTCAGTGGGAAAATCATATTAGAAATACTTGCCACAACAGCAAAGCAGATATAGCACAAGAAGACAGTGTGGGTACAGGAGTGACTCCAGTGAGGAGTGAAGTTTCAAACCCCACAGGGAGCACATGGTCAGGGGATGCTGCTTCAACATCAACTAACACCTGTATGCAGCATAGTAGTATAGAGTACCTTTGGTAACTGTACTTAATTTTCCACCTGTAATCCTTTTTAAATA
This sequence comes from Macrothele yani, assembly GCA_039090855.1. Lineage (NCBI taxonomy): Eukaryota > Metazoa > Arthropoda > Arachnida > Araneae > Macrothelidae > Macrothele > Macrothele yani. The sequence goes on along the minus strand of CM077006.1, from coordinate 55,975,585 downwards.
ATTTTAAGTGTTTTTAATGTAAAGATATCATCACCAACATTTCCAAAACTTCAAAAAGATTGTAAGTAGTAGTTTCTTGAACAACAAACTTTGCTTCTTCAGCTTGTTTTTTAAGTGTTTGTAAGAATCCTTTAAAATAGGGTCAAGAATATTAACTCTTTGAACACCAGGATTCCAAACTTTCAGCACCATGACCTTGGGTCTCAAACAACAATTTTTGACCACTACGTTTATTTTTAATATAAAAACTAAAAAGGTCTTATTATGTGACTTCTCAAAATGCTATAACACATAACTTTGGTGTGTAGTACAAAATACTTCATCCACTGTCAGTTCACAATCTGGTTCATAGTAGTAAATAGTAACACTGTATTAGTGATCCGATTTATTGGCGTAGGAAGTAGACACATTTGCGTTTCCAAGTGTTCGCACATCAACCAGATGGCTTTTTCAAGGAATGTCTAACTTCCTTGAAAAAGCAGTTTCTGTCTAACTTCCTTGAAAAAGCCATCTGGTTGATGTGCAAAAGCTTGGAAACGCTAATGTGTCTACTTCCTACGCCAATAAATCGGACCACTAGTACAGTGTTACTATTTACTACTAAATTGGTGTACTGTTCCTTGTTATCAATCTGGTTCATAGTATTGTTGAAAGTTAGTCACAATAATATCAAAAATTAGTCTGCTGTTGTATACTTTGTTCAACTTGTCACCATTTGGGTCTCTTTCATTTACACGGTCATTTTGGAAAGATAATATTTTGGATTCCTAATTATACTAATAAACAATGTATTGTATTACATCGTGTTTGTTTCATATAAATCAATACCACAATTCCCGATAAAAAAAATTTTAGAAAAAAATATCTATAAAAAAAGGGTTTGGGGTTATTGCAATTGTGAATGACCCTGTAAAGAGCCATTGCCTGGGGTCTCGCAAGGGCTAGCGGCCTCGAATTCTCCCAGACTCACATATGACCAACTGCCAAACCACATGTCAGGTTGCCTCTTGGAGCCCTACACAGTTGCTGCTTACCATCTTTGGTGAATCCCCAGCATTGTGCGGGACTGCAAGAGACAACCTGCCATGTGGTTTGGCAGTTAGTCGCCAAACCACATGGTAGTCTGGGAGAATTCGAGGCCGCAGTGGTAGTGTGTCCGGCGCGCAACTGGAAGACCCTGGGTTCGATTCCAGGTGGTGGCCGATGAGAAGTTTTCCATGACTCACTTATAAACGTGGAAAGAGTGATGACTTCTGTTTGATGTTCCTAATCCATGTCAATTGTGTGTATTAATTAGATGGAAATGTTCTAAATTGTGCTGAGACAGCTTTATACACTGGCAGAAAGTGAAAAAAGAACACCAAGAAGGAGACGTCTGATACCAACGAAATTTATACAGCATAATAACGGAATACAGAGGATAACGTGATCAAAGCATTATGGCAAAATACAGCTGTATTTGCTGGTAAACTGAAAAATAACATTTCCATGTAACATGGTTAGTACGAGGTTGAACCGCCATGAGCTACGTCACACTGTGCAATTATGGCATGGAGTCTGTCATACAGATGTTGGATGTAAGTTTGGGGTATTGAGTTCCAAGCATCCTCAACCTGGACGCGTAAATCGGGGATGTTTGTGGCTGGCCGTGGAGACCGGATAAGTCGTTGTCCCATAAAATCCCACACGTGCTCAATGGGGGACAAATCCGGTGAACGTGCAGGCCATGGAAGTTGTCTCACACCCTGAAGTGCATGTTGCGTTGCACGTGCCGCGTGTGTTCGTGCGTTACCTTGCTGGAAAACACCAAGATGGACCGACCTTACAAATGGCACAACAATGAGCTGAATGATGTTGCTGATGTAGGAGGTGCTGTTTAACGTATCCGGTACAAACACTAGTTGTGTACGGGAGTGATAGCTGATCGCTCCCCACACCAGGAGACCAGGTGTAGGCCCTGTGTGTCGCTGGCGGATGCAAGAAGGGTAGAGACGCTCCCCTGTGCGTCTGCAAACACGCATACGGCCATCGGAGGCTCCCAAGCAGAATCTGCTTTCATCGCTGAACACGACAGGTCGCTATTGCGTTCTCCAGTGCAGACGTTGGCGACACCACTGCAGCCGTTCCTGACGGTGGGCTGGAGTCAGAGGTACACATGCCAGAGGCACACGTGCACGTAGTCCTGCATCCAGTAGACAGTTGTGGATTGTTCGCACTGTCACCTGAAGTGCAACGGCAGCTCGGATTTGCGTCGCAGTGGATGTTCTTCTTGGCAACGCCGCTCTTCTTATGCGTTGATCAATCCGCTCATCAGTCCGTCTGTGACTTCCCGGTTCCACGTCTTCTTGTGTGGGAATGTTCCTCGGACCATCTATGCCACCATCGTACCACCACCGATACTTCCCATCCAATTCGTTCTGCAATATGACAATACGACCACCCGGCCTCGCGGAGTCTGACTAGACAACCTCCCTCAAAGTCCGATAACTGCTGAAATCGTACACGTCTTTCATGTCCAGGCATTACAGCTTCTTCAGGGTCTTCGCACGTGTCCGTACGCCGACGACTGATTACATTCACTTCGCCGTACTCCCTAAATACCACCGACGATAATTTGCATATTATGCCGTGCTGTGGCATAAGCGCTCACCGGTTGGTATCAAAATTAACATCACACCTACGTAAACTCAAGCCTATTAACATATGTAAATTTCATGATCGTCCGCCAATTCCTTCTTGGTGTTCTTTTTTCGCTTTCCGGCAGTGTATAAGATTAATTTTATGGTTGCACGAGATATATTGTCTCTTCACATCCCCATGGCAAAGCAACTCCAAAACAAAGTTTTTACCTTAGGAACAATGACCAGATCATTAATGTAATGTAATGTTCTTTTAGGAACAATGACCAGATCATTAATGTAATGTAATGTTCTTTTAGGAACAATGACCAGATCAATAATGTTACATTGTTCTTTTAGAAACAAGTCCAGATGATGTAAAATAGTAGTTTTTAGATTTTTTTTTGTCTGTATTCAGCATGATAATTTGTTCCCTGTGCATTGAATTTCATGTTTTTTTTTTATTATTTTATCATTATAAAGAAGTGTAAAATTCAGTTCATATGTGTGTGCTGTTGTAGTTACTTATTTTAACATTGTTTTTTCATTTGCAGGGCCGTGCTAAGATACCAGGTAAGAGAAGGAAACCAACCAGGAAGGGAAGACGTGCTTCGTTGTCAACAGAAAATGCAGACTCCTCCACAGAAGAATCGACAAGAAAAACTGTTGAAGCAAATTCCTCACCCATTCAAAACGATCTCATATTTTCAGAAAGTTCAGAGACGTTTGACAGTCCAATAAGTGAGGTAACATCATCTAATGTACAGATCACGCCAAAAAAAGTGACGCCATTTGGGATTGATAAAAATATTATGTCAAAACTTGTTTCAGAAATGGGTAACTCTAAAGTTGGAAGAAAAGACAGTGGACTAAAGACACCTGATAGTTTTGAAGATGAAGATGATGACATTTTCTCTTCAGCTGCTGGTGATTTTAGCAGTTCAAAAACTTCAGATTTATTTGCTACTGGTGATATTGGTAGCTCAAAAACTTCCGATTTCTTATCTGTATCAGCAAACAAAGAAACCGTTGTGGAACATTCTCTCGTATCTCCTGTATCAAAATCAGAGGCAACTGAAAGGAATGTTTTAGACAGTGATTCAATACTAAATGATGATGATCTCTTTTCTGAACCTGCTTTCAAAGGTGAGTTTGTTTTGCTTTGAATTTTCTCTAAGATATTTGTTTTGAGTAAAACAAAGCCTTAAATTGAATATTATCAAATTTATAAAGTTAAATGTTTGTTTATTTGTCCATTATGCAAATCTACAGTTTTCAATTTAGAACCACCAAATTTGGTGTACTGTCTCAGGGTACTCTAACTTAGATCATAGATGGCTTTTGGAAGGGTCGGAGCCCAGGTTTAAGAAGCTGCCCATACAAAATTTTCGTAGAAAGTTTTATTTTTTACTTTTTATCTTGAATTGGTATACTATCTCATGGTACTCTAACTTAGACCGTAGGCAGTTTTTGAAAGGGGTCCGACGGAGCCCAGGGTCAAGGGACCCATACAAAATTTTTGTAAAAAGTTCAACTTTTTACTTTTTTTATTTTGAATTCAAATTTAATACTTTTTGTTGTGATAAATGCAAGAATTGATTTTTTTTTTTTTTTTTTTTTTGTGACAAGTGTTTTCCAGTGAAGAACTGCAACACAATTCAGCATCGGAACTGAAGGTAAGTAAACAACAAAAATCAAATGGAAAAACTAAAAATACTGTGTACCTAAAGATTCTGCAGAGAATAAAATTCAAATTCAATGAAGAAATGAAATGCAGTATTGGGTACGGTTGATGCCTTAAAAAATTAATAGTTTTCATTTGATTTGTGCAAAATTTAGATAAGTTATCACCAACTTCTCTGAAGCAACACCGAGCAATTCAGCTAGTGATTTATAAGATTAGCAATTTTACCAAAGCAAGATATGTGCATGCCTACTCTCTCTTATTACCACATAAACTCTGTCTTTATACTACACTGGCAGAAAGTGAAAAAAGAACACCAAGAAGGAGAGATCTGATACCAACGAAATTTATACAGCATAATAACGGAATACAGAGGATAACGTGATCAAAATGTTATGGCAAAATACAACTGTATTTGCTGGTAAACTGAAAAATAACATTTCCATGTAAAATGGTTAGTATGAGGTTGAACCGCCATGAACTGCGTCACACTGTGCAATTCTGGCATGGAGTCTGTCGTACAGATGTTGGAAATGTAAGTTTGGGGTATTGAGTTCCAAGCATCCTCAACCTGGACGCGTAAGTTGGGGATGGTCGTGGCTGACCATGGAGACCGGATAAGTCGTTGCCCCAAAAAATCCCACACGTGCTCAATGGGGAACAAATCCGGTGAACATGTGCAGGCCATGGAAGTTGTCTCACACCCTGAAGTGCATGTTGCGTTGCACGTGCCGTGTGTGGGCGTGCGTTATCTTGCTGGAAAACACCACGATGGACCGACCTTACAAATGGCACAACAACGGGCTGAATGATTTTGTTGATGTAGGAGGTGCTGTTTAACGTACCCGGTACAAACACTAGTTGTGTACGGGAGTGATAGCTGATCGCTCCCCACACCAGGAGACCAGGTGTAGGCCCTGTGTGTCGCTGGCGGATGCAAGAAGGGTGTAAACGCTCTCCTGTGCATCTGCAAACACGCATACGGCCATCGGAGGCTTCCAAGCAAAATCTGCTTTCATCGCTGAACACGACAGATCACCATTGCGTTCTCCAGTGCAGACATTGGCGACACCACTGCAGCCATTCCTGACGGTGGGCTGGAGTCAGAGGCACACGTGCATGTAGTCCTGCATCCAGTAGACGGTTGCGGATTGTTTGCACAGTCACCTCAGGTGCAACGGCAGCTTGGATTTGCGTCGCAGTGGATGTTCTGCTTGGAAATGCCGCTCTTCTTATGCATCGATGGGTCCGCTCATCAGTCCGTCTGTGACTCCCGGTTCCACGTCTTCTCGTGTGGGAATGTTCCTCAGACCATCTACGCCACCATCGTACCACCACCGATACTTCCCGTCCAATTTGCTCCGCAATACGACAATACGACTACCCGGCCTCGCGGGTCCGACTAGACGACCTCCCTCAAAGTCCAATAACTGCTGAAATCGTACACGTCTTCCATGTCCAGGCATTGCAGCTTCTTTAGGGTCTTCACACGTGTCCGTACGCCGACGACTGATTACATTCACTTCGCCATACTCCTTAAATACCACCGACGATAATTTGCATATTATGCCGTGCTGTGGCGTAAGCGCTCACCGGTTGGTCCCGAAATTAACATCACACCTACGTAAACTCGACCCCATTAACATATGTAAAATTCATGATCGTCCGCCAATTCCTTTTTGGTGTTCTTTTTTCACTTTCCGCCAGTGTAGATGAAATCTTATAAGGCTTGTGAATAAGATGTCATGTCTATCCCACATGAGACTGTTTTGTTCAGTAACCAGAAGAAATCAGTATGTGTTGTTGTCTTTGAGTTCAGCAAGTTAGTGAAAAGGATGTGGGTTGTTGTAATTAATATGAACTCTATTATGTTATATAATGTAAGGAATGAAGTGGAATACTATTTCTTTGTCTGCAAATCAACAAGTGGGATGTATGCAGACACTGAATTTTGATAGCTCTAAAAAAAAAAGTTTTATTTTCTGGTAAAACTTTTTTTCTTTTTGTTACACTTTGATATTTTTAATAATTTTTACAAACAGTTGGGGAGGTCATTATGAAACAGTTTGTATAATAAATGTAAAAACCAACTGTTTTTGCACTAAAATTGTAGTGGCTTTGTACATAGCTACAAACTGGTATGCTCATAGATGTAGCAATCATATTGTCTTCGTTTTGCATATGATACTTTGGATCAGGCTTTGTTTTGTATATGATACTTTGGATCAGGCTTTGTATAATAAATGTAAAAACCAACTGTTTTTGCACTAAAATTGTAACTGCTTTGTACACAGCTACCAACTGGTATGCTCATAGATGTGGCAATCATATTGTCTCTTTGTTTTGCATATGATACTTTGGATCAGGCTAAAAATCGGAGAGAGAGAGAAGTTGTATCTTTTCTCTATAGCAACATATAGATATATACAAATTTTGAGGATGACAGTCCGATTTTTGGTGTAAATGTGACGAGGATAGTAAGTCAGATAATATCCAAAAACTTTAAAATTTCATCGTCCTGGAGAGAGACTCGAACCCGTGTCTCCCAGATAGTGCCTGGGTATGCTAACCACTACTCCACCCAGAACGACCAAGACTCAAGTTTCCAATTAATTTGAATATAACCATCACAGGATTCGCTAGTCGAAGCAACCGGCATTCATGTTTAGCAAATCTGGAGGTTAAGAATCCTGTCCTGTGATTGCCTGGAGGAGCAGATAAATCATGAAAAAAATATGGGATTACACCATATAATACAAATTTTGAGGATGACAATCCAATTTTTGGTGTAAATGTGGTGAAGATTGGTGTAAATGTGACGGTTGCTTCGACTAGTGAATCCTGTGATGGTTATATTCAAATTAATCGGAAACTTGAGTCTTGGTCGTTCTGGGTGGTGTAGTGGTTAGCATACCCGGGCGCTATCTGGGATATGCGGGTTCAAGTCCCGCTCCAGGATGATGAAATTTCTAAGTTTTCGAATATTATGTTAACATTCCTCGTCACATTTACACCAAAAAACGGATTGTCATCCTCAAAATTCGTATTATATGGTGTAATCCCGTATTTCTTTCATGATTTATCTGCTCTTCCGAGCAATCACGGGATAGGATTCTTAACCTCCAGATTCGCTAAACATGAATGCTGGTTGCTTAGACTAGCAAATCCTGCGATGGTTATATTAAAATTAATTGGAAACTTGAGTCTTGGTCGTTCTGGGTGGAGTAGTGGTTAGCATACCCGGGTTCAAGTCCCACTCCAAGACGATGAGTTTTTCAAGTTTTCGGATATTATCTGACTTACCATCTTTGTCACATTTACACCAAAAATCGGATTGTCATCCTCAAAATTTGTAATATATGGTGTAATCCCGTATTTCTTTCATGATATAGATAAATACTGTTATTAGATCCTATTCGATTCTTCTGGTATTTAGAGAAAATGGTAACTTCATTTAGGTAGTCCTGTTTAGAGTCCTTGTAGTCCTTCATTTAGGTAGTCCATATTACGCAATTCTACTCGGTGTAATATAATATATTGTCCGCTTTGTTCTATTGGTGATCACTGATGCTGTTGACTACATATTATAAGTAACATTAGTTTCTTGTAATCAGCACTGAAAGCAGAATATATGGTATTTTTTCTTTTTCTTAAGTAAAGATTTAAACTTGAAATGAAACGAAATGTCTTCTTAATTTTGTTTTATTAAAGAAATATTCTATATCTCCATCATACATTTTTTTTCTTATTTTGTTTCTAAGAAGTCCAGGCAAGATAGACTGTTGTGGAAGAAACTTGGGGAGACCTTCATCCATCAGTAGACTGATAATGGTTGATAAGTTTTATATCTATTATGGAAAAAAAAAAAAGCAACAACGACATGATGAAATGGGTATTTCTTTCCTCCCCGTGCCTAAGAAGCTTAGATTTTATAGGTGACAGCATATCTGTTGCACTCTGGACAATAAAACTCATCCGAGCCAGGTTCATTTCTTGAAAATTAAACTGCTGTAAGTGAATAGCTGTGCAGTAAAGTAAATAAAAATGTGTAGTTTGTTTTACACTAAAGCTGTTTTTATTATGCTACTCTTTCACTGATTGGTATTCAGAGCATCTGAGAATCATTAAAAACAAAAATGAATCCTCAAGCTATTGTGTTGTTTTAGCTTCATGTACTTTTCCAAGATGTTGCTTGGCCCCACCAACAGTAGCTGTACTAGCTGCAGCAATCCAGTGGCGGCTTTTCAGGTGAAGTAGGTGAAGTGCCTCTTCACCTATTTTACTCAAAATAAAGTTCTATTCAGTATTTTTGTATAATATATTCTTTTTGCCTTTAATCAGTTCCAAAATACTCAAAATTTTGAATAGATATTAATTCACATGGCGCGCTCAATACGGAAAACAAATCCTTATACACGCAAAACAGTGCAAGTGAAGAGCCGAAATGAGAATGCTTGGAAGTCTGCAGTTTTCTGCGGAGTTGTCATGGTAACCGTGACGTCAGGCTCCCCAATCTGCTCGCTCAAGTGAAGTGTTTCAGCTTCAGGCGTCTTACCTCTGCATCTTTCAGTTTTTGAGCGTAAAGTCGTGAGAGATCACGGTGGAGCGGGCGGACTACCAGGCTACCTTGCAATCTGCTAGGACTTTTTCCTTGTAATGCTGTGGTATTTTCCGAAAGGAATTTGTTCTTTCGTGCTTTGTGATTATTTGTTGAAAGCTTTAACTGATATTTTAGGTTTGTGTACAATTTAACTGATAGTGATAGTTTTTAGTATGCATCCTGTGGACGACATTGTTTGTAATTTATTGCAAACTCCATTTGATCTGTGGAAAGATGAAGATAAAAGAGACATTTTGCTGCAAGGACGACCGACAGATTCACTGACAATTGTTGCCAAGAACGAAATCAAGAAGAGCGGTAAATCTAACAATATTAATTTAAAAAATTGTTGGTTTACTGAATATAAATGAATTTGCAACACTTCTGTGTTAATTTTTTTGGGGGGGGGGGGCCTGCTTACTTTTTAGTAATAAACATTCGGCGTGTAATAAAGACGGGATTCTCAGATTTATTAAGCGTAACACGGTCACTTCATAAACATCGTGATTCTAGCGAACACCTGAAATGCGGATTAATGTTAAGGAATTTTGAAATTATTCAAAACACCATTGCCGATGCCCTGAGGAAGAATGTTAGGCTTTTGAAAACGCATTTTAACGAAAACGTTCGTTTAAATAGACTTTTCCTGCAGACAGTGATTGATGCAGTATTAGTCTATACTGCATTTGAGCAAACAAGAACTAGCATTCCATGGCCATGACGAAAACATGTGCTCGATAAATCGTAGAAATTTCATTGAATTACTTTCATTGTTGATATGAAGTTCTTTAGAAATTGAAAATCAATACGAAAGGATAAAAAACTATTCAAAATGAATTAATTGAATGTATTTCTGAACATACACTGGCGGAAAAAAAATCCCAACACCAAGAAGGCGTTGTGTTAGGTAAACGACAGTTGGAAGGCGGTGAGAGTACATCTGTAAGATGACGTCTATGCAAATTCCGCGCTCGGCGCATACGTGTGACGCTAGTAGCGCTCCTCAGAACATGCAAAGCAGGTTTGCTGTAAATACGCACTGTAATGTTCGTAAGCGTTAGTTATCGTTGAGATTCGACGTAGTGTGTTGATGTTAGTCAAGAATGCCTTTAAGAAGACGAAGAAGCCATTATCAACAGCTCACGGAGTTTGAACGAGGTCGTGTAATAGGGCTACGAGAAGGTGGGTTTTCGTTCCGCAATATTGCAGAACGACTTGGCAGGAATGTAGCCACTGTGCATGATTGTTGGCAGCAGTGGTCAAGGGAAGGTTCTCCCTCAAGAAGACCAGGTTCCGGCCGGCCACGTGGCACTACTGAGAGGGAAGACTGCCACGTACGGCGTATGGCCGTGGCGCATCGTACCGCGTCTGCGGCAGCAATTCGAACTGCAGTTGCCACCACAGTGACACAACGAACTGTTACAAATCGGTTACTTGAAGGACAGCTCCGAGCCAGACGCCCTGTAGCGTGCATTCCACTTACTCCAAACCACTGCCGTTTGCGACGTCAGTGGTGTCAAGCTAGAGCTCATTGGAGGACGGAGTGGAGATCTGTTGTGTTTTCTGATGAAAGCCGGTTCTGCCTGAGTGCCAGTGATGGCCGTGTGTTGGTTAGGAGGAGGCCAGGTGAGCGCCTGCAACCAACCTGTCTACGGCTGAGACACACTGGACCTACACCTGGAGTTATGGTCTGAAGAGCAATTTCCTATGACAGCAGGAGCACTCTCGTGATTATCCCACGCACCCTGACGGCACAGTTGTACGTCGGTCTGGTGATTCAACCTGTTGTGCTGCCATTCATGAACAGCATTCCAGGGGTGTTTTCCAACAGGATAACGCTTGCCCACATACCGCTGTTGTAACCCAACATGCTCTACAGTGTTGACATGTTGCCGTGGCCTGCTAGATCACCAGATCTTTCGCCAATCGAGCACGTATGGGACATCATTGGACGACAACTCCAGCGTCACCCCCAACCAGCATTAACCGTCCCTGTATTGACCGACCAAGTGCAACAGGCATGGAACTCCATCCCACAAACTGACATCCAGCACCTGTATGACGCAATGCATGAACGTTTGTGTGCTTGAATTCAACATTCTGGTGGTTACACCGGTTATTAATGTACCAGCATTTCACATTTAAAATGGCTCTTCTCGCGCTTACATTAAGCTGTGATCTTTAAACCTTAATCAATTAAATATGTTACCTATATACAAATGTATTGCCGCCATTTCATTCCTCTACAACTATTTTTTCGTGGTGTTGGGATTTTTTTTTCCATCAGTGTATAAACAATCACGTCAAAAATTAAATAATTTTTGATTGTTGATTCGGAAGGTGTATTGGTTGAGGGATTTTTGGGTTTCCATGATGTGAATGAAGATAGAACGTCAGGAGCTTTATACAAAATGCTACACAAATTTTTTGAACAGTTTGATTACCAACACAAATAAGTAGGACAATGTTACGATGGAACAAGTATAATGTCTGGACACTTAAATGAGCTACAGGAAAAAAAAGTCAAGGATAAAGCTTCTCAAGCTGTTTTTGTTCAATGCTTAGTTCATCGTTTGAATTTTGTATTACACCAGAGTTTTTCTAAAATTTCTAAGTGTCGAATACTTTTTGCAAGCCTCAGTGGAATTTGCTTCGTTTGTTCACCATTCTGTGAAGCGGTCTTGTACACTTATATCAACAACCGCAAGATGCAGACCAACCATAACAGAAACTCGATGGTCCTCCACTTCGAAATTAGTAAGTGTAGTTGTTGAAGATTGGGATAAATTGAAGGAAGTGTTCGGATTTCTGACGAATAGTGAATAATCAGCCAAAAAATCAATTCATCTTGCCAAGGGGTTTTTGAATGATATGAACACTTTCGAATTTACATTTTTTTTTTTTTTTTTTTTTTTTTTTTTTTTTTTTTGATTGGAGGTTTAACGACCACCAATTTACATTTTTGGCTCCACCGATCTATTATTCGAACTTTTGAAGAAAAAATAACTAAGCATAAACTACTGGTTGTAAATGAATTTATGGCACCTCTATTCATATTGTATTGTGGAATAACTTTTTACGGGTCTTATAGAGGTTATTTTTCATGAAAGTTGGTTGTCAAATTTTCGAACTAAAGCCTAGTTCGTCATCAGGACTATGTCACTGGAGTAGTTGCTGCCACTCAGTTGGAAGAGTCCAACTGCAATTATCGTTAATTGTGGTACTTCTTCTTCTTGCTATTTCGATCCCTTCTTCTAGTTTCCTCTTTACTAAGTTTGACTGGTGGGCGATTATTTTTACTGAGTCCTAATTTATGAAGTGTCCACTTGCTTGTATATGTCTGTCTAGCCCTGTTTTGTTACTAATGTTCCTAATAGATCACCAGATCTTTCACCAATCGAGCACGTGTGGGACAAGGAGAAGTATTAAGGTCCGAATGAAAGAACAAAGGGAGAAGTATTAAGGTCCGAATGAAAGAACACCAAGCAGCTATTAGGAACATTAGTAACAAAACAGGGCTAGACAGACATATACAAGCAAGTGGACACTCCATAAATTGGGCATCAGTAAAAATAATCGCCCACCAGTCAAACTTAGTAAAGAGGAAACTAGAAGAAGGGATCGAAATAGCAAGAAGAAGAAGTACCACAATTAACAATAATTGCGGTTGGACTCTTCCAACTGAGTGGCAGCAACTACTCCAGTGACATAGTCCTGATGACGAACTAGGCTTTAGTTCGAAAATTTGATAACCAACTTTCATGAAAAATAACCTCTATAAGACCAGTAAAAAAGTTATTCCACAATAAACTACTGTGTAACTCAAATTGAAAAAAAAAACCTCATGAAATTTTGAGCCATAAAAGGAACAATGAGTTATTTGAAACACAGTTTGGAAAAGCTAGCAAAATCACAGAAATAAGCACGGGAATATGCTACTCTTACACAGGAAACAATTTTTCAAAATTATAAACAATTGTATTTTGAAATTTTGGACCACATTCTTGTGGAAATGGATATAAGATTTCAAGAATGTAAAAAACTTTAATTTGTCTGACTTGCTGACACAACCAAATTCGAATAATTTAATGCATGCTTTCCCACTCGCGCTCTTGAAAATCTACATTTTTACGGAAACATATTTACTAAACACCAGCGCCTTAAAAATGAACTGAGTCTTGTATATGCCGATGAAAAATTAAGGAATATATTGACTCAAGAACTCCTTCGAGTGTTTCACGGAGACAAAGACATTTTTACAGAAGATTATAAATTGGTTTTTCTCAGTTTAACAATTACATCTACAAGTGTGCCAGTGGAAAGAAGTTTTCTTAAAAGAATACAAACTTGCTCAAGAAACACTAGTTCCCAAGATAGACTTGCTTCTCTGCCAAATATTTCTATTCAGGAAGACATTTTATTGATGCTCACGAAGAAACAACCATCTTATGACGACATAATCGACAAATTTGCAGCTTTAAGAGGAAGAAAAATTGATTTAATGTACAAAAAATAAGTAAGTCCTCATTAAGGGATTTTCATTGTAGAAAGTATATATCTTTTCATACTGCTCTTGTACCTCTTCACCTATTTTTCCAACCACAAGCCGCCACTGCAGCAATCAAGTAACCATATTAAATACTTTCATGGGCAGTTTAAAAACTCTTTATCTGATTCATGCAGGTCCATTCCTATGAAGGATTTATGAAGTTCATTAAAATGTCTTCCAGTTTTATGGATATTTTGAAAAAAAATGTTTTGCTCTGTTTTATCAAGGTGTCTGCTGGTCATGAAGAAGTCACGAATTCAGAAAAGGTTCGTGAAAGTCATGAAAAAGTCACGAATTTTGCTTTTTAGGGTCATGAATTTCTTTTATTTTTAGTAATGGTTCATTTTCTGGCAAAAATCTTAGGTAATTCTCCATGCACCAACCACATAAAGGTATAGATGTGGTTTCCATCTAGCAAATTAAGTGTCAAAAAAATGGGACTTGTGCCCTCCCCCACAAAGAAAACTGATAAAGCAAAAATGTCTTGGCATGGAAATATGTGTACATAATGTTGTTTACAAATTTTTGAGATCAATTTAGTAATTTAAATCATGCTACTTATGGAGTTGGGACATTTTTCAGGTATAAATGTTAAAAGAAGGGCATATAGTGAAATCTTGTACCACAATGGTGAGTATTTCAACTTACTTTAATAAAGCACACTCAAATTATGATGAGTAGATTTTTGTTACTGCCAGAATGAAATGAGGCACTTTTCCCATAGAAAAAAAAAAGAGGGGCATAGTGTCCCCCATCTTTAATATATGTGAAGCTTTTTAAAGTGATCATGAAATTGCATTTCCCAAATTTTGTAGACACCTTGCTTATCCCAGTCTCAACTGACCAATGCAGGGGTTGAAGCCACCAGAATAATTCTGGCATGCACATCTGCTCTTACCACAGGACAGTTTCTGCCAATCCCCCTCTGATAGTCCCTGCCCCTCACACACACGCACACACACTTACATATCTGTCATCAGCAAATCATTTCCAAATTTGAAATTAGTTCAGCTAAGTTTTCAAAAAGCAAAGATCTGATTACTACAATGAAACTAAGCATTATATGTTAAAGTATTTTTGCATTTACAAGTTTTAGGAGTGAAAGATGAGGCTTTAACAAAACTGGCACATAAAGGAATTGGTATCATAGAGAATTATAGAAAACCAAATATTCTTTTTAAGAGCATCAATAAAAAGAACCTGCACATTAACAGATAATGAGTGCTTCAAAATGAGTATTATAAATTTTTAGAAGACGTAGAAATGTTTCACAGAATATGAAGTGATGTGGATATCAAATCAACAACAGCATCAGTGCTAGGTAATGATGGGGCCAATGAATATTACTAATTAGCAAGCATTCAAGAAAACTGCAAACGAAAATAGGAACTATAAATTCTAGACAGAATGCTGCATTGTACAGGGTGTCCACAAAGTCTCTTTACAACTTTGCACATTTATTATGGATACCCTGTACTATGGTAGTTCATGGTATTTGTCGTATAATATACTGTAAATATCAAAGTTTAATTGACATTAACATTTTTTGTTTTAGGTCCCTTACTGACATAGCAGGTGCTGTTCTATGAAAATGTGGTCCCCACAAGAGAGAGCACAGTTCCTCGCTTGGTTCATCGAAACACAATCTGGTACACAAACGCAACGACATTTCTGGACTAAGTGTGGGAAAACTCCATCATCTCGTCCTAGTATCCGTCCACCAATGGCACCACAAATCCATGGAGAAATTCGTGATTCATTTCATGAAAATGAATCATGGCGGGGTTTTCCTTTGCTTAGTCCAGAAATTTTGTTGCGTTTGTGTATCAGATTTTGTTTCGATGAACCAAGCAACTCGCTCTTGTGGGGACCACCTTTTCATAGAACAGCTACTGCTACGGCAGGGAGGGACCTAAAACAAAAAACGATAATGTCAATTAAAACTGATATTTACAGTATATTTTACACTGAAGAGCAATTGAATTAGAGGCAGCTGGCGTTATGCAAATGTGGCGCTGTGGGCATTCCTGTAAACGGAAACAACATTTCGTATGCAGCAATCCGACATTATAAGGAGTGATGCAACGGGAATCAGTAAGAGTCGGATGCAGTATGGGTAAGACAAAGGATCTAAGCGCATTTGATCGTGGGCAAATTGTCGGGGCCCGACGAATGGGTCACTCCATCTCGGAAGTCATGCAGGCACTGGGATTTTCACGAGCCACTGTGTCACAGGTGCACCGTGAGTACATCGAATCTGGTAAAACCATACTTAGAAGGGCCAACTGCCGTGGACAACAGCGTGTGGATGAGCGGGATCATCGTCAGCTAGCTCGCATTGTAACAGCGGATAGACAGGCCACAGTGCAAGAAATCACTCGACAATTTAACGCTGGTGCACAAAAATGTGTAAGCAGCCACACCATCCAGAACCATCTCCTCGCTATGGGGTACAGAAGCCATCGTCCCACGAGGGTACCGCTGCTAACCGCACATCACAGGGTGCAAAGATTAGCATGGGTGCGGGAACATCGCCACTGGACCCTAGACATGTAGAAAAATGTTGCCTGGATTGATGAGTCAAGATTCACGTTGGTACATGCGGATGGCAGGATACGAGTACGGCGCAAACCACATGAAGCGATGGATCCTTCTTGCCAGCAGGGTACTCTTCAAACTGGTGGGGGTGGCATTCTCGTCTGGGGACTGTTTACGTGGACTGAAATGGGACCCCTGGTACGTGTGACATCGTTCCTCACAGGTCAACGTTACCCACCGGGATATCCTGGATGACCATTTGCTCCCGAATTGTATCCGAATGGTTGGATGAACACTCCACCGATGTGACCTCGCTTCCTTGGCCAGCTAAGTCACCTGATCTCAATCCCATCGAGCACATCTGGGATGCCATGGAGAGAGATGTTCGAAGCTCTGACCCCCTCCATCAAATCTACATGAACTGTGGGAGCTTGTTCAGGGGTCATGGATCTGTATGGCTTCCCAACGCTTCCAGTGTCTTGTAGAGTCCATGCCGAAAGGAATCGCCGCCATCATCGGGGTGAAAGGTGGTGCTACACGTTACTAGACAGGTATCTCTAATTTAATTGTTCTTCAGTGTACAAAAAATACCATGAACTTACATAATATATGTAGGACTGGTGGCATCTAGGGAAATTCAATCTTTCACTATGACTACAGCCATCATATTCTTAACATTTTATTCGGCACACAACACAAGTAAAACAAGACAACAATTAACAACTTAAATGAATTCATTCCACACAACAAACAACTACAGCCAACAACCTTCTCCCCCCCCCTCTCCTGCTCTGTGCGTCATCCTAATCCGTGAAACTATTGTGTAGACAGTACTGTGCCGCCATCTGTGAGACAGAATTGTCATTACAAGTAGTTAGTCCATTTGAATAAGCAGAAATCGTACATATATATTGGGGGGCTACCATTTATGTCAACTACCCTATTTTAAAAACAATTCAAAAATGTATAATGAACATGGAACAACCTTAAGGAAGTTAAAGGTGAGTATTGCAGTAGAACATTACAATTTTCAGATTTATAACTTAATGTTTCTACCATTATTAAGTACAATAGGAAAGATCGAAATAAAAATATATGTATTTCTTTGGGGGGATATGGATGTAGGAAGTTTGAAAATGAATTTATATTTTCATAATTTTTTAATGTGACTGTTAGCAGAAGTAGTACTAATTTAAATGAGCAAGGTAAAAAATAAAGTGAAAGTACATCCACCCTTCTATTTAAGAATGTAATTCATTTGATGAAAATCATTCCTCAGATGAATATATGCAAGTGGGAAATTAAATGTCCATTGATTTCATTGTAAAAAAATATGACTAGCTTCCAACTCTCAGAAAATTAAGTCATTCCGTATTTTTTTCATGTGTGCTATTCTACTTACAGTTATTACCTATTTCATGGAGTAAAGAATTGGTGAAGTATTAAATCTGGCTCTTATGTTGACAGTTTACATAATTTGTACATCTCTAAATGTATCAGTTTGGAGCTGTGTACAAAGTTGTTAGGATTGTAGTGAACAACTGTTTTTTGTATTTCTTTCTTTTGTCCAAATTATTACGCAGGGTGATTCATTGTGATCTTCCCAATTCTTTAAAAGTTATTTATAATAAAAAAAAAGCAAGCACAGCAGGGCACGATTTCAACCGGTAGTTAGTAGCAAACTGCTAGCAAGCAAACACATTTTGCTAGTGGTAAAAAGTGATTCTAGCAAAAGTTGCTAGTGGAAAAAATTTTGAATGTTTTAGTGTGAACTGTAAAGCGCCACTGCATTGCGCATGTGGAATATTTTAGACACATACAAAAAGAAATAACTGCTTTCTGGAAACGAATGTTTCTTGAAAAGTGCCAACATTTTAAAAACATTTTAGCACTAGTAGAAATATCCAGTATATTTCCCTTATCTACTTCTGCATGTGAAGTTGGGTTCAATTTCATGACGAGAATCCATGGTGATTGGACAGGCAGTTTAAACTTAAACATTGAATGCTCTCATGAATATTGAGGTTGAAGGTCCGTCCGAAGACAAGTTTGACCCCAGGCCTGCTGTTTTAAAGTGGTATGATGAAAAATCATAAACTAAACCATACAGAAAATAACTTAAGATTTTGAATAGTGTTCTTGAATTTTGTGAATAAAGTTAAATAAAAAATGTTTTTTTTTTAATATTTGCCTTTAAATTAAATTGTTAGAATTACTTAATCTGTGAGGTCATGAAAAGGTGAGTTATATCTAAATATTGGCAATCTTTTCAGCATTACAATGGGACAGTTACAGGGATGAAATCAAAATTTGTCATGATTGACTAATGGAGGGGGACATGTTAAAGTTTATTTTGTGTAATGTTAATAAACTTTCGCTAGTAGATAATGCAGTTTGCTAGTAAAAAATAAGGCCACTAGCAAGCGTTGCTACTGCTAAAAAAAAATGAAATCAAGGCCTGAAGCACAGTGAACAACAGACCCCACAAGTAAGCATGTTTGAGATTGTCATTCTCATTCAAGATAACATAAACATAAGAAGCATGTAAACTACGGGGAAGTTATACACACAATGTGGACAAAAGTGATTGGACACTGTAAGTACATAGAAAAAAATATATTGTATTTTTGTATTTACATCAGTAGCATGTAGGTCCTTCATTTAGCCGCCCCGGTGGCGCAGTGGTCTAAGGCGTTGGCCTCTGATCATTCGTCCGTAAGGGGTCCGGGTTCGAATCCCGGTGAGGCATGGATGTTGTGTTTGTCTTACGGCACTGGCTCTCTCCCTTCCCTGGAACCAGTGACCCTAAATTAGGGACGGGCGACTGCTTATAGCCCATTGAGTTGCTCACGGTGGTCGTTAAACCTCCAATCAAAAAAAAAAAAAAAAAAAAAGTCCTTCATTTGCAGAGATTACCCCCCTCGAGGTAAACTGTCCACAGGTCCATGGAGTACAGAGAGCAGGATGTTCCTCCATTCTGTCTTGAGTGAAGAAGCCATGTTGGTCTAGACCTCATCTGTCATTCGAGTTTATCTTTATCTCATAGGTGTTCGGTGGGATTGAGAGCAGGGCTAGTCCATCCGCAAGACCTGATCTTCCTCGTACTACTCCATTTTAGCCCTGGAACATGACAAGTGGCATTGGAAGAAGCAATCGTTGTGTCCGATGAACTGCCACAACATTGGGAGTGTTGAGTTATCCAGGATATCTCTATACAACACAGATTTGCCATGAATAACAACCAGTGGGCTTACACTGTACCAGCTGAAACAGCCTCATACCATGACTTCACTAGCTTTGTGCTTCACAGTCAGCACTGTACACTCCGGAAGCAGACGTTCTACAGGTAACCACCAAACCCATACACGTCCATCTGATTGAAATAATGTTAGGCGAGATTCATCACTCCATAACACCTGCCGCCACTGCTCTGATGGCCAATTTTTGTGCTGTTGACACCATCATAGCTGCATGGCTGTATTGGTCTTTGTGATGAGAGGTTTATGGGTTGCTGCTTGGCAATGATATCCGAGGGCAGATCTGCCAACTGTACGATTTTATCATATTTAGTACCATAATATGATTTTGCTGCCTCCTGTTGGCAGAGAGCAAAAGTGATTTTCAGAGTATGTTGTCTTGGATGCAAGAAGTTTGCATGAAATTCAAACTGAGTATGAATAAGGGAAAAACCAAAGTTATGGTGTTTGAGAGAGGAACGGGTAGCACTGAATGTAATGTAAGTATAAATGGCACTGTGATTGACCAGGTGAGTGAGTTTGTGTATTTATGAAGCATGTTTGACAGAGAGAACAAATTGGATGGTGAAATCAGTAGGCGAGTGAATTCTTCATTGAAAGTCATAGCTGCTCTGGGAGGTTTTCACACGAATGATGGGTTCTCTAGAGAGTCCTGCATGGCTGTGTATGAAACTGTAACTGTTCCTACTCTGATGTATGGTAGTGAAACCTGGGTACTTCAGAAGAAACATAGGAGTCGTTTTTGTGCTGGAGAAATGTGTTACTTACGTGGGGTTTGTGGCAAGACATGGTCTGATTGTGTGAGGAATGAAGATGTGTTGCAGTTGTGTGATGTGAAGCAAAATGTTGTTAGCAAGGTGGAGATCAATATGCTTCGGTGGTGAAAGAATGAGTGATGAGAAGCTTACTAAGATCTTTTAGCCCAAGTGGCAGGAAAGAAAGGCAGAGAAAGGCCAAGGAAGACATGGGTGGATCAAATTCAGCAGTGTCTGCATGAAAAAAGATTATGAGTATGAAGTATAAAAGATCTTGTGTACGGCGTGTAATGGATATGAGTCAAGCCCGAGTTGTATGTCAAGATCGCTGTAAATGGAGAAGTTTGATACGACAACAGTAAGTAAAAATATCTGGTAGTTTGTATTTCTTTTTGGAGCTAACCTCTAAATCTCAGAGAATAGCTTAGTGATATGTATGCCAAAAATACAATTTTTGTTTAAAAAGTCACGTTTTCCTCTCTTCAGACGGAAGTAGGGAAAACTTTAGGTGAAATTTGTTTTCCCCCTTCGAAAGATTTTTTCTCTTGAAGAGGTTTCCAATTTCTCTTAACAGATTCCCCTGCCTCTAGTTTCCCAACAGAAATAAAGTAAGCCAAGTCAAGTGCAGTCAGCAACCATTGGACAAATCCCGACTCATTTCATATAATGTTTGAGACTGATTCGTATTTTCGACTCTTCGTCATACTTAAAGATGCTGATTGGTCGGTACTGGAATGTGGTTTATTCAAAGCAACCTCCCTCCCCTTACACCTGTGACCATCAAGAATTTATGTTGGGTGAAATAGGCTTCAAAAATTATCAGCACGCATCATGCAGGGATCGCATTTCTCCTAAAATTCCTAAAATTCCTAATATTTTGTGACCCTCCTTAAATTCCTAAAATTATAACTAAAATTTGCTATTCTTCCTAAAATTTTCGTAAGCTTATTTTTAAAAATACAACCGTTATTAACGCCAATAAATTTACCATTACGGTAAGGTAAAAATACCTGTTATTGTAGAAACACAGCCTATATGCTGTGCTGCTGACGGGGAGGGAAAATGACGCCATCGAGATGCACTTGCTTCGGGGCGGGCGCTCCACTTTTGTGCCTTCGGACAGTTTTCGAGAGAGTAACAAGAGATCTAAGGAAAAAGGGGAGGGGTCATTTTCATCCCTGGTTTGCGCTTTGCAGACAAATTCAGTGGCACGCAGAAGATCGTACTTTATTTTTGCACATGCCTCGTGGAACCTCCTCTTTCTGCTGATGTTTTGTTATTGTAAACCGCAGGTGGGTGGAAGCAAAGAGGAAACATGTGGTCTCCTTCCGTAACCTCCAGTAATGACGATGGGATGGTAGCTGAGTGTTATCGTGGCAGGCAGTAGAGCACGTGATCATTAACCTTCCATCGTGCGTCGGCGACAGCGACCTTCGATACGCAATATATCTCGGCTCCGACTCGCTTTGACTGAACTTGCGTGAGATGCGTATGATAGTTTCTGGTTTTGCGTCTTTTATGGTGTTCTTTGTGCTGTGTGCAGGTTCAGTTCTCTAGTGGTGACTTGCTTCTTTTTTTTTTTTTTCTATCTTCTGACATCCTCGCAGCCAAACTTCGGGAAGTTGTCTGGTTTTGCAATATTGGAACATGTTTTTTTACTTCCCTTTCATTTTCTGGTTAGTAATACAAGTGTTTAAGATGCCTAAATCCAAAACGAAATTGCAAGATGCGTGGCTCGCCAAAGAATTGGACGGAGTGAAGTTGAAAGAATGGTGTTCTGCAACTCAAACAATATTTTCTTCTAAGTGTATATTGTGTTCAGAAATTTTCAATATTTCTAATAGTGGCTTTTCACAAGTAAAAGCGCATCATAAAGGAAAAAAAACATTTGAAGAAATTTCAAAGTAAATTTCAAAATAAGTCCATCCTGAAAGCCTTTGGAGGACGGGATCTTCAGCCCAAAACAAATATTAGTGAAGTTCTGAGTCATGATTTACAGTTGGCTAAAGCCGAAGCATTATGGGCCATGAAAGTTGCTAAGGACAATATGTCTTTTGTTTCATGCACTGAAACAGTTGAACTTTTCAAAGAAATGTTTCCTGATTCTGCTATTGCAGCCAAAATGCAACTTAAAGAAAAAAAGTTGCTTATGTGATATCACATGGATTGTCAAAATATTTTGAAGAGGATTTGAAAAAAGGCATTGCATCTAGTAGCCCAGGAAAGGTTACTATAGCATTTGATGAAACTACAAATGCACAAGTGAAACGGCAGTTGGATGTGTATCTCAGGTACTGGTCTTCAGAAATAAATTCAGTTTCTTGCCGATACCTAACAAGCGTTTTTCTGGGTCATGCAACAGCAGATATTTTGCTAAAAGAAATTCTTGATGTGTTATCATCCTTCAGTATTTCATTGAACAGAATTATTTGTGTATCCATGGACAGCCCAAATGTAAATAAGTGCTTTTTATGCAAATTGAATGAAGTTGTAAAACAAGAAACAGGCCAATAATCTTTGGAACTAGGTTTTTGCAACCTGCATGTTTTTAGTAATGCATTTAAAAAATTTTTGACAAGCTTAAATATAGATTTTGACGAATTTGCTACTGATATGCATTACTTTTTAAAGAGTAGTGCTGCAAGACGAGAGGATTATAAATCTGTCAAGGATATAATATTGGTCACAGCCAAATTTCTTTTGCGTCATGTCAGCAACAGATGGTTAACCGTTGGTTCTGCAGCCCAGAAGTTCTTGGATCAATGGCTAAATATTACAGAATATTTTTTAAACTTCTTGCCATCTCAAAAAATATTTGAAAAACAACTACGCAATTCAGCAAGATATAAAAGAATTTACTGTTTCCTGAAAAATGAGCTAACTCCTTGTTATTTAACATTAATTTCATTTTCACACCAAAATTTTGAAAAGTTTTCATTATGTTATCAGAGTGAAGAACCAAAAATACACCAGTTATATTCTGATTTAAATACTTTAATGAGGAATGTTATGGCTCAGTTTATCCAAGATGACGTTATTGCAGGGAAATTTGGAAAGACCTAAAGAATGTAGATTTTGAAAACAAAAATTCATGGGAAAAACTAGGGGAGTTAGAAGTTGGTATGAAGACAAAAAATCTCCTCAGGAATGTTCAGGAGACCAGGCAGAAATTATTTCTCTTAGATGTAAGATCATCACTAATTGCAACCACAAAATATTTAAAGTCAAATTTGCCATTCTGCAATCAAAAGCTAAGAGACATAGAAGTTTTAAATTTAAAAGAACCAAAGAAAGAGTCAACTCAACTTTCAGTCACTGAAGGACTTTTGGAAATAACCAGAATTTCAAGTGTTTTGCGTCTTTCTGAGGAACAAATTGATAGAGTAAGAGAAGAGTGGAAACTTTTAAATTCTGATAAGCCACCTCTAGATGAACTAGTGAAATTTTCAGAGGAAGGGCATATTCCAGTGCGGATTGATCATTACTGGCGTAATATATTTAGTATTAAAGACTCTAGCGGAAAAGAAAAGTGCTCAAATCTTGCTAAACTCATCAAGTCAATTTTAGTTTTACCTCATGGTAATGCCGTTGATGCAGAAAGGGGATTTTCGGTTAACACTGCTCTGTTAAGGAAGGACAAGGCTAACTTAAAAGACTCAACTATAACATCATTAAGAATAGTTAAAGGGGCCATTAAACACTATGGATGTGTAAGTAAAGTTCCCATAACAAGAAATTTGTTAAATAGTGTTCGTGATTCACATAAATTTTATAAAGAGTATGTTGATAAGCTGAAGGAAGAAGAATAAAAAAGGTAAAAGAAAGAAAGCAGAAAGAGAGGGAAAATAAGGAAAAGCAGCTAGAGAAAAAAGAAAAGCTGAGTTTGATGACAAAATAAAAGAAAATGATGCAGAAATAAATAGGCTTAAAAAAGATAAAGAAGCCTCCCTAGCAGTAATTCAAGAGGGAACAGAAAGAATGAGAAAAGCTGTAGAAAAACAAAATACTGTTGAAATAGCAGTTGCCTCTAACTTGATCATACAAGGTTCAGTTGAAATAAAGAAAACTGAAAGTAAATTAGTTGTGGTGGAAGCAGAAAAAGATAGGCTTATCAGGAAAAGGTTGAAACAATAATATGAAAAAAGTAATTCAGTTAACAATTGTACATAGTTCTTGGTTTTTAATTACCTTTTTAGGATATTATAATTTAATGTGAAACCTGAAAACTTTACTGTGAAAATCGTCAATTGCTTCAGGTTCAACAGCATATTAATGTTCAAAGTGAAACTTGAATGTGGTAAATATACTTGAATATGATAATAACACGTGAAAAGATAAGAACTGAACATTAGAAGTAAATCATACTTAAACTTTAGACATTAGACGTTATGCAAAAAATTTGGGTGTGAACTTCGACCATATATACTAATGGACTGCGCATTGGCAATAGCTGCATCAAAGCCGCCATGGCTCCAACATTGGGCACGTCATCATCAGACTCCAAATTTCATGTAAAAATGCTGTTATGATTACTAATTTACGCTGCAGAACTTCAGTGTTTTCGGTGTATTATGTGAATGCGCCTCATATATAATGAAAACTCTTCAGGTAAGTTTACTTATGAGCTATATACATGCATGATCGGGTTGTTTACATTTCATGATTTATAATGTGATGAACATTTGCGAAGAATTTGGAACATGCATTCCATTTTTTTTTCTTAAGTTACTATATTTTTATATCAATAGCTGCAAGTTTCTGGTTAAGTAATTGAACTTTATTGACTTAGGTATTTAATTCGTTTCTTACGCATGAAAAATCATAGAACTTCCTTTACTATATCGCTCAGAGCAACCATAAGCACAGCAGGTGTAACCCATCTTTTGACTGATGTCATGGGATTTTATGTTGGAGCCAGAAATTTTGATGTCATGCGCAGTCTATCAGTATATATGGTTGAAGGGTGTGAAGCAAACTCTTTACAATGTATACGAAGTTGTTTTACTAGATGTATACAAATATACATCTAGTTTTTATTGAAATACACTCCTAAAATTTTCCTAAAATTTTCCAAAAATTCCTAAAATTCCTACCTAAAATTTTCCAGAAGTATACTATGATCCCTGCATCATGTTACAATTTTTCTATTTGAGTGTCACGATTTTGGTTCTGAGAGGTTGGCAGGTATGCAAGTGCACGGTCCTCTCTTCGAAGTGTCTTGGTGAAGACCATAACATCTGTGGTCATCTGGAACTCGTACTATGGCATGTCTTGGTTTTTCGGATCTCCCCCTGCAGCATTCTCCGGTCCCTGAGTTGCAGTTTCGTGGGTCTTCCAGGGCGAGGTGAATTCTTGCAATGTCACATCTTCTTCCACTTGTTGATGATGACAAAGGCCACGGTTGATTTAGTGACCTGTCTGACATCAGCAATGCTTCTAATGCTCCATAACTCCAATTGAGCAGCCTATTATGACACCCTTTTCAAACGCGGACAGCTCTCTCCTGCTAGCCGTTTCATCAGCGATTGATCGGAGCATACTCATGTTGCTGTTTTTGTACCTTATCAACCAAGTGTCTGCTGCATGAAGGTGTCAAATGACTTTTGACCCCACAGTGTAGAAATCAATGGGACAAAAATCACCATTACTGCATGTCATGCTTCTAATTATAAGCTAATCCTTTTTAAAACAGAAGGTTGAATGAGTTGACTGGAAAGGATTTGACAAATGAAGGAAATGAGTTATTTTTTGCATTTCCCTCCCTCTGTATACTATTGTATTTCTTTGTACTTCTTTACTTTCAAAGTGTGCACTCATTAAGAAGTTGGTTCAACATTATAGCAAAAACTTAAAAGTCAGAAGTTGGTAAATTGGGAAACATGTGTACTTTTTTAATCATCACATTGAAGGGTGTCTTACAGAACATAAATTTATTACTTTTCCTGAAATATGTCATGGCTTATGTAGTTTTTGTGGAATGAAAATAATTTTTATCACAATTGCAGAAAACCAAAACTTCACATTTTTTTTTTTTTGGTACTATAAGAATTTAGTATCTCTTAGTTATCATGAATGCAGAGTTGTATTATTAATGAAAAAATAGTCATGCTGTTTTTGATCATTGCGAAATTTGAAAAAAAAAGCATTACATTATTAACACACTTCTTACTCTCCTTCAGGAATGGTGGGTTATTGATAAGTTTTTCTTTATTTCCAGGTTTTAGAAGAAGTATAACTGAAAGTGATTCAATGTTTGGTTTGGTAAGGACTCTCTCTGCTGCCTTTAATAATATTTATATTGTCTCATTAATATTGTTTGCATAAAATAGCTCAAATGCTAGCATTTTTTTTCATGTTTTTTGGCTTTTACATAATTTTATTTAGTTGTAAAGTTAGTTGTCCAAAACTTGTGCAATGGAGCTTCAGTTTTTTGTAGAAGAGGCTAATAAACCTGCTAATGTTAAGACCTACATACCTGGGTATACTGTATATATGTACAAGGTATGTTAATAACATGGTTCACAGTTGTTCTGGAAAAGTCTTAGAATTTCATGTTTGGGAAAGGTGAAATTATATCAATTGATGTGCTGAAATTTTTCACATTTTTTGCTCCTGTGCAGTGTTTTGTAGTTTAGGACTTTTTTAGTTTTGTGATTTATGTAATGTGTTGTAACTGCCAAGTTTTCCAATTTAATCAAATTATGTCAGGTTTTTTGGCAGTGAAGTGACACATGAACAAATGCAAGAAAGTGGTGCATACTGACCTCCAGTTGGGTGCATGGTTGCCCGTGGCTGGTGAAGTGCTGGTACACCGGTGAGGTATCGAAAAGGAAAGGTTATCCAGCAGTTCTTGGGTGATTCTCCACCACTCTTCATTATGGGTTTGCTACAGCTGCTGAACCATAATGGAAGGGGGTGAGCAAGCTTTAACATGTCTAGCCAGTGTGCTCAATGGGGTAGAGGTTTGGAGAATGAGAAGGCCAGTTCATACACTTGATGGATGCTCTCTTCATGAAGAATACCTTCCACTAGCAGGACTCGATGTAGAAGAGGAAGATATCTTCAACTTCTGCAGCATATAGCACAACTATAAGTCCCAGGATTTTTATCTCAATATCTGACCATTCTATTCTGGATGATGTAGATGTCTGTATAATTGCCAATGCTGATGCCTGCCCATATGAGGAATTGCCCCACCACAAAAGGCTTCTCTTGAAGAGTGGATTATTCAGTATTTCTTGTTCAAACCAGAGAAGAATGTGATGATTATTAGATTGCAGACTGAATCATGACTCATCCATGAAAAGAAACTGAACATCACCATTCACAGTCTCAACCATGGTATTCATTAGCCCATTCTGTGTGTGCTGTCCAGTGATGTGTAAAGAGGGGAACACACAATATTGTTCATCGAGCACACAGTACTCTTTAGTGGAGACAATTACATATGGTCTGTGTGGATACATGTTATCCTCCAGCCACAGCAAACAGAATTTGTAGACAGTTTCTACTAGCCAGTAAACTCAAATACTAGTTATCTTGCAGTGCTGAGATGGGTTGATCCCAAGCCCAAAAGCTCAAAGCATAGCCTGGGCCCAAATCAAGCTTGGGCTGCATACTATTTACTACTGTGTTTGCCAGTGGCGTATCTTGGGTCTGAGACCTGCGTCCCCAGTACTGTTTTTTTAAATTGCGAAGTTTATTTTTTAATTGTTAAGTAATAGAAGTAACATTTTTTTCTAAATTTTAGGTACATGCTATTGCTAACATGACACCAAATAATTATGAGGATTAGGATTTGAACACTTATTTGTACATGGAACTCCTTTCTTCGTTTCTTTTGTGTGAACTTGAGTGTCACATTTTCACAAAAATGTTTCTTCCGAGTACTTTTTCATACTTAAAAGTGTTTTTCTCTATCATAGTGAGAAGAATTGTCAGGGAAACATGTAACACAATAAACATTAGAAGAATTCTTGAAATCGTCATATCACGCGTAAGTTACATTAAAAATTATAAGCGGGACGTTTCGTGGCAGCTTCTACCTTCATCAGCCATGGAATGAGACACGTGGTAAAAGCGTCAGTTGTTTCCAGATTTCAAAATCGCTTTCCAAATAATAGGGATGTTAAAAGGTGCGTCAGTATTGCAGGTGTTAGGCGTAAGGTAGATTTCAATGCTTTCGCGGTACCTGAGGGCTTGCCGATTGCTGAACGGGCGATCTGCTTAACATTTTGCCAATCGGGAATTGCGGATGTATCGCTGATGGCTGAAATTGAAAGGGAGGTAGAAGGGCTGCCTTTCTTAACATCAGCGATATGTTCCATCAATCGCTGGTTTATGCTGCGGTAAGTACAACTTGTATAGTGGGTAATGCCTGTGGAAGTGTTGGATAAGGATAGAGTAGACACCTTGTAACTCTAGGGGTTTGTTGGGATCTCTGTCATTAGGGATGAGGTTGAGAAGATGTGGAGGTGGTTTGACTGCAATCCTGTAGCCAAAAGACTTGAAAATAGAGCAAACTTTATGAGTGAAGGACAGGCTAAAGGGCAAAGTGCCAACAAACGGATAGGTGGTGGAAGGTTCAGGCAGTAAACTAGATCTATTCTGTGATTCAAAACTCTTAATTGACCAAGAATGGAGCACCAAGAACTTTCCAGAAAACTCATCAAAGATCTTTATGACTGTTTTGATTCTTTGGAAAAGTATTCCTGTTTTGTATACAATGGTATCTACTACCAACAAAAGCAAGGCATACCTACGGGCTTTCCTCTTTCCCCCTTACTTGCTGAAATTTATTTGTAGAATATTGAAACATTAGCTGTTGCCCCATCCCTCTTAAAGCCCACCATTTGGTTACGGTATGTGGACGACATCTGCATTATTTGGCCACACCAGAAACACTCTCTGTTTGAACTCATGTCCTCCATAACTTCAAAATTCCTGTATATAAAATTTTGTTCCCAAGAACAGATCGACAACAACATTAGTTTTCTGGATGTTAACATCAACATCAACCTAGACTTCTCACTTGGCCTCTCTGTTTACAGGGAACCTTCTGCCACCCATAATATCATCCCTTACCATTCTTGCACCTTTGAAAAATACAAGTTGTCTGCTCTAAAGGTGTACATTCACTAAACCAACCTTATTTGCAACAGCAATTTTGCCCTTCAAAAAGAATATCAGAACAGCATTGGCAAATTGCATGGCTTTAGTACATAGACTAATTAAGAGTTTTGAATCACACACCCTTAGTACATAGACTAATTAAGAGTTTTGAATCACAGAATAGATCTAGTTTACTGCCTGAACCTTCCACCACCCATCAGTTTGTTTGCACTTTGCCCTTTAGCCTGTCCTCCAGCATCTGTTCCTATTTATTGTGGCCTTCCCTCACTCATTTCTTCACTAACTTCTTGAAGCTGGCATCTTTTTCTAAAGTTGAGCCCAAGTATTTTCACTTAAATTATTTACCTTATCTGTCATATACAGAGGGTGAGTTGAAAGTTTTGCAATATTTGCATAAACGTATGCGCTGCGGCAGGTGTGTCAAGTGTTTAAACTAGTTCAAGTCGCACAGTGCAGTAAGTCAAAAGGGATATAAAGTGGTAGTCATTGCTGTGAACAGCATTGCATATTGTCATTCTGTCTGTTGTTAGGACTCCTAAAAGATGAACAGCCACAAACGACTAATAAGGGAACTTTCGCTTTACGAGTTTGAACTCGGCCATAACGCTGCCCAAGCAACATGAAGCATTTGTCATGTCAAAAGGGAAGGTTCCGTGGACCACAGCACCGCAACCAAATGGGTTCAAGAAATTTCACTCAGGTGACAGAAACCTCAATGATCAGCCAAGATCAGGTGGGCTGCAAACCTTGGATTCAGAGGCCATGCGCCAGGCCGTAGAGGCAAATCAACAACCAGAACTCGGAGGTTATCAGATGAGCTGGCCATATCGTAGAGCACCATAGTTTGTCACCTTCAGGACCTCAGCAAGGTCTTTAGGAGCTGCTGCATTGTCCCTCAGGAACTGATTCCAGCTGAAGCAAACTGCCAAGTGGAGAAGTGTGTACGAAACTCCTAGACCTCCCCCACCCCCACCCCTACCCCACCATGTACATTTCATCAAGAGAATTGTCACGTGCGATGAAAAGTGGGTCTATTTCCATAACTCTAACACACAACGGCAGTGGTTGTCCCTCGGCCAGC
This sequence comes from Macrothele yani, assembly GCA_039090855.1. NCBI lineage: Eukaryota > Metazoa > Arthropoda > Arachnida > Araneae > Macrothelidae > Macrothele > Macrothele yani. The sequence continues at coordinate 55,945,371 of CM077006.1, read as the reverse complement.
TTCCGGAATCTGTTGCCAAACAGGACCACTTCAAGCACAAGGCGATGCTCTGCGTCTGGTGGAATTTCGAGGGGATAATCCATTACGAATTTGTTCCAGACATTTAGACCATCAACACCAACCTTTATTCTGAATAGCTGGAGTGGATGTATGCCGTTTTGGAGGAGAACTACCTGGCATTGGTAAACAGAAAGCACGCTCTCCTGCAGCAGGACAATTCTCGGCCTCATACTGCTCGAATGACCCAGCAAAACTCCAGGAACTTGAGGGCATCGAACTGATGCCACACCCAGCATATAGTCCGGGTCTTGCACCGTCGGATTATTACTTGTTCCGGTCCATGGCCGACTTACTTTGCAAGGGGCACTTCAACAACCAGGAGGAGGCAGCAACTGGGGTGAAGGAGTCCTTCACCTTGAAGTACAAGAGCTGGTACCACCACGGAATTGAAGAACTGGCAGACAGATGGCTAAAGACCGTGCAACACGATGGCCTATACTTTGAATGCTAGTCAGCTTTCGTCATAAAGGTACGTATGAAGACATAAAGTGATCCAAATATTGCAAAACTTTCGACTCACCCTCTGTAGAATCGAAGAACTGGCAGACAGATGGCTAAAGACGGTGCAACACGATGGCCTATACTTTGCATGCTTGTCAGCTTTCGTCATAAAGGTACATATGAAGACATAAAGTGATCCAAATATTGCAAAACTTTCGACTCACCCTCTGTAGAATTGAAGAACTGGCAGACAGATGGCTAAAGACCGTGCAACACGATGGCCTATACTTTGAATGCTAGTCAGCTTTCGTTGTAAAGGTACGTATGAAGACACAAAGTGATCCAAATATTGCAAAACTTTCGACTCGCCCTCTGTAGAATCGAAGAACTGGCAGACAGATGGCTAAAGACGGTGCAACACGATGACCTATACTTTGAATGCTAGTCAGCTTTCGTCGTAAAGGTACGTATGAAGACATAAAGTGTTCCAAATATTGCAAAACTTTTGATCCACCCTTTGTACTAACAAATATTCTTTCTCACCATTTAAACTATAGCAGTGTAGTATTCAATTCTAATATTGTTGTCTAACAATATTGCGTTTTTTCTTTCTTTTGTCTGGCTGTGTAGGATGATGAGGATGACATTTTCGTAGTTGTTGAAGCAAATAAGCAAAAATCAGCCACTACCTCTGCCAACAACACAGATGATATTTTTGGATATTCTGAAGATGATATATTTGCAGGAGTGGGAAAAGAAAAGTACGAGTTGATTTCTAATGAGATGTATGATGATGATGGTAAGCTATTATTGTCCCTGTCCTTTTTTCTTTTGTTTTATTTGTGCAAATCATTGATGCTGTTGAAACCTCATGCAAAATAAGTGAAGTTGTACTGAAATCTTTCGTGCTAACTTTTCATGAAAGATCTCATTATTCTATCTGTTGACAGTTTGTTTGTTTACTTTTTATGATCTAGTTTGTAGTAGTATCATAGTTGTTCATCTCCTTCCTCTTTTATTTAATTGATGTGAATGCAGCTTTTTGGAGAACCTGTTTAAGATGGAACCTGCCCCAAATAGAACTTTTGTTTGATCCCGAAATGAAAGATAAAAAAATTTTGTACTATTGAATCTGTCTAAAACGGAACCTACATTACATGGAAACAGGTAAGAGAATAAATGAACCTTTTAACAATGGAAAGTTTCCAGATGTTCACATACATACTAAGCTGTTCTCTGAGATTCAGAGGTTATCTCCAAAAAGAAGTATTAGGTGTGCAACTTAATTCTCGGTCACAGGCACGACACATTGACAGCAAATTATAGCAAATCGAATACGTGCCTAATCAGGGAAATAATCCCCGTCGTGTTGGATACATTTGAGCCATCGGTCAGGGAGCTGCGGAATGCCTCTGCAGAAAAAAGAGGGCTGCTTCGAGTTGATAAAGTCATCAATACTTATGTGGAACTCCTCGACAGAAGTGAAGTGTGATCACTCAGGTGATGTTGCAGGGAGCGAAAGAGGTGATAATCCGATGGGGAGAAGTCTGGAGAATACGCAGGGTGGGACAAAATCTCCCATCCCAGGTCGGTGATCGTGTTTAAAGTCATTTTCGCGATGTGAGGACGCACGTTATCCTGAAGCATCAAAAGTAATCTTCTGCCCTTGCCGGTATATTACCTTTTCGCCTTCATTGCATCATTCATACGAATGAGTTGCTGATAATAATGCTCAGCATTGACCGTTTCACCAGGTTTGAGCAACTCGTAGTGTGCGACACCATGCTGATCCCACCATATGCACAGCAACAACTTCCTGGCATGGATATTCGGTTTGGCAGTACTGGTGATAGGCTGATCTGGATAAACCCACGATTTGCGCCGCTTAGGATTGTCGTAGAGGATCCACTTCTCATCACAAGTCAAAATCTTGTGGAGGAAATCCTTTTTCTTAAATCTGGAGAGCAAGGACACAGCAACATCGTAGCACCTAGACTTGTTCGCATCTGTGAGTTGGTGGGGCATCCAACGGCCCTCATTGTGAATCCGTCCAAGCTTGTGCAGGTGCTTTGCAATGGCTTGCAGTGTTACTCCGAGTTCCTGGGCGAGCTCTGACTGTGTGTGACAGGGATCTGTGTCCAACAGTTGTTCCAGTTCCTCATTGTCAATTTTCTGTGGCTGTCCTGGACGTTCTGCATCACGGAGATCGAAATTTCCCTGCTGAAACCGCTGGAACCACTTCTTGCACGTACTGTAGAACACAGCAGCTTCACCCAAAGCAGAACAGATCATTTGCTGGGCTTCAGCTGAAACGCAAACAGAAGGCAGTGCCTCAAATGTTGCTTCTCGAACGACATTGCTTTCACCATAAACTTTCGTCCCTTCTGTCACTACAGCTGTGAGCGGTTACGGTTGCCTGGAAAGCTGTTGAATGGCGCTGCAAGCAGCCATTATTGCACACAGCTATTTGCATTTACCGATGCTCTATGATCGCTTGTGGTTAGGGCCGAGAATTAAGTTGCACACCTAATACAAACTACCAGATAATTTTTACTTACTGTTGCTGTGTCAAACTTTTCCATTTACAGCCATCTTGGCATACAACTCGGGCTTCATTGACATCCATCACATGCCGTACACAAGATCTTCTATACTTCATACTCATAATCTTTTTCTCATGCAGACACTCCTGAATCTGATCCTCCCATGACTTCCTTGGCCTTCCTCTGCCTTTCCTTCCTGCCACTTGGGCTAAAAAGATTTCCTTAGTAAACATCTCATCACTCATTCTTTCAGCATGGCCGAACCACCGAAGCATATTAGTCTCCACCTTGCTAACAACATTTTGCTTCACATCATACAACTGCAACACATAATTCCTCACACAATCAGAAGGTGTCTTGCCATGCCCCCCTACCGTAAGTAACACATTTATCCATCCAGCACACAAACAACTCCTATGTTTCTTCTTTTTCATTTTCATGGAAAACTGTGCAAAATGTAGGAGCAGCATCCTTAATTGTGCAGCAGCTTGTTAGAAAATTTTCAAGTAACATGTATTAGAACTTTAAAAACATGCTTAAGTTACACTAAAAAATAATAAAGAAAGAAGCTTTTTAAGTGATAACTTCAGTTTTTTTCAACCAAAGAAAGGGTAGATGATGGTAAGTTGTGAAATCCTTAATGTCTTATTCATCATTTCCCCTTTAAAATTGACTTCCATATTAATGGAGTACAAATGCAATAATCAGAATTGCAGTTTTCAGGGCTGAGAAAAATTTTAAAACTTTCCTAACAATGAAGCAAAAACCAATTGACGAATGCAGCAATTCGTTTAGTATCAGTCCATAGAAGTTCATCAGAAGTGTTCTCCGAAGTTAGAGTAGCTAGTGAAGAGTAAAAATTTCTGTTATGGACATAATTTTTTTACTTAATCAAAGAGCATTTGATTGCAGTGGTAAATCCTTTCAGTGTAACATTTCACCAGAAGATGTTGAGATCAGGATGAGGTAAATTCTGGGAAGATTAAGGAAGGTTATTTTTTTATCTCTTGTCATCCAATATTAATTTTATGATTGAAGGGTTGAAACTCATAGATACAGATGATATATCCAAAACATTTGCAAATTTGTTTGAGCTTGTTGGCATAAATGGATAGGATAGATCTAGACTCAGAGAACTGTGGATTTTCAGTGTGGCCTTCTTGGAGGCTTCTGATTTTGATTCACAATGAGAGATTAAGTTTTTAATTATAGAAGAGATATCCATGCAAAGTGGCAGTTTCCAAGATTTTCTTATGTTCCTCTTTAAGAGAGATTGGGTTATTGCAAAAGATGTTAGCATTTTGTAATTTGATAAATTTTGTAAGTGAGTTTAGTGTATTTTTTAAACCATAGGAAGTCAATAATCAAACAGAAAACATCAAACAGAAGTCATCGCTCTTTCCACGTTTATAAGTGAGTCACAGAAAAATTATCATCGGCCGCCAATGAGAATTTTTCCGTGACTCACTTGTAAACGTGGAAAGAGCGATGACTTCTGTTTGATATTCCTAATCCATGTCAATTGTGTCTATTAATGTCAATAATGAACATGCGCATGCCAAAACATACTGTTTCATCAATGTGCTTACTATATATATATATATATATATACCCTCCCAGGGCATAATGCAACCACACTATCTGATGACTGGTCCACAGTGGACTTGAAAGTGCTCATGTTTTAATTCTGTGTATATATATTTTTAAATGTATTTTTAAAATCATGTAAAGACGGCAAACTGTGTTTTTAATAGTATTTTTTAAAGTTCTAATACACTGCCGGACAATTGCTAAGGACGGATGACAATAGCAACGATAGCAACCATAAAATGGAAGGCAGGAAAATGTGGAAATTAGCATAAGTGCGGGACACAGTAAGACGTGTTGTGCGTATGCAAATTTTGGATTGCCGAACTTGTTCGTGACGTCATAGCGCTGATAAGAGATGTAAAGGATTTGACGCGTATCGACCGTTGTTGTTCAAACGCAAAGTTGAAAGGGAAAGAATCAATTGACGAACTTGCAATTTTCAGTATGTCTTCCCGACATCACCTAGATGATTTTACGCGTGGCCGTATTATTGGCAAGATTGAAGAAGGGCGAAAAATAACAGATGTTGCCAAGGAGTTCGACGTCAGCCACAGTGTTGTTTCAAGGCTTTAGAAATCATTTCAAACCAATGGAGAGTGTAGCAAACGTCACGGGGGAGGTCGTGTTCGCAATACGACACCTGCAGAAGATCGGTACATAGTGCTATCAACAAAAAGACACCGGCGCAGCACGGCTAGTGAGGTAGCAAATCAGTTTATGGCTGCTACTGGCAAGCGGATCTCCCGAAAAACTGTCGCCAGACGTTTGCATGAAGGAGGACTATACGCCTGCCGTCCTGTTGTGTGCATCCCATTGTCCAGACGTCACCGTACCGCCCGTTTGCAGTGGTGCCATCAACATCGCAATTGGACTGATAACGACTGGTCTGCTGTCCTCTTCTCAGATGAGAGTAGATACAGTCTATCGTCTGATTGTCGACGACAACTGATCTGGCGTGATAGTGGTACTGCATATTGTCCAGCAAACATGCAGGAAAGGGACCGATATCCGACATGTAGTGTCATGGTATGGGCTGGCATCATGATCAATAGCCGTACGTCTCTCTATGTGCTTCCAACTGGGACTATGGCTGGCCAACGATACATTAATGATGTTCTGGTACCTCATGTTCGCATGTTCCGTGGTGCTGTCTGTGATAGATTCATTTTCATGGACGACAACGCAGCATGTCATCGAACAGTCGCTGTTCAGGAGTGTCTTGAGAGCGAGGATATTCAACGCCTTGTATGGCCAGCACGTTCTCCAGATCTGAATCCCATTGAAAATGTGTGGGATGCTTTGGGGAGGAGTCTTGCTGGTCGCCAATGCCCTCCAATAAACAAGAACACCCTCATCCGTGCACTGACAGAGGAATGGGATAAATTACCCCAACAGCTGCTTGATAATGTTGTGCAAAGCATGACACGACGTGTGGAATCTTGCATCGCCCTCCATGGTGGCCATATCCCGTATTGACATCTTACGCCGGAACGCCTGCGGACGGTAATTGCATTTTTTTCACGTTTACGTATTCTGCACAAAATGGCCTGTTTGTCCCTTGAACACGTTCCAAAGCCTTCTGGATTTCAGAGCACAATAAATTGTCTTTCTTGCAATGTCCTGGCATTCTGACATTATTTTATTTCACTTGGCATCCAACCACACTTACTTTTTTATGTGCTATGTAACCGTTTATGATCCGTCCTTAGCAATTGTCCAGCAGTGTATTTGATGATTTATAATTACATATGTCCAAATTTATCTCAGTTACTAAATTTCAAGTGTTCTTTTTTTTAGCTGTCTCATAAAAGGGAACAAAATTTGTGTATGAGAAGAAGTAAAATGTTGTTGCATACTCTCTTTATTGTTGGACAACCGTACTTTAGCCCACTTGTGAATGCTGCTGGCAGCTGTCCTGTGGACAGTCCACACTTGTTCAGTAATACTCCTAGATAAGAATATAAATTTGTTGTGCTTTTGCAGAAAGAAAAAAACACAACAAATTATGTACAATTTATTCTTCTTTCTTTATTCTTTAGATATTATTGGCAGTTTCAGAAACCAACACGGAAAATCAGTGAAGAATAAATTATCTCAATTACATGGCAGACATATGAACACACATGCCAATTCTCCGGTTTTAGGCAGAAGATTCCGGATTTTCAGCCCTACCTCCTGCCCTCTGGATGAATGTCAAATTCTCCTGATTTTTGCAGAGAATTTGCCGTTAAGATAGTCGAAATTCCACCAAACCTCTTGTGAAACCTTTTTCTTTCTGTGTCGATGCAAGGCGGCATTACAGTTGTCAGTTTCATACTTTTTCTCTCCTATCTGCAAAAAAGATAGCCTCTCCAGTGGTGCAGCAGTGGTCTGTGCGCTGAGTTCTGACCAATTTTCCAAGATGGGTTGGAAAAAACGTGCTTTATAAATTTTTCTCCTTATCCGATTGTCATATGACATTTTCAGCAAAGAGCTCACCTGCTCTGGTACTAGAATGCTGGGGAGGGTCAGCACTTGATTGCATACTTGCCAACTTTAACGGATTAATTATCTGTAAAATTTACGGATTTCTGCTTAATTTGACTGATTTATGGATAGAGGTCTTTTTTTACGGATTTTTAAATATTTCGATTGCTCAATTGAAATATTTCAGTCCCCTGCAACCATCCACTTAGTTTTTCTACCAGACCTTACGAGTGCTGTGTCACGCGATGATGTCATCTTTGACTCACCGGCTTTGTGACGTCGTGCGGTAGCTCTCTCTCTCTCTCTCTCTCCATGGGAGTGCTCAAGTGGTGTGCCAACGCTAAACACATACACAGTGTTTGCGATGGTGGCCGTCGCATTTTGTATTTTGACGGCCCGACTCGATCAAGCAATTGGTAACGCTGATCGAGTGGCCGTGGGGTTTCAGTCCCTGTAGACGCTGGTTCATTGTAGCAGTTGATTGGTCTCCTCTTGGGAGGGAAATTACAGCCAGTGAAAGAAATGGGTAAAATCTGCATGCACAGTGTTGAGCATTGTTGTAGCAGCAAGAGAATACTTTCTTATGTGTGTTATATTTAATGTGTGGTGTTGTTTCTTTGCTGTAGAGTTGAATTACCAGGAGGAGTGAGTTATTAGTTCAGCTTTTATGCAAATCTATAAAGATGAGTACTAAGATTATGACATCTCAAAATTATTTTCAAACTTTTAAGGAAGCGTACACCACAAAGTTCCAATGTATCAGGAAATCTAATAAAAGTGTAAAATTTGCATTTTGTGACATTTGCCAAAACGATTTTAACATTGCCCACAGAGGCAGAAACAATATTTTCATCATGTAAATGGTCCCAAACACAAAGGCAAAGTGAAGTGTACTGATAGTAACTCCAAACTGATTAACATCGGATAATAGTCAAGGAGATGTAACTTGTGTGGAATTGTTGTTTACGTCTTTTTTGATAGAACACTGTGCCACTCAGTGCTACCAGCCATGCTGGTCCACTTTTTAAGCAGATGTTTCCAAAAGATGAAACTGCCAAATGTTATGGCTGTGGGAAGACCAAAACGATAGTGATTGTCCACGAAATGGCTTTAGATTGAACTTCCACTGTTGTGAAACTTTTACAAGAATGGCCATTTTCTGCAGCATGTGATGGAAGCCATGAAAATGATCACAATGTTATGTAATCCTGATATACAAGATGATGATTAAAAGGTATGTAACATGCAGTTTTGAATGCAATGTGTAGGTATTCTTAAAGTGAATATTTCCTTTTTACAGGAAACGTTTAGTTTGGTATTGAAACACCACAGGTTTGCGAAGCTAACATTAAACAAAATTAAGATTTTACTTTATGGTTTTTTAAATTATTATTTTAAACACAGATAACACTAGTTTAGTTGTTGTGGCATATGCAGAGATTTTTACTGCATATTTATTAATATAATTATGTTTTGTGGTAAATGGCGTTTGCGCAAAAGTTTTACTGGTGCACATTTTCCAAAGTTGGCAAGTATGTGATTGTCAGATGGGAGCTGCTCTGCCTTCTCCTTGCAGTTCAGTCTTTCAACCCCTTGCCTCAACAGAGCTGCTCTTCCTTCTCCTTGCAGTTCAGTCTTTCAACCCCTTGCCTCAGCAGAGCTGCGATCATTCGTCCTAAAGGGGTCCGGGTTCGAATCCCGGTGAGGCATGGATGTTGTGTTTGTCTTACGGCACTGGCTCTCTCCCTTACCTGGAACCAGTGACCCTAAATTAGGGACAGGCGACTGCTTATAGCCCATTGAGTTGCTCACGGTGGTCGTCAAACCTCCAATCAAAAAACAAAATCAGAGCTGCTCTGCCTTCTCCTTGCAGTTCAGTCTTGCCTCTACAGAGCTGCTCTGCCTTCTCCTTGCAGTTCAGTCTTTCAGCCCCTTGGCTCAACAGAGCTGCTCTGCCTTCTCCTTGCAGTTCAGTCTTGCCTCAACAAAGCTGCTCTGCCTTCTCCTTGCAGTTCAGTCTTGCCTCAACAGAGCTGCTCTGCCTTCTCCTTGCAGTTCAGTCTTGCCTCAACAGAGCTGCTCTGCCTTCTCCTTGCAGTTCAGTCTTGCCTCAACAGAGCTGCTCTGCCTTTTCCTTGCAGTTCAGTCTTTCAACCCCTTGCCTCAACAGAGCTGTTCTGCCTTCTCCTTGCAGTTCAGTCTTGCCTCAACAGAGCTGCTCTGCCTTCTCCTTGCAGTTCAGTCTTGCCTCAACAGAGCTGCTCTGCCTTTTCCTTGCAGTTCAGTCTTTCAACCCCTTGCCTCAACAGAGCTGTTCTGCCTTCTCCTTGCAGTTCAGTCTTGCCTCAACAGAGCTGCTCTGCCTTCTCCTTGCAGTTCAGTCTTGCCTCAACAGAGCTGCTCTGCCTTCTTGCAGTTCAGTCTTTCAACCCCTTGCCTCAACAGAGCTGTGCACATTCTAAATAATGATAAGCAGTTGAGTTGCAGTAAATTCAATTAACTACAAAAAGGAGTAGTTACAGTTGGCCTTGCCTTGTAATGAAAGGCAATGTTAGTACGATGCTTTTTGTCATCTTCACCTTCACGCACAACCTAAAGGAGAAGCGAAAAACGGTTAGCTGCTAGGGATCCACGCTCCAAAAAACAAATTTCACTAGGGGTAATTTTCGTTGTTGTGGGGTTTTTTTTTTTTTTTTTTGGTTTTTTTCTCTAGGACTTTTATTGGACCAATACTACTTCTGGAAAATTGTTCCTACATCTGGAAAATGTGCATAAAAAATAGCACTCATGTGATTTTATGAGCTATAAAAACCTCCCGATTTTCAGATTTTGAAGGTTGGCATGTCTGCAAACATATTATTTTGTCACCTAAATGCCTCAATTTTTACTATTCTCCTTATTGTATCTCCTCAGAAAACTTGCGTGCCATTGCCGACTCCCCGTCACTCATCTTCTGTGTAGCTGTGTTCGTTTTCGTGATGTACATTTTCACTTCCTTCATTCTCATTTGTTGACTGAGGAGGCCACTACACTGCAGCGGCTCCTAGATGACCACTGCGATACTGTCGCTGTCTTTTGATTTTTAAAACAAATTTACTTTTTTAAACGTATCTAGATTTTAGCCCTTCCATCTTTCTCATTTTTCACTTTTACTGAATCAGCCAGATTTTTATCGTTATACCATGGTTTTAATACTGTTTGTTTAATTGTCTTGTGTTTGGCGTTCTTTGGCCACACATGGCCAAAGAGCGCCAAGCACAAGACAATTATAGAAATTCAATAACCAACCAACCTCAGAAAACTTGCATCAAACTGGAGTGGAAATCAAACCTGCATCTCCTGATTTCTGTTTGTCTTCTGTCATTGCACACACACACCCAGAATGATAAATCCCCTGAGAACTGAGACTAAACAAATGTAGCTTATATTCCTCCTCCCTTTTTTCTCAATAGAAGCTAGGGCATGCAGGTACAATTCCTGTATCCAGAGTGATATAATTTTCAGTTTTCTTTAATAGATGCTACGTGAAGAATAGTTTAAAGTTAGAGTTGGCCAGCTGGTGGAACAATGGCCTGCAATGTGAATTTATGCAGTGCAGTCCTAGCATAATGTATCTGAAATGGGAAATTTATTTTACAATGATTAAGTAGCTGAACCAAAAATCTGCAATGTTAATACTTTTTTTTGCAAAAAGTCACAGGAAATGCAAAAGGCTTGCAAATTGCTATTTGAGGCATGAACCAAAAGCCTCTTCCAGTTAGTCACTTTACAATGCAGTGGTGTCAAAGCTCCCTGTTTTAAGAGAAACAGCAGGGAGTGAGAGAAAGCAGGCCAGAGTGCAGAAAGAGTTGTTATGTGAGACCAATGTTATGTGTGTTAGTTTCACAGTTCTTGGGAGAAAGCAGGCCCGAGTGCAGAAGCAAATACTTCAGTTACTTAGAATAGTTTTTCACAATACAAAGTATTTGGGATAAGAGCATGCCTTCACAGGTCATCTTGAAGGATGCTGGCAGTCTAATCCCTCAACTAGAAAGGAGTAGTTACACGTTTTCAGTCTGTTTCGAGTTGTTAATTTGGTTAGAACTGTGATTTATTAGTGCATTTGTGGTTTGTGTCAGGTAAATCTTAACTGTGTTTGTGTATTTAAGTTTGCAATAATTTTTCACTCTCTGTAGTCATGAGCAAAATATGCAAAATTGATGACAAAAATAGATTATTTAAGGATGGATGGGATTGTGATTTTCTGTTTAAAAACAATAAAGACAACAAATTATGATGTTTCCTGTGCTTACAAATAAATACTTTTTACACCACAAAGAATACAACCTTAATGACCACTACTCCCAGAACCATGGTGAAAAATATAAAATCTATGTTGGACAAGCATGTGCACAATAGTATCAGATCCAAAGGAAAAGGTTAGTGCTCAGAAACAATGTTTTACTAAATCCACTTCACATCAAACAAAGTCTCTCCTAGCATTGTTTGTTGCAAGCTCTGAGATTAAAAAGGCAAAAAGGTGTTCGTCTAAAGGCAAATTTGTAAAAAAATGTGCAGAAATGGCCAAATTGATTGCTCATTTTTACTTGGAGAATGTAATGAAAACAATAATTTTGGATTTGGAGGATGTAATGAAAACTCTAATGAAGTGCTTGAATCTGATTAAAGGAGGAAATAGGTCAACTCACTGGAAATTTCTTTCCTTTCTAACAGAAATTGAAGTGAAATATTAAATATTTTATTATGTGCATGGATGTGCACTGGTAGTTTTCGAGCAAAGGAAACTACTTTAAATGATTTTTTGCCTTGAGGGAAAGAAGTTTTTGACTTTCTTGATGAAAGTGTAAAAACTAACACATATTAAGAATGACAGCAAAGTTACCTGATGCTCATTTCAATTGTGCACTTGCCTGTCTCGCAGACAACAAGCATTACATAAACAAATTTAACCTGAAGTTACAACTGTAAAATCAAAGCATTTCAGATCTAGTTGGACACCAACATGGGTTCATAAACCAACTATAGATTTCTAAGTTCTGATGCCCCAGTGACTGAGTGGTATGAAGAGTTGACTTGTAATCATTCTCTTGAAATGGGGACAGGTTCAAATCTCGTAAGGCATCTTACGCCACTGGCTGTTTCCCTTCCTGGAACAAATGGCCCTAAATTAGGGATAGGCAACTGCTTGTAGCACGTTGAGTTCCTCACAACAGTCATTAAATCCACAAACAAACAAAAAAATTGAGTCCTCCTTTGTCAGTTGAGAATTAATGTACTATCTATCCTTCATGAAAGAAAGTAGCATGAGAAAATCCGGACACAGGCTTATAATTGTGTTCCAGTGTTTGATATGCTTTCAGGGCAATTTGACAGAAGGTTTGCTGATTTTAACATGGAACCATAATGGACAATGACACTTGACGATAAATTTTGACTTTTTGTTTGTATCTAAGATTAAACCAAGTTACATTCATGTTGTGTTGGCTGCTTAATGTGAAAATGGCCATTTAGATTAGCTCTAGTTCTTGAAATATCTACTACGGGTGTTCAAATGAAAAGGTACGAAACGTCATAAGAACATAACCGTTAACATATTTGCCTATGCCGCTATGGGAGAATGTAGCAACACATATAGGGATGCGATTGGAGTCGCCGGCGTGGATCGGAGCATGCACGGGAGCCCGCATGCGCAGGAGAGAGCAGAGGCTCTTATAAAGAGCGCCGTCCAATTGACGCGGCAGTGCATGTGAGGACAGGATGGCAAACCATTAACTCCAATGTGTACTGTGAGACACTCCGAAGCCTACGCAGGTCCATCAAGAACAAAAGACCGGGGCTGCTCACGGAAGGTGTGGTTCTGCTCCATGATAACGCACGTCCACACGTCTCCAGGGTCACACACGCGGAACTGGCCAAGTTCCAGTGGGAGCAGCTTAACCATCCGCCCTACAGCCCGGACATGTCGTCCTGCGATTTCCATGTGTTTGGTCCCCTGAAAAAACATCTGAAAGGGAAGCGCTTCCACTCGGACGACGAACTCAAGGACGCTGTGCAGGACTGGGTCTCATCACGGCCACAGGAATTCTGGGAACAAGGAATCCTTTGGCTTGTTAATCAATGGGATCGTTGTGCTACAGCCTATGGTGTATACTTTGAATAAAGTCTTCATTTATACCCACAGTGTCGTTTCGTACCTTTTCATTTGAACACTCCTTGTATAAAACAAGTTTTACACATTTGCATATACATACCCTATGATAATTTTCATAGAGAAAATGATTCAGTAATGCCACTTTGCCTTTCCCTTGTAATGAGTTTCTGGAGCACCTCTCAGAAGGATCTAGAAAAATTATGCTAGCATTGCTGTATTCCATTTCCCATGGTACTTTTTTTTGAAGGGTAGTAATGTCCTGATGAAACCGTTACACGTGCTCGTCCCTTATAGCACCACAGTTAGCCAAGAGAAATCCAGATGAGAGTGTAAAAAGCATAATTTCAATGATATGTTGAACCCTAATATCTTGTAGTGCTGCAAGAGGGTTTCTACAAGTTCCTGGTAATTGTCAGCCTCATTATTTTCTAAACATTTTGTGGCCACTTGCTGGAAACATTCCAAGCTATTTTTTTTATCATCTGTGAGGACATCCTCAAAATGCTTATCTCAGAATAGCTGACATATCTGTGGACCAAAAAATATATATATCTTTGATTTGATTTTGGCCTCACTCAAAGTCTTGGAAATTAATTACAAAGGTACAAGAATCCTGCCCCATTTTGATGTATGGCCCTTACAAAATTCATCATTATTTCAAGTTTGATGTGGAGAGGAGCGAGCAAGACCTTGCTGGATTCTACAAGTGGTTCGTTAAGCACATTCTTTTCCCCCGGTTCAAATGATTGTCTAGGAGCCAATCCTTTTTCTTGTAGTGGGGAGTCCTGCACAGCTATCCCAGAGATAGGAGAAACAGCAAAATCTTGTGTAACACTGCTGTAGCCCCATCAAGATGGTAGTGACATTCAGGTCACCACAAAGCTGCCACTTGTCATAGTTGATGGTGTGTAACAGATGTTTCATGATGTATACCCAAGTGGAACAAATGGTACAGCGTTACCACTATGGAGCAGCACAACTTTTTAAGCTCAACTTGGATGAATCAGTGAACAGCCTCCTATCGTCGTCATCTTTGCAGTCAATTTGTAGTGCAGCCATCAGACCCATTATATCAACACAAGCAATGAGGTTATATCATTTTAGAAAATCGAAGCGGATCTTTTTGCTGAGCACAAAACACAGACACATGCACATTCTCTTCTAGAAGATGCCATTGCTGTGGTCTGGAGCCTAACAGACCTGCTTTACTTTTTGGCAATTCCAGATCTCTCAATAGATCATTCAATTCACTCTGGGTAATTTTATGTCACTGTGCCGACTCTTCAATAGGCACAAAATCAGGATTTCTTGATGTAGATGCTTTCACAGGTGACAGATGTTCACTGGCTTTACTTTCTACTTCATCCAGAGTTTAAGAATCTGGTGGTCTGGAACAGGAAGTCCTTCTCTTTGAGGCACTGGGTGCATAGCAGAGGTCCAAGGCCACCTTTTCTTCTTAGAAATACCATGTCCAATTGCAGGAGTTATGCAAAAGTAACAGTCATTAAGATGGTTTGTTGATTCCCTCCACACCACTGGAACTTCAAAATGCATCAATTGTCCTTTTCAGTTCAACTAGCAGTGCAGATTTATTGCACAGGATTGACAACATATCTGTGGAGCCCAATACCAGACCTGGTCACTGATCTCACAACCAAAATATAAAGGCTGTAAGCTTTCTTTATCATCAGTGTAATGAATCGCCTTTGTACTAGCAAAGTGATTTGTCCAGAAATGTAAAAAAAAATATCTGCACTGTTCACACATTCACGAGGCATCTTGAATGACACTTGTGCACTCACAGAATCCACCACGCAAATGATGACAAGAAAGGAAATTTGGTTTCAATGACTGCTACAGATTGTGTTATTCAATTGGTGCTCAAAGTTATCTATCTCTTGGGGAATCACATGCTCAACATATTGGACTTCCAGTGCAGACATACATTCCCACTAAACCCCCCTCCACAGCTGAAAATCTAAAGCTAATAATTTGCAATTTTTAAGTTCATACTCGTGATTGCAGTGTCCAAATTAATTAAAATGGGCTAGTTTCATCTTAGATACATTTTCGTTGTTGAAGTGTAACATTTCAGAGCAGCACAAAATCATCCACCTGGAGCAGTGTGATCTGCAAAGTGATCTCTTCTTCCAGTCAAGGGGTGAAACATGAATTGCAGTTTGAAAACTGGTTTCAAGTGATAAATTTCCAAGGCTAAGTGACTTTTCTAGAAGAATTGCTTCCATGTTTAGAAGCAGGTACGTGTGTGAATGTACATTCTCCTTAAAGGAGGTGATCAATGCCTCACAAGTTAAGTAGATTGACTGATGGCCACCTTAAGGACTTATTGCAACTCTCTTCAACTTCATTAAAAGTTTATTTTGAAGAACTTGTGCACTCATATGAGCACCCACAGTTTTCTGTTTGGCTCTTTTCATAAACTTTGTCAATAAGAAACTGTTTTTGAAATGAAATTTTATTTTCCTTTAACATTTCTTACACACTTTGACATTCACTGTCTAATAATTTTAACTGGTGCACAATGTAAGTGCAGTTATACACCAATGAGCCATTATATTGTGACCACCTACCTAATAAGCTGTAGCATCCCCTTTAACCCCCAAAACAGCGGCCACTGGCTTAGCATCAATTCGATGAGGTGGTGATAGGTATCCTGGGGTATCTGGCATCATAATGTCAACAGCAAGTCCTCCAGTTCCCTTACACTTTGGGGTGGTGGTGATTTAGCGCGAGCCTGCTTTTCCAAGTTGAACCTCAAATGTTCCATTGGGTTCATGTCAGGGGAATTTGGAGGCCAAGGCAGTAACAAAATGTCACCCGCATGCTCCTTGAACCACTCTTTTACGATTCTGGCAGTGTGGCATGGTGCTTTGTCCTGTTGGTAATCGACATCACCAGCAGGAAACAGAGTTGCTGCGAAAGGGTGAACTTGGTTCACAACAATGTTCAAATACGTGACAACTGTCAGGGATTGTGCTATTGGGATAATGGGGCCTCAAGTGTCCCTAGAAAACATCACCTACAGCATAACACCACCACCAGCCTGTTTCCGCGCAACATTGCATCCAGAGGTGCCATGGCCTTCGTTGGTAATCAGCATATCCACACTCGTTTATCTACGTGATGCACCAGAAATCTTGATTCAGGCCACTTTCTTCCAATCATCCATGGTTCAATCTTGATGAACTTGAGCCTGTTTCATGCGTTGTTGGCGATGATGCGCAGTGAGCCTGGGTGCCCAGCTGTGTCTTTGGCTACACAGGCCCTTGTGCAAAAAGATGCAATGAACTGTCTGCTGTGACACGTCGCACTGTGGCCCTGCGGACACTGTGAACAATGCGCGACAGTCTCCGCTCCCCTTCGACATGAATGAAATGCGGATGACATGTCAGGATGACGGTTCATTGACGGTTCATTCACCACTTTTGATACATACTCACCACAGCGGCACATGAGCAACCCACAAGCTGTGCCGTTTCCGAGATCGTAGTTCCGAGGTGGCATACCATCACGATTCATCCTTTATCAAACTTCGATAAATCGGAAGCTTTTCCCATTCTGACTCTGAACACTCTACTAACCTAAAGCCAGTCCTTGGATTGTATATATATATATATACTGCTGTGTGCACTTCACCTGCACCATTATTCAGTCTCCAGGTGTGCTCATTTCTCTAGGCTGGGGCGGTCATGATTTAATGGCTCATCGGTGTATATATCATCATATTGAGTTTTCTGAAAAGTCATGACGTATTTTAGCCATGTTTTTACAAAGGTCATTTATTGATAGAAAGAACAAAGATCAATCAATGATATAATGCCCGTTTTGTTTGATAACCTTTTGCCATTTTTCAGTGAGCTGCAGAATGCCTCGTTCATAGAAGGACCTGTCTTTCGTGGCGAAAAACTGTACAAAGTGCTGATTTACAGCCTCATCTGAATTGAACGTTATACCACGCAAGGACTGTTGAAGAGAGCGAAACAAGTGGAAGTCTGATGGCGCAAGGTCAGGCGAGTATGCTGAGTGTGGCAACACATCCCACCCAAGCTCCAATAATTTTTGGCAGGTGATCAAACTTGTGTGTGGTCTCGCGTTGTCGTGATGGAACACAACACCTTTACAATGAATGAGCTCTGAACGTTTCTGGATGATGGGTTCGTTCAAACTGTCCAATTGCCGACAGTACACATTGGAATTGATTGTTTGGTTCCGTGGTAGGAGCTCGAAAAACATGACACCTTTAAAATCCCACCACTCTGAGACCAGAACCTTCCGCTGATGAATGTCTGCTTTGGATGTCGTTTGAGGCGAAGCAGCCCGTCAGGACCAAGACTGTTTGCGCAGCACATTGTTGTACACAATCCACTTTTTGTCACCAGTTATCAGTCGCTTCAAAAAAGGATCATTTTCTTCTTGTTTAATGAGCATATCGCAGATGGTTATACGTGTCGTCAATTGAGCTTCTTTGAGTTCACGAGTAACCCACACATCGAGCTTGCTTACGTATCTCAGCTTCTTCAGGTGGTTGTGAACGCTTGAATGATGGATGTGCAATGTGTCTGCAATATCTCGTGTCCGTGTAACATGGGTTTGACTCGATCAATGCCTTGATTTGGTCGTCATCAACCTCGGTGGGCCTTCCGGACCGAGGAGCATCGTTGAGGTCAAAACCACCAGCACAGAATTTTGCGAACCGCCGCTGGCACTGACGTTTTTGTAGAGTATTATCACTGTACACTTTACGCAATTTTTCACAAGCTTGATGCACGTTTTTCCCTTTACGGAAGTAAAACAGTAAAATATGGCGAAAATGCACAGTTTCGTCTTCCATCTTCAACTTGATGTCAAATCTCCACAAATCAACCAAATCGCTCACTATTCCTTTTAGACTGCAGCTAGAACTGGCACCTGTTAAATGCCATTGCAATTACAGAGCTGTGCATGCCTCTAGTACTTCCAAAACCGCCCAACCGCCATCAGGGCCAAAATACGTCATGGCTTTTCCGACAACTCAATAATTATTATCAATGCATCTGCTGGATGAAGGTCTTCCCAAGTTTCTCCAACTTTCTGTTGTGAACTAGTCTCCTTCGTGTCACCAATATGCTTTTGAATATCATCCACCAACTTCCCACATTGTCTTCTTTGTCAACAGAATTGGCAGTTTTGGGGGCCCACAAATCCACATCTTGCTATTGCCGTGACCCTTCACCCACAGCATGTGACTGTGTGGTGTGCCTTGTCATGATGTGGAATATTTGGGCCCAATTTTATCATTGAAACTCTAACATCTGTGAGAGAAATCAGACAGTATTGGAAGGTCACTTTTTCATGCAGGACAGTGCATGTCCACACTATACAACACCTGCATTTGCACTGCTCCATACACATTTCGGAGTATGTGTCATTGCCTTGGACTATCGCAAACACTATAGCACTGGAGGCCAGCCTATGAACCCATTGGCCACCCTATTCTCCGGAGCTCAATCCGTGCAACTATTTTTTATGGGTTGTCTTAAAAACCAGGTGTAATGACCCAACCCACAGACATTGGAGGAGCTTCTAACATCTATTGAACATGAAATCTGCACCATTTCCACTGACCTCGTGGTCTCCAGTTTTGTACTGTGGTTGTGTAATGTCATTGTAGTCGAAGGCTGACACATGTTATGTAAATTCCTAGCATTATAGATTCCTACACATTCAGATTCCTCTTTTTGGGTCTTCATTCTTGTCATATCGCCTTACTCTTGGTAAGTATATTTTGGGATACCCAGTATATGCTATAAATTATTTTTATGTATTTTAGCATAATTGATGTTTTCTTTCTGAAAACTCAGTAAAAAATTATGAATATGGATTTTTTTTCAGATGATATTTTTGGAAATCTTGATACAACAAGTAAGCCATTAACCAGTGGGTCCAATACAAAAAAGACTTCAAAAGTTGAAGCTCCTAAAGCAGTACCTGTTGATAGCTTTGAAGATCCTTTGACTGGGTTCTCCTCAGATTAGCAATTTGTAGATTTAAAGTTGTATAAATTGTTCTTGCACATTAACCTGTATACAATTAATTATTAAAAACAGCAGTTAATTTGATTACTTTGTTTTGTTTCTTGTTCTGGAAATGACACTAATCTTGATCAGAGCTACAGTGACAGCTGAATCAACAATAAAGATGACGCCAAATTTTTAGTTATAATGAGAATGGTTTTTTAACCTTCTCAGACATTAAAAAAATCTCAAAGCATGATTTTCAGAAAATTTAAAAATTTAGCAGAAGAGAGAATATGCACTTAACATAACTGCACATAATTTAAAACATGAAATGTGTGGGATTATTCATAGTTAATAAAACCTGTAACAAAAAAAAATTATAGGATTTCTACAATTAACAAAATATCTACAATTGAAATAGCTATGTAGTGGGAAAATCTTGTTTTATTTTAGGCAGAAAATGCATATAAAATGTTTTGTAGTTAAATTGTGGATATTCTATTAAATATCTGACTGAAAAAAATATTTTTTCAGTCAGGTTTTTGGAATCCAGATATTGCTGCAAATATGCTGTAAATAGAAATATGTCCTGTACTGGCAAATTTGTGCATTAAGAAAAATTTTAAATTACGTGGAAAACATCCCACACCAGAAAACGCTGTCTGACAAAGAATTTTTCAAATTGGACTGTTAGAAGCAAAGAGATGTGAAGAAAATAAGATATATCTGCCCCTGGTGAAACAACAATGCATTATTTTAAGCAAACAATATTCTCAAAAGGTTTTTCATAAGGAGCTGTATCTGATCACAAAGGAATTTTTGGGTTTTTTTCAGAAGTGGGGATATTGATGCAAATACACGGAGAACAGAAATGTACACTTGCATCTCCCAGTAGCAAAACAATTCTTTTCCAAAAGTTAGAAATATAAGAACATTTCCTATCGGGAATCCCATGTAACTCAAAAAGAATGTTCCAAATCAGACTTTTAGCAGAGATATCAGGGAAATCACAAATTACCTTTTATGTCCCCTTGCAGAATAAACTTTGCATTACTTGAAAAGGAAACTCTACCCAAAATAGTCTTGGTTACAAGTGGTATCAAAGAAAAGAAAGAATTATATCAGTTATTTAGAAGCAATTATATGGAATAAAATGTGTTTTTCATTTGATTGCATCTGCATTTACACCCTCTAGAGATGAAGGTACACATTAAAAAAGGACTGGAAAAAATTATCATTGCACTCAGATTTTGGACTTCCAAAGCAGAAAGAATTTTTCTAATCAAACTAATAGCTGAATAGATATTGTGTCCACAGACAGATGGACAAGCAATACTATACTGTTTTTAGAAGAAAAAAATTGCTAAAAGTGCTTCATATTGGAAATGGTACATGGTGTATTGGTGAATAAACTGCATTTCTTCTTTGGGGGAAGAAGAAAAAACCTTTCCAAAATTATTAAGTGATTTTTTCCACATATGGCGTTGGATACATATGTAGTAGAAAAAACAGTGGGGGGGGAGCACCAGGTACTCCCATATGACATTCGTGTATGCAAATACATTATGCTGATGACCCAGTCCTTTGGCAGAAAGCAGAAATGAGTTGCAGAGTATGTTGTCCCAGATGCATGAAATTCAAACTGAATATAAATAGGGAAAAAAACCTAAGTTATGGTTTTTAAGTGAGAGATTGTTAGTACTGAATGTAAGATCAGAATAAATTATTCAGGGATAGACCAGGTGAATGAAATTACATACACTGCCTGACAGAGAAAATGCCACACCATGAAGACCCAAATGCAGTGCCTTGCAAATTGCAGGGTGGGTGCACATGTACAAGTTATGCAAATGATTGCATTTGAAGGCCAATCGCATGAACTGCACGCAGGATATTAGCAGACAACCAGCTTGTGAAGCCATTGGTCGAGATGGCTGCGAGAAGAAGTGAGTGGTTCTGCTGTGTCTGGAGAACGAACAAGGGGTACCAGTGCCGTTAAGATGCTACCATAAGTGAATTTGTCAAACGGATAAGTTCATGGGGGGGGGGTATCATAGGCCTTCGTACCGCAAGATGGTCCTTGCATCATATTATGGAAGAAACGCAATGAGACGTCATAACCGTCGATCGCATTTGGAGACAGTGGTTCCAGGAAGGATCTGTGCAGCGTTGTAGGGGGACTGGAGCACGGAGATGGACGTTCGAGTGCACCAGTCGTTGCATCTGACGTCGTGCCACAGTGGGGTCACAATGAACGACATTTTGCAGAGTGTACGGGGAGGCTTGGATGCTCCAATATCGATGTGGACAGTGTTGCGCCGATTGGCTGTGTCTGGTTTGCTGTCCAGCCATCCATTGCAGAGGCTATGCTTTTCAGCAAGCATCGTCATCACCATTTGGCATGGTGTCAGTCCAGAGCTCAGTGGGCAGAGGCTACCCTTTACAGCAAGCATAGTCATCACCATTTGGCATGGTGTCAGTCCAGAGCTCTGTGGGCAGAGGCTACCCTTTACAGCAAGCATCGTCATCACCATTTGGCATGGTGTCACTCCAGAGCTCTGTGGGCAGAGGCTACCCTTTACAGCAAGCATAGTCATCACCATTTGGCATGGTGTCACTCCAGAGCTCTGTGGGCAGAGGCTACCCTTTACAGCAAGCATAGTCATCACCATTTGGCATGGTGTCAGTCCAGAGCTCTGTGGGCAGAGGCTACCCTTTACAGCAAGCATAGTCATCACCATTTGGCATGGTGTCACTCCAGAGCTCTGTGGGCAGAGGCTACCCTTTAGAGCAAGCATCGTCATCACCATTTGGCATGGTGTCACTCCAGAGCTCTGTGGGCAGAGGCATCACCATTTGGCATGGTGTCAGTCCAGAGCTCTGTGGGCAGAGGCTACCCTTTAGAGCAAGCATCGTCATCACCATTTGGCATGGTGTCACTCCAGAGCTCTGTGGGCAGAGGCTACCCTTTACAGCAAGCATAGTCATCACCATTTGGCATGGTGTCAGTCCAGAGCTCTGTGGGCAGAGGCTACCCTTTACAGCAAGCATCGTTATCACCATTTGGCATGGTGTCACTCCAGAGCACTGTGGGCAGAGGCTACCCTTTACAGCAAGCATCGTCATCACCATTTGGCATGGTGTCACTCCAGAGCTCTGTGGGGTGCCGAATGGAACAGCGTGGTGTTCAGCAACGAATCACGGTTCTGTCTCACCATGGATGATCGCCATGTGCGAGTCTGAAGGTGACATGTACAACGGGCAGATTCCTCTACCACTGTTGAGCGACACCCAGCCTAGCAACATGGAATCATGGTGTTGGATACTATCAGCGTCAACAGCCACTCACCACTAGTATGCATTACAAGTACAATGATGGCACACCGCTATGTTGATGAAGTGCTGCAACCCGTGGCACTACCATATCTGCAGGGCATCCCAAATGCCGTTTTTTAACAGAATAATGCCTGGCCGCATACTGCTTCTATCAGCCTGAATGCTTTACATGGTGTGCAGATGCTTCCGTAGACAGCACAATCTCCCGACCTCTTGCCCATCACGCATCTGTGGAACACAATTCGACATCGGTTGAGTAACCCCTACCCCCACAAAATGAAGATGTACTGTGGACTCGGATCAACACCACATGGTCCATCGTGGCCCAGGACTCTATTCAGATTCTCATTGCCTTGTCAGATTCAATGCTGTATCGCCCAAAATGGGGGCTGCACTCCTTATTGATCATCCTGTATATTCAGCCACTGGAGCCTAGTCTATATGTGACCCAAGTTGAAAATACTCCAAATACGTGGCGACAGTAAATAAATAAATACATCGCTCTTAATCACGTTCTAGAAACACACAGCAACCGAAAAATTGTTTTTCGGTTGCTGTGTGTTTCTAGAACGTGGTTAAGAGCTATGTATTTATTTATTTATTAATTATCTATATGTGACAATTAAATCATTTGTTCAGGACCTACTTTGGTATCTGTGTGTACAGTTTGTTCTGTTTTCGAGCATTCCTTCATGGTGTGGAATTTTTCTCTGTCGTGCAGTGTATTTAGGAAACATATTTGACAATAAATTAAGTGGTGAATTCAGTAGGTGGGTGAATTCCTCTTTGAAAGTCATAGCTGCCTTAGAAGGATTTCACAGGACTGATGGGTTCTGTAAAAAGTTCCAAACAGCTGCATAGGAAAGTTGATTGTTCCTACTCTGATGTACTACAATGAAACCTGGGCACTGCAGAGACATAGAACTCATTTGTGTGCTGAAGAGATGTGTGTTTCTTATGGGGTGGGAGGCAAGACACATTCTGTTCATATGAGGAACAAAGGTATGTAATGTTAAGTATGGTGGAGACAAATATTTTGAGGAGGTTTGTCCATGTCGAAACAATGAGGGACGAGATGCTTGCTATGAGAATTTATTCATACCAAGTGGCAGGAAAGAAAGGTAGAGGAAGGCCAAGGAAATCATAGGAGGACCAGATTCAGAAATGTCTGCATGAGAAAACGGTAATGAGTATGAAGTATGAAAGACCTTGTGTGGTGAATGTCAGTGAAGCTCGAGTCATTTAATACATCAACATTAAATGTTAGTAAAATCTAGTTCAATCAGTTTTTAAACTTGAATGTGGCAGATCACCTTTGTTTCAGGAGCTAACCTATGAATCTCTGAGAACAGCTTATTGATGTGTGTAGGTACTCCCATGAGACATTCCATTATGTAAAACTTCTTGCTCGCATGGTGAAAAATAAGCAAATTTGTAATTTTTTTTTATAATTTTTTTTATAAAATTTTCAATTATGTTTTAGAGTTATAATCAATTTTGAGTATTCAAGTGGGAATGAATTTATTGTAGCTGAAATAGCAATCATAAACTTGCGATATTCAAGTGTCTAAATTTCTTTGGAAAACAACATTGATACAGGTTCAAGATCAGGTGGTCAAAATGAATGAGCTTGTATTCACGTTGAGGCTGAGCTCAGTGTCTAAGAAAGTGACTAACAAATGCAGTTCAGGCTTGAGAAAAGCTGCATTGAAATCTTTGCAGAGAATCATAGGTGTTTCATGGTGATTTTGCTTGCATCTGCAATGGTGTAAATTGTGGCACATAGTGAATCATAGGTGTTTTGTGGTGATTTTTCTTGTAGGATTGCATCTGCAATGGAGTAAAGTGTAGCACATAGTGAATGAAATCAATGGTGTCTTTTAACATTTTGATCTGGCAAGATGTATTTATGTCATCAGAATTACTTGTCTGTTGGAAGCAGACATCCATAAGCACAGTTGCTCCGATGGGCCGAACACTTGCAGACATTCCAACACTTTGAAGATGCTCATTTCAATGTGGTGTGGAGTCGGAACTGGTTGACCTGATGAGAAACTTTTAATACTATAATTGATGTATTTTCACTGTATTCCATTTATCCACTTCCTTCAGAAAACTTGAAAATTTTCATCGTCCTGGAGCCGGAATCGAACCTGCACCTCCTGATTTCCAGTCGAGCATGCTAGACATTACATTACCCAAAACAAGGAAATTTCAAACAACTGAATGTAGATATCTGAGAACCTTCAGATTTGGGTTAGTCGAAGCCATTCCTAGCCCTGTCGTAGCGTCTCACGATGGCCGACCCGGTGGCGCAGTGGTCTAAGGCGTTGGCCTTTGATCATTCGTCCGTAAGGGGTCCGGGTTTGAATCCCGGTCAGGCATGGATGTTGTGTTTGTCTTACGGCACTGGCTCTCTCCCTTCCCTGGAACCAGTGACCCAAAATTAGGGACGGGCGACTGCTTATAGCCCATTGAGTTGCTCACGGTGGTCGTTAAACCTCCAATCAAAGAAAAAGAAAGAACAAAAGCGTCTCACGACCTTTTATCACATCCAGGGTCGGATGTAGGTCACAAATTCCAGTGATGAAAGTACGTCATATGCAGTTGGGAAACAAATCCTCATAAATACATGGTAGGTATTGTAATGCTATTATTGGCATATTTTCACTGTATTCCATGTAGCCACTTCCTTCAGAAAACTTGAAAATTTCCATCGTCCTGGAGGATGAAACTAACCCTACGGCCCCATGTGCTCCCATTCCTGGCAGGGATTCCAGGTGCGCTATACCAGCAGGATAATGCCCGCCTGCACATGGCTCTGGTTGCCCAGGACTGCCTACGTCATCTCCAGACACTTCTATGGCCTGCCCGCTCCCCGGACATGTTCGCTATCGAGCATGTGTGGTACCAGTTGAAACGCCGGCTGCCGCCGTGCCGCGCTATCCGGGATTTGGAGCTCACCGTCCAACACGTATGGGCCAGACTTCCGCAGGATAACATCAGGTGTCTGTTCGCCTCCGTGCTGGACCGTATTGCAGCATGTATCACCGCATGAGGCAGTGCGATTCGCTATTGAACATGACCAGACTGCGTGCCACAGATCCCTCTGTAATTGTCCTGCAGTTCTGTTTTTGCCATGATGTGTATCATTATGTCCATAAAATTTCAGTTCAATCCGATGCTTCCTTCTTGGTGCACAAATTTCATTGTCCGTGAGTGTATGTGAACTTTGGAATAACCTGACATAAAAAAAAGGCATGGTACATTATATCAGGTTAAAGCTCGTCAATCGTAAACTGTTGTTCAGTTAACCAAAAACTATAGCTAGCAATAAAAATATGAGTGAAATTGCAATAAGCGAAAGATCTAATTAATTGCATTTTTGAACTAAAACTTAATGTTGGTATAGTTCGATTAACACTTACCGCACGTGGATCTTGGCTTTTTTCGTATTTCCGTTATGTAGATGCGGCATGGGGGTTTTTCATTTAGCTGCCCTCTTCAGTTTTTTTTTCTCTCCGTTGGTTTTAATTGGCCTCGTCACTAAATGAGTTTTTTCCTTTGCTGCCTCCACATTTACTTCTATACGTTTTTTACCCGAGTACTTTCGGTAACATCCCGTTACCGTCATCTAGGGGATGTTTGCTCCGACTAACACGGACCGTGTCAGTGGGGCATTTTGGTGGTTCTCGCGGGCTGCATCTGTTATCGGCTATCGCTTCCTCTTGGGCATT
Source organism: Macrothele yani (assembly GCA_039090855.1). NCBI lineage: Eukaryota > Metazoa > Arthropoda > Arachnida > Araneae > Macrothelidae > Macrothele > Macrothele yani. The sequence goes on along the minus strand of CM077006.1, from coordinate 55,919,030 downwards.
GTGGCGCCATCTCTTGTTGGTCACCGATCTTATTTTTCGAACTTTTTATTATTATTTTTATTTTATTTTTTATTGCTCAATTTAAGTTCGAAAAATAAGATCGGTGGCCAACAAGAGATGGCGCCACAACACCCAAGAGGAAGCCATAGCCGATAACAATGTGCAATAAGCGAAAGATCTAATTAATGTAAAAAAATTAAAATAACTTCCGAAAGTTTGAAATTTCACCTGTTGCATCTTATTTTCTGTCTGCACATGTCAGAAATATGAATCAGTTGTTACTTGTTTTGTGTTTGTTATTATAGCTGTTTTAAATGTTTACCATCATCTAACACAGTGGTTGAGGTGTTTCTAGATGCAAAATAAAATATTTTCTAAACAGAGATTAAGTGACTCAAAGATGGCTAGTGGAGGGGATTAGAGACAGCATTTTCCCTGGAGACATTTGTGTGGCAAGGGGGAGGTAGTAAAGAAACAAATGAAACATTCTTGTCTGTACGCATACTGACCTGTATGTGAAAGTTGTCAACAGCAGATGATTTCTGGTTTTCCAATGAAAGGGATAAAAACATGGTAAATGGCACTCACTTTTGCTGAGAGTGCTGAATTTCAATATATGCAGTTTGTCCTAAAACAGATGTTTCAACTCTCCAGATTTAAGCGGGAGACTCAGGATTTTCAGCTCCTTCCCCCGCCCTCAGGATGAATGTCAAATTTTCCTGATTTTCACCGAGAATTAGCTGTTAGGATGGTCAAAATTCCATCAACCACCATGATTTCGAACCACCTGTGAAATCTTTTTCTTTCTGTGTCTATGCAAAGCGGCATTACAGTCATCAGTTTCACCGATCTGCAAAAAGAAATCTGGCGCAGTGGTCTAAGCTCTGGCTTATGATCAGGCATCTGAGATGGGTCGGAAAAAAAATTGCTTTAAAAAAATATCTCCCAGTCCGATTATCATACGACGCCTTCAGCAAAGAGCTCACTCGCTGTGGCGCTAGAATGCCGAGGAGCGTCGGTAATGAATTGACAGGTAGGAGCTGCCCAGCCTTCTCCTTGCAGTTCAGATTTTTGATCCCTCGCTTCATCAGAGCCGCGCACATTCTAAGTGATGATAAACAGTTAAGTTGCGGCGAATTCACTTAACGACAAAAAGTAGTAGTTACAGTTGGCCCGCCTTGTAACGAAAGGCGATGTTAGTACGATGCTTTTTATCGTCTTCGTGCACAACCTAAAGAAGAAACGAAAAATAGTTGGCTGCTATTTTATTCGTAAAAAAGAACAACATGCGGGACTTCTTACGTTTTCTTTATCTTGCGGAATTGACGTACCTGAAAATGAATTTCAGTAGGGGAAGGAGGTGTTGATTTTCGGCCAGCGGTTTTTCCTTCAGAACTATTGGGTTGTCGGAAAAGTCATGACGTTGGCACTCGATGGCGGTTTTGGAAGTACTAGAGGCATACGCAGCTCTGTTATTGCTATGGCATTCGACAGGTGCCAGTTCTAGCTGCAGTCGAAAAGGCATAGTGAGCGATTTGGTTGATTTGCGGAGATTTGACATCAAGTTGAAGATGGAAGACCAAAGTGTGCATTTTCGCATATTTTACTGTTTTACCTCCGTAAAGGGAAGAACGCGCATCAAGCTTGTGAAAAGTTGCGTAAAGTGTACGGTGATAATACTCTACAAGAACGTCAGTGCCAGCGGTGGTTCGCAAAATTCCGTGCTGGTGATTTTGACCTCAACGATATAAACATCTGCGATATCCTCATTAAACGTGAGGAAAACGATCCTTTCTTGAAGCGACTGATAACTGGTTACGAAAAGTGGATTGAGCACAACAATGTGCTGCGCAAACCGTCTTGGTCCCGACGTGCTGTTTCGTCTCAAACGACATCCAAAGCAGACATTCATCAGCGGAAGGTTCTTGTTTCAGTGTGGTGGGATTTTAAAGGTGTCGTGTTTTTCGATCTCCTAACACGGAACCAAACAATCAATTCCGATGTGCACTGTCGGCAACTGGACAGTTTGAACGAATTCATCGTCCAGAGCTTGTTCATGGTAAAGGTGTTGTGTTCCATCACGACAACGCGAGACCACACACAAGTTTGATCACTCGCCAAAAATTATTGGAGCTTGCGTGGGATGTGTTGCCACAGCCATCATACGCGCCTGACCTTGCGCCGTTAGATCTCCACTTGTTCCGCTCTCTTCAACAGTCCTTGCTTGGTATAACGTTCAATTCAGACGAGGCTGTAAATCAGCACCTTGTACAGTTTTTCGCCACGAAAGACATGTCCTTCTATGAACGAGGCATTCTGAGAAAGATGGCAAAAGGTTATCGAACAAAACGGGCATTATATCATTGATTGATCTTTGTTCTTCCTATCAATAACTGACCTTTGCAAAACATGGCTAAAATACGTCCTGACTTTTCTGACAACCCAATATTAGTGGAGCAATAATACCACTTCTGGGAAATTGTTTCTATGTCTGGAAAATGTCGATAAAAAATAGCGCTCGTGTGATTTTATGAGCTGTAAAATTTCCCGATTTTCAAGGTTGGCATGTCTACATAAATCAAAGCTTTACAATTTTTTTAATGTTTTGAAATACATCTTGTACCTTGTTTTCATATAGTTGTTAACCTTTCTGTATATTTATTTTTTATTTTGACTATTAATTGTTTATTATTTCCGCATTAATAATTTTCATACGAATGAACTATAACGATGTCTATATGTGTCGTAGCTGTTTATCATGGGAAAAAATCCATAAAAGTATAATGGTAAAACAAAGTTTAGATTGATATTTACTATGGGTTTGCTGTATGAGAGAAAGAAAATAGACCTTTTACTTAAAGAAGAAAGGGGTCTTAAATTTTCCTCTTCAATCCAACACATTTATAGCCATTGGAATAAACTTTTATTTATGTCATAGTGATTGCTATCGTACCATACAAAGGAGTTAAAAAGCTCTTCAAAGTTCAGTTAATCGTTTTACATTTAACATCGTTATATTTTAATCGAAAACTTTAAACGGGGAAAAAATCGCTTTTAAATAAACAATGTCGACTGACCCCCCCCCCCTTTTTTCTGCCTAGTAACAAAAATTTGCATCGAAACAGAAAATGTGCATGGTATTCCATCCATTCTGAGGACGAAGTGAATGTGGAAACAAAAGGAATTGGATCAAGTGAACGTGGACGAAATTAACACGGACAAGGTGGTAGGGAACCTTGAAAGTCACAGTAAATTGGAGTAGTTGAGCTCCTACTCATCCACCATACAGATCGGAGCTTACCCCATCCGAATTCCACCTGTTTCGCTCCGTGGCTCATTTCCTACAAAGCCGGATCTCCGTTTTAGTGGTGGATGAGGAATCTGGCATCAGCGAGTTTGTTTTTAATTGGAAGTTTAACGACCACCGTGAGCAACTCAGTGGGCTATAAGCGGATGCCCGTCTCTAACTTATAGTGTCACTGGGTCCAGGAAAAATACAAAATCTATGCCTCACCGAGATTCGAACCCTGACCCATCTTGGCTGAATGATCAGAAACCATCGCTTAGACCAGTACGCCACCATGGCGACTCAGGGAGTTTCTGTTCTCGAAACCCTTCGAGTGGTAACACCGTGGAATTGTGGATCGGACGGAACGTTGGCAAAGGACTACAGAAAACTACGTCTACTTTGCATAATGAGATGAACGCGTATGGCTTTTTTGCATCATGAACTTGTTAGCTGCAAAGGGAACGAACTTTTAACCTACCATGGTAAGAGTTTGTAATCAGAAGAAAAACCGTCGCTGGTTCCCGAAACCTGACTACGACTTGCACTGGCAGGTTATTGTGACAGCCTCGTATCGGTAACTCCAGGAAACGATACGAGGCTATGATTTGAAAAAATTGTCGATCTGAATTCAAACTAAAGATAGCGACACGAAAATAATACACTACTGTTTGTGAAAATTGCAACACCATGAAGGACTGGTGGTACTATAGCTTGAAACTTACAGACTATGTGCAACAGCTTGGGACATGCAAATGATTAAAATGTCAGTGAAAATGCACATGCGGTTTCGGAGTAGCGCCCTCTGAACTGTTCGGTCTTGGGTATAAAGGGCTGGCTCAAACAACATGTTGCAATCAGGACCGCGGGTGGAATAGTAGTCAACGTTCGTGACTGCCATGGAGAAGACCTCGGGTTCGATCCCAAGCAGGTACGAAAGCTCGAACAACTGTAGATCCGCGGTGCGTCGGATGGGTACGTTAGGCCGTCGGGCCCCAGGTACTAGCCCCCCGGTAATAAATAAGGGCGTCTTTCTCCCACTTTCTACCTCGCTTCCGTGTCACTTTCTTATCGGGCACTCTAGCCCAAATTTCCTAGCTTCCTATTTCTAAGGGTTGTTTGAGACCTGGGGTCAGACACTCCCTGAAATCCTCTACATGTGATCTGATCTGATCTGATGTTGCAGTCAGTGAAGAGCCGACACTGAGTCGAAAGAGTATGTCTTGTGTCTCACTATGCCCCTTCGCTGAAGAAGGTCGCATTATGAACACCTGACGGACTTTGAGCGAAGGAGGGTTGTTGGGATGCAAGAAGATGCATTTTCCTACAGCGGAATTGTCACTCGTACGGAACGAAACGCTAGTGCAGTGATACGAAGGTGGTGTTAGTGAGCAGATGAGATTTAGACGCACAGAAATCCGAGAAATAGAGCACAAAATCGCACGACTGCAAGGGATTAGAGACACTTCTACCGCATGGCAATGACCGATCGCACAGCGACATCCACGCTAACACCGTGGATGGAGCACTGTCATAGGTCAGGCCTTGTCTTCCAGCACAGTTCTACGTCGTCAGCTTTAACAGAGGACTGTTATCTAACATCCCATCGCTGCGCATTCCTTTGCCCTTCAATCACAGACTCCTCAGGTTGCATGGTCTGTCGAACACAGACATTGGCGCGGTGATTGACAGCAGGTCGTGTTTTCTGACGAGTCACGATTCAGCCTGATGCACCACGATGGTCACATACGTGTTTGAAGACGTGGTGAACGTCAGCTTGCAGCGTCATACCGGAACAACGCCAAGCATTATGGTCTGGGGCGTCACTGGATTAAGTTCGCGATCTCACCGAATTGCGGAAGCCCTCAACAGCCAGCGATACATCAGAGATGCTTTAGAGGCAGAGGTGATACCTTTCCTTCAGAGTTATCCTGGCGCTATATTCCAGCAGGACAATGCTCGGCCACATGTGGCCCAGAATATCGAAGACCTCTCCCATGCACGGCCACTACCGCTTTTCCCTAGCCTGCATGTTCGCCGGATATGTCTCCAATCGAACATGGTAGCTGAGCGACTGACCTGTCAAGGGCCTCCGCCAGTCACTACAAAAGAATTCTGGTCTCGCATAGAAGCACCCTGGCAGGCTATTCCCCAGGACGATATCAAAAACCTCTAATTCTGTGCCTCCTCGTGTAAAAGCTATTATTGTTGCTAGAGATGGCTTCACACGATGCTTAGTTTTAGAGCGAAAAATTCTTATATAGCTCTACAAATGTAATGAGTTATCTCCTGTAACATGAGGAATCTGTGATATAAATTTCATTTGAATTGCGCGATCCTTGGTGTTGCAGTTTTTTTTTTTTTTTTTTGGATTGGAGGTTTAACGACCACCGTGAGCAACTCAATGGGCTATAAGCAGTCGCCCGTCCCTAATTTAGGGTCACTGGTTCCAGGGAAGGGAGAGAGCCAGTGCCGTAAGACAAACACAACATCCATGCCTCACCGGGATTCGAACCCGGACCCCTTACGGACGAATGATCAGAGGCCAACGCCTTAGACCACTGCGCCACCGGGGCGGCTTGCAGTTTTCGAAAACTGTAGTGTAAAATGCTCAATTCTCGCAATTTTCCTATTAGATTTGTGGGAAGTATACTATCTCGATTGGTTTTTAAAATGTAAGTATCATAGACATTTTCGGGGCGTGAAAATATCCTGGTCGCCCCGGTTGTCTGAGCAATGGCTTCTGATCATTCGTCCAAAAGGGGTACGGGTTCGAATCCCAGTGAGGCATGCACGTTGTGTTTGTCTTACGGCAATGGCTCTCTCCCTTCCCTGGAACCAGTAGCCCTAAATTAGGGACGGATGACTGCTTATAGCCCATTGAGTTGCTCATGGAGGATAATAAAGGAGAACGTGTTAACTATCAGTTTTCAAACCAAATCTCATCTATCCGTGCACGTGACTCGTTAGGAATTTTAAATAAATGTGGTGCATGGCTTTCGGGTAAGTAACTGCCAAACTTTCGTATCTTTATTTTTTCCGATTCGCGGTCCTTTCTTCATGTATTTACATTATTCGATTAATCAGCTGCTAAAATCTAAAATTTAATTAACTGATATGAAGAAACTAGATGAAAAGGGTTTTTTCGTTTGTTTGTTTGTATGAGAATTTGAAAGAACACAGCATTATATAAAATATTTTCCTTACATCGCACCCACGGAAATGAGACGGCAACTTTGTTGATACATTTCTAGTACAGTATTTTTAATACAGCACTGTCATAATGATGCAGTTTGTGTCTGTTTTTCCCCCGATAAATAATTAACATTTTAAAACTGCACTCTATTTCACCGTTTTACGTTTTAAAAATTGCCTTTAGGTATACATCTCTAAAACCAAAGAAAAAAAAATCCTAAAATGAAGCAACCAGATCAAATGTAATTTCACCGAAATCTAAAAGTCAGTATATGGCATTTTGAATTTTGATGTCATTTTGCCAGATACAGTGCTAACTAAAATGGCGCTCAGGTTACATACCAAAATATTTCAAAGTACAAGGGATGAAAAAGTGGGCTAGCTTGCCAGAAAGCATCAAGAAAGCAGCCATCACCCCACCGGGACCATCGATACCACCACTGTTTGGTCGGCTTAAACACCACAAACCTGGGTACAAAGTGAGACCCATTGTCTCTAAAATTAGAACCCCCACATATTACCTTGAGAAAGAGTTATCAGTTTCCCTCAATAAATACCTTCCACCCTCTCAACACAAGACTTTATAAGTAGTGCTAGAGGCGTAGTCTTGAACGAGCACGATATATTAGCAATCCTCGACATAACGTCCTTATACCCATCAATACCGGTAGAGGAGGCCTGTAACAATCTCGAGATACGGTTATCCAGGGATGATGAATTTCTCCCAAAGGCGGTGCAAAATATAAGAAGAGCCCTAAACCTGACTGTGAACAACAATTTCTTTCGTTACCAGGGAACTATATACCAAACAAGCATATTATCAGAAGCAATATTACGCCCACTAGAAGAGAGAATTTTCTCCTGCACCGTCCAAAAAGCCACGTATATGGTTCCGATATTTCGACGACATATTTTTCATATGGCAGTATTCTGACGCGGACCTTCAAGAATTCTGGGGACAAATCAATACCTTGCATCCAACACTCAAATTCACCCTAGAAAGGGAAACTGAAGGAACACTACCATTCCTTGATGTTATGTTGCATAAAAATCAGAATGGCCGACTTGACACGGCGGTTTACTACAAACCAATAACAGTTCCCAACTTTATTGCACCTAAATCTGTATCTCCAAATTTATATAAAATGGCAGCATTTAGAACGTATTTTGAAAGAGCTTTCATCGTCTGTTCCAGCATAGAAACAAGGAACAAAGAGATATCAGATATCATTAATAAAGGCATTGCAGCTGGTTTCCCCGAGCATGATTTAAGAAAAGTCCTACAAAAAGTCCAGTTAAGGTATCGTACAACCCCCAAGGCGAAAGGAGATCATGTACGTTACGCCGGATCTGTGCCGTATATCCCAAAATTATCTTACTCATTCAAAAGTCTAATGAGACGCCATGGCCTTCACATCGGCATCAGATCCCCGAACAGCATACACAGAGCAGTGGAAAACACGTGCAGAAACCCAGACAGGAAATCGGAAGAAGGAGTGTTCATGATACCTCTGATGTACCCGAACGGTTCGTCGAAAGTTTACATCGGAATGACGAAAATGTCGATTGCTGTAAGTTCTAAGGGGCACATGAGAGGCATCAGATTGGGAAAGACCTTAACAGCCTTGTCTAAAGAAGTAGCACAGAAAAACGCAGTCCCGTTATGGGATAAAGTAAAGATAATTGCGCCGTATACTGGCTACAAAGGTACACTCAGGAGAGGCGCCATTACAATGTGCAGTTGCAGTCTCCGTTTCCTCGGATTTGCGCATGACGTCACACCGGGAGCAAACGCCGCGAAAATACGACACCAGAACGACGCCGCACGGCATCTTTGGCTTGGGAGTGCAAACTCAAACTCGTTCTTAGAAATTGGTAAATATACTTCATAACTAGTAGCTATTTCTCAACATCAGTTGTGCATATTATTGTCTTATATCAGTGTAGCACAGTATGCCTGGATGTGCAATAGCAGGATGTTTATCCTACAGTAGGAAGACTCAAGGTTCGGATATTATTTACATTCTTTTCCTGTAAATCCTGATTTGGAAAAACTCTGGGTACTGAAATGTAAACGAAAGGATGATTTTAAAGTTAAAAATGCAAGAATTTGCTCGGAACATTTCACTGTTGACAGTTATGTTCGTGACTTAAAATCAGAATTACTTGGATTACCTGGCAGAAAGAAATTGAAAGAAGTAGCTGTACCTATAGTCAAACGCTATCTTCTATTAAATTTGAGACACTAAATTTAAGTTAAACAATTCAGTTAAAAAAAATTATGTTGTTTTTGTGTGCTGTCAGTAACTTAATATCATGTCAACTTAACATAAGGCAGTCCCTTTCTGTGCATTTGAGCTAGCCTAGTTTGGGAGGACGTTTTAGGCAGGGATGGACCGTGGCACACTATGATAAGTTTTATTTTTGTTTTCATTTAAATTCTGCCCGCCATTGCAATAGTATTATATAATTTTTGATAGCTTTTTGTGGCACCTATTAAAATAAATTTAAAAACGAACATTTCTTGCGAATTTTTGTTTGTATTTGAAGGCTACTAAGTGGAATTCTGTGAACAACAAGATTTATTTTGGAAAAATGAAATGATGAATAACATATTTACTTCTTGTTTGTTTAGCCTGTTAACGGGACTACCTGATGCGCTGATAATCGTAATCGAAAGACTAGACTTTAAAAAGTTCGGAATTTTAAGAATTTACTTTCGCACTGACAATAACTTTTTGTAAATATAACTTCCTGCGAACACGGAACTACGAAGTTCAGCAATATGTTTGTTTACTGCAATGCCCTCATATTTCTTTGTACAAAAGCTGTTTTTTTTTTTTCAAAATTAATTAATTCGTGAAAGAGGAAATAACAGATCACTGATAAATGTTATTCTTTGAAATTAGAAATTATTGGTATTTGAAAACCTTTTCCATCGCGTTTATTTACATTCCTTGCTAAAGTGTAACCCGTAGCAGCGATGGCTCTTGGGCTCGCCTCTCGCTGCTTTGCTCCCGGTGCGACGTCATTTCGCCAGCCAATAGCAGCTCGTTTTCGAAGTGGCTCAACCTAAAGAGATATCTATTAACCATGGGTACACTGATCAGAGAGAGAGTATTGAAATCTCCACACATCCTTACGCATGCAACGATACCCAATCTGCTGATATTCCGTCCGCGTGGAGGAACATGCTGAGATGATTCTCCGCATGAAAGAAACCCGTGTATCGCCTCGTGCATCAAATTTTCAAAATACGACGTTCCCGACCACCAGTGTTTCGAAATCTTTTGATTATACTCGCCAGACTTGTTAGTAGCGTCTGCAACCCTTGAGAAAGCCTCCCGGTTGGAGAGCGAAAGCTCGGGAGATAAAAATTTCCTTTGTATTCCTTCTTTAATTATACTTTCACACCAATAAACGGAGTTTGTATAGATTTGTTTACCTACTGCTACTGTTATTACATGCACTTCTGGTTACACCCGAATCATTCCTTGAAATTATTGTGGGTGTTTTGCCATAGAAATTGCTATTCTCAACGGGCTATGTTTTGTTACCCTTTCCTTTTTATTTTTACAGTTTTTAGGTGCGGAGACAGTTAAAAGGACAGTAACAGACACGAAATGCCCCGAACCTGATGTTATTAAGTTGTTTGGTACGCGAGAACGCTTCTTATGTTTAACATTTGCAAAATCGAAGTTTTACATTTGAATTGCTTTAGAATTTTTTTTGTTCGAGCCATTCGTAAAGTATTCAGAGCTTAATGTTGTTTTTTTTCGGAAAGAAATCGTTAATGAATACAGAAACGTCTTAAATTAAAAATACTTAGGCATTAGAAAAAAAAATCTTCAAAATCATCTTATTGTTTCGTTTTCTTTTCAATGGGGAGAAAAGCTCAGAAAGATTTTAAAATATTTAAAGCCCGTAAATAAAAAACTACTAATAAAGCCATTTAACACTGGGACCTCAACGAAATATAGGGGGCGCTGCGCAAACGTAAACAAACTTCTCTAGTACGGGTAACGTCGCACGTGTTTCCATAAAGTCGAATGTTAGAATGGCTGGTTTGTCGCTTTCAATCCTTGAAATAATGAAATTTGTGGAAGCTTCCAAATATTCAAGATGCATTAAAGAAGGGGAAGTGATTGTTAAAGTAGGCCATATAATTTCTTGTGGAATTAAGAAGGAAGATGGAAGAGAAATTCTCATAGTTTCGCACTGCATTCAGTCCACGGCAATAACGTCGTCGCCTCACTCCATCAACGGTGTTTTAGATACAAGTAACAGTGAAATTTCTATAAAGTCATTTGAGTGCTCTTGTAGGTTCTACGTCAATTCGTCGCGTGCGTCAATTCGTCGACTGCGTCAATTCGTCGACTGCGACGATTCGTCGCGCGTCAATTCGTCGCCTACGTCAATTCGTCGCGCGTCAATTCGTCGACTGCGTCAATTCGTCGCGCGTTAATTCGTCGCGCGTCAATTCGTCGACTGCGTCAATTCGTCGCGGACAAATTCGTCGACTACGTCAATTCGTCGACTACGTCAATTCGTCGCGTTTACAGATTTTGGTTACATACAAAACGAATGCAGGAAAACGTACGATTTCGAACGTCTGGCTCCCTGATCAAATTTATAAAGTTTGGACACGCGGACAGGACAGGAATATTACGTTTTTCTTTGGCACTAAAAATATTAGACGGTAAACGGTTTTTGGAACGGGGCAGGGCCCGGTTGGTCAGAGCCCCCCATATACAAAATTTTCGTAAAATCTACAGTTTTCAATTCAGAACCACCAAATCTGGTATACTATCTCGTGGTATTCTAACTTAGACTGTAGACGGTTTTGGGAAGCGGTTGCAGAGAGGAGGGGGTGGGGTTACAGCCCCTACAGAATTGCCGTAAGATATAGTTTTCAATTTAGAACTACCAAATTTGGTATATTATCTCATAGCGCTCTAACTTAGACGGTAGACGGTTTTTGGAACGGGTCAGGGGCCCGGTTGGTCAGAGCCCCCATACACAAAATATTCGTAAGATCTACAGTTTTCAATTCAGAACCACCAAATCAGGTATCCTATCTCATAGTACTCTAACTTAGACGGTTGTCGGTTTTTGGAACGGGTCAAGGCCCGGGGAGTCAGAGCCCCCTCCCCCATACATACAAAATTTTCGTAAAATCTAGTTTTCATTTCAGAACCATCAAATTTGGTATCATGAAACTCTAACTTAGACGCTAGACGGTTTTTGGAAGGGGTTGGAGCCCGCGGGGTCGGACCCCCCCTCTCATAAAAATTTTCGTAAAATCTACAGTTTTCATCTTAGAACCACCAAATTTGGTATACTATCTTATGGTACTCTAACTTAGTCGGCAGACCGTTTTCGGAACGGGTCAAGGCCCGGGGGTCAGAGCCCCCCACATACAAAATTTTCTTAAAAACTACAGTTTTCAATTCAGAACCACCTAATCTGGTATACTATCTCATGGTACTCTAACTTAGACGCTAGACGGTTTTTGGAAGGGGTTGGAGCCCGGGGGTCAGACCCCCCCCGAATAAAAACTTTTTCCTAAAATCTACAGTTTTCAATTTAGAACCACCAAATTTGGTATACTATCTCATGGTACTCTAACTTAGACGCTAGACGGTTTTTGAAAGGGGTTGGAGCCCGGGGGTCAGACCCCCCGAAAAAAAACTTTTCCGTAAAATCTACAGTTTTCAATTTAGAACCACCAAATTTCGTATACTATCTCATGGTACTCTAACTTAGACGCTAGACGGTTTTTGAAAGGGGTTGGAGTCCGCGGGGTCGGGCCCCCCCTCATAAAAATTTCGTAAAATCTACAGTTTTCATCTTAGAACCACCAAATTTGGTATACTATCTTATGGTACTCTAACTTAGACTGCAGACCGTTTTTGGAACGGGTCAAGGCCCGGGGGTCAGAGCCCCCCACATACAAAATTTTCTTAAAAACTACAGTTTTCAATTCAGAACCACCTAATCTGGTATACTATCTCATGGTACTCTAACTTAGACGCTAGACGGTTTTTGGAAGGGGTTGGAGCCGGGGGGGTCAGACTCCCCGAATAAAAACTTTTTCGTAAAATCTACAGTTTTCAATTTAGAACCACCAAATTTGGTATACTATCTCATGGTACTCTAACTTAGACGCTAGACGGTTTTTTGGAAGGGGTTGGAGCCCGGGGGGTCAGACACCCCGAATAATTTTTTTGTAAAATCTACAGTTTTCAATTTAGAACCACCAACTTTGGTATACTATCTCATGGTACTCTAACTTAGACAGCAGACCGTTTTTGGAACGGATCAAGGCCCGGGGGTCAGAGCCCCCACATACAAAATTTTCTTAAAAACTGAAGTTTTCAATTCAGAACCACCAAATCTGGCATACTATCGCATGGTACTCTAACTTAGACGCTCGACGATTTCTTGAAGGGGTTGCAGCCCGGGGGTAAGGGCCCCCCTCATAAAAATTCGCAAAATCTATAGTTTTCAATTTAGAACCACCAAGTTTGGTATACTATCTAATGGTACTCTAACTTAGACGCTAGACTGTTTTTGGAAGGGGTTGGAGCCCGCGGGGTCGGAGCCCCGCCCCCTCATAAAAAATTTCGTAAAATCGACAGTTTTCATCTTAGAACCACCAAATTTGGTATACTATCTTATGGTACTCTAACTTAGACAGCAGACCGTTTTTGGAACGGGTCAAGGCCCGGGGGTGAGAGCCCCCCACATACAAAATTTTCTTAAAAACTACAGTTTTCAATTCAGAACCACCTGATCTGGTATACTATCTCATGGTACTATAACTTAGACGCTAGACGGTTTTTTGGAAGGGTTGGAGCCCGGGATCAGACCCCCCCCCGAATAAACAGTTTTTCGTAAAATCTACAGTTTTCAATTTAGAACCACCAAATTTGGCATACTATCTCATGGTACTCTAACTTAGACGCTAGACGGTTTTTGGAAGGTGCTGGAACCCCGGGGTGAGAGCCCCTCCCCCTCCTCATAAAAATTTCGTAAAATCTATAGTTTTCAATTTAGGACAACCAGATTTGGTATACTACTAATGGTTATCTAACTTAGACGGTAGACGGTTTTTGGAAGGGGTCGGGGCCCGGGTCAAGGTAGCCCCATGCAAAATTTTCGTAAAAGTTCCGTTTTTTACTCTTAAGAATACCCTATTTACGTTCTAAGGCGCTCTTTGGCCCTTTGAGGGCCTTGCACCATAAACCATCAACCAACCAACCAACTAACCAACCTACGGTCTAAGTTAAGGACTGTAGATAAGAGTAAAGTGCAAAAATATGCGTTTAATGGTGTATTAAAAACACAAATCTATATAGTTTAGCTTTCACTACCAACGGACGGCTTATCAGAAAGAAATATAATGTAATGTAAACAGAGAGTTCCAGATATTCAAAATTCAAAACGGTAAGAAAAAGATGATCAATGCCAATGTGAAGTCGTATGCATGCGACATCACATAGGTACATTGCATTTCTGTGTCGCGGGATTCACAGAAGCACACGCCAGATGTACGGCAGTTCTATAGATGTCTCCTAGAAGGTAAGTATTCCCATTCCTTTGATGATCAATGTCAATGTGAAGTCGTATGCATGCGACATCACATAGGTACATTGCATTTCTGTGTCGCGGGATTCACAGAAGCACACGCCAGATGTACGGCAGTTCTATAGATGTCTCCTAGAAGGTAAGTATTCCCATTCCTTTTTCTTTCTTTTTTTGTTTCGCAAAATTAAATTAACTAAATCAAAAAATTTAAAAATAAGTTTACTGGAAAATTGCAGGAATATATTTTTCATTCATTAACTTTCACCCGCTGAACTTGGTGATTCCACAAATAGTAATATTTAATTGGCAAATAACTGGTATCCCTGCTAGTACAAAATATATTAATGATTTATTTGCGTCCAGTTCAATCTAGTATGTCCATAAGAGCGTTTGGGGCCGTATGAAAAATACATTTCAACGTGTGCCGCTACGGCGGCGGAGTGATCTAGGCGCTGGCTTCTGACCACTTGTCGAGAAGGATCCTGGTTCAAATCCCGGTGAATCATGGACGTTGTGCTTGACTTCTGGCACTGGCTGTCCCCCTTCCCAGGAACCAGTGGCCCAAAATTGGGAATGTCCGACTGCTTATAGCCCACTGAATTGATCACGGTGGTCGTTACCCCCCCCCAAAGATTGCGACGTGTCCACTGCTATTTGTTGTGGACCGTACAAAAAGTATGTTTTTGATATCAAGGTGTCCACTTCCATGATGTAGGCTGGCCATAAAATGTTAGGGGACCGTACAAAATTGCACTTTTGTTTTCACCTTGTCAGCGCTTCGGTATATGGTTGAAGTATACGTATATATAGTTGGGCCATTTCAGCACGTAGTTTGGTTTATATAGAAAATCAAGATAATGTTATACATTTTTACTCAGCTACAACACATTAATCCCGAAGGCTATTTGTTGAAATCTTTAATCCGCCGTGCTCATATTCACAACGTTAACATAACATGTCAAGTTATTAATGTTGCAGTTTTACCCTGTCACAAAACTTTAGTTACAAGACCTTAGGCGTAAACCTTTTTTAGGAATTTTTAGTCCGACGTATTCATAAGGTTTCGATAACATGCCAAGGTTATGGTACTGCGTTTTGACTGAGGCACAAAAATTAATAAACAGGCCTTAAGCCTTTTTATCAGTTTTCAATCAACCGTGCTCATATACAAAAAATTTTCAGAGAAAGTCAAGTTTACTGTGTTGCGCATTTACTCGAGTACAAAACTATAAACAGCCATTAACTTTCACCCGCTGAACTTGGTGATTCCTCAATTCATCCATTAACAAGTCTTTTAAGTGATTGTATGCTATGGTCATATTGATAATGTTTGATGACAAGTCAGGTTAATGATGTTGCACTTATTAAAGACTTAAAAAGGTGTAGAGGCTAATAATTATTATTTGAAGTCTAAATAAAAGCTCATTTTTAACATGACTCGTCATGAAATCCTTGTGAATATGGCATTTATTTTATTTTGTACATTTTACAAAGCGTATGCATTTTTTTGGCATTTGTTTTAATTTTGTGTTGTACTTGTTACATAGCGTTTCGCATTTTTGTAATGCTTGTGACTTGTGATTGCATTTTGAATTTTTATTTGTTTCACATTTTGGATTGCATTTTGAATTTTTATACAAGGAGTGTTCAAATGAAAAGGTACGAAACGACACTGTGGGTATAAATGAAGACTTTATTCAAAGTATACACCATAGGCCGTAGCACAACGATCCCATTGATTAACGAGCCGAAGGATTCCTTGTTTCCAGAATTCCTGTGGCCGTGACGAGACCCAGTCCTGCACAGCGTCCTTGAGTTCGTCGTCCGAGTGGAAGCGCTTCCCTTTCAGATGTTTTTTCAGGGGACCAAACACATGAAAATCGCAGGGCGACATGTCCAGGCTGTAGGGCGGATGGTCAAGCTGCTCCCACTGGAACTTGGCCAGTTCCGCGTGAGTGACCCTGGAGACGTGTAGACGCGCGTAATCATGGAGCAGAACCACACCCTCCACGATGAATAGCGGCCGGTTTAACACCTTCCGCTGTAAGAAATCGGCTAACGCCTCGCTTCCCCTCAATCGTCGAATTTTGCAGTGTGAACGCCATCCTGTCCTCACACGCACTGCCGCGTCAATTGGACGGCGCTCTTTATAAGAGCCTCTGCTCTCTCCTGCGCATGCGGGTGCCCGCGCATGCTCCGATCCACGCCGGCGACTCCAATCGCATCCCTAGATGTGTCGCTACGTTCTCCCATAGCGGCATAGGCAAATATGTTAACGATTACGTTCTTATGACGTTTCGTACCTTTTCATTTGAACACCTCTAGTATGTTTCACATTTTGGATTACTTTTTGACATTTTATGTTTTTGACATGCTATTTTGAAAATTTTGTCTTTTTTAATTTTGCGTTGGTTTTACATTCTTGCATCTTCGGCGGAATTACATTCTTGAAAAATTCAAATACAAGTTAGTAAAAGGTATAATTCAATTAGTGAGAAATACCAGCACATTTTAGTAAAGGGTAGAATTATATGAAATTCCTCTTAAAATGTCCAGCATGTTAACATTGTCTCTGTGCACCAAAGAAGTTCGAATTCCTTTTTATCTTGCCAGCGTTTCTCTTCTGGGTGGATTTGTTGGAATCTGTGCTATCACTCTTTCGATTTTAGCCATAGTTGTTCTCTGCTCTTTCGCAATTTCACTGATTATTTCGTACAGTCACAGTTTTTTCTCTCCCAGAATTGTATTCCAGCGTCTGTCTAATCTTTCAAGTTCGTTTTGTGTTCTGGGAAAGCCAAATAAATTGTTTTCACTAACTGACCAAATTGTTGGCGGGAACAGCGGAGGGCTTCTGCTTGGATTGTTTCTTCTGCTTCCACAAAATTTTCCAAGAACATAATTTTCCTCAAACCACTGAACTACAGAATCTGCATATTCTAGTAAAATTGATTTCACAAAATGAAATGCCCAAAACATTAAAAAAACTGCAACCACACGAAACAAAATACCCAAAACATGGTAAGAAATTCTGTTGAAAGCACAATGAAGGTATACGATAGGAGAAATATATGTTTTTAAAACTTAATACAAGTGTCAAAACTGAAATAAAAAGAAAGAAAAAAGAAATATTCCAAATTTCATTGTTACTTTAGATATTTTGACCTGTTGACATTTCGTAAATTGTACTTGCACTCGGTCAAAAAATATTACTTACAAGGACTCTTTAGTAACTTTTAATCGCTGTGGTCGTATTTATAAGGTTTGCATAACAAATCAAGTTAATAATGTTGCGCTTTCACTTAGGCACCAAATGCTAATTATTGGCCGCTAGGCCTAGGCCTTTTAAATAATTTTTGATAAGCGTAACACTCTTAAATTGATTTGTCATGCAAACCTCATATAATCACAGCATTATAAAAATTACTGTAAATGCATATGCCTAGGTCTCGGGCGATCTATTAATGCTTTGTGCTCGAGTAACATTTAAACAGAATTCATTTTATTTTCTATGAAAACTACATAAATATCAGCTCGGAGGACTGAAAACTATCAAAAATCTCTAGGCCTAGGGTCTGCTTAATAGTTCCAACCTGAGAAAAGCGCATTGCAAAAATCTTGGACTTCTATGAAAACATTATGAAAATTAGCACGGCACACTGAAAATTGCTAAACAGGCCCAGTCCTAGGGTTTTCTAATTATTGTTTTGTACCTGACTAAAAGTGTAACATTATCTTTAGTTCTTACTAGCAGGGGTACCCGGTATTTCCCAGGTAAATATTACTATTTCTAAAATCACCAAGTTCAGCGGGTGAAAGTTAATGAATGAAAAAGCTATTTCCGTAAATTTCCAGGAAACTTATTTTAAATATTTTGATTTAGTTAATTTAATTATACGAAGCAAAAAAGAATTTACATTATTTACAGTACATTGTATTTCTGCCTGATAAGGCAACCGTTGGTGGTGAAAGCTAACGTTTATTAATTTGTGTTTTTAATACATCATGAACCGGATATTTTTTCACTTTATTGTTATCTACGGCCTCTAACCTAGACCGTAGGTGGGGTAATGGAGTGCTGTATTGGGATGCAGTTCTTAAGAGTAAAAATTGTAATTTTTACGAAAATTTTGAATGGGCCCCCTTCACACCGGGCACCGACCCTTTCCGTCTGCGGTCTAAGTTACAATACAATGAGGTAGTGTACTAAATTTGGTCATTCTAAATTCGAAACTGTAGGTTTTACAAAAATTGGCATGGGGGGGGGGGGGGCTCTGAACCCCTGGCTCCAACCGTTTCCAAAAACCGCCTGCATTCTCAGTTAGAGTGCCATGACATAGTATACCAAATTTGGTGGTTTTAAATTGAAAACTGTAGATTTTACGAAAAATTTTTATGGGAAGGGCTCTGACCCCGTGCCTGACCCGTTCCCAAAACCGTCTACCATCTAAGTTAGAGTACCATGAGATAGTATACCAAATTTGGTTGTTCCAAATTGAAAACTGTAGATTTTACGAAAATTTTGTATGGGGGGAACGATCTAACCCCCGGGCCCCGACCCGTTCCGAAAATCGTCTACGGTCTAAGTTAGAGTACCATGATATGGTATACCAAATTTGGTGGTTCTAAATTGAAAACTATAGATTTCAAGAAATTCTATATGGGGGGGGGGGCTCTGAACCCCGGGCTCCGACCCTTTCCAAAAAACCATCTACCGTCTCAGTTAGAGAACCATGAGATAATATACCAAATTTGGTCGTTCTAAATTGAAAACTCTAGTTTTTACGAAAAATTTTTATGGGGGGGGGGCTCTTACCCCGTGCCCGACCCGTTCCAAAAACCCTCTACCGTCTAAGTTAGAGTACCATAAGATAGTATACCAAATTTGGTGGTACTAAGTTGAAAACGGTATATTTTACGAAAATTCTTTGGGGGGGGGGGGGGGGTGCTCTTACCGCCCGGGCCCCGATCCGTTCCAAAAACCGTCTCCCGTCTAAGTTACAGTTTCATGATACCAAATTTGGTGGTTCTAATGTGAAAACTATAGATTTTACGAAAATTTTGTATGTGGGGGCTCTTACCCCTCGCGCCTTGACTTATTCCAAAAACCGTCTAGCGTCTAAGTTAGAGTACCATGAGATAGTATACCAAATTTGGTGGTTCTAACTTGAAAACTGTAGATTTTACGAAAATTTTGTCGGGGAGGGCATTCTAACCCCCGGGCCCCGACCCGTTCCAAAAACCTTCTACCGTCTAAGTTAGAGTGCCATTATATAGTATACCGAGTTTGGTGGTTCTAAATTGAAAACTAGATTTTACGAAATTTCGTATGAGGGGGGGGGGGGGAGTCTCTGAACCCCGGGCTCCGACCCTTTCCAAAAACCGTCTACAGTCTAAGTTAGAATACCATGAGATAGTATTCCAAATTTGGTGGTTCTAAATTGAAAACTAGATTTTACGAAAATTTAAAATTTTGTACGGGGGGGGGGGGGGGAGTAGGGTTGCTCCGACCCCCGAGCCCCGACCCGTTCCAAAAACCGTCTCCCGCTAAGTTAGAGTTTCATGACACAAAATTTGGTGGTTCTGAATTGAAAAATAAAAATTTTAAGAAAATTTTGTATGTGGGAGGGGTCTTACCCCCGGGCCTTGATCCGTTCCAAAAACCTTCTACCGTCTAAGTTAGAGTACCATGAGATAGTATACAAAATTTGGTGCTTCTAAATTGAAAACTGTAGATTTTACGAAAAAGTTTTTTTTTCGGGCGGGGGTCTGACCCCCGGGCTCCAACCCCTTCCAAAAACCGTCTAGCGTCTAAGTTAGAGTACCATGAGATAGTATACCAAATTTGGTGGTTCTAAATTGAAAACTGTAGATTTTAGGAAAAAGTTTTTATTCGGGGGGGTCTGACCCCCCGGGCTCCAACCCCTTCCAAAAACCGTCTAGCGTCTAAGTTAGAGTACCATGAGATAGTATACCAGATTAGGTGGTTCTGAATTGAAAACTGTAGTTTTTAAGAAAATTTTGTATGTGGGGGGCTCTGACCCCCGGGCCTTGACCCGTTCCGAAAACGGTCTGCCGACTAAGTTAGAGTACCATAAGATAGTATACCAAATTTGGTGGTTCTAAGATGAAAACTGTTGTTTTACGAAAATTTTTATGAGAGGGGGGGGGGTCCGACCCCTCGGGCTCCAACCCCTTCCAAAGACCGTCTAGCGTCTAAGTTAGAGTTTCATGATACCAAATTTGATGGTTCTGAAATGAAAACTAGATTTTACGAAAATTTTGTATGTATGGGGGGAGGGGGCTCTGACTCCCCGGGCCTTGACCCGTTCCAAAAACCGACAACCGTCTAAGTTAGAGTACTATGAGATAGGATACCTGATTTGGTGGTTCTGAATTGAAAACTGTAGATCTTACGAATATTTTGTGTATGGGGGGCTCTGACCAACCGGGCCCCTGACCCGTTCCAAAAACCGTCTACCGTCTAAGTTAGAGCGCTATGAGATAATATACCAAATTTGGTAGTTCTAAATTGAAAACTATATCTTACGGCAATTCTGTAGGGGGGGCTGTAACCCCCCCCCTCTCCTTTCTGCAACCGCTTCCCAAAACCGTCTACAGTCTAAGTTAGAATACCAAGAGATAGTATACCAGATTTGGTGGTTCTGAGACTCAGTTTGGTTTGAACGTAATGCCGCAATGACGTCAAAATCGTCATTTTGTTGGGCGCAAAATATTGTTTGAGCAGCACTGTTTGTGGCAACAGCTAGCGATCTAGACGCAACAATTAGAAATAGATACGTCATTATCAACAAAGCCATGTGATGCTTAGAATTCTCGAAAAAAATAAAATAAAATCAGTTTGTTTCGAGCTACAGTGCGAGAAGGAGCTCTGCTAAAAGTTTCCGGAACTAGAAGCAAGTCAAGGAAATTCAAGGTAAGTATGGGTCTTTTTGGTACTATTTGGGAGGTAGTTATGGCGGCGGTAGAAGGGTGGGCCATCAGGATTTTGGAGCAGCGTAGGCGAAGGGAAAGGTTGAGGCGGATAGCGGAAGAAGTTAGAAAGCTTCGGTTGAGGAGGATCGCGGAGGGGGTACGGGAGCTTCGGTTGAGGCGGATCGCGGAAGGGGTACGGAAGCTTCGGTTGAGGCGGATCGCGGAGAAATTGCAGGAGTTGAAGCAGGCTCAGGGTTTGGTGTAGGAAAGGTTGTCAGTGGTGGTTGGTAATTTCAACATCGGCGGAGGCTGCAGAGATATGGTGGACTAAAAAACTTATCAGTAGATCGGGAGGAGATCATGTATGAAAAGTGGCTGCAATAATGTTTTTGTTATATTTATAGTCTTGTTTGTGTTATATGCTACGAGTTAAGTTTTCGTGCGGTTTCGTTTTCGCTGTGATATTTTTATATTCGGACTCTTGATTAACTGGGCTTATGTTTCGGCCTTCCGAAAAAAGAAACTGGACTGAAGCAAGTATCAAGTATTTTTGGCGTAAAATTTTGTAAAATCGAAAACGAATGAAACATTTCTCGCGAAAATTTTGAAAAGTAGATAATTTAAAAAAAAAAAACCCAAACAAACAAAAACGAATATTTACATGAATTCTTCGTCTTAATCGGTCAATATTTATCGAAATGTTTGTAATTCGGTATTTTTAAAGAGCGAATCTATAATTCCTGTAAAAGTCCAAACTAAAGTTATTTGAAATTTTTTTTATGGAAATAATACGTTGATTAGTGGTTCATATTTGACGGAGGTCACGGTGATTCGAATTTGAGCTGCTGGCGTTTACCTGTTTCTTATTGAGACGCTGGCATTGAGTACATCGGAGTTCTTGGAGTAAATAATCACTGGCGGTTCTACTATTCTGAGGAATAGTAACCTGAAAACATTCTGCGGAATGTTACTTGAAAAATTGTGTACATTGTTTGAATGTACTTGGTCAGTGAGAATTGAAACATGACTTGGATGGGCTTGGTACCAGAGTTTTGACAAGAACAGACAGAACGTGACTTCTCATTATCTTATCATTTTGGCCTCATCTGACTTGCAGAAATATCAGTCCCCTTCCTTCTCCCTTTCTGTCTCTTTCCTTTCCCCATTCTGTCCCTTTGTTTCCCCTTTCTGAAAAGCCGCGAGTTATTTCCCCTGTTTGTTTCTATTCCGTACTCTGTTTTTAATCCCTTTCTTGTTTTGTCTTATTACCGTTTTTCTCACATCTACTATCTCTTTCTTTGACCTCGTTCTTAATGTCTCTTAATATCTCTTTCTTCTTCTAAAACTTTCTGTTTCCCGTGCATGTACAAGATCTAACCTTCACTCTGTTCTTTTCTTTCTTTCCGATATCCATTTTCTCTCTTTCTTTGTTCTTCTCTTTATTTCTAACATCCACTTTTTATTTCTCAATTTGCTCCAGAAAAAGTACAGCAACAATAACAAAAACTTTCCAAGAGAAACCACACATTGAGAATTTGTCGTTTTAATAAAATAAGTTTTAAAAATCTGCATAATGTGGTTTAGAAAAATTTCAGGTAAATATCTCCTTCTTCAATCAGAATGTCGGAATAATTTGCAGAAATGCCTTTTTTATTTTAAAATTTTGATGGGAATTTCAGGAGTCCGAAAGTTTTTTCTGGTTTTTAAATTGAATTCAAGAATTTTTTGAAAATGTTATCGTACTTACATAAATGTTTGCTTTCTAAAGTTGAAGTCTTTTTCTTTTTTCTAAGTAGATAAGAGCTATAAAAACGAAAATGAAAAGCAAGTAAATTATAAAAAGTAGGAAAAAAAACAATAAACAATATACTATAAGAAAAGACGGAAAAAAATAGCTTTAATGAGGTTGATAATGTAAATTTGTTCCTTCCTTCGTTCGTTGTCACTTCAAGTAAACAAAAGCCTTAAGCAAAATTAATTAAAATGTACCTAAAAAAGCCAAACAGTAAAAGTTGTAAAACTATCCAAAAAATATATATATATTAAAAACCAAAAAATGCCAAAAAAAAAAAAAATAATAATAAACGAGAAAAGAAAAGAAAAAAAAAGAAAAAAAAAACAAAACAAAAAAAAAACGGTTCGAACGGCAGAAACGAAAAAGAGATTTCTGTCAATGAACCTCAGTTTATCTGATGATGAGCGTAGTTACTTAATACTCTTCTAGGCGAAGTATATACCAGCCCAAAGAAGATAAAAAAGACAACGATTTCGTTGAAATTTCATGAACCACTGCACAAATATATCATTTGTGCAAATAAAATGCATTTCTTTAAACATTAAAGGAATTAACATTAGCACCTATTAAAAGTGCTTTGTTCAGAAAACAAAGAAATAAAATACTTCCATGACGAACATAAAGAAAAATTTATGGAATTGCATATGTATAACATTTGCGCTTACATATGTTAAAAGAGTACATAATTCGAATGATAGAACGAACGTGACGTTTCGTTTATGTGAATTAATCATACTATATAAAGCATAATTCGTTTTCATGTATTAATTTATTGAAACGATGTTTTAAATTGAAAAAAAAAATCATTTTTCCAAAAAAAACGCACACTCACGACACACGCCAATTTGAAAATATATAATACGAACGAAGAAAAAAGATGTTTTCACGAATTATGTACTCTTACTTTGGAATTTTACTCCAAGAACCATATACATACAGTATCTACCTCAGTGTTATTTGTAAGTCTTACTCAAGCATTTTTGAGTAATAAGGTTGGCTGAGTAAAGGACAGTGTGGCTTCGGAAGAGGTATAAGATGGTAGGACGTGGTGGCGAACCTTTTTGACAGTGCGTACTAAAATCTGCTATAATCTCTCAAAAATTTCTCTTGTGTGCTCATGCGAATTTTGAGCAGCAGATTACCATTTATTAATATCATTTGTATTTTACAATTTTTAATATAAGCGAGCGAAATGCTCGAAACCAATCTTAAAGAAGTCTGTTATGACAACCAATAACTCTTCTGGAATGCTTTAAGAGGGTAAAGCTTTATAGGAATAACATTTTATTAATAACTAGAAATTCACAAGGAGAGTGGGAAAAACAGAAGGTCCCTCTTTCCCCTGTCCAGGAGAAAGGGGTGATCGGGCATGCTACTGTGGTCGTTGAACCCTCCGCTCGTCGTTTCTCGTTTGTCCACTGATTCCCCTTCGAAATTCTCCATGGCTCGAGTTACAGCCAAGGAGAATTCTTTCTCACTCTTAGCAAGACCAGCGAACTGTCATCTCCTCGCTGTTTGGATGTAGGCTCTTTTTTTGCGCACTTCCCTCCAAAGACTCATGAGCTGAAGCAAATCCCCTTAGCCCAGACTCGATTTTTTTAAGTTACTGACAAATGAAGCAGCTGTTACTAGAGAAAAGAAATTCTGTAGTAATAGCTGCTTCATTTGGCAGTAACGATATTCATTATATATATATATATATAGGTATCTTCTTAATAGAATGTGAATTCTGAATTTTCAAAACTGCTGCGTTGCGCGTTTTGATCTTCAGGTTATTTAGCAACTTTCGTTTTAAATTCTAAAGTTTTTCCTTAGTCTTCAGTTTTGCTCTTCAGTATATATATATATATATATATATATATATATATATATATATATATATATATATATATATAAACAACTCAAAGAAGCATGGAGAGGTGCATGCTTGGTGTAACCAGGAGAGATAAGAAGAGGAACACGTGGATCCGAAAAATGACAAGAGTGGAAGACATCATGATCAGAGTTAAATCCTTGAAATGGCAATGGGCTGGACATACTGCCAGAAGAACAGACCATCGATGGACAGCCGAAATTTTAGATTGGATTCCAAGGGACAGGAAAAGACCCAGAAGAAGACCACATGGAAGATGGGTGGATGAAATTCGAAAGTATGCGGGAGTGACATGGAGGAGACTGGCACAAGACAGACCGTTGTGGAGGAAACTTGGGGAGACCTTCGTCCAGCAGTGGATTGATAATGGTTGACAATGATGATGATGATGATGATGATATATGTATATAACATATATGTTTTTTCGCGTGCCATCTTGGGCACGCGCTCCATAAGTTCGCCACTTCAGTGCTAGAATGGTATATTTGTACTTCAGCAGATTTCTGAAGAGTTTCGCGTGGTAAATGAATACATCCATGGTGTTTATTGATTATGATAAAGCTTTTGGTCAGGTACCTAGGTAGTAAGTTGTTCAGTTACGGAGAGAAATCAATCACAAGGCTATAAGTCAAGAGTTTTGCAATCAACGCTCGGGTAAGAGAAGGATGTAGTTCTCGTCTCCATATATCCCCCTTCTTGTGATCTGTAGTGATAATTGTTCAATAAAAAGTACCACTGTTGTTGGTGCTTTCATATCAGTGCTGGGTTCGGACTCTATTATAAAAGCTCGAGCCCGTCCGAGTCCAAATTTTATATCGCGAAATAGAGCCTGGGCACGAACGAATGCGAAGACTATAACCAACCTGTTTTGGCATTATTAAAAAATATCTTCTTACACAGATTTCCATTCTCTCCTCCCCCTTCAATTAACCAATATCCTTCTCAACTGGGGAGTGGAACAAGGGCATCTATCTGTTTCTATGGTAGAGCTGCATGATTTTTATTTGACCATTTGCTTCCTCCTCAAATGCTTCCTGCCATCCGACAAAATCGGGCTGTGCTGCAATCTAAGTACATTGCTCAATAAAATTAGCAGAGAGTTGCCGCGTGGAAGAGGGTGGTGAACTTTCGACTACGTGGCATCTAGTATCCACAGTTCTTGAAGAAGCTTTTCTTGCTCAGGAGAAATCCACTACTGCGTGGCCTATGGCATTTTCTATATAGGCCACGCACTTTTTTTAAGCCCAGAATAAGTAGCCGTCTCCGGTCCCCGCTCTACTCCCAGACCCAGTTGTACAAGAGTTTCTTTTACCAACTAGGAAGTGTAATTAGCGACACTTTTTTTTATTTTAATTTTAGTTGTGATTTTAATGTAATACTAAATTACATTAAAATTACAACTAAAAAAAAAAATTCGGAGCTCGAGTCCACCCGAGCCCGAATCGTAGTAAATAAAATGAAGCCCGAACCACCCGAGCCTGGTTTGGGTCCAGACTCATCTTCGGTCCTTCGGGCTCGGGTTTAGTCCGTTTCAGCACTGTTTGATATATTGGTAGTCTGCGGTTTGATGATGATGAGGTAGTGTTGTGTTTGAAAGTGTTAAAAAAGCTGCTGCGTAAATTCAGTAAACCAAGTATGACGTGGGAAAAACTTGAGATGAATATCATTGATAAATTTAAAATAGTTGTTCAGTGTATCCTAAAAATCACTAATTTTGTGGTACACGAAAAACAAAAGAAAGAGTCTACAACAGCTAACAGGTTTTAATTATCTTAGGGTGCTTTTATTGATACCACCCGCATTGCGCAATTGGTTAAGTCGTTGTGTGGAAGGCGGACGTTTCTGGCAGGTGTTCGAATCCCGTCCTGCCGTTCATCTACTCTGCGGGTTTTCCACAGAGTTCCTGTATTTGGGGACGCGTATGCGTAAATGGTACCCTGTGAAGTTAGCCCCGGACGCATTTTGTCCCTTACCCGTATGCAGCAGAGGAATGGCAAGCCAACTGCATTGATTTGCCAGTAATCCTCAAGGGCGCATTGTCGTCTTTGTTGAACTCAACCCACCATGGGCGGACGAGAGAGTGAGATTACATTGATGCAACTAAAGGTGGAGAAGTCTTTTAACACCGGTGGAAAAATGTTGTCACTCAGATGTTGAATAATGATGTTGGAAAGAATTTTATGAACGAAGTATCTAGCGCTAGGTCTTAAACAGACCTTAGAAGTTGGAAGCCAGAAGATTTGGACTAGGGTGCTCGTTTGGAAAGACCCATGGAAGGGAGGTAGAGAAAGCTAAGTTTGTCAGCAAGTTCTGTCCTCCGCCAAGACATTAGATGAAAAGGTCTTGATTGCAAGTTGCTCGATGAGCATGGAAGGAAACCATGTAGGCAATAGAGCTGGAATAAAGAGGCACTTTGCAACCTGAGTGGTATGGCTAACAGCTCTCAGAGGCAATGGAGCTGGAATTGAGAGGCACTTTGCAGCCTGAGTGGTATGGCTAACATCTCTCAGAGGCAATAGAGCTGGAATAGAGAGGCATTTCGCAACCTGAGTGGTATGTCTAACACCTCTCAGAGACGCGCTGTCGAACCAAGGATTGTAAGGAGTTAGACAATTGAATCGGTAAAGCGTCTTTACAGCTTAGCAAATAAATACGGCATGTATCAAATGGACCGTTTAGACCAATCTTTTAGTACCGCAGGGAGGGTTTGGAAAAAAGTAAGGGATTTTTTTTTTTTTGGATTTCAGAAACTGTGGACACGAGGAGAATGGTCCAGAGGATAAACAGAATTACTGATACAAACAATAGAACTCAGCTGGGTACTTCTTTTGCAGAAGATAAACTTAATGAGAATATATTGAGAAAGTTTGGGCATCTGTGAGGAATGGGAAATGAAAGATTGTGTAAGCAGGTGTCACAAAATCAGTGTTAGAACAAGGAACATGACTAACGGAATTTGAGAAATGAGTTATAAGTGACTGGGGAGACAATATGTTATAGAGGGAAGAAATTATGCAGTGAACAGAAAGAGATGGAAGATATTAATTTCAGACAAGTGCAATTTTTATATGTATTGTATGTATTTATGTATGTTTTTTTAAATAATCTGAGGAAAAAATCCAAAATACGGTAGAAAGAAATCCCAAATACGGTAGTAGAACACGGGTATGAGATGATAATGCAGTTTCTTGATCACGTCCAGTTTTCAAGAAACGTATTCAGTTAGGCACTAGTGTTGTCTAACGTCCAGCTTTCAAGAAACGTATTCAGTAAGGCACTAGTGTTGTCTAACGTCCAGTTTTCAAGAAACGTATTCAGTTAGGCACTAGTGTTGTCTAACGTCCAGCTCTTATGGTTTTTCCGCCCATATTTGCTTGAAATGCATTATAGCTTCCGTAAGTGAAGAAACAACTTAAAGATATCTAAAAGTCCGAAGATGGAATGTACAACTCTACCAGTTGTCGAGTCGTCAAAGGCTGGGGCTTCTGTCGTTTCGTACATCTGGACATGGGCTTATTAACTCTCGAGGCACTGTTTGCTCTTGCAATGCTGGTTCGCTCCCCTCTCTGGAGCCAGCGGTCGCCAATTACGTACCGGTGACTCCTTATAGCTAAATAGAGAAATGCACGAAGATGAGGTATAATATGTAAATTAAAATTATGACACCAAATTAAAGTACGGAATGCAGATGAACGTCGGAGTCAGCGATATTTGCAAATGCGTAAGGCGTTAACGTAGGACATTTCGGAAAAGTTCTCTTGCGAAATGAGAGCAGGATTTGCCGAGAGAGAAGATCTGTTGGGAAATTCTAAGAGATGGTATTCCCTGCAAGAAGTTCGACTACCAGAGACCTGCACGGACCTACCTTGGGAAGCCCGACGCGGCCTCAACCGAATTTTTAGGTCTGACCCTTGCCTGGCAAGTTTCAGAATAGCAAATTTAAAGAACATCCAGACACGTTTAAGACTTTCCTTTGATAGTTTGTCCTTTTTAAGACTTTCAAAATGTAGCCCGGACAATTGATTTCAGTTAAAATTAATGAACGAGCTATGCTCGTGTTCCACTTTCATGCCTTCCGTTGTATTCCGTGATCCTTGTCACTCCTACATTTTATGGGTAATTAAACTGTTATGGCTGTTAGAGCGACGGGTTGTTTTGCTTTATGAGAATAAGGTGAAATTATTATTGCTTTTATTACCATCCGTTGGCAGATGATAATTCACTCAACGATTTGTATTCTAAAAGTACTTAACCTCGACTCCTGGTGTTCTGGTTCTTTTTGTTTAACGCCCGCAGTAAGGTTTTGTCCTTACATGAAGTGGAACATCGGTATTTAAGAAAATTCTTACTTATTGTAAACAGCTTAATAGGCATGTGTCACGCAAATGGTTTATTACTAGTATTTAATATTTAAAATACATTGAGTATACAATGTGTTTGTGCGACAAGAAACTAAGTTGTCATCTGGGCTACTAACTTCTTGATTGCATCTGATCAAGTAATGCGAACTCGTTTCTGAACTGTTCCTTGGCGTTGCTTTAAAACTGTTCGATAATAATTTTTAACTAGAATTTCGGCCAGATACTCAACAAACCAATATGATCGCACAGTCGAAACAAGATTTCATTTTGACTTCAGTTTTTTAACTGTATATGGGAACAGGGGTATGGGATATGGTGATTGGGAAAGGGAAACTCTAAAACGGCAATATTTCTGTTAAAATATCTGAATGGTGTTTCTTAAAATATATGCATTTCGAGGAAATAAACTTTCGAACGTGAAATAAATTGGATTTTGTGTTTTACGAAATCAAATTTGGCTTCATTTCATTTGCTAATTTGAATCATTAGTTTCGGAACGTAATGTAAGAGACACCAGACTGTGTCAGAAATCATCCCCCATTTTGCCATCCTGCATGCTTTTCAGCAGGGAAATACTAAATGTGATGATGTTGGGGCATCCTGGGGATGCCAGCGTGAGCGTGCTCGGCTGTCAAGAATGATGATGTGGCATCCTGACGATGATTCCGGCGAGTGAGCGCTCGGCTGCGAAGAATCATGATAATGCGCCAACTTGATGATGTCGGAGACAGCACTCTTGGTTGCTGACAATAATGATGCAGCAGCCCACTAATGATGGTAACAGCGTTCTGGGCTCTGACCTTTTGAACTTTTTTGTAATGTTATGACTGCCTGAAGATTCCGGAGACAGCGCGCTTAGCTGCGGACAGCAATGATGTTGTCGCAGCCCACTGATGATGGTGACAGCGCGGTTGGCTGTAGAGAAGGATGATGTTGTGATTGCCTGGTAGTGCTGGCGACTGCCGCTCAGCTGCGGAGAATGGTAATGTTTTGTCTTCACGATAAAGACTGCGACGGCGCGCTCCACTAGAGATCTTCATGGGTCTCACCCAGCTCATAAATTCCGAACCCGACTCTGCCGGATAGTAGGGCTGGGCTTTCTTTTTCACCAGTGAAAAGGAAAGATTCGGCCTAGGGCAGGGTGAGGCCTGAGCTAGAACATTTAACATTTCGTTGCTGCATTAAGGTAAAAACATGTCGTCTGGCAAAATACAGACTCGCTTGTGACTCTGTTACATTTCTTCCTCATGCTACTGATTGATATTAGGAAATAAAGTGAAACCTGATTTTATTACGTAAAAGAAATAAAACAAATTTTATTTCCATTCTAAAGTCGAAACAGGTATATTTGAGGAGAAATTCCACTTAGATTTTTCAATAGAAATATCGCAGGCTTTAGGTCTTTCTCTTCCCCATCACCAACACACATGCCGCTGTCCTCACCCAAATGAAAAACTGGAATTTGAAACGTTAGAATAAAACTTTAATTTCACTTTTGTGATGTTTTCTATTGTCTTTAATTACCCTTAAGAACGCGTAGAGGAGACGAAGATCCCAGAGTGAAATGGAAGGCACGAAAGTTGAACGCGTACTGAACATCTTCATTAATTAGACCTGAAATAATCGAGCTGGGCAATATAAATTGAAAGACTTAATGTGCCTGGTAAGTACAAACTGGCGACGGCAGTTTTCTTGAATTGAGGTCCGTGCATATTCGACTGCAGACAATGATGCTGATGTGGCTATCTGGCGATGTCGCCAACAACAACATGCTTTGCTGCAGATAATGAATTTTTATTAGTCAAACAGCGCTACGTACAAAACAGCTAGCTAGTGAAACAAATTGTTTAAGACTGAGTATGGCCAGCCTAGGCAAAATAAAACTATTTCAAAAATGCTCGAAAGTTTGTGTGTGTGTGTACACACCTCCAAATGGAGGCACTTTTATCGGACACCTTCATTGCAGCTGTTGTGGTGTTATCCCCATTTAAACTTGGTAGGTATCTTTTGGGACACCCGTTAAACAGCGAGGAACATGAAGATAATGCATACAGTAAGGAACTGCCGCAGCAATTGAAAACAAAAAAGATGACATCAAATTCTCGGTTAAAGATTTGCAACTGAAAACAAAAAAGATGACACCGAATTTTTGGTTTAACAACAATGCATATTGCATGGAACTACCGCGGCGATTGAAAACAAAAAAAATGACACCGAATTTTGGGTAACTGTGGAGCCCCGAAGGCCATCAACCCCAGAGGAGAACGTCGCCTCCGTCGACTGGTAAAGGGTAATCAACGCGCAACAGTGCAGCAATTGACCATGCAAACGAAAGCTGGGGCACCCAGGTACATGTCCCCGAAAACCGTAGAGCGAACCCTGTTACGTATGGGCCTCCGGAGTCAACGCTGCATCAAAGCACCTATGTTAAACCAGGTTAATCGACAACACCTGTAGTTTGCGTGGGACTTCCGTCATTGGACAGTGGAAGAGTGGGAAAAGGTTGCCTTCTCCGACGAATCGAGGCTTCTACTCCACAGAAGTGACGGACAGTGGCGGATACGGCGTCAGACACACAAGATCCAAAACACGGACACGCTTGTTGGTCAAATACAGGCCAGCGGTGGCAGTATGCATGTCTGGGGGATGTTTCACTGGTATGGCCTGGGACCGCTGGTGCCTCCCTGGGATGGACAGGTTGTCAATGGCTACCTGCCCATCTTCGCTGACCACGTGCATCCCTTCATGTTGGACGTTTACCCTGGTGGTGATGTTGTCTACCAACAGGACAATGCGTTTTGCCACTTCGCTAAGGGTTCCAGGAACACGACAGCGATGTCTCTGTTCTCCCTTGGCAGGCGAAATCGCCCGACCTTAATCCCATAGAGCACTTGTGGGACTATTTGGATCGTAAGGTTCGACTTGCCGACCCACAACCACGTTATCTCCGGGACCTCCCTGCTCTGATGCAGTGCGAACGCGCACGTGCGCCTCGGGCAACCTTCCAGGGCCTCATTGCGTCCATGCCACGCCATCTTGAAACTCTCATCCGTGCCAAGGGTGGTTATTCCATTATTAGGTAAGTGGTCATATTATTCTGATACGATCGTGTATTTAACAAACTTAAGTGCATCAGTGATGATTTTAAGCTACAGTGCAAGCCTGGTATAACGTTGGTATAAGGGGACAAGGCGATAAGCGCGTTTTTGTTTGGGGGATACGATCGGACCCGCGTTATATCGAGCTTCCACTGTATTTATAATGATTTTTACAAACCTTTTTTAAACTTGCATATGAAAGTGTTTTTCCATAACAAAAGCATGTTTTTAGCGAGGTTCCGGTTCAACGAGCAAAACAGGAACTTTTGTATGGTATAACGTTTATTCAATGCAGAGGCGTATATAGAAATTTTTTCGGGCGAGGGGGGGGATGAAAAATGAAAGTTTCTGAAACCCACTAGAGCAAAATAAAAGTTAATGAAAACTAGAAGAAAATATTAAAGCATTTTTTTCTAATATAAGTTGATGCAATTTTTATTTCATTAAGGCAATTTTTTCTAACGTAAGTCGCATTTTAACCAAAAATAAAAAAAAAATGAAACACTTTCGGGGAAGGCTGAGCCCCCCCCCCCTTGGCCCCCTTTTAAATATGCCCTTGTTTCATTGCTAATTTGGTCGTTTTTAACAAACAAAATGTATTGAAGTCTCCGGATTTAACGACGGAGGGAAAAGCAAAAATGATCACTTTTAACAACCTAAGTACAAAGGGCATCTTGAAAGTAATGCTTCGTCCCTCATAAGATTTTATTTATAGCAACAAAAATGTGAAACTTGGTGGCAGATACTTGGACATATTGTTAATAATGCTAGTTTATTCAAAGTATTGTCCATCACTTTCTATAAACACTGCTGGCCACCCAAAATGCAACACCAAGAAGGACACGAGATAGCAAAGCCAGATTTACTGGACACATAACAACTGATACAAAGATGAAACGATTGAGCTTACAGGCCCGTGCGACTTGCGGAACACGCAGACATCAATAGTTCGTGTGGCCCTCATGGCTGACAACAACGGCCGCTACACGCCGCGGCATCGAACGAAAGAGGCTTTGGATGTGGGCTTAGGGTATGTCGGTCCAGACTGCTTCCACACGTTGCCACAATTCATCAGGCGTAGCCGCTGGTGGTGCTTGCCGGGCCACTCGGTTGCCGATCAGCGACCAGATGTGTTCGATGGGCGACATATCGGGAGAACAGGCGGGCCACGGCAGCAGTAACGCCTAGTGGGCCGTGAAGAATTGTTGCACGATGCGTGCCACGTGCGAGCGCGCATTGTCCTGTTGAAACGTGGCCGCTGGCAGGTCCTGCAAGTAAGAGAGGACTACAGGCTCCAAAACGTCGGAGATGTAGCTGTGGCTGTTGAGTGTACCGGCGATGCGTACCAGAGAGGTGCGGGGGTCATATCCAATTGCGCCCCAAACCATAACGCCAGGCGACGGACCGGTATGGCGATGCATAATGCAAGCGTCATACAGTCTCTCGCCGCGGTGCCGCCACACGTGGATCCGACCATCGTGGTGTTGCATGCAGAAGCGGGATTCGTCGGAGAAGACAATGTCGTGTCATTCCGTAGTCCAGGTGCGGCGTTCAACCGCCCACTGCCGCCGCACTCGCCGGTGGTGTAACATCAATGGTAATCGGAGCAAAGTGCGCCGTGCGACAAGTCCCCGCTCCTGCAGACGACGTCGAACGGTACGTGCTGACACAGGTTGTTGCGCAACACACCCTAATTCCTGCGCTAACGTTCGTGATGTGGTGGTGCGAGCCGTCAATGACCGCCGCACAACATGCTGTTCCTCTCGTTCGGTGGTGGGCCGCGGCTGCGGAAATAGCTCACGTCGATCCGTCCGTCCCTCCTGCACCCACCGAATCCATACTCGCCTCACTGTGGCTGGATGTCGTTCCACACGGGCGCCGATGTCTTGGTACGATAAACCGCTGTCGCGATAAGCCACTATTCGTCCTCTGTCGAACTCCGAAACGTGCTGGAATGATTGCCGTATTCTGCGACGAGGCATAAGGAAGCTTCCCACGCACAGGTCCGGCAGCACAACACACTTCCACTACTTACTCCCCGCCTTCTGTGCACCCTTCTTATAGTGCTTCTCGGTGGCGTGCCGGGCGCACATTATTTGCATATGGCCTGCAATGCTAGTCCTTTGCATGTCCTCCCGCGGGCGACGCATGCTGCGAATTTCAGTCCAATCGGATGCTTCCTTCTTGGTTTTGCATTTTGGATGGTCATCTTTGTATCTGTTGTTATGTGTCCATTAAATCTGGCTTTGCTATCTCGTGTCCGTCTTGGTGTTACATTTTGGGTGGCCAGTACTGTATTTGTATTTACATGTTTGATGGTTCATGTGTTTGTGTTAGTTGTATTACTATTCATATTTTTGTTACATTATTGCATTTCTTACATATATGTATTGTATTTCTCTTGTGTTTGCATATGGTGCGATTAGTATTTGGTTAACCTTTGTTTGGTACAGAAATTGCATGTGCGATTTGATTATATGCTAGATGGTGTAACATGGCAAAATAAAATTCAAATTGTTCATTGCCCCTTTCACCCTCCAAGTGAGCGTTGCACTGGGAGAATCTGCTGTTTTTGCTTCATAAGTATAGTTAAACAGCGATCAGTCTCATATGGCCGTCAGCTAGGAAATCCTAGACTAAATGTTATTCGGCGAAAAAATAAAGAAAACAAAATGAACATTAAATTCATTAATAAAATCATCTCCACATGATGTCTGATTCAGGATTTGCTAGTGATGTGTATTAATGTCAGTACTTATTTCATTTTAATTTGTATTACTGTAGTTAATTGTGTAATTAAATCATTCGATAGATGCATAATATAAATATATACAATCAACCCGATATATACCACCCCTCGATTTACCGCCACCCTTGCATCTGAACAAATGTGCTTCATGTAAAACATCTCCTGTTACAAGCTACCTCGTATGCCGCCGTATCATTATATGTTATTGCACCAAACTGCCTTTTCCAACACAAAACATACTTGATCTGCCGCCACTTGCAATATGTATGTGAATTGCCTTCCCGTTTTTTCGGACCATGATTTAATTGTGGTGAACCTTTTGGCAGAGAAAATGGTAGACGTTGCCTGGGGCAGAAGTCAGAGGTTTATGCCGAAAACATGCCACAATAAGGGAGTCCATATGGGCTGCTCCCGCTTTCGTAGAGTAGTATAGGAGTCAAAGAATGGGAATAAGTCACAGAGCTTTATCTGGGATATCATTACGGACTGGATTTTTTGCGTTTTTTTGGGTGTTAATACATTTCTATTTATTAAGACTTACTGAATGTCTCACGATCCTTTGCCCCTTAACCATGCCCTCCATTTGGGTACAGAGAAGTATCAGCGAAGAGTACCTGTGGTGGGCCTGGTTCTTTCATTCAAGCAGCTGTCTTGAGTCTGGGTGTTGTCTCTTCTCCCTCTGCCCAGTCCTCTTTAGCGGAAGAGAAATAATACTTGCTTTCTTTACCCTCAACCAAGGAGGTTATATTACTGGAGACACCACTGGCTCTGCCGCCATAGGTCACAGCTAATCTGTGATGTGACGTCACAAGCAGGCAAAAATGAACTAAATTATACCGTTGATGAAACAGCAAGCTTGTGTATCATTGATAAAGATTATTAAATTACTCATTTTATCTGTTTATACGCTTAGAAGCTTTTGTTCCATTGATTTCCAAGCAGCTTCTCTTCTGCGGCTGCGTCGTGCCTGCTCGTGACGTCATTTGCAGCACAGACGGTGACTTATGGCGGCCAATGCTGCGGGGATAGGAGTGGTGTCTCCATTAATATAACCTCCTTGCCCTCAACCAAATGTCAATTAAGATGGCAGTGCGTCGACACCTTTTTCTAGGGACATAATGCTTCTTTTTTTGCCGCCCCGGTGGCGCAGTGGTCTAAGCGATGGCCTCTGATCATTCGTCCGAACGGGGTGCGGGTTCGAATCCCGGTGAGGCATGGATGTTGTGTTTGTCTTACGGCACTGGCTCTCTCCCTTCCCTGGAACCAGTGACCCTAAATTAGGGGCGGGCGACTGCTTATAGCCCATTGAGTTGCTCACGGTGGTCGTTAAACCTCAAAAAAAAAAAAAATGATGCTTGCTGTCTTCAGTTTATCTTCTTGGCTCTGCAAATCAGTCTGAAACAGTTCACAGGCATCAAAATCAGAAATGAAGTTTTGCTATTGTTGTTTGAAAAAAAAAATGTCCAAGAGAACCCTCCTTACCATAAAGCAGAAGACTGAAATTTGCGAATATCGCAAAGAAAATATTGAAATCAAAAACACAAATAAAAATAGACGATTTTTTAAAAAAGAGACTAAGGCATGTAAAACAATTTTGTGTAACGCTATTAATTTTTACTTGATAAAGATTTAGTAACGTAGCATAATTTTTCATTCGGTGCCTTAATTTTTTTTATTTTTGTCTTTCTAATCTGCAAAGCAAAATTCCGCATTTAATGTGTACTACAGACTGACTCACTCGGGACTTTTCCTCAAAAAAGCGCTATAATTTTGAAAGGGGAAAACATTTCAAGCTGACATTTGAAGACGAAGTGCCTTACCTTTTCACAATCACATCGATATAAGAGATATTGAAAACGTCTGCATCCAAACAGAGATCAACTCGCTGCATTTTGTCAAATGTACGCCTCAGAATGCCGGTATTTAATGGTTCAATTTCCTGTGTGATGTTTTTCTGCTGCCGAATAGTCTTAGACAGCTAGGTTTATTGCTGTATACAGTACCTTTCAGATGACCCCATAAGAAGTATGGAGTTAAATCTTGGAGACCTGGGCGGCCACAAACTTTTGGATATAACCCGATCGCCGAAGAAACTTCGAATCTCAGCCATGCTGGCTGGCATTGGAAGTGTGACAAGTCGTATTATCCTGTTGAGAGACGCCGTTCTACAGTTCAATATCATCCAGTTGGTCCACGAACTGCGTGAAGATATTGGGATACACTTCTCTGTTGACAGTCTGTTCAAAGAAAATCCGGTTCCGTGAAATGGCGTACCATACGCCAATCTTTATGGGATGCATTCTTTCCTCGTGAATGACATGGGGATTCTCACTCGCTCATACGCGTGTATTCTGTGAGTTCACATAGCTTGACAGGTGGAACCAAGTTTCGTAATGTCTGGATTTTGACTGACAAATTCCTTAAGCCACCGGCGGTAATGCATTCGCTTCGGCTTATCAATTGGTAACAGCTCATGAACAACTGTAACACGATATGGTTTTAGTTTACCTGGTTTTGCATTCCTCTGGCAGGTGAAATATGACAGTCCTGTTTCTTGCGACAGCCTGCTTAACGATTTCTTTGATATAACAACCTCTTTTTCACACACTGCACTGTAATTTCTGACATTTCCCCTCCTGAATGCGTATCAATAAGGTTTGCTGTCGTCTCAAGTTTCTTTGCAAGATTTGAAATCGTCGGCTTCTTAGGTGGTTCCGGATCTGGATATTTCCCTCTAAACTCTTTCTGACACTCCTTGAAAGAGTCAGAATTCCAGTAACTTCGAACGATAAACACGCGCTCAGCAATCGTACTCTGTCGGCTGTCGTACCAGACGCTAGCCGACGGACAAAGAGAATGGCGCGAAACCGTTCTCACCAGACGTCGCGTAGTGTGGCGTCATCTGGGCATACGAGCCAAACGGCGCAGATATGGATGCGAATGTCAGAACGTACGGCACTTTGTCTTTTTTTATTGGAGGTTTAACGACCACCGTGAGCAACTCAATGGGCTATAAGAAGTCGCCCGTCCCTAATTTAGGGTCACTGGTTCCAGGGAAGGGAGAGAGCCACTGCCGTAAGACAAACACAACATCCATGTCTCACGGGATTCGAACCCGGACCCCGTTCGGGCGAATGATCAGAGACCATCGCTTAGACCACTGCGCCACCGGGGCGGCTGCACTTCGTCTTCAAATTTCAGCTTGAAATGTTTTCCTTTTCAAAATTACAGAGCTGTTTTGGGGAAAAGTCTCGAGCGAATCACTCCGCAGAAGCTTCCGAGATCAAAACGGACACTGAATTATATTGCGCACGAGGTACACAACATATAACTACACCCCCCCCCCCTAATTGTCATGTTAAACTGACAGCTAATTATAATCTTCAAGGTATCATAATTAATAAAATTTGGGTTAAAAATAATTGGCAAATTTGATATAACGCCACAATGTAATCGAACAAACAGTGGTGGTATATCAAGGGTTGACTGGCCGCCCCGGTGGCGCAGTGGTCTAAGCGATGGCCTCTGATCATTCGTCCGAAAGGGGTCCGGGTTCGAATCCCGGTGAGGCATAGAATGGATGTTGTGTTTTTCTTACGGCACTGGCTCTCTCCCTCCCTGGAACGAGTGACCCTAAATTAGGGACGGGCGACTGCTTATAGCCCGTTGAGTTGCTCAAGGTGGTCGTTAAACCTCCAATCAAAAAAAAAAAAAAAAGGGTTGACTGTGCAGTGAAACCTGTGTAGGCGGTCAGTTGCATTCCGTGGTCACCTGCCAAAGCCGGATGCTTTGTCAAGCACGGACATTATAGCCAATAGAAATAGAAACAATGAATAAGAGACCTTTATTTGTTGGCCACCTTCAGGACGCTGCAACGGGCAGCCATTTTTGAAACGCATAAAAGAATTTAAATAATATTATTGTCGTGCTGAAGTATATGCATATTAACATTGAAACCGTCTTACCATACAGTGCCTGTAGTTCGTGAACTTATGGAATCCAAACTGATTGCTCAAGATAATACTCCTCTTCCAGAAATTCAAGCTATAATATCAGCTCTTAGATTGATTTATCAACGTGCATACTTCAAATTTAACCACCTTATCTACTGTCAATGTGATGGAGCTCCTATGGGTTCCCCCCTCTCTCCCCTTTCCTTGCAGAATTACTTCTTCAAGAACTGGAAAACAAAATATTGGAATCATACTCAATAAAACCACTCCTTAACATAAGGTACGTAGATTATGTCCTCATCTTCTGACCATGTTCTAACGAAGAACTAAACAATTTCGCCGAATGTCTATCTGCTCAATATCCTAGTCTTTAATTCACAGTTGAATTTGAAGATAATCTGACATTGCCATTTCTAGATTTTCTTTTACACCGAACTCCTGATTCGTCAGAAATCATCTATTCTGTTTATAAGAAACCGACCTCTACTCCAGCTACCTCGACACACCATTTAAAACATAAACTTTCATCTATTTATTATCATGTTAGGAGAGCATTTACTCATTCTTCAAGTATGAAACTACCCAGAGTAGAACTTCGACAGATAAAGGACACAGCTAAAAACTACGGATATTCCCTGTCAACTGTTGACATCATTAAAAAAGTGAAGAGAACGACAAACACTACGTTATCGAGACACCATACTTTTACAAGATATGTAGGCTCCATGGACTTTATTCCTAGAATCTCTCGTTCTCTTAACAACATTTTCCGGCGTCATAACCTGAACTTTGGATTAAGGACAAGTAACATCTTATCCATTATTAAAAAGACCGTGACCGTGCAGAAGAGCGGAATAAACACGGAATATACAGCATTCCCCTAAAAGCAGTACACCCGGAGCATGCAAATACATGTTAAATTGGATCAACGACTCGGACATTAAAAACAAGATTAAGTGAACATAAATATGTTAAAAATAGTGCTATGACCACAGCTCTTTCTCGTCTAGTTCATGGAGGTACCCACTTCCCAAAATGGGACGAAGCAACAATTCTTGCCACTCCGTCTTTAAAATCAAGATTGCTATCATCAGAAAGTATTTTTATTCACAAATTGGCACACAGATGCTGTAATGAAGACGGCCCAGTAAGCATCCTCAACGTTGGAAGGTATTACTTAAGAATAATTTATCTTGTTAATATCCAAACTTTTCACCCAACCCAGAAGAAGCTGTAGTTTGCGTGCGTGAACGTAACATGTGCATTGCATGTCATTGTCAGTACGATGTTTGTTTATTTTAAAATTGTAACGTTTCTTTTTATGCAATTGTTTTCCGAAGATGGATTCAGGGTGTAATCCGAAAGATCTAAACGTTTATTTATATACTTCTAACTTGTTGTTGTTATTTCTTAACTTTAAGATATCTAACACAAGTTTGAATCGTGCTAAGACGGTTTCAATGTTAATATGCGCATAAAACAATATACCTGGTCACTTACATGCTCGTTTAGGAAGTTCTACAAACGGTGATTCGAAAGTTTTGCAATATTTGGGTCACTTTATGTCTTCAAACGTACCTTTACGACGAAAGCTGACTAGCATTCAAAGAATAGGACATCGTGTTGCACCATCTTTAGCCATCTGTCTGGCAGTTCTGCTATTCTACAGAGAGTGAGTCGAAAGTTTTGCAATATTTGGATCACTTTATGTCTTCATACGTACCTTTACGACGAAAGCTGACTAGCATTCAAAATATAGGCCATCGTGTTGCACCGTCTTTAGCCATCTGACTGGCAGTTCTTCGATTCCGCGGCAATACCAGTTCTTGTCCTTCGAGGGGAAGAACTCTTTCACCCCAGCTACCACCTCCTCTTGGTTGTTGAAGTGCCGCCCGCGAAGGAAGTAGGCCATGGACCGGAACAGGTAATAATGCGACGGTGCAAGATCCGGACTATATGTTGAGTGTGGCATCAGTTCCATACCCTGCAGTTCCTAGAGTTTTGCCCGGGTGGTTCGAGCGGTATGAGGCCGTGCGTTATCCTGCTGTAGGAGAGCGCTCTTTCTGTTCACCAGGGCCTCGTACTTCTCCCCGAAAACGGCACACATCCGCTCTAGCTGTTTAGAATAGAGGTTGGTGTCGATGGTCCGACCATCAGGAACAAATGCGAAATTCCACCAGACGCAGAGCATCACCCTGTGCTCGAAGCGCCCACGTTTGGCTACAGGTTCTGGAAGCTGGCCCGGGATCAACCACTGCCGTTGTATGTTAGGATTGCGGAAATAGACCCACTTTTCATTGCACGTAACAATTCTCTTGACGAAACGTACATCGCGCTGGTTTTCTAGTTGTGGGTATTCCCTAAAACAACAAATCAAATCTCTTTCTTTTAGTTAAGACCTGTAAAGTAACCTCCCAATTTCTTCTCTACCACATATTTCACTTTATATTTTTTGGCCAATTATTTGCATTTAACACTTTGAAACAGCTTGGCAGATGAATGTCTTCGCTGGAAAGCAGCATTTTCTTAATTAACCTCTTGAGATCCATAAAATGCTTTTGGGCAGATTAGAGGGTTACGCATCTCTCTTGTTACACTTAACTCATGGTTTCTCCCTCACATGTTAGAGTTATTACATTACTTAAATAATTACATGTTATGGTTATTACTGTATTTTCGGAGAATAATGCTGCACTGTTTATTTAATTTTAATACACTTCAAGTCACCTGTACATCAAATAATATCAGAGGTAAAAGCCCTACATACACACAGAACATTATGCTACAGGGCTGCCAGACCTGCACCAATTGCGCCAGCCCGCGCCAAAACGTTGTTCTTGCGCCATTCGGCTAAAAAATCGCGATTTTGACGAAATCTGCGCCAAAAGTTAAATTTTAGCGCAATCTTACGACATTCGAAATCGATTCAGCGGTTAATTCGTACGTGAGATTCTTCCGCGGATTCGCGGAGTTCCATCCCTTTTTCTTCCGCTGATTCGCGGAATTCCCTCGCTTAATATATTCTTTTTGGTCATTTTTGAGATCGATGCAAAAGTGAAGAAATTTTCGGGGTTTTAGGGGGGGGGGGGGCTGGTATTCCGCCTTTGAACGTTGTTTTGCCTTCTTTAACGTTCGGAAACGGAAGTTAAACGGAGTGCAGATTTTTCCCGTAATCGTATTTTTTTCTCGCGCGATGTTGCTTCTGTTCAGTATTGTTGTCAAATATAATTTCAGCTTGAAATTGTAAGCAACGATTTCCCAAAACGGAAGTTAGGCTGCTCGAAAATTTCCCCGTAATCTTCGGCCACGAGATTCTTACGCTGATTCAAGGAATTCCGTCTTTTTTGTTATCATTTGGACCATTTACGAGATCGATGCACAACTGAACTGAAATTGTGGAGGAGGGTCGTTTTCTTCGTCGGAGGACGGATATGCCCAGCTCGCCTGATAATCTTAGAGTCCGGAACTATTAGTGGAGCAATAATACTACTTCTGGAAAATTGGTCCTATGTCTGGAAAATGTCGATAAAAAACAGCGCTCGCTTGATTTTATGAGCTGTAAAAATCTCCCGATTTTCAATGTTGGCATGTCTGCCTAAAGTTGTTTGTTTGTAATATGCAGTAAAAATAAAAAAGAATATTATGTAGTTCCAAGGGATCTCTCTCTATATATAAACTTTGGTTTGTGCTGAATTTCATATTCTATGAGCTCGCTATATGGTTCAACCATAAATGCCTTTCACATATTTGCAAAGAATTATTTTTTCTGGAGATTCACTTACCATTTGTTTCTAGGTGTACTTGGTTTTTGTGGTCTAATCAATTTAGAAGCTGTAAGGCAAGTTCAGTATAATCACATTTATTGAGCAGTAGATTTTGTCATATTGATCCCTTAAAATTCTAATATTTTGTGGAAAAAAAGTTTATTTTTACAATTATATTTCAATTGGGAAAATCATTTTGTCCACACGTACAGTGTTGGTCTCCGTCGTCGACAAACTGGGACGACCACTGTTTGTGTGATATTGGATCCCCACACCATCCCTGCCGGATTGAAATGAATGGCACCATTTTGCCATTTGTTGTCAAAACATCACGTTGTCACCATAGACTTCAACGAGTTGCAGATGAATTTTGGCTGCAGGTACGTTCTTGGCTCATAAAAACCTCAGCACTGCTCTCACTTCCACCTGAGACCACGTTTCCAACGGCATCACCATTTTGAAATGTCACTGTGCATCTCATGCTGAGGCACAGAAGTTCATAGAGGTGCCTGGAGCACTAGCGCCATCTCTCAAACGCATGTCGTCTATGCCACTTGTACGGCATCCTGCATTTACTTTGTAGCATATGTTTCCTTTTTTCAGATCAACCTATGAACCATCGGCGAATCAGCAACAGGGGATAACCACAAAACGTATGCACTTTCATTATCGCACACTTCCTTATACATGAAGTTAGAGTGATGTCTCTCTCTCTTTCTGATCATGTACACAAACCACTGTAGGTAACAACCACAGGCTAAATGACATTCAGGTCCCACTGCAAGACAGTGATAATAAGTTCCCTACTGTGAAACTCTTACTGACCTTCACACCATTTCCCATAAATGGAAGGCCTTTTACCCATTAGGAGAAAAAGTGACACAAGTACAGCAATGGTGACGACTGCTATTCGGTGCATACAGGGGTGTTAGTGCCCCTACCATGTTCCGGAGCAATTCTTGGAGCGGGGAAATATGTAATTTGGAGCAGAAACGTTGGGTTTTGGAGCAAGTATATTTGCATTTTGGAGCAGTACTCAGGTTTTGGAGCAGCTAATGATAGCATTTTTAATTGTTTAAAGTCCATGCTGTACTTTAATTTATGTTTATATATTAAATTACCATTATTTTATGAACTATGAAAAAATTATATATTTCAGGTTTGTTGACATTTTACTGCTTCTCTTACGACTGTTAATTAGCATTTCTGTCGTTCCTACCGTGAGATAAATGGGAAAACAATTATACTATCCACAATTTATTGGAAACTACATGACCTGCAACATTTTAAGCATAACAGATTATTAATATCAGGGATTATCTTCTGAATGCATTTGTTTCGCTGTAACACGAGCAGGATGCTGCCGCGTCCAAGAACTGTTGCTATTGTTACTGAACGCTTACGAAAATACACTCAAGAAGAATAAATAATATGCAATTACTGTTTGTTGTTTGGTTGTTTTTTAGCAGCATATTTTTCGAGATTCATGGCATTCAGATGAAAATACATTATTTCTGAAACCAACCAACTTGCAAGCCACGCATACGTGGTTGGCGTGTGCATTACAAACTCTTAAGGTTTTCTGAAAGAAAGTGTACCTTCAGTATAAAAGGAAAACTAATGTAACATTTAATAATTAAATTGTAAAATCACCTTTCAGCAGTTGTGCCACGATACTCTTCATACAATGTTTTTCATCCAGTAATTATCAATGTCAAACTTTCGTTATTGCTGCGAACAATTACAACTGGAACCAAAACTATAAGATAACAGTGAGGTTTAGTAAAGTTGGTTAGATAAAAGCTGCTTCCATTGCTTAATGCTTGCCTAGTGATATTTTGGCATGGGATTCCCCCCTCCCCCTTCTTCAGTAGTAGTAGAATCAGTTTATGATTTTTTGTTGTTGTTGCTGTCTGAAAGAGCCACTGCTCGTGCATACGTGGGATTCTGTACGTATGGACATGGACATTAAGCAGGCGATTGTGAGTTAGTAAGTGGTTCAATGCACCTTCCATCTAGAAAAAGGAAAATGTGAGGGTGAAGATGTTTTCCAAGGTAGGTCAAAATGAGAAAAAGAAAAACCTAAAAATTCTGCTCCCTGAACGTACGGGGCAAAATTCAGACTTTAAGTAAGAACCAAAAGATCGATATTAATGATAATTGATTACA
The DNA here is from genome assembly GCA_039090855.1 of Macrothele yani. Classification (NCBI taxonomy): domain Eukaryota; kingdom Metazoa; phylum Arthropoda; class Arachnida; order Araneae; family Macrothelidae; genus Macrothele; species Macrothele yani. The sequence goes on along the minus strand of CM077006.1, from coordinate 55,874,264 downwards.
AGTTATGCGATATAAATAATCCTTTCATTTATCCATAGCGCTCGTGAGCAATTTTAATTAACATACATGAGACTGACGAAGAAAAAAACAAAGCTGTACTTTTTAATTTGGTGAAAAATCAGACTGTGCGGTGAGAAAGTGTGAATATTACACAGCATGAACAAAACTGAATCATTCACTGTAATTTATTTATCAAAATATTTAACTAGATCCCACCACTGTATTCACAATTATAAAATTACTGAATTCCAAACAAAATAGGGTGGTTTTAAAAGACATATCTTCAAAAAGTTTTTTTTTTCCTGGTTCTGTTCTTGCACTTGCTAGAAAATTAGCTCTGGTTTCCTCTTGCGAGCAAACTCTACTTCTTCTCAGCAGGTTCCACGGCCATATTTGTCTTTTGTCGACTCTGCCACTGCATAGTATCCGCTGTTTACTTTTTTTTTCTGCTGATAGTTTTTCCTTACCATTTTTCTTTGTTACTTTTCTATCCTTTTTTTTTTTTTTTTTAATTCCCTCAGATGACAATTTTATCCATCATGCTTAAAGAACTTTCAGCCTGAGAACCATGAATTAAATGATGTAATTTTCAGAGAATGAATACTTTTTTTTGAACACCATGCATCGATTCTTACAAATTTCCAAAATTAGTCACTTCCGTTTTTGGAAATTTCCCCCACCCTTATCAAGCTAAAATGCACACACATTTATAAGGGTGATGACATTTAACAACTACATAGCAGTGGGAACATCGCGGGGGAAAAAATACAATTACGGAAGAAATCTTCGCTCCGTCCGACTTCCGTTTTCTAAAATTTATCCAACATTATGAAGCTGAAACACAAATATTTATGGAATAAAATATTAATATTGAATACAAGAAACATCACGACAAAAAAAAAAAAAAAAAAAAAAACGATGACGAGAGAAATCTTACCTCCGTCTACTTTCCGTTTTCTAAGGATGAAATTCCGTCCTCCGACGAAGAAAACGACCCCCCACAACCACCTCCAATCCTCCCAAAATTTCAGTTCAGTTGTGCATCGATCTTGAAAATGGTCCAAATGATAACAAAAAAGACGGAATTCCTTGAATCAGCGTAAGAATCTCGTGGCCGAAGATTACGGGGAAATTCTCGGGCGGCCTAACTTCCGTTTTCGGAAATCGTTGCTTACAATTTCAAGCTGAAATTATATTTAACAACAATACTGAACAGAAGCAACATCGCGCGAGAAAAAAAATACGATTACGGGAAAAATCTGCACTCCGTTTAACTTCCGTTTCCGAACGTTAAAGAAGGCAAAACAACGTTCAAAGGCGGAATACCAGCCCCCCCCCCACTAATACCCCGAAAATTTCTCCACTTTTGCATCGATCTCAAAAATGACAAAAAAAAAAAAAAAAAAAAAAAATAGGCGAGGGAATTCCGCGAATAAGCGGAAGAAAAAGGGGTGGAACTCCGCGAAAGACTCACGTACGAATTAACTGCTGAATCGATTTCGAATGTCGTAAGATTATGCTAAAATAACGATGACCGCTAAATTTTAACTTTTGGCGCCACATTGGCGTAGATTTCGTCAAAATCGCGATTTTTTAGCCGAATGGCGCAAGAACAACGTTTTGGCGCGGGCTGGCGCAATTGGTGCAGGTCTGGCAGCCCTGTAGCATAATGTTCTGTGTGTATGTAGGGCTTTTACCTCTGATATTATTTGATGTACAGGTGACTTGAAGTGTATTAAAATTAAATAAACAGTGCAGCATTATTCTCGGAAAATACAGTAATAACCGTAACATATAATTATTTAAGTAATGTAATAACTCTAACATGTGAGGGAGAAAACATGAGTTAAGTGTAACAAGAGAGACGCGTAACCCTCTAATCTGCTTAAATGCATTTTATGGGTCTCAAGAGGTTAATTAAGAAAATGCTGCTTTCCAGTGAGGACATTCACCTGCCAAGCTGTTTCCAAGTGTTAAATGCAAATAATTGGCCAAAAAATGTAAAGTAAAATATGTGGTAAAGAAGAAATTGGGAGGTTACTTTACAGGTCTCAACTAAAAGAAAGAGATTTGATTTGTTGTTTCAGGGAATACCCACAACTTCAAGGAAAAGAAACATCTAAAAAAAACCTTTACAGCTGAAACAAACTTTGGAATCCTGCATATTGTCAAATGTGAAGGGCGATTTTGTCATATGAATTTTATAACCCCAGCTAGGTCTCTTTCAATGACAATAACCTCGTTATTATTCATAAAAATTGTTGGGTCTTCTCTAAGTTTAATCCTACAAAATACATCTGGTCATGGATCCTTCAAGGAACAAAGAGCAATGAGTGAATGAGATCAGTAGAAAAATCTCAAGAGTTGAAAAGAAAATTGGACTATATTTTAGGATAAAAATGCAGTTTCTTCGTGTAATGTAATCTTTAGTGTAAATTTAACCCTCATTTGTCAGTAACCTTGACAGAAATTTAAATTTCAACATTTGCTAATATTTGAAAATTGTCAAGGAAAGTTTTTTTAATAAAATAATTTAATATAATATGAGCATGCAAATTATGTTTCTGCATTTTGTACTGTGTAACAGTAATATGGCTTAAAGAACAATGTTCAACAGATTTAGTTGCTTTTTATTAGCTCAATCCCCACCCCCTTTTACAACAATTCATTGTTAAAAGTTCTATCTGTTTGTCTAAATAGAAAAAAAAATAAAACACCACTGCATATATACATATATATGCAGATATGGCATTCACAATTTTTTAACTGTAAAGCAGAATAAACTGTTTAGAAGTTTGCTTTATTTCAGCACATTAGAATGAGACTTAGGACACATTTTACAAAAATAAAATAATTTTATTATAAAACACATTTCATAAATTTCAGTGTACATTACAAAATGATAAAGATTTGATCAAATGAAACATTTGCATAAAATGGAAACTGTACATGTATCTGTTGTATAAAATAAACTTAGACTTTTCTTTTTAATTCTGGGGCAAACTCATATAGAAAGGCTTCAAGGATATTCTGGAAGGTAGAAAAAACAAATGTTAATAAATGTGATACTCAAAATGTTAATAAAAGTATATTTTTTAGCAAGAGAAATACAAATAGGTAAAAACTCAAAAGGGTTCTACAAATGTGTGAATGGAAATACTGACACCCAAGCTGGGGTTTGCCAAACATATCAATTTCAGAACTCAGTTGAATAAATAATATGTTCATGGGACACTCTTGATGTTCTGCTTTATGGAACTAACACATTTGAACTGGTACTGTAATTTTCATATTATGACATGCGGATTATCTGCTAAAGAAGTTATAAATTTAATTTCCATGGATAAATGCGCTGATGAGGATGACATGCTTCTTTAGAAAAATTGAGGCATTTTGATTTTTACAAGATCGATGGTAATTGTGCAGAAGAGGTGGTATATTGAAAAGGTACCCAAAAATGTGTTAACAACTGAAAAAAATGTAACACATAGGGCTACAAGTGACAAAAAAATAAATTTCAGGACATACAATATGGGTCTCATAGTAACTGTCTGGAATGCAGAAATTTTGCACTTAAAATTTTTTTTTTTCTGATCAGATTTTTCCCTACTTCAGTGGATATGGTAGCAGACTGAGTATATACAGTATCATTATCATCATTTTTTTTTTTTTTTTTTTTGATTGGAGGTTTAACGACCACCGTGAGCAACTCAATGGGCTATAAGCAGTCACCCGTCCCTAATTTAGGGTCACTGGTTCCAGGGAAGGGAGAGAGCCAGTGCCATAAGACAAACACAACATCCATGCCTCACCGGGATTCGAACCCGGACCCCGTTCGGACGAATGATCGGAGGCCATCGCTTAGACCACTGCGCCACCGGGGCGGCATCATCATCATCATCGTCACCCATTATCAGTCCACTGCTGGACGAAGGTCTCCCCAAATTTCTTCCACAACAGTCTCTCTTGTGCCAGTCTCCTCCAGTGTGTATATATGAAAGGGATGATACACATGGGCGGCGGAAGGTAGGGGACACGGGGGTCAGGAACCCCTCTGGAATTTCATCACTGAGGGGGTCCACCCAGGAAACATCCTAAAAATATGTGGTTCATATATAATTGATAGCTTTTTTTTTTTTTACGATTTCCTGGATAACGTCACCATGCTTTGCAGTTTTCTGGAAAACCCTTGAAATAAAATTTTGAAAATTGATTTCGCACAAATATACAGAAAAGTTAATTCAACGCTCTGTTTTTCTCCTTAAAAAAGATCATTAAAGAATTCTTTAAATTTCTTTAAAGCAATAACCAGGGCGGAGAAGGGATCTCTCTCCATCCCTCTGTTCGTTTTTTTTTTTTATTCCAAGTCTGAATGTGTCTTACTCGAGATCAGAAAACCCATTAAATACATCTGAGAAATAACTGAACAAAAGAACTCGAACTCAAATGAAGCGGTGAGTATACCACTTGTGCACAGAGCACAGGTTTTTCTTGGTGTTTTGTCACATAGAAGATAAATGATCCTGGACGAATGTGCATGCTTTTGCTGCGATAACAACTATTGTGGAAATACGGGTATCGAAATAGCTTGCCTCTCACACTCTGTGGCGTTCTGGGTGTTTTCTTTTTTCCCCCGAGGGTAGAAACAATTAATTGATGTTTCCTTGATGTTTGTGCTTTCACCCGCCTTTTTTATGCACAATGCGTGTGTGTGGTAAAGAAAAGCACGAGATATTTGTTTAGGCACTGGGCTTGATGTGAATTTCAAAGCGCCCGAGTAAGAACTGGCTCCTGCATTTCAACAACAGACTTACCCGTTTAACCCAAAAGATATGTGATTGCAATACTAAATGGCTCTTGTCATCCCAGGTACAATTAGGTGTTCATATATAACTATAGCTTATCAGATCTTGACGTTTGTTAGCGGCAGTAAACATCTGAAAAATTTAGACACCCTTTTTTAATTCAGTTATGCCATTTACTAACAGTCGGATGATGAAAGGATTTTGGAGTGCTTTACAACTTTACACGTTTCATATTTCACAGTATGGAAGGGGAAGGAGTCCCAATCGCAGCACCTCTTTAAGCCTTTAGCCTCCTACTGAGTTCAGCACCTGCAATTTAGCAGGCAGATGCTACAAGTCAACAGACAGGATATGTAATGCGATTCCTTCTGGATATTAGTTGACAGGTGATAACATATTTTCAGTAGCGTCCAACATTTTCTAATATTTGTTTTCAATCTAGCTGTTCAGGTTGGGTGCGAATTTTTGTTAGAAAATGAAAGATCTGCTCAATGGCGCAACCAGAATTTTTTTAACGGAGTGGACCAAAATATTGAAGATGCAAATAAAATAAGTTAGGGAAAACGTCACCCAAAGCACTGGGGAGCGATAAACAAATCTCCACTATTTTAAATTTCCAATGATTTGTAAAATATGCATTTAAAAACATATACAAATATATTTAAAAATAAGTAGCGAATGATAAACAACTAAGCACGAGGGGCCAAGCGACACTTTATGGGGAGTCTGCGCTCGAAGTAGATCAGGCCTCCCCGGTAGCGCAGTGGTCTAAGCGCTGGCTTACGACCATTTGTCTGAAAGGGGTCCGGGTTAGAATCCGGGTGAGGCATGGATATTCTGTTTGTCTTACTGCACTGGCTCTCTCTCTCTTCCCTCAAACCAGTGACCTTAAATTAGGGGCGGGCAACTGCTTATAGCCCACTCAGCTGCTCACGGTGGTCGTTAAACCTTCAATTAAAAAAAAAAAAACATTAAATTTACGGTACAACTTAATGTTCTCAACTTATTACAATTTTAAGAGCTCTTTAGTCTGTCTCTCAACTTTGTACCAAAAAAATTGTCAAACTGATTTTCTTTAATAATTCGAATTTTCTGGAAAAAATTACTTTTGTTTTTTTTCTTCTCTGAGCTTGGTTACAATAGTAAATTCTGTCAACACACACATAGAAGAAGAGTATTTACATACATACACATACATATACAAATACATACTGTATATATGTACAGGAGTTTATCAAAATAATGGAAACACCGACTACAACTGGAGCACATGCACTGTGCTGTATGCAAATCACAGGGGCGACGTCACTCTCGATGTGAGGTATTTAAAGGGGCACAGTACGATGCCGGCTATCACGTAGCGGTGCCTTAGTCGCAGGTGAAACCGCTATTGTGGAGTAAATGTCCACAACGCCAGATCTCAGTGACCTGAAAAAAGGCTTCATCACTTGTGCGCTCCTTGCAGGCGATTTACTAACTAGAATGGTAGAAACAGTAGTGTAACACGAGGAATTGTATCGAAGATTATGAATACCTATCAAAAAGGATATGGGGTTGCCTCGAAATGTGCAAACTGTGGACGCCATGCGAAGATGTCAGATAGGAATAGGTGAACGTTGGCCCGGATTGTACAACAGAAACACAAGATAACGGCACTGCAAATTACAGCAGAGTTGAACACCAATCAGAATGATCCTGTTTCCGTCATAACACTTCGTTGGGAACTCCACCGTACAGGTATTTATGGCCATTCTGCAATCCACAACCTCTGATTACCAACGTCAATGCAACAGAACATGTAAGGTGGTGCAAAGCACATAAACAGTGGGTTGCTAAAGAGTGGCAACGTGTCATCTGGTCTGGTGAATCGTTCTCCTCATTGTTTCCTACCATTGGTAGAGTGCAAGTCAGGCAAAAGCCTGCAGAAGCATACCAACCTTACTGTTTCATTCCCACTGTGAAGCACAGAGGTGGATCCCTGATGCTGTTGGATGCCATATCATGGCATTTCTTAAGAGTCATTCGTTGTTCTGAAGGGTCGAGTAGCATGGTTCCCAAATGGCCATCACTGATTTCAAGCAGAAAATACACTCATGCATTGTGCGTAACATGTCAAATTGTGGTCTCCAGAGCATAAAGATGAGGTACAACAGCTATTTGAGACCTCAATATTAATATCGAACATTTGTGGGAATATGTGTCCATCCCACTTTCTACCTCCAACTTCACTGGCACAGTTGGGATATATTTTACAGGAAGAATGGCCCCAAATTCTATTATTGTATTGCATGACTTGTGTAAGTCTGAAGTGAATGGACGATGTCATCGCTCTTTCCACGTTATTTTTTAAACAACGCATAGCGACTGAAAAATTGTATTTCGGCACCGCTGGGAGTGAACCCCAGAACTCTCGATAACTAGTCGAGTGCGTTCAAATTTACGCTACAGCACCAACAATTCTCAGCGCCATGCGTGGTATATCAGTCAGCAACTGACTACACGAATACGTATTGATGGTCTCAGCAACTGAGATGGCGTCATCTGGTGGCATTTAACACAACAGCTATTTAATTCTAGCTGATAAATTCAAAGGGCGATAGAAATGGTTAATATAAATCAAATACGTGGAGATAATGTGAATGGACGATGTCATCGCTCTTTCCACGTTATTTTTTAAATATATCAGCTGGAATTAAATAGCTGTTGTGTTAAATGCCACCAGATGACGCCATCTCAGTTGCTGAGACCATCAATATGTATTCGTGTAGTCAGTTGCTGACTGATATACCACGCATGGCGCTGAGAATTGTTGGCGCTGTAGCATAAATTCGAACGCACTCGACTAGTTATCGAGAGTTCTGGGGTTCGCTCCCAGCGGTGCCGAAATACAATTTTTTCAGTCGCTATGCGTTGTTTAAAAAATAACGTGGAAATAGCGATGACATTGTCCATTCACATTATCTCAACGTATTTGATTTATATTAACCATTTGTATAAGTCTATTTCAAATCGAATTGCTTCTGTTCTGAAAGCCCAAGCTGGGCTTATAGCTTATAAATGAAAAGTTCTCCACAAACAGTAAGTGTTTACATTATTTTGATAAACCCCTGTACATATATGTTAGCTCTTCACAGTTTCATGTTCTTAACTGCATGCGCAACTTCTGCCAGTAGTCTCTCGAATCCTCCCAGCTCATGTTCTCATGCCATTAAGAACATAGAACGGGAAAAAACTCCAGAAGAGGATGGAATTTCCATGGATATTGTACATGAAGCCAATGGAGAAACATACTATATACACTCGTCCAAATTTTCACTAAATGCCTGAAAGAAGGAAAGATTCCTGATGACTGGAACAATGCTTCTTTGATCCTGCTATAAACAAAATTGGACCTTGAAGACCTCAGGAACGGCAGATTCATCAGCCTCCTGCCCTCCTATCAGTTGTTCACTACATTTTCAGGAAGGCACTATCGCATAACTTGAAGGAAAAATTATTGACTTAACTAAAATAACAAGCTGGATTCAGGAGCGCCAATTGCACTATTAATCAAGTACACATACTGAGAGAACTAATTGAAAGGAAGAATGAATATGAAATCATGGCTTTTACTTGTTATGAAAAGGCTTTTGATTCTGTGAAATTGTAATAATCTTTGAAATCCTGAGGTATTGAAGATGAATAGATAACCATCATTAATAACATCTATGAAAATGCAAGCACAAAGGTTCGACGGTCTGAGAACACAACATTTATAAAAATTTGAAAGGGAGTGAGACAAGGTGACAGCATATCTCCCAAACTCTCCATGCAATGCCATATTTGCAGAATGGGTTTCAATAAAATAATTGAACTAGGAAGACAAGGGGGGAAAGATTAATGTAGATTATTTAACCCACCCTTGCTTTGTTGATGACATAGTAATTTTTTGGAGTACTCCCCCAAAGCTAGAGCGCATTATCCAGGAACTTGCGGACAAGAGCAAAGAATGGGGTTTATAAATGAACTTACATTTGACAAATTTGTGTACAATGCTTTTACAAAAACTGAAGATTAGGAAGTTGATGGGGCGAATCTGGATGTGACCGATCTTACATTTACTTTGAAAAACAGATATCAAGCAATGTCTACATAAAGAAGAAATGCGAAGGTGGGTCAAAAGTTCGTCCCGTTTGCAGCTAAATAGTTGAATGATGCAGGATAGCTATACACGCTCACCTCATTCTGCAAAGCGCAGGCCGTAGTTTCCTACAGTTCTTTGCCAATGTTCCACTGGAGCCACATTCCCACGGAGGTGCCACTAGGAAGGTTTCAAGGACAGAAACTATCTGATATCAGATTCCACATCCACCAATGAAGCGAAGTTCCTTCCTCGTAGGAAATAGTCCACAGAGCGAAACAGGTGGCATTCGGATAGGGTTAGTCAGAGCTGTATGGAAGATGGGGTAGTATCACAAACCCTTCCAAATTCCTATAGTTTTAGGTGGACCATTCTGTAAGTATGCCTTGGAGGTATTTTCCACGGCCGCTTTTCATTGACGAGTGCTGTGTAGCGGCGGTTGTTTCGCATAGAGATTCCATCCGGAGCCTGAATATCTGGTTCAAGTTCACAGAGTAGGGGGCCCTCAGAATTCCACTAGATGTACAGCATGACTTTCCACTCGAGGTTCCCTCTTTGTGCCACTGGCTGTGTTTTCTGGTGTGTCCTCAGCCACCGGTGCCTAATGGTAGGATAACGTAGGATTATATACTTGTTAACGCCTGGGGAGATAGAACGCCAAAATTTATCGTCTTGTGGATTTGACATTCGACAGGGAGCAAAACCTTGTTTCGCCTTCTGGGGTGTTAATGTACGGGGAACCATTCGATGGCACCTGGAGGAGAAAACAAGCTTGTGCAGGTGACAAAAATGGATTGGGAAGACACCATCTCAGCTGCCATTTGTCGTGTATTGATACCGAGGATCGCTGTCACAGCTTCTGCCATGGTGTTGGTGTTGGTAATCGATTGACTTCATGACGTCGACTTGTGTTCGAGACTGATGCCCGCAGCATTGAAACGCCGGAACGATTTCCGTGCAGTGCTGCTGTCTACTGTTTTCTCGCCTTCAATTTAAAAAATCTGACATTGAACCCATTTTTTCAATAACGCCGTAGGTGCACTTCAACAGTACGTTTACTGACCTCCATCTTCTGCTTACCTGATAACGTAATGTAGCTCCAAACTCACGTCATTAGCCTTTTGTTGTCCACATCATCGCTGTATGCAGTCGACGGTGCATCGTGTTTCGCACGGGAATGGATGCCCAACATCATGGTGAGCTCGAAATGGGACGAACTTTTGACTCTCCCAGGTAAATAGGTATACAAAACTTAGCTGGAAAGCATTTGGAAGAAATAGTAGATTTTTCAGGAGCAGTTTACCATTATGTCTTAAGTTCTTACATATTGAGCAGAGGCATTAACCTTAACTAAAAAAGACATACAGAGGATGAAGACAACTCAGAAAAACATGGAAAGGTGCATGCTTGGTGTAATCAAGAAAGATAGGAAGAGGAACACGTGGATTAGGGAAAGGAAAAAAGTTGATTAAAGAGAAGATGCTCAAGTGACAATCGGCTGGACATGTTGCTAGAAAAACTGGCCGTGCTTGAGCAATTGAAATACATATTAGATATAATACCAAGGGGCAGGAAAACACCCAGAACAAGACCCCGTGGAAGATGTGTGGATGAAATACCAAAGCCTGCTGGAGTGACTTGGAAGAGTCAGGTCCAAGGCAGAAAGTTGTGGAAGGTACTTGGGGAGACCTTCATCCAGCAGTGGATTTAAAATGGTTGATGATGATGATCATGATGAGATGCACGAGTTTATACTCATCTACCCTAAGTTGTTATCTCTCTCTCTCTCTCTTCTTACTTTTCTACTTTTCTTTAAATTGTTTTCACTCTTGGAGAAGTTGGACAGCCTCTGAAAATATTAGGTTCCACTGCCCATGATGATACATGTACTCCAGACATTACAAAAGGTACCACAGTTCTTCCAGTCCTCCCAGTAGAAGTTGCACATGCAATCAAGAACATGAAACGGGGGAAAGAGCCAGGAGAAGATAGAATTACCATAGACATCATACAAGAAGCAAGTGGAGCAATTGAAGCAGTACTTGCCTAAGTTTTTACTCGATGCCTTAATGAAGGGAAGATTCCTGAGGATTGGAACAATGCTACAATGATCCTGCTACATAAAAAAGGTGACATTGAGGATCTCAGGAACTACAGACCTATCAGTCTCCTATCAGTGGTTTATAAAATCTTCACTAAAGTTCTTTCACACTGCTTAAAGGTGACACTGGACATGGCTCAACCGAGAGAACAAGCTGGATTCAGGAGTGGCTACAGCACAATAGATCATATCCACGTACTGAGAGAGCTAATTGAAAGAGAGAGGAAATATGAACTTCCATTATGCATGGCTTTTATCGATTATGAAAAGGCATTTGATTCAGTGAAACCATCTGCAGTTACAATGGCTTTGAAGTCCTGCAGTATTGAAGATGCATACATTAATATTATTAATAACATCTATGAAAATGAAAGTGCAAAGATTCGGCTATTTGAGAATACAGCACCCATAAAAATTGGAAAGGGAGTGAGACAAGGTGACACTATATCTCCCAAACTCTTTAATGCCATATTGGAAAATGTCTTTCAATCATTGAACTGGGAAAACATATAAAGGGATAAAGATTAATGGAGATTATCTAACTCACCTTCGTTTTGCTGATGACGTAGTCATTTTTATACTACCCCATCAGAACTGCAGAGTATGACCCAGGATCTTGCTGACAAGAGTAAAGAAGTGGGATTGAAAATGAACTTTCAGAAAACAAAAGTGATATACAATGAATGCTTTTACAAAAAATGAAGATTTATCGATTGATGGGGAAAAGCTGGAGATAACCAATACCTACATTTATCTTGGACAGCAGATATCAAGAGAGGGTCACATTGATGAAGAAATTAATCGGCGTATAAAACTTGCCTGGAGAACTTTTGGAAGAAACAGTATAATTTTCAAGAGCAATATGCCATTACGTCTTAAAAGAAAAGTATTTGATTAGTGTATTGTTCCAGTGCTTACATATGGTGCAGAGACATGGACCTTAACTAAAAGAGACATACAAAGACTGCAGACAACTCAAAGCAGCATGGAGAGATGCATGCTTGGTGTAACCAGGAGAGATAAGAAGAGGAACTCATGGATCAGAAAAATGACAAGAGTAGAAGATATCATGATCAGAGTAAAATCCCTGAAATGGCAATGGGCTGGAACATATTGCCAGAAGGACAGACCATCGACGGACAGCTGAAATTTTAGACTGGATTCCAAAGGATAGGAAAAGACCCAGAAAAAGACCACATGTGAGATGGGTGGATAAAATTCGAAAGTATGCGGGAGTAAAATAGAGGAAACTAGCACAAGGCAGACCGTTGTGGAAGAAACTTGAGGAGACCTTTGTCCAGCAGTGGATTGATATTGGTTGACAATGATGAATGACGATATATAGAAAAATTGTACATTACTCTAATAGGCCAAGCCAATGAAACAATGAATCTTCTATTTTCATATTTGTGTGTGTATATATATATATATATATATATATATATATATATATCAATGGCGAATATTCGGGCTATGCTAGGTGTGCAGCACCCAGAGTCGCAATAACCTGTATTATTTTTTTCAGTTTTATTTCTAATAAAACTCTGCCAGAGTTCCCCCTAAGGCTTCAAGTGGGGGTTAAAATGAATTTTCCCACATAATGATTTCATTAAGAAGAAAAGGTTCATTGAGTAAGCATATCGCATTCGCGCTAGAATCCTGGGGTCTGCTGTCTCTTGTGCGCACATCCGGCAACCTTAAAGCAGCTGTGGTACAAGCGCTCCCCCGATGGTGCAGCAGATCACGTTCTTATTTCCCTGTGGTTTTGAACATAACAGTGGAACTCTCAGGGTGTGCTACCCAAAATGAGCATTGCTTGAGTTCCATGGAGCAGTGCAATTCAATGATGTGGTATGAGTTGCTGTTATATTGTTCTTTTATTTTTTTTATGTATTTCCAATAAGACTATCTAAACTTAATTCCCTCATGCAATATTTTCGTGAAGAGGAGAAAGTTCCTTGCTTCGTGCAGTAAACAAAACGTAGTAAGTAATATTTGCAGCTGCAGGAGTGCTATTTTACTAGCGGACACCCCCAAGTCATCAACTGTAATCCAAAGCTCTCCAGATGGGTCTACATGTCATGTTTTTATTTCCTCATGGTTTCAATGCAGAGATTTAAATTCCCAGGGTGTGAGCACTTAAAAAAACACCCCTGGTCATACTTGTTTGTGTTTGGAAAAACATGGAGTCATATACACATTCTAATGTTTTGCTACGGGTTATTGTTTTTCTATCTTTTCATTGCTGTGTGAATCGGTGTGTTTACGAGCAGAGATTTAAATATACAAATTTGAATTTTCACATCTATTTAGGTAGACGATGTACTAAGTGCTCCATTTTCTGCCACAGATTTTGCAGATTGTGTAAAGTGAGTTAAAGAAAGTAAGCCTCGTGCTGTATTCAAAACTTCGTTCATCACTAGTATTTGCACAGGAAATTCAGATTTTTCTTACAATGGAGTGAATGTAAAAATCTTTACCATAAGTTATTAGACGACAGCTAAATAAAAGAAATGCTTTCGTATGTTCAAAATCAATGCGCGAATTTTGCAGCTCGGGACACATAATAAAAGAAATGCTTTCGTATGTTCAAAATCAATGCGTTAGTTTTGCATCTTGGGATACATAATGAAAGAAATGCTTTCATGTGTTCAAAATCAATGCACGAATTTTGCAGCTCGGGATACATAATAAAAGAAATACTTTCGTATGTTCAAAATCAATGCGTGAATTTTGCATCTTGGGTTACATAATAAAAGAAATGCTTTCGTGTGTTCAAAATCAATGCGTGAATTTTGCAGCTCCGGGATACATAATAAAAAAATGCTTTCATATGGTTCAAAATCAATGCGTGAATTTTGCATCTCGGGTTACATAATAAAAGAAATGCTTTCGTGTGTTCAAAATCAATGCGTGAATTTTGCAGCTCGGGATACATAATAAAAAAATGCTTTCATATGTTCAAAATCAATGCATGAATTTTGCATCTCGGGATACATAATAAAAGAAATGCTTTCGTATGTTCAAAATCAATGCACGAATTTAGCAGCTCAGGATATGTAATAAAATGTTTGCATGTTTTTTCACATAACAGCACATACCCAACTTAAATGGGCACGCGACATCACTGATGTATACACTGTCGAGTCAGATTATTATGACCACCAGTTAATATCCAAAGTAACCACCGTGTGCAGCGCGGACAGCAGCTAGACGGGCTGGGCACTGACTTAATAAGGTGCTGGAAGGTGTTCACAGGTATGTGGAGCCATTTTGACTGCGGTGCATCTGACAGCTGCTGGAGGGTGCGTGGTGGAGGATCCATAGAATGAACAGCCCGATCAATGCGGTCCCACAGATGCTCAATTGGGTTTAGGTCTCGGGAATTAGGGGACCAGGGAAGTACTTTTGAAGTCTTCATTGTGCTCTTCCAAAACCACTCTCAGAAATATCTAGCTGTGTGACATGTTGCACTGTGTTGCTGGAAAATCCCATCCACCCCAGGGAAGACAATCAGCATGCGTGGGTGTATGTGGTCTGCAAGGATGGATTCATAACGAATTCACTCCATAGTGCCTTCCACAGGTATGAGTGGACCCAGAGAATGCCATGAAAACATTCCCAAGACCATAACACTGTCTCCACCAGCTTGTGTTCTGCCAGCAATGGTTGAGTGTGTTTGTTCTCTGATGTTTCTCGCCTTATATGCTAACGTTCATCCGTTCAATGAAGCACAAAATGTGACTCATTGGAGAAGGAAATCCTTCGTCAATCAGCGGAGGTCCAATTCCAATACTGCCGTGCAAATGAAAGCCTTTTCTGCCGATGCGCCTTCATTAACATAGGTGCAGTGACCACCTGCCTGCATCAGAGCCCCGTACGCAACAGGGTTCGCTGAACTGTCGTTTTGGACACAATTCCGGTAGCCCACTGGTTCATTCGGCCAGTGAGTTGCTGCACTATCGAAGCTGATGTTCACCTCTCACACTAATGGCATGTGGTGCTCTGCAGTTTCCACATCACTTATTCACAATGGTGCCATTTCTCCAGTCACGATACACTTTAACCATAGCAGCATGCGAACAGTTCACAAACTGCACAGCTTCAGAAATACTGTTACCCTTGGCCTGAAAGCCAATAATTAACCCTTTTTACAAATCTGATAAATCGCTCCTTTTATCCATGACAGCAACGAGTGATATGTTTTCAGATTGCCTACAGCACACCTTACATACCTCGAAGCCTGCTCATGACACGTGCCTTCTTTCGATGGCTACGCACTGTTGACGTCAAAAGTAGGAGGTGGTCACAATAATGTGACTCGACCGTGTATATATATAAACTGCACTTTCAAATTATGCAGAATGGGAAATCACAGATATTCCACAGAGTTTTGGATAAGTTACTCATACAAGGAAACCTTAACTACGATTGCATTGATACATTTTTATACTATTTTTTTTTCATATTGCATGGTAAATTTCATTTTGTTTCTTTGTGATTTTCTGCAGTTTCTCATTTCCCATAAACAGCATCATTAGGGCTCCCTTGTGATATTTTCTTTTTTTAAAAGCTTTAACCAAAAGCTTGTGTGATGTATCATGTTCAATCACTAAGGACCTCTCTGCATCCAATGAATTAGTTACTTGTTCCTCAAGTTTTGCATGGCTGTACTATGTTTTATGCTTGTGAAAGTACTTGACTACGTAGAAGTCCCATATTAATAATGCTGAACTTTTTGTTGCACACAAATTGTCACTACTTCCATTATCAGAAGTCACCTAATGCTAATATAATAGTTATAGGAGTTACCCAAGATAGCAGTAAGAAGGATGAGACAGCTAAGCTGGTTTACGAGAGTAAGGCAAAAGATAGGAAGGGCATGAATTGGCCTTTTGAAAAGATATAATTTTATTTCCCCTATTTTTCCTATGTCCTCCCAGAAAGATTTTCTAAGTTGTGTGAAGAATATGATTCGAGAAATTATATGGGAGCCCAATGTGTTAAGTCAAAGATGGGGTGAATACTTCTGTGAGTTTGGGTAGATCAAGAAAGCAATGGTAATTCTGAGGCAGATGGCATAACTGCTGAGATGTTAAAATATGGTGGTGACTCTGTAATTGACCAGTTAATTAAAATTTGCAAGTTATGTTGGGAGCTAGGAATGGCCCCTCAGGATGCTGTCATTGTTCCCTTGTATAAGGGAAAAGGAGATCAAACCGACTGCCCATATTTCATCCATTGTTAAAAATCATTGCAGCAATTCTGAACTGTCTTCAAACACACTGCAAGATTGTCTCGTGTCATATTCTGTCTGGTCAGGTTTTGCTCGGGTGTCAAATATTTTGAAACTCAATGTGCAACTGCTCTGTCAGAGTGCAATCAGCTATCATTTTTGGATGTGTACAAAGTCTCACTAACCTGCCTGACTGTTAAACATCTACCTTGCAGTAGCGTTTCACATGCAACTTATCCACATTTTCTTGAGTCATGTCCTTAGAGGGTCTACTTAAAGTGAGTTTCATATTCCACATTCACTATGTAATGCTTGAATTTCCCTGCCCACTTCTTTACAGTACTATATGGAGGAGCATCCTCACCTAGTACTACCATCACATCTTCATGGATGTCCTTTGGATTAAACGCTTTTTCATGCAGGTACTTTATCACAGTTCAGAGTTCTTGCTTCTCTGTGTTTTTTCCTTCTTTAGTTCACCTAGTAACCTCCTGAGATCCACACACACACAAAATAAATAAATAAATAAATGAATAAATAAATAAATAAATAAATAAATAAAAAAAATAACTACGAAGATGAAGACTGGTCTGCAAGCATGTAACAACTTGTATCATTACACCATAAAACTCGTAAACCTACGACTATGCATTCATGGTTAGGCCAAGAACTCTTGGAACACTATGAATCAATGTGAATTTTCATTCACCTTCACGCCCTTACTTTTGTATTGTCTTTATGTAAATTGTTAATTAGTCATACAACTACTCCTCTGAAGATTTTGTCTATATGCAGAATTAGAATCATATTATGACTTGTATTTTCAGAGATCATCTTATATGTGTGAGAAAATGTTGTCTTTGAGTATAAGTTTATCTGACATCTCAAAACTCCACAGTTGAAGATGAAAATCAAAATTCTACAGTTGAAGTGAAGATGACATCTCAAAATTCTACAGTTGAAGATGAAAATCAAAATTCTACAGTTGAAGATGAAAATCAAAATTCCACAGTTGAAACTGAAATGTCTGTGTACATTCACCTTTATGCCCTTACTTTTGTTTTGTCTTTATGTAAATTGTTTATTAGTCATACAACTACTATGCTGAAGATTTTGTCTATATGCAGAATTAGAATCATATTACGACTTGTATTTTCAGAAATCATCTTATATATGTGAAAAAATGTTGTCTTTGACTATAAGTTTATCTGACATCTCAAAATTCCACAGTTGGAGATTTTAGAACATAACTAATCAGCAACAAGTACTTTACTTACATAATACAGTTGTTTGTTCAGTGTTTGGTTTTGAAGACATTCAAAAATCTTTGTGGCTCCTTTGCTTGCATTTTGTTGCCCAAGTAAGCTATTCACAAGTTCTACAAGAAAAAAAAAAAAAAGGAAATATATGGAAAACATCAGATAAATGATAACAACTTTGTGAAACTGAAATGTCTGTGTATATACACAGAAGTTTGTAACTGGCGGTTCATTATTTTATTTATTATCATTATTTATTATTAATATTTATGCTGTTACATTTGAGCTTCATACATACATGTCATTTCATAGTTAATTTATATAACAGCAAGGGGAAACAAGGAAAATGCCTAGTAAGGCCTAACAAGCCACAAGCCTCGATTCTGTACTTGCAATTAAGCAATCACAGGGATGCCAACAGTGGTAAGTGGTTAAATTAAACACATTGTATTAGTTTCAGTATATCATTGCCTTGTAATTTGGACTTTGAATAATTCATTAGAAATGTTTTAGTTTTTTCTTTTAAATAAATTAATGTTATTTATTTCAGTTAATTCTGTTGGTAAATTGTTCCAAAATTTTGGGCCAATATAATTTATACTTTTTCTTCAACGTTAAAGATTTTGGGTTAATTGGTCGTAGAAGAGATTTACCTTTAGTTCTATAGTTATGAGTAGGGCAGTAATTCTGCCGCGGCGAGAATTTCAGCGATTTTTTTCGCGAATTTTAGATTGTTTACCTATTTTTGCCTAATTTCTCTTATAATTTTGTGATTACTGTATTTTTCATAAGTAAATAATTTTAATATGCTTTTGTTAGAATTTACGAGAAAAATATACCACAAAGTAATCCTACTTGAAAGTCCAAATCAGAGCTTTAAACCTTCAATTACCTCTCAAGATTGTTCGTTACAAAGATATTCGTTATAAATCCATCCTTACAGACCATGTACACTCACACACATGCTAATTGTCTTCCCTGGGGCAGATGGGATCTTCCAGCATGACAATGCGATGTGTCACACAGCTAGAAATGTCTGAGAGTAGTTGAAAGAGCATGATAAAGACTTCAAAGTACTCCCCTGGTCCCCTAATTTCCCAGACCTAAACCCAATTGAGCATCTGTTCGACCACCTCGATCATGTTGTTTGCTCTATGGATCCTTCACCACGCACCCTCCTGCAGCTGATAGAGGCACTGCAGTCAGTATGGCTCCACATACCTGTGAACACCTTCCAGCACTTTGTGTCACTCCCGGCCCGTCGAGCTGCTGTCCTTGCTGCACGCGACGGTTACTGTGGATATTAGTTGTTGGTCACAATAATCTTACTTGACCATGTATTTCTGTATGTATGACATTAATCTTGTACATATTAGTTTTCCTAGAATATTTGCAAAAATTGACATTTTAGCTACAGATCTATAATTATTGGCATCAGCTCTTGATTCAGATTTAAATTTAGGAGTGATCTTAGTAATTTTTAATTTCTGTGGATAGATGAGAGGTACACAGAGTACACCTCTTTTTATTTTATAAAATATGCGGTCACCTTTGCTACAGCCCTTGTTATTCATTGTTGAACTGGATATACTGCATTCATTGTACTGGGGAAACTTATTTTTGATACATAAACATACTCAAAATAGTATAACTATACTAATGATCTGATTTTTTTGGCGTAGAATAGAAATCAAAGTTTCCAAGCTTTTGCACATCAACCAGATGGCTTTTTCAAGGAAAGTAGACAGCAAACTGAATAACAGAACACTTCAACAATTTGAAACACGGTGATTTGACTTGACAATAAATGAATAGGTGCAAATATGATTATTCATTAGAAGAAATGAGGTCATGTTGGTTGACGCTATCATTGCAAGCTTCATTGTTGGTAATGATCTCTAAGGTTTCCCGAATGGCAGTAGATTTAGGTGCGGAGTAAGAAACTAATTTGTTTATATCATCCCACATAGGATCAGTGGACTTGAACTTGACTTCTCTGGACAGGGCAATGGTTACTTTTTCATCCCTTGTGTCTCTTTTATGTTCATTGAGTCTAACATACACGAGACTGACGAAGAATAAAAAAAGCTGAGCTTTTTAACCGCAGGTGAAAATCAGAACTCGCGGTGAAAGAGTGTGAACATAATGCAGCATGAGCAAGATGGAATAGTTCACTGTAATTTATTTATGTAAATATTAAACTGGAACACATTCTTGCATTCAAATTATAAAATTATTCACATTTAACAACAACACAGGATAGAAGGAACATTGTGGGGGAAAAACACTACGATTACGGGCGAAATCTTTGCTTCCCCCGACTTCCATTTTAGGAAAACTTTCCCTCCATTTTCAAGCTAAAATACAAATTTCTAAGGAATTAAACCTATATAATAGGCTACATCTGTCCCTAATGCTCCGACATCATTCAGTACTTGCAGCAACATCTGCTTTCGTACGGTGGCCGAAATCTGAACTCAGCTCACCGCTATCACACGTATGCAAAATCAAGGAGAAATACTGGAAAATAAAATAAAATTAGTAAGACAAACGACTTCATCTGTGGCAACACGCACATGCTCGAACAACTGTATGTGACGCTTGTTCGGTTATGTGGGTGTTATGTTGTGTTTTATTTCATTTTCTTCGTATTGCAAAGTAATTTCATAAAAAGGAATCAGCATTATTTTATTTCATAAAAAGGAACAAGTAAAATTGTAAGAAAGCAACTGCAGGCGTAATTTTGATTCACTGTGATGGAAATTTAAAAAAAAAATTATTAGTTCCATGGAATTTTTTCTTTGTAGTACAAGATGGAAGAAGATAAAGCTGAAAGCAAACATCGCTTTAATAGAGAACAACAATGACAATGGCATGCAAACCAATCTTCTAATACTTTGCATAACTTGAACGAAGGTACAGCTAATTGCAGACTATTAGCCGTACCTTTTGAAGAGACACAAGCCGGACATATTGCTGATGCCCTTGCACGTGCTAAACACCGACAGCAAGAAACTCCTGAACATCATATGACAGGTTAAATTTTATTAACCTATATAATAGGCTTCTGTCATGGGAAAATTGAACGGGAATACTATGAAAATTTTGTTGTTAGTGACTTATCTTATAGAGTGCCCATTAATAATTCAGCTGTTTATTAAGGTTATGTATATGTATTTTATTATTCTTGTTATAAAAGTTTCAGTCACAGCTTGGGCTATGTGTTAGTAAAATGATATTTAACAACAATACTGAGCAGAAGAAACACTGCGAGAAAAAAAATTACGATTACAGGAGACATTTTCCCTCCATCTAACTTCTGTTTTCGAAAGTCTTGATAATCGGAATTCCGTCCCCAGGCAGAAAACGACCTTCACCCCCCTCCCCCATGTGTTCAGTTATACATCAATGATCTCAAAAACCACACAAATGGAAGAACCTCATGCCTGAAGATTACAGGGAAATTTACAAATCATATAACTTCTGTTTTCTGAAAACTTTTCTCCATTTTCAAGCTGAAATACAAAAATTTATGGAAAATGATATTTAACAATAGTGGACAGAAGAAACATCACAAGAAAAAAATTAGGATTACAGAGAAAATCTTCACTCCGTTTAACTGCCATTTTCGAAAGTTCTGAAAGATAAAATACGTAATGTTCCCAGACGGAAAATGACCCACCCAAAAGTTCTCTTCAGATTTGCATCGATCTCAAGAATGACCCAAATGATGACAAAAATAGCGGAATTCCACGAATTCGCATAAGAATTTCATATATGATCTAATTCTAAACGAATGTTTGGTCATTCCGATGTAGTATGACTTAGAACCATCTGGATATTGTAGAGGGATGGCATAAATACATGCCTCGTTGAGAAGAGGGGGCTTTGTCAATACTTCTCTTAAGCATGGTATTAAAGATGTCGGAGACCTTATGCTGACACCGAAGTTCACCCTCCTGAGCGCGTTCTTGAGTTGACAGGAAATGCTTGGTATGTAGCAAATAGTGCCCAAGTAGCTTAGTTGCATCACAGAAGGATTAACATGGCTGGACCTGGATTTTTCGATAAAATTTCGTATCAGGTTCATGGTGTATCCCGCCTCAGTGGCCAATTCGATTATGTTTTTTAGTTCACATTGTCTAAAGTGAATATCAGAAGAGACACTCCTCCGATGATGAACAGATACCAGGTAAGTGCCACGTCAAAGAAGAAATTAATAGGCTTATAAAACTGGGTTGGAGAGTACTGAAAAGAAACTGTTCAATTTTCAAGAGCAATTCACCATTATGTCTTAAAAGAAAAGTGTTTAATCAATGCATCCTTCCAGTTCTTATTTATGGATTAGAGACATATATATGCTGCAGGCAACTGAAAGAAGCATAAAAGTACATGCTGGTGTAACCAGGAAAGATAAGAGGTACTCGTGGATCACAAAAATAAGAAATAGTGGAAGACATCATGAACAAAGTAAAATCCCTGAAATGGCAATAGACTGGGCATACTGCGAGAAGAACTGACCACTGTTGATCAACTGAAATACTAAAATGTATACCAAGGAACAGAAGAAGACTGCATGGGAGATGGGTGGATGAAATTTGAAAGCAGGCTAGAGTGATGCATTGTGGCTGAAGACAGTCAATTGCAGAAGAAACTTGGGGAGACCTTCATCCAGCAGTCAACTGATAATGGATTATGATAGATTGATGATCCTGTGGAGAAATACAGCTCATGGATCAGAAGGGTCAAAGGAGGCTGGTGAGAAGCATGCAAGCAAACAGACAGGCCACAACCTAACAAATCTCCACAGAATTCAACACTGGTGTGTCAAGGGTCATCTTCAAATGCATCTGCCATGTCATGAATGGGCTACAACAGCTTATGCCCATGTTGAGTACCAATGTCGTCAGCACAGAACACGAAAGTGTGCCTCTAGTGGGCATGGGCACATTGACACTAGACTGTTGCAGGCTGGAAAAAAGTAATCTGAATGGATGAACCAAGATTCCTCGTGGTTCCAGGATCCAAATTTGTCACAATCGATATGAAGCCATGGAGCCATCCTTTCAGGTGTCAACAGAACAGTCTGATGGCAAAGGTGTGCTTCTCTGGGGAATGTTTTCTTGGCACTCATTTGACCTCCTGATACCTATTGGAATATGTTATGAAAAATATTTGAACACCATGACATATCAGAACATCATTGTAAACCAAATTCATTTCTTCATGGCTACAGTTTATTCATAAGTACATGGACATACCCAGCAGAATGATGCACCCACTTATGAGGCTGGTATAATCACCAAATGGTTACAAGAACATGTCAATGAGTTTTCCTTGCCTCAGTGGCCTACAGTCTCCAGATTTAAACCACATAAAAAATCTATGAAATGAGGTAGAACAGGTTATTTACTGTGAAACTGTGTTGCCATTTATTTTGTAGTAAATGCATGACCCAGTTTCACAGAGTACATCATCTCAGCATCTGGTATACTCTATGTGCTGATGAATTCGGGCTGTTCTGCAGACCAAAAGCAGGGCAACACTTTACTAGGTAGGTGTAACTGATGAACTGGCAACTCACTGTATGTACATAATGTCATCTTAAACAAGGGTGTATGTGTAAACATGTGGCGATGTAGATGGCCTGCACGTTCGGCACTGCTGATCTACAATCAAATCTCAGTTATATCACACTCATCGTATTCCCCTGCAAATTCTGTTTCTTTCCCAAATTGAAAAATGCTTAAGGGATGAGTTTAGACAGCATCACTGAGAATGGGGCACAGGAACTGAATATGGTCCTGAAAGACTTTCAGATGTGTTTTATAAAGAGACAGAAATGCCACTGATTTGCTTAAAAGGAAAGCATTTTGAATTATAAAAAAAAAATCCCAGTACTTATTGAATATGCACCATACAGTGAGATAAAATCCAAAGATCTAGTCTTGTTAACATTCCATTTTTTTTCTTTCTTAAAAAAAAAACAAAAAAAAACAGATAATGCAATACCAGTACTGGTGAGAATGTTGACCCTTACCTTAGCTACTACTAAAACACATTTATCACACATTATGCTATTCTTATTTACATGTACACACACTTGGGCATCCTTTACCATTTTCTATTTACTTTTGAAGAAAATTATTTAAGGGTGACTCCAGCTTCTTCCAGGTGAAAATGTTTTCTTTTATCTAGCTGTTCAGAAAATGCTTGAAATGTTATCTTAAAGAAGCCCTTATGTGTAAGCATGTGCATTATGTGGTACTACTACTAACATTATATAGAAAAACCTGTAAAAGGCCATACTGTGGGATAAAAAATTTCTGATTAAAAATAGAACTGAGTACATCCACTTCTCCTTTCATTTTGGCCTTATTCATGCTTCAAAGAGCCATGTTGTACTAAGTTTCTGTAATATAACATTCTGTTCAATCAAATATTATTATAAGACTTTTTGTGAATGTAATAGAACTTGAGAATACTAGAGCGACACTAGGTCATTTGGCCCTGCGATCGTTATGATGCACAGGCTTTCGTGGTGCTCATGTGAGCTCAATACCCTTGGAAAGGGCCCACACACAGTGGGGTATCAGGCAGCACTAGCACCACAAAAGCCTGTGCATTGTAACGATCGCAGGGCCAAATGACATAATGCCGCTCCAGTACTCTCAAGTTCTACTACAATCACGAAAAATCCCGAAAATCAGCAGTGTAACATAAAAGTAACAGATATAAGACTATTTAATTTTATGGTAATAACATCATCAGTCTTTACCGCATTAGCACTTTGAATGCTCAACTGAAAATACATTGTCTTAAGCATTACACTCACAAATAATTATTTCCTACCTGGAATGCTGTTTATAAGCATTTCTTTGGCCTGTATTCTTGTTTCCAGCTTTTGAGCCTTAGTTCTGTGAGGTGAAGGCTCTCCGAGCACACCATTTGGCCATATCATATCACGCATATTTTGAAAATAAAATAGCAGCATTGACTCTGACAGAATATAAGATACTATTTCTCTTATTTGCCTGAAATGAATTAAAAAAGGGGGATTTATTTGAAATATTTAAGAAAATGCTGTCATTCTGCACACTAATTCCAACAAGTTTATGAGGTGTGATAAAAAAAAATTCTGGAATGGTCATATACGACAGTAAAAAAAGGCACTTGACAGCTATCCTGCATTATCCCCCTCAACATACTCACCTTGGAAGCTGATACAGGAATCTCAGAAATTGTGCCATTATTAGAAGCACTTTTGAAAAGTACATTTTAATGCTTTCCTACAATTCTTCCTGGATAATATTAATGTCTTCTAATCCTTTACCTCATGGTGGTCGTTAAACCTCCAATCAAAAAAAAAAAAAAAAAAAAAAAATCCTTTACCTCTGATCGGTGTCTTGAGAATAAAAAAGAAATCACAAGGTGCCCATAAATCCACAATTTGGACAGAAAGTTAGGGTCCTTTTCAAGAGTCCCTTTCAACTCTTTGCTCACATTCACCCAAAATTGCATCTGTTCATTGGTAAAGATAAGTGGCAAATTTTGCTGCAATTTTTCTCATGTTTAGATCATTTGCTAAAATGCTCTCACAGGTACCAAAATACATTCCAAAATAGTGACATATCTGTCATCTCATACAATTCCTTTAACCTGATTTTCAACAGATTTGTTTGTTGGTTGATGGACACTCTGAACATTCTGCATTCTCAACTGCAGTCACACCTTTTTCAAATTTGGAAAACCACTCAATTTAAATGTTTCTGTTTTGCTCACGGCTTCTTCCCCAAAACCTGTTTCCAACATTTCATTGGTTTCTGATGCAGTCTTGTCAAATCTGAAACAAAATGTGATGCATACGTGCTGTGTTTTGAGCCTGAGCATTCTCACAAAGTTGAGAAATCACACAAAGAGTGCTCAACACATGCCCACTCTGCTCTGTAAAACTGAACACTGAAGTAAGCCAGAGAAACCTGTGAAGTATCATATAACTCAAACCCCCCAGCTGCGGGGGGGGGGGGGGGGGGATCAGGTAATAAAGGGTCATACTGCAGCTTCCAGTCATAGTTTTATGAAACAATTTGAACACGCACAATAACAAACCCAAAGATTCATATTTTGCTTTAAGATATATTTAACTTTGCTTAAATAAATGCATAGTTTCACTTTTAAAACACTGAATGCCCTATAGATTAAAAGTGTTCAGCTCTTTGACTTTGGGTTGTAATACGATTGCTCTGCATGCAATGGGTTGTAAATAATACGATCACTCTTCAATCGGCCTCTATCTGCGCTGCTGAGGAAAAGTGCAAGGCCACAGTGGCATTCCTCATGGAAGATGTGGAAAAACAGTCAGTTACCTAGGATTACGTGCACAATAGACGTCAACATTTATTCACAGCAGCCGCAAATCTGCCATGTATAAGAGGGTGATTTCTTTTAGTTCTGGACAAAGTAATTACACGTATTGTCAAATCTATTATTTAAAAAGTTAAAACTACAGGGCTCTAGGTACCACCATCACTTTTGCAGACACTCTCTCTGACTTCCTAACCCCTCCCCCCCACCAACCACCACACACACGCACCCCGAGAAAAATGCACCCTCTCTCGTGTTCGAAATTCTGGGAAAATTACTGCACTTAGGGGTGCTGAAATAAATCTTGCAGGGGGGTGCACGTTGTGCTAGTTACGCCACTGTCTGGAAGATGGTCAAGGTTTAAACCATGGCACATACACATGGTAATTCTGGAAACATTTTGGTCACATCTCTTACACTATAAAAATGAGGCTATATATTAGATTCTAATATGTTAATTGTAATACTGAAATCAGTGAGGATAGCAAATCAATACATAGCAGTATACAAAAAGCCATTAACAAATATAATTGAGTTGTCAATACCATCAGCCCTGTTAACTGAGAATTGGCAATGCAAGTGGAATAAAAACCCAACTAAGCAACAGAAAACAAAATGTAATAACTTGATATGTGCACAAAGTGGGGGGACAGCATTTAGAAACAAAGGAGGGTAAACAGCAAGGGTGTAGTGGAGCAGGAACGCGCCGGAACCTCGTTCCGGCACTGCTTTTGTTAAGGGAAATAAATAAAAAATATTGTTGTAAAATTTTTCCTTAAAATAGCACGCTCTTATGCTTAGTCTCAAAAATATTATTGGTATTTCAAATAAATAATTTGAAATACCAATCATATTTTTTATATTTTTTATGACCTTATTACTTTTTCTTTGAATAAAGCTCATGTTGAGAATTTGCTTCCTAGTTTCTTAATTCAATTACTAATCAAAAACAACTATTATGGGAATTTTACTAGGAAATTATTTTATTTTAATTGCACATTTTCGGAGAAAACTCTTCTTCTTCAGGCTGTCTTTTTGTTGTCACTTATTACTTTTATTAATTTGAAATTAATAAAAGTAATAAGACGCTGTAATTTCGGTAGAAAGTGTTGATTAGGAGAATAATGATTACGTAATGTAATTACATTCTCTCTAAAAAATAATTGAGTCATCACTCATCAGGTTGGAACATATTGTGGAAGGGTGACGGTGGTACCTGGTAAGGAAGTAACATATTGGGTGGGTGGCGGGAGGGGTGACGGAAGTAGTTTTGTGCGTGGAATCCTACACAAAGTTTCTGTAAGTAATATTTCAATTAACAAATATTTAAATGTATTTTATGTTTTGATTCTGAAAACCCATGATAGTTTCTATGTGTGAAGTGATCCCCTGCTCACCCTCCCTATTTCCCCACTCCATTCTGCACCCCCCCCCCCAACAATACCACCAGTGTCAGAGCTTTCCAGCACTGCCCTGGTAAGCAGTGTGATTTTACAAACCTTTGGGAAATGCAATGAAAAACAAAACAATTGAATGAACACACATCACACGAACTGTGGCCACCAATGAACATCAAGTGATCATAGGCAAGAGAATAACATAAAACTAGGCCAACTGGGAAATGACAGTAGTGGTCTTGCCTTGGCATACAGCAAGGGGATAACAAGATATGCCCAACAGGGTAATACAATATACCCTTCACAGGACGGAGTGTAATAGCTACAAATCTATCTCATTCTTCTGTAGTACCAGTGGCACCTGACGTGCAGTGACACCCCCCCCCAACACACAAACACATATCAGTGGCTGTCCTAGGATTGCCTGCATGGGTTCTGTAAGCCACAGTATCTTAATAAGCATCATGCTTGTTTGTTTTCTGTTTGTTTTCTATTTCTTATGCTCACACAAAATGGAATATCAATTTTGAATTCTACTTACGAAACCAACTATGTTTTTTCTAAGGAAACACTCAACCGGGAGCATAGGACTTAAAGTAAAGATGCTCTCTCTATAGCAAGTGAAAGAAATCACATTTATGAGTGTGTCCTTATTTATGTCCACGCCCTCTATACGCGCATAATTTAATTATTAGATTCCTGTGTTTTTGACTACAATACAATGACACTATTTACATTATTAACCATGCCCTAAAGACAGGGTAAACGTTTTCCCCTCACAGCATGGAGCTAATCTTTTGCCACTCTGTTAAATTAAGACTAAGAAGTGTTGAGAAGTCATGAAATGATTCTATTGCCTTAGGGTATTGTTAATTGTCATGCAGTGGAAAAGTGAATGGAAAAGTGAATGACATGCAGTGGAAAAGTGAATGACTCTCGTGTGGTCAATTTTCTGTCAGAAAAGTTTTCAAAATACTAATAATGTTAAATAAAAAGTACAATGAAAATCATTGTATAATTCAAATATGCCAGATAAGATACATTAAAACATTTAAATTTCTGCTTGATAAAATAGAATAATTTTCTATCAAGAGAAACTGAAATTAATTATACTGGACGCATATGACCCACAAAAAAACTGAAGTTAGGTGCTACTGCCTAATGCCATTAGCAGTGTGCAATAAATGTTAAATGAAACTAGAATATTAATGACATCGTATGTCAAATGGTCCTTGCAGAAACATTTGTAGGTATCCCATCATTGAATGCTGACATTATTCTCTGTACTGTGTGGCTCTTCATTCCGATGTTCTGATATGGAAGATATGGCACTCACCTCGAACATAAACAGCCCTTTTATGGACACATTTCTGCAGGTTTTGTCTGCAGTTGCAGAGATGGGCCATCTCATCTCTCTCCTGTTGACTATGTGCCCATGATTAAGCTCTCTCAGGTTTCTTTTTTGTTTGTTTGTTTCAGGGTTTAATGACTGGTATGAGCAATTCTGAGGTCAATAAAAATATCCCTAATTTGAGCCACTTGTTCCAGGGAAGGGAGACAGCCAGTGGTGTAAGACAAGCACACCACCCATGCTTCCTCCAGAACCTTAAGCCAGGCTCACTCAGATGAAAGATCAGAAGCCAGTGCTTAGACTACTGTGCCACCAGAATGGATCTCCCATCACAGGTTGCTGTACTTATCCATCATCACAGTTGCAGGCAAACTATACAACAGGTGGGCATCTGACCTTTAAAAATTTGAAAGAATTTTATCAAATAAATACTTACCTCAAATCAGCAATTGAAAACCACATTTGTAGTTCTGCACATTATGTTCAACAAGTCACTTTTTCATTTTCAATAAACAATAACCCTTAAGAATCTAAAAAACTTCTTTACTAATTTTACTATTTACATTATTTTATTACATATTCATAAAAGTTTAATAATTATTAAAAAAAACAGATAAAAATAGGTTTAAAACTAACTGTGAATTTTAGCCTGCAAGTCAACCACATTTCCTTTGAACACCAAGTTTTCAACATCACTTTTGACCTGGAACTTTAACTATTAAAATGTTAGGTGTACAAATAAGTTTTAAAGCAATTTAAGACAACACAACATGTAATTTGAGAGAAAACAACGATACCCTTACCAATCAAAATATGTGCCGTCATTATTTATCACCTTCCGCCATCGATCGGGACTATATGTTGGGTGCTTCAAAACTTTCCAGCAAAGCGTCAATAACGTTTCCTTAACCGATTTCCCAACATGCGGCCTAGCATTGTAATGGAGTAATTTCACAGGATGCAATCCTTTGCCTGTGAATGGATGTTTCTGAAAGATTTCCTGATTCAATCGCAGCAACTGTTGCTTGTAGCGATTAAAAGTAACAGTTTGACCCTGTTCCAATAGTTCATAATAGAGCACACCCTTTATATCCCACCAGGTATGCAGCAGAACTTTCTTGGAGTGAATATTGCATTTCGGTGTCGAAGTCGTTGCTTCACTGGAGTCTACCCAGTGTTTCTTGCATTTGGGATTGTCGCACCATATCCACTTTTCATCACCTGCAATGATTTTCCACAGGAAAGACTTTCTGTGTTGTTTATTCAACAGATTCAAAGACTTCATGACATGCTTATCCTTGTCCCTCTGGCTCAGGTCATGTGGCACCCATTTCCTTTCCTTCTGAATCTTTCCCATTGCGCGTAAATGATTGGAAATGGTTTGCTGAGTTACCCCCAGTTTTCCAGTTAGTTCTTTTTGCGTTTGGCACAAATCTTCATCCAGCAATACATGCAGTTGCTCATGTGCAACCTTCTGTGGGGCGCAGCTATGTTCTTGATCGCTAATATCAAAATCACCTGCTTTAAACCATCTAAACCAAAACTCACACTTGTTTTTCGATACAATATTCTCCCCAAGAACAGAACAGATCGATGCACATGCTTTCGCAGCACTTTTTCCTTGATGAAATTTGTAACGAATGCAGTGTTGAATAAATGCATTATCACTTGCCATCTTTTATCTACCAATGTGCATGTACATTTGACTGTTGGGCAAACTTCTGTGTCACATTTTATACTCTGGACCAGTTAAGGTCACATGACAATAACACGGGAAATGTCGGATATGTAATTCAAGAGTATACATCACACAAAAAATGCTTTAAAACTTATTTGTACGCCTAATGCACAAAATATTAAAACTCATCAAGTTACTTAAACTAATAAGGAAAGTGTAAGTCATTATCACTAAATTGGCCCTCAATTCATTGGCTCTCACAAGGTGAACAGTTTTCAAATAACCCTTTATTCATCATCAGATCCAGACTGTTGCCTACATGCCACGAGTGATTCTCTTCCTAAAATAATTTAAACTTGTATGAATAAAAGATAAAAATAATGTAAATAGTAAAATTAACAGCAAAATTTTTAGATTCTTAAGAATTATTTATTGAAAATGAAACTTACAGCACATATGTAAGGAACAACAAATGCGTTTCTTGAATTGCTGTTTCTAGGTAAGTCTATTTTTGGTGAATTATTTTCACTAGAATACAGGACATTAAGATTAATAAAATTTTAATTTCGTATTTGACCTTTTTTTTTATTTAACTTTTTATTAATAACCCATAGGCTGGCTACATTATTGGGCAGGGTAGGGTTTTTGTGTGTGTGTGTGTGGTGCATACCATAAATTGTGTTTTCAGTGTAACTCACTTCTGTCATTCCAATTAAAGGCACACAGTCAGAAACAAGAATATTTTTAGCTTATAATATATTATGAACTGTAAAAATATACATATTTAAAAGAAGCATCTGGTAGAATCAAAGCACTTTTCTGTATGGCCGAACTTTTTTTAAGTTATGGCAACTGCAGTTAGGCGATATGATCCAAGGACACATTTTCCAGCTCAGTTTTACTGAATATATAGGCAACAAACTGGCTGCAAAATGGACTGGGATACCTTACAAGTTATGAAAGATCAATCCCACTCTATTATCTGGAAATTTACAAGACAGAAGGTGGCAACCTCAGTGACCATGTTGGATGGCAAATCAACCAGGCTTGGTTGCCAGTCCTGTGGAAGTAGTAAGATGCACTATTGTATAGATCGAAAATTTTAGAGGTAATGTACCTTAATAAATTTACCCTCTATAATTCCCGTTAAGTTGTTTCGGTACTGACGTAATTACAGGAAGTCAAGAAGTCATTAATTACTAGAATGAATAGATCAAATTATATAACAGCCTAGACATGCAGAAACAAATTGCTATTTTAGTCTTAACCTCAACACTTTTGATAATTATTTTGTTAGAATTTTAAAGCTCATTAACAATAACCAAATTTATTTTACATGAACTTTATTAAAATCAATGTGCAACACAAGGGAAGGGAAATCTGTCAACCAAACCATGTTACAGAAATACGTACAAAAATAATATATATATTTTTGGCATATAAATGCCATATTTAACT
This sequence comes from Macrothele yani, assembly GCA_039090855.1. NCBI lineage: Eukaryota > Metazoa > Arthropoda > Arachnida > Araneae > Macrothelidae > Macrothele > Macrothele yani. Next base: position 55,842,495 of record CM077006.1, on the reverse strand, counting down.
GTTGCTACATAGCTAAATTCTCAGAAAACTTAGAAATTTTGTCATCCTAGAGAAGGAATCACACCTACATCTCTTCATTTCTGTTCAGGCATGCTACCACCGCGCTACTGAGAAGAATATATTTTCGAATAACTGAATCCCAACAAGAATCAGATTGCTCTAGATGAGACATCCCATGCTTTCTATTCTAATCAAGCAATATATCTTTGCAAGGAATCACTAGTTTTTTAGACAATAACATACTCTGAGTGCTCACTGAACTATGACTATCTACCTAATACTTTGTGGGGACCCCTTTCACTCAGAGAATGCCCGCCACACGGTGTGGCATTCACTCTATGAGGTGTCCATACAGTTGTGTGAGAATTTGCAACCAAGCTGTTTGTATTGTGGTTCACAGTTCCTGTACAGAGTGGGACGGTGCATCCAACTGCTTCACCTGGAGTTCAACAGAAAACAACCCTGCGATGTTCAAGTGGGTTGGAATTAGGTGACTTTGGGTGACATTTGACATGTCTCATCGCAACACTGTGTTTGTTGAACTATTTCAGCACGAGGTAAGCTTGATGACACAATGCATTATCATTCTGGAAGAACCCATTTCCCTCTGGGTGAAGGTAGAGCATTGTGGGGTGCACATGGTCCACAAATAATCCTTGTTATAACCTGGTATTCACACATTGGTCCACATGCACCAGGGGGGTCCCAGTTCATGCTGGCTAAACATGCCCCACATCACACAATCACCCAGGTAGTTGACGCCATGCATGAAAGCTCCATAGCCTCGTGCTGTTGACACCAAATACAGACATGACCATTGGCAGAATGGAGTACATATCATGATTCATCAAAACATCACACTGCTTCCAATCTTCTGTCATCCAGTCTGCATCTGTTGGTACCAAGAATCAGTTACCTCGATGAAACATTGATAGGAGTGGGTGGCATATAGGGTATCTTTTCTTGTAGCCCACTTGTGCCAAAGTGCGACATATTTTCATATTGTATTAGTTGGTCCAACAACAACAGCAGAACTGACGCACTTATCGTTCACCTCTTGAACCCACCTTTTGCCACCCTTTACAGTTGTGTAGCTGGTTGGTTGTTTAGGCACCACTTCTGGCACACTTTAACCATGAAGGCCCTCAAACAATGCGTAAGTGTGCATGTTTTCAAAATGGACACACCAACCTTTCATGCACCCATAATTTGGCCTTTTGTAAACTTCAATAAATCCTTGGTTTTACCCATTATATTCATAATGTTGCTCTCACATCTCTTTAGCCTACATGCTGTGCCTTCCTTATCATCATCATGCCAGTATCAGGTGCAACTCACTTTGAATAGGGATGGTCTTAATTCACTGAGCACTCAGGGCAGATTAATGAATATGATGTTTAAAAACGTATAGCAGGCAAAAAAGCCTGTGATATTTTAAAAACAGAAATGGAATATTTAAGTGTTACTACGTAGCCAACTCCCTTTGTCCACCTTTTTCGATATAACAACAAATTTTAACTTAGTCATAAACATTGAAAATCTTAACAGTTCTCAGACATGCACACACACAAACTAACTTACCGATTAATAGTTTGGCCATATGTAATTTGAACAAATATCATCATAGTTTTCCTTATCCAATTGAATACACCTTTAAGCTCAAAGACCTCTCCAATCAGGTCATATATTGGCTCTGCTATAGAGTCTCTCTTGTCCTCTTTGCTAGGCATGACAATAAATTTTGTCTTAGTCAGAATTGTTCACTAATGAACAATGAAATTATAAACAATATAATACAATGTTTTTAACAAGAAATAAACTTCTAAAGTACAACATAATTTTTTTAGCAGAATCTGAGGTTACCAGTGTTTATATATAGTATTACGCTCTGTTCTATAAAAGTGAGAATTCCAGTAATGCTGAAAATGCAACAAAAAAAAAATTCAGTTTTGTACATCAAGAAGTACTTTTTAAGTTTTCTTTAGTTGAAAGAATAGGCTTAAGATAAGCAATGGCTTTAAGGATATTTAAAGTACTGCCTAACTAAAAGTGTTCTTTGTCAACAAACAATATGGAGTAAAGAAAAGCATTGAAAACAAGCCTTAATGGTCACCTAAGACCGGAAATGTCTGTAAAAAAATTTAAATACTTAAAGGAGGAGGAAGAGTAAGTGAATTCAACTAAAGGAGATGTAAAAATATCTTTGAGGAAAGCCAATACATTTAACTTTCTATGTAATTATTTATTCCCTAAAGGGTAGTTTCAGTGACATAGTCAAGAATAAACTAACAGACATAGTCAAGAATGTAATGTCATCAAAATGCTATACACACACACAAAAAAAAAAAAATCACTGGACACACAATTGAATTACCGATACAGTTGAATCTGTATATAATGAAGTTGAAGGGAAATTTAAAAACATCTGATGTATGTGAACTTCATTATAACAGGACAGATAAAGAAAGGGGCTATTTTTGGGTATAACATTATGCCAAAGTAAAACTAGTCAATCATAAACAGTTTATCAGTTAACGAAGATAAATAATACTTGTCATTGCCTGGAGAGCTTTTGGAAGAAATAGTATAAATTTCAAGAGCAATACGCCATTATGTCTCAAAAGAAAAGTGTTTGATCAATGCATTGTTCCAGTGCTTACATATGGTGCAGAGACATGGAGCTTAACTAAAAGAGACATACAAAGACTGCAGACAACTCAAAGCAGCATGGAGAGATGCATGCTTGGTGTAACCAGGAGAGATAAGAAGAGGGACTCATGGATCAGAAAAATGACAAGAGTAGAAGATATCATGATCAGAGTAAAATCCCTGAAATGGCAATGGGCTGGACATATTGCCAGAAGGACAGACCATCGACGGACAGCTGAAATTTTAGACTGGATTCTAAGGGATAGGAAAAGACCCAGAAAAAGACCACATGTGAGATGGGTGGATGAAATTCGAAAGTATGCGGGAGTAAAATAGAGGAAACTAGCACAAGGCAGACCGTTGTGGAAGAAACTTGAGGAGACCTTTGTCCAGCAGTGGATTGATATTGGTTGACAATGATGATGAATTGAAAACTATAACTAGCAAAATAATGTGAGTGAGATCTGCAATAAGCAAACATTTTTGAAATTTCACCTGGTAAATATTATGCCCAATATATGAGGCAATTCTTGCTTGCTTTATGCTTATCATCATTGCTTTTTTTTTAAATGTTTTTCAACTTGCTCTGACCTGGTAGATAACATGTTTCCAGATGCAAAATGAATTCTAAGATTTAAACAAAGATTGTGTAACTGAAAGGTGGCGTAGGAAGGGAATAAATGTTTGGCAAACACGGGCAGGAGGAGGTGGAAGGTGGTAAAAAAGCAACTGAAACATTCTTGTTTTCATGCATACTAACCTATCCGTAAGGGGAATCCCAACAACAGGTGATGGATGAATGGGACTTATTTTGTTTACTGATAATCATGCTAAACTTTAATATATATATTTTCTCCAGAAATAATTTTTTGTAATATGCAGTTAAAATACAAGAAAAAATATTATTAAATCCAAGGGATCTATAAAAACTTTAGTTTACGCGAAACTTCATATTATGCATGCACATTATGCATGGGTTCGACTGTATTTGACTTGTGTTCAACAATTAAAATTGTGTTTAAGAAATTTTATTTTATAAATCATACACAGTACAGAGTGAATGAAAATTATTAATAGCACAAGGATTCAAGGTAAATAAAACAAACACAATAAAGAAGAAAATGCTTAAGTAGGTACATCAGACCAAGTTGTCGAATCCTCGTGACATTACAACAGCTAGGAAATATCATATAGGTAAAATGAATATTTCTGAAGCACTGTTAAATAACACACCATTCTGGATCACATACACAAGTAGTTAACGTTTTTTTAAATTTCTGTTTGGAGGTTTTATGACCACTAAAAGCAACTATGCACTATAAGCAGTCACCCTTCCTTAATTTAAGGCCACTAGTTCCAGGGAAGGAAGAGAGCCAGTGCCATTGGACAAATACCACATTCATGCCTAACTGGGATTTGAACCCCGACCTATCTCAGGCAAATGGCCAGAAGCCAGCATTTAGACCACTGTGCCATGGTGGTAGCATAATTAACAATTTAAAGGTTAAGAGATGAACAATGATATCTATGAAACGATAAATACTATTCCATGAAACGGAAGTCACCGCTCTTCTCACATTTTTATAAGTGAGTCACGAAAAAATTTATCATCAGCCGCCACTGGGAATTGAACCCAGGGTCTTCCAGTTATGCGCCGGACATGCTTTCACTACACCACAGTGGCCTCGAATTCCTCCAGACTAACATACCACTAACTGCCAAACCACATGGCAGGTTGCTTCTTGGAGCTCCACACAATGCTGGGGATTTACCAAGATGGTAAGCAGCAACCATGAATCCCTAGCATTGTGTGGGGCTCCAAGAAGCAACCTGCCATGTGGTTTGGCAGTTAGTGGTATGTTAGTCTGGAGGAATTCGAGGCCACTGTGGTGTAGTGAAAGCATGTCCGGCACGTAACTGGAAGACCCTGGGTTCGATTCCCAGTGGCGGCCAATGAGAACTTTTCCGTGACTCATTTATAAAAACGTGGAAAGACCGATGACTTCTGTTTGACGTTCCTGGTCCAAGGCACGTGTCTGTATTAATTATTCATTCGCCTCCTAGTTATTTGTTCAGTTGCTGCTTACCATCTTTGGTGAATCCTCAGCATTGTGCGAGGCTCCAAGAAGCAACCTGCCAAGTGGTTGGCAGTTAGTCGCATGTGAGTCTGGAGGAATTCGAGGCCGCTGTTGTGCAGTGGTAGCATGTCCGGCGCGTATCTGGAAGACCCTGGGTTCGATTCCCGGAGGTGGCAGATGAGAATTTTTCTGTGACTCACTTATAAACATGGAAAGAGTGATGAGTTCTGTTTGATGTTTCTGGTCTACATCACTTGTCTGTATTAATTACTACTCCATCTCTGAAGAGTGAGACATCTGTCAATTTAATGAAATCCATCTAAGTGAAACATCACACCATTCAGCTGGCATGGAAAACCACTTTATTTCCTAATGATAAGTTGTTGGGTCAGTTTATACAACAGGTTGTAGAAGAGCTGAATGAATCATCATCATTCAATTTCTTTGATTAGTAGTCACAGCAAAATTTACAAGAGCGCACGGAGTAGGAACCTTAGAAATGCAGACAAAATATCAGCTGAGTGAAGAACAGCATGCAATGCAGATTTTTACAATAACACATTCGCTTGTTGTTTTCTAATTAGTTTCATAAAAGTAACCAATGTTTATCTATATGCTTGTGATTTCTGACAGGATGTTCACTAAAGGTCAAGTAGAAAGCTGCTCAAAGTAGGAGTTATCATACAGCGAAATATAATTTTTTTATGTTTGTTTACTGATAATGAAGTTACTTCTGGAATATGAGACACGCACAAATTACCCACACTTTCATTTTTAATTTATTGTGTGCAGTGAGGAAAGAAATTGACTGTGGTTCTAACAGCAGAAATAAATAAATCTGTTGTTTCAGTATCAACAGTTTCCTGTATCCTGATTATTTGGCGTTAATTTCTTAAAGTGTTGTTCACAGTTCACAATAAAATTAGTCAACTTAGAATGGCTAGCAATGGCCATAGTAAGCCCCTTTCAGTCGCTGTTTCACCTTCTGAAGAATAACTGATATTTTATGGTAATACTGTTCAGCTTTAACTCTTTATAGGATAGCTTTATTAGTTGTCTTGTTGGTCAACATGATTTTTAACATCTTCCAAAGGCACCCCACACTTCAAAAGTTTAGACTTTTTTTACTGACTCTGCAAAACTGGTAAGATGCATTACTCAAAAGCTTCAATTTAAAGTTATAAGTTTAGGGTCTGCTCATAAAGAATTGTTATAATCTAATACATTGCTTTCTCTCAACTGGTTTAATTTTGCCTTTAATTCCTTTTTGATTATATTTATTCAGTAAAGAAGTATTTTTGTAGATAATGAAAGCAATCCACCTGTTTGGTCAGCAGTTTTTTACAACAGATATTTATAGGCACTTTGGCTGTAAAGATGCACACAGTGTTTGGACTTTTGACATTTAATTTAAGTTTCATTTCTGGATTTGTTACTCCCATTTCTCTAACCAGTGTTCATTGAAGGTAATTTTGGGATATGGCCAACAGTAAATGCCATCAGTGTATCAAGCAATTTAATCAGAATGTCAAATAATTTGCAGAAACACCATTTAAGTTGATACCCTCTTCCTGTCATCAAGGGGATTCTGTGTTGTTCATCATCACCAATCATCTTCGTTCCACTGCTGGATGAAGTTCTCCCAAATTCCACAAATCCCTGTCTTTTAAGAAATTATCTTTGATTAGGAGTATCACATACTCTAAGTGAAATAAAAATTGCAATGCCCATTTAAGCCGAAATACTGGTTTATGTCTTAATAATATCTGTGCATGCAGATTGCTGTATGCTGATGACACAGCCCTGTTGGTGGAGAGAAAAAGTAAGTTGCCCAGGCATACAATGTTTGTGTGAAATTCAAACTGAGTATAAATAAGGGAAACCCCAAAGTTATAGTTTCTGAATGAGGAACTCTTAGTACTACTGCAAGACCAGTCTTTAATGGTACAGAGATAGATCAGGCAAATGAAATTTCATATTTTGGAAGCATGTTTAACATAGAAAACAGATTAGATGGTGACATTATGCAGAAGCTTTGTGCAGATGGCAACATGAAACAACTTCTCATCGAATGCCAATGTCTTTGGTACCCACCAATGCACATATACTTTTCTCAACAGCAAGTGGTAATAGATGATCCCCCCATCCCCCACTATCAACACTGATGTTGTTGACTATTGCAGCTATATAACATACTAGTACTTTTACCTTCCTGTTTTTCACAATAACCTGTTGGGCACGATCAATGTTCACTTCAGTCACAGTAGTAGCCAACACATTTCCATGTGGTTCCTTTGCTGCTACTCCTTGACCCTCAGAAAACTTGTTGTACCAATTGTAGATGCCTACCTTTGACAGAATTTTATCCCCATACTGTGCACATGCAGACTTCAAAAAATTACAGCTGGTTTCACCTTCTCTTTCACAAGAAATTTCATATAACAATACTGTTCCACACTAACCGATAACTCTGCAGACTCCATATATGCTTCTCACAGTGCATCTCATAAGCACTGTGTGGATGAAAAAACTACTTGCAGGAAGAGAAGGCTCACACGTGTTTACCATACAGATTCTGTGACAATCAATACAGAACTTGGGGACTTGCAATTAACAGTCCAGGTCAACCTTGAACCATTATCATAGATTAAAAAGTTTTGGCTTTACATTTTTATTTTGTCATTGTTGCAGGTAGCTGTCCGTACTTCAAGATATAGCTGAGTGGTGTTATAATCATAAAAGTGAGTACTAGTAATTTGGCCCCTGCCTAATATAGTAATATTTACCAAACAGCATCAAAGAAATGACATCATGCAGCAACTGGCAAACTTCAATGTTCACAGGTACAATTTTGGCAATATCATCTTTTTGCTACAGAACCACTGAAAACACATTTTGGCAATTTTACTATACTTGTAGCCTCATCATAGCATACATACTATTTAAAAATTTAAATGAATGAACTTCCATGAGTCCTTCAAAGTGTGACATATTATTATCAAAATAAAAAAAAAAATAGTTACAGCATTTATTCTGGAATTTCACAGCACAGACATAAAAAAATCAGAAAAGTAAATTTACAAAGAATGAATGACATTTCACTGTAATGTATGAACATACCTGTCAGTATCATCCAGAAACAATAGCTCATCATCACATGCATCATCTACTGCTCCAAAAGGAGAATGAAACCTGTAAAATGGAGTTTTATTTGATAAATAACAAATCATACATGAAAAATTTAAGGTTGCTAAATACACTCATGGTCTATAACATAATGACCATCTACCTAGTAATGTGTTGGGCCAACTTCAGCCATGATGGCTGCTTGCACTTAGAATGGCAGAAATCCACTAGACCATGGTAAGTGTCCTCACGTATTCTGTACTAAATGGACAGAATAACATGCTTGAGTTCAGTGATGGAGCAAGACACCAGTGTGGACTAGTAAATGCCACATTCTGCTGCATCCCATGAATGCTTAATGGTATTAATGAGAATTTGGAAGCCAGGGCATATGCAAAATGCTCTGGCATGATCCTTAAACCATTCCTGCACAATGTGGGCTTCATGGCATGGAGTGTTGCCTTGTTGAAGGAGCCCAGTGTCATCTGGACACATGGCCACCAAGTAGGGCAACACTTCATTTGAAACAATGCCTAGATAGAATCTGGAGGTTCAACGAGGATGAGGAAAGAGACCCAATTACATCTATGAGAAAAATCACCACACCATGGCACTGCTGAAGAAGTAACATTTCCATCCAACTATACAGTCTGGTTACAGATGTTTACCCATATGGGCCTGCTCATTGGCATATTGGTGCTGAAGCCTTAGCTTATCAGATCTAGCAACACTTTTCTAGTATTCCAATGTCCAGACACAGTGATCCTGTGCCAACTACACTCACAGCTGTTAATGACAGACAGCAAGTAAATGCGAGCACATGAATGGGTCATCTACTCCTTAGGCAAATCTGCAAGAACTCCTGCTGAATTTTGTGCTTGGAAATGTTGCTCTATGCAAGCTGATAGCAGTTTGCCACCATTACTTGAGGGATCATGAGCTATCTGTTGTCCTGGATATCATCTGCCAACTGGTGTTTATCCTATCAACCACTGGTGGTCTCTTTATTCCAGCACAATAGACAGATGCACATCCTTCTTCAGACCATTCCTGCCACACTTCACTAAGGTGGCACTCGAACAGTCAATGCCTGCAATGTCTGAGATTTTGAACCTGAAATTCTTCACACCAATAATAATCATTCCCTGTTTAAACTCCAAGTCCTTCCCTTTCCCAAATGAACAGGCTATGTACTGGCAAATCGAAACACCCTGCCTGTGCCATCTACATACACTACCCTACCATTAATATCCAAACAGCCCTCTACTGTTAGTGAATTTGGTCCTATGCAAACACCACATAACAGGCTCAATTATATTAGTTAATATTTAAACATATATTTAATAAAATATATTAGTACACAGCAACTATAGTACCTAATATTTATTTTTAAATATGTGCTCATATGGGTTTTGATGAGACAACAGCACTACTGTGAATGCAAGATGTCTCGATACACATAGTTGACTGATTTTCAGGGCAGATTGATAATACACTGCTACATAAATAACTGCTAAGTTTGTGGCATTTCAGTGGCAGGTCAATGGTTGGTGATGTGATATGCAACTGTGGCCGAATCTGCAGAGAAACTACCTGGTAAATTTCCGAAGATAATAGAAAAGGACAAAAGGTCTCTGCAGAGGACTGTCTGCCCAGAATGAGAATCAACATTGTTTCAAATCATGCAAATCCTATATGAGACTATTGGGACTGATATCAGCACCCACATAATGTGCAAGATGCTGCATGATGCTGGTTACCACAGCAGAGCAGTCATTCACAAGCCACTAATCACCTCTACTAATGCCACACACCAAATAGTGTGGTGTAAGGAATATCCATCATGGACTGTATACCAAAGGGAAACTGTGCTTTTGACTGATGAGTCACAGTACACAGTCTCTAACTAATAACAAGGAACTATAAACCAATTACACTTAAAATAGTATAACTATATTAGTCATGAATAAAATACGGGATTACACCATATAATACAAATTTTGAAGATGACAATCCGTTTTTTGGTGTAAAAATGACAAGGATGGTAAGTCAAATAATATCCGAAAACTTGAAAATTTCGTCGTCCTGGAGCGGGAATCAAATCTGCGTCTCCCAGATAGTGCCTGGGTATGCTAACCACTACACTAAATCTCATGTTTCCGATTTGGTCGTTCTGGTTGGTGTAGTGGTTAACATACCCGGGCACTATCTGGGAGACGTGGGTTCGATTCCCGCTCCAGGACGACGAAATTTTAAAGTTTTCGGATATTATCTGACTTATTATCCTTGTCATATTTACACCAAAAAATGGATTGTCGTCTTCAAAATATGAACTACATTGGTAATCCGAATTTCTTAGCGAAGTTACAAATCGAAGTTTCCAAGCCTTTGCACATGAACCAGATGGCTTTTTCAAGAAAGGTAGGCAGCAAACTGAATAATACAATGCTCCAACAATTTCAACATGATGACTTGACTTGACGATAAATGAACAGATGCTAAGTAATTATTCACTCAAAGGCTCAAGGCATCATGTTCATTTAGCACGCGGAGTCATGAAAGGAAAACAAAGGCAAAAGAAGAATTGGTTCGCTAAAGTTGCCATAAGTTTCGAACCAGTTCTTCAAATAGTGAATGCCTTTTATTTTTCTTCCATGATTCCACGTGCTAAACGAACATGACGCCTTGAGTCTTTGAATGAATAATTACTTAGCATCTATTCATTTATTGTCAAGTCACCACATTCAAATTGTTGAAGCATTCTATTATTCAGTTTGCTGTCTAACTTCCTTGAAAAAGCCATCTGGTTGCTTGGAAACTTTAATTTGTAATCTAAGCCAAGAAATTTGGATTACTAATATAGTTATACTATTTTAAGTACACAGTCTCATTGTCATTTGTGTGAATGCCAAGAGAAATGTACCTTCCAAACTGGATTATTTTAACAATAAAGTTTTGTGGAGGTAGTGTGATGTATGGAGCTGTTTATCCTGGATTGTTCCATGCCCATTAGTCATTTTGGAAAAAATCGTGAATGCTGAGCTCTACCTAGACGTCCTGGACAATTACGCATAACTGCCAACATTGGCAAGAACCTTGTAAGTAGTAACTAGTATTACTGTGCGGAACACATTAACGCTTTCTCTTCCAAAACAATCCATCTCTTTGTGAAAGAAATACACGCCAAAACAAAACGTTACATCAAACAAGGACACTAATGAAACAAACTTAACACATGAGAAACACAAAGTTGAATCCCTCAGCAAGGGCATGATAGGTAACATCGCGAGATTTAAGTTCGAAACTTCCACCAGTAAAAATCAGTCAGATGCTTCAGAATTTCACAATGCTTGGCAGACAGGAAATCCTAAATTTGTAAAAAATGCAATAATTTTTACAAATTATAATTTTCCAACTTCGTTACCCCCATTTTCAGGAATTTCCTTCCCCTTATCAAACTTAAATGCGGGTATTTAACATTGCAGGAGAGTGGGAAAATTACGAGGAGGGGTGCGATTATGGGAGAAATCTTTGTTCCGTTCAACTTCCGGTTTTGAAAATTTCCCTGCCTATTTTCAAGCTGAAATAAAAATATTGACACAGCAAAATGTTATTTAATAATAATACTGGACAAAGGTAACATCGCGAGAAAAAGGAATTATGATTACGAAAAAATCTGAACTCCATCGACCTTCCGTTTTAGAAAGTTTCCTAAAGATGGAATTCCGTCCTCCGACAAACATCCCCCCCCCTCCAATTTCTATTCAATTGTTTGTTGATCTCATAAACGACAAAAATAACAACGGAAATGATGGAATTCCTCAAATTCGCGAAATAATCTTATGCCTGAAGATTACAGGGAAATTTTCGCAGCATCTAACTTCCATATATAACTAGGTTAGTCACAACTAACCATTTGGTTTGCATGGCTATATTATACATTAATAGTTGTATGACTATTGTTATTACTGTTACACACGTTATCAATGTCTTCAAGTCGAGTGCTCAATTCCTCGTAATTCTTGCTATAATATAATTATTCAAAGATGTAGGATTTAAAATATTTCAACAATTATAAATTGTTCCAAAATGAATACACTGTGGAAGGCCCATTCCTCAATCAGTAGAATGATGCACCATGTAGCATTGCTGGCATTGCTACAGATTGGACTGGCCAACCCAGAGTCCTGACCTGAAACCTATAGAGAATCTCTGGGATGAAGGATTGCCAGGTGTGTGGAAGAAGAGATGAACAAAGATGAGCTAGTCATTTCACTGAAGTTCAAACAGTGGAACATAGCGGAGAACATATATATATATATATATATATAAAAAAAAAATGGTGAAGAGTATTCCGCAAAGGCTAGAAGCCATCATAAGTGCAAAAGGTTTCAGCACACAATATTAAACGTTCTGTAAATAAAGTTTTGATCAGAGTTAAATCCCTGAAATGGCCCAAGGGACAGGAAAAGACCCAGAAGAAGACCACATGGGAGATGGGTGGATGAAATTCGAAAGGTTGCAGGGGTGACATGGAGGAGACTGGCACAAGACAGATCGTTGTGGAGGAAACTTGGGGAGACCTTCGTCCAGCAGTGGATTGATAATGGTTGACAATGATGATGATGATGAAATAAAGTTTATTTGTATACATGCTGGTTTGTCTGGATATTAATGGTAGGGCTGTGCATATTCCATGCCAGTCAGTGACATTAGCGCTACATGCTGTGGGAAGAGTCCATTTGTGCAGATGAATGGTCACAATGATCTGGTCCATGACTGTACAGGTTTGTGTAATGAGTCATAATTTACATGCTTTATGGCAGGGTGAATCTACAAAAAGTTACTGCAAAAATATTAGTAAACATCAATTAAAACAGCTAATATTTATTTTTAAATATCTGCAGGGACTGAGTAAATGAAACTGATGTGGAATACACCCTACTACAACATGCAATAAAGAATTATGGCAATTTCTGCCTAAAAGTATTTATACACACACACACACTGCTAGCCACCAAAAATGCAACACCGAGAAGGACACAAGACAGCAAAGCCAGATTTACTGGGCACATAACAACAGATACAAAGATGAAACGATTGAGCTTACAGGCCCGTGCGACTTGTGGAACATGCAGACATCCATAGTTCGTGTGGCCCCCATGGCTGGCAATAATGGCCGTTACATGCCGTGGCATCGAACGAAAGAGGCTTTGGATGTGGGCTTGGGGTATGTCAGTCCAGGCTGCTTCCACACGTTGCCACAGTTCATCAGGCGTAGCCGCAGGTGGTGCTTGCCGGGCCACTCAGTTGCCGATTAGCGACCAGACGTGTTCGATGGGCGACATATCGAGAGAACAGGCAGGCTACGGCAGCAGTGACACCTGGTGGGCCGTGAAGAATTGTTGCACGATGCGTGCCACATGCGGGCGCGCCTTGTCCTCTTGAAACGAGGCCGCTGGCAGGTCCTGCAGGTAAGGGAAGACTACAGGCTCCAAAACGTCAGAGATGTAGCAGTGGCTGCTGAGTGTACCGGCGATGCATTCCAGTGGGGTGCGGGTGTCATATCCAATTGCGCCCCAAACCATAGCACCAGGCGAAGGACCGGTATGGCGATGCATAATTTAGGCGTCATACAGCCTCTCACCGCAGTGCCGCCATCCGCGGATCCGACCATCGTGGTGTTGCAGGCAGAAGCGGGATTCGTCGGAGAAGACAATGTCGTGCCATTCCGTAGTCCAGGTGAGGCGTTCAACGGCCCACTGCCGCCGCACTTGCACCGGTGGTGTAACGTCAATGGTAATCGGAGCAATGGTCGCCGTGCGACAAGTCCCAGCTCCTGCAGACGACATCGAACGATACGTGCTGACACAGGTTGTTGCGCAACACACCCTAATTCCTGCGCTAATGTTCGTGATGTGGTGGTGCGAGCCATCAATGCCCGTTGCACAACATGCCGGTCCTCTCATTCGGTGGTGTGCCGCTGCTGCAGCAATCACTCATGTCGGTCAGTCCGTCCCTCCTGCACCCACCGAATCCATACTCGCCTCACTGTGGCTGGATGTCGTCCCACACAGACGCCGATGTCTTGGTATGATAAACCACTGTCGCAATAAGCCACTATTCATCCTCTGTCAAACTCCGAAACGTGCTGAAATGACTGCCATATTCTGCGATGAGGCATCAGGAAGCTTCCCACGCACAGGTCCGGCAGCACAACACACTTCCACTACTTACACCCCGCCTTCTGTACACCCTTCTTATAGTGCTTCTTGGTGGTGTGCCGGGCGCACATGATTTGCATATGCCCTGCAATGCTAATCGTTTGCATGTCCTCTCGCGGGCGACGCATGCTGCGAATTTCAGGCCAATCGAATGCTTCCTTCTTGGTGTTGCATTTTGGGTGGCCAGCAGTGTACATACATACATATCACTAAGCTGTTCTCTGAGATTCAGAGGTTAACTCCACAAAGAAATACAAACTACCAGATAAATTTTTAACTGATTATTTACTTACTGTTGCCATATCATACTTCTTCATTTAGAGCGATCTTGACATACAACTTGAGCTTCACTGACTTCCATCACACGACGTAAACACAATACCTTCTATATTTCATACTCATAATCTTTTTCTCATGCAGACTGCTGAATCTGATCCTCCCATGATTTCCTTGGCCTTCCTCTGCCTTTCCTTCCTGCCATTTGGAATAAAAAAATTCTTAGCAAGCATCTCATCACTTATTTTTTCAACATGGCCAAACCACCTAAGAATATTAGTCCCCACCTTGCTAACAACATTTTGTTTCACATTACACAACTGCAACACATCTTCATTCCTCACACAACCAGAACGTTTCTTGTCACAAACCCCCTATAAGCAATGCATTTCTCCAGCACCCAAATGACTCCTATGTTTTTTCTGTAGTACCCAGGTTTCACTGCCATACATCAGAGTAGGGACAATTACACTCTCATACACAGCCATCATGTGCTAAAAGTATTTTCTGGTGAACTAAAAGTATTCCAGGCGATCTTATTGAGAGATCCTCTGGGTGCTTCCATGGGAACAATGGCACACAGAACAGCAAAAGGGCCTTTGTGAATCTTGGAGAGGTGCCAGCTAGTTCTGTGTGACATTGGTGAAAAGAACCCAACTCACTGGATTTTGTTCCAGAATCCTTAGGTTGAATAACCAACTCGAACCATCAGCTGTGGGCTAACCCCCCACACTTACCTGATTAAAAAGACACAAAGAATTACTATTCCGGCCCAAAAGTATTTTCTTTGTTGACCAAAATTTAATTCGATTTAAATGATGTAATTTATTATAAAGGATCACCTTGTTTCAGTATACTGTCTAATGATGGAAATGTTATAAATGACAAATTCAGTATCAATGCAATAGTAATCAGGAGTTCTGACTTTTTTTATTATGCATTTTAAACATAATGAAGTCTAGACATCTTATGTACAAACAATTTCATCATAATGTATCCTTCTAAACTCATGAAAGGTAAGGGAGTGGAATGTGCAATCTGAACACTTTTAACTCTAGATAGAACACAACAATACAACCTCATATCACACACATGAAGTGTAGCAGTTAAGAGCAATAATTCTCCTTGCTGTCAATTTGTGTCAGTCCACTGCTTGGCATAAACTTCCCCATTTTTTCCAACTTGTCTTTGTTTCATACTCTCAACATCTGAACTCTCCATGAAAATATCTTCATCTTACACCTTTTCTGATCCACTTGATCTGATCCCTATTTTGCCATTTCTTTGGTCTAATATCTATCTTTTTCTGAGAAAACAGAGTTATTTTTTACAGAAAATAAATTCCAGGACTTTTCCAGGAGTTCAAATTTTTGCTGGAATCATAATGCTTTGTTTTATATTCTGCAAACTGGAATGAAATTTACTATGCATTTATAATTATGAAATCCTATGGGTTCCACTATTACAGAGTTCCTTGAGTGTGTGTTAAATCTTCATGAAGTGGCAAAATCTCCATGTATAAAAATTGCTCTGTTAAAACTTATATGAAGCAATCTGGACCCTAACACAAGGACAATAATACAAAACAATTAAGCCATGGCACTGAAGATTATCTATTCCATAGTCATCTTTTCTCATGCACATTGATGGTAGGGAGGCCAGATATCAATCTTCTTCAGTGAGGAAAGCATGTTCTAGAAGGAATGGCCATCTTAGACCCACAGAAAGGTGTCTACATGCTCTTGTAACTCCAACTGCACACAACTGCTATGCCACAAACCATTTATGGCACTCAAACATCTTTCACTGTTATGCCACAAACCATTTATGACTCTCAAACATCTTTCACTGTTATGCCACAAACCATTTATGACACTCAAACATCTTCACACCAGCATCAGATGAAATGAAAGAAATGACATCACATCTCAACACTCTGTGGAAGCAAGTGATGTCACCAGGAACAGATGCTACAGGGAGCTTGAACAAAGTGATACAATCAATCATTGTTGTTTTTTTGTTTTCCATTGCAAAGAAGAAAAAAATTCCAGAACTATTCCAGGACCTTTCACAAAAATATAATCAAGGACTTTCCACACCTGGTGGAGAAAAGAGAAATCAAATTTCATGGGCTTTTGCAGGATTCACAGGGCCTTGCAAACCCTGGGAGTAGATGATTTTCCCATTTCTATTTCATTAATTTATGTGAAGTGATGCATATTTTATTTTGGTTTTTACCTCATACAAGCATTTTCCTTCTAAGGTATTTCCCAGCATAATCTGTTTCATCTTTTTTCTACATTACATGAGAGTCTTCTTAGATGATTCTGCTTATAAGTCAGGTCAACTTTAAAATAATTGCACAATCTGAGTTCAGAATAATGTGAACCAAGTCTGCTTCTATCTCCTTTAATGAATTTGTACTATGAAAGGACCCAAACATATGCAGTCAGTATTCTCATTAGTAAATTACTGCAATAAAAATTGGAATTTAAAGACCCTACATCATATTACTATCATTGTTATCATGTCATCGCTGATTAGAGCAATATTCTACACCATTATAAAAAAAAAAAGTTAAAAAAAAATCTCGATTATATTTAAATCCAAAATGGTCTAACAAAGTGTGATTCTGAAAGTCAACCTTTTAGAGATGCCATCAAATTATTTTCTAAATACTTAGTTGCAGCTAAAAATATGAACTTCATTTTTCTAGTCAAGGTAATCTACCATAGTGCAAATGTCAAGAATTATAGTGTGACATCTCTAATCTTGTGGAATTAACTTCTTTACGGGTCTTATAGAGGTTAACGTTATTTTTAATACACCACAATATGAATATTCAAGAAATGCATATATCGTATTAAATACGTTTATTTCTTATGGTGTAATAATCACAGAGATTCGCCATGCTTTTGCACTCCACTGGGAGGCTTCTTCAAGACAATGGTAGACATAAAAATGCAGGGAATTGCAACAGATAAGGAACAAAGATGATTTTTGAAAGTAACCTGGGTGATATCACCAGCGTATTTCGTGAAATGTTTTTAGCACGTAATTACACGGTGCGCTGCAACATGTTCCCGTCTTTTAATAACGCATGCCAAACCATTGGCAGTTCAGTAGAGATCATGTCATTGCACGCTACTTTGCTGAAGAGGATTTCGACAGTTTCCCTGATGGCAGTCTCTTTAAACTTAGTGTAAGGGGCAATTCTTCTAATATTATTCCATATTGGAGTGGCCGATGAATGCATGACTTCTCTGGTGAGGGCTGTATTCTGCATGTCCTGGTTGACACTTCGCACATGTTCTTTACATCTAGTGTCCAAGGATTCCTTTGTCATTCCGATATATATCTTTTCCGTGTTGTCAGGATATACCAACGGTATAGCGTACACACCCGCCTTTTCTTTTTCACACTGTCTCTCCTTGCAGCTTGATACTATATGTGATAATGGGGTCAGGGACTTCATTGCTATTAATATTTTGTATTTACGTAACAAATTCTTTAACCAATATGCAAAGCCTGGGATATATGAGATGGATCCTGCCTGGGATATATGACGACCCCATTGTCACATATACATGTAGTATCAAGCTGCAAGGAGAGACAGTGTGAAAAAGAAAAGGCGGGTGTGTAGGATATACCATTGGTATATCCTGACAACATGGAAAAGATATATATTGGAATAACAAAGCAATCCTTGGACACTAGATGTAAAGAACACGTGCGAAGTGTCAACCAGGACATGCAGAATACAACCCTCACCAGAGAAGTCATGCATTCATCGGTCACTCCAGTATGAAATAATATTAGAAGAATTGCCCCTTACACTAACTTTAAAGAGACTGCCATCAGGTAAACTGTTGAAATCCTTTTCAACAAAGTAGCGTGCAATGACATGATCTCTACTGAACTACCAATGGTTTGGCATGTGTTATTAAAAGACGGGAATACGTTGCCGTGCACCGTGTAATTAAGTGCTAAAAACATTTCATGAAATACGCTGGTGATATCACCCACATTACTTTCAAAAATCATCTTTGTTCCTCATCTGTTGTAATTCCCGGCATTTTTATGTCTACCGTTGCCTTGAAAAAGTCTCCCAGTGGAGTGCGGAAGCTTGGTGAATCTCTGTGATTACTACACCATAAGAAATAAACGGATTTAATATGCTATATGTGTTTCTTGAATATACTTATAGAGGTTATTATTCAAAAAAGTTGGTGGTCAAATTTTCGAACTAAAGCCTAGTTTGTCATCAGGACTACGTCACTGGAGTAGTTGCTGTCACTCAGTTGGAAGTGTCCAACCGCAATTATCTTTAATTGTGGTACTTCTTCTTTTGGTATTTCAATCCCTTCTTCTAGTTTCCTCTTTACTAAGTTTGACTGGTGAGCGATTATTCTTACTGAGTCCCAATTTATGGAGTGTCCACTTGCTTGTATATGTCTATCTAGCCCTGTTTTGTTACTAATGTTCCTAATCTTTTTCAAGATCCTAGGTTTCTTAATTATATCAAGAGTCTATACAATCATTCTAACTGGATGATGTGCTAATTCTAAATACTGTCTTCATATAGTGTTTTTTCTGTTCAGAAGATGTTAATACATTGTTACCAACCCTGTGGCAAATTAAAAGAATTAAGAACTGTTAAATATTTGTCTGGTGAAATTCAGCTGTTATGCAATGGCATATGGGCAAACCTGAAAGCAAGGGGCACATGAACCCAACAGCCACCCTGCCAAAGTGGGTAAAAGCTTTTGGCCATTATAGCATTTTGAGACAAACCCCTTTCACCAACTGCCAATGCTGAGGGTAAGAGAATTCCTTTAAGGCTGCCAGACATAAACAAGTGGCAAATTCAGTTAAAAGTTTTCAGTCATAAAGAGATGAAAGTGCCCATTTCAAGTGCTTACTCTGTGTTTTAGAATTTGCCACTCTGTTAAAAGCAAAGCAATAAGTCTGCAATTCAATTCACCTGGGGTTTTTGGGGGGGGGGGAGAAGAAGTGCGATATCCAACTCTGCTACAATTTATTCCCTCTGCTGATGATAATGAAGACAGATAGCGAAAGCCAAAAAGTCTGAGAGAGATGGACACTGAAGTGTAATAATACAGGTGATCACAGCATGTAATTTCTATCTGATTGTGTACAGAAACATAACTGAAATTAAAAGAGGCCAGCTACTATTAAGAACGGCAGTAGTCTAGAAGGTCAAAATACTTTCCCTGAAGTTCCCCTCCCCTTCTAGTGGGAGTGCGAACTCTTGACAATTTGCAAGTGTGTGTATGTGTGCATATGCTACTACCATAAGTTTCCTTCAGGACAGCTACTTTTATGAACTGAGAGTAAAGTTTCTTTGTCATTAGTGACTAACAAAACCCTCATATAAATTTGGTATTGAGATATTTTATAATATTTATTCACTCAGAGAGTCAAAAAAGTCAAAGGCATCCATGTAAACCACCAAAAGTGATGTACATTGTGAGTTAACATTATTAAATTGTTTTCTATTACATTGTGCAACTGAGTAATTGCACCTGTTGTACTATACATCAGACAGACAACACAACATAGGAGAAGCCAGATTTTAGCATCATTGACCATTTCTTAAAAACTAGCAAAAGGACCCAGCATTGCCTGGGTTTAACAAAATATACATCAATCAGCTTTTAAGTCTTTCTGTTAGAAAAGAAAAAAATTATGCTTGTGCCCACACAGCTGGCTGACACCAGCAGTATTTAAAGACTGTGAATACAGGAAATTTGAAATACTTAAGAAACATCTACATTTTTCTATCATGTTGTGATCAGAGTAATGTACAGTCCTGAAGCAGAAGTTTATATTTGAAGTGCTTCTGGGTCAACAATGTTCAGTGTTCTTCTATTTGGAGCCAAGATGAAGAGGTTTTTATTTTTACTAGCTTGGGAGCAACCGACATAGAGCTCTGGACATGGAAAAAGCATGGGTTTTCAAGGTTGAGCCTGGTTGAAGTTCAACAATATTTTAGGGCTGACCATGAGCCTTGCAGATACTCATGGCAAAACTTAACAGGAAACTGTAGGCATTTAAAATGAAATGGAGAAGATCAGAGGTCAGATGGGATGATTGAAATGCATGGAATAAAAACACAGTATACCTGCAGGATGGACAGTCATGTTAGTAGCTTCAATGACATTTGACATGACCTCTGACCTTCTCCATTTCATTTTAAAAGCCTACAGTATCCTGCTAAGTTTTACCATGACTTAACAGTTTCTTCAATGACATTTGACATAAATTTGACAGTCAGTTTTGTTGGTGGATCCAGATTACGTAAGATAATAAAAAAAATAAGTAATCAAAATGATGTGGGTGAAAATGCATATTTTTCTCACTTTTCATTCTTGTTTATCATTGACATATGCTCTAAAATAATGGCAGAACTAATTACAATGTGTAATAACACAAAAAGGGTCGCAGTCTAAAACATAGAAACACCAACTGCGGAGGAAAAATTCCCTTAACACTTCAGAAGTCTAACACAGTGAACAGCAAGATCAGATTTAATTTCCCAAAAGTATAGTATATTTCTTCTCTAAAAAAATTGCATAACTATTAATAGTGCATGGTAACACATGGAGAGCTGCAGTCTATAAGTAAATAACGTAGTGAAAGAATTACATGTAACTTAAAAATTTTGGCCCAACCTAGTAATATTGTTGCTCTTCTCCCACATAGGTTTGTAGTATTAGTCTACCTCAATAAAGCCACAAGCAGGTGTGTGAAAGATTGACTCATTTAAGTTGCTTCACCAATAAAAATTGGATTTTTGTAATAGTTTTCATCACATTTGGTGTGAGGCTTTCATGTTTTATACAGCAGTGCAATAAAATATTGTTGCATTTATGCGAAGTGTAATGAAATACTTTTGTGCAAGAGGGTAATGAAATAACATTGTGCAACAGTGAAATGAACTATTCTTGCATGAGCTTATTGGCACAGCATACTGTAATATAAAGTTTCAACAATGACTTTTGAAAACTTTAAAAAATAATTAAATTAATTGAAATTTGAAATTTAAAGTAAAGGGCTTTAAGGTGCCACTGAAGGTTTCTGCCAAACTTCAAAACATTAGTTGTTTTCGCTGTAGGTGGCTGACAGACAGACACAGTAATTTTATTACTATAGATACAAGAGAAATTACAAATGCCAATTTCCATGAAAAAAAATCGGTCTTCATATCCAAATAACAACAGCAATAATAAGAGTTAGAATATTTCAGTAATATCACATTTAAAATCAGAAGGTATGAGCTCATGCAAAAGTTGCCCATCTCAAAAATTACAAAATATTTCACTTTGGATCTTGACAAATATATTTTGTTTTCATAAAATAAGAATATTTATTAAAAACCTACCCCTTGAAAAATTGCAATAAGTTTGATCGGGAAGCTTTCTTTGAAGAACCCACTGGATTTTTCACAAGCTCTGGATTTGGATTTAAGAAGCTACACAAAGCCTCACTCTTATTCAGACCATCATCCTTCATAACAGCCTGTAGAACATGAAAACATCTTGAATTTAGAGACTGCAATCTTGCGACGATTATATATGTTAAGATAATACAATGTTTATTACAAATATTTATTTTTTCAAGTTGACCATGGTTTTGCTGGGTATTAACCTAGCTTCATCAGGATGCTAGGTCAATACCCAGCAAAACCATTATCAACTTGAAAAATAAATATTTGTTGTAAACATATTATCTTAATGTGAAAATATCTCTTCAATAATGTTCATACCAGAAAAACATTTTTATTTAAATTTGCATGTGTAAAAATTTCATGCATTGTAAAATATTTAGAATGAAAACAAAAATGAAATATATGCACTGTAAAATACAGTATTTTGAACTACACAAAAATTAATTATATAAAATTTCTCTTCATCATTTATAATCACATCACTGCAGAGCTTCAGGTAAGCAAATATTTCCCTTAAGTTTCGCAAAACTTCAAAAAAGAAAAAAGTTTCACAAAAGTCAATGGAAAGGGAGATCGCTTAAGTTATTTACACATTTTGCGCTTCTACCTAACACCACAAGTAGACTAAAAATGTTTACACAACAGATATCAAAAAGTCTTCCTTTCCTTTAACTTTCGTGAAGTTTTAAAAAAAAAGTTTCACCAAAGTTAAATTAAGAGGTGATCACTTAAGTTACTTACACTTTGTGCTTTTACTTCAGACCATAAATACAGAGTATGTTTGCACATTTTTAGAATGTTTCAGATAAGAAATTACAGAAAATAAAAGAAGTTCAAAAAATTGAAACTGGCATCAGTGTGTTAGACGAACAAGAAAGAAATATCTGCTGCAGCTGAATATCATATGCTAAGAAAATGGCGCATGTAAAAACAAGCTGTGGATGGAAGATTATGTTTTTGCTCTTTACAAAGAGAAATATTTGTATTCTGCAATTAAAAACACCGTGAAAATCATGGACTTTGCACTTCTAAATGCAAAACAAGAAATATTATTAAGAGTAAAGGGAAAAATTGTCAAGCATTGCTTTTAACAGGAAAAATAACACCAAACGAATATCCAAAGGAGGTATGTACTTTTACGATTATTTCAAAAGTAAGGTCTCTGGTCCTAAAAGAAGAGCTGCCGACCCAAAGAGCAGTTGCCAAGTCATTAGAAATCTCTGTATCAACTGTAAACAAGGTAACAAACAGACAAAGATTTGAATCTGGAAAAAAACAAAAAAAGAAAAAAACAGGCTCACCGCCTTTTGCCTAGGCACATGGCTGAGTGCAGAACATGACTTCTTTATGAAAATCTCTTAGCCAGAGACAGATAGAAATTTATTGTGACTATTGATGAAGATTGTAACAAAAAGAAGGTCGATATACTTAAATGATTGTAACAAAAAGGTCGATTTCTACCGCAAAATGGGAAATTAAAATTAAGAAAAGTTGAAAACAATGTTAAAATCAATTCTACAAATCTCTTAGCCAGAGACAGATGGAAATTTATTGTAACTATTGATGAAGATTGTAACAAAAAGAAGGTCGATATACTTAAATGATTGTAACAAAAAGGTCGATTTCTACCGCAAAATGGGAAATTAAAATTAAGAAAATTTGAAAACAATGTTAAAATCAATTCTACATATTACCAAAATAATGTTTTAACTCCTATGTTTAAAGAGGAACTACCATTTCTTTATCCACAGAGCAGAGCCTTCAAAGAGTAGAACTCCATCAGGATAAGGCTACCAGTCATACATCTAAATCTACCATTCTATTTCTTGAAAAAAAAAATGCTAAAAGAGATGGGTTTTTCATATTCTTTCAAAGTCCCCTAATGTGTCACCAATGGACTATTATGCCTTCGGACTGCTAAAAAGAGTGCTTTCTAAATGCAGACCTGAGATAAAGATTGGACTATGGACAATGAGTGGAAGAGGAGTGGAATAAAATGTCATTACCAATTTCAAAAAATGTCCTGTTATCTTGGAAATCTAGGTGCCAATTCATAGTCCAAAGAAAGGGCTATCAGATAAAACATTTAAGAAATTATTTTATTTTATACATTAATTGTATTGCTAGAAAATCATTCTAAAAAAGTGTGAACATCCCCTGTAGACTAAGATATCTAGAAGTCAAAAGAAAAAAATCCAAAGGTAAATTTATTTTGTAAAAATAATCCATTACTTTCATTAAAACATTTTTTTTGTATTTTAACAATGAATACATTCACAATATCAAAATATGTTACCTGCAACATATTTTAAACAATGGAATGCTACTTAATCCCAAAAAACTTTCTCCTACGTGTTGAAATTCAAGTAGCCCCTCTTTTTTTATTTTTTACACATGTCTGTTGTAGGTTTTTACTTGATTTAATTAAGTTCTTTCTTCCAGTTTTATTTTTGAATGGTTGATAAAGTATCACTGAACTGTTAGCATTTGCCACTGCATTATAAAAGGGTAAATCAAAAAGTGAATGCAATTTGTCAATTAAACTGCAGCCACTGGTAGCAGCAGCTGACCTATCATATCACTTCTCTGAGATTCAGAGGTTAGCTCTTCAAAGAAAGCTCATTTGTCATATTAAAGTTTAAAAGTGATGATGACGGATTTTACTAATTGTTGATGTATCAAACATTTCACACGAGAGCTTTTGTACATCATACTCTAAGGCCATAATTTCCTTGGCCTTCCTCTACACCTTTTTCCTGATAACCTATGTCTACTTCCATTTTTTCTGATAACAAATCTGCAAGTCAAAATTAACCAGTTCGATATGATGGCAGATTGAAAAATTTATTAATACTCAATTGTCATACACATGGAAATTCACAGACCAATATTTTAGGTACTGAATATGTTTAGCAGTTGCAATCCATGTGCAAAGCTTTTCAAAATGACAGAAAAGTGTTACCACGATGTGAAAATACAATCTTTACCTCCAGAAGTGCATGAAAAGTGGAGTTAAAATTACTTAATTGAATGAAAATGCACTGTTCTGTGGTATGATGGTCAACATCATCAGAAGAAAATTAGCAAACCAGGGTTCAATTTCAATCCTCAAGAATGTATAGTTTCTAAAAACCCTGAAGAGCTTACCATACATCCATCCATCCATACATATATATCACTAAGCTGTTCTCTGAGATTCAGAGGTTAGCTCCACAAAGAAATACAAACTACCAGATAATTTTTACTTACTGTTGCTGTATCACACTTCTCCATTTACAGCGATCTCGACACACAACGTGGGCTTCACTGACATCCATCACCCGACATACACAAGACCTTCTATACTTCATATTCAAAAACTTTTTCTCATGCAGACGCTCCTGAATCTGAACCTCCCTTGACTTCCTTGGCATTCCTCTGCCTTTCTTTCTTGCTACTTGGCCTAAAAAATTCTCAGTAAGAATCTCATCACTCATTCTTCCAACATGGCCAAACCACCGAATCATATTAGTCTTCACCTTACTAACAACATTTTGCTTCACATTACACAACTGCAACACATCTTCATTCCTCACACAATCAGAACATGTCTTGCCACAAACCACCCGTAAGTAATGCATTTCACCAGCACACAAACAACTCCTATGTTTCTTCTTCAGTACCCAGGTTTCACTGCCATACATCAGAGTAGGAACAATTACACTTTCAAGCACAGCCATGTGGGACTCTCTAGAGAACCCATCATTCCTGTGAACACCTCCCAAAGCCACTATAACTTTCAATGAAGAATTCACTCACCTACTAATTTCACTATCTAATTTGTTCTCTTTGTCAAACATGCTTCCTAAATACACAAACTCATTCACCTGGTCAATCACTATGCCATTTAGACTTATATTACATTCAGTACTACCAGTTCATTTCTGAAAAACCATAACTTTGGTTTTTCCCTTATTTATACTCAGTTTGAATTTCATGCAAACTTCATACATCCAGGACAACATACTCTGCAACTCACTTTTGCTCTCGGCCAACAGGACTCTCCAACGCACTGCATTGTCTAAAATGAAATTAATGCAACAGATATACCTATCAGTGCTGAGACAGGCCAAGCCAAAGCTTGGGCTTGAACCAGGATTGGGCTGCATAATATTTACTGTGTTTCAGGCTCACACTCTGAGAGAGAGAGAATTTTCTTCTTTACTTTTTACATCCGATTTTGTAAGAAAACAGCATATGAGACTTTTGTTACACTTTCTGGTTGGTACAGAGAATTCTTCGGTGACTGGGTCTGGGTGGGAACTCTAGAGGGCTACTCATTCTGGGCTTGGGTAGCAAAGGTCATGCATCAGTGGATTTCTGCAGAAAAGCAGAAGCTTCTTCAAGAAATACATATTGGCAATGAAATTTTGCCCCCTATGGTAATTCAATTGAGCAATGTACATACATCATAGCATCACTTGATCTTTCCAGATGTTGGGCTGCCTGATGCATTTCAGGAGGAAACAAATAGTCAAAAAAAAAAAAAAAATAGTGAGCAATACTACAGAAACATATGCTGCTTTCCCAGCCCCCAGTTGAAAAAGACATCAGTTAATTGCAGGAAGAAGAGTGAAGGGAAGTCTAGAAAAAGATAAAATTTTTTTATTAATGCCTAAACAGGTTAGTCATAGTTTTTGGGCTCTCGGGTTCTTAAAATTGAGGCTGAACTCAGCACTGATATCTATATGTCTACCTTGAACTGAACATATTGTGAACAACAAATATCAAGTGAGGACCACATCAAAGAAGAAATTAATAAGCATATAAAACTTGCTGGAGTGCATTTGGAAGAATCAGTGCAACTTTCTAGAGCAATTTACCATTATGTATAAAAAGAAAAGTGGATCCTTCCAGTTCTCACTTACAGATCAGAGACATGGGCCTTAACTAAAAAAGACATACAGAGGCTACAGATAAATCAAAGAAGCATGGAGATACGCTTGCTTGGTGTAATGAAGAAAGACAAGAAAAGGAATTTATGAATGATAAAAATTACAAGTGTGGATGCAATCATGATAAAGTAAAGACCTTCAAATGGTAATAGGTGGACACATTGCTAGAACTGGCCACCATTGGACAAATAAAGCACTAGCCTGGATACCAAGGGACAGGGAAAGACCCTGAAGATGATCACATGAGCAATGGTGGATGAAATTTAAAACATGCCAGAGTGACATGGAAGAGGATACAGAGAGTTGTGGAAAAGACTCTTCCAGAGACCTTCATCCAGAAGTGGATTGAGAAGGGATAGTGATGATGATAAATTTATTATATTCTAGCATGCTTTGGTCAAATATGGCCCTTGCACCAGAAGATGAAGAAACATACAAACAAATACATAGTGTTTGTCAAAAGAATAGTTTGAATCAAGAGAGGCACTATATCACAAACTTCTAGTGCACCAGTTGTTCATATGAGATGATGGAAATACATATTAGAAACATGCTATTGAATACAAGTAAACTGTATATTCATCATACTTTACAAATATATAGATGTGAATCTAAAAACAACATTAAAATTCTTACAGATAGAAATGTTTGCAAACTGTTCTTCATGCGGTTTAAGTAATTCTGGTCTAAGCTCTTGAAACGAGGCTTATTAGGAAGTTCAATTTTTTTAAGCCATGAAGCTGCCTGGGGAAAAAAATTATAGCAGTCAAATAAATAAAAACATATATTCACATCAGTAGCAAAGCTAGGAAAATTTGAAAATTATAACAGGAAAATATAATGCAGTAATTTAAGAAAGTTATATGACTTATGGTACTTAAAAATCATAAAAAAAATACAAAGTGCATTTCAAATGGCAAGTGTAAAATCTATGGATGTGGAAGAACCTTAGATTTTACAGCTGCACTGGTATGTAAAAATTCTTAGGGGTGAGGTGGAGTATGAATTGATGAATATTGAGGTTCATCTTGATAACTTTTTCTTTTTGAAATATTGTGGCAATATCCCCTAATATTTTCATTCAGTAGTATTGAACCCCTGATATTTTCATTCACAAGGCAGCATAAATGTCCAGCACTCCTGATTCAGTGTGTTTTCTCCTACAATCAAAAATCTCCATGAGAAGCTAGGTACTGCTGTTAATATAATTTACTGGTTAGTGCATTAATTCAAAAAGATAGTGGTCTTTTGTAATTTACATAACAGAAATGATATTCAGAGATAACACAGCAGAGCATCCAGTGTGTAGCAATGATAATAAGCACTGTCAAAGTGTCAGCCACAATCAAAAGATCTGTTGAAGTTAAGGATTTTATTTATTTATTTTTAGACATAAGAGCTAAATTTTGCCCCATGATACCAGAAGAAAGACAAATTAAGGAAATAGCTCAGACTTCGGAAGTGCAACTACTCAAATGATATCAGGCTGAAAAAATTCTAAATGCTACTATTAATACCTATATAAACACACTGGCGGAAAGTGAAAAAAGAACACCAAGAAGGAGACGTCTGATACCAACGAAATTTATACAGCATAATAACGGAATACAGAGGATAACGTGATCAAAACATTATGGCAAAATACAGCTGTATTTGCTGGTAAACTGAAAAATAACATTTCCATGTAACATGGTTAGTACGAGGTTGAACCGCCATGACCTGCGTCACACTGTGCAATTATGGCATGGATTCTGTCGTACAGATGTTGGATGTAAGTTTGGGGTATTGAGTTCCAAGCATCCTCAACCTGGACGCGTAAATCGGGGATGGTCGTGGCTGGCCGTGGAGACCGGATAAGTCGTTGTCCCATAAAATCCCACACGTGCTTAATGGGGGACAAATCCGGTGAACGTGCAGGCCATGGAAGTTGTCTCACACCCTGAAGTGCATGTTGCGGTGCACGTGCCACATGTGGGTGTGCATTACCTTGCTGGAAAACACCACGATGGACCGACCTTACAAATGGCACAACAACGGGCTGAATGATCTTGTTGATGTAGGAGGTGCTGTTTAACGTACCCGGTACAAACACTAGTTGTGTACGGGAGTGATCGCTGATCGCTCCCCACACCAGGAGACCAGGTGTAGGCCCTGTGTGTTGCTGGCGGATGCAAGAAGGGTGGAGACGCTCCCTGTGCATCTGCGAACACGCATACGGCCATCGTAGGCTCCTAAGCAGAATCTGCTTTCATCGCTGAACACGACAGATCGCCATTGCGTTCTCCAGTGCAGACGTTGGTGACACCACTGCAGTCGTTCCTGACGGTGGGCTGGAGTCAGAGGTACACATACCAGAGGCACATGTGCACGTAGTCCTGCATCCAGTAGACGGTTGTGGATTGTTTGCACAGTCGCCTCAGGTGCAACGGAGCTCGGATTTGCATTGCAGTGGATGTTCTACTTGACAATGCCGCTCTTCTTATGCGTCGATCGGTCCGCTCATCAGTCCGCCTGTGACTCCCGGTTCCACGTCTTGTCGTTTGGGAATGTTCCTTGGACCATCTACACCACCATCGTACCACCAACGATACTTCCCGTCCAATTCGCTCTGCAATACGACGATACGACCACCCAGCCTCATGGAGTCTGACTAGACAACCTCGCTCAAAGTCCGATAACTGCTGAAATCGTACACGTCTTCTACGTCCAGGCATTGCAGCTTCTTCAGAGTCTTCGCATGTGTCCGTACGCCGACGACTGATTACATTCACTTCGCCGTACTCCTTAAATACCACCGACGATAATTTGCATATTATGCCGTGCTGTGGCGTAAGCGCTAACTGGTTGGTCCCGAAATTAACATCACACCTACGTAAACTCGACCCCATTAACATATGTAAATTTCATGATCGTCCGCCAATTCCTTCTTGGTGTTCTTTTTTCACTTTCCGCCAGTGTATACAATGGAGATTGAAGCCTATCCTAGACTTTTTATTGTAACTCTCCATGTTCGGCACAGATTGCAACAGAGTCAGTATGGTAAATACAAGTGAGCCTCCCATTTACATCAGCAATAGCTTTGTCCATGTGGCATGTGTGAGGTGCATTGTGGAAAGCATGAAGTCTGTAGAGGTGTCAGTGAATTTGGAACAACATTGTGTTATCAAATTTTTTGTGAAGGGGAAGGTGAAACCAACTGAAATTTCGTAAAGATTGCATACACAGTACACCGATAAAATGCTGTCAAAAGGCCAAGACAAATTAGCAAATGAACCACATGAACAAATGCTAGCAACTGCTGTGACCAAAGTGATGCCAATTGTGCAGAACGGGTTATTTTGGAAAACAGAAGAGTAAGCATAAATGGCACAGTCAACATAACTATTAATAGCGTGGAAAAAATAATCCATACACATTTAGTGTTCAGAAAAGTGTGTGCACATTGGGTACCAAAGGCACTGAATCGACATTTGATCAGAAGTTGTTTTGGTTGCCATTTGCACAGAACTTTGGCATTGCATTAATTCTTAGGAATATGCATTTCTACATAAGACTGCAACCAGTGACAGGACTTGAGTAAATTATTTTACTCCAGAAACCATGTAAACCAGCTGTGCATGATGCAACAAGGGTTGCACACAGATGAAAAAATTCAAGGTAATGACTCCTGTATTCTCAGATGCAAACAGAGTACTCCTATTGGATTTTCTCGCATGGCAAGCAACAATGAATGCACATTACTATGCTACCACTGCAAAAGAGAAGCTTTAATCTGCCATCCACTACAGGAGACCAGAAAAATTGTCGAAACAGGCCATGCTCTTGCATAACAATACTAAGCCACATACAACTCACGTAACAATGACAGCTGTCACATCAGTGGGCTGGGAAATACTCACCCCCTACATTCCTGATTTGGCTCCAAGTGATTTCCACCTGTTCAGCACACTTAAGGAGCATTTAAAAAGAAATGAATTATTTTCACATTAACTGAAAAAGGAGGAAAGAAATCATCTTCACATTAACTGAAAGAATTTTTAGGTTAACTACAGATAAACCACTATAGGAGTATGTCCTTCAGTGGCTATAGCAGCAACTCAAAACCTTCTACATGACTGAAATACAGCATCTTTTATGGAGATGGGGGAAGTTTGTTAATGTTAAGGGAGAATATCTAAAGAAAGACCAATAATTTGGTAAATGTATTCATTTCTATAACTAGGCTGGGAAAAATATTTACATAGTACAGGAGATTAAGATTGTTGTCATTCTTCAATACTTTTAATATTAACTAAAAAAGTTGTTAAGTGAAAGTTAATCCAGTTGATTTTATTTTTATTATTTATAATTACAACTTTTGCGAGAGAGAGAGAGACTGTATGTGTGGGTGTGAGTGAGAGAGAGAGCGAGACTGTGGGTGTGGGTGTGTGGGTGTGAGTGATAGAGAGAGAGACTATGTGTGGGTAGGTGTGTGGGTGAGAGAGAGAGACTATGTGTGGGTAGGTGTGTGGGTGAGAGAGAGAGAGACTGTATGTGTGGGTGGGTGTGTGAGAGACCGAGACAGAGAAGAGTGCATGCATGTGTATGCGTGAGCCATAACTCACAGGAAATTATGGTACACACTTCAAAATTTATATAATTCTGTTTAGTTGTTGTCTGAGTTGCAGTGTCTGGTTTCAAGTCAAAATTTCTACAGGGGGCATTGCCAAAAGTATAAATATTTATCATGCTATGCTGTTTCCACAGGAACCAGGAAGTATAAACAATACATCTGAAAATGCACATATCACCTTGAAGATGCTGATGAGCAAGCTCTGTGATTGGTGCTGAAACAAAAACATTCTTGTCCCACACACATTCAACTTCCCTTACTTGGACATTGTTATTTCAGTGGTAGTCACAATGTTTGATGGTGGCGAATCTGCATCAATCTCCTTATGCATGCTATGTTACTAACTTTCACACATGGTTTAATAAAAGATTATACAGAATGTGTTTGTCAACTAATTTTCATTTCAGTTTTCTAACTGCAAATGTAAATACAATTTAACTAGAGTCCATTAATACAAGTTTATGGAATACAATCATTCACTGCAGTAAAAATTATAAAATACAGACTGTATTTTAAAAGTTATACCTGGGCAGTGCCTGGTACAGTGCAGCTAGTAAACAATATAAGCATAGTATTTTCACACATATTGGAGTTTAAATATTTTTTCACCAAGAAAACACAACTCAAAGGATACTTTGCACTTAAATGTTTGTCATGACACAACATAAATCTTCATTTGAGGAAATTAACACAGTTACACATGGAATTATGCATTCTTATGAGACAGTATAAATCTTAATTTGGAAAAAAATAATACTGTTACAAATGGAATCATGCACTGTTAATGGACAGCATTACATCTTTATTTGGAGAAACTAACACTGTTACATGCAGAATTGTGCCTTGTTGTGAGATAACATAAGTCCTCATTTGAGGAAACTAACTCTGTTATACTCGGAATTATGTGTCTGGGAAACTACTCACTGACAGTTCGGTCAGAAATATTCACTCTTTATCCAAACACAAGGGGGAGGGGTATAAAGAGGTAGACAAACTATTGAATTAAAAGCTCAATTTTTAATCCCAGCAAAACTCTGAAAAAAATGTTGCTGGATTAGAAAATAAAACTGCTAAAAAGAGCACTGAAGAAATCAGAAGGTAAGTGAATATCAGAAAAACAAGAGGCTTCAAAAGTGTTCAAAATTGGAAAAGAAATTTGGCAATACATATTTTATCACCATGTATCTTCAGTCTCATGCTGAAGATGATAATGAACTTCTGAAACTACAAATTTGATCTTCTAAAGAAACATAGCAAAAAGTCAAAACAGATTTTGTGCAATGTGAGGAGTTAAAGGACTGTTTACGAATTTAAGCCTAGTGACAAGGACAATTAACATAAATTCAAGAATAATCAAAGTTACTGTAACTGACTGAATACAATAAATAATAATTGTGATGAGTACGGCTAGGATTAATATGTAATTAAATATTTTTACATATTTGACATTCTTTCCATTATTGCATATATTTACTTGTTTTACTATATATATATTACATATTTTCACATTATTTAAAAATAATTTTACATAAATTGTTAGTTTTTACGCAAAACTTCCTAACATTTTGTGTTGTAGCAACCTATAAGCTGAAAGATGGCAATTTCGCAGCATGTCAAAGTCAACAGATGGCAGCACCATACTGATACCACACTGCTTCCTCATCTCAGATGAGAGATGAGGAAAGCAGACTGAGTCATCTGTCATTTAACACGTAGTTTTGTGTCCAGTTTCTTCCTAAATCTTTTTGTTCATGTCATTGCTAAAGTTTGTTTTTCCTGTTCAAGTTGTTAAGTAAATCAACTTGTTTAAAATTAAATCAACTATATTAACCGAATTAAAGGCATTTATTACTCAGTTTCCCGATGAAGGGTTGAAAACTGATGGAAATATTTTGTTTTGTGGTGTGTCAGATGATTGAACTATGTACTAGGAAAGGTACCCGGCCACATTGGAGAAATTATAAAACACAAGATGATCAACTTCAGCTGGGAGTTGTGATGTTTTAAAAGATTAGGAATTCTCACCATCGGATATAGTGGATTTAAGTCTTCACCAATCATCATATGTGATGTCAAGAGGTTATTCAGCCAGTTTAAAGCTATTTTGAGAGAAAACAAGAGGAGCTTTGTTTTTGACAACCTGAAGTGCTATGTTGTTGCTAGTTGTAATAGCAGTAAGTTAGTTGAGAACACTTGTTTTGAATAAGTAATTAAAAATTCGTAAAGTATTTTTAAAATTTTTTATTGATCATATAAGTAAAGAAATTATAGAAAGTTAAGAAATATAAAAAGAAATATCACATATTTTTGTAATTTTTTCTTTTTCTTTATCTCTTCGTTTTTAATACATACTATTTTATGTACATATTTTGAAATTTTTATTACATATAAATCCTATCCCTAGTATTGAATAATTGCTCATTCACACAGAGCTGCTAAAAACCTTCTAGCAAGAAAAAGATTATTTTCCAGTAACAACTTCAATCGTGAAGGTTTAAATGGCAGAGAAACTGACAAAGAAAAAAAAAATAAGGGTGATGATGTTGTGAAATGTGGTGGCATAAATGGATGTTGTATAATTCACAACTAAGATGATTGGGGAAAAAAAGCTTAGAATTATTATTATAAAGAACTAGAAGACATGGAATTCCTTTTTAAAAATATCAAGAAGTTATATATTTTGAATATATTAAAGCAAAATAGAATATAAATTCAGGTTAAAACATCTATAGCAGAAGCTACAGTTTTTAAATTATGTGCATACAATTATAATAATTACAAGGAATCTCAACAGAAATCAAGAAATTATGCCATAAATATGGAATTCAGATGGGAAACAAAGTAATGACTATTGGAGATATGATAATTAATAACACTGAAAAATGTAGTATCTTGGAAAAAGCTGGTGTGTATGAAATACCTATAAGTGGAATCCCACCAATATCATACATTGGAAGTACTAAAAATCAGTTAAAACATCGCCTACAACAACATATTAAAAATTGGCAAAAAAAAAAAAAAAAAAGAAGCAAAAACAGCACTGATACAAAACTGTCTGGATAACCCCACATACCCGAATTTTGAAGATATTAAAATAATAAAATCATGTCGCAATGAGAGGCACCTACGCATTTGCAGAGTCTGTATTAATTGCAAAAAGTAGAGATCGAATTTGTAATAATAACGGTACAAGTATCCTTAATGAAAAATGGAAAGAACTAATAAAAATTGACCAAAAACACAGAAGAAGAAAATGAAGAGTTCACTAAAGTCAATAACAGATGGAGCCACAGTGGACGTTGGGGCGGGGCGAGGAAGACGAGCCTATCGCTCACTCTTGCTGCAGTGGCAGAAGAGAAAATATCTAGAACACCTCCTGAAGATAACCCTACAGAGGGTAGAAAGTACTTGAGGCAGTCTGCGTTGGAACGACTTAGGGTGTGGTGAATGAATGTTCTGGTTGTTCATGAGGTGTTGAGAAGGAAAGTCGAAAGAATAAGATGAGTCGTATGTAAATAGTTGTACATACGTTTTTAATATTTTCGTTCGGCATTTTGTATGTTATGTAAATAGGCAGTTTATGTTCGTTGATAATATCAAAAGGTTTTGAGTTCAAGAATTGGGGTTTTTACCAATGAAGGTTGGGTTTTACACGTTGGTGGGAAGGGTGGGGAAGGGGAAGGATACAATTTTGCGACCTGGAAAGCAAGGCACTTCATGGACTTGAGCATTTGTCGAACATTTGAAAGAACCTGAAGACAAAAAATAGAACACCTTACCGGAGGCTTAAACCAAGCATGAGAACAAAAAGAATAAACGTGCAGTGAAATGTGAAAAAGGTAAGCAACCTTGTAATTATTAAAATGGAATATTTTTGGCATGAAAGAATAATGAAAAAAAAAAATTTCGAGAAAAAAGTGAATCAATGCAGTCTGGAAATAATGTGGAAAGATGGAACTGGTAACCTACTCAACACATAAGGATTTCTGAAAGTCAAAAAATCACATCATTTAAAGAAGTCTTTATCATTATAACAACTCTTCAAAGAGCTATGTTCACTGAAGAAGGCATTATTATAACAACTGCCTAGGAGTTAGTGAAGGCTATACCAAATCATAAAACTTGTTTTACAGTTTAATGCAAAAATTGTTTATCACTTGACTGGCACAGAGACAGAAAAAATGGTGACAAAATAACACTATTACAAACTACCTTATTTTTAATTTTAGAAAATAGTATCAATATTAAGACAAATATAAGCAGATGTACACTCTTTGCAAAACAACAACAACAACAACAAAAAAAAACATAGCACCTTGAAGGAATCATCAAATCAAGATGAAAATTGGTATGTGCAATGTATTTGTATAGGAAAGGAAATTATTGCAATTCCAGAGCAGCTGGGCCATTTACTCAGATAAAACAGCTACAAGAGTGGAACAAGTAAGTTCATTATAGTGCCACCTCTGGCTCGGATACAAGTGGTTACCCGTCGTGGCATAGATTCATACAGTTCATGGATACTATCCTGAGATACAGCACGTCAGATGGTGTCCAAATTGCAGGCCAGTTTGCCGACATTCCGGGATGGGCTTGGGTGGTGTTCCAAACATGTTCGATCAGACTGGCCATGGAAGGGTGCCGACAGTACAGAGGTAGGCCTGGGAGAGCCATGCCAGGCATGGCCGAGCATTATCCTGTCAAAAAATTGCTTGGTGATGCTGCAACAGGAATGGCAACACAGCAGGTCGTAGAATACCTTTGATGTACCGTTAAGCCATGAGGGTGGTATGAAGGCCTACTAAGGGTGTCTGGCTATCGTAAGAAATGGCTCTCCAGATATTCACTCCCGGTGTGCTAGCCATGTGTCATTCCATGGTAAAGACAGGATCTGTGTGCTTGCCGGCTCATCTCATCTCCAGACATGTAGGTGCTGGTTATCAGCACCAAGTGCAAACTGTGAAGTGCATCACTGAAGACAACACAACACCACTGAACACTATCCCATGCTAATCAGGCCTGACACCACTGCAAGTAGTGCCAGCAATGCTCGCTGGTCAGTGGGAGGCAGCAGAGTGGCCTACTCAAATGTAGTCCCCATGCCGCAAGTTGTCTGGCAAAAGTCAAAATGGTCACTTCTGTACCTGCAGATGATGCAACATGGCCGTAGATAGTTGAGAGTGACAAATTCAGTTCTGTTCATGTGGCTCTCACAATCACTCTATCCTCGCATTCTGTCATTGCCCTCGGCCATCCACTGCCCGCGTGCCGCTGGGTTGTGCCCTCCTGGACTCATTGGTGCCAACATTGTCCAGTTGCTATGTCTCTCTGACCCAAATGTCTTGAGATATGGCAACTTGACCAACCACCCTCTCTCAGTCCAATTATGCATTCTCTCTCAAACTTGCTCAGCTGCTTGTATTGTGCATGGATCTGATATCGGGGAATCCTCACAGTCCACAGATGTTGCTACAACTGCAATCAGCTGTTACAATTGTCCCTGAATGCAAGCTTTGCTCTTGATATACCCTCCTCAATGCACAATTCCCATGCACTGTGGCAGGCCACTGCTTCGTCATTGGTTGTTATTTTTTAATCATTTGCGTATATTCGGCCCTGAGGTACTTGCATGTGAAGTTTCATGAGGATCGAATGACTTTCTCGTGGTGCTTTGTTTCTTTTGGCAAAAGAGTGTATATGATTTTCAGCTAAACTATTTTTAAAACTTTCATGTAACCAACTGCTGATGA
This sequence comes from Macrothele yani, assembly GCA_039090855.1. NCBI lineage: Eukaryota > Metazoa > Arthropoda > Arachnida > Araneae > Macrothelidae > Macrothele > Macrothele yani. The sequence goes on along the minus strand of CM077006.1, from coordinate 55,805,375 downwards.
AAAAAGAACTCACAGGAATAAGTTTCTGGTGTAGGTTGTGAAAAGTAGACAAACTTCTAGGAATTGCCCATCCAACGCTTTCTACTGCAGTGTAACCAGACTGACTTGCCAAGTGAACCAGGACAGTAAAATAAGGAACAATCTTTTCATTTTCTTTTACAACCTAAACAAACAATATACATACATACATACATTAAATCATTCCATGGAACGTTTCTACACAAAAACTTACAGCACTGTGCCCAAAGTATAAAATTTCACACAAGTATGTAGTGAAACAACCAGAATTTCAGGATTTCAATGAACAAGTATATCTATTTTACTCAATTTTAAACTTGATCAGCTCATGTCCAAAAGTTAAAATCTTTGTATTTATTACATAGTAAATTATTCATTTATTTCACAGCCTCATTTTTGACTACAACTTATTATATCATCATCATCATCATTGTCAATCATTATCAATCCACTGCTGGACGAAGGTCTCCCCAAGTTTCCTCCACAACGGTCTGTCTTGTGCCAGTCTCCTCCATGTCACTCCCGCATATTTACGAATTTCATCCACCCATCTCCCATGTGGTCTTTTCTGGGTCTTTTCCTGTCCCTTGGAATCCAATCTAAAATTTCGGCTGTCCATCTATGGTCTGTCCTTCTGGCAGTATGTCCAGCCCATTGCCATTTCAGGGATTTAACTCTGATCATGATGTCTTCCACTCTCGTCATTTTTCGGATCCACGAGTTCCTCTTCTTATCTCTCCTGGTTATACCAAGCATGCACCTCTCCATGCTTCTTTGAGTTGTCTGCAGCCTTTGTATGTCTCTTTTAGTTAAGGTCCACGTCTCTGCACCATACGTAAGCACTGGAAGGATGCCTTGATCAAACACTTTTCTTTTAAGACATAATGGCATATTGCTCTTGAAAATTATGCTGTTTCTTCCAAAAGCTCTCCAGGCAAGTTTTGTACGCCGCGATTAATTTCTTCATCAATGTGACCCTCACTTGATATCTGCTGTCCAAGATAAACATACGTATCTGTTATCTCCAGTTTTTCTCCATCAATCGATAAATCTTCATTTCTTGTAAAAGCATTGAACATCACTTTTGTCTTCTGAAAGTTCATTTTTAATCCCACTTCTTTACTCTTGTCAGCAAGTTCCTGGATCATACTCTGCAGCTCTGATGGGGTAGTTGCAAAAATGACTATGTCATCAGCAAAACGAAGGGGTGGGTTAGATAATCTCCATTAATCTTTATCCCTTTGTTTTCCCAGTTCAGTGATTGAAAGACATTTTCCAATGTGGCATTAAAGAGCTTCGGAGATATGGTGTCACCTTGTCTCACTCCCTTTCCAATTTTTATGTGTGTTGTATTTTCAAACAGCCGAATCTTTGCACTTGCATTTTCATAGATGTTATTAATAATATTAATGTATGCATCTTCAATACCGCAGGATTTCAGAGCCGTGGTAACTGCTGATGGTTTCACCGAATCAAAGGCTTTTTCATAATCGATAAAAGCCATGCACAATGGAAGTTCATATTCCCTCGCTCTTTCAATTAGTTCTCTCAGTACGTGGATATGATCTATTGTGCTGTAGCCACTCCTGAATCCAGCTTGTTCTCTCGGTTGAGCCATGTCCAGTGTTACCTTCAAGCGGTGTGAAAGAACTTTAGTGAAGATTTTATAAACCACTGATAGGAGGCTGATAGGTCTGTAGTTCCTGAGATCCTCAATGTCACCTTTTTTATGTAGCAGGATCATTGTAGCATTGTTCCAATCCTCAGGAATCTTCCCTTCATTAAGGCATCGAGTGAAAATTTGGGCGAGTACTGTTTCAATTTCTCCACTTGCTTCTTGTATGATGTCTATAGTAATTCCATCTTCTCCTGGAGCTTTCCCCGCTTCATGTTCTTGATTGCATGAGCAACTTCTGCTGGGAGGACTGGAAGAACTCTGGTACCTTTCATGATGTCTGGAGTACATGTATCATCCCTTTCATATAATTTGGAGTAGAAATCTTTCACTCTTGTCAAAATTTCGCCTCTATTTCTTGTTATAGAACCATCTTCTTTTCTCAGAGCCATAATCTGTTTTCTTCCCTTACTGAGATGTCCCTTTGCTATCTTTAGGCTTTGGTTGTTTTCAATTGCTTTCCTCACTAGCTCACAGTTGAATTTCCTTACGTCTTCAGTGATACTTTTCGTGCTGTCTTGCATAGCTCTATATATTCCACTTTGGAAGTCACATCTTCTTTAGTTGTTCTCATCTCTCTTCTTTTTTGCATCAACATTTTGGTTTTACCTGATAATTTGTTTACATGCAACTTGTTCTTAGACCCAGCTAATTTTGTTGCTGTTTCCATAAGAGCTTTGGTTACTTTTCTGTTAACTTCCGAAATATCCACTTCTTCCGATGTTAGGCCTTCTAAAGCAGAGAATCTGTTCTTCAGTTCCAACTTGAAAGTATTATGGTGTTTTTTAAGGTTGGTTATGTCAATACATTTTGTTTGTCTTATGAGCTTGCCACGTTCCAGTTTAGTGTTGAGGTGCATCTTACATCTCACCAATCTATGGTCACTACCTGTGTTGAACTTGTTTAGCACACTGCAGTCTTCGATGACGAATTTTTTGTTACACATAATAAAATCAATTTCACTTGTCGTCCCAATTGGATGTCTCCATGTCCATTTCCTGTGTGGCTTTTTCTTGAAAAAGGAATTCAAGATGAAAAATCCTTCTGCCTCTGCAAACTCAACGAGAGAGTATTTCCACGCTGGTTTCTGTTGCCGTGACCGAATTTACCTACTGAAGTTTCATTCTGTTGCCGGTGCCCTATTTTTGCATTGAAATCTCCCATAATTATCTTCAAGTGCTGCTTACCTTTATTATTTAGATGACGAATTTCCTCATAAAATTCTTCAATTTCTTCTTCAGGATGACTTGTGGTGGGTGCATAAGTTTGAATAATCTGAGCCTGGTATCTTCTCGATAGTTGGATAACGAGTCGTGCAGCTCTGTCAGAGGAACTTTCAACTTCTACCACTTTATCCTTCAGTTTCTTGTTTATTATAAATCCAACACCACTAGTTCTGCCAGTATCTGTCCCACGATAATAGAAGAGATGTCCACTTTTCAGTTCAATGAGATCTTCTCCTTTTCTCCTTACCTCACTCAGCCCGACGATGTCCCACTTGATCCTTTGTAGTTCCTCTTCCAATTCAAGAAGCCTTGAATCAGAAGATAGGGAGCGTCCGTTGTAGGTAGCCAAGGTCAGCATCAAATGGCAGCCTAGTCCGGTCCTCCGGGGATTCTTAGCACCCTCTGCCTTCATGTCGCACTGGCCGCTGCCTTGGCCAGGTACATTCCAGCTGCCGGAGACTGAGGGCCAAGATTTAAGTTGTAGAGTCATTTTGGAGGTGTTTGGCCATAACTCACCACGCTGGCCAAGCGGGTTGGTGAGTGTGGGATAGCATTTCCTCTGATCCTGATGGTATAGTTATACCGCTATTTGCGGTCGACAGAGCCCCTTTAGTGGGAACAGGATGCACCACGAGAAGGCGGGGTTGACATTTGTCAAGGAGAGGCTGTGATGTTACGCATCACCTGACCTTACATCCCAACTTATTATATATGCATGTATAATTCCTTACCATGAGAACTATAGATATTTACTATCTTTTCATATGTATGGACCACATTTTTCAAGAAATAAAGTTGTCATAGAATACAAAACTTTTTACACTAATATAAAGCAGTAAAATCCTGCAAAATGTCTATGATCTTATTTTTTCCTCTTTCATTGTTAAACATGACATAACAATGAACCTATAACTTCTGAAAATTTTAACTGCATCAAGATTAACAAAACTAAAATAATTTGCATCAAGATAAACAAAATGAAAACAAATATTAACAAAATTAAAATAATTTGAAAACAAGATTAACAAAATTAAAATAATTTGCATCAAGATTAAAAACATGAAAACAATTAATTACTAATCATGTTGTGGCATATGTGAAATCATTTAAATACAGGAGGAATACTATTACAATGTATAAAGCAATTTTTGATGTAATGAAAATATTAATCCTGAAAGAATTTTGGTACCAAATCATTAAAAATTGATTTATTTTACAGAAACAAAAAAAAAAACTATTTTAACATCCAATGAGAAAAAAAAAAGAGAAAGAAAAAGAAAAGAAAAAGTCCACAAATTATTTTCTTTTCTATTGAGTTTATAACCAGGGGTACAAGAAAGATGTAAGGTCAGGTGATGCGTAACATCACAGCCTCTCCTTGACAAATGTCAACCCCGCCTTCTCGTGGTACATCCTGTTCCCACTAAAGGGGCTCTGACGACCGCCAATAGCGGTATAACTATACCATCGGGATTAGAGGAAATGCTGTCCCACACTCACCAACCCGCTTGGGCCAGCGTGGTGAGTTATGGCCAAACCCCTCCAAAATGACTCCACACCTTAAATCTTGGCCCTTAGTCTCCGGCAGCTGGAATGTACCTGGCCAAGGCAGCGGCCAGTGCGACATGAAGGCAGAGGGTGCTAAGAATCCCCGGAGGACCGGATTAGGCCGCCATCTGATGCTGACCTTGGCAACGTACAATGGACGCTCCCTATCTTCTGATTCAAGGCTTCTTGAATTGGAAGAGGAACTACAAAGGATCAAGTGGGACATCGTCGGGCTAAGTGAGGTAAGGAGAAAAGGAGAAGATCTCATTGAACTGAAAAGTGGATATCTCTTCTACTATTGTGGGACAGATACTGGCAGAACTAGTAGTGTTGGATTTATAATAAACAAGAAACTGAAGGATAAAGTTGTAGAAGTTGAAAGTTCCTCTGACAGACCTGCACGACTCGTTATCCAACTCTTGAGAAGATACAAGGCTCAGATTATTCAAACTTACGCACCCACCGCAAGTCATCCTGAAGAAGAAATTGAAGAATTTTATGAGGAAATTCGTCATCTAAATAATAGAGATAAGCAGCACTTGAAGATAATTATGGGAGATTTCAATGCAAAAATAGGGCAACGGCAACAAAATGAAACTTCAGTAGGTAAATTCGGTCATGGCAACAGAAACCAGCGTGGAAATACTCTCGTTGAGTTTGCAGAGGCAGAAGGGTTTTTCATCTTGAACTCCTTTTTCAAGAAAAAGTCACACAGGAAATGGACATGGAGACATTCAAATGGGACGACAAGTGAAATTGATTTTATTATGTGTAACAACAAATTCGTCATAGAAGACTGCAGTGTGCTAAACAAGTTCAACACAGGTAGTGACCATAGATTGGTGAGATGTAAGATGCACCTCAACACTAAACTGGAACGTGGCAAGCTCATAAGACAAACAAAATGTATTGACATAACCAACCTTAAAAAACACCATAATACCTTCAAGTTGGAACTGAAGAACAGATTCTCTGCTTTAGAAGGCCTAACATCGGAAGAAGTGGATATTTCTGAAGTTAACAGAAAAGTAACCAAAGCTCTTATGGAAACAGCAACAAAATGATCTGGGTCTAAGAACAAGTTGCATGTGAACAAATTATCAAGGAAAACCAAAATGTTGATGCAAAAAAGAAGAGAGATGAGGACAACTAAAGAAGATGTGACTTCCAAAGTGGAATATATAGATCTATGCAAGACAGTACAAAAAAGTATCACTGAAGACGTAAGGAAATTCAACTGTGAACTAGTGAGGAAAGCAATTGAAAACAACCAAAGCCTAAAGATAGCAAAGGGACATCTCAGTAAGGGAAGAAAACAGATTATGGCACTGAGAAAAGAAGATGGTTCTGTAACAAGAAATAGATGCGAAATTTTGACAAGAGTGAAAGATTTCTACTCCAAATTACATGAAAGAAATTATACATGTACTCCAGACATCATGAAAGGTACCAGTACCAGAGTTCTTCCAGTCCTCCCAGCAGAAGTTGCACATGAAATCAAGAACATGAAGCGTGGAAAAGCTTCAGGAGAAGATGGAATTACTGTAGACATCAGACAAGAAGCAAGTGGAGAAATCGAAACAGTGCTTGCCCAAATTTTCACTCGATGCCTTAATGAAGGGAAGATTCCTGAGGATTGGAACAACGCTAGAACGATCCTGCTACATAAAAAAGGTGACATTGAGGATCTCAGGAACTACAGACCTATCAGCCTCCTATCAGTGGTTTATAAAATCTTCACTAAAGTTCTTTCACACCTCTTGAAGGTAACACTGGACATGGCTCAACCGAGAGAACAAGCTGGATTCAGGAGTGGCTACAGCACAACAGATCATATCCACGTACTGAGAGAACTAATTGAAAGAGCGAGGGAATATGAACTTCCATTGTGCATGGCTTTTATCGATTATGAAAAAGCCTTTGATTCAGTGAAACCATCAGCAGTTACAATGGCTCTGAAATCCTGTGGTATTAAAGATGCATACATTAATATTATTAATAACACCTATGAAAATGCAAGTGCAAAGATTTGGCTGTTTGAAAATACAACACACATAAAAATTGGAAAAGGAGTGAGACAAGGCAACACTATATCTCCGAAGCTCTTTAATGCCACATTGGAAAATGTGTTTCAATCACTGAACTGGGAAAACAAAGGGATAAAGATTAATGGAGATTATCTAACCCACCTTCATTTTGCTGATGACGTAGTCATTTTTGCAACTACCCCATCAGAGCTGCAGAGTATGATCCAGGAACTTGCTGACAAGAGTAAAGAAGTGGGATTAAAAATGAACTTTCAGAAGACAAAAGTGATGTTCAATGCTTTTACAAGAAATGAAGATTTATCGATTGATGGAGAAAAGCTGGAGATAACAGACACGTATGTTTATGTTGGACAGCAGATATCAAGTGAGGGTCACATTGATGAAGAAATTAATCGGCATACAAAACATGCCTGGAGAGCTTTTGGAAGAAACAGCATAATTTTGTCTTAAAAGAAAAGTGTTTGATCAATGCATCCTTCCAGTGCTTACGTATGGTGCAGAGACGTGGATCTTAATTACAAGAGACATACAAAGGCTGCAGACAACTCAAAGTAGCATGGAGAGGTGCATGCTATGCTTGGTGTAACCAGGAGAGATAAGAAGAGGAACTCGTGGATCCGAAAAATGGCAAGAGTGGAAGACATCATGATCAGAGTTAAATCCCTGAAATGGCAATGGGCTGGACATACTGCCAGAAGGACAGACCATCAATGGACAGCCGACATTTTAGATTGGATTCCAAGGGATAGGAAAAGACCCAGAAGAAGACCACATGGGAAATGGGTGGATGAAATTAGAAAGTATGCAGGAGTGACATGGAGAAGACTGGCACAAGACAGACCGTTGTGGAGGAAACTTGGGGAAACCTTCGTCCAGTAGTGGATTGATAATGGTTGACAATGATGATGACAAAAAAAAAAAAAAAAAAGATAGGGTTTTAAGGGTTAAAATTTCCAGAGCCCACCAATTTCATTATTATTTTTTAATGTAGGGGCTAGTACAACCCTTTAAGATATGACCCCCTACTACTAGCTGTTCTAACCAGTTAGGATGGAGTAGGATGAAAGGATTTTTTGTTACCGACTGCTCAACATTAAAATTTATCCGAAGAAATGGATGGCTGTGGACAAGTCCATGACCAGTGTTCCCTTTTTTTCTGGAAGTAATTGAGCATTCAACGAAACATAGCACCAGAACAATAAAAATAAAAAGCAGTCGCTATTAGTCATTTATGCAGGAAATACCTCAGATAGAAGTGACACAGTTTTTCAGTGTATTGCCATTATATTATAATTATGTTAATGATAAAGTGCTAACACTATTTTTTTCTGATTATTCCTGATGGAATTTATTATTTCACCTTTTTTTTATTATTAATTACTTTGTTAATTTCTGTGCTTTAATTTGCTCAAAAAGGATGCCAATTAAATATCCAATGATACTAATTAGTGCAAAAGTGTCATTTCCCCAAAGATAACAATAATTTATCGATATTGCATACAATTTATTGGTGTACTGTTCAATATAGCTTTCACAGATATTATAAACCCTCCGCAGAAAAAATTTCTAGTTGCATGCCAGCATATAACACACATGTATTAACCCCAATGATCCTCCAGGCTGTATGAACTGCACACTTTTACTAAATTTTTCTAATTAAAAAAACTATGAACCTTAGAAACAAAACTTTAAATGTAAATAAAAAAACACTTTGGTACTAACATAATATTGTAACTTATTAACACAAACTAAACTTACACAACCACATGGTCACATTTAAGGCATGAATATGCACAAATACATATGCATGAATGTTTGTAATATCCAATAAATGGATTTTGAAATCTTGCAAGTCTTAAAACTGCCATGTTAAGTTCAACACCAGGAACATAACAACAACATTGTTCACTCTCATCCTCTTGTACATAAACATATTCACATCTACTTGCTACTTTTGTGTCCAGATACTGTATGTTTTCTTTGCAAACACACTTTTTCAAGATAAAATTCAAGAATAAATTGCTTCTGCTTTTCCAAATACATAGCACAGTTTTTCTTTAATAACATGAAATGCACAACAGATTTTAACAGCAGTGCCTTCTCTACCTTCTTATTTATCCTAAATTTGCTTTTAATAGAGAGAAAAACTGCTGAACATGATGATCAGAAAATGATTCAATCTTTGTTGGATAATTATTAATTTTTATTTACAGTTTTACTTATCTTTTATTATTATTATTATTTTTATTTTTCTATATTTTTTATTTATTTATGGTAAAGAATTTTCTTTTTCTTTTTTCATTTTGAAAAGCTTTTTTCTTTTTTAATTATCATTTTCCAAATATCAGGATGGGTAGTTGGGTCTTGACTCTTGAAAACTTTTATTTACCATATATACATACATACATATCACTAAGCTGCTCTCTGAGATTCAGAGGTTAGCTCCAAAAAGAAATACAAACTACCAGATATTTTTACTTACTGTTGTTGTATAAACTTCTCCATTTACAGCGATCTTGACATATGACTCTGGCTTCACTGATATCCATTACACGCCATACACAAGATATTTTATACTTCATACTCATAATCTTTTTCTCATGCAGACACTCCTAAATCTGATCCACCCATGTCTTCTTTGGCCTTCCTCTGCCTTTCCTTCCTGCAACTTGGGCAAAAAGATTTTCTTAGTAAGCATCTCATTACTCATTCTTTCAACATGGCTAAAATACCGAAGCATATTAGTCTCCACTTTGCTAACAACAGTTTTGCTTCACATTACACAACTGCAACACATCTTCATTCCTCACACAATCAGAACGTGTCTTGCCACAAACCTACTGTAAGTAATGCCTTTCTCCAGCACACAAACGACATCTATGTTTCTTCTGTAGTACCCAGGTTTCACTGCCATACATCAAAGTAGGGACAATTACACTCTCATACACAGCCATGCGGGACTCTCTTGAGAACCCAACATTCCTGTGAAAACCTCCCAGAGCATCCACGACTTTCAATGAAGAATTCACTCGCCTAATAATTTTCCGATCCAATTTGTTCTCACTGTCAAACATGCTTCCTAAATATGCAAACTCACTCACCTGGTCAATCACTGTGCCATTTAGACTTGCATTACATTCAGTACTACCAGTTCCTCTTTCAAAAACCATAACTTTAGTTTTTCCCTTATTTAAAATTACTCAGTTTAAATTTCATTCGAACTTTGAATATACGGGACAACATACTCTGCCACTCACTTTTGCTTTCTGCTAACAGGACAGTGTCATCAGCATACAGCAATCTGCACACAGGGATATCACCAAGACATAAACCAGTATTATCTATTTTGGCATCACGCATGCACAAATCCATAAATATATTACACAGCCATGGTGACATTGCACAACCTTGTCTGACTCCTGCACCAATAGAAAACCATTTTAATAAAACACCATTCACTCGTACACAAGCTCTACTACCAGCATAAATGGATTTTACACTATTAAGTAGATTCCCAGTAACGCCATATTCATTCAATACCTTCCACAAAAGTGTCCTATTTACTCGGTCGTAAGCTTTCTCTAAATCTATGAAGGCAGCAAAAACTTTCTTACCAACAGCCAGATACTTTTCAATCATCATGCGTAATGCAAAAATTTGGTTAGTGCAGCCTTTACCAGGCATAAAACCACTCTGAACATCCCACACTTTCTCTGATGTAAGACCCTGTACTTTTTCAATAACGACCTTACCAAACACTTTCCCTGGCACACTTGGTAGGCTAATTCAACGATTGTTCTTGCAGTCAGTCTGATCACCTTTTCCCTTATACAAGGGAACAATGACAGCATCCTTCCAATCCCGAGGGACCATTCCTACTTCCCAGCACAACTGGCAAATTTCAGTTAACCAGGTTCAATATATACACATTTGGAATATCTTAATTCTTTTTCAGGTTTATGGGTTGGAATCAATATATTTTTTTCAAATTTTGGCTGATTCTTATTAATACAATATTGAATCATGGTTGCTTTATAATTTTTTTGGCTCTAATTTTTTATGTGTTGATTCAATCTTTGCTTCAACTTGTTTTTGGTGCTGCCTATATATATGACATGGTAGGGTTAGATAGTTTTGTGTGTATTTTGTAAGTACCTTCTTTTTCAAATAATTTAGTAAATATTTTGTATTTACAAGCATGTCATTGATAATTGAAACAGAATGGTCAAAATGACAGTTGTATTTTTTACTCAATTTACAAAGTTCTGTAGTAATTCTTTTATATAAGGAAACGATCTGAAATATTTTATTTTCATTTATTTTCTTGTAATGTTTTCATTTATTAAGGTAGAACTTTGATGTTTATGTTTAAATTCAAAAATTAGTTTATAATTTTTTTACTATATCTAAAAGTTTTTGCAATGGATTTATCCAATTTACGTCTTCTTCACAATACTTTTTATTGGAAGAATGAGTAAATGAACGTTTAATCCATGTTTGTAAACTATTTATCTTGTGGCTTACTGGGTGACCTTAATCAGATGGAATTATTACAAGAACAAAAGATGGTTTTCTGTACATCTTGAAGTCTAAGCAATCATAATTTTTATTCACCAAAATGTCAAGGAAAGGTAATGTATTATTTTATTCTTTTTCAATTGTTAAGGTCATTTTTTTATACTGTTCAGACATTTGTATATACAGGTTTTCAAAATCAGATGGTTTGTAATTGGCTAGAATAAATATGTCAACGACATATCTACAATATATTAGGTAGCATGTTTATTGTCTTTTGCTCTATTTCATTCATTATAACTTCTGCAAAAATTGTAAATAATAGTGACCCCCCATAGGGCTTCCTTTTCTATCTATGTAAGTTCAGAACATACTAAAGTTGTGTTGGACTTAATTTATGTGGCCATATCAATTATTACTATTTGTTCATTAATTGAACCAATTTTTACTGTTTTTCACGTTCGATAATGTTCTACGGATGTATGGAAAAATGGTGTCCTGATTCTGCTATATGTATATATTATATATTAAATTGTGAACAATGAACGTCAAACTTACCCTTTTATTGTTCCCTGCTGCAAATCAATATGTACCTTCTTCTTGCTTGCTGAATTTCATCAAGAATTCTCATTCCTTTTACCATTGTTCACTTGTGATGATGTTTTTGCAAAATGGTATTAATTTGTTGTGTACAATGATATGAAGTTTCAAATGGACTTGAAGAATAAAGATTTTTGAAAATAACAACCAAATAAGTCATAAGTCATATAAGAAGTAAAAATGAGTGAAAGTTAAACACCTTTTTTGAAAACAAACCACAAGAAGAACACAACACAAATTCTTAACACTTCGAGTCTCGGCGTTTCTGTGTTGTTGTTGTTGACCAAAACTGTGCGATGATGATTAGGACTAAGTTACAGAATACTGTCAATAAACATATAATGAGTGAAAGTTAAAAATCGTTTTTGAAAATGAACCACAAGAAGAACGCAACACAAATTCTTAACACTTTGGGTCATGGCATTTCAATGTTGTTGTTGTAGACGAATACTGTGCAACGATGATTAAGCCTAAGTTACAGAATACTGATGATAAACATATCTTCAGGAACACCATCCTCCTTTCCGCAGTCGTACCCAGACTAGTTTCGACTATTATTCTTAGTCCTCATCAGGGGGAATTAACCTAACTCTACGTACATGTTGTTATGTTGCCTCAACTCCAGCAGTCTGAAGCTTCAACTTCTGCTCCACATCTCAACTTCTGCTCCACATCTTCTGCTCCAAGCTTCAACTTCTGCTCCACATCTCCTGTCCCTGAGCTTTCTTTCTAATATTTGTTTGCTCATGTCTTGGTCGTTGTCCAACTCTATATGTATTGGAACATGATTGGTTGCATTGTATTTCATTTGACACATCAATTCTGATAGCTCATGCCATCTGTTGTTCCTATTTCAAGTTATATCGGAAAGAGATTTTTTATGATGTTTATTTCTTTTTCGATTTTGTTTCTTTCTTTTTCTTGTTTTACTAGATGTCTCCATGCATATGGTATATTTTCTGAATCATTACTATCGCAGTTATGTTTTCTTGTTTTTTCCACCATTATAGCTTCTAATATTAAAATCTGTCTATGTGTTTTATGAGTAGTTATTATTTTCGTGTTTGTTCAATCAGGGACACATCCGTTGTTAATACCGTGCTGTATAAAGGATGTTTTACATTCCTTCTTACTCCAATTGGACATGTGTTCTATTAATCTTGTTTGAAATCTCCTTTTTGTACTACAAATATAGACTTTTTTTTCTTTCATTTTGTCTCTGTTCTTCATCGTTATTGATTATTGGGAAGCTATATACACCTGCTTTGTGCAATAGTGATTTATCATTACTACCTGTTGTCAAAATTGTATTGCTGTCTAGTACCTTTTCAGCAATTTGTAATTTATCTTTCTTACATTCTTTTTTAGGACGTTAATCAATGGTGATATTATGGAAAGGTACCACAATATTGTTTGTCACCAAAAGAAGAAACACAACATTGTGTACCTTCCCATATATACCATCATTGATTAACATCCTAAAAAAGGAATGTAAGAAAGATTATATAAATTGCCAAAAAGGTATTAGACAACAATACAATTTTGACAACAGGTAATAATGATAAATCACTATTGGACACAGCAGATGTACACTGAAGATCAATTGAATTAGAGACAGCTAGCATTATGCAAATGTGGCGCTGTGGGCAGCCTTATAAACGGAAATGACATGACGTATGCAGTGATCTGACAATATAAGGAGTGATGTGACGGGAATCAGTAAGAGTCGGATGCAGTATGGGTAAGACGAAGGATCTAAGTGCATTTGATCGTGGGCAAATTGTTGGGGCCTGACGAATGGGTCACTCCATCTCGGAAGTCATGCAGGCACTGAGATTTTCACAAGCCACTGTGTCATGGGTGCACTGTGAGTACGTCGAATCCAGTAAAACCATCCCTGCAAGGGCCAACTGCCATGGACAACAGCATGTGGATGAGCGGGGTCATTGTCGGCTAGCTTGCATTGTAACAGTGGATAGACGGGCCACAGTGCAAGAAATCACTCGGCAATTTAACACTGGCGCACAAAAACGTGTAAGCAGCCACACCATCCAGAACCATCTCCTTGCTATAGGGTACAGAAGCCATCGTCCCACGAGGGTACCGCTGCTGATCGCACATCACAAGGTGCAAAGATTAGCATGGGCTCAGGAACATCGCCACTGGACCCTAGACATGCGGGAAAATGTTGCCTGGACTTGCCAGTCGAGATTCACGTTGGTACATGCGGATGGCAGGATATGAGTACGGCGCAAACCACATGAAGCGATGGATCCTTCTTGCCAGCAGGGTACTCTTCAAGCTGGTGGGGGTGGCATTCTCGTCTGGGGACTGTTTACGTGGACTGAAATGAGACCCCTGGTACATGTGACATCGTCCCTCACAGGTCAACATTACCGGGATATCCTGGACGACCATTTGTTTCTGTTTGTGCGTCTTCAACATCCCACTGGGGACCTCATCCTGTAACAAGACAATGCACCATGCCATCGCTCCCGAATTGAATCCGAATGGTTGGATGAACACTCCGCTGACGTGACCTCGCTTCCTTGGCCAGCTAGGTAACCTGACCTCAATCCCATCGAGCACATCTGGGATGCCATCAAGAGAGATGTTTGAGGCTCTGACCCCCTCCATCAAATCTTCGTGAACTGTGGGAGCTTGTTCAGGGGTCGTGGATCCGTATGGATTCCCAACGCTTTCAGTGTCTTGTCAAGTCCATGCTGAGACGAATCGCCGCCATCATCAGGGCGAAAGGTGGTGCTACACGTTACTAGACAGGTATATCTAATTCAATTGCTCTTCAGTGTATATAGCATCCCAACAATCAATAACGATGAAGAACAGAGACAAAACGAAAGAAAAAAGGTCTATATTTGGAGTACAAAAAGGAGATTTCAAACAAGATTAATAGAACACATGTCCAATTGGAGTAAGAAGGAATGTAAAACATCCTTTATACAGCACAGTATTAACAACAGATGTGTTCCTGATTGGACAAACACAAAAATAATAACTACTCATAAAACACATAGACAGATTTTAATATCCAAAGCTATAATGGTGGAAAAAACAATAGAAAATAACTGCAATAATAATGATCCAGAAAATATACCATTTGCATGGAGACATCTAGTGAAATAAGAAAATATAAGAAACAAAATGTGAAAAAGAAATAAACATAATAAAAATCTCCTTTCAATATAACTTGAAATAGGAACAACAGATGGCGTGAGCAATCGGAATTGATGTGTTGAATGAAACATGATTCAACCAATCATGTTACAATGCATACAGAGTTAGACAATGACCAAGACATGAGCAAACACGTATTAGAAAGAAAGCTTATGGACAGCTGAAGGCGTGGAACAGAAGTTAAAGCTTCGGACTGCTGGAGTTGAGGCAACATAACAACATGTACGTAGAGTTACATTAATTCCCACTGATGAGGACTAAGAATTATAGTGGAAACCAGTCTGGGTATGACTGCACGAAGGAGGATGGTGTTCCTTAAGATATGTTTATCCTCAGTATTCTATAACTTGGGCTTAATCATCGTCGTACAGTGTTAGTCAACAATAACGTGAAAATGCCGAGACCCGAAGTGTTGAGAATTTGTGTTGCGTTCTTCTCGTGGTTCGTTTTCAAAAAAGGCTTTTAACTTTCACTCATTTTTACTTCTTATATGACTTTTATTCAGTTGTTATTTTCAAAAATTTTTATTCTTCAAGTCTTTTGAAACTTTATATCATTGTACCCAACAAATTAATACCATTTTGCAAAAACATTGTCACAAGTGAACAATAGTAAAAGGAATGAGAATTCTTGATGAAATTCAGCAAGCAAGAAGAAGGTACAATTTGAGTTGCAGCAGGGAACAATGAAAGGGTAAATTTGATGTTTGTTATTCGCAATTTAATATATAATATATATATATATATATATATAGGGATGTAAGGTCAGGTGATGCGTAACATCACAGCCTCTCCTTGACAAATGTCAACCCCACCTTCTCGTGGTGCATCCTGTTCCTACTAAAGGGGCTCTGACGACCGCCAATAGCGGTATAACTATACCATCGGGATTAGAGGAAATTCTATCCCACACTCACCAACCCGCTTGGCCAGCATGGTGAGTTATGGCCAAACCCCTCCAAAATAACTCCACAACTTAAATCTTGGCCCTCAGTCTCCGGCAGCTGGAATGTACCTGGCCAAGGCAGCGGCCAGTGCGACATGAAGGCAGAGGGTGCTAAGAATCCCCGGAGGACCGGACTAGGCTGCCATCTGATGCTGACCTTGGCAACGTACAATGGACGCTCCCTATCTTCTGATTCAAGGCTTCTTGAATTGGAAGAGGAACTACAAAGGATCAAGTGGGACATCGTGGGGCTAAGTGAGGTAAGGAGAAAAGGAGAAGATCTCATCGAACTGAAAAGTAGACATCTCTTCTACTATCGTGAGACAGATACTGGCAGAACTAGTGGTGTTGGATTTATAATAAACAAGAAACTGAAGGATAAAGTTGTAGAAGTTGAAAGTTCCTCTGACAGAGCTGCACGGCTTGTTATCCAACTCTCAAAAAGATACCAGGCTCAGATTATTCAAACTTATGCACCCACCACAAGTCATCCTGAAGAAGAAATTGAAGAATTTTATGAGGAAATTTGTCATCTAAATAATAAAGGTAAGCAGCACTTGAAAATAATTATGGGAGATTTCAATGCAAAAATAGGGCAACAGCAACAGAATGAAACTTCAGTAGGTAAATTCGGTCACGGCAACAGAAACCAGCGTGGAAATACTCTCGTTGAGTTTGCAGAGGCAGAAGGGTTTTTCATCTTGAACTCCTTCTTCAAGAAAAAGCCACACAGGAAATGGACATGGAGACATCCAAATGGGACGACAAGTGAAATTGATTTTATTATGTGTAACAAAAAATTCGTCATAGAAGACTGCAGTGTGCTAAACAAGTTCAACACAGGTAGTGACCATAGATTGGTGAGATGTAAGATGCACCTCAACACTAAACTTGAACGTGGCAAGCTCATAAGACAAACAAAATCTATTGACATAACCAACCTTAAAAAACACCATAATACCTTCAAGTTGGAACTGAAGAACAGGTTCTCTGCTTTAGAAGGCCTAACATCGGAAGAAGTGGACATCTCTGAAGTTAACAGAAAAGTAACCAAAGCTCTTATGGAAACAGCAACAAAATTAGCTGGGTCTAAGAACAAGTTGCATGTAAATAAATTATCAGGAAAAACGAAAATGTTGATGCAAAAAAGAAGAGAGATGAGGACAACTAAAGAAGATGTGACTTCCAAAGTGGAATATATAGAGCTATGCAAGACAGTACGAAAAAGTATCACTGAAGACGTAAGGAAATTCAACTGTGAACTAGTGAGGAAAGCAATTGAAAACAACCAAAGCCTAAAGATAGCAAAGGGACATCTCAGTAAGGGAAGAAAACAGATTATGGCACTGAGAAAAGAAGATGGTTCTGTAACAAGAAATAGAGGCGAAATTTTGACAAGAGTGAAAGATTTCTACTCCAAATTATATGAAAGGGATGATACATGCACTCCAGACATCATGAAAGATACCAGTACCAGAGTTCCTCCAGTCCTTCCAGCAGAAGTTGCACATGCAATCAAGAACATGAAGCGGGGAAAAGCTCCAGGAGAAGATGGAATTACTGTAGACATCATACAAGAAGCAAGTGGAGAAATCGAAACAGTACTCGCCCAAATTTTCACTCGATGCCTTAATGAAGGAAAGATTCCTGAGGATTGGAACACCGCTACAATGATCCTGCTACATAAGAAAGGTGACATTGAGGATCTCGGAAACTACAGACCTATCAGCCTCCTATCAGTAGTTTATAAAATCTTCACTAAAGTTCTTTCACACTGCTTGAAGGTAACACTGGACATGGCTCAACCGAGAGAACAAGCTGGATTCAGGAGTGGCTACAGCACAATAGATCATATCCATGTGCTGAGAGAACTAATTGAAAGAGCGAGGGAATATGAACTTCCATTGTGCATGGCTTTTATCGATTATGAAAAAGCCTTTGATTCGGTGAAACCATCAGCAGTTACAATGGCTCTGAAAACCTGCGGTATTGAAGATGCATACATTAATATTATTAATAACATCTATGAAAATGCAAGTGCAAAGATTAGGCTGTTTGAAAATACAACACACATAAAAATTGGAAAGGGAGTGAGACAAGGTGACACCATATCTCTGAAGCTCTTTAATGCCACATTGGAGGGTGTTTTTCAGTCATTGAGCTGGGAAAACAAGGGGATAAAGATTAATGGAGATTATCTAACCCACCTTCGTTTTGCTGATGACGTAGTCATTTTTGCAACTACCCCATCAGAGCTGCAGAGTATGATCCAGGAACTTGCTGACAAGAGTAAAGAAGTGGGATTAAAAATGAACTTTCAGAAGACAAAAGTGATGTTCAATGCTTTTACAAGAAATGAAGATTTATCGATTGATGGAGAAAAGCTGGAGATAACAGACACGTACGTTTATCTTGGACAGCAGATATCAAGTGAGGGTCACATTGATGAAGAAATTAATCGGCGTACAAAACTTGCCTGGAGAGCTTTTGGAAGAAACAGCATAATTTTCAAGAGCAATATGCCATTATGTCTTAAAAGAAAAGTGTTTGATCAATGCATCCTTCCAGTGCTTACGTATGGTGCAGAGACGTGGACCTTAACTAAAAGAGACATACAAAGGCTGCAGACAACTCAAAGTAGCATGGAGAGGTGCATACTTGGTGTAACCAGGAGAGATAAGAAGAGGAACTCGTGGATCCGAAAAATGACAAGAGTGGAAGACATCATGATCAGAGTTAAATCCCTGAAATGGCAATGGACTGGACATACTGCCAGAAGGACAGATCATCGATGGACAGCCGAAATTTTAGATTGGATTCCAAGGGACAGGAAAAGACCCAGAAGAAGACCACATGGGAGATGGGTGGATGAAATTCGAATGTATGCAGGGGTGACATGGAGGAGACTGGCACAAGACAGACCGTTGTGGAGGAAACTTGGGGAGACCTTCGTCCAGCAGTGGATTGATAATGGTTGACAATGATGATGATGATGATATATATATATATAGCAGAATCAGGGCGCCATTTTCCTATACATCTGCAGAACATTATCGAATGTGAGAAGCAGTAAAAATTGGTTCAATTAATTAACAAATAGTAATAATAAAGGCTTTCTGTTATTTCATCAGTAAGTTAATCTATAATAATCCAATAAAGTTAAGATTAAATCACTTTCTGATCCTGATGTTCCTAATAAATGGCGCTTGAGGAGAGAATCTGATTTTGTGAATTCTCAGCAGCGCATCAATATCACTGTTATAATTAGAGATGAGGGTAAAAATTCCAATTTAACGATTTGTAAAAGTGTGTGTGCAAACACATGATGATGTTTAAAATGATACCACAAGAAGTATTGAAAACCAGTTACAAATATATTTGGAAGTCTTAAATTTGCGATGAAACTTCAGTACTTCATGTAGATCCATCTTTGTATTTTGAATTGGTATAGCTTATAAAACACATAAATTAAAAATTTTATAAGAGTTACAAAATATTTGGCAACTGTGTAACAAGAAAATGATGTACTTATAACCTGACCATGTGGTTTTAAGGTAAAATAAATTTTCATTAATAGCATTAATTTCCTTAAACATATAAATTATTTAATTACAATATAATAATTTGCTAAATAACGATCCTTCTAAAGAATAATAAAACCTCAAGATATACGATGTTCATATCACAAATTGACAAAAAACATGCAACATATAGTAATCTTCCTACAACGAAAGTAGGGTAAGTGTATATTTATCATATAATCTTATGCTTACAAAAAGCATTATTATTATAAATGGAGGAAAACAGTGCTTTTAACATGGAAAGAAATTATACCTCCGCATCAACTATGGTAGCATTCCAAATGCCTAAATAATTAATCCAAAGCTCGGTTTTTTCAACATGATCTTCCAGGAGTTGGTGCTCTGTTTTCAGATCAGTAATTTCTTTTTCTAGCATCATTATCACCTAAAAGGAAATAAACATTGAGACTAATAAATTATAATATTTCTGTTTAAATATTTGGATAAAAACATATGCAATCACAGTTCAAGTTTTATTAAACAGAAGCCTCTTAGCAATCTTAATAATAATGTCCTCTTTGATAAAACTTTAAAGTGTTCTTGGCATGCTTTCTATAAGGTTTACTGTGAAACACTACAGGAATGCTGCATCTCCATGCTTCCCGAACTCACAGAAAAGTTTGTTCATTGTCTTATCAGAATAATACTCTTATGTGTTCTAAGGGTGATATTTACAGTTAAGATTTAGGCTGTGAGTTAAGAAAATGCTGGAAACAGCTGATCAGCTCATATTTTCCCAATGTCTGCATTATCATACTGGGAGCTGCAAGTGCAATTCCTGTAACACTACCATAGCATTAGGAGGACACTATTGTTCAGAATATCTAAACAGGCAATAAGTAATTATCATGATGGTGAAGGGCAAAACATGTAACAAGACATAACAAATAAAGGTAAGTAGATCACGCTAGTTACGCTAAGAGATTAGGACTTTTACAAAGAAAGTTCGTAAGTTGGGAGCTTTCAACCTCGTCTTAGGCCTTCATCATGCCAATGATGGACTGAGATCGCTTCCAGATTCTTCATTTGAATTTTTGTTATTTTTGTTGCCAGATCTTAGAATCGATCTCCAGATCATCAGCTAGACCCACGTATGATTAGAGAAAGACCTAGTCAAATGGCAAACTGTAGCGTCTCATTATTTCAAATGTTTACGCACAAGCGTCTCACCAGGGGTCTCTTATTACCTGCACAGTTCACAGTGGCCTAGATGAGTTTTGCATTGCTGTTGTGTGTTTTTAAGTGTGAATATCTCTGCAGCTTAAAAATCTAAATTAGTGATTTTAGTTTTTGCACTTGCATCATTCGATACTGTTTACCATTCTTTCTCATGTGTTAAGTACTCCTGTTATTCTACTAGTTACATATTTCATGTCTTCATATCGTCCACTAAGATCTATATACATTGCATTTATGTTTGTAGAGCATACTGTCCTATTACGACGTCTATTAATTTATTTTTTTCATGAGTATGATTCTTCAAACTGACTGATAGTCAGTTTAGCGGACCTTTCCTGTTATCTGCCCGCGACTTTTTGCTGTTGTTCATTGTTATGTAAAATGACACTATTTGACTTCCGAATAAGAATGCTTTCAAGATGTTTGTGATTTTGAGTGTATCGTTCCACTTTGTTTACATGAAACCTGATCACACCCAACATGAGAGAAGATAGTTCATGATCAGGGGCCATGTTGAAAGAATGAGTAATGAGATGCTTAGTAAGAAATCTTTTTTTTTTTTTTTGCCCAAATGGCAGGAAAGGTAGGCAGAGGAAGGCTAAGGAAGTCATGGAAGTATCAGATTCAGGAGTGTCTGCATGAGAGAAAGATTTTGAGAATGAAGTGTAAAAGGTCTTGTGTATGCCGGGTGATGGATGCCAGTGAAGCCTGCATTGTGTGTCAAGGTTGCTGTAAATGGATAAGTTTGATACGACAACAGGAAAGCTATAAAAAATTGCTCCAACAAGACTGGATTAGATAGGCATGTTAGAGAAACTGGGCACAGCATGGATTGGAATTCCCTTAAAGTAATCAGTTTCCAAAGCAATTTCCAAAAAAGAAAACTGAAAGAAGGAATAGAGATTGAGAAAAATCAAAATTCCATCATCAATGACTGCAAAGGATTTTCCCTGCCTAACATCTGGCAGGATTTGTTGAAAAATAACCTAAACCGTCAAGGTTAACCGTAACCGTCAAGGTAAACCGTAACCGTGATAGTGACAAGTAAAAAGTGACAACAACAAGACAACCTGAAGAAGGAGAAGAGTTTTCTCCGAAAATTTGCTATTAATGAAAAAATTTCCTAGTAAAATTCCCATAAGTTGCTTTAGATTGTAAATAATCAGTTAAAAATTTATCTGGTAGTTTGTATTTATTTGTGGAGCTAACCTTTGAATCTCAGAGAACAGCTTAGTGATATGTATGTATGTATGTATGTATGTATACATTTCAAGATCTTGTATTAACACTTTCTAATGACATATGTTTCAACATAGGAAATGTCAAATTCTCCTGGATAGTTTTATTTTTTATTTATTATTCATGGATTTATAGGCATAGAATAGGGGACACAGAATGGCATGTGCCTCCCAACTTTAGAAAATTTCAATGCAAAGGCAAGCGTATGATGGGGCAGTAAATATGAGTGGGATACTTAATAGAGTTTCTACAAAGTTCAAAGAGGAAAAAATAAAAGGTTTAAAAGTACATGCACACACACTGTTACACTGAACTTTTAGAATTGGCTATGATTCGTTCTTGGAAGGAAACAAAACTACAGCAAAATGCTGTTAATTTAGAAAGCTCATTAATACATTCGTTGCTGCCATGCTATTTATGCTGCAAAAACAATAAATCTGGGCAAATCTCCCATGATGCCACAAGGTGTCACGTGACACCATGAATGAGCTTTCTGCATATGGATCAACCAAGCCATGTGTTTGCATCTCAGAGCTTTGCATGACTCCACTATTTTAAAATATGAGAAAATTTATCCATAATTGTTATTTGTAATTGAATAGAATTCTTCTCCTGGCATTGAGACCATTGGACCAATGTGTGATCAAAACCTGTTGAGATGGAGTGAAAATATTGTATTCTGCATTCTCACTTTCACTGCTGGACATACTACAGCTACTAAAAGAATATGTTTCAGTACTTGATGACAAATTATTGGTATCACCTCCTGTTTCCATGGCAAGCTGTGCCCACCGATGAACTTTTGGTTGAGAGGGGCTAGAGACAATGTGTCAGAATTTATCCATTGTTTCCATAAAACTAAGTATTGAAGTCAATATGGGCTTCCTTGAAATCCTTTAGCCTCCTCAATAGGCCACCCTGTTACATATAAACTCTAAGTAGCAAATGCTTTTTGTTGTATTCAAGCATTTATTTATTGACAATTCCCTTCACAACAAAACCAGTGACATTCAAAGGAAATGAAACATTGCAGTGAAAAGTGAATGCTGTGTTCTTGTCCATGGGAAGTCTTCTTACTTTCCCTTCCCTAAACCATGTGGGAAAAAATCTGCTAGCCCAAAACCATGGTAATTTTTATACAGCTGGAGACTCATTCTCAATGCCAATAATGAAATAGATAACTCTCTTCAAGTGCCAAATGTTTTACAAACGGAAGTATTAAGCCATGATCACAATGCTTTTCAGCATCATCGAAACTTGGGGAAGGTATTGTATGACGCTGCAAGGCAACACACATGGCAGTGAGAAGGTTAAATAACATCATGAGCAAAAATATGTGATATTTAAAAAAATGTAATAAAACAGTCTTTGTTTTCAGAAAACTTAGCATCTAGTCAAAAACATGCTGGACTGTTTGTCATCATTCATTGTCAACATTGGATGAAGAGTAATGTATAACAGAAAAAAGTTTGTTATGCACTTAAAAAGATCCACATTTTGGGTCATTTACTGAGATAGTGCTTCCAAGAATTGCCTCCTCCCAAAAGGAAAACATTATTTTTTTTGTTTTGTTATCCCCCCCCCCCCAAGAAAGGGAAATGGCACTTACACTTATTCTTGTTCCCCCCCTCTCAATGTTTTGGTCGCCTATGCATGGATTTATTTTCATTGCTCAATTTGTTTGTTGTTGTTTTTTATCAGAATACTAGAGTTTTTAGGGGATTTTTGTCAAGCAAGGATGTTTACAGGAGATGATAATTGAGCAGTGCCTCCCTATAAAGGAAAGAAACGACCAGCTCAGATACTCTGTGCATGGTGGAAACTTCCAAATGCATTCTGAAACATAAAACAAATGAAAAAACAACACTGTATTGCTGAAAATGAACCCAGTGTATCATAATTAAAAATAAAAATCCCAAAGAAGTATTACATGTCTTACATTACAAAATGTTAATATAATTACAAAAATGCAATTCATGAGACAACCTGATGGGTTGTCTTACGTTATAAACGTGCTTTTGATTAAAATGTACATAATATCTAAGGTATTTTACCTGATATTGTCAAAGTATTTCGCACATTGTTTGCTTTGCTCTATGAGGCACATGCTCTTGGCCCGAGAGGTCCCTTCTTCCCTTCGTTACGAACCTTTGATTAGTTATAAAAAAAATTTTTTGCAGAAATAAAACAGTTAGGTTATATATTTTTTCAGTTCCACATTCATTCATTCACACAATCAAATGCTTAAAATTTACTATTAATTGAAAGATTTTAGTAGAAAGAATTATACTTGTCAGGTCAGGAGACGTCTCACAAGGGGTTCGTTGTTATGGCGAGCACTTTCAGTGGTGCTCAACCACAATCTTCTGGCCACTACTTCTACACGAGGGTTCCTCGCGTGTGTAGTTTTGGAGTTGCATGTCGGGAATCGATGAGAAGGTTTACTGCCTGTATGTGTTACGTGATTTGTTTCCAATGTGTCGCCATCTATTGGATGAGTTGGTAGGTATCAGTCGTAAGTATAATTCTATTGTGTGTCTGTATGTGTTAGGTGATTTGTTTCTAATGTGTCGCCATCTATTGGATGAGTTGGTAGGTATCAGTCACAAGTATAATTCTTTTGTGTAGATATTTTTGGGCTATTATTATTTGTTCGTAGAAACAGGTGTATTTTTTTTGTTTTTTATTTATTGGTGGGATTTTTTGTAATTTTTTTTTTTTGTCCTTTTTTATGATTTTTTTTTTTTTATAAGTGATTTCCAGGCTGTGTCTAGTGTGGTGGTGCATATTTTATCCTTTTTTTTTTTGTTCAATTATAATGCTTCCAGAAATCCTTAATTCTTTTTCATTTGTGTGGGTGGTTAGTAATTTAATATTTTCAAAATCAGGGTATTGTTTATGTTTAACACAGTGTTGGATAAGTGCAGTTTTTTCTTCTTTTTGTTCCAGTTTTTTATACGTTGATGTAATCTTTTTATTAATCTATTTTTTGTGCTTGCAATGTATGAAAAATGTGGTCTTCAGAGCTCTGTGAAACAATACGAATTTCATATACCCCTGCTGATTGTAGTATATTATTGTTACTTTTTTCCTTTATAATTAAGTCACCAACATTCTGAACTGAATGTCCAAAAATAATGTTGTGTTTCTTCATTAATCTTAAAAATTTTCCACTTAGTCCTCTAATAAAAGGGAAAGAACCTGAAAATTTATATTTCATTTTTGGGATGTTTTGTCTAGACTTTTTTAATTTCTTCTTGTATTCAAAAATCAACTTGATTTTTGAATACCCACAAGCATAATACACATCTCACTGAGGAATCCAACCTAGCAAAAGAATTTAGCATTAACATAATTATAAATACACTGTACAAGAGACATATATAGCCTATTAAATCATTTTATTTTTGTGGTGTATTTAGCACAAAGATTCACCAAGCTTTCGCACTCCACTGGGAGGTTTTTCCAAGGCAATGGTAGACATAAAAATGCCATTGCCTTGAAAAAGCCTACCAGTGGGGTGTGAAAGCTTGGCAAATCTTTGTGCTTACACCACCACAAAAATACAGAGATACATACATGTACATATCATTAAGCTGTTCTCTGATATTCAGAGGTTAGCTCCTCAAAGAAAGACCATCTTACAAATAAACATTTAACAGATAATACAAACCACCAGATACATTTTTAACTGATTATTTACTTACTGTTGTCATATCAAACTTCTCCATTTACAGCGATCTTAACACACAACACAGGCTTCACTGACATCCATCACACGATGTACACAAGACCTTCTATACTTCATAATCATGATCCAGTGGCATATCTTGGGTCCGAGACTTGGGCTATCTCAATCCCCCCCCTACACACACAGTACTGTTTTTTTTTATTGCAAAGTTTATTTTTTAATTGTTAAGTAATAGAAGTAATTTTTTTCTAAATTTTAGGTATATGCTATTGCTAAATGAATGATACCAAATAATTATGAGGATTAGGATTTGAACACTTATTGGTACACAAACTCCATTCTTCTTTCCTCTTGTGTGAACTTGAGCGTTACATTTTCACAAAAATGTTTCTTCCGAGTACTTTTTCATATTTAAAAATAATGTTTTTCTCTATTAACAAACCAGCCAAGTTGCTCGAATGTACATGTCCTTGTGTGGCTCTAAGATATATCTTGATTCTTTTTAATACAAAAAAACTTTTTTCGGCAGTTGCGGTTGTTGATAAACAGTTTAATATTGATCTGCTAATTTGTACACCTCAATAAACACTATGTCCAATTATTCAACTTTATAAAACAATGTTTCTTACTGATTTGTTTTGTATTCATCAAGGGAATTAAACGCCTTCAGTTTATTTTTTAATCGAGCTGTATCAAAATTTGAAGCATAGAGTTCTTTAAGCTCTGATAGTAGATGTTCAGGGAAGATTTCACAAAATTATCAAAACAGTTCGAATCCAACAAAGCCACGAATTTAACATATAATATCACTGATTTTAATTTGTTAACACTTCACACAAACTGAAACAACTCTCGCGAAACACGCGCTGTTAAAGGCGGAAGCATGGAGGGACTGAGGTAGTCCGAAGTCTTCGTTTCTTCGGAGCGAACCCTTGGCCAAAGCAATAGCCACTCACGAGCTCTGTAGCTCATTCATGTTGTCATGGAAACGCTAGCAGGAGATAGTATTGAAGCTCTTCGCATCAGAACAGCGAAGTCTCACGAAGGCCTACTTGTGTTACGTTGATGCCATTGATCATTGCTCACCAGACTGATGCTCATAATCGAAAGAAGCGAATCCGCTCGTGTTTTCTTCACACCGAAAGCACTGACATATCTTAATACCATTGATAATTGACTTTTATTTGTGTATATTTAACTAACTTTTATTTGTGCATTCTCTGGTCTTCACAGCTAGCCAGGCTAGCCTCGAATATACACCACTGTTATGATCTTTTTCTCATTCAGGCAACCCTAAATCTGATCCTCCCATGACTTCCTTGGCCTTCCTCTGCCTATCTTTCTGGCCACTTGGGCTGAAAATTTTTTCTGAGTAAGCATCTCATCACCGATTCTTTCAACATGGTCAAACCATCTAAGAATATTAGTCTCCACCTTGCTAACAACATTTTACTTCACATTATACAACTGCAACACATCTTCATTCCTCACACAATCAGAACATGTCTTGCCACAACCCCCCCCGTAAGTAACACATTTCTCCACCACACAAAGAACTCCTATGTTTCTTCTGCAGTACCCAGGTTTCACTGCTATACATCAGAGTAGGAACAATTCCACTTTTATACACAGCCATGCAGAACTCTTTTTTGAGAAACCATCACTCCTGTGAAAACCTCCTAAAGAAGCTATGACTTTCAATGTAGAATTCTCTCACCTGCTAATTTCACCATCTAATTTGTTCTCTCTGTCAAACATTCTTCCTAAATACACAAACTCATTCACCTGGTCAATCACTGCATTCAGTGGTAACTGTTCCTCGCTCAAAAACCATAACTTTGGTTTTCTCCTTATTTATACTCAGTTTGAATTTCATGCAAACATTGTATATCCGGGACAACATACTCTGCAACTCACTTTTGCTCTCTGTCAACAGGAATGTGTCATCAGCATACAGCAATCTGCACACATGGGATTACCAAGACATAAACCAGTATTATCCATCTTGGCATCACACATGCATGCACCCATAAATATATTAAACAGGCATGGCGACATTACACAACCTTGCCTGACTCCACATCACAAAAATAAATGGATTTAATATGCTACATGCACCTCTTGAGAAATTTAGCATTGTAACCCCTACCTGGAAAAATACAGCAAACAAGTTCAAAATCAGAGAAGAACATTGAGCCTCAGGAAGTGACTTTAAGGAACCATGCCCAAGTTTGATGCATTAGCTACAAAGTAAATGAAGTAGACAACTCTCCCTCACTCCACCAAAAAGAATGGAATAAAATTTTCAGTAATTGAAAGAAATGAACCAATTTTATTAATGAAGAATTCAACAGCTACTCTAGTGTTCTAATCATAATACATGATGCAAAGCTTAAAACACAGATTTCTACTTACTTCCAAAATTCGATTTAGACAAATTTTCGAAGTAGATACCTCTTCTTCATCAAGTCTTTCCTGTTGTTTACTTTCATTAAAAAAAAAAAAAAAAAGAAAAAAAAAAAGACTTGATGGAGAAGTGGCATCCAAAAGTTTGTCTAAATCAAAATTTAAAAACTGTTATAAAAACCTATTTTAAAGCTTTGTGTAACCATTAATAAGATGAACTAAGCTGGCACAAAATCTCACTCAACTTATCTGCATTTACATGTTATCACCAGCCATAAACAAAAATACTGCAGTAACACTGAAATGCAGTTTGTTTCACAGTTTGCAGCACCTGGGTTCAACTGTAAACCAGTAATTAGAATATGCATTTTTTTGTATTTAAAAAAATTGAATATAAAAGTAGTAATAAATTTTGTAGGGATGTTGAGATGGTATTATGTTTATTCTGAGACTACCTTCTGCTGCCCCACAAAAGAGAAATGGAAAGGCACAGATTTAAATTCGCAATTAGAAGAAGAAATTGAACTTTGATGAACTTCAATGAGATTTGGTAAATAACTATGCAGCAGAAATTAAGCAGGCCTATTTTTTACATAAATAGATCCATTTTTGGAAAAAAAAATCGATGCAGTAGAAAACTTCTATGTTACTTCAAAATGTTAAAATACAATTTATGCAATGTTAAAAAATTCTATGAAGAGCCAGTTCATATTTATATAAATCAGAGAATGGACTAAATGGCAATTAGAAAATAGTCTTCCATAAGAAAAAGGAATTTTAAAGATAGCATACTTTTTTCTCACATTTCGGATTATTGCGCAAGGCATGAAGTGCCTGAACTTTGTCTGCCAGCTTTTCCTCTAGAATGGTCAGGTGTGACTTTACATAACTTGAATAATCAAACATTGATACATCATCACCATCTTTCACAGCAGAATTCTTACGCTGAGAATTTCCTTCAGATTCATGTGCATCTGTAAGTAATACAAGTTAAATACATAATACTTAGGTAACGCATAATATTAAGTACATTACAAAAATTTCAAACATTCAGTGACACAAGATTTGATTTGCTCTAAATTCTGAGCTGATATCACATGAATATAAAGACTAACAGGTTGTTGAAAATCACCAAGGAGATTATCAAACCTTTTGCGTGTTCTGATCTTTGAAATGACAATACATGATTGAAATAATAATTTCTTGAAGTAACTGAACATTAAAAATGATTATTATATGACTTGGTTGGGTATTTCCATTTGAGAACTAGAGGGTATAGAAGTCAAGCCGATTCTGGAGCCAATATCATCTGTCAGAAATCACGACGATGAAGGAATTTTTCATGAAACTGTAATAAACACAACAAGAAGGCAAATGAAGCAAAAAATGTGAAACACCAGCTGGTGTTCCAACAACTGGTTTTCCACATTTGCAACAACTGGTGTTCCATGTTTCTCGCTCCATTTGACTTCTTGTGACATTTATTACAGTTCCTCAAGAAATTACTTTGCTGTCATAGTTTCCAACAGATGATTTCAGTAATTGGCTTGACTTCTATGCTCTCCAGTTGTCAAACATAAGTACCCAACCAAGTCATATTATTATTTTTTATGTGCAGTTCCTTCAAGAAATTATCATTTCAATCATTTATTCTCATTTAAAAGGCACTGAGATTTATTGATTCCAAAGACCAGAACACGGAAAAAGTTTAAAAAGTTTAATAATATCCTTGGTGGTTTTCGAGAACCTGTTAACATTCAGTGACACAAGTTTAGCATGCTATCCAGTACTTCATGATGAAAACAAAAAGATAATGAAATATATGTATAATACTATGTGTATTGATAATAAAGATGACAGACATAAAATTCTCTAGTGTAACAAGAATATCTTTTAAATTTTAACAACAGGAAAATATTTTTTCAAGGAACATTGTTACAAAAAGAAAAAATCAGCAAAAAAGAGAATTCATCTATGCCTCCACATGGAAAAACTGCAAAATATTTTAGGTGTGTAATGCCAGCAGTGTTCTTCATAGCAGACAAAACCAGTCACACACACACACACACACACACACACACACACACACACACACACACACACACACACACACACACACACACACACACACACACACACACAAATTAGAATGAACCAGATTTTTATGATCTGTAAAACATCCACAAATGGAAATAGTGGAAATAGTTACACCAATTAGCAGCAGAAGCATGCATTACAAAAAACAACACAAATTGTACACAAAATGTTCTTCATAGCAAAAGGTGTCTGAGGCTGAAGGAACTTTCCAAATCAAACAATAATAACAAGAGATGTGAAGGAAATGTAACATCACTTCACATCCCCTAACAAGAAAGCTTTGCATTACTTAAAGAAACAAATGGGGAGAAAATATTGTTTATAGTGAAGGAAATTCTACCAAGAAAGGATTTTTCCCAGAGGATTTTTAAAATTGAGGATGCCCTTTCAGATAGAAAAATGCAATGATGCCCCTGGTGGCAGAACTGTGAATCATAAAAGAAGTACAAAACATGCAAAAAATATTCTTTATTATGAAAGAAGAGTTTTTAGAAGAGTTCAGAAAACAATTTTTCAAATGCTACTTCTTAAGACCAGAGATAGCGAGAAGAGAGTTTTTACATAAGCTCCCAAGAGGTGAGAAAACTGCACATTATTTAAAAAATAATAATGTTCACAATCTTTTGTGAATGGCATACAGTATAAAAAAATCCTGCATATGATTTTTAGAAGTAAGAGATACAGCTGCAAAAGGGAAATACACACTAATGCCACCTAGTGTCAGAACTGTATGCTACAAAAAATTCATGAAAACATGTAAAATATTCTATGAAGTCTATAGTATCCAGTGTTATAAAAGATTTTTTTTCAAATAAGATTTTAAGTAGTAGTAACATTGAGAAAAACATACTTTACATTTGCATCCCCCAGCAGTCAAACTGTGTATTCTTTGCATACACACACAGAGACAAGAAATGTGCATAAAATACTTTCTTTCATAGTGGGCAGCACCAAATGAAAAAAGGAATGTTTTTAATCGAGGTATTAGATGTGCAGATATGATTGCAAATGTGTTGTACATGCACTTATGCAGAAACATGCACTTATGTCCCTTTAGTGGCAAAATTGTGTGTTAAGAAAAGCGAAGTTAGACTTTATGCGCAAGATATTTCTTCACCAGAAATGCTGTCCAACAAAAAAAAATATTTTTTTTAAATTGGACTGCTACATAACAGCAGAAATATCAAGAAAAATAGGATATACATGTATGCTCCTAGTAGAAAAACTGTGCATTGTTATGAGGAAAAACATGTGCAAAAGTTTTCTGTTGTGAGAAGTATCTGATTGAAAATTGCTTTTTCAATCAAGTTTTTAGAACAGGTACTTCAGCAAAGATGTTGGAAACAGAAGTACACACATCCCCTACTGAAAAAACTGTTTGTCACAAAAAATTAAAAAAAATATGCAAAGAATTAGTGGCAACAAACTCTGTCTGATGTAAAAAGAATTTTGCAAATCGGACATTTAGGAGCAGAGATACTGTGGGAAATGCAACATTTATGCCCATTCAGAATTCACTTTCTGAATGAACATAATTACAAATATCAGAAACTGTCATGACGGAAAAAAATAAAAGTAAATTAAATAATATACTTTCCAAACATTGCTGATATTCATAATTCAGTTTCCAAACATGAATTATGAATATCACAAATGGTCACAATTCAAGCAAATAAAGGTAAATTTCATTATTTACATAAGCTAACAGTTATAGCATATCTATGGAAATTACTCATAAAAATGAAAATAATTTTTTTCAAGAAATGCTTAACAGCTAATGCTAACAAAAATGCTAAAAAATGTAAGTAATCAACTTTAATATTTGTAGATATAAATAGTCTTAATGTGATTTATAATAGGACTGAAATTCTAAATATTCCACTAAATGGCATCATATAAGTCTGCAGCTTTGTTGATTGTCTTGTGCAGAAACATGTTTGGACCATGACTTACATAGAAAGGAGATGACTCCAAGATTTAAATCATTAACCCTCTTGTGGGTACATGAGAAGGAGTTGCTTGATGATGACTAAGTTTTTTTAATTTCTTATTCGAAACTCGCCCTTTTTAATGTTTTACTTTCTACTTTTTAGTATTCTTTAATCTTATAAAGAGAACAAAATAAATATACAAAAAAAAGTCTTCCATGTACTGAGCAGATTTCCACGTGACACAGTTACATAGATCTTTATCTTTTAAAAACGTCAATTTTATTTTTTTGAATGTTTTAAATTAATAATTAAAAACATATAAGTAACATCAATATCAAGTTTTAAGTTAAAAGGGATTTCTTCAGAGACTGATTTAATGACATGTATGTCATATGTGATGTAAGGGATGTAAGGTCAGGTGATGCGTAACATCACAGCCTCTCCTTGACAAATGTCAACCCCGCCTTCTCGTGGTGCATCCTGTTCCCACTAAAGGGGCTCTGACGACCGCCAATAGCGGTATAACTATACCATCGGGATTAGAGGAAATTCTATCCCACACTCACCAACCCGCTTGGCCAGCGTGGTGAGTTATGGCCAAACCCCTCCAAAATGATTCCACAACTTAAATCTTGGCCCTCAGTCTCCGGCAGCTGGAATGTACCTGGCCAAGGCAGCGGCCAGTGCGACATGAAGGCAGAGGGTGCTAAGAATCCCCGGAGGACCGGACTAGGCTGCCATCTGATGCTGACCTTGGCAACGTACAATGGACGCTCCCTATCTTCTGATTCAAGGCTTCTTGAATTGGAAGAGGAACTACAAAGGATCAAGTGGGACATCGTGGGGCTAAGTGAGGTAAGGAGAAAAGGAGAAGATCTCATCGAACTGAAAAGTGAACATCTCTTTTACTATCGTGGGACAGATACTGGCAGAACTAGTGGTGTTGGATTTATAATAAACAAGAAACTGAAGGATAAAGTTGTAGAAGTTGAAAGTTCCTCTGACAGAGCTGCACGACTTGTTATCCAACTCTCGAAAAGATACCAGGCTCAGATTATTCAAACTTATGCACCCACCACAAGTCATCCTGAAGAAGAAATTGAAGAATTTTATGAGGAAATTCGTGATCTAAATAATAAAGGTAAGCAGCACTTGAAGATAATTATGGGAGATTTCAATGCAAAAATAGGGCAACGGCAACAGAATGAAACTTCAGTAGGTAAATTCGGTCACGGCAACAGAAACCAGCGTGGAAATACTCTCGTTGAGTTTGCAGAGGCAGAAGGGTTTTTCATCTTGAACTCCTTCTTCAAGAAAAAGCCACACAGGAAATGGACTTGGAGACATCCAAATGGGACGACAAGTGAAATTGATTTTATTATGTGTAACAAAAAATTCGTCATAGAAGACTGCAGTGTGCTAAACAAGTTCAACACAGGTAGTGACCATAGATTGGTGAGATGTAAGATGCACCTCAACACTAAACTTGAACGTGGCAAGCTCATAAGACAAACAAAATGTATCGACATAACCAACCTTAAAAAACACCATAATACCTTCAAGTTGGAACTGAAGAACAGGTTCTCTGCTTTAGAAGGCCTAACATCAGAAGAAGTGGACATCTCTGAAGTTAACAGAAAAGTAACCAAAGCTCTTATGGAAACAGCAACAAAATTAGCTGGGTCTAAGAACAAGTTGCATGTAAACAAATTATCAGGAAAAACGAAAATGTTGATGCAAAAAAGAAGAGAGATGAGGACAACTAAAGAAGATGTGACTTCCAAAGTGGAATATATAGAGCTATGCAAGACAGTAAGAAAAAGTATCACTGAAGACGTAAGAAAATTCAACTGTGAACTAGTGAGGAAAGCAATTGAAAACAACCAAAGCCTAAAGATAGCAAAGGGACATCTCAGTAAGGGAAGAAAACAGATTATGGCACTGAGAAAAGAAGATGGTTCTGTAACAAGAAATAGAGGCGAAATTTTGACAAGAGTGAAAGATTTCTACTCCAAATTATATGAAAGGGATGATACATGCACTCCAGACATCATGAAAGATACCAGTACCAGAGTTCCTCCAGTCCTTCCAGCAGAAGTTGCACATGCAATCAAGAACATGAAGCGGGGAAAAGCTCCAGGAGAAGATGGAATTACTGTAGACATCATACAAGAAGCAAGTGGAGAAATCGAAACAGTACTCGCCCAAATTTTCACTCGATGCCTTAATGAAGGAAAGATTCCTGAGGATTGGAACACCGCTACAATGATCCTGCTACATAAGAAAGGTGACATTGAGGATCTAGGAAACTACAGACCTATCAGCCTCCTATCAGTAGTTTATAAAATCTTCACTAAAGTTCTTTCACACCGTTTGAAGGTAACACTGGACATGGCTCAACCGAGAGAACAAGCTGGATTCAGGAGTGGCTACAGCACAATAGATCATATCCACGTGCTGAGAGAACTAATTGAAAGAGCGAGGGAATATGAACTTCCATTGTGCATGGCTTTTATCGATTATGAAAAAGCCTTTGATTCGGTGAAACCATCAGCAGTTACAATGGCTCTGAAAACCTGCGGTATTGAAGATGCATACATTAATATTATTAATAACATCTATGAAAATGCAAGTGCAAAGATTAGGCTGTTTGAAAATACAACACACATAAAAATTGGAAAGGGAGTGAGACAAGGTGACACCATATCTCCGAAGCTCTTTAATGCCACATTGGAGGGTGTTTTTCAGTCGCTGAGCTGGGAAAACAAGGGGATAAAGATTAATGGAGATTATCTAACCCACCTTCGTTTTGCTGATGATGTAGTCATTTTTGCAACTACCCCATCAGAGCTGCAGAGTATGATCCAGGAACTTGCTGACAAGAGTAAAGAAGTGGGATTAAAAATGAACTTTCAGAAGACAAAAGTGATGTTCAATGCTTTTACAAGAAATGAAGATTTATCGATTGATGGAGAAAAGCTGGAGATAACAGACACGTACGTTTATCTTGGACAGCAGATATCAAGTGAGGGTCACATTGATGAAGAAATTAATCGGCGTACAAAACTTGCCTGGAGAGCTTTTGGAAGAAACAGCATAATTTTCAAGAGCAATATGCCATTATGTCTTAAAAGAAAAGTGTTTGATCAATGCATCCTTCCAGTGCTTACGTATGGTGCAGAGACGTGGACCTTAACTAAAAGAGACATACAAAGGCTGCAGACAACTCAAAGAAGCATGGAGAGGTGTATGCTTGGTGTAACCAGGAGAGATAAGAAGAGGAACTCGTGGATCCGAAAAATGACAAGAGTGGAAGACATCATGATCAGAGTTAAATCCCTGAAATGGCAATGGGCTGGACATACTGCCAGAAGGACAGATCATCGATGGACAGCCGAAATTTTAGATTGGATTCCAAGGGACAGGAAAAGACCCAGAAGAAGACCACATGGGAGATGGGTGGATGAAATTCGAAAGTATGCAGGGGTGACATGGAGGAGACTGGCACAAGACAGACCGTTGTGGAGGAAACTTGGGGAGACCTTCGTCCAGCAGTGGATTGATAATGGTTGACAATGATGATGATGATGATGTCATATGTGAATCTATGAAATTCAAAGTAAGTCAATTTAACTTATTGACATTTGCTCCAGATTTTACCTAAAAATATAGAATTTCATTTCTATGCATGGAAATATGGCGCAACTAAGTTTAAATGAACTCAATATAGTTGAAAAAAATTGTCTTATTTTTCAATGGCTTCTTTTTTTAATGTTATTAACCACTTTTTTGCACACAGTACAAGCAAAAGTATCTATTGATTTACAGAACAGTTTGTGTTCATGTCTATGTACTGGCATAAACATGTACATCCATATGCATTTCCACAGCTGTGCAAATTAATGATAGCCTGTCACTTTGTCTGTTCATTAAACTGTGAATACAGTACCTTTGCTGCTAGAAGTTGTTTATGAAAAACTCATTATTTTCTGACAAAAATCCTGTTAAAGAAGTTTCACAGATGTAAGGGCTGCTTTTCTTGAAGGACAGTCTTCCTGCTAGGTAGCATTTAAGTGCATATATTGTGTGTGACATAAGACTTCTCTATAGTATACATACATACATACATACATACATACATACATACATACATACATACATACATACATACATACACACACACACACACACACACATCACCAAGCTGTTCTCTGAGATTCAGAGATTAGCTCCACAAATAAATACAAACTACCAGATAATTTTTACTGTTGCTGTATCAAACTTCTCCGTTTACAGCGATTTTGACATACAACTCGGGCTTGACTGACATCCATCACACGCCGTACACAAGATCTTCTATACTTCATAATCTTTTTCTCATGCAGACACTCCTGAATCTGATCCTCCCATGACTTCCTTGGCCTTCCTTTGCCTTTCTTTCCAGCCACTTGGGCTAAAAAGATTTTCTTGGTAAGCATCTCATCACTCATTCTTTCAACATGGCCAAACCACCAAAGAATAACAAATATATATACGATCTATGAAGAAACGGGTTTCTGTACGCCCAATTAATGTGAAAGACAATAAAAATAAAAAGTGAACTCCGTTTATTAGGCGTAGAAAATAAGGGAAACAAAAGATGCTAGCTTTCACTACCTCCGGGTAGCTTCATCAGGCATTTAGTAGTTAAAGATCGCAGAAGCAACTGGAACAAATGTATTTCTGAGAATATAATTAAATTCAAAATAAGTAAAACACTTGCACGATGTCACGGGTTGTTTGATCCCAGGGCCGGGTGGTCACGGGTAACTTCTAGGAGCCGGTGCCATATGAAAGGAAGGCTCGTGGTTACATCTTTGTTACACACATTCCGTCGCGTGATGATCTCGATGGTTTCGCGAAGCGCCAGCTCTTGCGCTGACATACAGTGCTAGTTTCTTAAAATCTCCCCATCTGGGAACTGCCCTTTCAGATGCAACATCACGGGCTAGTGCCGTCGTAAGCTTTCCGGCCTTAACGTCCCTTTGGTGTTAAGAAAAACGGATCTGGAAGGATCTTTTGTCATCCCGACGTAGGACTTAACAGATGCGTCAGGATAATCCAAAGGAATAGCATAGACTCCGGCTTCAGTGAGCGTAGAAGATGATGCGCGTTGGTCTGCTGAGAGGATATCTGACAAAGGTCTAGGAGCTGTCACGCCGATATCATAACCTAGCCTTCGGAGAGCATTCTTCAGGAAGTAGGTTAGCCTAGGAACGTAGGGAACCGAACCCACGAACCGGGCTGGCTGTGCCGTGGAGTTGGCACGAGGCTGTGGGAGAGCAGTTTTTGCAGCCTTTCTTACTATTTGGTCGATTGCGATCATGTCGTATCCCGCTGCAGCCGCTAGGTTTCTAATGCTACGGATCTCCTCCTCGCATTTGGCTTTGTTAGATGAGAGTTCGAAAGCTCGCTTTGCTCTGTACTTAAAAAGGGCATATTTGTGTGCGGCCGGGCCTGCTGAGTCAGGGAGTATGGGGTTGTCCACGTGGGTAGGTTTGTAGTAGACCTCTGTGCTAAGAGCACCAGAGGGTAATCTTCTTACTAGTAGATCCAGAAAAGGTAATGCACCTTCAGACTCATAATCTGCTGTGAATTTAATATCTGGGTGCGTATCATTCATTCTGGCGAGAAAATCACTTAGGCTGGCTTGTCCATGCTGCCAAACAAAGAAAATGTCGTCAGCGTACCTTAACCATATTTTAGGAACTGTGGCCGACGATTGCAAGAGTTCATTTTCGAGAGGGTCGGAGGACCGCTTCAGCAAGAACCTAGCAGCTGCAGCGGGATACGACATGATCGCAATCAACCAAATAGTAAGAAAGGCTGCAAAAACTGCTCTCCCACAGCCTCGTGCCAACTCCACGGCACAGCCAGCCCGGTTCGTGGGTTCGGTTCCCTACGTTCCTAGGCTAACCTACTTCCTGAAGAATGCTCTCCGAAGGCTAGGTTATGATATCGGCGTGACAGCTCCTAGACCTTTGTCAGATATCCTCTCAGCAGACCAACGCGCATCATCTTCTACGCTCACTGAAGCCGGAGTCTATGCTATTCCTTTGGATTATCCTGACGCATCTGTTAAGTCCTACATCAGGATGACAAAAAGATCCTTCCAGATCCGTTTTTCTGAACACCAAAGGGACGTTAAGGCCGGAAAGCTTACGACGGCACTAGCCCGTGATGTTGCATCTGAAAGGGCAGTTCCCATATGGGGAGATTTTTAAGAAACTAGCACCGTACGTCAGCGAAAGAGCTACAGCGCTTCGCGAAACCATCGAGATCATCACGCGACGGAATGTGTGTAACAAAGATGTAACCACGAGCCTTCCTTTCATATGGCACCGGCTCCTAGAAGTTACACGTGACCACCCGGCCCTGGGATCAAACAACCCGTGACATCGTGCAAGTGTTTTACTTATTTTGAATTTAATTATATTCTCAGAAATACATTTGTTCCAGTTGCTTCTGCGATTTTTAACTACTAAATGCCTGATGAAGCTACCCGGAGGTAGTGAAAGCTAGCATCTTTTGTTTCCCTTATTTTCTACGCCTAATAAACGGAGTTCACTTTTTATTTTTATTGTCTTTCACATTAATTGGGCGTACAGAAACCCGTTTCTTCATAGATCGTATATATATTTGTTATCTCTGCTGTTTCCGGGCAAATCCAATGGGTTCTTTTGCAGAGTATCGAAGATGCAGAATCAAGTTGGAAGAGGAGAAGTGCCACTTACTTTTCTTAAGCAATTGCAAATCACTGGGTTTCATCCCGAAGTTCCTCCGCTTCAGATCGTCAGTGGATGATAATTGGTTCCGAAGAAAAAGTCCTTACTTCAAATGCAGACGCTCAATCATCTTATACGCATGAAAAGGATCGCTGTTATGACTCTGGAGAACCGTGTATTCCGCCTTTATACGAGCCTTGCAGAGGAGGTTACCCCGCTGGAGTTTGACGCGTTTCTCCGCAGGGTTAATATGCTTTCAAGGCGCCAATACAGCTCCCTATCGGCGAAGCACCAGTGCAAACTAGCCAACCTGAGAGATGAACTTGGACCTCCCCGGCACCCGCCAGCCATTCCCATAGTCAATGTCTCTTCCCGGTCTTTCTCACTGGAAGAGATGAGAGTTCTACAAAAAGGACCAAAATTTGCATTTTACCAACCAGTCGGACTTAAGGCCGTTATTCCCGCCATTGAAAGCGTCCTACAGAGTGTTCCGCTCCAAGAAAGGGACCAGATTAGACTCGGATGTGTTGACAGATTAACTCGTGCTGTTAAACAACACCGAATCGAAAAAGCACCGGGAATACCCAAATATGTCTCCAACCTCAAGAAAGACCACTCCCTGATCTTCACCCTCACAGACAAGTCCGGGCAAATTGCAGTAATGGACGAATCCGACTACTGCAGGAAGCTGGAGGAGTTCATCACCCAGTCTGATTCCATTCTGCAAGCTGTAAATCCGCTTAACAAGTGGGTGGCGAAGATTAAGCGAATAGTAAGAATGAAGACGCTTCCTGAAGTACTTAGAAGGGCTGCCAAGATCCCTCCGGGACCTAAGGTTCCTCTCCTTTTTGCTCGACTTAAACATCACAAGCGCGGCAATCCAATCAGACCTATTGTTAGCAGGAAATGCGCCCCTTCAGATAATTTGGAAAAAGCATTCTCGTCCTTCTTGCGGCC
Source organism: Macrothele yani (assembly GCA_039090855.1). Lineage (NCBI taxonomy): Eukaryota > Metazoa > Arthropoda > Arachnida > Araneae > Macrothelidae > Macrothele > Macrothele yani. Next base: position 55,765,760 of record CM077006.1, on the reverse strand, counting down.
GTTCCTACCGATAGCCGAAGGTGTCCTACTCTCCTCAGCTGACTTCGTTTCCAGAGTGAGATCCACGACAGTGTCTCCAGACGACATAATTGGAAGCTTTGACATCGAATCTTTATACCCCTCAGTGCCGGTGCATGAAACCACCACAAACCTGAAGCGCTCTATCGCTGACTCGAACTTGTACCCTTCGGAAACTGTGGAAGCTATTTCCAAACTACTGGATGCAGTCACGGACTCAAATTTTTCAGCTTCCAATCCAGAATTTACAAACAAAACAAAGGGGTGCCTATGGGGTCCTCGATGTCGGCGGTTCTTGCTGAAGCGGTCCTCCGACCTCTCGAAAATGAACTCTTGCAATCGTCGGCCACAGTTCCTAAAATATGGTTAAGGTACGCTGACGACATTTTCTTTGTTTGGCAGCATGGACAAGCCAGCCTAAGTGATTTTCTCGCCAGAATGAATGATGCGCACCCAGATATTAAATTCACAGCAGATTATGAGTCCGAAGGTGCATTACCTTTTCTGGATGTACTAGTAAGAAGATTACCCTCTGGTGCTCTTAGCACAGAGGTCTACTACAAACCTACCCACGTGGACAACCCCATACTCCCTGACTCAGCAGGCCCGGCCGCACACAAATATGCCCTTTTTAAGTACAGAGCAAAGCGAGCTTTCGAACTCTCATCTAACAAAGCCAAATGCGAGGAGGAGATCCGTAGCATTAGAAACCTAGCGGCTGCAGCGGGATACGACATGATCGCAATCGACCAAATAGTAAGAAAGGCTGCAAAAACTGCTCTCCCACAGCCTCGTGCCAACTCCACGGCACAGCCAGCCCGGTTCGTGGGTTCGGTTCCCTACGTTCCTAGGCTAACCTACTTCCTGAAGAATGCTCTCCGAAGGCTAGGTTATGATATCGGCGTGACAGCTCCTAGACCTTTGTCAGATATCCTCTCAGCAGACCAACGCGCATCATCTTCTACGCTCACTGAAGCCGGAGTCTATGCTATTCCTTTGGATTATCCTGACGCATCTGTTAAGTCCTACGTCGGGATGACAAAAAGATCCTTCCAGATCCGTTTTTCTTAACACCAAAGGGACGTTAAGGCCGGAAAGCTTACGACGGCACTAGCCCGTGATGTTGCATCTGAAAGGGCAGTTCCCAGATGGGGAGATTTTAAGAAACTAGCACTGTATGTCAGCGCAAGAGCTACAGCGCTTCGCGAAACCATCGAGATCATCACGCGACGGAATGTGTGTAACAAAGATGTAACCACGAGCCTTCCTTTCATATGGCACCGGCTCCTAGAAGTTACCCGTGACCACCCGGCCCTGGGATCAAACAACCCGTGACATCGTGCAAGTGTTTTACTTATTTTGAATTTAATTATATTCTCAGAAATACATTTGTTCCAGTTGCTTCTGCGATCTTTAACTACTAAATGCCTGATGAAGCTACCCGGAGGTAGTGAAAGCTAGCATCTTTTGTTTCCCTTATTTTCTACGCCTAATAAACGGAGTTCACTTTTTATTTTTATTGTCTTTCACACCAAAGAATATTAGTCCCCACCTTGCTAACAACATTTTGTTTCACATTACACAACTGCAACACATCTTCATTCCTCACACAATCAGAACGTTTCTTGCCACAAACCCCCTATAAGCAATGCATTTCTCCAGCACCCAAATGACTCCTATGTTTTTTCTGTAGTACCCAGGTTTCACTGCCATACATCAGAGTAGGAAATATTACACTTTCATACACAGCCATGCAGGACTCTCTTGAGAATTCATCATACCCATGAAAAGCTCCCAAAGCAGCCATGATTTTCAATAAAAAATTCACTCGCCTACTAATTTCACCATCCAATTTGTTCTCTCTGTTGAACATACTTTCTAAATACACAAACTCGTTCACATGGTCAATCACTGTGCCATTTAGACTTATATTATATTCAATACTACCAGTTCCTCTCTCAAAAACCATAACTTTGGTTTTTCCCTTATTTATACTCAGTTTTAATTTCATGCAAACTTTGTACATCCAGGACAACATACTCTGCAACTCACATTTGTTCTCTGCCAACAGGACAGTGTCATCAGCATACAACAATCTGCACACATGGATATCACCAAGACATAAACCAGTATTATCTATTTTGGCATCATGCATGCATGCATGCATCCATAAATACACTGCCGGACAATTGTTAAGGATGGATGACAATAGCAACGATAGCAACCATAAAATGGAAGGCTGGAAAATGTGGAAATTAGCATAAGTGCGGGATACAGTAAGACGTGTTGTGCGTATGCAAATATTGGATTGCCGAACTTGTTCGTGACGTCATAGCGCTGATAAGAGATATAAAGAATTTGACGCGTATTGACCGTTGTTGTTCAAACGCAAAGTTGAACAGGAAAGAATCAATTGACGAATTTGTAATTTTCAGTATGTCTTCCCGACATCACCTAGATGATTTTACGTGTGGCCGTATTATTGGCAAGATTGAAGAAGGGCGAAAAATAACAGATGTTGCCAGGGAGTTCGACGTCAGCCACAGTGTTGTTTCAAGGCTTTGGAAATCATTTCAAACAAATGGAGAGTGTAGCAAACGTCACGGGGGAGGTCGTGTTCACAGTACGACACCTGCAGAAGATCGGTACATAGTGCTATCAACAAACAGACACCGGCGCAGCACAGCTAGTGAGGCAGAAAATCAGTTTATGGCTGCTACTGGCAAGCGGATCTCCTGAAAAACTGTCGCCAAACGTTTGCATGAAAGAGGACTATACGCCCATCGTCCTGTTGTGTGCATCCCATTGTCCAGACGTCACCGTACCGCCCGTTTGCAATGGTGCCATCAACATCGCAATTGGACTGATAACGACTGGTCTGCTGTCCGCTTCTCAGATGAGAGTAGATACAGTCTATCATCTGATTGTCGACGACAACTGATCTGGCGTGATAGTGGTACTGCATATTGTCCAGCAAACATACAGGAAAGGGACCGACATGTAGTGTCATGGTATGGGCTGGCATCATGATCAATGGCCGTACGTCCCACTATGTGCTTCCAACTGGGACTATGACTGGCCAACGATACATTAATGATGTTCTGCTAACTCATGTTTGCATGTTCCGTGGTGCTGTCGGTGATAGATTCATTTTCATGGACGACAACGCAACATGCCATCGAACAGTCGCTGTCCAGGAGTGTCTTGAGAGCGAGGATATTCAACGCCTCGAATGGCCAGCACACTCTCCCAATCTGAATCCCATTGAAAATGTGTGGGGTGCTTTGGGGAGGAGTCTTGCTGGTCGCCAATGCCCTCCAATAAACAAGGACACCCTCATCCGTGCACTGACAGAGGAATGGGATAAATTACCCCAACAGCTGCTTGATAATGTTGTGCAAAGCATGACATGACGTGTGGAATCTTGCATCGCCCTCCATGGTGGACATATCCCGTATTGACATCTTACGCCGGAACGCCTGCAGATGGTAATTGCATTTTTTTCACGTTAACGTATTCTGCACAAAATGGCCTGTTTGTCCCTTGAACACGTTCCAAAGCTTTCTGGATTTCAGAGCACAATAAATTGTCTTTCTTGTAATGTCCTGGCATTCTGACATTATTTTATTTCACTTGGCATCCAACCACACTTACTTTTTTATGCGCTATATAGCCGTTTATGATCCGTCCTTAGCAATTGTCCAGCAGTGTATATTAAACAGCCATGGTGACATTACAACCTTGCCTGACTCCTGCACCAATAGAAAGCCATTTTGATAAAACACCATTCACTCATACAGAAGCTCTACTGGCAGCATACATGGCTTTTATACTGTTCAGTAGATACCCAGTAACACCATATTATTCAATACCTTCCACAAAAGTGTCCTATTTACTTGGTCGTAAGCTTTCTCTAAATCTATGAAGGCAGCAAAAATTTTCTTACCAACAGCCAGATACTTTTCAATCATCATGCATAATGCAAAAAATTTGGTTGGTGCAGACTTTACCATGCATAAAACCACTCTGAACATTCCACATTTTCTCTGATGTAATACCCCGTACTTTTTTAATAACGACCTTACCAAACACTTTCCCTGGCACACTCAGTAGGCTAATACCATGATAGCTCTTGCAGTCAGTCTGATCACCTTTCCCCTTATACAAGGGAACAATTATAGTATTCTTTCAATCCCGAGGGACCATTCCTAACTCCGAGCACAACTGGTAAATTTAAGTTAACCAGTCAATCACCACCATATTTCAACATCTTGGCAGTTATGCCATCAACTCCTGGAGCCGTACTATTCTGAAGAGTTTTTTGAGCTTTACACACCTCTTCTCTTGATATCCCTCTTGTGCTTCCATCCATCACTGTGACATCCTAAATTTTCCTGATGTCAAATGTTTTTTTTTTTTATGACAGTAAAAAATTATATTTGCATTAGTTATGATACTGTATATCCATTTCTAGGATACAGACTGAAAACATTACTTTTTATCTAACAAATGCAAATCTTACCATGGTTTTTCACATAATATTCACTTTTCCCAATGTGAAAATTTTCAACTAGATTATGTCAACATATAACTACATTTTTCATATGTGTTTCTAAGACCAAACATAAAAATTCTTTATGCTGTACAGTGGTAAGTGTATACTTAAAAAAATTCTACAAATATTTTCTTACATTTCCAGCACTTAAATTTTAATTCACGGAGCAACAAAGACATATTTGCATTTTTCTCACAATATCTATTGTATATTATTAGTAATTTCATTTGAAAAAATAATAATTGTTTGTGAGTTGTGCAAAAATACATATGACTTAAGATTTTCCTGTTTTTCCTTTAGGTCACAGTGTGATATAATCATATCATTTTAGAAAAAAGAAAAAAAAACAACCATACATTCCATCTCTCAACATGGTCTAATGTCCTTGTTTCCAAGACCTATCATAAAAGCCCTTTTTATACTGCACCAGGGGCGGCGGAAAATGAAGTTTGTTGACTGGGCCCGAAATTTTGGATCGTTGTGCACCCCTTCCCTTCCTGCTTCCCGGAACAAGCAGAAGAAAAACAATGCCTAAGCAGATTTGTTGGGGATTACGACCACCTGACCACTTACATAGAGAAACTTTTTAAAGTACATCACAACAATCGCACATTTGTCAAATAAAAAAATAAATAAAAATAAAAATCTTGGTTGAAATTATTGACCGGGCCCAGGCCCTGGTGGCCCGGGTGGTTCCACCGCCACTGTACTGCACAGTTTTAAATATGCCTGAAAACCTTCCCTCAATACTTTTTACAAATCATGCACCTGAATTTCATTCCCAGTGCATAAAACACATATTCACAATATCTGTATTACTAACTATTTAAGTCCAAAAACAACAATTTTTTGTATAGGAATACAGATGACTAAGATTTTCCTTTTGGCTACAGTTTTATATGCCATACCATTTGGGAAGAAAGAAAGAAAAAAAAATACAGTAGTGTCTACTTCAAGAAATAGTATCTCTTTATCTTGAAAGTTTGTTAAAGGTTTCAACTGATTCTAAAATACTACAAAATCTTCTAAATTTAAGTAATTTGTATTTCATTGTCAAATGCATACTGCCTGTTTGTACACATGAATAATTTTATTATTTTATGAAGAATAAGATTTTTGGGTTTCTTCTAAGACTATGTTGACAAAAAATTAGAAAACAAAACAAAATAAAAAACAGTGACTGGTTTCTTCTTCCGATGAGGCTAGCTGAACTCATTCTCTTTCATATTTCACTAGCTTCTTCAGTTTGTATAAACTATACCAAATATTATATAATTCACTTACCATGTGAACCGTGAGTAAAATCAATGCCACGTTTTTCTGCTTCCCCAAGCATTTTATGATAAATGTCACTAACAATGAATGAAGCATAACAGTTGCCCTCAATTTGCTTATAGATTTCTTCTTGGGCTTGAAAAAATGCTTCTGGGCCCTATACAAGGAAAAAGATATATAAACATTCAGCAAAGGCAAAATATGGAAAGAATTAAAAACAAGTGGAACTTTGGAAAATAATGATTGCTATTTTAATTCTTATTAATAAACTTGGTTTTCTTACATTTACATTAGATCTTTCCACAGGAAATATGAAAAACAGAAAAAATCACTATACTCATAACCTCTGTTTATTCAGTACCACTTTGCTCACAAACTAATAAAACATTTCATACCTGAAACCTATTTTTTTTTAGTTTTTCACAGCTCATAGGTTTTTACAAGGTGCCATTTTAGCCAATTGCAGTCTTTGAATATAAAGTATAATGAAATATTTTTTAAACATGGAATTTGATACAGAAATGGTATTGGTGTTAGTAGGGGGTCACCTGGGTGCCAGAAGTGACATCACAGCTGGGCATAGTCAACTTCTGAATGTGCCCTCACATATGCACTTTCCCTGGCCATCAGCAAAGAAACTTTTCTTCTAGTGGCAATGGTGGGTGTGGCCCTCCGAGTCCATTTTTTTTACTGTATGATGTCCTCTTCACATGCTGTTGTTGATGGTGACGAAGCAGCTTTAGATCTTAGAGAATCATTTTCATCTGCCATTTTTATTTTGAAATTCCTCTATCTGTTTATAGGGACGGAAAATTTAATTGAAAGTCGACTCAGGAAATTTTTTTGAACCATGGATTCATTTTTTAAAAAAGTGGTGAGAAGGTTTGGTACTGGATGGATTTGAACTCAGACCACTAAAATATGTATTAAGAACTGTAGTTGTGGTGTGACACAATTAATTGCATCTCCTTGCAACATTTGTCTTAATCTCCCTTCACTGACCACCACCTATTGGACAGGGACATCCCTAAAGAGGGGTTGTCTTGGTGTTAAATGTGATCACATTGGGAGGGTGAAATAAAAAAATTTTAGTGCTAGATTCTAAGGATGTGCAAATACATACTTATTTATATAACTTGGGACATACATCCTTAAATTGCAAGTTGCTTTAACCTGAAGTCACTTCCACTGTACTGGTACAGTTTCCATTCCTTTGTGGCTAGTTGCATCATTAGATATATTCTGAGGAGTAATAATATGACACACTCCATTCACGCTAGCTGTCTGGGTACTGTGGATTTCTCATAGTGTGTGTGTGGGGGGGGGACTCTGGTGTCCGTACCTAATTTAATTGGACATTACTGTCCCTCTCTGAGTTCACTCCCACCCTCCTTTAACAGGGGGCAAGCCTAAGATAACTGTTTGTTATCATGCTTGTCTCTGTGATATCTTAAACAGAAAGCCAATATTTAGAAACAAAATAGAAAAAGCCTAACCTTGCTGAGAGTTGCTACATAATACATTATTATTCGAAATTTCTTTCTGATCTGGAAAGGTTAATAAGTAAAAAGAAATTTACCTTGTTACCTATAATGAATTCTTCAATTCCTCTCAATGTGTTTTTGTGGAGTCTCACATTACTAGCCTGATTATGTATATAAACTTGAACTATGTCATTTCCTAGCTTGTGCCACATTACCTAAAACAAAGTAAAATAAAATCTGTTCAGGCATTTATTTCAAGGCAAAGAATCTATCAATGCAAGATACTGGAAAACTAGAGTCACTACTAATTCATTAGCCAAACAAAATTCATTTTCCTGATATAGACAGGAACACAACATATTGCTAGTTATACTTTGTACATGAAACAGAAATTTTAAAAGCAACAGGGAGTTCTTATTTACTAGAAATAGTACTTATATAAAGGCCTTTTGAAAAATTAAAGAAAATCAATCAGCAGATAATAAATCACAATTGCTCCAGGTTTAAACAAAAAAATAAAAATTATTTACTGTCATTAAAACAGGCATAAAGAGCAGTTTTACTAAAAGAAGGAGTCATTTACAGCTTAAATTGCTCCTGTGATTACCTTACATAGGAGAAACAGGAAGAAGAAAGATTATTGACTAGGTTGAATGAACATAAAGTCCATATTAAAAATATTCCCAATAAAATGGAACTACATCAACACATACAAGCAGGACACAAAATGGACTGCTACTCTCTAAAGGTGATTAAATAACAAGCAAACACATATGCATGCAAACTGTAAGAATCACTAGAAATTTTTTTAATGAAAAGTGGAGACATCAATAAACACTCAGGCTGGAAAATCCATTTAACATGATCACTAACATTTTGTTTGAAAATCACTCCTCAAATGAGGATTTCATTTTAAAAAATCTGAGATTGCATGCCCAATAGTTCTACTTAATACGTAACCATAAGAATGTGTTTTGTTTAAAACAATTTCAGGTGATTTTATGCACTTAAAGAAGTGCATGAAACAGCAATTATTAACAGAGAGAGGGAGAGAAACATAATACATGCACTAATATTGAAATAACCCAAAAATTCTAAGGAAAGGTAACAGAAGACATACACACACTTAGAGTAAAAATTATCTACTAAACAGGCTATGTGAAACTTAAATAAAACTAAAACAAAAATCTAAATAAATACTCCCACTTCCACTTAAATAAATGCTTACATACACTTTAGAAATGTAGCCAGTTAACTATAGAAAAAAATCCATGATTTTCACTAACTGTGAAGAAGTGAAGTCCAAACAGATTTTCGTTCTATCAACTGCAGTATTTGCTGGTGGCACATTATTAACATTACAAGAACAACATAATAATTATTGGGTTAAGTGCCATGTTAGTATAACCAACTACACTAGCTACTTATGAAAAACATTCATTATGAGAGCCACATCACCAAATTTTACCCAACTATAGTTATACTTAATACAGTAATTCACTAGAAATGTTAGTTATAATAAAGTCCTGTTAAAAAATTGCTTAAAATTACTAAAAGTAAGAACTTACTTACAATAAACTGAGAATATGCTCAGTTTTTTAACTGCCCATACTTAAAGACAAGAATGTCATTTTTAAAAGGGAAAATACTGAGAATATGAAACATAAGAACACCCTTTTCAAAAGAGAAAAACAGAAAATGCACAGCTTTTACTTAAAAAAACTTGGAAATATTCTAGTTGGATAATGCTTACCTAGGCATTCTGCTTCTAGTGATGATTCACTTTTCTCGCACGTTTCGGATCTTCGTTGAAGCTATTGTCCTATTGTCTGTTGTATGTGCAGCTACCATTCACATCCAACACACTGCTTACTTTAGGTAGATTCAGTAGATCTTCGCTTTAGGATTTAACAACATCAATTCTTTACCGTTATTAATGCTCTAAATTTTTTCGCCCAATCTTTGGGCATCTTCAGGAGCGTGACTACTTTTCCACCGATGTTCGTGGTCTATTTCTCGTCAAGATACCCCACGTTGCTATTCATCAGATGCGCTGTATTAGATACTTTTCTTAATCAAACCTAGCAGGCGCCATCTATGTTTCCCTAATTCTACCTTTTTTTTCCCTCTTCAAATGGTCGTTGATGTCGTCTTTCCGGAGAAAAAAAAAAAAAAAAAAAAAAGGTAGAATTAGTGAAACACAGATGGTGCCGGCTAGGTTTGATTACGAAAAGTATCTAATACAGCGTATCTGACGAATGGCAATGTGGGGTATCGGACTCCATTGACGAGAAATAAACCACAAACATCGGTGGAAAAGTCGTCACGCTCCTGAGGATGCCCAAAGACTAGGCAAAAAATTTAGAGCATTAATAACGGTAAAGAACTGATGTTGTTGAATCCTAAAGTGAAGATCTACTGAATCTACCCAAAGTAAGCAGTGTGTTGGATGTGAATGGTAGCTGCACATACAACAAACAATAGGACAATAGCTTAAATGAAGACCCGAAACGTGCGAGAAAAGTGAATCATCGCTAGAAACGGAATGCCTAGGTAAGCATTATCCAACTAGAATATTTCCAAGTTTTTTAAATAATGCACGTAAAAATGAATAGTAGCCTTTTCCGATCAATTTCTAAGTCAGAATATGAACTGCTAATATGAATTGCTTTTTTTTTATTATTACAGACAAGAATTCTTAAAAACAAGAATGCTATTTTACAAATGAGAAAAAACAGAATATGCAACATTTTTTTTAACTGCCCATAGTTGAATATAAGAACGCTATTTTGCATTCCTTTGTTTTTCTTAATTTGCAACTTTTTTGTGCAACATCAGTAACCAATATGAATTCTATGCCATGCTAACATCAGAACATAAGACATGCAAGACAAAACATTACAGTTTATTAAAAAGTGTCAAGTGTTGCAGTCTGTGACATCACACAAATGTGTTTGGATCACTAGTACCAGCTGTTGTAAAATATATATATATTTCAGATGTCTTCCATAATACACTGCTGGACAATTGCTAAGGACGGATCATAAACGGCTATATAGCGCATAAAAAAGTAAGTGCGCATAAAAAAGTAAGTAAGTGTGGCAGCACCACGGAACATGCGAACATGAGGTAGCAGAGCATCCTTAATGTATCGTTGGCCAGTCATAGTCCCAGTTGGAAGCACATGGAGGGACGTACGGCCATTGATCATGATGCCAGCCCATACCATGACACTACATGTCGGATATCGGTCCCCTTCCTGTGTGTTTGCTGGAAAATATGCAGTACCACTATCACGCCAGATCAGTTGTCGTCGACAATCAGATGATAGACTGTATCTACTGTCATCTGAGAAGAGGACAGCAGACCAGTCGTTATCAGTCCAATTGCGATGTTGATGGCACCATTGCAAACGGGCGGTACGGTGACGTCTGGACAATGGGATGCACACAACAGGACGGCGGGCGTATAGTCCTCCTTCATGCAAACGTCTGGCGACAGTTTTTCAGGAGATTCGCTTGCCAGTAGCAGCCATAAACTGATTTGCTACCTCACTAGCTGTGCTGTGCCGGTGTCTTTTTGTTGATAGCACTATGTACCAATCTTCTGCAGGTGTCGTACTGCGGACACGACCTCCCCGTGAAGTTTGCTACACTCTCCATTTGTTTGAAATGATTTCCAAAGCCTTGAAACAACACTGTGGCTGACGTCGAACTCCCTGGCAACATCTGTTATTTTTCGCCCTTCTTCAATCTTGCCAATAATACTGCCACGCGTAAAATCATCTAGGTGATGTCGGGAAGACATACTGAAAATTGCAAGTTCGTCAATTGATTCTTTCCCTTTCAACTTTGCGTTTGAACAACAACGGTCAATACGCGTCAAATCCTTTATATCTCTTATCAGCGCTATGACGTCACGGACAAGTTCGGCAATCCAAAATTTGCATACGCACAACACGTGTTACTGTATCCCGCACTTATGCTAATTTCCACATTTACCTGCCTTCCATTTTATGGTTGCTATCGTTGCTATTGTCATCCGTCCTTGGCAATTGTCCGGCAGTGTAAATTAACTAATACAATAATCAGAATTAAATAGAATTGTTTACCATCTACAAGTGTCTGAGCAATCTCTTGCAAATGGTTTCGTAAGTTTAATGATGGAATTCAGACAGAGCATGCTTCCCCATCCCCACCACCAAAAACCTTCGTCGTGACGGATACAGGATGCTCAGACAAGCAGTATTTAGCCTAGAGTTATCAGAAAAATGGGAAAGAAACACTAAACTACAGTTACTGTTCTAAGAAATATAATGATAAATATCAATCCTTACCTTGTCTGAAGATTTCATATCTTCTACAGCTTCCCAAAATCTAGCAGATGAAATAACAAAATCAATAAAAGGCTAGAACAATCTCAAGTTTCTTCTTTTTTTATGCATACAAACAACTAACAAATTCACTATATTTTTTCAGACACTATTAAGAAATTTAGACTTGATGGAAGCCATAAGCATTATTTATAAGAAGAAATTGAACTATTTTATTCGATCCCAAAAGTTCTTAAACAATAAAATCCAAGGCTAAGTACATAATGACAATGAAGTAAACGTATCAGTACATCGTCTGCAAAAGCTGTTTTTAATCACTACCATGAAATTACGATATAATTTTACAAAATGAGTGACTTAGAAACAATAAATAAGCATTTCGATTTACATATCATTCAGCTGGAATGCAAGATAAACAAGAAGTTAAAAAAATCTTATAGTACAGCTTTTACTTAAAAATTTTAAGCTACAAATATAAGAAAAAATCTTATATAAGTTTTGGGTGCAATGAGAACATTTCTTGATTCACAAAGTTTCAAATACAATGAGCACATCTTTCATCAAACAAAGGCTCAAATGTAGAATGTTCCATAATGTCAAAAAATAATTATGCATACCATACATCAAAGAAATATGATGACTTCTACAAAATTTCAATCCAAATTGGGTATTGTTTTTAAAGCCAAATAACTTTTTCTTTTATTATTAACAAAATTATATGTTAGATACAAAGTCTTGTAATGAGAAGCAGAAAATCTCAGTCATGCTTGTCTCTGTGCAACTATGAATAGAAAGTTTTTGTTTTCAATAATATTTATAACTAAAAACTCAACAATAATTCCTTAAATTTGCATATATTTTAAAACTAGAGTAGAATTTGGAGGGATTTTTTAAAGATTAATCATCTTTTTCATCAGGTTACAATTCATAATCACAACAATGGCAAAATTTAACAATATGTAACCAATTTCCTTGTAATACCCCACCAATACTACTGTAAATAATGGAGTATTTCTTTTAGTTTTCTTTTTATGATGCCTTACAAATGATAATTTTGTGTAAAACCCATCTATACAATTGCACGTAGTTTTGTTTTTACGTGTGTATCAAATGTTTTTATGTTCTGACAATGTTTGTTTATGTTCTGACAATGCATTTTCAGTAGATTATTAGTTTCTTCTGTGGCTGCTACAGTGGAGCAGTGGTCTAAGTGCTGGCTTATGACCATTCGTCCGAGATGAGTCCGGGTTCGAATAACAGTGAGCCATGGAAGTTGTGTTTGTCATATGGCACTGGCTCTCTCCCTTCCCTGGAGTCAGTGGCCCTAAATTAGTGATGTGCAACTGCTTATAGCCTATTGAGTTGCTCATGGTGGTCATTAAACCCCAAATAAAAAAATAAAAAAAGTTTCTTCTGTGTACAAAAGCACATAGTTACACTCTGTTGTAATAACTTTCTGTTTAAGTAAGATATCCTTTCTGTATCGTTTAGTGTGCAGGTTTTTTTTTATCTTTGTTTTATTGCTAAGACCTTGGTGTACACCTCATACTGAAGTTCTTATTTTTTGGAGATTCAAATAAAACTCAGTGATAGGTAATTTTTCTGGTTAGCTTTACTTCTTTTTAAGGTGGGCTATTATTTTTCTCTCTTTTATTATTTCTTTCTCTTTGAAGAATTTTAAATATTTTTAATAACTGTAGTGGAATAATTTTTAAATTAATTTTTTCCAATTCTATTTTGTATATAATTTTTCAATTCTTCAGTTGGATTTATTTAATTTTGATCCCACACACAGTCCAGGTTTTTGCATGAAAAATTAGTTATAGCAAATTCAAAATGTTTTATTTGTTTTTATAGAGGGATTGCTTGAGTTATGCCCTGAGTATCAACTGGTATTCATGGGATTTTGGGATAACTGTATAAATTTTTTATTTTTTTCTGTAAAGATAGTCAAATACAAAAAGTTTATTCTTTCTTCAAGTGGAACTTTTAATGTGAACTTCAAGAACTTTTCTAAATATTTAAAAATAAAAGACATTTTCTCAGGTAATGTTTTTTTCCTTATTGTCAATAATGTAAAGAGTACCCCCCCCCCCCCCACACACACACACACCAATACATGAATTTTAATTGAGATCCTCTCTTCAAGTTTTCCTACATAATGATTTGCAAACAAAGAAGAAAGTGGTGATCCCACTGACAGTCCAGATTTCTACATGAAAAATTGGTTTTTACATTGGAAAACAACAGTTTTGAGTGAGAAAGGAAATACCTGATTAAAGGCATATTTTTTTTTGTTCATATTTTGAAAAAATACTTGGCCAAGTATATGAACTACCTTTGTAATCTTAATTCAGATTTTTAATATTGTGATTAAGCGTCATCACCGAAAAAGTCATAAATGAATTAAAGTGTGCCAAATCTGCAGGTACTGATGATTTTATCGATGATGTGTTTAACACCACTGATGAAATTATAATACATATATTTCACTGAATAACTGCAAAGACTCTAGAAACCACTCAATGATTAAATAAAGTTTGCAGTTTGTATGGATACAGATTTAGCACATTGTGAAGGATACATTTTACCGTTGCTCTCAGTATGTCCAAACATCTTCTCATTTCATGAGCATTGTTTGTTCCACTTGTCATTTAAGATGCTAGTTCACAGATTTGGGATGCCACAGCATTTGAACGGGATTTCTTTAACCTAGGTCTACCAAATTAGGAGCAATCCAGCAAACTTGCAGTTTCCTCAAATCACCTCACCAAACACCCTTTGTTAGTCCTTTCTGTGTTCAGAACTTTTGCTAAGCTTCTGTTGCTGATTCTCTGCTTACATAAATAAAACCGAAAAAACAAAAAAAAACTTCATTAAGAAGACTTTATCTGGCAAAGTTAACATTGTAGCTAGCAACACTCCTCTTGAACACCATTTTCAATATCAACAGGGATGAAGGCAATTCACACACAATTAATAGTTGCAGCTTATCCCCTAGTGCTTTTGAAGGCATCAAATTTGCATGTCTTTCTTGGTTTGAATGCATGCAAAACACCTCCTCTCATTGCAATTTCTAGCTAAAATTTTTTCCATTGCTAAACAAAATCCTCCTACTAGTTGATGCTTTGTTGTGCAAACCACTCTGTAAGAGAATCAATAGTTCTTTTGTTATAAAGTTTTGAAATTAAAACTTTTGAGCCATACGATTTATCTATTTTGAAATTGGTGTGAAATTAATACCAGGAACATGGTCATTATATGACCAATTATCTAAGAATGTTTTAATTTGATTTTTTGTTTTTGTTTTGGAGGAATGAAGTAATAAATATTAAGGTAGGACCAGGTGAAATCTTTAATCTTCTTTCTGTAAATAAAGTTACAGATGCATCTCATAAATCAATAATGTTCAATCTGCAGCATCTGAAAACAGAATGTTTGGTCATAATTGTTTGTAGCATGTGATATGTCACACAGAGTGAGTAAAAAGTATTTCTGTTGATTTTAACTGTATATATGTGTTTGCATATGAAAAAGTTATCTTTTAAAATAAATAGTCGGTGAAAATTGTTAATTCACATAATGAATGCTAGTTCTAATCACAGTGATAAATGCAAAATTATTTTATACAGAAACTCTCTCACCCCAAAAGAGAATGCAATTCTTCCTTCTGAAGATATTTTGAAAAGTGTCTTCTACAGAAGCCAGATCCCATGATAACTGACATAGATAATACTTTCCTGCCGGGGATTGTAACAATTTTGTCCCCAAATAAAAATTCACCTGACCCACGAGATGTGGAGGTGTAATCTGATCCACTGAGCAGTCTCAATCGTTTCTCACATAGTCCTTTAGCAAACCGGAGCTAAAAACAAAAAAATATCATTTTACTCTAACATAAAAATAACACTAAACTTCCATTGCTTCACATGAAATTACAAACCACATGGTTCTTAATTAAAAAGCTTTGTAAATCTAAATAATGTTTCATTATTTTTTTGTATGTCTGTACACTTCAAAGCTGATATACAAATTAGAAAATCAAACACTGAAATGAGTAAAATATGAATGAATGAAATACGGGACTACATATTAGCTTTTTGTAAAGGTTAGCAAGCATACTCAGGCACTATCCGGGAGACGCAGGTTCGATTCCCGCTCAAGGATGACAAAATTTTTAAGTTTTCGGAAATTATCCGACTTAACATCCGTGTTATATTTACACTAATAAACAGATTCACATCTTCCAAAAATAAATATGTTTTTGAAAACTGTAACATCCATGTAATGGAAACTATTAACTTTTTATTTTAACTATGTCTGTCCGAGCTGTCACCATCATGGTTCACAGATAACTGAGTATAGAAGAATCAAACAACACTGAAAGCTAAAACACACTAGGACAGAGCTAACAAAAAGATAAAAATATGTCTTATGCCCACATTAACCACTAATCTGTTTCATATGACAAAAAAGGGGCAAGTCAAAAGGTTGAGGGCTTTTTCAGAGAGGAGGGGAGGTGGGTGGGTGGGGATTAAAATCCCATGGAAGAACAAAGAAAGGAAGAGCACCCTCTAGATACAAGGGCTGGCTCTTATGGCAGATTTCAGTTGTCCCCGGAAGTTATAACTGAGATGCATCGCTGAGTGTGTTAGGAATCGCGTTTGCTTTGCTCTGTGCGAGGAACTCTGATTGTTTTTTTTTTTTTTTTTTTATTGGAGGTTTAACGACCACCGTGAGCAACTCAATGGGCTATAAGCAGTCGCCCGTCCCTAATTTAGGGTCACTGGTTCCAGGGAAGGGAGAGAGCCAGTGCCTTAAGACAAACACAACATCCATGCCTGACCGGGATTCGAACCCGGACCCCTTACGGACGAATGATCATAGGCCAGCGCCTTAGACCACTGCGCCACCGGGGCGGCGAACTCTGATTGTAAATACAACTACTGAGCTGCCAAATATGAAACAAAATGGTAAAATGATTTAAAGAAACGAAAGGAGTGAAGCAGAATATATCATTGATTGTTTCCTCTTACATATATATGTGTATTACTTACATCAAACGCGAAAATAATGCTTTTTTGTTAATAATATTTTTGTGAAACGTTTCGGATATTCAGGTGTCTATTTAATTCGACTTTTACCCTCTACAAGAGAGGTTATTTGGGTTTTTGTAAGTATGTTTCGAAAGCACTTGTCATTTTTATTTTTCAATTTTAGGTTTTTCGTATTTTGTTTTTTCACCTTAATTTTCAGTTCTCTGATTTGTTTCAATAAAAGTCAGTGTGAATGATTCCATCTTCTGGCTTTGCTAGAAAAGCTCTTTACAATATGTCTTTACTTTTTCTTGTTTTAAAAAGGTTAGCACTTTTTTCATTATTGACAATTTGTCGTTTAAAAAATTTTTATTTTTTATTTTTTTGGAACACATCACATTTCACGCAGAAAATTGTCTCTTCATCTGATGCAGGTTGAATTGGGGCCACAATTTCTTCAAAAGACCTTTTTTGGGACTAAGATTTTTAAATCTATCAAAAGCAACAGGCATTATTTTCCTCCTTCTTTGTCTTTCACCTCTTGCAGTAACATTTTTAACGTTTGATCTCGGTAAATTGACTGTTGGTATAGCCGACAATTTCAATATATTTTTCATTGGTAAACCAAGTAAGCGATTAATCACATTGTCTTCGTACTTACTATTTAAAAAAGCTCACTGCAAATCCCGACATTTTTCAAATTAAAAGAATCTGCTTTGCAACACCTGTTAACCCAGTCTCTTTTGTAACTACTAGGTCATTTCGAGGGAAACAGTGAAAAATTATGTTTTGCCCTTTCGTATTCCTGCAGGCATTTCGGCATGTAGCAACAGCGCAGGAAGCCATTGTACAAAAACAATGTACTAAAGAAATTAAATAAAAAAATTCGTCAGAAATACAACCAAATCAACAGCAGATAACTTAATGTTAACAGCATCCACCGAGCGCTTTACATTGTGCACCGACAAGTGACATGCATCTCTGTGATGCCAATGAGCGGCGCAGGTGAGGGCCACTTCAACAACCACAAACACAAAGCGATGAACCAGCCCTTGTTACTAAGCCCTGTACCCTACCCTAATGGAAAAGTGGGTGGGGTGCTGTTCCTGCTGTCCCCTGTTCTCAGAATTTGTCAGCAGTAGGAGTTTAATCTGCTCAGAGGGGTGAGGAAAAGAATATTGTTACTGCTTGCAAGGAAACGAAATGAGATTTTAACTCCTTTGGGCATGATAACCAAACAGCATTGCGAGAATGCGGAAAAAAAAACAAAAAACAATTTAGTAAAATCGTGCAATGCATTGATTATGATACGCTTTCCAACATAACAGAAATCATTGCTCAAGTTATTACTCAAGTTGTGAGGATAATGGCTGTAAAATAAATCTCGCTCCTATGACCTGACCTTTGACCCCATTTCGATGATATTCAACAGAACCGGTACAGTATACTTCCGGAACAACATGATAAAGTTTTGTCTTAATCGAAGCATTTTTACGTAAGTTATAATGCATAAAGGCGATGGAATGGATCCTGCTCCTATGTCCTGGTGACCTTTGATCTCATTTCACCCATTTTCAATAGGGTTCGTCCCCAGATGGTCCCTTACCAGATACTAAAATTTCATCAAAATCGACACATTTTTACACAAGTTATGACGCATAAAGGCAATGGAATGGATCCTGCTCCTATGTCCTGACCTTTGACCCCCATTTCACCCATTTTCAATAGGGTTCATCCCCAGGTGGTCCCCTAATACATACTAAAATTTTATCGAAATCGAACCATAAAGGCAATGAAATGGATCCTGCTCCTATGTCCTGACCTTTGACCCCCATTTCACCCATTTTCAATAGGGTTCGTCCCCAGGTGGTCCCCTAAAACATACTAAAATTTCATCGAAATCGAACCATTTTTATGCAAGTTATGACGCATATGGGCAACAGAATGCACCCCACTTTTCTGTCCTGACCTTTGACCTCATTTCGTCTATTTTCAATGGGGTTCTCCCCAGGTGGTCCCCTACCACATACTAAAATTCTATCGAAATCAAACCATTTTTACGCGAGTTATCGTGCGGACGGACAGACGGACAAAGCTGGAGCATATACGCTTCTTCAACCTACAGTTGGAAAGTGTAAAAAACGGGAAGAAACAATTTGTCTGGGGAAAAAAAAAACAGAAAATCGCGGAAAAGCGGAAGGTTGGCATCCCTATTCACTGCATGCTCCAGACTTCCCTCACAAAATGATTTCTTTATGCAATGCACTATCCAAAAGAGCACACTGAAAGATATTCAAAAGTTAGCTCCTGAAAGAAAGCTCATCTGCCAGATTAAAGTTTAAAACTGATGGAGCTAGATTTTACTTACTTTTGACGTATCAAACATCTCCACTTACAGCAATGTCGGCACACAACTCAAGTTTCACTGCCTCTTGTACTTTATACTCATTATCTTTTTCCCATGAAAACATACTTGAATCTGATTCTTCCATGATTTCCTTGGCCTTCATCTACCTTTCTTTCCTCTGTCACTTGGGCTGAACATATTCTCTTTGTAGGCATCTCTCCACTCATCCTTTCAATATGGCTAAACTACCTAAGAATATTTGTCTTCACCTTGATAACATTTTGCTTCACATTACACAACTGCAACCCATCTTCGTTCTTCTCATGATCAGAACATGTCTTGTAAAGCCCCATAAGTACCGCATCTCTCCAACATACAAACGACTCCTGTTGCAGTACCAAGGTTTCACTGCCATGCATCAGAGTGGCACAATTACACTTTCATGCACAGCCATTCAGGACTTTCTTGAGAACCCATCATTTCTGTGAAATCCTCCTAAAGCAGCTATGATTTTTAATGAAGAGTTCACTCACCTACTAATTTCACTGTCTACCGTAATTTTAGTCTTATAATCCACGGATTATCTGTTAAAAAAGTTAAAAATATAGGTTCTGCGGATTATATGCCAACTCAAACAATACAGCAATTTAAAAAAAAAGTTCTTATGGCTCTTTGATTTTTAAAAAAATCTGCAAGGTAATTATGCAGAAGAAACGTATAATTGGAAAAGGAACTCCCTCGAAAATTTTTTCCTCAGTTCAGGAGTTTGTACGGAACGGAGAGGAGGGGTGTCATAATGAAAGATCGGGAAAGTTGTGGGGAGGGACGACAGGTGTCATTTTGTATCATTGAGAAGAACAGCTCTGACTGTTGTACTGTCTCTGCTTTTGGCAACCAGCCAATGAGGTACGCACAGCGGTTGCTGCATGAACCTATGCATTCCTTGTTTCGGATCTCGTGTGTGCCGTGCCCTCTGCTTAGTTCGTCCTTTGCCGTTTTGAGTTGACCAATGCCTTTGCTGCTGATGTTTCCTTTCATTGCTATTCATGATGTCTTTGAAAAGGAAACGTTTCAGATACACTGCCGAATTTAAACTTAAAGCAGTCAGCACAGTTGAGGATATGATTGTGTTATTGCACGATAGTTTTGAGGTCAGAAAATAATCATGCAGTAACACGTGAAAAGCCGCTTTGCCGTGATCTAAAATGTAAACAAATCCCTTGGTAAATTCGGTGGGAGAAGTCACGGAAGTCTAGCCTTATTTTTTATTGGCCCACATATAAACCGATCCCCCAACTCTGAAAGCAATTTCCTCCAAAAACTTTTGACTTATACGCGAGTACATACAGTATTTCTATTACTTGTTTTGTATCAGGCTTTTGCATTTGGCAAGGTCTCTGGAGCTGCATCGGCATGATCTATGGATGCCATGCCACTGAGCTTTGTCTGTCCAGAGATAAAAATATGAAAAAGTAACCTTCAAAAATGAATTTCTTCATTTAATAAAATAATTTTTTCTTACTTCTTCGAACTCCTGGATTTATGCGACCGACTTTTCTGTCGAAAATCCCACTTCCTGTTCAACATCTATGATATGCGGATTATATGGCGATATATTTTTTTCTGAGTGTCACAGTCTACGAATTATACGAAGAAAAAAATGTACATGAATTTCGCGGTCTGGGGATTATATGCTGGTGCGGATAATATGACGAAAATTATGGTAATTTGTTCTCTCTATCGAATATGCTTCCTAAATATACAAATTCATTCACCTGCTCTATCTCTGTAACAGACTGTTTCAGACTGCCCAAAACCTATAACTTCAGTTTTTTCTTATTTATACTCAGTTTGAATTTCATAGAAACTTCATACATCTGGAGCACATACTCTGCAACTCACTTTTGCTCTCTGCCAACAGGACTGTAGCATCAGCAAACAGCAATCTGCACACATGGATATTACTAAGACCACAACAAAAACAAATGTTACCAAGACATAACCAGTCTGTTCATAGGCATCTGATTAAGTAAAAGAAAAAAAAAGAGGAAAATATTGTACATTTATGTTGTTGTACACAAATTTTGTGATCTCAAGCTGTGGCATCTCATACTATGATCTCACATGAAGCAACAAATGTGTGGGACACTGTTAGCAAAAACCCCTGATATTCTGACACAACATTTTATAACCCTGAGTAATAATATGATTTCAAGATATCTGACCACAACAGCCTAGTCTGACTATATTGCCTAATGTGACAACAGCCACAACATATCACCACAAATATTTTTCACAGTAACATAATTTAAGCATTTACTACTTTTTCTGTCAATATGGCATGCACTTGTGCAAATGTGCCAAATGTGGGAAATGAATAGATCAAGAAGAATTACAAAATATGCAATTTATGAGGCAACCTAAAGGGTTGTCTTATGTTATAAATGTGCTTTAGATTAAACATACATAATATCTAAGGTATTATTTACCTGATATTGACAAAGTATTTCGCAAGTTGTTGCTCTGTGAGGCACGTGCTCCCAGCCCGAGAGAGGTTGATTATGTTACGGGTTTTTGGTTAGTTAAAATTTTTTGGAGATAAAACAATTAGGTTATATATTTTCAGTTCAACATTAATTCATTCGTACAATCAAACGTTTTAAATTTACTATTAATTAAAAGATTGTAGTAGAAAAAGTTATACTCATCGGATCGGGAGAAATCTCACAATGGGTTCATCGTCGCGCTGTTACGGCGAGCGCTTTCGGTATTGTCTAAATACCATCATCGGGCCATCAACTTCCATACAAGGGTTTCTCGCGTGTGTGTAGTCACAGGAGTTGCATGTCGGGAATCAAAGGGAAGGTTTGCGGCCTGTATGTGTTAGGTGATTGTTTCTCCTGTGTTGCCATCTATTGGATGAGTTGGTAGGTATATCAGTCGTAAGTATAATTCTTTTTTCATTTTTAGCGTAGATATTTTTGAGCTACTATTATTTATTTGTAGAAACAGGTGTATTATTTTTATTCCTTTATTAAATGGTGTGATTTTTTGTAATGTTCTTTTTTTTTTTGTCTTTTTTTGTGGATTTTTACGCTTTTTATAAGTGACTTCAAGGCTGTATCTAGGGTGGTGGGGTCTTGTAAGTTGCATATTTTATCTTTTTTTTTTTTGTTCAATTATAATGCTTTCAGAAATCCTTAATTCTTTTTCGTTTGTGTGGGTGGTTAGTAATTTAATATTTTCAAAATCAGTATATTGTTTATGATTAACGTAGTGTTGGATAAGTGCAGTTTTTTCTTCTTTTCTGTTCCAGTTTTTTTATATGTAATCATTTTATTAATCTATTTTTTGTGCTATCAATGTAAGAAATGTGGTCTCCAGAACTCTGTGAAACAATAAGAATTTCATACACGCCTGCTAATTGTAGTATATTATTGTTATATTTTCTCTTTATAACTAAGTCACCAATATTCTGAACAGAATAACCAAAAATAATGTTATGTTTCTTCATTAATCTTAAAAATTTTCCACTTAGTCCTCTAATAAAATGTAAAGAACCTAAAAATGTGTATTTCTTTTTAGGAAAGTTTTTCTTTTTGTATTCAAAAATCAACTTTTTAACAGTTTTTGTGTCATACTCATATTGTTTGGTTGTGTTAGTAATCCTTCTCTTTTTTTGTTCAACTATAACGCTTTGATTACTAACACAACCAAACAATATGGGTATGACACAAAAACTGTTAAAAAGTTGCTTTTTGAATACTAAAAGAATTTAAAGGAGGCTAGTCGAAACTTTCCAAAAAGAAATACAAATTTTCAGGTTCTTTTCCTTTTAGTGGAGGACTAAGTGGAAAATTTTTAAGATTAATGAAGAAACACAACATTGTTTTTGGTCATTCTGTTCAGAATATTAGTGACTTAGTTATAAAGAAAAATATAACAATAATAACTAATATTAGCAGGCGTGTATGAAATTCCTATTGTTTCACAGAGCTCTGGAGACCACATTTCTTACATTAGCAGCACAAAAAATAGATTAATAAAAAGATTACATATAAAAAACTGGACCAAAAAAGAAGAAAAACTGCACTTATCCAACACTGCATTAATCATAAACAATATCCTGATTTTGAAAATACTTAAAATATTAAATTATTAACCACCCACACAAACGAAAAAGAATTAAGGATTCCTGAAAGCATTATAATTGAACAAAAAAAAAAAAAGATAAATATGCAACTTACCCATCGCCCTAGATACAGCCTGGAAGTCACTTATAAAAAGCAAAAACCATAAAAAAAAGACAAAACAAAAAAAAAAAGAACATTACAAAAAATCACACCATTTGATAAAGGACTAAAAATAACACACCTGTTTCTACAAATAAATAATAGCTCAAAAATATCTACGCTAAAAATGAAAAAGAATTATACTTACGACTGATATATCTACCAACTCATCCAATAGATGGCGACACAGGAGAAACAATCACTTAACACATACAGGCCGCAAACCTCCCCTTTGATTATCGACATACAACTCCTGCGACTACACACATGCGAGAATACCTCATGTGGAAGTAGATGGCCCGACGATGGTATTGAAACAACACCAAAAGCGCTCGCCGTAACAATGTGACGATGAACCCACTGTGAGACGTCTCCCGACCCAATAAGTATAACTTTTTCTACTACAATCTTTTAATTAATAGTAAATTTAAAACGTTTGATTGTACGAATGAATTAATGTTGAACTGAAAATATATAACCTAATTGTTTTACCTCCAAAAAATTTCTAACTAACCAAAAACCCGTAATGTAATCAACCTCTCTCGTGGCCAGGAGCACGTGCCACACAGAGCAACAACGTGCGAAATACTTTGTCAATATCAGGTAAACAATACCTTAGATATTATGTATATTTGATCAAGAAGAAGGTGAGTTATGCTCATATTCTTACGAGAATATTTGTTTACTTAGTTTTTGTAAATGTAATATTACACTTCAAGTGCTCGGACATGACCAAATTTAGGGCACAATATGCATATATATCTTTTTCTATCTTTGAGGTTTCAATAACCAACCAGTAGATAAGTTGATGTGGCATATAAGTCGAGGCTGAGATTTCATAAAAAAAAGTTTTATCTTATACGGCGAAAAATACAGTATACTGCATTTTCTTATCATTAACAGCTGATCTCGCATATTCAATCCACCTTGTTTCCAGCCTGAGAGTAACTCTTGATCTACAGCATGAACAGTGGTGTGTCGTTGCTGTATGAATGCATGCATTGCATACCCTAATTAAGTGCAAAAACTTACTCTCTGAAAAAAAGAAAGAATCATGTGAAGAAAAGTTTTGTGCTGCAGTTTTTTAGGGGGAAATTTAAACTAAGGGCCTGGTTTTAGAAGATTTTTATGTAAAACGAAATTCACATATTTGTGTGCATTTTAGCCGGAACTGAAAGCAAGAATGTAAACCTAACTTCGTATGCCTGTACTCATGTGAGATTGTGCCATTGGAGTGAGCGTATCCCAGGTAAGTAAGCACAGTAATGAAGAAATCCACTGCATGTGAAAATTCTGTTGCATTCAAGGTTTGGACAGTAAACCTATCAGAGAACCAGAATCTATCCCCACTGTTTATTCCCACTCAGGTTGGGGCCTTCGTTCTCTACCACTGAAAAACTTGACAGAGGGTTTCATTAATAAATGGAAAGCTCATTTGCTTTTGCCAGTGAGTGTCTGCTATCTCGTACATAATTTCAGAGGAATCTTTTCTTATTCAGTTGGAAAATTGTACCGTTACATTTTTGTATATTTCTTACTTTTCTGGAGCACTCAAATGCTTCAAGATAATTTAAGCAAACTGCAAAAGTGGAATAAAGAAATTAATGATGCAAAATTAATGTCTTTCAATTCCTTAAGTTTTACAGAAAAATCCGAATGTGTAAGCAATGAAAGACTGGCCTCAAGCGTGAGTCTCTTCACATCGCCGTTAAGTATGCAGGTTAAACATACAAACTTATTACATATTTCGAATCTTCTATTTACCAAACAGATAAGATTTGTAGTGTTTCAGAACTCCAAAGCTGTTTTGTTGGCCATGTTTATTATTTTGTAATGAAACTGTTTACCCTTTTGTAAAGAAAAAAATGTAAAACTAAAAAATTGTCAAAATTCAGATTTAAAACAGTGAAATATGCTAGTAATCTGAATTTATTGGCGTAAAATAAAAATCAAAGGTCCCAAGCTTTCCCACATTGACCAGATGATTTTTTCAGGAAGACAGACCCCCAAAAGGTAAAGTCTTTCCGCCTAGTAGTTTTCAAATCATAACCATCCCATAGCTATCCTATATGGAAAGATTATAGGCTCAAAAAATTGTGATACAAAAAGCATCGAGTTTCTTGAAAACAGCCTGAATTCACTCAAAGAAACATCTCACTCATTTCAATTTCATTAGGTTAAAAAGTGAGTAAAGAGATTTTTAACTCTTCCCCCTGGATTAAGCAGTAAAACAATCTACAAATGGTTGAAAGCTTTGCACAAACTTGGTTTGAATAAATGCTTGAAGGAACTTAATATGCCTTGTGTAATTAAATTGTGTGAATAAAAACCTATACATGCAATATACACAAAGACATATAAAATTTTTTTTTAATAACAATTGAAAAAGTTCTACTGAAGATTTTGATGCTGAAGCCTAAATTTTAAGACAAAGGAATGGAAGAATAAAAAAGTCGCTGTATAATCTGCTCGAATCCTGCTATAAATGATGTATACATATATCATTATCATTGTCAGCCAACATCAATCCACTGTTGGACGAAGGTCTCCCCAAGTTTCTTCCACAACAGTCTGTCTTGTGCCAGTCTCTTCCATGTTACTCCCACATACTTTTGAATTTCATCCGTCCGTCTCCCATGTGGTCTTCTTCTGGGTCTTTTCCTGTCCCTTGGAATCCAGTCTACAATTTCAGCTGTCCATCAATGGTCTGTCCTTCTGGCAATATGTCCAGCCCATTGCCATTTCAGAGATTTTACTCTGACCATGATGTCTTCCACTCCTGTCATTTTTCTGATCCACGAGTTCCTCTTCTTATCTCTCCTGGTTACACTAAGCATGCACCTCTCCAGGCTTCTTTGAGTTGTCTGCAGCCTTTGTATGTCTCTTTTAGTTAAAGTCAACATCTCTGCACTACATGTAAGCACTGGAAGGATGCATTGATCAAACACTTTTCTTTTAAGACATAATGGCATACTGCGCTTGAAAATTATACTGTTTCTTCGAAATGCTCTTCACACAAGTTTTATACGCCGATTAATTTCTTCATCAATGTGACCCTCACTTGATATCTGCTGTCCAAGATAAATGTAGGCATTGGTTATCTCCAGCTTTTCCCCATCAATCGATAAATCTTCATTTCTTGTAAAAGAATTGTACATCACTTTTGTCTTCTGAAAGTTCATTTTTAATCCCACTTCTTTACTCTTGTCAGCAAGATCCTGGGTCATACTCTGCAGTTCTGATGGGGTAGTATAAAAATGACTACATCATCAGCAAAACGAAGGTGGGTTAGATAATCTCCATTAATCTTTATCCCCTTGTTTTCCCAGCTCAGTGACTGAAAAACACCCTCCAATGTGGCATTAAAGAGTTTGGGAGATATAGTGTCACCTTGTTTCACTCCCTTTCCAATTTTTATGGGTGCTGTATTCTCAAATAGCCGAATTTTTGCACTTGCATTTTCACAGATGTTATGAATAATATTAATGTATGCATCTTCAATACCACAGGGTTTCAAAGCCATTGTAACTGCCGATGGTTTCACCGAATCAAAGGCTTTTTCATAGTCGATAAAAGCCATGCATAATGGAAGTTCATATTCCCTCGCTCTTTCAATTAGTTCTCTCAGTATGTGGATATGATCTATAGTGCTGTAGCCACTCCTGAATCCAGCTTGTTCTCTCAGTTGAGCCATGTCCATTGTCTCCTTCAAGCGGTGTGAAAGAACTTTAGTGAAGATTTTATAAACCACTGATAGATCTGTAGTTCCTGAGATCCTCAATGTCACCCTTTTTATGTAGCAGGATCATTGTAGCATTGTTCCAGTCCTCATGAATCTTCCCTTTATTAAGGCATCGAGTGAAAACTTGGGCGAGTATGGTTTCAATTTCTCCACTTGCTTCTTGTATGATGTCTACTGTAATTCCATCTTCTCCTGGAGCTTTGCCCAGTTTCATGTTCTTGATTGCACGTGTAACTTCTGCTGGGAGGACTGGAAGAACTCTGGTACCTTTTGTAATGTCTATATATATATTTACATGCCTACACATAATGCTCACAGCATGCTACTGGGCATGAACCACAAAATTTAACAATTTTTTTCATCTCCAATAACAGAAACACTTATACCACCTTAGTAGGTTCTCATTTACTTTATCAACTGAAGAAGTACCCAGCACAGTTCCAATGTCTGCATTATTAAAATTTTGTTTTAAACACTGAATACACTTTTTTTTTTTTTTTTTTTTTTTTTGGTGTTCCTCTTCTCATTCTCCTGTCAGCAGTTTTTAACCTCTTAAAGGGTTGTTTACTTTGCATCTAACTGTTACTACCAAAAGAAAGTTTGAGACCAAATAATGTATTGCATAGAAAAAGTTCAGTTCTGTGACTAATTTCTTTCTTACTAATTGAAAATATTTTTAGACAACCACTAACTAGCTTCTTGTGCTTTTCTACTTCTGTTGTTTACATCATCAGCAAGCCTTCTTGTGTCTTTAATAATCACACCCAAGTAATTAAAGTATGTTAACTAGTCCACTATATTACAGCATTGACGACTTTCATGGTTTGACTTCATTTCCCAAGGTTTATCTTAACCCCAAATTTTTTGCACATCTTGCTCTGTTGATTGAGGATATTCTGTAACTAATTTACAATCCCAAAATAAACACTAAGTCAGCAAACAAATAAGATTCACCGACTTCAATATAGCATACAGCAAACAAATAAGATTCACCCACTTCAATATAGCATACAGCAAACAAATAAGATTCACCCACTTCAAACACTTTATCCATTAAGGTCACAAACAGTCTACATCCCAGTCTTACTGCAGAGTTTATTTCAAACCATTTCTTAGTATTTTCTTCCATTCCCACTGTTGCAAAAATCTTAGTTTAAGCTTATCACTGACTTCACAGATTGGTTTTTCACTTCATAACATTTTAATATACTGAATAACTTGTTCTCAAGTCCTAAGTCAAAGCCACTTTTTGGAGAGTCAGTAAATACCAGACATATCATGACTCAAAGGTTTCATATAACTTTTCACGAACCTGTGTGAAATTACTGTGATATTCTCTCCCTCTCCTGAAGCCACAATGTAATGTCTTTCACTCAGAGATATTAAAGAAAGAAAATAATTGTACAGTTTGAGAAATTTAGACTAAGTGTATTAAAAGCCAGCCCTTCCCTTGCTAGTCTTGGCAGCCTCTACACCTTATGGAGAATTTCTATTCTGTGTCACTTAAAGACAGCATAAGAAAGACATGGGGTGATGGGCCCAGTAAATGTCTCCATCCAGTTTGGGTACCAACCACTCTTCTGCAAAGGATATTAAAAACAAAAGCTGTGGTGATAAAGTAATTTTTATTACACATTTTGTTACCTGATTCAAATATCTGGATAAATTACGAGACTGCAGCAGGTCACCTTTGTTTGCCTTTTGGGGATTAAATTCCTTATCTGTAAGAAAGATAAAAAACAAGTGCTTTTAAAAAATGGAAGTACTTTTCATAGTGAAACAATGCAGCTTGTTAAAATGTTTCCACTTTTTCAAAGGTATAATTTAACCCACGTCAGAATAAATACATTTGAAACAACATTAGTGGTTACCAGAGGAATGAACAAGACAAAAGAATAACATGCATGTAATCACATCTTAAATTGTGATTATGCGGGATGATACACTGCCGGACAATTGCTAAGGACGGATGACAATAGCAACGACAGCAACCATAAAATGGAAGGCAGGAAAATGTGGAAATTAGCATAAGTGCGGGATACAGTAAGACGTGTTGTGCGTATGCAAATTTTGGATTGCCGAACTTGTTCGTGACGTCATAGCGCTGATAAGAGATATAAAGGATTTGACGCGTATTGACCGTTGTTGTTCAAACGCAAAGTTGAAAGGGAAAGAATCAATTGACGAACTTGCAATTTTCAGTATGTCTTCCCGACATCACCTAGATGATTTTACGCTTGGCCGTATTATTGGCAAGATTGAAGAAGGGCGAAAAATAACAGATGTTGCCAGGGAGTTCGACGTCAGCCACAGTGTTGTTTCAAGGCTTTGGAAATCATTTCAAACAAATGGAGAGTGTAGCAAACGTCACGGGGAGGTAGTGTTCGCAGTACGACACCTGCAGAAGATAGGTACATAGTGCTATCAACAAAAAGACACCGGCGCAGCACAGCTAGTGAGGTAGCAAATCAGTTTATCGCTGCTACTGGCAAGCGGATCTCCCGAAAAACTGTCGCCAGACGTTTGCATGAAGGAGGACTATACGCCCGCCCTCCTGTTGTGTGCATTCCATTGTCCAGACGTCACCGTACCGCCCGTTTGCAATGGTGCCATCAACACCGCAATTGGACTGATAACGACTGGTCTGCTGTCCTCTTCTCAGATGAGAGTAGATAGAGTCTATCGTCTGATTGTCGACGACAACTGATCTGGCGTGATAGTGGTACTGCATATTGTCCAGCAAACATACAGGAAAGGGACCGATATCCGACATGTAGTCTCATGGTATGGGCTGGCATCATGATCAATGGCCGTACGTCCCTCTATGGGCTTCCAACTGGGACTATGACTGGCCAACGATACATTAATGATGTTCTGCTGCCTCATGTTCGCATGTTCCGTGGTGCTGTCGGTGATAGATTCATTTTCATGGACGACAACGCAACATGTCATCGAACAGTCGCTGTCCAGGAGTGTCTTGAGAGCGAGGATATTCAACGCCTCGTATGGCCAGCACGTTCTCCAGATCTGAATCCCATTGAAAATGTGTGGGATACTTTGGGGAGGAGTCTTGCTGGTCGCCAATGCCCTCCAATAAACAAGGACACCCTCATCCGTGCACTGACAGAGGAATGGGATAAATTACCCAACAGCTGCTTGATAATGTTGTGTAAAGCATGACACGACGTGTGGAATCTTGCATCGCCCTCCATGGTGTCCATATCCCGTATTGACGTCTTACGCCGGAACGCCTGCGGACGGTAATTGCATTTTTTTCTCGTATACGTATTCTGCACAAAATGGCCTGTTTGTCCCTTGAACACGTTCCAAAGCCTTCTGGATTTCAGAGCACAAAAAATTGTCTTTCTTGTAATGTCCTGGCATTCTGACGTTATTTTATTTCACTTGGCATCCAACCACACTTACTTTTTTATGCGCTATATAGCCGTTTATGATCCGTCCTTAGCAATTGTCCAGCAGTGTATAATAAATACCAAATAATAAATGCCATAAAGCAGGAAAATAAATAAAAATAGTTGTAAATGCATTTATGGCACCTCTATTCATAGTGATTGTGGAATAACTTTTTTTACGGGTCTTTTAGAGGTTATTTTTAATGAAAGTTGGTTGTCAAATTTTCGAACTAAAGCCTAGTTCGTCATCAGGACTATGTCACTGGAGTAGTTGCTGCCACTCAATTGGAAGAGACCATCCGCAATTATCGTTAATTGTGGTACTTCTTCTTCTTGCTATTTCGATCCCTTCTTCTAGTTTTCTCTTTACTAAGTTTGACTGGTGGGCGATTATTTTCACTGAGTCCCAATTTATGGAGTGTCCACTTGCTTGTACATGTCTGTCTAGCCCTGTTTTGTTCCCAATGTTCCTAATAGCTGCTTGGTGTTCTTTCATTCGGACCTTAATACTTCTCCCTGTTTCTCCTATATAGCTGAGTCCGCAGTTACAGTCGATGCAGTAAATTACTCCTTCTTGCAATTGGATGTCCAATTCTTTCTGCTTTAAAGCTGGCAGGAATTTCTTTATTTTGTTATTAAGATCTGGAGCTAGCCTGATATTATATTTTGCTCCGATCCTTTTCAGTTTCTCGAAAAGTCCCTTGTGGTACGTAATTTTGCTGGTGAATTTGAAGTTGGTTTTTTCCTGCTTCTTTTTTGGCACTTGTTTAAATATTTTCTCAACATATGGGGAGGGGTAATTGTTTTCTGCCAACATTTCCTTTAATTCTTCTTTGTGAAGATCTTTTTGAGAAGCTGAAGAGACCAGGATTTCAATTTTTCCAAAAATTGTCTCGCTGTATTCGATTTAATATAATCAGGGTGGAATGAGCAGAAGTCTAACATCTTCCCTGTGTTGGTGGGTTTTCTAAAAAGCTGAGTGAATATTTTCCCTTCTCTTGAGGTCAAGGTTAAATCCAGGTAATTGATGCTATGGTCTTTTTCCTGTTCCAGGGTGTACTTCAAGGTATTCTCTAGTAAGTTAAATTCTTCCAGAATCTGAGAGGGTAGAGATTGGTCCACAGTATCTACTATAATTAGGACATCATCCATGTACCTTACATAGAGAGCAAACAAGGAGGGTTGTATAAGGATTTTTGCCTCTAGTTTACTTATATAATAATTTGCTAGCAGAGGTGCTAGTGGAGAACCCATTGCAAGTCCTGAAGTTTGCCTGTAATATTTCTTTCCAAACTGGAAGAAATTATTCTTGAAGGAAAATAGGAGCAGTTCATATATGCCAAGTAGTATTTCTCTATTGTGATTATGGAATACTATTTTTTCTGCCAGGTCATCTGCAATGAATTCCAGTAGGAGGTCCAGGTTAATGTTGGTATACATAGAGACTATATCCAGGCTTGCCATTACTGGATGAATTAATTCTGGCAAGTTGTCCAGTTTTCTTTTTAGCTGCATGGAATTTTTTAGTAGGTAGGGAGGAGAAGGGAAAATATCTCTGAGGTGACCAAGCAAATAATAATTAATGTTGGAGAGTGGCGAATTTCTAGTGTCTATTATAGGTCTTATTGGATGGCCTTCTTTGTGAACTTTTATCGTACCATAGATCTGTGGAATTCTTGACTGAATTTTGGAGAAGTTTTTGAAGAGCTCATTAAGCTGTTTTTTATTTCTTAAAGAGCTGATTAATTTCTTAAGATTTTTTACAGTTTGATCTATAGGATTACCATTGAGTTCTTCATAATAAGGCTTGCTCAATTCAGCTTCCATTTTATTGTAATACTTCTCTTTTTCTACCAATACCAAAACTTTGCTCTTATCTGCTCTCAGTGCTACTACTTTATCATTGGCTTTGAATTTTTTAAGGTCAGTAATGGCATTTCTATTAAAATTGTAATCAACTTTTACTGGCTTTTTTACAAATTTTGAGACACAGTCTGAGAATTCTTTCCTTAAAGTAACTGCTGTATTTTCATCTTCTCTTTCTACCTTACTACAGATGCTTTCTGAAATCAATCAGTATACGTTTTTTATCAAGTGTTGCGGAGGAAAGGTTGTAATTATATCCCTTATTGAGGAGATTAATCAGGTTTTCATCTACTCCTTCTTCCGTCAGATCCATGACATGTTTGTTAGTGGTGGATGGTATTAACTGTGGGCCAGTTGCTGTAGACATTAACTTTGGACTTAACCATTTATTTTCTTTAATTCTCAATTTTTTCCTTAAACTTTTTGTTTTTATCTCTCACTGCTTTAGCTAACCAATTATCAATATTTTCTTTTCTGCTTCCGGAATTTCACCTAATGAAGAGGTCCAAATACGAGCTTCTATTCGTTCGCATTGCTCAATAGTTTTGAATTTATTACGAATCGCGCCATTCACCGTTTTTAGTTCTATTTTTCTAATAAAATAAAAACGGTGAATGGCGCGATTCGTAATAAATTCAAAACTATTGAGCAATGCGAACGAATAGAAGCTCGTATTTGGACCTCTTCATTAGGTGAAATTCGGAAGCAGAAAAGAAAAATATTGATAATTGGTTAGCTAAAGCAGTGAGAGATAAAAACAAAAAGTTTAAGGAAAAATTGAGAATTAAAGAAAATAAATGGTTAAGTCCAAAGTTAATGTCTACAGCAACTGGCCCACAGTTAATACCATCCACCACTAACAAACATGTCATGGATCTGACGGAAGAAGGAGTAGATGAAAACCTGATTAATCTCCTCAATAAGGAATATAATTACAACCTTTCCTCCGCAACACTTGATAAAAAACGTATACTGATTGATTTAGAAAGCATCTGTAGTAAGGTAGAAAGAGAAGATGAAAATACAGCAGTTACTTTAAGGAAAGAATTCTCAGACTGTGTCTCAAAATTTGTAAAAAAGCCAGTAAAAGTTGATTACAATTTTAATAGAAATGCCATTACTGACCTTAAAAAATTCAAAGCCAATGATAAAGTAGTAGCACTGAGAGCAGATAAGAGCAAAGTTTTGGTATTGGTAGAAAAAGAGAAGTATTACAATAAAATGGAAGCTGAATTGAGCAAGCCTTATTATGAAGAACTCAATGGTAATCCTATAGATCAAACTGTAAAAAATCTTAAGAAATTAATCAGCTCTTTAAGAAATAAAAAACAGCTTAATGAGCTCTTCAAAAACTTCTCCAAAATTCAGTCAAGAATTCCACAGATCTATGGTACGATAAAAGTTCACAAAGAAGGCCATCCAATAAGACCTATAATAGACACTAGAAATTCGCCACTCTCCAACATTAATTATTATTTGCTTGGTCACCTCAGAGATATTTTCCCTTCTCCTCCCTACCTACTAAAAAATTCCATGCAGCTAAAAAGAAAACTGGACAACTTGCCAGAATTAATTCATCCAGTAATGGCAAGCCTGGATATAGTCTCTATGTATACCAACATTAACCTGGACCTCCTACTGGAATTCATTGCAGATGACCTGGCAGAAAAAATAGTATTCCATAATCACAATAGAGAAATACTACTTGGCATATATGAACTGCTCCTATTTTCCTTCAAGAATAATTTCTTCCAGTTTGGAAAGAAATATTACAGGCAAACTTCAGGACTTGCAATGGGTTCTCCACTAGCACCTCTGCTAGCAAATTATTATATAAGTAAACTAGAGGCAAAAATCCTTATACAACCCTCCTTGTTTGCTCTCTATGTAAGGTACATGGATGATGTCCTAATTATAGTAGATACTGTGGACCAATCTCTACCCTCTCAGATTCTGGAAGAATTTAACTTACTAGAGAATACCTTGAAGTACACCCTGGAACAGGAAAAAGACCATAGCATCAATTACCTGGATTTAACCTTGACCTCAAGAGAAGGGAAAATATTCACTCAGCTTTTTAGAAAACCCACCAACACAGGGAAGATGTTAGACTTCTGCTCATTCCACCCTGATTATATTAAATCGAATACAGCGAGACAATTTTTGGAAAAAATTGAAATCCTGGTCTCTTCAGCTTCTCAAAAAGATCTTCACAAAGAAGAATTAAAGGAAATGTTGGCAGAAAACAATTACCCCTCCCCATATGTTGAGAAAATATTTAAACAAGTGCCAAAAAAGAAGCAGGAAAAACCAACTTCAAATTCACCAGCAAAATTACGTACTCACAAGGGACTTTTCGAGAAACTGAAAAGGATCGGAGCAAAATATAATATCAGGCTAGCTCCAGATCTTAATAACAAAATAAAGAAATTCCTGCCAGCTTTAAAGCAGAAAGAATTGGACATCCAATTGCAAGAAGGAGTAATTTACTGCATCGACTGTAACTGCGGACTCAGCTATATAGGAGAAACAGGGAGAAGTATTAAGGTCCGAATGAAAGAACACCAAGCAGCTATTAGGAACATTGGGAACAAAACAGGGCTAGACAGACATGTACAAGCAAGTGGACACTCCATAAATTGGGACTCAGTGAAAATAATCGCCCACCAGTCAAACTTAGTAAAGAGAAAACTAGAAGAAGGGATCGAAATAGCAAGAAGAAGAAGTACCACAATTAACGATAATTGTGGATGGTCTCTTCCAATTGAGTGGCAGCAACTACTCCAGTGACATAGTCCTGATGACGAACTAGGCTTTAGTTCGAAAATTTGACAACCAACTTTCATTAAAAATAACCTCTAAAAGACCCGTAAAAAAGTTATTCCACAATAAATAAAAATGTTCAAGTCCTAAGTTGATTTACTCAATGTAACTGACACCAGTTTAAGTAAACAATTAAGCTATGACATCCACCACCACTGACAGCCAGTTTCAGAAGAAATGCAGAGTACAAATACAGAAGCAAAAAGTACAGCAGCAAAAAGTAAGGCCATTTTACTTGGTAGCCATAATCAGGCCTCGCGAATGTCGGTTGCTAGTTGCCAAATGGCGACCAGATATTTCGTAGTGGCTAGTAAATTTTTTTAGCATAGTAGCCAATGATGGCGAGTAGATTTTTCTCCCAAGTGAGCAACTATTTTGTCCAACTTTTATCCCCACTAGGACTCAGCAATGCATCGATACACCGCAAAAAACGGTGTGAATTTAACATCGATGTTACGGTGTTTCGACTGACAAAACTACGATTCATCACCACCGTGATGTAAATGCTCGTGATGTGATCGCCATCGCGCGCCACCATGCACTGTTGTTCAAACGGGTTTTCCCAGTCCGAGACACGTGAATATCGGCTGATCCTATGCACGCACATCTCCGATGTAGTTTCTCATGGTGTCTCATTCCAGACGCTACATCAGGGGATTGCTCATCGGAAATTCGCCTGCCAGGTGGGTAATCATGGACATCGTAGGGGTACCATCACGATGCAGACAGGATGTTTAAACAGGTTTCTCATCGGGTCTCCGTGCGTCGACGATGCTATTAAAGATGCCACGTGTTCCATGCGTTGGATCTCGGAAATTCACCACAGCTTAGGAACAATAGGAAGTATGTGGCAGGGTTTTTTTTATGTGAATACGTCATTAAAATTAGGCCAGTACTAGGTGGCCAGTACGGAAAGTTGAGCGTTACGAAAAAATGGGCATCGAGTTTGGTCTAACAATTTCTATATTATCAACGTGAACCAAACCAACCTAGTGTCATTCGATAGCTAAGGGAACAAAGGCTTGACAGTAACCTTAAATTACCGCGCAGCGATTAGCGGGGGGGAGGGGGGTTGCGCTCCGCTGAGCAAACTTCTAATCAGTATAACTCGGCACTGTGCAAAGCGCTACGATGTCGAAATTGGTCTCAAACGAAAGCTAACGTCAAGATCTGTCGATTTAAAACATTAGAAGTGAGATCAAATACAGTGTTGGTTGTGAAACTTTAGATCGCAGTTGAAAAATTTCACAATTTCGGCATATAGTCATCGAAAAGCCAAGCAGAAATACATCGAACATAGTTTACGCGGAAGAGCAACTCGTCAGCTTTTGATAAACACCTCGATGTCCGCGGCAGAACGCATGAAAAAGTATCGAGAGCAAAAGAAAAT
The DNA here is from genome assembly GCA_039090855.1 of Macrothele yani. NCBI lineage: Eukaryota > Metazoa > Arthropoda > Arachnida > Araneae > Macrothelidae > Macrothele > Macrothele yani. The sequence continues at coordinate 55,729,186 of CM077006.1, read as the reverse complement.
TGCTGTGGCGCAGCACGCGAGCACTTTGGCGGCAGCAACGCACGAGCCCGTTAACGTGGAGCATCAGCATTGAACCTCATAAAAAAAAACCAGTAATTGGGCACGTCTGAATAGTGACACTTTAAACGACTTAATGATAATTAGATGCAATAGCACTTCAATTGAAGATTTTGATCCTCAAAATGCTATTGACTTGTGGTGGGCAGATACCTATGGTGGGAAAATCAGACACAGTATATATCAGTGGTAAACTGTATAAATTATTAGTGCCACTTTATGTATATATATCCTAGCTTTTGTCCCTTTGTTTTAAATATTATTAAAAGAAATCAATCATCTAAATTCAATGGCCTCTCAAAAATAAATTATGTATGTGTAAATTAAGATAGTAAAATAATGATATTACAGCACTGAAAATAAATTATCAAAAAATCAATCATTTTGGAACAAAAGCATATGCAATATTTGCAGTCAATTTAATGATCCTATGCAGTAACTGCTCTGCATCTGTTTTTATGAAGTTAATGGGGGAGGTGTCTCTCATTAGAAAGAAAAACATGCACCCATTTAATTTCATAGAAACGTAAATAGAGAATCAATTCCACTTAGTAGTTCTAATTCTGACTATTATATAGCTCTAATTATTGTACTATTCTCTTTTACGTGCAATTGGAAAGAACTAATAAGACAAGAAAAACAACAACAAAAGAAAAACAGGCAAAAAAAGACAAGAAAACCAGGATAGGAGAAGGAAATAAAAAAAAAAAAAAAAAAAAAGTGTTCTTAACGAAACATAGAGGGCGCCAGCCAGGCTTGATAACGAAATATATCCAGGAAAGTTTTTCCGACGAATGGCAACAAGGAGTATCGGACTCCATTAGCGCGAAGTTAACCACGAACATCGGTGGTAAAGTCGCCACGCTCCTGAAGATGCCCAGAGTATGGGCGAAAATTTCGAGTATAAAGAACGGTAAAAATTGATGTTTGAATCCTAAGGCAAAGATCCAATGATTATACCCAGCGAAAAGTGTGAGAAGTAAAGCCAGTCATCGCATACAATGGACTTTAGGACAATAACATCAACAAAGACCGGAAAACACGTGCGTGAAATGTTCCCGTCGCTAGAAAGGAATGCCAAGGTAAGCATTATCCGCTAGATTTTTGTACAAGTTACTTTGTAAATAGAGAAGTTAGAGAATTATTATTTGTTTTTTTTAAATTTCATATGGCCAGTAGATTTTGTCATTTGGCTAGTAGAAATTTCAGCAGTTTAACAAGGGCTGGCCATAAGGCTATCACATAAAATAGCCTTAGTTTTTGTCCTGCTGCTATAACCTAAGAATATTATGCTTTAAGATTAAGTCCTGTTAAATGATTTTCAGCATCATGCGCTGTTCCTGCACATCTGCAATGACTTATGTCAAATGCTTACAAGTTAGCTTAAATAAAACTGTCCTACACCACTTATAGGACTCACATTCTACAAGTTTTTGTTTTCCTGCAGATAATTAGAACACCAATATGAATGGATAGCAAAGCGAATAGCTTTCTTCCTACCATTTGTCCACTGCCTTAGTTCTCCAACACAAACAGCACAGGCCACAGATTTTACATGGAGCACATGATTTATCCTGATCCTCAAGTTTCACTCAAAAGTACACATAGCAACTTCTTTTATAAAGTCTGTAATGTTCCTCTGTTGCTTTTTAATAACAAATTCTTCACATATGTAACAGAAACTGTCCAGACAATTAACACACCCTCATGCAGCTATTGTCACAAAAAATTACCATTTATCACATTTAAATTAAAGACAAATGCAACAGACAACTGTTCTGTGCATAGGCACAACTCCAACTGGCAGCTTTCAGTCTTATAGAAGTGAAGATGATCTTAAGTTCAAGTTCAGACATGTTTGAATCATGTTTCCAAACGTTTGGCTGCCATGTTACTTTCCCTTCTTTTTTTTTTTTTTTTTTTTGATTGGAGGTGTAACGACCACCGTGAGCAACTCAAATGGGCTATAAGCAGTCGCCCGTCCCTAATTTTGGGTCACTGGTTCCTTTTCCCTTCTTCCTCTGTACTTACTTCCCAAAGGTTGCCATATCCACATTAAGACCTGTACAGAACAAATTTGAGTGGCGATATTATTTTGTAGGTGACTGGGCAGAAACAGTAACTTATAAAACCTTAAATAATTAAACTACTACCGTATTTTCGCTCGTGTAGTCCGCAGACTAACTGTGAATTTTCCAAACATAAGAGGCAGGTGCAGACTATACAAGACTGCAGACTATCCGTTCCTTTTTTTTTTTTTTTTTTTTTTTTTTGAAATACCTTATCATTAAGAAAAAAAAAGTGCCCTGAGCTGCCTGTTCTCCTCAAAGGACTGCCATTTGTAATGTATGGTCCCCATCTCTCCCCCCACACACTACCCCCCCCCTCTCAGCATACCTGTACATGTTTGACACCCTGCTTCAGGGAATTAAGATTAGGAGTTTTACCCCTATGTCCCTGACATTCATGATGAGTGTGATCTTCTAAGTCTCTTGTTGAAATGCAAGATTTCCAGCCAATTGGTCACAAAACTTTTACAGCCATTGGACATCAGTGTAAACCGTAGTTTTAAGGCGGCCATTAGAATAAAATGGGAAATATGGATGTGCGACAGACTTCATTCCTACACACCAAGTGGTCACATGTGAAGGGCAACATATTCCGATGTGTGCAACTGGGTTGTGGATGCCTAGAATTCTGTCCCTACATCCGTCATCCAGAATAGATTCCTAGGGACGTTTGAAAGTGCAGTTCAAAGCAACAATGAAAATTCATCCCAAGCCGAAGAGTTGTCTGATGATGAAATTGATGGCGGGGAACCCTTGGCTGAGTATTCCAATCTTTTTCACTGCGACAGCGATTCGGAAATTGACGATTAAGAATCTCTCTCCTTTTTTTTTCTTTTTACTGTCAGACAATTCATTAACTGAAAAATATCTATCTATCATTTTGTACATATTAAATTTGTTATTTGGAACTGTATGCTGTTTTTATTGGCTAAATTCTAAAGACAGATATGGTACCGTAAATCTTGCCAAATTCTTTGCCGGTATGCAGCATTTTTACCAGCATTTATGGATTAAAGGTTGGTGAAATGGAAGAGAAAAACAGGTAAGTCACAAATTTTTAGTTACTTATTTTGTTTAAAGTCCTTCTCTTATAAGATGTGTAAACTTTTCAAAACTATGGGCTATACTCTCACAGTGAAACCAAACCCTTCTGCAATAATGTGCCTGCTTAAAGACAGGGATCTGCTTCACCCTTGGACACCTATTGAGTTTATGCTATTCCCATTTCAACTTCCTCTGGTCTCTCAGTGTATATTGAAAGCACATACCGAAGCATTAAAACAAGACTTGGTGAACACAAAAAATATTTTTCTAATGGTCTTCCAAAGACAACTTTATATGCACTAACCCTAGAAGACACCTCTGCAGTTCCCATTTGGAAAGAAACCAAAAAGAAACGCAGAGATGCCTTGTTTTCATCAACAAGGCATCTCTGCGTTTCCAAGAGAGCATTGAAATTTTGTTCACCAAAAACTGCAATTCAGAGACCCCTCACCAAATCCCATTTATTGGATCTCTCTTCTAAAATCTGGCAACAGTTCCAACACCCCAACTTCAAATTGTAGTTCTGGCAACCAGCCCATTCAGTCGATCGCGGGTGATCAAGGTCGTAGGATGACCGAAAGCTACCACTAAACAAACCTTTTACCGTATGTGACTCTGTGTGTTTCACTCGTTTTATATGTTTAAATTTTGTTGCTTTCAATATGTACTTTTTCCTTGCGGATTATCTACAGGGCAGACTATGCGCACGAAAATACGGTAATATGGGTTTTTTCTTCTAGGAAATATTTATTTTAAATAACAAATTTTTGGAGAAAACTCATCTCCTTCATCAGACAGTCTTTTGTTGTAACTCTTTATCACTATCATGGTTATGGTTATTTTCCCCAAATCTTGCCATATATTAGGCGGGACAAATCTCTGCAATCAGTGATGATGGAGTTCTGATTTGCCACCCTGGTGGCACAGTGGTCTGAACGATGGCTTCTGATCATTCGTCTGAGATTGGGTCAAGGTTCGAATCCTGGTGAGGCATGGATGTTGTGTTTGTCTTATGACACTGGCTCTCTCCCTTCACTGGAACCAGTGGCACTAAATTATAGATGGACTCAGAGGGCTGCTTATAGCTCAATGAGTTGCTCACGGTGGTCATTAAACCTCCAATTAAAAAAAAACAAAACAAGAATACTGATTATTCTCAATTTTTATTCTTTCTTTTAATTTTCTTTTTTGACAGTTGTATTGGAGACTGATTAATTCCACTCCATGTTGTGGCCAGTTTCTCTAACATGCCTATCTAAAAAAAAAAAAAAACATGCTAGTAGATTTAAGAAACTAGGAAGCCAGTTTTGAACATGAGCTTTATTAAAAAAATTATAAAACCTTTACTTTTCACTTACGCAAATGATTTAAAAATTTCATTTCATGAGAAAACTGTATGTGACAGACAAATTTGACCATTGTTTTTAAAATCAGCACATCCAAATTTATAAAAAAACAGGCAACAAATTTCATACAATGAAATGTTACTGACCTGTGGTATTAGCATTCCATCTTAGAAATCATTCTTTCCTGCTTCAAGATAACTTTTTTTAGTTCCGGCAATGTTTTTTTTTTTTTTTTACTTTATTATTTATGCCTACATAAGTCTATCTTAAGGTTGTTAACACATTTCCTTATAACAGAAATGAATGAAAAAATTGATAACCACAATTTAAATGGAACCCTGTACCCTAGCTCAGAAGGGAATGCAGCTGAAGTACACTGGCGTGCAGAAGTGCTCCACATCAACTCAAATCATACCATAAGATCCCCAAGATGTAAGAATATGACACAAGTGAGCAAAACCATCCAAACAAGCAATCCAAAGGATACAAAGGCACTTTATTGAAAAGGTAGCTTCGAGCACAACTGGACAAAAGACAGAAACGGACATGTGACAGGCGGCTGCCAAGAAAAATCCAGTCTTTAGTAGGGGATATGATCACCCCTGACAGCGTTGCAGGATTTACAATGTCTGTCCATGCTGAGGACAAGGTTGTCAAGGAGCTGTTGAGGCATCGTGGCCTATTCCTCTTGTAGCGCCAATCACAGCTGCGGAATCGTTGCTGGCGGCTGGTGACGTGCTGCCAAGCGTCTCCCGAGAAGGTCCCACACGTGTTCGATTGGATTTAGGTCCGGGGACCTTGCGGGCCAATCCATGCATTGAATATCTTCACTCTCCAACAGCTCTGCGACAGCCACTGTATGATGAGGTGTAGCGTTGTCGTCCATGAAGAGGAACTCAGGACCCACAGCACCTCTAAACAGACACATGTGACACAGGAGAACCTCGGTACAATAGCGGACACCAGTGACTGAACCTCCTTGGAAGATGTGGAGGTCAGTACGGCTACCAAGCATGATACCGCCACAAACGAGAACTCCGCCACCTCCAAACAGACCCCTTTCGATGATGTTGGGGGTGTGTTACATGTTCCCTGCTCTCTCCAGATGTGTATACGTCCAGAATCGCTCGTCAGACTAAATCAGCTCTCATCCGTAAAGAGAACTCGACCCCATTGCTGATGTGTCCAGTTCTTGTGTTCCTGGCACCACAGAAACCGCCGCCTCCGATGAGCATGCGTTAATGGTACACACCGTACTGGTTGTTGTGCAAATAGACCACCTTTAAGCAGCCTCCTGGCCACAGTAAAACGCGATAACGGACGTCCAGTTGTCTGTTGCATGTGCCTTGCGATTTCTCCCGCTGTCTGCCGTCTGTCTCTTCTCGCCTGTAGGACAATATACCGGCCGTCCGCCACCGTGGTTGCTCGTGGACGACCACTACTAAACTCTCGGAGAGCTGTTCCTGTCGTTTGAAATGCTCTCTAAGCTCGTGAAACTATGCTGTGAGCGATCCCGAACTTCTTGGCCACACTAGTCACACTTCGACCTTCTTCCAACTTCCCAATGACACAACCTCGGGTAAAGTCATCCAGATGTCATCTACTGGATTGCCTGTTGGCCATATCACACGGTGGCAGCAACTCGACGTCGTTCAAACCGATGTACACCGTGCAATAGCTTTCACCGAATTGCTGAGCGTACACCGCTCGTGTGCTTTATACCCTTCCGACACTCCCCCCTTCTACGTCATGCTGCATATATGCGCATGCCCTACCGCACCGGACCCTAGTCTATCTCCTGAGTGGTCTTTCGGTCCGTTCTGCAAGCTCGTTCCGCTGTTATGCTAATTTCTCCTCTTCGTCCTTAATTTTTGCACACCAGTGCAGATTGCCAGCCCAAAATATTCTGAATGATTCCAAAGTGTTCTGTGGCCTTGGGCATGCACAAAAGATGCATTTTGACTCAGTTATAGTATTGCATCAGACAGCACATGCTAGGCATATCTAAGTTCCTTCTTTCTCACTGTTACTACCACTCAAAAACAAATAATACTGGGTGTGTGCAAAAGTTCTACCTGTTTTTGTAATAGATGCAAATTGCGATCGGAGCAGTTATGTCCAGATGACGCTGCAATGCCAAATTTTCGGCCAATAAAGCGTGAAGCAGTAGAGCATATAGACACACTAGGTTTGTCTGAGTAAGTCATTCATAACGGAAATCAGAAATCAGGGACAGTGTAACATGGCATGCGATAAGGAGCACATTATACATTGCTTACTGTAAGAATTTGATAAAGGCTGTACTGCAGCCGCTGCTTGCCACAAATCTGTCAAGTGTATGGTGAGGATGCAGTTAATGATAGCACATGTCGCCATTGGTTTGGGAAATTCTGGGACAGAGACAGAAGCTGTAGAGATCAACCACGTCTTGGACGTCCATCCGTGGTTTCTGATGTGGATGTTAACAAAGCCATAATAAATGACTAACATTCAATCATTCAGGAATTAGCAGAAACGTTGTCGGTGCACAGAACAACAGTCAAAAGATGAATGCTTGCGCTTGGGTTCATCACCAAGTTCGATAACTGGGTTCGGCACCAACTTTCTGCAAAGCAAGGAGAGGAGAGAATCCGAACCTGTGTTTCTTTGCTTTCTCGTCACAGAAATGAATCGTTTTTGGGACGAATTGTAACGGGTAATGGGTACTACACTGAAGAGCAATTGAATTAGAGATACCTATCTAGTAACTTGTAGCACCACCTTTCGCCCTGATGATGGTGGCGATTCGTCTCAGCATGGACTCGACAAGACACCGGAAGCGTTGGGAAGCCATACGGATCCACGACCCCTAAACAAGCTACAGTTCACGAAGATTTGATGTAGGGGGGTCAGAGCCTTGAACATCTCTCTTGATGGCAACCCAGATGTGCTCGATGGGATTGAGGTCAGGTGACCTAGCTGGCAAAGGAAGCGAGGTAACGTCGGTGGAGTGTTCATACAACCATTTGGATACAATTCGGGAGTGATGGCACGGTGCATTGTCTTGTTGCAGAATGAGGTCCCCAGTGGGATGTTGAAAATGCACAAACGGGAGCAAATGGTCGTCCAGGATATTCAGGTAATGATGACCTGTGAGAGACGATGGGGTCCCATTTCAGTCCACGTAAACAGTTCCCAGACGAGAATGTCACCCCCACCAGCTTGAAGAGTACCCTGCTCGCAAGAAGGATCCATCGCTTCATGTGGTTTGCGCCGTACTCATAGCCTGCCATCTGTATGTACCAACGTGAATCTCGACTCATCAGTCCAGGCAATATTTTCCCACATGTCTAGGGTCCAGTGGCGATGTTCCAGCGCCCATGCTAATCTTTGCACCCTGTGATGTGCGGTCAGCAGCGGTACCCTCATGGTGGGATGATGGCTTCTGTACCCCATAACGAGGAGATGGTTCTGGATGGTGTGGCTGCTTACACGTTTTTGTGCACCAATGTTAAATTGCAGAGTGATTTCTTGCACTGTGGGCCGTCTATCCGCTGTTACAATGTGAGCTAGCCGACGATGACCCCGTTCCTCCACACGCTGTTGTCCATGGCAGTTGGCCCTTGCAGGGATGGTTTTACCGGATTCGATGTACTCACGGTGCACCCGTGACACAGTGGCTCGTGAAAATCCCAGTGCCTGCACGACTTCCGAGATGGAGTGACCCATTCGTCGGGCTCCGGCAAATTTGCCCACGATCAGATGCGCTTAGATCTTTCGTCTTATCCACACTGCGTCCGACTCTTACTGATTCCCGTCGCATCACTCCTTATATTGTCGGATCGCTGCATACGTTATGTCATTTCCGTTTACAGGGCCGCCCACAGCGCCACACTTGCATAACACCAGCTCTTCAGTGTATACAGTAATGTAAAGCATCGACAGGCTGTATGCCAAGGTGTGGAGCCTGCTCCATCGACCTCATAAGGAGAACTACATCCCCAAAAGGTTTTGTTGAGTGTTTGGTGGGATGTCCAAGGAATAATCCACTGGGAGGTGTTGGCACCTAAACAAACAATAAATGCTGACCTCTACTGCCAACAGCTAGACAGATTGCAAGAACAACTGATATGGAAGCGGCCAGCACTCATCCATTACAAGGAATGATCCTTCATCATGATAACGCCAAACCTCATGCTGCTATAATCACTCGGCAAAAATTACTGGACTTTGGTTGGGAAATGGTACCTCACCTGGCATATTGCCCTAACCTGGCACCTATGGACTACCACTTTTTTTGATCATTACAGAACGCCTTTGCTCTCCAAACCTTCGATAATGTGGACGATGTGAAAACAGCATTACATAATTTTTTACTTTAAAACACAGGAGTTTTTCCGGCGTTGGATTCACCTGCTCATAGACAGATGGCATGAGGTCATACAGAATGATGGAAATTATGTGAAATTCTAGGTACGTTATTTGTTGTGTTCTCCTCTTTTCTTTGTAGCCTACAAAAACGGGTAGAATTTATGCACACACTCAATAATATATCAATTATGTTAAAGATAACATTGAAAGTTATCGTGTATTCACACAGTATGCACAACATTACATCTAGCACAATTAATATCAGCCAATTGACTCTGTCTGTATAGTTCTGACCTAGTGTGCAGATAAATCCATATGCTTTTCTGTATGTTCCCATTAGTTTGATTTACTTACATACCAAGAATCAGATAATTGACTTCTGCAGGCTTTACATTGTTACGCACGCACACACGCATACAAGCACAAGCACACCCACCCTAAAATGCCAGTTTATTACACACATCAGCAATTGTCACATAAATGACTCACTCCAGTAAGTAAGGAATCCTATAAGTATGGTGCCAGTATAAATCAGGCATACCAGATTGTTGAGCATCAGTTAGCATTCAGCTGAGGATTGGAATGGAAAAAACAAGTGCTTTCAGCGACTTTAAATACATGATGATAGTTGGCTCCAGGAGTTCTGAGGACAAAAACAGCTAATGGATTAGACATGTCAGAGGAGACTGGGGAGAATTGTGCAAGCAAATGGATAGGCCAGAACCTAGCAAATCACTGCACAATTCAACACTGGTGTGCTGAGAGTAATCTCTGAATGAACCATATAACAGATCACAAATAGGCAACAACAGCTGATAACCATGTTGAATGCTGATGTTGTGTGTCAGCACTGGTTATGAAAGTGCTGTTCCAGTGGGCATGGAAGCATCAATACTTGACTGTCAAGGACTGGAAAAAGTTCTCTGGATAGACAAGTTAAGGATTCTTTCACATCATGCAGATGGAAGGATTGGAATTTGGAGCAAGCAGCATGAGGCCATGGAGACATTTTCTTAGGTATGAACAGTATAGGCCAGTGTAGTGGTCTTGGAATGTTTTCCTGGCACATATTAGATCCCTGATACCCATCAAAGATCTTCTGAATGTTACGGCATAGCTGAACATCATTGCAAACCAAATCCACCCTTTTGTGACAACACTTTATCCTGAAGCAGATGGACATACCACATCCCACTCACGATGCTCGTATAGTCACCAGATAGTTGCCAATAAGTTTTACTTGTTTTGTTGGACTGCACAGTCTCCAGATTTAAACCTCATTGAACATCTTTTAGATTAGGTAGAATGGGCTGTTCACTGTGTGACTGTGTTGCCATCCAATTGAAAGCAGCTTATGAGACTCAATCATTTCCACAAGGTGCAAAATTCTTGCATAAAGTTTTCAGCATCTAGAATGTTCCATGCCTCGACAAATGACGATGATGGGCAAAACACGTAACAATATTAACAAATAAAGGTAACTTGATCACGCTAGTTACCTTTATTTGACTCGACAAATTTGAGCTGTTCTGCAGGACAACTATGGTGAAGCATGCCATCAGATAGGTTTACCAAATAAACTGGCATCACAGTGTATATATGATAAAAATTTTCAAAAAGAAGTTAGACTTTTTTAGAAGTTTCCAAAGGCATACCAGGACAAATAATATTTGGCATAGCAATTGAGTGAAATTCAAATAAAAAGAAAATTAAAAATACCAACCAGCATCAATGCCCCTGGAGCGTTTTAAGTTACTAATTGTAGTTGCTTGTATTATTTCTGTGATAATATAGTACCTGCAAAAAAAATGGTATTAAATACAAAACAATACTACATGACACAAAATTTACAGATAGATAGTTCATGGAAATATAAACAAATGTATGTAGATATGTGTCTAAGCAGAAAAAAATTACCAAAACACATTTATAACACATATATATTCTTACTATAAATTCGTACAGAAAATGGTGTATTTATGTTACCATTTTACTCATATATGAACATAATATCCCTACTTCCAAAAGACATTAAAAAATTAATTTGAGTCAGATAAAGTACCAAGAATTTACCACCTATTTTTCCCTTTTGAAGCATGCAATTTTTCCACTTTACATTTGTCAAATATTCAAATATACCATCCGTTTCATTCATTCATGTATGACTGACTGACTGACTGATTGATTGCCCATTGATCATTTTTTTTTTTTTGATTGGAGGTTTAACGACCACCGTGAGCAACTCAAATGGGCTATAAGCAGTCGCCCGTCCCTAATTTAGGGTCACTGGTTCCAGGGAAGGGAGAGAGCCAGTGCCGTAAGACAAACACAACATCCATGCCTGACCGGGATTCGAACCCGGACCCCTTACGGACGAATGATCAGAGGCCAACGCCTTAGACCACTGCGCCATTGGGGCGGCCCATTGATCATTGTTCCATACTAATGGAAATGCACTTATGTTGAAACTAAAAATCATTATGCTTTTAGGGACATATAAATTTCAGACCTGATCTGTTGGTATGGAAGGTGAAAATAAAACCCTTCTTTTTCTTCTTTAATGGAATGCAATATGGTATGGTATTCAGAAAACTAAGTTTTGACAAAATAATACAAAAATTACCATAATTTTCATCGTATAATTCGCAGATTATCTGCTAAAAAAGTTTAAAATATACATTCTGCATATTATACGCCGATTAAAAAAAAAAAAATTTACGACCATTCGATTTAAAAAAAAATCTGCAGTGTAATTGTGCAGGAGAGGGGGCATAATTGGAAAAGGAACTCCCTCGGAAGAATTTTCCTTAGTTCAGGAGTTTGTACCGAGCAGGGAGGTTGGGGAGCAGGAAGGAGGAATGAATGTCGTAACGAAAGATCGGGAAAGTTGTGGGGAGGGACGGCAAGGCCATTTTGTATCGTTGAGAAAACCATGCCGTCTCTGTTTTTGGTAAAAAAGCCAAAGAAGTACATACAGAGCTTGCTACACAAACCTATGCGTTCCTCCTTTCAGATCTCGTGTGCGCTGACTTGTGTTTAGTTCGTCTTTCGCCGCCCGCTTTGACCATCGTCGTTGCTGCTATTTTCCTTCATTGCTATTCATGATGTCTTTGAAAAGGAAACGTTTCAGTTACACTGCCGAATTTAAACTTGAAGTGGTGGACATAATTGTGAACTATCGCGCAGTGACACAATATGATCATGTCACTGCGCGATAGTTTTGAAGTGAGAATACAATCGTGTGGTAGCAGGCGGAAAGCCTCTGTGCCGTGGTTTAAAACATAAACAAATCCATAGGTAAATTCTGCCGGAGAATTCACGGAGGTTTTTTTATTGGCCCACGTATAGGTTGATCCCCCGACTCTGAAAGCAGGATTTCCTCCAAAAACGTTCAACTTATACGCGAGTACATACGGTATTTCAATGACTTTCTCTGTATCAGCCTTTCGTCATTGGCAAGGTGTAATGCAATACTCTGGAGCTGCATCGGCGTGATCTATGGATGCCACAACCTTTATCTTTCCGGAGATAAAAATATGAAAAAGTAACCTTTAAAAATGAATTTCTTCCTTTAATAAAACCATTTTTTTTTCTCTTACTTCTTCGGACTCATGGGTTTTCTGTCAGAAATTCCACTTTTGATTAAACATCTAAGCTGTGCGGATTATACGGCAATTTTTTTTTTCTTGAATGTCACCGTCTGCAGATTATACGAAGGAAAATTTTTTTTATATGTGAATTTCACGGTCTGCGGATTATACGCAGGTGCAGATAATATGACAAAAATTACGGTAATAAAATTATAAACAATTTAATTTTTGCATAACAGGTATAAAAGTCAACAGAAATGCACGCACTCTCTGTCTCTTTCACTTTCTAGTCAGAGTACAAAACTACAAAAATTTAACAAATGATAACAAAAATCATCCTAGTCATCCCTATAAAAATAAAGTTGAATTCAGTTACTTAATAATGTCCCTAGCATTTGCCATGAATTTACTAATAATTCATTCATTCACTATAATTCAGAAATTCCTTTAAACAGGAGGATGAAAAAATCTACATTTCCATCAAAGTATCAAACATAATTTGTAGCTAGCTTCATGGATCAGTAAAGTAGTGGTTACATACATCTTTTACATTTATCCCTGAATTTATATTTCCAGAAAAGTTTTCAACTTCAAATAAATCTTCTTCCCAGTAACTTTGAAAAAAGTAGCACTAAGAACAAAAGAGTACTTGACAGTTTCTATTAGTTCCACCTAGTAGAGAAATAGTTAAAAGTACTGGGTTTTAGGTGGAGGCAAATTATTTACCTAGTAGTTCAGCAACAAACAAATGACAGCTTTCAAAATTTCAGTCAGGTGATCAATAAACATTTTAAAAGAAAAAGAATAATTCCGTAACTGTCAAATTTTATGCAGTAATTAATCATCAGCACAACTGTCAAAGTAGCATGTAAATATTAATATGTATGATCATGAGGGCCAAATTAAAAATTTTTAAGTTCATTAATTTTCAAGAGATTGAATGATAATCTTAATAGAAGGTTTGTGTTCTGTGAGGTCTTGAGCAATCTTCGTGCATATCCAACGAATAGTGGAAGAAGCATTTACAACCTACAGTGGTTGGTAAATGAAATTTAGAAAACGTCAACAAAAATTCTAGTTGCACATTATGGTATTAACCAGATCATGCCATTATACGTTGAATATATATAGTATCTGAAACAATCATTTGATGTTCCTGAATATTTCTGTTTCGCACGTTATGTTCTGAGAAAATTCGACCGGGTGATACGTAACATCCGAGGTGAAAATTATTTATGTGTCAATTGACCATTATAGTTAAAGAAATAATACATATTAAGCATATTAAGAACCGTGGTTTCTACTGACAATAAAGAAAAATGGGGTAGTTCTCCAGTGGTAAGCATTAATATGCTTAATATGTATTATTTTTTTAACTATAATGGTCAACTGATATGTAAATAATTTTCACCATCGGACGTTACGTATCAGCCGGTCGAACTTTCACAGAACATAACATGCGAAAAAGAAATATTCAGGAACATCAATTGACTGTTTCAGATGCTATGTCAACAAAAATACCTTTAAATTTTTGTTGATGTTTACTTTGTCATATGAAACACAACATGAAAAATGTTATATAACCATTTAAAACAACTGCACAACTAAAGAAACATTTTCTTTTTGTTTCTGTTGCACAGATTTTTGCAAATTTCTGATTTAAAACTTTTTTTTTATTTTGTCGAAAACAGAATGTCTGAAGAAGGCTGTGAATGGTTTCCCACAACATAACAGCATGGAGAGAATTGACAATAATAAACCTTTATCACTAAAGTACACAGATACAAAATTAGATATGGTAAGGCAGTGAATGAGTTCAAGCACCATTAGCTAAATTGACACAAACATGCATACAAAGTAAGTAAAACTGTATTCTTATTCAGAGGAAAGCTGAAAATATACTATATTTCTATATTTTTTATCAATTTCATTTTTTAAGTTAAAAATGAATATTATTGCTTATTTGTGTATCAGAGCATTTCAGGCATTATCTGTCACCGACCAAGATTAAAAAAAAAACAACAGCAAAAATAATGTTGCCTAGTTCCTTAGTTAAATAATACAAAAGTAATTAAATCTACATGAAAAGTTAGTTAAGTATAACTTAAAACTGCTTTCTAAAGATCACAATAAAATAGTTACTCTGTGACTAATTTTGTTGTTGTGGATTGATACTTTTTGTGCTTTCTTTGCCTGGCTCAACCTGGTGTAATGCCCATACATACACTGAAGAGCAATTGAATTAGAGATACCTGTCTAATAATGTGTAGCACCACCTTTCGCCCTGATGACGGAGGTGATTCGTCTCGGCATGGACTCGACAACACACCGAAAGCGTTGGGAAGCCATACGGATCCACGACCCCTGAACAAGCTCCCACAGTTCAAGAAGATTTGATGGGGGGGTCAGAGCCTCGAACATCTCTCTCAATGGCATCCCAGATGTGCTCGATGGGATTGACGTCAGGTGACCCAGCTGGCCAAGGAAGCGAGGTCACATGGATGGAGTGTTCATCCAAACATTCGGATACAATTCGGGAGCAATGGCACGGTGCATTGTCTTGTTGCAGGATGAGGTCCCCAGTGGGATGTTGAAGAATGGTCGTCCAGGATAACCGGTAACGTTGACCTGTGAGGGACGATCACACGTACCAGGGGTCCCATTTCAGTCCACGTAAACAGTCCCCATACGAGAATGCCACCCCACCAGCTTGAAGAGTACCCTGCTGGCAAGAAGGATCCATCGCTTCATGTGGTTTGCGCCGTACTGGTACCCTGCCATCCGCATGTACCAACGTTAATCTCGACTCATCAGTCCAGGCAACATTTTCCCACATGTCTAGGGTCCAGTGGCAATGTTCCCACGCCCATGCTAATCTTTGCACCCTGTGATGTGCGGTCAGCAGAGGTATCCTCGTGGGACGATGGCTTCTGTACCCCATAGCAAGGAGATAGTTCTGGATGGTGTGGCTGCTTACACGTTTTTGTGCACCAGCGTTAAATTGCTGAGTGATTTCTTGCACTGTGGCCCGTCTATCCGCTGTTACAATGCGAGCTAGCTGACGAGGACCCCGCTCATCCACACGCAGTTGTCCACGGCAGTTGGCCCTTGCAGGGATGGTTTTACTGGATTCGATGTACTCACAATGCACCCGTGACACAGTGGCTCGTGAAAATCCAGTGCCTGCACGACTTCCGAGATGGAGTGATCCTTTCGTCGGGCCCCGACAATTTGTCCACGATCAAATGCGCTTAGATCCTTCGTCTTACCCATACTGCGTCAGACTCTTACTGATTCCCGTCGCATCACTCCTTATATTGTCGGATCGCTGCATATGTCATGTCGTTTCCATTTACAGGGCCGCCCACAGCGCCACATTTGCATAATGCCAGCTGTCTCTAATTCAACTGCTCTTCAGTGTATAATACAGTATATACATATAAAGAATTCTTATTATTAATTTTGCAAATTGCAAACAAAGGTATATTTTTCACCTCATTCTCTGTAATGCTTCTATGCTTGGACATTCTTGAATCATTTTGATGAAATCTTCATATGTTTCTGCATAAGCGTAAGGGCGATTATGTTTTGCAATTTCAGCTTGAAGAGCCTTCAACAGCAATATGAGTTTCTGATTAATCCAGTCTGGGTCACTTACTTTTTCCACCAGTGGATAAATAACTAAAGGATACAAAAACAAGACATATGATGAAAAAGACGATGTACTTTAAAAACAGAGATGCAAAATGTAAAGAAATCTGAGAGTTACTAAATAAAACAAAATCTACAATAACAGAATCATATGAAATTAGAAAACTGTACAACGGAAAATCCACAATTAAAAGAATAACATGTCATCACCATGAGCATAAAAGATAGAAAATAGCAATCTATTAATTATTTATACGAACTATGAAGTTTATATCAACTGTTACTCAGGTTGAAATATCATATAAATAAAAGAGAACTGCCTATACTCAAATGAGTTTTGATCTAGCATTCACTAATTTTGGACTAATTTTCATGAACAAGTTTTCTTAGTTAGGCCCTCAATGCTGCGACGGCACTGCCACTGCAATAGTAATGGTTATCTACTTGGAACTGCTCTCTTTGTCACACTGGTGTGCATAAATTGAGGAAGATACGAACTCAAACATTTCAATAAAACTTACATAGAATCAGTTTTATAAATATTTGTTGCCTCGCATATTCAATATTGTATTCATGTTGTTTAGATATCTGATGTCTTGATTCAAATAAATAGAATAGCGCTAAAAGAACAAAACATACCTTTGCAATAAAGATGACTTCTTTTTAATGGACATAAACAAAATACTTGAAAGAACTTAATTGCTGAATATGTGAAGAATGATTGAAAGGTAATAAGAATAATAATAGTTCACTTTGTGAACAAAAGATCCATTCCACAAACCATCTGGTTCTCCGGGTGAGAATCGATCATATGTTCTTCACTTTTAGTCACTTAAAAGAATCACCAAAAGAAGGTTTCTTCTTGCAGAAGGAAGGGAATATTTACACCAGGAACATAACCTCTGTAAATTTGAGAGTTCCATCGTCTGCTGAGAAGAAAAGGAATAAAAACAAACACTTCTAAAAAGATACGTAATCACATGACTCTTCAGGCCAGGAACATCACTCACTTCCGCGTAGCTTCTTCTTTGTAGAGAGAGAGTGTTGTTTTGATGTTTCTGTCCGAGCGCAAAAGAGCTAGTTGCATCGGAGCGCCCTCTCTTGATGCACAAAAATAATGTTTACATTTGAGTTTTTCTTTTCCTTTTGGACGTCTGCCAGAGCATAAGTGGTGGTCTTATGCTAATAATATTTAATGGGAATTATCAAGGATAAATTTATTAAAGTACTTTACCTCTCAAATTTTTGCTCTATACACTAGATCATCATCTGGAGTTCTTGCGTCCTACTAAACGCAAGAATTCCTGATGCTGATCTAGTGTATAGATCGAAGATTTGAGAGGTAATGTACCTTAATAAATTTATCCTTGATAATTCCCATTAAATATTTATAATACTGAAAGTAATTAGAAAAAGCCATGAAGTCATTAATTATTATGTAGAATGTAATAAAACTTTGCTGATATTTTGTCATAATTCATCAAAATTCTGTAAAATACAAAATAATGTTCATCTTGATCAAGATAAATGTTTCAAGGATATATAGGTTTCCAATATTTAACACTGGTGCTTCAAAGTCCACTTGGGGTCAATAAAGTGTGCATCTCTAACTTGTATACAGGCCTTACAATGATCTTTCATGATTCCAACAAGGTGGTTAAAGAGCTCAGGAGAGAGACATTCATATTCCTCTATTAAAGCAGTTTTCAGCTCACATGTTGCTCTTGGAAGGGGTTGATGACTTGAAACGTGCCTTCCTAAAGCATCCCAAGCATGACCATTGGGGTTAAAAGTCTGGGGACCTGGCTGGTAATTCCGTTCTTTGCAGCATTCGAATTACCCAGTGGTTTGATGGCCATTGGCCAGTAAAACTTTCATCGGACCACTGAACTACTGATTTTACTGGCCTGGATGGCCAATAAGTTTTTTTTTTTTTTTTTTTTTTTCTAATTTTTCACAAGTTAAAGAATGAATTTCTACTTCTTTTACCTTGCTGTACAGTTTTATTTGTAGGCTGAAAAATAGTGATAGGTTCATGAAATGCTATTGGATAACAGCTTTTTTTTTGTTATCTCTTATGATTTGTAAAGAGTGGAAGAAACAACAAACACAGAAAGGCAGTTTCTTATTCCTTGTTTTGTAATGGCAACAGAGGCTTTTTGTCATCTCCATTTCCACCATTCATAATGAGAAGAAGTAAGCACAATAAATATCCTGCTCTTCCTTGGATTCGCCTACTCTAGTGCATGGAGCAGATACTGACACCAGACACAAGCCAGCTTTTGTTTTTATCCCCAAGAAAACACACTAAACTAGGAGTTCAATTAGATGCGTGAAGGTAATTTCTGCAAAAAATACCCTTCACACATCCAATTAGAGCAATTCACATGAAATAGTGTTCAATGGGGGATTGAAACTATCTTCATCGGTATTCCTAAGTTTTCAAATGCTGTCTAAACACGATAAAAATACATAAAATTAAAACCCTTCAACTACATAAATATCATACTCAAACCTAAAATATCTACATGCTAAAAGGTTAAAATATCTGCAAGAACTTTCACACGGGCATCATCAGGTAGTCATACAAAAAAAAATATTCATGGGAAAGTAGGAGGGATGAACAATAAGATTGAAATAAGGAAGCTAAACCCTAAACAATAAAATGTAGAAAAACAGGTTGCTAATGCATGTGAATTTTTGTACCCTTGGAGTCTCCTTGTTCCCTTCTTACTTAAAAACAGATTGGGAATGCACTCTTACTCTGCTATATCACCAATCTATCAGAATCTTATTCTGGAAATATTCTTTGTTCTTAATCTATATTTTGAGGTTACTCATCTTTATTCCCAAAAGCTTTTAGGTTTTAATCTCTACACATTTCCAACACGTATTTTTCTTAGTTACACGTGGTTCAAGGCTGCCAAAAAAAAAACATCTTTTTCAACTCACGCAAACTTCGTTCCCTTTTCTTTTCTTTTCCCAATGACCAAATTCGGATTCGAAATAATCTACCACAAGTATACATAATTGAACTCCCTAAAACACTTATCTAATTAAAACTTCAATCAATGAAAACTTATATTACACACTTCCTAAAACATCAAAGTTAAAAAACTGTAACTCATAATTATTTCCAACTGCACACCGGCACCCAATTAAAAAAAACCTATACACCTGACACAACCACTATACTCGACAATCACGAACCTCTCTCCACTCAGAAATAAGCATACTATCCTAGCACTTTCAGCCTCAGCCCAGGCCATTCTCAAGGAGTGGACAAGTGCTAGGATAGTATGCTTATTTCTGAGTGGAGAGAGGTTCGTGACTGTCGAGTATAGTGGCTGTGTCAGGTGTTTAGGTTTTTTTAATTGGGTGCCGGTGTGCAGTTGGAAATAATTATGGGTTACAGTTTTTTAACTTTTATGTTTTAGGAAGTGTGTAATATAAGTTTTCATTGATTGAAGTTTTAATTAGATAAGTGTTTTAGGGAGTTCAATTATGTATACTTGTGGCAGATTATTTTGAATCCGAATTTGGTCATTGGAAAAAGAAAAGAAGGGAACGAAGTTTGCGTGAGTTGAAAAAAATGGGGGTTTTTTGCGGCCTTGAACCCATGATGTAACCAAGAAAAATATGTGTTGGAAATGTGTAGAGACGAAACCTCCTAAAAGATTTTGGGAATAAAGGTGAGTAACCTCAAAATATAGATTATGTCTAAATAGCACGTGAATAATTAAACAACTAGATGACATTTGACATTTGCAATGCTGTATGAATATATGATTCTTTGTTCTGTGAGTTGCACTTTCAAATTAGATGATTTAAAAACAACAAATATTGCAGATAATTCCATTGAAATGATACTTTATTTTCTACATATATTGTAGATGTCTAAGATTTATTTCTTTTTTTGTTTAAATGACCAACGGGCATTTTAGTGGACCAGTGGTTTGCAAATTCTAGTGGTCCACTGGGCCACTAAGAGATTTATTTCTCATTCTAACACTGCTTTGTATATCTCCACTTCCCAGATATTCATCCACAAGCCTCACTCTATGAGGATGAACACTGCCATCTACAAAAACAAATTATACACCAAAAGTACCTCAAAAAAATTTGCACATGAGGTTTTAGGAGCTTTTCTTGCTATCTGTGAGCAGTCAAAGTTCCTCTATCGAAGACATGTAGAGGGGTGTGACCATCAATCATGATACCTACATACACCATTACTCCACAACTATCCCTTTCCATCACACAGGAGGAATGATTTTGGGTGGCCACTTCTCTCCAGATGTATTGGCATTGAGAATCACTTTTTAGCAAACATTTTGACATATCAGGGAAGAACTGATGCATGTCCTCACTGCTCAGGTGTCCAATTGAGATGCTGCCTACTCTGTGCAAATCAAGCTCTTTTGTGTCCATAGGTAAAGGGAATATTGACCCTAGGTTTCCTGGCATACAGTCTTCTTTTGCAAAGCCTTCTGGATGCAGTTCACCTTGACACTGATCTTCCTGTTACTGAAGCAAGCTCCAAGGAGGGTTGTCAAACTGCCATATGTCTACTGTTCTTTGCATTACACATTTTTCAAACTGCTGTAACATAATGTTCCTAATTCTTTGTTGATCACCTATTACCTGATGATGAAACGCTTGGCATTTTGAACGATCAAATAGTGTGTGTAAATGATCAAATAAAGGTTTTAATACAGGTTTCAGGTAGTTTTAAGATCATTATTAGGTTTTGAATATCTAGGTTCAAAAAGTCATCATCATATATAGATGGTAAAATATAATCTGCTCTACTGTTGTATGAATCCATTCTTGGGAACCACCTGCAACCAATGTTGCAAGAATTTCCCCTAATGACCACCCTAGTTTCAAGCAGAAAATGCACCTATGCATTGGGCAAAACAAGTCAAATTGTGGTTTGCAGAGAATGAAGATGAGGTACAGCCTGGCCACCTTAATCTCCAGACCTCAATATTGTTGAACATTTCTGGAAATATCTGGAGTGAAAGGTCAGATCACACTTTTCACGTCTAACATAACTGGTACAGTTGGGACGCATTTCACAGCCCCAAATTCCATTATCATATGTACATGACTTGTAAAATTCAAAGTTGACTTGCTTCTGTACTGAAAACCTAAAGTGGGCCTACAGCTTATTAATAAAATGTTCTCCACAAACAGTAAGTGTTTTCATTATTTTGACAAACCCCAGTATATATATAGTCCAACTTAGTTCATCATACAATTTCTATACCTTACATGTCTTGAAAATTGCCATGGGGTTGATGTTTTGAAGCATTCAACAAGGATAACTAACAACTATAGTATCCAGATGATTCTACACCAATGAAATGCGCCTCTTTTCCAAAGCTAGTACAAACATTTGAACTCTTATAATACCTTTGTTCATTCTTATCAGACATAAGCTAAAACATACAAACTTCATATAGAATTTGATAAAACTGAGGAAAGAAAGTGGTTTAGTGAGAACATAAACTGTTTTGTAGATCACTCAAGAAAGACCAATATTCCAAAACTTGGAGCTCTATAATAACAAACTGCATCAAGTATACATTACTACTGTCTAGATCAGTGGTTCTCAACCTTTTATGCTTCACGTACTCCCTGGAAATGTGTATATGACTGATGTACCCCTTGCATATAGATAAAGCTATAGTTATATTTAGTATAACAATGGGAATAAAATAACATATATATTATATATATATATATATATATATTCTATTAAGAAGATACCTAAGCAAAAAAATACATATATAATTTTGACTCACACCAAGTACAACATAGAAAAGGTTATGTATCTACCTGTGTGAGTAAAAGGAGAAAAGATAAAAAAATAAAATAAAACAACTGAATGTAGAAGGTGTCGAGAATACTGAGCCTTGGCTTTATCAAGGACCAGCAAAAACTCTGCATTTTCTCACTTCCACAAAGACCTAGTTGGAAATGGGTTTCTGCAAGGCCATAGATGCAAGTAACATTCCCACCTAAAATTGTTTTAAAAAATACATATATGTCATGTCCTCCGCAGAGTTGTACGACCTAGCACTAGTTAACAATTTCGCTTGCATCCATTAACCTTCCTGGCCCGACCCATGCTCTTCATCTGTTACTATTAAACAGAGAGAAGAAGATTAAAGAGAACTCAAGCTGTGAGAGTGACATAATAATTAGAAATAATTTTCAGCTATAACGAAATGCCAAGTTCGTTTGAGAGAGAATTTAAACCTGAAAAACAATGCAAAAGAAATCCAAATTTTTTACATTGCAATTAAAAAAGGAAATATTAATTTTTAAAAAACAGATTTTTGAAAGAAAACTTGAGTCTAAAACCCCCTACTCTACAACTTATGACAGCACGAAAACGAGAATAAGTTAAAGACAATAATTAACTAAAGAAAACTTTGTGAAAGTTATATGACTTAAACAGTTAGTTGCAATATGTACAATGTATTTCAGCAGTGCTTTAAGTGCATAATTAATTAGTTATTAAGTACTTAACTACTTTGAAAATACAGCGCATAGAAAAGGAACAAGCTTAGCCATCTGCTGTTCCTAGGTACCCCAAAAGACGCGCAAAGTTACAAAGAAAAGAAAGAGTTAAAACCCGCAAAAATGTTAACAGACAAGCCAGTGCCTAAAAGCTAAAAAGCAAAAAATCAGCAGAGAAAAAGTACATGAAGTACAAACATTGAACTTATAAAACCTAAAACCCAAATACAAGGAAGAGAGCTTACCTCTTGTGCGACGAAACTTTCTCCTCACAAGAGTAAAACATGGCTGACCTCTTCCGCCACTCCCTAGTCGCTGGGGGGCAGTGCGGGTGGGGCTGATGGCCTCCTCATACAGAAAGAAACCAACTCGCGGAGATTTTAACCAGAGAAAAAAATATATAAACTTAAGACTGTGGATCTGTATGATCAGAAAGAGCAGAATTAACTCTCCAGAATACATGAGAAATATTATAAAATACACGAGTAGTGTATTTAATAATCTTTGCATGTATTAAATCACCTTAGTGAGCTTCTATAGATTAATCAGAATCTTATTAATTTTAATGTTGGTTTTACTATTTTTAGTATAGCTATCCTAGTGATGAATAACTAGTTTTCTTTTTTATTTGTTTTTATTTTCTTTTATAAACAGATTTTTAAGCTTTTTTTTTGTGATTTTGTTTATATTATTTAATTTTTTGTTTTAATAGGACCTTCATATCCATAGCACTAAGGTTCCTTTAGGTAGTTAATAGGCATCCTCTAGCCAACTTCCTTACGGCTTTGATTGGTCAGAATCATATTATTAACTGTGTAGAAAATTAAAGCAGATCTGCCAACCTTACTCTATTATTCAGAATAATTTTTCTTAAAGTTCTTTTGATGAAAGAAGAAGGAATTTCGTTCTC
The DNA here is from genome assembly GCA_039090855.1 of Macrothele yani. NCBI lineage: Eukaryota > Metazoa > Arthropoda > Arachnida > Araneae > Macrothelidae > Macrothele > Macrothele yani. Next base: position 55,705,638 of record CM077006.1, on the reverse strand, counting down.
TAGAAAACTATCTAATAGTATATTAACCTGGTAATTGAAGTCCAAATTGTTGCTGCAAATTCTTGAAATTCTTAGGACCTGAGAAATTAGTACATTCTCAATTACTTTGGTTGATATGTTATTATTCCAGTGTAGATATTTAATTACTTTGAAAAGAAAATTAACTCTTTTGTCAAAGAGGCTAATAGATGGGTTACCTCTGTTGAGCTTAATGCTTAAGTCTAGGAACTCAAGTTCCTGATTACTGTGGTTGGTTTTACATAAGTTAAGAGAGCTAGGATAGATATTATCAAAATCACTCTCTATAACTTCTGAATTATTGATACACAGCAGATCATCAATATATCTAAAAGTGTAAAGGTAGTTATCTGAGCCGGTGGGGTGATTTTTAATGAATTTATATTCCTTAAAGAACAGGAATAGATTAGCGATATTCGTGGACGTTGATGTTCCCATGGGAATACCGTTCACTTGCTTATAGAGAGTATTATTATATAAGATATGGTTATTTTTTATGCAGCAATTGAGATAAGAGTTCCAAGTTCCTACATTAACAAATTGGTTAAGTTTAAATTCTGCATACAGCTCTTTAAAGGTAGTGATTATATCTGATAGAGGCAGATTAGTATATAGGTTTTCAAAATCATAACTATTAATATCTAGGGGACAAACTTTGAGTATAGTAGAAATTACTTCTGCATTATTATTAATTATCCAAAAATCTCTGTACATCAAGTTAGTACAGTTTCTAATGTGTTTCAAAACCTTCTTTAAGACATCTTCAAAAGCAAGATCTATTTTCTTTTTATGACTCCTTACTCCACTAGCTATGAACCTGAACTTCACAGGATCCTTATGAAACTTAACCGTTGCAAAAAGAAATGGAAATTCAGGCTCATATCTTCTAGTTTGTGGAATTTTAAGTTTCTTGAAGAATGCCTTAAACCGATTTTCTAACTGCTTGGTAGAATAACTTACGGGCTCGTATGTTACTCTATTATTGAGTTCCATAGTTAACAATTCAAAATAGAACTTCTTACAGATAATTGCAAAATTATTGCTAGCTTTATCCGTAGTGGTAAAAATAAATTGGTCTTGTAGTTTGGAGAGTGACCTTTTAGCTTCTCCAGAGAAAAAGAGATTTCTGTCGAAACAAAAGTCCAGACCTGCCAACTCACCGGTGAAGCTATTGATTATATTATATTTCCATTCTGCGAAGGCCTCAATAGGCTGATTGTACGTTAAACTGGTTTTTACTATGTACCTATTAACATCTTGAGTGAAGCTCTCAAGAATCCTTTCTTTGGAAATTGTGAAGGAAGGTCTGAATTCAGAGCCATACTCTAATAAATTCCTAAGCTTTTCATTTTCAACAAAACTCAAGTTTCCGGTGATAATATGGTTGTAATTCTTATCATAGTGAACTGTTTCTTTATGTTCATCACAAGAACATGTAGTAATTACAGGAATGTAGCTCGAAGAGTTAAGTTTGTAGTTTTTAACTATTGACCCTAAGGTCTTAACATATTTAAAACTTACAATAGACTGGTGCCTGTGGATGGGAAAAAAATTGCATTATTGTAGAACAGCTTCCTTACATTGAGATTATCGTAGGCTTTATTTAGAAACCTGATGGTTACAAAATTACTGGAAAATTCTTTAAGAGAAATTTTATCTTTAAGAATATGTTTAAGAATGTCCAGAACCAAAGCAAAAACATGCTTATCAACATGGTCAGCAGTTTCATTCCAGAATTTGAAAAAACTTTTAAGGACAGATTGCTTGAAGGACTTGAGAATTTTGTAAGTATTTTTAACAAAATTAGTGCCAGTTTTAAAGCTTTCCAGAGTTATTAGCAAGTTAGCAAAATCAACTTTGCTTGATGTGCGAAATAACCTCTGTCCTCTATTACCTCTAGTGCAGCTCTTATTATTAACAAGAAAGAAGAGTTCACGAATTGAAAATTTATGCTGATTATGCTTATTGTCAGATAGAGTGGAATTAAGACCATAGGGATAAAGAGACTGATGCTGCAAAATTTCAAGGGATTCAGTTTCTAGCCGAGCATAGAGGTCAGGGATAATATGTAGTACCTCTATTTTCACTCTGTCAAAACCATGAGTATGGAAATGCTCTAATTCAAAGGTAGAGTACTGGTTGGCGTTTGTGGAGGGGTTCACTCCTGAATTAGAGAACTTGTTAACTAGAGACCTGTGTCCATTAATCCTAAGATGAAGAGGATTTTTACTTTGGCCAATATAGCTAAGGTTGCAGACAGTACAGGTGAGCTTATAGATGGTATTGTAGGCTTTGCAAAACTTGTGGACTAGGCTGCCATCTGATGCTGACCTTGCCTACCTATAACGGACGCTCCCTATCTTCTGATTCAAGACTTCTTGAATTGGAAGAGAAACTACAAAGGATCAAGTGGGACATCGTGGGGCTAAGTGAGGTAAGGAGAAAAGGAGAAGATCTCATCGAACTGAAAAGTGGACATCTCTTCTACTATCGTGGGACAGATACTGGCAGAACTAGTGGTGTTGGATTTATAATAAACAAGAAACTGAAGGATAAAGTTGTAGAAGTTGAAAGTTCCTCTGACAGAGCTGCACGGCTTGTTATCCAACTCTCGAAAAGATACCAGGCTCAGATTATTCAAACTTATGCACCCACCACTAGTCATCCTGAAGAAGAAATTGAAGAATTTTATGAGGAAATTCGTCATCTAAATAATAAAGGTAAGCAGCACTTGAAAATAATTATGGGTGATTTCAATGCAAAAATAGGGCAACGGCAACAGAATGAAACTTTAGTAGGTAAATTCGGTCACAGCAACAGAAACCAGCGTGAAAATACTCTCGTTGAGTTTGCAGAGGCAGAAGGGTTTTTCATCTTGAACTCCTTCTTCAAGAAAAAGCCACACAGGAAATGGACATGGAGACATCCAAATGGGACGACAAGTGAAATTGATTTTATTATGTGTAACAAAAAATTCGTCATAGAAGACTGCAGTGTGCTAAACAAGTTCAACGCAGGTAGTGACCATAGATTGGTGAGATGTAAGATGCACCTCAACACTAAACTTGAACGTGGCAAGCTCATAAGACAAACAAAATGTATTGACATAACCAACCTTAAAAAACACCATAATACCTTCAAGTTGGAACTGAAGAACAGGTTCTCTGCTTTAGAAGGCCTAACATCGGAAGAAGTGGACATCTCTGAAGTTAACAGAAAAGTAACCAAAGCTCTTATGGAAACAGCAACAAAATTAGCTGGGTCTAAGAACAAGTTGCATGTAAATAAATTATCAGGAAAAACCAAAATGTTGATGCAAAAAAGAAGAGAGATGAGGACAACTAAAGAAGATGTGACTTCCAAAGTGGAATATATAGAGCTATGCAAGACAGTACGAAAAAGTATCACTGAAGACGTAAGAAAATTCAACTGTGAACTAGTGAGGAAAGCAATTGAAAACAACCAAAGCCTAAAGATAGCAAATGGACATCTCAGTAAGGGAAGAAAACAGATTATGGCACTGAGAAAAGAAGATGGTTCTGTAACAAGAAATAGAGGCGAAATTTTGACAAGAGTGAAAGATTTCTACTCCAAATTATATGAAAGGCATGATACATACACTCCAGACATCATGAAAGATACCAGTACCAGAGTTCCTCCAGTCCCTCCAGCAGAAGTTGCACATGCAATCAAGAACATGAAGCGGGGAAAAGCTCCAGGAGAAGATGGAATTACTGTAGACATCATACAAGAAGCAAGTGGAGAAATCGAAACAGTACTCGCCCAAATTTTCACTCGATGCCTTAATGAAGGAAAGATTCCTGAGGATTGGAACACCGCTACAATGATCCTGCTACATAAAAAAGGTGACATTGAGGATCTCGGAAACTACAGACCTATCAGCCTCCTATCAGTAGTTTATAAAATCTTCACTAAAGTTCTTTCACACCGCTTGAAGGTAACACTGGACATGGCTCAACCGAGAGAACAAGCTGGATTCAGGAGTGGCTACAGCACAATAGATCATATCCATGTGCTGAGAGAACTAATTGAAAGAGTGAGGGAATATGAACTTCCATTGTGCATGGCTTTTATCGATTATGAGAAAGCCTTTGATTCGGTGAAACCATCAGCAGTTACAATGGCTCTGAAAACCTGCGGTATTGAAGATGCATACATTAATATTATTAATAACATCTATGAAAATGCAAGTGCAAAGATTAGGCTGTTTGAAAATACAACACACATAAAAATTGGAAAGGGAGTGAGACAAGGTGACACCATATCTCCGAAGCTCTTTAATGCCACATTGGAGGGTGTTTCAGTCACTGAGCTGGGAAAACAAGGGGATAAAGATTAATGGAGATTATCTAACTCACCTTCATTTTGCTGATGACGTAGTCATTTTTGCAACTAGCCCATCAGAGCTGCAGAGTATGATCCAGGAACTTGCTGACAAGAGTAAAGAAGTGGGATTAAAAATGAACTTTCAGAAGACAAAAGTGATGTTCAATGCTTTTACAAGAAATGAAGATTTATCGATTGATGGAGAAAAGCTGGAGATAACAGACACGTAAGTTTATCTTGGGCAGCAGATATCAAGTGAGGGTCACATTGATGAAGAAATTAATCGGCGTACAAAACTTGCCTGGAGAGCTTTTGGAAGAAACAGCATAATTTTCAAGAGCAATATGCCATTATGTCTTAAAAGAAAAGTGTTTGATCAATGCATCCTTCCAGTGCTTACGTATGGTGCAGAGACGTGGACCTTAACTAAAAGAGACATACAAAGGCTGCAGACAACTCAAAGCAGCATGGAGAGGTGCATGCTTGGTGTAACCAGGAGAGATAAGAAGAGGAACTCATGGATCCGAAAAATGACAAGAGTGGAAGACATCATGATCAGAGTTAAATCCCTGAAATGGCAATGGGCTGGACATACTGCCAGAAGGACAGATCATCGATGGACAGCCGAAATTTAAGATTGGATGCCAAGGGACAGGAAAAGACCCAGAAGAAGACCACATGGGAGATGGGTGGATGAAATTCGAAAGTATGCAGGGGTGACATGGAGGAGACTGGCACAAGACAGACCGTTGTGGAGGAAACTTGGCGAGACCTTCGTCCAGCAGTGGATTGATAATGGTTGACAATGATGATGATGATGATATATACACATATTAAATTTTGCATTCAGAGCAAACAATGCACTGTGGATTTAGTTCTACTAAATTTCCGGTCCATGTAAAGCCAAATTGTAAATATGATTCAAGATATTAACGGGTTTTTTTATTTTTTAATCACTTGATTGTTTAACATTTGATGTTCTTTTAGTTACTGCTGAATCCATCTCTTTACTCACATGGGATGATGATGTAGTCATAGAAGCAATCGGCTCTGGGTGCACATTACTTTTCTTCTTAATTATCCATATTCCAGGGCACTTTAAAAACAAGTTCATTTAACTTCCCAAAAACTGAAAACTAAAAATAACTTTAAGCAAAGCAAGTGACAAAAAATCACAACAAATACATAGAGCAGTAATAAGGCACATTCACTCACTTAGAATGGATATTTTGACTGGGCGATAAGCTGTTCGGGTAGGTTCAGCTCTGAGGTAGGGAATGTTGGAAAAGTGAGCCCTTTGTCGGCTAGCTCTACATCACACAACTGTCAAAACACCATTAACGGCTCCTTTGATGCGACACCATTAGACCACATGACCTATAGATCCATGGCATACGTGCATGTAACTGCAAAAAAGAAATCTCACTCTCTCCCTCTCTTTGTCCTTGTGCAGCTCTCATGGTGTACCCCACGCTGGAAACCCCTAATCTAGATAATGACATGTAAGTTAAATACTACGTACTGAATTATTTTAACAATAAAGAAGAGAAACCAGGTCCAAAAGGTGTTGTAATAATGTACCTGAGGTAGCAACTGCTTCACGCAAAAGGTAACGAGCAGGGCGGTATTCAGCAAGATTGGGAGGTAAAAGAATAGCCAACATGAATTCTGTTATTTTTCTCAGATAATCTCTCTTCTTCTGGACTTGAAAGAAATGGATAAACTTTGTATGGCTGACATCTCTCAGTTGAACTGTAAGAATTCAAAGAATATTAACATGCTGACATAAAATAACAGCTGAAGAAAGCATTGAAATATTATTTAAGATAAATAACAAGAAATACATTGAAAATCAATACAATATTTTTCTTCATATTATCTAAGATACAATTACAACTTATATCCATGTTAATATCACAGGGCACATAAATAAACACTGATTGAAAATTTCCATTTTAAGTTCATAGGATCACTGCCATACATAGCTGGGTTCAAATTTTTCATTAGAAATGTCTTAAAGAAGATAGGTCTGGGCACTGGCATTGAGACAAATGAATATCCATTCTCCCAGAAGAAAACGGACACAGAGGAGATGGTAGGAGTTCATTCCACCCTTCTTGAATGCCCTAATGGATCACTAAAGTGGTACATAAGAATGACTAAGAGGTCAGTAGTGGAGCACAAAAGAAATGCAAAAAATGGAACCCTCAACACAGCACTTTCAAGAGAATCTAGTCTCAATGATGAGATGACTCCTTGTGCAGAATGTAGATGTTTGGCCTCGTACATTACCTAAATTTCGACTTCCATCAGCGAGTCCATAAAAATATGAACAAGACAATTCTCTTTCATGAGATTTGCATCACATCTGGATTTGTATTCTACAATCTTAAGGTGCTTTAATAAAGAGTGGAAGAAATATTCTTCTCATAATACATGGCAAATACATCATGATAATTAACACAGCAATCAGACATTGCTGAATTGACTGTAATTACTGTTTCACATGTGAATCAAATCACAACAGAAAACTTGAACATTTCATCGGACGTATATAATGCGGTCGAAGAATATCATGAAGAATATATACGCATATAAAGCGGTCGGAGAATATTCCGATGCTCTTAACACACAGATACTTGCGAATTCGCCATCATGGGTGGTGCAACGGATAGCATGCTCGGACGGTAAGTGGATGATGCAGGTTCATTTCCCGCTCCACGGAGATGAAATTTTCAAGTTTTCTGTAGTGATTTGATTCACGTGTGAAACAGTAATTACATCTTGCAAATTAATGAAGACATGGCAAATCCTAGTGAAGACTTATTGTAGTTAAATTGCGTATTACAGGGGATTATTAGGATATAAGTTTTCACTTGTCAAATTCATTAATTCGCAAGATTAAATCAGAATACGAGTCAGAAATATGACAAGCAATCAAGAAGCTCGAAAGGTGTAGAACGAAAGAAGATAAGAGTAAGTCTCAACTCCGTTTTCTTAAGCAATGCAAAGAAGTAAATTTTACTTCCCCATCTTTAAAATTAAAGAATGTAACAACATTGCTTTCAAAAAATTTTGCAAAGAAAGTAGAGAAAAAAGCAGTAAGTGGAGCTATTTTAAAGAAAAATATAGAAATTTGGCTAATTACAAAAAACAGATCGTTCATACTTGGAACTCCGAACTTAAAGAAATATCAGAAAGCTCAAAGGTAGAAATCAACAAGTGGATTTTGAAAGCGGTTTCAGACAAAAATAACTTATTTCATAAAAAATTAAAAAAGAAAGAAGAAAGATGGCTTAGTGGAAGAAATCAGAGGAAAGATGATAGAAAAAATTACCCCATTAGACACGTAATAGATCTCACGGAAGCGGGAGTCAATGAAGAACTAAAAATCATCCTTAATAAAGGGTAGCAATTTCAACCTATCGCCAACCCAGCTGAATTAACAGCAATTAATTATTGAATTAGAAAACATATGTAATTCAATAGAGAATCAAGATCCTGTGACAGCAAGTGAGCTGAGAAGTGAATACTCCAGCTGTGTTACAAGTCATTTTAAAAAAGGAATTAAGAAGCAAACTACTAAATATTCAAGTAGAGAACTAAAATTACTAAAAGCATTTAAAAATAACGAAAAAATTTTGGCCTTGGAGGCAGATAAGAGCAGAACATTAGTGCTACTAGAAAAAGATAACTACTTAGAAAAAATGCTTGAAGAATTGCAAAAGCCGTTATATGAAGAAATAAAAGCTAACCCAGTAGACAGCACTACAAAAAACTTTTATAAATTACTGAAAACTTTGAGGAAGAATGATCAACTTTCTGATAATTACAAAAATTTTGCAAAATTGCACTTTAGAGTCCCTCAGTTGTATGGTACTGTCAAGATTCATAAGCCAGGAAACCCTTTACGTCCTATAGTGGACCTAAGTTTTCCCCATTATCTAACCTCTCCTACTATCTCCTAGAACACCTGAATAAACTGTTCTCCCCACCTCAAGCACTTATTAAAAATTCAATAGAACTGGTCAAAAAATTGAGAGAACTCCCAATAATAAAACCTCCATTACTTGCAAGTCTTGATGTAATTTCAATGTATACAAATATTAACCTGGACCTGCTGATAGAATTTCTACAAATGACTTGGCAGAAGAGATAGTGTTCCTAGATCATGATAAAGGAAAGCTCATAGGACTTTATGAACTGCTGTTATTTTCTTTCAAGCATAACTTTTTTCAATTTCAAGAAAAATACTACAAACAAACTTCTGGCTTGGCTATGGGTTCACCGATATCTCCTTTTCTAACTAACTATTATTTTGGCAAGCTAGAAGAAAAAATAATACTCCCAGAGCCATCATTGTTCTGTGTTTACATTAGATATATGGATGACATCCTGATAATAGTAGATAGAACAAGAAGAAAAATCTCTGCTAATAGACATACTGAACCTATTCAACACCCTAGATGACTTGCTTAAATTCACCCTGGAAGTGCAGCAAGAAAATAGCCTCAATTTCCTAGATCTGACACACTCTGCCGTAGAAGGAAAAATCTCTACATCACTCTATAAAAAACCTACTAATACTCAAAAAATGTTAAACTACCAATCATACCATCCATCCTACATTAAATATAATGTAGTCGCACAGTTCCTAGAAAAAATAGAAACTTTAGATTCTGAAATAACTTTCAAAGAAATCCACAAAAAAGAATTAAAGAAGTCGCTGACAGATAACAACTACCCAGAAAATTGGATAGAATTTTTTTTTAAGGAAACAAAAGATAAGTCAAGCCATAAAAAGTCTGAAAAAACCATTAAACTCACTAGAAAAATAACTTACCATAAAGGGTTGTTTGAAAGGCTGCAGAGAATTAGCCTTAACTTCCATATTCGTCTTGCTCCTCACTTACACAATAAAATAAAAAAATATTTTCCACAGTTTAAACAAAAAGAAAATAATAAGGCTCTACAAGAAGGAGTTATCTACAGTGTAAAATGCAATTGTGGTAACATATATGTAGGAGAAACAGGAAGACAACTCCGCACCCGAGTAACAGAACACAAAGCCGCAATTAGTAACATTACAAGCAAAACAGGCCTTGATAAACATGCACAAAGTACTGGACATTCAATGGACTGGGAATCTTTAAAAATTCTAGCACACCAACAACACTACCTAAAACGGAAACTTGAAGAAAGTCTACACATTGAGAGAAGAAGAAGTTCCACGATTAACGAACATTGCGGTATAACATTACCACTTGAGTGGCAGCACTTTCTGTCTTAGTCAGTCCTGACGAAGGGTTGGGGCACAACCCGAAAATTTGACAAGTGAAAACTTATATCCTAGTAATCCCCATAATACACAATTTAACTACAGTAATTACAGTCAATTCAGCTATGTCTGATTGCTGTGTTAATTATTATTAAAGTACTTTCTTTTTTCATGTGCAAAATTTTATTTTTTTTACAATTTGAAGTTATTTCAACCCAAATATTTTCTTTTCAAATTTTAATGTTTCTTGTATGTTTTCTCAATATGTTGTATAGGTTTGTGGCATTAATCTTCTTCGATAAAGCTACCCATAGGTGTGTGAAGCAGGAACATCACTAGCCTTCGAAATCCGGATGGGCGACGGGTGGGCGAGCATTATTTTTGCTGGGGCAAGCTTGATAGCACTTTTTTTTTTTCACAAAACACTGAGAGAACTAATTTTTAATTGTGGAATAACTTTTTACGGGTCTTATAGAGGTTATTTTTCATGAAAGTTGGTTGTCAAATTTTCGAACTAAAGCCTAGTTCGTCATCAGGACTATATCACTGGAGTAGTTGCTGCCACTCAATTGGAAGAGTCCATCCGCAATTATCGTTAATTGTGGTACTTCTTCTTGCTATTTCGATCCCTTCTTCTAGTTTCCTCTTTACTAAGTTTGACTGGTGGGCGATTATTTTCACTGAGTCCCAATTTATGGAGTGTACACTTGCTTGTATATGTCTGTCTAGCCCTGTTTTGTTCCCAATGTTCCTAATAGCTGCTTGGTGTTCTTTCATTCGGACCTTAATACTTCTCCCTGTTTCTCCTATATAGCTGAGTCCGCAGTTACAGTCGATGCAGTAAATTACTTCTTCCTGCAATTGGATGTCCAATTCTTTCTGCTTTAAAGCTGGCAGGAATTTCTTTATTTTGTTATTAAGATCTGGAGCTAGCCTGATATTATATTTTGCTCCGATCGTTTTCAGTTTCTCGAAAAGTCCCTTGTGGTATGTAATTTTGCTGGTGAATTTGAAGTTGGTTTTTTCCTGCTTCTTTTTTGGCACTTGTTTAAATATTTTCTCAACATATGGGGAGGGGTAATTGTTTTCTGCCAATATTTCCTTTAATTCTTCTTTGTGAAGATCTTTCTGAGTAGCTGAAGAGACCAGGATTTCAATTTTTTCCAAAAATTGTCTCGCCGTATTCGATTTAATATAATCAGGGTGGAATGAGCAGAAGTCTAACATCTTCCCTGTGTTGGTGGGTTTTCTAAAAAGCTGAGTGAATATTTTCCCCTCTCTTGAGGTCAAGGTTAAATCTAGGTAATTGATGCTATGGTCTCTTTCCTGTTCCAGGGTGTACTGCAAGGTATTCTCTAGTAAGTTAAATTCTCCCAGAATCTGAGAGGGTAGAGATTGGTCCACAGTATCTACTATAATTAGGACATCATCCATGTACCTTACATAGAGAGCAAACAAGGAGGGTTGTATAAGGATTTTTCCCTCTAGTTTACTTATATAATAATTTGCTAGCAGAGGTGCTAGTGGAGAACCCATTGTAAGTCCTGAAGTTTGCCTGTAATGTTTCTTTCCAAACTGGAAGAAATTATTCTTGAAGGAAAATAGGAGCAGTTCATATATGCCAAGTAGTATTTCTCTATTGTGATTATGGTACATGGATGATGTCCTAATTATAGTAGATACTGTGGACCAATCTCTACCCTCTCAGATTCTGGAAGAATTTAACTTACTAGAGAATACCTTGCAGTACACCCTGGAACAGGAAAGAGACCATAGCATCAATTACCTAGATTTAACCTTGACCTCAAGAGAGGGGAAAATATTCACTCAGCTTTTTAGAAAACCCACCAACACAGGGAAGATGTTAGACTTCTGCTCATTCCACCCTGATTATATTAAATCGAATACGGCGAGACAATTTTTGGAAAAAATTGAAATCCTGGTCTCTTCAGCTACTCAGAAAGATCTTCACAAAGAAGAAATAAAGGAAATATTGGCAGAAAACAATTACCCCTCCCCATATGTTGAGAAAATATTTAAACAAGTGCCAAAAAAGAAGCAGGAAAAAACCAACTTCAAATTCACCAGCAAAATTACGTACCACAAGGGACTTTTCGAGAAACTGAAAAGAATCGGAGCAAAATATAATATCAGGCTAGCTCCAGATCGTAATAACAAAATAAAGAAATTCCTGCCAGCTTTAAAGCAGAAAGAATTGGACATCCAATTGCAGGAAGGAGTAATTTACTGCATCGACTGTAACTGCGGACTCAGCTATATAGGAGAAACAGGGAGAAGTATTAAGGTCCGAATGAAAGAACACCAAGCAGCTATTAAGAACATTGGGAACAAAACAGGGCTAGACAGACATATACAAGCAAGTGGACACTCCATAAATTGGGACTCAGTGAAAATAATCGCCCACCAGTCAAACTTAGTAAAGAGGAAACTAGAAGAAGGGATCGAAATAGCAAGAAGAAGTACCACAATTAACGATAATTGCGGATGGACTCTTCCAATTGAGTGGCAGCAACTACTCCAGTGACATAGTCCTGATGACGAACTAGGCTTTAGTTCGAAAATTTGACAACCAACTTTCATGAAAAATAACCTCTATAAGACCCGTAAAAAAGTTATTCCACAATCACTATGAATAGAGGTGCCATAAATGCATTTACAACTAGGATTAAAACCACATACGGGCTGGACATATGGCGAAACATCAGAAAGATAGAAAGGAGTAAGTGCAAAAGCGACAAATGTAAGTCACAACTATATTTTCTTAAGAAATGTAAGAGAGCTAATTTTGTTCCACCTTCTTTGAAACTCACGAAAAACATCGCAGAAAATCTGTCAAGAAATTTTATTAAAAAAAAAATAAAAAAATAAAAAAATAGAACTAAAAACGGTGAATGGCGCGATTCGTAATAAATTCAAAACTATTGAGCAATGCGAACGAATAGAAGCTCGTATTTGGACCTCTTCATTAGGTGAAATTCCGGAAGCAGAAAAGAAACATATTGATAATTGGTTAGCTAAAGCAGTGAGAGATAAAAACAAAAAGTTTAAGGAAAAATTGAAGATTAAAGAGAATAAGTGGTTGAATCCAAAGTTAATGTCTACAGCACCTGGCCCACAGTTAATACCATCCACCACTAACAAACATGTCATAGATCTGACGGAAGAAGGAGTAGATGAAAACCTGATTAATCTCCTCAATAAGGGATATAATTATAACCTTTCCTCCGCAACACTTGATAAAAAACGTATACTGATTGATTTAGAAAGCATCTGTAGTAAGGTAGAAAGAGAAGATGAAAATACAGCAGTTACTTTAAGGAAAGAATTCTCAGACTGCGTCTCAAAATTTGTAAAAAAGCCAGTAAAAGTTGATTACAATTTTAATAGAAATACCATTGCTGACCTTAAAAAATTCCAAGCCAATGATAAAGTTGTAGCACTGAGAGCAGATAAGAGCAAAGTTTTGGTATTGGTAGAAAAAGAGAAGTATTACAATAAAATGGAAGCTGAATTGAGCAAGCCTTATTATGAAGAACTCAATGGTAACCCTATAGATCAAACTGTCAAAAATCTTAAGAAATTAATCAGCTCTTTAAGAAATAAAAAACAGCTTAATGAGCTCTTCAAAAACTTCTCCAAAATCCAGTCAAGAATTCCACAGATCTATGGTACGATAAAAGTTCACAAAGAAGGCCATCCAGTAAGACCTATAATAGACACTAGAAATTCGCCACTCTCCAACATTAATTATTATTTACTTGGTCACCTCAGAGATATTTTCCCTATTCCTCCCTACCTACTAAAAAATTCCATGCAGCTAAAAGGAAAACTGGACAACTTGCCAGAATTAATTCATCCAGTAATGGCAAGCCTAGATATAGTCTCTATGTATACCAACATTAACCTGGACCTCCTACTGGAATTCATTGCAGATGACCTTGCGGAAAAAATAGTATTCCATAATCACAATAGAGAAATACTACTTGGCATATATGAACTGCTCCTATTTTCCTTCAAGAATAATTTCTTCCAGTTTGGAAAGAAATATTACAGGCAAACTTCAGGACTTGCAATGGGTTCTCCACTAGCACCTCTGCTAGCAAATTATTATATAAGTAAACTAGAGGCAAAAATCCTTATACAACCCTCCTTGTTTGCTCTCTATGTAAGGTACATGGATGATGTCCTAATTATAGTAGATACTGTGGACCAATCTCTACCCTCTCAGATTCTGGAAGAATTTAACTTACTAGAGAATACCTTGCAGTACACCCTGGAACAGGAAAGAGACCATAGCATCAATTACCTAGATTTAACCTTGACCTCAAGAGAGGGGAAAATATTCACTCAGCTTTTTAGAAAACCCACCAACACAGGGAAGATGTTAGACTTCTGCTCATTCCACCCTGATTATATTAAATCGAATACGGCGAGACAATTTTTGGAAAAAATTGAAATCCTGGTCTCTTCAGCTACTCAGAAAGATCTTCACAAAGAAGAATTAAAGGAAATATTGGCAGAAAACAATTACCCCTCCCCATATGTTGAGAAAATATTTAAACAAGTGCCAAAAAAGAAGCAGGAAAAAACCAACTTCAAATTCACCAGCAAAATTACGTACCACAAGGGATTTTTCGAGAAACTGAAAAGGATCGGAGCAAAATATAATATCAGGCTAGCTCCAGATCTTAATAACAAAATAAAGAAATTCCTGCCAGCTTTAAAGCAGAAAGAATTGGACATCCAATTGCAGGAAGGAGTAATTTACTGCATCGACTGTAACTGCGGACTCAGCTATATAGGAGAAACAGGGAGAAGTATTAAGGTCCGAATGAAAGAACACCAAGCAGCTATTAGGATCATTGGGAACAAAACAGGGCTAGACAGACATATACAAGCAAGTGGACACTCCATAAATTGGGACTCAGTGAAAATAATCGCCCACCAGTCAAACTTAGTAAAGAGGAAACTAGAAGAAGGGATCGAAATAGCAAGAAGAAGTACCACAATTAACGATAATTGCGGATGGACTCTTCCAATTGAGTGGCAGCAACTACTCCAGTGACATAGTCCTTATGACGAACTAGGCTTTAGTTCGAAAATTTGACAACCAACTTTCATGAAAAATAACCTCTATAAGACCCGTAAAAAAATTATTCCACAATCACTATGAATAGAGGTGCCATAAATGCATTTACAACTAATTTTTAATGCTTTTCACTACCCACTACAAAGGAATTTGTGCAGTCCTCACCCCTCGATCTGGACAAATACAAATACACAGATCTGAAAAGTTACGCCACTGGTGAGAGATACAAGTGTTACTAGAATGTCGCCTTCAACCTTTAGCTTGCTCTGAAATGCATTGTGTTAAATTGCTTTTCAAAATTTTGCATTTTTGCTTATGAAAATAGTACTGTATTTGAACAATTTAAAGGAAAATGTTGCTTTTGTTTATCTAAATCAAATTTTATGTCTTGCCACACAAACATAATATCTTCTCCCTCCTAAACTTCCTTCCTTCAAGCTAGCAACTTTGCCTTACACTCCTCTCCTACAAAGCAGTCTTTGGCCACTTCCTGCACTTTCACTGTCCCAGGGGAGTTCTAAGAGTGCTGGTGTAGCTTTATAGACTCCACTTTCTGTGTTAAAATCCCCTATTTTCTAAAGAAAACAAACAGTAGAGCAATTAGTAGTGACTCTCTCAGCAAATTCCTATCCACCTTCCTCATCAGCCCTCTAGCCATACAAACAAGAAAAAGAGGCTTAAACTAAGGAATTGGAAGAGTGGAGAACAATTGAATTTTCATGGCCCTTCGAATGCTATTTTGATAACCTTTCTATGGGGACATAAATAACGCACATGCTACGGTGAAATACATAGAGCTATATCATGCAAAAACATAAGACTTATTACTTGGCATAAGTCCAGATTATATTTTAAAGTTAAATACATTGAAAATGGCACATTTTGAAATGGGTGGGCGGCAGGGTGGGCTGAAGCCCAACCTCGCATCCCCTTGGCGATGTCCCTGGTGTGAAGGCTTTGCACATATCAGTTGCTGAACCAATAAAAGATGGATATTTGCAATAGCTTATTTTATATCTATGTATTTCAAATATAAATTGATAACAAACAATACCAAGATAATGTTTCTAATTCCCTTTTGCCACAGAATTTCAAAGCTACAGAAAAGTCATGTACATACTTTCAATAACACAAACTAACCTTAATTTCAATAAAAAAAAAAAAATGGTAGGGAAAAAATGAAATGAAAAATGTAGAATTTAGATCTATTAAATTATAATAATTGTGTCAATCCAAACAACAGGGGTAACAGAAAACAAGCAATAAATGAAACAAAAACTTAGGAATTAATTAAATATAGATAAATATCAATTATAAATAAATAAAATCCTTCATAAAATAAAACAGACAAACAAACAAATATTGGATTTACTGTAAGTTTCCTACATGTGACAATATATATTTGCTATATTGTCACAAATATGATAAACTTGATGAATTAACTGTAGGATGAAAAGAGCAGATGAAACTGAAGTTTAATAGGTAATAAAGACAAACTAATCTCTTCCCAGTCCAGAAAAAATTATAATGTAAAACTTAAAAATAAAATCAGCAACACTGACAGTATAGAACACATACAAAGCATAAAATGCAAAAATTGGATTTAATAATTGCACATATGTAGGACAAAACTCACAAATACATTAAACAAGCTACAGCCTAGATACCTTTTGAAGTCATTTGAATGCAGCCTAGAAGAATGCATTTTAACATCTGCTGTGTTGACCTACTGTTACAATCAAAAACATGGAATTGTTTAAAAGTCCTGTGTAGCTGTCAAGATGATTTTCACTTCTGATACTTAAAAAAAAAACTATTTACAAACGGAATAATATTGTCACAGAATGAAAATGAAGTACTTTCATATGACTCTTTTCTTTTTCTCTCGAACCAGCCATTAAATGTGAAGCCTATCTAAAAGTGAAAATTTCTAAAATGAAGCTTTTTGTCATGACAAATTCCTGCACCTACAGTAGAGTAACCAGGATGCTCTAGAAACTGATTTGAAGAAAAGTGAGCAAGTACAAAAATGTTGTTAATAATTTTTGGGACTTTCTGATTATCAGTACCTTCAGCATAATGAGACCTATTTGCAAAAGTGACCTACAGATGGCAGTACATCAAAAATGACATCATGTTTAACAGAAAACATTTGTAGAATGTCTTGTGCCATTTTGCATGGATTGTATTTTGAAAGTTTTTCTGTGTAGTAGCAGCTATGTTTTCAATGCTGTCCATAAAATCCAAAATCTACAAACTTTGGGCCCATAAGATAATTAACATACCAAAACATAATTATTGCAGTTCTAATTAAATGAATGTTACTTATATCCTTAGTACCTGCAAATATGTGAGCAAAATACATGTAACGACAACAATAACAAAAACTTCTGTGAGTTCAGAAAAATCAATTAAAAACAAGCCAATAGTTTTCTACAACACTATCACTCCATTGGGGGGGGGAGAATTGCGGGTGTGGCTTTATTCACAAGAAAAGCTGGAGAAGTCACTTCAAACAAAAAGTACTAGTTAAAGTAAGTGGTGATTCTGTTGAAATACAAATGGAATACTTATAAATGTATTAAAATTTCAATGCTACTTGTTCAGACTGAATCTACAAGAATACATGCAAGTTTCTAAAATAGCACAAGACTGAAGGACATTGGAGTTTTACAAAACATAATTTGAACTGCATTTGGAAACTGAAGATTCACTAAAAGTATATAAATACATCATCAAAACAACCATCAACTTCACTGTTGGTTACAAGTTGGTTGTATGTATCAGCATGCCAATCAATGATGAAACTGATAATAAAATGAAATTTCATGAAGAAAAGCAGGGAGAGAAATAATACTTCAATTTTTTTTAAATATCCAAAAGGCACGTTACATTGAACTTTTGCTATGTGCTACATTCAGTCTATCAGAAACATAATTTAAGAGAGAATAGTTATAATTCTTACAGCTGGACTAAATGTAGATCAAAGAAAACACTAAATGCCAACAGTTTGCAGCACTAATTAATCAATAAATATTTGCTGGCACAGTTTTTCTATCATAAAAGCTGTGAATGGCAAAATACAAAGTCACTTTTTAGTTTAAAAAAAAAAAAAACCTAAGAGACACTAATCAGTTTACCAATTACCAATCAATTTTAAGGAATTACCAGTTTTAATCCCCAACAAGCTAAAGTCATCATAAAATTTAATGTTTGACATAGTTGCTTATGAATAAGCACATGAATAAGTTGTGTATCAGAAAATATGTATTAAACATAAAGAAGAACTTCATACTGACTTACTCCATAACAGCGCCACGGATGTTTTGTAAGTGCTCTGTTAGAAGGGAGACTGCATCACCAATAAGAAACTTAACTTCATCCATCTGTCTCATATGATTTCGGATGGTGAAAGTAATATCCCAAACTTGCTCCCTGAAAACAGTTTGGAGGTGACATGAACTTACAACTTACATAGAAAAAATACCAAATTATTAAAAATATGAATGTTTGGTTCTACAAAACCTGCATGAATATAACATCATGAGCTTACAGAATGTTCTCTAAACTCAGATTTAAAAAATTAAAAATTGAGTTAACTGGTTTATGCTACATTTCACTGGGCTTTAAAATACTCAAAACGAAACGAACTGTCCTGAAATCTGCATATAATATTCTGTGTAGCTAGTGTAAATTTTATAATTTTTCCTGCAATAGGAAATAGGTAAACAAGCATTTTCAAAATGTGCAATACCTACATTCTGGGGTGGCAAGAGATTTTTACTTGCAGAGTTTAGACAGCATACAACAAATACTAGACAGTAAACAAAGCGAACAGTTTACTGGGTTTTGTTCCTCAATAAATGCTATCTCCTTGCCAAATTTTATGATATTCTGAGATGAGTGGCAGCATAGCCCCAAACGAAGTGGCATGGAATGACCTTTTAGTACCATGAACTTCACCAAGAACTTAAAAGTACACACATACACACAAGTTTCTAACTCCTCAATTACTTTCTTCAGTAATGAACTAGGGGCTGCGCATCTAGGTTCGCTACGCTCATTTCCAGAGTAGTGCCCTGCAGCTCGATCTCTAAGTATATCACATGAAATAAAAACTGGAAAATTCATATAAATTTCAATTTTTATTGCATGCCTTAGCAAATAAGGCTTGTTATTCCAAAATTTCAAAGTTTTTTTTACTGTCGTTAATTTTTGGAAGGTCAGACTTTTGTCGTTTGAACTTATAGCACTTACTAAATTTACCACTAAGGAAAAAAAAGCGGTCCAAAAAGCATTTCCGTAAACCATTATGCTAAATCGTTAAGGTGGACGTCAAGTAATTTTGCTTCCTATTCTTCCAATGGAAAAACTTTTGTATACATTTCCTTCACAATTAATGTGTTCCCAAGGATGAAAACTTGAGCATCGATTAAAATAACTTCATATTATAACTTGGAATACTTCATATTTTCTAAAATATAACCATAATTATATAAAAAATCAATAACTTTACCTTTGGTGGTGTTGGAACTAGAAAAAAGATGGCGCGACCTGTACTTTGATGACGTCAGTAGACAAACAAATGTTAGATTACATAATTATGGTTATGTTTTAGAAAATATTAAGTATTCCAAGTTATAAAATGAAGCTATTTTAATCGATGTTCAAATTTTCATCCTTGGGAACGCATTAATTGTCCAGAAAAAGATGGCGCGACCTGTTGTTTGATGAAGTCAGTAGACAAAAAATGTTGGATTGCATAATTATGGTTATGTTTTAGAAAATATTAAGTATTCCAAGTTATAAAATGAAGCTACTTTAATCGATGCTCAAATTTTCATCCTTGGGAACGCATTAATTGTCCAGAAAAAAGATGGCGCGACCTGTACTTTGATGACATCAGTAGACAAACAAATGTTGGATTGCACAATTATGGTTATGTTTTAGAAAATGTTAAGTATTCGAAGTTATAAAATGAAGCTATTTTAATCGAAGTTCAAATTTTCATCCTTGGGAACGCATTAATTGTGAAGAAAATGTGTACAGAAGTTTTTCCATTGGAAGTACAGGAAGCAAAATTACTTGACGTCCATCTTAAACAACTGAGATAGCTTTACCAACAAAACATATGCATAACAAATTCTCTGTGTCACCATGGCAGCAGGTCACGGGACCAGAACGTTCCTCTGTAGTTATTGTGAAGACAAACAAGCAGTTCGTTTCTTTCCTTTGCATCTTTAAAAATGCTTAAAAATCAGAAAATGACTTTTTCCGATTTTTTTTTCCGTAAAAAAGGGATGACAGTTGTAAGTTTATGCTGTAAAAATTAAAATGCATAACGATTTATAGTTTGCCATATATCAGTTTTTTTAAATGAATCCCATCGCGAAATAGAGAATTTTGTGAAATTCACAAATTTAATTTCTCGTAAACTAAATTGAAATTCTTGAAAAGGGCGACGAGGTGCAAAAATTCGGTCATGGCACTACATGCCTACAAAGTTTCATGGTTCTGTTGCTGTTAGCGTGTCCGGAACGCGACCTGATAGCACTTTTTTGCTTACCTTAAGTTTGAAATACAATAGCTCTTAAAGTATCACTAGAATCAAAAACGGGTTATTTCAGCGTGTTCTCCAAACAATTCTCTACAAACGACGTAAATTTCATATTTTTGTGTTCAATACGTTTTGCGCTGCAAGCTAGGAAAGCAAGAGTGTCGCGAAATTTCTAAAACAGTGGCAGCAGTTTTTTTTTTTTTTTTAGAATAGAGAGAAACACATTTCATTTTACTGTAAAATTTCTGTGCTGGCTTTTGAGAGTGCAGAATTTGTTTACTGCTTAATGAATTCACAAGACAATTTTTCTGGTACCAATTAAGAACAAGCTTAGACTGCAGCATGACTTGTATACAAGCACATTATTCAGTGACTTATGCAAACCCAAACACCCAAAGCAAGTTTTGTGTGGAAGATAATGCAAATGAACATGAATCAACTGGGGGTAATGGTCATGTAAAATCTGCCTATAAAGTCACTGAGACTGGGTCCATGTACAGTAGAACCCACTTATAATGAGGATCTTGGGACCAACGGAAATTCTCATTAACTCATAGTGAGAAGGATTGGCAGTGAAACATGTAACACACAAAAAATTAGAAAAAAAAAATATCAAAACAAAAATTATTTCCTTCAGTTACATTCTTTGATGCCTACATTCTCATGGTCAAAAAACTAATGGAGCACCAAGAACTTCTTGGGGAACTCATCAACGATCTTTAAAGACTGTTTTGATACATTGGAAAAATATTCCTGTTTTGTATACAATGGTATCTACTAACAACAAAAACAATGTGAACCAATGGGTTCTCCACTTTCCCCCGTACTTGCTGAAATTTATTTGCAGAATATTGAAAAATAATCGTTGCCCCATCACTCTTAAAACCCACCATTTGGTTAAGGTATGTTGATGAAACCTTCATCATTTGCCGCACCAGAAACACTCTCTGTTTGAACTCGCGTCCTCCATGACTTCAAAATTCCCTCATATAAATTCTCGTCTCAAGAACAGGTCGACAATAATATTAGTTTTCTGGATGTTAACATCAACATCAGTCCAGTCTTTTCACTTGGTCTCTCTGTTTACAGGAAACCTTTGCCACCCATAACTTCATCCCTTACCATTCTTGCACCTTTGAAAAATATAAATTGGCTGCTACAAAGTCTTACATACACAGAGCAAACCTTACTTGCAACAGCCCTCCTGTTTACAAAAATGAATATCAGAACATCATCAACATTGGCTAATTACATGGCTTTCCACCCTCTTAGTACACAGACTAATTAAGAAATTTGAGTCACAGAATAGAACTACCAGTTTACTGCCTAGCCTTCCACTGCTCATCAGTTTGTTGGCACTTGGCCCATTAGCCTGTCCTTCACTCATAAAGTTTGATCTATTTTCAAATTTTTTGGCTACACGACTGCAGTTAAACCCCTCATCTTCTTGATCTCATTCTTAAAGACAGAGATCCCAATAAACCCCTAGATTTACAAGGTGTACATTCTATTCCTGTCAACACTTCCACAGGCGTTACTCATTACATTGGTAGTACTTACTGCAGCATCAACCGGTGATTGATGGAACATATCACTGATGTTAAGAAAGGCAACCCTTTCAACTTTAACCATCAGCGATACGTCCACGATTCCACGATAGGCAAAATGTTTGTTAAATGTATCACTCCGTTCAACAATCGAAAAGCTCTCGGGTACCGTGAAAGCATTGAAATCTACTTTACCTCAAACACCTGCAATACAGACGCACCTTTTCCCATCCCTATCATTTGGAAAGCTATTTTGAGATCTGGCAACAACTGATGCTTATACCACATAGTTCATTCCATGTGTTTCATTCCATGGCTGATGAAGGTAGAAGTCACTACCAAAACAATCCACCACTTAATAGTTTTTAACATAACCTATGCATGATATGAATTTAGGAATTATTCTAATTCTCGTTAACTCTGATTTTGTGTGAAAATATGTATACTATACACATGTAAAAATATTCATATATGTTTGTATTATACATCCATAATGACTGGATATACTTGAAAAATTTAACTAATCAAGTATATTAGTACACTATAGTTAATTAAATCTTTCAAGCATACTCAACATGACAGCCATGTGAGACTGGCTGCTGTTTAACTACGCAACATGAATGAAGCAAAAGTAGCACCAATCCTCTCAGTGCAGTGTTCACTTGGACGGTGAAAGGGGCAAAGGACACAATTCCAAGAACTGTTACCTCCTGTTTCCCATCCAGCAACATCCTAATTCCATAACTCCCCTGCCCCTCTCTGCAATTGTTGCCCAAAAATACACTTACATGCCCACCCTCCCTCTTGAACCCCATTCACCCTCTTTTTGCCTAGGAATAAGTGGCTTGTTTTCAATTCTGCTGATGCTGTACACCCAAGGCACAGATAGCCCCCTTGGAGTGGGTGGCGATAAGAGTCTCTGGCACAACTCATTTGTTGAGCATTTGATGAACTCCTTCCCCATTGCTTTTCTATCAATATTCTTCCACTAGCACACTAGGATTCCCCTGGACTCGAAATCCTGTTTGCCACAATTTCTGTTCTTTCAATCCAAAACAGTGCACAGCAGTTTTCCTTTGTCTCATTAAATATGAAATTTCAATGAAGGAAGAAATATTCCTCATAATACATGGGAAATCGATAGAATATTCAAAGCAAACAGAATATAAATTCTGAATTTGCTTGTACCACTTACTGGTCATCCATGTAACATCTCTGAGAAAACTTGAAAATTTCATCAGCAAGAAACGAACCCGCATCTCTTGATTTCCGTTCGAGTATGCTAACCATTACACCACCCAGGAAAGTGAAGTTCCACGCAACTGAGACTAAGAAAACTTAGCTTAGGAATCTGACATCCTCAGATTTTTGCTAATCGAAGCAACCCTGCTTCCTCATAGCGTTTTGACCATCTCCCATCCAGAAACGGATGTAGGTTGGAATTCACCAGTACCACAGATAAATCAGTGAAGGAAGAAATATTCCTCATAATACATGGGAAATCGATAGAATATTAAAAGCAAACAGAAACACTTACTGGTCATCCATGTAACATCTCTCAGAAAACTTGAAAATTTCATCGCTCTGGAGCGAAAATCGAACCCGCATCTCCTGATTTCAGTTCGAGTATGCTAACCATTACACCACCAATTTATTAAGAAGAAGGTAGTGTAGAACACGCTAAGTTACATATAAAAAGTTTAAGCCAAATATATTTCAGCCATTACTATGGCCTTCATCATTGCAACTACGATTGGTTTATGTTGCCAGATTGGAAAGGTAAGTTTTGTAATGGTAACTCCGGGTGACGTGATGCAATGAGGGATTTCCAGATGTAAGGAACTAAACTTTTTATACATAACTTAGCGTATTCTACACTACCTTCTTCTTAACTTGTTTGTTAGTTACGTGCATTGCCTACCACTCATTTATGACCGCTAATTTAATAAAATTTTGAAATAAATTACAGAAATTTCATTAAATTTTGTTACTTTGCTTATTAAAAGTGATCAGCTTAGCTTTTCTTTCCCTTGTGAAATCCGAGGACTTCATTAACTTTTTTTTGTTGAAAATGATTAAATTAAAACTTTGATTTAACATCATACCAAACAAAAGTTCCTGTTTTTCTCATTAAATCCAAGATTTCGTTAAATACAGGCTCTTTATGTGCAAGTTGTACTGTAATTTAAGGTTCCACAGTATTTCCCCTTTGTAACATAACAGGAATTTGTTAGATTGTTTATTCAGACTGCACCCCAATAAAGCTTTATTCATCTATTAATTTTTTATTTAGTAATAACTCTAAAAACCTCTTGTGCAGGCAGAGCATAAAAATCACC
This sequence comes from Macrothele yani, assembly GCA_039090855.1. Classification (NCBI taxonomy): domain Eukaryota; kingdom Metazoa; phylum Arthropoda; class Arachnida; order Araneae; family Macrothelidae; genus Macrothele; species Macrothele yani. Next base: position 55,681,442 of record CM077006.1, on the reverse strand, counting down.
TAACTCTAATCTTTATGTCACTCCATTGACCAGAATTTTGTTTTCTTGGAAAAACAGTTACTCATAGGTTTTATCTTTTGTAAGTCTAAAGTTAATCACATTTTGCTTCACTTTCATTACTTACATCATCACACCACTAATAATTATGATGGCTAAATACCCTTATAATCAATTACTGCTTTGGATTCACTGTTGAATGAATTCCAAGGTATTACACAGTTTCCTATTTTCATCTTTATTTTTGTACTTATTCCGGCATGCTTTCTCACACCAGCTAATTACTGTACATGTAGTAACTACCTCACTGAACTGCAGGACTAATAATGCTATAGGAGAACATTCACATAATTGCTTTCTGTGTGGTTTCTGGACTCTTGAAAGCCAATTATTTAAGGCTGCTAAGCATAGGTCTGTTCTTCTAGAATAAACAGTCTTTGTAAAAGAAATAACCTTACTTTTCGGAATATAAGACACACTTGGAAAAAAAAAGGGGGGGGTGTGTCAAAATCCCCCTATATCTTATACGAGGTCCGATCAAAAAAGTTCCAAGACTAGGCCAATGTACAACAAAGGTTTGGCAATGATCTCCTCAAAGTAGTCTCCTTGGGCAGCTATATACTGCTGCCAGTGTTTTTGCCACTATTGGAATGCTCCCTGGAAGTCCTATTCGGGAATCGTGTCAAGCACCATCTGCGATTTGTCTGGATTTAGTCCATAGTTTCAAAACGGCAACCCTTAAAATTCAGCTTCATCTACGGAAACAAAGAAGTTGCAGGGGGCCAAATTCGGCGAGTAAGGTGGGTGAGGAAGGGTAGTCATGCTGTTGCGGCTGCAAAACTGGCATGTTGCTAATGCTCTGTGAGCTGCTGCATTATCGTGATGGAGCAGAGAATTGCCCCTGCGCCACATTTCAGGTCGTTTGCGGTGAATGTCTTCCCTATGATGCTGCAGAACATTGCAATAAAAAATGGCAGTGACGGTCTGGCCCTGGGGGACAAATTCATGGTGCACAAACCACAAATGTCAAAGAACATGATGAGCATGCTTTTGGTTGCGCTCCAGACCTGTCAGGCCTTCTTCAGTCATGGTGATGCAGGGCTCTTCCACTGTGACGACTGTTGTTTGGTCTCCGGGTCATAACCGTACACCCAAGTCTCGTCCCCAGTGATGACCCACGACAGGAACGTTGGTTCATTGACCACCTGCTGACGAAGATCTTGACAGAGTTCGACACATAGCGCTTTCTGTTCAGGGTTAAAAATCTTTGGCACAAACTTTGCAGCAATGTGGTGCATGTTCAAAACTGACGTCAGAATTTCTTGCACTGTTCCATATGATAATTGACAATGGCAGCAATGTCTTGAATGGTTTTCCGATGATCCTCATGCACCAGTTCCCTAATTGTGTCCACATTTTCAGGAGTTTTGCTCGTAGATGGTCGCCCTGACCTCTCGTCGCCTTCCAGTGCTGTTCTGCCACTCTTAAAGCACGAGTGGCACTCATAACACCTCACATGACTCATTACTTCATTGCCATAAGCCTGCAGGAACATTTCATGTGTCTCCATTCCCCAGATTTGCCGAGTTTGATACAGAATTTGATGTCCGTTCGCTGCCCTAGTTTGCAGTCCATACCGAAATCGCAGCTGTGTTCTGCACGTGGTCACCAAGTATTATGTAGCACAGCTTCCGAGGTTCACAGAACGACGCCGCTCGGCACAATGACTCATGAAGGTCACTGCCCTTGACCGCTGCTCCCGCATCCTTGTACTGCCACCTACAGGTGCGCTACATACCTAGTCTCGGAACTGTTTTATCGCACTACGTATACTGAAGTCATTACTATCGCCATGAATGCATATGCATGTATGGTGCTATAAAGACTGCTCAATGAGTTAAAAATGTTATCGTTTTATCGTAAGTACTGTAACTGATATTCTTCTGTGCTTTTTCTACCAGGTTATTGTATTGTGATGTTCATACATACTACACTTTTATGTTCATCTATTGTTAATTATGCACATGATTTTTCAGAGCTGGGTCTGCTACCATGCTAGATATGTATTTGTGCCCATATGCATACCTGTGCATTTGTGAGTTAACGACATAAAAATTACAGTTTAAGTACATATCTCACACATTCTACATAGCAATCTAAAAAGGACATAGAAGGACTATCCGAATTCCTTTAAAAAGCAAAGTGAAAGAAAAAAGGTGAAAAAAAGACAACACATTTCAGGATGAAACATCACAAGAGATGCTTAAAACATCCACCAGCAAAATTGGGGTGCACACGCATTAGTGCCAGACGCATCATTTCTGCTGCAAATTCTCCGGTTTACGTGGGAATTTTTCGGTCAAATGCAAAATTCTTATTCATTCACAGTAACATAAATATTGTGGAGTTGTAATTTCACAAAAATCCATTTGTAAACTACACAATTTGCTTGAACTTTAACTAGTGGGAATGCATTTTTTACTTGCAGTTTACAATGAATAATGTGGCCACATCTGACAGATCATGTTGCAGTACTCGGACTTTCACTAGCATCCAGTCTCTTGCTTCCTTGCTGTTAATCAACAAAGTGCAGAGGATAGCACATTTACTTTTTTGATGATAGTTCTTATTTGGAACAATTCTTGAAAAAGCTTTAGATTAAAAAAAAAAAAAAGTCATTCCCATTCCTAAGAATCGTTTATACGCCAAAGAATGCTTATAGACTTCGACTAAGGCTGTCTTATTTTGACACATCAGCCATGTGGTGATTATGACCATCCAAACCAATAACAAAGGCCAATGGCTGTACAAAGGTGTGACATCTGGGCAAATTCTGTAATGCATGAATGCCACTGGCTGATGAGCTGAATGACATTTCTTGGAGTTGTTTTCATCAGCAGTATTGCATATTGCTAAATTCACAAATTGCTACGATTTGATGGTTCATAAGTTGCTGTTTTTAAACATAAAATTTTATTTTTTTCTTAATAAAATTTTTTAAAACACCAACTTATTTTTTCTTAAAATTTTCTCAGAAAATAAGGGTGCATCTTATATTCCAAAAAAATATGGTATATCAGAAATTTGGTGAAAAAACTACTACCTTATTCTCACTTGTTAAACAAGACAGGGACCTTGTATGCAAGATGGACAAGCATGGTGTGTACAGTATTCCGTTTAAACACTGCAGCAACAAAAATGAGGACTCAATATGCATCGGATCAACTTCACAAACTAAAAAAATGAGGATACTTGAACATAAACATAACATTATGGCCAATTTAGAAGATGGTAGAGTAGAACACGCTAAGTTATGTATTATAGTTTTAAGTCAAATATATTTCAGCCATTACTATGGCCTTCATCAGTGCAACTGATGGGCATAGTAATGGCTGAAATATATTTGACTTAAAACTTTAATACGTAACTTAGCGTGTTCTACTCTACCATCTTCTTAATTGTTTGTCAGTTACGTGCATTGTCTACCACTCTTTTATGAACATTATGACCCATTCCAATTCCACCTCACTATCCCATCTTAACAATAATGGCACGTGCTATCCAGACTGAGCACAAAGCAAGATCTAAGCAACCTCGAACACAAGAAGATCTCTATCATACACCGACAGTCTACTTATCCTCTCTCACAAACCCAAATGCTGCAATGACGGCCTTCCAATTTGTATTCATCCAACATGGCTACCACTGATTGAGAAGTAATGGCATCCTCAATTTAACCAAAAACTATGTTCAAAAAAGCATGACCTAAATACAATACAATCATTACATCTTTAATCACATGCCAAAAATGCACATGAACATGCTATGCATCTCCCCTAAATATTGCATGCACATGTGTGTACATCACACCTAACTATTTGATAATATCATGTGCCATTAGTGTTTAATTCTTTGTTTATGTTTTTAAATTACAGTGTTTTGTTCCCGTTCCAGTAATTTTCTCCTTGATGTAGGATGTACCTGATGATCAAATGCTCTGCAATTTCAAAAGTGTACGATATATATCTGCACTTAGTATTAAAGTATTAAATTATGTTTTGTTATATTTCAGTACAGATGTGTGTTCAATCCTTCCGATCATCATGTAATAATTAATGACATGGCTATTCCTAGGCTTAATGTATTATAAATATCTCCAAACTATGGGTTTTTTCTAAGGAATAAAAGGAAATAATATATCGACTTTTCAGGTAACACCCCTACCCTTCCTCAGGACTACAGTTATAGTAGGTGTTACCATTCATGAGATAAATTCCAACCTTTCAAATCATTTAATGTTGTACCTCTTCTTCTCTCTATTTCCAGTCATTCTGAAAAATTTTCTTTTGAAAAAGTGTTGTTGCCTATGTCCTCCGGAAAGCTTCCCAATGGTGAAAGATTCCCAATGCACTTTATATGTCCTGTATTTTGAACATGTCTATGCAAACTTGTTTTGTTTGTCATATTTTTAATTGAAACTTTATGTTCTGCCAAGTTCAAAAAAACATTCTGCTTAGAAGTCAAAAATTAAGTTGCAGTTAACAAGAAAAATTACTTACCATAAAGGACTGTTTGAAAAACTACAGAGGATTAGTGAGAAGTTTCTACTCAGACTGGTGCCAGGATTTCAAAATAAAATTAGCACCTACCTTCCAAAATTAAAGGAAAAAGAAGGAAACATCCTATTACAAGAAGGTATGGTCTACAACATAAAATGTGAGTGTGGTCTCAGCTATGTAGGAGAAACAGGCAGACAGCTTAAAACCAAGTAAAATTGTAGATGCAACAGCTGTCAGAAGCACGATTCACAAACACTTTAGCTGAGTTAAACTGCAGAGATAAAAATATTTTACTTACAATTTAAAATCAACTAAAAGACACAGGCAATATCTTTCACAGCCACAATGGCTGCATCATCAGGTCTAATCAGCAACACTGGTGTGCAGGTACAGTATTACAGTATATAGTTATCTTCCCACAATGCATAGTGAGGCTAGTTCAGTTGCTGGATAACATTATAATTAACTAGAAGTTTTTACAAAGGTAGTAACATCATCATTAAAAGTTTTTAAGAGGCATTATACAATTCGTTTTTTTCTGAAGGGTGTTGCAATGAGGAAATGCCAATCAATGTGAACTCTACTTGGCAAGGACTATTGACACTGTTAAAAACTTTTAATGATTATGTACTACCTTTGTAAAAACCTCTAGTTAATCATAATGTTATCCGACAACCTGAACTAGCCTCGTGGGAATTATGGGGAGATAACTATGTAATACTGTACCTGCAAACCATTGTTGCTGATTAGGCCTGATGATGCAGCCGTTGCGGCTGTGAAAGATCTTGCTAGTGTCTTTTAGTTGATTTTAAATCTATATATATATAAAAGTGAAAGTTTGTATGTTCGTTCCACATACGTTCATAAACGGTTTGATGATGGATTTGCACCAAAACTGGCATGCATACTCTTCAACACCCAGATTAAAATACAGGCAGGACGATTTTTAGAAATTCCATCCCTCAGAGGGTCAAATGTGTTTTCATGGGGCCCTCTATAGACAGGGCACAAGTCGGTTGCTGCGGTATTACTCTGCATGTCAGAGCAACGGTCGTCAGGTGACGCCTCACTCCTCCCAAGCTTCCGTGGTTCAGGCATACGGGGAAGAGTCCGATTTTTTAAAACACAACGCACCGGCGGAACATATTGTCATAAGTATTTTTTTGTTTATGTTACCATGGCATTTTCTTTTTAAGGATTAGGTTTCATTAGACTCCCAACAATTGGTGCAGGAGTCTCAAATATGGGTGGAGCTACAGATTCACACTAATAGGTGTGGTCCTCTCGAATAGCATCAAGGTTAAGTTGAAGTTAAAACAGACGGTCTTCTTCATACATAAAATTTAAATACAAAATTAGTATTGGTATTAGTATAGATAAAAGAAATAGCCTATATCCACCGGAGAGAGTAAGCTACCCAACAGTGAAAGAATTATCCGAATAGCTTTAGTTTTCGAGATTAGTAAAACAAATTCTGTATATTATCATGAACTACTTTCTTTCACGTTGGGTGTGATCAGGTTGTATGTAAACAAAGCGGAACGATACATGAGAAATTGGAAACTACTTGAAAGCGATATTATTCGGTAGTACAGCCAAAAATTTAAAAAAATAATAATAAATAAACGAAATAGCATATGTCCGCTGGAAAGCTTTCCAACGGTGAAAGAATTATCCGAATCGGTTTAGTTTGAGATTAGTAAAAAAAATTCCGTATATTATCGTGAACTACTTTCTTTCACGTTGGGTGTGATCAGGTTGTATATCTACACTCTAGAAAGCTGAATGTGGAGTTCATTATTGTGCATGTTTGCTATTTCGAGTTTTTAGGGCTCAGAACGGCCATTATAAATTGTGATTTTTATAATAAAATTTTCATCAAGTGTGGCGAAATGCCTCCAAAAAACGCAAACCCATCGGACAAGTTCAGCTGAAAGCAAAGAAAGTAAAATTACTTCGAGAGAGTGAGACAACCCAACAACATGATCGGAAACCTATCGATCAGCAGGAAAGAGCCAGTGTATCTAGGGTGGTAGAGACCTTGGAACAGCGCGAGGCTCGACTTGAGCATTGCTCATCATGGTACGATTTTTTTTTTTTATAGTGCGATTTACATTGTTACTTGAAAACAAACTTTATGTCTATTCCAGGCAACGCCAGGTATCTCTGCTACTTGTAAATAAAATCTTTCTTTCTCAGCAGTTTAACTCAGCTAAAGTGTTTGTGAATCTTGCTTCTGACTGCTGTTGCGTCTACAATTTTTACTTGAACTTCTCGCACGAGATATTATTGGTGCGATCTTAAAACCAAATTGGCAGAGAGGAAAACATAAAGCTGCAATTAAAAATATGACAAACAAACAGGTTTGGGCGGACATATTTAAAATACAGGACATAAAGTGCTTTGGGACACCATAGAAGTTCTGACACATCAACATCATTTCTTCAAAAAGAAAATTGTCAGCTAAGTCAGAAGAACTGGAAATAGAGAGAAGAAGAGGTACAGCATTAAATGATTTGAAAGACTGGAATTTATCTCATGAATGACAACACCTACTATAACTGCAGTCCTGAGGAAGGATAGAGGTCCTACCCAAAAATGTGTGCTACCCACATGACGAACTAGACTTTAGTTTGAAAATTTGACCACCAACTTTTTTGAATAATAACTTCTATAAGACCCGTAAAAAAGGTTAATTCCACAGTACAATATGAATAGAGGTGCCATTAATTCATTTACAACTATATTATTTCCGTTTATTCCTTAGAAAAAAACCCAGTTTGGAGATAGATGTTCTTGTTAACACATTCAAACAAAGTGAAAAAGCTAGTGCAAAAATAAATATATCATTTTATGAAAAAGGATACAAACTTACTTTAAAAGTTTAGTAGACAGATCTGGCTGCTGTACAACATAGTTATACCAAGATAAGACATAGTCTCGTATTACATAGTTGAAGATCTCATCAATAGTATCATCCACATTATGTGAAATTAATACAGGCCTTTTGGCAGCATTTTTTGTAAAGTCTAATTCCTCCAAACTTTTCTGAAATTACCCCAAAATACATATTTTTATCAATATTTGATTCATGGTAACAAAAGATATCATTCAATGCATTCAAATTCAAAATAAAAATGTCACTCTTATCTTTTACTTTACCTTACACTGATAAAAATGTGCTTTATTGGCAAATGAATGCAATTGATAATAAATAGTGTATATTTCTAATCTTGTTAACTTATGTAAATAATTTGACATTAGAATTGATTTTATCAAAAAATTAGGATATCAAAAGTGCATTTTGGTTCATTTTCTGGTTTAGCTCAGGAATCAGTTTATTAATGTTATTCCTAAATAAGCCAACTGTCCTGCAATATGAATTGCAGAACAATTGGGCTGGAACATACACCTCTCTCAGTACAGAGTGCCAATGAATATTGTTCCTAAAACAGTTTTCAAATACATTTAGTGCAAGGAAAAACAACAGGTCTTTACTGCAACTGGAATTTAATTAGTGTACTGTATATTATTACTACACGCACTATATAATCTCTCCTGACTTGCAGTATGTCAACTGAAAAGGAAACTGAAGGCTGAGGGATGGATGGTGGCTTTGCTGATAGCATTATATTTAAATATATATTTATAATGTAGGCTTCATCCAAGATGACCACATACTGACACCTTTTGTCAGCCAGGTGTTTTTCATGGAGCTTTCTGAAAGCAGTTCTTTTCTCTGAAATGTACTATGGAGTAGTTTGTGTACTTGGCTCCTGCGCAATGTCTCTGTAGATTTAAATCACAGTGAATAATGAGTTTAACGATTCCTAAAGACACTCTCATTTTGCTGCACTGATGTATTGTGTTCTCAGGTTTGGTCCTGACACTGTTTTCACTTTTCTGATGACAGCCGCAGAACAACATGTGCTGAGCCTTGGATTTAACTGTTTTGTACCAACTCGGAGGTTTCCACTGTACAAAATTCCTTTGTTATGTAATACAGCACAGATGTCTTGCTTTGAAATATTGAATCCATGAGCCTTGTACATTTTTGTTATTTTGGAATAACTTTATTTCACATTGGATAGCATTGTGATGAACACCTCCCAGGAATCAGGTATTTTTAGTAAACCATTGTTATTGTCTGACGCAGATGATGCAAATCATCTGTGTCAGACAATAACAATGGTTTATTGCATTCCATCCTAAGAGTCACCTTAATGTGAGTGCAGGCCTACAGTTTGATTAGCATATGGGTCGTGACGCACTTGCTCAAGCAAATCATGACTATCAATCCTGAATGACCCTCTGGATTTCTAATTAGCATATGGGTCGCGACACACTCGCTCAAGCAAATCATGACTATCAATCCTGAATGACCCTCTGGATTTCTAGTTAGCATATGGGTCGCAACACACTCACTCAAGAAAATAATGACAATCAATCCTGAATGACCCTCTGGATTTCTAATTAGCATATGGGTCGCGACACACTTGCTCAAGCAAATCATGACTATCAATCCTGAATGACCCTCTGGATTTCTAATTAGCATATGGGTCGCGACACACTCGCTCAAGCAAATCATGACTATCAATCCTGAATGACCCTCTGGATTTCTAATTAGCATATGGGTCGCGACACACTCGCTCAAGCAAATCATGACTATCAATCCTGAATGACCCTCTGGATTTCTAATTAGCATATGGGTTGCGACACACTTGCTCAAGCAAATCATGACTATCAATCCTGAATGACCCTCTGGATTTCTAATTAGCATATGGGTCGCGACACACTCGCTCAAGCAAATCATGACTATCAATCCTGAATGACCCTCTGGATTTCTAATTAGCATATGGGTCGCGACACACTCGCTCAAGAAAATCATGACTATCAATCCTGAATGACCCTCTGGATTTCTAATTAGCATATGGGTCGCGACACACTCGCTCAAGAAAATCATGACTATCAATCCTGAATGACCCTCTGGATTTCTAATTAGCATATGGGTCGCGACACACTCGCTCAAGCAAATCATGACTATCAATCCTGAATGACCCTCTGGATTTCTAGTTAGCATATGGGTCGCAACACACTCACTCAAGAAAATAATGACAATCAATCCTGAATGACCCTCTGGATTTCTAATTAGCATATGGGTCGCGACACACTTGCTCAAGCAAATCATGACTATCAATCCTGAATGACCCTCTGGATTTCTAATTAGCATATGGGTCGCGACACACTCGCTCAAGCAAATCATGACTATCAATCCTGAATGACCCTCTGGATTTCTAATTAGCATATGGGTCGCGACACACTCGCTCAAGCAAATCATGACTATCAATCCTGAATGACCCTCTGGATTTCTAATTAGCATATGGGTCGCGACACACTCGCTCAAGCAAATCATGACTATCAATCCTGAATGACCCTCTGGATTTCTAATTAGCATATGGGTCGCGACACACTCGCTCAAGAAAATCATGACTATCAATCCTGAATGACCCTCTGGATTTCTAATTAGCATATGGGTCGCGACACACTCGCTCAAGCAAATCATGACTATCAATCCTGAATGACCCTCTGGATTTCTAGTTAGCATATGGGTCGCAACACACTCACTCAAGAAAATAATGACAATCAATCCTGAATGACCCTCTGGATTTCTAATTAGCATATGGGTCGCGACACACTTGCTCAAGCAAATCATGACTATCAATCCTGAATGACCCTCTGGATTTCTAATTAGCATATGGGTCGCGACACACTCGCTCAAGCAAATCATGACTATCAATCCTGAATGACCCTCTGGATTTCTAATTAGCATATGGGTCGCGACACACTCGCTCAAGCAAATCATGACTATCAATCCTGAATGACCCTCTGGATTTCTAATTAGCATATGGGTTGCGACACACTTGCTCAAGCAAATCATGACTATCAATCCTGAATGACCCTCTGGATTTCTAATTAGCATATGGGTCGCGACACACTCGCTCAAGCAAATCATGACTATCAATCCTGAATGACCCTCTGGATTTCTAATTAGCATATGGGTCGCGACACACTCGCTCAAGCAAATCATGACTATCAATCCTGAATGACCCTCTGGATTTCTAATTAGCATATGGGTCGCGACACACTCGCTCAAGAAAATCATGACTATCAATCCTGAATGACCCTCTGGATTTCTAATTAGCATATGGGTCGCGACACACTCGCTCAAGAAAATCATGACAATCAATCCTGAATGACCCTCTGGATTTCTAATTAGCATATGGGTCGCGACACACTTGCTCAAGCAAATCATGACTATCAATCCTGAATGACCCTCTGGATTTCTAATTAGCATATGGGTCGCGACACACTTGCTCAAGCAAATCATGACTATCAATCCTGAATGACCCTCTGGATTTCTAATTAGCATATGGGTCGCGACACACTTGCTCAAGCAAATCATGACTATCAATCCTGAATGACCCTCTGGATTTCTAATTAGCATATGGGTCGCGACACACTCGCTCAAGCAAATCATGACTATCAATCCTGAATGACCATCTGGATTTCTAAGCATAACCAGACCGAGGAATTTTTTTGCAAATAGATAACATCAATGAAACCAATGTACCTCCACAACAAATGCTGGTGAAGAAATTCCAATATTCAGCACCAGAATTTAATAATACACTCACCGACAATGAAATTTGCGCACCTAGAAGAAAACATGCCACAACTGCGAAACTTTGCAAATAGCTAGAGTGCATGCTGGTATGCAAATGATCCACATTTGGTACAACTGTGCATGACCGCACGCCCTGTGGTGGTGCTGCAAACACGAACCAGCAGCCTTATAAACTGGCGTGTAGTCAATGCCCCTTGAAAGCAAAAAGCACCGGCCGACACAAGCAAGAGTACAGAGTGACAAAAATGCTGGGTAGACATCAGAGACGTCGATTTACACAACTTACGGACTTTGAGAGAGGCCTGATCATCGGGCTGAAAACCGCAGGGTGGTCAGTGTGCCATATAGCCCACCATGTGGATCGTTCTGACCATACCATCCAATTGTGTTGGGAGATGTGGACAAGTGATGGCACTGCCACATGGTAGAGGAGTTCCAAACGGACCAGGAGGACCACTGGTACAGAGGATCGATGGATTGTGTGCCAGGCACAAACCGATCCCACAGGGACCCAGTCTACTATACAGGCAGATGTAGCAGCTCCTGTATGTACATGAACCATTTTCCGGCGCCTCACGGAAGCAAATCTACGATCCCAGCGCCCCTTACGTAACACCGAAACATCGCCGGCTCCGTGTGCAGTGGTGCCAGGCCAGAGTGATGTGGAATGTCACAGACTGGCAACGTGTGGTGTTTAACAATGACGGCCACTTCGTTTTGGGGACAGATGATCGTGTCCGGGTGTGGAGGTCCCTGGGTCAACGGCATGATCCCAACCTCGCTATCGAGCGCCACACCTCCCCGACTGCAGGCATTACGGTCTGGGGAATCATTGCCTATGATAGCCGATCAGCTCTAGTAGTGGTATGTGGATCGTTGACGGGCCAGTAGTATGTGGATGAGATCCTACAGCCCCACGTGCTCTCATTCCTGGCTGGTATTCCAGGTGCGCTATACCAACAGGATAATGCTCACCCACACACAGCTCGGGTTTCCCAGGACTGCCTGCATCATGTCCAGAACCTTCCATGGCCTGCCTGTTTGCTCCCCGGACATGTCCCCTATCGAGCATGTGTGGGACCAGTTGAAATGCCGGCTGCCGCCGTGCTGCACTATCCGGGATTTGGAGCACATCGTCCGACACGTGAGGGCAAGTCTGCTGTAAGACAACATCAGGTGTCTGTTCGCCTCCATAACAGCCCATATTGCAGCATGTATCATCGCATGAGGTGGTGCGACGTGCTATTGAAGATGACTAGACTGTGTGCCACAGATCCATCTGCAATTGTCCTGCAGCTCTGTTTTTGCCATTATGTATATCTTTCATCTGTATCATTAGGTCCATAAAATTTCAGTTCAATCTGATGCTTTCTTCTTGGTGTGAAAATTTCATTGTCCATGAGTGTATGTTGCTAACAGGAGATCAAAGAAAGAAATTCAGCAGCACAGAAACACTTAATATTGCATTTAAAAACGAATAAAGTTACAGTGAAATGTGTTCAGCAGATGCTATTTGCACTTATGCAGTTAGCCAAATAGAATGCACATATGCTTGAGCACATTTCAAGTAATTGAAGCTGTATTTCAGTGGTTTTCAATGTTTTTTTAGTTCTGCAAATCGCTTTCAACAAAAAAAAAAAAAGTGTTGTGTAATTATGACTGAATAAAGCTTCATTTCAACTTAAAATCTGCATTGTATAATTATAAAATTTTACCACCTATAATTATGTAAAAGTTAGCCCAAATGTAAAATTCTATTTATAAAATAATTTATCTGAAAAATTTCATATTAAAAAATTTCTTTATTGCACAAATTCTGTTGAATATACAAAAGCCATTGAGAAAGTAAGTACTGTTTGAAGACAAAACAAAAAATATATATTGATAACTAATTTTTAATGTGCAGTGAATTCTACATACCTTAATCTACTTTTCAAGATATACCTCATGGATGTTAAGGTATTTGTCATATTGCAGCACATGTTTCTGGATACCCTCCTCACAGAAGTCTACCCCCTGCGTTCTACATACCTTAATCTACTTTTCAACATATTCCCCGTGGATGTTAAGGCATTTGTCATATCATGGCACAAGCTTTTGGATACCCTCTTCATAGAAGTCTACCCTCTGGGTTCTACATACCTTAATCTACTTTTCAACATATTCCCCGTAGATGTTAAGGCATTTGTCATATCATGGCACAAGTTTCTGGATACCCTCCTCATAGAAGTCTACGCCCTGGGTTCTACATACCTTAATCTACTTTTCAACATATACCCAGTGGATGTTAAGGCATTTGTCATATCATGGCACAAGTTTCTGGATACCCTCCTCATAGAAGTCTATCCCCTGGGTTCCACATACCTTAATATACTTTTCAACATATTCCCTGTGGGTGTTAAGGCATTTGTCATACCATGACACAAGTTTCTGGATACCCTCCTCATAGAAGTCTACCCCCTTGGTTCTACATACCTTAATCTACTTTTCAACATATTCCCTGGGGATGTTAAGGCATTTGTCATATCATGGCACAAGTTTCTAGATACCCTTCTCATAGAAGTCTACCCCCTGGGTTCTGAAGACTACTTAATCTACTTTTCAACATATTCCCCATGGATGTTAAGGCATTTGTCATATCATGGCATAAGTTTCTGGATACCCTCCACATAGAAGTCTGCCGTCTGGTTTTTGAAGCACTGCTCCACTGTCGTCTTCAAGTCATTGTCAAATGAATATGTTTCCATAGCAGGGACTGCTGTTTTGATTGAGGTGTGATGTGAGAGACCCAAATCTAATCTCCCATCACTATAGAGCTTAAACATGGAGGAAATCATTGCCTTCCTGTGCGTACCACCCTGAAAATTCCAAAGCAGATCCCAGCTGCTCTGCTTTGTGCTCTTCCATCAACATCTTTGGCACCCATCGTGCACACACACTTTGTGGCACTGATGCTTTTCCATAATTATTTCTTGCAGTAACGATTTTGAAACTTTAGGGAAAAAGATAAGAAATTGTGAAGCGTCGGTTCTCCCTAATGTTTTTTTCATTTGGTCTGACATATCTCTCAATCAAAAATCTTATCAGAGACCAGACTTCACAGTAGGTGCGCCATTCTATTCACTTAAACTTTACTAATGCGCAGCATGAACCTTTAACATAAGTACAACCTCACAAAATGGCGTCATGGCATGGTTAATGGATCAGGTAACACAACTCTGTTCACGTGCAACTCTGAAATGAATACTTGCGCAGGAGTGATGCATGAACGGTACTTACTTTCTGGATGGCCATCATATTATGTTCAATATAGCAATAAAAGTTTATGATTCAGTGGCTGATATGTGCATAATGCATCAAACATACACATGCTTGTTGTCATGGAGGGTATATCGGGTGAGTCAAAAGTCACAGGACACCCTTGTATTTCAGAAACGAGAGGGAAATGAAATATCTGAATACCCTACCAAAGAATCAGTGAGGGGGCCCATCTTTTGGTCTTTTTTCAGAACATGGCAGCCATCTTGAAATCAGATCAAGGTCAAATTTTTCAAATAGTAAGGGGGTCATTATACATATCAAATCACTACGACCACTATGTGACTCCTTATTAAAATAAAATATATCAAATAAGACCAGAATTTTCTAAGAATTTGATTTCCGTAATCATATTTGACGTATGTACTGTGGTTCACAAGTTATCAACACAGAAAGTTGAAATAACAACTACTAAAGTACCCTGTGATGCACAGCTATTTGGTGTGTTCAATGTGCTGTTCCTATTGCTGAACATAGAGCTGAAGGCGCTTGATAAAGTTGTTAAGCATCCGCACGAGAATATGGGGAGAAGTGCAGTAACTGGTTTCCACGATGATGCGTTCCTGAAGGTGGCGTTTGCCTCAGCATACACCAGGTGTTTCAGATGACCCCACAGCTAAAAGTCGAGTGGTGCGAGATTGGGGGATCTAGGTGGCCATTCCACAGGACCATGCAGCCAATCCAGTGACTAGGGAATTGAACATCTAGCCACTGACGAACAGTTGCTCTGTAGTGTGGTGGAGCCCCTTTGTGTTGGAAATAACAGGGGAAACTGCCATCTTCATTCAGAAGGGAAGGGAACACTGTTTCCTGTAGCATTTCCACATAGCGCTGAACATTTAGGTTATAGTCGATGAAAATGGTTCCGATTACCCAGGTGCCCAATATTCCACACCACACCATAACCTTTACATAACCAACGACATTGGATGGTTCCGTCCAGTGAGGGAGTTCCTGCCATTCCAGTACCTATAGTTCTGACAGTTAGCCTGACCACTAACATACAAACTGGCCTATTACTGAACAAAATGCCCTGTGCAAGTGAGAGATCCTGTTGATGTTGGTCTAAAGCCCAGGTGCATCACATGTCTATCAAGGTCATCCTCTGATAGTTGCTGCTGCATCTGGATCTTGAACGGATGCTAGTGAGCGATGTAAAGAATCCATACAATGGCTGGCACCACATTCTGCTGCGAGACATCATTGTGGACTCTGCAAAGGCTGCCAAGACCATTGTTGAGGTTTTCTCGTCTGCAAAAGTTTTCGACCGACCACTATGTGACTCGTTGTCCACAGTTTCAGTTTCTTGAAATTTCTATATCAGGTACGAGACAGTGCTGTGTGAAATTGGTAGTCTTTCTGAGTGTCAGTTGTTGAATTCTGCGGCTATGAAATGGCAGCTGCGTACCCCAGACATTAGGATCCCCTCAAGCCTCTTCTTTTTCATCAATGCCATTTTCAATTACCTGCAACAAACAAGGGCAATTTCAACTTTCTGTTTTGATAACTTGTGAACCACAACACATATGTCAAATCTGATTATGGCAATCAATTTCTGAGAAATTCTGGTAGATGTTAAGGCATTTGTCATACCATGGCACAAGTTTCTGGATACCCTCCTCATAGAAGTCTACCCCCTGGGTTCTACATACCTTAATCTGACCCCTTAACATTTGAAAATTTAACCAGTTGATCTAATGCTGCGAATTTCAAGATGGCGGCCATGTCCCAGAAATAGGCTAAAAAATAGGCTCCTCACCAATTCTTTGCTGGGGTATTCAGATATTTCATTTTCAATATAGTTTCTGAAATACCAGGGTGTCCTGCAACTTTTGACTCATCCTGTATATTTGTAATACACTGCTGGACAATTGCTAAGGACGGATCATAAACGGCTGTATAGCGCATAAAAAAGTACGTGTGGTTGGATGCCAAGTGAAATAAAATAATGTCAGAATGCCAGGACATTACAAGAAAGACAATTTATTGTGCTCTGAAATCCAGAAGGCTTTGGAACATGTTCAAGGGACAAACAGGCCATTTTGTGCAGAATACGTAAACGTGAAAAAAATGCAATTACCGTCAGCAGGCGTTCCGGCGTAAGATGTAAATACGGGATATGGCCACCATGGAGGGCGATGCAAGATTCCACACGTCGTGTCATGCTTTGCACAACATTATCAAGCAGCTGTTGGGGTAATTTATCCCATTCCTCTGTCAGTGCATGGATGAGGGTGTCCTTGTTTATTGGAGGGCATTGGAGACCAACAAGACTCCTCCCCAAAGCATCCCACACATTTTCAATGGGATTCAGATCTGGAGAACGTGCTGGCCATACGAGGCGTTGAATATCTTCGCTCTCAAAACACTCCTGGACAGCGACTGTTCGATGACATGTTGTGTTGTCGTCCATGAAAATGAATCTATCACCGACAGCACCACGGAACATGCGAACATGAGGTAGCAGAACATCATTAATGTATCGTCGGCCAGTCATAGTCCCAGTTGGAAGCACATAGAGGGACGTACGGCCATTGATCATGATGCCAGCCCATACCATGACACTACATGTCGGATATCGGTCCCTTTCCTGTATGTTTGCTGGACAATATGCAGTACCACTATCACGCCAGATCAGTTGTCGTCGACAATAAGACGATAGACTGTATCTACTCTCATCTGAGAAGAGGACAGCAGACCAGTCATTATCAGTCCAATTGCGATGTTGATGGCACCATTGCAAACGGGCGGTACGGTGACGTCTGGACAATGGGATGCACACAACAGGACGGCGGGCGTATAGTCCTCCTTCATGCAAACGTATGGCGACAGTTTTTCGGGAGATCCGCTTGCCAGTAGCAGCCATAAACTGATTTGCTACCTCACTAGCTGTGCTGCGCCGGTGTCTTTTTGTTGATAGCACTATGTACCGATCTTCTGCAGGTGTTGTACTGTGAACACGACCTCCCCCGTGACGTTTGCTACACTCTCCATTTGTTTGAAATGACTTCCAAAGCCTTGAAACAACACTGTGGCTGACGTCGAACTCCCTGGCAACATCTGTTATTTTTCGCCTTTCTTCAATCTTGCCAATAATACGGCCACGCGTAAAATCATCTAGGTGATGTCGGGAAGACATACTGAAACTTGCAAGTTCGTCAATTGATTCTTTCCCTTTCAACGTTGTGTTTGAACAACAACAGTCAATACGCGTCAAATCCTTTATATCTCTTATCAGCGCTATGACGTCACAAACAAGTTCGGCAATCCAAAATTTGCATACGCACAATACGTCTTACTGTATCCCGCACTTATGCTAATTTCCACATTTTCCTGCCTTCCATTTTATGGTTGCTATTGCTGCTATTGTCATCCGTCCTTAGCAATTGTCCGGCAGTGTATAATTGGACAATTCTTTTCTGTTTATGGCCCCATTACAGAATTTTCAGCACAAACCCCTTGGGGTTTGTGCTAAAATTCTGTAACCACTTTTAGCGCTTCTGTAACCATTCTGTAACCCCTTTTGGCACAAACCCAAAGGGGTTTGCACACCTGTGGTAGGACATGAAATGTGATTTACCAAGGTTTTCATTTCTCACCTGACCAATGGAACTGTGAGATGTAACACATTTTCTTCCAAGGACTGGTGAATGTACCAAAAGGAATGCAGCCTCCAAATTAATTTTAAGATCAAGAATAAATCCCCATGAATATATCACATAAGTACATGTGACAAAAGAAAAATGCTCAGCTCAAAGAAACTATTCAAATAAAACAAAAATCATATCATTAATGCTATATGCAGCCACATAATTATTCTAGTGATTTAAGGTATGCCTTGATATATATCTCTGTGATCTTCTCTGTGATCTTCACAAGAAACATCATATATATATCTCTGTGATCTTCACAAGAAACATGATCAACCAATGAACACTGGAATCATAGCTTGGATTCATACATGCAGCTGCAGTAACTGATCATTGAAACACACACACACCATGTTCAATAATACTAATCTCAAATTCTAAACAAGCTGATGAAAAAAATTACTGAATGAGAATTTTTCAACTTCTCCTATATATATATATATATATATATATAAAGAGCAAATAGGTAAGAAAAAAATATATATATATATATATATTTATTTGAAAATTCAGTTTGTTCACTTGCTTCTTTATCATTCATATCAAACAATTATTTTCAAAAGATTTTTATAACTGAAATGCAAAATTATACCTGCACTGCTTTCTGAAGTTGAGTAATATTCAATTTAGGAAGATTCCTAGGGTCTGATTTTTTCAAAAATACAGTCTTTGTAATGCTTTTGAAAAAGCATTTTGCTACTGCTCCACAGTACTTCACAACAGGCCACCCAGAAATTGGGATTCATTAAGACTCTCGCCACATATATCATCCACTTTATGGCTTTGAATAAATTACCCTGATATAATAATATATTAGCACAGACAGCTAACAATCCCTGAAAAGATTTCATAAATAAGAGAATTAGAACATGCCAAATAAAACAAACTGAATTATCACTTGATCTATAGTTGTACAATAAGCAAAGCTATTTTCAGAAAATATAACTCATTTTTTCATGAATACAGGATTACTTATTTATGCTTTCTGCATCCAGCTTATGATTTCCCCTACTGCGAGGTGCAGAATATTTTTTTTATTTCACCCTAAAATTACCATTATTCTACACCTGGTACTGATGAATTCCAGAGATAAAAGCCTCAGTTGTTTGCCTCCTTAGCTTTCATTCTAACAGAATTGCTGTCATCAGGACCTCATCTGTGCATTTAAAGGACCAGACATAACTGCTGCATCTTGGCCCTTGCAAACTTTTTGAGATAGATCTGAAATTTTCTAGATGGCATTTAAAGGACCAGACATAACTGCTGCATCATGCCAGTTTGGTTGCCTGTCAGTTCACTGGTACATCCATTTGTCCTATGTTTTCAATTAATATCTTGGGAACAATTTGAGATAAAAACCTAAAAATTTCTAGGAATGCCTTCAAGGACCTGAGGTACATTGGTCATTTCATATGCAATGCACACAATTTTTTTTTATGCATAACAAAAATGTCTTAGGTGAAGTCTTTCTACAGTTCTTCTATGTAACCTCCCTGCTTCTGAATGATGGCATCCCAACATTTTGAAAGGTCCACAGGTCTACAATTTGAGTTAGGTCCCCTCTTTTGTTCAACTGTTGGACACACTGGCTAACTACTGCAAAAAGGTTCTTGAGGGTGAAAAATCTCTGCCCACACATGGGTTGTTTGAGCTTGAGAAACAAGTCAAACTAGTGGACTAATGTCTGGGCTATAGGGTGCATGAGGTAGCACTTCACACCTGTATTTCTCCAGTAAAGCTGTCACCATATTTCCCATGTGTGGTCTTGCATTGTAGAGCAAAATGAGAGGCCCATCTCTGAGCAAGTCAGGTCAGTTGCTGTGCATTTTTCTGCACAAGTTTTGCAGGAAGTCATGGTAACAGGCTGCTGTGACACTTGTTCCATATGGTACTCTATCTGTCATGATGACCCCAAGGTGATCATATGAAAATATAATTTTCTTGACTTTTGATTGTGTCCGTCAGATTTTTTTTGGATCATAGGGAGTACAGACTTCTCCTCTCACTCGACTGAAATTTCAACTCAGATTTGAAGTCCTTAAGTCATGTTTCATCGATAGCAACAATCCATAACAGAAAGGCATCATTTTCAGTGACAATCTCTGTTCCACCAATGTCGCATTGTCCACATGAGTCTATTTCTGTACACCAGTCAAGTCATAAGGCATCCATCTAGCCAAAAATTTTCTTTTCTGCAAATCATTCAACAAAGTACGGAATACTGACATTGCTGAAACTTCCGTAGGTTTTGCAACTTTTTCATATGTTGCCGACAGTCTTGTTCGATGCAATGTATGACAAGTTTTACACTTTGCTCATTCGTTGCCATTTTATATCGGCCTTCATGAAAACGAGTAGTCCAGTGGGAAACTGTACTCCAGTCTACTGTTTTATCACCACAAACCTCATGCAAAATACTGGGAATGTCTGTTGGATTTTTGCAACATAAAGTTTCTATCTTGATGTAGGACTGTTGATCTTCACACCTAACAGTACTTGAGGCATCTGCATGGGCCATTTCTAACTTTTGTCAATCCACAATAAAAAGCACTGCAGGAGTAATGAGGACACATGTCACTTCCTCAAGTCCCACACTACAACTGACACAAACATCGTTAAGATTGCATCATCAACTCCACATCATTACCACATCACACATTTCATATGAAATGACCCCCATAACTCTCACCCATGTATAATACTTTGTCCATTTGACCATATGTCTGTCTGTCTATCCATGTACTTTGATATATATCTGGGGAGTCATTTCAGATGGAGGCTGAAATGTTCATAAAGAAGTGTAATAATCAAATGAGCTTTCTTCACAGTACAAAACAGTTTCTTCTTTTTTCTAATTTTGTCCAACACTTTATAACACAGACCTTCAACTTTAGTGTAGGGCATGTGTTATGAAGTTGGTTTCATGGCACAGGTACCATCTGTTAAATGAAAACTTCCAGTGTATGACTGTCTATTCAACTTTACAAATAGGTCTTTTGCAAAGATTAATTATGAACAATGCTTTTTACGTCATGGCTTCATTCGATTATAAATTCATTTTTGAACTGCATAGCAAGAGTGTGGCCTAGAAGAATAGTAGAGTGGAAAATGCACAAAAATCAGCTAAAAAGCACATATGACTTTGATTTATCAACAGCATGTTAAGAAATGTAGTAAAATAAAACAAAATCTTCATTAAGGGGAAATTCCTTACACTTTGACAATCCAAATATACTTTCACACAAAATATTTGGTACGGCCAGTGTCCTTTTTACCCAACACATAGACCAATGCCATGAAAACAACTTTATGTGCTATTTGCCAATGATGGTTGCCAAAAAATCGTAGTGGTTAGGTACCGATTTTCAAATTTGATTTTGACAAATTTAAAAAGCAAAAAGTGCATGCTTTCATGACTGATATGGTATTATTAAGACCACAAATAACTGGAAAATATAGGTTTCATGAAGAAACTCAGGTAAATTATATGAAGCCCTTAATGGGAATTAGTACTGATTTTTTAAAATAATGAAATTATGTAGATATTTTCTTTGTGAATTAATGATGTAGTGCATAAATACTGAATATGTATGTAAATTGTTAATAGTGTAATATAGACACCCCAGTGGTCTAAATACTGGCTTCTGACTATTTATCCAAGAAGGTACTGGGTTCAAATCCTGGTGAGGCATGGATGTTGTGTTTGCCTTATAGCACTGGCTCTCTCTCCCTTTCCTGGAGCCAGTGGCCCTAAATCAGGGATGGGAGACTGCTTATAGCAAATCGAGTTGCTTATGGTGGTTGTTAAACCCAAAAACAAACAAAAAATTGTGTAACAATGAGTTACGTTTATTAATCCATAAGTGGTGTCATTCATATTTAGTACGTTAAGAGCTTTGTGCGTATTTAGTACCTAAATAGCATCATGCGGTCTAGGAGATAACTATCTGTACTACACCCTAGGTAAAGACTTGTTGGATAAAGAACAATATTAATTACTGTTTTGCACTTTAACCTGAATCACATATAATGTTTTAAATTCCCTTAAAAAATAATAAAATATGTACACTTCTAAGACTGTGCATATCTGCTGTTCATGAAATATTCTTAATAAAAACTAAGTGTTAGATCCCTCCAGTGAGAATTTCTAGAAAACTGCAAACATTCAACTGACAACATGTTCAGCTTTTGCAATATTAAAGTCATATTGGTCTATTGCAAGAAGAATACAAATAGGCAGTTATGCCTTTCTTTTTTTTTTTTTTTTTCTTTTTTTTTTATTGGAGGTTTAACGACCACCGTGAGCAACTCAATGGGCTATAAGCAGTCGCCCGTCCCTAATTTAGGGTCACTGGTTCCAGGGAAGGGAGAGAGCCAGTGCCGTAAGACAAACACAACATCCATGCCTGACCGGGATTCGAACCCGGACCCCTTACGGACGAATGATCAGAGGCCAGCGCCTTAGACCACTGCGCCACCGGGGCGGCTATGCCTTTCTTTGCCTCTGGACATAGAATGCATGTTTGTTTTATTTTCTCTTGCTAACTTTTCATCCTTTTTCTTCACTTTCTAATCGGCTATTATTTCCTGATTCCAAGGATGCGTTTCATGGACAACATAATTCCCTTGAAAGTCTTATGTTATCCAATCTCTCTTTTAGATATGGATCTGTAAGATCCTTAGCTAGAGATTTTAGTAAATCCAACCGTCCTGTACTCATATCTAATATTAAAAAAAATACAGCCATTAGCCAACATCTGGTGCAAAGACTAGAGCTATAAATATTGCATTTTTCATCTAATGAATCCATTTCTCCCTTTGTGCAGTTATAAAAATTAATTATTTCCGGTGTCCCAGTCTTTTCATTGACTTCTTCTGAGTGATGAATTGAGGGCACAAGAATAACAGCTTTTTTTTGTTTTTTAGGAATGTAAGAAACAATCACAGAGTAACCTAACAACGATCTGAAATGCCAGACGATTTTTCCCAACCCCAACCACTAAAACTTGAAAAAAAGCCAAAATTTTTTCTATGCGTCAGTGACATCGTACCCTTTATTGGACAGCATGACACAACTTACGGGTCAGATTTGAATGAAAAATTTTTGTGATATGTAAGTTGCATCATGCGGTCCATGAGACCGCTGCATCAAAAACATATATACTACCAATGGTGATCCCGACAAAGCATGCCTTCAGATTGCTTAATTAATAAGATATGGGAAAATACTACAAGGTACAAGTTATTAGGTCTATTGCATATGTGAATAAAACATACATTAAGAACTGCTGTAGTCCGTGGGACCACATGACGCCACTTATGAGTTAAGTATTCTTATCCCTTTAACATAAATATACACTATTGACAAAAGTCACCGAACACCTAGAAGAGAAACACAACATAGCATTTACTGACATACATTAGTATGGTGTCGGTCTACCTTTGGCCTCAATGCAGCACTGATCCTTCGAGACATTCTTTCGACAAGGTTTTGGAACACAGTGAAAGGTATGTGCTTCCATTCAGAACATAATGATGCTGCTAACTGTTGCATAGTAATAGTCCTTGGTTCCAAACTTCTTATGTGGCGATCTAATTCATCCCATAGGTGCTCTATGGGATTAAAATCAGGGCTCTGTGCTAGCCAGTCTACACACAATATGGAATTATCGCCAAACCACGCCGTAACAGTCCTTGCTTAATGGCATGGTGCATTATCCTGCTGGCACCAACAAGGCTCATTTCCATAGTATTGCCACAGAGTTGGTAGGGCATAATTGTCCAGAATATCAAGGTAGACGTGATGGCTAACAGGTTTGTCCATGATAACCAATGGGCTGGGACCATACCATGAAAAAAAAACCCTTACGAATACACTACCAACTTTAAACTTGACCATAGGAACAGTACACTATGGTAAATAGTGTTTCCCCGGCTACCGCCATACCCACACACGGAGATCAGACTGACGGATCGAGTGTCTGGATTCATCAGTCCATAGGACCTGTTTTCATTGATTTATGGTCCACAATAAATGTTCTTTACTCACTGATTTATGGTCCACAATAAAAGTTATTTACACCATGCTAAACGACAAGTAGCATTCCGAGTGGAGCTGAAAGGCTTATGAGCAACCACACAATCATAGTAACCCATGCAATGAAGTTCTCTGCAAATGGTACGTGTACATACTGAAGTTCCAGCATTTTTACTCACCTGTACACTGAGGTCTTGTGCAGTACTCCGTCGATTAGCTGTAAAGACTCTCCTGAGAGATTTTCTTTTGGTCTGCTGGTACGATTTGCTGCTACAGGCACACCATGCGTCTTCTACTTATTCAGTACATTTAAAACAGTTGACTTGGGTATGTTTAAACGCCTCTTGGTTTCTCTTATAGACAACCCACTAATATAACACCCAACAATCCTTCCTTTCTCAGTCAGTTCTCTCCCGCCACAATATTTTCACTCAACCTCACAGTGCAACATGATCGCGGTCAGCTGCAGGCTTGTTTTTATACTGTTTGCAGCTGTACAGCACAACTTAACAATGCAGTAGATCCGTTCATTTGTTTTTGTCAATATGTTGTATATCTGTATGAGTGTTTGTGATAAAAGTAGTGAGTAAAGGCAAAAGGAACATGTGATCACAGTAATGGATATATCAAGCAACTGTTTGCACATGCAATATTCTACGGTCCCTTGGATCTCATTATAACAGAGTTTCACTGTAGTAAGAAAGACAAAGAACTAAAAAATATAACATTCACAACAGCCATTCTTGTTACATTCACTGTGGGACAAAGGTCTCCCAAAGTTTCTATGTGTTTTTAGGGCTTTCTTCCCCCTTATTGCATGTTGATTGGTTAATTGATGGTAGGTGTTTTGTGATGCACTGAGCAGTTAAAACTGTAAACTCACATGAAAAGAAAATACGGCAGAAATTTTCTAAAATGTTCCATGTTATCCAATTTTATCTGCATATTTCTTTTGTGTAGTTTCTGCGTGTGATATAAAACTTTTTCTGTTGTACAAGGGAAGTTTGTAAGAAATATCTGGAATCTACACAAGATTATTTTTGCAAGCTATTTGTGTTTATAGTCTCTTGTTACTTCCTGAATGCGGACGGCATATATTTGGAATGATCAGTGTTATTCACATTTCTGTCTCATTTCTTTTATTTCATAACGTACATTTTTTATTTTTTTTATTTTTTTTAATTGGAGGTTTAACGACCACCGTGAGCAACTCAATGGGCTATAAGCAGTCGCCCGTCCCTAATTTAGGGTCACTGGTTCCAGGGAAGGGAGAGAGCCAGTGCTGTAAGACAAACACAACATCCATGCCTGACCGGGATTCGAACCCGGACCCCTTACGGACGAATGCTCAGAGGCCAGCGCCTTAGACCACTGCGCCACCGGGGCGGCTCATAACGTACAACCACATAATGCTTATTTTAATGGTCAGACACCTTGAAGAGTAAGTTTTTTACGTGAAGAACTTCCCTAAATAAATAATATTAAAAAACGAACATTGTGACAGAACTACACCATGACTTTGAACTACGATAAAGGTGATTGAAAAATAATTTACATAACAAAAAGCATTTTACTGCATGCATTTCAAAACTTTTCAAAAAATCCTTGTTTCTTTCCCCTAAACAATTTAGAATTTTGTTAACAGTGCGAAGAATCACATGAGGAAAAAGAAAAAAATATATCGCAATTATAGTGATCGCATGATATTATTATGAAAAGTTGCGTTTCCTTACGTAGGCTACACCAATTAGTTCCATACGGATTTGTTTTCCTGTCTGCTTACTTTGACAGTCACAACTTGTTGATTCATAATTTTTCACTACGGTGGCTATTTCTAGTAACTAAACAAGATGCATCATCTAAATTTTCTGCTTGTAAAAGCATTTCGCAATTATTTATTTATTTATTTATTTTTTGCGGTAGTTTGAAAATGTATCCTAACTATTCTGTGGCAATTTATGGAGACCAAAAAATGCCCTATATTCAATCTAACATTCTCCATGAGGTTAAATATTCACTTCAAATGTCAAAAAATGAGACTTTCGTGTTTTACAACTTCCTGAATAGCTACTACGGCCATAAGAGAGCTTCATAAGCTGTTGCAATTTCGTATTTTGCGCCAATAATAAAAAACTTTCATGATCGGAAAGTCAACGATTGTACCCTTACGCCTGATGGTTTATCTTACCATAACTCCATTGTATCACAGTATTTTTGGATGTGTTGCTCCTTCTGAAACAGCTGTTCTGTAACATGTTTTGAATATGCATTCTTTTTGGGAAAAAAATCTGAAGAAAAATATGCCTCCTGATTACCTTTGATATCAATACAATTTCTACTCTAGAGAAAGAAATTTTTCATTTCGACACTAAAGAGGAATTGAGATCACCTAGATTAATTTTAACGTTCATATACATAGTTCCACTGTACAGTAAGAATTGTATCATATTCTTTTGACCATTCGTCCCAAATTGGCATGGGTGATCTGCGTGTTCCATGACTCTGGCTATCTTCCTTCCCTGGCCTCAAAGTTGTTCATGATAGTCGTTTAAACTCCGAAACAAACAAACAAAAAAATCCATGATTCTCCGGTACATCAAATTTCGAATGGCTCAAGATTCTTCATGTTAGCTTCTTTGAAACTGATACGCCACCCCGGTGGCGCAGTGGTCTAAGCGCTGGCTTATGGGCATTCGTCCGAAAGGTGCACGGGTTCGAATCCTGGTGAGGCGTTGATGTTGTGTTTGTCTTTCGGCACTTCTCTCCCTTCCCTGGAACCAGTGGCCTTAAATTAGGAATGGGCAACTGCTTATAGCCCATTGATATGCTCACGGTGGTCGTTAAACCTCCAATAAAAAAAATGATACTTCACAAACGCATTAGTAATATAATGCACGATCCTCAGTTTTGATTTTATGAGGAGGCTCATAGTCGCTCGTAGTCCTTTCGTTTCCATGGTTTCCATACTCTGCATAGTTGGTGGAAATAGCCAAATATATTTATTTATGTACTGAATGTATTTATTTGTGTTGTAGCGAACAAGACTTAGATCCTTGGGATTATATGTTGTGAATTGTCGTTTTGTACCGTATCAGTTAATTTCAAATGGAAGATGATATGTTTAATGAGTTCCCATCTGAAGATGGTAGTGTAGAATTGGGGCACAATGTTGTTGTGCAGTCAGGGAGTAATGATTGTGACAGTAGTAATTCGCCGTATTATAATAGTTCTTGCATATCGGGAATGAAAGGGAAACACGATAATAGATTAGACAGCGAGTTATACCGTATAAAGTGTGCGAAAATTAAAAAGTCTATAAAAGGGCTAGTTTTTGTAAGTATTTTTAATGTTTAATTCCTAACATTACTGTGGTTCCCTTTTGTTGCTTTAATCTTAGGGATAAAAAAAAAAATTCATGCCGATATTTTTAGATGAAAAGCTAGAAAAGATTCCCTCCGAAGTACAGCTGGATAAGTAAGGTCTATCTTTTACCAAAATTCGATTTGAGTTCTAAAAAAATATAACTATTGAGCTCAGAAAAAGAGCAAACACATCAAAAACTTAAATACTGTGAGCAGCTAAACACAACTTAAAAATTAATTTAATCTGGTATAATTTCTATCTGTACCACAGATTCAAGGAACACCAAATTTCAAAAGCATTATAAAGGTGAGTAGTTCAGCACTTGAGCTGCTGCTGAACCATAAATGAGGCAGTATGTATGAAAGGGAAAGTCAAGGAATGACCTCTTGTAAGAGCCGCATTAACCTTTACTTCCTGATTTCAGTTTTGTCTCTCAGCTTGGGGACCATTTCAAAAGCCAAAGTAAAGGACAAAATGAGCGTTGTGTTTATAATTGAACAATTTCCAGCAAAATATTAGTCTAGCCTTCCGATTAACATCAAGTCAAGTAGTTCTGTACTTCTCATGCACAGTTTTGTTGTAATTGGAAAGCTGATAAGTAGCAACTGTATAAAGAAAAAATATTGAATAGAAATGAAATGTTGAATAACAAGTAATGTAATTATGTATTGCTAATTTCTGTGCCCCCTTAACTGAAGTACTTGATGCACTGATAATTTCCATACATTTTGTGAAAATTTTTGTTTGGCGCAGTGGTTTAAGCGATGGCTTACTGACCATTCGTCTGTGATGGGTCCAAGTTCAAATCCCAGTGAGGCATGGATGTTGTGTTTCTCTTACAGCACTGGCTCTCTCTCTTCCCTGGAAAGAATGACCCTAAATTAGGGATGGGCAACTGGTTATAGCCCACTAAGTTGCCCACAGTGGTCGTTAAATCCCAAATCAGGAAAAAAAAAAATTGTTTAAATTGAAACCCCAGTAAGTAGCAGTTTTGTAAAGGAAAAGAACATTTGTTTCATGGAAATGAAATATTAAAAAATAAATAACATAATTATTTAGATGAAACAGTTCAGAAAAACTTTGTTTTATTTAAATGATAATTACAAGCTGCTTGATGTGCTGATAATGGTATCATCTCACGGCAGTAACCCATTAGTGGAACTACTTGAAGCACTGATAATAATCAAAAGACTATCCCAATATTAATTATAACGTAGGCCCTTGAGATTAACAAAAGTGAAAGAAATCCTTTGAAATCTTGATCACATATCATCTTTCTACGTGTTTTGTTTCTTGTAGATATCTTGTTTTAAAACAGTGGCTTTTCTGTTCCACCTTGCTTCATTTACTGTGCTTTATTTAATTTACATAGAATTATATGGTGATCAAAATTGGGTGTACTGATAAAGCAGTTAGAATGTATGACAACTATATTGTAGTTGGACACTTGGAGAGATGACATGGTTGTTTACAAGTCACCCTTAATTCATTCATGAACATAGTTTCCTTTATTTCGTCATGTTCGATGTACCAGAGTCAGTCACAAGTTTTTCCTATTTGCAGCCAAAACATAACACAGGAAAGCCATACACATTCGCATCTCATTCTGCAAAGTAGAGGCCGTTGTTTTATATTGTCCTATGCTGCGAACATTCCACCAAAGATACTATCCCATGGCGGTCCCACTGAGCAGGTTTTGAGGACAGAAACTCTCTGATGCCAGATTCTATATCCATTGCTGAAGTGAAGTACCATCCTTGTAGGAAATGGAGCATGATGTGAAACAGGTTTAGTCGGATGGGCCAAGGTCTGGACTGTGTTAACGGTGGGATAGTACCACATTTCATCACCCGTGGTGATACAACGCAAAAACCTATTGAGTTCGTAGTGCACAGGCCACCTCACAATTCCATCAAATGCACAGCATGACTCTCCTCTTGAGCTGCCCTCTTTTTACCATTGGCTGTGCTTCCTGGTGCAGTCTCAGCCAATGGTAGAATAATGTCAGAATATCCCCATTTCATTGCCTGTGACAATACAACACCAAAGCCTATTGACTTTCCAGTGTACAAGACCTTCACAATTCCACCAAATGCACAGCACAGCATAACTCTCCTCTCAAACTGTCCCCTTTGTACCACTGGCTGTGTTTCTCGGTGTGGCCTCAGCCACTGGTCCCCAATGGTAGGATACCTGTCAAGTTCCTTGAGTACAAGACACTCACAATTCCACCATATGTACAGCATGACTATCATGTCGAACCACCCTCTTTGCACTACTGTCTGTGCTTCCTGTCATGGCTTCAACCACTGATTCCCAGTGACAGGATAATGTAAAAATATCCACTTTTCATCACCTGTGATGATATGATTCCGAAACCTATTAAATTCCTAGTGTACAGCACCTTCACAATTCCACCAAATTCACAGCATAACTTTCTTCTCAAACCACACTCTTTGCACCACTGGCTGTGCTTCCTGTCATGGCCTTAACTACTGGTTCCCAGTGGTTGGAAAACATAGAAATATCCACTTTTCATCACCTGTGATGATATGATGGCAAAATATATGGTCCTGTAGACAGCAATCTGTAACAGAGAGCAACAAGTTGCTCCACATGCTGGGGTGTCAGTTCATGGAAAAACATTTAGTGTTGTCTAGAGATTAAACCAAGCTTTGGCAGATGACAAACAATGATATATTGACAAGACACCCACCTCAGCTGCCAGTTGTCATGTGCTATGACAGCATTGACCAGGCCGTCCGGTTGGTGGTCATTGAATGACCTGCCCTCGGCTTGTCTTCAAGACTGATGTCTCCAGCATTGAATCACCTGGACCATTTTTGTGTTGTGCTGCCATCCACTGTTTCTTCAGCTGCACAGATATCTTTCACTGCTACTGCTGTGTTTCACCCTTTTCTTCAATAATGATGTAGCAGCACCCGAGTGCCACATTTATCAGTCTCCATCTTTTGCTCACCTGGTAACACAATGTGGTTCCATACCAAATGCACATTGTTGGCCTCGTCTTCCACATCATCATGGTAATCGGTTGATGCTGACGCACATTTCACACAGGAATAAAGGCCCAACATTATGTGTAGCTCGAAATGGGATAGACTTTTGTTTCACCCTGGTATTTAATAGATTTTATGGAATATGAATAACAAATACACTCAGTGAACAAAACTTTAGAGATACCTACCTAATAGCGTGTTGGTCTTCCTATAGCATGAGTAGCAGCCTGTACACGCTGAGGAATCAACTCCACCAGGTGCCATAGGGATTCTGAAGGTAATGCCAGCCATGCCTGTTGCAGTATTGTCCATAACTGCGCCCGAGAGTCAGTCCAGAATCTGATGATCCGCTCCATGGCATCTCATGGCTGCCACATTGTTTAAATCTGGGGATCTTCGGTGCCACTGAATGGTTCCAAACTCAGATCAATGTTCCTTGTGCCATGCCTGGGTAGTTGTGGGACCAGTAGCACATTTTCCTGCTGAAGCAGACCATCAGCTGTCTGATGCATAGCCATGAAAGTGTGTAGGTGATCAGCCAGCACATGCTGATAGTGTGCAGTGGTTAAAACTCCTCTCCATACACACTATGGGACTTAATGCGTTCCATGAGAATGCTCCCCAAATCATCACAGAGCCACCACCACCTTGAACAGGGTTCCCAGTCAACCTGGAATTCTCAGGGAATCCGAAAAGTCATGATGTATTTTGGCACCCGATGGCGGTTGGGCGGTTTTGGAAGTACTAAAGTCATGCACAGCTCTGTTATCGCTATGGCATTCAACAGGTGCCAGTTCTAGCTGCAGTCTAAAAGGAATAGTGAGCAATTTGGTTGATTTGCGGAGATTTGACATCAAGTTGAAGATGAAAGACCAAACTGTGCATTTTCGCCATATTCTACTGTTTTACTTCTGTAAAGGGAAAAATGCGCGTCAAGCTTGTGAAAAGTTGCTTAAAGTGTATGGTGATAATGCTCTACAAGAACAGTGCCAGCGGTGGTTCACAAAATTCCGTTCTGGTGATTTTGACCTCAACGATGCTCCTCGGTCTTGGAGGCCAGCCAAGGTTGATGACGACCAAATCAAGGTATTGATTGAGTCAAACCCACGTTACACAACACGAGAGATTGCAGACACATTGCACATCCATCATTCAAGCGTTCACGACCACCTGAAGAAGCTGGGATACATAAGCAAGCTCGATGTGTGGGTTCCTCGTGAACTCAAAGAAGCTCAATTGACGGCGCGTATAAACATCTGCGATATGCTCATTAAATGTGAGGAAAATAATCCTTTTTTAAAGCGACTGATAACTGGTGACGAAAAGTCGATTGTGTACAACAATGTGCTGTGCAAACAGTCCTGGTCCCAATGTGCTGCTTCGCCTCAAACAACATCCAAAGCAGACATTCATCAGCGGAAGGTTCTGGTCTCAGTGTGGTGGGATTTTAAAGGTGTCGTGTTTTTCGAGCTCCTACCACAGAACCAAACAATCAATTCGAATGTGTACTGTCTCTAATTGGACAGTTTGAACGAATCCATCATCCAGAAACGTCCGGAGCTCGTTGATCGTAAAGGTGTTGTGTTCCATCACGACAACGTGAGACTACATACAAGTTTGATCACCCTCCAAAAATTATTGGAGCTTGGGTGGGATGTGTTGCTACAACCAGCATACTCGCCTGACCTTGTGCCGTCAGACTTTCTCTTGTTTTGCTCTCTTCAACAGTCCTTGCATGGTATAATGTTCAATTCAGATGAGGCTGTAAATCAGCACCTTGTACAGTTTTTCGCCAGAAAAGACAGGCCCTTCTGTGAACGAGGCATTCTGCAGCTCACTAAAAGATGGCAAAAGGTCATCGAACATAATGGACATTATATCATTGATTGATGATCTTTGTTCTTTCTATCAATAAATGACCTTTGCGAAACATGGCTAAAATACATCATGACTTTTCCGACAACCCAATAGAAATCAATGGATACTTTATTTTGCCAAAAAAACTTATTTTTTCAAGATTTCAAAATTTTGCTTGCAATTACTGCCTGCCTAGAATTTGGTAGATCTTACTTTCAGTTATATTAAGTATTTCCTTTATTCTCTAAAAAAAGATGCAAAATTGAATTTTTAAAATTGCCAGTTATTAAGCTTTTGTTCAATTTCTGCAGGCAGTTGTTATAACATGGAACAATTAGGCGCAATGGCTCCTGCTTGAAGAAACACTTCACAAGAGAACCAACTAAATGATGGATCAAAGTCCTTTGTCTGTTGGTTCTCTTGAAACATGTTTCTTTGAACAGAGTCATTCCATCATTGTGTTATAGAAAAACTGACACTATTCAACTGACAGATTTTTTCTTACATATGAACTGTTTCTATAGGAATGTATTTACAAATTCTGTGTGGGTAGTATTCACCAAAGTTCATGGAACTTTGGTAAATACTACCCACACGGTACCGAAAATAATTTGCACAGTTAGTTATTATTAATGAAAAGCAGGTAATTTTATAAAGACTAATTACATAAAGAATTTACAAGTGTGTGCTTTGGTGAGAAAAACGAATGGAATTGAATGATATGTAACAATTCTTTGCAACATGCCACTTTGGAAAACTTTAAAAACCACCTGGAGAACCTGGAAAAGTCAGGGAATTTTTTTATATTTGTTGAGTGGGAACCCTGTTGAACAGAGCTGACCTAGCTTGATGGGGGCCATGGCCTCATGCTATCAATGCCACCCCCTCACCCTCCCATCAGGTCTGTACAACTGAAAATGGAATTCACAGGATGTGGTGGCACTCTGCAGGGATCCACTTATGATGTTCCCAGCACCAGGCAAGGCATAATGTCCAATGACAAGCAGTCAACATTGCCACATGAGTAGGATGTCGGCTCCTGTAACCCAGGATATACAATGTGTGCCATACTGTTTTCTTGCTGACGCTGCCTCCAACATTTAACCTGTATATGATTTGTGCCGTCATTGCCAGTCAGTTGGTCTGTATGACCCCCGAATAGTCTATGTCAACCCCAGTTATCAGTGGCATGTGGTCAGCTACTTATTGCTCTCTGGGTACTGGTACGTCCGTTGATGGTATTCTGCAGTACACCCGATGTTCTCTCTAGATCCTTTTTACTGGGTGGCCTGCCCACTTAATTTTGTTTGCCACCTGGCTATATTTCCTTTAATGAATGTTTTCACAATGCACATAATAGTAAGAATGGAAAACTTATTTTCACATACACCACAGTGTTTGAATTACTCAGTGTCCACTGGCCATTATCCAGTAAAACTTCTATTGGACCACTGAACTATTGATTGTACTGTTGTTGTTGTTTTTTTCCCTCATAATTTGTCATAAGTTAAAAACTAAATTTCTATTTCTTTTACCTTGCTATATGGTTTTCTTTTTTGTTTAGGCTGCAAACTAAAGATAGGTTTAAAAACAAATATTGGAGATAGTTGCATTTCTGAAATCATACGTTATTCTCTACATGTATTTTCTACATGTATTTTCTACAAGTTATCATAGAACGTCAGCAAATTCAAATAGCTGTGTGCGATATCAGCTGATTGCAGTGCCATCCAACAGCTTTCCAGGCAACCGTAGCTGCTCACAGCTGTAGTGACCGAAGGGACGAAAGTTAACGATAAAAGCAATGTCGTTTGAGAAGCAATATTTGAGGCACTGCCTCCTGTTCGCATTTCAGCTGGAAAATAGTGCCACGGAAGCCCGGCAAATGATCTGTGCTACTTTGGGTGAGACTGCTGTGTCCTACAGTACGTGTAAGAAGTGGTTCCAGTGGTTTAAGCAGGGAAATTTCGATCTCTGTGATGCAGAACGTCCGGGACAGCCACAGAAAGTTGACGACTCGGATCCCTGTCGCACACAGTCAGAGCTCGCCCAGAAACTCAGAGTAACATGGCAAGCCATTGCAAAGTGCCTTCACAAGCTTGGATGGATTCACAAGAAGGGCCTTTAGATGCCTCACCAACTCACAGCTTCGAACAAGTCTAGGCGCTACGGTGTTGCTGTCTCCTTGCTCTCCAGACTCAAGAAGAAGGATTTCCTCCACAAGATTTTGACCTGTGATGAGAAGTGGATCCTCTACGATGATCCTAAGTGGCGCAAATCATGGGTTTATCCAGGTCAGCCTACCACCAGTACCGCCAAACCGAATATCCATGCCAGGAAGTTGTTGCTGTGCGTATGGTGGGATTAGCGCTGAGCTGTACACTATGAGTTGCTCAAACCTGGTGAAACGGTCAATGCTGAACGTTATTGTCAGCAACTCATTCGTGTGAGCGATGCAATGGAGGCGAAAAGGCCATACACCATCAACAAGGGCAGAAGGTCGGTCCAGTTGCTTCAGGATAACGCGCGTCCTCACACTGCAAAAAACAACTTTAAACACGTTCATCGACCTGGAATGGGAGATTTTGTCCCACCCGGCATATTCTCCAGACTTCTTCCTGTCGGATTATCACCTCTTTCGCTCCCTGCAACATCACCTGTGTGATACGCACTTTATTTCTGTCGAGGAGGTCCACACAAGTATTGATGACTTTATGAACTAAAAACAGCCCTCTTTTATCCGCAGTGGCATTCGGCAGCTTCCTGACCAATGGCTCAAATGTATTCAATACAACGGGGATTATTTCCTTGATTAGATACTTATTCGATTTGCTATAATTTTCTGTCAAAGTGTCATGCCCGTGGCCGAGAATTAAGTTGCACACCTAATATTGTAAATGTCTTCAAATGCTTTTTATTATTTTTTTACATTCCAGTGGGCATTAAGGTGGACTAGTGGTTTGCAAATTCTAGTGGTTGGCTGGACCAGTAGATTTATTTCTAATTCTAACACTGCACCATCAGTGTTGATGAAAACTGGCTGAAATCTGTGTCACTGTTACAGTGATGCAGTGGTCTAAGTGCTGGCTTCTGACCATTCCTCCTAGATGGGTCCAGGTTCGAATCCCGGTGAGGCATGGATGTTGTGTTTATCTTACAGCACTGGTTCTCTCCCTTCTCTAGAACCAGTGGCCCAAAATTAGGAAGAAGCGACTGTTTATAGCCTATTGAGTGGCTCACAGTGGTCGTTAAACCTTCAATCTATAAAAGGAAAAAGAAGTAATCTAGGTGTCAAATATGATTTGTTACTAAATACTCATTTTTAAATCATTTTTGTACAATTTTCTAACTTTGTTTATCATGTTATGTTACATTAATGTCTACCACACCATTAAAGATGTTTTGTTAAGTATAATAATGTTAAGGAAAACATTTTTTTTTTTAATTTGGGGAAGGTGTTAAAAGTACCACCTAGTTAAAATTTCTTGCCACTTGGCTGTTAAAAAAACAACAACAAAAAAAACCTGGGTAGAACGCTAGGTACACCTGTGATATGGTTGCGTTCACAAACCCCTGTGGTTCTGGTAAATGTGTAGATTAGTGTCCTAAATTACCTCGTCAGAAAAATGTAAGTAGCTCAAAATAGTGCGACGTGTAGATTTTAGAGTATGGAAATTAATGGCAAATGGTGCAGAAATTTCATATTTTAAATATGTTTTAAAGATTTTTATCATAATATTGAACTGTGAGTCCGACGCTGTGAAAAGAAGCTGCGGTAGGACTAACGCATTGCTCCGGCGAAGATGTGAAGGTTTGTTGCTTTGCTGAAATGACGGGCAGAAGAGTGCAAGAGAAAGTGGTTATGTTGTTGGCAGGAGAGTGATAAATGTTGTAGTGATACGCTACAGAAAATAGGTCCACATCATCCACCCTTTATTTTGTTGTATCCTGTACATTGTTGGCAGGAAAAACCGGATGAAACCTCTTTGATTTGCAAAAGATATATATCAGTAAGATAGAAACTGACCTGTGAACAAGCTATTAACATGAGAACCAAAAGTGTAGTAACACAGTAAATCAGCTACAAATGGAAGCTGTTCAAACTAAAAACGAAAGTTATATAGTTCCCCAGTTTTCTGTACAACATAGAAAAGCATATTAGTACTTTATATTTTGATATGTGAAAGAATGAAAAATGTATCAACATCTACTTTAAAAACAATGACAAAACATGAATGAACTATATTCTCTAGCGTATGAGTACAACATGGTTCACTTTCCTAGCAAGAAGGTACACGCTTGGCCTTGTAGTTGTCCACGCGTGGGTTACATGCGGCAGCGAATCTCCCTTTCAACGAAGCAAAGCTTCGCATTATCACTGTAGGCCTACTGCAGCATCTCTTCACAGCATCGGACTCACAAGTCAATATTATGATAAAAATCTTTAAAACACATTTAAAATATGAAATTTCTGCACCCTTTGCCATTAATGTCCATACTCTAAAACCTGTGCATTGTACTTTTTCCAGGTACTGACATTTTTCCGACAAAATAATTTAGGACACTAATCTACACATTTACCATGGTTCTTACCACTTGTGCGATAGAATGGTCCATTTGTCCTGTGGTGGCAATGTGTCCACGATCAAAGTCGCTCAGATCACCATGTTTACCCATGTTTGCAGATTGCTATACAGTAATGCCCATGTCAACTGTCCATCACCCCTATCTCTAATGTTTTGTCTACTGAGTGTATGTGCAGCAAAGAAATTTCAAGAAATGACCTACTTTTTTTCACTTGTGAAGTTGACATTGTATTGCAGTAGAAGAGTAGTTTGTTTCTTTACGAGTTTATTTGATTTTATCACAATTACTGTGTATGTATTATTCAAATTTAAAATTATCTGCATATTGCGTTTTACAAATTGTACCATATCACTGAATTTACTGAGTTTTATCAGAACAGCTAATCACTAGTTTTATCAGAACAAATTTTCATGTGCTACTCATTTCTTTTGTCCATTTCCTCATTTTCCATGCTAGCTCAAAAGTGATATCATGTACGTGACTGACAGAAGGAAATGAACAAAAAAGAGGACTATCCTCTGGAAAAAAAAAAAATGTCTGCTCACCTGCTCAAAGAAAGACCTGAGCAATTTCTGGAGGGTTGAGCCAGTATGTAAATACTACTTGTATGTCATTCTCGGAATGTGGAAGTGTGTAGAGTATTGCAGAACAATTTTTATAGACTATTTTTGCCATTCTTATAAAAACACATGAAAAAAGATGAGAGATAGTACAATTTTTTTATTAATTTCTTGCCAAAAGAAATATGAAAATTGCAGAACGCATATAGTGTATGAAATCCGTTTATTTTTGTGTTGTAGTCAGCACAAATATTCGCCAAGCTTTCGCACTCCACTGGGAGGCTTTTTCAAGGCAATGATAGACACAAAAATTCATACGCTGTATGCGTTTCATAATTATTCAACTCTGGTGTATTTAAAAATAAAGTTGAAAATTGCAGAATGTCATATTAGCTTTTGCACGAGTAATGAATGATGCAAACGCTTATTTAGCCAGCTATAGTTATCAGCAAAAGCTTATTTAGATGCAAAAGCTTATTTAGCTGATTTTAGCTATTTATATTATTGTAAAATAAGCTTTATGACAACTGTTAATCAAACAATTCATTGTTACTATATGTCAGTAATGCAAAGTTAAAATTACAAACACAGGTGCTGTTCTAAAGCTAAATGAGTGTGTTAGATGAGATTGTAGCCAAATTAAAAACTCATTAACATCAAACAGAAGTCACCGCTCTTTCCACATTTATAAGCGAGTCATGGAAAAATTCTCATCGGCCACCACCGGGAATCGAACCCAGGGTCTTTCAGTTACGCTCCGGACATGCTACCATTGCACAACAGCGGCCTTGAATTCCTCCAGACTCGCATGCGACTAACTGCCAAGCCATTTGGCAGGTTGCTTCTTGGAGCCCCGCACAATGCTGGGGATTCACCAAAAATGCTGGGGATTCTTATCGGCCGCCACCGGGAATCAAACCCAGCATTGTGCGGGGCTCCAAGAAGCAACCTGCCAAGTGGCTTGGCAATTAGTTGCATGCGAGTCTGGAGGAATTCAAGGCCGCTGTTGTACAGTGGTAGCATGTCCGGCATAACTGGAAGACCCTGGATTCGATTCCCGGTGGCAGCCGACGAGAATTTTTCTGTGACTCATTTATAAGCGTGGAAAGAGCGATGACTTTTGTTTGATGTTCAGCTCCTAACCCACGCCAACTGTCTGTATTAAAAACTCATTAGCCACAGATTTTTTTATCAGCCAGAAAAGAAAAATTCTTGATAAAGCAATCAAGACTGTATGATGAATTCTTAAAAGTATGTGAATTGTATTTGCATCAAACATAATAAAAAACAAATACTGATTTTAAATTAATTTAACACTTTACTTTAATTTTAGGGAAATTATGATTCTGCTGGGAGAAATTTATTATTCAAGTGTCCAATTATTTTTTTACACTGGAACTGGTTAAAAGATGACATTTGTGTTGCGTAAAGCAACAAGCACATTAGCCAACATAAACTGAGATTACTGTATGCAAGGAGACAAAATGAAAGTATTTGAGAAAAAGGGAAAAGTTTCCTTGGTGGCTCAGTGGTTTAAGCGCTAGCTTCTGACCATTCTTCCGGGTTTGAATCCCATTGAGGAATGGATGTTGTGTTTGTCTTACAACCCTGGCTCTCTCCCTTCCCCAGAACTAGTGGCCCTAAATTAGGGATGGTGATTGCTTATAGCCCATCAAGTTGGTCATGGTGGTCATTAAACCCCCAAACAAAAAAGGGGGAAGGCAAGTAGTAAAAAGTGAGCAGTTATTTAACCATTTTAAGTTGGATGTCTAGTGATTTTGCTGCCTATACTTCTAATGGAAAAAAATTTGACCCTACTTCCTGAGCAAATAAAGATTTCCCATAAATCAAAATTGTCCTGCTGATAAAAAAACATCTCAACTTAGATTGTACAATCAGGTTTTTTGCAAAAAACTTTCCTGAGCTATATTAAAAATCAACAACTTTACTTTGACGTAGTTATGATACTTGCTTACAGTTTGCGCCGTTCTTCCTTGCCACAACATTAAAGGATAGTTATTGGTTTATACAGAGTGATTCATAAAGAAGTATACAGTTTCAACGCACTGCAGAACAAGAACAATGTAAGATATTTTATGTTACCTGTAACAGAATTGTAGGGGAATGTTTCAAGTCTTTTTAGAGACAGTCACACATCGAGCCAGTAATCCATTTCCGCCCAAGCGCGAGGTAAGATATCTGAATCAAGTGCAGTGATAGTGGCTGTGATACACTGTTTCATCTCCGCTAGATCAACAGGAAGGGGAGGGGCGAATACCTTGTCCTTTACATACCCCCACAAGAAAAAGTCACAAGGTGTTAAGTCAGGACTCCTAGGTGGCCATTGCGTCAGTGGCATGTTGTAGTTCACGACTCGTCCAATCCATCGGTGAGGAAGATGTTCATCGAGATAATCTCGCACGTTGCCTAACCAGTGCAGTGGTGCACCATCCAATTGGAAAATAAAGTTGTCACTATCGTCCTGAAACTGTGGCATCAACCAAAGACTTAACATATCCAGAAAAGAGCCTCCAGTGACAGTTTTCTCGTGAAAAAAGAAGCGGCCGTACACTTTCTCTTTGGACACAGCACAGAACACATTTACCTTAGGGGAATCTCGCACGTGTTGCATTGTAAATCTGGGATTCTTCGTTCCCCAAAAGCGAACATTGTGCTTGTTTACCTGACCACTCACGTGAAATGTAGCTTCATCGGTGAAAACTAAGTGATCGGCAAAATCATCATTTTCAAAACAGTGCTGCATTTCAGCACAAAATTCAAAGCGTGTCAAGGTCAGTGAGATTTTGCAACATCTGCACTTTGTATGGAATCATTTTCAGCTTCTTTCTCAAAATGGGCTCTGTAATCTGCACTTCACGACTCACCCTCCACGTCGATTTTTCCGGTCTTCGTTGAATGGCGGTGCAAATACTATCGACGACTTCTTCCGATACACGCGGTTGTCCAGGACTTTTAAGTTTGCACAAACAGCCCATAGTTTCAAATTTTTTATGCCAATCGTATATAGATTTTCTGGTTGGAGGTTCTTTTCCGAATCATGATCGAAAATGCCGTTGCACGACAGTTACAGATTCTGTTTTGCTCAATTCAAGAACACAAAACGGCTTCTGAACTGCAGACGCTGCCATTTTGACTGACTATTCATGCGACACGCGCGCTGTTGCCTACGTCACTTCCCTCAGTAGTGGGACACAAACTTTATGAGTACATCTACCTAACGGTTTGCCGTGCCTTCAATTGCTACTGTTTTACAGCATCTGGAAACTGTATACTTCTTTATGAATCAGGGTGTGTAGTTCAGGAAAGTTTTTTTTTTTTTTTTTTTCAAAAAACACCGGTTTACAATGTAAGTTAGGATGTTTTTTATCAGTGGGTCAATTTTGATGCATGGAAAATCTTTCTTCACTGAGGAAACAGGGTCAAAAAAAAATTTCCATTGGATGTATAGAAAGCAAAATCTTTAGATGTTCGCCTTAAAGGCACTGGCTAGTTTTACAGGTTCCATCAACGCATGTAATTTTTTTTTTCAAAGGCAAAGCATTTATGAGTAATGTGCCTGAGCATTCAGTGGCTCTTAAGACTTCTCTGATAGTTTTGGTTGTTTGTGAAAAATAAGATTTTGTATGTGCTTTTAGGAATAAACTTCCTTTTCTTAGTTTTCCATTGTACACTGCGGGACAATTGCTAAGGACGGATGACAATAGCAGCGATAGCAACCATAAAATGGAAGGCAGGAAAATGTGGAAATTAGCATAAGTGCGGGATACAGTAAGACGTGTTGTGCGTATGCAAATTTTGGATTGCCGAACTTGTTCGTGACGTCATAGCGCTGATAAGAGAAGGATTTGACGCGTATTGACCGTTGTTGTTCAAACGCAAAGTTCAAAGGGAAAGAATCAATTGACGAACTTGCAATTTTCAGTATGTCTTCCCGACATCACCTAGATGATTTTACGCGTGGCCGTATTATTGGCAAGATTGAAGAAGGGAGAAAAATAACAGATGTTGCCAGGAAGTTCGACGTCAGCCACAGTGTTGTTTCAAGGCTTTGGAAATCATTTCAAACAAATGGAGAGTGTAGCAAACGTCACGGGGGAGGTCGTGTTCGCAGTACGACACCTGCAGAAGATCGATACATAGTGCTATCAACAAAAAGACACCGGCACAGCACAGCTAGGGAGGTAGCAAATCAGTTTATGGCTGCTACTGGCAAGCGGATCTCCCGAAAAACTGTCGCCATACGTTTGCATGAAGGAGGACTATACGCCCGCCGTCCTGTTGTGTGCATCCCATTGTCCAGACGTCACCGTACCGCCCGTTTTTGCAATGGTGCCATTAACATCGCAATTGGACTGATAACGACTGGTCTGCTGTCCTCTTCTCAGATGAGAGTAGATACAGTCTATCGTCTGATTGTCGACAACAACTGATCTGGCGTGATAGTGGTACTGCATATTGTCCAGCAAACATACAGGAAAGGGACCGGTATCCGACATGTAGTGTTATGGTATGCATGGTATGGGCTGGCATCATGATCAATGGCCGTACGTCCCTCTATGTGCTTCCAACTGGGACTATGACTGGCCAACGATACATTAATGATGTTCTGCTACCTCATGTTCGCATGTTCCGTGGTGCTGTCGGTGATAGATTCATTTTCATGGACGACAACGCAACATGTCATCGAACAGTCGCTGTCCAGGAATGTCTTGAGAGTGAGGATATTCAACGCCTCGTATAGCCAGCACATTCTCCAGATCTGAATCCCATTGAAAATGTGTGGGATGCTTTGGGGAGGAGTCTTGCTGGTCGCCAATGCCCTCCAATAAACAAGGACACCCTCATCCGTGCACTGACAAAGGAATGGGATAAATTACCCCAACAGCTGCTTGATAATGTTGTGCAAAGCATGACATGACGTGTGAAATCTTGCATCGCCCTCCATGGTGGCCATATCCCGTATTGACATCTTACGCCGGAACGCCTGCGGACGGTAATTGCATTTTTTTCATGTTTACGTATTCTGCACAAAATGACCTGTTTGTCCCTTGAACTCGTTCCAAAGCCTTCTGGATTTCAGAACACAATAAATTGTCTTTCTTATAATGTCCTGGCATTCTGACATTAATTTATTTCACTTGGCATCCAACCACACTTACTTTTTTATGCGCTATATAGCTGTTTATGATCCGTCCTTAGCAATTGTCCAGCAGTGTATAACTTCAGTAGCATAAAGATAAAAGGGATTCACCAAAAGTTTAGCTGTATTTATTTCTGGTTCACCAAGTTTTTGATTAAAAACTGCATTTGGCAAACTGGCAAATATCTGATGCAGACCCTGCATATATATCACTAAATTGAATTCCCTGAGATTCGACGTCTAGCTCCCCAAATCAAGATCGTCTGCCAAATGTAAGTTAGTGATAGTATCAAACTTTATTTACTGTTGGTGTATCAAGTATCACCATTACAGCTATCTTGGTTCGCAACTCAAGCTGCTGTGACATCCATCAAGCAACATCTTTTGTACCATACATTTATTTTCTTTTTTCTTGCAGGCACATCTGAATCTGGTCATCCCATGATTTCCTTGGCCTTCCTCTACTTTTCTTTTGTGCCACTTCAGCTGAGTATATTCTCTTGATCAACACCTTGAACTGACAATGATATTTTTGTATCG
This sequence comes from Macrothele yani, assembly GCA_039090855.1. Lineage (NCBI taxonomy): Eukaryota > Metazoa > Arthropoda > Arachnida > Araneae > Macrothelidae > Macrothele > Macrothele yani. The sequence continues at coordinate 55,638,111 of CM077006.1, read as the reverse complement.
GAACAATGAAGTTCCAAGCAGCTAAGGCTAAGTATTTGCAGTTTATGAATCTGAACTTCAGATTCATAAGCCATTTGATTCCCTCTCCAGGGCAATGTAAATTTCTAGTTTTCTGAGATGTTACATTCAGTTCAGTAAACTACAGGCTATTTGGTACACAGTCCTGATTGCTTTGAATAATCTAGTGAGTTTCCCTTGTTTTTCTGAGGAATATTTCTTCCTTAATTTCTAGCATTGAATTCTTAATGTGATGACCTAGTTTGATGCTCAGTTTCAAACAACCTGTTCCTCATGGTGCTACCAGTGGTGCCTTTCCATTGTTTGACAAGTTTTTCAGAGGAAGAAAACCTGTCCTGGATACTCACACAGATACAACAAAGGTGATTATTGGCCCTTTCCTTTGATATGCGTGTTTTCTTCCACATTTCGCCATTTTTCCAATTCGAACTTCTCCCAATTCTGTCATTTCTCTTACCTGATGCCCAATGATCAATCTGTGTATGCTGACAATGACTGCAATTTCAGTATTTGTCTTTCCATATGCCTTCAAAGTCTTCAGTTTAGTAGCATTCCTAGGAATAATATCCATTTCCCCCCATCTCCAAAAACTTTTTAATAATCCAGCATGCAAAATACATGAAATTCCAGAAACACTGGAAATTACAACCTCTCTCTGTCACTTTCACTACAAGTGACCTTAGACCACTTGCACTGCAACTGGTGCAGAAGATTAAGTTGTGAATTGGGACTAATCTCCTAAACTCACCACTCCCTGGGGTGTAACAATAGGATAAGTGGTGTGTCAGTCTTAGGGGCTTGTCAACAACAAATGCTTACATTTATAATTCTCATTAACAACTAATTTTAAATTGTTGTTAATGAGAATTAAAATACATATAAAGGGAATTTCTGAGAAAAGTAGTGGAAATCCAATCATTTTGTTCAGCACTGTAGATGAGGATTTAAACTAAATTTCGTACATTTAAAACATTTACTGTCTAGAATTTTTTGCTATGTGATAATTCGAAATATATGTTTGGTAGCTGACTTACTAAAATCCATGTTTGATGTGTGAAACAGTTAGGGTGCAAATGTACAGTGCGCAAAAGTGTGAGTGGTATGGAAGTTGAACATATGAAAGTACAGGAATATGTATACTTAAAAATTTCATACCTTGCTTTGCATGAAGTTATCAGAATTTTTGTAGGTGCTCATTTATTCTGTATCTCCATTCATTTTTCAAAAATCAAGCACACTGAAAGGATGAATGATTTTTGAAGACTTTCAAATGGCATTGTTAAAAAAAAATATGTAAGACATGTTTTCCCCCAGTGCATCATAATACACTACATTTCCCATTATTAATGAAAATACTTATTGGTCTTATTGTCCTGTTTGCTGTGTTGTTTAGTTATTTCAGAACATATAAAGGAAAAATTCAGAAATCCCCATCTGAAAATGAAGAAAAGTATTTGGGAATCCACAAGTCAAAGGATTGTAAAATGCCATCAACTGAACACAGTTTAAAAACTATGTCCTTTTTAAATTTCAAAGTTTTATCTGAATAGCTCTTCTATACAATTACTATTCAACTTTCAAAGGTGATTATGTGACTTTAGTTTTCTTCATCCATTCTGTGTGTTTTAATATTATATAAGAGCTTCAGAGAACAACTAGTATTTTATGTGAAACTAACTGAATTCAGTCTTCAAACCATTTCAGATCAATGCTTCTTTGTGTGATGAAGTGTCCCATTTACAAGAAAAGATTCTTATCGCAAAAGAAGAAAGGAGGTAATTTTTTTTCAATTACGTAACTGATTATAACATTGACAAAGCAGTTGTTTTACATTGTGATTGTGACCAAATGAAAGTTTCCAAATCAGTTTTAAAATATTTATAGTGATATCAGTTCTGTTTAGATATAATTAATAATGATTGTGTAATTATTGTAATACAAAAGTGATTCAAGAAAATATGTGTGGAATCATCAGTAAGCACTTGCTTACTAAGTATAAAGACATAAAAAGTCATGCGTTTTAACTGAAGTGCATTAATTCCAGTTTTAACTAAAGTGCATTAATTCCAAAAGAGCTACTGCATAATCTTTGATGATAATGTAATTACAATGTAGTTAGTACCAAAACATGCAGTGAACTTTTATGAATGGGAGGCTTAGCACTATAAGCTCAGTATTGCAGTGGAGATTGTGTACATAAAAAAAAATCATAATCTTGAGCCACTCTGTTTCTGGATATAATATGCAAAACTGTTATACAGTAGTTGTAAAAATTATTTAAAAATGGAAAGTTACTCCTTTATTTTTTTTATTTTTTTTTTTTATCTTTTTGGCAAGTATGATGATTTTGGATATTTTTTTCTTAATTTGATCTCTTTTGACTGCCTATGAATGACAATGTATAACACACAAACACACACACACACACATGCGTGCACGCACAGAAATTTCATGTAACTTGCTTTCTTCATCATACCAACTCTGATACTTATTTTACCAATTATGATTCAGACAGATACATAGCTAAATTTCCATATGAGTTTAGTGGGAAGTTGGGGCATGGTTTTGCCAACTTCATCACGTCCGCCGAATTGTAGCTGCAGGATTGGTTAACTTCAAGCAACTGCTAGGAGGTTGAATGATGGTTTCATGGATGTCAAGTGATATCAGAAGAGTTGAAGGTTCCTTTCTCATTTAGGAGCAGGGCTGAACAAATAAATGAAATAAAAATAGGTGAATTAACTCGCATGTAAAATGTTTGTTACTTCTAGTAGGGAGATAAGGTGTTTTGGATTTTTCTTTATTTTCCCACCTAAAATGTGTGCATTTTTCCTTCTGTCTATATCTTGTAGAAGAAATAATTCCATTTCAATTGATGTCCTATCTTTGACCGTAGATTTTCATTTCTCATTTCTTTTCTCTTCACTTTGAAGGAGAAATGGCAATATTGTGTGTTATACAATGCAAGAAATTAATGTGTGGGGGTCAGTATTCTCTCATATGGACAGCTGGCTGAAGTCCCAAGCGACTGTCTCCTGATTTATAACTTCTTGTTCTCAGTGTTGGTTATAGGGAGTTAGGAGGATTAGACATGAGCTTCCCTTTTTTTCTGGTGGTCCACAAATGACTCATTTTCCCTAAGTAACTGTAAAGTGCTTTTTTTCTGGTGATAAATTTATCTCTGCTTTTCTTGCTATGTAACCCAAGTCACTATTTCATAATATTTGCTTGTATTCCAAAATATCCGTATAACAAAGCCAGTAACTTGGCTGTTGTTTTAGTATGATAAACCATATAAGCAGAGGTTTATCCAGAAATGAGGGTGCTGAAAAATCGTGGGGAGATGTGTTGAAAAAAATTGGGTGAAGTGTTGGATGAAAGGAAATTTTTTGAAGGCTGCAAATTTTTGTAGTGAAATATAGGAATAAAAGGGGGGGGGGTATTTCAAAAACATAGAAAGGAATAAAAGGGGGGGGGTACTTCAAAAACATAGAAAGCTACTGAAGTTTTTATAGTGAAGAATGGTATAACTGGGAATCTTTTTCCAAAAATCACATAAGATTAGTTTATTTTTGTGTTGTTTTTATTTTTTACATCTCTCATGTCTTGCTGTTTCTCTAAACAAGGCTAAATAAAGCAAAAACGTATTAACATTGAGTGCTGGAACAATAGATATTTTCACAAGTGTCTTGCATGTGTTGAAATGATTCTCAAATCCCAGTGCAAAATGGGTGATGATGATAAATCTTGGGCGTCTCACATTTGTTGTAATTCATGTGTAACTTTGTTGATCAGCTGGTTGAAGGGATGACGTCAAATGCCATTTGCGGTAGCAATGGTTTGGAGAGAACCGAAAGACCACTCAACAGGCTGTTACTTCTGCCTCAGTAAGATATCTGGAATTACAGCTAAGACGATAGACACGATTCAGTATCTCAGTATTCCTTCAGCCACATGACCTGTTCCTCATGGTCCTGATGGACCATGAGGAACAGGTCTTATGGTTCATGGGGCCTCCACAGTCATGAAGTTTAGGTGACATTGATACTGATGAAATAAATCCTCACAGCGAAGAAGATATTGAAGTACAACAATACCCTGATTTCTTGGAAGATTCTGTGCCTCACCTTACAAGTCAGGAATAATTAAATGATCTGGTGCGTGACATTCATTTACCAAAAAGTCAGGCCGAAATATTGGCTTCAAGATTGAAGGGATGGAATCTTTTACAACCAAGTACAAAAGTATGTAGTTTTCGTCGACCACAGCAAGAGTTTGAACACTTACTTTTGAAGAGTAGTGATCTTGTGTACTGCAATGATATAGACTTAGGTCAGCAACATAAACCTGAAGAATGGAGACTTTTTATACATTCCTCAAAAATAAAAGCTGCCCTTCTTCATAACTGAAACATGTATCTGCCAGTACCTGTTCCATATGCTGCATACATGAAAGAAACATGCAAATATGAAACTGTTGCTTCAAAGTATAGTATACAAAAAACACTCATGGAATATTGACAAAAGACACAACCTGAGAATACATACATATTCTTGAAAATTGTTCTTATATTTTATGTGCAAATTGTAATTAACATCGTTAATAGAAACTCATTCAAAGGTTGTTGCTTCTTGGCACATTAACCGCACGTTTCAGCTGACTTGTCATACTGCGTGATAGGCCTTTTGTGGTTCTCGTATCTCTTCCCTGTGTCTTTACATATAATCTTGCTATTTTTGTTTTTGAGCCAACATCTTACAACTACATTCACATATTTCTTACATATGGACATCTTTCATTATTCTCAGCATATATAGAACTCTATACAGAACTTTCTCGTCATCCATTATACAGAACCCTTTCGTCATTCATCAAATATGCTTTAACCCTAACTCTCTTGGTCTTTAAATACCGTCCACGTCTTATTATTCACAACATCGATATATACATACATTCATATTAAAAACTGCCTTTTATATACATTATTTACAACACCCTTATTTCATCCACTCAATTCCTTTACTCACTGGCTCATCACTCTTCCTCTCACCCTACTTAGTTTTCAATGGGAAACATGATACGCCTAACCACTGACACAGCAAGCCCCACACCAATGACACAGCAAGCCCCACACCAATGACACAGCAAGCCTCACACCAATGGCACAGCAAGCCCCACACTCATTGAGAATGGCTGAATCGGTTCTTATTGAGAAAAATAGAGGTATAATATGTAATTCTAACGACGCAAATATACTAAATGATAATTGGAAGGATTTTATTTATAAAATGGAACAGAAATTGACCAAAAGAAAGGACAGATGGTGCCATAGGCAAACATTGTAAAACACAACGACAGGACAGAGGCCCAGAGATAATTGCATCACTCGCTCTGCGACTGCAGAGAGGAACAGTGGTGATTCAACAGGCCTCCTGAAGACAGCCAGAAAATGGCAGAAAGTACTAGAGGCAGACATTGTCATGGGTGTGGGGCATGCTGTGTCAGTGGTTAGGCGTATCGTGTTTCCCATCGAAAACTAAGTAGGGTGAGAGGAAGAGTGATGAGCCATTGAGTAAAGGAATTGAGTGGATGAAATAAGGGTTTTGTAAATAATGTATATAAAAGGCAGTTTTTAATATGATTGTATATATATATCCATGTTGTGAATAAGACGTGGACGGTATTTAAAGACCAAGAGAGTTAGGGTTAAAGCGTGTTTGATGAATGACGAGAGAGTTCTGTATAGAGTTTGAGTTTTTGATATATGCTGAGGATAATGAAAGATGTCCATATGTAAGAAATATGTGAATGTAGTTGTAAGATGTTGGCTCAAAAACAAAAATAGCAAGATTATATGTAAAGACACAGGGAAGAGATACGAGGACCACAAAAGGCCTATCACGCAGTATGACAAGTCAGCCAAAGAGATATGTGCTGTAAATGTGCCAAGAAGCAACAACCTTTAGGTGAGTTTCTATTAACGATGTTAATTCACTCATGGAATATTTGTGGTGATCTTAAAGTGACAGCTTTACTCCTTGGTCTACAACTTGGATACCCAAAATACTGCTGCTTCTTCTGTGAATGGAACAGTGGGGACAGAAATTCTCATTACATTAAAAAGACCTGGCCTAAAAGAGGGTCCTTAATTCCAGGTAATAAAAATGTTGTTGCTGAGCCTTTAGTAAGTCCTCAGAACATGTATTTACCACCGCTTCACATCAAACCGGGTTTGATAAAAAAAAAAAAAAATATTGTAAAGTCATTGAATAAAGATGGAGAAGCCTTTCGTTTTCTAAAGAACAAGTTCCCCAAAATATCTAAAGCCAAAATTAAACAAGGCATTTTTATTGGTTCACAAATAGGGGAACTTATGCATGATCTTGCATTTGAAGGCACTTTGAATGAGACTGAAGCTTCTGCATGGAAGTACTTTAAAGGTGTGGTACTGAACTTTTTAGGTAACTGGAAGGCAGAAAATTATAAAGAACTTGTTACTGAGCTTCTAGAAAACTATAAGGCCATGGGATGCAATATGTCCCTTAAGATATATTTCCTTGACTCGCATCTGGACTTTTCCCCACAGAACTTAGGAGCTGTAAGCGATGAGCACGGAGAATGTTTTCATCAGGACATACGCATCATAGAAAACCGCTATAAAGGAAAATGGAGCTCGAAAATGCTAGCTGATTACTGTTCGACTCTAAAAAGGGATGTAGTACAACCAAAGTTCAGAAAAAAATCTAAAAAAACTACTTTTAAGGTAATTAATTGCTTAAAGCAAAAGATACATGCCAAAATGAAGGCTTATTGTACACTGAAACAACAGGTTACTTGAGAACTATGCCCAATAGCACAATTTAGCAAGTACATTTGTAATCAGCATGACAAATACTGTATGATCCGGCATATTCAGTCTTTGTAACAAACAAAAAGTTTATTTTTGTTGTTCAGTGAGTATTTTTTACCATGTAATAATTTTTATTTTTATTTTTAATATTTGGAGTCAATGTATCTAGTAGTCTAAAGTGTATATTTGTTTGTTTTGTTTAAATTCAGACAATGGGATTCACAAAACATGTGTATGCATCTCTTCATTTTAGTCTGCTACAGACTTTGAATATATATACTTCAGAATCATTTCGACACATGCAAGACACTTGTGAAAATATCTATATCGATTGTTTCAGCACTCAATGTTAATTCCAAGGAAGGGATAGAGCTAGTGGTGTAAGACAAACGCGTCACCCATGCCTCATCTAAGATTGAAACTTGTGATTGGCGCTCTTTGGTCAGACCTGGCCCTTGCGCCATTAAAATAAACCAACCAACCTAAGATTGAAACCCAGGCCCATCTTGGACAGACAATCACAAGCCACCTGCTCAGACCATTTGGCCATCAGGGTGGCCAAATGGTCTGCAGCATTTCAACTCAAACATATGTGAAAGATGTTGAAAGCATATTAGTGATAAAAGAGAACCAAATAGAGAACATGAGGTGATATTTCCTTAAAAATGTGTGATCAACCATTCTTCATCAGGCAGAAACTAAAAAAATGTTTGTGAACTGGAAACAAAATAGAAGCCACAGTCAGCAGTCACAAGATGGGATCAATTTGCTGTAACAGACTAATGATAAAACCGCTGCCCCAGTGGTCCAAGCGCTGGCTTCTGATCATTCATCCAAGATAGGTTTGGGTTTGAATCCTGTTGAGGTATGGATGTTGTGTTTGTCTTGTGGCACTGGCTCAAAAATTGATTCCTGTGAATGTTATTATCAGCCCCATATTTGCACTGTTCCCACGTTAAAAACATGTGTGATGATGCAATATTTTTTTTGGATGATTTGGGTATCTGGTACAAACTGTATCATCTGCAGCAGACGGGTCGTGCAGAGGCCTAGGTGAACTCCGTTTCATAAAACTAAATTATGCCAGATATTGTATTATCACATGTCTTGCATTTGTCACAGTGTTTTTACTTTTTCCTGCCCAAACAAATCACCCTGTGTTTGTTTTCTTTTTCAAGATACCACTAAAGGTAAAATTTAACTCAAAGCGTCAAACCATCATTGAGTGAAAAAGATAATGCTAATTTTACATATGTAGTGTTCAGATGGGAGGGGAGGTAATGGTCATTTCTTTTGAAATATTGTAGAAAGTTTTTATGAGAGTGAAAAAAAAAAAGTTGTAACAATGATAACCAGAGTGTAGCATCCTCAGCCCCACAATTTGTACTAGAATAGCCTGAATCAAAACATGCCCTTTGAAAATTGCCCTATTGTTTATGTGAAATGAAAAGCAATATTAATTATGCTGTTGTTGTTTTTTTTTTTTTTTTTTTTTTGTTCTTTCCAGGTTTCTGCTAAGAAAGCTCCTAAATTTTGAGGCCCAGAAAGATAATTACATTCCTGCTGGACCCACTGTTTCTGTAGCTCCATCTGCACCACCCAACAAAGTGTTATCTTCAGAAGCAGATATTTTGTCCAAAAAAAGAGCTGTGTTAAAAAGAAGCCACCACAAAAGCCAAACAGTATGTCTCTCTAAAATAAGCCTTTTCATTTTTTTTTAATTTCGTTTTTCCAGCTAAATTTCATCATATTGTGACAAACAAATTTAAATGTTGAATAAGTTGATAGCATAGTCCCCACGCATACTCACTAAGATTTTCCACATTTCCTTATATGTGTGGTTTTTAATAACACACTAATTTTCTGTTCTGGAAATTGACTTGGAAGTACAGAAGATGTAGAGATAACAGGGGTGAAATAAAGTTATAAGTTGTGCAAAGGATAAGATCAGATAAATGATATGTGAGCTTAATAAGGTAAGTGAAAGATGGGGTGAAAATACATCTGTGAGTTACTAGAACATGTAAGCAAAGTTGATTTTGGAGTAGAAGCAGTTGATGCTAGAGAGAGAGGGAGGTAGGGGGGGGAGGGCAAGTACAGCAGGGACCTCAAGAGGTTTGTAAAGCAGGTTTCCCCACATTCCTTATAAATCCTTAAAAGTCTTCAAAAAATGTTTATTTTTTGCTTAGGGTGCTTAAAAGTCCATATTTTTTGTCAAAAATGGCTAAAAATCCTTAATAGTAGTTAATTTTTCTAACTGGCTGTGCAAAATCCAAAAGTTGCAATGTAGCATATAACTTCTGCTGTTGGATGGGACAGTGTGAGATGAGTGATTTGCTGAAAAAAGTGAAGGGCCATGGGCTAAATTACACACATCTAGCAGATTCTATGCAACAATCCCATCACCATCTCTTGGTACTGAAAAATTCACTTTTGTATATTTTGCTTTTTGTTAATGCAAATATCAATTATTCAGTTACACCACAAGAAAGTTAAGGGTAAAATTGAAATCTGGAACACGCAATTCTAACTTTGGTTTTTCAAATTAAACCATGAGATGATTATGTACAAAATTCATGTCTTGAGCTTATAGCTTTGCAATTTTATGTACACTTTATTGCATATGTGATTATTTTCTCAGGTAGGAAAATTGATTTAACCAGCAGAACTGTCTTTTAAATTGCATAAATTCTAATTTATTACATCCTGAAACTTAAATTATATGGGAAAATATTGCAAACTTCATCAGTGTACTTCAGTTTGCATAGTTGAGATGCAGTGATTGGAAGTAGCATGCTACTACAAGTAGTACTGCTTCTGCAGCACACTACTTTTTAGAGTACTGTGGTATGTAGCATCGCTACAAATAAGAAAATGTAGTTGTAGTAATAGGACACTACAAAATAAAGTAGCTTATAGCAAAAAATTATGCTACAAATCGTGCTACTTTAAAAAAATGTTTTAAAATGGTATTCTTCAAACCATGGGACATTTCCAGACTTCCTGAAATGTAATTTGCTGTAACAGGGGTCTGGGTGCTCTCTGTGTTCAGTAACGTGCCTTACTTAACTTACACTGTGAAAGCTCGTCAAATTGTTAACTGGGAAATCTCAATTAGCCAGTGAAGGCAGCAAGTATGAGGCAATCACGCTAGCATTTTAAAAAAATATATATTTAAGGTTGGTTGCAGCGTTAACGATCACAACAAGCAACTTGATGGGCTATAAGCAGTCACTCGTTCCTAATTTAGGACTACTGGTTTCTCTAGAAAGGGAGGAAGCCAATGCCATAAGACAAACACAACATCCATGTCTCACCGGGATTCAAACCCGACCCATCTTGGATGAATGGTCAGAAATCAGAGCTTAGACCACTGCCCATGGGATATGCCACTAGTGGTTTTATTGAAGACCTTTTCTTGATTGCGAGATTCTTTTAGTCAAAGAAAATGAATTCGCAAATATAGAACAATATTTGGCTTTTAATTGAATTTTCTAGGCTTCTGAGCTAGTCTGTCTAGCTTGAAGTATGCACCACTAAATGTGCCAAAATGTGTTACATACACAAAGATAAATTACTTGTGTAATTTACCTTGGTTTTCAACTCTGAATACAATAATGTAGATGTAAATATCATCCTCAGAATTTGGACTTTTAATTTAAATCTAACTGTGGAAATAACTTTAGAGGTGCCACAAATTCATTTACAACTAGTATTAAAACCACATACGGGCTGGATATACGGCAGAACATCAGAAATATCGAAAGGAGTAAGTGCAAAAGCAACAAATGTAAGTCACAACTAATATTCCTTAAGAAGTGTAAAAGAGCTAATTTTGTCCCACTTTCTTTGAAACTCATGAAGAACATCGTAAAAAATCTGTCAAGAAATTTTGTTAAAAAAATGGAACTAGAAACGGTAATTGGTGTGATTAGTAATAAGTTCAAAACTATTGAGCAATGCAAATGATTAGAATCTCTTATTTGGACCTCTTCATTAGGTGATATCTCAGAGGCAGAAAAAAGAATATTGATAACTGGTTGACTAAAGCAGTGGCAGATAAAAACAAGAAGTTTAAGGAAAAATTGAAAATTAAAGAAAATAAATGGTTGAGTCCGAGACAAATGTCTACAGCTCCTGGCCCACAGTTATTACCATCCCCCACGAACAAACACGTCATAGATCTGACGGAAGAAGGAGTAGATGAAAACTTGGTTAATCTCCTCAATAAGGGATGTAATTACAACCTTTCCTTCGTAGCACTTAATAAAAAGCAAATGCTTATTGATTTAGAATGCATTTGCACTAGGGTAGAAAGAGAAGATGAAAATACAGTTGCCACTTTGAAGAAAGAGTTCTCAGAGTGTGTCTCAAAATTTATAAAAAAATTACTCCAGTGACGTAGTCCTGATGATGAACTAGGCTTTAGTTCGAAAATTTGACCAACTTTTGTGAATAATAACCTCTATAAGACCCGTAAAAAAGTTATTTCCACAGTAAACTACGTATAAAGGTGCCATAAATTCATTTACAACTAAGATTAAATCTAACTGTAAAAAAGTAGCTGAGAAGTAGCAAAACTTGCTACTTTTCAAAAAAAGTAGTGTAGCTAGCTACTTTTCAGAGAAAGTAGTTGTAGCTGTAGCAAGCTACTTTTACAAGAATGTAGTTGTAGCAAGCTACTTTTAAAAAGTAGCTTTCTAATCACTGTTGAGATGTATGTAAAAGTATATTTTTTGCACATCATTGTTGCATACGCAATTGATAAGGTCTTTAAAAATCTGTTGTGGGGTGCTTAAAAGTCTTTAAAAAGCAGGGGGGTGGGGTTGTGTGTGTGGGGTGGGGGGCTGTGGGGTGGGGTGGGGGTGAGGTGGGGTGGATCCTGTAAAGCTATGCTATATCTTCAAATTGGTAGAGCTCTGGGAGGAAATGGCATAACAGCTGAGATGTTAAAATTTGGTGACTGTCATTGAATGTGTAACTGAAGTTTGTCAGTTGTGTTGGAAGTTAGGAATTGTCCCTCAGGTGTGGAAGTGATGTTATCATTGTCCCATTGTATCAGAGAAAAGGTGATTAGACTAAATGAAAGAACTACGGGGTGATTCATAAAAAAGTATACAGTTTGCAGATGCTGTAAAACAGTAACAGTTGAAGGCACGGACCACAACTGCAAACCGTTGGGTAGATGTACTCATAAAGTTGTGTTCCGCTACTGAGGGAAGTGACTTACGCAATAGCGCATGTGTCACATGACTAGTCAGTCAAAATGGCAGCGTCTGCAGTGGAGAAGGCGTTTTGTGTTCTTGAATTGAGCAAAATGGAATCTGTAACTGTTGTGCAATGGCATTTTCGATCATGATTCGGAAAAGAACCTCCAACCAAAAAATCTGTCTGCGATTGGCGTAAAAAATTTGAAAGTACGGGCTGTTTATGCAAACTTAAAAATCCTGGACAACCGCGTGTATCGGAAAAAGTCGTCGATAGTGTTTGCACCGCCATTCAACGAAGCCGGGGAAAATCAATGCGGAGGGTGAGTCGTGAAGTGCAGATTACACAGCCCACTGTCTGGAGAATTTTGAGAAAGAAGCTGAAAATGATTCCATACAAAGTGCAGATGTTGCAAATTCACACTTGCCTTGACAAGACAAAACGCTTTGAATTTTGTGCCGAAATGCAGCACCATTTTGAAAATGACGATTTTGCCGATCACTTAGTTTTCACCGATGAAGCTACATTTTGCGTGAGTGGTCAGGTAAACAAGCACAATGTTCGCTTTTGGGGAACGGAGAATCCCAGATTTACAGTGCAACACATGCGAGATTCCCCTAAGGTAAATGTGTTCTGTGCTGTGCCCAAAAAAGAAAGTGTACGGCCCCTTCTGTTTTCACGAGAAAAAGGAAGGGGCCGTACAAAAAACATGCGTGACTGTCTCTAAAAAAGTCTTGAAACATTCCCCTACAATTCTGTTACAGGTAACATAAAATATCTTACATTGTTCTTGATTTATAGTGCGTTGAAACTGTATACTTCTTTTTGAATCACCCTGTATTTTGATATAAGCTTTGCTGAGTGGTCCGTGGAAAGTATTTGCTAAGATTTTTATTTATAAGGTACAATGTTTGATGTAAGAGAAGTTGTGGGATGTGCAGTGTGGTTTTAAGCTAAGTAAGGTCTTCACTAACCAAATTTTCTGTGTTATGTGTGATGACTGAAAACCATAATGAGAAGGATTGGCAGTAAAGCATGTAACATGATAAAAATCAAGAGAATCACTAAAATCCTCATATCACGCATTGGATTATGTTTTGAAACAGTAAATGGTGGAACGTTTCGATAGTTGGCTTCTACCTTCATCAACAATGGAATGAAACCTGTGGTATTAGCACCAGTTGTTCCCAAAAATCTGGCAAAAACTGATCAAACTACTGAAACGTGATATTAGCATCAGTTGTTGCCAGATTTATGGCACTGGCAACAACTGATGATCTAAGCCATTTTACTTATAAATGGATGAGTCCAATGCCTTCTGGATTTAAAACTTCAGTCTCAAGTGTCATGTTTTCTAGCCACTTCTTAAGCTTTCATTTCTCAACATTTCATTTGATACTGAAATGCTGTTATTTGTAATTGCAGAAACATACTGCAACACTGCTTTGTTGGTTACAGGATATTTATGAGTTTTTGGACCACAGAAAGATTGTTCCTTTTTTCTCCACAAGGTCTATTTTTCTAGTTGCTCCAGCTCCTTATTAATTCAGTGTTGTCATTACAGTACCTTCTGTAGTCAGTAAGTAATGACAAATTATATGAATGCATATGAGTATGCATATTGCTGTCTCAGTAATATATCCAATTCCATAATAACCTTGTATACATACCCTTGAGAACATTCCTCATTAGCTATTAATATTGTTTGAAGGAAATTATTTTTATTTAAAAAATAGTTTATGAGATAAAAAGACATGCAAGATTTATTTTGCTTGTGTCACAAGATATTTTGTTGTTCAAATATTGTGATCCTGTACTTATGTATTTCTTTTAAATATAATCTTAGAAGAAAACTTCAATAAAGCCAGGAGCAAGAAAAAGAAAACTGTGTGTTATAAAAGAATAGTACAGCCAATACCTTTGGATAGTTGTGGTCGACCAGTTTTTCCTATTCTGCTCGGGTCTCTTACTGTGCACAGTTTAGGTGTGGTAAGTATTCCAAAGATGTATTTCATTGGTAAATTTCAGAAAATCAGTTTTTGTTTATGATATAACAGTTACAGTTTTAATTGAAATTTTGATATTACATCTATTTATAAAATAGATTATAATTAGGCTTGCCAGACATCCACACCTCTCATCACACCCGTGTGATGAGAGGTGCGGATGTTGGTTCTGATCATTACTTGGTAGTGTCATGAGTGAAACTTAATATTGGTTGGAGGAAAAGAAATAGGAAGAGGCCTAGGATAGAAAGAATAAAGGTTGAAAGGCTCCTTGAAGATCATCAGCATTATTCTGACTTACTCAGAGAATGACTGAAGGAGCTGAAATCTTGTGAGAGGGATGTAGAAAAGAAGTGGGAATGTTTGGAAACTGTGTTGTCACTGCTGCTAAAGAGGTCTGTAATAGTAGGTAACAATAGAGGTGATGCTTGGTGGAATGGTGAGATTGAAGAGGCAGTAACGAGAAAGAAGGAAGCCTATTTGGGGATGTTGCAAGGTAGAGTTTCTGTGGATGAATATCGCTGTATGAAGCGTGAAGCTTCTAAGCTGGTTCGCCACAGTAAGGCAAAAGATAGGAAGGAGAAGGTGAAAAGGCATGAATTGGCTTTTTGGAAAGATAGGAAGTCTTTCTGGAAGTACATATGAGACTCAGGAAAAATAGGGGAAACAAATTTGTTAGTTGTGTGAAGAATAAGATCGGAGAAATGATATGGGAGCCCAATGAGTTAAGTGAAAGATGGGGTGAATACTTCTGTGAGTTATTAGATCAAGAAAGCAAAGACGATTCTGAGACAGATGCAGGCGATGTCACAGTGGGGATGGATGCACAGGAGGGATCTCAAGAGAAGAAGTGTGTAAAGCTCTAAAATCTCTTCAGAATGGTAAGGCTCCGGGAGTTGATGGCATAACTGCCGAAATGTTGAAATATGGTGGTGACTCTGTAATTGACTGGTTAATTGAAATTTGCCAGTTGTGCTGCAAGTTAGGAATGGCCCCTCGGGATTGCTGGAAGGATGCTATTATTGTTCCCTTGTATAAGGGAAAAGGTGAACAGACTGAATGCAAGAACTATCGTGGTATTAGCCTACTAAGTGTGCCAGGGAAAGTATTTGGTAAAGTTGTTATTGAAAAAGTACGGGGTCTTACATCAGAGAAAGTGTGGGATGTTCAGAGTGGTTTTATGCCTGGTAAAGGCTGCACTAACCAAATTTTTGCATTACGTATGATGATTGAAAAGCATCTGGCTGTTGGTAAGAAAGTTTTTGCTGCCTTCATAGATTTAGAGAAAGCTTATGACTGAGTAAATAGGACACTTTTGTGGAAGGTATTGAATGAATATGGTGTTACTAGGAATCTACTTAATAGTGTAAAAGCCATGTATGCTGGTAGTAGAGCTTGTGTACGAGTGAATGGTGTTTTATCAAAATGGTTTTCTATTGGTGCTGGAGTCAGACAAGGTTGTGTAATGTCATCATGGCTGTTTAATATATTTATGGATGCATGATGCCAAAATAGTTAATAGTGGTTTATGTCTTGGTGATATCCGTGTGTGCAGATTGCTGTATGCTGATGACACTGTCCTGTTGGCAGAGAGCAAAAGTGATTTGCAGAGTATGTTGTCCTGGATGTACGAAGTTTGCATGAAATTCAAACTGAGTATAAATAAGGGAAAAACCAAAGTTATGGTCTTTGAGAGAGGAACTGGTAGCACTGAATGTAATGTAAGTATAAATGGCACTGTGATTGACCAGGTGAGTGAGTTTGTGTATTTAGGAAGCATGCTTGACAGAGAGAACAAATTGTATGGCGAAATTAGTAGGCGAGTGAATTCTTCATTGAAAGTCATAGCTGCTCTGGGAGGTTTTCACAGGAATGATGGGTTCTCTAGAGAGTCCCGCATGGCTGTGTATAAAAGTGTAATTGTTCCTACTCTGATGTATGGTAGTGAAACCTGGGTACTACAGAAGAAACATAGAAGTTGTTTGCGTGCTGGAGAAATGCGTTACGTACGGGGGGGGGGGGGGGCAAGACAGGGTCTGATTGTGTGAGGAATGAAGATGTGTTGCAGTTGTGTGATGTGAAGCAAAATGTTGTTAGCAAGGTGGAGACTAATACGCTTTGGTGGTTTGGCCATGTTGAAAGAATGAGTGATGAGATACTTACTAAGAAAATCTTTTTAGCGCAAGTTAAGTGGCAGGAAGAAAAGGCAGAGGAACGCCAAGGAAGACATGAGTGGATCAGATTCAGGAGTGTCTGCATTAGAAAAAGATTATGAGCAGAGTATGATGTATAAAAGATCTTGTGTACTGGGTGAAATGAATATCAGTGAAGCCCGAGTTGTATGTATCGCTGTAAATGGAGAAGTTTGATTCGGCAACAGTAAGTAAAGATATCGGATAGTTTGTATTTCTTTTTGGGGCTAACCTCTGAATCTCAAAGAACAGCTTAGTGTTATGTATGTATGTATGTATTGATTGTTTATTACTTATAAGCACAAAAAACACTGTGCGTATGCGGTAGTGTTTAATTGGGGGGGGGCAGGTTTCGGCCAGCTCTCAAAAAACGTTCCGGTCTGGCTTTTCCAAAATCTGGCAAGCCTAATTATCATTAACAAGACTGTTTTGTTACCCGTTATGGCATTTATGCTAACATGTTTGAAGAAAGGCATGTTGTTTTTTCCCCTATCACCTCCATAGAATGATATTTAATTGTAATTTTGTACTTACTGTGAAAAAAAGAAACTAGAGAGGTTTCCGGAAGGTAGGTTGAATAAAAGCACACAAGTTGTGTTACTTTCAATTCAATTTAAGTCTTGATTGCCTTGATACAAGATCTAAGTACTTCAATGCTTTCATACAACCTACATTTATGTTTATGCATAAATTGCATTCTTCCTGTTTACAGAAGGTTGCATCAAATTCCTATGTAACAGTATCAGTGAAATTAGCACCCACCATTTTGAGCTCATATTTATTTTCAGGTAAGCCAGAATTTAACTAGTGATCTCATGAAAATAAATTATTCTTAATTCCACATACATGTGGTAATTCAAATTATGTGATAACAGTTATGCTGCAGTATTTGCATCAGCATTGGAATTTGGAAAGGTTGAGAATTGTAGTGCCCTGCCCCCATAACCAAATCAGGGCAACGAAACTATGGAAGTCGAACAAAATGAAAATCTCCCCTAATCATTTTTTTTTCAGTTTCTCCCTGGTCTTCTATTGTTAAATATAATTTAATTACATAAGTGTTCACATTTAAGATTGAAAATGGTGGAAAGTTTTCAAAAACTTTCCACCATTTTCAATCTTAAAAACTGAGTTAAACAAAGTGAAGATTTCCCCCATAATTGCATTGTTTTTACTTGTGATGCTGTTCCCTCTGTCTTGTATTGATTTTACTTAGAATGTTGTTCCTTCTGTCCTGTATTGTTTTTAAATATAATTTTATTCCTTAAATCTTTGTGTTTCAACTTGAAAGTAGGGAGCAAAACTTTTCAAACAACAGAAGTTTAATTTCTCCCGAAATTAAGATTTTTTCCCTTTCCATGTTCCCTCTTTCATATATTGTTTTTAAATATTATTTTATTCCATAAAGGATGGTATTTCAACTTGAGAGTAAGTTTAAAGATCTGAAAAATGTATCAAAGAATACAAGTTCTGAGCTTCACGCTGTTGTCATTTGCTGTTTAGTGTGGCTGAAATCGACTGACCTAGACTACTGTGAAGTGATATGATTCTCACAGTGATAATGAACACATTGTTAAAGTTCAGTAGCACTGTGAGACCTCTAAACATTTTTCGAATGTGTTGAAAATGTTCACATTTGTATATTTTATGGTAATGAACAAATTTAGGTAGTTCCTATCCAGACACTTAGTCTAAAATGAACTATCTCACCAAGTCCACTTATTGGACATTGCCTGATTACATCAAGACTTATGTCATGTAAGGCTTGTTTCGCGCACTTGTTCCATGCGTTGGTTTTTTACATCTCATGATGGACCTTTACTAAAGGTCCAAAAAATCTCATGTCATTGTGTTTTAATTTTAGTTTTTATCGTAATAAATTTTATCCTTGAGTCAGGTTTTAATGATATTATGCATTAACAGGATTTTTTCTTATCTTTATATTGACCATCAACCTCCTATCAGTGGTTTATAAAATCTTCACTAAGGTTCTTCCACATCACTTGAAGGTAACACTAGACATGGCCCAACCAAGAGAACAAGCTGGGTTCAGGAGTGGCTACAGCACTATAGATCATATCCATGTACTGAGACAACTAATTGAAAGAACAAGAGAATATGAACTCCCATTATGCATGACTTTTATTGACTATGAAAAGGCCTTCGATTCTGTGAAACCATTTGCAGTAAAAATGGCTTTGAAAACCTGTGGTATTGAAGATGCATACATTAGCATTATTAATAACATCTATGAAAATGCAAGTGCAAAGGTTTGGATATTTGAGGATACAGCACAAATAAGAATTGGAAAGGGAGTGAGACAAGGTGACACCATATCTCCCAAGCTCTTTAACGCCACATTGCAAAATTTCTTTCAATCATTGAACTGGAAAAACAAAGAGATAAGGACTAATGGAAATTACTTAACTCACCTTCATTTTGCTGATGACGTAGTCATTTTTGCAACTACCTCTTCAGAGCTGCAGAGTATGATCCAAGAACTTGCTGACAAGAGTAAAGAAGTGGGATTAAAAATAAACTTTCAGAAGACAAAAGTTATGTACAATGCTTTTACAAGAAACGAAGATTTATCGATTGATGGAGAAAAGCTTGAGACAACCGATTCCTACATTTATCTGGGCAGCAGATATCAAGTGAGGGTCACGTTGATGAAGAAATTAATCAGCGAATAAAACTTGGATGGAGAGCTTTTGGAAGAAACAGTACATTTTTTTAGAGCAGTATGCCATTATGTCTCAAAAGAAAAGTGTTTAATCAATGCATCCTGCCAGTGCTTACGTATAGAGCAGAGACATGGGCCTTAACTAAAAAAGACGTACAAAGACTGCAGACAACTCAAAGAAGCATGGAGAGATGCATGCTTGGTGTAACCAGGAAAGATAAGAAGAACTTGTGGATAAGGAAAATGACGGGAGTGGACGACATCATGACCAGAGTGAAGTCACTGAAATGGTAGTGGGCTGGACATGTTGCCAGAAGAACAGACCACCGATGAACAACCAAAATTTTAGACTGGATTCTGAGGGACAGAAGAAGAAATCGAATTTCATCCATCCATGGGAGATGGATGGATGAAATTCGAAAGTATGCTGGCATGACATGGAGGAGACAGGCCCAAGACAGGCAATTGTGGAAGAAATTTGGAGAGACCTTCATCCAGCAATGGATTGATAATGGTTGATGATCATGATATTGAGAATATCAGTGTTTAGAAATATATTTAGAAAATCAGTGTTTCTTATAGGCAATTTAGAAAACATTTAATTATAATAAAAAAATTGGAAAGATGTGCAATTTTTAAATAATGCAGTTGTGTATAAACTTGCATATAATAAAACTTTAACATGAAATACATAGGATTCCATTGGCAACTTTTTAAATAATTTTAAATTGATGTAAAATTATATTTGCATTGCTATTATAGATTATTATTTTCTTTTTTATTCACATTGGATAATGCCAAATTCTAATTCTTTGCACGCATAAGTTTCCTGGTTTTTGATTTTAAAGGTTTGGCAGATAGGTGCTCAATGAACTTTTCAGAACTTGGGACCTAAACACTGAACAATGTAACTTGTACTCTGATCTAAGCATTAGCTCACAAAGTGGTTGGCACTCATAGATATTTCAGACCATTAGTGTGCAGGAAGTCGGCATGTGACATCAGAGTTCCATCTAAAGCCCCAGGTGTCCACTCCCTATATTCTACACATGTCTTGCACAACACTTGATGCTCTCCAGAAGCTGAAATTTGAGGTTCTTTCCCATCCACTCTACAGCCTGGACTTGGTGCTGAGTAATTTTAATTTCTTTCCAAATCTGAAAAGGGATCTCAAGGTGACTCATTTCACCTTAGATGAAGTAGAGCACGCTGGCACATCATGTATCAGACAAAGAAACTCTGAATTCTGTATTGACAGCATGTGTAAACTTGTCTTACATTGGGTAAAATGCATTAAATGACAAAGTGACTACGTACAAAAATAGGTATGTCAATTTGTACCTACCATATTAACTTTCATTGCAGCTTTTGTTTATGCAAATACATCGTTTCTTTTTCTGGTTATTTGACTGTGCATTACATATCAGCCTACCCTCGTGTGCTGGTGGTTACAGAGAAAACATGCCTTCATCAGCCTATTTTGGTTAATAAATCAGCTTAAAGGGGGAAAAAATGTTCAATAAAACAAATCAATTTTGGTGACATGATAATTAGAAAACACAAAGAAATATTTGGAGATGCAGGTGCGTTTCTCACTGTAGGGGAGTGCAGTTTTGTAAAGATTTAGTACCACATTTTTTTTTTTTCAAGAAGAAATTTAATTGTGTTAAATCTTGGTTGTAGTGGGAGGTGTCATCACTTTGTGTTGTACAAAAAGGTCAGTTTGAGTCCACAGATTGTGAATGAATAACTCTTCAGGAAGTGAAAGCATCAACATCTTTTAGCTATTCTAGTCAGTGATTTCTTTTCAAAGTTTGCATTGTTCGTTTTGGATTAAAATATACAGTGAACATTAACCTTTGCTGGTTTTGGTGTTTTTTAATCCTTAGAAAGTTGGTAATGCTTTTATGATTGATTTATCATCGTAAATAGTGTGATGAAATTGCCATTTGTAAGTAAAATGTTTATAATATTCATTACGAACAACATAATAATTTATGGTCATAATGAGTAGAATATGCAAATAAGCATTTTATCCATTATGAACACAAGTGTGTGATCAAGATTTTGGTGTTCAGTGACAGTTGGCACTGGATTCATTACTTCATGTGGCTATCACCATGATCCTAAGTCATGGCTAAACAGTGTTTCCAGGTATAATTTGCATTGCATCGAGATATTAAAATATTTCTTTGGTGTTCTGTACTATTGTATTTGGGAACATAATTAATGCAATGGTTTAGATTCCCAAGTGTCATTAAAACCAGCACTTTTTTTCCTGTAAAAAGTTTGATAGTATGTCCTGTCATAAACATTAAGGCTATTCCAAAGTATCCACATTTGCATCCAAGTACTTTTTTTAATGGAAGAAACAGCAAACATGTATTATACGAAAACACAAATTAATGTCTTTACAGATAATACACCATCGTGCAGGGGTAGACAAATTTAAGGCGCCCAGTTGCCTTGAGACCTGACATTTTTCACCTGGCACCTGAGTTTTCAAATTCTATTCTGAAAATTTCATTTTTCAAAATTTGGATTTCTATCAAAAAGATTCCATCTCTTTAGTAAAGCAACAAGTACATCATATGAATTTCTTCTGGTTACATATTTTTTGTAGCCTATTTACCATAAGATCAAAATAATGAAGGTGCCAGTATTAACTTTTAGCACTATCCCCTTATGATCTCTTTAAATGGATCTTCAATCAAAGACTTTGATTCAGCAAAATATTTATGGTTGAAATTTTAATGCAGAATCAAATGGACACACATAGTGCTGAAATTTTAAGGTAGATTAAAAGCTGAATGATGTTCATTTGTGTAAGTGTAACTTTAAAAAAAAAGTATGACTCTTATATGCATATTTTGCAAAATATCTTATAATTTTAAGTGACATAGTGTTTATGAGTATATTTATTCATTAGTGCTTTCATTGAATTTGATACACCATAAGACAATGCCAAACTTTCTGAAATTGAAACCTGTTTTGAAATGCAGTTATTAATATGAGTGTACGTATTTCCTAATTTTAGTTGTTGATTTTTCATTAAATCATTGAACAATATCTGAGAACTAATGGGTTAATTTTGACTGTCGAAGGGTTCACAATTCTGGGTGTGTAGTTTTTGTTAGACTGATTTGGGGTTTCTCCACGTATCTCTCAAAAAACGCACTGGCTCCTGAAGAAAAGGGAGCTGGTGCCTTAAAATTTTGTGAGTTTGAGTACTACTGCCATTGTGAAAATATGCAACTACACCCTACTGGGTTTTTAGTCAAAGTTCTGTCTAACTGGGCCATGTGCCATCTGTTATCAAAGAATATAAAGAAAGTCAGCTTTCATTCTTGAAGCAAAACTATTTCGGGGTTATACAGGTAGGTGGAGTTGGTGTAACAGTTTGTGTGGCCATTTGTGGACTGGTGTTTAGTCTTCTTTTTTTTTTTTTTTTTTTAAATCATGTCCTAGGAAAGCAAAGCCTTTACAAGAGTATACTTCAGATCACCAGTGAAAATACCCATCAGAATTGTCATGGAATTCCTTTCACCATCGGCACAAGCAAGAATTAGTTAGCTGTGGTACACCTGAGTAATTACCAATATGCATGACAGAGAGAGAGAGAGAGAGAGTGTGTGTGTTTGTGGTTAATCTGAATGTAGTAGCATCAACTGATCTTAGATCCATGAAAAAAATAGTAGTAACTTTTTATACAGATTCCACATGGTGTAATCTTCAGCTGCCACATTAAATTATTATAGCTTTAACAAAGCTTCCCCAAGTGCTATGACCTGTACTTTGTGTATAACATTAGAAATCCTCACGTTCATGAAATCACCAATTCTATCCATCTTCTTGTTTTTTTGCCTGTATTACCTTTTTCGTCAATGTGTACTGCCTTCTGTCAAGCAGCATGTCCAAAATACTTTTTCTTCCATTGATGATTTAAAGAGGAATCTCAGGTCTAAATATTTTTTCTCAGTACCCATTCATTCCTTTTCTTCTCTAAAAAGAAAATCCCAACCCCTTTCAGAAATCTACATTTGTATTTGTAGATTGTAATCCCACATTTCCTTTTTCTTTTCTCTCAATTTATATAACTTTTGTATCTGTAAATTATCATTAGTAAAACAACTGAATCTGTGATCCTCTGTTTTGTTTTAATGAAAATATGTATCTTTATAAAACTTGTTAAGAATTTTGGTACCTTAGGATTTTTTTACCAACTCTTTCAAATTGCCTCTACTCAGTACAAAGTGGCTATCCCTTATTTTTGATTACTTCTTGAACAAGTTATTTCCATTTCATTAATGGTGTTGTTATTGCAGTTATGGTTCAGGATTTTGTTCTGTATACACACTTCTGTATTCTTACTCCTTTTTTTTTTGTTCTCTTTGTCATTTTAAAATTTTAGTATTTTTTTTTTCATTACTGAAGTTTTTAAAATTTATTTTGAATTATGTCATCACCATGGCTAAGAGTGTTTACTTCCCTACTGTCTGTTTTTGCTACTATTGTCAATATCTGATGCCTATTAGCTTCGTTCTGTTTAAACTAAAGAGAAGTAGAAACATTGTGTTGCCTTTTAATATCTTTTTGTCTGCTTTTAGTCTAGAAGGCCATATGCTGTAATATTTTTAAATAATTTGTATCTTTTATAAGTAATGTATGTTAAGATTTATAAAATCAGTTGCAAAGCGTTTCCAAACTTTCTTTCTTTAATTTTATAGATCATTCCAGACAGGCCTGGATTCCATAATGAGCATCATATATTTCCTGCTGGGTACTGTAGCTCCCGTACATATCTAAGTATAAAAGATTCTGCTCATCAGTGCTTATATACATGTACTATTGTGGATGCATCTTATGGCCCACGAGTGAGTATTTTATTCTGTTTTATATTTATCCATTTGCTTATGTTCCTATTCCAGACCTGCCAACTGTTACGATTTTATCGTATTTAGTACGATAAATCATGCGCTAATACGATTTTGCAGCCAAAAATACGATTTTTTTTTAAATAGTCATGTTTCCCCCCATTTTTTTCCTTTTCAGGCAGAAGCCTTGTAGCAGAATTGCGGCGACGTACAGCGCAGTTTTATTTTGTACTCATCCCCGTAGCAGAATCGCGGTGACGGCCGACGTACATCGCAGATTCATTTTCTACTAATCCTTGTAGCAGAATCGCGCCGACGGCTGATGCATTTTGCAGATTTAATTTGGACCTGCAGACAAAAATGACATTCCCAGAACCCAATTAAACCAGCTTTGCAGACCTCCTAAGATGCAAGTTTTCCGCCTCTCAAAATTTCTGAAAACAGAAGTTAGGCGGAGTGAGGATTTCTCCCGTAATCACAATTTTTTTCTAATAATTAACAACATAAAAGTGTTTGCTGATTAGGTTTAAGTGGTTTCTCAATAAAAATTTTATGTAGGGAAAAAAATGCCTACATTCTCATCATCAAGAATTTATATACAGTATATACTCGCGTATAAGTCGAGAAATTTGGGACAAAATGAGAGCTTCAAAGTAATGGGGTCGACTTATACGCGGGGTCTAAAAAAATCGTAAGACCAAAAGTTCTTCCCGTGAGGCAAAAGTCAATCCATCCCAAAAGAAATAAAAATGCCAATGCGGTATTAATTACGAAATCGCAACCCTCCGAAAGAAAAAAAAAGCAAGAAAGAAAGAAAAAACACTGATGTGGTAGAATTACGAAATCGCGACCCTCCGAATTTCTCCGCGCTTTGAAAAGTCTCCTTTCTCCTGGCTTTGCGTATCCACAGCACAGTCACAGCCGCGCATAGAAAGCTCCGCCCTTCCGACTACCAGTTGATTGCGCTGACCTTCGACATAACGGAGCCATGCGACAGCCAGTGTTAGGTGTTGCTTGTTCTTAATCGCACGTGTTTTTCTTCTTCTTAATCGCACGTGTCTCGCTTCTCCTATTATGGGTGACACGGATTGTGTAAAGAAACGGATGTCCTATAACGCAGGATTCAAGTTGAAAGTGGTTTCTTTTGCAGAAAATACTAACAACTGTGCTGCTTCACGTCAATTTGGCATTAACAAAAAACTGATTCGAGATTGGCATAAAAAAACGGACTTGGTGAAAATCCCAAAATCGCAAAAGGTGCTGCGCCATGGAACGTCATCTTTCCCAGAGCTGGAAAGTGTCTTGAATGATTGGATTGTGGGCTGCAGACAAAATGTTTACATTGTAACGCGAACTGGTATACGTTTGCGAGCAATGAAGCTCGCAAAAGATGAAAAGTTTGCAGCCGCAAATAACACTTTTCGTGCGTCACCAGGTTGGTGCACAAGGTTCATGAACCGCTATGGGTTGTGTCTACGCCAGCGCACCAAAATTGCACAAAAGTTACCTCGTGACCTCGAAGCAAAGATAATGGAATTTCAAAAGTATGTAATTCTAAAGAGAAAAGAGACTGCTTTTGAACTTTCCCAAATAGGGAACATGGATGAAACCGCCATGGGTTTCGACCTTCCTGGAAATAAGACGGTGAACCAAAAGGGCGAAAAAAAATATCTTGATCAAAACGACTGGCCACGAAAAATCCAGTTTCGCGGTTGTTCTTTCCTGTTTGGCCGACGGCAGTAAGCTACCTCCGGTAATTATTTTCAAACGCAAAACTCTGCCGAAAAGCGTTGTCTTTCCGTCTGGTGTGCTCGTTCGTGCCCATGAAAAAGGATGGATGAACGAATCCGGAACAATTGACTGGTTAAGGAATGTGTGGAACAAAAGGCCAGGTGCACTTTTGAGGAAAACCTTCCCTTTTGGTGTGGGATATGTTTGTTGCACACCGTTGTGCAGAAGTGAAAAAAACTGCAGAAATTCAAAAACAACTCTTGCTGTCATCCCAGGTGGGTTGACATCTGTTCTTCAACCACTAGATGTCTGCCTTAATAAGCCCTTCAAGGACAATGTGCGGAGGTATTGGGCAGATTGGATAAGTTCCGATTTGCCGACTGAAACCAAGGGCGTAAATCTAAAGAAGCCGGATATTGTTTTGATTGCGCGATGGGTCAAGGATGCTTGGGATGCAATACCTGCGGAAATGGTCGTGAAATCATTCAAGAAATATTGCATTAGTAACAAACTTGATGGCACACAGGATGATGAGATTTTTATGAGTGATGATGAGTGATTCTGATGACACAGGCATAGATGGGAATACTGATGCTTATGATGACGCGCCGATGACGGAGAAAGACTTTTTTGAACTGTTTGGCGAGTCTGACTCGGAATCGGATTTTGAAGGGTTCCGATGAAGTTTTTGGGTATGCAAATTAAATTTAGTATTATATATATAATTTTTTCGTTTTCAAATGTTTTTGAATAAATTCATTGAAATTTTTTTTTCTCATTCCGGGATCGACTTGTACGCGAGTTTCCGATTTCTTACGATTTTTTCCTCTGAAAGTGGGGGCGACTTATATGCGAAGTCGACTTATACGCGAGTATATACGGTAGCTGAAATAGGCTTCAAAAATTATCAGCATGAATCGTGTTACAATTTTTCTATCAGAGTGTTGCGTTTTTTGGTTCTGAGAGGTTGGCAGGTCTGCCATTCATTCAGCTAAATGAAAACGTCATGAAATTCTAGCTGATAAGTGTAAAGAAAATTTTTGTGATGATGTTTTTATGTTTTATGATAAGACTTGTGAAGTGAAAGGTAATACAGAGCGGTGCATGAAAAGTAACCCAGTCTGAGTGCCAATGTCAATAAGAGTTTTATTATTAATAAAAGAAAACAAATGTTGTATTACATTTTAAAAGTTATTTTGTTATTATTAAAGAACGTTATTTACCGTAAACATTAATGCTGAAAATCGTCTTCACCAATGGCGACTCAAAGTTTCATGTGCCATAACATGTTTGTGAAAACTGACCTTAGTTCAGTGACTGAGATGATGTTTATCTCCTGGCATATTGTGTGTCCTTCAGCTCTTCCAAGGTTTGCAGGTTGGTCCTGTGCATTTTGCTTCTTAATGAGGCCCAGAGGTAAAAATTGTAACGCAATAGATATGTCCTGACAGTCCTTTCCTTCATTAATACACTGTGTTTTGGGGCAAATGACCTTGCAAATATATGGAATATCATTCTGTCTTGCTGGAAGAAAGTCCTGTTCAGTTTGTTTGAAGTCAGCTGCCCCACAAATTCATCAAAAACATGCATACACATCTGCATTAATGTTTTTTTTTTTAAAAGGAGATTGGCCAATGATCTGGTTCCCTGAAAACTGTGCAATCACCAATTTTTAAATCATGGAGTGATCTCTGTTGGAACACGTGTGAATTTTCTGAAAGCCAGTGTGGTGTATTTTACTCGCTGACATGGCAGATAAAACCAGGCTTCATTGGTTGGAAAGAAGATAAATCCTCCCACAACCATTTTCAGAAGCCATTTATAGTAAGCTTCACATTTCTCCATGACATGATATTGCTTCAGTTGCAAATCATGGAGTACACATGGAAAGAAGTTGTAAATCATGGCTGGTCACATGAAAAGAAGTCTGCACTGACTAATGAGGATTTCTTTCCATTTGATCTGCAATGTTGGCAACAACCTCTGGAGTACAAACAGAAAAAGGATTTCTTGGTTTTGGTGCATTGCTTACGCAGAATGAGTAATATGCACAATTTTCACCAATTTCTAAATTGTGGCTTTTGCAGGTACACTGGCAATAGGATATTTTTCCTCACATGTGAACTTGAAAAAACCTATACAAAACGTACAGCTCCACCATAGATATATGCTGTTCCAGTTAATATGGCATGTCTTCTTTCCAGCATGCACACAAATAAACTAACAAAACACTTATGGCAAATTTTCAGGCATCCCAGCTGCCCGTGGGGCTGCTGGGATGCCTTGAAATTTGCGACTACACTTTGCAAAAAAAGTAGCCCCACCCCTGTTTTAGCAGGAGCATGTGACTACACTTGCCCACATTTAGGAGACAGTGTATCATAAAAATTGTTTCCTGAAAAAAAGGGATTTTCGTAGCACATGAGTACTTGAACAGTTCTTTGTATTTGCCATTTCTTTTTTAATTTGGCAAGGAAAATTTTTGATTGTGTAATATAAAAATGACTATGTTTACCATTTCTTGTCTGCTTTTTTCTCTTATGTTAGTGTGAACTCATTAGTATTCATTCAAATGGACAAGAAAAGCATTTTGTCTGTGTTCTCTTAACATTTGAGTAAAAGAATAAGTAGTTTAATCCATTCAAGTATTAAATTTATGAAAAGTAACATTCGTAGCTGTTGACTTAATGTATGTTTATGTAATCAAAATGTGTGCATTAAATTGAAAATGCTTAAACAAATGGTTAGAAAACATGGCAGTATTTCTGTGTTATTGAACTTCAAATGTTTTTTTTTTCATGCCTTATATTGTGGCAAAATATCTTTTTTTTTTCGTCTCAAGTGAAAGTTGATATTTTATGGTCCTTTATATTGCATAAAATGCTACTGAACATTATTGCATCATTTGAACATGAATTTTGATGTTTAATAGCATTAACTTTAAGCTGTAGTTACTAGTTATTTTGCTTCTTATGCCTTATCTTAAAGTCATTTGATTAAGGTACACACCACACAAAAAATAATTTGCTTTCGAACTGTTAGGTGTGCAACTTAATTCTCGGCCTGAGGCACGACATGTTGACAGCAAATTATAGCTAATCGAGTATGTACCTAATCAGGGAAATAATCCTCGTCGTGTTGGATACATTTGAGCCATCGGTCAGGGAGCTGCCGAATGCCACTGCGGAAAAAAGAGGGCTGCTTTGAGTTGATAAAGTCATCAATACTTGTGTGGACCTCCTCGACAGAAGTGAAGTGCGTATCACTCAGGTGATGTTGCATTGTGCGAAAGAGGTGATAATCCGACGGGGCAAAGTCTGGAGAATACGCTGGGTGGGACAAAATCTCCCATCCCAGGTCGGTGATCGTGTTTAAAGTAATTTTCGTGAAGTGTGAAGATGCACATTTTCCTGAAGCAACAGGACTGACTTTCTGCCCT
Source organism: Macrothele yani (assembly GCA_039090855.1). Classification (NCBI taxonomy): domain Eukaryota; kingdom Metazoa; phylum Arthropoda; class Arachnida; order Araneae; family Macrothelidae; genus Macrothele; species Macrothele yani. The sequence goes on along the minus strand of CM077006.1, from coordinate 55,609,110 downwards.
TGCCGGTGTATGGCCTTTCCTCCTCCATTGCATCAGTCACACAAATGAGTTGCTGACAATAACGCTCAGCATTAACTGTTTCATTAGGTTTGAGCAACTCATAGTGCATGACACCGCGCTGATCCCACCATATGCACAGCAACAACTTCCTGGCATGGGTATTCGGTTTGGCGATACTGGTGGTAGGCGGACCTGGATAAACCCACGATTTCCGCCGCTTAGAATTGTTGTAAAGGATCCACTTCTTATCACAGGTCAAAATCTTGTGGACGAAATCCTTCTTCTTGAATCTGGAGAGCAAGGACACAGCAACATCATAGCGCCTAGATTTGTTTGCAGCTGTGAGTTGGTGTGGTACCCAACAGCCCTCCGTGTGAATCCGTCCAAGCTTGTGCAGGCTCTTTGCAATGGCTTGTCGTGTTACTCCGAGTTCCTGGGCGAGCTCTGACTGTGTGCGACAGGGATCAGCATCCAACAGTTGTTCCATTTCCTCATCATCAACTTTCTGTAGCTGTCCCGGACGTTCTGCATTACGGAGATCGAAATTTCCCTGCTTAAACTGTTGAAACTACTTCTTACACGTACTGTAAGACACAGCAGCACAGATCATTTGCTGTGCTCCTGCGTTCCTTTTTTCAGCTGAAACACGAACAGGCGGCAGTGCCTCAAATGTTGCTTCTCAAACGACATTGCTTTCATCGTCAACTTTCGTCCCTTCTGCCGCTACAGCTGTGCGGCGGTTATGGTTGCCTGCAAAGCTGTTGGATGGCGCTGCAATCAGCCATTATCGCACACAGCTATTTGCATTTGCCGACGTTCTATGATCGCTTGTGGTTAGGGGCCAAGAATTAAGTTGCACACCTAATAATATATAAACTGGTTTTCATAGAAAAGCAACAAAACCGAAAAATCATGATAATTGGGCGAAATATAATTCAAATTGCACAAAATTTGCATGTGTTAAGGGCGAAGGCATACAGCATCGATGTACGGAAGGCAAATGAGTGGCGCTAGCAGCACCTTATGCAAATGTGCAAGAGCTTAAAACCAGCAGTTCCAGAGGGAGTCACCAATTCATGTGCGGCGGTTAATGACAAGATTTTGAAATAGCGATTTTGTTAACATGGCATCGAGACGTCATTTACCAGCAGAGTTACGCTACAGAGCGATAGGCCAACTCGAAGCAGGGCAACAACTGATGGATGTCTCAAGATGGCCCAACATCGATCGTTCTGTGATCAGCAGGATCTTGCAGCAGTTCCAAGCCAAGGGTGAAGCTTCCTGAAGGTACAACAAAGATAGGCCAAGGGCTATGACCTCCGCGGATGACCGGTATTTGCGGCTTTTGGCACAGCGGTACAGGATGGCTATACCGACTCATCTCAGATCTGTGCTTGCGGCAGCCACCAGACAAACGGTATTAGCTTCGACGATACACAGAAGGTTACATGCAGGAGGACTGTATGCTCGGCGACTAGTGTTATGCGTGCCTCTCACCCCTCCACCACTGAAGGGAATGTTTCAATTGGGCACGAATGCATTTGAACTGGACTCAAAAACAGTGGAATTCCATTTTCACTGACGAGTCACGATACTGTTTACAGAGTGATTCTCGCCGAGTTTATATCTGGAGAGAGGCTGGTACTGGCTATCTTTTCTCTAATATCCATGAAATGGACACCTGTGGTAGTGTTCTGGTGTTGGCAGACATATCGTTAGGCGGCTATACCGACCTTTATGCGTTGCCCCATGGAAGCCTCAATGCTCAGAGGTATAGAGACCACATCCTGGACCCTATTATTCCTCCATATGCTGCCGCAATTGACGATACATACTGCAGGCGAATAACACCCACCCTCACACAGTTTGCCTCGTGCACCAGTACCTGGAACAGGAAACTATAGTCTGTATGGAGCGGCCAGTATGCTCTCCTGATCTGAATCCCATTGATCATGTCTGGGATGATCTCAGAAGGCATGTTTCCTGCCTCCAGCCCTCTCCCCAAACCCTGCAGGGCTCCACACTGCTTTGCTCAAGCAATGGATGCAGCTACCCACAGAACTGCTCGACACCATGATCAACAGCATGGAAACATTGCTGTCAGGCCTGTATTGCTGTTCGGGGTAACCACACTCCGTATTGAAGTACCTTTTCTTATTTCATCGTGATACCTATATTTCTGTATTTTCTTATTGAAGCGGAAATAAGTCCTAACCAACTTGAGTGCATCAATTACGGCTTGGATCTCAACTTGTGGGATGGAACCCAATGAAATTAATTTGTCCTCGATGATTTCATGCACGGTGGTAACAGGGACACTCAGATACAGTGACACAATGTCCAGGGAGACAAGAATGAATGGAATACCAGGATCACCAACAGATTTGAGATGGTTAACTGCTTGGATTGAACTAGTGATAGAGAATGCGGAGTTTCATAAAGAGATATGTTGGGTCAATGACTTATCTCCCAACTGTGACACCTCTCTTACATAATGCATGTAAAAAACAGCATTCGGACTTTGGCGTTTCAACATCAAATCTTGTTTCATTTATTAGAAAGGACCAAGACAGAGTGGAAGAATTACAAAAAATGTGGTGTATATTGCGTTCCCATCAAGAGTAATGATCCAGCAGCTGAGGACAAAATGTACATTGTATCCACCTTACGTAGCTTAGGTGTCAGATTGTCTGAACATCAATACAACACCAGACAATGGTCCTCTGCCACAGCGCTATCCCGGCTCGCAAGTGGAGGTACTCACACACCTGTCTGAAGGACGCATATATTTTATATCCATACCCACACACCTGACTGGAAGGATGCATGTATCCTATATCCATACCCACACACCTGTCTGGAAGGACGCATATATCCTATATACATACCCACACACCTGTCTGGAAGGACGCATATATCCTATATCCATACCTACACACCTGTCTGGAAGGACGCATATATCCTATATCCATACCCACACACCTGACTGGAAGGATGCATGTATCCTATATCCATACCCACACACCTGTCTGGAAGGACGCATATATCCTATATACATACCCACATACCTGTCTGGAAGGACGCATATATCCTATATCCATACCCACACACCTGTCTGGAAGGACGCATATATCCTATATCCATACCCACACACCTGTCTGGAAGGACGCATATATCCTACTTGGCACAAAAACTAAAAGACTTACTTTATTTGCAGAAAGTTTACTGATTCACAAATACAGTAAACATTGTTGTAATAATGAACTACCTACATATGTACCATTGCTTCGGAGACACCATATACAACAGGAGGAGTCCAGGTGCCATCAACAACCCTTACCCCCTGTCATTGGTGAGTAAAGACTTTTGAAATTCTTCTTGTGGAAGTGCGTCATTTATTCATGAACCCTATGAGACTGCACTTTAGTTACTTCACTGCACCATGAACTTATATATTGGATTGTTGGCCTGTGTTCACCCTTTAGTTCGTACCTGATGATGTGTAGGTAGCCTGCACGAAAGATCTAGTACAGTTTTTGAACTTGTATTTTTATCATATTAAATCTTTTAATTGTTGTGAAGAGTTGGTTCTCTAACATGTGTAATATCGTGCAGTGACAGATTCAAACTTGTAATTGATGCTATTGTACTGGTGGTTGAGCTGGGTGACTGTTGCACGTCGTTGCCGAGATACCAGTGGTGACACCTGATGTTCACCTCTAGGAACAATCGGGCATGGCTGACCAGTGTAAGCCCTTCTGCTGGATGTCTGTGCATATTTAATCCAGTCCTGGTACACCCCTGATACATTAGTACAGAACCAGCCAACAAGCGTGACTCTTTCCAAAATATTGGCACCTCCCCTCTAGGCACCAACTATCTGGCCGTGGTCAAACTGGCTGAAGTCGCCACATTTCCTGATTACTGGCAAATGTTTACTGAATGCGTACAGGGGATAGGTGTGCACAATATACGTATAGTAGCTGCATGTGATGTTGATACCACATGGTACTTTGTTATCACTCCAATATGTAAAATGGGGAGTGTTCCTATATATACCGTAATTTTTGGGCTAAGAGCCGCGGCTCTTATGTTACTAAAAGTGAAATTTTTCGGGTGCGCGGCCCTTATGCCGAATTTGTTTTCGATAAGACTGTTTCTTCCCTCCCCCCCCTTTTTTTTTTTAATGCAGATGCTTAGTAAATTTTTTTCAAACCACGTCTTTTTTTTTTTCACAAACTCGACTGTGATCAAGTTTCACCCCCTTTCTACTCATACGTTAGACACGTCTATTTAAACGATAACTCCGCTGTCCTGATGTTGGTTTAGGAGGGAAAGTGGGGGAGGACAGGAATGCCTGACTCAAATGCCCTTTGCATGGAGGAGTGGGGGATGGAATGGGGACGTCCGAGGCTTCTGTGGATATTGCGCCTAGCGTATCTCTTTCGTTGGCTGCAGCATAATCATGCAGGAAGGTGGGATGATTTTCAGTGGGGTGGGGAGACCGGTTTGATGGGCACTTCCCTGAACAAAAGCTTAAGAACATAAACAATGCAAAAGCCTGCCCCAGGATGATTCCATTAGCAGAGACCTATTCCAAACAATACTGGCGGGACGGAAGGACAAATTCTGTTCACTCTTCTTGGTTAATCTGGCATGCGATACAGGTGTTTCTTGGCTCGTGCTCCTGAGTTTTGCTTCGATTTCAATTTTTTTTTTTTTTTTTTTATTGACTGACGATAGTGGAAGTTGAAGGCTTCGGCTGGAAAAGAAGGGATTCATATAAAAGCGGAGCTCAACGCGAAGGCTCAGTGCGCAGTAAATGAAAGTAGGTCAAACCACTTGAAAGAGAGCGGCACCGCTGTTATGGAAGTGTTGGCTGCCAGATCCACGAACACGTGTGAGGCAGCTGGTAAAGAAGAAAAAGCATAACATAGAAGGAACATATTATTAAAGAAAACATTAATCGAAAGCATTACAAGCGATAATTTATAAGTTAATTACTTCCAAGACGGATTCTATTGCAGTAAACAGAGAACTATCCTGTAGCAGACATCCACATTGAATGGAATTTAGACAATTGTGCGGTTTTACGAGCAATGCGATACTCTAACGGCAGTCTTAAGATTAACCGTGATTTATATTGATTACATAAATGGTTTTGAGCATTTAATAAAGGCAAACAAATAACATCATTAACATGATTAATAAAAAATGTATAAATAAAAAATTTTGCCAGTATGAAAAAATAAGTGCATAAAGCAGATCGACACTGAATTGCAGATTAGCCTTTGAAGTATACATATAATCATGCTGGGTGTGAGTTAATTCATGAAAATAAGGAAGATAATTTAGTTTTCTGAGCAGCACCACGATTTCACAGGTGCGGCCCTTACGGCAACTTTTGCTTCCAAGATTGCAAAATTTCTCACTTGCGGCTCTTAGTCCGAAAATTACGGTATATATGTATATACACCTGGAATCGTCAATCATTATCAATCCAATGCTGAATGAAAATCTCCTCAAGTCTCTTCCACAATTTTCTGTCATGTGCCAGTCTCCTCCATGTCACTCCAGCATGCTTTCCAATTTCATCTACCATCTCCCACATGGTCATTTCCCTGGAAACATTTCTCTGAACTTTATCCTCTTCTTCCTTCTACTCCCTCCACAGACTTCAACTTGTCTACTATCAAATCTGCTCTTTACTCACTTTTTCTCCAGAATGCTAACTCCTCCGGCCTTATTCCTATTCTCTCGGCTCCTGAACAAAAGCTTAAGAACATGAACAATGCAAAAGCCTGCCCCAGGATGCCCCCCCTCTACCCTATTTTCTTTCACTCTCAAACTCTACTCTTCCTGTTCATGCCCTGGTACATGTGTAGTTAGCTTCCTTAATTATTTCATCGGAAAAATGTCAGTACCTGGAAAAAGTGCGACGTACAGATTTTAGAGTATGGAAATGAATGACAAATGGTGCAGAAATTTCATATTTTAATTTTTTTTAAAGATTTTTATCGTGATATTGACCTGTGAGTGCAATGCTGTGAAGATACTCTGCAGTAGGCCTAACACATCGCTACGGCGATGATGTGAAGCTTTGCTTCGTTGAAAGGAAGATTCGCTGCTGCGTGTAATTCACGCACGGATGACTACAAGTCCAAGCAAGTAACTTCTTGCCAGGAGAGCGAACCATGTTATACTCATACACTACACAATGTAGTACATTCATGTTTTGTCATTGTTTTTTAAGCAGATGTTGAGAATTTTTTTGTTTTTTCGCATATGATTCCCTGATTAGAAATAGAAAGTACTAATATTTCTATGTTGTACAGAAAATTCAGGAACTATAACTTTTGGTTCTGGTTTGAACGGCTTCCATTCATAGCTGATTTGCTGTGTCACTGCTCTTTTCATTCTCCTGTTAATAGCTTGTTCGCAGGTCAGTTTCTATTTTACTCATATGTATCTTTTGAAAATCGAAGAGGTTTTATCCGTTTTTTCCTGCCAACAATGTACAGGATACAACAAAATAAAGGGTGGATGCTGTGGACCTATTTTCTGTGGCATATCACTGCAACATTTATTGCTCTCCTGCCAATAACGTAACCTCTTTCTCTTGTACTCTTCCGCCCGTCGTTTCGGCACAGCAACGAACCTTCCTTTTAACGGACCAAAGCTTCACGTCTTCGCTGGAGCGATGCATTAGGCCTACCGCAGTTTCTCTTCACAGCGTCGGACTCACAGGTCAATATTACGAAAAAAAATCTTTAAAACACATTTAAAATATGAACTATCTGTACCATTTGCCATTAATTTCCATACACTAAAAACTGTACATCGCACTTTTTCCCACTACTAGCATTTTTCCGACGAAATAATTTAGGACGCTAATCTACACTTTTACTCATGCCCTCACCATTCACTCTCTCTACCAACATTTTTATGTTAATGCTGTCACTCCCTGCTCCATTCCCTCCATCTGCACTCTCGCCAACTTGGACCGCTCTTTCTCAGCTCTTCCGTCGTCCTGCAGAATCAAACATCCAATGGTTATATCTTCACTCTCGGCTTCCAGCCCCAGCTACCCTGCATCAAATGAACTTGATTTCTTCACCACTCTGCCCTTTATGCTCATCACAAGGCACCGTTCTCCATACATATCTACATTGTCCAGTTGTACCATTGTTTCATATTATGTTCTCCTTCACGCGAAACGTGTGCCCAAGAAATCGTAATCTAGATAATTATAAATTTCTTATCCGACTGCCTGCACCAGTTCATTATGCCTCAGCTTGCTCATATTTCTTTGTACTAGCAAAATATATCATTTACAAACTTCATCGTGACCTCTCCACTAATTCAAGCACAGTTCCCTTACAGCAAGCAAAGCAGGGTCATTCCACGCCAAATCGTCAGATGCTATCCACCACACCATCTCTGATTCTTACGATTTTTTTTTTTTTCATGAATAGATCACCCCAAGGTATGAAAATCCTGAAAGTTTCATTTTTTTATTTCCCGTAGATTAGGAGATATTAATTTTCGAATTCTGGTGCATGGCCTTAATTGCGTAAAAATGCAAATATCTCCATTGTTTGGCTAAAAAAAAGTACCAAAATCACCACTCCTTCGTAATTTCCCCCAAGGAATCGATTGGTGCATTGCACGAATTTCTATCTTCTTCAGTTTTTGGGTTACATGCAACGGAAGAGCCTTTTTTCAAAACATAAAAAAACAATGTAGTACAGCACTTAGAAGATCGCAATTGTTTTTCGTTTTTAAAGAAAAGTTTAGTCTAACAAATGAAGAAAAAAAAACCTCGGGCTTTCGCGTGTGCGCTGAGAAAATAATTTTTAAATATGGTGCACGGCTCGTATTTTGCCACTGTGATTCCGTGTGAGGCGAATAGCGCTGGCAGCCAGCCAACGGCAGCGGGAGTGGATGTTTGCCTTCGGACGGGCTGGAGATCAAGATACTATTGCACGCGTTAGACAGATCGCACGATAATTTGATGTGATGCTTGAAGGATAGTGAATTAATGCTATGTTTAAAGGCATTTCAAATAATATAAGTGTAAAATATTACTGAAGGGTCATTTCACGCCAAATCATCAGATGCTATCCACCACATTCTTAGCCATTCGACGACGTGGAAAACTAATATAAACCGTTTTCTCTGTATAGCTTACCGATATGAGCTATACCGTGAAAAAGGTTACACACAAATAACACATAAAATTTATGTGACAGACGTCGGAAATATATTGGTATTCTTACCAATCAAAGACGAGAAGAACTAATATATACTTTTTTCTCCCCGTATAACTTAACGATATACAGTACCGACGCTTATAAATTATGCAATTGATGTTGAAAACAGTTTTTGGAATATTGATTAATGATTTCTACAGCTCACGCAATATCCAACAGAATTTTTAGACATGAAATAGTTCTATTTCAGGAATTAATAAATTGTCTAGTTGTCCACGCCTGCCGTAAGAGAAAATGATCAAGGAATGATAGCTTGAGAAATAAAATAATCGGGGATATATATCTCGGTGCCTATTCTTGTGAGGTAGAGGAGATATATTTTGCGTTTTAGTTAACGTCAGATACTTGACGATCACAGATGGTGGCATATTAGCAAGGCTCAGCGTCAGGTTAGAAAAAATGTTATCGATTATTTTCTGGTAAATCTGGTATTTAAATGAACGAGTATAACTCGCAGTTGTCATCTTGCCTGTTTTTTATTTATTTATTTTTTATTTCAGTTGCTTATTTAAAGATTACGCGTCAGGTGGGAGCTCACGAAACTCTCAAAAGCTCATATGAAACAAAACGCACCACAGCACCCTAAAATAAGAAAAACACAGTTTAACTTTTCATGGTGTAGCCCAAAAATAGGATTGGAGGTTTGATTGGAGGTTTAACGACCCAAAAATAGGAAAATACAGTTTGACGGTTACACTGAACGAAACATTTTATGCTTCCTGTAATCACATCCTGGTGTCAGAGTGGTAGCAATTGGATTTATTTCCGTTATTATTATTATTATTTTTTTAATAATAATAATATTTATAAGTTAACAAATGCAGGGCAGTGGCGACGCTAGCTGCTCAGAACTGGGTGGGACATTAAGGAAGTGGGAGGGGGCTAAACGTGATGGGAGAGGAGGCACACACTTCGAAGTGTTTGGTAGAAATTTTGGCAAAAAATTACGTTCATGTGCACTTTACTCGACGCTGATATTGTTATCCCTAGTCAAAAAGTTTTCAAGTGAATACTGCACGTAGCATTTATTCAACGGATGTCTCTCTCTCTCTCTCTCTCTCTGATCGTTTTAGACTGTAATTCCAAAACGCGTGTTTCTGCTGCTCTCGAAGAAATTCGTTCAGAGGACCCCCATTTCCCTCCCATAAGTACAAAAACTACCAGCCATGTGGAATGCCATTTTTTTTTATTTAAGAGGCTACAATTCATAAACTTCCAAAAGCCGAAAGTTCAGAACTGATTGGTTTACATCGGTGACACGAACATAAAATTTCTCGCGGGTCATATTTAGTTTCCACGCTAAAGAAAAGTATATTACCAGAAAATAATCGGAGATTTTGCGTGCGCATATAAAATATTCCTAACACTTTTTTGTCAACATCATTTTTCATCCTTCGGCGGATGGCAAGTTTATGCTTTTTTTTTTTTTTTTTTTTTTTTTTTTTGATGACCACCGTGAGAGCAACTCAGTGGGCTGTAAGCAGTCGCCCGTCCCTAATTTGGGGCTACTGGTTCCAGGGAAGGGAGAGAGCCAGCGCCGTAAGACAAACGCAACATCCATGCCTCACCGGGATTCGAATCCGGACCCAATTTGAACGAATGATCATATTCATAAGCCATCACTTAGACCACTGCGCCACCGGGGCGGCAAGTTTATATTTAAGGATATCTTTACGAGGAGCAATAAATTGGCGGAATGTTGATCAGACAAAGTGCGCAAAAGGTCTGGAGCGTCAGGTCATTTGCAGTAACCCTCTACAAACAACATCTAAAAAGGAGAGAGGCTTCATTTCATCGTCAGCATGATAAATCTGAAAACTAAGCACGACGGAACTTTTTATCCATCCATCCATACATACATACTCACCAGATTAAAAAAAAATACAAGATGATTCCCAAAAAAATTAGACTAAGAAATTTTACCACAAACTCTCGTCTAGAGCGAAAGCATTGGCAGCAATCACACCCCCCCCCTCCCCGAATAATTTTGGTTTTGCATCGATTTCAAGAAATGATTCAGATGATGACACAAAACGCGGGAAAATCTCGCGAACATTGTAAAACCTGTAGATGCGTTCCGCGGAAGCTCAACTTCCTCTTTTCTGATTTGATTAAATATAATCAAAAACTGACATGGGAGTTGATCGCAGCGTTGTGAGACATCGAAATATAAATATCGTTCATGAACTAATCATGCTTTTTTAAAATAAAGAATTCCGTTCCTTCAAAACGTGAATTCAACAATACATGCGTCCGCGCGATGGGTGTGGATCGCTTCTTGCGTGCGGGAGGAATGCCGTTCTTCTTCCGGTACCAAGTCTCCGCACTGCCGTGGCCACGAGGCAGCGTGCTTCGCCGATTGCGCTGTCACCGTGGCAATGCACTGGCCAAGCACCATGTTTAAAAATTCTTTTCTTGGCGCTCAGGCAAAAGCCCAAGGGTTTTTTTCTTCATTTGATAGATTAAACCTTTCTTTGCAAAGAATCATAACTGTTGCTTTCTAAGTGCTGTACTACATTGCCTTTTTAAGCATTGAAGAAAGGCTCTCTCATTGCTCATAACTCAAAAACTAAAGTAGGTAGAAACTCGTGCAGTGCACCAATGGATTACTTGGTAAAAATTAAGGAAGAATGATGATTTATGTATTTCTTTTTATTCTAAATAACAGAGATATTTGCATTTTTATGCAAAACATGTCTGCCATGCACCAAAATTTAAAAAATTATATCTTCTAACCTATCGGAAATAAAAAATTGAAACTTTCAAGGTTTTTATAAGTTGGAAGTAGCTACCCATTAAAAAAAATTGTAAGAATCAGAGATGTGTCGGTGGAAAATTAATTCAAAATCTAGCGATTTTGCATGGAATGACCCAGCAGCATCTTCTTCACCACTTCAAAACAAATGTCTTGCTCGTTGACAAGCAGATTATTTTGAAGCAAAATGAACTGGAACTGTTACAAAATTTAATAACACTTGGCTTCCACACCACAATTGGCTTTCAATCACCAACGATAGAATTTCCTTTGAATGACTCTGATCCAGCATAGATCTCTACCTGCTTTCAGCTACTTTATCTCTGACGTAATAAGAACCCTTTTGCCCATAGTGATACACACAAACCCTAGTTGACATTTCACAGAACTTTGTGTTCTTGTTACAATTGACTCTGCAAATTAACATTTCTTCTGTCAATTGCTGACATTTCAGCTGACATTGTAAATACCATTGCTCTCTGTACATATCATATTTCATTCATAATGGGTATACGAACCCATCCTGTAACTTTGTACATATTCTGTTAATAAAAGCAATTTTGAAAACCAAACCAAAAACCCACATGGCCTTTTTCTGGGTCTTGGTCATTTGATCCGAGGTGAGTTAAATAACTCAAATTATTTTTCTCACCTTATATTAGGGTGCATCAACAGCAGGAACCTGCTGCTTAGACTAATTTCATGCTGAATGTTTTATGTATCAAAATCACCTTGTTTCTTTACACATTGCATTTTTGAATAATTTGTTTTTACAACTAGCATGAGCTTTGCCTATCTGAAGAGAAAATTACTTAAAGTGAAAAGTAAAGACAAAATCTTAATTCAGATGTTTTCTCCCAAATAATAGTTTGAAATTATTCCGGAGGATGATCCAGATCATCCATTTGTTGGAAATTCTGTTGGGGAATGTCATCGTAGTCTACTTAAAGATTTGTTTACTAAGTGGTAAGTGCTGTGCTTTCTTACTTTTAACATAATATGAAATTGTTAAATAATCCTTATTTTGAATTTAAAAACTTCTCTCTCTATCTATTATAAAACAGCCTCACAATGGTGCCATTGCTGAGTGTCAAGTTGTGCATATGAAGGAAAAGAATGTGCATACCAGGACTGCTTTAAAAAAAAACAGAGACTACTTTTGTGCAATGAGATGGGAAGTCAGTGTGCTTCAAAATATGGCCAAAGCATTTGTAGAGGGGAAAATGACTGATGAATTTAAAAATGTGCCTACTAATCACAATGCCCAAATGAACATTATTTACATTCTCTGTTCAACACGTTTTATAACAGTAAGGCAATTTGTAAAGGGACATGAACATTGATAAGTTGTTGCATACAGTGTTGTCAATGTTGCGATGTTCATGTGCCACTTTCACAACTTTAAACGGATATGTTTTAATCTACCATCTGTTTAAAGTTGTGAAATGGCATTCAGCTGCACATCAGCATCACGACATTGTAAGTGACAACTCTGTGAGTTTACCCATTCATGTCAACTGTGTTCCCTTTACCAACAGGATAATGCACCATGCCACACTGCCATAATCATCAAGGAGGGGTTCGAGGAACATGCTGATGACTTTCTGTTAATGCCCTGGCCCCCAAATTCACTTGACATGAACCCAATCTAACATTTGTGGCTTGACTTGGAAAAGTGAGTTCGCGCTAAATCGCCACCACACTGAAATGTACGGGACCTGGAGGACCTGCTGTTTACATTGTGGTATCAGATGCCCCAGGATACCTATCGCCCAGCATTGAATCGATACCTTGCTGAGTGGCTGCTGTTTTTGCGGCTGAAGGTTGCGCTACATCTTATTAGGTAGGTGGTTATAATGTAGTGCCTCATCGGTGTAAATTTGTGTACTTTTCGTTGGCATTAGATAAATCGACCAATGTAACTGATACAGCTCAACTGAATTTATATTTGAACTGTTTCAAAGGAGTTCACCATTCCTGAAGAATTGCTTGTGCTAAAGCTACTTCATGGCAAGAAACAGGCAGAGACATGTATGAAACAGTAGTTCTTCTAAATGAGATTGGTGGTGAAAAGAAACTTGGTTTGTTGTTGCAGATCATTTTAAACACATGCAGGGTTCACAGACCATATTTACGGGATTGCTACATTAGGATGGAATTGGTTGACCAGCTCCACATAACATTATTAACCAGGAAGAACTGTATGGAAAATGTTTGGACATGGATGATATAATAAAAATAGTAATGAAGTGTGTGAATCTGATTTAAAAAGGAAATAGATCATTGAGTCACTGGAAGTTCCTTCCCTTACTAATGGAAATTGAAGCAGAATATGAATTTGCACACAGAGGTACACTGGTTAATCAAGAGGAACAGCTTAAAAAGATTTTCTGCTTGAGCAAGTAACTTATTGACTTTCTTGATGAACATCACATTTCTTGATCAATAATCACATTAAGGAAAACAGCAAAATTATCTGATATATACACAGAACACAAATAGAACACAAGACATAAACATGTGCAAACTTAACCTAAAGTTACAAGGTAAAATCAAAGCATCTCAGATCTAGTTGACTACATGACTTCATGAACTGATTGAAGATTTTGAAGTCTTCCTTTGCCAATGGAAACTTAGTGTATTTTCCTTCATGTAAGGAAATAGCAGAGAAAAATATGAACATAGATTTAAAATTCTGCATTCTAATGTTTGATATGCTTTCAAAACATTTTGCCAGAAGTTTTGCTGATTTTAATGACATGACCCCACAACGGACTCTGTTCAATAATCCTATGAAGTGTAGCATTTCTGAGTAGCAGGAAGACATACACAAAAGTCAAAAAAATTGGCTTTGAAACCTGTGAACTTGTACGAATGCCCATATATATATATATATATATATATATACTTAAGAGCAAAACTGAAGACTAAGGAAACAATTTTAGAATTTAAAACGAAGGGTGCAAAATAACCTGAAAATCAAAACGCGCAACGCAGCAGTTTTGAAAATTCAGAATACACATTCTATAAAAGAAGAAACCTAAGCAAAAAAATACATATATAATTTTGACTCACACCTAATACAACATAGAAAAGGTTATGTATCTACCTGTGAGTAAAGGAGAAAGATAAAAAAATAAAATAAAACAACTGAATGTAGAAGGTGCGAGAATACTGCTTTATCAAGGACCAGCAAAACTCTGCATTTTCTCACTTCCACAAAGACCTAGTTGGAAATGGGTTTCTGCAAGGCCATAGGATGCAAGTAACATTCTCTACCTAAAATAGTTAAAAAATATATATATATAAGTCATGTCTCCGTATAGCAGCATGACCTAGCACTAGTTAACAATTTCTGCTTGCATCCATTCACCCATTCATGCTTCATCTGTTACTATTAAACAGAGAGAAGAAGATTAAAGAGAACTCAAGCTGTGAGAGTGACATAATAAATGGGAATGATTTTCAGCTATATCTTAAATTCCAAGTTCGTTTGAGAGAGAATTTAAACCTGAAAAATAATGCAAAGGAACTCCAAATTTACATTGCAATTAAAAAAAAAAAGGAAATGTTAATTTATACCGAACAAATTTTGAAAGAAAATCCTGAGTCTAAATCCCCTACTCTTACACTTATGATTATATAAAAACGAATAAGTTAAAGATAAATATTAACTAAAGAAAACTTTGTGAAAGTTATACCTTTAAACAGTTAGTTGCAATATGTACAAAGTATTTCAGCAGTGCTTTAAGTGCATAATTAATTAGTTATTAAGAACTTAACTACTTGAAAAAAGACAGCGCATAGACAGCGCATAGCAGGAACAGGCTTAGCCTCTTTAGTGACTCAAAGACGCCAAAGTTACAAAGAGTAAGAAAGAAAAATGTTAACAGACAAACCAATGCTTAAAGCTGAAAAGCTTAAAAACGACAGAGAAAAGGTACATAAAGTACAAACATTGAACTTATATAAACCTAGAACCCAAAAACAAGGAAGAGAGCTTATTCTTGTGTAACAAAACTTTTCTCCACACAAGAGGAGAACATACTGACTTCTGCCACTCCTCAGACGCTGGGGGCAGTGAGGGCTGATGGCCTCTCATACAGCAAGAAAACAATGGAGATTTTAACCAGAGAAAAAATATATAAACTTAAGACTGTGGATCTGTATGATCAGAATGAGCAGAATTAACTTCCAGAATACATGAGAAATATTATGAAATACAATGAGCAGTTTATTTAATAATCTTTGCATGTATTAAATCATTTTAGTGAGCTTCTATAGATTAATCAGAATCTTATTAATTTTAATGTTGGTTTTACTATTTTGCAGTATAGCTATCCTAGTGATGAATAACTAGTTTTCTTTTTATTTGTTTTTATTTTTATAAACAGATTTTGCTTTTTTTGTGATTTTGTTTATATTATTTAATTTTTGTTTTTAATAGATCGCCATATCCATATCACTAAGGTTCTTTAGGTAAGAATAGCATCTTCTATTTTTGTTTGATTGGTCAGAATCATATTATTAACTGTGTAGAAAATTAAAGTAGATCTGCCAACCTTACTCTATTATTCAGAATAATTTTCTTAAAGTTCTTTGATGAAAGAAGAAGGAATTTCGTTCTCTAGAAAACTTTCTAATAGTATATTAATGTGGTAATTGAAATCTAAATTGTTGCTGCAAATTCTGAAATTCTTAGACCTGAGAAATTAGTACATTCTCAATTACTTTGGTTGAAATGTTATTATTCCAGTGTAGATATTTAATTACTTTGAAAGGAAAATTAACTCTTTATCAAAGAGGCTAATAGAAGGGTTATTTCTGTTGAGCTTAATGCTTATGTCTAGGAACTCAAGTTCTGCGGTTTGTTTTACATAAGAGAGCTGGGATAGATATTATCAAAATCACTCTCTATAACTTCTGAATTATTGATACAGCAGATCATCAATATATCTAAAAGTGTAAAGGTAGTTATCTGAGCAGGTGGGGTGATTTTTAATGAATTTATATTCTTAAAGAACAGAATTAGATATTTATCATTGATGTTCCCATTGGAATACAGTTCACTTGCTTATAGAGAGTATTATTATATAAGATATGGTTATTTTTTATGCAGCAATTGAGATAAGAGTCTGTTCCTACATCAACAAATTGGTTAAGTTTAAATTCTGCATACAGCTCCTTAAATGTAGTGATTATATCTGATAGAGGCAGATTAGTATATAGGTTTTCAAAATCATAACTATTGAAAACCTATATACTAATCTGCCTCTATCAGATATAATCACTACATTTAAGGAGCTGTATGCAGAATTTAAACTTAACCAATTTGTTGATGTAGGAACTTGGAACTCTTATCTCAATTGCTGCATAAAAAATAACCATATCTTATATAATAATACTCTCTATAAGCAAGTGAACGGTATTCCAATGGGAACATCAATGTCCACAAATATCGCTAATCTATTCCTGTTCTTTAAGGAATATAAATTCATTAAAAATCACCCCACCTGCTCAGATAACTACCTTTACACTTTTAGATATATTGATGATCTGCTGTGTATCAATAATTCAGAAGTTATAGAGAGTGATTTTGATAATATCTATCCCAGCTCTCTTAACTTATGTAAAACAAACCACAGTAATCAGGAACTTGAGTTCCTAGACTTAAGCATTAAGTTCAACAGAGGTAACCCATCTATTAGCCTCTTTGATAAAAGAGTTAATTTTCCTTTCAAAGTAATTAAATATCTACACTGGAATAATAACATTTCAACCAAAGTAATTGAGAATGTACTAATTTCTCAGGTCCTAAGAATTTCAAGAATTTGCAGCAACAATTTGGATTTCAATTACCACATTAATATACTATTAGAAAGTTTTCTAGAGAACGAAATTCCTTCTTCTTTCATCAAAAGAACTTTAAGAAAAATTATTCTGAATAATAGAGTAAGGTTGGCAGATCTGCTTTAATTTTCTACACAGTTAATAATATGATTCTGACCAATCAAAGCCGTAAGGAAGTTGGCTAGAGGATGCCTATTAACTACCTAAAGGAACCTTAGTGCTATGGATATGACGGTCCTATTAAAACAAAAAATTAAATAATATAAACAAAATCACAAAAAAAGCTTAAAAATCTGTTTATAAAAGAAAATAAAAACAAATAAAAAAGAAAACTAGTTATTCATCACTAGGATAGCTATACTAAAAATAGTAAAACCAACATTAAAATTAATAAGATTCTTGATTAATCTATAGAAGCTCACTAAGGTGATTTAATACATGCAAAGATTATTAAATAAACTGCTCGTGTATTTCATAATATTTCTCATGTATTCTGGAGAGTTAATTCTGCTCATTCTGATCATACAGATCCACAGTCTTAAGTTTATATATTTTTTTCTCTGGTTAAAATCTCCGCGCGTTGTTTTCTTGCTGTATGAGGAGGCCATCAGCCCCACCCTCACTGCCCCCCCAGCGTCTAGGGAGTGGCAGAAGGGGTCAGCCATGTTCTCCTTGTGTGGAGAAAAGTTTTTGTTACACAAGAGGTAAGCTCTCTTCCTTGTTTTTGGGTTCTAGGTTTTATAAGTTCAATGTTTGTACTTTATGTACCTTTTCTCTGTCGTTTTTTAGCTTTTCAGCTTTTAAGCATTGGTTTGTCTGTTAACATTTTTATGTGGTTTTAACTCTTACTTTTCTTTGTAACTTTGAGCGTCTTTTGAGGTACCTAGGAACAGAAGAAGGCTAAGCCTGTTCCTTTTCTATGCGCTGTCTATGCGCTGTTTTTTCAAAGTAGTTAAGTTCTTAATAACTAATTAATTATGCACTTAAAGCACTGCTGAAATACTTTGTACATATTGCAACTAACTGTTTAAGGTATATAACTTTCACAAAGTTTTCTTTAGTTAATATTTATCTTTAACTTATTCTCGTTGCTGTCATAAGTTGTAGAGTAGGAGTTTTAGACTCAAGTTTTCTTTCAAAAATCTGTTCGGTATAAATTAACATTTCCTTTTTTTTTTTTTTTAATTGCAATGTAAAATTTGGATTCCTTTGCATTATTTTTCAGGTTTAAATTCTCTCTCAAACGAACTTGGAATTTCGTTATAGCTGAAAATCATTCCCATTTATTATGTCACTCTCACAGCTTGAGTTCTCTTTTAATCTTCTTCTCTCTGTTTAATAGTAACAGATGAAGAGCATGGGTCGGGCCATGAAGGTTAATGGATGCAAGCGAAATTGTTAACTAGTGCTAGGTCATGCTACTCTACGGAGGACATGACTTATATATATATATTTTTTAACTATTTTAGGTGGGAATGTTACTTGCATCTATGGCCTTGCAGAAACCCATTTCCAACTAGGTCTTTGTGGAAGTGAGAAAATGCAGAGTTTTTGCTGGTCCTTGATAAAGCCAAGGCTCAGTATTCTCGACACCTTCTACATTCAGTTGTTTTATTTTATTTTTTTATCTTTTCTCCTTTTACTCACACAGGTAGATACATAACCTTTTCTATGTTGTATTAGGTGTGAGTCAAAATTATATATGTATTTTTTTGCTTAGGTTTCTTCTTTATAGAATATATATATATATATATATATATCTCACACACATACACACACACACACACACACACACACACACACACACACACTGTATATATTGCAAAGATAAGAATTAACTCCAATAAAACCTCAGATTTTTGAAAACCAAAATGCGCATGAAGCTGCAGAAGAGTCAACATGACACCAAGTAATAAGCAAATACAACAAATACTGACCAAAGTAAGCCAATTTAAGTTTAAAGGAAATCCAA
The DNA here is from genome assembly GCA_039090855.1 of Macrothele yani. Lineage (NCBI taxonomy): Eukaryota > Metazoa > Arthropoda > Arachnida > Araneae > Macrothelidae > Macrothele > Macrothele yani. The sequence continues at coordinate 55,590,260 of CM077006.1, read as the reverse complement.
GATCCAGTTCTCTCATTTCTACACAGACCATGTGTGTTTGTGTGTGTGCGCGCAAGACTTGACAAGTTGTTCCAGATCTAGGAAGCAGCTCCCAAAATTTAGGAGCCAGGTCAGGAGGGTATGTTCTTGGGGTGTGTGGGGGGGGGGGATTGGACAAAATAAAAGTTAATGATAAATAGATGAAAAAATTAAAGCCTTATTTTGTAATGTAAGTTGATGCATTTTTATGAAATTAAAGCAGTTTTCCTAATGTAAGTCACATTTTAACAATAAAAATGAAACACATTTGGAGGGGAAAGACCTCTTGCCCTCCCATGCACCCCTGAATGTGATGAAAGTATATTTGTTTTCAAATTTTTCTTTTTATCCAAACCACTTATTGCAAAATCAAGTTCCAATGTGCTTCATGATATTCTTTTCCCAGTTTTCCAGTTGTGCTGCTCTGAAAAAAATTTAAATTTTAGATTTTGATTTTATTAAAACACAAATTGTGGAAGTCAAATTTTGTACATATTGATCCATAGTACCATACTTTTCTTTGTATAATCTGCACACCATAAAATTCACAAACGAAGAATCCTTCATAAGATCCGCTGCTACGTGTAATCCACAGACTGCAAAAAAAAATATGACACATAATTTGCGATGTCATGTAATCCTTGGATTGTGAAATTCCGAGAAAAACAATTTTTTACTTCTTATAATCTTCAACAGCATTTACATGCCATGAAATTCAGGAGAAAAAAGACTGTCATATAATCCGCACCTGTCATGTTGATGTGAACTGTAATTTTGCGCAGAAAAGCCACGATTCACAGGATGACTGACCCAGAAGTCCAAAGAAGTAAGGAAGACATGTTATATTAAAAAAGCAACTGTCATTTTTAGGTATTTTTCTGTTACTTTTAAGTAGATACAGAACTAAAATTCCTGGCTTTTGTAGCATTACTGTAGTTCATTAGTTAGAAAAAGTCCGTAGAAATTATGGCAATCTGTAGTATTTGTCACTTTTCTGGATATGTCTCAACTGAATAGAACAAAAACCGTAACTAATGCGACTAGCACAGCAAAACTAACAAGTGCTATTTGCAAAATGGTTACATGTCATGGATAGAATAGCTTTGTGGCCTTCTCACAGCAAATAGGCTTCCATGAATGCAAATAGTACTGCCTTCGTCGCATCATATTTTCTGTCGGAATGCTCAGAAGTAATATATACTGGGTGTCCGAGAATTATTGGACACATTACAACATTTTATAAAACGAAACATTAAACAGATAGAAAGAAACTGACTGTACTAACTTACAGTGTAACTACAGAAGTTAATACATTTTGATGTGAGATCCCTTGGTTGCTCGTAGTAGTACATCCTAGCGATAGTCGATTTCATGCCATGTATTGGCAAGCATCTGAGGAGTTATGGAATTAATAGCAGCTGTGATACGCTGCTTCAGTTCCTGCAAATCAGTACAAGGCGTCTGATAAACACGATCCTTCACACAACCCCACATGAAATAATCCAATGGAGTTAGATCTGGAGAGCGAGGAGGCCACGGAATGTGACCACCATGCCCAATCCATCTGTTGGGAAAATACTCATTTAGGCACTTACGTACACATGTTGACCAATGCGGAGGCGCGCCGTTTTGTTGGAAAACGATGTTGTCATATCTTTTGTCTGGGGTATAGCAAAATTTTCTAGCATGTCCAAGTAAATGTCACCATTTATGGTTTTTTCGCAGAAGAAGAAAGGGCCAATCATTTCTCTTTTTGATAGGGCGCACCACACATTAACTTTTGGAGAATCACGTTCCAGTTCAATAGCAGCATGAGGCGGTTCACTGCCCCATATCCTACAGTTGTGCCGATTCACAATACCTGATACATGAAATGGGGATTCATCACTAAAAATTACAGTACTGAGAAAGTTTTCGTCATTTTCCACTCGATTCAGCATATCCACAGCGAAATCGTATCGCAGAGTGTGATCATTTACATACATCTTTTGCACTATTTGAATTTTATAAGCATGAAACTTTAATTTCTTGTGCAGGATATCGTGAACTGTCGATTTCGGAATGCACAGTTCTCTGCTTGCTTTACGAACGGATTTCCTGGGGCTTCGTTAGGAAACTTTCATTAACTTGGTCAACCGTCTCACCACTGACGCTAGGCCTACCGGCTCCAACACGATATTCCACATTGTCAGTTTCTTTCAACTGTTTCATCCACCGCTTAATTGAATTCGTTGACGGAGGATTACAACCATACTCTAAACGGTTCCGTCTTTTAACTTTAATGACATACTTTAATTCTGCAAGCCATAACACACCCATCGCCTTCTGCTGTACAGATGACATAACTACTGATTGCGCATTTCTCATACATTCCTCATCAGGCCACACCTAGCGCCATCTATCAGATTCTAGAAATAACAATTCTGCAAAACAAAAATATAGAAACCATGTTAGTAATACGTGACATAGAAAAACAGACAATGCTCTTAGGGTTTTTTGTACATAATTTTGTAATGTGTCCAATAATTCTTGGACACCCTGTATATTATTTCAATCTCTTTGCCATCCTCTGTCTCTGAATTGCGTTATATTTTTTCTGTGCATTTTCAGTACTTTTCCAATAAGACCACATCTCTTGACAATTACCACACAAATTTTTTAAAATGCCACAGAAATGTTGTTGTATTTTCCATTACCAGTGTAGTATATGTAGAACCAAAATTTATAACTTTTTAACAAATATTCCGCAGATTATGTGCAAAAAATTATGGTATTTACTGCAAATTACGAAAAGTAAAGAAAAGAAAAAATTGGGCACTAGTGCTAGTTTCCTAGGTGCCTGAGCGACCAGGCACCTGGGATTTGTTGAGCCTGTATACACTGAAGAGCCAAAGTATTATGACCAGCGCATCTTTTTCCCAATTGAAGCAACTGCAAGTAAACAATGCTGCATGTGAAGGTCAGTATAAATAACATGTGATACTGAACTCTGTTAATCAGTGTTATTCTTGTTCTTTAAATGGGAAAGGCAGCTGACTTAAGTGAGTTTGACAAAAGCCAAATTGCAATAGCTAGAGGACTGAGGTCAGAGCATTTCCAAGACAGCAAGGCTTGTGGGATGCTTACAGTCAGCATTGGTCAGTACCATCAAAAAGTGGTCCAAGGAGGGGAAAACCACAAATTGCTGTTAAGGTTCATGAGCCAACCATGGCTCATCAATACTAGAGGTGAGCAACAAGGTTCGTACGGTCCTTAGAAGTCCTTAAGAACTCCTTATTTTTGATTTCCATTTCTAAGGCCCTTAAAAGTCCTTATTTTTTAAAACAAGTGCTTATTTTTTCCTTGTCTTGTTTTTGTGCTGCAGTGATGGGCATCGCAACCCTGCCTCCGTTTTTGTTTGTGTCTCTAAATATGCTAACTGTTCACCAGGGGAGCTTTCTTCTAGCCTATTGAAGGAAGATAATCCCCTGGATTGTTCTTAGAAATGATCTCCCTGAATACATTTCCCATTGTTGCCTGCATGACTTACCAGGGCTTGAAAAATATATGAAAAGTTACATGCCCAGCTGGGCATGTGTAGAAAATATTTACTTGCCCAGAAGTAAAATCTACATGTCCAGAAAAAATTATCTTTTAAGATAACAAAACAGAAGCCTAATTTTTTTAAAGTTAAAAATTATGATAAACTTTTTATACATCTTTTGCATCGCCATTTTAAAGTGTCTGTATTCAAAATGCACAAAAGCATGTATCTCAAGTTTTAAGAAAGGTATTTTGATGGCATTTGAGAAATTCTGTGATAATGCCATGTTCAAGAATTTTTTATATATGTTCTGTGTTTTACAAAAAAATTAAATAATCATAGTTGACTGTATGGCACTTTAAGTAGTTTTTAACAACAATTTTTAATGTAAAAATTATTTACCTTTTTCTCTTGTACAAACAAAAGTAATTTTGCATCATAAAATCCCAAGAATTGTTGCTTAGAAACAAAGGCAAATCTTATGTTTTCAACTACTGTTGTGTGCACTTAGTTATTAAACTATATTATCGCCTGACACCCCACATTGCTTGAAAAAATTACTGGTGGTACCAGCAACTTTAGGATGGATTTTGCAAACAGTGCACAACATAATAGTCTTGTCATTTGACTTTAGCCAATTAGATGTTTTTATCCAAGATTCTTCAACTGTGCAACAGCTTTTTTTTTTTTTTTTTTTTTTTGTGCGCATTAGCTTAGTCCGCTTGCATAAGTTTCAGATTTGCCGACGATGTAGATTCCGATTCTGAGATTACGTCACTCAGCAGTGCGGAAGACGAATTTGAAATTACCGCTGACAGATCGGGAATTTCATATAATTGCTTACTATGAGATATACTCTCATTGTTGGATTTTTTTACCCAAAGAACATCGTATATCCATTACTAAATACAACTTATATCCACAGCTAACAGGAACCGCAACTAACACAAATACTGTTCTCTCAGATAAACTAAGTTATCGGCGTTGGTAATTTTCGCTCTTCTCCCGGTTAAGTAGAACGCATTGCGCAGGCTCGTTCTTAAACGAAACTTTGCTTTTGTTTCAGTAGTTCCACTATCAGTTCGTGTGTGTGGGCGCGCACACGGGCGGAATCTTCCACTTTCCCCTCCCTCACCCGGGGCTGTGCAATAAATATTCTCCATTGGCACTCCCTCCTCATAAAGCACAGCTTTCTTGCCCATCAGTCTGTGTCCTGTTTCGTGGCAGTTTATGCGTTTTGTCACTAAACACCGTAGGCTACTTTTGTCTGAGCATGCATCCCGTCGTTAACTGCAAACAACACCTGGAGCAAAACTACGTATGGCCCCAATTTCTGGACGTAGAGCATAATATAATTAACTAAGTGCTATTCTCCTCGCCTTGGCACTTATTCCATAACAATAATACAATTGCAGTAAAATGAAAAACACGAGACGACCATCTTTTTTTCTAAAGCTGAAAATTCTCCATTCCAAACTTCTTTTTTTTTTATCTTTAAATCTAGTTGCCTGGTCGGGCAACTAGATTTTATTTTTACTTGCCCAGGCCAATAATTTACATGCCCCGGGCATCTTGGGCATGGTATTTTTCAAGCCCTGCTTGCCTTGCGTGATCTTACCAGTGGGATCAACATCTGTGTTGTGTGTCTTTTCAGGGGTCAGAGTGTCAAAGCAAAAGTCAAGGGGGGGGGGGCAGTTCTATTTGACTTCAGAATTTATGGTGTCAGTTGTCTCATGTGGTCTGATCTATCTATACTCGGGGCAAGGCTAACCTGACTACGGAGTGTGTACTTCCACTGAATAATATAGTTCCAGTTTAAAAGCCGTGTTCGAGCTTGAACTGAGACCTAAGAAAGCACATGGATAAATAAATGTACGTACATAAAAAAAAAAAAATTAAAATCACAGTTTCGGTCGCGTTTCTAAAAAATACAAAGATTCACATATTGGCGGAGTCATTGTCACTTCTGTTTTGCTTTATAGGAGCCATACAGTTAACACAGTTATTTACTGCGATTGGGTGAAAAGAATTGTTAGCTAGAGGCGAGGAGATATCTTGGCAGTCATCGTAATGAGATTACTCCTTTTTTCATGGTTGCTGTTTTAAAATACTCATTCAGAAATCGTTTGACTGGTATTCGGCAAGGTTGGGAAGGAGTGGAGGGGCACATCGTGATGGAATGCGGAAAGTTTCCTTTTGTCTCGCCTTCAGTCACCCTTAAGGGGAAGGGTCCACGACACAAGACATCCCATTAGTGCCCAGAGAAATACTGATAAACAAGATATTTCATGTCGGTGAATCGTTTTCACAACCTTGACAGTGTAATCAGGTTAGTTTTGCCCCGAGTATAGTGTCTACTGCTCTACTCACTTCACCTTGCTTCGTTGTCACTCTGTCTCCTGCTTGTCCTTATTATTATTTTTTTTTTTTTGCATGTATTTAATTTTGTTCTTTGCAGGCAAAGTAGTTTATATTTGGGGCAAAATGCTAGCGCTTTTTAATCCCCAACATATGTATATGGTGATATTCCAATGATGCAAAATATGTCCTTAGAAAGTCCTTATTTCTTTTTTACAGGAAAAGGTATGAACCCTGGAGCAAAAAGGCTATCTATTGTGTGTGGTATGAGCCAACAAAAGCGATACCATGGCTCAACTCGCTGGTAATTTTAATGCTGATAACAGGAGTAATGTGTCACAACACACAATACCTGAAACTTGCTAAAAATGGGGCTGTGTGGCTGCAGGCTACTCCAAGTGCCCATGCTAAACTCAGTTCACTGTTGAAAGCACGTACAATGGGCACGTGAGCTTTAAACTGGACCTAGAATAATTGAAAGAAGGTTGATTCCATGAATCTTGTTTCCTGTTGCATCATGTGGACTGCCCGGTAGGTGTGCACCATTTATTTGGGGAAGTGTTTGTGCTCGAATGCACCGTGAAGCCAAAGCAAGCCAGTGGAGGAAGTGAAAATGCTTTGAACATAGCTCTTTTGGAAAATCCTGGGTCCAGTCATTCATGTGCAAGAAACCATGACATCTGCCACTCACCTAAACATCATTACATGTACAATGCTCATACCAGATACATCGTTTCATGGCTACAGTATTCCCCTCTAGTAGTGCCTTCATTCAGCAGGATAATGCACCAGGCCACACTGCCCGGATTGTTCGAGAATGGTTCACAGAACATGAGGAAGAATTCCAGATATTGTCCTGGCCTCCAAATTCCCCAGACATCAATCCAATTGAACATCTGTGGTTTGTGTTTGAACAGCAAGTCCAATTTGTGGCAGCTCAATAATGTAATTCACAAGAGTTAAAGGATCTGCTGGCAGTGTATTGGTACCAGATATCACAATACATTTTTAGAAATCTCGTAACGTCCATGCCTCACTGGGTAGGAGCTGTTTTGTTTTAGCAGCTCATGGAGGACCATGTTAAGCAGGTGGTCATAATGGTTTGGTTTTTCAACATATATTTACACAGTCGAGTCACATTATTGTGACCACCAGCTAATATCCAGAGTAACCACAGTGTGCAGTGCGGACAGCAGCTAGATGGGTTGGGAGTGACTCAATAAGGTGCAGGAAGGTGTTCGTAGGTATGTGGAGCCATGCTGACTGCAGTGGATTTGACAGCTGCTGGAGGGTGCATGGTGGAGAATCCATAGAGCGAACAACACAATCGAGGTAGTCCCACAGACGCTCAATTGGGTTTAAGTCTGGGGAATTAGGGGACCAGGGCAAAAATCCCTGGAGAGCAAGCCCCGGTGCGCAAATTGCGAAGGGGTGGGACGTCATGGTCAGAGGGCCATCACAATCCCTCTCTCCAGAGGAGTCAAAGGGCAAACATAAAGGGAGTGCCAATATTGACTTTGCGTTCATGCAGTATTAGTCAGTGTCGAGCTTTCGGTTGTCGTGCACATGAATTAGCGTTTTTATACAACATGCCTGTAAAGTAATTGGGTGTCTTTATGTAGATCTAATTACAAAGCACGCCCAAAAGCCTCTGTTTTCAGCTTTCCTAAAGATGAAAGCCTTGGAAGAAGATGGATTTCTTCCATACCAATAAAGCTCACTGTGCATTCAAAGGTTAGTTATGCCTGATGATTGTTCTCACTATAGCATGTTCTGAGTACAATTTAATTTAAAGTAAGTTGTGGTAGAGATTGAGGTTCGGATTACTGAACTATGAACCATAATTGCCTACATTGAACTCTTCTACAAGTAGCACTTTAATTCCTAGTTGCATTCATAGTCATAAAGATAGCTTCAGTAATATTGACAGTCAAACGTTTCACATTGTGCAAAAAGAAAGTACTTATGCATAATGGAGGAACACACATTTGTTGATGCTTCTGTTTTCCGTTTTTTGGGGAGAGTTTGTTAATATATTAATTCATATTTTCAATATCTGTTTCAGTTGAAAAATGAAAAAAAAAATTTGCTTTACAATGAATATTCTGCTGGAGAAAATTAATACCCTTTGAGTAAAATTTGTTTTCACAAAGTTGGAAAAAAAAAAAAGATATGGCATTATGATTTCCCAGCATAAAATGTGCAATGTTATGTGCATAAATTCAAAGATATCCAGATTTATTCATTCCATGTTTATCTGACAAAGAACTGTTTCCTGAGTGGTTTTAATTTTTTTTTTTTTTTTTACACCTTCTAGAATTGGTTGCAAGATTTGAGCACACATCTTACCGTATTTTCAGGAAATATACTCCCTAAATCAGAAATTTTGCTATCACGTTTGTTACGTAATTAGATAATGGTCTCTTTTATATATATATAAAAATCGAACGTTAAGGGAATTTCTAAAAGTTTTAAGTGAAATGATTATGTTCATAAAGTCCTACCAGTTTGCCATTCATGCACTTAAAAAAATAGTAGTTGCAAAAATGCTTAACATACAATGTTGGGCTTTTCATGTTATGTGTGAAAAAACTATTATGTTTATGTTCCTTTAGCCAAATTGAAAATTAAAGGAAACTTTTCCTGAAATATTTATTTTTAAGACCTGTACACAAAATCATTTCCCAGCAGAACAGCAAAATTTTAGAATTCCTTGATTTACATGATTGCAGGAAACTGAGAAAAAAATGAAAGCTAAGAATGTAACCTCAAGTTGGTCAGCCCCTAGCTCTGATATCACAGACCATTTCAGAGGCTTTCTTAATCCCCAGGAGGTTTTGGCCAGGGAAGTACTTTGAAGTCTTCATCATGCTCTTCCAACCACTCTTGTACATTTCTAGCTTGTCATTCTCATGCCGAAAACAGCTCTGACAGCTGGCGAGGATGTCTATCGCTTTATATACGCACTGCCGGACGCAACCGAGTACTCGCATAGGTGACGTTGCTATGTATTTTGCATAAGCTCATCTGTGCCAGTTTTTCTGGCACTTCATTGTATATATATATATATCTCAGAGTCTCTAAATTTGCATTGATCTCAGTGCCCCTAAGTGTTCAGTTGTTGCCCTCGTAGACATAGAAGTTGGCCGTCCTTGCTTTTCAAAGCCTTTTGGAGATAATTTAGAACTTATCCAGTTGAGAAAGTGTGATGTATACTGTATATATTATTTATTTTGGTTTGTTCTGTTTTATACAGCATTGTATGAGAACAGAGTAAGAAGTAGTGGCAAAAATATGAATTTCAAGTGACTGATTAATTTAAGCATATATAAATAACCCAGTGTGTGAGCAGTGTTTCACTCATCACAAATGATTGGGTACAATTTGTTTAATGTTTAAATATAGTTATTAATTTCCTCCTTTTTATAGTGGAAAGGAAGTGGCATTCATTGAAGGTCAGGGAGCAAGATTCTTTGGTCTTTCTCATCCCACTGTGCAAAACTTAATTCAGAGTTGCGCTGGAGCTCGTAAATGCACAACTTACCGATGGGTGCATTTTGAGGTGAGCAAAGGCAGTGATGTAGATGAAGAATTAAATGTGCAGGAATTTGAGTCTGCTGTGAATCCTGGGAATTTGCACCTCACATCTGAAAATCCTGTATCATAGAGCAGTGGTTCTTTTTATCACTTTCTCTAAATTAATGTGAAATTGTACATTTTGTGTGTAAATAAACATCTTTTATGTTTGATATATGTCCAGTCACTAATTTTGCTATGAGAGGCTTTAATTCAGATATTCCATTGACTAAAAGATTTTTTTTTAGTTGTATTAAACTTCTGTTCTCTTAATTGTACATTTTGTATTAAAGTTCCGTGCATTATGAAAAAGTGAAATTTCCTACTTTAAATTCTGTTGCATGTTCTTCGGAAATTTGTAGTGCACAAGTTTGACTCTCAAAACTTATGCATGTTGCTAAATACAATGTAGTTATAGGTCTAGTATGACCCAGTAACTGTGGAATACTTTTTTGAGAGTTCCTAGCAATGCTAGGCTACATGTTCAGTATCATAATCAAATCCCCATTCACAAAAATATCAAACATTTATGGAAAGGTTCATTGAGGTTTTATGAACAATATTAGAAATAACTGTATGCCAATTAGTTATGCTTAACGTTGGAATTCATAAATGGAATGTTTCTTTTGTTGCAACTACCTTCATCAGCCATAGAATTAATACAAATGCTGTGAGATGGTAAGTACTTTAATTAAAATATTTCCAGATTTGATAATATATTTCGAGATGAGAGGAATATGACATGGTGAGTGTTTATAGGTGTTATGGGAAAGGTAGATTTTGACACTATATAGATTTCCAGTTAATAAAAGTGCTTTTCTGATTGGGCATAGCAGAAATATCATTGATGATTAACACTGACAATGAGATTGAAGGGTTCCCTTTCTTTACATCAGAAATATATTCCAACATATGCTACTTAATGCTGCGATAGGTACTTCCAATGTAAAAGGTTACTCCAGCGGAAGCGATTAATGTAATGTAAATCACCTGTTTCATCTATTTTTTAATAAATTTCTTTCTTTAAGAATTAAATATTAGAAGTTGTGGTACAGATTTTGCCCAATCTTCAATCAATTGTATTTAAGCTATATTTTTCCATTCCTAAACTCCATCTTTGAAAGTGTTTAGGAGTAGCGTGTACAAACAGGCATTTATGTCATGTGTGATGATACTGTTTACCAAGGAATGAAAGATATATTTAGAAGGTTTTGGTAACACTAACACCTACCCAATACAAAAAGAATTTTTGGTGTGTGTGTGGGGGGTGTGTTAACTAGCATTCAAATGAGGTGCCAAATATCTGTCTTAGTGTTTTGAGATGAAAATGACTGGGGACTCTGCTGGTATTAGCCTCCTGTGCTTACGGGTGAAGCAAATTTGTTCTCTTCTATAATATGTTACAGAGAACTTATCTGCATTTTTTTATCTTTTTTTATATATCTTTCATTCCTTGGTAATTGTTCCACTTCCAAAGCTGTGTGTCATATAAATATTTTGTCTTAATGTCATATTGCATATAGTTTTGCCAGTTGTTTGATATTAGCAAACTTTTCTGAACTTTTTAATGCTCAGAAAATTTTGCTAATATCTAGGATAGTATCACATATTATTTTCATTCACACTTCAGTTACACTGCAGTAAGCATACAGACAAACAACCTTTTGAAATAAAGTTTCTAATTAGATGAAACCCGTCGGAATCGACGGTTAGTTTTTTTTTTTTTTTTTTTTTTTAAAGAATAAACTCATATGAAACACAACAAATGTAAACTTTGTTTGACTGACAAATTCATTCACCCACTTCAGTAAAGACAATAGTCCAGGTTCATGATTTTTTTTTTTTTTTTTTTTTTAAGAATAAACTCATATGAAACACAACAAATGTAAACTTTATTTGATTGACAAATTCATTCACCCACTTCAGTAAAGACAATAGTCCAGGTTCATGATTTTTTTTTTTTTTTTTAAGAATAAACTCATATGAAACACAACAAATGTAAACTTTGTTTGATTGACAAATTCATTCACCCACTTCAGTAAAGACAATAGTCCAGGTTCATGATTTTTTTTTTTTTTTGACTGAAGATTTAACGGCCACCGTGAGCAACTCAATGGGCTATAAGCAGTCGCCCGTCCCAAATTTAGGGTCACTGGTTCCAAGGACGGGAGATAGCCAGTGCCTTAAGACAAACACAACATCCATGCCTCACCGGGATTCGAACCCGGACCCAACACGAACGAATCATCATAAGCCAGCACTTAGACCACTGCGCCACTGGGCTGGCCAGGTTCGTGATGAGCATCACGACTGCACCCTTTTTCAGTCGTAAAATGTGAGGAGGAAGTCCACTCGTCTCGATCGTGTGCAAAAATTCAACTCGGTAGCTCAGTCTTTCACTCCCATCTTTAGTCACAACTGTGTTTGTAAATGTTGTTGGAATGAGATTCGCGTTACGAATACTCTTCCCCCATCAAAACCGACGGTCAGTTTTTTTTTTTTTTTTTTTTTTTTTTTTTGAAAAGAATAAACTTATATGAAACAACAAATGTAAACTTTATTTGATTGAAAAATTCATTCAACCACTTCAGTAAAGACAATAGTCCAGATTCGTCATTTTTATTTTTTTTTATTTCGACTGAAGTTTTAACGACCAGTGTGAGCAACTCAATGGGCTATAAGCAGTCTCTTGTAATATTTTCACTAACAATGGTCACCGGAATGTTTATTTACATCTTTACATAATGGGAAAGGTCTTACCTATGTGAATAAACTGGAGATCGAATGAATATTAAATTGTATATATACATCACACAGTCCAACGGCATAACACAATCAGGTCTTCGAGAGTGTTTGCTTTTCCAATGAGGAGAACTTTAATACGAATGCCTGCTAGCATTGCTTTGTGCAATGGTTCGCTCAGAAAAGAGACTTCGGATTATCTCAGTCTCTCCATGCTTCCACTTTCAACAGCGCAAGTCAACCGCACGCTTCTCCCATAGATTTTACATGGGAACTTTGCCGCCCCACCATGCCCGAACCATTGCCCCAATCTCATTTTTCTCTTCGACTGGCACATCTACATGGTAAGACCTTTATTTTGATACCTCAACCATATGTTTACGTTCAGCCATTCTCTTAAAATAGGACTCACAATAAAAAACCTTATAGAATTAATATATAGATACTGAACAGGAAGAAAAACTAAATTATAATGGATAGTTTGTTCTTAGTAAATTAATTTTACATGCATATCATGATTATTATTTTTCCAGCTGAAAAACAGTCCTTCAAAGTATATCTTGGGGAAAGATGTTTCAACAAGAGATAAAAACGTCATACTTTCTATCAGGAGAATTAACAATATTACCATATTTTCAAATTATAAAGCTGCAGTATCCAACTGAATTTTATGAACATGCATCTCTGAAATGCAGCTTGTAAACATTTTCAGTAACATAAATTTTACCCATCCTTCACGATATTAAAACAGGTTGTTTTGGGAATCTTTTATGGCAGGTTGAGCTATAAAGAATTTGGAATGCCAACTCTTTATTGATTATTAGCTTGGGAGCTTAGTGGTCGTGCAAGCAAGGTTTCAAAACCTGAGGTACTAATGTGAATAAGTCATTTTAAAGAACGGCAAGAAAGACTGAAATCTTGACACAAGACAAGAAATATAAAAAGACGCAAGATTGAAAAATAAAAGACAAAGATGCAAGTCATGCATTTTGTTTAGCACGCAAGTGATCTGCAATTTTCTGTGTGAAAATCTTTATTTAAATTATGTTTTAGTGCTATTTTTATTCCTTCAGTCAGGTGTTTCGTATCTGGCACTAGGAAGGGTAAAATGTGGATTTCTTTTCAGCCTGGTGCATGTACAGTCTCTGAGCTTGCAACAAGGAAAACCACAAAATTGTACACACTTTTACTCTTGCACACTTCCTCATTGGTGAAATTAGAGGTAATCTTTCTGGTCATATAAACCACTGTAGACAGGACTGTAGCAACCGGGAGGGCAGGAAGGGCAGTTGCTCTCCCAGAATTGTCATTCCAGGGGCATAAATTCATGCTCTGGGGGATGTAAAAAATAGAAATTGTAACTAAAAAGGAAAGTTACACTCTTCAGTATTTTCTTTTTAAAGACTTTAGTTAGTCTTGTACAGTATTCTATGCAGTTAACCAGGGTACAGAGTAACATGCACTACGTGGTGTGAACGTCTCATATCTATGAAGGGATTTTTCCAAAACAGTAAATGGAGGCATAGAAAGCAATATGTTGATATGCCTAACCTCCAAGACCTTTCCAAACATGTCATTAGGATGAAGAGGTAATTAATTACTTACGCTATGTATCGGAAAGTTCTCTGAGCATTTAACCTTGAAAGGAATTTTAAAACCTAACCTAACCCCTAAAGCTTCTTCCTATTGTGGCGTCCACTATCCGATACTCATTCGTTCTGCACTGATTTGTTTTTCATTCTGCATTTCTGTGGAGTGTTGTATTGTTGGAGTTCACATAACATTTATGCTTTATTTGGTATTTACAACCTGTGGTTCAAAAGTTAAAGACAAGACCGTCAATGCACAATAAAAACTTATAAAAGAGGAAAAACCCTTTACAAGTCAGGTAAAACTTTACTAAAAGTTAAAATATTTAAAGTGGAATCTTTCGGGAGCACTGTGTCCCATCCTCAGACTACAATAGTATGTGTCAGTGTGCTCTATATGTATATACAACGTCCAAGAGCTTCCATGTTGTAGGACCGATTTTGAAGAGTACTCACCCCGCACTCTAGCGGAAATCAGGTTGCAAAAGGAAGTTCATCAACGTTACACAATTGAACCACATTAGGTTAGTTATGACATAAATTTGCACTATGATACACATAAGGTAAGTTATGACATAAATTTAAAAACTTACAGGGTTATTCCATCTGATGTGGATACCCTCCTGGAAATAACAATTTCCATGGTTGTGGTATTTCACTAGGTAATGAGTCATTACAACAGACTTGTAACTGGAATTGAATATACAAGCTCTCTGTGAAAAGAAGAGTAGACATGTCTGATGGCGTAAAAAGGATACTGGCCTCTTTCCAGGCCGGATAATGGGTCCCACTGTGTGCAAGTTGAGCTAGGGCAGAGTTCATAGCCCCGGTCTTCATCAGGGCCTGATTTCTGCATGTGCATGCGGCCTCAGAATTTTGGAGCCCTCCAAACTACCTCCAAAAACCAAATATATTTTTCAGTCTCTTCATGCCAAATTAATGAGAAAAGAGACTGCTTTGTTAACAATTCTCTGGGACAATATTGCAATGAATCAACAAAGTGAGCACTTCCCTTTCAATCTTCCATGGGCAATTTATCGTCAGTTTTACCATTATATGAGTCAATTACTGACTTCATCCTGAATTTCGTGAGAAAATGTTTTTAACTGTTCGAGAAAGAATCCAACCAGTTGTTAGGGAGAGAAATGGATTATGAATCCTCAAGAAGGAAGAAAATGCTCCAGAACCGACTTCTAGATGATTTATCAACTCCAGATGTCATTTTTAATAATCGAGATTCCTTCATCACTCAAAGTTTTTAGGTAATATGTGGCAATCTTGTTTCACAGTTGCAAACCAGAAAGAAGTCATATGAGGAATTGGACTCTAGATTTGGATTTGTCTACAAGAATGACCTAAGTGATGTGATGGAAGCAGCTGAATTGTTGCAAAAGCAGTATTCAAATGAACTTGAAGAAGACTTTGCTGAAGATTGGGCTGCGGGTTGCCTAGTGGGCAACGTTCGTAACCGCCATGGAGAAGACCTCAGGTTCGATCCACTAAATATGCGCCATGCGTCGGATGGGCATGTTAAGCCGTCGGACCCCGGGTACCCCCCCTAAAAAAAGGGTGTCTTCCTCCCTCTTTCTACCTCGCTTCCATGTCACTTTCCTATCGGGCACTCTATCCCAAATCTCCTAGCTTTCTATTTCTAAGGGTTGTTTAAGACCTGGGGTCAGACACTCCCTTCTTAAAATCCTCTTCATATGATCATTTGCTGAAGAGTTCCTTCAGTTTCGAATCCTGACGAAGCAATTCGTTCACTGAGAGCAGAGATCCCCTCACTTGCCTTGGGAAGTTAAAGGACTTGAATTTAGTTCATATTTTTCCCATTGTTAACACATGGCTCAGGATTTTTTTATCAATATCAATTTCCAACTGTTCAAATGAGCTTGTTTACAGTTCTGAAAAGAGCAAAGCATTAAAGTTCAAAAGAGTGAATTGATGCTCTTCATATACTGTCCATTAAAAATGATGTAACAGCAGATTTAAGTTTTGCAGATATAATTGATGATTTTGCAGCCACAAAAGGTAGAAAAAAGCCATTTTTTAATGTCCTGCTGCCAATTCAACAGTTAAAAATTATCAAGTATTTTTTTAAATATTTTTATTCATACATTTTTAATGGTTTGTTTAAAAATGGG
Organism: Macrothele yani; assembly: GCA_039090855.1. NCBI lineage: Eukaryota > Metazoa > Arthropoda > Arachnida > Araneae > Macrothelidae > Macrothele > Macrothele yani. The sequence continues at coordinate 55,574,310 of CM077006.1, read as the reverse complement.
GTGTGACTTATAATCACGCTCCTGTAATAACATGTAGGTATGGCTTGTTTTTCCTTGAGATCTCATATCACGGGTGAAGCCTATGTTCGGAGCAATATGGTATTAATATACACGAGAAGCATTTCAGCAAAACATGTAGAATTTACTAAAAATATTTTTATTAATATTAGTTTTGTGAGAACAAGATTTGTGAATAAATATTCATAATTATGTAGGGTTTATTTTTACATAAATGAAAATACAGAAAAAGTTCAAATGACACTACTTTATTTAAAGGTTGTTGTAATAATTTACATGGACTGTTGCAATAATTTATCCTACAATGTGTGTTGTCACTTATCAGCTGTAACATTTTGTGAGGGATTACTTCTTACAGCTTAAGCTACCACCGATTCATCATTTCCATTAAATTTATGGTAAACTAGAGGTTTTAAATTATATCTCTGGGAGGGTAGGTATTTGTTTTGTAAATGAAACCATAAAACAAAGAAAGATTCCAGAGTAATTAATGCTACAGCTGTAAGCTCTGCGGATGCGGGGAAGTACAAGTGGTGTGAATGCTTGTCTATTACAAGCCACATTCGCTATAAAGTTGACTAGCATGTGGGGTGTATTTTAATGTTTTACTCCTAGAAAAATTGCTTGCAAAAAAAAAAATTATCAGCAAATATTCTTTTCAACTGTTGGCTGAACATTTTAATCGAGGGGGCCTCAAACGTGGGATATGCATAGGGCCTCCGCTGATCTAAATCGGGCCCTGGTCTTTACACTATAAATGTGTTCTGAAAGGTGAAGCTGTAAAGAGCGTTTTGTGGAGCAATATACAGATTTTGTGATGAACTACTCTCCACTGGTTTCATGGGAATGCTGTAAATTCCAAACCTTTCACACGGATCTATGGGGTCTCGGTCTTTCTTAATAATTGATAAGATATTTGATGTCCAAATTCCAAATGCCAAGTTGTACTGACTACAAACATTCCTGAGTATATATAGACAAGGGGGCAGGGGAATAGTTGACAGACCCAACAAATCTGGGTCTCTTCCTCTGACGTTGAAGAGTAGAGATAGTGGTATTCAGCTGGTTTCTCAAGATGCGATCCACAACATCATCATCATACCCATGTGTTCTTGTAATATCTTTGATTTTCAGGATCTCTGCTTTTCGTAGCTTTATACTTGACGAGTGAGTGATTGCTCGTTTTACCATAATGGGTGGCTGAGAGCTTAAACTAAGAGGATGAGCCGAAGAGCTAGGAATAATTGGGATGCCGGTCAAAACGCCGACAATCAAAACGCCAACATCGACAGTTCAAAACGCCGACATGTCGAAACACCGACAATCAAAACACCGACAAATCATAACACCGACAGTTCAAAACACCGACAATCAAAACACCGACAAATTATAACACCGACAGTTCATAACTCCGACAATCATAACACCGACATTTCAAAACACCGACAATTATATGGACTCTAAGCCGGCGAGTAGAGGAACTTTATTCCGAGCGATTGCAAAATCACAGTGGGTGGTATGGGGGATGACAACACCCAACGAATAGATGTGCTTCCCCTAGCGGTGAACGATGGAACTTTATTGATTTCTATTCCGACCGATGACAACATATTTTTATTCTGAGCAATGGCAACAACTGAGTAGATGGGTTGAAAAGGGGATGTATAGGTGTTGGATATGTCGATGCTTATGTGCTTCCCTTAGCGGTCAACGATGGTACTGCTTACATTTTTATTCCAACCGATGGTAACATATTTTTATTCCGAGCAATGGCAACATCTGAGTAGAAGGATTGGAAGGGGAATGCATATGTGTGTTGGATATGTCGATGATTATGTGCAGCCCCTAGCGGGGAACAATAAAACTGCATAATTTTTTATTCCGAGGGACGGTAACATATATTTTTATTCGGAGCGATGGCAACATCTGAGTGGATGGGTGGGAAAGAGGATGCAAAGGTGTTGGATATGTGGATGCTTATGTGCTGTCCCTAGTGGTGAACAATAGAACTGCATAAATTTTTATTCCGACCTCTGGCAACATATTTTAATTCCGAGCAATGGCAACATATTTTAATTCCGAGCAATGGCAACATCTGAATGGATGGGTGGGAAGGGGGATGCATAGGTGTTGGATATGTGGATGTTTATGTCCCCTAGCGGTGAACGAAGGAACTTCATTGATTTCTATTCCGACCGACGGCAACATATTTTTATTCCGAGCAATAGCAACATCTGAGTGAATGGGTGGGAAAGGGGTGCATAGGTGTTGGATATGTTGATGCTTATGTGCTCCCGCTAGAGGTGAACAATTGTACTTTATTACTTTTATTCTGAGAGATGGCAACATCAGAATGGATGCACAAATGGGTGGGTGATAGAAGGGTATGACAACAACGAAACGATGCTTATGTGTTGCACCCTAGCGTTGAACTCGGTCATTTGAAGAGGCAACTTCTTCGCTGCACCGTTCCTTCGACTTCGGATATTTTCTATCGCCGAATTTCTGATTCACATTGCCCTCTGTTGATTTTATTGTAGCCATTGTCTTCTTACGATCTTCAAAAAGGAAGGAAGTGCTTCTGAAATGGACAATAACGCTGCTTCTTTTGCTACCAATTTAGCTGCATCCACTTCTCATGGTATATCTCAGGAAAATCTAACCAAACATCACGTTTCATTGGAAGGAACTTAGGTGGCAAAAGTGAGTGATTTCACAGTGGTCTAAGCGATGACCTCTGTTCATTCGTCTGAAAGGGGTCCGGGTTCGAATCCCGGTGAGGCATGGATGTTGTGTTTGTTTTACGGCACTGTCTCTCTCCCTTCGCTGGAACCAGTAACCCTAAATTAGGGACGGGCGACTGCTTATAGCCCATTGAGTTGCTCACGGTGGTCGTTAAACCTCCAATAAAAAAAATCAAGAAAGATGACACCGAATTTTCGGGTGTAATAAGCACGTCTTTTGAATCCGTTCTGATGCAAATTAAATTTATCAAAACTATTCAAAGTCAATGGAACCGGTATGGAAAACAATAGTATCTGACGGAAGAAAGAAGTTTTTCAATCGGGTTTTTAATCCCTCAGATATTGCTGTTAACGAAATCGTGAGCTTACGCCCTCTGTTCGCAGACTTATGCGTTAAGAAAAATATGAATTTATAAGAGAAACATTTTGCACCGTTAGCGCTCTCCAACTCAGAAAGAATTTTTCAAATCGGACTCTTAGAAACACAGATATCGAAAAAAATAAGATCTGACTTTACGCCCTCTGGTGGTAAAACCATGCATTATTTTCGGAAGAAAGTATTCTAAAAAGGTGTTTCGATATGATCGGTATCGGTCAAAGAAAAAAAAAATAATTTTAGTGGAGTTTTCAGGAGCCCAGGTTTTGATGCAAATACACTGACGGAAAAAAAATTCCCAACACCACGAAAAAATAGTTGTAGAGGAATGAAATGGCGGCAATACATTTGTATAGGTAACATATTCAATCGATTAAGGTTTCAAGATCACAGCTTATTGTAAACGCGAAAAGAGCCATTTTAAATGTGAAATGCTGGTACATTAATGACTGGTGTAACCGCCAGAATGTTGAATGCAAGCACGCAAACTTTCATGCATTGTGTCGTACAGGTGCTGGATGCCAGTTTGTGGGATGGAGTTCCATGCCTGTTGCACTTGGTCGGTCAATACAGGGACGGTTAATGCTGGTTGGGGTGACGCTGGAGTTGTCGTCCAATGATGTCCCATACGTGCTCGATTGGTGAAAGATCTGGTGATCTAGCCGGCCTCGGCAACATGTCGACACTTTGTAGAGCATGTTGGGTTACAACAGCAGTATGCGGGCGAGCGTTATCCTGTTAGAAAACACCCCCTGGAATGCTGTTCATGAATGGCAGCACAACAGGTTGAATCAACAGACCGACGTACAACTGTGCCGTCAGGGTGCGTGGGATAACCATGAGAGTGCTCCTGCTGTCATAGGAAATTGCTCCCCAGACCATAACTCCAGGTGTAGGTCCAGTGTGTCTCGGCCGCAGACAGGTTGGTTGCCGGCGCTCACCTGGCCTCCTTCTAACCAACACACGGCCGTCACTGGCACCCAGGCAGAACCGGCTTTCATCAAAAAAAACAACAGATCTCCACTCCGTCCTCCAATGAGCTCTAGCTTAACACTACTGACGTCACAAACGGCAGTGGTTTGGAGTAAGTGGAATGCACGCTACAGGGCGTCTGGCTCGGAGCTGTCCTTCAAGTAACCGATTTGTAACAGTTCGTTGTGTCACTGTGGTGGCAACTGCAGCTCGAATTGCTGCCGCAGACGCGGTACGATGCGCCACAGCCATAAGCCGTACACGGCGGTCTTCCCTCTCAGTAGTGCCACGTGGCCGGCCGGAATCCGGTCTTCTTGAGGCAGTACCTTCCCTTGACCACTGCTGCCAACAATCATGCATAGTGGCTACATTCCAGCCAAGTTGTTCTGCAATATTGCGGAAAGAAAATCCACCTTCTCGTAGCCCTATTACACGACCTCGTTCAAACTCCGTGAGCTGTTGATAATGGCTTCTTCACTTCTCAAAGGCATTCTTGACTAACATCAACACACTACATCGAATCTCAACGATAACTAACGCTCACGAACGATACAGCGCATATTTACAGCAAACCTGCTTTGCATGTTCCGAGGGTGCTGCTAGCGCCACACGTATGCGCTGAGCGCGAAATTTGCATAGACGTCATCTTACAGATGTACTCTCACCGCCTACCAATTGTCGTTTATCTAACACAACCCCTTCTTGGTGTTGGGATTTTTTTCCGCCAGTGTACATCAGAAGCAGAAATGAACGCTTATGCCCCCTGGTGGCCAAAACATTCTTTACCAAACATCAGAAATTATATGAAAAATGGTTTCCATCCGGTGTTGTATGGGATACAGGAAGAATTTTTCAAATCGGAGTTCTAGAAGTGTATGTAGATGACTCTGTGTATGTAGATGAACTGGAGGTAAACAGGGGCAAATGCGTAGACTACGTGCAAACATAACTATGGCTGATCCTGTACTTTGGGATAGAATACTAGATTGTTTCCTGGCAGGTGACAGCAAACAATAAATTTATATTACAAATTATAACTATTACTTCCACAAATTAAATGACAATAAACTGACTTTTTTTTATCAATATATGGATAATGGTACTTGCCATGGAAACATGATTTTTGTCACATAAAAAGAAATAGCTGGTTCCTAAGATATTGAAATATTTGAGACACAATGCCCTTGAAAATTGTACAGTTTCTACCATAAGCATTGTTTGGTTGTTATCATTCCCTTCTATCACCCACCCATTTGTGCATCCACTCCAATGTTGCCATCTCTCGGAATAAAAATAATAAAGTTCCATCGTTTAACACTAGGGCAGCACATAAGCATCGACATATCCAACACCTATGCAACCCCTTCCCACACATCCACTTAGATCTTGCCATCGGTTGGAACAAACATTAATGCAGTTCCATCGTTCACCGCTACAGGCAGCACATAAGCATCGACATGTCCAACATCTATGCATCACCCTCCCCACTCATCCACTCCGATGTTGCCATCGTTCGGAATAAAAGTATGTTGCCTTCGCTTGGAATAAAAGTTCATAAAATCCGTCGTTCACCACTAGGGACAGCACATAAGCACCGTTTGGTTGTTGTCATCCCCTTCTATCACCCACACATTTGTGCATCCACTCCGATGTTGCCATTCTCGGAATAAAAATAATAAAGTTACATCGTTCACCTCTAGGGGCAGCACATAAGAATCGACATGTCCAACACCTATGCATCCCCCTTCCTACCCATGCACTCAGATGTTGCCATCACTCGGAATAACAATTTATAAAGTTCCGTCGTTCACCGCTAGGGGCAGAACATAAGTCTCGTTTGGTTGTTGTCATCCTCTTCCATCACGCACCTATTTGTGCATCCACTCCGATGTTGCCATCTCTCGGAATAAAAATAATAAAGTTCCATCGTTCACCGCTAGGGCCAGCACATAGGCATCGACATATCCAACACCGCATCCCCTTTCCCAATCATCCACTCAGATGTTGCCTTCGCTCGGAATTAAAATATGTTTCCATCGGTCGGAATAAAAATTTATGCAGTTGCATCGTTCACCACTAGGGGCAACACATAAGCATCGTTTCGTTGTTGTTATCCCCTTCAATCACCCAGCCATTTGTGCATCCACTCCCATGTTGACATCTCTCGTAATAAAAATAATAAAGTTCCATTGTTCACCGCTAGAGGCAACACATAAGCATCGACATATCCAACACCTATGCATCCCCCTTCCCACTCATCCACTCCGATGTTGTCATCGCTTGGAATAAAAATATGTTGCCATCGGTCAGAATAAAAATGTATGAAGTTCCGTCGTTTACCACTAGGGGTAACCACATCCATCGATTGGGTGTTGCCATCCCCTTTCCCACCCGCTCTGTTGTTGCATCGCTCGAAATAAAGTTCTTCTACTCGCCGGACAATTATATTAATCCATATAATTGTCGGTGTTATGGTTGTCTCGGTTATGATTTGTCGGTGTTCTGATTGTCGGTGTTTTGAACTGTCGGTTTTATGATTGTCGGTGTTATGATTTGTCGGTGTTTCGGCCTATCGGCGTTTTGAACTGTCGGCAGTTTGATTTGTCGGTGTTTTGTACTAGAACCAAATAATTGTAGGGTTCATCGTAGGTTTTCGGTACACAGAATGAGACAAAGACGGGGTACGAGGGTCGCGGACTAAAGGGAAATCCAAGAAAGGGATTGCATGGTTTTCTTCAACTTTGAAGGTAAACCGAATGGAAAAAAATTGATTTGACAAACGTTCAGCGAAGAACGATAGCTTTTCGAGTGAAGGCTGCCAAAAAACCAGCACATCGTCCACATACCTCTAAATTAATAAAAAATGATTATTAATTAAAAAGATATTATTAAAAATTTAAAACTAAAATCACTTATTAATTAAAAAAACATTATTAAAAATGTAAAACTAATTTTTTTTATTAATTAAAAATATTTAAAATGTAAAACTAAAATTAATTATTAATTAAAAAATATTAAAAACGTAAAACTAAAATTAATTATTAATTAAAAAAATATTATTAAAAATGTAAAACTAAAATTAATTATTAATTAAAAAAATATTATTAAAAATGTAAAACTAAAAGTAATTATTAATTAAAAATGCAAAGCTAAAATTAATTATTAATTAAAAAAATATTAAAAATGTGAAACTAGGTAAATACCTGAGAACCTGTGGTTCTTGGGTATTTACCTAGTTTTTACATTTTTAATAAAATTATGTCAAAAACCTGAAGTGCAATTTTGAATGATCATAATACTTTCCTATAACAGTGGTGTGTTAGAAAGTAAAAACCAGTATTATTTGAGTGGAACTTGAAGGGGCGAAATTTCAAATCTTGCCCTCCCAGATAAGAAAAGCTTGCTACATTCTTGACTGTAGCTGTCAACCACAGGCTAAATGACACTCACCTCCCACTGTGCATTAACTAACACCCTGCTGTGAAACACTAACAGGCAGCGTCATAGTCTTTTCCAAAATCCAATGGGTTTCCAGCGCTCAACCTTTCGATACGAAGTGCAGACAAGGACATCATTTCACATTTCGCTAAGTAAAAACATGGGAGGCAAAGACACACACACATGTACAGTATATGTATGGAGCACCTACAATCAGTACCTGTGGCCCTGTCATCTCTTAATTTGGACTTGACGTCTATCTATTTACATATATCGATATAGGAAATTTTCATTTACTCAATTAAATCTATGCATTCGGCGTACATCCTAGAAAAAAAAAGAGCACTTAAAAATACTTCTACAAAGAGAATACTGTTCTGAAATTTAAATGCTATCAAAAATGAGGAACAAGAGCAATACAGGAAGAAATCATATTACCTTAGTAGCTGAAACTCATTTATGAATTCTCTATGCAAAATGTGTTCTGTCTCGCAATCGCTTGATTAATAAACTCATTTGCCACACTGTTAAGATCTGAGGATATTTATTGTGGTTGGAAGGGAAGAAGTGGGAGGGCAAACGGACGTTTAAGTGTTGCATCTCTCCTCACGACTATCCCATTTTCACGCTGTTTATGTTGGGCTAAAAGTTGTATACTTTAGAGTAAATTATCCCATATTCACGCCATTAGGCTGTTTGTGTTTGGCTAAAAGGTGTATATTTCAGGATAAACAAAGACAAATTTGAGGTATTAATGTTTTCATTATGGCTGAGATACACGAGCAGATGAGCTAAAAATATGATGAATTTCTTATTAAAAGGTTTTATTTTGACCAATGATTCAAATTTCAATAGGTGCTCGAGCCCTGGAGGACCCATGTATTTGGCGCCACTGCTAGCAGACTTTCACGCCCCTTCCCTCACCTGTAAGTGGAAGGTCTTTTATCCAATAGGAAGAAGAGTTGCACAAACAAATACAGCAATGAAGCAGTGGTGACGACTGATATTTAGTGCACAGCTTTCCACATGTCTACAGCTCTTTCACCTCCAATGTTATTTGATGCCAATTTGAAGTGTATTGAAACTAAACAGTTTTCCTAACACCTACCTTCATTGTGTCATTTATCTTCGATGAAAGTCGTACAATGTAGAATGTACTCTACCATATTGGGGGTCGGAAAAGCTGCCAAAATTTTCTTTGTGGTATGTATGGCTGTGGCTTTAAACTGGATGTGGTGTTATTCCCAATAACAAACCAACGATATAAATGGAACTGCTTTATTATTCTCGGAAAATACAGGGTGTCCAAGAATTATTGGACACATTACAAAAAAAAATTATGAGCATTGTCTGTTTTTCTATGTCACGTATTACTAACATGGTTTCTATATTTTTGTTTTGCAGAATTGTTATTCCCAGAATCTGATAGATGGCGCTAGATGTGGCCTGATGAGGAATGTTGCGCAATCAGTAGTCATGTCATTCGTACAGCAGAAGGCGATGTGTGTGTTATGGCTTGCTGAATTAAAGTTAGCAGACAGTACCGTTTAGAGTATGGTTGTAATCCTCTGTCAACGAATTCAATTAAGCGGTGGATGAAACAGTTGAAAGAAACTGGCAATGTGGAGCGGTGAGACGGTTGACCAAGTTAACGAAAGTTTCCAAAGAAGCCCCAGGAAATCCGTTCGTAAGGCAAGCAGAGAACTGTGCATTCAGAAATCGACAGTTCACGATTTCTTGCACAAGAAATTAAAGTTTCATGCTTATAAAATTCAAATAGTGCAAAAGATGCATGTAAATGATCACACTCTACGATACGATTTCGCTGTGTATATGCTGAATCGAGTGGGAAATGACGAAAACTTTCTCAGTACTGTAATTTTTAGTGATGAATCCACATTTCATGTATCGGGTATTGTGAATCGTCACAACTGTAGGATATGGGGCAGTGAACCGCCTCATGCTGCCATTGAACTGGAACGTGATTCTCCAAAAGTTAATGTGTGGTGCGCCCTATCAAAAAGAGAAGTGATTGGCCCTTTCTTCTTCTGCGAAAAAAACATAAATGGTGACATTTACTTGGATATGCTAGAAAATTTCGCTATACCCCAGATCAAAAGATATTACAACGTTGTTTTCCAACAAGACGGCGTGCCTCCGCATTGGTCAACGTGTGTACGTAAGTGCCTAATGAGCATTTCCCCTACAGATGGATTGGGCGTGGTGGTCCCATTCTGTGGCCTCCTTGCTCTCCAGATCTAACTCCATTGGATTATTTCATGTGGGGTTATGTGAAGGATTGTGTCTATCAGACGCCTTTTACTGATTTGCAGGAACTGAAGCAGCGTATCACAGCTGCTATTAATTCCATAACTCCTCAGATGCTTGCCAATACATGGCATGAAATCGAGTATCGCTTGGACGTACTACGAGCAACCAAGGGATCTGACATCGAAATTTATTAACTTGTGTAGTTACATTGTAAGTTAGTACAGTCAGTTTCTTTCTATCTGTTTAATGTTTTGTTTTATATAATTTTGTAATGTGTCCAATAATTCTCAGACACCCTGTATAGTAGTTGTATAACTGCAGTGGATCCACCTGGTCCCACTGGACATATTTTCTCTCACCAGTGAGTAGTTTCTGCCCATGATAAATCCAAGAACTGTTTTAAAATATTTAAATAAATAAATAAATACGAATGATATCATGTGCATATAAAATTTGCAGGATTATTTCTCATGTACGATTTCCATTTCTATTAAGTAATTTATGCAGTATGCATATTAATAAAACTGAATGGCAATTTTTTGCCGTCATTGTTATTATGTGTACAAATATGTTCATAAAAAGGCCAAAAATATCTATTTAGAATAATGTGATTTATTTCAGTTTATAACAAGTAAAAATATTCACATTAGTAAAATTTTCATACAGTAGACTGGTTAGAAATGATGGGCTTACACTTTGTTATTCTTTATGTACATAAAAAGTATTAGTTCTGTGCTACAAACATAAACCAGTGGCATTTGTTCAGGTAAAGAATTTTGCTGCTGAGTTCTGGATACAATGGCACCATCCTTTCCTGGAAGAGCACTCACTTAGAATCAAAAGATCTTCCATGCCGCTCTGTCTCTTCGAGTAAAGTACGGCAACGATGTACATAGGCTGAAATAGCAATATTGTCACTTGTACGCACACAGTTAGTTCCAACTGGGCACTCACACCTAAAGGCAAAGAAAAAAAAAGCCATCTATATTTCTGTACTACTCTAAGTAATTACAAAAAAAAAAAAAAAAAACAGAAATAATTTCATTTTCATTTCATTTATTGGCATTTTAGTTGCCACAGCATTAATGCAAAATCGAAAAATATGAAATAAGCTGTAGTGTTAGCAACTGGGATGGAGAGGCGCTAGGCCTAAAAGGCCTAGCGCCTCTTTTTCCAACAATAAAAAATAATACCTATACAACAGAGAGGATCAAGTTGGCATGTCATAAATATTACAATAATGGAGGCAAACATGAACCACCACCAAAAGAGGTGAGTTGCTTAGCATGCATTTAGTAAGTAGTGTTTTAATTTGTATTTAAAAGATTAGTATCATTAATAATGGATGCAAACATGAATCACCACCAAGAGAGGTGAGTTACTTAGCATACATTTAGTAAGTAGTGTTTTAATTTGTATTTAAAAGATTAGTATCATTAATAATGGATGCAAACATGAATCACCACCAAGAGAGGTGAGTTACTTAGCATACATTTAGTAAGTAGTGTTTTAATTTGTATTTAAAAGATTAGTATCATTAATAATGGATGCAAACATGAATCACCACCAAGAGAGGTGAGTTACTTAGCATACATTTAGTAAGTAGTGTTTTAATTTGTATTTAAAAGATTAGTATCATTAATAATGGATGCAAACATGAATCACCACCAAGAGAGGTGAGTTACTTAGCATACATTTAGTAAGTGGTGTTTTAATTAGTATATAAAAAGATTAGTATCATTAATAGATGTAAGGTTACCAGGGAGTGAGTTCCAAAAGGAGGGACCCGAATAATTGAGGAAGGTTCTGGAACGTTCAAGCACCGGAAACACAGGAAGTAGTAAGTCTTTATTTCTGGTGTCATAATTATGATTATGAGTATGAAGGTGGATTAAGTCATGATATAAATTCTTTTTTTATTCTTTTAAACATCAATTTACCAATATTATACATACATGAGATTCTTCGGCGAAATTCTGGGAATTCCGCTTTTTTCGTCATCATTTGGGTCATTCTCGAGATCGATGCAGAACAAAAGAGAAATTGGGGGGGGGGGGGGGTCGTTTTCCATCTGGGGACGATATCTCGTTTTTCAAAACTTGTGAAAACGAAAGTTAAACGCAGTGAAGATTTTTTTTCCGTAACGGTAATTTTTTTTACTTACGACGTTGCTTTCTTCCAGTATCGTTAAATAACATTTTAGTGCATAAATGTTTGTATTCCATCGTGAAATTGTGGGCAACGATTTCCGAAAACGGAAGTACAGGACGGCGCAAAGATTTCTCTGTAGTCTATTCAGGCACAAGCTTCTTCTGTGGATTCGAAGAATTTCGCTATCATTTTGGGTATTCTCGAGATCGATGCACAACTGAACGGCTATTTTGGGGGGATAGTGGGGTATGGAGATTCGTTTTCCGTTTGAGGACGGAATTCCGCCCTTCGCAACTTTGAAAACGGAAGTTAAACGAAACGAAGATTACTCCCGTAATCGTTTTTCTTTTCTTGCGATGTCATCATCATCATTGTCAACCATTATCAATCCACTGCTGGACGAAGGTCTCCCCAAGTTTCCTCCACAACGGTCTGTCTTGTGCCAGTCTCCTCCATGTCACCCCTGCATACTTTCGAATTTCATCCACCCATCTCCCATGTGGTCTTCTTCTGGGTCTTTTCCTGTCCCTTCGAATCCAATCTAAAATTTCAGCTGTCCATCGATGATCTATCCTTCTGGCAGTATGTCCAGCCCATTGCCATTTCAGGGATTTGACTCTGATCATGATGTCTTCCACTCTTGTCATTTTTCGGATCCACGAGTTCCTCTTCTTATCTCTCCTGGTTACACCAAGCATGCACCTCTCCATGCTTCTTTGAGTTGTCTGCAGCCTTTGTATGTCTCTTTTAGTTAAGGTCCACGTCTCCGCACCATACGTAAGCACTGGAAGGATGCATTGATCAAACACTTTTCTTTTAAGACATAATGGCATATTGCTCTTGAAAATTATGCTGTTTCTTCCAAAAGCTCTCCAGGCAAGTTTTGTACGCCGATTAATTTCTTCATCAATGTGACCCTCACTTGATATCTGCTGTCCAAGATAAACGTACGTGTCTGTTATCTCCAGCTTTTCTCCATCAATCGATAAATCTTCATTTCTTGTAAAGGCATTGAACATCACTTTTGTCTTCTGAAAGTTCATTTTTAATCCTACTTCTTTACTCTTGTCAGCAAGTTCCTGGATCATACTCTGCAGCTCTGATGGGGTAGTTGCAAAAATGACTACGTCATCAGCAAAACGAAGGTGGGTTAGATAATCTCCATTAATCTTTATCCCCTTGTTTTCCCAGCTCAGTGACTGAAAAACACCCTCCAATGTGGCATTAAAGAGCTTCGGAGATATGGTGTCACCTTGTCTCACTCCCTTTCCAATTTTTACGTGTGTTGTATTTTCAAACAGCCTAATCTTTGCACTTGCATTTTCATAGATGTTATTAATAATATTAATGTATGCATCTTCAATACCGCAGGTTTTCAGAGCCATTGTAACTGCTGATGGTTTCACCGAATCAAAGGCTTTTTCATAATCGATAAAAGCCATGCACAATGGAAGTTCATATTCCCTCGCTCTTTCAATTAGTTCTCTCAGCACGTGGATATGATCTATTGTGCTGTAGCCACTCCTGAATCCAGCTTGTTCTCTCGGTTGAGCCATGTCCAGTGTTACCTTCAAGCGGTGTGAAAGAACTTTAGTGAAGATTTTATAAACTACTGATAGGAGGCTGATAGGTCTGTAGTTTCCGAGATCCTCAATGTCACCTTTCTTATGTAGCAGGATCATTGTAGCGGTGTTCCAATCCTCAGGAATCTTTCCTTCATTAAGGCATCGAGTGAAAATTTGGGCGAGTACTGTTTCGATTTCTCCACTTGCTTCTTGTATGATGTCTACAGTAATTCCATCTTCTCCTGGAGCTTTTCCTCGCTTCATGTTCTTGATTGCATGTGCAACTTCTGCTGGAAGGACTGGAGGAACTCTGGTACTGGTATCTTTCATGATGTCTGGAGTGCATATATCATCCCTTTCATATAATTTGGAGTAGAAATCTTTCACTCTTGTCAAAATTTCGCCTCTATTTCTTGTTACAGAACCATCTTCTTTTCTCAGTGCCATAATCTGTTTTCTTCCCTTACTGAGATGTCCCTTTGCTATCTTTAGGCTTTGGTTGTTTTCAATTGCTTTCCTCACTAGTTCACAGTTGAATTTCCTTACGTCTTCAGTGATACTTTTTCTTACTGTCTTGCATAGCTCTATATATTCCACTTTGGAAGTCACATCTTCTTTAGTTGTCCTCATCTCTCTCCTTTTTTGCATCAACATTTTCGTTTTTCCTGATAATTTGTTTACATGCAACTTGTTCTTAGACCCAGCTAATTTTCTTGCTGTTTCCATAAGAGCTTTGGTTACTTTTCTGTTAACTTCAGAGATGTCCACTTCTTCCGATGTTAGGCCTTCTAAAGCAGAGAACCTGTTCTTCAGTTCTAACTTGAAGGTATTATGGTGTTTTTTAAGGTTGGTTATGTACCTTATGCTAAATATTGTTTGTATATATGGTTTTATTCCAAAAATACTGCATTTCAGCTTAAAAATGGAGGGAAAAATTTCTGAAATCGAAACCCGGTTGAAGTGAATATTTCTCCCTGTAATGGTATTTTTTTTTTTTTCTTCCTGCGATGTTCTTACTATCTAGTGTTGTTTTTGAACATTACTTTCCTCCATAAATGTTTGCACTTAAGTTTGATAAGGGGGGGGGGGGTATTTTCCAAAAACCGAAGTGACGAAGTTTGAAATTTTGTTAGAATCGATGCATGGTGTTTGAAAGTATTCATATTCTGTAAGTTACACCATTTATTTAAAGTAGTGAAAGCTTTGATATCATGCATTCATGGTCCTGAGGCTGAAAGTTCTTTCAGCATGATGGCTAAATTATTGTCATCTGAGGGAATAAAAGGGAAAAAATAATAAGAAGAAAAGTGATGAAGAAATGGGAAGAGAATTATATCAGCAGAAAGGAAAATTAAGCAAACATTGCAGTGCAGCTGCAGAGTCAACAAAAGACAAATACGGACACGTAACTTACTGAGAAGAGAGCAATACAAGAGAAAAATCGAGCTGATGTTCTAGCAAGTACAAGAAAGAGAAAAAAACAGTTGTGTGCTCTAAATATCTACATAAATAAATTAGAGTGAACAACGCCATCTTGCTCATGCTGTGTTATATACACACTTTCTCATCACATGTTCTGATTTTTCACCCGGTTAAAAAGTTCAGCTTTTTTGTTCCGTGGTCGGTCTCATGTATAGGCAGGGCCCGGTTGGTCAGAGCCCCCCATATACAAAATTTTCGTAAAATCTACATTTCAAAATTGCCTTTATTCTTCTGTAAAATAACATTTCTATGTACATGACAATGGAATTCTGCCAATAAATACAGCGGTATATACATCAGCTGGAAAGTTCCAGTGAAACGTAAAACAAAATATTGTTAAAATCATAAAAAAAACTTATTTCGCCACGTAGGGCGAAGGAGAGGCAGACAATAAAGCACGAGCGATACAAACGAAAATTCAGAACCACCAAATCTGGTATACTATCTCGTGGTATTCTAACTTAGACTGTAGACGGTTTTGGGAAGCGGTTGCAGAGAGGAGGGGGGTTACAGCCCCCCCCCCTACAGAATTGCCGTAAGATATAGTTTTCAAATTAGAACTACCAAATTTGGTATGTTATCTCAGGGTACTCTAACTTAGACGGTTTTTTGGAAAGGGTCAGGAGCCCGGTTGGTCAGAGCCCCCCACACTACATTTCAAAATTGCCTTTATTCTTCTGTAAAATAACATTTCTATGTACATGACAATGGAATTCTACACTACAGTTTTCAATTCAGAACCACCAAATCAGGTATCCTATCTCATAGTACTCTAACTTAGACGGTTGTCTGTTTTTGGAACGGGTCAAGGCCCGGGGAGTCAGAGCCCCCTCCCCCCATAAATACAAAGTTTTCGTAAAATCTAGTTTTCATTTCAGAACCATCAAATTTGGTATCATGAAACTAACTTAGACGCTAGACGGTTTTGGAAGGGGTTGGAGCCCGCGGGGTCGGACCCCCCCCTCTCATAAAAAATTTCGTAAAATCTACAGTTTTCATCTTAGAACCACTAAATTTGGTATACTATCTTATGGTACTCTAACTTAGTCGGCAGACCGTTTTCGGAACAGGTCAAGGCCCGGGGGTCAGAGCCCCCCACATACAAAATTTTCTTAAAAACTACAGTTTTCAATTCAGAACCACCTAATCTGGTATACTATCTCATGGTACTCTAACTTAGACGCTAGACGTTTTTTGGAAGGGTTGGAGCCCGGGGGGTCAGACCCCCCCCCCGAATAAAAACTTTTTCCTAAAATCTACAGTTTTCAATTTAGAACCACCAAATTTGGTATACTATCTCATGGTACTCTAACTTAGATGCTAGACGGTTTTTGAAAGGGGTTGGAGCCCGGGGGGTCAGACTCCCCCGAAAAAAACTTTTTCGTAAAATCTACAGTTTTCAATTTAGAACCACCAAATTTGGTATACTATCTCATGGTACTCTAACTTAGACGCTAGACGGTTTTTGAAAGGGGTTGGAGCCCGCGGGGTCGGGCCCCCCCCTCATAAAAATTTCGTAAAATCTACAGTTTTCATCTTAGAACCACCAAATTTGGTATACTATCTTATGGTGTTCACAAAGTATTTATTCAAGGAATGTACATGAGACGAGCAAGAGAAAAACGTCTCAAAAAAAAAAAACAGTGACACATGAATGCACTATTTACAGATGACAGTAGATACCTATTTACAATATATACATGACATTTAGATGTAAACAAATCTTGAGGAGATCGCACACACTAGGTTGAGTAGATATGGCAAGGGTTCAGGTAGAGCAGCACAGAGTAAAATGTTATAATATAGTCTTATGAGCACGAACTGTACTGTGCAGCGAAGGTGGAGTCCCAACAACCCCAAGGCCTCTGGGGACCATGGAGAGAAGAAGCTGGGTTCACTTGAAGACGCAACGGCACCGTTATGAAAACAAGACAAAGTACATGTACATGAGACGAGCAAAAGTAGAATGACCGATAATTGTGACATAGAAATGGGATATGTACAGATGACTGTAGAAACAAAGAGACATTATATAGTTGCATGACATTCAGATGGAAATAGATGTTCAGGAATCTCGTGGAGATAAGACATATATTGATGAGCAGGTGTGACGAAGGTTCGGATAAAGAGTCACTGAGTTAACTGTTAAATAGTCATACAAGCACCAACTGTAAGATGCAATGAAGTCGGTGTCCCAGCGAACCATGGGGCCGCTGGGGACCATGTAGAGAAGAAGCTTGGTTCACTTTGTCGAGCAACGGCGGTGTGATACTCAAGGCGTAATCGAGAAAGGAGACATTCCCGAAAAAAAAACTGAGCAACGCGGCACTTGCGTGAAGTACCGTAGGAGGCACCTCCCGAGCACGACACTGTTGATGATAGACGTATATAACGTGTTTCACTAGCACAAAAATGTAGGTGCAGACTACAGGGAGTCTGATTGGAGGCACAAGGTTGAGCAACAGCGTTCGGTAAGCACTGAAGGAAAGATCAGTTGTACAGGATCTTTGCGCAATCGAAAAGGCAAGATTCAGCATTGGTAGCAGTATAGTGCAATATTGATAGACATGACTCACATCTGCCTCCCCGGCGCAGAAAGGGCAGAGTGGGGAGGAAAGAAGGGTCATCCGGTGCAAGATTGAGGGTACGGGAAGACGGTTATGTAAGAAGAACCAGTGGGTGTTGATCTCTGGGGGTGTAGATAGAGGAGAGAGGGTGGCAGACCACACAGCAGAGAGAGCGGAAGACGGGATATCAGGGATAGGTGTAGGCGTAGAAGAGCGGGAGAGAGAGAGAAATCTGTAAAAAGCGGATGTGGAGAAGGAGAAAATCGGAAGATCTAAGCCGTGAGCCGACAAGAAAAAGGGGAGGGGGAGAGAACGGTAACGAGACCGGCGGGGGAAGCAAGATCGGGAAAGAGAGAAATAAGGGATGAGAGTAAGGAGGTGTGAACCTGAAGAGCATGGGGTAGAGCACGAAGAGCAGGAGGAAAGTCGGAGAAGGAGCGCCAGAGAAAATCAGGGGTGACAAGGTCTCGGACTGTGACTACTCCGGCGCGGAGCCAGGTGGGGAAAGCAAAACAGGGGAGGTGCGGAGGATGAATGACGGAGGAGAAAAATAGAGGTTCTGAGAGTAGCTCGGAGGTTGTAGCTGGTGGAGAGCGAGACAGAGGGAAAGAGCGAAGCAAGGTGATAGCCTCCCGATAGACAGGAGGTAAGTTGGAAAGGAGGGGCAGTGATCCATTAATAGATAGGAAAGAAAAGTAAGGTGGGGATTACGCGGGGAGACAGTGACGTCCCGGGTTGTCTCCGCAGGCAGAACAGGTGAAGCAAGAAGGCGAAGAAATGCAGACACTCGGAATGCCTGATAGTATAACCGCACGTCAAGCAGTCCAATACCGCCATTCTGAGGAGACAAGCTGAGAAGTGAAGCGTTAACCCAATGATGACCAGCCCACACGATATTGGTTTGGCACTGGGTGATTGCAAGAAGACGATAGACAGGTTGTTTGGACGCAAGCCAAGAGAACGTGCACATGGATAACAAATATGTTCGAGTGATCTGGGCACGCTGGTACAGAGAAGTGCAGAACTGTGCTTGTCTCCAGTTGGCAGCCGTACGCAGCAGGCGGGGGTGCAGTGCATTCCACGTTATCGTCGAGGCTGTAGGAGGTTTGCCCAGGTGCACTCCTAGAAAACGCTGTGAGGATGTGGACCATTCGGCTCCCCATGGAGAGTCGGTTCGACTAGCCCACGACCCACACCACAAGCCAGTGCTTTTTGACTCGTTTAGCGTGGCACTAGAACAAGAGGCATACCTAGTGTAGAGGTGGCGAAGTTTGCAGAATTGTGCATCTTGTCGAACACAAAAAGTTACGTCATCAGCATAGGCAACATAGGTGACAATATGATGGCGAGTGCTGGCGACCACTGGAGGCAGAGAAGCATAGAAGGATCTGTGAACGGAGCGGAGAAAAGGTTCGATCGCAAGAGCAAAGAGCTGTCCGGACAAGGGGCAGCCTTGCCGGACGCCGCGACGGAAAGGAATTGGCGCTGTGAGAAGGGTGGGCAACCTGACGTGGAAAGTGGCGTCCTGATAGAGGGAGAGGAGAACAGAAACAAAAGGAGGTGGAAACCCGAAACTATAAAGTGTAGACGAGAGGTAAGCGTGAGAAATATTATCAAAGGCGGATTGTTGATCGAGAGACAGCAGAGCAAGAGGTTCAGAGCGAGATCGAGCGAGATGGATTAGGTCACTGAGAAGTTGAATGTTATGCGAGATGGAGCGCCCTGGGACAGTGTAGGTCTGGTTAGAGGACAGGATGTGGGGGAGGATTGGATTAATACGGCGCGAGAGTAGTTTAGAATAAAGCTTGTAATCAAGATTCAGAAGTGAGATGGGACGCCAGTTCCCCAAGTCTAGGAGATCACCCTTCTTTGGGAAGAGGACTATATGGGCAGTTGTGAAACTCCTCGGAAGGGGGTGGATAGATGGAAAGCAGCGGAGAAAGCACTAAGCAGAAAAGGAAGGAGGGCTGGGAGGAAAGCTTTGTAGAAACAGAAAGGAAGTCCATCTGGGCCAGGTGCAGCCTTGGAGTTTAGAGAAGAAAACGTCTCGGAAATCTCTGTTAGCGTGGGAGGCCGGAGGAGAGAATCAGAAAAATAAGAGGGGACTTGAGGTAAAGCAGAGTGTAGACCAGATAAGGCAGTGCTGGAAGGAGGAGGAGTCTCACAAAACTTCGTTGTAAAATAGCTGCGGGCAACAGAGCAAAGAGTAACTGGGTCAGAGGATACCTCGCCAGTAGAGAGGCGGAGATGGCGAATTGAAGCAGAGGCATGACGCTTGGATTCAAGATTGGAAAGAAACTCATAAGTGCAGGCATCGGGCGCGAGATGCTGTAATCTCAGCCGCCGAATGACCTGTTGCGCGAGTGGGACTAGGAGAGAATTCAGTTCAGCCTTATACACAGCAAAAAGAGGGTCAGCCATATTTATAAGGGAAAGCATCGTACGGATGTGATCCAACCGCATCCTCTGTAGCGTCGTGATCGTAAAAGCCTGATTTCGCACATGAAGCAAGAGGCGATGTTTTACCTCCAGCCAGAAAGTCAGGGCACACGGCGCAGACTGCAGTTGCGTGCGCCATTCGGAGAGGAAATGGCGGACTGAAGAGCAAAAACCGGCGTCATCCAAAAGAGTGGCATCAAATGTCCACGGCCGGGTTGTCCTGTGCTGTGCATGAGTGTGGAACACTGTGAGAGTGATGGCGCAATGGTCGGACGACGCAGTGGGCTGGCAACAGGATGCAGAGATCGCTGGAAGAAGTATGGGCGTGGTATAAAACCTGTCAAGTCTGGCCGTGGCCGGGTTTATTGCACTAGATGCACGCCAGGTATGGGAGGGTGTAGTCGGATATAAGTGTCGATGGACATCTATCAGTGAGAAATCAAAAACGAGGGACTGTAGCTGCTGTACAAGGTCTGCACGATGTTCGCGTGAAGGCGGGGAACGATCAAGTTGAGGGTGTAGAGTACAATTAAAGTCGCCACCAACGAGAACTCGGTCGGTGGCAGGTATACCAGAGAGAGCACCGCGAAAAGCACAGAAAAAGCTCCGACACATAAGTGGAGGTGTTTGGCACGTAGATGTTAAAGATATGAAACCTCTCCGTTTGAATAGTGAACGTGACTTGTTGTAAGAGATCACGACAGAGATTTTTACAGAGAAGAGAGTCATCGTAGAGCGAAAAGTTGAGCGTACCCCGACGGCAATACCACCATATGATGAACAGCTGAATGCGTGGTGGAAAGCAAAATTCCATGATCGCCAGCGAGTAAACAAAGTTGTAGGGTGACAGTTCGTCTCTTGTAAAAGTAGCACGTCCGCACTCAGTGGGGAAAGGTCCTCATAGGCTAAGGCGTTCGCAAGTGGTGTCGCAAAACCGCGGCAATTAAGTGACGTGACCTTGAACTTTTAGGTCCGTCGGCGGATGTAAGATGTGTTGACTTGCAGTAGCGAGAACATGTAGGCGCTGGATAAAACCCAGACCCCACGGAATGTCATCGACGTTCCGCCGAAGAGTGTGCAAAAGAGAATCAAGTTGACTGAGAACCCGAGGTAGGGCAGCTTCATACTTTAGTAAAAAAGCACGGGCAGTGGCCGTGCTGGTGGGACTCACTAAATATTCAAGAAGATCTACGTAAGGCAGCGGCTCAGCGGGAAAAGCATTCTCTTGAAGGAGATTAGTGAAGTCCTCTAACGAGGGAGAAACATCCTCCGTCTCTGGTTCAGTCCAGGCTTGTACTTGAGAAGACGAAATGCCACGTCGAGAGAAGATTGCGCGAGTAACCGGGCGATTAGACCGCCTAGTGAACAAGTGCGGGGATGAGGACGTTTTAGACTTCTTCAACTTCTTCCGTGAAGAGACACTGCGTTTGCCAAAAATCGTGGAGGAACCAGCTGGTATAGAAGTTTCTGTGCTGGAAAGGGTTTCGGCTGCTGGATCTGCAGCGCCAACGGTAAACACCGACGACATATCAGCAGGTAAATCTGTAGGAGCAGAAAGTATACGCTGCGGGGGTGCCGTAGGAAGCGTGGGAAAATTCCGATCTGTAACTGAAAGTGAGTCTGCCAAAGACGTTTGTCGACCAACGTCTGCAGGCCGACGTCGGGAAGATCTGGGTCCTGCAACCTTCCACTCGTGTGGAGACGTTGACACAGCAGTAACAGGAGGGACAGAAGGTGCCACAGCACTTGGCACGGTTATGGAAACAGCACGAGTGCAATTGGCTCGCACATGACTCTCACTTTGACAAAGGGTGCAATGCTGAGAAGTGATGATCTCGATACGACGTCGCTGTTGCCCACATCGCACGTGAAGGACAGTTGGACAGGCCTGAAGATGAGTATCAGACGGAAAGAGCACACGAGCGGTGCGACGGAAGCCACGAATGGCTTTGTCTTCTGGGTCTCTGGGTGCCGCCGAGAGGGTTGTTATGGGACCGACTACTCGGCCGAACTTACTGAGTAACGTGCAAAGAATTGTATCAGATACCTCTGGCGGGACAGGGTAGAAAGTCACCTGCACGGGGCGGTGCGCTACTGGTTGTGGTAGTAGATGTACATCATTAATGGTCAGTCCTGCTGTCAAGACAAGGTCAGCATGTTCCTTTTTCTTGAAGTAAACCAGCACTGATCGTGGTTTTCGGGCAACATAATCTATTGCATCCGCCGGTAAAATGGATTTAAGAGCTCGGCTATAGAGCTGAAGCTTTGTATCCGGCAGCGCATCAAAACATACGCCGAGGTCCATCGTTGATTGCAGTTGACGGCCGGCTGGTGAGTCTTCGGGAATATCTATCGTTGCTGTGGATCCCACGACATGAAGATACGAATCGGGAAGGAGAGTATCAGACGATAGGAGTGACGTAGAGCCACTAGACATGGCAGTCGCATATGATGGAGGAACAGTACTTTTACTAGATGTAGAGGGCGAAACTCCAGCTGTTATAGGGGAATCTGGCAGTTGAGATGAAGTGGTGGCCGTAGAAGCGACGTCACCCGACACCTCCATAGCATCCGCGACAGGGACAGAGAGTAGACCTGTAACGGCAGTACCCTCAGTGGGAAGGCAGGCCGTAGGCGCAGGCAAGGCAGAGGAACTCATGACGTCAGTAAGGCAGTTAGAGATCTCTGCGACCAACGAAGCTGTGTCAGCAGCTGGGTTGGAAGAAGAGGAGGAAGATGGCTTCTCTTCCAAGATAAGGGCGTGAGCTTCACCCTTATCTAATGCCGCCATGTCAACGGCGAGGCTTACCGAAGAACAAGACCAACTCGTTCGAAAAATATAACTAACGATAAAGAATAAAGTAATTCACTCACCACCTCGTGAGACAAACGAAACGAAAGCACTTATCTTCAACTTGAAGATGCACTCGAAAAGAAAAAGTACACCACTCGATTAACTACTCGAAAGCACGTAAAAGACAGAGCTCAAAAAACACACATCACATCACAATCTTATGGTGTTCACAAAGTATTTATTCAAGGAATGTACATGAGACGAGCAAGAGAAAAACGTCTCAAAAAAACAGTGACACATGAATGCACTATTTACAGATGACAGTAGATACCTATTTACAATATATACATGACATTTAGATGTAAACAAATCTTGAGGAGATCGTACACACTAGGTTGAGCAGAAATGGCAAGAGTTCAGGTAGAGCAGCACAGAGTAAAATGTTATAATATAGTCTTATGAGCACTAACTGTACTGTGCAGCGAAGTTGGAGTCCCAACAACCCCAAGGCCTCTGGGGACCATGGAGAGAAGAAGCTGGGTTCACTTGAAGACGCAACGGCACCGTTATGAAAACAAGATAAGTACATGTACATGAGACGAGCAAAAGTAGAATGACCGATAATTGTGACATAGAAATGGGATATGTACAGATTACTGTAGAAACAAAGAGACATTATAGTTGCATGACATTCAGATGGAAATAGATGTTCAGGAATCTCGTGGAGATAAGACATACCTTGATGAGCAGGTGTGACGAAGGTTCGGATAAAGAGTCACTGAGTTAAGTGTTAAATAGTCATACAAGCACCAACTGTAAGATGCAATGAAGTCGGTGTCCCAGCGAACCATGGGGCCGCTGGGGACCATGTAGAGAAGAAGCTGGGTTCACTTTGTCGAGAAACGGCGGTGTGGTACTCAAGGCGTAATCGAGAAAGGAGACATTCCCGAAAAAACTGAGCAACGCGGCACTTGCGTGAGGTACCGTAGGAGGCACCTCCCGAGCACGACACTGTTGATGATAGACGTATATAACGTGCTTCACTAGCACAAAAATGTAGGTGCAGACTACAGGGAGTCTGATTGGAGGCACAAGGTTGAGCAACAGCGTTCGGTAAGCACTGAAGGAAAGATCAGTTGTACAGGATCTTTGCGCAATCGAAAAGGCAAGATTCAGCATTGGTAGCAGTATAGTGCAATATTGATAGACATGACTCACATCTGCCTCCCCGGCGCAGAAAGGGCAGAGTGGGGAGGAAAGAAGGGTCATCCGGTGCAAGATTGAGGGTACGGGAAGACGGTTATGTAAGAAGAACCAGTGGGTGTTGATCTCTGGGGGTGTAGATAGAGGAGAGAGGGTGGCAGACCACACAGCAGAGAGAGCGGAAGACGGGATATCAGGGATAGGTGTAGGCGTAGAAGAGCGGGAGAGAGAGAGAAATCTGTAAAGAGCGGATGTGGAGAAGGAGAAAATCGGAAGATCTATGCCGTGAGCGGACAAGAAAAAGGGGAGTGGGAGAGACGCGGATAGAACGGGAACGAGACCGGCGGGGGAAGCAAGATCGGGAAAGAGAGAAATAAGGGATGAGAGTAAGGAGGTGTGAACCTGAAGAGCATGGGGTAGAGCACGAATAGCAGGAGGAAAGTCGGAGAAGGAGCGCCAGAGAAAATCAGGGGTGACAAGGTCTCGGACTGTGACTACTCCGGCGCGGAGCCAGGTGGGGAAAGCAAAACAGGGGAGGTGCGGAGGATGAATGACGGAGGAGAAAAATAGAGGTTCTGAGAGTAGTTCGGAGGTTGTAGCTGGTGGAGAGCGAGACAGAGGGAAAGAGCGAAGCAAGGTGATAGCCTCCCGATAGACAGGAGGTAAGTTGGAAAGGAGGGGGCAGTGATCCATTAATAGATAGGAAAGAAAAGTAAGGTGGGGATTACGCGGGGAGACAGTGACGTCCCGGGTTGTCTCCGCAGACAGAACAGGTGAAGCAAGAAGGCGAAGAAATGCAGACACTCGGAATGCCTGATAGTATAACCGCACGTCAAGCATTCCAATACCGCCATTCTGAGGAGACAAGCTGAGAAGTGAAGCGTTAACCCAATGATGACCAGCCCACACGATATTGGTTTGGCACTGGGTGATTGCAAGAAGACGATAGACAGGTTGTTTGGAAGCAAGCCAAGAGAACGTGCACATGGATAACAAATATGTTCGAGTGATCTGGGCACGCTGGTACAGAGAAGTGCAGAACTGTGCTTGTCTCCAGTTGGCAGCCGTACGCAGCAGGCGGGGGTGCAGTGCATTCCACGTTATCGTCGAGGCTGTAGGAGGTTTGCCCAGGTGCACTCCTAGAAAACGCTGTGAGGATGTGGACCATTCGGCTCCCCATGGAGAGTCGGTTCGACTAGCCCACGACCCACACCACAAGCCAGTGCTTTTTGACTCGTTTAGCGTGGCACTAGAACAAGAGGCATACCGAGCGTAGAGGTGGCGAAGTTTGCAGAATTGTGCATCTTGTCGAACACAAAAAGTCACGTCATCAGCATAGGCAACATAGGTGACAATATGATGGCGAGTGCTGGCGACCACTGGAGGCAGAGAAGCATAGAAGGATCTGTGAACGGAGCGGAGAAAAGGTTCGATCGCAAGAGCAAAGAGCTGTCCGGACAAGGGGCAGCCTTGCCGGACGCCGCGACGGAAAGGAATTGGTGCTGTGAGAAGGGTGGGCAACCTGACGTGGAAAGTGGCGTCCTGATAGAGGGAGAGGAGAACAGAAACAAAAGGAGGTGGAAACCCGAAACTATAAAGTGTAGACGAGAGGTAAGCGTGAGAAATGTTATCAAAGGCGGATTGTTGATCGAGAGACAGCAGAGCAAGAGGTTCAGAGCGAGATCGAGCGAGATGGATTAGGTCACTGAGAAGTTGAATGTTATGCGAGATGGAGCGCCCTGGGACAGTGTAGGTCTGGTTAGAGGACAGGATGTGGGGGAGGATTGGATTAATACGGCGCGAGAGTAGTTTAGAATAAAGCTTGTAATCAAGATTCAGAAGTGAGATGGGACGCCAGTTCCCCAAGTCTAGGAGATCACCCTTCTTTGGGAAGAGGACTATATGGGCAGTTGTGAAACTCCTCGGAAGGGTGGATAGATGGAAAGCAGCGGAGAAAGCACTAAGCAGAAAAGGAAGGAGGGCTGGGAGGAAAGCTTTGTAGAAACAGAAAGGAAGTCCATCTGGGCCAGGTGCAGCCTTGGAGTTTAGAGAAGAAAACGTCTCGGAAATCTCTGTTAGCGTGGGAGGCCGGAGGAGAGAATCAGAAAAATAAGAGGGGACTTGAGGTAAAGCAGAGTGTAGACCAGATAAGGCAGTGCTGGAAGGAGGAGGAGTCTCACAAAACTTCGTTGTAAAATAGCTGCGGGCAACAGAGCAAAGAGTAACTGGGTCAGAGGATACCTCGCCAGTAGAGAGGCGGAGATGGCGAATTGAAGCAGAGGCATGACGCTTAGATTCAAGATTGGAAAGAAACTCATAAGTGCAGGCATCGGGCGCGAGATGCTGTAATCTCAGCCGCCGAATGACCTGTTGCGCGAGTGGGACTAGGAGAGAATTCAGTTCAGCCTTATACACAGCAAAAAGAGGGTCAGCCATATTTATAAGGGAAAGCATCGTACGGATGTGATCCAACCGCATCCTCTGTAGCGTCGTGATCGTAAAAGCCTGATTTCGCACATGAAGCAAGAGGCGATGTTTTACCTCCAGCCAGAAAGTCAGGGCACACGGCGCAGACTGCAGTTGCGTGCGCCATTCGGAGAGGAAATGGCGGACTGAAGAGCAAAAACCGGCGTCATCCAAAAGAGTGGCATCAAATGTCCACGGCCGGGTTGTCCTGTGCTGTGCATGAGTGTGGAACACTGTGAGAGTGATGGCGCAATGGTCGGACGACGCAGTGGGCTGGCAACAGGATGCAGAGATCGCTGGAAGAAGTATGGGCGTGGTATAAAACCTGTCAAGTCTGGCCGTGGCCGGGTTTATTGCACTAGATGCACGCCAGGTATGGGAGGGTGTAGTCGGATATAAGTGTCGATGGACATCTATCAGTGAGAAATCAAAAACGAGGGACTGTAGCTGCTGTACAAGGTCTGCACGATGTTCGCGTGAAGGCGGGGAACGATCAAGTTGAGGGTGTAGAGTACAATTAAAGTCGCCACCAACGAGAACTCGGTCGGTGGCAGGTATACCAGAGAGAGCACCGCGAAAGCACAGAAAAAGCTCCGACACATAAGTGGAGGTGTTTGGCACGTAGATGTTAAAGATATGAAACCTCTCCGTTTGAATAGTGAACGTGACTTGTTGTAAGAGATCACGACAGAGATTTTTTACAGAGAAGAGAGTCATCGTAGAGCGAAAAGTTGAGCGTACCCCGACGGCAATACCACCATATGATGAACAGCTGAATGCGTGGTGGAAAGCAAAATTCCATGATCGCCAGCGAGTAAACAAAGTTGTAGGGTGACAGTTCGTCTCTTGTAAAAGTAGCACGTCCGCACTCAGTGGGGAAAGGTCCTCATAGGCTAAGGCGTTCGCAAGTGGTGTCGCAAAACCGCGGCAATTAAGTGACGTGACCTTGAACTTTTAGGTCCGTCGGCGGATGTAAGATGTGTTGACTTGCAGTAGCGAGAACATGTAGGCGCTGGATAAAACCCAGACCCCACGGAATGTCATCGACGTTCCGCCGAAGAGTGTGCAAAAGAGAATCAAGTTGACTGAGAACCCGAGGTAGGGCAGCTTCATACTTTAGTAAAAAAGCACGGGCAGTGGCCGTGCTGGTGGGACTCACTAAATATTCAAGAAGATCTACGTAAGGCAGCGGCTCAGCGGGAAAAGCATTCTCTTGAAGGAGATTAGTGAAGTCCTCTAACGAGGGAGAAACATCCTCCGTCTCTGGTTCAGTCCAGGCTTGTACTTGAGAAGACGAAATGCCACGTCGAGAGAAGATTGCGCGAGTAACCGGGCGATTAGACCGCCTAGTGAACAAGTGCGGGGATGAGGACGTTTTAGACTTCTTCAACTTCTTCCGTGAGGAGACACTGCGTTTGCCAAAAATCGTGGAGGAACCAGCTGGTATAGAAGTTTCTGTGCTGGAAAGGGTTTCGGCTGCTGGATCTGCAGCGCCAACGGTAAACACCGACGACATATCAGCAGGTAAATCTGTAGGAGCAGAAAGTATACGCTGCGGGGGTGCCGTAGGAAGCGTGGGAAAATTCCGATCTGTAACTGAAAGTGAGTCTGCCAAAGACGTTTGTCGACCAACGTCTGCAGGCCGACGTCGGGAAGATCTGGGTCCTGCAACCTTCCACTCGTGTGGAGACGTTGACACAGCAGTAACAGGAGGGACAGAAGGTGCCACAGCACTTGGCACGGTTATGGAAACAGCACGAGTGCAATTGGCTCGCACATGACTCTCACTTTGACAAAGGGTGCAATGCTGAGAAGTGATGATCTCGATACGACGTCGCTGTTGCCCACATCGCACGTGAAGGACAGTTGGACAGGCCTGAAGATGAGTATCAGACGGAAAGAGCACACGAGCGGTGCGACGGAAGCCACGAATGGCTTTGTCTTCTGGGTCTCTGGGTGCCGCCGAGAGGGTTGTTATGGGACCGACTACTCGGCCGAACTTACTGAGTAACGTGCAAAGAATTGTATCAGATACCTCTGGCGGGACAGGGTAGAAAGTCACCTGCACGGGGCGGTGCGCTACTGGTTGTGGTAGTAGATGTACATCATTAATGGTCAGTCCTGCTGTCAAGACAAGGTCAGCATGTTCCTTTTTCTTGAAGTAAACCAGCACTGATCGTGGTTTTCGGGCAACATAATCTATTGCATCCGCCGGTAAAATGGATTTAAGAGCTCGGCTATAGAGCTGAAGCTTTGTATCCGGCAGCGCATCAAAACATACGCCGAGGTCCATCGTTGATTGCAGTTGACGGCCGGCTGGTGAGTCTTCGGGAATATCTATCGTTGCTGTGGATCCCACGACATGAAGATACGAATCGGGAAGGAGAGTATCAGACGATAGGAGTGACGTAGAGCCACTAGACATGGCAGTCGCATATGATGGAGGAACAGTACTTTTACTAGATGTAGAGGGCGAAACTCCAGCTGTTATAGGGGAATCTGGCAGTTGAGATGAAGTGGTGGCCGTAGAAGCGACGTCACCCGACACCTCCATAGCATCCGCGACAGGGACAGAGAGTAGACCTGTAACGGCAGTACCCTCAGTGGGAAGGCAGGCCGTAGGCGCAGGCAAGGCAGAGGAACTCATGACGTCAGTAAGGCAGTTAGAGATCTCTGCGACCAACGAAGCTGTGTCAGCAGCTGGGTTGGAAGAAGAGGAGGAAGATGGCTTCTCTTCCAAGATAAGGGCGTGAGCTTCACCCTTATCTAATGCCGCCATGTCAACGGCGAGGCTTACCGAAGAACAAGACCAACTCGTTCGAAAAATATAACTAACGATAAAGAATAAAGTAATTCACTCACCACCTCGTGAGACAAACGAAACGAAAGCACTTATCTTCAACTTGAAGATGCACTCGAAAAGAAAAAAGTACACCACTCGATTAACTACTCGAAAGCACGTAAAAGACAGAGCTCAAAAAACACACATCACATCACAATCTTATGGTACTCTAACTTAGACTGCAGACCGTTTTTGGAACGGGTCAAGGCCCGGGGTCAGAGCCCCCCACATACAAAATTTTCTTAAAAACTACAGTTTTCAATTCAGAACCACCTAATCTGGTATACTATCTCATGGTACTCTAACTTAGATGCTAGACGGTTTTTGGAAGGGGTTGGAGCCGGGGGGGGGGTCAGACTCCCCCGAATAAAAACTTTTTCGTAAAATCTACAGTTTTCAATTTAGAACCACCAAATTTGGTATACTATCTCATGGTACTCTAACTTAGACGCTAGACGGTTTTTGGAAGGGGTTGGAGCCCGGGGGGTCAGACACCCCCCGAATAAATTTGTTTTGTAAAATCTACAGTTTTCAATTTAGAACCACCAACTTTGGTATACTATCTCATGGTACTCTAACTTAGACAGTAGACCGTTTTTGGAACGGATCAAGGCCCGGGGGTCAGAGACCCAACATACAAAATTTTCTTAAAAACTGCAGTTTTCAATTCAGAACCACCAAATCTGGCATA
The DNA here is from genome assembly GCA_039090855.1 of Macrothele yani. NCBI lineage: Eukaryota > Metazoa > Arthropoda > Arachnida > Araneae > Macrothelidae > Macrothele > Macrothele yani. Next base: position 55,544,291 of record CM077006.1, on the reverse strand, counting down.
CTATCGCATGGTACTCTAACTTAGACGCTCGACGATTTTTTGAAGGGGTTGCAGCCCGGGGGTAAGGGCCCCCCTCATAAAAATTCGCAAAATCTACAGTTTTCAATTTAGAACCACCAAGTTTGGTATACTATCTCATGGTACTCTAACTTAGACGCTAGACTGTTTTTGGAAGGGGTTGGAGCCCGCGGGGCCGGAGCCCCCCCCCCATTAAAATTTCGTAAAATCGACAGTTTTCATCTTAGAACCACCAAATTTGGTATACTATCTTATGGTACTCTAACTTAGACAGCAGACCGTTTTTGGAACGGGTCAAGACCCGGGGGTGAGAGCCCCCCACATACAAAATTTTCTTAAAAACTACAGTTTTCAATTCAGAACCACCTAATCTGGTATACTATCTCATGGTACTCTAACTTAGACGCTAGACGGTTTTTGGAAGGGGTTGGAGCCCGGGGGTCAGACCCCCCCCCCCCCGAATAAACAGTTTTTCGTAAAATCTACAGTTTTCAATTTAGAACCACCAAATTTGGCATACTATCTCATGGTACTCTAACTTAGACGCTAGACGGTTTTTGGAAGGGGCTGGAACCCCGGGGTGAGAGCCCCTCCGCCTCCTCATAAAAATTTCGTAAAATCTACAGTTTTCAATTTAGGACAACCAGAATTGGTATACTACTTATGGTTATCTAACTTAGACGGTAGACGGTTTTTGAAAAGGGGTCGGGGCCCGGGTCAAGGTAGCCCCATGCAAAATTTTCGTAAAAAGTTCCGTTTTTTACTCTTAAGAATACCCTATTTACGTTCTAAGGCGCTCTTTGGCCCTTTGAGGGCCTTGCACCATAAACCATCAACCAACCAACCAACCTACGCTCTAAGTTAGAGACTGTAGATAACAATAAAGTGCAAAAATATGGGTTTAATGGTGTATTAAAAACACAAATCTATATAGTTTAGCTTTCACTGCCAACGAACGGCTTATCAGAAAGAAATATAATGTAATGTAAACAGAGAGTTCCAGATATTCAAAATTCAAAACGGTAAGAAAAAGATTATCAATGCCAATGTGAAGTCGTATGCATGCGACATCACATAGGTAAATTGCATTTCTGTGTCGCGGGATTCACAGAAGCACACGCCAGATGTACGGCAGTTCTATAGATGTCTCCTAGAAGGTAAGTATTCCCATTCCTTTGATGATCAATGCCAATGTGAAGTCGTATGCATGCGACATCACATAGGTACATTGCATTTCTGTGTCGCGGGATTCACAGAAGCACACGCCAGATGTACGGCAGTTCTATAGATGTCTCCTAGAAGGTAAGTATTCCCATTCCTTTTTCTTTCTTTTTTTGTTTCGCAAAATTAAATTAACTAAATCAAAAAATTTAAAATAAGTTTACTGGAAAATTGCAGGAATATCTTTTTCATTCATTAACTTTCACCCGCTGAACTTGGTGATTCCACAAATAGTAATATTTACCTGGCAAATAACTGGTATCTCTGCTAGTACAAATTATATTAATGATTTATTTGCGTCCAGTTCAATCTAGTATGTCCATAAGAGCGTTAGGGGCCGTATGAAAAATACATTTCAACGTGTGCCGCTACGGCGGCGGAGTGATCTAGGCGCTGGCTTCTGACCACTTGTCGAGAAGGATCCTGGTTCAAATCCCGGTGAATCATGGACGTTGTGCTTGACTTCTGGCACTGGCTGTCCCCCTTCCCAGGAACCAGTGGCCCAAAATTGGGAATGTCCGACTGCTTATAGCCCACTGAATTGATCACGGTGGTCGTTAACCCCCCCCCCCCCCAAGATTGCGACGTGTCCATTGCTATTTGTTGTGGACCGTACAAAAAGTATGTTTTTGATATCAAGGTGTCCACTTCCATGTAGGCTGGCCATAAAATGTTAGGAGACCGTACAAAATTGCACTTTTGTTTTCACCTTGTCAGCGCTTCGGTATATGGTTGAAGTATACGTATATATAGTTGGGCCATTTCAGCACGTAGTTTGGTTTATATAGAAAATCAAGATAATGTTACATTTTTACTCAGCTACAACACATTAATCCCGAAGGCTATTTGTTGAAATCTTTAATCCGCCGTGCTCATATTCACAACGTTAACATAACATGTCAAGTTATTAATGTTGCAGTTTTACCCTGTCACAAAACTTTAGTTACAAGACCTTAGGCGTAAACTTTTTTAGGAATTTTTAGTCCGACGTATTCATAAGGTTTCGATAACATGCCAAGGTTATGGTACTGCGTTTTGACTGAGGCACAAAAATTAATAAACAGGCCTTAAGCCCTTTTATCAGTTTTCAATCAACCGTGCTCATATACATAAAATTTTCAGAGAAAGTCAAGTTTACTGTGTTGCGCATTTACTCGAGTACAAAACTATAAACAGCCATTAACTTTCACCCGCTGAACTTGGTGATTCCTCAATTCATCCATTAACAAGTCTTTTAAGTGATTGTATGCTATGGTCATATTGATAATGTTTGATGACAAGTCAGGTTAATGATGTTGCACTTATTAAAGACTTGAAAAGGTGTAGAGGCTAGTAATTATTATTTGAAGTCTAAATAAAAGCTCATTTTTAACATGACTCGTCATGAAATCCTTGTGAATATGGCATTTATTTTATTTTGTACATTTTACAAAGCGTATGCATTTTTTTTTTTTTTTTGGCATTTGTTTTAATTTTGTGTTGTACTTGTTACATAGCGTTTCGCATTTTTGTAATGCTTGTGACTTGTGATTGCATTTTGAATTTTTATTTGTTTCACATTTTGGATTGCATTTTGAATTTTTATATGTTTCACATTTTGGATTACTTTTTGACATTTTATGTTTTTGACATGCTATTTTGAAAATTTTGTCTTTTTTAATTTTGCGTTGGTTTTACATTCTTGCATCTTCGGCGGAATTACATTCTTGAAAAATTCAAATACAAGTTAGTAAAAGGTATAATTCAATTAGTGAGAAATACCAGCACATTTTAGTAAAGGGTAGAATTATATGAAATTCCTCTTAAAATGTCCAGCATGTTAACATTGTCTCTGTGCACCAAAGAAGTTCGAATTCCTTTTTATCTTGCCAGCGTTTCTCTTCTGGGTGGATTTGTTGGAATCTGTGCTATCACTCTTTCGATTTTAGCCATAGTTGTTCTCTGCTCTTTCGCAATTTCACTGATTATTTCGTACAGTCACAGTTTTTTCTCTCCCAGAATTGTATTCCAGCGTCTGTCTAATCTTTCAAGTTCGTTTTGTGTTCTGGGAAAGCCAAATAAATTGTTTTCACTAACTGACCAAATTGTTGGCGGGAACAGCGGAGGGCTTCTGCTTGGATTGTTTCTTCTGCTTCCACAAAATTTTCCAAGAACATAATTTTCCTCAAACCACTGAACTACAGAATCTGCATATTCTAGTAAAATTGATTTCACAAAATGAAATGCCCAAAACATTAAAAAAACTGCAACCACACGAAACAAAATACCCAAAACATGGTAAGAAATTCTGTTGAAAGCACAATGAAGGTATACGATAGGAGAAATATATGTTTTTAAAACTTAATACAAGTGTCAAAACTGAAATAAAAAGAAAGAAAAAAGAAATATTCCAAATTTCATTGTTACTTTAGATATTTTGACCTGTTGACATTTCGTAAATTGTACTTGCACTCGGTCAAAAAATATTACTTACAAGGACTCTTTAATAACTTTTAATCGCTGTGGTCGTATTTATAAGGTTTGCATAACAAATCAAGTTAATAATGTTGCGCTTTCACTTAGGCACCAAATGCTAATTATTGGCCGCTAGGCCTAGGCCTTTTAAATAATTTTTGATAAGCGTAACACTCTTAAATTGATTTGTCATGCAAACCTCATATAATCACAGCATTATAAAAATTACTGTAAATGCATGTGCCTAGGTCTCGGGCGTAGCTATTAATGCTTTGTGCTCGAGTAACATTTAAACAGAATTCATTTTATTTTCTATGAAAACTACATAAATATCAGCTCGGAGGACTGAAAACTATCAAAAATCTCTAGGCCTATTGTCTGCTTAATAGTTCCAACCTCAGAAAAGCGCATTGCAAAAATCATGGACTTCTATGAAAACATTATGAAAATTAGCACGGCACACTGAAAATTGCTAAACAGGCCCAGTCCTAGGGTTTTCTAATTATTGTTTTGTACCTGACTAAATGTGTAACATTATCTTTAGTTCTTACTAGCAGGGGTACCCGGTATTTCCCAGGTAAATATTACTATTTCTAAAATCACCAAGTTCAGCGGGTGAAAGTTAATGAATGAAAAAGCTATTTTCGTAAATTTCCAGGAAACTTATTTTAAATATTTTGATTTAGTTAATTTAATTATACGAAGCAAAAAAAGAATTTACATTATTTACAGTACATTGTATTTCTGCCTGATAAGGCAACCGTTGGTGGTGAAAGCTAACGTTTATTAATTTGTGTTTTTAATACATCATGAACCGGATATTTTTTCACTTTATTGTTATCTACGGCCTCTAACCTAGACCGTAGGTGCGGTAATGGAGTGCTGTATTGGGATGCAGTTCTTAAGAGTAAAAATTGTAATTTTTACGAAAATTTTGAATGGGCCCCCTTCACACCGGGCACCGACCCTTTCCGTCTGCGGTCTAAGTTACAATACAATGAGGGAGTGTACTAAATTTGGTCGTTCTAAATTCCAAACTGTAGGTTTTACAAAAATTGGCATGGGGGAGGGCTCTGAACCCCTGTCTCCAACCGTTTCCAAAAATCGCCTGCATTCTCAGTTAGAGTACCATGACATAGTATACCAAATTTGGTGGTTTTAAATTGAAAACTGTAGATTTTACGAAAAATTTTTATGGGGAGGGCTCTGACCCCGTGCCTGACCCGTTCCCAAAACCGTCTACCATCTAAGTTAGAGTACCATGAGATAGTATACCAAATTTGGTTGTTCCAAATTGAAAACTGTAGATTTTACGAAAATTTTGTATGGGGGGAACGATCTAACCCCCGGGCCCCAACCCGTTCCGAAAATCGTCTACGGTCTAAGTTAGAGTACCATGATATGGTATACCAAATTTGGTGGTTCTAAATTGAAAACTATAGATTTCAAGAAATTCTATAGGGGGGGGGGCTCTGAACCCCGGGCTCCGACCCTTTCCAAAAAACCATCTACCGTCTAAGTTAGAGAACCATGAGATAATATACCAAATTTGGTCGTTCTAAATTGAAAACTAGTTTTCACGAAAAATTTTTATGGGGTGGGGGGCTCTTACCCCGTGCCCGACCAGTTCCAAAAACCCTCTACCGTCTAAGTCAGAGTACCATAAGATAGTATACCAAATTTGGTGGTACTAAGTTGAAAACGGTATATTTTACGAAAATTCTTTGGGGGAAGGGGGGGGCTCTTACCGCCCGGGCCCCGATCCGTTCCAAAAACCGTCTCCCGTCTAAGTTACAGTTTCATGATACCAAATTTGGTGGTTCTAATGTGAAAACTATAGATTTTACGAAAATTTTGTATGTGGGGGCTCTTACCCCTCGCGCCTTGACTTATTCCAAAAACCGTCTAGCGTCTAAGTTAGAGTACCATGAGATAGTATACCAAATTTGGTGGTTCTAACTTGAAAACTGTAGATTTTACGAAAATTTTGTCGGGGAGGGCATTCTAACCCCCGGGCGCCGACCCGTTCCAAAAACCGTCTACCGTCTAAGTTAGAGTGCCATTATATAGTATACCGAGTTTGGTGGTTCTAAATTGAAAACTAGATTTTACGAAATTTCGTATGAGGGGGGGGGGGGGGAGCCTCTGAACACAGGGCTCCGACCCTTTCCAAAAACCGTCTACAGTCTAAGTTAGAATACAATGAGATAGTATTCCAAATTTGGTGGTTCTAAATTGAAAACTGTAGGTTTTACGGAAATTTAAAATTTTGTACGGGGAAGGGGGAGTAGGGTTTGCTCCGACCCCCGAGCCCCGACCCGTTCCAAAAACCGTCTCCCGCTAAGTTAGAGTTTCATGACACAAAATTTGGTGGTTCTGAATTGAAAAATAAAAATTTTAAGAAAATTTTGTATGTGGGAGGGTCTTACCCCGGGCCTTGATCCGTTCCAAAAACCTTCTACCGTCTAAGTTAGAGTACCATGAGATAGTATACAAAATTTGGTGGTTCTAAATTGAAAACTATAGATTTTACGAAAGTTTGTGTGTAGGGGGGGGGTAACCACCCTTGCCCCGACCCGTTCTGAAAACCGTCTACCGTTTAATTTAGAACACCATTATATAGTATACCCAATTTGGTAGCTCTAAATTGAAAACTTTAGTTTTTACGAAAAAAATTTATGTGCGGGGGTCTCTGACCCCGTGCCCGACCCGTTCTAAAAACCGTCTACCGTCTAAGTTAGAGTACCATGAGAGAGTATGCCAAATTTGGTGGTTCTAAATTGAAAACTGTAGATTTTACGCGGCATTTTATGGGAGGGGGCTCTTACTCCCGGGCTCCAACCCCTTCCAAAAACCGTCTAGCGTCTAATTTAGAGTTTCATGATACCAAATTTGATGGTTCCGAAATGAAAACTAGATTTTACGAAAATTTTGTATGTGGGGGCTGTGACCCCCGGGCCTTGACCCGTTCCAAAAACGGTCTGCAGTCTAAGTTAGAGTACCATAAGATAGTATACCAAATTTGGTGGTTCTAAGATGAAAACTGTAGATTTTACGAAATTTTTATGAGGGGGGGGGGCGACCCCGCGGGCTCCAACCCCTTCCAAAAACCGTCTAGCGTCTAAGTTAGAGTACCATGAGATAGTATACCAAATTTGGTGGTTCTAAATTGAAAACTGTAGATTTTACGAAAAAGTTTTTTTTCGGGGGGGGTCTGACCCCCGGGCTCCAACCCCTTCCAAAAACCGTCTAGCGTCTAAGTTAGAGTACCATGAGATAGTATACCAGATTAGGTGGTTCTGAATTGAAAACTGTAGTTTTTAAGAAAATTTTGTATGTGGGGGCTTTGACCCCCGGGCCTTGACCCGTTCCAAAAACGGTCTGCAGTCTAAGTTAGAGTACCATAAGATAGTATACCAAATTTGGTGGTTCTAAGATGAAAACTGTAGATTTTACGAAATTTTTATGAGGGGGGGCGACCCCGCGGGCTCCAACCCCTTTCAAAAACCGTCTAGCGTCTAAGTTAGAGTACCATGAGATAGTATACCAAATTTGGTGCTTCTAAATTGAAAACTGTAGATTTTACGAAAAAGTTTTTATTCGGGGGGAGTCTGACCCCCCGGCTCCAACCCCTTCAAAAAACCGTCTAGCGTCTAAGTTAGAGTACCATGAGATAGTATACCAGATTAGGTGGTTCTGAATTGAAAACTGTAGTTTTTAAGAAAATTTTGTATATGGGGGGCTCTGACCAACCGGGCCCTGTCCCGTTCCAAAAACCGTTTACCGTCTAATATTTTTTAGTGCCAAAGAAAAACGTAATATTCCTATCCTGTCTGCGTGGCCAAACTTTATAAATTTGATCAGGGAGGAAGACGTTCGAAATCGTACGTTTTCCTGCATTCGTTTTGTATGTAACCAAAATCTGTAAACGCGACGAATTGACGTAGTCGACGAATTGACGTACTCGACGAATTTGTCCGCGACGAATTGACGCGCGACGAATCGTCGTGGTCGACGAATTAACGCGCGACGAATTGACGCATGCGACGAATTGACGCGCGACGAATTGTCGTAGTCGACGAATTGACGCGCGACGAATTGACGCAGGCGACGAATTGACGTAGTCGACGAATTGACGCACGCGACGAATTGTCGGGACACCCTCAAAAACAGGGTGAAAAACAAGAATTCGGCAGAGAAAATCTCCCCACTTGCTTGACGTTGATGGAGATTCATGTCACCATATTCACAATGCAAGCAAAAAATTTTGCAAGCCATTTTATAAGGTTACATTGAGAAATACTTTATTGACTTCTTCAATGACTAAAAACTAAGCTGTGGATATATGTTTCTAATTCTTGCAAATTTCTAATTGCTTGACTAAATTCACAAACTTTCCTAGACAAATACTTTTCACCTCAGGATTTAGCTAGTAAAGATTCACATGTAAGTTTTAAATCTGATTTTTTAAAATATTTCATTTTATTTTGTTCTTAAATCCCTACTTTTCTATTGTGAATATAATAATGTGCTTCACTTTAATATTTACTTACATAATTTACAGAAAATAATTCCATATGGCTAGCATACTCTTAAATATTGTATATATGCTGTATTTGAATTTGCTCACCGCACGTTCGCGTGTCCCAATTTTCCACCCAGTTAAAAAGTTCAGCTTTTTTTGTCATCGGCCGGTCTCATGTATGTTTAACATGTTGGCACAAAAAGTGAAAGCCTCACAGTTAAGTTAAAGATATGGCAATAATTTTGCAATTACAATTTACAAATGAAATTTTTATCTGGATATGTAGCCTAATTACAATATCCTATTGACAATTACAATTATGTAGAATATACATGGTCGAGTCACATTATTGTGACAACCAGCTAATATCCAGAGTAACCGCCGTGTGCAGCATGGACAGCTGTTAGATGGGCTGGGAGTAGTGACTCCATAAGGTGCTGGAAGGTGTTCATAGGTATGTGGAGCCATGCTGACTGCAGAGCATCTGACAGCTGCTGGAGGGTGCGTGGTGGAGGATCCACAGAGTGAACAACACGATCGAGGTGTTCCCACAGATTCTCAATTGGGTTTAAGTCTGGGGAATTAGGGGGCCAGGGAAATACTTTGAAGTCTTCGTCGTGCTCTTCCAACCACTCTTGGACATTTCTAGCTGTGTGACATGTCGCATTGTCATGCTGGAAGATTCCATCCGCCCCAGGGGAGACAATCAGTGTGTATGGGTGCACGTGGTCTGCAAGGATGGATTCATAACAAATTCGATCCATAGTGCCTTCCACTGGTATGAGTGGACCCAGGGAATGCCATTAAAGCATTCCCCAAACCATAACACTTCCCCCACCAGCTTGTGTTCTTCCAGTAATGGTTGAAGAGTGTTCATTCTCCGATGTTTCTCGCTTTAAGCACCAACGTCCATCCGTTCGATGAAGCAGAAAACGTGACTCATCGGAGAGGGCAATTCTTTGCCAATGGGCAGAGGTCAAATTCCGATACTGCCGTGCGAATGTAAGCCTTTTCTGCCGATGCACCTTTGTTAGCATAGGTACAGTGACCATCTGTCTGCATCGGAGCCCCATACACAGCAGGGTTTGTTGAATTGTCGTTTTTGACACACTTCCAGTTGCCCCCTGGTTCATTCAGCCAGTGAGTTGCTCTACTGTAGCATGTTCATCGGCCCTCACGCACCTTCGCAGCCGACATTCACCTCTCACATCAATGGCACGTGGTGCTCCTCAGTTCCTACGTCGCTTATTCGCAATGGTTCCATTTCCCCAATCACGATACGATTTAACCACAGCAGCACACGAATGCGCTGTTTGCCGCCCCGGTGGCGCAGTGGTCTAAGGCGCTGACCTCTGATCATTCGTCCGTAAGGGGTTCGGGTTCGAATCCCGGTGAGGCATGGATGTTGTGTTTGTCTTACGGCACTGGCTCTCTCCCTTCCCTGGAACCTGCGACCCTAAATTAGGGACGGGCGACTGCTTATAGCCCATTGAGTTGCTCACGGTGGTCGTTAAACCTCCAATCAAAAAAAAAAAAAAAAAAATGCGCTGTTTCAGAAATACTGTCACCCTTGGCCTGAAAGCCGATTATCATCCCTTTTTGCAAATCTGGTAAATCACTCTTTTTATCCATGACAGAAACGAGTGATATGTTTTCAGAATGCCTACAGCACATCTTATATACCCTCCAAGCCAGCTCATGACACGTGTCTTCTTTCATTGGCTACGCACTGTTGACGTCAAAAGTAGGAGGTCATCACAATATTGTGACTCAACTGTGTATAGTAACACTGTACTGGTGATCCGATTTATTGTCGTATGAAAATATACATAAGCGTTTTGCAAGCTTTCGCTCACCAACCAGATGGCTTTTTCAAGGAAGTTAGACAGAAACTGGAGAAGCCATCTGGTTGATGTGCAAAAGCTTGGGAACACTTATGTATATTTTCCTTCGCCAATAAATCAGATCACTAGTATAGTGTTACTACATATATTCGACAATATCCTAATAATATAATTATGTATCAGTTGTGTTTTGAATGCCATAAGCATGAAATATCCTAATTATTGCATATAAAATTGATTAAAGTTAACAAATCATTTTCATAATAAATTGTCGCTTAATCGATATAGTCGATACATTTAGTCAACACATTTGATTCATCGATTACTTGAACATATGAATGAAATGCTCACTGAATTTTTTTAAGATTTCAGTTCTTGAAAGTTGGTAGGTTTGGCTGTATTTACCTCAGATCTAGTTGAAGGCAAACATTAACTTTTGAATAAAAAAAAAAGGGGGGGGGGCGATATTCTTGTTAAATGGTCAGTTATCGTTCATCTTTGTGAAGCTACATGAGTATAAACATGTACTGTTTTGCAAAGCTATATGAATATATTGTAAGCAGCAGTAAAAAATCAAAAATTATGTCGGGCCTGTCAAGTCTCCTGCAATGTAAGACACTACTAAATAGTTCCAAAATGAAAGTTCTTAATGTTTGTGCCCATATCATTAATATAAATAAATGCTTCAATATTTATTTTAAGCCTATTTTTCAGGTTTTCTGGTTAATTTTAACTCATTCCTTTGAATTTTAAAAGAAATTACGACTGTTGAGGGTGAAATCTAGCCTTCAAATACCCATTTCTTTTTTTTTCTTTTTTTCTTTTGTATGTAAAGAGAAACTGCTAGAAATTAGTTTTGTTAGTGAAATAACAGGCATGTGTGTAAATGTAAATGTAAAAGTATATGTCAATTGTTGTGACATAACTGTGTGGAATACAAGAACGGATTCAATTGAGGAGGCCCTAAAGTAAGAAATGAAAAGAGTGCCTATTTTCAGTTGAAAGGTCTCCAGCCAGCCAGTGTGGGATACTGGCCTCTCCTTTAAAAGATCAGCTGGAGGCAGCAGCTCACAGTCAACCACATGACTCTGGACTGCTGTCTCCAGCTTTTATATGCAGCCCATAGTCAAGAGGCTGTAGCCATGTGACTATGATCCTGAGTTAGTAGGATATGTTTATTTACTGAACAGCCTCTGATCGTATGGTAATCCCACATTTGTTACTGATACTTTCAAGGGCATGGTTCATCAGAGTTAGTACCAGCAGCCCACCATGTTCAGAACTAGAACATCATTGTGGTGGTCTTGTTCTAGATGCTAATGCTGGTGATGTTCTTCAAGGTATGTGAGTCAAGTTATGTGAATGCTGTCATAACACGTAAAAGGATAGGTTGTGAAAGGTGCTGTAGCTAGCACAACACAGTTAAGTATTATATAATACATGAGCAAACATTTCTGTAATTGCCACAGAGTTGTGAGAAACGGTGTGGCAAATGAGAACATGTGACAGCTGATGCAGGTGGCCATTGTTAGCGGGCAAAAATGGAATAGAGAATCAATATCAAATTCTTCTAGCTGAGCAAGCTGTCACTGCATTGAATCACCCACCATATTCGCCTGATCTGGCACTGGCTGGACGCCTTTTTTTTTTTTTTTTACCAGACTGGAAGGGAAGATATTTTAGGCATTCAAGCAAATGTGGTGACCCAACTGCAGATGATAGCAAAAGAGGACTTTTCTCAGAGCTTCAAGCAGTTATACGAATGATGCCAAAAGTGCATTGTATTCAGGGAGATTACTCTGGAGGCCTGTAAAGTAAGTTTTTTTAAATGTTACGTGCTGTTCATTTTTAAAGTGCATTCATCGAACTTTATTGACATACCTTGTACATCATTGTGATGTTCCAGATGTGGAAGATCACAGCATATAGAACAACGTGTGAATACAGTACTACAAAAATCAAAGTATGGTGTTAATGGCTTTACCAAACTTTTATTTCCAGTAGCATCAAAATTTCCGAAATTCTCTTGTAATTAAGATATTTTGTGAGCAAGTCTTCATCTATTTTAAACATTTAACACCTTTTGAAAACATATAATATTAACATTACACAACTTAACAAGAAGTGTGTATATTTGTGTAAAAACTCTTCACACATTGTTCTTGAGTAGCTAAGTACATTTATGTACGTAGAAGCATATTACATCTAATGTATGAGAACAATATCAGCGACCATTTGTAATAGGCTGACTTATTACTGATGTAGTAATATCTGCAATCATCTGCTACAGGTTGACTTTTTTTGTATTTTGTAATGCAATCACTATGTAAATTCTAAATATTTTAAAGATTTTATTTGAGGACATTTCATCACATAGAACCATATGATTCAGTATTAGAAAATTACCTGGAATTGTGATATACATACATCTTAATCATCTGTGACAGCAAAGAAGATTTTTTTGTATTTGGACTTAGCATATTTAACTACATTTGACTTTCAATATCATCTATGATAGTAAAGAAGAATTTTTTATATATGGATTGAACATATTTAAATACATTCGACTTTTAATAACATCATCTTCAATAACGCTCTTTCAAGTGAATAAATTTGTTTTTTTTAAGTATATGTCAAAGAATAGTATTGTCAGTTTCAAAGATATAAGTTATGGAAAATAAATATTTAATATATTAGAATTTACATAGTGATTGCATTACAAAATGCAAAAAAAGTCAACCTGTAGCAGATGATCGCAGATATTATTACATAAGTCAGTAATAAGTCAGCCTATTGCAAATGGTCGCTGATATTATTGTTCTCATACATTAGATGTAATAATGTAATATGCTTCAACGTACATAAATGTCCTGAGCTACTCAAGAACAACATGTGAAGAATTTTTATACAAACACACACACTTCTTGTTAAGTTGTGTAATGTTAATACGTATTATATATTTCTATAGCACATTTTAATCAAATGATACTAACACTTAGTATCAAAATTAGTTTTTAAAAACAAATTTAAAAACTGGAGAAGGGCAATATAGGCTTGACCTTTCTTGGTCAAGTATAAGAAACCTAAATGAGAACAGGAAAAGTGTTGATTCACTTACGGGCTAGAGATGAAGTACTCAACAGTTCGAATGTATGGTCGGTATACCTCCCATCCACAAGGGGTTGACCTGGAGCACACATGGACACTATCACTCCTCTAAAAGCAGATAAATAAATAAATTTGCATATATATATATATATATATATATATATATATATATATATATATATATATATCAACATAATTATAAACATCTGTGAGAAAAGCAAATACTAAATTCTGATTATTCGAGATCATAAAATTGGGGAAGAGGTGAATTAAAATCAGACAATTCTTTACAGGGATATCTTTTAATATAATTTCTGACAAATGATGTGAAACTTCATAGGGATAAGGATTAGAACATCGAGCAGTCGTTTCTGCCCATAAGAAGACTGCTAGTTTGTTGTGTGTGCACCACTCGCCGCACTCTCTGTTCTAGCAATAACTGAGAAGTTTTGTCATTTCTTGAGATGCAAGATACAGACACACTCTGATATTGTTATTCGATTGCTAATGAAAATCCTTGTACATCTGAGGTCGATGCACAGAAACCGAAACTATTGTCTATTTACCATGATTAGCAGAAATCTACTGAAGATTTCTGCTGATCATGGTAGAAAGATAGTGCCTAATTAGCGCATCCTACAAGTTCTCATTCATTGTTTATAACACATTGTCCTTTGATCAAAGACCGTGATAGGAGATTGAAATTGAATAAAAATGCAACATGAAATAAAGTGTCCATTACTGATGTAAACACCCTAAAAACGGCAGTATAAATATTGCTATACTCAGAGTCAACATAAGAGTGAACCACTATGAAGGGTACGAAATAGCTACCTCCGTTACGAAAAATAGTACCTAGCATTTAGAGCAAAAAGCATCGGAATTATTGCTTAAACTCCATTTTTGTTTGCTCAACAGTTTATCAGACAAAATTGCTATCTAAAAAAAAATTGTAGGAGTTAGAGCGCTTTTAGAAATAATTTTGTTCTGAGAAGTTGTTGAATCAAGAGCTTCGCACTTTTGGCTATTTCTGCCCACTTGGGATACAACTCGGACAGGGGAAAGGATGGAAGACCTCTCCCAAGATTAACAACACAGAGGCAATAAACGGACAATCGGGGAAACTCGAAGGCAGTAAGGGAAGCAGTTCGGCCTCCACCAGACCCCCACTCACAAGTCACAATCACCACTACTTGTGAGATGTGTGGGTGGGTCGGGGGATCAGAAAGAAAACAGAAGAACATATTAACGCGGATGGATACCGTTCTTGCGTTCCACGACGAGATGTGATAAGGTTTTCCCAGTAGTACACTTTTAGGGTGAATTGGAGTATAGAAGAAAGCAGCCATGTTTTGATGACAGGAAATCTGATGACACGAAAAAAAAAAAAAAACAAATAACGACCATACTAGTTTGTTTGGGAGTTTGACCACGGTGAGAAACTCAATGGGCTAGCAATAAGCAGTGATGTTGCTAGACTTCCACGGTGAGGAACTCAATGGGCTAACTTCTAACAATAAGCAGTGATGGCGCTAGACTTCCACGGTGAGGAACTCAATGGGATATCTTCTAGCAATAAGCAGTGTTGGCGCTAGACTTCCACGGTGAGGAACTCAATGGGCTATCTTCTAGCAATAAGCAGTGATGGCGCTAGACTTCCACGGTGAGGAACTCAATGGGATATCTTCTAGCAATAAGCAGTGTTGGCGCTAGACTTCCACGGTGAGGAACTCAATGGGCTATCTTCTAGCAATAAGCAGTGATGGCGCTAGACTTCGAACTCAGGGCATTATTTTTGATGGGGCAAGTTTGATAGCAACTTTCTTTTATGAAACACTGAAAGAACGAATTTTTAATCCCTTTTTTTTTTGATTAAAAGTTTAAAAACTACAGTGAGCAACTCGATGGGCTATACGCAGTCGCCCGTGCCGTAAAACAAACACAACATACATGCCTCACTGGGATTCGAACCCAGACCCTTCTCGGACGAATGGTCATACGCCAGCGTTCAGATCACTGTTCCACCGGGGTGGCTTTAATGCTTTTCACTACCGGCTACAAAGGAATTCCGGGCAATCCCCGCCACCTACGCATACATGCATGGATCTGATTAGTTACGCCACTGGTGTAAGATACAAGGGTTGGTGGAATGGTGCCATAAACTCTGCTTGCTTTGAATGCATTGTCTTAAATTGCTTTTCAAAATTTTGCACATGTTTGCTTACAAAAATAGTACTGTACTTGAACAATTTATTTAAGAGAAAATGTCTTTTTTGTTTATTTAAATCAAATTTTGTCGTGCTAAGCAGACACACAATACTTCCTCCGTCCTTAACCCTCTTCTTCTAAGCCAGCGACTTTGCCTTGCACTCCTATTGTACAAAACAGTCTTCAGCCACTTTTCTGCACTTTTTTTCTGATTGGAGGTTTAACGACCACCGTGAGCAACTCTATGGGATATAAGCAGTTGCCCGTTCCTAATTTAGGGCCACTGGGTTCGAGGAAGGGAGAGAGCCAGTGCCATAAGACAAACACAACATCCATGCCTCACCGGGATTTGAACCCGGACCCATCTCGGACAAATCATCAGAAGTCATCGTTTAAACCACTGCGCCATGTTGGAATCCCCTATTTTGTAAAGAAAACAAACAGCGGAGCAATTAGTAGTGACCCCCGCAGTGAATTCCTATCCACCATTCTCATTAGCCCCCTGGTTGTACGAACATGAAAAGGGGCTGAAACTAAGGAATTGGAAGAGGGGAGCTTATGACCATTCGTCCGAGAAAGGTCCGTGTTCGAATCCCGTCGGGCATGGATGTTATGTTGGTCTTACGGCACTGGCTCTCTCCCTTCCCTGGAACCAGTGACCCTAAATTAAGGACAAACGACTGCTTATAACCCACTGAGTTGTTCACAGTGGTCGTTAAACCTTCAATAAAAAACAAGAAAGATGACACTGAAGTTTTGCTTGTAATAAGCACATCTTTTGAATCCGTTCTGATGCAAATTAAATTTATCAAAGCTATTCAAAGTCAATGGAACCGATATGGAAAACAATAGGGCCGCCCCGGTGGCGCAGTGGTCTAAGCGATGGCCTCTGATCATTCGTCCGAAAGGGGTCCGGGTTCGAATTCCGGTGAGGCATGGATGTTGTGTTTGTCTTACGGTACTGGCTCTCTCCTTCCCTGGAACCAGTGACCCTAAATTACGGACGGGTGACTGCTTATAGCCCATTGAGTTGCTCACGGTGGTCGTTAAACCTCCAACCAAAAAAAAATCGCTCAGATATTACTGTAAACGGAATCGTGAGCTTACGCCCTCTGGTTGCAGACTTGTGCGTTAAGAAAAATATTAATTTATGTGAGAAACATTTCCCACAGGAAACGCTGTCCAACACAGAAATAATTTTTCAATTCGGATTAGAAACCGAGATATAGGCAAAAATAATATGTGACCTTACGTCCCCTGGTGGGAAAACCATGCAATATTTTAGGAAGAAAGTATTCTCAAAAGGTTTTTCAATATGAGTGGTATCAGTCCAAGAAAAAAAATATTTTTCAGTCGAGTTTTCAGGAGCCCAGATTTTGCTACAAATACATCAGAAGCAGAAATTAACACTTATGCCCCTGGTGGCCAAACCATTCTTTACCAAACATTAGAAATTATATGAAAAAAATATTTTCCATCAGGTGTTGTATGCGATACAGGAAGAATTTTTCAAATCGGAGCTTTAGAAGCAGAAATAACGCAGAAAACGCAGTTTACCTTTGTGCCACCTAGCGGAAAGCCTATGATTTACTTGAAAATTTTAAAATTATATGAAAAACATGTCACACTGGAAACACTATCCAACAAAGAAGGAATATTTCAAATCGGACTCCTAGAAGTAGAGATATTGACAAAAATGAGATATACATCTATGCCCCCTGGCGTAGAAACCATGCATTATTTTAAGAAGAAAATGTTCCTAAAAGGTTTGTCGACATGAGTAGTATCAGTCTACAAACGACTTTTTCCAATCGACATTTTCGAAGCTCATATTTTACTGCAAATACACCAGAAGCGTAAATTAAGACTTACGCCACCTGATGGCCAAACCATTTTTTTACCAAATTTAAAAATATGTGCAAAAGATTTCCCATCAGGAGCTGTATCCGGTGCAGAAAGAATTTTTTAAATCGGAGATTTAGAAGCAGAGATAATGGGGTAAAAGCAATTTACTTTTACGCCCTGTAGCAGAAAGTCTATGAATTACTTGAAAATTTTGAAATTATATGAAAAACATGTCACACCGAAAAATATCCAACAAAGAAGGAATTTTTCAAATCGGACTCCTAGAAGTAGAGGTATTGACAAAAATGAGATGTACATCTACGCCCCCTGGCAGAGAAACCATGGAATATTTTAAGAAGAAAATATTCCGAAAAAGTTTATCGAAGTGAGTGATATCAGTCCACGAAAGAATTTTTTCAATCGAGATTTTCGAAGCTCAGATTTTATGGCAAAAACATCAGAAGCAAAAATTAACACTTAGGCCCCCTGGTGGACAAAGTATTCTTTACCAAAAATTAGAAATTATATGCAAAAGACTTTCCATCAGGAGCTGTATCCGCTGAAGAAAAAAAAAATCGAATCGGAGTTTTAGAAGAGTTATCAGGGAAAACGTAATTTACTTTTACGCCCCCTGGCGGAAAATCTATGTGTAATTTGAAAAAGTAACTATATCTAAAATACTCTTCGACATACATAAATGGAATCGAAAGACAAAATAATTTTTTCAATCGGATGTTTAGAAGCAAATATGTGGAATAAAACGTATATTTGAATTCGACATCATCTGCATTTATGCCCTCTAGCGGCGAAATTGTACATCGTAAAAAAAAAGCGACATGAAGGATCATCATTCGCATATTTCAAGCTTCCCAATGCAAAAAAAAAAAATTTCAAATCGGACTAATAGTTGCAGAGATATCGTGTCTACAGACGGACAAACCGATAACATAAGCACGATCTTTGTTACAAAAGACGTGCTAAAAAAGAGTGGAAAATTTTCATGGTGCTGCGATTGTAGTTTTGATAAATTTTTTTTGGAGACGTAAACAACACACTTGCTAGGGTAAAATACGTAGGGATACATGAAATGAAATACAGGACTTGTTACTTGGCAAAGTCCAGATTATATTTTAAAGTTAAAAATACTGAAAAATGGCACATTTTGAACTGGGTGGACAAGGCAAATTTCAGGATGAGATCAAGCCCACTTTCGTATCCCCTTGGCGACGTCCCTGGCTATAAGCAGTCACCCGTCCCTGATTTAGGGCAACTGGTTCCAGAGAAGGGAGAGAGCCAGAGCCGTAAGACCACAACAGCCATATCTCACCGAGATTGGGACCCGGACCCATCATAGGCGAGTGATCAGAAGCCAGCGCTTATATCACTGCGCCACCAGGGCTGCTGACAGCTCTAGAACAAGGTAAATGAAATCAAAAAAGCATATTGCTGCAGGAAAGAAAAGAATTACTGTACACTGAAGAGCAATTGAATTAGATATACCTGTCTAGCAACGTGTAGCACCATCTTTCGCCCTGATGACGGCGGCGATTCGTCTCGGCATGGACTCGACAAGACACCGGAAGCGTTGGGAAGCCACATGGATCCACGACCCCTGAACAAGCTCCCACAGTTCACAAAGATTTGATGGAGGGGGGTAAGAGCCTCGAACATCCCTCTCAATGGCATCCAGATGTGCTCGATGGGATTGAGGTCAGATGACCTAGCTGGCCAAGGAAGCAATGACACGGTGCATTGTTTTGTTGCAGGATGAGGTCCCCAGTGGGTTGTTGAAGACGCACAAACGGGAGCAAATGGTCGTCCAGGATATCCCGGTAATGTTGGCCTGTGAGGGACGATGTCACACGTACCAGGGGTCCCATTTCAGTCCACGTAAACAATCCCCAGACGAGAATGCCACCCCACCAGCTTGAAGA
The DNA here is from genome assembly GCA_039090855.1 of Macrothele yani. Taxonomy (NCBI): domain Eukaryota; kingdom Metazoa; phylum Arthropoda; class Arachnida; order Araneae; family Macrothelidae; genus Macrothele; species Macrothele yani. Next base: position 55,525,134 of record CM077006.1, on the reverse strand, counting down.
GTACCCTGTTGGCAAGAAGGATCTATCGCTTCATCTTGTTTGCGCAGTACTCGTATCCTGCCATCCGCATGTACCAACGTGAATCTCGACTCATCAGTCCAGGCAACATTTTTCCACATGTCTAGTGTCCAGTGGCGATGTTCCCGCGCCCATGCTAATCTTTACACCCTGTGATGTGCGTTCAGCAGCGGTACCCTCGTGGAACGATGGCTTCTGTACCCCATAGCGAGGAGATGGTTCTGGATGGTGTGGCTGCTTACACGTTTTTGTGCACCAGCGTTAAATTGCCGAGTGATTTCTTGCACTGTGGTCCGTCTATCCGCTGTTAGAATGCGAGCTAACCGACGATGACCCTGCTCATCCACATGCTGTTGTCCACGGCAGTTGGCCCTTGCAGGGATGGGTTTACCGGATTCGATGTACTCACGGTGCACCCGTGACACAGTGGCTCGTGAACATCCCAGTGCCTGCACGACTTCCGAGATGGAGTGACACATTCGTCTGGCCCCAACAATCTTCCCACTATCAAATGCGCTTAGATCCTTCGTCTTACCCATACTGCGTCCGACTCTGATTCCCGTCGCATCACTCTTTATATTGTCGGATCGCTGCATACGTCATGTCGTTTCCGTTTACAGGGCCGCCCACAGCGCCACATTTGCATAACGCCAGCTGTCTCTAATTCAATTGCATATACTCGAATATGAGCCGGAAGTTGTAAGCAGAAATTACTTTATCAAAGTACAGGGGTCAGCTTATGCACGAATCAGTTAAAAATATAAAATGACAGTTTTTTGATCCTAGCATACAATTTCAAGAAACAACCCATCCGCAGTTATACGATATTGTTGTTGATATGAAAAGAGGCGAAACGAAGGAATCCGCGATCTCTTATGCTATCAGCTGCATTCCTTAGGTTTCCGTGGCAAGGTAGATGTGAATAAATCTTACATTACGCCTGGAAATCCTCAACGACGTCTGGACTGGTGTATTCGGTCCCTTCGTAGGCCGTAGAGCAGTGGAAGAAAGTTCTATTAAGAGATGAATCATACACTTCATACTGTTTCACTGTTATCGATATGTTTGAGGCTGTTTCAGGTGGATGAGACTGGGTTCATCGGTTGTTTTATCTGGAACTACGAAGTTCAACATTTACCCCGGTAATTTTAATAGTACCGCGTTCCCTACACTGCGTCAATACTTCGGTACCGACCGTTGCTTGTTTTCGAACTATAATATGCTGTGTGCATGACATGTACAAGACTAATTTGCGCTAGCCGAGTTATCTGAGGCGCGGGCCTCGGAGTAATCTTTCACGATTGCCCCTTTTTCAAGTCTGGATGTGGCATGAGTGGTATGCTTGTTGGATCACCCTTGTTTTGTCTTTTTTCTAGAATCAGTGACGGAGCCTCTCATGGTAGCCTCCTCCCCCTCCCCACCAAATGAATAAATAAATAAACGTTGAAATGCTGGACTCGTCAAGTCAAAGTTTAGAACTTAACACCTCGGGGAAGCATTGGATCCCCGAAGTATTTCAGTCGAGGTTTAACGGAATTTATTAGGCAGCATGACCGGTACGCTTGCTACTGTCGTTGAAGCCAAAGGTGTTCTTCTGTGTACTAAGATTTCGAAACAAGAGCGTTTGTTGTAACTAAAGGAAGGTGTCTAAATGCTTTTGGTAGCACAGTGTATATGTAAATTTATTTACTTATGTTTTTGTATAATAATGAGAAAATATAGTCTCGGACCTCACCGATATTGAAATCCTGTCTACGTTAATACTGCCTAGACCAGGGTTGGCGAGCCTATGGCACGCCGATATGAAATTTTTTTTTCTTAAAAATTGTTTTTTTGAAAACAATAACTTTTCGACAGCATGCATGTAGTGTGTTCTTGCAAATAACCGAGCTCTGACAAGAAAATTAATCTAGCTAAGTGTCCTCCAAAGGGGTGGTAAATCAACCTCACTTTATGTAATCGCTTTATACATTCATTCCCAAAAGACAAGCGTCCCACGCACACAATTATTATTTTTCTTTTTATCATTCCGCTCCTACGGACTTCCACCACGAGACACACCTGCTTTGGCTCAAGCCCCCCCCCCCATTGCGAGAGGGGGAGAAAACCAATGAGACAGGAAGATGCGCCTGAGACGGGGAGTTCCCTTGAGAACTGAAAATAACCTTGAACAATGAGCGGAGGGATTTCAGATTTATAACAGCATTGCGACGCCTGTCCAAAGCTTCATTTTATCACTGAAGGTTGGCTTGGTTGTAGCTGCTGCTTATTCCTCTTGCGTATTGGAATTGCTTCTTTGCTGGTGTTTTTGTATCCAGGCCATGCATACATATTTTCGGTGCCGAAAAAACAAAAACTTAACAAAGATACTGGGCGAGTATTTCAAGAACATTGGACATCGGAGTGATTGAAAAAAACAATAAAGCTTTGTGAAACAGCATAGTGTCTCGCAAGTTCAATGTAAAGCGTGATTTTAAGAGCAATCATAAAAATGTTTGTTCCATGTCAAATGAAGAAAGAAAAGGAGTATATTTCACAAAAAAGTGAAACACCACGAAAAACAATCTAAGTATTTCGCATCTTCTTTCAGGCCAAGAAATAACATCACTGCGGCTAGTTTTCATCTACCTCGCAGCACCGCATGGGAAACCGCTTTGTGACGGTGATATTTTGATGGCAGCTTCTTAGCCACGGCCGACACAATTATTTGAAGATTTTCCGAACAAGCAACAAAATGTGAATAGAATTGAGTATATGCCAGCCAGCAGGAACAGTGTCAAAGATCGAATAACAAGAATGAGTGAAGATTGTTTCGGGCCAAATTAAATCTAATTCGGACAACGCAGATATGTTTCCAGAAAGATATTTGATTAGAGTTTTGATATGTCTTGATGAAAGCACCGCGATATGACGTCACAAGCAAGGTTAGTTGTTTTTGTAATGAGGGAGGAAATAATTAAATTGCTGAGTTTGCCAACTACAATCGCAGGGAAAGAAGTGAAGCAAGAATGTGTAGCAAACATGGGGACTGACTTAAATAAAATAGAATCTGCGACTACTGATGGCGCCCATAACCTTAAAGGTTATGAACCGAACATAAAAATGCCTTTGTTAGTAGCATTCAGCAGCAAGTTTCACACTAATTGATTACGTAAGTATGATTTTTCAATTATCTTCTTACAAATTAAATCAGATTGAAATTGTCTTAGTCTTAAAACTCACCTTCTTACCTATATTCTGTTAATGTCATTTTTCTGGTATTCGCAAAAAAAATTTCATGACGAAATACTAATTAAAAAAAGAAAAAAAAAAAAAAAAGAAACGCAAACAGGGGGTGGCGCACTGGACACTTGAAAGCAGTAAAGAAAACTTTAAGTGGCACCTTACTCGGAAATGGTTCACCATTCCTGGCCTGGACATCTCCCATATGCGCCGTGTGTCTACCTCTGGAGTGATTTAACTTCGCTTACTAATAACTAGCAAAGGTACCTAAGCGTTGTCCTAGTTTAGCAAAAAATACATTAACTGAAGAAGGCATTCAGAGGCTGCAAACTACTGAAAGGAGTATGGTGAGGTACATGCTTTGCATAACCAGGATAAATAGGAAGACGAACTCATGCAACAGGAAAATGACAAGAGTTGATGACATCATCATGTAGGTAAAATCCTTGAAATGGCAAAGGGCTAGCTAGACATGTTGTTAGAACTGACCACCATTGAACAACTGAAATACTAAACTGAATTCCAAGGGACATTAAAAAAACTCAGAAGGAGACCATAAGGAAGATGAGTGGATGAAATTCGAAAGCATGTCGGAGTGACATGGAGAAGACTGACTCAAGACAATATATACAAGGTTGCATAGAAAAGTCCATTTAGCTTGGAATAACTTGCGAACGGAGAGAAGTACAGTTATGCAAGTGAGATAACGGCATAGTAAAGCGACTACGCCCGATCGAATGTAACCGATAGCAGCGCTCCTAGTGGCGAAATGCGGAAGTTAGCCATTGCAAATCGAAAACGAAAAAAAAAAGAGCAAAATTTCCAATTACCAAGTTGTAGAGCATCAATTAATTAGTACAAAACGACATTTGTTTCACACGGATAAGATAAATTGTCGCCTGAATACCCTACAATGTCCGAAATCGATGCGCGACAATTCGAATCTGCATATTCACATTTCGCAAATGTAGCCATATGCAAATGCAGATTGTGACGTTGTACCGTACCTACGATATAAAAATCCAGTAGCATGATGTACCCTGATCAGAAGTTTAGGTCTACGTACGCTGTGTGAGAATGGCGAGCTTGGATTTCCGCGGATTACGTAAAAACTCAGGTGTATGCAACAGCGCCTACAAGTCTGCTGGGTCTACGTCGTCGTGCTACAGATGCTTGCAATAGTGTGACACCTTCCATGCTGAGGAATGTGCATGCAGATTTACTTTCACGAATACAAATGCGTATCGTGGGCAATGGCGAACTTTTCGAACATACTCGACATTAACTTTTTATCACTGTACGCCAGTTTGCCTTTTTTGTTTTTGTTTTGTCTGACGTCATCAAACTGTATTGACATAAGTACGCATTTATGCAATAAATTGTGTGTATTTGCTCATACCTACGCTTGTTCCCTTCAAACGTTCACATAAAAGGTCGCGCATCGATTTCGAACATTTTAGAGTATTCAGGCGACAATTTATCTTATCCGTGTGAAACAAATGCCATTTTGTACTAATTAATTGATGCTCTACAACTTTGTAATTGGAAATTTTGCTCTATCTTTTTTCGTTTTCGATTTGCAATAGCTAACTTCCGCGTTTCGCCACTAGGGGTGCTGCTATTGGTTGCATTCGATCGGGCGTTGTTGCTTTACTATACCGTTATCTCACTTGCATAACTGTACCTCTGTCCGTTCGCAAGTTATTCCAGGTTAAACGGACTTTCCTATGCAACCTGTATATACACCGAGTGATCACTGAATTACGGCCACCCCAATGAAAAGTGGACGTGGCCCGTTGATGACATGATTTCCGAAAGGGCGTGATTAGTCGACCGACGTAGCATAGATAAGGTGTGAGTGGAGCAGTAGGTAGTAAAATTCGGAGCGTGATGGGTAAACGGAAGGATTTATCAGACTTTGAGAAAGGACAGATCGTGGGAGCTTGGAGAGATGGTGCCTCGTTAAAAAAGCTTAGGCCTATGTATTAATATTTAATGCCTAAGTAAAAAGTGCAATAATACTAACTTGACTTGGGGCCTAAACCTTATGAATATGAACACAACGGGATAAAAACTTAAAAAGGCCTAGACCTGTTTCTTAATATTTCATGCTTAAGTAAAAGCGGCAGCATTATTAGCTTGATTTATTATGTTAAGTTATGAATATATCGCGTCGTGCTCAGATTCATAAGGTTTAGACACAAAGACTAGTATTATTGCCCTTTTACTAAGGCATTAAATATTAATCCCTAGGCCTTTGCGCACGCCTGAAACCAAGAAACTGCCATTTTTATACGGCCCCTTAAGTGGGTGTCTGCACTTGTCCGTTTGGCCAGCTGTTTTAAACTCCATTTCAATTAACTGTCTACTGGTCATGAAAAAGTCATGAAATTGAGCAGGTGGTCATAAAAGTAATGAAAAAGTACTGAAACTGAGTGGGTGGTCATGAAAGTAATGAAAAAGTACTGAAACTGAGTGGGTGGTCATGAAAGTAATGAAAAAGTACTGAAACTGAGTGAGTGGTCATGAAAGTAATGAAAAAGTACTGAAACTGAGTGGGTGGTCATGAAAGTAATGAAAAAGTACTGAAACTGAGTGGGTGGTCATGAAAGTAATGAAAAAGTACTGAAACTGAGTGGGTGGTCATGAAAGTAATGAAAAAGTACTGAAACTGAGTGGGTGGTCATGAAAGTAATGAAAAAGTACTGAAACTGAGTGGGTGGTCATGAAAGTAATGAAAAAGTACTGAAACTGAGTGAGTGGTCATGAAAGTAATGAAAAAGTACTGAAACTGAGTGGGTGGTCATGAAAGTAATGAAAAAGTACTGAAACTGAGTGAGTGGTCATGAAAGTAATGAAAAAGTACTGAAACTGAGTGGGTGGTCATGAAAGTAATGAAAAAGTACTGAAACTGAGTGGGTGGTCATAAAAGTAATGAAAAAGTACTGAAACTGAGTGGGTGGTCATGAAAGTAATGAAAAAGTACTGAAACTGAGTGGGTGGTCATGAAAGTAATGAAAAAGTACTGAAACTGAGTGGGTGGTCATGAAAGTAATGAAAAAGTACTGAAACTGAGTGAGTGGTCATGAAAGTAATGAAAAAGTACTGAAACTGAGTGGGTGGTCATGAAAGTAATGAAAAAGTACTGAAACTGAGTGGGTGGTAATGATTTTTTTTTTTTTTTTTTTTGTGTATTAAGCTGTCATAAAATAGTATTTTCATAAATACTATCTTGTCTGGTCTGAAATATTAAGCACCATAACTTTTTTAGTATTTCTGTAAATCATTGCATTAACAAAATGGTTTTAGTTTGTCAGGTTGATATCATTCACATGATTAACTGAAATTTTATTTCTTTATTTTAATAAAATGGAATTCTGTATTTTGTTTTGGCACACAGTTATTCTTTATATTGAGTTTCATTGGGTGCATATTTTTAATGCTGGATCTTCTTGTCTCTCTTCTTCATACACTCTGCCCACAAAAACAATAATTCCAAAGATGGTTTTACTTTAGACTGATTATTTCAATAAAGTCATTGACTAGAAGTGTGTAAAAGTGTGAAACATTACTTTTCACTTGCTTAGTTGAAGGACTAGTAAAGGCCATTCTCAGAAATTTCTTTTGGTTTGGTAATGTTGATGCAATGATGATAGTGTTTTTCTTTATTTCTCCTAAATCTGCTGCTAAAACAGCTACAATCAGAAAACAGTAATGTGCAAAATAATAGTTAAAAACTCCTCCAGATAAGCAAAGTGCAAAGAAAATGGTTGTCATTGTGCCGCATTGTCGAGGTCATGAATTTAACTGAAGAGGTCATGAAAAAGTCATGAATTTGGTTCATTGGAAATCAGTAGACACCCTGATGAATTCGTTTAACTTTTTCGAAAAAGCCGTCTTTCGGTAAATTGTTCGTTCGATAAATTTGTTTTCGACGAATTCGTCTTGAAGGAATTCGTTTCCGATGAATTCGTTTGGTACCAAAAGAACTGTAGTTACTGTTCGTGGATGAGCCATGCACGTGTTCGGTCGAACAATGAGCCTCTTCTTCCATTTTCGAAACAAACTACGATGTCCTTGTAATGCTAGTGAAAGTTATGTGGATGATCAGGAGAAATGTTTTGAATAGCTTTGCAGATTGCTTGGTTCAAATTAAGATATTTCTTCGTGAAATTCAGAAAGACCACATGGTTCTAACAGATATGAGAAAATATCGGTCTAAAGCTCGCGTATTTCCCTATTTTCAAGATGTGGGCGTTTTTTCTGTGGGCATTATTTCTGCGAGCATTTCTTCCGTGGGTATTCTTTCGAACATTCGACGACGAAATGGCCACTCCGTAATATTTTTGCCCGTCGGTATCTATCTAATACGAGAGCGGTGATGAATCGATGTGTGTGTTGCAATCAAAGACGATATTTTCTGGAACACCACCTTCCCCCCCCACCCCCGCTTTGTCAAAATCCTGGGTGCGCCCTTGTGTAATGGCATTTTGATTTAATTCCTGAATCAAATCAAAAATGCCGTTACTCAAGTCGATTTCTGTGTTATAACAATTTTCACGTTTCGGCAAAAAAATTCCAATAAATAAAATAGAATTTAAAAATTTGTTCGCTGTCCCAAACACCGTTTTCCCCAGAAGGATTTCTGTGAATAAAGAGGAGTAAAAATGTGCGTACCCACCGGCAAAGATTACCTCAGATCTCTGTTTTCTTTTCTCTAACATGCAGATATTCTACTAACCCGAAGAATGTCAACAGGCAAAGAGGAATGCAGTCCAACTGCTGCAGTTGTGGAGCATTAGTCATACTTTCGTTCACAGAAGGGAATCGGACTATGCAGAGTTAGTCACGTAGGCATTTTCCACTGGTGGCCTTGGATTCATCGAAAAACTTCAACAAGGGAGTCCGGTAGCAGAGTCTAGTATCAGGTTCTTTTTATTCGCTTGAATTCAATTTACGTCATACAGAATACCTCACTTCACAGTAGAGACGGCAGCGAAGTGATTGTTCGGCATTCCATCTTGATTCACATTTGATGCATTTCGGTGACGTTCTTTTAACTATAGCGTAGTATGATAACCAGTGACGGATTTCCAATTAGGCACGTGGCTAGGGAGCTTCAGAGGCCCCGAAGACGTAAAATAATTGGATTGCCAGTATTGTTTTGATTTTCACTGACCGAAACAAAAAAAAAAAAAAAAATGCAGATCTTCTCAATTTTCCGATGAAAACAATAACAAAAAATGCTTTCAAGAAACTGTTCACATTCTCGCTTTCCTGCAGTGATTGATGAAATTCTTACTGTTCACCTTTCTTGGTCCACGGCATTCGTCTATGCCAAAACTCCTCCACGAAAAGTCATCCATCCTTTTCAAGTGAAGCACTGGCCACTGTGCATACATAAATTGCATTTTACCCGTATTTTTCTAATGTGGATAACTTTTTCGGTTGCCAGTGTCTTCAAGTATTTTATTTATGCTTGATACCATGCTCGTTTCCTACTAATTTGCTCAAAATGTCAAAAACAGGATAGTTTTCCAAAGCTGAAGCAATGGAAAGAGCAGATTTTATAGGTTTTTTTATGAAATTTTCTGACAATTTACACGCGATGTACGAAATTTCATTTTCAGCGCTTAGCGATAAATTTGCCAAGAAACGTGAAACTGAAAATGTGTTAAAAGCTATCCGCTTTGCCTAACGTATCAAACTCAAAAAGAACGTTTGCTGTAACTGAAACAATTTCTTCGTAGCAAGCTAAAATTTACGAAATTTTCACTTTGAGAACTCCTAGCAGGAAATTTATGAACTAGTAGTGAAATTCAAAATGGGAAAATTTTAATGAATTTTTATGTCTGATCATTCGCAAAAATAATTTTTGAAAAATCTGTAAGCCAATTTTTTTAGCCTGTAAAGGAAATTAACAAACTAATTGGAAAATTTAAATATTTGAAAAGGAACAGTTAAGCCTCATCTGAGAGGCACAAAAATAATATTTTCCTTTAAACTGACTAGTTTCTTCACAACAGAACTTTCATTTCTTGAATTTTCGATTTGACAGCACTTAGCAGTATTTAAAGCGCCGAATTTAATATCTTTAGATTTCCCATTAGCCGCAAAAATAATTTTGAAATAGCTTTAAAAACAGAAAGTTCGATGTCCACAGGCAGACAAAGGGATTACACTAGCACTGTTTCTTACAAAACGTTCTAGTAATAGGAAGATAGAATGGAATTTTAAAAAGCGTAAAAAAATTTTCACGACTTTACTTTTTTTTTTTTTATGCTAATCTGACGGATGAAAATTTCTTTTAGCGCCTAGGGCCCCAAAAGATCCTAAAGTCGCCTCTGATGATAACCATGTTGTATTCGGCTGTCTTTCCGGTGACTCTGCTTAGTACTATTGCTATCAACGGCGCAACAATCACAACCGCAGTTGGGGCGCAGGTAACGAAGGGGCGTATTGCAGCTGCCAGTTATAGTTTTATGAAAAATCCAAACACGCACAAGAACAAACAAACAATTAGTCTAAAATTCATATTTTCCTTTGGGATATATTTAATTTTGCCTAAAAAAAGCGCAAGTATCATTTAAAACACTGGATGTCCTACAGATTGAAGCTAATTGGTCCCTTTGGCTCCGGGTTGTTGTACGATCGCTCTGCAGTGGGTAGTAACTAGCACGATGGTATTCCAATCGCAATCTCTCTGCGCTGCTGAGGGCCGCGGGTGGCCTAGTGGGCAACGTTCGTGACTGCAACGGAAAGGATCTCAGATTCGATCCCAGGCAGTTACGAACGCTCGATCCACTTAATATCCGCCGTACGTCGGATGGGCACGTTAAGCCGTCGGACCCCAGGCACTGCCCCCCCCCCCCGGTAATAAATAAGGGCGTCTTCCCACCCCCTTTCTACTTCGCTTCCGTGTCACTTTCCTATCGGGCACTCTAGCCCAAATCTCCTAGCTTCCTATTTCTAAGGGTTGTTTGGGGTCAGACACTCCCTTCCTAAAATCCTCTACATGTGATCATCATCTGCGCTGCTGAGGAAAAGTGCGAGGCCACATGGGAATTTCCCATGGAAGATGTGGGGAAACAGTCAGTCACCTAGAATTACGTACACTACAGGCGCCAACATTTATTCATAGCAGCAGCAGTTTTGCCATGTATAAGAGGGTGATTTCTTCAAGTGATTTTAGTTTTGGACAAAACAATTGCACACTGCTACTGCTTTTAGTTCTTCCTTACAGTAAGTATGTCTATCTCATTCACTGTGTGGCAATTTCAATATACAAGCGAACAACATACATTTACAAAATGTCACAAAAGCGTCCAAGCAAAGCTTAGTATCAGCGAAAGGAAAAAGGAGAGTGCTCGAAGAAACTTCCTGTTTTTGCTGCTGAGTGAATTAAGCTCAAGTGCCGTTTCTGATAAAAAAGAATGATGCTTTGTTTAGCACGTCAACTGCTCAAAGCTGAAAAGCAGACATTTTACAAAAACCAAGCACTTCAGAAACAAGTGAAAGTAAAGTGGATGATTATGAACTCTTGTAGTTCACCTTAACCATTTAAATCATTGTCAACCATTATCAATCCACTGCTGGACGAGGGTCTCCCCAAGTTTCCTCCACAACGGTCTGTCTTGTGCCAGTCTCCTCCATGTCACTCTCGCATACTTTCGAATTTCATCCACTCATCTCCCATGTGGTCTTCTTCTGGGTCTTTTCCTGTCCCTTGAAATCCAATCTAAAATTTCGGCTGTCCATCGATGGTCTGTCCTTCTAGCAGTATGTCCAGCCCATTGCCATTTCAGGGATTTAACTCTGATCATGATGTCTTCCACTCTTGTCATTTTTCGGATCCACGAGTTCCTCTTCTTATCTCTCCTGGTTACACCAAGCATGCACCTCTCCATGCTCTTTGAGTTGTCTGCAGCCTTTGCATGTCTCATTTAGTTAAGGTCCACGTCTCTGTACCATACGTAAGCACTGGAAGGATGCATTGATCAAACACTTTTCTTTTAAGGCATAATGGCATATTGCTCTTGAAAATTAATTGTGCTGTTTCTTCCAAAAGCTCTCCAGATAAGTTTTGTACGCCGATTCATTTCTTCATCAATGTAATCCTCACTTGATATCTGCTGTCCAAGATAAACGTACGTGTCTGTTATCTCCGGCTTTTCTCTATCAATCGATAAATCTTCATTTCTTCAAAAAGCATTGAACATCACTTTTGTCTTCTGAAAGTTCATTTTTAATCCCATTTCTTTACTCTTGAACCATTTAAATATATTTTATTAAATCCGTTTCTTGCGATAAAATGTGCATTCATGTTCATGCATCGCTCTGCTCACCGTGTTAATCCTGATTGGCTGATTGATAACCTTGCATTATGTACTTCTGTTCCAAAAATTACTTTAAAAGTAACAGGGTTTTAGTTACTCCTCTTACTTTTCCAGATACTCTTCCTGACCCCCCACCCGTGCGCAAGAAACACATCCTCCCTCGTGTGAAGCGTACGTTGTGCTAGTTACACCACTGGTTGCTATATGAAAAGCAGTAAGTATTTTTGTTGTTGTTGTTGTTGTTTGGAGGTTTAACGATCACCGTGAGCAACTCGGAGAGGCATAAGCGTCCCTAATTTAGAGCCACTGGCTCCAGGGAAGGGTGTACTACCGCTCCAAGCCCCGTTTGGGAACTTGCGGGCATAAATTTTGTTACTTAATTCAGACAGTCTAAAGTGGCAACAATGACATTGGGTTTCCTGGAATTGGCAACCCAGCCTAATTGTCGGGACCTGTACGCGTTGTGTTTCATACGAGGCTGTCGCAAGAACTCATATGCCGCAAAGAAATTATGTTTTAAAAATTAACCTTTCAGTATCATGTTTTGAATCGTGGAAAATAAAGAAAACTATTTATCTTAACATAAAAGAACCCGACCTTCATACTCTTTTGCAAAGCAGCAGCGAAGAAAAACACGTTTGTTTAAAGAAACAACTATAAAATTTATTGTAATATCTATATATCAACTTTATTTTCAATACACCAGACTTTAATAATAATGAAACGCATATAGCGTGTTAAATCCGCTACAAAAATATGTGGTGTAGTCAGCACAAAGATTAGCCAAGCTTTCGCACTCCACTGGGAGGCTTTTTCTGACTGCACCACAAAAATAAACAGATTTAATACGCAATATGCGTTTCATTATCTTTATATTAATTCTGTAAGGTTTTTTACTGTGAGTCCTAATTTGAGAGAGCGGCTGAACGTAAAGATATGGTTGAGGTATCAAAATAAAGGTCTTACCATGTAGATGTGCCAGTCGAAGAGAGAAAATGAGATTGTGGAAACGGTTCGGGCGTTGTGGGGCGGCAAAGTTCCCATGTAAAGTCTATGGGAGAAGCGTGCGGTTGACTTACGCGCTGTTGAAGGCATCAGCATGGAGGGACTGAGATAGTCCAAAGTCTCTTTTCTGAGCCAACCGTTCCACAAAGCAACGCTAGCAGGCATTCGGTACAAAGTTCTTCTCATCGGAAAAGCGAACACTCTCGAAGACCTGATTGCGTTATGCCGTTGAACTGTGTGATGTATATATACAATTTAATATTCATTCGATCCAGTTTATTCACGTAGGTAAGACGTTTCCCATTATGTAAAGATGTAAATAAGCATTCCGTTGACCACTGTTAGTGAAAATATTTAGAATGTACATATTGAGTTGCGCCACTATACTATATCTTCCTTGTATAAGATTTTTTACTGTGAGACCTATTTTGAGAGAATGGCTGAACGTAAAAATATGGTTGAAGTATCAAAATAAAGGTCCTACGATGTGCATGTGCCAGCAGAAGAGAAAACTGAGATTGGGGCAACGGTTCGGGCGTGGCGGTGCGGCAAAGTTCCTATGTAAAGTCTATGGGAGAAGAGTGCGACCCTTATCTACATCAGGCGCTCAGTTCAGTGTCAGACTTGGTGTGTGCATGGTGTTCTGTGATCATTCCTAAAGTAAGTAAATACTTTATTGCATACTTACCCTTAACAGAATGTCTCTCCTGCAAAAAAAATAAAAAAATAAAACGTAAGAGCCTTACTGAAAGGCCTGAACGATCAATGGGTCGCATCTATATGTCTCAGACGAGAAAGAATGAAGAGTATTCGCAACGCGAATCTCATTCCAACAACATTTACAAACACAGTTGTGACTGAAGATGAGAATGAAAGAGTGCGCTATCCAGTTGCATTTTTTCACACGATCGAGATGAGTGGACTTCCGCCTCACATTTTGTGACTGAAAAAGGGTGCAATGCAGTCGTGATGCTCATCACGAACCTGGCCGCCCCGCTGGCGCAATGGTCTAAGCGCTGGCTTATGATGATTCGTTCGTGAAGGGTCCGGATCCCGGTAAGGCATGGATCTTGTGTTTGTCTTATGGCACTGGCTCTCTCCCTTCCCTGTAACTAGTGACCCCAAATTAGGAACGGGCGACTGCTTATAGCCCATAGAGTTGCTCACGGTGGTCGTTTTTTTTTTTGTTTTGTTTTTTTTTTATTGGAGGTTTAACGACCACCGTGGGCAACTCAATGGGCTATAAGCAGTCGCCCGTCCCTAATTTAGGGTCACTGGTTCCAGGGAAGGGAGAGAGCCAGTGCCGTAAGACAAACACAACATCCATGCCTGACCGGGATTCGAACCCGGACCCCTTACGGACAAATGATCAAAGGCCAGCGCCTTAGACCAATGCGCCACCGGGGCGGCACGGTGGTCGTTAAACCTTCAGTCAAAAAAAAACAAAAAACATCACGATCATGGACTATTGTCTTTACTGAAGCGGTTGAATGAATTTGTCAATCAAAAAGTTTACATTTGTTGTTTCATATGAGTCTATTCTTAAAAAAAAAAAAAAAAAAAAAACTAACCGTCGATTTCGACGGGTTAAGAGTATTCGCAACGCGAATCTCATTCCAACAACATTTACAAACACAGTTGTGACTGAAGATGAGGGTGAAAGAGTGCGCTATCCAGTTGAATATTTGCACAAGATCGAGATGAGTGGACTTGTCTTACGGCACTGGCTCTCTCCCTTCCCTGGAACCAGTGACCCTAAATTAGGGACGGGCGACTGCTTATAGCCCATTGGGTTACTCACGGCGGTCGTTAAACCTTCAGTCAAAATAAAAAATCATGATCCTGGACTATTGTCTCTACTGAAGTGGTTGAATGAATTTGTCAATCAAATAAAATTTACATTTGTTGTTTCATATGTTTATTCTTTTCAAAAAACAAAACAAACTAACCGTCGATTCCGACAGGTTTCTTCTAGTATTTCTTAATTTAGGTACAAATTAATGGTGGTGCCAGATTAAATTAAAGTAAAACATCACTGTAAAAATGGTTAAGGTTAAGCCTATAACATTTCCTAGCAATCCAACTAGTACGAGGCGAGCAATGAAATTTCATTTTAAAATTTCAATGATTACACAGCATGCAAGGGATTGAAATATTTGGATGATGTCTTGCGGTGCGTTCTCTGCTGTTCCTCACTCGGAGTTGATGATAGTATAACGAAGTAAATTTCTCCGTCATTTTTGTCCACGCCAGGATTCGAACCCGGATCCCCTTATTCCGGAATAAGTCACTCTACCAATTGAGCTACGCGGACGTTTTATTCTGATTCCTATCTGCCTTTATGTCGTGTGCGTCCTTCTGGCAGGTACGTCACATCTCCTGGTACGTTACATCATTTCCCCCTTATTTTTTTTATTTTTTTATTCGAAGTGCTGGAGAAGGGATTCTCTTATTTTTCCTATCTCGCGGTGTAGAAATAACATCACACCATTGCGAGATTTTGAACGGTCGGGTCATCCGGATAGTTCGGGCGCCATTCATCATCATCATCATCATCATCATTGTCAACCATTATCAATCCACTGCTGGACGAAGGTCTCCCCAAGTTTCCTCCACAACGGTCTATCTTGTGCCAGTCTCCTCCATGTCACTTCCGCATATTTACGAATTTCATCCACCCATCTCCCATGTGGTCTTTTTCTGGGTCTTTTCCTGTCCCTTGGAATCCAATCTAAAATTTCGGCTGTCCATCTATGGTCTGTCCTTCTGGCAGTATGTCCAGCCCATTGCCATTTCAGTGATTTAACTCTGATCATGATGTCTTCTACTCTCGTCATTTTTCGGATCCACGAGTTCCTCTTCTTATCTCTCCTGGTTATACCAAGCATGCACCTCTCCATGCTCTTTGAGTTGTCTGCAGCCTTTGTATGTCTCTTTTAGTTAAGGTCCACGTCTCTGCACCATACGTAAGCACTGGAAGGATGCATTGATCAAACACTTTTCTTTTAAGACATAATGGCATATTGCTCTTGAAAATTATGCTGTTTCTTCCAAAAGCTCTCCAGGCAAGTTTTGTACGCCGATTAATTTCTTCATCAATGTGACCCTCACTTGATATCTGCTGTCCAAGATAAACATACGTATCTGTTATCTCCAGTTTTTCTCCATCAATCGATAAATCTTGATTTCTTATAAAAGCATTGAACATCACTTTTGTCTTCTGAAAGTTCATTTTTAATCCCACTTCTTTACTCTTGTCAGCAAGTTCCTGGATCATACTCTGCAGCTCTGATGGGGTAGTTGCAAAAATGACTACGTCATCAGCAAAACGAAGGTGGGTTAGATAATCTCCATTAATCTTTATCCCTTTGTTTTCCCAGTTCAGTGATTGAAAGACATTTTCCAATGTGGCATTAAAGAGCTTCGGAGATATGGTGTCACCTTATCTCACTCCCTTTCCAATTTTTATGTGTGTTGTATTTTCAAACAGCCGAATCTTTGCACTTGCATTTTCATAGATGTTATT
The DNA here is from genome assembly GCA_039090855.1 of Macrothele yani. Taxonomy (NCBI): domain Eukaryota; kingdom Metazoa; phylum Arthropoda; class Arachnida; order Araneae; family Macrothelidae; genus Macrothele; species Macrothele yani. The sequence goes on along the minus strand of CM077006.1, from coordinate 55,509,027 downwards.
AATAATATTAATGTATGCATCTTCAATACCGCAGGATTTCAGAGCCGTGGTAACTGCTGATGGTTTCACCGAATCAGAGGCTTTTTCATAATCGATAAAAGCCATGCAATGGAAGTTCATATTCCCTCGCTCTTTCAATTAGTTCTCTCAGTACGTGGATATGATCTGTTGTGCTGTAGCCACTCCTGAATCCAGCTTGTTCTCTCGGTTGAGCCATGTCCAGTGTTACCTTCAAGCGGTGTGAAAGAACTTTAGTGAAGATTTTATAAACCACTGATAGGAGGCTGATAGGTCTGTAGTTCCTGAGATCCTCAATGTCACCTTTTTTATGTAGCAGGATCATTGTAGCATTGTTCCAATATTCAGGAATCTTCCCTTCATTAAGGCATCGAGTGAAAATTTGGGCGAGTACTGTTTCAATTTCTCCACTTGCTTCTTGTATGATGTCTATAGTAATTCCATCTTCTCCTGGAGCTTTCCCCCGCTTCATGTTCTTGATTGCATGAGCAACTTCTGCTGGGAGGACTGGAAGAACTCTGGTACCTTTCATGATGTCTGGAGTACATGTATGATCCCTTTCATATAATTTCGAGTAGAAATCTTTCACTCTTGTCAAAATTTCACCTCTATTTCTTGTTATAGAACCATCTTCTTTTCTCAGAGCCATAATCTGTTTTCTTCCCTTACTGAGATGTCCCTTTGCTATCTTTAGGCTTTGGTTGTTTTCAATTGCTTTCCTCACTAGCTTACAGTTGAATTTCCTTACGTCTTCAGTGATAGTTTTTCGTGCTGTCTTGCATAGCTCTATATATTCCACTTTGGAAGTCACATCTTCTTTAGTTGTCCTCATCTCTCTTCTTTTTTGCATCAACATTTTGGTTTTTCCTGATAATTTGTTTACATGCAACTTGTTCTTAGACCCAGCTAATTTTGTTGCTGTTTCCATAAGAGCTTTGGTTACTTTTCTGTTAACTTCCGAAATATCCACTTCTTCTGATGTTAGGCCTTCTAAAGCAGAGAATCTGTTCTTCAGTTCCAACTTGAAAGTATTATGGTGTTTTTTAAGGTTGGTTATGTCAATACATTTTGTTTGTCTTATGAGCTTGCCACGTTCCAGTTTAGTGTTGAGGTGCATCTTACATCTCACCAATCTATGGTCACTACCTGTGTTGAACTTGTTCAGCACACTGCCGTCTTCGATGACGAATTTTTTGTTACACATAATAAGATCAATTTCACTTGTCGTCCCAATTGGATGTCTCCATGTCTATTTCCTGTGTGGCTTTTTCTTGAAAAAGGAGTTCAAGATGAAAAATCCTTCTGCCTCTGCAAACTCAACGAGAGTATTTCCACGCTGGTTTCTGTTGCCGTGACCGAATTTACCTACTGAAGTTTCATTCTGTTGCCGGTGCCCTATTTTTGCATTGAAATCTCCCATAATTATCTTCAAGTGCTGCTTACCTTTATTATTTAGATGACGAATTTCCTCATAAAATTCTTCGATTTCTTCTTCAGGATGACTTGTGGTGGGTGCATAAGTTTGAATAATCTGAGCCTGGTATCTGCTCGAGAGTTGGATAACGAGTCGTGCAGCTCTGTCAGAGGAACTTTCAACTTCTACCACTTTATCCTTCAGTTTCTTGTTTATTATAAATCCAACACCACTAGTTCTGCCAGTATCTGTCCCACGATAATAGAAGAGATGTCCACTTTTCAGTTCAATGAGATCTTCTCCTTTTCTCCTTACCTCACTTAGCCCGACGATGTCCCACTTGATCCTTTTTAGTTCCTCTTCCAATTCAAGGAGCCTTGAATCAGAAGATAGGGAGCGTCCGTTATATGTAGTCAAGGTCAGCATCAAATGGCAGCCTAGTCCGGTCCTCCGGGGATTCTTAGCACCCTCTGCCTTCATGTCGCACTGGCCGCTGCCTTGGCCAGGTACATTCCAGCTGCCGGAGACTGAGGGCCAAGATTTAAGTTGTAGAGTCATTTTGGAGGTGTTTGGCCATAACTCACCACGCTGGCCAAGCGGGTTGGTGAGTGTGGAATAGCATTTCCTCTGATCCCGATGGTATAGTTATACCGCTATTGGCGGTCGTCAGAGCCCCTTTAGTGGGAACAGGATGCACCACGAGAAGGCGGGGTTGACATTTGTCAAGGAGAGGCTGTGATGTTACGCATCACCTGACCTTACATCCATTATAACGAAGTAAATTCAGCCGCATTATAACGAAGTAAATTTCTCCGTCATTTTTATCCGCGCCAGGATTCGAACCCGGGTCCCCTCATTCCGGAATAAGTTGCTCTACCAATTGAGCTACGCGGACGTTTTATTCTGATTCCTCTCTGCCTTTATGTCGTGTGCGTCCTTCTGGCAGGTACGTCACATCTCCTGGTACGTTACATCATCTCCCCCTCATTTTTTTTTTTTTTTTTTTCGAAGTGCTGGAGAAGGGATTCTCTTATTTTTCCTATCTCGCGGTGTGGAAATAACATCACACCATTGCAAGATTTTGAACGGTCGGGTCATCCGGATAGTTCGGGCGCCATTATAACGAAGTAAATTTCTCCGTCATTTTTATCCGCGCCAGGATTCGAACCCGGGTCCCCTCATTCCGGAATAAGTTGCTCTACCAATTGAGCTACGCGGAAGTTTTATTCTGATTCCTATCTGCTTTTATGTCGTGTGCGTCCTTCTGGCAGGTATGTCACATCTCCTGGTACGTTACAATAGGTCTTCTCATTCGTCAGCGGTTTCTTCTTGCGTCCGCGATCTTGTGGCTGGTATCCTCCGAGGATTGAAATATTTGGATGATGTCTTGCGGTGCGTCCTCTGCTGTTCCTCACTCGTAGTTGATGATAGGTCTTTTCATTCGTCAGCGGTTTCTTCTTGCGTCCGCGATCTTGTGGCTGGTATCCTCCGAGGATTGAAATATTTGGATGATGTCTTGCGGTGCGTCCTCTGCTGTTCCTCACTCGGAGTTGATGATAGGTCTTTTCATTCGTCAGCGGTTTCTTCTTGCGTCCGCGATCTTGTGGCTGGTATCCTCCGAGGATTGAAATATTTGGATGATGTCTTGCGGTGCGTCCTCTGCTGTTCCTCACTCGGAGTTGATGATAGGTCTTCTCATTCGTCAGCGGTTTCTTCTTGCGTCCGCGATCTTGTGGCTGGTATCCTCCGAGGATTAAAACGCAGCCGGGGAGCCTTTGATACTTATACAGATTCTACTAACACTTTTTTCCCCTACCATCAACTTGGCATTCTTTCCACTCCTACCTTCCAATGACACCTAACATATATTACGAAATTTGGGAGTCCGACTTTTTTGACCCACGCACGGACAGCATTTTGCCAACCCACATCCAGCCTTGATTTCTCCAAGTTTTCGCATTTTATTTTCGTTTCGGTTTCGCTTTCTGCCGTGCTGCTAGGCGTGTCCTCACTTATTGGAGGTGTCACACTCCCCTTCATTGGTTCGTGGGTGTGTCCCGCCCCTCGTCCGCTAGTGGTCCACCGTCCGATGAATGTTGACCAGTGGCTATTTCGAGCAGATGTTCTTCTGGCCAGCTGACCATCTACCGAGCTAAGCCCTTACAAATTTATCTGGCCCTAACTGTCACCCTGTGGGCCGCGGGTGGCCTAGAGGGCAACTTTCGTGACTGCCACGGAAAGGACCTCAAGTTCGATCCCAGTAGGTACGAACGCCCGATCCACTAAATATCCGCCATGCGTTGGATGGGCACGTTGAGCCGTCGGACCCCGGGTACTGGTTCCCCGGTAATAAATAAGCGGTTCTTCCTCCCCCTTTCTACTTCGCTTCCGTGTCACTTTCCTATTGGGCACTCTAGCCCAAATCTCCTAGGTTCCTATTTCTAAGGGTTGTTTAATACCTGGGGTCAGACACTATCTTCCTAAAATCCTCTACATATGATCACTGTCACCCTGTTTTCGGAGTTCTTTTTTTTTTTTTTTTTGATTGGAGGTTTAACGACCACCGTGAGCCACTCAATGGGCTATAAGCAGTCGCCCGTCCCTAATTTAGGGTCACTGGTTCCAGGGAAGGGAGAGAGCCAGTGCCGTAAGACAAACACGACATCCATGCCTGACCGGGATTCGAACCCGGACCCCTTACGGACGAATGATCAGAGGCCAGCGTCTTAGACCACTGCGCCACCGGGGCGGCCTTTCGGTGTTCACTACACAACAATGGAATTGCTTCTGAAGTGAAAGTGTGTAATCCTTCATCAATTTAACGTGCTGAACACAAATATCGACATGAAAATTTTTATTGGCTATCGTTTCGGAGATATTGGAGTGCTCTCCAGTAATGTAATGCACTGAATAATGAGCTTAAGAATCTTATTATAATTTATAATATTAAGTTATACATTACTTTATTATTATTATAATTATTTATTAATTATATTTATTAAATATTAATTAATATTATCTTATTTATTTATTATTAATATAAGTTATTAACATAAATTATTTATTATTATTATAATTATTTATTATTATTATAATTATTTATTAATTATATTTATTAAATATTAATTAATATTATCTTATTTATTTATTATTAATATAAGTTATTAATATAAATTATTTATTATTATTATAATACAAGGTTACTAATTTTTGCCTCATATTTCATCATCCTGTGAGAAGGTATTGCATCATCCTGTGCTACGTCTAGAGTGACGGTGACTTCCTGTTTATGACGCCAGGTGATGCAATCGTTAGTTTTTATAGGCGAGACGGCGTGCCCTGAGTCAGTTTCTTTCACTTCGTCGGGGAGCATGCTCTGCTGTTTACTTCGAAGAACTAACCTATACAGGTGATCCTTGCACTGCAAAATCAGCAGTAGCAATGCCACGTACGTGTGTTAATACCGAAAATAATTTTTGTTATATTTGCGGGAAAGTTACATTCGCTGCACAGAAAAAGGCCATCACTAAGGTAGTTAAAAAGGTTATCTGCATTTCGCCTGCAAGGTATAGGCGACCAAGATAAAGACTGGGCTCTACACATATGCTGCCGCACGTGTGCAACTAATCTTTCACAGTGGCAAAAGAAGCCCTTTGCTGTACCCATGATTTGGAGGGAGCCTACCAATCACGTAAATGACTTATTTTTGTATGGTGCCATCTGTTTGTGGAGACGTAACGAAGAAAAAGAAGTGGACTATAGACTACCCTAACACAGCTTTTGCTGTGCGACCTGTACCGCATTGCGAAAAAGTTCCCGTTCCCAAGCCTTCGACAGATTTTGTCATCAATTCAGACGAGGACGAGGAACACGATGTGTATCCTCAACCGTCAACTGAAAGTAAGGATGACAAATATACATGTGATGGTGAAACATCTGCGCCACACAGATTCACATCGGAAGAACTCAACGACCTTGTTCGCGATTTGGATCTATCTAAAACGAAAGCGGAGATACTGGCGTCAAGACTCCGACAATGGAAACTTTTGGAACGAAATGTTCAAGTGACTTCTTTTCGTATTCGTCATCAGCAATTCTGACCTTTTTTCAAAAAAGAGAGCCTTATGTTCTGCTGGAATGTTGGCCTGCAGCAAGAACTCGGAATAGCACATGATCCACTGGAATGGCGGCTATTTGTAGACTTGTCAAAATTGAGTCTGAAGGTGGTTTTGCTGCACAATAGGAATCAGCTTCCATCCATTCTTCTTGGACATGCGGTCCACATGGAGAGCTATGACAACATAAAGCAGCTGTTGGAGAGGATTCGTTACAAATCGTATGGCTGGCACATCTGTGCTGACCTGAAGGATGGGCCTTCAACAGGAATATACCAAGCATTGATGCTTTCTTTGTCAGTGGGACAGCCGAGCTACAGATTCGTACTACATACAGAGAGACTGGCCTCCAAGGACGCGTTTCAAACCCGTAGAAATGAATGTACAGAACCCACCACTGATAGACCTGCATAAAATCCTACCTCCTCTACACATCAAACTCGGTCTTGTTAAAAACTTGGTTAAAGCCATGGACAAAAATAAACCAGCGTTCAAGTACCTGCATGAAAACTATTCTCGACTCAGCGAAGCCAAAATTAAAGAGGGAGTTTTTTTGGGTAATCAGATCAGACAGCTCTTCAGAGACCCGAACTCCTCAGCGCGACGAAAAACAAGTGTGGGATGCATTTTGTCAAGTGTCAACAAACTTACTGGGGAATGTCAGGGCAAAAATTACAAGTATCTGCTTGAGGACATGCTTGCTCTGTTTCATAAATTTGGTTGCAGAATGTCCTTAAAGATCCATTTTCTTGATTCCCATTAGGAGTTTTCCCGGATAACTGCGGAAAGGTCAGTGATGAGCACAGTAAGCGTTTCCACAAAGATGTAGCTGTGATTGAGCAACGATTCCGCAGGGAAAGTGGTCCATCTCGATGCTGGCGGACTACTGTTGGATGCTCTTCAGAGATGCACCTCAGGTGGAATACAAGCAAATTCGGACACCCAGGGTCGAAGGGCACCACTTAAAATCATTGCACCGGCAAAGTGTTGCCATCGGAAAAAAAATTTAGGGACAAAATGAGCCAGCCACATAGCTCCAAATTTTGTTGGAGCAATAAATTACTGTCACGATATCAATATGTTTGGTTGCAGCAACAAAACGTTTTATCACGATAACAATGCATATTGTTTGATCAAAGAAATTCCCAAAAATTTACGAAATTATTTTGTTAAATGAACAAAACGTTTTGTCGTGATAATAATAAATTTTGTAGAATCAACAATAATTTTCAAAAAAATAAATTTGTAAGTTCAACAAACATTTTTGTTGACTGTATATCGAAAAAATTTTTTGGTTGATTCAACGATTTTTTTTTTTTTTTTTTTTTGCTGAATTAACAAAACGTTTTTCTCAGTGTGGGTGACAGTTATTACATAAACTTTACCTTCTTGCGAGATTTAGTCTTCTTTCTTGGACTTTTGACGTATAGTCGCCACTGGCTTATTGTTAGCTAAGGCTGCGTTATGTAATCCGCTGTGCTGGCTTTTCACAAATGCCTGGCAATGAAAATACCTTTCACTTCATTTGCGGAATTTTGAACCTAGCCTAGCGTTTGCTTGCCGATTTCCTTCGCACGCGAAGGGAAAGCAAGAAAAAAAAAAAAAAAAAAAGAAACCAGCGAATCCTTATGCGACCTGGGTCGGGATAATACCCCCTGCAAACCCAATCAGGAATTACTCTATTTAAAAAAATGATTAACTAAGTATGCTAATTAGTTAACACAATTAATTAGGTAATTAAATCTCGAATTTCGGTATTTCTTTACCAGAAGCAATGTGCCAGAAATTAGAAGAATTTTCGCGGCAACAGGTGAGAGCCAGTGCCATATTAGACAAACGCAATATCCACACCTCACAGAATTCGAACCCGGGCCCTCTCGGACGAATGATCAGAAGCCAAGCTTAGACCAATGTTTCCCGAACGCCGGTCTACGGACCAGTAGCGGTCTGCGAGAAACGAGTAAATTTATTTATTTTTCTTCTGAATCGAAACGGACTCAAAAGTAAGAGAAAATCTAGATCTACATTTTTTTAACACCTGTCGCGAAGATTAAAAGAAGTTTGATCGCTAATCTCTTCACACAAGATCTAAATTCCTGCAAGCTAACCCACGATTAGAAAGAAAACTTTGTTGAACTTCCTTCTGCTGCCAGTCTAGAATCGATATTCAGATCCAAATCTCTGATTCAGTTTTGGGGTATTATGGGGGAAAATATCCAAGCCTCAGCGACAAAGCTCTAAAATTATTGGTAACTTTATCAACCACGTATTTACTACGAGAAAATCTTTTCAGCCGTTTCAGCAATCAAAACAAAGCACAAGAACAAAATAGATATTAATGCTGCACTGTGCTTTGGAAAAACGAGGTGGTATGTAAATTGCGAACCAAAATCAGATCGCCATTAAAATTCCGTATGTAAATTGCGAACCAAGGCCCATGACCGCTATATGTAAATTCCAAACCCACTTCTCTGAACATCTGCGGGAATTTAACATTTGGGATATGCCTGGCATTGAAAAATTCAGAAGCTGAGTTTGAGCAAAGAATATTATAAAGATAAAACCAGTGTGGAAGGCCAGTGGCTGCGAAACTTGTTCGGACTGTCATTTTTGGATCCTATAAGAGTAGGTGAGTGTTTTGCAATTGATTTAGCCGAATTCTAACCGATTCACCTAAGTGTCCCGAAAATGGCAGATTATTTGACTAACAATTATATTGACAGCAGTTCGAATTTTCCTCCAGATTTGTGGGCAGAAGCCAGTGCATCTAATGAACACACTACAAATGCATGCGAGTCCTTTCATTCTAGATTCAACGCCCATTTGTATCATCTGCACCCAAGTTTGTACAATTTCGCAGAAGTGTTGAAATTTGTACAATTTCGTAGAAGTGTTGAAATTATCAACATTATGAAATGTGATTGTTTTCGAAAATGGGGGGAAGATTAGCATGGCTCCTGCGGAAGGATGACAAACTAGTTTTATTGTTTTCGTGAATACATTGTTTTCATCATTATTTGTTTACTTTTGATACTGTTTAAGTACATATATACTTATTCTTTATCTCAAAGACTACAGTCTTGTGACGATTACATATAGATTAAGATAATACAACGTAGTTGTCACTAATGTTTATTTTTTCAAGCTACCATGGTTTCGCTGGGTATTGACCTAGCTTCATCAGGAAGAATGGCACGTAAATATTCAAATTGTATATGACATCATAAATGGTGTTTACAGTCACGTGTTTTGGTTAGATGCTTCCACGCGTTTGATAGAAATGGCGTGGATGCCATGTCATTAGCAACTTGCGAAGATTTCTGATACATATGGAAAGCTTCCAAAATATCAAGTTTGGTGGTTGAATCTGGCTTGTCAATACCAAACTTGATATTCTGGAAGCTTTCCATATATATCAGAAGTCTTCGCAACTTGTTAATGACATGGCATCCACGCCATTTCTATCAAATGCGTGGAAGCATCTAACCAAAACACGTGACTGTAAACACCATTTATGATGTCATATACAATTTGAATATTTACGTGCCATTCTTCCTGATGAAGCTAGGTCAATACCCAGCGAAACCATGGTCGGCTTGAAAAATAAACATTTGTGACAACTACGTTGTATTATCTTAATCTACATATCATCATCATCATCATCATTGTCAACCATTATCAATCCACTGCTGGACGAAGGTCTCCCCAAGTTTCCTCCACAACGGTCTGTCTTGTGCCAGTCTCCTCCATGTCACCCCTGCATACTTTCGAATTTCATCCACCCATCTTCCATGTGGTCTTCTTCTGGGTCTTTTCCTGTCCCTTGGAATCCAATCTAAAATATCAGCTGTCCATCGATGGTCTGTCCTTCTGGCAGTATGTCCAGCCCATTGCCATTTCAGGGATTTAACTCTGATCATGATGTCTTCCACTCTTGTCATTTTTCGGATCCACGAGTTCCTCTTCTTATCTCTCCTGGTTACACCAAGCATGCACCTCTCCATGCTTCTTTGAGTTGTCTGCAGCCTTTGTATGTCTCTTTTAGTTAAGGTCCACGTCTCTGCACCATACGTAAGCACTGGAAGGATGCATTGATCAAACACTTTTCTTTTAAGACATAATGGCATATTGCTCTTGAAAATTATGCTGTTTCTTCCAAAAGCTCTCCAGGCAAGTTTTGTACGCCGATTAATTTCTTCATCAATGTGACCCTCACTTGATATCTGCTGTCCAAGATAAACGTACGTGTCTGTTATCTCCAGCTTTTCTCCATCAATCGATAAATCTTCATTTCTTGTAAAAGCATTGAACATCACTTTTGTCTTCTGAAAGTTCATTTTTAATCCCACTTCTTTACTCTTGTCAGCAAGTTCCTGGATCATACTCTGCAGCTCTGATGGGGTAGTTGCAAAAATGACTACGTCATCAGCAAAACGAAGGTGGGTTAGATAATCTCCATTAATCTTTATCCCCTTGCTTTCCCAGCTCAGCAACTGAAAAACATTTTCCAATGTGGCATTAAAGAGCTTCGGAGATATGGTGTCACCTTGTCTCACTCCCTTTCCAATTTTTACGTGTGTTGTATTTTCAAACAGCCGAATCTTTGCACTTGCGTTTTCATAGATGTTATTAATAATATTAATGTATGCATCTTCAATACCGCAGGTTTTCAGAGCCATTGTAACTGCTGATGGTTTCACCGAATCAAAGGCTTTTTCATAATCGATAAAAGCCATGCACAATGGAAGTTCATATTCCCTCGCTCTTTCAATTAGTTCTCTCAGCACGTGGATATGATCTATTGTGCTGTAGCCACTCCTGAATCCAGCTTGTTCTCTCGGTTGAGCCATGTCCAGTGTTACCTTCAAGCGGTGTGAAAGAACTTTAGTGAAGATTTTATAAACTACTGATAGGAGGCTGATAGGTCTGTAGTTTCCGAGATCTTCAATGTCACCTTTCTTATGTAGCAGGATCATTGTAGCGGTGTTCCAATCCTCAGGAATCTTTCCTTCATTAAGGCATCGAGTGAAAATTTGGGCGAGTACTGTTTCGATTTCTCCACTTGCTTCTTGTATGATGTCTACAGTAATTCCATCTTCTCCTGGAGCTTTTCCTCGCTTCATGTTCTTGATTGCATGTGCAACTTCTGCTGGAAGGACTGGAGGAACTCTGGTACTGGTATCTTTCATGCTGTCTGGAGTGCATGTATCATCCCTTTCATATAATTTGAAGTAGAAATCTTTCACTCTTGTCAAAATTTCGCCTCTATTTCTTGTTACAGAACCATCTTCTTTTCTCAGTGCCATAATCTGTTTTCTTCCCTTACTGAGATGTCCCTTTGCCAATTTTAGGCTTTGGTTGTTTTCAATTGCTTTCCTCACTAGTTCACAGTTGAATTTCCTTACGTCTTCAGTGATACTTTTTCTTACTGTCTTGCATAGCTCTATATATTCCACTTTGGAAGTCACATCTTCTTTAGTTGTCCTCATCTCTCTTCTTTTTTGCATCAACATTTTGGTTTTTCCTGATAATTTGTTCACATGCAACTTGTTCTTAGACCCAGCTAATTTTGTTGCTGTTTCCATAAGAGCTTTGGTTACTTTTCTGTTAACTTCAGAGATGTCCACTTCTTCCGATGTTAGGCCTTCTAAAGCAGAGAACCTGTTCTTCAGTTCTAACTTGAAGGTATTATGGTGTTTTTTAAGGTTGGTTATGTCAATAGATTTTGTTTGTCTTATGAGCTTGCCACGTTCAAGTTTAGTGTTGAGGTGCATCTTACATCTCACCAATCTATGGTCACTACCTGTGTTGAACTTGTTTAGCACACTGCAGTCTTCTATGATGAATTTTTTGTTACACATAATAAAATCAATTTCACTTGTCGTCCCATTTGGATGTCTCCATGTCCATTTCCTGTGTGGCTTTTTCTTGAAGAAGGAGTTCAAGATGAAAAACCCTTCTGCCTCTGCAAACTCAACGAGAGTATTTCCACGCTGGTTTCTGTTGCCATGACCGAATTTACCTACTGAAGTTTCATTATGTTGCCGTTGCCCTATTTTTGCATTGAAATCTCCCATAATTATTTTCAAGTGCTGCTTACCTTTATTATTTAGACGACAAATTTCCTCATAAAATTCTTCAATTTCTTCTTCAGGATGACTTGTGGTGGGTGCATAAGTTTGAATAATCTGAGCCTGGTATCTTTTCGAGAGTTGGATAACAAGTCGTGCAGCTCTGTCAGAGGAACTTTCAACTTCTACAACTTTATCCTTCAGTTTCTTGTTTATTATAAATCCAACACCACTAGTTCTGCCAGTATCTGTCCCACGATAGTAGAAGAGATGTCCACTTTTCAGTTCGATGAGATCTTCTCCTTTTCTCCTTACCTCACTTAGCCCCACGATGTCCCATTTGATCCTTTGTAGTTCCTCTTCCAATTCAAGAAGCCTTGAATCAGAAGATAGGGAGCGTCCATTGTAAGTAGCCAAGGTCAGCATCAGATGGCAGCCTAGTCCGGTCCTCCGGGGATTCTTAGCACCCTCTGCCTTCATGTCGCACTGGCCGCTGCCTTGGCCAGGTACATTCCAGCTGCCGGAGACTGAGGGCCAAGATTTAAGTTGTGGAATCATTTTGGAGGGGTTTGGCCATAACTCACCACGCTGGCCAAGCGGGTTGGTGAGTGTGGGATAGAATTTCCTCTAATCCCGATGGTATAGTTATACCGCTATGGGCGGTCGTCAGAGCCCCTTTAGTGGGAACAGGATGCACCACGAGAAGGCGGGGTTGACAGTTGTCAAGGAGAGGCTGTGGTGTTACGCATCACCTGACCTTACATCCCAATCTACATATATACTTACTTAACACATTGGTTGTTTTCGTGAATACATTGAATTAAGTACATATACTAAATATGGAACATTACAGGGGAAATTAACATGGCCCCTGCGCAAGGATGACAAACTAGTTTTGTTTTCGTGAATACATTGCTTAACTCAAAATAGTATAACTATATTAATAATCCGAAATTTCTTGGCGTAGAATAGAAATAAAACTAACAGTTAGCTGCCTACCTTCCTTGAAAAATCTACCTGGTTGATGTGCGAAAGCTTGGAAAGTTTTATTTCTATTCTACGCCAAGAAATTTCGGATTATTAGTATAGTTATAATATTTTGAGTATAATTGGTGTACAGTTCTTACTTATTGAATATTGCTTTACATTATATTACATTGTTTTCATCATTATTTGTTTACTTTTTGACACTGTTTAAATACATATATACTTACTTAACACATTGGTGGTTTTCGTGAATACACTGAATTAGGAACATATACCAAATATGGAAAATTACAGAGAAAATTAACATGGCCCCTGCGCAAGGATGGCAAACTAGTTTTGTTGTTTTCGTGAATACATTGCTTTGCATTGTTTTAATCATTATTTTTTCACACTGGTTTATTTTTTGATATCGTCAGAATGGGCGCAGAAAAGTTGGTTCGCAATTTACACAGAGGGGTCTTGGGCCATAGTTCGCAATTTACATACAGGGGTTGAGGGAGGTCCGATTTTGGTTCGCAATTTACACGCTCCGGCAGAAACGACGCTGGAACCACGGCTCGAGCAGATTATCGCAAAGCAGCAGCATAGGCGCCGACTTCTGAAAATGTCGAGGAGTGCTGAAATTCAAAAGACATTTACCGTTTCCAGTGTTGAAATTTTAGATGTTTAAATGGACCTTGTCTTCAGTGTAAACGCAAACAAACCGATTCATGATTTCCTGATAAAGTTATTACATTTTTCTTAATAGCAACCAAATTCTTGAACCCCGTTTTAATTTTTCCGATTTAATTTTCTGTAATGTGCGCACAAGAGCTCCTATATATATATTTTTTTCTTTTGGACAAAATTTGAGCATTTTGTTGGGGACTACTACCAGAAAACCAAACCTGTTGAAAAAAGCTGAGATTGGCAGTTTATATGATTAATCAAAACAGACAGTAGGCTAATAGCGATACCTTTCAGGAGCTCGCTCTAGCAGTAGCAAACAAACTGGCGTGTTCAGTGTTGGAATGGAACGCTCTTCATAATCATTGTACTGTATTATTTTCCTTACTTGTTATTGTTAGCATTTAGCGTATAACTCAGCATATATCACAGTGAAAGTTTTGCTTTGATCAACAAGTGTAACTTGGAAATCCTTAACCGCCCATCATTCATCTTGCAGTCCATGTGAACCGGTTGTTATCGATTTGGCATATCACCACTGCGTTGATTGATTGGCGTTACTATTGGTGACTGCTTATATGTTTTATAAAGCCAGGGAGAAAAAAAACGCAACAGAATTATGTCAAACAAACAAACAATAACTGAAACAACAGCAGCAAAAAAAAAAAAAAAAAAGCAAAGAAAGAAAAAGAGAAAAGAAATTTTCAAAATTATCCTTTGAGCGAGAAAAGATGATTCTCAGTCTCGCTGTGTGTCTTCTGCTCTCGGACGGTCATTCATTACTCCCACTCTGACATTTATGGCTTTATGACCCTACCGAAGCTCATTGCGTGCATAGTGAGCTGCTGACAACTTACTGGTGTGCAAGGAATGTGATTGCGAAAAAACAATCGGTAGTTTTAAATAGGGTACAAATCACATCCCCCTTCCCCAATTTTGCGCTTGCTTGGCGAAAAATTGGGGTGTGGGATGTGGTTTGCTTGCTTTTAATTCTTAAGTGTTTATTGGTATCGGTAGTTAAAACACGATATTTTGAAGATTTTTTTTTTTGTAGAAACAAATATTTGCGCTATATTCCGATTATCTTATTTAATTTTATGTAAAGTGGAACTAAATATTTAAGTATGAATCCAGTACATATAACAAAAATTCAGAGGGGTGCGGAGCAGCCCCAAATGATTTCAAGGGGTGCTCAACCCCCTCGGCACCCCCGTAGTTGGCGCCAGTGAGCAGCAACAACAGACGTCGCATTGACCCCAGAAAAAATATATTAACGGTAAGCGACATTCGAGAATATTATGGTATATTGATTATGGGTTGCACATATTAATCATTAAAGAATATTAACAGATTAAATTATATTATCTGTGAGTATGGAATAATCTGGTATATAAATTTTGGGTTGTACACAGTGATAATTATAATATAGAATATTACGAGATTAAATGCTCGAAAATAGCCTAAAGGTTTTGTTTCGACATCGACAGTCCGCGAAAGTTTCCCCAACGTTTTGGCGGTCCGCGAATGCAAAAAGATTGGGAATCACTGGCTTAGACTACTGCGCCATCGGAACGGTACAGTACTTTTTCACAATGATAACAGCAAGCACTCACTGGCGGATTTAGTTATAGCGGCTCTGCACACAGCATCGGTTTTGGGAGCTAAAAACTTCAAAAACAAACAAAAAAAACATCTCTTTAAGGGCCTCACACCCCAAAACGTACACACACAAAATAATAATTGTAAAAAATTCTACCGAAAATGATTTTTTTCCTTAAACTGCGGGGCACCTTGAAGGCGCGGGGGCCAGGGCGACCGCCCCGGTTGTCCCTATGGTCCAGCCGGCACTGTGTAACACAATGTACAATAGCAGGTACACCAGTTGTGAGTGGAGAAAGGGGGATATTCGTTGCCATGATAACAATATCATGTGATATGCTATCCACAATATCCGATTTCGTTACAGAGAACCTCAAAATCAGGTCCGCCAATACATGATTGAAATTTAATGCAGTAGTTCCCCCTTTACCCATGAAAGATGCGTTCCAAGACCTTATAAGGGTCTGGATGCCTGAAACCGTGGATAGTTCCAAACTCTATATGTACTATGGGGTTTTTTTCTACTAGGGGCTGCGCCTCTAGGCTCGTTTCCAGAGTAGGGCTCAAGCCCTTCAGCCTGATCTTCGAGTACTGTATATCACAACGAAATGAAAATGCTCTCCCAATTGTTCAATACTTTTTGCGCTGTATCGATTCCAAGATGGCGGCTTGTTTATTAATACAATTTTTGTTTCGCTCCTGGTGAACTCCCTGTTGGATTTTTGTGGAAATTTTTTCAGTTTCCTTCTATTTTTATTGAAGGACTTTGCCCCGCCGCCATTCCGAAGTTTCCGAGTTTTTTTACTGTCGTTATATTTTGAAAGGGCGGATTTTGGTCGTTTCAACTTATAGCTATTACTAAATTTACCACTAAGGAAAACAAAAGCGGTTATATATATATATATAATATGCATAATAAATTCTCTGCGCTAACATGGCAGCAGGTAACGGGACCAGAATGTTCCTTTGTGGTTATCGTGAAGATAACCACAAAGGAACTTTCTTGCTTTGCGTCTTTAAAAATGCTTAAAATCAGAAAATGGCTTTTTCTTTGCTTTGCGTCTTTAAAAAATGCTTAAAATCAGAAAATGGCTTTTTCTTAATTATTATTATTTGTATTTATTTATTTATTTTTTTTTTTTGTAAAAAGTGGTTGATAGTTGTAAGTTCATGCTGTAAAAATTGCAAAGCGTTATGATTTGTAGTTTGCCATATATCCGTTTTTTTTTTAATGGATCCCATCGCAGAATAGAGAATTTTGTGAAATTTAAAAATTTTATTTCTGGTAAACTAAATCGAAATTCAAAAAAAGGGCGACAAGGTGCAAAAATTTGGCCATGGCCCTACAAAGTTTCGTGGTTTTGTTGCTGTTAGAGTGTCGGGAACGCGAACTGAGAGCACTTTTTTGCTTACCTTAAGTTTGAAATGCAATAGCTCTTGAAGTATCGCCAGAATCAAGAAACGGTTTATTTCAGCGTGTTCTCCAAACAAGATGTAAATTTCATATTTTTGTGTTCAATACGTTTTGCGCTGCGAGCTAGGAAAGCTCGAGTGTCGCGAAATTTCTAAAACAGCGGCAGCAGTGGCGGCAGTTACTTTCTTTAGAATAGAGAGATACATACAAAAGTTTAATTAATAAATTAGGCACGATAAGAGATTAACAACAATAACTAATAATAAAATAAAACAATTATAACAATATACTGTAATAAAAGTTATGTGAATGTGAAGCTAACATAAAGTTCTTTTTCCTTCTTCACAATTTCGTGGATAGAAAATTCGTTCTTACCATAGATCTTAGCAACCTCAGCATACAATTTTTTCCTTTCCTTATTAAGTCTAGAACTTTCACCTTTTAACTTAAAGGAAGCACTTTACGGCTTTGCTTTGGCAAATCCGAATTGCCGGCATCACTACTGTTGCGTTTTGGGGCCATTATTAAGTAAAATACAGGTTACGTGAACACAACCACGTTATATCGCCAGAGGCGTAACTTGGGAGGGCAGGAGGGGCGGCTACTCCGGGCGCATCTCAAATTAGGTCGTATAAAGTATTGCTCAAAATCTGATTAAAATCGGAATTGAAACTTTCGCACCAGTTTCTAGTACAGTTTTTTCGCGCCATGCTTTCCTATTTGTCCATTTACGTTTCCAGTTTCGGTGGTCTTTGAAGCTTAAAATTCGTATTTCTTCCTTAAAATGTTCAGAGGATGCTAGTTGTTCACATTCAGGAGAAATGAAGATGCGGCTGTATAGTCTATCTAACTAAAAAAGAACCGTGGTATTTGTCGACAACAATAAGGCTTGCGGGTTTGCTTTAGTTGGATGGACTGTACGGACGTTGCACGGTAAAAATATCGTTCACATTGTGGAAGATTCTCTGGGGCTATTCGATCATTACTGTGGGTGTGAGCCACGATTGGTAGTATCATTCGGTCCGTTTGATGTGGTAAAGAAAGTCCAAACTCTTAAGCTTTTGGGAACAGCTGTACAAACGGTCACATTTTGATTGTGTCTCCTGCATAGAAGAATATGACGTTAATTTTATTTTGTCGAACTGTGTATATACACTATGTTGGCAAACGTCACCGGACACCCCTTCAAAAGCAAATGAACGGATCCACTGCATTGTTACGATGCGCGGTACACCTGCAAACCGTATAAAAACAAGTCTGCAGCTGACCGCGATCATATCGCACTGTGAGCTTGATTGAAAATGTCGCGGCGGGAGAGAACTGACTTTGAGAAAGGAAAGATTGTTGGGTGTTATATTAGTGGGTTGTCTATAAGAGAAACCGAGAGGCGTTTAAACATACTCAAGTCAACTGTTTTGGATGTACTGAATAAGTGGAAGACACATGGCGTGCCTGAAGCAGCAAAACGTACCGGCAGACCAAAGAAAATCAGTGATAGAAGACGTCGAAACCTCAGCAGAGTCGTTACAGCTAATCGACGGAGTACTGCACAAGACCTCAGTATACAGGTGAGTAAAAATGCTGGAACCTCAGTATGTACACGATGTACCATTAGCAGAGAACGCCATTCAATGGGTTACCGTGGTCGTGCGGCTGCTCATAAGCCTTTCATCTCCACTCGGAATGCTACGCGTCGTTTAGCATGGTGAAAAGAATATTTATCGTGGACCGTAGATCAATGGAAACGGGTCCTATGGACTGATGAATCCAGATACACGATCCATCAGTCTGATGGCAGTGTGTGAGTATGGCGGTAGCCGGGAAAACGCTATTTATCACAGTGTACTGTTTCTACGGTCAAGTTTGGAGCTGGTAGTGAACTCGTGTAAGGGTCTTTTTCGTGGTATGGTCCCGTCCCATTGGTTGTCGTGGACAAACCTGTTACCTCGATATTCTGGACAATTATGCCCTACCAACTATGTGGCAATACTATGGAACCGAGCCTTTGTTGATACCAGCGGGATAATGCACCGAGCCATAAAGCAAGGACTGTTACGGCGTGTTTTGACGATAATTCCGTATTGTGTGTGGACTGGCCAGCACAGAGCCCTGATCTTAATCCCATGCAGCACCTATGGTATGAATTAGAGCGCCGCATAAGAAGTTTGGAACCAAGGCCTACTACTAAGCAACAATTAGCGGCAGCATTATGTACTGAATGGAAGCGCATACCTATCGCAGTGTACCAAAACCTTGTCGAAAGCATGTCTCGAAGGGTCAGTTTTCACACAGTATTTATTAGAAGAAAGATACAGGAGATGTGCTTGAATAAATCATCTCAAATGATGTATGACAAAAAAAAAAATATTTACAGATGCTTGTAGCTTACGCAACTGCTTATTTACACGGTTTTGTACATTGATGATAGCAAAAAAAAAAACAGTTAATTACATTCGAGTGTCTGGTGAGGCAACAAAAGTCTCTGACAAAGCAAAGAATAGGACCAATTCAGCTTGAAGAGCGTTATACGATATTAATTTTGCACAGTATTGAAGCAAGGAATAATACAGAATTCGAGCTTGCAGACATAGATTCAAAAGACAGGTGATGAGAAATTAACAGAATGTGCAGCTTGCGCTACGTTAATTACAGGATTCGGTGCAACGTTTGCATGACAACAGTTAAGTGCAGTAGAAATCTGGCGAGGCAACATGAATCTCTGGTAATACAGAGAGTAAAATCAATCCAGAATGATGAGCACTATAGAGTATAAATTTTACACAATATTGATGAAAAAAAGTTCTGACCGAAAGGTGATACATTGTGGGTGACCTGGAAAACCAGGAGGTTGCAGGTGATCAAGGAGACAAACATGAAATCAAAAGTTCGAAAGACAGATGATAAAAATTTTTCAGATGAATGTGGCTCGCGGTACTACATGTTACATACAACGGTGATATGAAAAATAGCTATATACAATAATTTTCCTGAGAATACAAAAGAAAAAATAATCTCTGAAAATACAGAGGCAAGACACAACTCATCACAGTGAGTATTGGAGAACACAAATTTACACAGTTGAAAAGTAAAATTACACATTTGAATCAGGAATTGAAGATAAGAATATACTGTAAAAACGACAAAGTTTACAGATGTCTGTGGTTCGTGAAACGACCTATATACATGATTCTGTACAATGAGAAGTTACAATTTATATATATTGGTTTGTCAGAGGTGGTGGAAGTACAGTTTGTTTTCTGCAGAAGTAATATATCAGCATTCAGCGGAGCAAGATCCTCTTGTACCAGCGCATTCGCAAGAGGTGTCGCAAAACCACGACAATTAAGTGACACCACCTTGAATGTCTAGGTTAGTTGTGGGATGCAGTAGGAATTGACTGGCTGTAGTGATGGAGTGGAGTCGACGGAGAAAACAAGCACTCCACGGGACCTCGTCCGCAGTGCGCCGAAGAGTGTTTTCAAGTGAGTGTAATTGAACCAGCACTTGTGGAAGAGCTGCTTCATACTGCTGAATGGAAATGCGTGCTGAGGAAGGGCTAAAGGACCCTAAAAGGCAATCCAGCACGTCCTCGTATGGCAGAGGCTCACCAGGGAAAGCATTTTCAGCAAGAAAAGTTGTGAATTCATCTAGTGAGGGAAAGGCACCCTCACATGCTGTCTCAGAGGAAGTGTGTAGAGGCAACCTGGAGAACGGTCGTCGAGAGCTGACGGAGCGAGTGGATGAGCGGGTAGAAGAGCGAGATGATCTTCGGGACGCCAGAGTCTTTGACTTCTTCGTCTTGGGGTGAGTAGCACCACTGCGTTTTCCAGCAACCACAAAAGCTTCATGATCGTCTGGAGAGTCTGAACCCGAAGTGTTACCTGTGACTCGTGTCATGGAGCCAACGGTAAAAGCTGAGGAGTGGTCAACATGTACATCAGCAGTGGTTGTAAAAGTACTAGGGGGAGTCGATTTTGGAAGCCTGGGAAAATTCTTAGGATCAGCAGGAGGTGGAGGCATCAAAGTCGTTTGTTGACCAATGGCAGTAAGCTGACTTTTGGAAGATCTTGATTCCGCGACTTTCCTCGAATAGGAAGAAGTCTGTGAAGCGTTGGTGGACAAAGTAGAAGAAGATGTAATGTGTGGAGCTGTTTGCAGGGAGGCACGTGGGCACTGAGCCCTTATGTGACTTTCGCTCTGACAGATAGTGCAATACTGTGAAGTGATTATCTCAACTCTTCGGCGTTGCTGTCCACAGCGGATGTGCAAAACATTCGGAACCGCTTTCAGCTGAGCAACAGATGAAAAGAGGACTCGAGCAGTGCGGCGGAAACCCCGAATCGATTTGTCTTCAGGGTCTCTGGGAGCCGCAGAGAGAGTTGTTATGGAGCCAACAACTCTGCCGTACCTGCTGAGCAAGGTGCAGAGTGCAGCGTCTGATACTTCTGGTGGTACGGGGTAGAAGGTCACCTGCACCGGGCGGTGCGCAACCGGTTGTGCTAACAGATGCACGTCATTGATGGTTAGACCTTCCGTAAGGACCTGGTCAGCATGCGCTTTATCCTTAAAATAGACCAAGACAGATCTGGGTTTTCGAGCTACAAATTCTATTGCATCCTTTGGTAAGATAGTTTTGAGGGCTCGGCTATATTGCCACAGCTTAGTGTCGGGAAGCGCATCAAAATAGACGCCCCGTTCCATAGTGGAGGAAAAAAGATGACCAGCTCGGGAATCCTCTGGTATGTCAATTGTAGCAGTAGAACCGACGACAGTGACATAGGATTCAGGAAAAGGCATAGCAGATGAAACTGGGGGTGTGAGGACCCCAGAAGTTGCAGAAGCATAGGACGCTTGGGCAGACATGGGTCGAGAATTCGATGAAGCGGCCCCTAGCAGTGAGGGCGGATCAGAAAGTTGATGAGAAGTAGAAGGTGTGAGCTCAGTATTGCTGATAACGGATACGTCATAAACTGCTGAGATGTAGACAGGAGACTTGGCACCACTGCACTTGGTGGGAGTTATCGCTGGAGAAGAAGAGGTCTCCATGACGTCGCAATGACGCTCGGGAGCCACCTCATTAAGCTGAGCAGGAGCTACCGCGGTAGAAGAAGAAGAGGAAGCTGGCTGATCTGCCAAGATAAGGATGTGGGCGTCACCCTTGTCTGCCTCCGCCATCGAAGCAATGGCGAGACTTTAACGAAAAAAGACCAGCTTGGTTGAAAAATAAAACAGTGAATAATGAGAAAATATGGCACTCACCAACCTGGGAGATACACGAACGTAAAATGTAGAACTTCAACTTGAAGATACACGCAACCACAGAAACTAAAGCACTCAATAAACACCTTATAGCAACGAAAATCACGGAGCTCAAAACCCAACCACTTCGAGCTTCGAAGGGTCAGTGCATGCATTAAGGCCAAAGGTGGACCGGGGCCGTAATGGATGTCAATAAATGCTATGTTGTTTTTCTCTTCTAAGTGTCTGGTGACTTTTGTCAATATAGTGTGTATATTTATACTCACATACACCCATGGGCGGCGGAACCTAATATTTTCAGAGGGGGTCCAAATTCGCCGAGAGCAAACACAAATTAAAAAAAGTAAGAGAGAGAGAGAGAGAGAGAGAGAGAGAGAGAGAGAGAGAGAGAGAGAGAAATAAAACAATGTTGGTAGATGAGTATCATCATCATCATCATCATTGTCAACCATTATCAATCCTCTGCTGGATCACGGTCTCCCCAAGTTTCTTCCACAACGGTCTGTCTTGTGCCAGTCTCCTCCATGTTACGCCCGCATACTTTCGAATTTCATCCACCCATCTACCACGTGGTCTTCTTCTGGGTCTTTTCCTGTCCCTTGGAATCCAATCTCAAATTTCGGCTGTCCATCGATGGTCTGTCCTTTTGGCAGTATGTCCAGCCCATTGCCATTTCAGAGATTTAACTCTGATCATGATGTCTTCCACTCTTGTCATTTTTCGGATCCACGAGTTCCTCTTCTTATCTCTTCTGGTTACACCAAGCATGCACCTCTCCCTGCTTTTTTGAGTTGCCTGCAGCATTTGTATGTCTCTTTTAGTTAAGGTCCACATCTCTGCACCATACGTAAGCACTGGAAGGATGCATTGATCAAACACTTTTCTTTTAAGACATAATGGCATATTGCTCTTGAAAATTATGCTGTTTCTCCCAAAAGCTCTTCAAGCAAATTTTGTACGCCGATTAATTTCTTCATCAATGTGACCCTCACTTGACATCTGCTGTCCAAGATAAACGTACGCATCTGTTATCTCCAGTTTTTCTCCATCAATCGATAAATCTTCATTTCTTGTAAAAGCATTGTACATCACTTTTGTCTTCTGAAAGTTCATTTTTAATCCCACTTCTTTACTCTTATGAGCAAGTTCCTGGATCATATTCTGCAACTCGGATAGGGGTAGTTGCAAAAATGACTACGTCATCAGCAAAACGAGGTGAGTTAGATAATCTCCATTAATCTTTATCCCTTTGTTTTCCCAGTTCAGTAATTGAAAGACATTTTCCAATATGGCATTAAAGAGCTTGAGAGATATGGTGTCACCTTGTCTCACTCCCTTTCCAATTTTTATGTGTGTTGTATTTACAAACAGTCGAATCTTTGCACTTGCATTTTCGTAGATGTTATTAATAATATTAAAGTATGCATCTTCAATACCGCAGGATTTCAAAGCCATTGTAACTGCCGATGGTTTAACCGAATCAAAGGCTTTTCCATAATCAATAAAAGCCATGCACAATGGAAGTTCATATTCCCTCGCTCTTTCAATTAGTTCTCTCCGTACGTGGATATGATCTATTGTGCTGTAGCCACTTCTGAATCCAGCTTGTTCTCTCGGTTGAGCCATGTCCAGTGTTACCTTCAAGCGGTGTGAAAGAACTTTAGTGAAGATTTTATAAACCACTGATAGGAGACTGATAGGACTGTAGTTCCTGAGATCCTCAATGTCACCTTTTTTATATAGCAGGATCATTGTAGCGTTGTTCCAATCCTCAGGAATCTTCCCTTCATTAAGGCATCGAGTGAAAATTTGGGCGAGTCTGCTTTCAATTTCTCCACTTGCTTCTTGTATGATGTCTACAGTAATTCCATCTTCTCCTGGAGCTTTTCCCCGCTTCATGTTCTTGATTGCATGTGCAACTTCTGCTGGGAGGACTGGAAGAACTCTGGTACTGGTACCTTTCATGATGTCTGGAGTACATGTATCATCCCTTTCATATAATTTGGAGTAAAAATCTTTCACCCTTGTCAAAATTTCGCCTCTATTTCTTGTTACAGAACCATCTTCCTTTCTCAGTGCTATAATCTGCTTTCTTCCCTTACTGAGATGTCCCTTTGCTATCTTTAGGCTTTGGTTGTTTTCAATTACTTTCCTCACTTTTCTCTTGATTGCATGTGCAACTTCTGCTGGGAGGACTGGAAGAACTCTGGTACTGGTACCTTTCATGATGTCTGGAGTACATGTATCATCCCTTTCATATAATTTGGAGTAAAAATCTTTCACCCTTGTCAAAATTTCGCCTCTATTTCTTGTTACAGAACCATCTTCCTTTCTCAGTTCTATAATCTGCTTTCTTCCCTTACTGAGATGTCCCTTTGCTATCTTTAGGCTTTGGTTGTTTTCAATTACTTTCCTCACTAGCTCATAGATGAATTTCCTTACGTCTTCAGTGATACTTTTTCGTACTGTCTTGCATAGCTCTATATATTCCACTTTGGAAGTCACATCTTCTTTAGTTGTTCTCATCTCTCTTCTCTTTTGCATCAATATTTTGGTTTTACCTGATAATTTGTTCACATGCAACTTTTTCTTAGATCCAGCTAATTTTGATGCTGTTTCCATAAGAGCTTTGGTTACTTTTCTGTTAACTTCAGAAATATCCACTTCTTCCGATGTTAGGGCCTTCTAAAGCAGAGAATCTGTTCTTCAGTTCCAACTTGAAGGTATTATGGTGTTGTTTAAGGTTGGTTATGTCAATACATTTTGTTTGTCTTATGAGCTTGCCACGTTCGAGTTTAGTATTGAGGTGCATCTTACATCTCACCAATCTATGGTCACTACCTGTGTTGAACTTGTTCAGCACACTGCAGTCTTCGACGACGAATTTTTTGTTACACATAATAAAATCAATTTCACTTGTCCTCCCATTCGGATGTCTCCATGTCCATTTCCTGTGTGGCTTTTTCTTGAAAAAGGAGTCCATGACGAAAAACCCTTCTGCCTCTGCAAACTCTACGAGAGTATTTCCACGTTGGTTTCTGTTGCCGTGACCGTACACCATTACATTAGTAGTAAGATAGAAAGACAAATGGAGGCGCAGTATTTTGTGGTTTCTCCCTGACGCAGAAATGCTTGGTTACGCCTCTGATACCGCGACCGTCAATCTAACAAACGAGACGGATACTAAGTGCCCAACGGGCGGGTAACGTACACATTGCAGTTATTCAGTCCTCAAGTATTCCTACGAACCGCTCTTATTATCTGTAATTTTCCGTCATATGGGTACGGAAAAGTGGAGAAAGAATTTTTTCGTTAATCTATGAAAGGAATCACACAAAGTTTCCTTTAAAATTAAGGAATTTGCCATAACACCTCATAAAAACGGAAAATTTCCGTTATTAATCGGAGAAAGGGACAATCCGAATGCACAGTTGGACGGAAACAGGTCGTTGGTAGAGATATCATGGTATGGAACATGGACGTAGACTAGTCCCCGAAGTTGGGAGGGGAGCAAGACGGTTATCATTATTAAACGAAATATTTCAAATAATCTGCATACAGTGAAACCTTGTTGAGGGATCATCTGTCAAAGCGGGCAGTTTGCTGTAGCACGAATGTTATCACCAATAGAAACAATACAAAACAGAATCTGGCGGGGACGCTGCAACGAGCAGTCATTTTTGAAATGTATAAGAGAATATACCTGCATTTAGCGGTCATCAACATGCAGAACCTATAGAAAAAATCTTGTTTAAGAAGTTCTAGAAAGATAACAGAAAGGCAGCGAGTTTAAAATTATGAAATACCTGTCTCTTTTTTCTCTCTCTCTCTCTCTCTCTCTGTCACCACGAGGCTGTAAATGGCAGGTAATCCTTGTGGTCTGTCAATTTCTTAAAATTTTGTTTGCAGACGCTATATGTTTTCTGGGGTACACATATTCGATCTTTAATTGTCCTAAATGAGAGCGTGAAGCCCACGGAGGAGTTCTTCCCCCTCATCCTAACGAACCTAGTATTCTCACACAGCGGCTGAGGCTTGATGGTACACTCCAGATGGCAAAATAACATATCGCTGACGTTAAGGAAGAGAAAGGAGTGGGCAGGTAGAAGTGGCTTTTCCAAGCACAACCGCAGCAGTAATGCTATTGCGTTCGACATTTCCTTACCTTCCATTTCCTCAAATTTGCGACAACAAATGTATGTTCCGAACATTTTATCCCATTCCTCAGTCTTACTTCTGGCTCTTAGTGAGAGATTTAGTGAATAAAATTCCTAAATAAAAAAAAATAAATAGCAGGGAAGAAAGAAGTGGGAGTGGGAGATATTTTGGCAGATTGGACCACTCTGTTTGGTGGTCATTTTTTCATAGAACCACGGATGACCTTGCTAGGCAGGTTTCACTCATAGGCGTAACCACATGGGGGTCGGTCATCATTATTAAACGAAATATTTCAAATAATCTGCATACCAGATTTTCAGAGATTTTTAGCGTCGGGGATACCCAATGTAAAGGACCCCCCTCCCAATTTTTTCGGGAATATAATGATGTAATGCACACTTTATGATGTGAGCCAACTAAATTCAATAATATGTATAAGATTGTAATTTTTCGTAGAATGCAAACACGTGTATAATGTGTACTTAATAAAGCAGCGATATCGATTCGCAATAAGCAAAGTCAGTTCTACAACTTTGTAATTTACATTTCTGCCCCCATCTATCATAGTTTTACAGTTGTGTTCGTTAAGTTCCACAATTCGCCAACAGAGGCGCCTACGTCGTGTCCGTTAGATCGTGTCTCGGCAACTGCTTTGCTCCTGCGTCTGTAGGGGAGAGGGTCCCAAACTCTATCTTATACAGTATGTACGGACATGTTGCCAGAAGAACGGACCACCGATGGACAACCGAAATTTTAGAATGGATTCCGAGGGACAGAAGAGGACCCCATAGAAGATGGATGGATGAAATTCAAAAGCATGCCGGAGCGACACGGTGGAAGCAGGCTCGAGACAGACAATTGTGGAAGAAACTTGGGGAGACCTTCATCCAGAAGTGGATCGATAATGTTTGACAATGATGATGATGATATAATATTGTATATCGTAGAATTTGCAGAAGCAGAAAGGTTTTTCATCATGAACTCCTTTTTCAAGAAAAAGCCACACAGGAAATGGACATGGAGACATCCGAATGGGAGGACAAGTGAAATTGATTTTATTATGTGTAACAAAAAATTCGTCATCGAAGACTGCAGTGTGCTAAACAAGTTCAACACAGGTAGTGACCATAGATTGCTGAGATGTAAGATGCATTTCAACACTAAACTCGAACGTGGCAAGCTCATAAGACAAACAAAATGTATTGACATAACCAACCTTAAAAAACACCATAATACCTTCAAGTTGGAACTGAGGAACAGATTCTCTGCTTTAGAAGGCCTAACATCGGAAGAAGTGGATATTTCTGAAGTTAACAGAGGACTCACCAAGGCTCTTATGGAAACAGCAAGAAAAACAGGTGGTACTAGGAACAAGTTACATATGAAGAAAATTTCAAGAAAAACAAAAATGCTGATGCAAAAAAGAAGGGAGATGAGGACAAATAGAGACGTAACTTCCAACGTGGAATATATAGAGCTATGCAAGACAGTGCGAAAAAGTATCACTGAAGACATAAGGAAATTCAATTGTGAACTAGTGAGAAAAGCAATTGAAAACAACCAGAGCCTGAAAAGAGCAAAAGGACATCTCAGTAAGGGAAGAAAACAAAATTATAGCTCTGAGAAAAGAAGATGGTACTGTAACAAGAAATAGAAGCGAAATTTTGACAAGGGTGAAAGATTTTTATTCAAAACTATATGAAAGGGATGATACATCTATTCCAGACATTACGACAGGTACCAGTGCCAAAGTCCCTCCAATCCTCCCTGCAGAAGTTACATATGCAATTAAGAACATCAAACGAGGAAGAGCTCCAGGAGACGATGGAATTACGGTGGACATTATACAAGAAGCAAGTGGAGAAATTGAAACCACACTCGCCCAAGTTTTCACCAGATGTCTTAATGAGGGAAGATTCCTGAGGTTTGGAACAATGCTACAATGATCTTGCTCCATAAAAAAGGTGACGTTGAGGATCACTGGAACTACAGGCCCATCAGCCTCCTTTCAGTGGTTTATAAAATCTTCACTAAGGTTCTTTCACATCGCTTGAAGGTAACACTAGACATGGCCCAACCAAGAGAACAAGCTGGATTCAGGAGTGGCTACAGCACTATAGATCATATCCATGTGCTGAGAGAACTAATTGAAAGAACAAGAGAATATGAACTCCCATTATGCATGGCTTTTATTGACTATGAAAAGGCCTTCGATTCCGTGAAACCATCAGCAGTAACAATGGCTTTGAAATCCTGCGGTATTGAAGATGCATGCATTAGCATTATTAATAACATCTACGAAAATGCAAGTGCAAAGGTTCGGATATTTGAGGATACAGCACAAATAAGAATTGGAAAGGGATTGAGACAAGGTGACACCA
The DNA here is from genome assembly GCA_039090855.1 of Macrothele yani. Taxonomy (NCBI): domain Eukaryota; kingdom Metazoa; phylum Arthropoda; class Arachnida; order Araneae; family Macrothelidae; genus Macrothele; species Macrothele yani. The sequence continues at coordinate 55,480,945 of CM077006.1, read as the reverse complement.
TATCTCCCAAGTTCTTTAACGCCACATTGCAAAATGTCTTACAATCATTGAACTGGAAAAACAAAGGAATAAAGATTAATGGAAATTATTTAACTCACCTTCGTTTTGCTGATAACGTAATCGTCTTTGCAACTACCTCTTCAGAGCTGCCGAGTATGATCCAAGAATTTGCTGACAAGATTAAAGAAGTGAGATTAAAAATGAACTTTTAGGACGCAAAAGTGATGTACAATGCTTTTACACGAAACGAAGATTTGTCGATTGATGGAGAAAAGCTTGAGACAACCGATTCCTACATTTATCTTGGGCAAGAGATATCGAGTGATGGTCACATTGATGAAGAAATTAATCGGCGCATAAAACTTGGATGGAGAGCTTTTGGAAGAAAGAGTACAATTTTTAAGAGCAGTATGCCAGTATGTTTCAAAAGAAAAGTGTTTAATCAATGCATCCTGCCAGTGCTTACGTTTGGAGCCGATACATGGACCTTAACTAAAAAAGACATACAAAGACTGCAGACAACTCAAAATAAGCATGGAGAGATGCATGCTTGGTGTAACCAGGAAAGATAAGAAGCGGAACTTGTGGGTAAGGAAAATGACAGGAGTGGACGACATCATGACCAGAGTGAAATCACTGAAATGGCAGTGGGCTGGACATGTTGCCAGAAGAACGGACCACCGATGGACAACCGAAATTTTAGACTGGATTCCGAGGGACAGGGAAAGACCCAGAAGAAGACCCCATGGGAGATGGGAGGATTAAATTCGAAAGTATGCTGGAGTGACGTGGCGGAGACAGGCCCAAGACAGACAATTGTGGAAGAAATTTGGGGAGACCTTCATCTAGCAGTGGATTTTGATAATGGTTGATTATGGTGGTGATGATGATGATGATGATATATATACATACATACATACAATGTGTGATCGGACCCCAGATTTTGAAACATGGTTACGCCACTGGTTTCACTGTATATACATACCGTAATTTTCGAGCTACGTTCCGCATCTTACAAAAATCGCTGGTTAGGAAACAAATTCGTTGTAAGAGACACCCCAAAAATGTGTAAGCCCTTAACCATCAATGTAAGAGCTTCGACAAATAACATAACAACAAGTTTGGATCACTATATGAACTACTTGCATATTTTTAAAGTCATTTTTTCATAAGGTTTGAAGTTATTTTGGTAATTTAATGAGTTTATATAAAAATGCAATGGATGATGGCATACTGAAGACTACGAATTATCTTTCCTTTATTATCTCATTCATTCATTTGCGATTAGCAGTCGTTTCTAAAAGGCGATATTGATTATAATTCCAGCTTGTAAAGACAATTTTCACGGTATGAATTACCGGCGGGTTTTTTTTTTTTTGTCTTTGTTGTTGTTGAAAACACTGATTTATACTATCAAAAATATATGGACGAAAAAAAATGAAAAATATTAAATGCATCAGTGGTTCAATAATAAATACATCAGTGGTTCCTAATCTTTTTGCATTCGCGGACCGGCGATGACGAAACAAAATCTTTGGGCTATTTTCGAGCATTTAATCTCGTAATATTCTATATAATAATGATCACTGCGTGCAATTAATAATTTATATATACCAGATTAATCACCTACTTACAGCTAATATAATTTAATCTTAATATTCTTTAGTGATTAATAAGTGCATCCATAATCAATATACCACAGTATTCTCCTTACCGTTAATATAATTTTTTCTGGGGTCAATGCGACTTCTGTTGCTGCTGCTTCACGATAATGTGCTCGAGCCGTGTTTCCAGCGTCGTGTTTGCAAGACGCAGTGTAGCATTAATGTCCATTATGTTTTTCGGGGGTCAACGCGACGTCTGTTGCTGCTGCTTCACAATAATCTGCTCGAGCCGTGGTTCCAGCGTCGTTTCTGCAAGACGCAATGTAGCATTAATGTCCATTATGATCCTCCGCATTGTTTTGATTGCCGAGACGGCTGAAAAGGTTTTCTCGCAATAAATACGTGGTCGAAAAAGTTGCCAATAATTTTAGAGCTTTGTCGCTGAGACTTGGATATTCTTTCTCCTTAATATCCCAAAACTGAATCAGAGATTTGGATCTAAATATCGATACCAGACTGGCATCAGAAGGAAATTCAAGAAGGCTTTTCTTTTTCAGGTGAGTTAACTTGCAGGAGTTAATATCTTCTGTGAAAGGATTAGCGAGAGATAGTCACAGGAGATGAGAACATGAGATAAGAAGAGAGAATAATTTCGTAGCTGAGATTCGTGTTCGAGATGGTTATCTAGAGATGGTAGTCGAAGTATAATTTTCAGAGAGATAGTCAAGGATGAGACGGATGAGGCTTAGTTAGGAAACGGACATAGTACGCGATCCCAGCCCTGGCAGCTCAATAGATCCAGAGTCAACATCCACGGAAGTTTTCATCTACCAGCGTGGGGCTTCAACGAGCGACCAAATCCTAAAGGAAGGTAAGATGACGTTAATTTCTCCAATTCCAGTTCCCATGTTAACTAGATATATACATATGCATGGTCGCTATGCCTCCTCGAAATAGATTGAGGAAGTTAATTTAAAGTTTAGCTCAAGGGTGTGACAGGCGTACGCAGCAGTTGACCAGTAAACATGGCTAATTCCAATATCTTGTAATTTAACGTAACTTTTATTTGGCCTCCACCTAAAGGATGTAATTGCTTATATATACTTTTTTCTATTAATAAACATTGTTAATTACTTAACCTGGTGTAGCTAACTTTATAGGGTGTATATTTCTCTAAACTCACAATTTGCAGCATATGGTTTTTACGAATACCTCGTAACGAGCCCATATGAAACACAACGCGACGTCCGTAAACTTTGAGATTGGGTTCCTTACAGTTATGGGAACGCAACCTCACTGTTTATCCAATCAGACGAGTAATAAGTATTCCGCGACCACCGTACTACCGGGACCGTGGTAATACAGTACAATAAATCACTCGGCAATTTAACGCTGGTGCCCAAAAACGTGTAAGCAGCTACACCATTCAGAACCATCTCCCCGCTATGGGGTACAGAAGCCATCGTCCCACGAGGGTACCGCTGCAGACCGCACATCACAGGGTGCAAAGATTAGCATGGGCGCGGGAACATCGCCACTGGACCCTAGACATGTGGAAAAATGTTGCCTGGACTGATGAGACGAGATTCACGTTGGTACATGCGGATGGCAGGATACGAGTACGGCGCAAACCACATGAAGCGACGGATCATTCTTGCCAGCAGGGTACTCTTCAAGCTGGTGGAGGTGGCATTCTCGTCTGGTGACTGTTTACGTGGACTGAAATGGGACTCCTGGTACGTGCGACATCGTCCCTCACAGGTCAACGTTACCGGGAAATCCTGGACAACCATTTGCTCCCGTTTGTGCGTCTTCAACATCCCACTGGGAATCTCATCCTGCAACAAGACAATGCGTTGGTACATGCGGATGGCAGGATACGAGTACGGCGCAAACCACATGAAGCGACGGATCATTCTTGCCAGCAGGGTACTCTTCAAGCTGGTGGAGGTGGCATTCTCGTCTGGTGACTGTTTACGTGGACTGAAATGGGACTCCTGGTACATGCGACATCGTCCTTCACAGGTCAACGTTACCGGGAAATCCTGGACAACCATTTGCTCCCGTTTGTGCGTCTTCAACATCCCACTGGAGATCTCATCCTGCAACAAGACAATGCGCCGTGCTATCGCTCCCGAATTGTATCCGAATGGTTGGATAAACACTCCACCGACGTGACCTCGCTTCCTTGGCCAGCTAGGTCACCTGACCTCAATCCCATCGAGCACATCTGGGATGCCATCGAGAGAGAGATGTTCGAGGCTCTGGCCCCCTCCATCAAATCTTCGTGAACTGTGGGAGCTTGTTCAGGGGTCGCGGATCCGTATGGCTTCCCAACGCTTCCGGAGTCTTGTCGAGTCCATGCCGAGACGAATCGTCACGCCGTCATCAGGGCGAAAGGTGGTGCTAGACGTTACTAGACAGGTATCTCTAATTCAATTGGTCTTCAGTATATACGAATCCAAACATTCAGTGGCAAAAATATGAAAGTCACAATGAATACAGGTGACATTTACGGCACTTTTTCTAAGATGATGGGTAGGAATGGAAGATATCTTCAGACTATTCGAGATGGGTCTAGGTCCGAATTGTTTTGCTTTTCTTACGGCACTAGCTCTCTCCCTTTCCTGGAATCAGTGGTCCTCAATTAGGGACGGAAGACTGCTTATAGTACATCGATTTGCTTACTCTGGTCGTTAAACAATCAGAAAAAAAAATGTGTTGTTTTGTTTGTTACAGGATGTTTTAACGGCTACTGAGAGCATGATTCGAGGACTTAGGCGTCGACTATGGGGCCTGAGCACCCCTTAAAATTTTTGTTGGGACATGCACTGAATCCATACTGTAAAAAAAAAAAAATCACATAACAGAAAATTAAGTCGGAAAAACCAAAATGGAGCTCAATAATTTGGTTGCTACTAGAAAAAAAAACAACTAAGTACAGTGTCTTTTTCAGGAAATATTGGATCGGTGCCGAATGATTTCTTAAGAAAGAATGATTGTCAAGCTTAAAAAGGTTTGTCGGAAAGTGTTGTAGAGGATTTTTCTCGTACTTTGTCTTGCTAATTATTTAAAGCTGTTTCCTTCGTTTATAGTAATCGATAAATGAATAAAACTAAATCAATATAGTAAAACAGTCATTTGTTTTTATGCTACTGATGTTTTGGTTGATTAACCCTTTAGGTGGCTTGAACGAAATAACTCGGGCTTAGCAAAATGGGCTCAAATCAGCTAGAACGGATATTCTATTAATACACCATTAACTAAAATTACAACATACACTCCGTTTTTTATTGATGTAAATATTTTTATTTTTACTGTACTTCATTTTATTTTTATTTATTTTTATTTATTTTGTTTCATTTTTATTTTTTATTTTATTGAAAATAAAATATTTACACTAATAAATAATGGAGTGTATGTTGTAATTTTGGAACGAATATATTCGCTAAGAAGTGGACTGAACGCGGTAGGAACGAGTGAACCTGCACATCAAAAAAAGGGTTTGCTTTTTTCTTAGCTTATTTTGGAAACACGCCCATTTTGCCGATGGTGGAATCCTCGCTCCGGAGCCAGTTTTTCTGCCAACAAAATTACACTGACGAAGCTCATCGCTGCAATTCTGCCGTCTTGACATATGCGTCACCTCTGAGGTACGTACGTCACATATACCACTCCCCATCCCCATCCCTTGAGAAAGGGCTGGGACGGAATCGCAGGTTTCCGGGTCATCCGGCGAACTAGGAACTAGGTCTGAAGTAGCTCGCTGTAGAAGAAGGAATTTTCATTAATTCCATACGATATGTAGAAGAAGAAATTCTCATTAATTCCATACGATGTGTAGAAGAATCCCACATGTTTCGAACCTCAGGGCCAAGAGATTCATTGTACGTCCGGGTGCCAATAAAGCGAAACACGCCCATTTTTCAGGTGGTGGAATTCGAATTCACGCCTACTTGCTCCTGAGTCAGTTATCCTCCCGACTAACTGCACCAACGAAGCTTATCGCTGCAACACTGCCGTCGTGACATGTGCGTCATCTCTGAGTTACATATGTCAAAAGCTTTGTTATTCATAGTAGTTATTTAGGGGGACGACTGACACTTCTTTCTGAATGATTACTTGGCAAAAGGATAATAACAATGGCGACAAACCTTAGAAAGGAGAGAGATGTTTGAGTCACTCGTATCGGCCCCCAGTGGCATAGTATCTGGGTCAGGGGGACTACTCATTACCCATCATACACTGTAAAAAATAAGTGGTGTGAATTCACGGAAAATTTCTGAAAATAACGTGCAGAAAAGTTGCCGATAGACGTCCGTGTTTTTCAGAAATTTCCGTTTTTAAAAGTGCTCGTTTATTTTAACTTCCGTATTTTCACAGATTTTCCGTAGTCAGAAATTCCGTTTATTTCAGAAAAATCCATTTCAGGTTTTTTCGTATTTAAACGCAAATTTCGCAAAATCGACGACCCAGCATTTTTCAATCCTTACCTCAGATATTCCTTCCGCCACAATCAAGATCGAACCCCAGCCGTTTGGGGCCACAGATAATGCACGCCTTTAACTACTGAGCTACAAACTCTCGGAAATAGTCACGTATATCGTAAAACAAATTGCGCAACGATGAAATTTTTTTCTTGTCAATGCGAGTGGTTTAGTCATTTTATTTTCTGTGCGAGCTTGTTATTTTTCTGAATAGGTTTCTAATACTTTTATTTTTTTTCTGTAGGATGACTTTTCACAAGATAGGAGGACTTTTCATCGTGATTTTTCGAAGCAACAAAATGCTTTGCAACTTGATTTTTTTAAACTGACAATGACTTTCAGTTATCTTTTAAAAAGGTGAAATCAGGGCCATGGAGTGCGAGCTCGAGCCCCAGTGCAATAAAATCCCCCCCCCCTCCTTCCCGCCCACGTCGGCTCCTCCACTAACCACATAATCCATATTTCCGTTTCCTCACCTACCCCCCACCCTCCATTCCCCTACTTCCCGACAACCCGATTGGTTGCAACTCTTCAATATTTTTTTTGCAGTGGATAATTTTTCATATTCTCCCCTCCGTAAACAAATCCTCGAACCCTCCCTTTCGAGAAAAGAGTTTTCTCAGAAAACTCTTGAACGCCATCTACCGACAGACATTCTTATTTTTCTTAGTACTTTTTCATAATCATCACATTTTTCACCTTTCATTTTTTAGAGTGTAATATACGTCTAAAGATGCAGCCTCTGGAAAAGTATCCACAAAGAGTTCTTATAAGTAAACATTAAATTTTGTGGTTTCTCTTTTAAGTTGCCGCTGTGAATAGGACGACTTCATCGGTCTTCGGAATAAAGGAAAATAAACGAAGTCGGAATTACACACAAAGACACTATATTCATTTATAAAAATTACCGAAATGCGAAAATAATGAGTTGAGCATAAAATAAAAAGACAAAAGATGCCGGCTTCTGGTGGGGAACACAAAGTGACAAAATCCACAGCATGATGAAAATTGTCTGCAGCCTTTGATGACTAGCAATAACGTTGTATATCATACACAATGGTCTGTGTCGGTGAGTAGCAAAGCAACACAGCGAACCCATTGTGTGGTGTCGTTGGAAAGGAAAGAAGAAATGAAAAACGTAATATGGAGAGCTCGTTTGATTTGCCGCAGGTAACCCACGCATGTGTTGCAGTTAGCCTGGGAACTCGAGTAACATTGTAGCACTTCATTTGTTTGTTTTTTATTGTATTTAAAGCAAGTTTTGAATTTATTACATTTATGACATAAATTGCGTATTTTACGCGTCACGTAGAAAATATTTTTTTGCGCGTAACTTCCGAACTCTGGTGACAGTACAGCTTGAAAAATGTTTGGACACCATAAAATAATAATTAGAAAAAATCACTTTAGAAACGGGCTCTGGGCCACGGTGCTATAGCACCGCCTCCCCTCCCCTAGTCAGGCGTGGGCGAAATGTACACACACACACACACACACACACACACAAAACCTCCTAAATGTAAATTTACTGTTGACAACTATAATAGATTTTGTCTTAAGTTGTCCAAAGACTGATACATAGACATCGTATAATCATCTGTACAATAAGTTAAGTGCCCGTTTTCTAACAGTAATACAGTATTTACTCTTGATAGCTATAATAGCTTTTGTCTTAAGTTGTCCAAAGACTGATACATAGACATCGTATAATCATCTGTACAATTAATTAAGTACCCCGTTTCTTACAGTAACACAATATATAATAAATAGCTGGTGCACAGAATAGGGGAGAGGAGAAGAAATATCTTCAATTCCTGAAGACATGTGCTAGAGCACAGGTGGATAGCGGCCGTCTCTTACTCTCTGCAGCAGGCCCTGAAGGTCAACGAGACTCCTGCAGCTTTAGAAAGGCCTTAATTGGCTAATGCGTAATATGCACTTACGAAGCATAATTTTTTTTTTTTAAGAAAATACTAAACAGAATTTTTTAATTTTTTTGCGAATTTTTAGTTATGTACATGTATATTTCAGTCTCATTTTTTCCTGACTGTGTATGCTGCACAAGTACCTGTAAAGCCTCTTCAAAGTTAACGATTTCTCCATAGAGACGTACAGAAGCAGCCCAACTTGGGCATACTGGGCATACACAGCTGATACGAAGTGGAGCCCACGGAAAACACAGGGCGTGCGGCTGATGCCATTTCCTCTACCTTCTAACCTCCTATTTTAACTCAGAAATTATTTGAAGAAAAAATTGGTTGGCATTTTTAAATTTGGGAAAAACATCTAAAAATAAATTTAAATTTTACATGTTTTTGTTACTTTTATAAAGACAATTGAGTTGGAAATTCACACAGAATCTGTGTATTGCATATAGTAATGTCGCACCCACAAAAGCAAAATAAATGAAATAAATAATTATCTAGAAAAAATATTTTTCTGTAATTAACTATAATTTGCTTCATTTTAGCATTTCAGGCGTCATATTGTGCCAGATAATCTGACTGAATAAAATTTAAATTAGACTTAAATCATTTGAAAAATGCATGGTTAGGACAATGTGTTATATATTAAAATTTCCGGAACCCCCAATAATTTTTCAAGTCGGCGCTTATGGTATCTATGTTCAGTTGCTTGGAATTTCCTTGTCTTGTAATGACTAGCATACTCGGCAGGAAATCGGTGGGCGCGAATTCGATTCCCGCTCAAGGACGGTGAAAATTTTCGAGTTTTCTGAAGGAAGTGGATACATGGAGTACAGTGAAAATATGGCAACAATAGCATTGAGAGAATTGTTTTTCCGTAGCTTTCGTAAAACTCGGCCGCTATATTAACATTCCTGTTTGCGGAGCTCAGAGAATTTTGGGCACCATTTAGTTTAGTTCACCGGCCGTTTAAAGGATTAGGTTTATTTAATTTATAAAAGATCATTCAAACTCTTAAACATTTTTAGTCTGATGAAATGGTTCAAATTTCATGATTGAATGACTTACATTCAAAGTAATTATAACCTGTTCGACAAGATTTAACCTTTTAAGCGGCCGAGCTACACGAACCAAACGGTGTCCCAAATCTGTCGCAGCTTGCAGACACATTGGCTCTAAATTTCCTGAGCTCCCCAAACAGGAAATATCCCATAGCAGCGGGAATTCACGAAATCTATACTCACTTTTACGACACAACCATCTCATTCCAGAAATGTCAACCACAAAGCTATCACAGGTGATAAGCGCTCCCTTCGAGTTCTTTATTCGCTTCTCAATGAACCAAATTATGAATGGGTAAGGGCTAATCGCCCTGTCACAAACATCATGGCATTCAAACATGTTTTCTCTCCTGGCCTAGAGATTTATGTAGATAATTATAGGAAGGGAATGTCTGACTTCAAGTCCTAAACAACCTTTAGAAGTAGAAAGCTACGAGATTTGGGCTAGAGTACCCGACAGGAAAATCCCACGGAAGCAAGGTAGAAAGGGGGAGGAAGGCGACAGTACCCGGATACGATTGCTGAAAGTGCTCATCAGATCAAATCAGATCATATGTAGAGGATTTTAGGAAGGGAGTGTCTGACCCCAGGTCCCGAACAACCTTTAGAAATAGGAAGCTAGGAGATTTGGGCTAGAGTGTCTGATAGGAAAGTGACACGGAAGCTAGGTAGGAAGGGGAGGAAGACGTCCTTATTTATTACCGGGGGACCAGTACCCGGGGTCCGACAGCTTAACGTGCCCATCCGACGCACCGCGGGTATTTAGTGGTTCGAACGTTCGTACCTGCCCAGGATCGAACCTGAGGTTATCTCCATGGCAGTAACGAACGCTGACTACTAGGCCACCCGCGGCCCAAAAGTGCTCATCCGACGCACGGCGGATATTTATACTCCGAGTCGACCTATTAGAGTGTACCACTATGAAGGGTACGAAACAGGTACCTGATCAGATCATATGTAGATGATTTTAGGAAGGGAGTGTCTGCTGACCCAGGTCTTGAACAATCCTTAGAAATAGGAAGCTAGGAGATTTGGGCTAGAGTGCCCGAAAAATAGTCCCTAGCGTTTAGAGCGAAAAGCAGTAGAATTATTGCTTAGAATCCATTTTTGTGTGCTCAACAGTTTATCAGACAAAATTCCTATCTAGAAAACATTCCAGAAAGAAGTTAGAGCAATTTTAGAAATAAAGTTGAGAAGTTCCTAAATCAAGAGCTTCGCACTCATGGCTGTTTCTGTCCATTTGGGATACAACTCAAAGAGGAAAGGGGGGGGGAGTAGGAGGGGTAGAAGACCTCTCCCAACATTCACAACACAGAGGCAATAAATTGATAAATTGACGATCGGGGGAATTCGAAGAATAGGTTACTTAAACAGGCAGTACGGGAAGAAGTTCGGACTCCACCAGGGACGTCGCCAGACTTCAAAATCAGGGTGGGCGAAGAGTGGACGAGCATTAATTTGAGGGGGGGGAGTTTGATGACAATTTTATTTACGAAGCGCGGCAAGAAAGAATTTTTAATGCTTTTTACCACCGGATACAAAATAATTCGTGAAATCCCACTGGGCCCCCCACTCACCTATATATGACTAGTTACGCCGCTGGGAAACTAACAAGATGGCATGACAATGACCAGGTGGGTAAGTGGTAAAGATACATGTGTTGGTAAGATGTTGCCTTCAACGTTTTTACTTGCTGTGAATGCATTGTCTTAATTGCTTTTCGAAATTTTGTACTTTTGCTTATGGAAATAAAACTGTATTTGTACAAGTTCTTTACAGAAAAATGTTCTTTTCGCTTAGCTAAATCTAATTTTAACGTCGTGACACTCAGGCACAGTACCTTTCCCCTCCTTAACTCCCTTTCTTCAAGCCAGTGACCTTGTCTTGCATTCCTCTTCTCCAAAGCAGTCGCCAGCTACGTCCTAATTCCTCACTGACCCGGGGCAGTCTTAAGACCGCCAGTGTATTTTTAGATATTACTTTCGACGATGGAATTCTCTGCTTAGTTGCACGAACAAACAAACAGCAGAGCAATTACAATTAGTAACGATACTTCTCAGTGAATTCCCTCCCATCTTCCTCATTCACTCCTCGTTATGAAAAAAAGCTTAAACTAAGGATTTAGAAGAGTGGAGAACAACTGAATTTCCATGGCCCTGCGTAATCCGATTTTATAATTTTTCTACGGAGAGGTAAACAACGCAATTCCTAGGGGGAATTGCGCAGGGTTACACGACGAAAAACACGAGACTTACTGAAATTTTGCTTTGTAAAAATGAAAATCTGGACTTGGCATAGTCCAGAATTTAAAGTAAAAAAATAAATTAAGACTGGGTCTTCTTGAACTGGGTGGGCGGCAGGATGGGTAAGAAAATTTTCAGGGTGGGCTGCATCCCTTTGGCGACGTCCCTGGACTCTACCAGACCCCATTCACAATCCCTACTGTTGTGTGATGTGTGAATGTATCAGAAAGGAAACAGCAAGAGAGCACGGATACCGTTCTCTTGTTCCGCGACGAGTCGTGATAAGGTTTTCCGGCCTTTAACAACAGAACACTTTTAGGGTGACTCGGAGTCTAGTGGTTCGAGCGTTCGAACCTGTCTGGGATCGATCATGAGACTTCCGTGGCAGTCACGAACGGTGACTACTACATATAGGCCGTTCTTCCTTAGGTTTGTCGCAATTGTTATATCCATTTAGCAGGCAATCAGTCACAAAAGATTAGTGCCAATCATCTCTCTAAATGACCACTTTGAATAACAAAGCCAGGACCGTAGCCAGGGAAGGGTTTTGAGGGTTTAAACCGTCCCCAAAATGTCTCAAAAATAAAACAATTGTTTTATAAATTTAATAAATGTTTGTTAGTAGTAAAGCATATAAGTCAGTATTTGAAAAATGGGGAGTATTAAATAAAAGAATTTCTTGCGCAAATAAAATGTGACAGAGAAAAAACCCAACATATGTATAACGTACGCTGAAAATTAATCTTCAAATTTAGAAACCCCCTTCGAAAATTCTATCTGGCTACGGCCCTGAACAAGGCGAATGGGGAAAGTATGGTCTTTCAGGTCATTTGTTCGAGTAGCGTTGTTGCCACTGAATATGTCACGAATTAATTCGTTATATTCACGTTCGGCCCACCAAATATACTCGTTCGAAAAAATTTCAGTCCATTTCGCTAACCCGTGTCAATTCGTTCCTGCCGGTTAAAGCCAATTGAACGTACTCGATCAAGGAAACCCAGTTTGAAAAATGTGTTAATTATTATTATTATTATTATTATTGTGGTCCGAACCTAGTAACAAGTCGTATATGAGCTCTGCGCGTGCATAGGCCTTCGCTTTCGATTCAGTGCTCTTAGGGTAAAATAAATTTTCAGAGCACAATTATTGGCCCTTATAGACCAACTCCAATGAATATACCACGAATTAATTCGTTATATTCGCGTTCGGCCCACTAAATATACTCGTTCGAGCAAATTTCAGTCCATTTCGCTAACCCGTGTTAATTCGTTCCGGCCGGTTAAAGCCAGTTGAACGTACTCGAACAGGGAAAACCAGTTTGAAAAATGTGTAAATTATTATTATTATTATTATTATGGTGCAAACCTAGCAACAGGTCGTATATGAGCTCTGCGCGTTCATAGGCCTTCGTGCTCGACTTACCGCTCTTAGGGTAAAAGAAATTTCCAGAGCACAATTCTTGGCCCTTATAGGCAAACTCCTACACACAGCAATGACGTCAGATGAGAACTTTCATTTGAAATTATACAGTAACCAGTTGAATGGCATCGTGGATTCCACGCCAGACAACAATAGACAACAATATTATGTTTGATTAGAATTTATACATGTCGATACTGGGAGAGGAGGCATGGTGAGACATTTAATGCAAATACGTAAATTCGCCAAAGCAGCGAAATTCTCAATATGAAATTTTGTTAAATACATTTTTAATATGTTCTCACTATATCGTTCAATTAGTCAATCGAAAGATCTTTTACAAGGCTTTTTTTTTTTTTTTTTTTGACTGAACGTTTAACGACCATCATGAGTAATTCAATGGGCTATAAGCAGTTGCCCGTTCCTAATTTAGAGCCACTGGTTCCAGGGAAGGGAGAGCCAGTGCCGTAAGACAAACACCACATCCACGCCTCACCGGGGTTCGAACCCGGACTCTTCTCGGACGAAAGCTCATAAGCCTGCGCCACCGGGGCGGCCAAGATACTTCGTGAGATGTCTTTTGTAGTAAATGGAAACAACGATCGATATTTAAACATTTAAAATTTCAACTCTGGAAACGGTGCCTATACCTTTTGAATTTGGATAAGCTTCGAAATTTTCAAGCCGCCCGGTGGCGCAGTGGTCTAAGCGCTAGCTAATGGCCATTCGTCCGAGAAGGGTCCGGGTTCGAATCCCGGTGAGGCATGGATGTTGTGTTCGTCTTACGGCACTGGCTCTCTCCTTTCCCTGGAACCAGTGACCCTAAATTAGGGACGGACGACTGCTTATATCCCATTGAGTTGCTCACGGTGGTCGTTAAGCCTACAATAAAAAAAATTCAAAAGTCGCAGCCTATGTTTGAGACGACTGGTTCCGGAGATGGGGAGAACCAGCGGGACAGCAACGCAGGGAGGGGATATAGCCCATGTACCATCCGTGGCTCGGAACCAGACCCAGCTAGAGAGACCAGCAAGAAGACAAAGTTTCTAACACTCGGTAACCAGGGCGTCCTTTCGTGTTAAGGAATTACAGAATGGGCTCAGGGCATTGCTTTTGTTTGAGCTGGTGGCGTTGTGTACGAGGGTCGCAACAAAAGCTCTGCACACGTTAATCTAAAACGGAAGAGGATGATCAGCTGGTGACGTTCTGTACGAGGGCCATGATAAAAGTTCTGCACACGTTAATCTAAAACGGAAGAGGATGATCAGCCGGTGGCGTTGTGTACGAGTGCCATAAGAAACGTTTTGCACACGTTAATCTAAAACGGAAGAGGATGATCAACCGGTGGCGTTGTGTACGAGGGCCATAACAAACGTTTTGCACACGTTAATCTAAAACGGAAGAGGATGATCAGCTGGTGACGTTGTGTACGAGGGCCATGACAAAAGTTCTGCACACGTTAATCTAAAACGGAAGAGGATGATCAGCCGGTGGCGTTGTGTACGAGTGCCATAAGAAACGTTTTGCACACGTTAATCTAAAACGGAAGAGGATGATCAACCGGTGGCGTTGTGTACGAGGGCCATAACAAACGTTTTGCACACGTTAATCTAAAACGGAAGAGGATGATCAGCTGGTGACGTTGTGTACGAGGGCCATGACAAAAGTTCTGCACACGTTAATCTAAAACGGAAGAGGATGATCAGCCGGTGGCGTTGTGTACGAGTGCCATAAGAAACGTTTTGCACACGTTAATCTAAAACGGAAGAGGATGATCAACCGGTGGCGTTGTGTACGAGGGCCATAACAAACGTTTTGCACACGTTAATCTAAAACGGAAGAGGATGATCAGCCGGTGGTGTTGTGTACGAGTGCCATAACAAAAGTTCTACACACGTTAATCTAAAACGGAAGAGGATGATCAGCCGGTGGTGTTGTGTACGAGGGCCATAACAAAAGTTCTGCACACGTTAATCTAAAACGGAAGAGGATGATCAGCCGGTGGCGTTGTGTACGAGTGCCATAACAAACGTTTTGCACACGTTAATCTAAAACGGAAGAGGATGATCAGCCAGTGGCGTTGTGTACGAGTGCCATAACAAAAGTTCTGCACACGTTAATCTAAAACGGAAGAGGATGATCAGCCGTCGGCGTTGTGTACGAGGGCCATAACAAAAGTTCTACACACGTTAATCTAAAACGGAAGAGGATGATCAGCCGGTGGCGTTGTGTACGAGGGCCATAACAAACGTTTTGCTCACGTTAATCTGAAACGGAAGAGGATGATGCAATCGGGAAAATAATTGCATCATGTCATTGTCAGACTCTCAGCAACGCTGTGGTGTCAGAACGACGGGCTATCATTTGCTGTGTGGCCGTGGTGTATTTGTTAATGAATGCGTGCAACTCCTCAGGTCGAGTCAGTGCGTTAGAATAGCGCTCGCACGTGAACATAGAAACTGTGCGGGGAAAAACTCAGGCACAGATCCTCGCTGCCTTGAAAGAAGTTTGTGGGAAAGGAACTCTTGATCGAAGCACAATTTCCCGCTGGGAATCGCGCTTTCGGAAGGGCCGAAGGAGCATCGAAGATGATCACCGCTCAGGCAGACCTCAAAAGTCGGCAGACAAAACATCTGTCACCATTGTTGCAACACTTCTCGAAGACAATTGCAGTTTGACCGTCGAGGAGCTTGCTGATCAGGCAAATTTGTCCACCATGTCTGTTCAGAGGATTTTGACCGACTCACATGGGAAAAAAAAAACCGAAGCACGCTGGGTGCACCATCAACTCACCCCCGAGCAGAAGGCAGCCAGAGTGAGAATCGCACAGGATCACCTCCACAGGTTCGAAAGAAAGCGCGACATCTTTCTGAACAGAACTGTCGAATTGCTGAGACTTGGACCCGTGATTCTGAGCCGAAACTGAAGTCACAATCAGCGGAATTGAGGCAACCAAGTTTCCCACACCCGTCAAAGTGTCGCCGGCAACAATCCAAAGTGAAGCAAATGATGATTTTTGCGTACGATACCTAGGGTGTTGTGGTTTCTGATCGAGTGTCGGTAGGGCAAAATGTCAACGCACAATATATCGTGACTTTCTGAGGGCAAAGTTGAGACCGAAAATTCGTCAAAATCGCCCTTACTTGTTGGAGGGGTAACGATCTTGCTGCATGATAACACATCGTGTCATGGTGCAGCGTCGATACGAGGACTTTTGTTAAAGTATGGCTGGAGAACTTTATCCCACTCACCATACAGCCCTGATCTCAGTCCACCCGACTTTGATCTTTTGCCAAATTTAAAAATCCAGCTACGAATCGCTTGACGAACTGTGATTGGACGTGACCCGAGTAATACGACAGCTGAAGAAAGATGGCGGACTACGGGGCATCCGGGACCTACCTCGCCGCTGACAAGCTGTCATTAGCAGCGGAGGAGAGTACATTGAGCGGTAATAAGGTAAGTTTTTCTCTGTTACTTAACACTTTTCTCAAAAATGGACAGTGTGCAGAACTTTTCTCAGTATCCCCGTAGAAATAAATGTACTTCTCAACCATAAGAAAACTTGACAGTTTTCTGAGTTGATTTTCATTCCAGAGGTGCAATAAAGCAGAAGGCACCTTCTACAAGTTTATTTTAATGACTTCCGTCTTGACAGAGGAGGTCCCGTTCTCTTGAAACTAGAAATTCGTGAAACGCCCTACTATGTGATCCAATTGCTTAGCTCAAATGCGAACTTTCGTGTAAGATACGATTAAGCTCTCACGTAAAACATAGTATCCTTATTTTTGCACACTTGATCATCTAACAAAAATTCCTTTGTCCTGTTTTTCTTTTCAGCTAATAAAGAAAAGTACTTTAGAGCCACAAAGGCTCTTCTACACTACTATTGCCTACGCCTTTGGCCCAAGGACTCCTCTCCTGTTTCAGTGTTTGTGTGTGTGGGCATGTCTGCTTGTCCAAGCAATTGTTTTAAGCACAGAAATGATTTACACTGCTTGACATAAAAATTCCACACCACGAAGCATTTACCGGAGAGCAATGCAAATTGATAAGTATGTGTGGACAGTTGGGTTATGTAAATGATTGCACTTACAGAATAATCACGTGATAGGTGAGGGAGATAAATGGGGAAAACGGTTCGGCGTAACTAAGCTTGTTCGTACGCATCTCGGCATGTAGACCACTGCATCTGAATGACCCCGGTGGCGAAAGTACGTGTAAGGAGTGAAAATTCATGTGCGTCTTCATCAGAAATCTTACCATTATACGGATACCTTTACCAGAGGCTTCATCATAGGGGTATGTACGGTTGGTTGGTCAATCGGGACACAACAGCTATAGGCCGAATGTGGTAACAGTGGTTGGGGAAAGGTAATGTGCGTCGCCGTAGTTGGACTGGTGCACATAGGCTGACGTCTGAAAAGCACGATCGAAGCTTCAACGGCAAGCCGTAGCAACCCCACAATCCACAGCGGACGACAGTTGACGAGGTATACTGGCAGCTATGACCATCCCTCTTGTGCCGAACCAGACATGCATGATTAGACGAAGGGAATCAAGTCGTTCTCAGCGACGAGTCTTGCTTCTGTTTCAGCGCCGATTAAGATTCTGGAGACGTGGTCGCCGGCTGATTTGGCTGCCATCTGTGAGCATCGCACAGCTGCTCAGCCAGGTGTCATAGCTTCTGGCGTCATCAGTTTCAATAGCCATTCGTACGCATAGCGGAAAAAATGACAGCACGACGTTCCGTCAAAGAGGTGCTGCAGCCCGTTTTGTTGCCGCATATCCGTGGTATTGTAACCTAGGCATCCATGTTTGTCAGGAGTGAAGTTAGGTGCCATTTTGAGTATAGTGAATTGGAATCATCTTCTCTTTCGTTAATGCTTTTTTTAGTTCGCCATGTCTATGCAGCTGTGTCAATGGAGCTGGCTCTCACTTCTCAGCCTTCCCATCCGAGGGAAAGAGAGATTTATGGATTTCGTCGGAGTGCGAGGGTGGAATTAGATAATGTGAGAGGAGTCACTGAAGAAGGCAAAGAAGGAGCATCTGCGCCTTCTAACACGCGGACTCTCTTTGGGGTGTTTCTCAGCGGTCGACTTTCACTGTTCTACTGGGGGATTCGGTGAGAAAGTAGAGCGCGAGGGAGGTTTCGAGGTTTTTAGCTCCTCGGTGCGAACCGAGATAATGCTGATGATCAAGGGAGAATGGAAAGGTAAGAAAGCGAATGCTGGCCGCGAGAGAAGGAAATCAACATATTAATAATATAAAAAATAAATGGAAATCCGGACAAAGCTTGAAACATTTCCCATGTCAACGGAATAAACATTTTTCTCACTGCAAGAGCGAGTTATAACTTTAGTTGATATTTTATTTATCTGCTCCAGTCTGGCAAAATACGGGTTAAACCCACGAAACAAAATCTCTCTGCAATCGAAGCATCAACGAAACCCGTCTCACAGGGCACTGAAATATAACTCAGTACAAATCCCTGTAACAGTATCCCCGATGCCCAGGTAACAAGATAAAGCCTACCTTCACACTGCCAACATCGGCAGACATCTTATAAGATGTCCTAATGCTGCTCTGGGCTGCGCGATCTCCAGACTTCTCCACAATAGAGAACGTGTGGACGCACGACCCGTTCGCATTGTCAAGAAATTGTGGACAATGGTCAATGGCGCATGATAAGCGATACCTCAGGACACCATCCGGGTACTTCTCCACTTGATACCACGCTGTGTTGTAGAATGTATATAGTCGTGATCTTCGCGATGTAGTACAGCATGGCGGTCATACGACCAACTGACTCAGGCCACATTATACTGTCTCCTTGTGCATCGCATTCACGTAATCCCTCAGAAATTAAACTTTCTCACTTACTGGTCTACATGCGTGGTAAGTTTCGTCTGATTTCGTGCATTCTTTCATGGTGTGGCATTTTCTGTGAACTTGTACAGGGGAGAAAAAAAGAAAAATAAGGCAGTATTTTTAATCAGATTCTCACTATGCCTGAGGTTATTACTTTCAAAGACGACTTTTGAGAAGTAGGTACTCAATTCAGAACTAAAAACGTCGCATCATTTCTAAACCGAATTAATATACCTAGATACACTGCATACTAAAAATGGCCCCAAATTTTCCAATTTAATTTATATGCAAAACTTTCTTATACAGTTTCAAGCAAAGGTTTAAAATGTGGATTCCCATATTCTAGTATCCATTAAAATATGCATTTTCTGTAACGTAGAAAAATAACTTTCATTGCAAAGTCACAACTCACAAACATGGATACGCGCCGCTCATGTGGCGCAGTGGTCTACGCGATTGCTTCTGATCGTTCGTCCGAGATGGGTCTGGATTCGAATCCCGGTGAAGCATGGATGTTGTGTTTGTCTTACGGCGCTGGCTATCTCCCTTCCCTGGACCAGTGGCCCTAAATTGGGACCGGCGACTGCTTACAGCCCATTGAGTTGCTTACGGTGGTCGTAAACCTCCAATTAGAAAAAAAGGACTGGCGTGAAATTGGTCAAAGAACGACCCGGAGACAAAACTGCACAGGACAGCTAAAAGTTAATGTGAGACGCTAATACAACAGTGGTCAACCCAGAACAATATCTGTCATGACCATACGTTATACACTCACACTTATCTGCTATAACAGCAGATGACCCCAATGACATCCTCTTCTACGGTTCATCAGCGCAAAAGACTCGCCTGATGCAAATATCATGTAAGTTGGACGTCAGATGACTAGAAAAAAAGTGTGCTGGTCTGATGAGTGGCGTTTTTACTTCACTCTGTGGGTGGTCGTTGTACGTATTTGGCGTTAACAACATGAAGCACTCGATCCATCTTGCATGATCTCCACAGTGCAAGCCCGTGAAGGCGATTGTATGCTGTTCGGGAGGCATGTTTACCAGGCAGGAACTTGGGCCCCTGGTGCATGTGGAACAACGTGTGACTGGTGCTTATCTTGAATTGTTTGCTGTCTTTGTACACTCGGCAATGTTTCACTTATTCCAGAATGGCAACGATGTCTTCCAATATGACCACTCACCGAGCCATAGGTCCAATGTTGTGCAGGAAATGTTTGAGAAAAACATTTCAGACTTCCAGCATATTGAATGGGATCCGAACTCCCCCGATATCAATCCCATAGAGCAGTGCTTTTCAACCGGTGGTACTTCGGTACCTGGCAGGTGTACGTGACACCGTTTTAGACAAGATAATACCATTACACTTTTCTCAGCGTTTTGAACGTGAAACGCAGTCAAATGCATGGGTCATCATGTTTTATTCATTGGATTGGAAAGACTTGCCGTGGACTTATTTCCGCAACCCATGACTCATCATTCCCTGTTGGCTTTCAACCCATGACTCATCATTCCCTGTTGCGCTCAAATTAGCCAGAGAACATAAGAAACGGCAGGAAACTTCAAGGTCAAAGTGTCTATTCTGGGGCGTCGGCTCCAACCCTATCCGCCTACGCTTCACCAATCACGACAAGTCACCGGGTTCCTCCTCGCCGTCCGGCTTGTCGTTTTTCTCCTTTCCAGTTATTCAATTTTGCCATCGCTGTGTGTGACGGTGTGAGACCAAGTTAGTGGTGCATATTAATAAATATGGATAAATTCGTCATGCGTTCGTCAGTGCAAAGGGAAAGTGATTCAGCAAAGGAACCACCATCGAAGAAATTAAAATCGGCACCGAATCGACAATACAGTGAGGATTATTTGGAGTTTGGATTTTACTTCGCGGAAGAAAACGATCAACAGCTTCCTGTTTGTGTTATCTGCAATGAAATACTATCCAAGCATTCCATGAAGCCTTCTTTGCTCCAGAGACATTTAACAACAAAAAATAAAGAGCACACCGAAATGCCAGTAGCATTTTTCGTGAAGAAGAGATACGAATTTATAAAACGCCGTGCTGCCTTCGTGAAGTCCACAACCATCTCAAAAAAAATGTCTGGAAGCATCTTATGAATTGTCCTTGATAGCAGCTAAACGAAATAAGCCTCACACAATCGTTGAAGTCGTGGTTTCCTCTGCCATTGCAATTGCTTCAATTCCATTTGATGAAAAAATGTCTGATGCTATTCGTAATATTCCGTGTTCTGACAACACCGTCCAAAGACGAATACAAGATATGGAAACAGACGTTACTCAACAAGTGGTGGAAAAGATCACAACATCAGAAAAATTTGCATTTTAATTGGACGAAAGCAATGACATCGCTGATGGAGCGCAATGAATTGTCTGTGTGCCTATTCCTGATTCGGACGATATACTGGAACACGTATTATTTTGCTGCCCACTACCTGGCAGAACGACTGGGGAAGAAATATTCACAATAATCGATAATTTTTTTAGTGAACATGGAATATTATTGACTTGGTGCGTAGCAATTTCTTCCGATGGTGCAGCAGCTATTACAGGAAGATCTTCGGGCGTGATAACACGAGCCAAGACAAGAAAGAATTCAATTGCTTCAAATCATTGCATCTTCCATAGACATGTACTTGCTTCTAAACGGATGAGCCCATTGTTACATGAGATTTTGGAGGATGCTGCAAAAATAATAAATTTAATCAAAAACCGGCGATTGAATGGACGTTTATTCCGACAATTGTGCAAGGATTTGGATTCTGAGCACAGCACTCTCCTCTTTCATACAGAAGTACGTTGGTTGTGGAGAGGTGAAACATTATCGAGATTATTCGAGCTACGAGATGAAACGCGCCTGTTCCTGACGAATGTTGCATCACCCCTAGCAGAAAAGTTTGAAAATGTCTTCTGGGTGCCCTGCCTAGGCTATTAGGCTGGCATATTTAAAAAGCTAAATGAATTCAATCGGTCGTTGCAGGGCCACGGTCATAACGTGTTTATCATGGAAGACAAAGTTTGTGCATTCTAAAAGAAAATATCCCTGTGGCTAGGCCAAGTAAAAAAAGAAAATATTGCATCATTTCCCAACGTGTCAGACTTTATTGAACTAAATTCTGTTGTTGACACTGAAGATATTGAAACTGCCATCAAAAATCACTTGAAAAAATTGCATACCGAGCTTGCGTTGTATTCGTGTTAAGAGGATGTGATATTGGAATTGGTTGGGTTGCATCGCCCTTCATTATGGACAATGCTGTGAACACTGACCTTTCCTCTCTAGACCAAGAAGCACTTCTGGAATTGATATCAGACCGCAATTTGAAGGAACTTCTTAATGAAAAAACGCTGACCGAGTTCTGGAGCCAAGTTGCAAAACTGTACCCGGAAGTGGGGGGAAACGCTATCGTAGCGTTACTGCCATTTGGTTTAACATACTTGTGCGAGAAGGCGTTTTCTTCATTCACGTGTATGAAAACTAAAAAAAGGAATTGTCTTCAGCTGGAATCTGACTTAATTCTATAAGTAAGCACTCTCCAGCCACGAGTGCAAAGATTAATGTCAGAGAAACAGGCACAAGTTTCCCATTAAAAGTGTGGTAAGTGGGCGTACTTTATCACTTTTTTCCTCTTTTGGTCATCAAGTTTTTGTCACCTTGCTAATCCACTGGTGGTACTCGAAAAAAAGTGGTACAATCTGTGAAAATGTTGAAAAGCACTGCCATAGAGCACTTGTGGGGTGCTATGGAATGGCATATCAGGCGTCTGGATACACCAATCATCACCATACCTGTATTGAAGGCCGCATTACACACAACTTGGTTCCATACCTCCGCACTGCTTCCGGCATCTTGAATTGATGCCACGTTGGATAGCTGCTGTACTGAAAGCGAAAGAAGGACTTACGAAGTGCAGGGTGTCTTTAAAGTTCCTGTACTAACACTTCCTGAATTTATTGTACAAAGACATCAAAGTTTAAAGCGGTAATATATATATAATTTATGAAATAAACTTATGTACTTACCATTGAAAAGGAATTTGTAGAGGAATTTATAATAAATGTTTGAAATGTCCGCCATTTTTCTGGAGGCATAGCTGAACGCGTTTGCGCATATTTTGAGATACACGTTTCAGGATTGCAGGTGACTTCTTGTACCGTTTGTGTAATTGCAGTTTTCAGCTGATTTATTGTGTGGGGATTATCTACATACACTTTGTTTTTTAAATACCCCCGCAGAAAAAAGTCAGGGATGCTTAGATCTGGGGAACGAGGTGCCCAAAATTTTTTCGTGATGAGGCGATCACCGAAAAATTATCTAAGCATGGCCACGGTTTCATTACTGGTATGGCACATTGCACTGTCTTGTTGGAACCAAGAATCCCGTTCATCCAATTCTAACAACGCAACAAATTGCTGGATGAGAGCCATCAACAGTTGATTGAAAAACAGAGAGCCCACGATTCTTCTACGCGACACGGCACACCACACACCAACTTTCTGGGAGTGCAGCGGTTTTTCGTGTAATGAATGGGAATTTGTTGTATATACGGGTGTTTCGTGTGTTTACAAAACCACTGAGATTAAACCATGCTTCATCGGAGAAGAAAGTTTTGTCCAAAACGGCAACGTTGTTACGAATGAATTTCCGTAACCACTGACAGTAATGACGGTGCTTCTCATTGTCTGGTGGCTTTAACTCCCGTACGACCTTCACGCGATAAGCACGTAACTGCAAAGCTTTTACAGCCTGATGCGCCCAGTTGCTGCGACAAACGCCTCACGGATTTTTGAAGATATTACAATATTCGACATTCGACGTCATTCACCAAGTTCGTTGTCGCAACGTTCAGTCGTCCACTCCTGGGTCTATCATCCACGAAACCTGTATCACAAAAATCGTCGTACGAGTTAGTACAGTGTATCTTTACTTTGTATCGGATCATGAGGATATTTATGTCGCCAGATTAGCATACACCTTTCGTACGATTTACTTTCAAAATAAGCTTCAATAAGAGCGATTCTCTGAGCGCGATTAACTCATTCTGCAATAACGAACAAAATGGACTACACTTCGTTTCCCCGCAGCTCCACCTTCGAAGCGCCACCTAGGGATGACTAATGACATCCACGGATATTGTAAACACGCGGTAAAATTTAACAAATTAAAACGATAACCTTACGATAAATTTTAAAAGTCTGAGTATGGGAACTTTTAGATAGTCACAATTCAGTGATTACTGAGTGTATTTCGAAATAAAAATTTCAAATTTTTATTGGAGTTTAACAGCTGTTGCTGTAATTCAGACATAACAAATTTACCCCAAAAGTTGACGACAAGTTCTTTTGTTAGTTATCACACTAGAAAAAAAAAAGAGTGATACAAAACCTACTCTTCCCTCCCCCTACCCCCACTCACCCCCACCCCGTCCTCAATTCTTAAAACTTTTGGTTTTGAGGAGTTTACCACTGCTAGGTGAGCATTCCAAGAAACGGATGATCGGTACCCGGAAGACTCGTACTCGATAAGCTAGTACGTGGAAAATGCGATACCTGGTAGACTGGCGCCCTTCAAAGTCAGCGATTTTAAGGGAGTGTATACAAACTGCATTAAAGACAGCTCTTTACCTCTTCAGCAGGGGCGGAGTAGAGAACCATAAATAGGCTTGGAAGCGAATTTTTTGCTGCCCAATATTTGCAAAAAATTATTACATTATCCTTAATAAATTAATAGCGGTATGTCACCATTATCATTTCGTGCTTAAACGTGCTTTCAATACCAGTCTAGGAACTGCTGCGGCGTTTGTGGTAATGCAATAATTAGTAAGCAATATTTTCACCATAGTTTCAAGACTGCGGTACTAGGTATCTCTAGTAAAGTTATATATATATATATATATATATATATAACTTTAATAGAGATACCTAATACTGTGGTGCCGTGTTTTTGGGCTTCGCACTTACGACTTCGTGAAGTATGGCGTGTGATACAACTTTGCTACTTCACTGAGATTTGATTTATTGAGAGTTTTAGTATATATATATAAAGTACTACTTTCGCCGCAGAAATATGTTTTTATGGTAAGTTTTCTAAGTGAGTCTATAGAAGGTTTTGTTCCACTCCT
Organism: Macrothele yani; assembly: GCA_039090855.1. Lineage (NCBI taxonomy): Eukaryota > Metazoa > Arthropoda > Arachnida > Araneae > Macrothelidae > Macrothele > Macrothele yani. Next base: position 55,456,196 of record CM077006.1, on the reverse strand, counting down.
ATTCTGAATCCAATAGTTAGATTCAAAATTTTAAAAATTTTCGTTTTCAGTAAAAAAAGGGAAATTTTGTCAAATGAACGAAAATCAAGATTTTTTCAAAAACTACATATCAGGAATAAAATAATTTCGAAAAACTCTAAAAATCGAATATTTTCATAATTGCAAGAATTTCAGAGTAAATTTACAAAAATAACAGAAATTCAAAGCGCAAATTAATGTTTGCCTTATTACTCGAAAATGAAAAGCATGTTTGCTGCAGCTGAAACAGATTTTTTAAAAGTGCAGGTCTAGAATTCGTGCAGCTGTAGGGCCAAAAAAAGCAGTAAATCAGATGCAGATGCAGTAAGAAAAATACACGCATATACTGTGACGTGCCTACTTCATAGGCGACACACATGTCAAGACGGGAAAGTTGCAGCGATAAGCTTCGTCGCTTTTTTTTTTTTTTTACTGGAGGTTTAACGACCACCGTGAGCAACTCAGTGGGCTATAAGCAGTCGCCCATCCCTAATTTAGGGCCACTGGTTCCAGAGGATGGAGAGAGCCAGCGCTGTAAAATAAACATAGCATCCATGCCTCACCGGGATTCGAACCCGGATCAATCTCGGACGAATGATCTTTGTCGGTGTAGTTCAGTCGGTTGAACAGTCGACTCTGGAGGAGGCAGATGTGGCTTCGAATCCCATCACTAGCAAATATGCTTATTTTCACAGTACATATCCATAAAGAAAACTAGAAAGTTTCAATAGGTGCCATTACTATAGAAGAAATCAAGTTATGTCGATAATGCTTAAACATTATCGACATAACTTGATTTCTTCTATAGTAATGGCCAAGTATAAAAAAAAAAAAGACTTTTTTTTTCTGGCTTAGCATGGGGCCTACCACCGGCTCAGAATACAGCAGCCCATTTGAGAATTATCCCGGTATCCCGGCGGCCCAGTCCGCGTCTGCTTCTCAGTGCAACCAAACGGATTAGCCATAACTCAAGGTTGGCCTATTAGTTCACTACAAACTTTACTATAACTGAACAATGGCGTGTGAGATGTCGTTTATTCAGTGTGACCCAATAAATATTTTGAGAAAGCAACCTAACTTTCCGACTCTCCGGATCCGGGAAGAGGGTTACCCCCTGACCTCCAGTCTCGTTTGCTACTTAACTGTAAATCCGGCATGGCATGTGAGATTTCTAAGTAGTTTTAATAGTCAATTCAGAGTGATTGAATGCACGTTTTAAATAAAAACACTCCCGATTGGGGGTGAGGCTGATAGACCCCAAATGAAACGCACACTGCATGCAACAAGCGATATACTAGATCTCTACTAGAGTATTTACAGACTAAATACCATTTTAAGAGATGATCCGCTCCCACTCCATTGGGAAGGGGCTAGTCCCTTTCCCACCCCCTTCAGACGGAGCAGCAGAAAATTCCTTCGAAAACCCAATTTCAAGCAAGAAAAAAAGTATAAATTTTGGCCCCCGTCCTCCAGCTAAGTTCCGCAGAGATAAATCACTTTAAAAGTCGGATTTATGGAAAGCTGGTAAAGTACGAAAAAAAAAAAAAAAATTAAATTAGATTGAAGATGATACATCATATTTCAGGGAGAACGGACCCCCCCCTCCACACACACACACTCCTTTCAAATCGGGAAGCAAAAAATCCGTTCAGAAGTCGAAATTATGAGAGTGGGTGTACTTGGAAATTTATTGATGATGCAACTATATACTTTTTCCTCCCGGTAACAAATAATACAAGTAGGTGTGCTTTTTCTTTCTTTCTCTTTTTTTTTTTTTTTTTTTTTTGGGTGTTTTTTTGGGGTTTAACAACCACCGTGAGCAACTCAGTGGGCTATAAGCTATTGCCCGTCCCTAATTTATGACCACTGGTTCTAGGGAAGGGAGAAAGCTACTGCCGTAAAATAAACACAACCTCCATGCCCCACCGGGACTCGAACCCGGACACATCTCGGATGAATGATCACCTTTAAGTCACTCTAGTAAACTATAAAAAAGAAATTCTATACGGGAGTTTCCCTTTTTAGGTGAAATATTCGCACATCGGAGTTTAGCCCTCCCCCGTTCCAACCAAATCGAGTAGTAGAAACCACCCTCCGAAACCCAGATTTTGAACCAGGAAAAAAAAAATCTGTGAAGTCGGTCAGTTTAGAAATTAATATTTTTGATCGGAAGTACAGTTATCAACAACAATACCCTAAGAGCAATTATTTTCCTGTGATGCAGTTGTAGTAGCCTATACACTGCATTGAAGGAAGATGATTGGCTGGAGAGGTGAGAATTAACTCCAGAAACAGAATATCTTGGGCTCAAATCTTTCCCATGTACGAGTTCACTGGGCACCAATCCAGGGATTTATACATCCCCTTGCAACACAGGGACGTCGCCAACGGGGTGCGAGAGTTCACCCTGAAATTTTCTTACCCACCTTGCTGCCCACTGAATTCAAGATGTGCCAGTTTTCATTTTTCTTTTTTTTAGCTTTAAAATCTGCCCTTTGCCAAGTAATAATAAGTCTCGTATTTTTCGCCGTCTATCCCTACATATTTAATTCTAAGAAGTGCGTTGTTTACTTCTCCGTAGAAAAGTTATCATAATACCAGTGGTATTTCGATTAACAGGGCCATAAAAATTCAATTGTTCTCCGCTCTTCGAAATCCTTTGTTTAAGTCTTTTTCCATGTTAGTATGGCAAGGGACGAATGAGGAGGGTGGTTAGCAGTTAACTGAGGGAGGTCATTGCAAATTATTTTCTTTTCGTTTGTGCTACTAAGTACGGAATTCCAACACGGAAAGTGGAGTCTAAAGCCACACTGGCGATCTTAAGACTGCCTTTGGAAAATGATTGAGCAGGAGAGCCGCGGATCGCTTAGTGGTTAGTGTTTCAGATTATCGATGCTGTGTCCCCAGGTTCTAGCCTGGGCTGATCTTTCAGAGATGGTGTGATTTACTAACCGTGCATCGGACGAGCACGTAAAGTGACGGCCCCCAGGCTGGACCCACTGGTTAAATGGGTATCCTTTCCTATGTCCTCCCTGAAATTCTCTCACCCATCTATGTGCAATATCGTACTTGTACGGTGGCGCCATCTACTGTACTCTAATCTCACTACAAACTGTTCTGTCAAAAGTCGCTAGACTTGCTCTCATTCCTTCCGTTTCTGTGTCCTGCCCAAAAGGCGATCTCGCTGTAGGTGGCTGGGACCTAAACTCTACTCCCTGTGGACGGAAGTCCTACATGAAAATGACAAATGCTCTCTCATGGCGGCGTTATTATGATTGAGCAGGACGTGACTGACGACTCCTTTGGAGGAGTGAGTACGACGCAAGGTCGCTGGCTTCGAGGTGTTACGGAGATTTAATACTAGAATTTTAGGCAAAAATATTAAATCTCATTCACAACTTTTCTTTAGATTTCGTGTTCCATTTCCTTTGTTTCCACGATACGTGGGAAACGTTTACCTTTATCACTCAGTCAGGAGGCATGGCTTGTCAATGGCGCCGTTGGGACGCTTTTTCTAGAATCTGCAATCAGCCCTGATCTGCAATAGTATGACAATGAAAAAACATTTGAGGTTTTCGTTTTTGTGCTTGAACCTTCGTCCATATAATATTTGCACCAGTGCTTTCTTCACTTTAAAGTAACCGAAAAGAAAGCGGACTTCGCTTAAAATTCAACTTTGAGGCTTTGTGAAGCCGACGCCAGCACTCCCAAGGCGTTTTCGGTAGCGAAAGGGTTAGAGTGGTTCACCTCCTGGGACAGAGAAATGAAAGGGTCTGTTCACTTCCGGCCAACAGAGGGGTTAGCGGACAGTCAACGCCTTTTCCTTTAAAGAAATTTTTCAAGTGCAATACTATGTGAGTAAAAATTATTAAAAATTATTTCTTTCTGTGTTTCGTACATATAGTTGCCATCAAACTTGCGCCAGTAAAAATGATGCTCGCCCACCCTGATTTCGAAGTCTAGCGACGTCCCTGTCCCAACACCCCTCTAAATTTCTTCACACATCCCCCCATAAAAATCAGCACTCTCAATTTGAAGGTGTGTAACACGAACACACACACACACACACGCACATTTAAATTTTTAGGTATCTGTCTATTTGTCCTTTCAGTTGACATTAACATTCATTCCTCAGCTTTACTTTGAAGTATCTTTTACCGTAATGCAATACCTTTTCTTTTTTATTATTTAAAATGTTTTTTTATAGCAGTCTTATGTTTCTTTTTTTTTTAATTTTTAAGCGTATGTTATTAGTCAGTTTTTGCTACCATAAAATGCATGTATGTATCTCTCATTTTAGTCTGCTGAAAATTTTGCAAATGCCAATCTCTACTCTTACAAGAACCCATGTTAAAGCTTCTTTACTTTAGCCATGTTTAAGGAAGCATTTAAACATGAGAGATCAAAAACAAAAACAGCGCAAAAAACAAAATAAAAGTGTGTCGTTTTGAAAAAACGCTGCTGGATTTTAACCATTTTTAAGTATGAAAAATTTATCAATTCTCCATTTTTTTGAAGAGTTTTTCGCATTTTTAATCCAAGATTTAAAGCCTAAATATTTCACTATAAAAATTGTCAGCCTTTGAAAAAAATGCTTTCTTTTAATACCTCGCCCCACCAAAAACAGTAAATAATAATAAATAAATAAATAAATAAATAAATAAATAAAAAGAAAGCTGAAAGCACAATCTGCCAGCATCGAAAAACTCATGGAAGCATCAGGCTGAAAAAGTGGTAAAAAATGATAAAGTCGTGATCATGTGGGATTTTCGAATTCAAACCGATCGGCACATAGAACATAATACACCAGACATAACAGTCATAGAAAATCGGAAAGTCTGGATAATTGATATAGCGATTCCTGGAGATGCCAGAGTTGATGAAAAAGAACTGGAAAAAATGACGAAATATAGAGACATGGCCATAGAAGTTACCGTATTATTGACTAAACACACAACGGTAGTCCCCATTGTCATCGGGGTACTTGGAACAATGTCGAAAATTTTTATGAACCATTTCGAAAAATTGCAGCTTCCTGATATACCAGCTAGAGAACTGCAGAAGCTTTACTTGAGACATCATATATTTTACGACGGTTCTTGACTGCTACCTAGGTCTCCAACGTGGAAACTCGTATCAGCTCAACAATACCAGTCAACGATAATTTTTTTGTTTATGTTTGATTGTCATAGGCTGTGCTTCTTATATTTTGAATAAATAAATAAATAAATAAAACTTTTCCAGCATCTTTTCAGTTTGAAATTCCTGGATAAACAAACCCCTGTACCAATCGCTTTTGAACTGGGCATTCCAGACTCTTCCCTGAAATTATCCACCTCCAATAAACAGAATCTTTCCTCCTCCCCTCTACGAACCATAATAAGACTCAAAAACTTTTAGCATCTAAATCAGCGTATTCATACACTCAATATTACTGACGTCCAGTAGACGCAGATCACTCGAAGTTAGACCATCACCGTAAGAGGAGAAGTAGGCAAATTTCTCCCCTTCCTTTCACTACAAGCTTCGCTGATTTTCATTTTTCTTAAGAATTCATTTTCTCCTTGCGTGTGTGTGTCTTATTTCCGATGCAAGCGAATAATGAAAGATGAAACCACAAAAGAAACTGGAAATTTTCTAACACCTACCCCAAACATCTGTGAAAACAGGTGGGTTCCGTCTATTCATAAATTCACCCCTCAAGGAAGGGAGATTATTACGTACTTGCTTTTCCCACTGAGCTTGGGGTTTATTTAGATTGGAGCACTTGCACAATGAGCCAATAACTTTAACAGAGAAGCATTGTACTAGCAGAGTATAATTTTAATTCCGTTGTTAATCACTCTGGGATGATGGAGCATGGGCGCTGGTTAGGGGTTGCTCGGACCTCCATAAGTAGGCTACCCTCAAAATTATTTGAAGGGTGTTCGGTACTAGAGATGAGCACATGCCTGGGCTTCGTAAAAAAAAAAAAAAGCCCGGAATTTAATAATTTGCCATTAAAGGTTATTATATTTATAAATAAGAGTATTTGTGACAGTTTCACCAAATAATAAATAAAATAAATAATTAAAACCAGCTCTGTCCCAGTAGAGCTAATACTATAAATTTCCATGTATTAAAAAGCACTACGACATGTATATATGCAGAGATGCACATTTAGTCAGTACTTAACCGGACCTAATCCGTCAGCAAAATAGGAATACGCAATTCTCTCTCTCTCTCTCTCTCTCTCTCTCTCAGACACACACAACACACATACACACGCCCATGTCATGCAGAAATGACACATTTTATAAAAAATTTATAATGAAATTTAAGGGTTTAAAATCCTTATTTAAATTTGAATAAAAAAATTTAACACAGTTAATGATAAATTAACTTGATACACTTGGGAAACAAAATGAAGGGCGTTTTGTTATCATCATCTGAATATGATGCACGCATAACAATAATTCTTTCTCTCTCTCTCTCTCTCTCTCTCTCTCTCTGTCTTGGAATGGTGGTGCAGGGGGTGGGGGGGGGCTTTGACGGGAAGTATTAATAATATTCTTATCTGATGACGAAGATATATAAATAGGAGCAAAACAATATGATTTACGTTTTTCTTATTAACATAGGGAAAATTAGCACAAATGTTCAAACCAAGGCCGGGCCTGGAACTGTCATAAATAATGATGTAACGGGCCCGGGCCGGTCATAAATAATGATATAACGGGCCCGGGCCGGTCATAAATAATGATATAACGGGTCCAGGCATTAGAAAAAGAAGCTCGTTCTCATCTCTATTCGGCATCCTTTAAAATTTTTGTTGCTATAATGCACTGAACCCACATTTAAATATTTTTCCTCGATAAATTAATGAATGAAACTACAGCAATATATAAAGATGCAGTTGCTTGTTTTTTTTAATCTACTAATATTTCCGTTGATTAAGTTTATTTAAGTAATAAAGAATGATTCTAAAATTAAAAATTTGTTGTAAACATTCCAGATTTCATAACTGGACGATGTACATTCAAGTGTTAAAGCGAATTTAACGCATTAGATTACAGAAAATCGGTTCAAAAATGTGAAAATTATAACCAATTTCTTCTTATTATTATTTTTAAGTGGAGCGAGCCCAGTAACTGCCCTTTCGAGTCTGCACGTGCATAGAGCAACGTGTTAATCGATCGTCTCACTGAAAAGAAGCACATTTCCCGGGTGCCACACCGGTAGCGCAGTGGTCTAAGCGATGACTTATGATCATTCGTCCGGGATAGGTCTGGGTTTGAATCCCGGTGAGGTATGGGTGCTGTGTTTGTCCTACGACACTAACTCTCTCCCTTCCCCGGAACCAGTGACCCTAAATCAGGGACGGGCGACTGCTTGTAGCCCATTGAGTTGTTCACGGTGGTCATTTAAAGCCCCAACTAAAAAAAAAAAAAAAACATTTCCCCGCACTTATGGGCGAACCCGTATGCAGAATAGTGATGGCACAGAGGAAATTTCATTGAAATTGTACAGCAACCTGTCCAATGACATAGCGAATTTGACGCGAGACGAGAATAGGTGTACACCGGGACTAGCCATTTTGCGGAAAAAATATTATGTTACATTAGCAGACCTGACAACCTTAAAGAACTGAAATCCGTAAAAGAATTAAAAAAAAATCAGTGAACATTTAATCGATATGTTCGAGCGACTGATATCGACCGTAGCGATTAAATGTTTGGAACATATCGATTAAAAGTCGACACATTATGCAGATGATTTGTGTGTTTTAATCGATTTCATAGGTTATAATTAAAATATCTGGCACTACTTCACGCTTACAGCGATTAAAAGGTTCGATACATAATCACCTCATTAGTAAGCTATCATTAGGCTATATACAGAAATATAAATTTCATTTATTTGTAACCACCAAATCATAGCGATATAGCGCAGTAACCTTTAACTTACTGAGGTTTTCATGTTAAATGTTTGTGTCAACATAGTAGAATACGTTTAAAAAACGAAACTTTAATCTAATGTCAGACTTATATTTTTCACTTCTCTCTCTCTCTCTTTTCCCAGTTAACAGGCCGCGAGTGGCCTAGTGGGCAACGTTCGTGACTACCACGGAAAGGGCCTCAGGTTCGATCCACTAAATATCCGCCGTGCGTCGGATGGGCACGTTAAGCCGTCGGACCCTGGGTACTGGCCCTCCGGTACTAAAAAAGGGCGTCTTCTACCTCGCTTCCGCGTAACTTTCCTATGGGGACACTCTAGCCCAAATCTCCTAGTTTTCTATTTCTAAGGGTTGTTTAAGACCTGGGGTCAGACACTCCCTTGCTAAAATCCTCTACATATGATTTAACAGCAATCCTAATCTTAAATCGTTTTACAAAGTCTTTCTTGCTAGGCTACGAGTAAAAATGTTTCGGGACGAAGAACTGTGATCAGGTAAATCAGAATGTACAGACTGTGCAGTGGCCCATGGAGCCACTTATTGTTCCCTAAAAATAAAAATAATAAAAGAAGAACAAAAATACTATGTCGTCCGTAAAACGAGTAGAATGTTCGTATATTTTACAAGTAAACCATAAAGCATGACAGCTATGTATGTCGATATAAGGTAAGAAAGCATGGAATACAAATAAATTCCCACCGGGAAAAAATTCCTGGCGTAAAATTTTGTTTTATAAATTGCATTAATATTTTAAAATTATATCGTTCAGTTAATCCGCAGCAAGATATCCTCGCATTCAGAGACACCTCAACGTTTTAATAGCTACTGTCTGAAAACAGATACTTCATAAAGTGTGCTTTGCAGTGAATGTAAATAGAGAGCTAAGTAACGATGTTTAAACATTTAAAATTTCAAACATTGGAAAAGATGCCTTTTGAATTAGGGTGCCCCCAGGGCCGTAACATGTGGGCCGACAAGAAAGGCTCAGCCTCACCGGAAGAGTTTTGGGCCTCCCCTGCGAAAATCCCAAAGAATGTAATAATAGTTATAGAGCACATGCTATATTTGAAAACAAAAAAAAATAATAATAACGAATTTTTTTTTTTCAAAGCACTGATATCGATCTGACAGAGGGGGAAAGCCCATAAATCAGCTGATTCAAGATCTTGTCCGTCAAAGCATCAACATAGAAGCTAAGTTTTAAAACACTGTCGTGTTTTTACAAAAGTTGGTTTAAGACACAGCAATACAGTTGTTCACAGATCAATTCGTCGCTCTGACTTTCATGATAAACTGTTGCAATCATCGCGCCCATTTCCCCGTACGCATTAAGATTACTCAGTGGCGCACCCAGGATTTTGACAAGGAGGAGGGGGTCCAGAAAATATATCTTCTCGTAGAAAAAAAATGTGTGTGTGTGTGTGTGTGTGTATCGACATTGTGCAGATAAATACTGACACTAGAAATATTATCATGGATTGTACACTTACCTAATACTTCGTTGAACCTCCTTGGTCGGAGGCTTGAAATTTACAGGATGTCTTTAAGGTCAGAGGGCAACTCTTGGACCTAACACAACGTTAGCACTTTTTTGTCCGTCTGTCTGTACGTCTGCCTGTTTTTGATAAATATCTTGCTAACCGTTGGAGATACATTTGAAATTTTGTGGATGGTTTTTATGGACTGCACATAACTGTCACACCATGTTTGCACTTTGTATGGCTGTTCGTCCGTCCGTCTATCTTACGTTTTCGATGAATATCTGAAGAGAAGTTTGATATGAAAACAACAAAATTTCTGGATAGCCATCAGGAACATGAAGTAACTCTGTCCGAAGGATCAGAGGTCACCGCAGCCTTCAGCAAGGTCACAGGTTCTTTTACCGAGCAGATGTATCAACAGTGTTACATATCAGGGCTCTAGATACAAGGGCATACGGCAGATTGGCAGATATCATATACGGCAGATTGCAGTTGTCCCCGGAAGTTGCGGCTGGTGACGTAGCTGGGATGCATCGCTGAGTGTTAGGAATCGGTTTTGCTTTGCTCTGTGCGGGGAACTCTGATGATAAATACAACTACTGAGCTGCCGAATATGAAACAAAATGGTGAAATGATTTAAAGAAACAAAAGGAGTGAAGCAGAATATATCATTGATTGTTTCCTCTTTTATATATGTGTGTATTACTTCCATCAGACGCAAAAATAATGCTTTTTTGATAATAACAAAACCTTGGATACTGTAATTTTTGTGAAACGTTTCTGATATTCAGGTGTCCATTTAATTCGACTTTTACCCTCCACAAGAGAGGTTACCTGTGTTTTTGTAAATATGTTTCGAAAGCATTGTCATTTTTTTTTTTTTTTCAATTTTTGGTTTTTCGTAATTTGTATTTTTACCTTTTCACTGATTTGTTACAATAAAAGCCGGCGCGAACGATTCCATCTTCGGGCTCTGCTAGAAAAGCTCTTTAAAATATCCTTTTTTCCTGTTTTCAGAAAGTTTAGCTCTTTTTCCGTTATTGACAATTTGTCATTTAAAAAATTTACTTTTTTTTTTTTTAACATATCACATTTCACGCAGAAAATTGTCTTCATCTGATGCAGGTTGAATTGCGGCCACATTTTCTGCAAAAGACCTTTTTTGAGACTAAAATTTTTAAGTCTATCAAAAGCATCATGCAGTATTTTTCTCTTTCTTCGTATTTCACCTCTTGCAGTGACATTTTCAACGTTTGATCTCGGTAAATTGACTGTTGGTATAGCCGACGATTTCAATATCCTTTTCATTGGTTAACCAAGCAGGCGATTTATCACATCGTCGTCGTACTTGCTATTTAAAAAAAGCTCACTACAAATCCTGACATTTTTCAAATTAAAAGAATCTGCTCTGCAACACCTGTTAACCCAGTCTCTTTTGTAACTACTGGGTCGTTTCGAGGGAAACAGTGAAAAATTAGGTTTCGCCCTTTCGTATTCCTGCAGGCATTTCGGCATGTAGCAACAGCGCAGGAAGCCATTGTACGAAAACGATGTACTAAAAAAATTAAATAAAAAAATTCGATGTCAGAAATACAACCAAATCAACAGCAGATAACTAATGTGAATGCAACAAACGTGGGTTAACAGCATCCACCGAGCGCTTTACATTGCGCACTGACAACTGAAATACCGAGAAAGTCACGATCCCACTACGACACCTCCTCGTAGACGTAGAACAAACACTCAGATCCTAGTTGAAACTCATGTATTCCCATGAGAAAAACATGAGCTTCAGCTAGGATCTGAGAAGCTTTAACTATTTCAAATAGAAGTCATCGCTCTTTCCACGTTTATAAGTGACTCACGGAAAAATTCTTATCGGCCGCCACCGTGAATCGAACCCAGGGTCTTCCAGTTACGCGCCGGATATGCTTCCACTGCACCACAGCGGCCTCGAAATTCTCCAGACTCACTAACGACAAACTACCAAACCACGTGGCAAGTTGCTTCTTTGCAGCCCCGCACAATGCTGGGGATTCACTAAAGATGAACAACAGCAACTGAACAAATAACTAGAAGGCGAATGAATGATAAATACACCGTTGACGTGGACCAGGTGCATCAAATGGAAGTCATCGCTCTTTCCACGTTTATAAGTGAGTCACGGAAAAATTTCTCATCGGCCGCCACCGTGAATCGAACCCAGGGTCTTCCAGTTACGCGCCGGATATGCTTCCACTGCACCACAGCGGCTTCAAAATTCTCCAGACTCACTAACGACAAACTACCAAACCACGTGGCAAGTTGCTTCTTTGGAACCCCGCACAATGCTGGGGATTCACTAAAGATGAACAACAGCAACTGAACAAATAACTAAAAGGCGAATGAATGATAAATACACAGTTGACGTGGACCAGGTGCATCAAATGGAAGTCATCGCTCTTTCCACGTTTATAAGTGAATCACGGAGCTTTAACTATTTATCAGGAAAGCTTTAACTACTTTTTTTCTTACTTTAAAGAACATATCTTGCGTGTGCATGCAATATAGTATGCATGAATTGACTATATTATTTTTGTAACAGCACAGTTTCTTAGGTCACTGCTATTATTTTTAAGGGGGAAGAGGGGTCCGGACCCGTTGGACCACCACCGTCGGTGCGCCACTGAAAGTACTCATTTTTTTTTCATTTTTGAAATGCTTTGAATTCAGTGAAGTCCCTTCGCACAAAATTTAGGCGCAAATAAATATCGACGCTAAACCTAAAACTACAAAGCAAAGGAACACATGCATTGAAAAGCAAGTGAAACACTTTAAACTGCGTTACACTCAATGGGAAACCAATGCATACAATATGTTTATTTACACATAGTTATCGCGTCGAGGATGAAGAATCTACAAGTCTGAAAAGTTTAAGCACAAAAAAAAAAAAAAAAAAAACGTAATGCAAAACATACCATTATTAGACATGTATGACATCTGCAGATACCTGTATTAGTTCAGAATCACATTTCTCAGTGGAATAAATTCTGTAGAGTATCGGGTTAGCTATTCATCACATGAAAATTAACCTGTCTTTGGTCTTCCTTGAATGATTTTCCTTTGATGTTCTCCAAAATATTATGCCCATGTTTTGTTTTGTTTTATTTAAATCGCCTATCCAAGAGGGAAAAAGCAAAGGTATCGTATTACATAAAGAACACATTTGTCAAATTTCAACCATATCGCCATTTTTTTCAACGAAACTTGGAAACACCAAATTTCTTCTTGAGGGGTCAAACAGTTCTTGAGCCATTTCATTCTCACACAAAAAAAGAAAAAAATAAATACCGAAAGTAACTCCTTAGTACCATTAATGGCACCAAAAGAGGAGGTGCTTTTGGGATATATACGTATACATGAAATTTTCAAGCCTCCCCTGCAATTTACCACTAGCTACAGCATTTGGTACTCGAAATTTTCAAAGTCGGCGCCTATGCAATGGAGTAGGAACCAGAAAATACTCTTGGGCATAATTACGAGACAATATGAAATAAGCCGGTAAGATATAATTAGTAGCATAACCAGAAATCCTTTAAGAATGGGAGTGGGCGGTTTACATGGATTCGCATCATCCATGAAAGCCTCCCGAGAAAAATAGTCGAAATGGGCATAAGCACTAAATCACTGCTGAATTTTTTTCTCCCCTGAGTGGAGGTAAACCAGCACGGCGAAATCGGGAAATCTGTCTATTGTGCGTATTTTGTGTTAAGCATTATTATTATTATTTTTACTGCAATTGCAAACATAACATAGCCTCTCCTTGACAAATGCCAATCCCACCCTCCTCCTCGCGGTGCATCCTGCTCCCACTAAAGGGGCTCTAACGACTGCCACATAAAAGTATAAATATAACTATACCACCGGGATTACAGGAAATGTTTTATTCCACACTCACCAACCCGCTTGGTGAGTTATGCCCCTCCCCCTCAAGAATGATTGCAAAACTTCAACGGACTACCGATGGACAACCGAAATTATAGGCTGCATACCAAGGGACAGACAAATACACAAAAGAAGACCACATGGGAGATGGATGGATGAAATTCGAAAGAACGCCGAAGTAACATGGAGACTGGCTCAAGAGAGCCAGTCACGAAAGCAGTGGAGACGCCAGCTGCTCAGAACTGGATGGGCTAAAGGATTGGGTGGGGGGTACTAAGCATGATGGGGGCATACATTTTGAAGTGCTTGGAAAAAATTTTGGCCAAAAATTCCGCTTGGGTAGATTTTACCCAACGCTGACGATGTTATCCCCGGTGAAAACAAAGTTTTCAGGTGCATACTATACAGGGCCGTCACGAGGGTGGGCGACCGCTTTCGTATTACGTTGTGCGAGTCGAGCTGAGAACGTAAAAAAATTATTTTTCATAGCTAAATATTGTTCACCCCGTTTAATATTGCATAACACCTTTCAATATTTCTTATTTTATGTTCCTTTGTTACATTCTATCAGGAATTTAAAACCTAGGACTGTCTTTCTCTAAAGGTGAGGGGGGGTGATCTAGCCTCGGGCGCTTACGGCCAAAAAAACGACGGCTGTGATATTGTACTTAGTATTTGTTCTATGTAGTATGGGAACCATGGATACGAACAGGGCCGGATGGAGCTCTTGCGGGGCCCTGGGCGAAATTTCATTGCGGAGCCCAGAGCAAAATTTCATTGTGGGCACTAAAAAATGAATCTCATATTTTAATAAAGTCGTTTCTGAAAATTATCGTTCGTGACACACGAACACTACCGTGAAGACAAAACGACTATCTCAAAGAAGTATTTGCTTTAAGCTTAAGAAAAAGACCATAATACGGACTGAAAGTTCAGAGAAAGAGACAGAGAGAGAGAGAAATAGAGAGAGGAGGGAAGAGAGATAGAGAGAGAAAAAGAGAGAGGGAGAGAGAGAAAAGACAGAGGGGGAAGAGATATAGAGAAAAGGAGAGGGAGAGAGAAAAAGAGGAAGAGAGATAGAGAGAGTAAAAAGTGTTAAAATCTACCATAAGAGAGGGAGAGAGATAGAGAAAGAGAGAGAGAGAGAGAGAAAGTAAAAAGTGTTAAAATCTACGATTTTCTTTCCCGGGAGAAGAGGTTTAGGTTGGATTGTGACTCTTATAACAGCTTATTCACAAAATGATAAAAAGATACCTACTTAGCGAATATTTTTGTATAGGAAATATAATAAGGATCCCTCTAAAATAAATTGGTATAAACAGTTTTTTCCTCAGATACATGTTTAGTGATTGATTTTTAATGCACAGTGGAGTAACTGACAAATTAGTGACATTCTAAACTTTTATACGCGTTCATATATGAAAGTTGCCTTATTTTTTTTTCATTTTCTTGTAATGTTGGAAAAGTAGCCTCCATGTGTAGGCCAAAAGTAACTTGGATATTGTTCTTTTTATTTCCTTAAATTAAGTATCAGGTTTTCAAACAAATTGTTGGATATATAAAAGTAGGGTACCACAAAATGATGAAATTTAATTTGCTATTTCATGAATGCGGAAAAGATTGAGGTGGTTACAAAAATCATTTCGAATCTGCAAATCTCAGTGTCCGTACGACGAACAGGGGGATAACGTATTCAAAAATAGGGAGATTGGAAACAAACAAAAAACTTCAAAATTATATTTTTAAGGTCCTTGCGCCCCAAAAGTTACAAAAAGAAATGTAGTTAAATTTTTTTTACCGAAAATTATTTGTTTTCTAAACTGCGGGGCCCCCTAAAGGCGTATGGTCCAGCCGGCCCTGGATACGAATCTCAATGGCAAGTTGCTATTTCTTCGCAATTCTAGCTTACGTCATTTATTTATTTATTATTATTATTATTTTTCTTTTTTTTGTTATTGTCGTAGGCTGTTTACGAGTTTCGATTTGTAATCTAACAAGGAATATCTCCTTCTCTCTCATCTTTTCTTTTTAAACTATTATTTAAAAAACGATGTCTTTCTACTACCCTCTTACACATTCGTCAGAGAATTCATTCCATTTCCCAGTACAAACATTAAATTTAACAAAATTTCTTTGAATTCGAAAAATTCCGGTACGTTTATCCAAGCTTCCTGAAATCTTAGATGGTTGCACTCGGCACGTATTCTAACTGCTTAAACATTTTTGAGGGGGGGGGGGGGGGGGCTAAAGGGTAGTAGGCTCAAAGAAATTTAACAAAAAATTCATTTCACAAAATTTCTTTGAATTCGAAAAATTCAGGCACGTTTATTCAAGCTTCCTGAAATCTTAGATGGTTGCACTCGCGTGTTTTAACTGCTTAAACATTTTTTTTGGGGGGAGGGGGGCACTAAAGGGTAGGCTCAAAGAAAAGTTGGGCGGGTTGCCCACCCGTAGCGTTGCGCTTGTGTGGAAGAAACTTGGGGAGACCTTCATCCAGCAGTGGATTGATAATGGTTGACAATGTTAATAATGAAAGAAAAAACATTGCGAAGAAAACGGTTATATAGTGGTATATGGTTTTTTTAAGACCTGATAACTACGCCAGTGGATATAATGAAGTCAAAAATACATTCTTGCATATATTTTTATAAACTTTAAATTTCCATGATCACATGATTGTAAAGTAAAAAACTCAGAATAAATTGTTTTGTTACTGAACCGTAAATGTATTAAAAACTAGATATCACGAGGTCCGTGCATGGAATCTGATTTCGGGGAGATACATGGTTTAGATACACACATACATTTAGTTAACAGCTTTAAATTCGTGAGAAATGTTCAATATTCTCTAAGTTTTGGTATTTTACAATGGTAGTAGCATGCATTCAGATATCACAACGTTTCAATAACAATTGTCTGCTATCAGTTATCACACTTTCACTTAAAAGTGTAATCTATTTTACAGAATGTAATAAAGTATTAAAAAATACATTCTGTCATCTTATTATGCTGTCAAAGGTACATAATCTACATAAACATTTGAAATCTGTAGCACGAAATCGAATTCCTCTTTGTGAAAAAAGAATTTCTTTTTATTTAAAATTTATCCAGCTCAGAATGAAATCAAAAATGTTGAAATAATTTTCCGATTGAGGAGGGTGTTGATCCCCTCCCTCAGCCTTAAGTGCGGCTCTAGATATTACGCAGGCAAATCTAGAGATTTCACACACGAGATGAAAATATTTTAATCACAGGCATATCTTTCCAATCCGCTCTCAAGCACGGCGCAAAGTTTTCTTAGATTTTCGCGCCATAACAGCAGTTTACTGATTTCCGTGAACAACTGAGTTTATTTCCAATTAAAGATTTTTTAACTTCAGGAAAAACGCAGAACCAAAATTGAGAGGCAACGCATATATCATGTTCTCTCACGAAATGTTATACATACGTGAACCTCAACGGTCGATGACAGAGTAAGGTTCAAATCATACTTCATAAATTAGGGCTGTTGTGTCAATCAGTAAAACAAAAGGTAAGTAAAATTATTCTAACCTTGACATATCGGGCATCGATGGGAGAAAAAAAGTAGTAGCCCCCTGCTACAATTAGCATAGTCATCAAGAATGTGGTAGCTGACATCGTCATATTTGTCACACCAATGCAAGACTCGTACTAAAAACTTTCTCTACCAGCTGAGAATCACCTTCTGCTCTTCATCCTTTATAAGCAACAGGCTTCCAGCGTAAATCTGCTGAAGTTACGGGTTTTACTGTTCTTTTGCGCACGGTAGGTGGGTGCCATCAAAGGCGTGGAAACCAGCCGTCCAATGGGAACGCGCGTTAATCGCCCCGACAGGCTCTGTTAGGAGGCAGCACGTGCTCGCTAGCACACAACGCTTGGAGGTTTACTTGCTGCTGTTGATGACGCAACACCGCGAAACGGGACGGTTCTCCGAAAGGGAAAAAAAAAAAAAAAATTCCTAATTTCACTGGAAACTCCCTACGAAAATCTGCACCTTTGCTAAATAAAACGAAGTTTCTGAAAGATTACGGGAAATAACAAGATAAATGCCACAGCACCAAGGCATTTCTGGGGCCCCTGCAAAATGAAACTTAGGTCTTTTGTATGTGTGGGTGACCATATATGTGGAAAATAACACATTGACACGATAAAATCTACACTATGCATTGTGTTCGTTTCCGATTTTGCATAAAACGCACAAGAAAAATTAAATGCTCAAGCTGTAAAAATATAGATCAACAAAATAAATGTCACATTCATTTTGTTGATTTACAGATTTCAGAAGGGCCCTTCGAAAAAAAGATTTAGGGCCCCTTTTGTATGTGTGGGTGGCTATATACGAGAAAATCACATACTGGAACACGACAAAATCTATACTACACAATGTGTGCGTTTCCGGCTTTGCCCAAAATACATAAGAAGAATTAATCCTTGGTCTAAAAATACTACAGTAATTTCCTATTTTTTTTTTTTTTTTTTTTTTTTGTGCGACAAATGTCGCACCCAATTTTTCTGCATCCAAAGAATACACAATTTCTCTTTCACTTAAGATTAATCGGAAGGCCTGAGTACCTTCCGATTAATCTTAAGTGAAATGATGATTAATCGGAAGGTACTCAGACCTTCGATGACGCATGGGTGGTGTGTTTCTCCCCTGGGTCTACAGACTCTGTTAGCGACGGGTGACTGGTCATGTTGGTCGTTAACCCCCTCTATTAAAAAAAAAAAAAAAAAGAAGAAAGAAAAGAAAAGTGTCATACTTGTCGTATTCAACGCAAAGCATTTTTTTAAATCCGGTTTGTAAATGCGGAGATATCCAGTTTACATACGGGCGAAGCGATGCTATAAGCAAGTACCGTTTTTATAATGACGCTAAAAGACCTTATGCATCGTATTTCTCTCGACATTACACAAACTGTAATTCAAGGTCAGTCCATTCCATTGCATACCACTGCTGAGTTCGGACTCGGTTTTAAGAGCCGCACCCTCAAGTACGTCAACCCGAGACCGCCTGAGCCCTCAAGTATGTCAGCCCGAGCTCCCCAAGCCAACACAAGTCCAAAGTACAGTATCCCCCCCCCCAAAAAAAAAAAACGAAGCACCCAGAGGGAATCATCCAATCTACATGAAAATTGGTGTGTGCAATGTACATGTATGGGAAAGGAAATTACTGCAATTCCAGAACAGTTTGGCCATTTATTAGTATTAACCGCTACACGAGTGGAACAAATCAGTACGTTGTAGTCCCAGCTCTGGCCCGGATACAAGAGGTTCCACGGAGTGGCATATACGCATACAGTTTACGAATACTGTCCTGACGTACACTATGCCAAATGGTGTCCAAATTTCGGGCCAGTTCGCCGGCATTCCGGGATGGGCGTGGGTGGCGTCCCATCATGTCACAAAGATGTTCAATGGGTGAGAGATCGAGCGATCAGGCTGGCAGTGGAAGGGTGTCGACATTACGGAGGCAAGCCTGGGAGAGCCGTGCCGTGGTTGGCCGGGTAATATCCTGTTGAAAAATTGTTCAGTGATGCTACGATAGACATGATAATGCAACAGGTCGTTGAATGTCGTCGCTGTATCGTTGAGCCGTGAAGGTAGTACGGAAGATTACTAAATGTGTCCGGCTATCGTAAGAAATGGCTTCCCAGACAGTCGCTCCCGGTGTGCGATCCGTGTACCGTACCACGGTAAAGGCAGGATCCGTGCGCTGGCCGGCTCGTCCCGATGCACGTATGCGCTGGTCATCGGTACCAAGTGCAAACTGTAACTCATCACTGAAGGCAACACGTCGCCACTGGACACTAGCCAACGTTGATCGGGCCCGACACCACTGCAACCTGTGCAGGCAATGCTCTCTGGTCAGTGGTGGATAGCGGAGTGGCCTCCTCGAATGTAGTCCACGTGCCACAAGTCATTTGACAACGGTCCGGACCGACCACTTCCGTACCTGTAGACGATGCGAAACGGCCACGGATGATTGAGAGCGACGAATTCGGTTCTGTGTTTTGCGGCTCTCACTCTCGCGTTTTGTCGTTGTCCTCAGCAGTCCACTGCCAGCATGTAGCTAGGTTGTGCCCTCCTCCACCCATTGACGCCAACATCATTCGATTGCCGCGTCGCTCCAATCCAAATGCGTGGCGACACGACGACTTGACCAACCGGCCTCTCTCAGCTCAACTGTCCGTAGTGTGCGATACGAGGACTCTACCAACCGGCCTTTCTCTTTTAACTGTTCGTAGTGTGCACGGATCCTACTTCGAGGCATCCTCCCAGTCCGTGGAGGTTAGTGCAACCCAATGTCACAGTTACTCTGCGTAGGAGCTTTGATTTCGATATACTCTCCTCGATACGCGGTTCACATGTGCTGACTATTTAGTCATTGGTTGTTATTTTTTAATCATTTGCATATTCGGCCGTGCAGTACTTGCATCCGGCGTTTCATCAGAATGGAACGACTTTCCCGGAGTAATTCGTTTTTTTCAGCAAAGCGTGTGTGTCAGCTAGACCCCGCCTAAGCTCAAGTCCGAAGTATGTCACCCCGAGCTCGCCCAAGTCCACTCAAGTCAGAAGTGTGACAGCCCGAGCTTGCCCAAGCCCACCCAAGTCTGAAATGTGTCAGCCCGTGCTTGCACAAGCCCACCCAAGTCCGAAGTGTGTCAGCGCGAGCTTGCCCAAGCTCACCCAAGTCCGAAGTGTGTCAGCCTGAGCTTGCCCAAGCCCACCCACGTCCGAAGTATGTCAGCCCCAAAAGTCCGAAGTATGTCAGCTCCAACCCACCCAAGCTCACTCAAGTCCGAAGTATGTCACCCCGAGTCCGCCCAAGCCCACTCATGTCCGAAGTGTGTGAGCCCGAGCTTGGCCAAGCCTACCCACGTCCGAAGTGTGTGAGCCCGAGCTTGCCCAAGCCCACCCACGTCCGAAGTATGTCAGCCCCAACCCACCCAAGTCCGAAATATGTCAGCTCCAACCCACCCAAGCTCACTCAAGTCATAAGTATGTCACCCCGAGTCCGCCCAAGCTCACTCAAGTCATAAGTATGTCACCCCGAGTCCGCCCAAGCCCACTCATGTCCGAAGTGTGTCAGCCCGAGTTTTCCCAAGCCCACCCAAGTCCGAAGTATATCATCCCGAGCCGAAAACTGTGACTAACATACTTAAGCGCTAATAAAATAAATATCTTCTCTTCTGGACTACTCCTCTCTTGCAATTAACCGGTCTTTCTCAGCTGGGGACTTAGAAAGGGACACCTTACTTTCTCTATAATACAGTGAAACGACTTTCTTTGATCATTCGTTTCCACCTGAAATGCTTCAGGTGGCCTGACATCCGACAAAATCGGGCTGCGCTGCAGTTTATGTTTGTTGCTCAATAAAATTAGCAGGGTGCCTCGTGGGGGAGGAAATAAAATTTTGTCGGCGTCGTACTTATTAACTAGAAATTTCTGTTCTTGAAGAAACTTTTCCTTCTCCGCTGCAATTCACTAATGCTTGGGCTGTGGTATTTGCTCCCCAAGCTCAAAACAAATATTCCTTTCCAGACTCCACTCTGCTGTGGAGGAATTCTTTTTACCAACTTTGAAATATTACATCTCGTATGATAAATCATACAAAATAACGGTTTAAAAAATCGAGAGAGAACCCTGGTTCTCTTTGTAGATTATTCATGCTACGCATCTTTCGCATTCCAAGATCTTTGTGGGTGTGAAATAAAGCAAGTGATCCGAGTGTATACATTTATTTACCTACAACACACTGCATTTATTTCTATCACTTACGATCACACCGAGACACAGTCCGGTACATACTAAGTGGAATTAAATCATAAAAACATATAATAAGGTTTACTAATCACTGACATTGAGTGGTACTTAGGCAGGTGGATTAATGAGTGTTATTGGCCTAAGCTAAAATTTGACCTAAAAAAAAAAAAAAAGAACTGAGCAAGTGTCTTCGTGAGAAGGTATGGTAACTTTTGATCTAGGATATCTACAGGTTGCAACCCATCGGGTTATTCACCATTTCAAAGCTCTCGTCAATAGCAGATCCCTCCCCGCATCTTGCGGGAGGGGGTCGAGAGGAAGACAAATTCTGCTACGTCGCATAGAAAGCAGACTGTACTACTGTCGGAACACAGCGCATTTAAGAAGACAAGGGGGCCCGGGTTTGGGACAGTATTTTGGGATCCCAGTATTAGTGGCACATCTAGGATTTCACTATAGGTGGATGAATAAAATTACCCAGGAGAAAACATTCCCAAAATATAATGCAGAAGCTATAAAGATATCTCCGTCGTATTGAAGTGTGTATCTCATGATTCATGGATGAATCAGTATTAGCAAGAAAATGTAAAAAATGCATGGTTGAAAAATGCATACCAGTTCAGTTCTGCTTTAATACCCCTCCCCAGGGTGTTTGGTTCAGCTTGTTGAAATTATATCGAAATAGTGGGCCAAATAATATGATCCAAATATCATTATTCAAATGACTTTTTAATGTATGAAAATTTCCCCCTATTATAGATATGTAAAAAAAACCCTTCTGTAATGCTTTCGAAAGATTTGAGGATGGACTTTGAAGGGCGCCCTGGTGGCGCAGTGGTCTAAGCGCTGGCTTGTGACCATTCGTACAGAAGGGGTTCAAGTTCGAGTCCCGGTGAGTCATGGATGTTGTGATTGTCTTATGGCACTGGCTCTCTCCTTTCCCTGGAACCAGTGACCCTAAATTAGGGACGGGCGACTTTCTATAGCCCATTGTGTTGCTCACCGTGGTCGTTAAACCTTCAATCAAAAGAAAAAAATGGACTGCGGGCGACTATATTTTTTGTGGACTCCTAAAAAAAGCGGAAAGAAATATAATTTCTTTTTCACAAGGCAGTTTCCTATAGTTTTTGCTGTGCTATTTGCGAAAAGAAAGGAAAAAACAACCTGTGGAACTCTATGAATTCCACAAGCATCTTGCATAATTCTGGGGCCCCAGAAAATGATGGTCCTGGGGATGCAGCCCCCTCCCCCTGTTAAATGGGCTCTGGTCGGGAAAGTTTCGTAATTCACGCTGACTGCAATAGTAATATTGCAACGTTTATGTAAAACATGTTTAAATAACGTTCGGCGATAGTTTTTTTTTTCTTTCTTTCTTTTTTGATTGGAGGTTTAACCACTACCGTGAGCAACTCAATGGGCAACAAGCAGTCGCCCTTCCCTAATTTAGGGCGACTGGTCCCAGGGAAGGGTGAGATCCAGTGCCATAAGACAAACACAACAACCATTCCTCGCCGGGATCCGAACCCGGACCCCTTTCGGACAAATGGTCAGAAGTCGCCGCTTGGACCACTGCGCCACCGGAACGGCGACGATAGTTTAGTAAAATATGTTGTTGAGTAACAATGAAATTAACTAGTGTTGAGGCACTTCATCGGTGAGCATTCAAAAATCCAATTTCGACAATGGTTTTGACTACTTCCGTTACCCATTTTCGTTACATCAAATTTTTTTACTTCGGATTTACTTTACCACTGTGGGGGAAGTTGCATAACATAAACAACAACGACAACAACAACAACAACAAAAAAAAAAATCATTGCATGAGCCCAAACCGTAGTAAATATTATGCAGCCCGCTCTGGCTCAACTTCGGGTTCTGGATCGGCCCTTTTCAATACTCCTGCATACTGAACTCTGGGTGACGAATCTAGCTCAATTAATTCAAGTTGCTCTTTCTTATGAAATGGGAGACAGCATGTCATCTGCTATTGCTTTTCGTATGTCGCGTTCACTACCCCCCCCTCTGTGACCTTCAGCGTATTCTGCTATTGTTCTGGAAACTTGGGCAGAAAGTAAACGAGCAGCAGGATAGAATATCCTAACAATCCGAACTCCCAGAAATCATTCCTTGTTACAGGATCATATAAATCCGATCGCCAACGGCATGGCAGTAAATAACGGCACTGCTTACCTGGCTTACCATACTGGAAAAAGAAAAAGAAAGAGCAACGTTGTTATAAATACACCAGACGGTGAATAATACTCAAGAGACGCATCAGCGTATTAAATCCGTTTATTTTTTGTGGTGTAGTAAGCACAAAAGGTTCGCCAAGCTTTCGCACTCCATTGGGATGCTTTTTTCAAAACAATGATGGACATAAAAATGCAGGGAATTGGCACATGTAAGGAACAAAGATGATTTTTGAAAATAGCGTGGGTGACATCACGAGCGTATTACACGAATTTTTATCACAATTATATGGTGCGTCGCGAAAAACAAAAAACAAAAACAATATCATTGGTAGAAAGGTATCATTGCACGCTATTTTGCTGGATAGGATTTCGACTATTTCCCTGTTCAAGGAAAAATAAAATTAACTATTGTTGCGATTAGGATTTCGACTGAAATTAACTATTGTTGCGATTAGGATTTCGACTGCTTCCCTGTTCAAGAAAACAGTCGAAATCCTATCCGGCAAACTAGCATGCAATCATATAGTTTCTACCAGTGATGTTGTTTTTGCGACGCACCGTGTAATTGCGTGATAAAAATTCGTGTAACATGCTCGTGATGTCACCCACGTTATTTTCAAAAATCATCTTTGTTCCTTACATGTTCCAATTCCCTGTATTTTCATGTCTACCATTGTCTTGAAAAAGCCTCCCAGTGGAGTGCGAAAGCTTGGCAAATCTTAGTGCTCACTAAACAAAAATAAACGGATTTAATACGCTGATGCGTCTCTTGAGTATTATTCACAGTCTGGTGTATTTATAATAACGTTGCTCTTTCTTTTCCTTTTTCCAGTATGGTAAGCCAGGTGAGCAGTGCCGTTAATTACTGCCATGCCGTTGGCGATCGGATTTATATGATCCTGTAACAAGGAATGATTTCTGGGAGTTCGGATTGTTAGGATATTCTATCCTGCTGCTCGTTTACTTTCTGCCCAAGTTTCCAGAACAATAACAGAATACGCTGAAGGTCACAGAGCGCGAAGGGGGGGGATTAGAGAACACGAAAAGCGATAGCAGATGACATGCTGCCTCCCATTTCATTCAACAGAAAGTTGCAAAAAAAAAAAAAAAAGAAAGGAATCCCTGCCAAGTGGAGGCGCAAATGTTTCTTTCGATACTTCCCGTGAGCTTTTCCAGGAAATCGCAGCTCCTCACTAGAAGAGGTTTGTGGGATTGCATGAAAGAATGCCCACGGAAAAAACGCCCACGGAAAAATCGCCCACGGAAAAAACGCCCACGGAAAAAACGCCCACGGAAAAATCGCCCACGGAAAAAACGCCCACTTTTCGGAAGTAGGAAAAAACGCCCACGGAAAAATCGCCCACAGACAAAATGCTCACGGGAAAAATATGTGATCGACTGATAAGTTTACATGTCTGTTATAAACGGTGTTCGGACAACTGGTCACAGACTGCTGGCCAAAAAACCGTTAGGGGTCATATAAAAATTGCAGTTTCTTGGCCACCTACATAACGCGAATATGGGAATGACGGAATGAAAACTTTTAGAAGGGCCTAAACGTTAGTCCTAGTATTATTTTCTGCCTGAGTAATACCGCAATATTAATAATTTGATGTGTAAAATATTTTCTGCAAACCTTACAAATACGAGAGGAAAGTTCGGATTGCACTGATGGACTGCACAGGTTGTATGGTGTTGGCCTGAAAGCCGTGGTAGTCTTATGCAACATTTATTTAAAAACATAGTAATGATTCACCGTTGTCTTCAAGCCAACTGCTATACGATATTTTTCTAGAAACTACAAATAAAAAAATTCTCTGCGAGTGTGTGCAAACCCAGGGAATTTGTCTGGGGAGGGGGGGGGTGCTTAAAATCTAAAATATGAAATATAAAGAATTTCTGGTCCGATCGGGAGATTTCCAGCGTTTACAAGCTACAACACGTCGAATTATCTGAGGGTATCTGCTGCCTCAGGAAACTAGTCGGGGTGGGGGGAGGGGGAGGTAATACCAAAATCGTAAAATATCAAGGATTTCTCTTCCGATCTGGAGATCTTCAGCATTTAGAAACTGCAACTCGACAAATTTTCTTAGCGCATGTCACTCTCTGGAAACCTGTAGGCGAAGAGGGGGGGGGGGTAATACCAAAAGTGTAAAATATGAACAATTTCTCGTCCGATCGGGAGATTCTCGGCAATTAGCAGCTACAACTCGACACATTATCTGAAGGGATGTGAATGATGAAAATCTCCGGGTCGGACAAGAAATTCTATATAATTCACAATTATCATATAACACCCCCCCCCCCCCCAGGTCTGCTGAGTAGGCACGTGCCCTCAAATAATCTGTCCAGCTGTAACTGGTAAATGCAAAAAATCTCCCGATGGGACGATACATTTTTCAAATCTTACAGTTTTGATATAACCCCCCCCCCCCGACAGGTTTCCTGAGGCAGCACATGCGCTCAGATAATTTGCAGACTTGTAGTTTGAAAACCCTTAAATCTTTTGCTGAGATGTAGATCATAAACATTTCTTATAAAGAATTACATTAATTATCGCAATTAAGAAAAGACGAAATTACGGAAACTTTATATGACTCTGATTACCAACCTCTGGGGATCGTGGACACGAAGCGGTCAAAAACGTTATTTTTATACGGCCCCTTAAAGTTTTTGTGACCAGTTCTCCTACACCCGTCATGTAGAAATTAACTGTTTTAGTTGTCCTTTGGAAAACTCCCAGGAAGCTATGAGTGCGTATTTTTTTCTTTACACTGGGAAGAAAAGAAGTATGCCTGTAACTTGAGATTATACTACTCACGGGGAAGACACACCCTGACCGGTGGCCAACCGATAAATTTAAATGAAATATATCGCTTGTTATTTGGGGTGCGGTCGCTAGCAAACGTTCCAGCTGCAGCTGCAAAGCACCACTTTGACGAAAGACAGATGCCTCACCCCCCCCCTTCCGCTCGCCGTACACAAAAAAGGATTTCCAAAAGAGACAAGAGTGAAAAGAAAGCACATTACACAAAGTTATATCTGTACATTGTGCCTTTTACGAAAATCGCTTTTACAATTAAATGCATTATACATTTACAAGTATTTATAAATAAAATAATCTGACTTTTATTGATTTCCCTTTTAATTGATATAGTTAAATAACAAACATGCATAGTTTTATAAAAATTAAGACCTTACTTTAAAAATTAAGAATAGTCACAAATTTATTACAGTAAAGCCGAACTGGAATTTTTTAAGAAAGTAGCTACTCTACAGTAGGAAGTTGAAAGTTAACAATCTTATTTGGTTCTTCACTAGGCCACCCGCGGCCCTTAAGTCATAAGTCCTAGGCCTTGGCCTATTTAACAGTTTTTATTCTAACGATGTTATATTCATAACGTTTACGTAACACATCAAATTATTAATATTGCGGTATTACTCAGGCAGAAAATAATATTAGGACTAACGTTTAGGCCCTTCTAAAAGTTTTCGTTCCGTCATTCCCATATTCGTAAAATTTACATAACAAGTATTGTCAATAATCAAACAGAAGTCATCGCTCTTTCCACGTTTATAAGTGAGTCACGGAAAAATTCTCAGTGGCCGCCACCAGGAATCGAACTCAGGGTCTTCCAGTTACGCGCCGGATATGCTTCCACTGCACCACAGCTATTCATATTCCACGTCAAATGTCTGTATTAATTGTCAATAATATTGCGCTTCTACTTATGCACCATACATTCAATCCATACATTAATTAATAGGCCGTAGGCCTAAGCCTTTTCAACACTTTTTTCTTCGCTTATGAATGCCTTATGATGCCTAAGAATTTTCAACACTTTTATCTTCGCCTGTGAATTAATTAAGTAAAAGAAAAATATTGCAAACTTGACATGTTATGTAAATATTTAGTACCTACGTAAAAGTACAGCGTTATTAAAAAATCCCACCTTAGGGTCCTTTTCCGAACATACATGAATTATGCTGTAATTCTCGCTTGGCTTACATAGAACGTTTTCTCGAAATTTGTTTGGAGTTCCTAATTCAATTCTCAATGTAGGCCAAAAATCGATAACACTTACAAATCCCCCTTCCCACCACCACCACCCTTGAACTTTTGTGGCCAGTTGTCCTGTGGCCAATTCTCCTACGCCCATTTTCGTTATGTAGGTGAGGTGGCCAAGAAACCGCAATTTTTATATGACCCCTAACGGTTTTTTGGCCAGCAGTCTGTGACCAGTTGTCCGAACACCGTTTATAACAGACATATAAACTTATCAGTCGATCACATATTTTTCCCGTGAGCATTTTGTCTGTGGGCGATTTTTCCGTGGGCGTTTTTTCCTATTTTCGAGAAGTGGGCGTTTTTTCCGTGTGCGATTTTTCCGTGTGCGATTTTTCCGCGGGCATTCTTTCCTCATACCGTTTGTGGTGGTTATACCTTCCTTCTCATTTTTTATGCGTCATCAGGCTGCCGAAGAAGCACAGATATAGGGAAAACAAACCACCAACACCAACAACAAGCATCTCTTTTCGTGCTAAAGAAGAAAACTAAAAATAAATTTCAAAAAGAAAAGTTTTAGAAAAAAGTTTCTTCTAAAGGTAGATGCTGTTAATGAATGAAAAATATCGTTTGGTTAATATTCGAATTCCACAGTTTTACTGAATGAAATAATCTACGCAGTTTTCTGTTTCAATCCCTCCATTTTGAGCATGTTTTTTTTTTTTTTTTTTTTACTTACGAAGTTCGGGGAATTTTATTTGTGTGTTGGTGCAAACCCATTTTTTTTTTTTTTTACTTTATTTTATTTTATTCATTTTTTTTTCTTTTTTGTTGCCGTAATCGCATAGGGTGTCGGGATTTGGCTACTTCCTCATAGGGGATTCGGGGTTTGACGCGATTGCGCTGACCACTATAAGTCACCTGTCCCTAATTTAGGGTCACTGTTTCCAAAGAAGAGGCAGAGCCTAGCATCATGGGGCAAGCGCACTGTACATGCCTAATCCGGGAGTCGAACTGAGGCCCAACCGAGACGGTTGGATGGGCAAAGCTAAGAGCCCGTGCCTCTGACCACTCAGCCAAGGCAGGATTAACTTCTGTGGAAATTGAGATAGGTTCTACAAAATAGAGCTGTATGGAGGCGTCTCATCCGAATTTGGAGCCACTGATTGCAGGGAAGAAGCACAATCAGCATCGTAGGAGCAGCACACCACCCACTCCTAATTCCGGTACTCCAGTTCGGACGATTAGCCAGAAGCCAGAGACTTTGACAAATCAGCTACCGGTTCGGCTCATATATATTTGCACATGTTAGTCAGAATCACCTTGGAACCAAATTTGTTTTCTGTCTTGTAGTTTGCACTTTAAGAAAAGAAATTGTTTTACTATTTTTTATATTTTTATTATTAATATTTTTATTTTATTTTGTTCGTTTTACCTACCGATACACTATACTGACATCATGCTTAGTTTTCCGTTAGATAGCGTAAATATGCATATGTTTTATTTCGCTTTTTTACGCTTTCCAGCCGTAGGTTGAAGAAGCGTAATATGCTCCAGCTTTGCCCGTCCGTCCGTCCTTCCATCTGTCCGTCTGTCGGCACGATAACTCGCGTAAAAATGGTTCGATTTCGATGAAATTTTAGTATGTGGTAGGGGACCACCTGGGTACGAACCCTATTGAAGATGAACGAAATGGGGTCAAAGGTCACGGCATAGGAGCGGGATCCATTCCATTGCCCCTATGCGTCATGACTTGCGTAAATATGGTTCGATGTAGATGAAATTTTAGCATATTGTAGGGGACCACCTGGGGATGAACCCTATTGAAAATGGGTGAAGTTGGGTCAAAAGTCACGGCATAGGAGCGGGATCCATTCCATTGCCCTTATGCGTCATAACTTGCGTAAATATGGTTCGATGTCGATGAAATTTTAGTATATTGAAGGGGACCACCTGGGAATGAACCATATTGAAAATGGGTGACGTTGGGTCAAAGGACATAGGAGCGGAATGCATTCCATTGCCTTTATGCGTCATAACGTACGTAAAAATGGTTCGATTTCGACGAAATTTTATTATATGGTAGGGGACCACCTGGGGACGATCTGATGACGTCAGAATCTCGCGCTTGAGATGCTGGCGCGCGGTTACGCCATCTGTCTCATTACGTCACGCGTTGTGTGTGGATCCTATTAAAGTTTTATGACGTCACACTCTTGCGAGCAGATGGTCGCGATTCCCATTTGCCTCATTACGTCACGCGTTGTGTGCGTATGTCCGTCCGCACGATAACTCGCGTAAAAATCGTTCGATTTCGATGAACTTTTAGTATGTGGAAGAGTATCACCTGGGAAGGAACCCTATTGAAAGTGAACGGAATGGGGTCAAAGGTTAGGACATAGGAGCGGGATCCGTTCCACTGCTCTTATGCGTCATACCTAACGTAAAAAAGGTTCGATTTCGATTAAATTTTAGTATGTGGTAGGGGACTACCTGGGAACAAACCCTTTTGAAAATGGGCGAAATGGGGTCAAAGGTCAGAACATAGGAGCGGAATCACTCTCATCGCTATTGTGCGTCATAACTTACGTAAAAATTCTTCGATTTGGATGAAATGTTAGTATGTTGTAGGGGCCTGCCTGGGGACGAATCATTTTTACAAATGGGCGAAATGGGGTCAAAGGTTAGGACACAGGAGCGGGATCTATTCCATAGCCCTTATGCATCATAATTTACGTAAAAATGCTTCTATTGCGACAAAACTTTATCATGTTATTTCGGAGGCATACTGAACCGGTTCTGTTGAATATCGTCGAAATGGGATCAAAGGTCAGGGCACAGGAGGGAGATTTACTCCTCAGCCATTATCCATGATAACTTGAGTAACGATTTCTGGTATGTTGGAAAGCGTATTATAATCAATGCATTGCGTGATTTTACTAACTTGTTTGTTCATGCGCAA
Source organism: Macrothele yani (assembly GCA_039090855.1). Lineage (NCBI taxonomy): Eukaryota > Metazoa > Arthropoda > Arachnida > Araneae > Macrothelidae > Macrothele > Macrothele yani. The sequence continues at coordinate 55,425,892 of CM077006.1, read as the reverse complement.
GCGCACTTCTTCCACTGGAAGGGGTAAAGACAGAGGCGTAACGGCGCACTTCTGAACCCTAAGCAAACACAAAATATCGCACCCCATCTGTCTTCCTATCTTATATACACATGAAAACATGCACACATCTAAATGTACACTGCTCGAGAAAACAAAATAATTTCAGTTACATCCTAATATTAGTTGTTATTTATATGTAGGCACCAGGGCAGGATTAAGGTGGGGTCTACAGGGGCCACCTTAACTATATTGTAATGGCCCACCATTACAAAGGGCCCATAAGGCATGCCTTGGCAAATAATATATAGACAGATAGAGACAGAGAGAGAGAGAGAATGAGAGAGAGAGAGAGAGAGAGAGAGAGATATAAGAGGTTTATAAAAGAGTTTTACTTTTGTCTCGCAAGATTTCCATTCGGTCAGAAACAGAGGCTGGAAGATCTGATTAGATTTCAAGGCAGTGGCTCACCAAGGGTAAAGGTTTCATGCTGCTGTGCACAGCACTTGGAACCATTAATGGTCGAAGTACCCTGTGGCTTCACTTTGCATAACAAAAAAGATGCACTAAGAGAAGTATATACAATGCTAAATCATTAGAAAATCCAAAACGAAATCTAGGAATCTTAAGCTCTTAACTCATGTTCTTATGAGAACAATGGAAAATACAGGCTTATTATGAAAACTTTGCAGATAACTTATTAGTTTGAAGAATGTATTACGCATTAATTATCACAAGCATATTGGTACAGATTCATGTTTTAACGGACTTCATAATGATTCTTTGTCATAAGCTCTTTGAGGGCCCAATTGAATGTCTTAGCCTTGGAGCCCATTCAAATGTCATATTCTAGGGGGCCCATTAAGGCCTTAATCCGACCCTGGTAGGCACACTCAAACTGTGACTGTTTCTACAACCTTTCCCAACTATGTACTTTAACAGTTCTGACCTTTCGTACCAGATCAAACGGTTGTACCGTTCTGTATTATTTGTAGGCTTGAGAACAGTACTTAAGATTTTGAGAATACGACGTCTTTTTATAATACTCCCTCGAAGTGAAACAAAGCCACTCAAATAAAATTGAAGAAGGATTTACTTACAGTTCTTTTATTTCAGCTGCACTTCACTCAAACATCGCTCCAATAGCTTAATATGCACTTAGTAGGATTAAAGTAATTTAGTAATTAACTCCAATACTAAATACCAGGGTTGTTACAAAAGTAATGCAAAAGTAGGCAAAACTGTTTTATTAACTGACAGAGGTAGTTCAAATTTCAGATATTGGTAAACTCTTCCCGTGTATAGTAACCCTTGTTCTACATTGCAGGTAAATAATGGATTCCAAGCAGGAGCAACGCACCGTCACTGAATTTTTGACGAAGGAAATGTGCAGGCTGTATGACATCCACAGAAGGCTCCAGAATGTTTACAGAGATGACACCATTGACAAAAGCAATTTTGCACAGATGGATGAAGAAATTTAATGAAGGGGAAACCAGCTGAAGACAAACCGCACGCAGTAGGAGACCATCATTTGCGATCACTGACACGAATCGTCAGCGAGTGGATGAATTGACTCGCGTGGAGAGATGAATCACAATCCGTGAGCTTGTTGCACAACTGTACTGTGGTCACATACAGAAGATGGTGGAATACTTAGGGTATCGGAAAGTGTGTGCAAAGTGAGTACCTCGGCAGTTGACACCCGATTTGAAAGAGGGAAGGGTGGAATTCTGATGTGATCTGCTGGAAGCGTTTGAACCCAATGAAGACCCGTATTGTTTTCGATCTGGTGACAGGGGATGAAACGTGGGCGTATCTTTACGGTCCGGAAACGAAGTATCAATCCACAGAAGGGCGTCACACCTCTTCACCAAGGCCTAAAAAGTTCAAGGTCCAACGATCATCAGAGACAGTCATGGTGACTGTTTTTAAGGATGACAGGGGTGTCATTCTCCTTGATTTTCTGGAACGTGGCGGTACCGTGACCAGCGAGTGGTACATTGAGACAAGCAAGAAGCTTAGAGAAGCCATAAAGAGGAAGAGACCGAAGAAGAATCTGAAAAGGATCCGCGTTCACCATGATAATGCGAGACCAAACACATCTTCGGCAACAAATCAGGCGATCAGCAAACTAGGCTGGTCGGTGGATCCCCATACACCGTAAATCCCATATCTGGCACCCTCCGACTTCCACGTATTCGGTGCAATGACGGACAGAATCCGGGGACAAGGATTTGATGACACAGACGAGGTGAAAGTAGCTGTAAAGAAATATGTACAACAGTTCACACCTGCATTTTTTCAAAGAGGATTCGAGAGTTGGGTTCAAGGATGGCACAAATGCATTGCTTGTGATGGAGACTATGTTGAGTAGTACCTTTGTATAGAGAAAGAGTTACTCTACCAACATGTGCAATTTGTACAACCTCTGTCAGTTAATAAAAAAGTTATGCCCATTTTTGAATAACTTTCGGTACAACCCTCATACATAACATCACAACTAGAATACGCAGGCTTCAAGTAAATACAGTTTCAGCGTAATACAGCTTCCACCGCAACACCACACACTTTTTGGCTGCTGCTACAGCATTATATATCTGTCGTTCTTATCTATCCCATGCATACGTCACGGTCTCTGCCAACGTCATTCCGCGAGCGAGAAGATACAACGTTGAGATTGAAAACGCTAAAAAAGAATGAACTCAACTTTACATAAAGAAAGCAACTAAAAATGAAAGTTAATTTAGTGTATATATCATACGGTGTGAATACAGTGGCAATCATTGCTGACAGCCATTGGGGGAATTAAAAATTTGGGGGCCCTAAGCCAATCTTGTTTGGGTACCGGGCCAATCTTGTTTTGCCTCCACCCTAAAATATTCAACAAACTTCAGTGCTTCATTGGTCATTTCAGTTATTAACAATTATTTTTTACTTACTCTTCTTTAGAATTCCATATGAATGTGTTTTATCATAAGAAAAGCGCTAAGAGGCAAAGAAAAATCTTTATGTTTTTCCTATATTTAAATATCATTTCCATAATACTGCCACATTGTTGGTAGGGCAGAATTATCCAGAGCGTCGAGGCACACTTCAGAGTTCATGGTTTGTGGTATAATAATCAACCGGCAGGGTCACATCCCCGAAAAACAACTCCATACCATGATGAAGATCCCGCCGAACTTAACAGTTGGAGGAACATTCACGAAAAAACTCCATACCATGATGGAGCCTCCGCCAAACTTAGCAGTTGAAAGAACATTCACGAAAAACAACTCCATACCATGATGGTGCCTCATTCACGAAAAACAACTCCATGCCACGATGGTGCCTCCGCCGAACTTAACAGTTGGAGGAATATTCCCAAAAAACAACTCCATACAATGATGGAGCCTCCGCCAAACTTAACAGTTGGAGGAACATTCACGAAAAACAACTCTATACCATGATGGTGCCTCCGCCGAACTTAACAGTTGGAGGAATATTCACGAAAAACAACTCCATATACCATGATGGAGCCTCCGCCAAACTTAACAGTTGGAGGAAAATTCACGAAAAACAACTCCATACCATGATGGTGCCTCCGCCGAACTTAAAAGTTGGAGGAATATTCACGAAAAACAACTCCATACCAAGATGGAGCCTCCGGCAAACTTAACAGTTGGAGGAACATTCACGAAAAACAACTCCATACGATGGATCATTCGCCAAACTTAACAGTTGGAAGAACATTCACGAAAAACAACTCCATATCATGATGGAGCCTCTGCCGAACTTAACAGTTGGAGGAATATAGTCCGATGAAAATCGTTTGCTAGGCTGTCGCCAAATCCAAACACGCGCATCAGATTGTGAGAGTGAAAAGCGTGACTCATCACTCCAAAGAACAGCTTTTCAGTTGCACACAGTCCAGGAACGACGGGAGACACACTACTCCAAACGGCGCTCACCTTCACGGCAGTGACGTGTTTCTTGTGTACCGCTGCTATACCATAATGACTTACGCTGCACAACTCTCTGCGGGTAGTTATGGCACAAATCGAGCTATTACAAGCATTTCTTACCTCAGCAGCGATGGAAACAGCAGAGGAAGAACGCAATTTCTTAACATTTGTTACCCTGGCTCTTCATTTTTTTTTCTTTACAGTCTACTTCTTTAATGACAACCGAGATTTTCCATGGGGTTCCACTTTTCTTATAAAAACTCATTACGCTATATAGGGAGCATAACATTAGCTCTTTTCGTTTGAAAACTTCCAGTTACACAGCTTAAAATATTTAGAAAATGCTTAAAATTGCCTGTATTGTATAAGATTTCAATCTTTTTTCAAAAAATATAATATACAGTATAACCTTTCGCCGGTGGTGGGATTCAGTGGTGGATCACTTTGTTCGTATTCATTTCGTCCACGTTCACTTGGTCCAGTTCATTTCGTCCACGATCACTTGGTCGAGTTCATTTCGTCCACGTTCACTTGGTCTAGTTCGTTTCGTCCACGTTCGCTTGGTCCAGTTCATTTCGTCCACGATCACTTGGTCCAGCTCATTTCGTCCACGTTCACTTGGTCTAGTTCCTTTTGTCCACGTTCACTTGGTCCAGTTCATTTCGTCCACGTTCACTTGGTCCAGTTCATTTCGTCCACGTTCACGTGGTCCACTTCATTTCGTCCACGATCACTTGGTCCAGTTCATTTCGTCCTTCGTTCACTTGGTCCAGTTCATTTCGTCCACGTTCACTTGGTCCAGTTCATTTCGTCCACGTTTACTTGGCCCAGTTCATTTCGTCCACGTTCACTTGATCCAGTTCATTTCGTCACCGTTCACTTGGTCCAGTTCATTTCATCCGCGTTCACTTGGTCCTGTTCGTTTCGTTCATCGTTCACTTGGTTCAGTTCAGTTCGTTCACGTTCACTTGGTCCAGTTCATTTCGTCCATCGTTCACTTTGTCCACATTCATTTCTTCCTCAGAATAGATCGAATACCGTGAAAATTTTCCGTTTTGATGGAATTTTTGTTACCAGACAGAAAAAAAAGGTCAGCGGACATTGTTTACGTGCAATTTTTTTTTTTCTGTTCAAGTTTTTCGATTAAAATGTAACGATTTTAAATGTTATTTAAAGTAAAACGAGGAACTGAACTTTGAAGAGCTTTTTAACTCTTCTGTGTGGTGCGATGACAATCTCTATGACATAAATCAAAGTTTTACAAAAAATCTTTTAATATTTTGAAATACATCTTGTATATGTACAAAAATCTTTAATGTTACAGGAAAATGAGCAGTGAATTAAATTCACAGCGTACAAAGTGAACGGTGAGTGCAAACACAAATTTGTTTGTGACGCAGACCGACTCTGCGCCCCCTCACTCCGGAGTAAGTTGCTCTCCCAACTAAGCTACACGGACGGAAAGTACCGCTGCAGATTTGTCGTCTTGACACGTGCTTTACCTCTGTAGTACGTCACAGGTGGACGAGATGAACACGGACAAAGTGATATGGAACCGGGGGATTCTAGCCCACGTTAGTCTGGAGCGGTTGCTTTCCTAGTTGAACTACACCCGCAGGTTTAGCACTATTTCATTCATTTGACTCATGCGTCATCTTAGTAGTAGGTTACATCCCTCCCCCTCCCATGAGAAAGGCGGGGCACGAAATCGCAGGTTTCTGGTCATCCGACAACCATTCTCACAGGACCATCTCATTGTAGAATTAATTTTATTAATTACGTGCTCTGTGGGGAAGACCCATCACACAGTTTTTTCAGAAACAACCAACAGGCGATCCGCCTTCGTTCGGATGCCAATATAAGATATAATATAACCTTTTGCCGATGGTGGGATTTGTTTAACGATCACCGTGAGCAACTCAATGGGCTATAAACACTAGCTCGTCCGTAATTTATAGGGCCATATGTTCCAGGAAAGGGAGAGAGCCAGTGTCGTAAGACAAAAACAACATCCATGCCTCACCGGGATTCGAACCTGGATCAATCTCGGACACACACACACAAACAGTCAGAATATAGTATAAAACATACACGGTTAAGTCACATTATTGTGACCACCAGCTAATATCCAGATTTGTGCAGCGCGGACAGCAGCTAGACGGGCTGGGAGTGACTCAATAAGGTGCAGGGAGGTGTTCACAGGTATGTGGAGCCATGCTGACTGCAGTGCTTCTGACAGCTGTTGGCGGTTGCGTGGTGGATTATCCAAAGCACGAACAACACGGTAGACGTGGTCCCACAGATGCTCAATTAGGTTCAAGTCTGGGGAATTAGGGGACCAGGGAAGTACTTTGAAGTCTTCATTTTGCTCTTCCAACCACTCTCGGACATTTCTAGCTGTGTGACACGTCGCATTGTCGTGCTGGAAGATCCCATCCGCCCCAGCGAAGACAATCAGCATATATGGGTGTTCGTAGTCTGCAAATATGGATTCATAACGAATTCGGTCCATAGTGCTTTCGACAGTTATGAGTGAACCCAGAGAATGCCACAAAAACATTCCCTAGACCATAACGCTGCGCCCACCAGCTTGTGTTCTTCTAGCAATGGTTGAAGAGTGTTTGTTCTCCGATGTTTCTCGCCTTATACGTCCATCCGTTTGATGAAGCTAAAAACGTGACTCATCGCAGAAGGCAATCCTTTTGCCTATCAGCGGAGGCACAATTCCTATACTGCAGTGCAAATGCAAGCCCTTTTTTACCGATGTACCTTCCTTAGCATAGGGGCAGGGACCATCTGTCTGCATCGGAGCCTCATACGCAGCAGGGTTAGCTGAATTTTCGTTTTAGTCACACTTCCGGTAGCCCCCTGGTTCATTCAGCCAGTGAGTTGCTCCACTGTAGCGTGTCGATCGGCCCTCACGCACCTTCGAAGCCGACGTTCACCTCTCACATCAATTGCACGTGGTGCTCCGCAGTTTCCACGTCACTTATTCCCAATGGTGCCATTTCTCCAATGGCACCATTGGGAATAAGTGACGATGCACTTAAACCACAGCAGCGCGCGAACAGTTCACAAAGTGCGCTTTTTCAGAAATACTGCCATCCATAGCCCGAAAGCCCTTTTGCATCCTTTTTGCAAATCTGATAAATCGCTCCTTTAATCCATGACAGCAACGAGTGATATGTTTTCAGATTGCCTACAGCACACCTTACACACCATCTAAGCCAGCTCACGACACGTGCGTTTTTTCATTGTCTACACGCTGTTGACGTCAAAAGTAGGAGGTGATCACAATAATGTGACTCGACTGTGTTGTATAGAATATAGTAGACTAATATACTATATGTCCCTAAATACCTGTTCACGTAAATCAGTAGCTCAGTGTATCAACATTATTTGTCTACCGCTAATATGGGTGGGATGAATTTCAGTGGTTACACAAACTTTTCAAATACGTTAAAAGTAATTTGCATTACCTGTTTTTTCGTTGCAGCTTTCTCAGGTTGTTCTTTAGTGGAATCAATCTTCTGTAATTCCTTGTGACAGTTGCCCTCAGGATTGGAGTGATGCTATCATTGTTCCCTTGAACAAGGGAAAAGGTGATCAGACTGAAATGCAAGAACTATCGTGGTATCAGTTTGCTGAGTGTTCCGGGAAGTGTTTGGTAAGGTTGTTATTGAAAAAGTACGGGGTCTTACATCAGAGAAAGTGTGGGATGTCCAGAGTGGTTTTATGCCTGGTAAAAACTGCACTAATCAAATTTTTGCATTACGCATGATGATTGAAAAGTATCTGGCTGTTGGTAAAAAAAGTGTTTGCGGCCTTCATAGGTCTAGAGAAAAATTATGACAAAGTAAATAGGACTCTTCTGTGGAAGGTACTGAATAAATATGGTATTACTGGGAATGTATTATACTTAATAGTGTGAAAGCCATGTACGCTGGCAATAGGCAGTAGAGCATTCGTACGAGTGAATGTTGTTTTATCAAAAGGGTTTTATATTGGTCCAGGTGTCAAACAAGGTAGTGTAATGTCAACCTAGCTGTTTAATATATTATGGATGCATGCATGCGTGATGCTAAAATGGATAAAACTGGTTTATGTCTTGGCAATATGCGTGTGTGCAAATTGCTTTACTCTGATTACACAGTCGTGTTGGCAGAGAGCGAAAGTGAGTTGCAGAGTATGTTGTCCCGGATGTACGAAATTTGTATGAAATTCAAACTGGGTATAAATAAAGGAAAACCCAAAATTATTGTTTTCGAGCGAAGAACGGGTAGCACTGAATGTAATGTAAGTTGTTACGTACCTGCCAGCAGGACGCACACGACATAAAGGCACATAGTAATCAGAATGAACGTCTGCGTAGCTCAGTTGGTAGAGCGACTTGTTCCGGAATAAGCGGACTCAGGTTCGAATCCCGGCGTAGACCAAAAATGACGGAGAAATTCACTTCGTTATAATGGCTCCCGAACTATCCGGATGACCCGACCGCTCAAAATCTCGCAATGGTGTGATGTTTTTTCTACACCGCGAGATAGGAAAAATCAGAGAATCCCTTCTCCAGCGCTTCGAAAAATAAAAATGTGTGACGTTGCATTCCACACACCAGATTGACTGGGAGTTCTCAAGTGCACGTTCTACAGTGGATGGCTGCCTGCAACGATTCATGGTCACGGCTGACCCGTGGGCCATGCCCCCGGCCCTCTTTGGGGGGGGTGTGACGTACCTGCCAGCAGGACACACACGACATAAAGGCACATAGTAATCAGAATGAACGTCTGGGTAGAGCGACTTGTTCCGGAATAAGCGGACTCGGGTTCGAATATCGGCGTAGACCAAAAATGACGGAGAAATTTACTTCGTTATAAAGTATAAATGGCACTGTGATTGACCAGGTGAGTGAGTTTGTGTATTTAGGAAGCATGTTTGACAGAGAGAACGAATTAGATGGCAAAATTAGTAGGCGAGTGAATTCTTCATTGAAAGTCATAGGTGCTCTGGGAGGTTTTCACAGAAATGATGGGTTCTCAAGAGAGTTCTGCGTGGCTGTGTATGAGAGTGCAATTGTTCCTACTCTGATGTATGGCAGTGAAACCTGGGTACTGCAGAAGAAACATAGGAGTCGTTTATGTGCTGGGGAGATGCGTTACTTACGGGAGGTTTGTGGTAAGGCATGCGCTGATCATGTGTTGCGCATGTGTAATGTGAGGCAAAATGTTGTTAATAAGGTTGTTTGTTGTAGTTGTTGTTATTGGAGGTTTAACGACCACCGTGAGCAACTCAATGGGCTATAAGCAGTCGCCCGTCCCTAATTTAGGGTCACTGGTTCCAGGGAAGGGAGAGAGCCAGTGCCGTAAGACAAACACAACATCCATGCCTCACCGGGATTCGAACCCGGACCCCTTTCGGACGAATGATCAGAGGCCATCGCGTAGACCACTGCGCCACCGGGGCGGCGTTAATAAGGTGGACACTAATATTCTTAGGTGGTTCGTTGAAAGAATGAGTGGTGAGGCGCTGACCAAGATAATTTTTTTCAGCCCAAGTGGCAGGAAAGAAAGGTTGAGGAAATCTAAGGAAATTATGGGAGGACCAGATTCAAGAATATCTGCATGAGTAAAAGATTATGAGTATGAAGTACAAAAGGTCTTGTGTGCGACGTGTGATGGATGTCAGTGAAGCTCGAGCTGTGTGCCGAGATCGTTGTAAATTGAGACATTTGATACACCGACAGTAAGTAAATTATAGTTCTATCAGTTAAATGTGTACTTGGCACATGGTTTTTCTTTGAGGAGCTAACCTCGGAATCTCAGAGAACAGCTTAATGTCACGTATGTATTTATGCATGTAGGACATCGTTGTGAATGAATAGGGGTACGGTAAAAAAATCAGTAATATCGAAGGGTCCGCTTGTTACATCATAATATAAGATTCTAGTAAATAATGCAGTTTAATGTGGAAACATTGTCAATATTAAAAATCAAACCGGAGGATCCAAATCAGGTGACTAGTCTGAGTCAAGGCTCGATTTCTGCACGTGCACAGAGCCTCAGAATTTGGAGGGGCCTCCAAACTACCTTAATAATAATATAATTTTGTAGAACCAAAATACATTTTTCGTTATAGCACGAAATTACTATATGGTTCGGTTTCAAAATTTCAGACGAGATTTTGGAAACCGAATTGTTACTATTTCATATAATAACGCTCAAGCGTTGTACTGAGATGTGATCGGCCAGTGTAACATCTTAATATGACCCTTATTTGTAACAATCAAAATGCAATGGGAACAGTCTAAATTCGGAGCAATATGGTATAGTATAAATGAAAAGCATTTCAGCAAACATGTAGAATTTACTCAAAATATTTTTATTTTATTATTAACATTAGTCTTGTGAAAACAAAAATTGTGAATCAATATTCACAATTACGTGGGGTTTATTTTTACATAAAAAAATGAAAAAAGTTTAATTGACACTACTTTATTTAAAGACTGTTGTAATAGTCTACATGGAGTGTTACAATAATTTCTTACAATGTGTATGGTCAGGCTGTAAGACTGTGAGGAATTGCTACTTACAGCTTAAACTACCATGGGTCCATCGTTTCCATTAAATATATGGCAAACTAGGTGTTTTAAATAATATCTCTGGGAGGATAGTTATTTGTTTCCGTAAATGATACTATAAAACGAAAAAAGAATTCCAGAGTAATTAATGTTACACCTGTAAGCTCTGCGGGTGCGAGGAAGTACAAGCGGTGTGAATCCTCCGTCTATTACATGCCACATTAGCAGTAAAGTTGATGAGCATGTGGGATGCGTTTTATTGTTTTTACTGCTAAAAAAACTGCTTGCAAGAAAAATATTTACCAGTAAATATTCTTTTCGACTCTTTGACTGAAAATTTTAATCGAGGGGGCCCAGATATTATAGTACGTGCACAGGGCCTCAACTAATCTAAGTCGGGCCCTGGTCTGAGTAAATAATAAAAAAAACACACGCAAAGATACATTCATGTCTTCGAAAAACGTAAGGGGCTCAATAAAAACGACTTGGAATAAAAAGGGAGGCATTTGAAAAGGGATGTCAAACCTATGCAAAGTGTTAAAACCTTTAAAAGCTAGGAGACACAAAACTCTATATACATAGCAGTCCATGTTATTGACAATATTACAAGTAATCCACGTGTTTGCCGATGACTTTGTTTCTCGTGCAAAATTAATATACGAGGAGTCGTAAATCACAGCCTGCGCTTTGCCGATGACTTCGTTTCTAATATACGAGAAGTCGTAAGTCACAGCCTGCGTATTTGCTTATGACTTTGTTTCTCGTGCAAAATTAATATACGAGGAGTGGTAAATCACAGCCTGCGCTTTGCCGATGACTTTGTTTCTAATATACGAGGAGTCGTAAGTCACAGCCTTCTCGTGCAAAATTAATATACGAGGAGTCGTAAATCACAGCCTGCGCTTTGCCGATGACTTTGTTTCTAATATACGAGGAGTCGTAAGTCACAGCCTGCGTGTTTGCCGATGACATTGTTTCTCGCGCAAAATTAATATACGAGAAGTCGTAAATCACAGCCTGCGCTTTGCCGATGACTTTGTTTCTAATATACGAGGAGTCGTAAGTCACAGCCTGCGTGTTTGCCGATGACTTTGTTTCTCGTGCAAAATTAATATACGAGGAGTCGTAAATCACAGCCTGCGCTTTGCCGATGACTTCGTTTCTAATATACGAGGAGTCGTAAGTCATAGCCTGCGTGTTTGCCGATGACTTTGTTTCTCGTGCAAAATTAATATACGAGGAGTCGTAAATCACAGCCTGCGTTTTGCCGATGACTTTGTTTCTAATATACGAGGAGTCGTAAGTCACAGCCTGCGTGTTTGCCGATGACTTTGTTTCTCGTGCAAAATTAATATACGAGGAGTCGTAAATCACAGCCTGCGCTTTGCCGATGACTTCGTTTCTAATATACAAGGAGTCGTAAGTCACAGCCTGCGTGTTTGCCGATGACTTTGTTTCCCGTGCAAAATTAATATACGAGGAGTCGTAGGTCACAACCTTCTCGTGCAGAATTAATATACGAGGAGTCGTAAGTCAGAGACTGCGCTTAGACCTCTGCACCACCAGAGCAGCCAGTGGATTCGAACCCACGTGTTCTCACTCCGGAGCGGCTGTTGTCCCAACTGAACTAGGCCGACATAGGCTTATAGCTGCTCTTCTGTGGATTTGATTCATGCGTTACTTCCGTAGTACGTCATCTGCGTCACGTCACGTGGTACAATACATCATCCGCCCCAAACTTCCCTTGACATAAACGGGGACACGAAAGCGCAGGTCTCGAATGAACCGACACCCACGCTTGAAGAACCATATCGTTGTAGAAGAATTAATTTTTGTTAATTGCGTGCACAAATTTTTCAAACCTAATGGCCAGGAGATTCACTTTCGTTCTGGTCGCAAGTCACAGCCTGCGTGTTTGCCGATGACTTTGTTTCTCGCGCAAAATTAATATACGAGAAGTCGTAAATCACAGCCTGCGCTTTGCCGATGACTTTGTTTCTAATATACGAGGAGTCGTAAGTCACAGCCTGCGTGTTTGCCGATGACTTTGTTTCTCGTGCAAAATTAATATACGAGGAGTCGTAAATCACAGCCTGCGCTTTGCCGATGACTTCGTTTCTAATATACGAGGAGTCGTAAGTCATAGCCTGCGTGTTTGCCGATGACTTTGTTTCTCGTGCCAAATTAATATACGAGGAGTCGTAAATCACAGCCTGCGTTTTGCCGATGACTTTGTTTCTAATATACGAGGAGTCGTAAGTCACAGCCTGCGTGTTTGCCGATGACTTTGTTTCTCGTGCAAAATTAATATACGAGGAGTCGTAAATCACAGCCTGCGCTTTGCCGATGACTTCGTTTCTAATATACAAGGAGTCGTAAGTCACAGCCTGCGTGTTTGCCGATGACTTTGTTTCCCGTGCAAAATTAATATACGAGGAGTCGTAAGTCACAACCTTCTCGTGCAGAATTAATATACGATTAGTCGTAAGTCACAACCTTCTCGTGTAGAATTAATATACGAGGAATCGTAAGTCAGAGACTGCGCTTAGACCTCTCCACCACCAGAGCGGCCAGTGGATTCGAACCCACGTGTTCTCACTCCGGAGCGGCTGTTGTCCCAACTGAACTACGCCGACATAGGCTTATAGCTGCTCTTCTGTGGATTTGATTCATGCGTTACTTCCGTAGTACGTCATCTGCGTCACGTCACGTGGTACAATACATCATCCGCCCCAAACTTCCCTTGAGATAAACGGGGACACGAAAGCGCAGGTCTCGAATGAACCGACACCCACGCTTGAAGAACCATATCGTTGTAGAAGAATTAATTTTTGTTAATTGCGTGCACAAATTTTTCAAACCTAATGGCCAGGAGATTCACTTTCGTTCTGGCGTCAATATAACCTCTTGCCGGTGATGAGATTCGAACGTACGCCTTCCTGCTCCGGAGCAGCTGCTCTCCGAACTGCACTACGCCGACAGGGTTTAAAGCTACGCTATTTTTGAGCTGGCTCAAGCATCACCTCAGTAGTACGTCACGAAGACGATAATTCGCCGCGGCTGGCCTAGTGGGCAACGTTCGTGACTGCCACGGAAAGCACCTCAGGTTCGATCCCAGGCAGGTACGAACGCTCGATCCACTATATATCCGTCGTGAGTCGGATGGGTACGTTAAGCCGTCGGACCCCGGGTACTGGTCCCCCCCCCGTAATAAATAAGGACGTCTTCCTCTCCCTTTCTACTTTGCTTCCGTGTCACTTTCTTATCGGGCACTCTAGCCCAAATCTCCTAGCTTCCTATTTCTAAGGGTTGTTTAAGACCTGGGGTCAAACACTCCCTTCCTAAAATCCTCTACATATGATCATGATCATCATGAAGACGATAATTCGACAATTCGTATCATCATCATCAACCATGATCAATACACTGCTGGATGAAGGTCTCTCCAAGTTTCTTCCACAATTGTGTGTCTTGAGCCTGTCTCCTCCATGTCACTCCAGCATACTTTCGAATTTCATCCATCCATCTCTCATGGGGTATTCTTCTGGGTCTTTTCCTGTCCCTCGGAATCCAGTTTAAAGTTTCGGTTGTCCATCGGTGGTCCGTTCTTCTGGCAACATGCCCATCCCATTGCCCTTTCAGTGATTTCACTCTAGTCATGATGCCGTCCACTCCTGTCATTTTCCTTATCCACAAGTTCCTCTTCTTATCTTTCCTGGTTACACCAAGCATGCATCTCTCCATGCTTATTTGAGTTGTCTGCAGTCTTTGTATGTCTTTTTTAGTAAAAGCCCATGTCTCTGCTCCATACGCAAGCACTGACAGGATGCATTGATTAACAACTTTTCTTTTAAGACATATTGGCATACTGCTCTTAAAAATTGTACTGTGAAATTGTGTAAGCATCTTTGGGGTAGGGGAAATAACTCACCACGCTGGCTAAGCGGGTTGGTGAGTTTGGGATAGCATTTCCTTTAATCCCGGTGTTATTGTTATACCGCTATTCATCGGTCCATTCGTATCATACACCTTATATTTCAGACAGATCATGGAATGGAAAGCAAGAGTTTTCTACACTGACGGAAAAAAGAAATCCCAACACCACGAAAAAATAGTTGTAGAGGAATGAAATGGCGGCAATACATTTGTATAGGTAACATATTTAATCGATTAAGGTTTCAAGATCACAGCTTATTGTAAGCGCGAGAAGAGCCATTTTAAATGTGAAATGCTGGTACATTAATAACAGGTGTTACCGCCAGAATGTTGAATGCAAGCACGCAAACGTTCATGCATTGTGACGTACAGGTGCTGGATGTCATTTAATGGGATAGAGTTCCATGCCTGTTGCACTTGGTCGGTCAATATAGGGACGGTTAATGCTGGTTGGGGGTGACGCTGGAGTTGTCGTCCAATGATGTCCCATACGTGCTCGATTGGTGAAAGATCTGGTGATCTAGCAGGCCACGGCAACATGTCGACACTCTGCAGAGCATGTTGGGTTACAACAGCGGTATGCGGGCGAGCGTTATCCTGTTAGAAAACACCCCCTGGAATGCTGTTCATGAATGGCAGCACAACACGTTGAATCACCAGACCGACGTACAACTGTGCCGTCAGGGTGCGTGGGATAACCACGAGAGTTCTCCTGCTGTCATAGGAAATTTTTCCCCAGACCATAACTCCAGGTGTAGGTCCAGTGTGTCTCGGCCGCAGACAGGTTGGTTGCAGGCGCTCACCTGGCCTCCTTCTAACCAACACACGGCAATCACTGGCACCCAGGCAGAACCGGCTTTCATCAGAAAACACAACAGATCTCCACTCCGTCCTCCAATGAGCCTAGCTTGACACCACTGACGTCGCAAACGGCAGTGGTTTGGAGTAAGTTGAATGTACGCTACAGGGCATCTGGCTCGGAGCTGTCCTTCAAGTAACCGATTTGTAACAGTTCGTTGTGTCACTGTGGTGGCAACTGCAGCTGGAATTGCTGCCGCAGACGCTGTACGATGCGCCACGGCCATACGCTGTACACGGCGGTCTTCTCTCTCAGTAGTGCCACGTGGCCCGCCGGAACCCGGTCTTCTTGAAGCAGTACCTTCCCTTGACCACCGCTGCCAACAATCATGCACAGTGGCTACATTCCTGCCAAGTCGTTCTGCAATATTGCGGAACGAAAATCCACCTTCTCGTAGCCCTATTACACGACCTCGTTCAAACTTCGTGAGCTGTTGATAATGGCCTCTTCGTCTTCTTAAAGGCATTATTGACTAACATCAACACACTTCGTCGAATCTCAACGATAACTAACGCTCAAGAACGTTACAGCGCGTATTTACAGCAAACCTGCTTTGCATGTTCCGAGGGGCGCTACTAGCGCCACACGTATGCGCCGAGCGCGAAATTTGCATAGACGTCATCTTAGAGATGTACTCTCACCGCCTACCGACTGTCGTTTATCTAACACAACCCCTTCTTGGTGTTGGTATTTTTTTTTCCGTCAGTGTATTTTATCATTTTTTTTATTGAAAATCCAGTTTAGTCGATTGAAAAACATCGAAAGTAATTAAAGAAAAATAAAATAAGAGCGTAGAATGTAATTCAAGTCTCAAGTGTAAAAAGCACATTTTTTGAAAGAAAAAAAAAGTTGAGCTTAAATTTGGGACATTTTTACAGCCACGTGTAACCTTGAGGACAATTCCCAAATAACGGAGACATTATGCAGAGTCACGCTGTTGCACCTCTTAAATTGCACACATTGGTGGAAATAATTTTGCTTTAAGAAAACCAGATAATCAGACATGCCATACTGATCACAACGTAAAGGAATTATATAACCATTTAATTAATAAATTTTCTCAGAAAATCCAAATACCTAGCATTAAAACTCTTCCTTTAATTCCTTTTAATAAAGAAAATTGATATTTTTTTTCATTCAGTCGCTCCGCTTATTTGATTTCACTCAGCCGCCCCGGTGGCGCAGTGGTCTAAGCGATGGTCTCTGATCATTCGTCCGAACGGGGTCCGGGTTCGAATCCCGGTGAGGCATGGATGTTATGTTTGTCTTACGGCACAGGCTCCCTCTCTTCCCTGGAACCAGTGACCCTAAATTAGGGACGGGCGACTGCTTATAGCCCATTGAGTTGCTCACGGTGGTCGTTAAACCTCCAATCAAAAAAAAAAAAAAAAAAAAAAAAAATCACTCACAGTATAAGAAAGATAAAAAAAAATTCAAGCTGTTAGAAATAAGAATATTCTGAAGCATCGAAACTCCGCATTTTGTTCACTCGCGCACTTGGCAGATAATTTAGGAATTAACACATCGCGTGATGTGACTTGAGATAATAAACACTGGTTACTTTGGCAGTAACGACAGTTCGAACTAGGTTCGACGCTACGGGTGGGTGGAGGCGGTTTCAGCGCACACAACTTTTCTTTTAGTCCCCCCAACCTCGTCCCCTACCCATCCAAAAAAAATATATTTAAGCAGTTGGAACATATGGCGGGTGCACAGTCATCTAAGATTTCATTTCCCTGACAGTTGTAGCGTTTGCGTTTAGCTGATTTACTAAAACACTACATAAATCAAAAACTTCACCTACAGTTTAATACGAGTCACTCAAATAAAGTCAGCCGCGCCCCGGTGGCGCAGTGGTCTAAGGCGCTGGCCTCTGATCATTCGTCCGTAAGGGGTCCGGGTTCGAATCCCGGTCAGGCATGGATGTTGTGTTTGTCTTACGGCACCGGCTCTCTCGCTTCCCTGGAACCAGTGACCCTAAAATAGGGACGGGCGACTGCTTATAGCCCATTGAGTTGCTCACGGTGGACGTTAAACCTCCAATAAAAATAAATAAATAAATAAAGTCAGGAAGTTGTTACAACTAATCCTTTGTTGCTGTCGATAGGCACTTGATTATTTGCACTTCAACAAGGTGAGATCAGCGAAACTTGGATTAATATCCACAATAACACTTAACTATGAAACACAATTCTGGAACTTGAGTTAATATGCAAATAACGCTTGACTACGAAACACAACACTGTCATTAAAGTAGAACACGTAGCCGTCAAAATTCTTAAACGGCAAGTAAGCAGTTTCGTATCCAAAAGGAGTATTAACGTTCAACATCAAAATCCCCCTCTCTTGTCTTGTTCTAATCACATGCATACGTCACTTACGTACTGACCCCTCTATTCATGTGAGAGAGAAGATATCACGTTAAGTTTGGAAAGTGCAAAAGAGAACAAACTCAAATTTACTTTGGAAAAGGAACTTAAAATGAAAGTTAAAATAGAATATGCGTCACAAAGTAAGATAAAAAAAAACTCGTTCAGGGGGATCTTGTATAAACGTACGTGAATTTTGTTATACAAAATGCAGATTTTGTTACATTTTGTGTGTGTGCTTCTATGAAATGGAGAGAGTCCTCTGAACGAATTTCTTAGAGAGTAGTAGAAACACACCAGTTTTGTTATTATGGTTTGAAAAGCTGAGAAAGAGAGAGAGAGAGAGAGAGAGAGAATATATATATGCCTTGTCAGGTTACAAATAAAAAATTATAAACAGCCGTATGAAAAAAAAAAAAAAACTCGACCTAATCAAGATAAAATTGCAAAAAAAAAGTAACTTGCCATTGAGAATCGTATCCATGGTTCTCGGTTCTCATATTACATACAGTGAATAAATACTACGTACAGTATTCACTTAAAAACGTTTTTTCATTGGAGATAACATAATCAACTTCGGGTAAAATGCACATGAACTGAAATTTTTTGCCAAAATTTCGGCCAAACACTTCAGAATTTGTGACCCCCCCCCCCCATCATGCTTAGCCTTCCCTCCCTAATAGTCCACCCAGTTCTGAGCGGCTGGCGTCGGCACTGGTACTTAGGTAGATGCATTAATGAATGTTCCAAGGGTTGTACTACAGTGAAGAGAATGATGGATCAGAGACCGTGTATTCGTAGGCAGCTCGCATCATTAATTAGGGAAGAAACCGTTGGTGAATGAAAGGCATAATAATGTTGGTTTGCTAAATTCCTGACCGAAGACATGATCTTCGAAAGTGAACCACGCGGTAGATCAGAAGGGGCTATTTATAATGTTGAGCTGGAGCGTTACCTCCGAGATCTTGAAGGCTTATCAAGTCGTGACGCCATTTCCAGTGACGTCACACCTCGTGGATCTACTGATCAAACAGTCCGTGTCTGCATTACCACGGTATGCATAACCGTGTGACTTGTGACTTTAATGGTTGTCCATGCTTGCGTGAAATTAATAGTGTTACTCTCCTGTGGTTTGCTTCAACTAACATTTTAATTACAGTTTTTATATACCGGTAATTGAATGAGATAGGTATTTGATTATGCCACATCCGTGTTGTGTTCTCGGCTGCCGTGGAAATTATAAAAAAGGACATAAAGTTCTTGTTTATGGATTTCCAAAAGACCAAGATTTGTGTTCTAAGTGGATTCGTGCCATTAAAAGGGATAGCTTTACAGTTGCACCACATAGTAAGGTATGTACATAGAACATTTTTTAAATCGAATTTAAATACAAGACCTCAGTTAATAACACAAGACCTTAGTTCATTAATTTGGTTAAACATTTGGGAAAAAAGCAGTTTGGCAAATGGATATTGTTGAGATCTTCTTTAAAAAATGAAATGAATTTCTACATGCCTACTGCCCATTATGGTAACAGTGAACACGTCTTGTTTCATATTCATCTTCTGGAGGAATAATATATATATACATATATATGTAAGGTCAGGTGATGCGTAACATCACAGCCTCTCCTTGATAAATGTCAACCCCGCCTTCTCGTGGTGCATCCTGTTCCCACTAAAGGGGCTCTGACGACCGCCAATCGCGGTATAACTATACCATCGGGATTAGAGGAAATGCTATCCCACACTCACCAACCCTCTTGGCCAGGGTGGTGAGTTATGGCCAAACCCCTCCAAAATGACTCTGCAACTTAAATCTTGTCCCTCAGTCTCCGTTAGCTGGAATGTACCTGGACAAGGCAGCGGCCAGTGCGACATGAAGGCAGAGGGTGCTAAGAATCCCCGGAGGACCGGACTAGGCTGTCATCTGATGCTGACCTTGGCTACGTATAATGGACGCTCCCTATCTTCTGATTCAAGGCTTCTTGAATTGGAAGAGGAACTACAAAGGATCAAGTGGGACATCGTCGGGCTAAGTGAGGTAAGGAGAAAAGGAGAAAATCTCATGGAACTAAAAGTGGACATCTCTTCTACTATCGTGGGACAGATACTGGCAGAACTAGTGGTGTTGGATTTATAATAAACAAGAAACTGAAGGATAAAGTTGTAGAAGTTGAAAGTTCCTCTGACAGAGCTGCATGACTCGTTATCCAACTCTCGAGAAGATACCAGGCTCAGATTATTCAAACTTATGCATCCATCCACAACTCATCCTGAAGAAGAAATTGAAGAATTTTATGAGGAAATTCGTCATCTAAATAATAAAGGTAAGCAGCACTTAAAGATATTTATGGGAAATTTCAATGCAAAAATAGGGCAACGGCAACAGAATGAAACTTCAGTAGGAAAATTCGGTCACGGCAACAGAAACCAGAGTGGAAATACTCTCGTTGAGTTTGCAGAGGCAGAAGGGTTTTTCATCTTGAACTTCTTTTTCACGAAAAAAGCCACACAGGAAATGCACATGGAGACAACCAAATGAGATGACAAGTGAAATTGATTTTATTATGTGTAACAAAAAATTCGTCATAGAAGACTGCAGTGCGCTAAACAATTTCAACACAGGTAGTGACCATAGATTGGTGAGATGTAAGATGAACCTCAACACTAAACTTGAACGTGGCAAGCTCATAAGACAAACAAAATGTATTGACATAACCAACCTTAAAAAACACCATAATACCTTCAAGTTGGAACTCAAGAACAGATTCTCTGCTTTAGAAGGCCTAACATTGGAAGAAGTGGATATTTCTGAAGTTAACAGAAAAGTAACCAAAGCTCTTATGGAAACAGCAACAAAATTAGCTGGGTCTAAGAACAAGTTGCATGTGAACAAATTATCAGGAAAAACCAAAATGTTGATGCAAAAAAGAAGAGAGATGAGGACAACTAAAGAAGATGTGACTTCCAAAGTGGAATATATAGAGCTATGCAAGACAGTACGAAAAGTATCACTGAAGATGTAAGGAAATTCAACTGTGAACTAGTGAGGAAAGCAATTGAAAACAACCGAAGCCTAAAGATAGCAAAGGGACATCTCAGCAAAGGAAGAAAACAGATTATGGCTCTGAAAAAAGAAGATGGTTCTGTAACAAAGAATAGAGGGGAAATTTTGACAAGAGTGAAAGATTTCCACTCCAAATTATATGAAAGGGATGATACATGTACTCCAGACATCATGGAAGGTACCAGTACCAGAGTTCTTCCAGTCCTCCCAACAGAATTTGAACATGCAATCAAGAACATGAAGCGGGGGAAAGCTCCAGGAGAAGATGGAATTACTGTAGACATCATACAAGAAGCAAGTGGAGAAATCGAAACAGTACTCACCCAAATTTTCACTCGATGCCTTAATGAAGGGAAGATTCCTGAGGATTGGAACAACGATACAATGATCCTGTTACATAAAAAAAGGGACATTGAGGATATCAGGAACTACAGACCTATCAGCCTCCTATCAGTGGTTTATAAAATCTTCACTAAAGTTCTTTCACACCGTTTGAAGGTAACACTGGACATGGATCAACCGAGAGAACAAGCTGGATTCAGGAGTGGCTACAGCACAATAGATCATATCCACGTACTGAGAGAACTAATTGAAAGAGCGAGGGAATATGAACTTCCATTGTGCATGGCTTTAATCGATTATGAAAAAGCCTTTGATTCGGTGAAACCATCAGCAGTTACAATGACTCTGAAATCCTGCGGTATTGAAGATGCATACATTAATATTATTAATAAAATCTATGAAAATGCAAGTGCAAAGATTCGGCTGTTTGAAAATACAACACACATAAAAATTGGAAAGAGAGTAAGACATGGGGACACCATATCTCCGAAGCTCTTTAATGCCACATTGGAAAATGTCTTTCAGTCACTGAGCTGGGAAAACAAAAAGATAAAGATTAATGAAAATTATCTAACCCACCTTCGTTTTGCTGATGACGTAGTCATTTTTGCAACTACTCAATCAGAGCTACAGAGTATGATCCAGGAACTTGCTGACAAGAGCAAAGAAGTGAGATTAAAAATGAACTTTCAGAAGACAAAAGTGATGTTCAATGCTTTTACAAGAAATGAAGATTTATCGATTGATGGAGAAAAGCTGGAGATAACAGACACGTACGTTTATCTTGGACAGCAGATATCAAGTGAGGGTCACATCGATGAAGAAATTAATCGCCGTACAAAACTCGTCTGGAGAGCTTTTGCGAGAAACAGCCTAATTTTCAAGAGCAATATGCCATTATGTCTTAAAAGAAAAGTGTTTGATCAATGCATCCTTCCAGTGCTTACGTATGGTGCAGAGACGTGGACCTTAACTAAAAGAGACATACAAAGGCTGCAGACATCTCAAACTAGCATGGAGAGGTGCATGCTTGGTGTAACCAGGAGAGATAAGAAGAGGAACTCGTGGATCCGAAAAATGACAAGAGTGGAAGACATCATGATCAGAGTTAAATCCCTGAAATGGCAATGGGCTGGACATACTGCCAGAAGGACAGACCATTGATGGACAGCCGAAATTTTAGATTGGATTCCAAGGGACAGGAAAAGACCCAGAAGAAGACCACATGGAAGATGGGTGGATGAAATTCGAAAGTATGCGGCAGTGACATGGAGGAGACTGGCACAAGGCAGACCGTTGTGGAGGAAACTTGGGGAGACCTTCGTCGAGCAGTGGATTGATAATGGTTGACGATGATGATGATATATGTGCAATTTTTCACTGTAATACCGAAATCTTAACGCAACGATCGTGACAACCGGATGGTCCGATTCCAAAACATTCTCCCACGATCGGTCACTCCTCTTACTAAAGTTAATTGACAAGAACCAAAAAACATACAGAATCCGCAAATTGATTTTCAGATTTAAAAAATGCAAGCTGCACCATCGTAAATACTTTAAGCATTTGCAGCGATATGTTACATTTGTGATGCAATTTTTCACTGTAATACCGAAATTCTAAAACAACGATCGTGACCATCGGAAATATGATCCGATGTACCCAGGCTCTCTCTCTCTCTCACCGCCAGTGACGTCGCAAACCTGTGCGATGGCCTTCTATTTCCGGGGGTCACGACGCTGTGTAACCATTTCCGGACATTTAATAGCCATAAGCAAAATGAAGAAGACAGATAAATGTGTCCCACATAAGTTGACGGAACAGCAAAAAAAAAAAAAAAAAAAAAAAAAAAAAACTCGACAATTGGATGTTTGCTCTCCGACGCTCATCCGAAACCAAACGAACGACATTTTGAAGCGCCTCGTCACGTGTGATGAGAAATGGATGCTGCATGAAAATCCCGGACGTTCGACGCAATTCAGTGGTGTGAATTCACGGAAAATTTCTGAAAATAACGTGCAGAAAAATTTGCCGAGAAGTATCCGTCTTTTAACGAAATCTCTGCTTTTTCTAACTTCAGTATTTTGACAGAATTTCCGTAGTCAGTAATTCCGTTTATTTCAGAAAAACCTGTGGTGGGTTTATCCGTATTTCTACTGAAATTTCGCAAGACCCCGGCGTACTAAGTTATCGAGAACTCTTTTATGGGCGTTCGTGGTGGGATTTGAACCAGTGATCTGCTGAACGGAAAGCATGTGTCTTATGTACTTACCGCTGAGCCACAATTTTTGGTACCGATATTTCCCGTGTAAGGTATTCCAATCTCCCGATGATGATTTTATTTTTTGTTATTGATGTGGGTGAATTAGTCATTTTATTTTCTTCTGGAGCTTATTGTTTTTCTGCGTACGTTTGTAATATTTTTTTTTCTTTTTTTTCTGTAGAAGACTTGTTACAAACTACGTATTTTTCGAAATATTAATAACAGAATGCTTTGGAACTCGAGATTTTTTCTAACTGACAATGGATTTCTATTTTCTTTAAGAAAAGGCCAAATGTACTGCTTTATAGTATTATTTCACGAAATTATTAATATAACTATATAATAGCTTTTGTACTAAGGGATCTACGGACACATACACATACACATCATACAATCAATTTAATAGTTAATCAAAGCTCAAGTGTTTCCGCGAATCGTTTCTATTACCAGAATTTGTGCGTCATACGATACGGAAAAAGTGAGAACAGAATTTTCTGTTAATAACGAAAGGAATTGCGGAAAAGTTGCTGAAAATTCAGAAATTTCCGTTAACACACCGTAGAAACGGCAACTTGTTGTTAACATATGAAAGGAATTGCGAAAAAGTTTCTGAAAATTCAGAATTTCCTGTTAACACCTGTTAGAAACGGAAATTTACGGTCAATATAAAAAAGGTTTTGCAGAAAGGATCTGAAAATTCTGAATTTTCCGTTAGCACCTCGTAGAAACGGCAACTTATCGTTAACATACGAAAGGAATTGCGACAAAGTTACTGAAAATTTAGAATTTTCTGTTAACACCTCTTAGAAACGGAAATTTACCGTCAATATAAAAAAGGTATTGCAGAAAGGATCTGAAAATTCAGAATTTTCCGTTAACACCTCGTAGAACGGCAACTTATCGTTAACATACGAAAGGAATTGCGAAAAAGTTTCTGAAATTTCAGAATTTTCTGTTAACACCTCTTAGAAACGGAAATTTACCGTCAATATAAGAAATGAATTGCGAAGTTTCTGAAAATCCAGAATTTTCTGTTAATACCTCTTTCAAATGGAAATTTACTGTCAATATAAGAAGTGAATTGCGGAAAAGTTTCTGAAAATTCAAAATTTTCCTGGCGTACAAAAAATCCCTGAAATTCATCCCCCCTTCATTTTACGGAAAAGGTTGTGTCAGGAACATACTTCGGTAATTTACGAAAGGAATAACGGAAAGTGGTTCTTGAATTTCAGAAAACTTTTTGCAGTGTGGTAAATCTCTGAAACACATCATAAAGCTGATACTTCATCCCAGGAAGACGGTAGTCAGTGTTTTGTAGTCCGCAGCTGGTGTGATCCACTCCCTCATCTCACAACCGGGTCAAACCCTCTCGGCCAGGTATTGTCAGGAACTTAATGCATAGAAAACTACCCATCCAACAGAGGGCATTATTCAGCTGCTATGGGCCCATACTTCTCCATGATAACGCAAGACCCCACGTTGCATGCCAGACCACCCAGAAGCTGCACCATTTGAAGAACGAGATCTTACCTCATTTGCCTAATTTACCAGATCAACCCTCTACAGACTATCACTTCTTTTAGCACCCAGACACCATTCTACAGGGTAAATCATTTCCCAATCTAACATGAGTTTAAACCTTATTCCATGAGTATGTCGCATCCCCAAGCTCGGTATTTTATCACGACTGCGTATCTCGTTGGCACAAGTGCGTTTATGCTAGTACTTGGATTAATAAAATTTGTTTTGCACCGAATTTTGGGTGTTTGAAGTCTCCATAGATATTCCGACATTTGATGAGGCCATCTAACGACGTGAAATATGCACTGATGTAGCAAATTATTAGGAACACGTACCTAATAACGTATTGGAGCGTTTTAAAATAGCCTCGATTTGATATGGCCCGGATTCAGCGAGATGCTGATATCCTTCTGCAGGTATGTTTAGCCAGTGAATTTTCGCTGTAGGAGGATCTCTGTAACGAATAGCCCTCTCAATCTCATCCCTCAGATGTTCAATTGGGTTAAGCTCTGGTGACTGTGCGACCATTTTATCACTTTGAAGTCACTGTCGTGCTCCTGGAACCACTGTATGACGATCCGAATACTGTGGCATGGCGCATTATTCTTCTGCAAGTCGCCTTCTCCGTCAGGAAACCGCGTCAGATGTACGGGTGTGCATGACCCGCAATGACGTTAACATAACCTGTGGCATCCAAATGTTGTTTCAGACGTATTAAGGAACTCAATGCCGGTGCTGTAATGCAGAAGTTTCGTAAGGGGAAAAAAAAAGTAGTTGTAGCTTTGGGAAACTGCGGTTTTCCTTTATTATTATTTTTTTTATGGCTACTGCTGGGAAACTGGCGGACAAGATTCGGCAAGCCATCAGTTACGTCACGTGATCGTCGTCTGCCACTGCTGGGGAACTAGCGGACCACATTAGGCTAGCCATCATTTATGGCACGTGCTTGCAGGGCCGTTGAAGGGCCACTTGTGGCAGCTACTGCCTGTGATGGATAACTGATGGACCTGTTGTGGTATATGACAACTGATTGGGGTGCCAACTGTTGGCCAGCTGCTGGCCTAGACTGCTGGCCCTTCTGTTGGCCGCCCGGATATTTTATTGACGGTACGGCAGCGGCAACATAGTACTGGGGCATTGCTGGCAGTGCTGGCCTAGCAAGACTGTTTTTGCTGGGAATTGTTATGCGCATTTCAGCACAATATAAATTACGTTCTATACGATCTTCATTACTGCACTTTTGTAAGTTATAATGAATAGAATTCTCCGGCTGGACGTGTAGTGCAGGAAAGCTTACGTTAAGTCACGTTAGGGTTATTGAAAGGTTACTTGACGTAGCTAAAGTGTGCTTAAACTTCAAAGTGCTAGAGTTTGTTTAGGTAAGACACGTACGTGCAATAAATTCCAAGAATATGGAATTTATTTTTACTCAGCGTTCCTCGTTATCTTGAATATCAGTAATATAACTTCGGTTTTAGTACATTAGTACCTTGAAGGCTCCTTATTAGAGCGGTAAACACAATATTCCCTGAACTTAACGTAAACACTCAATGAAATAGACTTAACGGCCAGACAGAGGTCTGACAATAAAATGAACTAAGTAAACGTACTCACTTTTAACCTTTTATTGGGGAGCTCCTGGTATTACTCAAATACACACTCCAAAATAACACAACTACTGATAACCCGAACTTTCGTACTATCGTAGAAAAGTAGGTAAATCGCATATCAATAATCAGGAAGAACCTATCACATATAAAACGAAGCACACTGGTCTCTTGAGCGCGCCTATATATATATATATATACAGAAACATACTGCATACTACACGTCATGACTTACACTCGTTGCCACATATAATTCAGCGGGAGAAAAAATATCTCGTTAAGTGAGAAGATAATTTGCATAGGATAATAAAATAACAAGAGATAGTAAAATAAAAAAAACTGAATCTAGAGTATACGTTACAAAGTATTTAAGGTCAACATTGTAGTAGTAATATTTCCGCAATTTTAGACGGTAAATACGGAGAAAACACGTGGAATCCGGAAACGTTTAAGGTAGGTAATCTGACCTAAGCTTTATCGATCGGGAACCCGTATTTAACAAAACTATCGTAGAATGTGATTTTTTTTTAAAACGGAGGGTTATACCGAAGTCTCCGTGACACCGAACTGATTACACCACAGGAATAGTAGTAATTTTAGTCATGCGTTGATTAAACAGAAAATTTCCAATTAGACAACTGTAAGATGATAAGTCGTATCCTTTAGAGGAGAGGAAAAAACTAAAATTTTAAAACTTTATGTTTTCCTACTTATATCGAAAGACGTGCTGAAGAACTAAAAATCAGAATCATTAAAAATCAGATTTAAGTAACAAAATAAACGACGTGAAGGTCAAAATGTGCATTCTAGAGAAAAGAAATTATACCCTCGAGTGAGAGCAATGGTGGGGAAATCCCCTTTCGGAGTTCCTCTTTCGAAAACCGCAAATTGCCATACATGCGTTGCACACCGAGAGAGGCATCACCCGTGTGGGTATAAATTGCACAATTGCCTTTGAAACGACGAGCATTCAATGGTGGGAAGAATATTGCCTTGTCGACATTGACGACAGGAGCAGCTCGTTTATTAAAAATCATACAGTTCATCCTCTTTTTCAATTCAGAACATTTCTTTCTTTCTGGGAATTCGATCTTTGGGCGTGGTCACGCTGTCAGTACGAGGTACCAAATTACGCATAGGAATGTGTTCTGCATCGGCGATGTTGTTGATAATTGCAGGCTTACCCCGCAACTTTTTTGGCATCGATGATGAAAGATTACATTGGTGCTCAAACCAATTCAAAGCGCATTTACCTTGAACTAACACCATCAAGAAGAAACGCTGTCGCAGCTTATAGAAAGCACATAATGGTCTTATGAAAGGGAAACACTGTAATCGCTATAGGAGTCCACCAGGTCTTATGAAAGGGAAACACTGTAATCGCTATAGGAGTTAACAGAAAGAGCAAATGGCCAACAAAAGTCTCTTAATTTTTTCAATCTAGAACCCTAATCTCCCATTCCTGTTTCATGGGAGGGTTTTATTGATGAATGGTGGTACTTGAGCATGGTTTCAATTGAGGGGAAGGGAGGGGAGACGACTCTGTCTCTATTAATTTTTTTACTAAACGAGGAGGTTCTGACCTCTTAACTTTATCATAGAAGGAATTCATGATACATTGCTGGTGTAGCAGGCGAGAGAGAAAATGACAATCTCCCTATTAATATACGGATATTACATTGAGTTTCTTTCCATGTCCTATCGCGTGGGTTCGTCATGCCTTCGTTACCCCTCAAAGTAATCATTGTGGGCTTTAAAATCCACAAACTAGATAATTCCTGATTAGAAATTTCAAGAGGGCAAGGATCCTTTCTGAAAGGAAATTAAGCAGTTCCGGGGGATTTAGCTCTATTTTTACCAGGTGATAAAAAGAATAAATTAGTAGTAATGCGAAAACTCGCTTTTCCTTCGATGCTGTGTATGAGAAAATCTCGCGCACTCTCTGCAGAAAAAATAAAAAAATAAAAAAACCGGGAAAAAATAAAAAAATAAAAAAAAAACGGGGAAAAAAATAAAAAAACAAAGTATGTAAAATTTGGCAATGCATTGATTATGATACACTTTCCATCATACCAGAAATCGCGCGCAGACAAACCCTCCTCCCTACCCTGACTATTGATTCGTTCAGTATACCTCCGGAACAACATACTAAAGTTTTGTCGCAATAGAAGCATTTTTAGTCAAGTTATGAGGCTAATGACTGTGGAATAAATCCCGCTCCTGTGCCCTGACATTTGACCCCATTTCGATGATATTCAATAGAATCGATTCAGTGTACCTCCGGAACAACATGATAAAGTTTTGTCGCAATAGAAGCATTTTTAGTCAAGTTATGACGCATAAAGGTGATGGAATGGATCCCGCTCTTATGTCCTGACCTTTGACTCCATTTCGTCTATTTTCAACAGGGTTCGTTCCCAGTTTGTGCTCTTACCACATACTAAAATTTCATCGAAATCGAACCATTTTTACGCTAGTTGTCGTGCGGACAGACAGACAGACAGACGAATGGACAAAGCTGAAGCATATACGCTTCTTCAACCTACGGTTGGAAAGCGTAAACAAGTTAGTAAAATCATGCAATGCATTGATTATGATACGCTTTCCAACATACCAGAAATCATTACTCATGTTATTACTCAAGTTATGAGGATAATGGCTGTAGAATAAATCTCGCTCCTATAACCTCACCTTTGACCCCATTTCGATGATATTCAACAGAAACAGTAAAGTATACTTCCAGAACAACATGAAAAGTTTTGTCTCAAACGAAGCATTTTTGCACAAGTTATGACGCATAAGCGCAATAGAATGCATCCCGCTCCTATGTCCTGACCTTTGACCCCATTTCACCCACTTTCAATAGGGTTCGTCCCCAGGTGGTCCCCTACCACATACTAAAATTTCATTGAAATCGAACCATATTTATGCAAGTTATGACGCATAAGGGTGATGGAATGGATCCCGCTCCTATGTCGTGACCTTTAACCCCATTTGCCCCATTTTCAATAGGGTTCGTACGCAGTTGGTCCCCTACCACATGCTAAAATTTCATCGAAATCAAGCCATTTTTACGCGAGTTATCGTGCGGACAGACGGAGGGTCAGACAGACGGGCAAAGCTGGAGCATATACACTGCTGGACAATTGCTAAGGACGGATCATAAACGGCTATATAGCGCATAAAAAAGTAAGTGTGGTTGGATGCCAAGTGAAATAAAATAATGTCAGAATGCCAGGACATTACAAGAAAGACAATTTATTGTGCTCTGAAATCCAGAAGGCTTTGGAACGTCTTCAATGGACAAACAGGCCATTTTGTGCAGAATACGTAAACGTGAAAAAAATGCAATTACTGTCCGCAGGCGTTCCGGCGTAAGATGTCAATACGGGATATGGCCACCATGGAGGGCGATGCAAGATTCCACACGTCGTGTCATGCTTTGCACAACATTATCAAGCAGCTGTTGGGGTAATTTATCCCATTCCTCTGTCAGTGCACGGATGAGGGTGTCCTTGTTTATTGGAGGGCATTGGCGACCCGCAAGACTCCTCCCCAAAGCATCCCACACATTTTCAATGGGATTCAGATCTGGAGAACGTGCTGGCCTTACGAGGCGTTGAATATCCTCGCTCTCAAGACACTCCTGGACAGCGACTGTTCGATGACATGTTGCGTTGTCGTCCATGAAAATGAATCTATCACCAGCAGCACCACGGAACATGCGAACATGAGGTAGCAGAAAATCATTAATGTATCGTTGGCCAGTCATAGTCCCAGTTGGAAGCACATAGAGGGACGTACGGCCATTGATCATGATGCCAGCCCATACCATGACACTACATGTCGGATATCGGTCGCTTTCCTGTATGTTTGCTGGACAATATGCAGTACCACTATCACGCCAGATCAGTTGTCGTCGACAATCAGACGATAGACTGTATCTACTCTCATCTGAGAAGAGGACAGCAGACCAGTCGTTATCAGTCCAATTGCAATGTTGATGGCACCATTGCAAACGGGCGGTACGGTGACGTCTGGATATTGGGATGCACACAACAGGACGACGGGCGTATAGTCCTCCTTCATGCAAACGTCTGGCGACAGTTTTTCGGGAGATCCGCTTGCCAGTAGCAGCCATAAACTGATTTGCTACCTCACTAGCTGTGCTGCGCCGGTGTCTTTTTGTTGATAGCACTATGTACCGATCTTCTGCAGGTGTCGTACTGCGAACACGACCTCCCCCTGTGACGTTTGCTACACTCTCCATTTGTTTGAAATGATTTCCAAAGCCTTGAAACAACACTGTGGCTGACGTCGAACTCCCTGGCAACATCTGTTATTTTTCGCCCTTCTTCAATCTTGCCAACAATACGGCCACGCGTAAAATCATCTAAGTGATGTCGGGAAGACATACTGAAAATTGCAAGTTCGTCAATTGATTTTTTCCCTTTCAACTTTGCGTTTGAACAACAACGGTCAATACGCGTCAAATCCTTTATATCTCTTATCAGCGCTATGACGTCACGAACAAGTTCGGCAATCCAAAATTTGCATACGCACAACACGTCTTACTGCATCCCGCACTTATGCTAATTTCCACATTTTCCTGCCTTCCATTTTATGGTTGCTATCGTTGCTATTGTCATCCGTCCTTAGCAATTGTCCGGCAGTGTATATACGCTTCTTCAACCTACGGTTGGAAAGCTTAAAAAACGAAACATCCCCAAAACTCTTTAGATCGTAATAAAACTCGGCATGCAAGTACCTCAGGGCCAAATATGCAAATAATTAAAAAATAACGACCAATGACTAAATACTGGTTCGCTATAGCGCATGGGAACTGCGCATCGAGGAATGTACTGTATATCAAGAGCATAGCTCGTACACAAAGACAATTGTGATAGCGGATTGCAGTAGCATTAACCTCCACGGACTGTGAGGATGCCTCGACGTCGGATCCGTACACAATACAAGCAGTTGAGCGAGTTTGAAAGAGCACGCATAATTGGGCTGAGAGACTGGAGAGAGGCCGTTTGATCAAGTCACCGTATTGCCAGGCATTTGCGTCAGATCGACGCGGCAATCGGACGATGCTGGCGCCAATGGTTCGAGGAGGGCACAATGCGGCGACTCTAGGGCAGTGGACAGCCGAGGGCAACGACAGAACGCGAGGATCGAGTGATTGTGAGCCGCACGGACAGAACCGAATTTGACGCTCTCAACTGTCTGTGGACATGTTGCTTCGTCTACAGGTACGGAAGTGGCCATCCGGACCGTTGCCAGACGACTTGCGCCACTCCGCCACCCACCATTCCGCCACACGCATCGCCGGCACCAGTCGCACTGGTGTAGGAGCCTGATCAACGGGGGATAGTGTCCAGTGGCGTCGCGTTGTTTTCAGTGATGAATCACAGTTTGCACTTTGGTGCCAATGACCAGCGCATAAGTGTCTGGAGATGAGCCGGCCAGCGCACGGATCCTGCCCTTACCGTGGAACTGCACACGACTCACACACCGGGAGTGACTGTTTGGGGAGACATTTCCTACGATAGCCGGACACCCTTGGTCGTCTTTCGTACCACCGTCACGGCTCAACGGTTGGTCGATGGCATTCTACGACCTATTGTGTTGCCATTCCTGTTGCAGAATCACCGAGCAATTTTTCAACAGGATAATGCCTAGCAACACACTGCACGGTTCTCTAAGGTCTGCCTCCGTAATGTCGACACTCTTCCATGGCCAGCTCGATCGAACATACACTGGCGTGCAAAAATTAAGGACGAGACGGTTTTTCGAATGTAACATCGTGCAGAAGTGCTCCACATCGACTCAAATCATACCATAAGATCCCCAAGACGTAAGAATATGGGACAAGTGAGCAAAACCGTCAAAACAAGGAATCCAAAGGCACTTTATTGAAAAGGTAGCTTCGATCGCAACTGGACAGAAGACAGAAACGTCCATGTGACAGGCGGCTGCCAAGCAAAATCCAGTCTTTAGTAGGGGATATGATCACCCCTGACTGCGTTGCAGGATTTACAACGTCTGTCCATGCTGAGGACGAGGTTGTCAAGGAGCTGTTGAGGCATCGCGGCCCATTCCTCTTGCAGCGCCAATCGCAGGTGCGGAATCGTTGCTGGCTGCTGGTGACGTGCTACCAAGCGTCTCCCGAGAAGGTCCCACACGTGTTCGATTGGATTTAGGTCTGGGGACCTTGCAGGCCAATCCATGCGTTGAATATCTTCACTCTACAACATCTCTGCGACAGGCACTGTACGATGAAGTGTAGCGTTGTCGTCCATGAAAAGGAACTCAGGACCCACAGCACCTCTAAACAGACGCACGTGAGGCAGGAGAACCTCGGTACAATAGCGGACACCAGTGACTGAAACTCCTCTTTGGAAGATGTGGAGGTCAGTACGGCTACCAAGCATGATACCGCCCCAAACGAGAACTCCTCCACCTCCAAACTGGTCCCTTTCGATGATGTTGGAGGTGTGATTGCGTGTTCCCTGCTCTCTCCATATGTGTATACGTCCAGAATCGCTCGTCAGACTAAATCGGTTCTCTCATCCGTAAAGAGAACTCGACCCCATTGCTGATGTGTCCAGTTCTTGTGTTCCTGGCACCACAGAAATCGGCGTCTCCGATGAGCAGGCGTTAATGGCACACACCGTACCGGTCGTCGTGCAAATAGACCACCTTTTTGCAGCCTCCAGGCCACGGTAAAACGCGATAACGGACGTCCAGTTGTCTGTTGCATGTGCCTTGCGATTTCTCCCGCTGTCTGCCGTCTGTCTCTTCTCGCCTGTAGGATAATATACCGGTCGTCCGCCGCCGTGGTTGTTCGTGGACGACCACTGCTAAACTCTCGGACAGCTGTTCCTGTCGTTTGAAATGCTCTCCAAGCTCGTGAAACGATGCTGTGAGCGATCCCGAACTCCTTGGCCACACTAGTCACACTTCGACCTTCTTCCAACTTCCCAATGACGCGGCCTCGGGTTAAGTCATCCAGATGTCGTCTACTGAATTACCTGTTGGCCATATCACGCGGTGGCAGCAACTCGACGTCGTTCAAACCGATGTACACCGTGCAATAGCTTTCACCGAATTGCTGAGCATGATCATGATCATATGTAGAGGATTTTAGGAAGGGAGTGTCTGACCCCAGGTCTTAAACAACCCTTAGAAATAGGAAACTATGAGATTTGGGCTAGAGCGCCCGATAGGAAAGTGACACGGAAGCGAAGTAGAAAGGGGGAGGAAGACGCCCTTATTTATTACCGGGGGCCAGTACCAGGGGTCCGACGGCTTAACGTGCCCATCCGACGCACGGCGGGTATTTAGTGGATCGAGCGTTCGTACCTGCCTGGGATCGAACCTGAGGCTTTTCCCGTGGCAGTCACGAACGTTGCCCACTCGGCCACCCGCGGCCGAATTGGTGAGCGTACACCACCCGTGTGCTTTATACCCTTTCCGACACCCCCCCCGTACGTCATGCTGCATATATGTGCATGCTCTACCGTACCGGACCCTAGTCTATCTCCTGAGTGGTCTTTCGGTCCGTTCTGCCTGCTCGTTCCGCTGTTATGCTAATTTCTCCTCTTCGTCCTTAATTTTTGCACACCAGTGTATTTATGATATGATGACTCATCTACGCCCGTTCCGGAGTGTCGTAGACTTGGCTCGCAATTTGGACACCATCTGGCATGCTATACGTCAGGACAGTATCCGTGAACTGTATGCGTCTATAACACGCCGGGAAACCGCTTGTATCCGAGCCAGAGATATGGTTGCAACGTACTGACTTGCTCCACTCGTGTAGTGGCTAATGATAAATGACCCAACTGCTCTGGAATTGGAATTATTTCACTTCCTATACATGTACATACATAGTACACACGAATTTTCATCTTGATTGGATGATTCCTTCTGGGTGCTTTGTCACATTTTTTTCTTTTTTGTTGCAAAGAGTGTATTTTGCTTGTCCTGATTTCAATATCATTATTTTAACTACACACGCATAATCTTTTGCTGTTATTTCTATCAGGCCTCTTTATCAGTTACCTCGCTGTTTAAGTTTCCCTTTCTAAATTGTTTCTGCCTGTCTCCCATCTAGGCACCGGACATTCCCCAAACTTCAATTTTCCCTAAGAAAAATGTTTGAAATTCCCTCTCCAAGAGCTATCTATGCTTTCCTCTTTCGAACACCTGATCAGCTCAATGTCGCTTCTCCTCTCACACTCCTTCATTAGCAACTTACTTTGCACGTGCGACTTCCTGTTACGTGCAAACCTGGTTCGTTCCACGACATTCTCAAGAAGGTGAATCAGGAGAACTTTAAACAGCGTTGTAAACGATTTCTAGAGCAATAAACTGACTTCCATGATCAGCAAATGCCTGCAGAAGGCCAAAAATAGTGTTCGAAAGTGTAGAGGGAGTATTTCCCGTTCTCTCATTAACATGGCTGGAAGAAAACTAGTCAAAAGGGAACCGTCTCAATATTTCTGCAAAAGCACTAACGAAAAGGGAAAGGGTTTTAATTATAAGGCGATATTAAAAATGGTTAATAATGTTAACTTCACCCGAAATAAATGGGCCCAGGATTACAATGTTTGCCATTAATTACTCTGGTAAACACAGTTTTTTTCCCATGGAACATTGAATATGTTTCTAACGTAACTTTTTTACGCTGAATTAAAAAAAATGTAATCAGAATTTTTCTATCACCGACAATTTTTGTGTGACAAGTTTTTTTTTGTTTTTTTTCAGTATTGTTTAATGATCTTTAGGTACTATGTCAACAGAAAGAATGTACATAAAACGTGATTATAAATATTTTTTTTTATTGTATTTAATTTTGAATATAGCCATTGTTCTGCCAGAGGTGACCTGGCCTTCTCGCTGTAAGCTTTGCGAGGGTTGTGTTATCTTTTCGAAGTGAATAATAACTTGTGCAATAGCGCAAAAAAGTGTTTAAATCACGCTGATACTTTCTGTTACGTGTGCGGTGAAGTAACCTTCAAAGCTCAGAGGTGAAACTTTGCCCCGTTAATTAAAAAGTGTTATGAGGTATATTTTGGTTGTAAAGTGAGTGATCAAGATAAGAGTTGAACCCCTGGTATCTGTTGTCTAACATGTACTTCGAACATCTGTGTGTGACGATTTGAAAGTCGTTACACTTTTTTTTTTTTTTTTTCGTTTGAAGGTTTAACGACTACCGTGAGCAACTCAATGGGCTACAAGCAGTCGCCCGTCCCTAATTAAGGGCCTGGTTCAAGGGAAGGAAGAGAGCCAGCTTGATACACAAATTTTTGTTGTTTCTTATGTGAATAGGATGGTAGAGACAAGAAATCATTATGTGAGAAAGAACTGCGGCGGAAGGTGAGTCATTAATTCCAGGGAAGGAAAGTGTCGTAAACCTTCCACTGGTCAACCCTGAAAATGTACTTAGCCACCCCCCCCCCCCACACACACACACACACATTAAACTGGTATTTATCACGCGCGGACTGGGCCGCCGGGACACTGGGACCTCTATTCTGGGCCGGTAGGCCTTGTGCTAACCTCCCAAAAATATATACACATGTATTAGCAGAAAATCTAATTATGTTGGAAAGGAAAAATTGGTTTACCACTTTGACAGCTTCAAAAAATTAATTAAAAAACAGCAACACTTAGGCACTCTTAACATTCTGTTGAACCAAAGCCTTTTTTTTATGTGGTGACACACCTCTCTAACTTTCTTATTTAAGATCCGCTCCTTTTTTTTTTTTTTTTTGATTGATAGTTTAGCGACCACCGTGAGCAATTCAATGGGCTATAAACAGTCGCCCGTCTCTAATTTAGGGTCACTGGTTCCAGGGAAGGGAGAGAGCCTGTGCCGTAAGACAAACACAACATCCATGCCTCACAGAATTCGAACCCGGACCCCCTTTCGGACGAATGACCAGAGGCCATCGCTTAGACCACTGCACCACCGGGGAGGGGCTCCGCTCCTTTCGGCTGGTTGCCTTCACTTTAACTCGCTTTCGCTGATTGCAGTTAAAAAATCAGTATAATAAAATATTCTATCACTCTAACAAAAAAAAAAACAATAAAACCACCGAATTTTCCATTTGTAATCTCTTCAATGTATTACTTAAATTTGGAATAGAAACTGGAAATTTGCTGTATACGTTGTCGCATTGAAGTTCACCTATGGTAAAATTTTTCTGTTGCTTTATGTATATGAAGTACACTGAAGTGCCAGAAAAACTGGTACACCAGTCTAATACTTGGTAAGTCCCCCACGGGAGCGCAGGACTGCAGAAATACGACGGGACATGGACTCCACTAGCTTCTGGAAATATGCTGTAGGCAATGCACACCATACTTCCTGCAGAGCGTTCCACAATTCGGGTGTATTCCAAGGTCTCGGATTCCTGTGTTCGATAGCGCGTTGCATGACATCCCAAATGTGTTCTATCACGTTCAGATCTGCGGACTTGGGTAGGAATGGCAACACCCCAAACTCAGATTAATGCTCCTCTAACCATACTGTGGCGTCCTGACATTTGTGTGGAGGTGCATTGTGCTTTTGGAACAGGAACAACCCATCAGCATGAATGCAGGACATGAACGGGTGTACCTCGTCAAAAAGGATGCGCACATAGCGTTGGCCGGTCACAGACGTTTGTAGACGTACCAGGGGTCCCAGTGAAGTCCAGCTAAACACACCCCATACCATTACGGACCCCCCACCCGCCGGTACAGTTCCCTGTTGACAGGCGGGATCTATGGCTTCATGGGGTTTGCGCCACACACGAATCCTTCCATCTGCCCGATACATTTGGAAATGCGACTCGAAAGACCAGGCTACTTGTTCGAGTCATCAAGTGTCCAGTGGCGGTGTTGCCGTGCCCAAGCGAGGCGCATAGCTCTGCGTCGTGCACCCATCAAGGGGACTCGAGTTGGGTGTCGGCTCCTAATGCAGGGTACGTTGCACAGTCCGGACGTTAATGTTTGTTGAGGCTCCAGCATTGAATTCCGATGATACCTGCGAGAGTGTTGCATGCCTATCGCGTGAAACGATTCTTGGCTGCCGACGGTGGTCACGTTCACCCAATGTCTTTTTACGGCCACACTGGTATCGTAGGTTGGAGGTTTTGCCGGAATTCTTGTAGTCCCTTGCAATTGTCGTCCGTGAAAATCCGAACTTCGTTTCTACCTCCGAAATACTATGGCCCATCTCACGAGCGCCAACTATGACACCGCGTTGAAAATCTCTTAAATCATTATCACTTGTCATTCTCCTGCCGAGAATAGCTCTGACAGCTGGTAAGGATGTCTATTGTTTTATATACGCACTGGCGGACGCAACCGAGTACGCGCATAGGTAACGTTGCTGTGTATTTTGCATAAGCTCGTCTGTACCAGTTTTTCTGGCACTTCAGTGTATATGCACACATTTGCTTTTCAATTATGTTTTTTTTAACGTGATTTGCACTTGATTCACTACTTTTCGAGCCTTACACAAACCTTTAAACTGCAGTTTTGAAAACTACATGTCAGCTAATGCTTTTTTTTTTATTTCAAAGTAATTAAAAAACATCAGTTTCCTCACTCTTTGATTTCTCTGTCTTTATACATTTGCACTAAAATTCTTTCAATTCTCAAAATTTTCAATTTCGTGAAGAGAAGTTTTCGTAATCATTTTATTCATGACAGGCAAATCTATTTTTTACGCTTTCCAACCGTAGGTTAAAGAAGCGTATATGCTCCAGCTTTGTCCGTCCGTCCGTCCGCATGATAACTCACGTGAAAATGGTTCGATTTCGACGAAATTTTAGTATGTGGTAGGGGACCACTTGGGGATTGTATGAAAGAATGCCCACGGACAAAACGCCCACGGACAAAACGCCCACGGAAAAAATGCTGACGGGAAAAATATGTGGTCGACTGATAAGTTTTTATGTCTGTTATAAACGGTGTTAG
Organism: Macrothele yani; assembly: GCA_039090855.1. Taxonomy (NCBI): domain Eukaryota; kingdom Metazoa; phylum Arthropoda; class Arachnida; order Araneae; family Macrothelidae; genus Macrothele; species Macrothele yani. The sequence continues at coordinate 55,387,429 of CM077006.1, read as the reverse complement.
GACAACTGGTCACAGGCTGCTGGCCAAAAACCGTTAGGGGTCATATAAAAATTGCGGTTTCTTGGCCACCTCACCTACATAACGCGAATATGGAAATGACGGAATGAAAACTTTTAGAAGGGCCTAAACGTTAGTCCTAATATTATTTTCTGCCTGAGTAATACCGCAATATTAATAATTTGATGTGTAAAATATTTTCTGCAAACCTTACAAATACGAGAGGAAAGTTCAGATTGAACTGATGGACTGTAGAGGTTGTATGGTGTTGGCCTGAAAGCAGTGGTAGTCTTATGCAACATTTATTTAAAAACATACTAATGATTCACCGTTGTCTTCAAACCAACTGCTGTACATCAATATCTCTGTAGTTCTGACATCTGTTTGTTATATTTGCGAACAACATGCACTTTGGATCAACAACTCCTTACGACTTAAACACCCAAAATGAACTGCGATTCTCACAGCAGAAGTTGTGTATTTTGTAGGGACCAAAAAATTAAAAATGTGGTGCCATTTTGTGTTGTCATGTAGCGGGTACGGAGAACTAGCCTCCGGAGAACTGGACACATTGCAATTTCAGTGCCATAAAATTGTTCTGCATAAACCAATTTCGTGTGGTTATATTCCCCACTTCAGCAACTATTGTTCATAATTTTTTTTTTTAATATTTCGTTTTCAGTAGGAAATTTAGACATTTCCATGATTTTCGGAGCTAAGACTAAGCGGAGAACTGGCCACAAAAATTTTAAGGGGCCGTATAAAAATTTAGTTCTGGGCTGCTCCGTGGTTACGTACAGCGGTGGCGTGACGGGGAGAGACATCTGCCTTTCGTCAAAATTGTGCTTCGCAGCTGGGAGAAGGGAACGGCCTGCCAACGACGCGACCCCACCCCATTTCATCTAAATTTATTGGTTGGCCAGCGGTCAGTGGGAACTTGTGGCGGTATCAAGTTACATCGTTACGGGCTCACTTCTTTTCTTCCAGAATTTAAAGAAAAAATAAGCACTAACATGCATTCTCACTGTTACAATGCACATTTCCCTCACTGCAAAGTATTTAGCTCGATTAGTATCTGCTTGCTCGCTGCTTTTTTAGGCACTAAATATTTACATAAATGTTTGTAATATTTTTCTTTTACTTAATTAATTCACAGGCTTCGCCTTTTTAACAGCTTTTAATCCGCCGACTTCATATTCATAATGTTTGCGTATCAAATCAAGTCAATAGCATTGCGCTTTTACTTAGGCAGTAAATATTAAGTCTTAAGTCGCAAACAAAAAAATGATCATGATCATGGTCATATGTAGAGGATTTTAGGAAGGGAGTGTCTGACCCCAGGTCTTAAACAACCCTTAGAAATAGGAAGCCAGGAGATTTGGGCTAGAGTGCCCGATAGGAAAGTGACACGGAAGCGAAGTAGAAAGAGGGAGGAAAACGCCCTCATTTATTACCGGGGGCCAGTACCCGGGGTCCGACGGCTTAACGTGTCCATCCGACGCACGGCGGATATTTAGTGGATCGAGCGTTCGTACCTGCTGGGATCGAACCCGAGGTCCGACGGCTTAACGTGCCCATCCGACGCACGGCTGATATTTAGTGGATCGAGCGTTCGTACCTGCCTGGGATCGAACCCGAGGTCCTTTCCGTGGCAGTCACGAACATTGCCCACTAGGCCACCCGCGGCCCTTAAGTCATAAGTCCTAGGCCTTGGCCTATTTAACAGTTTTTATTCTAACGATGTTATATTCATAACGTTTACGTAACACATCAAATTATTAATATTGCGGTATTACTCAGGCAGAAAATAATATTAGGACTAACGTTTAGGCCCTTCTAAAAGTTTTCAGTCCGTCATTCCCATATTCGTAAAATTTACATAACAAGTATTGTCAATAATCAAACAGAAGTCATCGCTCTTTCCACGTTTATAAGTGAGTCACGAAAAAATTCTCAGTGGCCGCCAGCAGGAATCGAACTCAGGGTTTTCCAGTTACGCGCCGGATATGCTTCCACTGCACCACAGCTATTCATATTCCACGTCAAATGTCTGTATTAATTGTCAATAATATTGCGCTTCTACTTATGCACCATACATTCAATCCATACATTAATTAATAGGCCGTAGGCCTAAGCCTTTTCAACACTTTTTTCTTCGCTTACGAATGCCTTATGATGCCTAAGCCTTTTCAACACTTTTCTCTTCGCCTGTGAATTAATTAAGTAAAAGAAAAATATTGCAAACTTGACATGTTATTTAAATATTTAGTACCTAAGTAAAAGTGCGGCGTTATTAAAAAATCCCAATTTAGGGTCATTTTCCGAACAAAGCATGAATTATGCTGTAATTCTCGCTTGGCTTACATAGAACGTTTTCTCGAAATTTGTTTGGAGTTCCCAATTCAATTCTCAATGTAGGCCAATAATCGATAATACTTACACACCCCCCCCCCCCACACACACACCCTTGAACTTTTGTGGCCAATTCTCCTACACACATTTTCGTTATGTAGGTGAGGTGGCCAAGAAACCGCAATTTTTATATGGCCCCTAACGGTTTTTTAGCCTGCAGTCTGTGATGAGTTGTCCGAACACCGTTTATAACAGACATAAAAACTTATCAGTCGACCACATAATTTTCCCGTGAGCATTTTTTCCGTGGGCGTTTTTTCCTATTTTCGAAAAGTGGGCGTTTATCCCGTGGGCATTCTTTCTTCCTCATACCCACTTGGGGACGAACCCTATTGAAAATGGGTGAAATGGGGTCAAAGATCAGGCAGGGCATAACAGCGGATTGCATGAAAGAATGCCCACGGAAAAAACGCCCACGGAAAAATCGCCCACGGAAAAAACGCCCACTTTTCGAAAGTAGGAAAAAACGCCCACGGAAAAAACGCCCATTTTTCGAAAGTAGGAAAAAACGCCCACGGAAAAATCGCCCACAGACAAAATGCTCACGGGAAAAATATGTGATCGACTGATAAGTTTATATGTCTGTTATAAACGGTGTTCGGACAACTGGTCACAGACTACAGGCCAAAAAACCGTTAGGGGTCATATAAAAATTGTAGTTTCTTGGCCACCTCACCTACATAACGCGAATATGGGAATGACGGAATGAAAACTTTTAGAAGGGCCTAAACGTTAGTCCTAATATTATTTTCTGCTTGAGTAATACCGCAATATTAATAATTTGATGTGTAAAATATTTTCTGCAAACCTTACAAATACGAGAGGAAAGTTCGGATTGCACTGATGGACTGTACAGGTTGTATGGTGTTGGCCTGAAAGCCGTGGTAGTCTTATGCAACATTTATTTAAAAACATAGTAATGATTCACCGTTGTCTTCAAGCCAACTGCTATGCGATATTTTTCTAGAAACTACAAATAAAAAAATTCTCTGCGAGTATGTGCAAACCCAGGGAATTTGTCTGGGGAGGGGGTGCTTAAAATCTAAAATATGAAATATAAAGAATTTCTGGTCCGATCGGGAGATTTCCAGCGTTTACAAGCTACAACACGTCGAATTATCTGAGGGTATCTGCTGCCTCAGGAAACTAGTCTGGGTGGGGGGGAGGTAATACAAAAATCGTAAAATATCACGTATTTCTCTTCCGATCTGGAGATCTTCAGCATTTAGAAACTGCAACTCGACAAATTTTCTTAGCGCATGTCACTCTCTGGAAACCTGTCGGCGAAGAGGCGGGGGTAATACCAAAAGTGTAAAATATGAACAATTTCTTGTCCGATCGGGAGATTCTCGGCAATTAGCAGCTACAACTCGACACATTATCTGAAGGCATGTGAATGATGAAAATCTCCGGGTCGGACAAGAAACTCTATATAATTCACAATTATCATATAACCCCCCCCCCCACCCCCAGGTTTGCTGAGTAGGCACGTGCCCTCAAATAATCTGTCCAGCTGTAGCTTGTAAATGCTGAAAATCTCCCGATGGGACGATACATTTTACAAATCTTACAGTTTTGATATTACCCCCCCCCCCCCGACAGGTTTCCTGAGTCAGCACATGCGCTCAGATAATTTGCAGACTTGTAGTTTGAAAACCCTTAAATCTTTTGCTGAGATGTAGATCATAAACATTTCTTATAAAGAATTACATTAATTATCGCAATTAAGAAAAGACGAAATTACGGAAACTTTATATGACTCTGATTACCAACCTCTGGGGGTCGTGGGCACGAAGCGGTCAAAAACGTTATTTTTATACGGCCCCTTAAAATTTTTGTGGCCAGTTCTCCTACACCCGTCATGTAGAAATTAACTGTTTTAGTTGTCCTTTGGAAAACTCCCAGGAAGCTATGAGTGCGTATTTTTTTCTTTACACTGGGAAGAAAAGAAGTATGCCTGTAACTTGAGATTATACCACTCACGGGGAAGACACACCCTGACCGGTGGCCAACCGATAAATTTAAATGAAATATATCGCTTGTTATTTGGGGTGCGGTCGCTAGCAAACGTTCCAGCTGCAGCTGCAAAGCACCACTTTGACGAAAGACAGATGCCTCCCCCCTTCCGCTCGCCGTACACAAAAGAGAATTTCCAAAAGAGACAAGAGTGGAAAGAAAGCACATTACACAAAGTTATATCTGTACATTGCGCCTTTTACGAAAATCGCTTTTACAATTAAATGCATTATACTTTACAAGTATTTATAAATAAAATAATCTGACTTTTAATGATTTCCCTTTTAATTGATATAGTTAAATAACAAACATGCATAGTTTTATAAAAATTAAGACCTTACTTTAAAAAATAAGAATAGTCACAAATTTATTACAGTAAAGCCGAACTGGAATTTTTTAAGAAAGTAGCTACTCTACAGTAGGAAGTTGAAAGTTAACAATTTTATTTGGTTCTTCACTAGGCCACCCGCGGCCCTTAAGACATAAGTCCTAGGCCTTGGCCTATTTAACAGTTTTTATTCTAACGATGTTATATTCATAAAGTTTACGTAACACATCAAATTATTAATATTGCGGTATTACTCAGGCAGAAAATAATATTAGGACTAACGTTTAGGCCCTTCTAAAAGTTTTCGTTCCGTCATTCCCATATTCGTAAAATTTACATAACAAGTATTGTCAATAATCAAACAGAAGTCATCGCTCTTTCCACGTTTATAAGTGAGTCACGGAAAAATTCTCAGTGGCCGCCACCAGGAATCGAACTCAGGGTCTTCCAGTTACGCGCCGGATATGCTTCCACTGCACCACAGCTATTCCTATTCCACGTCAAATGTCTGCATTAATTGTCAATAATATTGCGCTTCTACTTATGCACCATACATTCAATCCATACATTAATTAATAGGCCGTAGGCCTAAGCCTATTCAACACTTTTTTCTTCGCCTGTGAATTAATTAAGTAAAACAAAAATATTGCCAACTTGACATGTTATGTAAATATTTAGTACCTACGTAAAAGTGCAGCGTTATTAAAAAATCCCACCTTACGGTCCTTTTCCGAACATACATGAATTATGCTGTAATTCTCGCTTGGCTTACATAGAACGTTTTCTCGAAATTTGTTTAGAGTTCCTAATTCAATTCTCAATGTAGGCCAAAAATCGATAATACTTACAAGCCCCCCCCCCTTGAACTTTTGTGGCCAGTTGTTCTGTGGCCAATTCTCCTACATCCATTTTCGTTATGTAGCTGAGGTGGCCAAGAAACCGCAATTTTTATATGACCCCTAACGGTTTTTTGGCCAGCAGTGTGTGACCAGTTGTCCGAACACCGTTTATAACAGACATATAAACTTATCAGTCGATCACATATTTTTCCCGTGAGCATTTTGTCTGTGGGCGATTTTTCCGTGGGCGTTTTTTCCTATTTTCGAGAAGTGGGCGTTTTTTCTGTGGGCGTTTTTTCCGTGGGCGATTTTTCCGTGGGCGTTTTTCCGTGGGCATTCTTTCCTCATACCATAACAGCGGGATATATTCCATTGTCCTTATGCGTCATAACTTGCGTAAAAATGGTTCGATTTCGATCAAATTTTAGTATATGGTAAGGAACCACCTGGGGATGAACCCTATTGAAAATGGGCGGAATGAGGTCAAAGGTCAGGACATAAAAGCGGGATCCATTCCATTGCTTTTATGCGTCATAACATGCGTAAATATGGTTCGATTTCGATGAAATTTTAGTATGTCGCAGGGAACCACCTGGGCACGAACCCTATTGAAAATGGGCGAAATGGGGTCAAAGGTCAGGCAGGGCATAAGAGCGGGATTTATTCCATTGCCCCTATGCGTCATAACTTGCGTAAAAATGGTTCGATTTCGATGAAATTTTAGTATGTGGTAAAGATTCCAAAGCCGCCATTTTGATTTTCGAACTTTTCTAGCTAGGACCTTAAGGCCTATCAGCATGCCAATTATCAGATCACTAGGTCATTTGGAAGTGGTCGAACAATTCGCGAAAATTTTTAAGCAGATAATGTTCCAAAATCGCCATTTTGATTTTTTGGTTTTGTTTTTGTTTTTTTGTTTTCGGACTTTTCTAGGTATCTGGGGTTTAAAATTTATCAGCATGCCAATTTTCAGGTCTCTAGGCAATGTAGAAGTAAGTGGTCGATTAATTCGCAAAAATTTCAAACAGGCAGTGTTCCAAAGCCGCCATTTTGATTTTTTTTTCGAACTTTTCTAGTTATGCGGACGTTAAAGCCTATCAGCATACCAATTTTCAGAACTCTAGGTCATTTAGAAGTCTAACAATTCACGAACGGAAACACTCGCATATTCCCATTTTCCCACTTTGCTTTATATTATACCGTAGATAAGTACAGTATATACCAACAAGTAATTGGACACCTCTGTAATCAACGATATCTGCGGTCCTGATACACGTCACGGCCACCGCCGTTAAATATCGTGTGGGAAACAACAACGCACCCAGTCGCTTGCAAGATGCCACGCAGTTCGGAGCTCTCTGATTTCGAGAAAGGTGTAATTGTCAGGCATCACAGAAATGGCCGATCCATACGTGACATATCCAGCTAGTTGAAGTACCCAAAATCGACAGTGGTCTACGTGATTGGCAAGTGGAAGATGAGAGGTGACTGTCGTAATGTGCCCCGACTCAGCAGACTCACAAAACTGGGAGTTAGAGACCGACGGGTGCTGGCCAGAGAAATTCGGAAAAACCACACCAAATCGATGGGCCACATCCGCGAGGAGTTTCAACAGGCATCCGGGAGTGTTCTTTTGATGAATACCATCAGTAAAGAAGCCCATCTGCTCGGTTATCATGGACGTGCTGCCACCCACAAGCCTTTGATCACCCAGTCCAATAGCGCTGCTCGGCTAACGTGGTGCAAAGAACTTCGACAGTGGACCGTTGAACAGTGGAAACAGGTTCTCTGGAGCGACGAATCAAGGTTCACCCTCTACCGTTCGGATGGCAGGGTCTGGGTTTGGCGTCTGCCTGGAGAACGCCTCCAGCCGGAATGTATTGTGCCAACTGTGAAGTTCGGCGGCGGTGGAATTATGCTATGGGGGTGTTTCTCCTGGTATGGCACGGGACCCTTGGTCGCAATTTCTGGTAGACTCAACGCCGAGACCTACTGCACCATTTTGGATGACCATGCACTTCCTACGTTGTGGCAGTTTCACGGGGTGGACCCATGTTACTTTCAGGATGACAATGCCACCTGTCATGTTGCGAGGTCCACCATATCTTGGTATGGTGACAATGGGGTTAATTAAATGGACTGGCCTACGCAGAGCCCGGACCTTAACCCTATCTAGCACCTCTGGGACGAGTTGGAGCGTCGACTTAAGGGGTGCCCCCACCATCCGAAATCGGTGAAGGAACTGACCTGTCTTCTCCAAGCCGAGTGGAAGAAAATACCGCAAGCCGTCGTACAACACCTGGTTGAGAGTATGCCCCGGAGGGTCGCAGCTGTAATCGCCGCTCGTGGAGGCTCCACCAACTATTGAAGGTGAATAAACTTCGCTTTCCTTTGCTATCGCAGGTGTCCAATTACTTGTTGGTAGATAGTGTATATGTAAATACACGATTTATTCCAACTAAAATCGTGTGTCTCTAAAAAAACCTTGCCTGGTAGAAAGAAGCTAATATTGTTTTGAAATCAGTATAAAAAATACCTTTAAAATCACATATTATTTCTTGTCGGACAAGTAAAAGTTTCTTTTTTGCAGACCAATGTTATTTGATCCAATAGAAGAACCAAATCTTCATCCCCTGCTATCTCCTAGAAGCTAAGTCTGTTTGAAAGGATTCGCTTTTCTTCACGGGCGCTCAGCACACTTTAAGAGTAACAGGTTATGCACTAAAAATATTTTGCTAGCAGAGCCGGTTCAATCACTAGGCGAACTAGGCGTCCGCCTAGGGCCCCAAAATTTGGGAGGCTCCAAGATTTAGAGTTGATTAAATGAAATGAGTTAATAATGGGGGAAAAAAGCTACTTCATTCACTGTTGCTCTTTCGATATCCTTATATATAAAAGGCTAATTTGCCGACGACCTGGATCACTTTTTAAGTCGTCATAGCAATAACCGAGAAACAAATGTTTGTAACGTCACAATTAGCTTTTCGTGTTTTCGTGCAGGTGACGTCATGACCTACACGCGCACAGCTCACGCGTATATCACTTTGTTTTGTTGTCAAAGCAACAAAGAGCACAGCTGCTGGTGTGACGTCATCTGTTCCAAATCATTCTCACATGACGTCAGAGATGCATTACGTCACAAGGTCAACTGACACCCATTGCAACATAGACCAACGTCTTTACTAAGTGTTGCTAACCAATGTACAAAGCCACGGTTAAGGGCTTACACAAATGCAATACTATCAACATCGTCTTTCGATCCGTGACGAATTTAATCCATTATTAAGCGAAGGAAAGCTTACGCAGCAATACAATATTGATGCGTATGTAAAAATGGAAGCTAATGCACTGAATTACATACGACAAAATCAGTCTCAGTTAAGTGTCGAAAAGTATAAATGTCTGATGGACCAAATTCAGAATGCTGGAGATGGTGAGTTTCTTCCTGGAAAAGCTCTTATTTTGCCATCTTCACTTCAAGGTAGTCCACGAAATGTGATGAAAATTTATCAGGATGCAATGGCGATAGTCAGAAAGTATGTCAAGCTTGATCTTTTCCTTACTATGACTTGCAACCCGAAAGGGGAAGAAATTACTGAAAACTTGAACGGTCAATCAGTCGAAAACCGTCCAGATGTAGTTGCAAGAGTTTTCCGATTAAAGTTAAAAGAATTAATGGATGATATAACCAAAATGCATATTTTTGTAGTCCCGGTGGCCAAAGTTCATGTAATCGAATTCCAAAAAAGAGGGCTTCCCCATGTTCATATGCTCTTGATTTTGAAAGAATATGACAAACCAACATTGCCTGAGAAAACTGACCAAATTATATCGGCAGAACTACCAGATAAAAAGCATTTACCAGTTTAACATGCAACTGTTTCGAAGCACATGGTTCATGGCCCGTGTGGTGAAATAATCACAATTCACCCTGTATGGAAGATGGCAAATGTACCAAGCAATTTTCGAAATCTTTCCAAAATGAAACAGTAGCTAACAAAGGCGGGTATCCTTTATATCACCATAGAAAGAATGGTGCAACCGCAACTGTACGTGGTAAAATTATTGATAACAGCTGGATTGTCCTTTATTTTTTTTTTATTTTTTTTTTTTATTGGAGGTTTAACGACCACCGTGAGCAACTCAATGGGCTATAAGCAGTCGCCCGTCCCTAATTTAGGGTCACTGGTTCCAGGGAAGGGAGAGAGCCAGCGCCGTAAGACAAACACAACATCCATGCCAGACCGGGATTCGAACCCGGACCCCTTACGGACGAATGATCAGAGGCCAGCGCCTTAGACCACTGCGCCACCGGGGCGGCGATTGTCCTTTATAATCCATATCTTTTGTTAAAGTACAATTGCCACATTAATGTCGAGGTGTGCGCTACTGTAAAAAAGCGTGAAATGCCTTTTTTTTTTTTTTTTTTTTTTGATTGGAGGTTTAACGACCACCGTGAGCAACTCAATGGGCTATAAGCAGTCGCCCGTCCCTAATTTAGGGTCACTGGTTCCAGGGAAGGGAGAGAGCCAGTGCCGTAAGACAAACACAACATCCATGTCTAACCGGGATTCGAACCCGGACCCCTTACGGACGAATGATTAGAGGCCAGCGCCTTAGACCACTGCGCCACCGGGGCGGCTGAAATGCCTTTTCAAGTACTTATAAAAAGGTCATGCCTAAGAAAATGTGCATATAACAGAGCACAACACCAAATACGACGAAGTAAAAAGTCATGTTGATTCCTGATACGTTAGCGCACCTGAGGCAATGTGGCGAATACTTGGTTATGATATACATCAGCAATCTCATACAGTAGTTAGATTACCTGTTCACCTTCCTGAAGAACAGAACATTACCTTTAATGCGGAGCATTTAAACAATGATCGAAATGCAGTTGTTCGTAATGCTCAGTGAGTACAATGCTGACAGCATGGTTCAAACTAAATGAGATGAGGGCAATGAAGATGCGCAATCCATTTCATATAGCGACATGCCAAGACATTATGTGTTCAATCAAAAAGAAAGACAATGGGTCCAACGAAAACGTGGTGGAGAGAATGTGATTGGAAGAATGTATTCAGTCAACCTTGGCTCTGATCCAGAAAGATATTGTTTGAGACTACTGCTACTTTATGTGTCTGGAGCGAAAAGCTTTACAGATTTAAGAACAGTCAATGATATCCCATATGATACCTACCAAGAAGCTGCATTGCAGAAAGGTTTAATTAAGAATGATGAAATATGGGAGAAAACCTTAGATGAAGCATCAGCTTGCAGCCTGCCTCGACAGCTACGAGATTTATTTGCATACATTCTTATCTTTGTTTCACCACCCAATGCACAAGAATTGTTTGAAAAATATAAATCCCATATTTGGAAAGAATTTGCACACATGAGAACTTGAAAATTTCTGATTTTAAAACATTTACAAAGAAAGCCATTCTGTGTCCCAAAAACTCTGATGTTGACAAATTAAATGAGAATGTTCATGATCTCTTAGAGGGGACAGCAAGCACATACTTAAGCTCTGATTCAATTGCTGCCGATGGCGAAGAAAATACTGAACCGTATTATCCTATAGAGTTTTTAAATGAGCAAATTCCATCAAGAATTCCACTTCACAGACTCAAGTTGAAGATTGGTGCTATTATCATGCTCCTGAGAAACCTCAATACACAACGAGGTTTATGCAATGGAACAAGACATTGGTTTATGCAATGGAATTAAAGAAATAAACCCGAATTTGATCACTGCAGAAGTACTCACAGGCTCAGCATGTGGTAAAACTGTTTTCATTCGGCGAATTGACCTCGCACCTATTGATATAGACCTCCCATTCACATTAAGATGACGATAATTATCTGTAAAACTCGCCTTTGCTATGACCATTAATAAGTCTCAAGGTCAAACACTGGAGAAAGTAGGTAACTACTTTCCTGTACCAGTGTTTAGCCATGGACAACTTTATGTTGCATTGTCAAGAGTTCGACGGTTTTATGTCACAGTTAAAGTAGTCCATGGGCAAGAACAAGGAAAACTACTTTCAGATTTCCAAAATGTATCTACAAAAAATATTGTGTACAAATATATTTTCCACCGTCGTTAACAAACGCTTGAATAGCAATAAGTGATATCTAGAACCCGTTGTATTCTTATCTAAGGGGGTTTACAGCTAGTTCTATATAACTTGCGAATTCTTATATTTCTTCAATAAGTGAGAAATCGAGACCTACGCTTATAGACTGGATAAGTTAGCTTGCTGTAAATCGGACGCCGATGAGAAAGTGCGCCTCTGTCGAAAAAGTAGCATAAACCAGGGCCATCCCTATGCAGCAAGCTAGTCCGGCGATGCTTGAGGGCTGCAACAGATTTTGTACAATCAATATTATCTGGCTTTCAATGGAAATATCAAGACTGTCCACTTCTACCACAAAATAGTGCCAATGATCAGCGGCTGACTTTTTTATTGTTTTTTTTTGAAGGTTTAACTACCGCCTTGAGCAATTCGATGGGCTATAAGCATTCGCCCGTCCCTAATTTAGTCTATGAGCATTCCTCTGTCCCTAACTTAGGGCCACTGGCTCCAAAGAAGGAGAATGGCCGTGCCGTAAGGCAAACACAACGTCCATGCCTCACTCGGATTCGAACCCAATTCGGAAGAATGGTCAGAAGCCAGCGTCTAGATCAATGTGCCACCCAGGCGGGTTGCCTAACGAATCGCAACTGCCACTGTCAGAGGGGCAAGAATAAGAGAGGCCATAATACTACTATATTCATTCCGCTGGAATTCTTGTTTTTTCTTTCTTTCATTTTTTTATTTTTTTTTTCCTTTTTTAACTGGGGGAACCCAGGAAAGAACCTTGTTGGGTTGTCTACGTTATCAATCGAGCAAGAAATTTTCCGTGACTTAAATTTGAAGACACTTGTTGGTAATTTCGCGAACAACAAAGCACGCAAAATGAAATTTTAATTTGTATTGGACCAGTAAGTAAATGGATGTAGTTTTCATTAGTTCCATTCTATTTGCCGTATTTTTGCATCATGAAGTAATTATTGAATAAATGCAATATGTTTAGCCACACAAAGAATAACATAACTTTTGGGGGCTCAAGGATGATGGCCTGTCTAGGGCATAATGCATCCTAGCACCGGCCCTGCTTGCTAATTACCAATAATTTTTGGACCAGATGGGTACGATTTAACATTTTGTCTTACTTTACCATGAGAGAAATTCTTCGTGACTTTCAAGAAGCAAGCACAGAAAGTTTTCAGTTCAACGAGTGAGACACAAAAGTAAATCTCTCTACTTGTTATAATTTTTTTAATTCAAGGCTGTTTAATTCTATAAAAATAGTTAACATTAAGTCCAGGGACACGAAAACTATGCTGATCGTGCTTCTTTAGTGTATGCGTGCGGGCGTATGTGTTTTTTATGTTTGTAGCAAAACTTTTAACAAAAATGCCACCATGAATGAATAAATGTTTAGGAAAGAAGTGAATCTGCACTTTGCGATCTAAACGAAAAGGTTTTGACTGGGCAGAATGGTTGAAATCACTCGGAGGTAAATCAGGGAAATAAGGTAGCACCGAGGACTGTTAACCACACGGACCTCTGCTTAACTAAAAATTATTTATGCTTAACTAAAATTTACATTCTTTTTTAAAATTATTTCTAGAAATGACCTAATCACCGCTGAGCTTTTATTATTATAATTTGAAAGGGGACTGTGTTCATTTATTATATGCTCTGTTCGGGTATAATTCATTATTTTCTTAAGTGCAGGTATCACTATTTTTCTTTTTAGTGCAGGTTGTCCTAGAATGATCTTACTAAATTATTACTTGAATGCCCCAGTTCTCTTTCTACTGATGCTGTTTCCTAATTATTCGCTGTTTTGTATTTACTCTAATTCTACGTAGCTTTTCATTCTCTTCCGCTGCCGTTGTCCGGAAACCCCAAAAAGTCTTCCTTCTCAGACCATCGCTTCGCGATCTTTCTCTTCTACTTCTTTCCTATACTTCGATTCACCCTAAGAAGACAATGCAGTTTAAGGTACATGAGCCTACGCACTCACTGAGCCTTCGGGGACGGCCGAGAGTTATGTTCATCCGCGTCACTCCCCACTGTGTTTTGCTGTTAGCAGCTGTCAATCACTTCCCCCATCAACCCATTGGCATCCTTGTCTCCCAAACGCTGCATATCTACGCATGCGTGTGTTGGTCTAATTTTAAAACTTAATTTCTGAAAATAGATCATTTTTAGATTCGTCTAAAATAATTATGTACTTGTAAGCAAACAGCTAGGGCAATGTAAAGTATGATTCTGGGCAATAAATGCGTTGGTTTTCATGGAAAATGTTGGGAACTACTTTTGGTCGCGGCGATAGGTTTCACGTACCTTCCTCTTCAGTGTCATCGGATGAATCGAAGTATGTACGTCGTAGCTTCTTTCGACCCCTAGCTCGAAGGGGAGACAGTTTCTCCGATGCCTCCTCTGCAATAAACTAATTTATTTCGATGCGCTTTTCGGATCACAATGTACATGATTGAAGCGTAGGTCAATAAAACGATAAAAAGCACTAAACGTTTTCTGAACCGGCTCTTCAATACAAAGAGGGATTACAAGGGAACACTCTTTTACAACTTTAGCTAATTACCCTTGACGCCGTAAATAGGCCCATCAAACATTCTCATACTGACTAAAAAGACTTACTGCGAAATATTTCTTACTTGGAAAAGTATTAATTCTAAAATCTTGTAAAATCTTCTGAACTCTTGTAACATATATTTCCTCTTGACGAAAAAAAAGAAAAGAAAAAAGAGACGGACTTCATTTTTTGATTTTAGCAGAAGCAAGGTTTCATTTTTGAAACCTTGCTCCCAACTATCGGAATCTAAGAATAACCCCAGGACACCCCATGATATACACTGAAGAGCAATTGAATTAGAGATACCTGTCTAGTAACGTGTAGCACCACCTTTCGCCCTCATGACGGCGGCGATTCGTCTCGACAAGACACCGGAAGCGTTCGAAAGCCATACGGATCCACGACCCCTGAACAAGCTCCCACAGTAAACGAAGATTTGATGGAGGGAGATCAGAGCCTCGAACATCTCTCTCGATGGCATCCCAGATGGGCTCGATGGGATTGAGGTCAGGTGACCTAGCTGTCCAAGGAAGCAAGGTCACGTCGGTGGAGTGTTCATCCGACCATTCGGATACAATTCGGGAGCGATGGCACGGTGCATTGTCTTGTTGCAGGATGAAGTTCCCAGTGGGATGTTGAAGACGCACAAACGGGAGCAAATGGTCGTCCAGGATATCCCGGTAGCATTGACCTTTGAGGAACGATGTCACACGTACCAGGGGTCCCATTTCAGTCCACGTAAACAGTCCCCAGACGAGAATCTCACCACCACCAGCTTGAAGAGTAACCTGCTGGCAAGAAGGATCCGTCGCTCCATGTGGTTTGCGCCGTACTCGTATCCTGCCATCCGCATGTACCAACGTGAATCTCGACTCATCAGTCCAGGCAAAATTTTCCCACATGTCTAGGGTCCAGTGGCGATGTTCCCGCGCCCATGCTAATCTTTGCACTCTGTGATGTGCGGTCAGCAGCGGTACCCTCGTGGGACGATGGCTTCTGTACCCCATAGCGAGGAGATGGTTCTGGATGGTGTGGCTGCTTACACGTTTTTGTGCACCAGCGTTAAATTACCGAGTGATTTCTTGCACTGTGGCCCGTCTATTCGCTGTTACAATGCGAGCTAGCCGACGATGACCCCGCTCATCCACACGCTGCTGTCCACGGCAGTTGGCCCTTGCAGGGATGGGTTTACCGGATTCGATGTACTCACGGTGCACTCGTGACACAGTGGCTCGTGAAAATTCCAGTGCCTGCACGACTTCCGAGATGCAGTGACCCATTCATCACGCCCCGACAATTTGCCCACGATCAAAAGCGCTTAGATCCTTCGTCTTACCCATACTGCGTCCGACTCTTACTGATTCCTGTCGCATCACTCCTTATATTGTCGGATCGCTGCATACGTCATGTCGTTTCCGTTTAGAGTGCCGCCCACAGCGCCACATTTGCATAACGCCAGCTGTTTCTAATTCAATTGCTCTTCAGTGTATATACAATATCTGTACGTCTCAGTGAGCAAATCGCATGACGACCGCCTTCATACGGGTCTATTATAAACCCGTCTCCGTTCCCAACCTGATGCTCCGCAGTTCACTCTGCCCTGATGATTACAAGAAGGCCTTCTTCCGTTCTCGAATTAGAAGAGCCTTTGCTGTCTCATCCGATGTCCATTCTAGACAATCCGAACTAAAAAACATCGTCGAATTTTCCACTCAAGCAGGATATACGTCCAACCAGATGCATTACTTTATCGAGAAAGCCAGAACCATCCATGCTAATATTTCTATGCCGCAACTTCGCTACCTGGGCTCTTTCCCCTACATACCAAATGTTTCCTATCAACTCAAAAATGCGCTCAGGAGGATAAACTTCGGTGTCGGCATGAGGTCTCAGGCATCTTTGTATACGATGCTTAAGAGAAATATTGGTTAGCCCCTCTTCTCAATGAGGCAGGTGTTTATGCCATCCCACTACAATATCCGAACGGCTCCAGGCGATACTACATCGGAATGACCAAACGTTCTTTTGGAATTGGAATCAGCGAACATAAAAGGGATACAAGAGACGGAAAAATAACCACTGCCTATCAAGAGAAGTTAAGTTCATGTCCGCCGATCCTATACGGAGTGATGTAAAGAAATTGGCTTCATACTCCACACCCAAATCTACTCCCATTCGCGAAACCTTGGAAATCTTGACCAGCTGTGAGGCTTGCAATGATAGCGTCTATCTGGAGTTGCCACGTATTTGGAATCAATTCTTCAAATAATGCTGAGTTTTCTACCATGGTACCACGTGCCCAACCAACGTGACCTCGTTTCTTCGAATTATCACGTTTGCGCCTATTCATTTATTGCCTAGTCAAGTCACCGCGTTCAAATTGTTGAAACGTTCTATTGTCCAGTTTGCAGTTAGCTGTCTACCTTCCTTGAAAAAGCCATCTGGTTAGTGTGCGAAAGCTTGGAAAGTTTATTTGTATTCTATGCCTAGAAATTTCGGATTTTTAGTATGGTTATACTATTTTGAGTGTAATTTGGTGTACAGTTCCTACTTATTGAACGACCTATTGATACACTATATACAACAAGTAATTGGACACCTGTGATAGCAAAGGAAAACGAAGTTTATTCACCTTCAATAGTTGGTGGAGCTCCACGAGTGGCGATTACAGCTGCGACACTCCGGGGCATACTCTCAACCAGGCGTTGTACGACGGCTAGCGGTATTTTCTTCCATTCGGCTTGGAGAAGACAGGTCAGTTCCTCCACCGATTTCGGATGGTGGGGGCACCCGACGCTGCAACTCGTCCCAGAGGTGACGCTCCAACTCGTCCCAGAGGTGCTCAATAGGGTTAACGTCCGGGCTCTGCGCAAGCCAGTCCATTCGATTAATCCCATTGTCACCATACCAAGCCATAGTGGACTTCGCAACATGACAGGTGGCATTGTCATCCTGAAAGTAACATGGGTCCACCCCGTAAAACTGCCACAACGTAGGAAGCGCATGGTGATTATTTCATCGAAAATGTAATGCAACAAAGTTTGTTCAATTATCTGTATTCTATGAAAAGTTATAGCCAAATAACCAGAAAAAGAAAGGACAACTTGCTTAGGTTGATATGAAGTATAGCTTTCTTTCATTTGAATGTAGCCAATGAACATGAGTGTTTAGAGAGCCAATCAGGTGTCATCTGGTTTCGGCAATGAGCCAATCAGGTCACAGTAGGATTCAGCTATTGATGTCATGTATTCGAGCTGAGAGGAGGACATTTGTCAGTGTGTTCTGTGATTGATATCAAGTTCTTGTATGTGTGTGTGTGTGTGTGTGTGTTCTTTCATTTAGTGAGCTTGTAAAACGTAACGAAATTAAAGAAATGGCGCAAAAGAGTTGACTGGTCACCCAGAAAGCGATGTAAAATAGTGCTATTAAGCGAACAAGGCTTCAGTTATGAAGAAATTAGAAGGAAAATTGGTTGAAACTTAACGAAAGGTGGCATTTCTAAATTTTTGAAGAGATGTAAGGAGACTCAGTCACTACAAAACCAGACTGGTAAAGGCTGGAAAAGGTGCACAACAGCAAGTGATGATAGAAGAATTAAGAGGCTGTGCCTAGGTGACAGAAGAAAATCACCTGGGTGTGTACAAGATGAAATGGCGCAATACAATGTGATGTTGAGTGTAAGGACTGTTCGGCGCAGACTGCAGGAATTTGGTCTAAAAGCTAGAATTCCACGAAAAAAGCAATTTTTATCTCTCAAACAAAGGTTGAAAAGATTAAACTGGGCTAAAACCCATGTTAACTGGACAGCGAAACAATGGGACAGTGTTATATGGAGTGATGAGACAAAAATCTCTCTGTTTGGTAGTGATGGCATAAAATACGTAAGGAGAAGAAACGGTGATTTGCATCCTGATTGCATTACATTTACCGTGAAGCACCCAGTTAGTGTTATGATCTGCGGTTGTATGACATCAAAAGGTGTGGGCAGAATTAGCGTGATTAATGGGAATATAAATGGCTAAAAATACACTGCAGGCCACCCAAAATGCAACACCAAGAAGGAAGCATCCGATTGGCTTGAAATTCGCAGCATGCGTCGCCCGCGAGAGGACATGCAAACGATTAGCATTGCAGGGCATATGCAAATCAGGTGCACCCGGCACGCCACCGAGAAGCACTATAAAAAGGGTGAACAGAAGGCTGGGTGTAAGTAGTGGAGGTGTGTTGTGCTGCCGGACCTGTGCGTGGGAAGCTTCCTGATGCCTCGTCGCAAAATACGACAGTCATTCCAACACATTTCGGA
The DNA here is from genome assembly GCA_039090855.1 of Macrothele yani. Lineage (NCBI taxonomy): Eukaryota > Metazoa > Arthropoda > Arachnida > Araneae > Macrothelidae > Macrothele > Macrothele yani. The sequence continues at coordinate 55,368,883 of CM077006.1, read as the reverse complement.
GTTCGACAGAGGACGAATAGTGGCTTATCGCGACAGCGGTTTATCGTACCGAGACATCGGCGCCCGTGTGGGATGACATCCAGCCACAGTGAGGCGAGTATGGATTCGGTGAGTGCAGGAAGGACGGACGGACCGACGTGAGCGATTTCCGCACCTGCGGCACACCACCGAACGAGAGGACCGACATGTTGTGCGGCGGGCATTGACGGCTCGCACCGCCACATCACGAACGTTAGCGCAGGAATTAGGGTGTGTTGTGCAACAACCTGTGTCAGCACGTACCGTTCCGATTACCATTGACGTTACACCACCGGCGAGTGCGTTGGCAGTGGGACGTTGAACGCCGAACCTCGACTACGGAAGGGCCCGACATTGTCTTCTCCGACGAATCCCGCTTCTGCCTGCAACACCACGATGGTCGGATCCACGTGTGACGGCACCGCGGCGAGAGACTGTATGACGCCTGCATCATGCATCGCCATACAGGTCCGTCGCCTGCCGTTATGGTTTGGGGCGCAATTGAATATGACACCCGCACCCCCTGGTACGCATCACCGGTACACTTAACAGCCACCGCTACATGTCCGACGTTTTGGAGCCTGTAGTCCTCCCTTACCTACAGGACCTGCCAGCGGCCACGTTTCAACAGGACAATGCGCACCCGCACGTGGCACGCATCGTGCAACAATTCTTCACGGCCCACCAGGTGTCACTGCTGCCGTGGCCCGCCTGTTCTCCCGATGTGTCGCCCATCGAACACGTCTGGTCGCTGATCGGCAACCGAGTGGCCCGGCAAGCACCACCCGCGGCTACGCCTGATGAACTGTGGCAACGTGTGGAAGCAGCCTGGACCGACATACACCCAATCCCACATCCAAAGCCTCTTTCGTTTGATGCCGCGGCGTGTGGCTGCCGTTATTTCCAGCCATGGGTGCCACACGAACTATTGATGTCTGCGTGTTCCGCAAATCGCACGGGCCTGTAAATTCAGTCGTTTCATCTTTGTATCTGTTGTTATGTGTCCAGTAAATCTGGCTTTGCTACCTCGTGTCCTTCTTTGTGTTGCATTTTGGATGGCCAGCAGTGTACATTAATGAAATACTTGAGCCCAAACTGAGGCCTTCCGCACGTGATCTTTTCCAAGATAATGAAGCATTTATATTTCAACAGGATTCAGCTCCATGTCATGTTGCTGCTGTGTGCAAAAAGTGGTTTCAAGATAATCATATTCCACTGCTGGAATGGACTGGGAATAGCCCAGACCTTAACCCCATCGAAAATCTATGGAGCCGACTAAAGAAACTTGTTAGTCAGAAACAACCCAGCAATAAAACTAATTAACAGAAGCAATAATTCAATCTTGGTTTCACATTATAGCAGTAGCAGAACTAAAAAACTTGGTTCACTCCATGCGAAGCCGTTGTAAGGCCCTAATTAACGATAAAGGTTACCCAACCAAGTATTAACTGACATGGTGAGAATTTTTGTATATCTCATTTTTTCTGTGTGTTTAATTTTTCTTCTTTATAACTGCTGTTCTAATACAGAATCCTTCATAAGAGTTATTGCATTACATTCTTGATGAAATTATATTTCCATTGATATATAATTTTATGGTATTACTCCAAAAAAAAAAGTGGTGTTATGAGCCATCAAAATTCAAAAATACACTATTTCCAAAAGGTTTCCACAATTTTGGCCACTACTGTAAAGTTGGTAAGCAGAAAACTAGATTAACTCTAAACGTATAACACAGCCACTGTAATACGCAGCCTTCAAATAGACACAGTTTCAGGTAACGCAGCTTCCACGATTATAACATCACACCACCACACCACACTTTTGGCTGCTGCTTCAACACTATATATCTCTAGTTCTTATTTGTCAACATGCATACGTCACGCTCTCCGATCTCAGAATTATTGCCAACCTCATTCCACGAGAGAGAAGATATAACGTAAAGGTTGATAACGCTAAAACAGAATGAATTCAAATTTACATAGAGAAAGCAACTAAAAGTTAAAGTTAATTTAGAGTATACGCATGCCACATGGTTTCCAAATTGCGGGCGAGTTCGCCGACATTCCGGGATGGGCGTAAGTGGCGTTCTATCATGTCCCAAACATGTTGGATCGGTGAGAGGTCGGGCGATCTGGCTGACCATCGAAGGGTGTCGACATTACAGGCCTGAGAGAGCTGTGCCGTGAGTGGGCGGGCATTATCCTGTTGAAAAATTGCTCGGTTATGCTGCCATAGGAATGGCAAAACAACAGGTCGTAGAATGTCGTCGACGTACCGTTAAACCATGAGGATGGTACGAAGGACTAACAAAGGTGTCCGGCTATTGTAGGAAATGGCTCCTCTGACAGTCACTCCCAGTGTGTGAGCTGTGTGCAGTTCCATAGTAAGAACAGGGTCCGTGCTCTGGCCGTCTCCAGACCCTTATGCGCTGGTCATCGGCGCCAAGTGCGAACCATGGCTCATCCCTGAAGACAACACAACGCAACTGCACACTGTACCACGTTCATCAAGCCCGATACCATTGCAACAGGTTCCGGCGACGCTCGCTGGTCAGTGGTAGGCTGCAGAGTGGCCTCCTTGAATGTAGTTCCCCTCAAGTCAACGGTCCGAATGGTCACTTCCGTACCTGTAGACGACACAATATGGCCACGGATAGTTGAGAGCGACGAATTCGGTTCTGTCCGTGCGGCTCTCGCAATCGCTCGATCTTCACGTTCAGTCGTTTCTCTCGGCCGTCCAGTGCCCACGTGCTGCTGAGTTGTGTCCTCCTCGACCCATTGGCGCCAACATCTACTGATTGCCGTGTCGCTCCAGCCCAAATGCCTGGCGATACGGCGACATGACCAACCTTCCTCACTCTCAGCCCAATTACACGTCCTCTCTCAAACTCGCTCAACTGCTCGTATTGTGCACTGATCCGACGCCGAGGCATCCTCACAGTCCGTGGAGGTTAATGCAACCGCAATCCGATGTAACAACTGTCTCTGCGTGCGAGGTTTGCTCTTGATATACTCTCCATGATGCGTGGTTCCCATGCGTTGTGGTGGGCCACTATTTAGTTATTGGTCCTTAGTTTTTAATCATTTGTATATTCGGCCCTGAGGCATTTGCATGTGGAGTTTCTTCAGGATCGAACGACTTTCTCGGATTGCTTCGTTTTTTTTTATGCTTTCCAACCGTAGTTTGAGCAAGCGTATATGCTTCAGATTTGTCCGTTTGTTTGTCAGTCTCTCGGCACGATAACTGGCGTAAAAATGGTTCGATTTCGATGAAATTTTAGTATGTGGTAGGGGACAACCTGGAGACGAAACCTATTGAAAATATTGGAAATGGGGTCAAGGGTCAGGGCACAGGAGCGGGATCCATACCATCGCTCTTATGCGTCATAACTTACGTAAATCAGCTTCGATTGCGACAAAACTTCATCACGTTGCTCCGGAGATGTACTGAACGGGTTCTGTTTAATATTATCAAAATGGGGTCAGAGGTCAGGGCACATTAGCGAGATTAATTCCACAGCCATTATCCTCATAACTTGACTAAAAATGCTTCTATTGCGACAAAACTTTTGTTTGTTGTTCCGGGGGTATATTGAACCGGTTCTGTTAAATATCATCGAAATGGAGTCAAAGGTCAGGGCACAGGAGCGAGATTTATTCCACAGCCATTATCCTCATAACTTGACTAAAAATGCTTTTATTGCGGCCAAACTTTGGTATGCTGTTCCGGAGATATACTGAACCGGTTCTGTTGAATATCATCGAAATGGGGTCAAAGGTCAGGGCACAGCGGCGAGATTTATTCCACAGTCATAATCCTCATAACTTGAGTAATGATTTCTGGTATGTTGGAAAGCGTATCATAATCAATGCATTGCATGATTTTACTAACTTTTTTTTTTTTTTTTTGCGTAGAGTGTAATTCGTTTTATCTCATTGATAAATAATTTCTTTATTTTTTATTGCAATTTTCCTATACCGTGTAATTTTTTAGAACTGCAGCCCAGCTTATAGGTTCTTTCTTCCCATACTCTCAATCCCCACCAAAGTAAAGTTATGCATATGAATCTGCTGCGGATGTAATTGTGATGTATGCTGCTTTGAATGTTCGCTTGTGAGATGAATCTGTTTTTTTAATAATTATTCAAGTTCTTGTCATTTTTGTTTTCCTGATGTTTTTTTCATGATTCACCGAGAAAAGATCAGTTGAGGACGTATAGTTATAAAATGGATTTCCCAGTTCTTCGAATTAAGAGAACCTGCAGCGATTCTGAAAGATTCTGAAAGGCCGAATCGCTGAGAAAGAGTGAGGCAGTGTTTCCGCTGATCATTCCTTCACCTTTGACATGCTGTGTCTGGGCTGTCTAGACTCATCCATAACAAAATACGGAACAAAAAATAATAATGAAATGAGAGAGCCTCACAGAGATTTAAAGCGCGAAAGTTAACCACCTTCTCATTATTCAACAAATTACGAGAAAACATCGTTTTTTCGGAACTAAATTCTATGAATTGTCGAAGAGGGAGCAGTATTTTGCATAACTATGAAGAACACTAATCTGTGACATCGTGCGCACCTGTAAAATCCTGTGGTGGTTTTCCGGCATCTTAACATATCTTAAACAAAACAAGTGACAGATGATTACGTAACATGGATGGATATGATGATCTTCTTTCTGTTGAGCAAAAGACGGCAGTTATTAGGTAATTAGCTGGAAAATGAGCTAAAATGAATAAAACCAATATTCAGGATACCAACTAAGGATTCCTGCAATGCCTTGTGGATAAAAAATGTTCAAACATACTAATTTCGCAACCTTTGACCTACATGAAATTTTAATGACAGCAATTGCTATTGAAAGTAGTCTCGCCGCAATTTAAATTAAGCGACTTTTTTTGTTATTATTATTCTTTCTTAAAATAATGTCCGGACGTATCACAGACACTCCCCTTTTTTTTATTCCTTTTCCACTTCACCACTCCTCTTTCTAGGAAAAAGTCTCAAATGATTTGCTTCCGCTGTGAATTTATAAGCAGATATCGAAAATAATAATAATGATAATCATAAGAGAGAGATTCTTTGAATTGGTCTATTTCAATTTCTTTTTTCTTCTCATCGTTATGTATATTCAAACTTAATGCACAAAGGGCTTTCTTTCCGTAATCGCTTATAGAAACTGTAACGTACCAGGAGATGTGACGTACCTGCCAGAAGGACGCACACGACATAAAGGCAGATAGGAATCAGAATAAAACGTCCGCATAGCTCAATTGGTAGAGCAACTTATTCCGGAATGAGGGGATCCGGGTTCGAATCCTGGCGTGGACAGAAATGACGGAGAAATTTACTTCGTTATAATGGCGCCCGAACTATCCGGATGACCCGACCGTTCAAAATCTCGTAATGGTGTGATGTTATTTCCACACCGCGAGATAGGAAAAATCAGAGAATCCCTTCTCCAGCACTTCGAAAAAAAAAAAAAAAAATAAGGGGGAGATGATGTGACGTACCTGCCAGAAGGACGCACACGACATAAAGGCAGATAGGAATCAGAATAAAACGTCCGCGTAGCTCAATTGGTAGAGCAACTTATTCCGTAATGAGGGGATCCGGGTTCGAATCCTGGCGTGGACAGAAATGACGGAGAAATTTACTTCGTTATAAAACTATTAAAAATCGTACTTCTTTCAAGCCTATAGGTATTTGAACTCCTCCATTGAAACGAGATCGAAAGATTTTCGCTGAATTGATTTTAAATGTTCCTTACCATACATTCAAAAGCAGAATTATTGGCGATTTCTAGATTTTATAGGTGTAACAGCAAGATGTGGTTTATTCGCATCATTTTTTTTTTATTGGAGGTTGAACGACCATTAGGGATGGGCTATAAGCAGTCGCCCGTCCTTAATTAAGGACCACTGGTTCCAGGAAAAGGAGAGAGCCAGTGCCATAAGTCAAGCACAGCATCCATGCCTCACCAGGATTCGAACCAGGACCCATCTCGGACGAATGATCAGCAGTCAGCACTTAGACCACTGCGCCAACTCATATTTGCTGTTAATATCAAAGCGATCATGCCACCCAGGTGGCGCAGTGGTCAAATCGCTAGCTTCTGACTGTTCGTCCGAGTGGGTGCGGGTTCGAATCCCGTGATGCATGGATGTTGTGTTTGTCTTATGGCACTGGCTCTCTCTCTCTCTTTCCTAGAACCAGTGGCCCTAAACTAGGGGCGGACGTTTGCTTATAGCCCTACGATTTGCTCATGGCGGTCGTTAAACCCCCAACAACAATAACAAATCATACACAATCACTCTAGTGGACGCTGTTTTGGTAATTATCTATTCACACACATTTGCAAAGAACCATAGATACATACTGTATATCCAGCACACATGACAGTGAACCCAAAAGCTGAAATCCCGATGAAGTCACGAATCAATGGTATCAAAATTCATGTTACGGCCAGGGCCTCACTGAGGCGCATCGGTTCCTAAGGCCGACAAAATGGCTGCCCCTCTATCAAAACAAAATCTTTCATCAATATATGAAGCTGTAGATATCACCTGATACCCTTGACACGATATATACGGAAGAGCTAAAATATTATGACCAGCGCGTATTTATACAAATGGCAGCAACGAAGTGTTATTCTTGTTCTTCAAATGGGAAAGGCAGCGAATAAGCGAATTTGACAGAGGCTATTGTAATGGCCAGAGGACTACGTCAGAGTATTTCAAAGACGGTAGGGTTTGTAGAATGCCCACAGTCAACCGTCGTCGGAAACTTCAAAAAGCGGTCCGAGGAGCGAAAAAACCACGAATCTCAAGTCAGGTGTGGGCCGAAAACCGTTCATCGATGCTAGATGTGAGCAAAGACTATCCCGTATGATGCGAGCCAACACAAGGGATACTGTGGCGCTACTCGCCGAAAATTTTAATGCTGGTGACTGGAGTAATGTGTCACAACACACAGTACATCGAGCCCTGCTGAAGATGGGGCTTTCTAATCGGAGTGCTCACGCTAGCCTCCGTTCACCGTCCAAAGCGCTTATAATGGGAACGCGAGAATTAAAACTGGACCTTGAATGATTGGAAGAATATCTTCCGGTCCGACGAATCTCGTTTCCTGTTGCACCATCCAACAGGCTAGGTACGTATGCGTCGTATACCTGGGATAGTGTTGTCACCAGGATGCACCGTGGGACGAAAACAAGCCAGTGGATGAAGTGTAATGCTTTGGGCAATGTTCTGCTGGGTAATCCTAGGTCTAGCCATTCATGTGCAAGAAGCTATGACGTAAACCACCTACCTAAACACAACTGCAGACGAGGTACATTCTTTCTTGCCAACGGTATTATCCACTAGTAGTGCCTTCTTTCACAAGATAATGCACCATGCCACACTGCCTGGGTCTAGTCATTCATGAGCAAGAAGCTATGACGTCTACCACCTACCTAAACACCACTGCAGACGAGGTACATTTTTTCTTGCCAACGGTATTCTCCTCTAGTAATGCCTTCTTTCACAAGATAATAAATACGCCATGCCACACTTCCTGGGTCTAGTCATTCATGTGCAAGAAGCTATGACGTCCACCAGTTACCTAAACGCCATTGCAAGCCAGGTACATCTTTTCATGGCAACGGTATTCCACTCTAGTAGTGCCTTCTTTCAGCAGATATTGCACCATGCCACACTGCCTGGGTCTAGTCATTCATGTGCAAGAAGCTATGACGTCCACCAGCTACCTAAACACCATTGCAAGCCAGGTACATCTTTTCATGGCAATGGTATTTCACTCTAGTAGTACCTTCTTTCAGCAGATATCGCGCCATGCCACACTGCCTGGGTCTAGTCATTCATGTGCAAGAAGCTATGACGTCCACCAGCTACCTAAACACCATTGCAAGCCAGGTACATATTTTCATGGTAATGGTACTTCACTCTAGTAGGGCCTTCTTTCAGCAGATATTGCGCCACGCAACACTGCCTGGGTCTAGTCATTCATGTGCAAGAAGCTATGACGTCCACCAGCTACCTAAACACCATTGCAAGCCAGGTACATCTTTTCATGGCAAACGGTATTCCACTCTAGTAGTGCCTTCTTTCAGCAGATATTGCGCCATGCCACACTGCATATATTGTTCGAGAATGGCTCATAGGACATGAGGAAGACTCCCAGGTATATTCCAATTGCCCAGATATCAATCCAACCTAGCGCTTGTGCTTTGTGTTGGAATAGTGATCGATCTGTGGAGCTCAATGACGTAACTTACAAGAGTTAGAAGATCTGCTGGTAACGTATTGGTATCAGATACCACAAGACATCTTTAAAAATCTTGTAACGACCATACCTCGACGGGTAAGAGGCATTTTGGCAGCACTTGGAGGATCAATATCATATTACGCAAGTGGTCATAATGTTTCAGCTCTTCGGTTCGGTGTGTGTGTGTGTGTGTGTGTGTGTGTGTGTGTGTGTGTGTGTGTGTGTGTGTGTGTGTGTGTGTGTGTGTCTGCGTCTTATGATATTTAACCTTTGCATCAAATGAAAGAGTTGTTTCTTATTTCATCCTTTATAGCAAAACTGCTTTGAGAGACAGGAATGATAGGTTCTCAAGAGAGTCCCGCATGGCTGTGTATGAAAGTGTAAGTGTTTCTACCCTGATTTATAGCAGTGAGACCTGGATACTACAGAAAAAACATAGGAGTCGTTTGTGTGCTGGAGAGATGGATTACTTACGGGGGTGTTTGTGGCAAGACGCGTTCTGATCGTGTGAGGAATGAAGATGTGTTGAAGTTGTGTACTTGTGAAGCAAAATGTTGTTAGCAAGGTGAAGATTAATATGCTTCTGTGGTTTGGCCATTCTGAAAGAATGGGTGATGAGATGCTTACTAAGAAAATCCCAAGTGGCAGGAAGGAAAGGTAGAGGAAGGCCAATGAAGTCATGGGAGGATCAAATTCAAGAGTGTCTGCATGGAAAAAAGATTATGAGTATGAAGTATAGAAGGTCCTGTGTACATCGTGTGATGGACGTCAGTGAAGCCCGAGTTGTTTGTCAAGATTGCTGTGAATGGAGAAGTTTGATACAGCAACAGTAAGTAAATAATCAGTTAAAAAGGTATCTTGTAGTTTGTATTCCTTTGTGAAGCTAACCTGTGAACCTCAGAGGACGGCTTAGTGATATGTATGTATATGCATATCGCAAATCTGATCGTGTACTAGTTGAAAAATCGTAGAATTTGATTGAAAATCTGGAAATTTGTAACAACAGTTTTCAATAACCTTAGAATTTATAATAAATTCTAAGATCAGATTGATTACTATCTTGAAGAGAGGACGCAGTTTCAGAGATATGTAACAAAGGCTTTCGTGAAACTTAAAATTACTGCATTAATGAAAATATTGGAGATTGACCTATAAAATGAAGCAACAAAAGTATTTCTTTCACATTAATAATAATACCAGGTCATCCCATAAGCAATGTTGTTTTTTGCACGCGTGAAGGAAATAAACAAATACGTACTTGGAACAGATCTTTTAATCATTATACACTGCTGGACAATTGCTAAGGACGGATCATAAACGGCTATATAGCGCATAAAAAAGTAAGTGTGGTTGGATGCCAAGTGAAATAAAATAATGTCAGAATGCCAGGACATTACAAGAAAGACAATTTAATGTGCTCTGAAATCCAGAAGGCTTTGGAACGTGTTCAAGGGACAAACAGACCATTTTGTGCAGAATACGTAAACGTGAAAAAAATGCAATTACCGTCCGCAGGCGTTCCGGCGTAAGATGTCAATACGGGATATGACCACCATGGAGGGCGATGCAAGATTCCACACTTCGTGTCATGCTTTGCACAACATTATCAAGCAGCTGTTGGGGTAATTTATCCCATTCCTCTGTAAATGCACGGATGAGGGGGACCTTGTTTATTGGAGGGCATTGGCGACCAGCAAGACTCCTCCCCAAAGCATCCCACACATTTTCAATGGGATTCAGACCAGGAGAACGTGCTGGCCATAAGAGGCGTTGAATATCCTCGCTCTCAAGACACTCCTGGACAGCGACTGTTCCATGACATGTTGCGTTGTCGTCCATGAAAATGAATCTATCACCGACAGCACCACGGAACATGCGAACATGAGGTAGTAGAACATCATTAATGTATCGTTGGCCAGTCATAGTCCCAGTTGGAAGCACATAGAGGGACGTACGGCCATTGATCATGATGCCAGCCCATACCATGACACTACATGTCGGATATCGGTCCCTTTCCTGTATGTTTGCTGGACAATATGCAGTACCACTATCACGCCAGATCAGTTGTCGTCGACAATCAGACAATAGACTGTATCTACTCTCATCTGAGAAGAGGACAGCAGAGCAGTCGATATCAGTCCAATTGCGATGTTGATGGCACCATTGCAAACGGGCGATACGGTGACGTCTGGACAATGGGATGCACACAACAGGACGGCGAGCGTATAGTCCTCCTTCATGCAAACGTCTGGCGACAGTTTTTCGGGAGATCCGCTTGCCAGTAGCAGCCATAAACTGATTTGCTACCTCACTAGCTGTGCTGCGCCGGTGTCTTTTTGTTGATAGCACTATGTACCGATCTTCTGCAGGTGTCGTACTGCGAACACGACCTCCCCGTGACGTTTGCTACACTCTCCATTTGTTTGAAATGATTTCCAAAGCCTTGAAACAACACTGTGGCTGACGTCGAACTCCCTGGCAACATCTGTTATTTTTCGCCCTTTTTCAATCTTGCCAATAATACGGCCACGCGTAAAATCATCTAGGTGATGTCGGGAAGACATACTGAAAATTGCAAGTTCGTCAATTGATTCTTTCCCTTTCAACTTTGCGTTTGAACAACAACGGTCAATACGCGTCAAATCCTTTATATCTCTTATCAGCGCTATGACGTCACGAACAAGTTCGGCAATCCAAAATTTGCATACGCACAACACGTCTTACTGTATCCCGCACTTATGCTAATTTCCACATTTTCCTGCCTTCCATTTTATGGTTGCTATCGTTGCTATTGTCATCCGTCCTTAGCAATTGTCCGGCAGTGTAATAAGTGCCCGCGGCACCTAACAACCTTCTTCCACCGTTTAACAAGTTTTTGTACTCCAGACTTGTAGAATTCCATGGGTTTCGCACCTCCTCGACGTTTCGAAGATGGCGCAATGCCAGGGGAATATGATGTTAGGGGAAGTGTTTCCCATCCGAACTCCTGCAACTTTGCACTAGTCATTTTGATCGTGTGTGATTTTGCGTTGTTCCACGCCTTTACTATTAAGGAATGCTCGACGTTTGTTCTGCAAGGCACTGCGTAGACGCTGTAACTGCTGAAAGCAGGCTGCCCCTGTAAAGGTTTTGTTCGGTGGCAGAAGCTTGTAATGGATTAAGCCTTGCATATCCCACCAAACAGACGATAAAACCTTTTGTGGGAAACGTCGGTTTAGCCACTGGCACATTCCCTTTAAGAAGCCACTGACGTTTGCGCTTAATATTGTGCAAAAGAATCCATTTTTCATCTCTCGTGACCATTCTGTGCAAAAACGTCTCCCTTTTTTTTCACGGGAGAACAAGAAAGTGCTAATATCCACACTGTTGCAGTTTTTGTGCACTGGGCTCATCGTGTACCCACTTACTTAGTTTTGACACATAACCAAGGTCCTGTAGATGCCCGTGAACAGTTGAATGGGTTGAATGGACGATTGTGGCTAATTCCTCGACTGCTGCCTGTGTATTCCCCTCCACAGCAGCTCTTAGCACACCATTATCGAGCTCAGCAGGTCTTCATTAGGGTTGCATATCTGTGAGGATGCTGTTCCCCATTCGGAATTTCTGGAACCATCATTGACACTTTCTGACATCCAGGTTCCAGGGTACCCTTTCCAAATACGTCATTGATGTTTCGTGTCGCTACCTTTCCAAATACGTCATTGATGTTTCGTGTCGCTACAGTCGCTGTATTCCCTGGTTAAACTCGTACAGCATAATGTGCCAGACGTGTTCTTCAGACACCGCCACTTCCTATGCAGTTTAACGGCTCAACAGATACACGTACAACTCTTGTTCTCTGTCTCAAGTGACACGAAGGACTTGCCGCGCGATACGTCTTATCATGATGGTGGTCTACGTCGTAGTCTGGTCGCCAGATGAAACAGTTCTGTTAGGCTTGCGGAAAACGACGTTACTTATGGGATGACCTGAAAATAATAATAATAATAAACAAGAAAGATGACACCGAATTTTTCGGGTGTAATAAGCACGTCTTTTGAATCCGTTCTGACGCAAATTAAATTTATCAAAGCTATTCAAAGTCAATGGAACCGGCATGGAAAACAATAGTATCTGACGGAAGAAATAAGTTTTTCAATCGGGTTTTTAATCCCTCAGATATTGCTGTAAGCGGAATCGTGAGCTTACGCCCTCTGGTTGCAGACTTGTGCGTTAAGAAAAACATGAATTTATATGAGAAACATTTCGCACCGGAAACGTTCTCCAACGCAGAAATAATTTTTCAAATCGGACTCTTAGAAACAGAGATATCGACAAAAAGAAGATGTGACTTTACGTCCCCTGGTGGGAAAACCATGCATTATTTTAAGAAGAAAGTATTCTCAAAAGGTTTTTTCATATGAGCGGTATCGGTCTAAGAAAAAAAAATTGAGTTGAGTTTTCAGGAGCCCAGATTTTGCTACAAATACATGAGAAGCAGAAATTAACACTTATGCCCCCTGGTGGCCAAATTATTCTTTACCAAACATTAGAAATTATGTGAAAAATATTTTCCATCGGGTTTTGTATGCGATACAGGAAGAATTTTTCAAATCGGAGTTTTAGAAGCAGAAATAACGCAGAAAACGCAATTTACTTTTGTGCCCCCTAGCGGAAAGTCTATGATTTGCTTGAAAATTTTTAATTTATAGGAAAAACATTTCGCATCGGAAACACCCAAAGAAGGAATTTTTCAAATCGGACTCCTAGAAGTAGAGATATTGACAAAAATAAGATAAACGTCTACGCCCCCTGGCGTAGAAACCATGCATTATTTCAAGAAGAAAATGTTTCTAAAATGTATGTCGACATGAGCAGTATCGGTCTACAAACGACGTTTTCTTTCAATCGAAAATTTAGAAGCTCATATTTTGCTGCAAATACATCAGAAGCGGAAATTAAGATTTACGCCCCCTGGTGACCAAACCATTTTTTTTTTTTTACAAAAATTGTAAATTATGTGCAAACGATTTTCCATCAGGGGCTGTATCCGGTGCAGAAAGAATTTTTCAAATCGGAGATTTAGAAGCAGAGATATAGGGGGGGAACGCAACTTACTAAACGAATTTTCCTAAAGTCAAGATCAAGCTAAATTGATTTCTAGTACCAGAAAACTGTAGGTTAACGACTTTCATCGAAATCCTTAGAGCTGTTTTCAAAATACAAATTTCATAGATACAAGAATTGCTCTTTTAAGGTGGACGTCAAGTAATTTTGCTTCCTATACTTCCAATGGAAAAACTTCTGTACACATTTTGTTCAGAATTAATGCGTTCCGAAGGATGAAAATTTGAACATCGATTAAAATAGCTTCATTTTATAACTTGGAATACTTTATATTTTCTAAAACATAACCATAATTGTGCAATCCAACATTTATTTGTCTACTGACGTCATCAAAGTACAGGTCGCACCATCTTTTTTCTGGTTTCAACACCACTAAAGGAAACGTTATTGTTTTTTAATATAATTATGGTTATGTTTTAGAAAATGTTAAGTATTTTAAGTTATAATGTGAAACTATTTTAATCGATGTTCAAATTTCCATCCTTGGGAACACATTAATTCTGAAGGAAATGTGTACAAAAGTTTTCCATTGGAAATATAGGAAGCAAAATTACTTGACGTCCACCTTAATAGTATGGGATAAGGGCGATGGAATGGATCCCGATCCTATGTCCTAACCTTTCACCCCATTTGTCCCATTTTCAATATGGTTCCTCTCCAGGTGGTCCCCTACCACATACTAAAATTTCATCGAAGTCGAACCATTTTTACGCACGTTAGATGCATAAGGGCAATGGAATGCATCCCGCTCCTATTTCCTGATGTTTGACCCCACTTCACCCATTTTCAATAGGGTTCGTTCCCAGGCGGTCCCTTACCACATACTAAAATTTCAATGAAATCGAACCATATTTACGCAAGTTATGAGGCATAAGGGCAATGGAATGGATCGCGCTCCTATCTCGTGACCTTTAAACCCATTTCTCCCATTTTCAATAGGGTTCGTCTCCAGGGCGTCGCCTACCACATACTAAAATGTCATCGAAATCGAACCATTTTTACGCACGTTATGATGCATAAGGGCAATGGAATGTATCCCACTCCTATGTCCTGACCTTTGACCGCACTAAAATTTCATCGAAGTCGAACCATTTTTACGCACGTTAGATGCATAGGGCAATGGAATGCATCCCGCTCCTATGTCCTAGATGTTTGACCCCACTTCACCCATTTTCAATAGGGTTCGTTCCCAGGCGGTCCCTTACCACATACTAAAATTTCAATGAAATCGAACCATATTTACGCAAGTTATGAGGCATAAGGGCAATGGAATGCATCCCGCTCCTATGTCCTAGATGTTTGACCCCACTTCACCCATTTTCAATAGGGTTCGTTCCCAGGCGGTCCCTTACCACATACTAAAATTTCAATGAAATCGAACCATATTTACGCAAGTTATGAGGCATAAGGGCAATGGAATGGATCGCGCTCCTATCTCGTGACCTTTGACCGCACTAAAATTTCATCGAAGTCGAACCATTTTTACGCACGTTAGATGCATAGGGCAATGGAATGCATCCCGCTCCTATGTCCTAGATGTTTGACCCCACTTCTCCCATTTTCAATAGGGTTCGTTCCCAGGCGGTCGCCTACCACATACTAAAATTTCAATGAAATCGAACCATATTTACGCAAGTTATGAGGCATAAGGGCAATGGAATGGATCGCGCTCCTATCTCGTGACCTTTAAACCCATTTCTCCCATTTTCAATAGGGTTCGTCCCCAGGGCGTCGCCTACCACATACTAAAATGTCATCGAAATCGAACCATTTTTACGCACGTTATGATGCATAAGGGCAATGGAATGTATCCCACTCCTATGTCCTGACCTTTGACCGCACTAAAATTTCATCGAAGTCGAACCATTTTTACGCACGTTATGATGCATAAGGGCAATGGAATGTATCCCACTCCTATGTCCTGACCTTTGACCGCACTTCACCCGTTTTCAATAGGGTTCGTTCCCAGGCGGTCCCCTACCACATACTAAAATTTCATTGAAATCGAACCATATTTATGCAAGTTATGAGGCATAAAAGCAATGGAATGGATCACGCTCCTATGTCGTGACATTTAACCCCATTTGTCCCATTTTCAACAGGGTTTGTCCTCAGGGGGTCCCCTACCACATACTAAGATTTCATCGAAATCGAACCATTTTTACGTGAGTTATCGTGCCGACAAACGGACAGACGGACGGACAAAGCTGGAGCATATACGCTTCTTCAACCTACGGTTGGAAAGCGTAAAAAACAATTTTACAAAAACGAATCCCTTGTTAACCAAGCGGCCCAGGTCCCGGACGGTCATTAAGACCTGGTTGCGATAGAAACAACTTCCCCACGCATGCGCAGAATGCACCATGCTATTCTGTTATCAGTGAAAGATTATTGGAACGAAGAGAGCAGCGTCACAATTAGTTCTCACGACCCAGACACTGACTTTTCTTGAATCTACTGTTAATGCAATGGCACTGCCACTTCTGTTTGACACATTTTTCTGTGCAAAGGACATAACACGTTCGTAATCCTCTCTTGTCAGTCAGTTCGTTTGTGTTGTGACTAATATTCTCGTTTTTTGTGCCGCCAAGGTAATATATTAAACTGCAGTACTTTTTTTGCTGGATTTATTCACTGTTATGAGGAATAACACAAAATCGGAAGACTTTATAACACCCAGCGTGAGATGTATGCTAATTAAAAATCTTCAAAAAGGAAAAAGCTGCAAACAAATTTTTCTCTTCTGTGACAGCCATTAATAAGGCAGCCGCCATTAAAGTAGCAAAAGTGCAAAAATTGGCCTGAAGTGGCCCTTGAAAGAAGCTAAAAATTCACCCCAAATGTATTTTTTGAATCGGAATTTCAATTAGTTGAAATCTCGCATAAGATCACGTCCTATAGATTGGGTTCGAAACTGCGCTGTTGAAGTAATTTTAACCGCCCTAGTGGCCAAGGACGGGGCTGAGGAACGGGCTTCGAATCAGTTGTCCGAGATGGGTCCGGGATCGAGTCCCAGATGAGGCATGGGTGGCGTGCTTGTCGGATGGCGCTGGCTGGCTCTGTCACTTACCTGAAACCAGTTTTTCTAAATTGGGGACCAGCGACTGCTTATATCTCTTAGAGTTACTCTGGTAGACTTTCAACCCCGAAATCCGAACACCGCCCCGGTGGCACAGTGGTCTAAGCGCTGGCTTATGACCATTCGTCCGAGAAGGGTCTGGGTTCGAATCCCGTGAGGCGTGGATGTTGTTTGTCTTACGGCACTGGCTCTCTCCCTTCCCTGGAACCAGTGACCTAAATTAGGGACGGGCGACTGCTTATAGCCCATTGAGTTGCTCACCGTTTTCGTTAAACCTTCAACAAAAAAACCCCGAAAAAGTTTAAAAAAAAAAAAAGAAAAAGAGAAGAAAAAGTAAAGAAAAAAAAAACCGAAAAAGTAAAAAAAAAAAAAAAACGAAACAGTAATAATAAAAAAACCCCGAAAAAGTAAAAAAAATAAATAAAAAAAACCCCGAAAAAGTAAAAAAACTTAAAGAAAACCCGAAGAATTAAAAAAAAAAACGAGAAAGTAAAAAAAAATAATAAAAAAAACCCGAAAAATTGAAAAAAATGAAAAAAAACCCCGAAAAAGTAAAAAAAAAAAAAAAACCGAAAAAAATAAAAAAATTAAAAAAAACCTGAAAAAGTAAAAAAAATAAAGAAAATCCGAAAAAGTAAAAAAATTAAAAAAACCCCGAAAAAGCAAAAAAAAAAACAAAAAAAAACCCGGAAAAATAAAAAAATAAAAAAGAAAACCCGAAAAAATAAAAAATAAAACCCGAAAAAGTTAAAAAAATAAGAAAAAAAACCGAAAAAGTAAAATGACATATATTGGGGGGTTTAACGACCAACTCAACGGGCTAGATGCAGTCTCCGGTCCCTAATTTAGGTCCACTTGTCACAGGGAAGGGAGAGAGCCAGTGCCGTTAGACAAACACAAGATCGATGCCTCACATCATTTCCATGCCTCACATCCTAGAAATCATTTTGTTCAGTTCTAACCTGTTGATTCGGTTCCTCTAATTGGGTGGATTCCATGATACTCGTGGTACATTTTATAAAGTTTCAGTTAGATTTTGCTATTGTACCTAGTGGGTTTTTGTAAGGTTTACCTTTCTTTTAAATGCTTTGTTGCTTAATTATGAACTTCGTCTTCGTAACAGTTCGTACCGAGTTTTGTGAACACTTGTATAGAACTTGTAAGCATACAATTCAATACACGTCCAGGGTAATGAATCAGCGAGACTGTGAAATTCACAAATTTGTCAGTGACGTGGATCGAACTCGCATCCTTCTGATCTAGAACCGAATGCTTTACCATTTAAACTACACCGACGGAATTTATCACTGCAACTTTGTTGTCTTGACATGTGTTTCACCTCTGTAGTATGTCATAAGACCACTTACGTCTGTCCACAAATGTATGGGCTTTGTGAAAATAAGCTCATTTGTGTGTGTTAGGATTCGAACCACGTCTCCTCGCTCCAATGCCAGTTATATTACCGACTGAATTACACCGACCTTGGCTTATCGCTGCAACTTGGTGTTTTGAATCTTCCCTCACCTTAGTGGTACGTCACAGCTTATCACTTGCATCTTGGAACTGGAAGATTACTCGAGTCCGAATGTAAATTTGCTGGCTTCAGTACTATTGGGTTGGTGCGAATGAAATGTCCGGCAAAGGATCAACACACGCGGACGGCGAGAACGGAAAAATAAGACAACTTACCTGGGCAAAATAATCCCCCTCGGCATCGAGACATAGTTGCCATCTCTCTGGCAAGGCCATGATCCCAGAACGAAGAAAGACTTGTGGCTGGGACCAGAAGAAGTCATCAACTGCACGTTGAACCTCGTTTTCTGTCGTGAACTGTTTCCCGGATAGGAAGTGGTCCAGGCGACGAAACAGATGATAGTATGTCGGAGGCAAGCCCGGGTAATAGGTAGGATGAGGCAGTGCTTCATGGCCCAAGGCACTTAATGTCAGCATCGTTCGTTGTGTGACATGAGGGTGGGCGTTATCCTGGAGCAGAAGAACACCATGTCTGTTGACCAAAGCTGGTTTTTTCTGCAGACATTTCCGGTGTATCTGGTGTAGTTCAGCACAATAACGTTCTGCAATGATGGTTTGGCCTCTTGCCAAGAAACTCAGATGAATTATTCCGGCTGTGGACCACCAGACAAGGAGCATCCTCTTTGTGTGTAGGAGTGGCTTAGGATGCCGTCCAGCAGGCTGTGTCTTGCTTAACCATTGTACAGATCGTTTCCGATTATCAAAAAGCACCAACTTCTCGTCGCAGGTGACGATTCGATGCAGTAGAGGTTCCTGTTTATTCCTGGTAAGCAGCGACGTGCAGACTTCCACACGCCTAGTGTTGTTGGCAGTTGTCAATTCATGCGGCATCCACATGTCCAGCTTTTTTACCTTACCCAGCGCAGCCAGACGCCGAAAAACTGTCGTGTGGTGAACACCTACCTCTCCAGCTATCTCAGGACACGTTTTTCGGGGGTCCGCTTCAACCACACGTAACAGAACAACGTCAGAAGCAGCAACAGCGGTGACCACGTGCTTCGTTTTGCAGGTCCGTATATCTCCGCTTCGAAACTTCACAAACCATCGCCGAATGCTTCATTCGTTGGCTGTGTTCTTTCCAAACGCTTTGTTAACGTTTCGGGCGGCAATTCCTGTAGAATGGCCCAGTTTAAATTCATACAGGAAGATGACTCTCAAATCCGGCGTCTGCATGATTCCCTTGCAAGCGACGTTACGTCCAAATAAACCATGCCTGAACCTTGTTCTTCACTCACGTGCTATTTATTTATAGCAACTCTGTGACGTAATACTCGCAACACCTGGGGGTGGTTCCATTCCGCTGTGGTGGGGGGCCTGTCTCCAGTGCTTGTTCGCGCCGAACATTTCATTCGCACGAACCTAATATAAAGTAAAACACAAAATTTGTGGAAGAAGTGTACCAAAAATTAAAACTGTCTTTCCCTATTCCGGTGATTGTCACCATCAAAAAAGGAGTTTGTTGTTAAATTTGAAAATGATGACATCGAAATGCTATTATTAAGTTATTACCATACATGCGTAGAATTTATTAAATCATTTAAATCGTTTCTCACCTGTGAAAAAGTCTGGAATTTCCTGTAACATAACCCTTCGAATAGCCGTATGCACAACACAAGACAACCTTCTTTGCCTAACGTCCCATGATTTTACTTTTTTTTTTTCGATTTAACGACAACAGTGACCAACTCGATGGGCTATAAGCAGTCGCCCGTCCCTAATTTGGGATCACTGATTCCGGGGAGGGGAGAGAGCCATGGATGTTGTGTTTGCAGGAAGACAAACACAACATCCATGCCTCACCGGGATTCGAATTCGGATCCACGGTCATAAGGCAGCGCTTAGACCACTGCGCTTACGGCTTACGACTTTCGATGGGCTTAGATTACCGCTTACAACAGCTTACGACTTTCGATGGGCTTAGATTACCGCTTACGGCTTACGACCACCGCTTACGACTATCGATTTGGAGCCAGATATTGTGACGCCATGCACAGTTTACCTGTATACATGGTTGAAGGTCCATGTCTCTGACAATGGTTGTCACGAAATGAATCGATACCGCACACACAAGGTTTTCAAGTGTGTGTGTGGAAAATTGTCAAGGGCATAATACTTACATATGTTTCTCACACAATGGACCTGTAATCCTGCCAGCTGTAACGGGTCCAAGATGCACTGATTCTCAAGGATGCTTCAATGGTTAATCGGTTAATCAAACAAGTGTGCTGTTCTTGCAGGACAACGCTAGGCCCCACGTAGCCATCAGGACTCTGGAAACGATAAAACATCTTAGCTGGGTTTAAAAACGAACAATTCGAAGTGCACTACAACCCATCTTTTCATAGAAGAACACGACGTTTTACCATCGAGGTTCCTGTTCGGAAAAAGTTGTGGCTCCACATTGGGACTACTTTGTGAAGCAAAGGTACTTTTTATTTTATTTTTTTCATCTGCGTTTTATTATCTATGAGTCTTCTACAACGGCACGAACTAATTTGGTTTTGACATTTGGAGCCAGGTATTCCGAATTGTACGCTTCCTTGGGGGCTCTCTATACATAAACCCAACCTACTGTTTGGAATAATATACAAGAGGACTTATTGAACCATATCACATGTTTTCAGTGATCAGCTGACAAGTTTTATGTTCATGACACCATCTCTGGCTACCCCTGTGGCGCATTAATCTAAGCGCTGGCCATTTGTCCTAGATGGGACAGGGTTTGGATCCCGTTGGGGCATGGATGTTGTGTTTCTCTCACGGTACTGGCTCTCCCTCTTCCCTGGAACCAGTGGCTCCAAATTAGGGACAGGCAACTGTTTATATCCAATCGAGTTGCTCACGGTGGCCGTCACCCCCCCCCTCCGCCACCCCTTTCTCCCCAAAACAAACCATTTTTGTTGCATTGTTGAGTCGGTATCTAAGATTAAATGCTTAGCAACTGCAATTATTCCATGGATGTTGGCCTTGAGTAGTTCTCTGAGGACCGTTTTTGTGGAAACAGGGTCTTCCAGGTGGATATTGAGTTCTGTTGCCAATTTTGCTGCAGTTGTACTGTGTCATTTTGACACAAGCCTTGTAAGTGTTCGACGATCCCTCTCATTCAAGAAGAATAGTGGGCAATCTCGGTTTTTTTCCCACTATTCTTCTTCGCCCATGAAGTCTTGCTTTGTACGCAGTCATAACCGTGAAGACTCTTGCTCTTGTAACAGAAAATAATTTGGTTGCTATGGTTACAGACGCTTCTGCTAAACAGGCTCCCATGATGCGTCCTCTTTGAAAATCTGACAGGTCACCGAATTCACCGACCGCTCGATGGAACTTCTGCTGTAACGTAGAGAATACATACAAAGAAAAGATACACAAAAGACAATCACAAATTTTTCTTCAGTGCAGCGTACACGAAGAATATTTACCCTTATAATCATGGTGTTCACTTATTTTTTTGCACAACTCCTTTATATGAGCAGAGCTATATTTAGTGAGCAGAACGCTTTTGTATGATCAGATAGTATTCAGAGTTGAAAGAAGTATTAAAGTTTGAGAAAGATATTACAGAAGTTGTCTCCTGAGCGATTCAATGTTCTGAGCACTGCTGTAATTTGATACGTGAAATCTATTCGCCATTTTGATGAGAACGTAGCATTACTAAAAGATGTTTGACATGCTGGATTATTGAAGAAACATGGAATTTCTTTTCTTAAGTATTATATAACAATTTATTCTGGCCGTTTACTTGAAGTGCCTAATAAGATATTTTATGCTACTACACTGGTATCCAAAATTAAAGTCCGAAAGTCGTTCGCAGTGATTACAAGAAAGATGACACTGAATTTTCGGGTGTAATAAGCACGTCTTTTGAGTCCGTTCTGACGTAAATTAAATTTATCAAAGCTATTCAAAGTCAATGGAACCGGTATGGAAAACAATAGATCTGACGAAAGAAGGAAGATTTTCAATCGGGTTTTTAATCCCTCAGATATTGCTGTAAACGGAATCGTGAGCTTACGAACTCTTAGAAACAGAGATATCGACAAAAATAAGATGTGATTTTACGTCCCCTGGTGGGAAAACCATGCATTATTTTAGGAAGAAAGTATTCTCAAAAGGTTTATCCATTTAAGCGGTATCGGTCCAAGAAAAAAAAATTGTCGAGTTTTCAGGAGCCCAGATTTCGCAACAAATACTTCAGAAGCAGAAATTAACACTTATAACCCCTGGTGGTTAAACTATTATTTACCAAACATTAGAAATTATGTGAAAAATATTCTCCATCAGGTCCTATGCGATACAGGAAGAATTTTTCAAATCAGAGCTTTAGGAGCAGAAATAACGCAGAAAATGCAATTTACCTTTGTGCCCCCTAGCGCAAAGTCTATGATTTACTTGAAAATTTTGAATTTATAGGAAAAACATTTCGAATCGAAAACACTGTCCAACAAAGAAGGAATTTTCCAAATCGTACTCCTAGAAGTAGAGATATTGACAAAAATAAGATAAACATCTACGCCCCCTGGCGTAGAAACCATGCATTATTCTAAGAAGAAAATTTTCTTAAAAGGTTTGTCGACATGAGTAGTATCGGTCAACAAACGACTTTTTTTTTCAATCGAGATTTTAGGATTTTAGAAGCTCATATTTTGCTGCAAGTACAACAGAAGCGGAAATTAAGACTTACGCCACCTGGTGGCCAAAGCATTTCTTAAAAAAATTAGAAATTATGTGCAAACAATTTCCCATCAGGAGCTGTATGTGGTGCAGAAAGAATTTTTCAAATCGGAGATTTAGAAGCAGAGATATAGGGGGAAACGCAATTTACATTTACGCCCCATAGCGGAAAGTCTATGAATTACTTGAAATTTTTGAAGATATATGAAAAACATCTCACACGGAAAACACTATCCAACAAAGAAGGAATTTTTCAAATCGGACTCCTAGAAGTGGAGATATTGACAAAAATAAGAAGTACATCTACGCCCCCTGGCGGAGAAACTGGGGAATATTTTAAGAAGAAAATATTCCGAAAAGGTTTATCGATGTGAGTGGCATCAGTCCACGAAAGAATTTTTTCAATCGATATTTTAGAAGCTCCGATTTTATGGCAAATACATCAGAAGCAAAAATTAACACTTACGCCCCCTGGTGGCCGAAGTATTCTTTACCAAAAATTTGAAATTACATGCAAAAGATTTTCCATCAGGAGATGTATCCTCTGAAGAAAAAAATTTTCAAATCGGAGTTTTAGAAGAAGAGTTATCGGGAAAAATGTAATTTACTTTTACGCCCCTTAGCGGAAAATCTATGCGTAATTTGAAAAAAGTAGCTATATCTAAAATACTCTTCGATATAAATGAAATCGAAAGATAAAAAAAAATCAATCGGATGTTTAGAAGCAAATATGTGGAACAAAACGTATTTTTGAATTCGACATCATCTGCATTTACGCCCCATAGCGGCGAAATTGCACATCGTAAAAAAAAACGAAATAAAGGATCATCATTTGCATGTTTCAAGCTTCCGAATGCAAAAAGAATTTTTCAAATTGGACTAATAGTTGCAGAGATATCGTGGGCACAGACGGGCGGACAGACGGACAAACCGATAACAGAAGCATGATCTTTTTTTACAAAAGACGTGCTAAAAAGAAAAACAGGTGAAGACCTATGGCATATGAAGAGACACAATCATAAACGTATAAAACATTCTATAACAACAAACAAACGAGTACACATTTTGTATATGCAGGGTCACACCCGCAAATACCACCAAGATGAGATGTAAGAATGTAACCTAAAAATGTCTTAATAAGAAATGTAATCATCTCGTATGGGCAGACAACTCTCACAACGACGATACATACTCATCACCACGTTGAGGATGAACTATCGAGCCAAAAAATTCCATTTCTCAATGAGGGCAGTACGTAGCTCGGGCAAGGTTCTGGGAGGAGACTGACGAGCTGCTACGTGTCGGCATATAGAATTCCAGGCATGCTCTATGGGGTTCATGTCCGGAAACCTGGCTGGTTAGTCCTTACACCGAATGTCTTCGATCTGCAGGAAATCATTGACAATCTGATCCCAGTGCGGGCGAGCATTACCATCCATTAAAAGGAACTGAAGAACTACAGCTTCCCGAAAAAGTCTGACGTAGGGCTCTAGTATCTCGATCCACATTGCCTCCTACGAACACGCGGAGTGGTGTGTGGCCGTACAACATAGCGCCACCCCACAGGAGTTGACCACCGCTTCCTAAGGTTCGCGGATGTTTGTAAGTTCATTACAGGTTCTCTGTTCCCTTCAGATAAAAGAATCTGTTTGTAGACTGAATCTCGACTCGCCTGTAAAATGAATACCGACCCACTCCTTTGGGCTCCAGGAAAGACGTTGTCTGCAGTAGTTCAACCAAGCTCTCCTGAGAGATGCGGTTAGAGAGACACAAACCATGCAACTTCCAGAGGCCAATCGCACAAAACCTTCAATATATCGTTTGCCTTGACATCGTAGTCCCAGTGGCAGTGGAGACCGCCAAAGATATTTGTAGGGCTGCATAAAATCTTTGATGCCGTGCGGTTAAACCGACATAACAGACTTCACGAGGTGTCACGAAGGCCGAATTCGGCTAGGCCTTGTGTTGCTAAATTACTGCCATAACCGTGAAACCCCTCTGGTGTGTCCCTTGCGATCTGGGCCTATGACTGGCCTGCTTCAAGTCGTAAGTCCTCACGAGGTGTCACGCAGGCAGACTTTGGCCAGGCCTTGTGTTGCTGAATTGCTGCTATAACCGTGAAACCACTCTGGTGTGTCCCTTGCGACCTGGGCCTAAGACTGGCCTGCTTCTAGTCGTCAGTCCTCACGAGGTGCCACGCAGGTCAACTTTGGCCGGGCCTTGTGTTGCTAAATTGCTGCCATAACCGTGAAAAAACTCTGGTGTGTCCCTTGCGACCTGGGCCTAAGACTGGCCTGCTTCAAGTCGTAAGTCCTCACGAGGTGTCACGCAGGCAGACTTTGGCCAGGCCTTGTGTTGCTAAATTGCTGCTATAACCGTGAAACCACTCTGGTGTGTCCCTTGCGACCTGGGCTTAAGACTTGCCTGCTTCTAGTCGCCATTCCTCACGAGGTGTCACGCAGGCAGACTTTGACCAGGCCTTGTGTTGCTGAATTGCTGCCATAACCGTGAAACCCCTCTGGTGTGTCCCTTGCCACCTGGGCCTAAGACTGGCCTGCTTCTAGTCGCCAGTCCTCACGAGGTGTCACACAGGCCAACTTTAGCCGGGCCTTGTGTTGCTGAATTGCTGCAATAACCGTGAAACCACTGTGGTGTATCCCTGGCCACGTGGGCCTAAGACCGGCCTGCTTCAAGTCGTAAGTCCTCACGAGGTGTCACGAAGGCAGACTTTGGCCAGGCCTTGTGTTGCTGAATTGCTGCTATAACCGTGAAACCACTCTGGTGTGTCCCTTGCGACCTGGGCCTAAGACTGGCCTGCTTCTAGTTATCAGTCCTCACGAGGTGCCACGCAGGTCAACTTTGGCCGGGCCTTGTGTTGCTAAATTGCTGCCATAACCGTGAAACCACTCTGGTGTGTCCCTTGCGACCTGGGCCTAAGACTGGCCTGCTTCAGGTCGTAAGTCCTCACGAGGTGTCACGCAGGCAGACTTTGGCCAGGCCTTGTGTTGCTAAATTGCTGCTATAACCGTGAAACCACTCTGGTGAGTCCCTTGCGACCTGGGCCTAAGACTTGCCTGCTTCTAGTCGCCATTCCTCACGAGGTGTCACGCAGGCAGACTTTGGCCAGGCCTTGTGTTGCTGAATTGCTGCCATAACCGTGAAACCCCCTCTGGTGTGTCCCTTGAGACATGGGCCTAAGACTGGCCTGCTTGTAGTCGTCCTGTCGCTCGCCACTGTACATCGTTGGATACACGGACATGTATGAGACATAAGGAAAGCATTTGCAGCCACCAAAGCGCTTTTTTCACGCGCTGCCAACGAGGAATTTCACTGATGTTGCCCGTTGGTTTTCACTATGCAACTCAATTTACATACTGGACAGCATTTTTCTCACTGATATACAAGTTTCACTGCGAGCGTTTGTTTCTCGAGTACTTTTGAATATGTCCTGTGAACACCGTCACATTTTATTTAAAGCTTTGAATTATTTGGCCGCTATCGCCTTCTAGATTTGAATTTTGGAAACAAATGTCTGTCAACTATTACGAACGAATTGGAATAATCCTTCAACAAAGTGACATTTAAGTCTGCAAGTTTTAAGCTGAAGATTGAGTTAAAGCTCTTATTCCATACGTTCTACCGTCCGTTCGTAAGGCATTGGCCACCAAGGAATCTCATTGTTAGCTCAACGCAATTTTGAATAAGTTTGTGCAACGTGAGAGAGAGAGAGAGAGAGAGAGAGAGAGAGAGAGCAACTGAAATTGTTTCCTGAAATTTATTCTGATGGTCACAATTTCTCACTCCGCGTATGCTCAGGAGTATCGTAAGTTTAAAGTTCTCTAAAGTACTCCAACTTCCGTTTTAAGATAGTAATAGAAATTTGCTGCCCAATTGGGACAGTGGTTTATGACCATTCATCCGTGAAAGGTCCGGGTTCGAATTCCCGCGAGGTATAGATGTTGTGTTTGCCTTACGACACTGGCTCTCTCCCTTCCCAGTAACTCTAAAGTGGCGACGGGCGATTGCTTATAGCCCATTGAGTGGCTCACGGTAGTCTTTAAACTTTCAATAAAAAAAAAATTCATAAGTTACTGCACTACGAGCTTAAGCCCCCATCCTCCCGTATAGAATAGAAGATATATTCCTTTAATTTGGGAGACTAGTGTATTTTCACAACAGTTTGCTCTAAGCATGAGTGTAAACAAAAGTAATCAGTTTCCCGTTTACAAGAGCGATGACGCCTCACGGTAGCCACTTGAATCGCACGAAACCCATGAAATGCTTTTTCATCGGAAATTAGGACTTTTTTGGGGGGATTGCTCATGATGACTTCACGCTTTCAACAAAAGAAAGCAAAACAGAGGGACATGGAGAATCCTCGTAAGTGACTTCACGGAATGGCAACAACACAAAGCCATTGCGTTGTTTTATTTTGTTCGGACACATTCTAAAAACAGGAGTAGGTGTTATTAAAGGATTTATGAATCGTGTTCAGTTGATTTTTTTATGGACTCACTAAAATGCAACTAAGGTGCCTTCTCAAATGAAAGAAGTCATTCCGAAATGTTGCGAAATCACGATACATAACAGTTACGTATGTTTCAAACAAAAGTAACCCTTTTGAGTCCACACGATTATTGTGTGATTCTGCAAAATATTTTTAAGTAACATTCTTCAGCGCTGTGTGTACAGGAGTAGGGCAAAATAATGGAAACTCCTGCTATAAAAGTGAGTCAGCCTTTTAAGTATTATATGTATGAATCATAATAAGTGAAACTTTTGTAAAGTTCATTTATTTATCAGCATGCAATGACACAATTTTTTTGTGTGTGTTTTTTTGCTGGTAGTATTGTTAAGGACCAACTATACAAACAGTAGCTTCTTTACTGGCCATAATAGCTTCTTTATAGGCTCCTTTCAGAAAGATTTTCTTATTTCTATAAGTTATTTTGTTATCAATTATTTTTAGTGAAACATTGTAAGCTTATCTTTGTTAATAATGTTATCAGAAAGAAGTAATTGTATCGCTATTATTATTTCTATAAAATCATTGATATTAATATGAGTCTCAGTAATCCAGCAGCAAGCCAAACAGTTCATCGGGAACTTTGTAAATCTAAAATTTATGGAAGAGCCGCTATTGCAAGGCTCCCGTTACTGATGCTAATACTGTAAAAACAAGACATTTTGAATTTAACAGGCCGCTCCGGTGGCACAGTGTTCTAAGCGCTGGCTTATGATCGTTCGTTCGAAACGGGTCCGAGTTCGAATCGCGGTGCGGCATGGTTGTTGTGTTTGTCTTTTACGGCACTGGCTCTCTTCCTTTCCTGGAACCAGTGATCCTAAATTAGGGACAGGCGACTGCTTATAGCCCACTGAGTTGCTCACGGTGGTCGATAAACATCCAACTTTCGACGGCAAAAATAATTTTCCCAATCGGACAATGTGGTTTTTTTTGTTTGAAACAGGAACACCGCATCAAAAAAATATATTGAAAAAAATTCATTTTGTACTGTATACCATTTCTTATGGTAATGATTGCGAATATTATTCTCTTTAAACAATGCAGTTTTGCCTCTATGCAGAAGAGTTTTTCTTTCTATCTGTATTTACAGAAGTCGTAACCCGCACGGTTTTCCATCTTATTTGAGGAGAAGTGACCCCACGGCCCTAGCTGACCTCTGACGGAACATCTTGTCTTTTCATCTTCGTACGATAACATCACCGCAGGAACAGTTGTTCATCTACCTGATGGGGAGTGGTGACCCCACGACCCGAGCCGACTTATACTGTATGATGATTCCCTTTTTATATTTTGTGTTATTTCTCCAAGAACCGAACAATTTGGAATGCGGATAGGAATGAGTTTTTCACATTTGGGAGGCACTATAACCTTTTGAACAACTTTCCCAAATAACACTGAGCCTTGTACCTGTTCTGGCTTTTCAAAATTTTTAATTCTCTTCCAAGGAAAATGAAAAGGGATTTTCTGAGGTACCAAGGTACTAATCAAAATAATCAGCCAAACGAAATATGAGACAATGACTTAATATGTCTCCCCGCACGGGGATTACTGGTTTTCCAGCTATTTGGGGAGTAGCAGCCCCACGGCCAGAGCTGACCTTGTGACGGATTCTGCCTGATTTTAAGCATTATACCACGTTTTTAAAACTCTTTCTTTGATAGTCATGTGTCTGGCGCTCTTTGGCCAAACATGGCCATTGCGCCATAAAAATCAACAAACCAACCAACACAAGTCGTATTTGAATTTTTTTTTCTTCAACGCATAGCTTTCTCAATAAGGAATATTGTACGCATATTTCCGACTTTTTCCATAATTCACATTTCTGCCTTCAAAGACACCAGTCTATATTCCATTTTGAAAGAGTACCTTCCATTCTAAAAGTTCCATAAAAAAATCAATTCTTGGTAACATACTCGTCATTATGAAGAACACTTTGCGCCAATTTCTTCAGATAATGCATGTAGCTCTCCAGTTAGGAAGAGTAAAGTTAATTTCCATCTTCTTCCATGTTTCTTCTTCTATTTTTTCGGTTTGGAAAACCTCGTTTGTCTCGGATATATTTCTTTAGGAGGAACATTTTGGCCATAACTTATGACTTTTTGCAACGCAAGCGTAATAACACTGAAATGGAAATAAAATCAAGGATAGAATTGTGCCAGACAAAGCTTCCTTAAAAATGAAGTCTATGCTCTGTAATGGAAACTTATACCTGGATTTTCGTATTCGCATGATGAAGTGCTATATTTGGGCTGTGATGCTGTATGGCGCTAAAACATGGACGCTAAAATCCACCAGCATTAAAAGAGTAGAAGCATTTGAATTGTGGGTTTACAGAAGGATGCTGAGGAACCCTTGGACGGATAAAGTGACAAATGAAAATGTTCTGAAGAAAATAAAGGGAAGCCGTGAATCTATATATATAAAATTGAAAGTTTGTTTGTTTGTTTGTTTGCTTGTTTGTTTGTTTGTATGTCGGCTATACAAATCTACAGTTTCAATTTAGAATCACCAAATTTGGTACAATATATCATGGTATTCTAAGTTAGACCGTACACGGTTTTTGGAAGGGGTTCGAGTCCGGGGTCGAGGGCCCCCCATACAAAATTTCCGTAAAATCTACAGTTTTCAATTTAAAGCCACCAAATTTGGTGTATTATCTCATGGTACCATAACTTAGACCGAAGCCGGTTTTTGGAAGGGGTCGTAGCCCGGGGGCGAGGGCCCCCCCATACAAAATTTCCGTAAAATCTACAGTTTTCAATTTAAAGCCACCAAATTTGGTGTACTATCTCATGGTACCATAACTTAGACCGTAGCCGGTTTTTGGAAGGGGTCGTAGCCCGGGGTCGAGGGCCCCCATACAAAATTTCCGTAAAATCTACAGTTTTCAATTTAAAGCCACCAAATTTGGTGTACTAGCTCATGGTACCATAACTTAGACCGTAGCCGGTTTTTGGAAGGGGTCGTAGCCCGGAGTCGAGGGGCCCCCATACAAAATTTCCGTAAAATCTACAGTTTTCAATTTAAAGCCACCAAATTTGGTGTACTATCTCATGGTACCATAACTTAGACCGTAGCCGGTTTTTGGAAGGGGTCGTCGCCCGGAGTCGAGGGGCCCCCATACAAAATTTCCGTAAAATCTACAGTTTTCAATTTAAAGCCACCAAATTTGGTGTACTATCTCATGGTACCATAACTTAGACCGTAGCCGGTTTTTGGAAGGGGTCGTAGCCCGGGGTCGAGGGGCCCCCATACAAAATTTCCGTAAAATCTACAGTTTTCAATTTAAAGCCACCAAATTTGGTGTACTATCTCATGGTACCATAACTTAGACCGTAGCCGGTTTTTGGAAGGGGTCGTAGCCCGGGGTCGAGAGCCCCCCATACAAAATTTCCGTAAAATCTACAGTTTTCAATTTAAAGCCGCCAAATTTGGTGTACTATCTCATGGTACCATAACTTAGACAGTAGCCGGTTTTTGGAAGGGGTCGTAGCCCGGGGTCAAGGGGCCCCCATACAAAATTTCCGTAAAATCTACAGTTTTCAATTTAAAGCCACCAAATTTGGTGTACTATCTCATGGTACCATAACTTAGACCGTAGCCGGTTTTTGGAAGGGGTCGTAGCCCGGTGTCGAGAGCCCCCCATACAAAATTTCCGTAAAAACTGCAGTTTTCAATTTAAAGCCACCAAATTTGTTGTACTATCTCATGGTACCATAACTTAGACCGTAGCCGGTTTTTGGAAGGGGTCATAGCCCGGGGTCGAGGGGCCCCCATACAAAATTTCCGTAAAATCTACAGTTTTCAATTTAAAGCCACCAAATTTGGCGTACTATCTCATGGTACCATAACTTAGACCGTAGCCGGTTTTTGCAAGGGGTCGTAGCCCGGGGTCGAGGGGGCCCTATACAAAATTTCCGTAAAATCTACAGTTTGAAATTTAGAACCACCAAATTTGCTATAATATCTCATGGTACTCTAACTTAGACCGTAGTCGGTTTTTGAAAGGGGTTGGTCGGAGCCCGGGGTCAAGGGGACCACATACAAAATTGCCGTAAAACCTACAGTTTTCAATTTAGAGCCACCAAATTTGGTATACAATCCCATGGTATTCAATTTAGAATCACGTAGATGGTTTTTGGAAGGGGTCGGAGCCCGGGATCAAGGAAATTCCACCCAAAATTTCCGTAAATTCTACAGTTTTCCATTTAGAACCACCAAAATTGGTGTACTATCTCATGGTACCCTAACCTAGACCGTAGCTGGTTTTTGGAAGGGGTAGGAGCCCTGGATCAAGGGACCCCAACACAAAATTTCCGTAAAATATACAATTTTTAATTTAGAACCGCCATATTTGGTGTACTATCTCATGGTACTATTACTTAGACCGTAGACGGTTTTCGGATGAGGTCGGATCCCATGGTCAATGGACCCCCATACAAAATTTTTGTAAAAAGTTCCATTTTTTACATTTAAGAACTACAACACAATTCAGCACTGCAATACCGTAGATAACAATAAAGTGCAAAAATATTCGGTTCGTATTAAAAACAAATAAACAAACGTTAGCTTTCACCACCAACCTGGCAGCTTCATCAGGCAGAAATACAATGTAATGTAAATGGAGAGTTCTAGATATTCAAAATTCAAAATGATAAACCAAAGAAATGTAAAAGTCAAGTCACATGCACGCGACATGACATAGGTACATAGCATTTCAGTGTCGCGGGATTCTCAGAAGCGCACGCCAAATGTACGGCAGTTCTATAGATGTCTCTTCGAAGGTAAGTATTTTCATTCCTCTTCCTTACTTTTTTTGTTTCGTAAAAGTAAATTAACTAAATATAAAAAAATGTTTTGCTATTTTTCACATTTGCAGCCATCCCGGCTCCTTTTTTTTTTTTTTTTTTTTTTTTACCTGGAAAATACCGGGTACTTCTGCTAGTTGTTAATAAACATCAAGAGAAGGAAAACTGCATACCTTGGACATTTACTCCGAAACAAGAAATATAAAATGCCCCAGGTGATTATTGAAGGAAAAGGAAAAAGAAGGGGAAGAAGAACCTGGCTGGACAATATTAAAGGAGTGGACTGGAATGAACATCGGGCATCTTTTTAGAGCTGCAGCCTGTCGTAGAAGTTTCGCCACGGTGGTCGCCAACCTCAGTTAGGAGATGGCACATTAAGAAGAAGAAGATAACCGATTATTATAATTATTTTCATAACTGGCTCCACTCATTGTTAAGAGTACTGTGAACATTGTGTGTTTTAAAAAATGCACAGTTGTTTCATTGGGAAGAGCGAATGCGTTTTCATTTTCTAAAAGTTTTCTTTAGAAAAAAAAATTTTGTATCCGGAAGGATTCAAAAGACCTATTCATTACACCCGAGAATTCGGTGTCTTCTTTCTTGTTTATCTTTTTAAAGCAGTGTTGTCCCACATTTTTTATATGAAGAGCCATTTTGAAATAATCTGCAAGAATATTTACATGTACTCGTTATCAGGTGAGGGAACACATGAATGTATTTTCCCAATACTAAAACCACCAACATTTACAAGCTGGTTTAAAAGCCACTGTACATTCTAGTCCAGTGCTGTCAAAATGGTTGCCCACAAACAGGGGGCAGCAACCCCTGTCCCTGCATTTTCAAGGGGCCCCAGAGTTCCACAGTTGGTTTTTTTTTTTTTCAAATAGCACAGCAAAAACTATAAGAGTCTGCCTTGTGATTCTTTTTTTCCTATTTCTTTCCGCTTTTCCAGGACGAATTTGCAATAATTAGTCACCCTAGGCCATCCTCAATTTTTTTTATTTGAGGTTTAACGATCACCGTGAGCAACTCATTGGGCTATAAGCAGTCGCCCGTCCCTAATTTAGGGCCACTGGTTCCAGGGAAGGGAGAGCTGATATCCATTTTTCAACCATGGATTTTTTACATTTTCTTGCTAACACTGATTCGTCCATGAATCATGGGATACACATTTAAGTACGGCGGGGATATTTTTATGGCTTCCTCTTCATGTTTTGGAATGTTTTTTTCCTGGGTATTGTTATTCTGCCACCCAAAATGAAATCCTGGATGTGCCATTAATACTTGGGCCCCAAAATACTGCCCGGCCCCTGGGCCTCCTGTCTCCTTAAATGGGCTTTGCCCACAAATGAGGAATTGTTGACTGAAAAGAAATGGAATTGGGTCTGAAATGTTATTCAGTACATATAGCATTGCACACCAATAAGCATTATGTGGGTCTTCGCTGGAACTGTCAAATACAATGGACAAGAAATAACGAATTTAATTAGTGGCCAAAACCGTGCTCTTACGCATAGGAAATTCAAAACATTTTTAGATGAACTTAATACTGAATATGGTGAATTGAAAATCGAATTCGTTGGTTGTGTTTTAGAAAATGTTGCGTGATATTTTTCCAACTTCGGAAAGAACTTCATCTCTTGTAAGGTATGCTCTAATGTCACGTTCCCTTGTAATTCATTCTCATGTAAATTTGGTTTATTCGCGTTACGAGTTTTTAAGTTTGAACGCTAAATTTTTTTCTCTCGACGAATTGAGAGTTTAGCAATCCTGGCAACAATTCAAAGAGTAATGACGTAGGTATCCTAAAATGATGATAAGAGTGTAACAAACTACTTTGAGTGTAGCAAAAAGCACATGTTTGTCCTGGAGCGATTTGTCTTTCAGGAGTACTGTTTAGGTTAGAGCGAGTAATGTTCGGCACCAATATTTTGTGACGTGCCTGCCCCGCAGGACGCACATGCGATAAAGGCAGATAGCAGTGAGTGCACATGTCCGCATAGCTTAGTTGGGAGAGCGACTTACTCCGGAGTGAGGGGATCCAGATTCGATGTCCGGCGTGCACAAACTTGTACATTATAACTTGTTATCACGAGCTCTGTTGGGTCACGAGTACTTGAATTACTCCGATGTTTGAAGTCATTAATGTATCAGGGATTTAGCGGCTCTAAGGCACTACTTTTTTAGGCTTAGCGGCCTAGGCACTATCATCTTTGTAAAGAAACAGCTTAGTGGCGCAAAGGCGCTTTTAGTGGCTAGCTGGAAAGTAAAACAGGGCAAAGAAATTTGTTTAGATGATCATGTATGCAAAACTAGGGAAAACTGTGTTCTGTGTGCAAATATACTCATATCTTAACCGAATGTTCATACTGCAGTGATGTCCGCCTAGGTGGTCGATTGGTCTCAGGGGATGTCCTCTGATCTTTCGTCCCAGCTGGTTATCGGCTTGGGATATGGATGACGTGTTTGTCTCATGACGTTGGATCTCTTCGTTTCCTGGAACCAGTGCACCAAAATTAGGAGCAGTCAGCTCTACAATTCACTCATGGTGGTCGTTCAGCCCGATGTTGGAAGTCTGTGATGTAGCATCATCATCATCATCATCATCATTTCAACCATTATCTATCCATTGCTGGATGAAGGTCTCCCCAAGTTTCTTCCACAAATGTCTGTCTTGAGTCTTTCTTCGTGTTACCCGGCATGCTTTCGAACTTCGCCCATCTATCTCCCATGTGGCCTTCTTCTAGGTCTTTTTATGTCTCTTGGAATCCAGTCTAAAATTTCGGTTCTCTATCGATGGTCCGTTCTTCTGACGACATATCCAGCTCATAGCCATTTCAGGGATTTTACTCTGATCATGATGTCTTCCACTTTTGTCATTTTTCTTATCCACGAGTTCTTCTTCATATCTTTCCTGGTTACTCCAAATATGCATCTCTCCATGCTTCTTTCAGTTGTCTGTAGTCTTTGTACGTCTTTTTTAGTTAAGGTCCATGTCGCTGCTGCATATGTAAGAACTGGAAGGATGCATTGATTAAACTCTTTTCTTTCAAGACATAATGGCGCATATTGCTCTTGAAAATTGTACTGTTTCTTTCAAAAGCTCCCCAGCCAAGTTTCATAAACCGAATAATTTCTTCATCAATGTGACCGCTTGATATTTGTTGTCCAAGGTAAATGTAAGTATCGGTTACCTCAAGATTTCCCCCCATCAATCGCAAATCTTTATTTGTTGAAAAAGCATTCCATATCAGTTTTGTTTTCTGAAAGTTCATTTCTAATCCTACTTCTTTACTCTTCTCAGCAAGTTCCTGGATCATACTCTTCAGTTCTAGAGGGGTAGTTGTAAAAATGGTTACGTCATCAGCAAAACGAAGGTGAGTTAAATAATCTCCATTGACCTTTATCCCCTTGTTTTCTCAGTTCAATGATTGAAATACACTTTGCAATGTGACATTAAATAATTTGGGAGATATGGTGTCACCTTGTCTCACACTCCCTTTCCAATTTTTATTGGTACTGTATTCTCAAATAGCCGAGCCATTGCAGTTGCATTGTGATAGATGTTATTCTGCTGATGGTTTCGCGGAATCAAAAAATCTTTTCGTAATCAATAAAAGCCGTACACATAATGGGAGTATATATATATATATATATATATATATATATATATATATATATATATATATACACTGAGTAGCCACTTTATTATGACCAACTGGCAGTTTTAAGCAAATGAGCTATGGCTGCACGCTGTTGCCGCCAGAGGGCGAGGTTAGCATAAAAAGAGAAAGCTTAGTGCTTGCGACAGTAGTAGAAATGATTTTTGGGTGACGAGATGGGCAAAAAATGTGATTTGACGGACTTTCAACGTGGGATGATTATAGGAGCTCGGAGCCATGGAGCGAGTATCATCGAAACCGACGCGTTCGTGAAATGTTCCAGAGCAGCTGTTGTCAAAGTGTTTAAAGACTGGAGTGTCAGCCAAAAAACTGGGTCTCTACGTGCAACGTGTGGTCGTCATCGACTAGTGACTGCTCGGGCGGAACGGAGAGTGTCCAGACTGGTAACAGACAACAGAAGGGCAACAGTGCAGCAAATTACAGACCATCTTAATCAAGGATCCACTCAAATGATCTCTGCACGCACTGTTCGCCGTACACTGCATCGGATGGGATATGGCAGCCGAAAGCCGCCTGTTCGAACACCTTTGCTGTCTGCAGTTAACAAGAGAAAACGTCTCCAGTTCGCACAGGAGCACAAGGATTAGACAGTCGATAATTGGAAACAAATTATGTGTTCCGATGAATCACGTTTTCAGTTGCACCATACCGATGGCCGAGTGAGAATTTGGCGGAAACAGCACGAAGGTATGGACCCCAAATGCATTGCTACAACCCTTCAAGCTGGTGGTGGCAACGTTATGGTTTGGGGAGTGTTTTCCTAGCATGCTTTGGGCCCTTTAATTCGTGTTGATCAACGTCTGACTGGGACATCATATCTAAACATCGTTGCGGACCTAGTGCATCCTGTCATGCGGATGGTTTATCCCAATGGCGATGGCTACTTTCAACAAGATAATGCGTCCTGCCAGAGTGCTCGTATTGTACAGGATTGGTTTCAGGAAAATGCCGGTGAGTTTACTTTGCTTAGGTGGCCCCCACAATCTCCAGATCTCAACCCCATTGAGAATTTGTGGGATGATGTTGAACGAGCCATCAGACAGCTGGATCCACAACCCTGCAATCTCATACTCCTGGAAAGTGCTATTCATCAAGCATGGTCTCAGATTCCACAAACCACCTATCAACATCTCGTGGAGTCCCTGCCACGAAGAATCGACGCAGTATTAAAGGCAAAAGGTGGCCCAACGAAGTACTGAGGGGGTGGTCATAATAAAGTGACCACTCAGTGTATAAGGTTTTGGAGCACAGCGATAGGTATGTGCTTCCATTCAGTACATAATGCTGCCGCTAACTGTTGCTTAGCCTTGGTTCCAAACTTCTTATGCGGTGCTCTAATTCATCCCATAGCTGCTCTATGGGATTAAGATCAGAGTTCCGTGCTGGCCAGTCCACACACGATACGGAATTATCATCAAACCACGCCGTAACAGTCCTTGCTTTATAGCTGCTAGTCACACCCTTCAGAGCTCTGCATTTTGCGTCCTGTTTGACTGTTTAAAGTGCCTGTTGCTCCTTAAATTTGTGCTCCACTCATGTGTAAAGGTGTGTGCTATCTTCCTCGACGTTTTTCCGAGTGGGTAAGTGCATATTATACCAATATTCCATCATAATTTTACCTGCTGACCACGCCCTTCCAAGATCTTCAGAGATATGCACTGTGCACCCAAAGTACCTGTTTGTATTGCCTGTTGCTTCTGGAATTTGTGCTTCGCTCGTGCATAATGGGTGTGATATCCTTTTTGCAACAACTCCGAGTTGGTAAGTGCATATTTTACCAATTATCCATCATAATTTCACCTGTCGACCATGCCCTTCCGTGATCTGCAGTGTGCACCCTATTTGCTTGTTTATAGTGCCTATTGCTCCTTTACTTTGTGCTTCGCTCGTGCAAAACAGTGTGCGATATCTTCTCAACCACTTTCCCGAGCCAGTAAGTGCATATTTTACTGTTTTACCATCATAATTTATCACGTTGGGCATGTTTACTTTTTACCCATCGTGACTGGCCTTGACTCTATGCTCTGAACTACATACTGCTCGTAGAAGACTTCCTGCTGCCTGTGTCTGCATCTATCTTCCGTTTTTGTACTCCACCCATTGTTAGTGGTTCACTACGCTGCCTTCCTCAGTGTACCGATTGCCTTCCTAGTGCTTATAGCCATACACTTTTTAGTGCCTATACCTCATCGCGCCTTCTCCCGTTCAATGGCTTGTATCACTACTCTTTGCACTACAGCATTCGTCTTGACACCCAGCTACTGCTCCACATGAATGCCTTTCCTCTGATTTTAAGCCAGCATCTCTCCCTACTGCTTCTGGGTCTTCGATTACTTCAGACAAGTCCTCTAATGTTTTCCTTTTCGCACCTTCACGGCGGTGTTTGTGCTGTTCTTTTCCTCATTTTGCACTATTGTTTCGCCTGTGTTATCCTGTACATCATACCCAGCCGGTGTCACGTGACACGATGGGTTTCTCTCTGCCATTTCTCCTGCAATTTTTTTGCAATAAGCTTTGCTTGCAGCATTTTTTATTCATCCCCATTGTCATTGCAGTGTATATACCATCATTTTTTAAGAGTTTGTATTATTTCTCAGTGAGATGCACAACGCTGTACGTCTCCCTCTTATGTTTCTTACAATGAATAATAATAAAGCGATTTTGGAAACCTTGTTTTATGACTCGGTGCATTATCCTGCTGGTACCAACAAGGCTCGGTTCAATAGTATTACCACAGAGTTGGTAAGGCAAAATTGTCCAGAATATCAAGGTAGACATGCTGGTTAACAGGTTTGTCCACGCTAACCAATGGTCCGGGACCATACCACGAAAAATACCCCCACACGAGTAAACTTCCAGCTCCAAACTTGACCATAGGAACAGTACACTGTTATTAATAGCGTTCCCCCGGCTGCCGCCATACCATTACACGGCTATCAGACTGATGGATCGTGTATCTGGATTCATCAGTCCATAGGACCCGTTTCCATTGATCTACAGTTCACGATAAATGTTCTTTACACCATGCTAAACGACGAGTAGCATTCCGAGTGGAGATGAAAGGCTTATGAGCAGCCACACGACCATGATAACCCATGAAATGAAGTTCTCTGCGAATGGTAGGTATACACACCGAGGTTCCAGCATTTTTACTCACCTGTACACTGAGATATTGTGCAATACTCCGTCGATTAGCTGTTATGACTCTCCTGAGGCTTCGACGTCCTCTATCACTGATTTTCTTTGGTCTTCCGGTACATTTTGCTGCTTCAGGCACACCATGTGCCTTCCACTTATTCAGTACATCCAAAATAGTTGACTTGGGAATGTTTAAACGCCTCTCGGTATGTCTTATGGGCAACCCACTAATATAGCACCCAACAATCTTTCCTTTCTCAAAGTTGATTCTCTCCAGCCTGGACATTTTCACTCAACATCACAGTGCGATATGATCGCGGTCAGCTGCAGGCGGGTTTTTATACCGTTTGCAGCTGTACCACGCATCTTAACAACGCAGCGAATCCATTCATTTGCTTTTGAAGGAGTGTCCGGTGACTTTTGTCAATATAGTGTACATATATATATCGGGCCCAGCAAAATATAATATATCATCATCATCATTGTCGACCTTTTTCAATCAACTGCTGGACGAAGGTCTCTCAAAGCCTCTTCCACAACGGTCTGTCCTGTGCCAGTCTCCTCCATGTTACTCCCGCATAATTTCGTATTTCATTAACCCATCTTCCATGTGATCTTCTTCTGGGTCTTTTCCTGTCCCTTGGAATCCAATCTAAAATTTCAGCTGTCCATCGATGGTCTGTCCTTCTGGCAGTATGTCCAGCCCATTGCTATTTCAGGGATTTAACTCTGACCATGATGTCTTCCACTCTTGTCATTTTTCGGTTCCACGAGTTACTCTTGTTATCTCTCCTGGTTACACCAAGCATGAACCTCTCCATGCTACTTTGAGTTGTCTTCAGCCTTTGTATATCTCTTTTAGTTAAGGTCCACGTCTCTGCACCATACATAAGCACTGGAAGGATGCATTAATCAAACACTTTTCTTTTAAGACATAATGACATATTGTTTTTGAAAATTATGCTGTTTCTTCCAAAAGCTCTTCAGGCAAGTTTTATACGCCAATTAATTTCTTCATCAATGTGACCCTCACTTGATATCTGCTGTCCAAGATAAACGTATGTATCTGTTATCTCCAGCTTTTCTCCATCAATCGATAAATCTTCATTTCTTGTAAAAGCATTGTACATCACTTTTGTCTTCTGAAAGTTCATTTTTAATCCCACTTCTTTACTCTTGTCAGCAAGTTCCTGGATTATACTCTGCAGCTCTGATGGGGTAGTTGCAAAAATGACTACGACATCAGCAAAACGAAGGTGGGTTAGATAATCTCCATTAATCTTTATCCCTTTGTTTTCCCAGTTCAATGATTGAAAGATATATTCCAATGTGACATAAAAGAGATTGGGAGATATGGTGTCACCTTGTCTCACTCTCTTTCCAATTTTTATGTGTGTTGTATTTTCAAACAGCCAAATCTTTGCACTTGCATTTTCATATATGTTATTAATAATACACTGCTGGACAATTGCTAAGGACGGATCATAAACGGCTATATAGCGCATAAAAAAGTAAGTGTGGTTGGATGCCAAGTGAAATAAAATAATGTCAGAATGCCAGGACATTACAAGAAAGACAATTTATTGTGCTCTGAAATCCAGAAGGCTTTGGAACGTGTTCAAGGGACAAACAGGCCATTTTGTGCAGAATACGTAAACGTGAAATAAATGCAATTACTGTCCGCAGGCGTTCCGGCGTAAGATGTCAGTACGGGATATGGCCACCATGGAGGGCGATGCAACATTCCACACGTCGTGTCATGCTTTGCACAACATTATCAAGCAGCTGTTGGGGTAATTTATCCCATTCCTCTATCAGTGCACGGATGAGGGTGTCCTTGTTTATTGAAGGGCATTGGCGACCAGCAAGACTCCTCCCCAAAGCATCCCACACATTTTCAATGGGATTCAGATCAGGAGAACGTGCTGGCCATACAAGGCGTTGAATATCCTCGCTCTCAAGACACTCCTGGACAGCGACTGTTCGATGACATGTTGCGTTGTCGTCCATGAAAATGAATCTATCACTGAAAGCACCACGTAACATGCGAACATGAGGTAGCAGAACAGCATTAATGTATCGTAGGCCAGTCATAGTCCCAGTTGGAAGCACATAGAGGGACGTACGGCCATTGATCATGATGCCAGCCCATACCATGACACTACATGTCGGATATTGGTCCCTTTCCTGTATGTTTGCTGGACAATATTCAGTACCACTATCACGCCAGATCAGTTGTCGTCGACAATCAGACGATAGACTGTATCTACTCTCATCTGAGAAGAGGACAGCAGACCAGTCGTTATCAGTCCAATTGCGATGTTGATGGCACCATTGCAAACGGGCGGTACGGTGACTTCTGGACAATGGGATGCACACAACAGGACGGCGGGCGTATAGTCCTCCTTCATGCAAACGTCTGGCGACAGTTTTTCTGGAGATCCGCTTGCCAGTAGCAGCCATTAACTGATTTGCTACCTCACTAGCTGTGCTGCGCCGGTGTCTTTTTGTTGATAGCACTATGTACCGATCTTCTGCAGGTGTCGTACTGCGAACACGACCTCCCCCGTGACGTTTGCTACACTCTCCATTTGTTTGAAATGATTTCCAAAGCCTTAAAACAACACTGTGGCTGACGTCGAACTCCCTGGCAACATCTGTTATTTTTCGCCTTTCTTCAATCTTGCCAATAATACGGCTACGCGTAAAATCATCTAGGTGAAGTCGGGAAGACATACTGAAAATTGCACGTTCGTCAATTGATTCTTTCCCTTTCAACTTTGCGTTTGAACAACAACGGTCAATACGTGTCAAATCCTTTATATCTCTTATCAGCGCTATGACGTCACGAACAAGTTCGGCAATCCAAAATTAGCATACGCACAACACGTCTTACTGTATCCCGCCCTTATGCTAATTTCCACATTTTCCTGCCTTCCATTTTATGGTTGCTATCGTTGCTATTGTCATCCGTCCTTAGCAGTTGTCCGGCAGTGTATAATGTATGCATCTTCGATACCGCAGGATTTCAAAGCCAATGTGACTGCTGATGGTTTCACAGAATCAAAGGCCTTTTCATAATCGATTAAAGCCATGCACAATGGAAGTTCATATTCCCTCGCTCTTTCAATTAGTTCTCTCAGTACGTGGATATG
Source organism: Macrothele yani (assembly GCA_039090855.1). Lineage (NCBI taxonomy): Eukaryota > Metazoa > Arthropoda > Arachnida > Araneae > Macrothelidae > Macrothele > Macrothele yani. The sequence continues at coordinate 55,326,902 of CM077006.1, read as the reverse complement.
ATCTATTGTGCTGTAGCCACTCCTGAATCCAGCTTGTTCTCTCGGTTGAGCCATGTCCAGTGTCACCTTCAAGCGGTGTGAAAGAACTTTAGTGAAGATTTTATAAACTACTGATAGGAGGCTGATAGGTCTCTAGCTCCTGAGATCCCAATGTCACCTTTTTTTACGTAGCAGGATCGTTGTGGCGTTGTTTCAATCCTCAAGAACCTTTCCTTCATTAAGGCATCGAGTGAAAACTTGGGCGAGTACTGTTCCAATTTCTTCACTTGCTTCTTGTATGATGTCCAGTAATTCCATCTTCTCCTGGAGCTTTTCCCCGCTTCATGTTCTTGATTGTATGTGCAACCTCTGCTAAGAGGACTGGAAGAACTCTGGTACTGGTACCTTTCATGATGTCTGGAGTACATGTATCATCCCTTTCATATAATGTGGAGTAGAAATCTTTCACTTTGTCAAAATTTCGCCTCTATTTCTTGTTACAGAACCATCTTCTTTTCTCAGTGCCATAATCTGTTTTCTTCCCTTACTGAGATGTCCCTTTGCTGTCTTTCGGCTTAAGTTGTTTTCAATTGCTTTCCTCACTAGTTCACAGTTGAATTTCCTTACGTCTTCAGTGATACGTTTTCGTACTGTCTTGCATAGCTCTATATATTCCACTTTGGAAGTCACATCTTCTTCCGTTGTCCTCATCTCTCTTTGTCTTTGCATCAACATTTTGGTTTTTCCCGATAATTTGTTCACATGCAACTTGTTCTTAGGCCCAACTAATTTTGTTGTTGTTTCCATAAGAGCTTTAGTTACTTTTCTGTTAACTTCAGAAATATCCACTTCTTTCGATGTTAAGCCTTCTAAAGCAGAGAATATGTTATTTAGTTTCAACTTGAAGGTATTATGGTGTTTTTTAAGGTTGGTTATGTCAATACATTTTGTTTGTCTTATAAGCTTGCCACGTTCGAGTTTAGTGTTGAGGTGCATCTTACATCTCACCAATCTATGGTCACTACCTGTGTTGAACTTGTTTAGCACACTACAGTCTTTGATGACGTAATAAAATCTAATATATATATACACTGCTGGCCACCCAAAATGCAACACCAAGAAGGAAGCATCCGATTGGCCAGAAATTCGCAGCATGCGTCGCCCGCGAGAGAATATGCAAACGATTAGCATTGCAGGGCATATGCAAATCATGTGCCCCCGGCATGCCACAGAGAAGCACTATGAGACGGGTGCACAGAAGGCAGGGTGCAAATAGTGGAAGTGTGTTGTGCTGCCGGACCTGTGCGTGGGAAGCTTCCTGATGCCTCGTCGCAGAATACGGCAGTCATTCCAGCACGTTTCGGAGTTCGACAGAGAACGAATAGTGGCTTATCGCGACAGCGGTTTATCGTACCGAGACATCGGCGCACGTGTGGGACGACATCCAGCCACAGTGAGGCGAGTATGGATTCGGTGGGTGCAGAAGCGACGGACGGACCGACGTGAGCGATTGCCGCAGCCGCGGCACACCACCGAACGAGAGGACCAGCATGTTGTGCGGCGGGCATTGACAGCTCGCACCGCCACATCACGAACGTTAGCGCAGGAATTAGGGTGTGTTGCGCAAAAACCTGTGTCAGCACGTACCACTCGGCGTCGTCTGCAGGAGCGGGAACTTGTCGCACGGCGCCCATTGCTCCAATTACCATTGGCGTTACACCACCGGCGAGTGCGGCGGCAGTGGGCCGTTGAACGCCTCACTTGGACTACGGAATGGCACGAAAGTTTCTTCTCCAACGAATCCCGCTCCTGCCTGCAACACCATGATGACCGGATCCACGTGTGGCGGCACCGCGGCGAGAGACTGTATGACGCCTGCACTATGCATCGCCATACCGGTCCATCGCCTGGCATTATGGTTTGGGGCGCAATTGGATATGACACCCGCACCCCTCTGGTACGCATCGCCGGTACACTCAACAGCCACCGCTACATCTCCGACGTTTTGGAACCTGTAGTCCTCCTTTACCTGCAGGACCTGCCAGCGGCCATGTTTCAACAGAACAATACGCGCCCGCACGTGGCACGCATCGTGCAACAATTCTTCACGGCCCACCAGGTGTCACTGCTGCCGTGGCCTGCCTGTTCTCCCGAGATGCCACCCATCGAACACGTCTAGTCGCTGATCGGCAACCGAGTGGCCCGGCAAGCACCACCCGCGGCTACGCCTGATGAACTGTGGCAACGTGTGGAAGCAGCCTGGACCGACATACCCCAAGCCCACATCCAAAGCCTCTTTCGTTCGATGCCGCGGCGTGTAGCGGCCGTTATTGCCAGCCATTGGGGCCACACGAACTATTGATGTCTGCGTGTCCCGCAAGTCGCACGGGCCTGTAAGCTCAATCGTTTCATCTTTGTCTCTGTTGTTATGTATCCAGTAAATCTGGCTTTGCTATCTTGTGTCCTTCTTGGTGTTGCATTTTGGGTGGCCAGCAGTGAATATAAATATATATATTATACCGAATGAACCTGCAGATAAGCAAAAATAGGGCCCAGCAAAATAATTGAATTCGAGCACCAACACTTTTCAAACAACTGCAAACAAGGTAAGCCCAAAAAAGATTCGGGTTGGCTGCTTTTTAGCGCAATTTGGTTTATGACTTTGATTTTGCTTTGTGGTTTGCTCGGTTCGATTTAGCTTAGAATATTTTAATAATTCTGGTATATATATCATCATCATCTTCACTGTCAACCATTATCAATCCACTGCTGGACGAAGGTCTTCCCACGTTTCCTCCACAAGGGTCTGTCTTGTGCCAGTCTCCTCCATGTCACTCCCGCATACTTTCGAATTTCATCCACCCATCTTCCATGTGATCTTCTTCTGGGTCTTTTCCTGTCCTTTGGAATCCAATCTAAAATTTCGGCTGTCCATCGATGGTCTGTTCTTCTGGCAGTATGTCCAGCCCATTGCCATTTCAGGGATTTAACTCTGATCGTGATGTCTTTCACTCTTGTCATTTTTCGGATCCACGAGTTCCTCTTCTTATCTCTCCTGGTTACACCAAGCATGTACCTCTCCATGCTAGTTGTCTGCAGCCTTTGTATGTTTCTTTTAGTTAAGGTCCACGTCTCTCTCTATACATATATTTGTTTTTGCTTTGTTTTTGCATATATACATACATACATACATATGTATGTATATGTATATATACAGTATATACGTATATATATAAAGAAAAATTATACGAAAAAAACTTAAGACATCGCGAAGGCTGAATGATAAGCGCTTATTATACGGTATAGTCAAAGACGTTTGTTGTACTAAATTGCCGACTGGCTATGTGCTGTAGTAAAAGTAATCTCCTGAGCTCAAACTGATTCCTTCTGGGTGTAGCACAAAAGTAATCTAAATCTACCCCATAATTTTAGGGAAAACTGCGTATTAGTGACTAAATTGCTATGACTATGTTAGTTGTATCTGTTCAATGTAACTAGTGCATCATTCTTGGTAGAGGAATCTGGTAGAATGACACAGCAGTATTTAAATAAAAATTTCATATTTCAGCGTATAACTGTCACATTCTTGCCTTCATTTAAAATTGTCCAAATTCAGCAATTTTATTATAAACTGATAAAAGCAGTTAGCCATGAAAATGTAATAAAAATGCTAAGTAATAAAAACAACAAACAACTTTTAAACTACGGAGCTTTTGAAAAATTTGAGGGAATTCTTTCCGTGTTGTGTTTTTCTCATCCATGTTCACCGCTAAAGCACTTTTTCATTTAGAACTACAGTCAAACCCCTATTTAACGGACTTCGATTTAACGAATTCCGCGATTTTACGTACATTTTTTAGAGTCCCGACGGAATCACATTGAAATTAATGCTTGTCGTTTCCCGATTTAACGAACACATTTCCTCAATTTAACGAACATTTTATTTTTATTTTATAAACCACAAAACTATGTTAACCAGTATTTTCACGTTAAGAGTTAGAATAAACATCACCCTTGGTGATGTTTTCGATGAACAGATTGGACTAAATGCTTCAGATTCTGATGAAGAAGGTGAATCAGAACTGAAAGTTAGCTGCTTTAGTGATGCTGGTAAACAGTATAGAATGTGATAAAAATGCTTGATGCCCTTCGATATTAATGATGATGTTTTTCATGTACTTCATAAAATTGGAGCTGCAATTTACAAGGCTAAACGTTCAGAAAAAACATAAGCAACCTTCTCTAAAGCATTCCTTTTCTACAGTGTAAAAAGATAATCAACACATATTCTGTTTTTACAAGTTAATTAGTACTGATTGATGTTTAGTTTAGGACACTGAAATCATTATTTAAGAAGCTGAATGCTTGGGAAAAAATCTACTGTCGAATTTCAATCGCAATTTTAAAGTACGCTTAAATTTTGATGCTACGTATTGAAGTCTAATATCTACGAATTATGTATTTAATATGCAAAGTAAATGCGTACGTATTATAACATTATTGATAATAAATTCATGATTAAAAGTACTATACATAATTTTAATTTTACTGAAAGGGAACTTAGCTGCTTACGTATTCTATTATGAACACCAGCTTAATTTGAATGTTTCATTCGAAAGGCTTCCTCGATTTAGCGAATTCCGCGATTTTACGTACAAGGCTGTTGGTACCTTGAATTTTGTTAAATCGAGGTTTGACTGTACATCATTGGTTTGGAACGATGGTTGATTCATTATAATTTGCTGTGTTAAAGCGAAAGCAGTCTTAGAATACTGCTAAAATAAATAGAGATAATTATATTCTGCAGTTGATGGCTTCTGTGATCAATACTATCAACTGAATTTTGTGTTTGACGAATAACATACGACTGCAAGTGACAAATAAATAAATTCTGGACGTAGTAAAAAAGTCTTATTAATTCACCTGCCAGTTATTCTGTGCCTAATTAGTTCTTTCAAGTGTAATTGAGAATTTCAAAGCAACGAAGTGAAGCTACACTGCAAAAAAAAAAAAAGTTTGTGCTGTGAATTCATGGAAAATTCCTAAAAATAACGTGTATAGCAAAGTTGCCGGTAGGTATGAAACAAAGTTAAAATTCTATATCTAAATACAAAAAACTGTGTATAGCAAAAATAACGTGTATAGCAAAGTTGCCGGTAGGTATGAAACAAAATTAAAATTTTATATCTAAATACAAAAAAACTTTGTATAGCAAAAATAACGCTTATAGCAATGTTGCCGGTAGGCATGAAACAAAGTTAAAATTCTATATCTAAATACAAAAAACTGTGTATAGCAAAAATAACGTGTGTAGCAATGTTGCCGGTAGGTATGAAACAAAGTTAAAATTCTATATCTAAATACAAAAAACTGTGTATAGCAAAAATAACGTGTATAGCAAAGTTGCCGGTAGGTATGAAACAAAATTAAAATTTTCCTGAAACATTTTCATGAAACTCCTACATATATGTAAAGTTTACTCTTGATAGTTGTAATAGCTTTTGCCTTACGAACTCCACCAGGGTGGTAATTGGACTTTAGTTTGGGGGTGGGGGGTGGGGGTTGGAAGGTTTAAAAAAGTATATTCCACAGCAAAAATGTGACATCTATCTATTAGGGCCGTAACTGGACTTGTTTCGAGGTATAAAACAAATTTTTCCACAGTAAAAATCTATCTATCTGTCTATCTATCTATCTAATCACTTAACAAAAATAAGTTCTTCAGTTTTTAGTATAGTAGCATTAGTTAGCGAATAACGACACGTGAACTTACTCAGTATTAACAGAAAAACAAACTAAACAGTATGAGGCAGAAATCACATGAAGATTACACAGGAGAGAGGATGAAAGCAAGTACAGTCTGAAAAATGAAAATTATAAAAAAAAAAAATTTAAATCTCTGTCAGGAAGTGGATTTTAAAAATTCCGATAATGATAGATGAACCTACCATACCAAGGGACTTTGACGTTGAATTGGCCGTCTAATACGTAGTTTTATCATAGCAACTATTAGACGGCCAATTCAACGTCAAAGTCCCTTGGTGTGGTGGCTTCATCTATCATTATCGGAATTTTTAAAATAAATTTTCTGACGGAGATTTCAAATTTGTTTACAATTTTCATTTTTTAACCTTTTTTATAATAAAATAGATAGATAGATAGATTAAAAGAAAAAATTAAATAGTTTAAAAAGGAAAATTTTAAAAAGTTTGAAATCTCCGTCAAGAAGTGGATTTTAAAAATTCCTAGGGATAGATGACATGAAGCGGCGGTTAATTTCATTCTCTCCCTCCCCCTATTCCTGCGCTCGTCGCAAGGAACAAACTAACCTCCACCAAGTACGAGAAAATAAGTGAGAGCGTTATCAACCTAAACATGTGCTTTATCATCAAACAGAGGTCATCGCTCTTTCCACGTTTATAAGTGAGTCACGGAAAAATTCTCATTGGCCGCCACCAAAAATCGAACTCATGGTCTTCCAGTTACGCGCCGGATATGCTTCCACTACACCATAGCGGCCTCGGATTCCTCCAGACTCAGGTTTTAATGGGTTCGATTCCCGGTGGCGGCCAATAAGAATTTTCACTTATAAACGTGGAAAGAGCGATGACCTCTGTTTGATGTTCCTGGTCCACGTCAAATGTTTGTATTAATCATAAGCTTTATACTTTCATTGCACAATTCGCACCCCCATTTCCTTCTCAAATGACAACACACTAATTGAAGTTCGCAAATCTCACTGTTCATCCATGTCAACAGGCAACAGGCCACCACATATATTGGGATGTCGGATGGATGTAATTGTAATTCATCTTCTACCGACGCAACATTCTCCACTTTCCCCTTGCGGCTCTCTCAGGCTATTTAGACCGAAAGCAAAACCAGAGCAGCATTTACGTGAGCACTCGATCTCAGGGTCTCTTGGCGCCGTTTTGGACCCTGTGATCTGTGGAGTTTCAAATTCGAGGTGCAACCACTCACTGCACTCTCACATTTCTAAATGCAATCCATCCCAGCCTGGCATCTTGATGTCATAAACAAACAGTAAACTACGATACCAACTGCCATTTTTTTTTTCGTCTCTCTTAACACGATAAATAAATAGATAAATAAGCGACCTCGAAAAATACCTGTAGAATAATTGCGATTAATACAGTGCCATACACAGAGTTACCCGTACTTCTATAAATTTGTTACTGCTGACCAGTGGGTACAGTGAGAAAAAATGTCCTTCTGAAGTAAGGTTTATCAAAGGAAATAACAGAAACAATTTGTAAAAAAATGAAAAGAATATAATGACGATAAACAAGCAAAAAAATGTTTCCCAAAATATGGGGGGGGGGTTGGACCCTAAAAACCACTCCCCTGGATACAGCCATGGACTATACAGATTGATTCATAAGCATCATACAATCATTGTACAATAATTTAAGTACCCGGTTTCTGTTAACGGTAACAGAAAATACAATAGCTGGTGCACACAATAGGGAAGGAGGGAACGAATATCCGCCGCTACAATAACCTAAATATCATGCTATATGCTATCTACAATAGAAGATCTCACTGCAGAAATTCAAAATCAGATCCTGCAACAGACTATTGAAATTTAACAGTTAATCAAACCTCTAGTATTCCTGCGCATCGCTCGCATTACCGGAAAATTTCCGCCATACAGATAAGGTAAAAGGGAGATCAGATCAGATGTAGAGGATTTTAGGAAGGGAGTGTCTGACCCCAGGTCTTAAACAACCATTTGAAATAGGAAACTAGGAGATTTGGGCTAGAGTGCCCGATAGGAAAGTCACACGGAAGCGAGAAAGAAATGAGGAGGAAGACGCCCTTATTTATTACCTGGCGGCCAGTACACGGGGCCCGACGGCTTAACGTGCCCATCCGACGCACGGCGGATATTTAGTGGTTCGAGCGTTCGTACCTGCTTAGGATCGAACCCGAGGTCTTCACCGTGGCAGTCACGAACGTTGACTACTAGGCCACCAGCGACCCAAGGAAAAAGTGAGAACAGAATTTTCTTGTTAATACGAACTCCGATCAAAAAGTTCCGAGACTAGGCCAATATACAACAAAGTACTTACGTTACTTAAGTCTGTCTATGATCTCCCTCAAAGTAGTCTCCTTGGGCAGAGACAGACCGTTGTCAGCATTTTTGCCACCATGGAAGTCCTGTTCGCGAATCGTGTCCAGCACCGTCTGTGACTTGCGCTGGATCTCGTCCAAGGTTTCTAAACAGCAACCCTGGAGCTTCGGCTTCATCTTCGAGAACAGCAAGAAGTCGCAGGAGGCCAAATTCGGTGAGTAAGGCGGGTGAGGAAGGTTAGTCGTGTTGTTGCGGCTGCAAAACTGAGGTGTTGCTAACGCTCTGTGAACTTCTGCATTGTCGTGATGGAGTAGGAAATTGACCCTGCGCCACATTTCAGGACGTTTGTGGCGAATGTCCTCCCTAAGACGCCGCAGAACATCGCAGTAAAAAAGGGCGGTGACGGTCTAGCCCTGGGGGGCGAATTCACTGTGAAGACCACAATGCGCATGCTTTTGGTTGCGCTCCGGACCTATCGGGTCTTCTTCGGTCGTGGAGATGCCGGGCTTTTCCACTGCAGCGACTATTGTTTGGTCTCCGGGTCGTAACCGTACACCCAAGTCTCGTCCCCAGTGATGACCCGCGAGAGGAAAGCTGATTCATTCACCACCTGCTGACGGAAATCTCGACAGAGTTCGACACGGAGCGCCTTCTGTTCGGGGTTCAGAATCTTTGGCACAAACATCGCAGCAATGCGGTTCATGTTCAAAACCGACGTCAGAATTTCTTGCACTGTTCCGTATGACACATTGACGATGGTAGCAATGTTTTGAATGGTTCTCCGACGATCCCCATGCACCAGTTCCCTAATTTTGTCCACATTTTGGGGGGTTTGCTCCTGGACGGTCGCCCTGACCTATCGTCGTCTTCCAGTGCCGTTCTGCCGCTCTTGAAGCGCGAGTGCCACTCAAAACACCTCGCACGACTCATTGCTTCATTGCCATAAGCCTGCCGCAACGTTTCATGCGTCTCCGTTCCCGATTTGCCGAGTCTGACGCAGAATTTGATGATGTTCGTTCGCTGCTATAGTTTGCAGTCCATACCGAAATCGCAGCTGTGTTCTGCACGTGGTCACCAAATATCGTGTTGCACAGCTCCCGATGGTCACAGAACGACGCCACTCGGCACAATGACTCATGAAGGTCACTGCCCTCGACCGCAGCTCGCGCATGCGCGTACTGCCATCTGTTGGCGCACAACGTACCTAGTCTCGGAACTTGTTGATCGAACTACGTATACGAAACAAATTGCGGAAAGATTTCTGAAAATTCAGAATTTCCCATGGCGTACGAAAAATCCGTGAAATTCAGATTTTTCTCCGTCATTTCGCGAAAAAAGTTGCATCAGGAATACGCTTCGTTAATTCACGAAAAATATCATGGTACGTGGCTCGTGAATTTCAGAATTCTTTTCACAGTGTAATTGGGATTAAGGAAGCAAGCTACTGATGCAGCTGGTTTACGCTTCAGTCAGAAGAGTGCTTTAGAGTGAAATTTATGTTGGGGTATTAGTTGAACTACAAGCAATTATCAAGTAAAACAAGCATATGCTGACAAATAGCTATTATCAACACTCTTTTTACTGGAAGAAATAAAATGTGCTACTGATTTAACTCGAAATCTCAGTGATGTCGCTTTTCTTAGTTTACCAGTTTTCCTAAATGATATCACGCAGCATTTGAAAGAGCTAAATGTTGCTCTACAAGGAAAAAGAACAAAATAGCTGTAAGTTCAGAAGACTATTATTACCTGTCCCACCTATGGCGTAACAGGGTTTAATGAAACTCATTCAGTAATGTCGTAAATAACCTCAAATATCCATCCAGACCACCGCAAGCTAGAACATGTGGAACTCCCAAAACGAGACCCATCCCCGAAGTAAGAGACCCTCGCTACACCAACTGGGACCAAACTCGGTCCTTTATTTCAATAACAGTACAAGGAAATAGATTACTGAATCAAACAACAAACATTCTAAACAATCAAAGAAAATACTCAATGAAAATTTTTAACAATTGCCCACCGGAAGTTAACTACACTGCTGGCCACCCAAAATGCAACACCAAGAAGGACACGAGATAGCAAAGCCAGATTTACTGGACACATAGCAACAGATACAAAGATGAAACGATTGAGCTTACAGGCCCGCGCGACTTGCGGAACACGCAGACATCAATAGTTCGTGTGGCACCCATGGCTGGCAATAACGGCCGCTACACGCCGCCGCATCAAACGAAAGAGGCTTTGGATGTGGGCTTGGGGTATGTCAGTCCAGGATGCTTCCACTCGTTGCCACAGTTCATCAGGCGTAGACGCGGGTGGTGCTTGCCGGGTCACTCGGTTGCCGATCAGCGACCAGACGTGTTCGATGGGCGACATATCGGGAGAATATGTGGGCTACGGCAGCAGTGACACCTGGTGGGCCGTGAAGAATTGTTGCACGATGCGTGCCACGTGGGGGCGCGCATTGTCCTGTTGAAACGTGGCCGCTGGCAGGTCCAGCAGGTAAGGGAGGACTACAGGCTCCGAAACGTCGGAGATGTAGCGGTGGCTGTTGAGTGTACCGGCGATGCGTACCAGAGGGGAGCGGGTGTCATATCCAATTGCGGACCAAACCATAACGCCAGGCGACGGACCGGTATGGCGATGCATAATGCAGGCATCATACAGTCTCTCGCCGCGGTGCCACCACACGCGGATCCGACCATCGTGACATACCTGCCAACAGGACGCACACGACATAAAGGCAGATAGCAGTCAGAACGAACGTTCGCGTAGCTCAATTGGTAGAGCGACTTATTCCGGAATGAGGGGACCCGGGTTCGAGCCCCGGCGTGGATAAAAATGACGAAGAAATTTACTTCATTATAAAATGGGACAATGATATGATTTAATTAAAAGTCTCAGTGATGTCGCTTTTAGCTCATTAGCTTTCCTAACTGATATCACCAGCATTTGAGTGTGCTCAATTCTGTTCTGCAAAGGAAAGGTCAAAATATCTGTAAACAGTCATATAGCTGTCTTTTGAAACAAGCTGGCATTGTTAAAATCAAATCTACAAAAAAAAAAAAAAAAAAACTTTGACTCACTTCGCATCCTTCAAGGAGGGTTCTGATGAAATGCCAATACTTGGTGAATCTATAGATTTTAAAGTACCCTATTTTTCGGCGAGTAACTCGTGACTTTTTTTTTCAGAAGTCCGGGCCCCGATTTATAAGCCACATCGACTTATCTATTGAAATTTCTCAATGAAGAGAAATTTCAATAGATAATAGATAATGCCTTAAATTCGGTCGTGATCCAAGCAGCCTGAAAGGCAAACGCTTTCGGAACGTTTTGTTAAGAAACCATACTGAAAGCGTACAAAACGTAATATTTCGTTCACTAAAAACTTGTTTAAAAGCTGTTGAAACGGAAGTTTTCGTTCGACAGAAACATAAAAATCTCCGTGACCGATTTCGAGTAACAGCTGCGGTATGTTAATTGCATCCCTAGCGCAATCCCTCCAATACCCTGTGGGTGGCATTCACCTCTGGTTTTGGAAAGCCGACGAAAATACAATGGGTGCATCTCATTTATATCTCAATGATTAAACCTCTGAAACACGTCGCTGCCACGCAGTTGATTGGCTGGTGACAATTGTATCGACAGCCGGCGGCACATGCGCTTTAAGAATAGCAATGACAAGATGACAGCGAAGGCAATCCTTGTTTTGCTCTGCCAATCTCTCAGTTGTATTTCTCAACTGAATTAAAATCAACTATGCACTGTAAAAAATTCTGAAATTCACGGCAACTTTCCGTCATTTCTTTCGTGATTTAACGTAGCATATTTCTGATACGTTTTCCGTGAAATGACGGAAAGAAACCTGAATTTCACGGTATTTTCGTACTACGGGAAAATTCTGAATTTTCAGAAACCTTTCCGCAGTTTCTTTCTTATATTGACGGTAAATTACCGTTTTAGAGATATGTTAACGGAAAATTCAGAATTTTCAGAAACCTTTCCGCAGTTTCTTTCTTATATTGACGGTAAATTACCGTTTTAGAGATATGTTAACGGAAAATTCCGAATTTTCATAAACCTTCCCGCAATTCCTTCCGTATATTAAAAAGGAAAATCTCCATCCTCACTTTTTCCGTATCCGTATGACGAGATATTACCTGTAACAGGAGCGATTGGTGAGAATACTTGAGGTTTGATTAATTTTTAAATTTCAATCGTCTGTCGGATTTTGAAATTCCATAGCGAGACCGGATATTCTGGATAGCATTTCGATGGATTTTGTTTATTGGTACACAGAATATTTCTTCTCCTCTCTTCTATTCTATGCACTAGCTGTTTATATTACAGGGTGCGCCATATAAAAGAGGCCCCGTGGCCAGACGTTGTTAGGCGGGTTAAAGTTGTTTGGCGGGTTTCCAGTTAAAGCCGCTTTGTTCCACTTCTAACCGGTTTCTGCGTGTACATCTGCAAAGGAATTCTCCGGAGTGGTTAGTCACAGCCAGAGCAGTGTAGGTACGCGGTCATAAGTGTAAGTAAAGAGAGAACAAAGGCAACGGAAATGGGTTTAAGTACGGAACAGCGGATTTTTATTGCGGAACAGTATTTCAGAAATAGCTCATACAAGGTTTTAAATGAGTTCTTTACAGAAAGCAGCATTGAAAGGGAAAGTGTGCGCAAATAATCCGCCCTGATGAATTAAAAGTGAACATTACGGATGCCTTAGCTCAGGTTACTGCCGATGAGTTCTAGAGCGTTACGAACAACATGTTGCGTCGTGTGCAGCTGTGTCTTGATGTCAGATGAAAGCAGTTTCAGCAATTGTTGTAAACGCAGGTAAATTACTCTTGTTTTCTGTAATTTCAATTATTCTTTACTATAACATTGCCTGAATGTTGTCGTTCATTATACTCGGGCCTCTTTTATGTAGCACACCCTGTATATTGCGTTAGTGTAAGAAACCGGATACTTAACTTATTGTACAGATGATTATACGATGTCCGCATGTATCAGTCTTTGGACAACTTAAGACAAAATCTATTATGGCTATCAAGGGTAAATTTTATATTTAGGGTTTTTTTTTTTTTTTTTTGTGAAATAATACTATAAAATACTACATTTTACCTTTTTTTAAAGATAACTAAAAGTTATTGTCAGTTTAAAAAAATCAAGTTGCAAAGCTTTTTGTTGCTTCGAAAAATCACGATGAAAAATGCTTAATTTGTGAAAACTCCTCCTACAGAAAAAAAAATATTACAAACCTATTGAGAAAAATAATAAGCTCCAACAGAAAATAAAATGACTAAATCACTCACATTAATGACAAAAAACAAAACGTCATCGTCGTGGAATTCGTTTTGCGATATACGTGATGGCCGAGTGTTTGTAGCTCAGTGGTTAAAGGCGCGAGTTACCTGTTGAGCTAGCTCAAACGTAGGGGGTTCGATCCTGACCTCAACGGAAGGATTATCTGGCGTAAAGGCTGAAAAGTGTATGATCGTCGGTTTTGCGGAATTTCAGTTTAAATACGGAAAAACCTGAAATGGATTTTTTCTGAAATAAACAGAATTTCTGTCTACGGAAACTGTGAAAATACGGGTTAAAATAAACGGGCAAAAACGGAAATTTCTGTAAAAGATGGATAACTACAGCACGTTATTTTCAGAAATTTTCCTCCGTGAATTCACACCATTTATTTTTTAAAGTGTGTTTTCATTTGTTTAATGTTTCCGATTGGAATTAAAAACTCTTTTGGTTTCTGATTTCAATCGGACTTTGTAAAAAAGCAGCGAACCATAATGCACGCTGCAAGCATCACTCTTATTTGGCACACTTGGTTTTTATGTTTTATTTTTCACCTTTGCGCTGCGGCTTTCTCCGTCTGCTCGGTCAGAGGGAAGGAATACGGTAGCATCAGTTCGTAAGAAGAAAAATAAACTTACGAAATTATTTTTTTTCCGAAAGAAACGCGAAAGTCTCTTCACTTTCTGTTCCTTTTATTATTTACTGAAACATAAAAAATAGAGTTACAGAATTTCAGAACACTAACTGTGTTTGTTCTAGATTCGTGTTATCCATTTACCTATGAATGAATATAACGAAATAAAATAATTAATCCATTCAATTCATACTCCACATTGTTTTTTTTTAAGACGGAAATTATGGTATTTATTTAGGGCCGTAGTTTGGGGGCGGGAAAAGCCTTACATACGAAAGACTCAACGAACATAAAAATACGTAGTGCGATCAAAAAGTTCCGAGACTAGGTACGTTGTGCACCAACAGATGGCAGTACGCGCATGTGTGAGCAAAGGTCGAGCACAGTGACCTTCATGAGTCACTGTGCCGAGTGGCGTCGTTCTGTGAACATCGGGAGCTGTGTTACACGATATTTGGTGACCACGTGAAGAACACAGCTGCAATTTCGGTATGGACTACAAACTAGAGCAGCGAGCGAACATCAAATTCTGCTTCGCATGAAATGTTGCGGCAGGCTTTTCACAATGAAACAATGAGTTGTGTGAGGTGTTTTGAGTGGCACTCGCGCTTCAAGAGCGGCAGAACGGCACTAGAAGACGACGAGATTAGGAAACTGGTGCATGAGGATCGTCGGAGAACCATTTAAGACATTCCTACCATCGTCAATGTGCCATACGGAACAGTGCAAGGAATTCTGACGTCGGTATTCAACATGCACCGCATTGCTGCAAAGTTTGTGCCAAAGATTCTGAACCCTGAACAGAAGGCGCTTCATATCGAACTCTGTCATGATCTTCGTCAGCAGGTGGTGAATGAAAAAACGTTCCTGCCGCGGGTCATCACTGGGGACGAGACTTGGGTCTACGGTTACGACCCGGAGACCAAGCAACAGTCGTCGCATTGCAAGTGCCCGGCATCTCCACGACCGAAGAAGGCCCGACAGGTCCGGAGTGCAACCGAAAGCATGCTCATCGCGTGTTTTTCGACATTCGTGGGGTTGTGCACCGTGAATTCATCCCTCAATGCCAGACCTTCACCGCCCTTTTTTTTTTTTTTTTACATACTCTGCGGAGTCTTAGGAAGGAAATTTGCCCCAAACGACCTGAAATGTGGCGCAGGGGGATTTCCTGCTACATCACGACAATGCAACAGCTCACAGAGCGTTAGCAGCACGCCAGTTCTGCAGAGCATGACTACCCTTTCTCACCCGTCTTACTCGCCGGATTTGGCCTCCTGCGACTTCTTTCAGTTCCCGAATATGAAGCTGAAGCTCAAGGGTCGCCGTTTTGAAACCGTGGACGAGATCCAGCGCGAATCGCAGACGGTGCTTGACACGATTCACAAACAGGACTTCCAGGGAGATTTCGAATAGTGGCAAAAACGCTGGCAGCGATGTATCGCTGCCCAAGGAGACTACTTTGAGGGAGATCGTAGCCAGACTTAAGTAACGCAAGTACTTTGTTGTATATCGTCCTAGTCTCGAAACTTTTTGATCGGAACTCGTATAATTAGCACATGCCATATCTGTAATAAAAAAAAATAAAGAATTCGGTAACACGCTAGAGCGCTATGTATCAATCTGACTGAGATGAAAAGCCCATAAATCAGCTGACTGAAGATCATGTCCGTCAAGCCATCAATATGTAAATGGACGATGTCATCGCTCTTTCCACGTTATTTTTTAAACAACGCATAGCGAGTGAAAAATTGTATTCCGGCACCGCTGGGATACAATTTTTCACTCGCTATGCGTTGTTTAAAAAATAACGTGGAAAGAGCGATGACATCGTCCATTTACATTATCTCCACGTATTTGATACATAATAACCATCAATATGCAAATTGGAAGTTTTAAAACACTGAAATGATTTTAAATATGGTTGTTTAAGACACAACAACACAATACGTAGATCAATTTTTGGATCTACCTCTATGATAAACAAAACTGTTGCAATCGTACTTCGTCCGTCCATTTCTCAGTACTCATAACGATTACTCGTTTTTAAAATGCTTTGCATTCAGTGAGGTCTGTTGCAAATGCTTAAGCACAAAGACGAATCGACGATAACACGTAAAAATACTAAGCAAAGGAGTCTGGAGTTCGTGTTCTATTGTTTCGTAAAAATAAGAAGCAAAAGAAGAGCAATTGAATTAGAGACAGCTGGCGTTATGCAAATGTGGTGCTGTGGGCGGCCCTGTAAACGGAAACGACATGACGCATGCAGCCATCCGACAATATAAGGAGCGATGCGACGGGAATCAGTAAGAGTCGGACGCAGTATGGGTAAGACAAAGTATCTAAGCGCATTTGATCGTGGGCAAATTTTCGGAGCCCGACGAATGAGTCACTCTATCTCGGAAGTCGTGCAGGCACTGGGATTTTCACGAGCCACTGTGTCACGGGTTCACCGTAAGTACATCGAATCCGGTAAAACCATCCCTGCAAGGGCCAACTGCCGTGGACAACAGCGTGTGGATGAGCTGGGTCATCGTCGGCTAGCTCGCATTGTAACAGCGGATTGATGGGGTGCAGTGCAAGAAACCACTCGGCAATTTAACGCTGCTGCACAAAAACGTGTAAGCAGCCACACCAATCAGAACCATCTCCTCGCTATGGGTTACAGAAGCCATCGTCTCACGAGGGTACCGCTGCTGACAGCACATCACAGGGTGAAAAAGATTAGCATGGGCGCGGGAACATCGCCACTGGACTCTAGACATGTGGAAAAATGTTGCCGGGACTGATGAGTCGAGATTTACGTTGGTACATGTGGATGGCAGGATACAAGTACGGCGCAAACAACATGAAACGATAGATTCTTCTTGCCAGTAGGGTACTCTTCAGGCTGATGGGGTTGGTATTCTCGTCTGGGAACTGTTTACGTGGACTGAAATGGGACCCCTGGTACGTGTGACATAGTCCCTCACAGGTCAACGTTACCGGGATATCCTGGATTGCTATTTGCTCCCGTTTGTGCGTCTTCAACATCCCATTGGGGACCTCATCCTGCAACAAGACAATGCACCGTGCCATTGCTCCCGAATTGTATCCGAATGGTTGGATGAACACTCCACCGACGTGATCTCTCTTCCTTGGCCAGCTAGGTCACCTGACCTCAATCCCATCGAGCACATCTGGGATGTCACCGAAAGAAATGTTCGAGGCTCTGACCCCCTCCATCAAATCTTCGTAAACTGTGGGAGTTTGTTCAGGTTTCGTGGATCCGTATGGCTTCCCAACGCTTCCGGTGTCTTGTCGAGTCCACGCCGAGACGAATCGCCGCTGTCATCAGGGCGAAAGGCGGTGCTACACGTAACTAAACAGGTATATCTAATTCAATTGCTCTTCAGTGTATAAAAGCAAGTGAAACACTTGATACTACGTCACACTGTACTATGGGAAACCAATACATGCAATGGACATAAAAATTATACATATCATTCCGTGAAATGAGGTGAATCTACTTGTCTGAAAAGTTTAGACACCACAGAAAAAAATACCGTTATTAGACATGAATTGCATTTGCAGACATCTGTATCAGTTCAAAAACACGTTTCTAGGTGGAATACATTAAATTCTGTAGAGTTTGCGGTTAATGTAATTTTTAATTAATAGTTTATTAACTATCCATCCTGTAAAAAATAATTCCTATGTTGCCTTCGGGTCTGCCTTGAAAGATTTTCCTTAGGAATTCTCAAAAACATTTCGTCAGTATACACTCTATTGACAAAAGCCACCGGACACCTAGATGGAAACACAACATAGCATTTATTGGCATACGTTAGTACGGTGTCGGTTCACCTTTGGCCTTAATGCATGCACTGACCCTTCCAGACATGTTTTCGACAAGGTTTTGGAACACAGCGATAGGTATGCGCTTCCATTCAGTACAAAATGTTGCCGCTAACTGTTGCTTAGTAGTAGGCCTTGGTTCCAAACTTCTTATGCGGCGCTTTAATTCATCCCATGGGCGCTCTATGGGATTAAGATTAGGGCTCTGTGCTGGCCAGTCCACACACGATACGGAATTATCATCAAACCACGCCGTAACAGTCCTTGCTTTATGGGACGTAAGTCGTGTCTGTTTTGAGCTCCGTGTTTCGCCGTCTACTGAGTGTGTTTTGTGTGCTCTGTCGTTTAACTTTTGTGCGTGCCTTCAAGACGAAGGTTGTATCTTTCATTTAAGACATCTCCCGAGTCGGTGAGTACTATTTTCAATTAGCTATCAGCACTTTATTTTCTCGACCAGTTGGTCGTTTTTACTAAATTAGGCCTCGCCATCGGCGATGACGACTGCTGATAAGAGCAGAATTCCCGCTCTCGTCACAGCTTCTCCTACTACGTTGATCCTTATCTCTGACGGAGCAAACCAATCAGCGTCCGTCCTTGATGATAGGGAATATCGTCCTCCTCCTGATGCCTATTGCTCTTCTTCTTCTACGCTTCAACTCTCTGACTCCACCACCCCTCCTGGTGGTGAGGCTATGACGTTCGTTCCTGATGCTACCGATGACGTAATGGATATCTCTGAGGGCGTTGCTTCTCTGCCCTCGGTAGCCTTGCCCAGCGTTGTGTCAGCTCCTTCATCCAGCGCTGCACCTCTGCCTTCCAATGGAGGATTGCCTTCCCGCTCTTATTCTAGCGTTACCTCAGGTGCGTCCCTACCGACGCAATCGACTCGCCTTCCCCTTGCAGATGCCCATGTCCAGATACATGGTGACTCACTTCAATTGGACGTTCCGCACTTCTCACCCGCTGCGCAGGAGCTTCACTCCACCCGCGAGTTGGGAGTGTGCCTAGATGCTCTTCCGAATACACCGCTGAAAGTCTATTGTGATACGCTCCTTGCTTTTCTTCCAGCCGGAGCCATTACTCACCTCACCCGCCGGCCGCGGACGGTGATTGTTTATTTCACATCCAAAGAGCATGCAGACACGCTTCTAAACTTTGGTCTTGACCTGGGAGACCACCACCTGGAAGCTGAACCGATTTCCAGGCGCCCTGTTCAGGTCTCCTTGCATCCGGTGTCCCCCGAAATCTCGGATGCGATGATATGTACTGCACTTAGTAAGTGTGGTAAGATTGTTGGTCCTGTTATCACACATTCAGCTGCGCCCAAGGATCCTGCAAATAAGAATGTTCGTAGTTTTCGCCGGAGTGTTCGACTCATCTTTCCATCAGAGGAGCATCTCCGTAAGTTCCCACGGATCCTAAACGTCCGATGTGGGCAGCTCTCCTACAGAATTGACATGCTAACATCAGAACACTGTGCTAATTGCAAAGAACTTGGGCATCAGCGTGCTCGATGCCCCAACAACGAGTATCCAGCTCCCACGGCTTCTACAGTGCCTACCGCCTCTAAGCAGCCTCCTGCTACATCTCGCTCTCGACCTGCACCGTCTTCAAATGTGCCAACTGCCCCAGGGCCGAGTTTAACAAAAAGTATATCTACAGCCTCTCGTCCACGAGCGTCTTTTGATGCTGATCTCACCTCCCACCTTCAATTTCCAGTGCTCACCTCACCTATTACTCCTCATCCCGTGGCAACATCGGGAGACTTCGCCGCTGGTTTCCCACCAGTCTTCACTGTTGGTGTCTCCGAGTGTGATGGCGGTGCCGATAACTCCTCTGACTCTGCGTCAGCTTCCCGAGCATCGTCGCTCCCTGGAAAACGAATTTCTGGCACTCGTACAGGTACCCGACGTAAGAGGAAGAAGAAGAAGAAATCTTCCTCTGCGGATGGGCAACCGTTCCGTACTACCAAATCTTCAGGAGATATCTCTCCCTCTCCTGCGCCAACAGAAATTGAAAGGGACACTGATGATGATGGGTCTCCGCCTTCGTTTGAGGTCTTTTCAAGTGTTCTCTCCAAATGTGGTGCTCCTTCAGAACCTCTCAATCTTGGAGATTACTATCAGTTTTGCACCCACACCACGAACCTGGAGTCGACGTATGACTACCTCCGAGAGCGCGAAGACATTCTTCCCGCGCTGCTCCTGCAAGCCGGATGCATTGCTAAGTACCTTCGTGGGTTTGTTCATGACCCCCTGCACCACTCATGGACCCTTGGCTGCGTAAACCGATTACAACAACTCCTGAAAGTTGCTCCGCGACTCCTCCAACCAACGACTGACCAGTCCATTCAAGGTCACGACCCTTAATTGCAGAGGGTTCGCTAGCCCCCAAGCGAATGCTCTTGTAATGGAAGACCTCTCGCCCCTCGGGGCCGATCTGTTACTACTACAAGAAACAAACTGCCATTCCTCCACTCTGTTTACTCGCTGGCGTGCTAGCGATTATGTGTTCCATCATGCTTTCCGCTACTCATCTCATGGTGGACTTGCTATCGGAATACATCAACATTTCCGATCCACCCTCACTGCACTCTCAGTGCAGAACTTATGCCGAGATTTACTCCAGAAAGTCTCCTTCACAGTTGGCGGAGCTCGATTTCACATCTTTAATGTGTATATTCCATGCACCTCTATTCATTTATCCATCTTGTTCACCAAACTCCGTAAAGCTCTCTCGAAAGTCTCACCTTCGGATCGTGTGCTCTTGGGTGGAGACTTCAATTGCACCCTTGACCCGGCTCTGGATCGCTCTCCTTCGTCACGAGAACGTCGGACGGATCTCGTCGCACTACTCCATGACCTTGTTGCTGATTTCTCCTTCACCGATGCTTATAGGCGCCTTCATCCACAAGAGACCTCACACACGTGGCGCTCGTCTGGGAGTCAGCTTCCATCAACTGCACGCTTGGATCGGGTTTACGTTTCCACACCGCTTCTTGCGTCTATTACCGAGTTGCAACATCAACCTACTGCTTCCTCAGACCACTGCACGGTCACCCTCACAGTGTTTGTTGCGGCGTCACTCCCTCGGACTGTTCGTCCGTGGACATTTGACTCCAATCTCCTCACTGATCCTGAATTTTGTGCCTCTGTCCGTTCTTTCCTCGCTGCTCGTCGCGCAGGGTTGCATTCCGCACCCTGTACCTTGACGTATTGGCTTCGTGTCAAGCATCAGCTCCTCTTACATATCAAGCAACTTTCCTTCACCATGAATACTTCTAGTCAGATGCGCCTCGATCACGCCAGGCAGATGCTCACACTGATTGGGTTATCAGATCCGCTTTTTCCAGCATATCAGGCGGAGCTCCAGGCTTTGCTGAAACCTCTTGCGCAGCAAGCACTTTTACGTCTGCGCATTAAACATCTCAATCCGGAGGAATGCACCTATGATTTTCTAACATCAATGGAATCTGCACGTAAGTCTTCTACCTCGCTTCGTCATCTTCGCCTCCCCTCTGGCGAAATCACATCCGATTCGGCAGCGATTTGCTCTCATGTTCGTCAGTTCTATACCACCAAGTTCAGTGAAACTCTTCCCCCTTCTCCCTCTGCTCTCCCCCATCTTCTCAATAACCTGCCTCAAGTTCCGTCTCATCTTGCTCACACCCTGTCTCTTGCACCCACATCCACGGAGGTGTCCAACACCTTCTCTTCCCTTAACCCCCATGCCGCTCCGGGTCCGGACGGCCTCTCTTTTCCTTTTTACCGTGCGTTCTTGCCTCTTTTGCTGCCTTTTCTCCTCTCCGCTTTTTCTGCTGCATTTAACTGCTCCCCCCTCCCGAGGAGTTTCACGGACGCACATGTGGTCCTATTTCCCAAGAAGGGTGACCCTCTTGACTTGGGAAATTGGCGCCCCATTTCTCTTCTCAATCAAGATTATAAACTCTATACTAAGCTTCTTTCCCGTCGACTAAACTCTATCCTCCCTCACATCCTTGCTGACTCTCAAACCTATACTGTTCCTGGCAGTTCTCTTTCCTTCAATGTTCAACTTCTTCGCGATCTCATTCATCTTGCCAAGACTCATTCTGAACCTCTTGCTCTCCTTTCCTTAGACCTCCGTTCCGCTTTCGATAATATCTCACACGCCTATTTAACACAACCCCTGCTACACTTTGGCTTTCCTCCACAATTTGTCTCCGTTCTTCTCTCCCTCTACCGGGACGCCATTTTCCATGTCAAGACGGCATCTTTTCTCACAGCGCATGTTCCCTTCAAGCGGGGAGTTCGTCAGGGCTGCCCGCTTTCTGGTCAACTGTTTGCGATTGCCGTCGAGCCTTTTCTACGCTCTCTGCAAACATCTCTCCTAGCACAACTTCCACCACCAGTTGCCAGCTCACGGCATCACTCAGTCATTTACTCTGCTTATGCAGATGACATCACCGTCTGCATTCGTAGCGACTCACAGTTCCAACTGCTTCGTCGTTTGTTCTCCGCATATGCTTCATGTTCTGCAGCTGAACTGAATACGTCTAAGAGCACTGGATTGTGGTGCGGGTCGTGGTCCAATCGCTTGGATGCTCCATGGGAGGCCACATGGTCATCCACTACCCAACGCTTCCTGGGTGTGCACTTAGGCGCACCACAAGCTACATCTAGTGCAACTCGCTCGGAACTCCATACTCGCCTCCTCCGCACAGCTGCATTCTGGTGTCGTGCGCAGTTATGTACGTCCTACTACCAGCGTGCAAATCTCACCAGGACATACCTTCTGTCCATCTGCAAGCATTCTTGGATTGCATCTACGACCCCGCTTTTCAGCCTCCAGGAGGTTACATGCTGCCTTACTCGAGTAATGTGGGCGGGTCATCACTGGATTAACGTCCACAAGGCCGCCCTGGTGGCGCAGTGGTCTAAGGCGTTGGCCTTTGATCATTCGTCCGTAAGGGGTCCGGGTTCGAATCCCGGTGAGGCATGGATGTTGTGTTTGTCTTACGGCACTGGCTCTCTCCCTTCCCTGGATCCAGTGACTCTAAATTAGGGACGGGAGACTGCTTATAGCCCATTGAGTTGCTCACGGTGGTCGTTAAACCTCCAATAAAAAAAACAACAACAAAAAACGTCCACAAGCTCTGTGCTCCTCCCTCCTATGGTGGTGCTGGCCTACCTGATGTCCCGCTGTGCTACAAAGCAAGCCGAGTGATCAACTTCATTCACCTTTTCACGGCTCCAGTGGCTTCTGCAGTTCAGGTACGTGACGTTCTTGCCTCCTTGCGTAACCCACATTTTTCCTTTCTTTCTTTAGTTCTCATGGATTGCTGTCCTTCCCCCTCCCCCTCCAAACTCCCACCTGCATATTCTAAAGCCCTCACTCACCTTCGCTCTCTCCCCCTCATTCGCTCCCCTCCCTCTTCAACTCTAGAGCTTCTTTCTGAACCCCTCTTCTTCAACTCCCTTGTTCATCCCCCCATCTCCCCTGTTTTTCATTCCTCTCTTGGCTCCGAGCAGGTGTAGCAACCGTACAAGACCTCACTAACTCGGATCTATCCTGGCGCCCTTTCTCTGGCCTCCCCCCTGCTATTCTCTCGTCCCCATCCGCCCATTTGGTCTATGACTCTCTGCTAACTGCACTTCTTTCGCTTTTCCCTGATCTTGTCTCCCCAACCGGTCTCGTCTCTGCCTTTTCTGCCCCTCTTCCGCTGCCGTTTTTCCTCCGACTCACAAACTCGGTTCTTCCTCTCTCCTCTCTCTCCTCTAAATCTCTTTATCGTTTTCTAGTGCACCTTGCCACCCCTTCACCGCTTTCTATTCTGGAGGTTGCCCCTGCTTCTCTTCCTCTTGTCTGGGCCGCTGCCCGCTCACCCTTATCTGCCCCTCTTGAAATTAATACCCACTGGCTCTTTTTGCATAATCGCCTCCCTGTTCCGTATTTTCTCTTTCGCATGTCTCTTCTCTCCTCCCCTCTCTGCTCCTTCTGCGCACAGGAGGCAGACGTTTCTCACGTCTACCTTTACTGTCCCATCCTGATGCCTCTTCTCCACCAGGCTTTCCGGATTGCCAGTCGCTCTTGTTCTCAAGATCTTCCGTTCACTGCCTACAGACATCTTCTTCTGCGGGCTCATCCACCTACGCCTCTTCCGTCAGTATGTGCCTATCTTTTCGTGCTGGTTAAACACGTTATTTACGTATACCTTCAACAACTCCGCAGCGTTTCCTCGCCGGTCTCTTTACACCAGGCCAGCGCAGCACTTTTGTGCCATTTTCAAGATCGATTGCTTTCTCGACTCCACCTGGAGTACCAGTCGGCTTCTTCCAGTCGTCGAGAAGCCACCTTCTATGCTACCTGGGCGCCGGCCGCTCCATGGTTTGCGGTTGATTCTGGACTGCTACACCTATCAGTACCCTAGGACATTCTACACCTCCTTTGCTGAGTTCCGTGGCACCCTGGTGCCCCTCCTCCACTCTACGACTCGTGCAATCCACGCTACCGTTGAATTGTGAATGCTAATGCCATCTCAGTGTATTTTCATGCTTACTCGTGTACATTACTTACTTTCACCCCGCCTGTATTATGTTGCTTTGGTGCCCTCGTTAAACAACTTGCACAATTGTGCACGTTGTGTTTTTATCTCATGTTTGTAATGTTTTACCTTCACGGCGGTGTTTGTGCTGTTCTTTTTCTAATTGTGTACTATTGTTTTGCCTGTGTTATCCTGTAAATCATGCCCAGCCAATGTCATGTGACACGATGTGTTTCTCTCTGTCACTTCTGCAATTTTTTATTTAATAAGCTTTGCTTGCAGCATTTTGTTATTCATCCCCATTGTCATTGCAATGTATATACCATCATGTTTTTAACAGTTTTGTATTATTTCCCAGTGAGACGCCCAATACTGTACGTCTCCCTCTTATGTTTTCTTATGATAAATAAGACCGGCGGATCGGAGAATCCCCGGGGAGCAAGCAGGCAATAATCGATAGTGGTTTGAAAGCGTTGAAAGAAGCTAGCGTAAGAGGCACGAGAAGGTTCGCGTGCAAAGCGCGCCTGCGCCCACAAAGCTCGTTTGAAAACGAGAGCTCTTTTCAGAGCTGATTGCTCCGCCCGATCCAAGCTCTGCCCCGTTGTCGTCGGGCCGGTCCTACCACTCAACCATGAGTGGTTCAAGTGCAGAGCACCCAGAGCAAACACCATCTTGCTCGGGTCTTCAGACCCAGTCTCCGGGGATGATGTTACGGAGAACCCAGAGAGCGCATGTCCAGATGCGATCTTGGGGCTGTTCAGGCAGATGAACGAGCTGCTGGACAGTCCCACGACGAGAGTGTCCCATAATGTGAGGGGACAGCTGCGGCCGATCATTGATCAGATGCAAGCTGCTCTCTTCAAACAGCAACTCGAAATTGAGATGTTAGAAGGAAGGTTAATGGAACACCAGCAGAGTGAGTCCAAGCAGAAACCTCAGCGGACCTTTGCTGACGCAGTGAAGGGAAAGCCGAAGAAGGAAGGAATACCCAAATTCCAATCCGAACACGCGGTCGTGGTCTATCCAAAAGACCCGAACGCACCAAAAGAGGATTTCCGGGACGAAGTGGCCCTAGACTTCGCACCCTGGAGAATTGGCATTGGTGTCAAAGGATTCAAAAGAGTGAGCGAGGGCGGAATGCTCCTTTCGTGCCAGAAAGCAGAAGAGATAGAGAGGGTGATGGAGCACTACCAGTACGATGAGAAGTTAACCGCGACATACAGGGTATGTCCGGTTAAGAAAAGACTCACACGTATCATCGTGTACGGGGACGACAATGCGAAAGATAACCCGGAAGCGATTGAGCTACGCTTCCGGAGCCAGAACGACCTTGATGACCCTGACAAATGCAGGGTGCTCTTCCCAATTGCCCCAAAGGGAAAGAGTGGAGTGGTCCACTGGGTCTTCGAGATGGCCCCAGAGGACTTCAGAAGAACGCTGAAGCAAGCCAGGGTAAACCTAGGCTGGCGAATCCTTACTTGCAAGGAATTCATCAGGGAAACCCGTTGCTTTAGGTGCAACGGGTTCGGGCACCACAAGGCTCGATGCTCGGAGGAGGAAGAGACCTGTGCCCGATGTGGCCAGGCGGGTCACAGGCATCAGAGCTGTACCAACAAAGCTCAGTGTCTCAACTGCAGAAAGGCCAATGAGCGATTCGGCCTCAAACACCAGCTGGACCATTCCAGCCTAGCTGCCGAATGTCCCAGCCTCCAGAGGGAGATCAACCTCCAAAGGAGAAGAATAGACTATGGATGAAAGTTGCGGCTCATCGACGGGTCAATGTACCCAAAAAGAAGTGATTCTGAAAAACGCTGACTGAGCGTAATCTGGGCTTGCATGCCAAAGTAAATATGTGTTCTCAAAGTGTTTTTTCCATGTGTCGATTTTGTATTGTGTTTGTGTTAATAAAGGCCAAAGTGCCCACAGTTCGGGTGGCGAACGAATCTCCCAGGGACGTCTCAACGGATACACGGTCCGTCTGAGTACGCGCCCGCTTCGCGCCACCCGTCCAAGTGTGCGGACCTGCGGTGACTCCGACTTCCCGAAGAGAACGGCGACGCATCGTTTGCGGACTGCAAACGCGCCAAGTGAGTTACACCGAGCCCTGTGGAGTCCGCAATTGGACGGAACAGGACGATGCTTCATCAAGACGTTATGATAAATAATAATAAAGCGATTTTGAAACCTTAGAATTTACCACTAGTTATGGCCCCGTATTTATTCCTCTGCTAGGCACACTTATTCAGAATTTTGATGACACGTTTAAACAATTTGATGAACTCAATCGAAGCATACGCTTGTTAATCAATCTATTGAATGTTGGCTGTTAAAACACAAACCCTATTTATCAAACGGAATTCTGTGAACGTCAAGCAGATGAATTTATTAGAGCTCGGTCATAAACTGGAGCAGAATTGTTTAAACTTTTTTTTTCAAAGAGGAACACCCAAACGTAAGAGATTTGGGATTCAGTGTTTGGAAGTATCAGCGGAAGGGTATTTTCTGACTGGAAGTTCATAAAAGTCAAAGCACATGAACAGTATATGAATGACTCTATATACTGCGGAACAATTAGTTCGACTTTCAATGACAAGCATCCAAAGTAACAACTTTTAGCGGAGTTTACTCATCCACAGTGCTCTCATTAAAAGTAAGTTTGTTTGCTTTTTAAATTTCAATTATTCTAATATTAATTAAAAGTTCTTAATAAATTAAGTAGAACATCTTTATTTTTCGTAAATCCTCTTACACATATTTAAAAAAAAAATGTGGCCCGTCTTCTAATTCTTTCAAAAACTTTGGCTCACGGCTCGATAGATGTTGAACAGCACTGTAGCTAGTCAAACAATCATTTACGCAAGACGATACTAAGCCTTTGATTGACATGATCTGCAGAGTGGTTGGTTGCCTGTTACCACAGGCTTTCCATCTAAGCCTTCAGTTCTCGCTGCATTATGATGTTGAAAGAGTAAGCTCTTCTGGCAGAGGAAAAATGGCATTAAAGTGTGTGAGGAAGTGCGCATCACATTGGATTATTAAACAAGTCCCTCTCCAAAGGCACACGTGCCTTGATTAGCGTGAACAGAATAATTGCTTCCGATATTAAAATTGTGCTCTGAACAACGCTTAAGTAGACTAATTATTGACTGTTGGGAACGTTATGGCTGTTTAGCAAACACGCCAGTGATGTACATAATAAAATTAAGAGAAAAAAAAAAAAAAAAGGAATCCTATAGGTATCCATAGAAATACAGATCCAGGAGGAGGAGAAAATACTAATTCGGCCACAAGCTTCCGAACAAATAACAGAAACTCGTTTACATATGAACTGATACAAAGAATTACATACACGAACTGGACTCAGTTGAATTCAAAGGGAATTTTTCTGTTATTTCTATATTGCTCTGTAAGTTTGGCACTTTCTTTTATTAAAAAGTCGAATGTACTCAATTTTTCTGAACCAAAAATTCGACGATGTTATATTTATAAACCATCACCCAGTGGTGGATCCAGAATGACCCCCCCCTCCCCGCCATTTCTTCTTTAAAAATAAGCAGACCTCAGTTGTTGTTGTTGTTTTGGGAAAAATATGAAGACAGAATATTTGTCTTGCATGATAAAAATCGACTGAAACAAGCTTTTATTAACATAATATAAAAAAAAATTAACAACGCACTTGTGTTCTACACATTCAAAACTAATTAAAATGGTCGTGAGCAAAGACCTGTCTTACAAAGCTTTGTTTTCTTTCTACATATATATACAGTATCATCATCATCATCATTGTCAACCATTATCAATCCACTGCTGGACGAAGGTCTCCCCAAGTTTCCTCCACAACGGTCTGTCTTGTGCCAGTCTCCTCCATGTCACTCCCGCATACTTTCGAATTTCAACCACCCATCTCCCATGTGGTCTATCATCATCATCATCATTGTCAACCATTATCAATCCACTGTTGGACGAAGGTCTCCCCAAGTTTCCTCCACAACGGTCTGTCTTGTGCCAGTCTCCTCCATGTCACCCCTGCATACTTTCGAATTTCATCCACCCATCTCCCATGTGGTCTTCTTCTGGGTCTTTTCCTATCCCTTGGAATCCAATCTAAAATTTCGGCTGTCCATCGATGATCTGTCCTTCTGGCAGTATGTCCAGCCCATTGCCATTTCAGGGATTTAACTCTGATCATGATGTCTTCCACTCTTGTCATTTTTCGGATCCACGAGTTCCTCTTCTTATCTCTCCTGGTTACACCAAGTATGCACCTCTCCATGCTTCTTTGAGTTGTCTGCAGCCTTTGTATGTCTCTTTTAGTTAAGGTCCACGTCTCTGCACCATACGTAAGCACTGGAAGGATGCATTGATCAAACACTTTTCTTTTAAGACATAATGGCATATTGCTCTTGAAAATTATGCTGTTTCTTCCAAAAGCTCTCCAGGCAAGTTTTGTACGCCGATTAATTTCTTCATCAATGCGACCCTCACTTGATATCTGCTGTCCAAGATAAACGTACGTGTCTGTTATCTCCAGCTTTTCTCCATCAATCGATAAATCTCCATTTCTTGTAAAAGCATTGAACATCACTTTTGTCTTCTGAAAGTTCATTTTTAATCCCACTTCTTTACTCTTGTCAGCAAGTTCCTGGATCATACTCTGCAGCTCTGATGGGGTAGTTGCAAAAATGACTACGTCATCAGCAAAACGAAGGTGGGTTAGATAATCTCCATTAATCTTTATCCCCTTGTTTTCCCAGCTCAGCGACTGAAAAACACCCCCCAATGGGCATTAAAGAGCTTCAGAGATATGGTGTCACCTTGTCTCACTCCCTTTCCAATTTTTACGTCTGTTGCATTTTCAAACAGCCGAATCTTTGCACTTGCATTTTCATAGATGTTATTAATAATATTAATGTATGCATCTTCAATACCGCAGGTTTTCAGAGCCATTGTAACTGCTGATGGTTTCACCGAATCAAAGGCTTTTTCATAATCGATAAAAGCCATGCACAATGGAAGTTCATATTCCCTCGCTCTTTCAATTAGTTCTCTCAGCACGTGGATATGATCTATTGTGCTGTAGCCACTCCTGAATCCAGCTTGTTCTCTTGGTTGAGCCATGTCCAATGTTACCTTCAAGCGGTGTGAAAGAACTTTAGTGAAGATTTTATAAACTACTGATAGGAGGCTGATAGGTCTGTAGTTTCCAAGATCCTCAATGTCACCTTTCTTATGTAGCAGGATCATTGTAGCGGTGTTCCAATCCTCAGGAATCTTTCCTTCATTAAGGCATCGAGTGAAAATTTGGGCGAGTACTGTTTCGATTTCTCCACTTGCTTCTTGTATGATGTCTACAGTAATTCCATCTTCTCCTGGAGCTTTTCCCCGCTTCATGTTCTTGATTGCATGTGCAACTTCTGCTGGAAGGACTGGAGGAACTCTGGTACTGGTATCTTTCATGATGTCTGGAGTGCATGTATCATCCCTTTCATATAATTTGGAGTAGACATCTTTCACTCTTGTCAAAATTTCGCCTATATTTCTTGTTACAGAACCATCTTCTTTTCTCAGTGCCATAATCTGTTTTCTTCCCTTACTGAGATGTCCCTTTGCTATCTTTAGGCTTTGGTTGTTTTCAATTGCTTTCCTCACTAGTTCACAGTTGAATTTTCTTACGTCTTCAGTGATACTTTTCCTTACTGTCTTGCATAGCTCTATATATTCCACTTTGGAAGTCACATCTTCTTTAGTTGTCTTCATCTCTCTTCTTTTTTGCATCAACATTTTCGTTTTTCCTGATAATTTATTTACATGCAACTTGTTCTTAGACCCACCTAATTTTATTGCTGTTTCCATAAGAGCTTTGGTTACTTTTCTGTTAACTTCAGAGATGTCCACTTCTTCCGATGTTAGGCCTTCTAAAGCAGAGAACCTGTTCTTCAGTTCCAACTTGAAGGTATTATGGTGTTTTTTAAGGTTGGTTATGTCAATAGATTTTGTTTGTCTTATGAGCTTGCCACGTTCAAGTTTAGTGTTGAGGTGCATCTTACATCTCACCAATCTATGGTCACTACCTGTGTTGAACTTGTTTAGCACACTGCAGTCTTCTATGACGAATTTTTTGTTACACATAATAAAATCAATTTCACTTGTCGTCCCATTCGGATGTCTCCATGTCCATTTCCTGTGTGGCTTTTTCTTGAAGAAGGAGTTCAAGATGAAAAACCCTTCTGCCTCTGCAAACTCAACGAGAGTATTTCCACGCTGGTTTCTGTTGTCGTGACCGAATTTAACTACTGAAGTTTCATTCTGTTGTCGTGACCGAATTTACCTACTGAAGTTTCATTCTGTTGCCGTTGCCCTATTTTTGCATTGAAATCTCCCATAATTATTTTCAAGTGCTGCTCACCTTTATTATTTAGATGACAAATTTCCTCATAAAATTCTTCAATTTCTTCTTCAGGATGACTTGTGGTGGGTGCATAAGTTTGAATAATCTGAGCCTGGTATCTTTTCGAGAGTTGGATAACAAGTCGTGCAGCTCTGTCAGAGGAACTTTCAAATTCTACAACTTTATCCTTCAGTTTCTTGTTTATTATAAATCCAACACCACTAGTTCTGCCAGTATCTGTCCCACGATAGTAGAAGAGATGTCCACTTTTCAGTTCAATGAGATCTTCTCCTTACCTCACTTAGCCCCACGATGTCCCACTTGATCCTTTGTAGTTCCTCTTCCAATTTAAGAAGCCTTGAATCAGAAGATAGGGAGCGTCCATTGTACGTAGCCAAGGTCAGCATCAGATGGCAGCCTAGTCCGGTCCTCCGGGGATTCTTAGCACCCTCTGCCTTCATGTCGCACTGGCCGCTGCCTTGGCCAGGTACATTCCAGCTGCCGGAGATTGGGGGCCAAGATTTAAGTTGTGGAATCATTTTGGAGGGGTTTGGCCATAACTCACCACGCTGGCCAAGCGGGTTGGTGAGTGTGGGACAGAATTTCCTCTAATCCCGATGGTATAGTTATACCGCTATTGGCGGTCGTCAGAGCCCCTTTAGTGGGAACAGGATGCACCACGAGAAGGCGGGGTTGACATTTGTCATGGAGAGGCTGTGATGTTACGCATCACCTGACCTTACATCCCCCATGTGGTCTATATATATATATATTTCCTTGCGCCACAACGGTGTGTCTTGTGCCAGTCTCCTCCATGTCACTCCCGCATACTTTCGAATTTCATCCACCCATCTCCCATGTGGTCTTCTTCTGGGTCTTTTCCTGTCCCCCTGAAATCCAATCTAAAATTTCGGCTGTCCATCGATAGTCTGTCCTTCTGGCAGTATGTCCAGCCCATTGCCATTTCAGGGATTTAACTTTGATCATGATGTCTTCCACTCTTGTCATTTTTCGGGTCCACGAGTTCCTCTGGCACAAGACAGACCGTTGTAAAGGAAACTTGGAGAGACCGTCGTCCAGCAGTGGATTGATAATGGTTGACAATGATGATGATATATTTCCTTATGGATCACCCCTCCCACCCGTTCCATTGTTCTGAACCTGCCTTTGCCCTCACTACGGCGCGTTACTTTCTTCCAGAAAAACGGCCATTATCTCCTGTGCGTCAAAATACTAGATCGTGTGATTCAATATTCCAGTAAATCGCATTAGGAGGGGAGTACGCAATGAAAGAAATGGACGCGCGCCCAACACGTAGAATGGGCTGGCATAGTTTATTCATAAGTTCAGCCACGCACTCATTCAAATGTTTAACATAGCATAGTAAATCTCTTGATTGAAGCAGCCGACTACCAACCCGATAGTTACGAGTTCGGAGCTATCTGGTTGACAGTCGGTTGAACACACCGCGTCTTCGAGAGCGCGTTAAGCCGGCAGATCAGAGACAAAGACCCCCAGCTAAAAAATAAGGTCATCACTTCCTTATCTTCTCTCGCGCTGCCTGCTGTGCTCCATCCCTCCCATGACTTTCTCACCACGGTTCTAACCCAGCTCTCCGCCACTTCCACTCTCATGTATGATATACACAGCAATTCAGACTAACATGTTCTGGTCGAAACTTAACTTTGGAGTGAATCCATACAGGAAATGAGGCGTCTGTTAGTTGAATGTGTATATTTTTTCGGGCTAATCTCGAGAATCGCTGGACGGATTTTGATGCGGTTTTCACCATTTCATAGAGCATTTGTCGAGGAAGGTTTAGAGCATTTGTCGAGGAAGGTTTAGGTGTATGAAACATTAATCTAGGACAAAAGGGAGCCGAGAAGTAACGATTTTAGTGACTAGTCAAAGAAAAAACCTCCGTTCGCATTCTTTCGTGACTTCCACTGCCTAAACAACGATGCGCGGCGACCGGTTTGCGAAACTTTTTTGCTCATTGGGAAAAAGATGCGAGGCGCATGCGCGGCGACCAGTCTAACAGCATGTAAGGCCACAGACTAAATGCGTAATTATACTGGACGCTGAACTATTAGCTTAACTATTCCTTCTCAAATATTTAAATTGTCCAGTTAGTTCGTTGATTTCCTGCTAGAGGCGCTAAATCCAAAGAATTTGGTTTTCACAGATTTTTGAAACATTATTTTTTGCGAATGGTAGGACATCAATATTCATTAAATTTTGGCCATTTTTAATTTTACTACTAGTAGTTACATTTACTAAATTTCCTCAAAGTGGAAATTTAGTAAATGTAACTTTATGCTGCGAAAATACTTTTCCGTTACAGAAAAAGTTTTTTTTTAATTTAATACGTTAGGCAAAACTAATTACTTTAGCGCCTTTCCATTTGCAAGTTACTAGGCAAATTTAACGTTAAGGGCGCTGAAAATGGAATTTCTCTAAATTTATCAGTACGTTGCGTTTAAATTAGTTGCCATAAAATTGGAATGTGCTTCAATCACAAAACGTGCTTTTTCTATCGTTTCAGCTTTGGAAAATCATTTTGTTTTTACGTTATGAGCACATCAGTAGGCAACGATCATGGTATCAAGCAAAAATAAAATATTTAAAGACATTGGAAACCGAAAACGTCCTCAACATTAAAAAATTCATGTAAAAATGCAATTTGTGCAGAGTACTTCACTCGAAAAAGGTGGATGACTTTTCGTGGAGGAGTTTTTCTCTGGCGAACAATTCCATTTAATCGAAGACTAATTTCATAGCATAAACGAATGCCATGGATCAAGAAGCTGGAAAGCAAGAATTTCATCAGTCAGTGCAGGAAAGCGAGAATGTGAAGAGTTCCTTAAAAGCATTTTTCTTATTATTTTCATCGGAAAATTGAGCCAGCAGTTTTTTTCATTCTGTCGAAAAGGAGCGTGAGTTTTTTTTTTTTTTTTTTTTTTTTGAAAATGGAAAAGTAGAAACCACAGCTTTTCGAGTAAGGGTGTCATTGAAACTTTTTTATTTCTTTTTCAAAAGTTAGGTTCATGTCCGCATTTAAGGAATAGAAACGGTGAGAATACTTGATAATTATTATCAGTATTAAACTAGGAGAGGACAAAGTAATAAGAAAATGTTTTTGCAGTACAATATAAATTTATTTTAACACTATTAAATAAGAAAAAGATAGTATGATAGTATCGAATTTCCTTAGTTTTTCAGCTTAATACAAACAATTGACGTGGACTGGGAACATCAAACAGAAGTCATCGCTCTTTCCACGTTTATGAGTGACTAACGGAAAAATTCTCATCGGCTGCTACCGGGAATCAAAACCATGGTCTTCCAGTTGCGCGCCGGGCACGCTACCACTGCACCACAGCGGCCTCGAATTCTCCAGACTCACATACGACTTATAATGAATAAAGTTTCTTACTGGTAGTTGTTGTAGTAGTTATTATGATGAATAAGCTTAACTGCTAGTAATGTAGTAGTAGTGATTTATGATGAATAAAGTCTTATGCTGGTTGTTAATAGTAACACTTAATGAAAGAGACCTAACAGCCAGACAGAGGTCTGACAAAACTATGAACTGAGAAAAAAACTTACTTACTAAAAACCTTTTATTAGGGAAACTCCTGGTATTATCCAACACACATTTCACAGGTCACACAACTACTCGATATCTGAACTTTCACATATAACGAAGTTCCTCTCACATAAACGAAGATCTCTCACATAAAACAAAGCTCTCTTTACATCAAACGAAGATCTCTCACATAAAACAAAGCTCTCTCTGGTATCGTTGAACGCGCCTATTTATACCGCCTACCACCACGTCATGACTTACACTCATTGCCACATCTCATTCAGCGGGAGAAATAACATCTCGTTAAGTAAGAAGATCATTTACATAGGAAAATAAAATAACCAGAAATAGTAAAATCAAAAGGAAACTGAATCTAGAGTATACGTTACAGACTAACTGCCAAACCACATGGTAGGTTGCTTCTTGGAGCCCCGCACAATACTGGGGATACACCAAAGACGATCGACTTCTAGTTATTTGTTCAGTTGTTGCTTTCCATCTTTGGTGAATGCCCATCATTGTGCGGGGCTCCAAGAAGCAATCTGCCATGTGGTTTGGCAGTTAGTCGTATGTGAGTCTGGAGAATTCGAGGCCACTGTGGTGCAGTGGTAGCATGTCCGGCGTGTAACTGGAAGACCTGGGTCCAATTCCCGGTGGCAGCCGATGAGAATATTTCCGTGACTCACTTATAAACGTGGAAAGAGCGATGACATCTGTTTGATTTTCAGCTTAAATATTACTCTTTGGGTTTAGGCTGGTTTAGAATGATTAGGGCTGAGACAGAATTTGATTATTCTACCACGAAAAGAAAAGAAAAACGATTAACAGCACACACCCCTGATCATCAGAAAAGTTTCTACAAGCATTCCTCATCGCAACTGAGGGAGGAAGGAGAAAGGTTCCAACACAGAAGTTTCCTCTTGGCTGGAAGTAACATGAAAGCAATTTATAGCGCAGCAGGACAGTTAAGAATTCGCCTTAAACAATGGAAAGTGTGGGAAGCATGAATACATCCTTCAACTACCACTAAAAGTAAGGCAAAATTATTTTAACCGTTTCTTTCAAAATAAATACATCGATAACAGCTCGAAAATTCGGAGTATTAGCAACAGCAAGAAAACATCATCATCATCATCATTGTCAACCATTATCAATCCACTGCTGGACGAAAGTCTCCCCAAGTTTCCTCCACAACGGTCTGTCTTGTGCCAGTCTCCTCCATGTCACTCCCGCATACTTTCGAATTTCATCCACCCATCTTCCATGTGGTCTTCTTCTGGGTCTTTTCCTGTCCCTTGGAATCCAATCTAAAATTTCGGCTGTCCATCGATGGTCTGTTCTTCTGGCAGTATGTCCAGCCCATTGCCATTTCAGGGATTTAACTCTGATCATGATGTCTTCCACTCTTGTCATTTTTCGGATCCACGTGTTCCTCTTCTTATCTCTCCTGGTTACACCAAGCATGCACCTCTCCATGCTCTTTGAGTTGTCTGCAGCCTTTGTATGTCTCTTTTAGCTAAGGTCCACGTCTCTGCACCATACGTAAGCACTGGAAGGATGCATTGATCAAACACTTTTCTTTTAAGACATAATGGCATATTGCTCTTGAAAATTATGCTGTTTCTTCCAAAAGCTCTCCAGGCAAGTTTTGTACGCCGATTAATTTCTTCACCAATGTGACCCTCACTTGATATCTGCTGTCCAAGATAAACGTACGTGTCTGTTATCTCCAGCTTTTCTCCATCAATCGATAAATCTTCATTTCTTGTAAAAGCATTGTACATCACTTTTGTCTTCTGAAAGTTCATTTTTAATCCCACTTCTTTATTCTTGTCAGCAAGTTCCTGGATCATACTCTGTAGCTCTGATGGGGTAATTGCAAAAATGACTATGTCATCAGCAAAACGAAGGTGGGTTAGATAATCTCCATTAATCTTTATCCCTTTGTTTTCCCAGTTCAGTGATTGAAAGACATTTTCCAATGTGGCATTAAAGAGCTTCGGAGATATGGTGTCACCTTGTCTCACTCCTTTTCCGATTTTTATGTGTGTTGTATTTTCAAACAGCCGAATTTTTGCACTTGCATTTTCATAGATGTTATTAATAATATTAATGTATGCATCTTCAATACCGCAGGATTTCAGAGCCATTGCAACTGCTGATGGTTTCACCGAATCAAAGGCTTTTTCATAATCGATAAAAGCCATGCACAATGGAAGTTCATATTCCCTCGCTCTTTCAATTAGTTCTCTCAGCACGTGGATATGATCTATTGTGCTGTAGCCACTCCTGAATCCAGCTTGTTTTCTCGGTTGAGCCATGTCCAGTGTTACCTTCAAGCGGTGTGAAAGAACTTTAGTGAAGATTTTATGTTACTAATATGAGAAATTAAAATATCAATTGACAATACAAAGTGGTCGCTTTAAGGATTGATTTGTTTCGGTCCATTAAAACCGAACCAAAGCTAACAATCCAATTATACTTTTTGGGGGCCTCTAAAGCTCTAAGGCCCTAGGCGAGCGCTTAGTCGAAAATCCGCCCATGAATGACGTCACAGTAGCAGTGTAAAGATGGCCGCCCCACTTGAGACACGCACCACAGGAGTAACGTTCTGTCGTCCATTTTTTGTGTAGTGAAACCTCTTGAAATTCATCGTCAAATAACCTATAAAATTCATCGTCAAATGAAGCTGCTGTATGGTGATCCTTGTCTGTCACTCCAGTGAAGTTCGTTGACCGGGCCCGAAATTTCTAATCGTGCTGCACCTCCTCCATTCCCGCTTCCCGGAACGAACAGAAGAAAAACAATGCCTAAGGAGCTTTGTTAGGGATAAGAACCACCTGACCACTTACCTAGGGGAACTTTCTAAGGCACATCACAACAAAAAATCGCACATATGCCAAAAAAAAAAAAAAAAAAAAAAAAAAATCTTGGCTGAAATTATTGACCTGGGCCCGGGCGGTTCCGCGCCAGTGCTTCAGCAAGTGTATGGATGGACTGGGAAGTTCCAGAAACGGCGTGAGTGTTGTGACAGATTCTCCTCGACCAAACTTTTAGTTTTTACACCCCCCCCCCCCCATTCTAACAAGGGAAAGAAGGAATAGTGGATCCTACTCTACTGTGCAAATTAATTGGGACAAAGTAAAAAAGCACTCTTTTTTCCAAAACTATGCCTTTATATCATTCTATGCCTTTATATACACTGATAAATACCTGTATTAGTATGAAGTATGTCCTCCTTTAGCACAAATGACCTCTTGAATTTGTTTTGGCATTAAACTCCACTAATTGAGTGCACATATTTTTGACTTCATAATCGTGGAACCACACTTTTATAGCATTCGTTTTCATGCGTTCTTTGGTTGTACAGTCCATTTTACCTAAAAGTCTCTTCAAAATATTCCACAAGCTTTCTATGGATTTTAGCTTGAATTTCCAGGGCAATCAAGCAAATGAATTTGATTTTCCAGCATGAAATTCTTGACCAATTTCGAATTGTGACATGGGGCCAAGTCATGTTGAAATGTCCCGTCAAAAGTTTGCAAGAATGGAACAATCCTACGTTGTAATATTTCTACGTACTTGGCTGAATTCATCATACCTTGAACAGGAACTAAGCTTCCAGTGCCATTTGATGTGAAAAAACCCCAAAACATCCGTTTCAGAGGGTGTTTTACAGTTTTTTTTTTTTTTTTTGACATGCTCAGGTCTTAAGGGTTCACAGTTGCTTCGTCTAACGACATTTGCTTGGTAACCCTGCACAAACAAATGAGTTTCATCACTGAAAATTACCTTTTTCTAGTCGTCAGCAGTCCACGATTTATAATTTTTGGCCCATGCTAAACGTTTTATCTTCATTTTCGCATTCAAATATTGTTTTTTCGTTGGTCTTCTTGCCATCCGTCCAACTTCCAGAAGCTTACGGCGTATAGTTGAATCACTAACATCACAACCACTAGCCAATAAATCTCTTTGAAGGTCGGTGCTTGTTTTTTTTTTATTCATTTTACTATTTCTGATTAGATATTTATCGGTTCGTGGAGTTGTTTTTCGTTTTCTTCCACATTTACCTCTCCTTTTTGGAGACGATGATCCAGATGCATTGTATCGCGTAAGCAGTCTTGATACACTTGATTTGTCTACACCAACTGCAGAAGCGATACCTCTCACAATCATAGAAGTGTGATCCTTCAGAGCAATTATTTTTGCACGCTTCCTTGGGGAAATATCCATTTTTCAATACACAAAAGCGACACGTACTCACAGAGAACAAAAACTAACATCCACCTGTCACACACGAAAGCTCACAGCTGAAGTGCCTATTTCCTGTTTAAAACCGGTCAAACAACAAGGTGCATTTCACCAGCCCCCACCACGGAATTTTTTAATTTTTCAGACACCATTCGTTTGTACCACGTATGAACCGGAATGAACTCGGTTTTTTCGTTTGAACCGCAAAAGTTTTGGAGATATTTAAAAAACAAAGTGGGGGGCTGGTGAAACGATAGCCCCCCACCATGGAATTTTTAAATTTTTTTGCACCATTCGTTTGTACCACGTATGAACCGGAATGAACTCAATTTTTTTCGTTTGAACCGCAATAGTTTTTGAGTTATTTAAAAAACAAAGTGGGGGCTGGTGAAATGGTACCCCCAAAAAATAGATATTTCAAATTTCAGCATAGCCATTCGTTAATAAATCGTATGAACCGGAATGAACTCCATTTTCATCGTTTGAACCACAATAGTTTTTGAGATATTTAACAAATAATATTGCGAATTTGCATATAAATATAGGAGGCAGACCATTTCACCAGCCCCCCCCCACCATAGAAATTCAAAATTTCGAAATAGCCATTCGTTAGTAAATCGTATGAACCGGAATGAACTCCATTTCTATCGTTTGAACCGCAATAGTTTTTGAGATATTTAACAAATAATATTCAGAATTTGCATATATACAGAAAGACCGACCATTTCACCAGCCCCCCACCATGGAAATTCAAAATTTCAAAATAGGCATTCGTTAGCAAATCGTGTGAACTGAAAAGAACTAAATTTTCATCGTTTGAACCGCAATAGTTTTTGAGATATTTAAAAAATAATGTTACAGGCCTATCATTTCACCCCCCCCCCCTCATCATGGAAATTCAAAATTCCGAAATAGCCATTCGTTAGTAAATCGTATGAACAGGAACGAACTCCATTTTTATCGTTTGAACCGCAATAGTTTTTGAAATATTTAATAAATAATAGAATTTACATATACGCACAGAGACCGACCATTTCACCAGCACCCCACCCCCATGGAAATTCAAAATTTCAAAATAGCCATTCGTTAGCAAATCGTATGAACCGAAAAGAACTCCATTTTCATCGTTTGAACCGCAATAGTTTTTGAGATATTTAAAAAAGAATGTCACAGGCCTACACCATTTACCCCCCCCCCTTCATCATGGAAATTCCAAATTCCGAAATAGCCATTCTCTAGTAAATCGTATGAACAGGAATGAACTCCATTTTTATCGTTTGAACCGCAATAGTTTTTGAGATATTTAACAAATAATGTTACAGGCCTACCATTTCACCCCCCTCATCATGGAAATTCAAAATTCCGAAATAGCCATTCGTTAGTAAATCGTATGAACAGGAATGAACTCCATTTTTATCGTTTGAACCGCAATAGTTTTTGAGATATTTAAAAAATAATGTTACAGGCCTACCATTTTACCCCCCCCCCCCCTCATCATGGAAATTCAAAATTCCGAAATAGCCATTCGTTAGTAAATCGTATGAACAGGAATGAACTCCATTTTTATCGTTTGAACCGCAATAATTTTTGAGATATTTAAAAAAGAATGTCACAGGCCTACGCCATTTACCCCCCTTCATCATGGAAATTCAAAATTCCGAAATAGCCATTCGTTAGTAAATCGTATGAACAGGAATAAACTCCATTTTTATCGTTTGAACCGCAATAGTTTTTGAGATATTTAACAAATAATGTTACAGGCCTACCATTTCACCCCCCCCCCCCTCATCATGGAAATTCAAAATTCCGAAATAGCCATTCGTTAGTAAATCGTATGAACAGGAATGAACTCCATTTTTATCGTTTGAACCGCAATAGTTTTTGAGATATTTAAAAAATAATATTGAGTTTTTGCATATATACAGAGAGACCGACCATTTCACCAGCCCCCCACCATGGAAATTCAAAATTTCAAAATAGCCATTCGTTAGCAAATCGTATGAACCGAAAAGAACTCCATTTTCATCGTTTGAACCGCAATAGTTTTTGAGATATTTAAAAAAGTATGTCACAGGCCTACACCATTTACCCCCCCCCCTTCATCATGGAAATTCAAAATTTCAAAATAGCCATTCGTTAGCAAACCGTATGAACCGAAAACACTCTATTTTCATCGTTTGAACCGCAATAATTTTTGAGATATTTAAAAAAGAGTGTTACAGGCCATTTCATCCCGCCTCCCCCCCCCCTCATCATGGAAATTTAAATTCCGAAATAGCCATTTGTTAGTAAATCGTATGAACTGAAAAGAACTCCATTTTCATCGTTTAAACCGCAATAATTTTTGAGATATTTAAAAAGAATGTTACAGGCCATTTCATTCCCCCTCCCCCTCATCATGGAAATTCAAAATTCCGAAATAGCCATTCGTTAGCAAATCGTATGAACTGAAAAGAACTCCATTTTCATCGTTTGAACCGCAGTAATTTTTGAGATATTTAAAAAAGAATGTTACAGATCATTTCATCCCCCTCCCCAACTTATCATGGAAATTTAAAATTCCGAAATAGCCATTCGTTAGTAAATCGTATGAACAGGAATGAGCTCCATTTTTATCGTTTGAACCGCCATAGTTTTTGAGATATTTAAAAAATCATATTGAGAATTTGCACATATACAGAGAGACCGACCATTTCACCAGCCCTCCACCCCCATGGAAATTCAAAATTTCAAAATAGCCATTCGTTAGCAAATCGTATGAACCGAAAAGAACTCCATTTTCATCGTTTGAACCGCAATAGTTTTTGAGATATTTAAAAAAGAATGTCACAGGCCAACACCATTTACCCCCCCCTTCATCATGGAAATTCAAAATTCCGAAATAGCCATTCGTTAGTAAATCGTATGAACAGGAATGAACTCCATTTTTATCGTTTGAACCGCAATAGTTTTTGAGATATTTAACAAATAATGTTACAGGCCTACCATTTCACCCCCTCCCCCCCTCATCATGGAAATTCAAAATTCCGAAATAGACATTCGTTAGTAAATCGTATGAACAGGAATGAACTCCATTTTTATCGTTTGAACCGCAATAGTTTTTGAGATATTTACCAAATAATGTTACAGGCCTACCATTTCACCCCCTCATCATGGAAATTCAAAATTCCGAAATAGCCATTCGTTAGTAAATCGTATGAACAGGAATGAACTCCATTTTTATCGTTTGAACCGCAATAGTTTTTGAGATATTTAAAAAATAATATTGAGTTTTTGCATATATACAGAGAGACCG
Source organism: Macrothele yani (assembly GCA_039090855.1). Lineage (NCBI taxonomy): Eukaryota > Metazoa > Arthropoda > Arachnida > Araneae > Macrothelidae > Macrothele > Macrothele yani. Next base: position 55,285,008 of record CM077006.1, on the reverse strand, counting down.
ACCATTTCACCAGCCCCCCACCATGGAAATTCAAAATTTCAAAATAGCCATTCGTTAGCAAATCGTAGGAATCGAAAAGAACTCCATTTTCATCGTTTGAACAGCAAAAATTTTTGAGATATTTAAAAAAAAAGAATGTTACAGGCCATTTCATCCCCCTCCCCCTCATCATGGAAATTTGAAATTCCGAAATAGCCATTCGTTAGTAAATCGTATGAACAGGAATGAACTCCATTTTTATCGTTTGAACCGCAATAGTTTTTGAGATATTTAAAAAATAATATTGAGAATTTGCATATATACAGAGAGACCGACCATTTCACCAGCCCCCCCCCCCCCCCCCCCCCATGGAAACTCAAAATTTCAAAAAAGCCATTCGTTAGCAAATCGTATGAACCGAAAAGAACTCCATGTTCATCGTTTGAACCGCAATAGTTTTTGAGATATTTAAAAAAGAATGTCACAGGCCTACACCATTTACCCCCCCCTTCATCATGGAAATTCAAAATTCCGAAATAGCCATTCGTTAGTAAATCGTATGAACAGGAATGAACTCCATTTTTATCGTTTGAACCGCAATAGTTTTTGAGATATTTAACAAATAATGTTACAGGCCTACCATTTCACCCCCCCCCTCATCATGGAAATTCAAAATTCCGAAATAGCCATTCGTTAGTAAATCGTATGAACAGGAATGAACTCCATTTTTATCGTTTGAACCGCAATAGTTTTTGAGATATTTAAAAAATAATATTGAGTTTTTGCATATATACAGAGAGACCGACCATTTCACCAGCCCCCCACCATGGAAATTCAAAATTTCAAAATAGCCATTCGTTAGCAAATCGTATGAACCGAAAAGAACTCCATTTTCATCGTTTGAACCGCAATAGTTTTTGAGATATTTAAAAAAGTATGTCACAGGCCTACACCATTTACCCCCCCCCCTTCATCATGGAAATTCAAAATTTCAAAATAGCCATTGCTTAGCAAATCGTATGAACCGAAAAGAACTCTATTTTTGTCGTTTGAACCGCAATAATTTTTGAGATATTTAAAAAAGAATGTTACAGGCCATTTCATCCCCCTCTCCCCCTCATCATGGAAATTCAAAATTCCGAAATAGCCATTCGTTAGCAAATCGTATGAACTGAAAAGAACTCCATTTTCATCGTTTGAACCGCAATAATTTTTGAGATATTTAAAAAAGAATGTTACAGGCCTACACCATTTACCCCCCCCCTTCATCATGGAAATTCAAAATTTCAAAATAGCCATTCGTTAGCAAATCGTATGAACCGAAAAGAACTCCATTTTCATCGTTTGAACCGCAATAGTTTTTGAGATATTTAAAAAAGTATGTCACAGGCCTACACCATTTACCCCCCCCTTCATCATGGAAATTCAAAATTTCAAAATAGCCATTCCTTAGCAAATCGTATGAACCGAAAAGAACTCTATTTTTGTCGTTTGAACCGCAATAATTTTTGAGATATTTAAAAAAGAGTGTTACAGGCCATTTCATCCCCCCTCTCCCCCTCATCATGGAAATTAAAAATTCCGAAATAGCCATTCGTTAGCAAATCGTATGAACTGAAAAGAACTCCATTTTCATCGTTTGAACCGCAATAATTTTTGAGATATTAAAAAAGAATGTTATAGGCCATTTCATCCCCCTCCCCCCTCATCATGGAAATTTAAAATTCCGAAATAGCCATTCGTTAGCAAATCGTATGAACTGAAAAGAACTCCATTTTCATCGCTTGAACCGCAATAATTTTTGAGATATTTAACAAATAATGTTACAGGCCTACCATTTCACCCCCCCCCTCATCATGGAAATTCAAAATTCCGAAATAACCATTCGTTAGTAAATCGTATGAACAGGAATGGACTCCATTTTTATCGTTTGAACCGCAATTGTTTTTGAAATATTTAATAAATAATATTGAGAATTTGCATATATACAGAGCCCGACCATTTCACCCCCCCCCATGGAAATTCAAAATTTCAAAATAGCCATTCGTTAGCAAATCGTGTGAACCGAAAAGAACTCCATTTTCTTCGTTTAAACCGCAATAGTTTTTGAGGTATTGAAAAAAGGATGTTACAAGCCTACACCATTAACCCCCCCCTCACCATGGAATTCGAAATTTCATAGCCATTCGTTAGTAAATCGTATGGCCGCCCCGGTGGCTCAGTGGTCTAAGGCGTTGGCCTCTGATCATTCGTCCGTAAGGGGTCCGGGTTCGAATCCCGGTCAGGCATGGATGTTGTGATTGTCTTACGGCACTGGATCTCTCCCTTCCCTGGAACCAGTGACCCTAAATTGGGAACGGGCGACTGCTTATAGCCCATTGAGTTGCTCACGGTGGTCATTAAACCTCCAATCAAAAAAAAATCGTATGAACCGAAAATAACTCCATTATTATCGTTTGAACCGCAATAGAGTTTGACATACCTACAAAAAAAAAGGATTCAGAAAATATGGAGCCGACAATTCCCCCCCATGTAATTTCAAAATTTCAAAATGACCATTCGTTAGTAAATCGTATGAACCGGGAAAACTCTGTAAGAGCGAACGTGTCGTCACGTGACTTAGCGCCGCCTCCTACTTAAGTATCCGAGGAGCACGCGCAGCGGGCTCACAACAAGCAGAGAGTTCGTTTACTCTTCCCGGAAGTACACACTCTCTCTCTCTCTCACTCTGTTCGAGCGAACAAACGAAACCTCCCCCACTTTACTATATATATATCTGTGAATCGGGGAGGCAGAGCGACAACAGCTGGTTATACCGAAGTTTATCCACTTTCAGACATAATTTGAAAAGAACGCTTGGTTAACACATATACGAAACACTTATTCTTCATCAACTAGAATTTTGATGGCGGCGGATTACTCGCTCTTGAAAGTGACCTCGTTATGACTGGACCTGGCAAAGATCGTGGAACGCGCAAGATAAGGTGATCGAATTCTGTAGAAATCTCACCGTGCGTTGGCGTCCTAACTTATGGTCTCCTTGACACTAGATATACCTCTATCTTATCGATGCTTCAGGACTAGTCTTCTAGCTATCCTTCTCTAATCGATGCTTCAGTGGACTGTACTAAGTCAGTAATTCAGTAGTATATCATCAGCTACTCTACCGGTATCCCTGACTCGGGTAGATTCCTTCTGTAGCGGCGACCTACTTCATCTAGGTCGGTGCCCGCTCTTTCCCCGTGGACTGCGAGAGCCCACCACACCATCCACGCAAACGCGTTCCTTTCTATCGGAGGACTATCACCTTCGCTCTCCGAAGACAGACTGCTCCAACAGGTCCACTCGGAGCGACCTCTTCGCTCCCCCCCCTTCACGCTGCTCCTTCTTCAAGGGCGACGGCGCTGACCTTCAACATGCTGCTCTCCTCTCGCGCCACGTGTCACCTCTCGCGCCCTTCACCTGCCCCATCCCTAGTCGTTTTCCGGGAATCGGGCTCCTAGACCTTTAAATCTACCTTGCGCATTCCTCGCTTATCCTCAGGCTATACATTATTGAGTGCCTCCTTCCGAGAAAGCAATCCTATCGTCGTAGTACATCCGTAGCAATACAATACACATTGTTATACCTATACAAAAGAGTATGTCTGCATTTCAGACTTGTATGCGCCTAGTGAAAATGAACAATGTATCTGTGAAAGTCACAGCGTCCTTGGCAATACTTTCAGTTCGTAGAACAAGTCCTCGCCCTTTCTAAGGCGTGAGAACCTGAAGTCTTTTGTCATACATCTCGCCTCCCCCCCCCCCAAGGATTAAACATATTTACGAATTCTCTGTCGCCATTTTGGGAACTTGCGATGTTTTCTTTGGTCAAAAAAAACCACATAATGTTTATCATTGAAATGAATTAACATCGTTAATGTGTCCGTTCTTACAAACTCCATGTTTATTTTTTCAACCCCGATAGTTTTTGAGATGTTTAAAAATGTTCCACGATTTCAGCTGCCCCCACCCCCACCCCCGGACATTTCCTGTTTCAGAATAGCTATTCGTTAGCATCGTGTGAACCGGAAGGAGCTACATCTTTATCATTCGAATCTGGATAGTTTCTGAGATATTTGTATAAAGGGTAATGGATAATGATGAAGAAGTAATTTATTTTCAAAAAGTCTTGTATTCGTTCCTGTCATTATCTTAAAGATCTCTCCGTTTCTAGCTTTGAACCGCAGCAGTTGAAAAGACATTCCAAAAAGAACGTGACGGTTTCAACATTTCTTCAATGTGTCTCAAGGACCAGAACACAAGAGAACGGGAAAACGCATGGCATAGTAAAACAGCCAAAATCTCGGAGCTGAAACAAACGACGCAATCCAGTCTGTAGTAAACATACAGTACAAGGCATCACAGAAAGAAAGGGAGCATGGCAGAGGCACAAAGCAGTCCGTTACATTACAATCGTGCGCTGTAGTCGGTGGCAGATACAACACGAGGCAAAGCACACAGGGAACAGTCACTGAGCAGAGAAACGGCTGAGCCAGCAAATAGAGAAAGCACCATACCTGGAACCAGGGAGCAACATGATGAGTAGAAAACCCAGGAACTATTCCTTCTTCCTTTTAAGGAAAAAACGAAATTATTGGTGCGAAATTATTGCTGTCCATCTGTGGTTATTGGGCGCCATCCTCCGACAAAAAGAGAAATAATGGTACTAATGCCACATTGAAAAGAAAAACATTAAGGAAAAACTATTACTTTCTTTAAAATTGGCATTTTCTGTCTAACAGTGGCATAGCAGTTAGACATACTATACAAAACATAGCAGGGTAGGAAGCAACACATGGCACTCCGGGAAAATCGGGCAGGGGGCATGCTTGAACCACAGAAAAAGAGAAGCAGAACGAACGGTGCGAAGCAGTTGGTGATGGTCATGTAAAGCGGATGCAGGCAGGACATCGTAAGACAAAACACACAGAAAAAGGTCACAAAGCAGAATGATGAGGGGAAAAAAACGAGGCACGAGAGAAAACACTTCACAAAGAGGAGAACGAAACAACAAGGGCTCAAAGAGACAGGGAGAAACATAGCTAAGAAAACACAACAGAAATCAATCATCAAACAAAACCACACAGGAGCTAATCAGGTGGACACCGAAGAAGGAGACGATGTTGAGCATGACAAATGAAGTGGTCAAGACAACCATAGTAACATTCAACTTCCGGGTAAGAGCCCGAAAGGTGAAAAAATGCAAAGTAAAAAGCGCTAAGATTGTCAACCAGAGATGAGTAAACTGCCGGATCGTTGGAAGCAATAAAGTGATTAAGTGTAGCATCGTGAGAAGAGTCAAAGAACAATGGGAAAGCGGCATCTAGAGAAAGAGTCTGCGTAAACTCGGGAACAACTTGAAGGCGAGCAACAAGATCAGGCACAACAGAGGGACTGTCAAGAACGCGAGCAAAAGTGACGGCAGCAGGATCAGGAGCGGAGCCTTGCGAAGAACGATGAGGAGGAGACATAACCACAGCAGCACGCTTAGCGCGAATCTTGCGATTAGACCGATGACGACGCTTCTTATTAGGAGCAATACCAGTAGGGAAATGTTGACGAAGAGGACGAAGAGGACGAGACGACGTAGAAGGAACAACAGGCGGCGTCTCGGGAATCTGGCGAGGTGAATAGGGTACAAAGTCGGATGACACATGTAAGGTGGTAGCTGCAGGAACAACAGAAGCCGGAGAGGGTGGGGTTTCAAACGAGACTAGAAGAGGAGCTGTGCGAAAGAGCGGGGACAGACCATGGCGACCAGAAGGTGAAACAAAGACAACGGCACTAGAAGCATCAGAAGAGCCCCGAGAAGGTGAAAAGGGCGGAGAGCACACCGGAGTACTGGAACCAGTGGAGGAAAGATGAGCGTCTGAGGGTGGCGTAGCCGACGTACGCAGCTGCGATGGTGGAGCAGAAAATTCCGGGATCGAGATAGACGAGGTGACTTGCGAAAACAAAGAAGGCAGCACCTGAACAGGCGGAGAAGGTGCAGCAACAGGATGTGACAAAGCGCAAACATCAGACGATGAAAAAGAAAGAAATACAGACGAAGGCACCGAAACAGGAGCAGTAGATCCAGATGTACCCACAACAGACGATGCTGGCGAGGAAGGAAAAGACCAACGGAGGCAGATGATGGAGATGGAGACTAAGAAGGTGTGAACTGATCAGGCGAAAGCGTGGTAACTGGAAGCGAAGAAAGAGGTTCTGTGACGGGAACTTGAGCAGCCGTTGAAGAAGACTAGGAAGAAATGAGGGGGCATTGCGAGAAATGGTGACCAGGCTGTTTACATGAGATGCAATGATAGGCAGTGAATACGTTGAATGCGACGTTGTGATGACAACAAATCACCAGAAAAAGTTGTGGGGCAGTAAGAAACAGTCTGTGTCAGGGAAAAAAACTAAGTCTTGGCGGCGGAAGCCAAAATAAGGACGATCACCTTGATCAACATGGGCGGCGGGTATCTTGCGGATATCACCAAGAACGCGGCCACACCGAGAAGGAAAAGCATGTAAAAACTCATCGGAAACGTCCGGAGGTACAGGTTACAAATTAAGAAAAACGGGAGAATGTGCAAGGAGGATAGGGACCAAGCTATGATCTCCAACGGAAAGGCTAGTCGATAGGACTTGAGGAACAAACTCAGGTGAAAAAATATATACAAGAATGGACTTAGGCTTGCTGGCGAAATGTGTAATTGCACCGGAAGGGAGAAACGACAATGCAGACATACACTGTATAGACGTGCAACTTGACATTGGGTAAGGCGTCGAACTTGACACTTAAACTAAGAGTTGAAAGCATTGTACGTGTGCAATAAGCGTGGAACCTTGACATGAAATATAGGAGTCCAAGGCTGTCGCGAGGAAAGTCGGAGACGTTGAACACGGATCTGTAGCAGGATGAGGAGAAGAGCAGTCCTGGGACGCATCCAACACACTTGGAGGACAAGTCATCGAAGCAGCACATAGTGACGTGAGAGGGAAATAGAATTTAGAAACAGAAGCACAGGCCATGGACAATGTGTAGAAATGCACGGCGAAGGGCACACAGATCCACTATAACAAGGTGGGGCACCAGGAAGGCGATCAGCATACCGAAGAAGGCAGCGCAGAGAACCACTGTCAATGGGTGGAACACAAGGAAGGTAATCCACACACCGGTGAAGGCAGCGCAGAGAACCATTAACGATTATTGGAGCGCAAACACGGAAGGCAAACGTAGACACAGCAGCAGGAAGGCTACTACATGCAGCAGACAGTTTTAGAGCAAAAAGTCAAGGCGAGTCACGATGGGCAGATTGTAAACAGGCCCAACGAGATGAATTGTAAACAGGCCCAACGAAATGAATTGTAAACAGGCCCAACGAAATGAATTGTAAACAGGCCCAACGAGATGAATTATAAAGGAATATCGGCAAAATATGCATGTACCAACTCGAAAGAATGACTAGGAAGAGAGCGCAGACATTCCTGCACGAGAGAAACACAAATTAATTCGGCGGTGGGCGCTAGATACAGGCGGAGCACAAAATGCAGAGCTCGAAAGGGCGTGGCCAGCAGAGCAACGTGACGGGATGCTGTGTGAGTCAAATATCGTACAAAGACAATTGTTTGGATGGGACCATTTCAAGAATGTTTGTTTTAAATTTAAGGGTGCATCTGCTTTGCACTTCCTTTCGACCGAAGCGTGTTAAAGTGGAAAAGTTTCCTGCACGTTCTTTGAAAACTAAAGGATGTACTTATACCTTCACTATATACATGTATCTGTCTGTATACGTTTATCTGTGTACCTCTAAGTCTGATTTCATATCAGCCTCTTTTGCTTTGGGAAGCTAGAACAGTGAGAACGATGATCCTAGCATTTTAATCTTTATCTGATCCATAATTTCGCCGCCAAGAGCGAAATGCAAATTCCACCGATTTCAAAATATATTTTGCTTCATATCGTTGCTCAAAAATCAGATTGAAACACTTTCGACGCCTATTGAATGTACCATTTTTACGTACAACTTATTGTATCTTAATATTACCGAATTTTTCTGTTACGACGAGCAAATGCGTACATTACTGTTTGTGAAAATTGCAACGCCAAAAAAGAATCGCACTATTCAAAAGAAATTTATATCACAGATTCCTCATGTTGCAGGAGATAACTGATTTTATTTTTAGATCTATAGAAGATTTTGTCAATTCAAATCTCAGTACTATTTGTTCAGTTGCTGCCTACCAAAGATGTTAGGCAGCAACTGAACAAATAACTAGTATACGAATGAATAATTAATACACACAATTGACGTAGATTTGGGACATCAAACAGATGGCATGGCTCTTTCCACGGTTTTAAGTGAGTCACGGGAAAAGTATCATCGGCCGCCAACGGAAATCGAACCAAGGGTCTTCCAGTTACTCGCTGGACATGCTACCACTGCACCAATTGCTTCTTACCATCTTTGGGGAATCCCCACCATTGTGCGGGTCTCCAAGAAGCAACCAGCCATGTGGTTTGGCAATTAATCACATGTGAGTCTTTAGAATTCGAGGCCGCTGCGGTGCAGTGGTAGCATGTCCAGCGCGTAACTGGAAGACCCTGAATTCAATTCCCGGTGGCGGCCGATGATAGTTTTTCCGTGACTCACTTAAAAACGTGGAAAGAGAAATGACTTCTGTTTGATGTTCCTAATCCACGTCGATTGTGTGTATTAATGCATTACAATTACAGAGGCATCTGTGGCACGTAGTCCGGTCATCTTCAATAGCGCGTCGCACCGCTTCGTGCGGTGATACATGTTGCAATATGGTCCAGCATAGAGGCGAACAGACGCCTGATGTCCTGCTGAAGAGGGCCCACATTTGTTGGACGGTGTGCTCCAAATCCCGGATAGTGCGGCACAGAGTCAACCGGCGTTTCAACTGGTCCCACGCATGCTCGATAGAGGACATGTTCGGTGAGCGGGCATGCCATGGAACTGTATGGACATGACGTAGGCAGTCCTAGAAAACCCGAGCAGTGTGCGGGATGGCACTATCCTGCTGGTAAAGCGCACCTAGAATTCCGCCCAGGAGTGGGAGCACATGGGGCCATATGATCTCATCCACATACCGCTGGCCCGACAATGATCCACGTACCACTACTAGAGCTGATCGGCTATCGTAGGCAATAAACCATAAAGGCTCCCTAGACCGTAATGCCTGCAGTGGGGTAGGTGGGACGCTCGATAGCAAGGTTGGAATTGTGCCGTTGACCCCGGGACCTCCACACCCGGACACGATGATCATCTGTCCCCAAAACGAACCGACACCAATCTCTGAACACCACACGTCGCCAGTCTGTGGCGTTCCACGTTGCTCTCGCCTGGCACCATTGCAAACAGAGCCGGCGATGATCCGGTGTTAATGGCAGAACACGTAAGAGGCGCTGGGATCGCAGATTCGCTTCCGCGAGACTTCAGGAAATGGCTCGTTGGCACACAAGAGCCGCTACATTTGCCTGGGGAGAGGACAGGGTTCTCGTGGGATCCATTCGTGCCTGCCGTACGAACTGTCGATCCTCTCTACGGATGGTCCTCCGGGTTCGTTCGGAGACACCCGCCGTGCGGCAGTGCCGTCACGTGTCCACTGCTCCCAACACAGTCGGACGGTATGGTCAGAACGATCCACGTGGTGGGTTATACGGCGCGCCGACCGACCTGCTGTTTTCAGCCCGATGATCAGGCCTCTCTCAAAGCCCGTAAGTTGCGTACATCGACGTCTCTGGTGTCTACCCGGCATTCTTGTCACTCTATACTCTTGCTTGCGCCGGCCGGTGCTTTTCTCTTTCATGGGGCATCGACTACACGCCGGTTTATAAGGCTGCTGGTTCGTGCTAGCAGCGCCGCCACAAGGTGTGCGGTTATGCGCACTCGCACCAAACGCACCCTAGCTATTTGCAAAGTTTCGCGGTTGTAGCATGTTTTCTTCTAGGTGTGCAAATTTTTTGTCCACGAGTGTACAAGAAGCAAGTGGAAGAATTGAAACTTCACTCGCCCAAGCTTTCACCAGCTGTCTCACCGAAGGTAAGATTCCTGAGTATTGGGATAATGGTACAATGATCCTGCTACATAAAAAAGGTGACGTTGAGGATCTCAGGACCTACAGGCTCATCAGCCTCCTATCAGTTATTTATAAAATTTTCAATTAGGTTCTTTTACATCGCATGAAGGTAAAACTGGACATGGCTCAAGCAAGAGAAGAAGCTGAATTCAGGAGTGGCTACAGCACTGAAGATCATGTCCATGTACTTAGAGAACTAACTGAAAGAACAAGAGAGTATGAACTCCCATTATGCAAGGCTTCTATTGATTATAAAAAGGCCTTCGATTCCGTAAAACCATCAGCAGTTACAACTGCTTTGAAAACCTGCGGTATTGCAGATGCATACATTAGCATTATTAATAGTATCTCTGAAAATGCATTTGCAAAAGTTTGGATATTTGAGGATGCAGCACTAATAAAAATTGGAAAGCTAGTGTGACAAAGTAAAATCATATCTCCCAAACTCTTTAATCCCACATAGCAAAATATTTTTTAATTACTGAACTGGGACAAAGAAAAAAATATTTATGCAGATAATTCAAATCACGTTCGTTTTGCTGATGACGTTGTCATTTTTGCAACTACGACTTCTGAACCGCAGAATACGATCCAGGAACTTGCTGACAAGAGTAAAGAAGTGGAATTAAAAATGAACTTTCAGAAGGCAAAAGTGACGTATATTGCTTTTACAAGAAACGAAGATTTATTTATTGGTGGTGAAAAGCTTGAGACAACCGATACCTACATTTATCTTGGGCAGCAGATATGAAGTAAGGATCACATTGATGATGAAATTAATCGGCGTGTAAAACTTGGATGGATAGTTTTTGGAAGAAGTAAAATTTTTACGAAAAGTATGCCATTGTGTCTTAAAAGATAAGGGTTTAATCAGTTCATCCTGCCAGTGCTTACGTATGGAGCAGAGACATGGACCTTCACTAAACAAGTTAGTAAAATAATGCAATGCATTGAATATGATACGCTTTCCAACATACCAGAAATAATTACTCAAGATATGAGAATAATGGCTGTGGAATAAATCTCGGTCCTGTGCCCTGACCTTTGATCCCATTTCGATGATATTCAACAGAACCGGTTCGGTATACCTCCGAAATAACATGATAACGTTTTGTCGCAATCGAAGCATTTTTACGTAAGTTATGATGCATAAGGACTATGGAATAGATCCCGCTCCTGTGTCCTAACCTTTGACCCTATTTTGTCCATTTTCTACAGGGTTTGTCCCCAGGTGGTTCCCTACCACATACTAAAATTTCACCGAAATCGAACCATTTTTACGTGAGTTATCATGCCGACAGACGGACTGACAGACGGACGGAAAACGCTGAAGCATATACGCTTCTTCAACCTACTGTTGGAAAGCGTAAAAAAGACAAACAAAGACTGCAGACAACGCAAAAAGCCCTGGAGAGAATCATGCTTGGTGTAAACAGGAAAGATAAGCAGACGGACTCATGGATAAGGAAAACGACAAGAGTTGACGACATCATGACCACAATGAAGTCACTGAAATGGTGAGGGCATGACATGTTGCTAGAAGAACGACCACCAACGGAAAACCGAAATTTTAGAATGAATTTCGAGGGACAGGAAAAGACCCAGAAGAAGACCCTATGATAGAATGATGCATGAAATTCGAAAGCATAGAGGTGTGTCATCGAGGAGACACGCTCAAGACAGACAATTGTGGGAGAAACTTGGGGAGACCTTCATCCAGTAGTGGATTCAAAGATGATGATATATATATATCATTGTAAACCATTATCAATCCACTGCTGGACGAAAGTCTCCCCAAATTTTCTCCACAACGGTCTGTCTTGTGCCAGTCTCCTCCATGTCACTCCCGCATACTTTCGAATTTCATCCACCCATCTCCATGTGGTCTTCTTCTGGGTCTTTTCCTGTACCTTGGAATCCAATACAAAATTTCGGCTGTCCATCGATGGTCTGTCCTTCTGGCAGTATGTCCAGCCCATTGTCATTTCAGGGATTTTCTCTGATCATGGTGTCTTCCACTCTCGTCATTTTTCGGATTCACGAGTTCCTCTTCTTATCTCTCCTGGTTACACCAAGCATGCACGTGTCCATGCTGCTTTGAGTTGTCTGCAGCCTTTGTATGTCTCTTTTAGTTAAGGTCCACGTCTCTGCACCATACGTAAGCACTGGAAGGATGCATTGATCAAACACTTTTCTTTTAAGACATAATGGCATATTGCTCTTAAAAATTATGATGTTTCTTCAAAAAGCTCTCCAGGCAAGTTTTGTACGCCGATTAATTTCTTCATCAATGTGACCCTCACTTGATATCTGCTGTCCAAGATAAACGTACGTGCCTGTTATCTCCAGCTTATCTCCATCAATCGATAAATCTTCATTTCTTGTAAAAGCATTGAACATCACTTTTCTCTTCTGGAAGTTCATTTTTAATCCCACTTCTTTACTCTTGTCAGCAAGTTCCTGGATCATACTCTGCAGCTCTGATGGGGTAGTTGCAAAAATAACTACGTTATCAGCAAAACGAAGGTGGGTTAGATAATCTCCATTAATCTTTATCCCTTTGTTTTCCCAGTTCAGTATTGAAAGACCTTTTCCAATGTGGCAATAAAGAGCTTCGGAGATATGGTGTCACCTTGTCTCACTCCCTTTCCAATTTTTATGTGTGTTGTATTTTCAAACAGCCGAAAATTTGCACTTGCATTTTCATAGATGTTATTAATAATATTAATGTATGAATCTTCAATACCGCAGGATTTCAGAGCCATTGTAACTGCTGATGGTTTCACCGAATCAAAGGCTTTTTCATAATCGATAAAAGCCATGCACAATGGAAGTTCATATTCTTTCGCTCTTTCAATTAGTTCTCTCAGTACGTGCATATGATCTATTGTGCTGTAGCCACTCCTGAATCCAGCTTGTTCTCTCGGTTGAGCCATGTTCAGTGTTACCTTTAAGCGGTGTGAAAGAACTTTAGTGAAGATTTTATAAACCACTGATAGGAGGCTGATAGGTCTGTAGTTCCTGAGATCCTCAATGTCACCTTTTTTATGTAGCAGGATCATTGTAGCGTTGTTCCAATCCTCAGGAATCTTCCCTTCATTAAGGCATCGAGTGAAAATTTGGGCGAGTACTGTTTCGATTTCTCCACTTGCTTCTTGTATGGTGTCTACAGTAATTCCATCTTCTCCTGGAGCTTTCCCCCGCTTCATGTTCTTGATTGCATGCGCATCTTCTGCTGGGAGGACTGGAAGAACTCTGGTACTGGTACCTTTCATGATGTCTGGAGAACATGTATCATCCCTTTTATATAATTTGGAGTAGAAATCTTTCACTCTTGTCAAAATTTCGCCTCTATTTCTTGTTACAGAACCATCTTCTTTTCTCAGTGCCATAATCTGTTTTCTTCCCTTACTGAGGGGTCGCTTTGCTATCTTTAGGCTTTGGTTGTTTTCAATTGCTTTCCTCACTAGTTCGCAGTTGAATTTCCTTACGTCTTTAGTGATAATTTTTTGTACTGTCTTGCATAGCTCTATATATTCCACTTTGGAAGTCACATCTTCTTTAGTTGTCCTCATCTCTCTTCTTTTTTGCATCAACATTTTGGTTTTTCCTGATAATTTGTTCACATGCAACTTGTTCTTAGACCCAGCTCATTTTGTTGGTGTTTCCATAAGAGTTTTGGTTACTTTTCTGTTAACTTCAGAAATATCCACTTCTTCCGATGTTAGGCGTTCTAAAGCAGAGAATCTGTTCTTCAGTTCCAACTTAAAGGTATTATGGTGCTTTTTAAGGTTGGTTATGTCAATACATTATGTTTGTCTTATGAGCTTGCCACGTTCGAGTTTAGAGTTGAGGTGGATCTTACATTTCACCAATCTATGGTCACTACCTGTGTTGAACTTGTTCAGCACACTGCAGTCTTCGTTGACGAATTTTTTGTTACACATAATAAAATCAATTTCACTTGTTATCCCATTTGGATGTCTCCATGTCCATTTCCCGTGTGGCTTTTTCTTGAAAAAGGAGTTCAAGATGAGAAACCCTTCTGCCTCTGCAAACTCAACGAGAGTATTTTCACGCTGGTTTCTGTTGCCGTGAGCGAATTTACCTCCTGAAGTTTCATTTTGTTGCCATTGCCCTATTTTTGCATTGAAATCTCCCATAATTATCTTCAAGTGGTGCTTACCTTTATTATTTAGATGACAAATTTCCTCATAAAATTCTTCAATTTCTTCTTCAGGATGACTTGTGGTGGGTGCATAAGTTTGAATAATCTGAGCCTTGTATCTTCTCAAGAGTTGGATAACGAGTCGCGCAGTTCTGTCAGAGGCACTTTCAACTTCTACAACTTTATCCTTCAGTTTCTTGTTTATTATAAATCCAACACCACTAGTTCTGCCAGTATGTGTCCCACGATAGTAGAGGAGATGTCCATTTTTCCGTTCAATGAGATCTTCTCCTTTTCTCCTTACCTCACTTAGCCCGACGATGTCCCACTTGATCCTTTGTAGTTCCTCTTCCAATTCAAGAAGCCTTGAATCAGGAGATAGGGAGCATCCATTGTAAGTAGCCAAGGTCAGCATCAGATGGCAGCCTAGTCCGGTCCTCCAAGGATTCTTAGCACCCTCTGCCTTCATGTCGCACTGGCCGCTGCCTTGGCCAGGTACATTCGAGCTGCCGGAGACTGAGGGCCAAGATTTAAGTTGTAGAGTCATTTTGGAGGGGTTTGGCCATAACTCACCACGCTGGCCAAGCGGGTTGGTGAGTGTGGGATAGCATTTCCTCTAATCCCGATGGTATAGTTATACCGCTATTGGCGGTCGTCAGAGCCCCTTTAGTGGGAACAGGATGCACCACGAAAAGGCGGGGTTGACATTTGTCAAGGAGAGGCTGTGATGTTACGCATCACCGGACCTTACATTCCACACACACACATATATATATATATATATATATATACTATAAAGATACCTAAGCAAAAAAATACATATATAATTTTGACTCACACCTAGTACAACATAGAAAAGGTTATGTATCTACCTGCGTGAGTAAAAGGAGAAAAGAAAAAAAGAAAATAAAACAACTGAATGTAGAAGGTGTCGAGAATACTGAGCCTTGGCTTTATCAAGGACCAGCAAAAACTCTGCATTTTCTCACTTCCACAAAGACCTAGTTGGAAATGGGTTTCTGCAAGGCCATAGATGCAAGTAACATTCCCACCTAAAATAGTTTAAAAAATATATATATAAGTCATGTCCTCCGTAGAGTAGCATGACCTAGCACTAGTTAACAATTTCGCTTGCATCCATTAACCTTCATGGCCCGACCCATGCTCTTCATCTGTTACTATTAAACAGAGAGAAGAAGATTAAAGAGAACTCAAGCTGTGAGAGTGACATAATAAATAGAAATGATTTTCAGCTATAACGAAATTCCAAGTTCGTTTGAGAGAGAATTTAAACCTGAAAAACAAATTTTACATTGCAATTAAAAAAGGAAATGTTAATTTATAACGAACAGATTTTTGAAAGAAAACTTGAGTCTAAAACCCCCTACTCTACAACTTATGACAGCACGAAAACGAGAATAAGTTAAAGATAATAATTAACTAAAGAAAACTTTGTGAAAGTTATATACCTTAAACAGTTAGTTGCAATATGTACAAAGTATTTCAGCAGTGCTTTAAGTGCATAATTAATTAGTTATTAAGAACTTAACTACTTTGAAAAAACAGCGCATAGACAGCGCATAGAAAAGGAACAAGCTTAGCCATCTTCTGTTCCTAGGTACCACAAAAGACGCTCAAAGTTACAAAGAAAAGTAAGAGTTAAAACCCGCATAAATGTTAACAGACAAACCAATGCTTAAAAGCTGAAAAGCTAAAAAACGACAGAGAAAGGTACATGAAGTACAAACATTGAACTTATAAAACCTAGAACCCAAAAACAAGGAAGAGAGCTTACCTCTTGAGTTACAAAAACTTTTCTCCTCACAAGAGGAGAACATGGCTGACCTCTTCCGCCACTCCTAGACGCTGGGGGGCAGTGAGGGTGGGGCTGATGGCCTCCTCATACAGCAAGAAACCAACGCGCGGAGATTTTAACCAGAGAAAAAAATATATAAACTACATATTGCAACTAACTGTTTAAGGTATATAACTTTCACAAAGTTTTCTTTAGTTAATTATTATCTTTAACTTATTCTCGTTTTCGTGCTGTCATAAGTTGTAGAGTAGGGGTTTTAGACTCAAGTTTTCTTTCAAAAATCTGTTCGTTATAAATTAACATTTCCTTTTTTAATTGCAATGTAAAATTTGTTTTTCAGGTTTAAATTCTCTCTCAAACGAACTTGGAATTTCGTTATAGCTGAAAATCATTTCTATTTATTATGTCACTCTCACAGCTTGAGTTCTCTTTAATCTTCTTCTCTCTGTTTAATAGTAACAGATGAAGAGCATGGGTCGGGCCATGAAGGTTAATGGATGCAAGCGAAATTGTTAACTAGTGCTAGGTCATGCTACTCTACGGAGGACATGACTTATATATATATTTTTTAAACTATTTTAGGTGGGAATGTTACTTGCATCTATGGCCTTGCAGAAACCCATTTCCAACTAGGTCTTTGTGGAAGTGAGAAAATGCAGAGTTTTTGCTGGTCCTTGATAAAGCCAAGGCTCAGTATTCTCGACACCTTCTACATTCAGTTGTTTTATTTTCTTTTTTTTCTTTTCTCCTTTTACTCACGCAGGTAGATACATAACCTTTTCTATGTTGTACTAGGTGTGAGTCAAAATTATATATGTATTTTTTTGCTTAGGTATCTTTATAGTATGTGAATTCTGAATTTTCAAAACTGCTGCGTTGCGCGTTTTGATTTTCAGGTTATTTTGCACCCTTCGTTTTAAATTCTAAAATTTTTTCCTTAGTCTTCAGTTTTGCTCTTAAGTAACTAATTTCAATTTATTATTTAGCAGCTCATGCGCAAATTCTAGTTGAAATGTTTTATTATTTTTTATTATTATTATTTTTTTATTACTATTTTTTTACTTGAGGTTTTTTTCATTTTCTAATTTTTCTTTTTAGTATGTTTTGGATGCAGCTTTTTGGAGTGTAGTTTATACTCGAGTTTGGTCTTTTCTTGGACTGCTTATTTCTAAAAAGTTTTTCCTAGTTGGTTTGCTCAGAATTTGTATGTTTTGGCCCAAGTGGAGTTCTAAGGACGATGAAAGGATTGGAGGTCAGCTCAGATATTTTAAGTCCTCCCGCTCGGTTAGGCTAGCACCCTTTCCCATAGTGTATGAACTCGCTGGCAAAGGTAATCTAAAGTTATGAAATGACAAACGTTGTTTGACATGTAAATCTGCAGATCCTAACCTGTATTCTTCTGTTGAGGATAATTGCTCCAACAAGTTTTGCAAAGCCTACAATACCATCTATAAGCTCACCTGTACTGTCTGCAACCTTAGCTATATTGGCCAAAGTAAAAATCCTCTTCATCTTAGGATTAATGGTCACAGGTCTCTAGTAAACAAGTTCTCTAATTCAGGAGTGAACCCCTCCACAAACGCCAACCAGTACTCTACCTTTGAATTAGAGCATTTCCATACTCATGGTTTTGACAAAGTGAAAATAGAGGTACTACATATTATCCCTGACCTCTATGCTCGGCTAGAAACTGAATCCCTTGAAATTTTGCAGCATCAGTCTCTTTATCCCTATAGCCTTAATTCCACTCTATCTGACAATAAGCATAATCAGCATAAATTTTCAATTCGTGAACTCTTCTTTCTTGTTAATAATAAGAGCTGCTCTAGAGGTAATAGAGGACAGAGGTTATTTCGCACATCAAGCAAAGTTGATTTTGCTAACTTGCTAAAAACTCTGGAAAGCTTTAAAACTGGCACTAATTTTGTTAAAAATACTTACAAAATTCTCAAGTCCTTCAAGCACTCTGTCCTTAAATGTTTTTTCAAATTCTGGAATGAAACTGCTGACCATGTTGATAAGCATGTTTTTGCTTTGGTTCTGGACATTCTTAAACATATTCTTAAAGATAAAATTTCTCTTAAAGAATTTTCCAGTAATTTTGTTACCATCAGGTTCCTAAATAAAGCCTACGATAATCTCAATGTAAGGAAGCTGTTCTACAATAATGCAATTTTTTTCCCATCCACAGGCACCAGTCTATTGTAAGTTTTAAATATGTTAAGACCTTAGGGTCAATAGTTAAAAACTACAAACTTAACTCTTCGAGCTACATTCCTGTAATTACTACTTGTTCTTGTGATGAACATAAAGAAACAGTTCACTATGATAAGAATTACAACCATATTATCACCGGAAACTTGAGTTTTGTTGAAAATGAAAAGCTTAGGAATTTATTAGAGTATGGCTCTAATTTCAGACCTTCCTTCACAATTTCCAAAGAAAGGATTCTTGAGAGCTTCACTCAAGATGTAAATAAGTACATCGTAAAAACCAGTTTAACGTACAATCAGCCTATTGAGGCCTTCGCAGAATGGAAATATAATATAATCAATAGCTTCACCGGTGAGTTGGCAGGTCTGGACTTTTGTTTCGACAGAAATCTCTTTTTCTCTGGAGAAGCTAAAAGGTCACTCTCCAAACTACAAGACCAATTTATTTTTACCACTACGGATAAAGCTAGCAATAATTTTGCAATTATCTGTAAGAAGTTCTATTTTGAATTGTTAACTATGGAACTCAATAATAGAGTAACATACGAGCCCGTAAGTTATTCTACCAAGCAGTTAGAAAATCGGTTTAAGGCATTCTTCAAGAAACTTAAAATTCCGCAAACTAGAAGATATGGGCCTGAATTTCCATTTCTTTTTGCAACGGTTAAGTTTCATAAGGATCCTGTGAAGTTCAGGTTCATAGCTAGTGGAGTAAGGAGTCATAAAAAGAAAATAGATCTTGCTTTTGAAGATGTCTTAAAGAAGGTTTTGAAACACATTAGAAACTGTTCTAACTTGATGTACAGAGATTTTTGGATAATTAATAATAATGCAGAAGTAATTTCTACTATACTCAAAGTGTGTCCCCTAGATATTAATAGTTATGATTTTGAAAACCTATATACTAATCTGCCTCTATCAGATATAATCACTACCTTTAAAGAGCTGTATGCAGAATTTAAACTTAACCAATTTGTTGATGTAGGAACTTGGAACTCTTATCTCAATTGCTGCATAAAAAATAACCATATCTTATATAATAATACTCTCTATAAGCAAGTGAACGGTATTCCAATGGGAACATCAACGTCCACGAATATCGCTAATCTATTCCTGTTCTTTAAGGAATATAAATTCATTAAAAATCACCCCACCTGCTCAGATAACTACCTTTACACTTTTAGATATATTGATGATCTGCTGTGTATCAATAATTCAGAAGTTATAGAGAGTGATTTTGATAATATCTATCCTAGCTCTCTTAACTTATGTAAAACCAACCACAGTAATCAGGAACTTGAGTTCCTAGACTTAAGCATTAAGCTCAACAGAGGTAACCCATCTATTAGCCTCTTTGATAAAAGAGTTAATTTTCCTTTCAAAGTAATTAAATATCTACACTGGAATAATAACATTTCAACCAAAGTAATTGAGAATGTACTAATTTCTCAGGTCCTAAGAATTTCAAGAATTTGCAGCAACAATTTGGACTTCAATTACCACATTAATATACTATTAGAAAGTTTTCTAGAGAACGAAATTCCTTCTTCTTTCATCAAAAGAACTTTAAGAAAAATTATTCTGAATAATAGAGTAAGGTTGGCAGATCTGCTTTAATTTTCTACACAGTTAATAATATGATTCTGACCAATCAAAGCCGTAAGGAAGTTGGCTAGAGGATGCCTATTAACTACCTAAAGGAACCTTAGTGCTATGGATATGACGGTCCTATTAAAACAAAAAAAATTAAATAATATAAACAAAATCACAAAAAAAGCTTAAAAATCTGTTTATAAAAGAAAATAAAAACAAATAAAAAAGAAAACCAGTTATTCATCACTAGGATAGCTATACTAAAAATAGTAAAACCAACATTAAAATTAATAAGATTCTGATTAATCTATAGAAGCTCACTAAGGTGATTTAATACATGCAAAGATTATTAAATAAACTGCTCGTGTATTTTATAATATTTCTCATGTATTCTGGAGAGTTAATTCTGCCCATTCTGATCATACAGATCCACAGTCTTAAGTTTATATATTTTTTTCTCTGGTTAAAATCTCCGCGCGTTGGTTTCTTGCTGTATGAGGAGGCCATCAGCCCCACCCTCACTGCCCCCCAGCGTCTAGGGAGTGGCGGAAGAGGTCAGCCATGTTCTCCTCTTGTGAGGAGAAAAGTTTTTGTAACTCAAGAGGTAAGCTCTCTTCCTTGTTTTTGGGTTCTAGGTTTTATAAGTTCAATGTTTGTACTTCATGTACCTTTCTCTGTCGTTTTTTAGCTTTTCAGCTTTTAAGCATTGGTTTGTCTGTTAACATTTATGCGGGTTTTAACTCTTACTTTTCTTTGTAACTTTGAGCGTCTTTTGTGGTACCTAGGAACAGAAGATGGCTAAGCTTGTTCCTTTTCTATGCGCTGTCTATGCGCTGTTTTTTCAAAGTAGTTAAGTTCTTAATAACTAATTAATTATGCACTTAAAGCACTGCTGAAATACTTTGTACATATTGCAACTAACTGTTTAAGGTATATAACTTTCACAAAGTTTTCTTTAGTTAATTATTATCTTTAACTTATTCTCGTTTTCGTGCTGTCATAAGTTGTAGAGTAGGGGGTTTTAGACTCAAGTTTTCTTTCAAAAATCTGTTCGTTATAAATTAACATTTCCTTTTTTAATTGCAATGTAAAATTTGTTTTTCAGGTTTAAATTCTCTCTCAAACGAACTTGGAATTTCGTTATAGCTGAAAATCATTTCTATTTATTATGTCACTCTCACAGCTTGAGTTCTCTTTAATCTTCTTCTCTCTGTTTAATAGTAACAGATGAAGAGCATGGGTCGGGCCATGAAGGTTAATGGATGCAAGCGAAATTGTTAACTAGTGCTAGGTCATGCTACTCTACGGAGGACATGACTTATATATATATTTTTTAAACTATTTTAGGTGGGAATGTTACTTGCATCTATGGCCTTGCAGAAACCCATTTCCAACTAGGTCTTTGTGGAAGTGAGAAAATGCAGAGTTTTTGCTGGTCCTTGATAAAGCCAAGGCTCAGTATTCTCGACACCTTCTACATTCAGTTGTTTTATTTTCTTTTTTTTTCTTTTCTCCTTTTACTCACGCAGGTAGATACATAACCTTTTCTATGTTGTACTAGGTGTGAGTCAAAATTATATATGTATTTTTTTGCTTAGGTATCTTTATAGTATGTGAATTCTGAATTTTCAAAACTGCTGCGTTGCGCGTTTTGATTTTCAGGTTATTTTGCACCCTTCGTTTTAAATTCTAAAATTTTTTCCTTAGTCTTCAGTTTTGCTCTTAAGTATATATATATATATATTCTATAAAGAAGATACCTAAGCAAAAAAATACATATATAATTTTGACTCACACCTAATACAACATAGAAAAGGTTATGTATCTACCTGTGTGAGTAAAAGGAGAAAAGATAAAAAAATAAAATAAAACAACTGAATGTAGAAGGTGTCGAGAATACTGAGCCTTGGCTTTATCAAGGACCAGCAAAAACTCTGCATTTTCTCACTTCCACAAAGACCTAGTTGGAAATGGGTTTCTGCAAGGCCATAGATGCAAGTAACATTCCCACCTAAAATAGTTTAAAAAATATATATATAAGTCATGTCCTCCGTAGAGTAGCATGACCTAGCACTAGTTAACAATTTCGCTTGCATCCATTAACCTTCATGGCCCGACCCATGCTCTTCATCTGTTACTATTAAACAGAGAGAAGAAGATTAAAGAGAACTCAAGCTGTGAGAGTGACATAATAAATAGAAATGATTTTCAGCTATAACGAAATTCCAAGTTCGTTTGAGAGAGAATTTAAACCTGAAAAACAATGCAAAAGAAATCCAAATTTTACATTGCAATTAAAAAAGGAAATGTTAATTTATAACGAACAGATTTTTGAAAGAAAACTTGAGTCTAAAACCCCTACTCTACAACTTATGACAGCACGAAAACGAGAATAAGTTAAAGATAATAATTAACTAAAGAAAACTTTGTGAAAGTTATATACCTTAAACAGTTAGTTGCAATATGTACAAAGTATTTCAGCAGTGCTTTAAGTGCATAATTAATTAGTTATTAAGAACTTAACTACTTTGAAAAAACAGCGCATAGACAGCGCATAGAAAAGGAACAAGCTTAGCCTTCCTCTGTTCCTAGGTACCCCAAAAGACGCTCAAAGTTACAAAGAAAAGTAAGAGTTAAAACCCGCATAAATGTTAACAGACAAACCAATGCTTAAAAGCTGAAAAGCTAAAAAACGACAGAGAAAAGGTACATAAAGTACAAACATTGAACTTATAAAACCTAGAACCCAAAACAAGGAAGAGAGCTTACCTCTTGTGTGACAAAAACTTTTCTCCTTACAAGAGGAGAACATGGCTGACCCCTTCCGCCACTCCCTAGACGCTGGGGGGCAGTGAGGGTGGGGCTGATGGCCTCCTCATACAGCAAGAAACCAACGCGCGGAGATTTTAACCAGAGAAAAAATATATAAAATTAAGACTGTGGATCTGTATGATCAGAATGAGCAGAATTAACTCTCCAGAATACATGAGAAATATTATAAAATACACGAGCAGTTTATTTAATAATCTTTGCATGTATTAAATCACCTTAGTGAGCTTCTATAGATTAATCAGAATCTTATTAATTTTAATGTTGGTTTTACTATTTTTAGTATAGCTATCCTAGTAATGAATAACTAGTTTTCTTTTTTATTTGTTTTTATTTTCTTTTATAAACAGATTTTTAAGCTTTTTTTGTGATTTTGTTTATATTATTTAATTTTTTTGTTTTAATAGGACCGTCATATCCATAGCACTAAGGTTCCTTTAGGTAGTTAATAGGCATCCTCTAGCCAACTTCCTTACGGCTTTGATTGGTCAGAATCATATTATTAACTGTGTAGAAAATTAAAGCAGATCTGCCAACCTTACTCTATTATTCAGAATAATTTTTCTTAAAGTTCTTTAAAATTAATTAATTAATAAGATTAATAAGATTCTGATTAATCTATAGAAGCTCACTAAGGTGATTTAATACATGCAAAGATTATTAAATAAACTGCTCGTGTATTTTATAATATTTCTCATGTATTCTGGAGAGTTAATTCTGCTCATTCTGATCATACAGATCCACAGTCTTAATTTTATATATTTTTTCTCTGGTTAAAATCTCCGCGCGTTGGTTTCTTGCTGTATGAGGAGGCCATCATCCCCACCCTCACTGCCCCCCAGCGTCTAGGGAGTGGCGGAAGGGGTCAGCCATGTTCTCCTCTTGTAAGGAGAAAAGTTTTTGTCACACAAGAGGTAAGCTCTCTTCCTTGTTTTGGGTTCTAGGTTTTATAAGTTCAATGTTTGTACTTTATGTACCTTTTCTCTGTCGTTTTTTAGCTTTTCAGCTTTTAAGCATTGGTTTGTCTGTTAACATTTATGCGGGTTTTAACTCTTACTTTTCTTTGTAACTTTGAGCGTCTTTTGGGGTACCTAGGAACAGAGGAAGGCTAAGCTTGTTCCTTTTCTATGCGCTGTCTATGCGCTGTTTTTTCAAAGTAGTTAAGTTCTTAATAACTAATTAATTATGCACTTAAAGCACTGCTGAAATACTTTGTACATATTGCAACTAACTGTTTAAGGTATATAACTTTCACAAAGTTTTCTTTAGTTAATTATTATCTTTAACTTATACTCGTTTTCGTGCTGTCATAAGTTGTAGAGTAGGGGGTTTTAGACTCAAGTTTTCTTTCAAAAATCTGTTCGTTATAAATTAACATTTCCTTTTTTAATTGCAATGTAAAATTTGGATTTCTTTTGCATTGTTTTTCAGGTTTAAATTCTCTCTCAAACGAACTTGGAATTTCGTTATAGCTGAAAATCATTTCTATTTATTATGTCACTCTCACAGCTTGAGTTCTCTTTAATCTTCTTCTCTCTGTTTAATAGTAACAGATGAAGAGCATGGGTCGGGCCATGAAGGTTAATGGATGCAAGCGAAATTGTTAACTAGTGCTAGGTCATGCTACTCTACGGAGGACATGACTTATATATATATATTTTTAAACTATTTTAGGTGGGAATGTTACTTGCATCTATGGCCTTGCAGAAACCCATTTCCAACTAGGTCTTTGTGGAAGTGAGAAAATGCAGAGTTTTTGCTGGTCCTTGATAAAGCCAAGGCTCAGTATTCTCGACACCTTCTACATTCAGTTGTTTTATTTTATTTTTTTATCTTTTCTCCTTTTACTCACACAGGTAGATACATAACCTTTTCTATGTTGTATTAGGTGTGAGTCAAAATTATATATGTATTTTTTTGCTTAGGTATCTTCTTTATAGAATGTGAATTCTGAATTTTCAAAACTGCTGCGTTGCGCGTTTTGATTTTCAGGTTATTTTGCACCCTTCGTTTTAAATTCTAAAATTTTTTCCTTAGTCTTCAGTTTTGCTCTTAAGTATATATATATATATATATAAACGAACGAAAAGTTACATCCGCAGGTGTGGCAGAATTAGCACGCATCCCATTGCTTGGGAAGACGACGCATCCCATCGCTGGGAAAGACGACGCATACCGTCTGGAAAAAGGAACTTTAGTTTCTCCTTGAATCATTTGGATATGTCAACATGAAAGTCACATGTTGACAGATCCGGGCTATAGGCTGGGTGGTGCAGAACCTCTCACCCTTTCCGTGCTAACGCATCCTGCATAATGTGTGCAACAGAATCACACCACGCGAAAGCATGCCAGGTCACCCATTCTTGATTGCTTTATGCAGCTTGTCCACTGTGTCGATGTAGTGGTTGGCATTGCTGTTCACGTGAGGCTCTTTAAAGTCCACCAACAAAAGCCCTTCAGCATAACCTCCCCGACGGAGTCCTGTGACTTGAATTTTATGTGTTTTGGTGATCCGGGATGTTTCCATTGCATGCTCGCTGGTTTGCTGGATGGCTCAAAGCCGTGGCACCGCGATTCGTCACCTGCCACTATGCGCGATATAAATGCATCACCCTCTGCTTTGTAACGCAGCAAGTGGTTCAAACTCCAACCCATACATTCTTCCTTATGGTGGTCAGTCAGCATCCGCGGGATTAATTGTAAACATACTTTCCGATATTGCAGTATCTTCGTAACCACAGTTTGAACTGTAACAAATGTCATAGCAAAGTCCTCCGTTTGCGAACGTCAGCCCCGACGACGGTTTTACATGCATTTCTTTCTCGGTGTGGGCGCATTGTTTGTGTTATTCGCACGCTCCCCGCCGATCAAGGTGATTGTCCTTATTTAGGCTTCCGACGCCAAGCCTTAATTCTCTTCCCTGATATGGACTCCATTACTTCCTGCCCCACTGTTTTCCAGGTGCTCTGTGTTCATCACAACGTCGTTATAAACGTGTTCACTGCGTATCATTGCTTCTCATGTAAAACGCCTGGTCATCATCGCTTGCAGTGTCCGCTCACCTCTTCTTGTTCTTCCTCAACGGCTGCTCAAGTGCCCATCACAGAACCCCCTTCTTCACTTCCGGTCACCACGCCTGCGCTTGTTTCGCTTCCACCTTCTTAGTCTCCATCTCGATTGTCGTTGCCTTCCTCTGCAGGTCTTTTTCCTTCTCCACTAGCGTTGCCTCTTGTGGATACATCTGGATCTACTGCTCCTGCTTCGGTGCCTTCGTCTGTCTTGCTTTCTTCTTCGCCGTCTGTTGTCTGTGCTTTGTCACATCCCGTTGCCAACCTTTCTCCGCCTGTTCAGGTGCTGCCTTCTTTGTTTTCGCACGTCACCTCGTCAATCCCAACCCCGGGATTCTCTGCTCCATCATCTTCGCTGTGTACGTCAGCTTCGCCACCCTCAGACGCTCATCCTTTCTTCAGCCGTTCCAGTACTCCGGTGTGCTCTCCGCCCGTTTCACCTTCTCCGAGCTCTTCTGATGCCTCTAGTATTGTTGCCTTCCTTTCGATTTCTGGTCCCGTGATCGGTCCCCGCTTTCCAGCACAGCTACTCTTCTGGATTTGTGTGAAGCCTTACCTTCACCAGCTCCTGTTGCCCCATCAGTTGCCTCTTTGCTTGCGTTATGCGCACATGATCCAGATCTTCCTTGTCAGACTTCTCACTTGCTGTCGGTTACTCCTTCACCACGTCCCTGTTGGTATTGCTTCTAATAAGAAGTGCCGTCGTCGCTCTAATCGAGAGACTCGTACTAAGCGAACCGCGGTCGCTCAGCCTTCTCTTCATCGTTCTTCAGGTTCCGCTCCTAATTCTACTGTTGCTGCTTACGCCGACCTTATTGGTACTCCCTCCGTTTCCACTGCAATTGTCGCTCGCCTCCAAGCTGTCCCTGGGTATTCGAAGATTCTCTTCCCAGATGCTGCCAACCCTTGTTCTTTGCCTCTTCTTGTGACGCTGGTTTGGATCCCCTTCTTGACTCCCATGATCCAGCTGATTACTCGAATATGATCGGGGATATTCGCTGCTTCCTCCAAGTTTTCGTTGACCTCACGAGATCTTACCCCTGAGATATTTCGTTATTAAAGTTTTCTTAATTGCTACCTTGGTGATACTCAAAATCGCCTCATTGATCTGGTTCTGACCGATTAGTTTCTGTCTGCACTTGCATGATGTTTCGCTTCCTGCCGTCTTTGCCTTGCTGCTGTTCCGTCTTACTCCTTTGCATGTTTCTGGTATGCGTTGTACCCAACCTTTTTCTTTCCGTTGTATCCTATGTACCGCCATGTTTTCTCCACATCTCGGTTCTTTCAAACATCCGCCCGGTGCCTACTTCCGTGAACCCGTCACATTGTTTTGTTCACAGAGCTTCTTCCTGTGTGCATTGTTATGCGCGATTCTTCTCTTATACCTTTCGTCACTGTCCTGGATTGCCCTATGTTGCTGTTCGCACCCAGTTAGTTTTTTCAGGTGTTTTTCCTGTCTCGTCGAGTATTTGTCTTATGTCATGCCATGTGCCTCAGCATACCTTCTACTGTTGTGCTACGTTACTTGCTCATCCAGTGTGACTCATCTCGTCAGATACTTACCGTTATTGCTTTGCCTCATGCTAATTGATTGTCCCATACTGTTACCTACACCATGCCATCTTTGCAAGTGTTATCTGTTGCACCTCGTTTTCTGCTTTTCATGCTGCGCCCCGGAGCATGAAAAGCAGCCTCCAGTTCGATGTATTCTCCATCTCCATGTCCGTCGTTCCTTCTGCTCAGTGACTGTTCCAGTGTGCTTCGCTTATCACAGATTGCCTTGTGCTGCTCGTTCAGCTTCGTTTATCTTTGTATGTCCTGATTGGCTTTTACAGACTGCTTTATGCTGCTCGTCCAGTACCGTTATTCTTATTGTTTTATCATGCTATTTATTTTCCGTTCTCCTGTGTACTAGTCCTCGATACCTAATAAAGCAACGTCACGTTGTTTTTGGAATGTCTTTTCAACTGCTGGGGTTCAAAGCTAGAAACGGGGATTTCTTTCAGCTAATGTCAGGAACGAATGAAAGACTTTGTGCAAAACAAATTACTTCTTCATTATTCTCCATTACCCTTATTACAAATATCTCAAAAACTATCAAGATTCGAACGATGAAGAAGGAGGTCTTTCTGATTCACACCATGCTAACGAATAGCTATCCTGTAATGGGAAATGTCCAGGTTGGGGTGGGCGGGGGGAAGAGGCAGGTGAAATCGTGGGCTACTAACATTCTTTTTTAAACATCTCCAAAACTATTGCTATTCAAACTATGAAAATGGCGTTTATTCCGGTTCACACCATTTACTAAAGAATGACTATCTTGAAATATTTAATGAATTTACATGGTGAGAGGGGGGGGGGTGATGGTCGGTCTGGAATATATATATACATAAGTTCTCAATATTGTTATTTTTTTCTCAAAAACTGTTGCAGTTCAAACGATGAAAATGGATTTCCCCTCGGTTCATACGATTTGCTAACGAATGGCTATTTTGAAATTTTGAATTTCCATGGTGGGGGGGGGGGCTGGTAAAATGGTCGGTCTCTCTGTATATATGCAAATTCTCAATATTATTTTTTAAATATTTCAAAAACTATTGCGGTTCAAACGATAAAAATGGAGTTCATTCCTGTTCATACGAGTTACTAACGAATGGCTATGTCGGAATTCTGAATTTCCATGATGAGGGGGGGGGGGGGGCTGGTAAAATGGTCGGTCTCTCTGTATATATGCAAATTCTCAATATTATTTTTTAAATATTTCAAAAACTATTGCGGTTCAAACGATAAAAATGGAGTTCATTCCTGTTCATACGAGTTACTAACGAATGGCTATGTCGGAATTCTGAATTTCCATGATGAGGGGGGTGTGAAATGGTAGGCCTGTAACATTCTTTTTTAAATATCTCAAAAACTATTGCGGTTCAAACGATGAAAATGGAGTTCTTTTCAGTTCATAGGATTTGCTAACGAATGCCTATTTTGAAATTTTGGATTTCCATGGGGGGGGGGGGCTGGTGAAATGGTCGGTCTTTCTGTATATATGCAAATTCTCAATATTATTTTTTAAATATTTCAAAAACTATTGCGGTTCAAACGATAAAAATGGAGTTCATTCCTGTTCATACGATTTACTAACGAATGGCTATTTCCGAATTTTGAATTTCCATGATGAAGGGGGGGGGGGGTTAATGGTGTAGGCCTGTGACATTCTTTTTTAAATATGTCAAAAACTATTGCGGTTCAAACGATGAAAATGGAGTTCTTTTCGGTTCATACGATTTGCTAACGAATGGCTATTTTGAAATTTTGAATTTCCATGGTGGGGGGGCTGGTGAAATGGTCGGTCTCTCTGTATATATGCAAATTCGCAATATTATTTTTTAAATATCTCAAAAACTATTGCGGTTCAAACGATAAAAATGGAGTTCATTCCTGTTCATACGATTTACTAACGAATGGCTATTTCGGAATTTCAAATTTCCATGATGAGGGGGAGGGGGGATGAAATGGCCTGTAACATTCTTTTTTAAATATCTCAAAAATTATTGCGGTTCAAACCATGAAAATGGAGTTCTTTTCAGTTCATACGATTTACTAACGAATGGCTATTTCGGAATTTTAAATTTCCATGATGAGGGGGGAGGGGATGAAATGGCCTGTAACATTCTTTTTTAAATATCTCAAAAATTATTGCGGTTCAAACGATGAAAATGGAGTTCTTTTCGGTTCATACGATTTGCTAACGAATGGCTATTTTGAAATTTTGAATTTTCATGGTGGGGGGGGGGCTGGTGAAAAGGTCGGTCTCTCTGTATATATGCAAATTCGCAATATTATATTTTAAATATCTCAAAAACTATTGTGGTTCAAACGATAAAAATGGAGTTCATTTCTGTTCATACGATTTACTAACGAATGGCTATTTCGGAATTTCAAATTTTTCTGATGAGGGGGGAGGGGGATGAAATGGCCTGTAACATTCTTTTTTAAATATCTCAAAAATTATTGCGGTTCAAACGATGAAAATGGAGTTCTTTTCGGTTCATACGATTTGCTAACGAATGGCTATTTTGAAATTTTGAATTTCCATGGTGGGGGCTGGTGAAATGGTCGGTCTCTCTGTATATATGCAAATTCGCAATATTATTTTTTAAATATCTCAAAAACTATTGCGGTTCAAACGATAAAAATGGAGTTCATTCCTGTTCATACGATTTACTAACGAATGGCTATTTCCGAATTTTGAATTTCCATGATGAAGGGGGGGGGTTAATGGTGTAGGCCTGTGACATTCTTTTTTTAAATATGTCAAAAACTATTGCGGTTCAAACGATGAAAATGGAGTTCTTTTCGGTTCATACGATTTGCTAACGAATGGCTATTTTGAAATTTTGAATTTCCATGGTGGGGGGGCTGGTGAAATGGTCGGTCTCTCTGTATATATGCAAATTCGCAATATTATTTTTTAAATATCTCAAAAACTATTGCGGTTCAAACGATAAAAATGGAGTTCATTCCTGTTCATACGATTTACTAACGAATGGCTATTTCGGAATTTCAAATTTCCATGATGAGGGGGGAGGGGGGATGAAATGGCCTGTAACATTCTTTTTTAAATATCTCAAAAATTATTGCGGTTCAAACCATGAAAATGGAGTTCTTTTCAGTTCATACGATTTACTAACGAATGGCTATTTCGGAATTTTAAATTTCCATGATGAGGGGGAGGGGGATGAAATGGCCTGTAACATTCTTTTTAAATATCTCAAAAATTATTGCGGTTCAAACGATGAAAATGGAGTTCTTTTCGGTTCATACGATTTGCTAACGAATGGCTATTTTGAAATTTTGAATTTTCATGGTGGGGGGGGGGGCTGGTGAAAAGGTCGGTCTCTCTGTATATATGCAAATTCGCAATATTATATTTTAAATATCTCAAAAACTATTGTGGTTCAAACGATAAAAATGGAGTTCATTTCTGTTCATACGATTTACTAACGAATGGCTATTTCGGAATTTCAAATTTTTCTGATGAGGGGGAGGGGGATGAAATGGCCTGTAACATTCTTTTTTAAATATCTCAAAAATTATTGCGGTTCAAACGATGAAAATGGAGTTCTTTTCGGTTCATACGATTTGCTAACGAATGGCTATTTTGAAATTTTGAATTTCCATGGTGGGGGCTGGTGAAATGGTCGGTCTCTCTGTATATATGCAAATTCGCAATATTATTTTTTAAATATCTCAAAAACTATTGCGGTTCAAACGATAAAAATTGAGTTCATTCCTGTTCATACGATTTACTAACGAATGGCTATTTCGGAATTTTGAATTTCCATGATGAGGGGGGGGTGAAATGATAGGCCTGTAACATTATTTTTTAAATATCTCAAAAACTATTGCGGTTCAAACGATGAAAATGGAGTTCTTTTCGGTTCATACGATTTGCTAACGAATGGCTATTTTGAAATTTTGAATTTCCATGGTGGTGGGGGGCTGGTGAAATGGTCGGTCTCTGTGCGTATATGTAAATTCTATTATTTATTAAATATTTCAAAAACTATTGCGGTTCAAACGATAAAAATGGAGTTCATTCCTGTTCATACGATTTACTAACGAATGGCTATTTCGGAATTTTGAATTTCCATGATGAGGGGGGGGTGAAATGATAGGCCTGTAACATTATTTTTTAAATATCTCAAAAACTATTGCGGTTCAAACGATGAAAATGGAGTTCTTTTCAGTTCACACGATTTGCTAACGAATGCCTATTTTGAAATTTTGAATTTCCATGGTGGGGAGGCTGGTGAAATGGTCGGTCTTTCTGTATATATGCAAATTCTGAATATTATTTGTTAAATATCTCAAAAACTATTGCGGTTCAAACGATAGAAATGGAGTTCATTCCGGTTCATACGATTTACTAACGAATGGCTATTTCGAAATTTTGAATTTCCATGGTGGGGGGGCTGGTGAAATGGTCGGCCTCCTATAATTATATGCAAATTCTCAATATTATTTGTTAAATATCTCAAAAACTATTGTGGTTCAAACGATGAAAATGGAGTTCATTCCGGTTCATACGATTTATTAACGAATGGCTATGCTGAAATTTGAAATATCTATTTTTTGGGGGTACCATTTCACCAGCCCCCACTTTGTTTTTTAAATAACTCAAAAACTATTGCGGTTCAAACGAAAAAATTGAGTTCATTCCGGTTCATACGTGGTACAAACGAATGGTGCAAAAAAAATTTAAAAATTCCATGGTGGGGGCTATCGTTTCACCAGCCCCCACTTTGTTTTTTAAATATCTCCAAAACTTTTGCGGTTCAAACGAAAAAAACCGAGTTCATTCCGGTTCATACGTGGTACAAACGAATGGTGTCTGAAAAATTAAAAAATTCCGTGGTGGGGGGGCTGGTGAAATGCACCTCAAACAACATCCTTACTATCGAGTTCTAGCAGTCACACCACCTCACAGCTGATAAAACCGGTTTACATGGGTTTCCGACATCAACTGGCGATCACATTACAATTCTGAGAATAAAATAGCTTGTCCCAATTAATTTCCACGGTATAGTATGTGTTATCTCCATGCTTGCTGCGTTGTCTAGTTTATTGGGCTGGTCACGCCACAGGATGCGCTAGGCTTCGGAGACAGAGAGCATCCTAAGAGTAAAGTGCAATTAAGAGCAAGTGAAAGAGAGAGAGAGAGAGAAAGAGAGATAGAGAAAGAGAGAGAGGCCTACCGCAGGGGAAAAAAAATTAGTCTTGTAACACGAAATGCAGTTTGCCGCCCCGGTGGCGCAGTGGTCTAAGCGATAGCTTCTGATCATTCGTCCGAAAGGGGTCCAGTTTCGAATCCCGGTGAGGCATAGATGTTGTGTTTGTCTTACGGCTCTGGCTCTTTTCCTAGATCCAGTGATCCTAAATTAGGGACGGGAGACTGCTTACAGCCCATTAAGTTGCTCATGGTGGTCGTTAAACCTCCAATCAAAAAAAAAAAAAAAAAAAAAAGCAATTTGTGAGACCCAAGATTCTGAACATCCAATTGATATCCACGTCTACCAGACGTATACATGGTTACCAACTGCATTTTTTTTTACTTTTTAACATGTGGCTAAAAAGTAAAAAAAAAAAAAAAAAAAAAAAAAAATATATACAAACCACATTACACAGCTGACGATTCGTGGATGTGTTTCCGAGCAAGAGGAGATGCCTTAAGCGTCCTCCTGTAGCAAATAATGGCCAAGTGTAAATTTGTCATTGACTTTGTTGTCTTTTTTCTATGATCATTGATTTAAAATAAATAATATTCCGAGCTTAGTAAACGTTTAAATTTTTTTAACTTAAACGAAATTCTTATTTCGAGATTATTATATGATTATTTGAGGGCTTCAGACCCCAGCAAAATAGTGAAGATCATTCACATAGACCGTCGAAAGCTTGCGAGACCCAAGACCATAAGACTCGAATTATTGGAATGCTTTAGACGCCAGCGAAATGGTCAAGAGACGCCCCTGTATGCGTTACGTCAGTTGTGAAACTCAGAAATTGT
This sequence comes from Macrothele yani, assembly GCA_039090855.1. Taxonomy (NCBI): domain Eukaryota; kingdom Metazoa; phylum Arthropoda; class Arachnida; order Araneae; family Macrothelidae; genus Macrothele; species Macrothele yani. Next base: position 55,251,645 of record CM077006.1, on the reverse strand, counting down.
AGCATTTGTTTCTGCACTAGGTAACGCCAAGTAAATTTGACTTTTACTGATGATTTGATAAAGACCTTATGACGTACACTGCCTATTAAATTTTCCATTTTTGTTTATTTTCTCTTGCGCAAATTTTGGTTACTTCTTGTTATGTTATCTGTATTGAACGTCGCGTCGGAACTCCCAAGGGTTTATTCCTTTAGGTCACACTGGCAGTCAGTCAAGATGTGAATAACATCAGGACCGTACTGTTATCAAGATGTGTCAGGTGGGACAGCCATCAACGAGATATGAACAATCTACTGTATTCAGATAAGAGAATATTGTGTTTTAAAGCTGTTGTTCAGTTTGAATTTCACTACGTTTGTTACTACTAATGAATAATTTGCGAAGACCAACTTCAGATTCGTCTGATGGTGTACATTGTACGAGCTGCGAATAAACGCTTCCTGTAGCGCTCTATTTGAACAGTGAATCCTTAAACCCTTTAACCTGATAGTTTAAATGTCCCTTGAGTGTATGTGAGTAAGTGTTCGTTATATGGAAGTGCTGTCTTCCCAGCAAGCTTAATAGCAGCATCTTCAATGTAGTAGCGCATTAGGAATCTTACGTTTCCATTTAGCTGCTATTTGGATATTCAAATCCACTAAAAGCAAAATATTAATAGCCACATTTTCGTACATGCTTGACCTCTTCCAATTAGTGTTAAGCATATTGGGATCAGTCCATTATGTAAGTACAGGTAGGATAGCAGAAAGCTCACATTAGGCGCGTCGCTTTTCGGCTTTAGAGAGGTTGCCAACAACGGCGTGTTCAGTAGAAGAGGGCGGGGGAAGGGGGAGACAGAGTAACCTGTTAACGTCGCCCATTTCAATCGAACAATACCTCGCCATTATCGAATATATGTTTTTTTAATTATCAGAAGCAAAAATTATTGCGCGGATGAGTTACAAAACAATTCCATGTTTCTGCGTTATGCAGTAAATCCACGCAGAAAATCTTGAAATGCATTTTTCGATGCTCCTAGGCAGTAGCTGACCTACATTATTTGGAAGAAGTCACTGATCTTCTACACGGTCGAGTCACATTATTGTGAACACCAGCTGGATGGGCTGGGAGTGACTTAATAAGGTGCTGGAAGGTGCTCACAGGTACACTGTAAAAAAAATTTGTAGATTTTACGGTTTTAAACCGTTTTCTAGGGTGCCACCATAAAACCGTAAAATCTACAGTTTTATGCCGTGTTGGAGCAAAGCTATAGCTTTGCTCCAACACGGCATAAAACTGTAGATTTTATGCCGTGTTGTGTGTGTGTTAAATGCGGTGTTGGAGCAAAGCTATAGCTTTGCTCCAACACCGCATTCAATGAAGAGAACAGCACAGAATTTGGCTGGAGCGAGTCACAGTCCAAATAATCACGAAAACACAAAAATTTGGCTGGAACGAATGTGTTGATTGTGTTGGAGCAAAGCTGTAGCTTTGCTCCAACACGGCATAAAACTGTAGATTTTACGGTTTTGTGTTGGCACCCTGGAAAACGGTTTAAAACCGTAAAATCTACAGAAATTTTTTTACAGTGTATGTAGAGCCATGCTGACTGCAGTGCATCTGACAACTGTTGGAGCGTGCGTGGTGGAGGATCCATAGAGCGAACAACACGGCCGAGGTGGTCCCACAGATGCTCAATTGGGTTTAAGTCTGGGGAATTAGGGGACCAGGGAAGTACTTTGAAGCCTTCATTTTGCTCTTCCAACCACTCTCGGACATTTCTAGCTGTGTGACACGTCGCATTGTCGTGGTGGAAGATCCCATCCGCCCCAGGGAAGACATTCAGCACGTATGGATGCACATGGTCTGCAAGGATGGATTCATAACGAATTCGGTCCATAGTGCCTTCCACAGGTATGAGTGGACCCTGAGAATGACATGAAAACATTCCCCAGACCATAACGCTGTTCCCACCAGCTTGTGTTCTGCCAGCAATGGTTGAAGAGTGTTTGTTCTCCGATGTTTTTCGCTTTATACGGCAACGTCCATCCGTTCGATGAAGCAGAAATGTGACTCATCAGAGAAGGCAATCCTTTGCCAATGAGCGGAGATCCAATCCCGATACTGCCGTGCAAATGTAAGTATTTTCTGCAGATGCCCCTTCGTTAGTATAAGTGCTGTGACGATCCGTCTGCATCGGAGCCCCATACGCAGCAGGGTTCGCTGAACTGTGGTTTTAGACACACTTACGGTAGACCCCTGGTTTATTCGGCCAGTGAGTTGCCCCATTGTAGCGTGTCGATCGGCCCTCACGCACCTTCGAAGCCGACGTTCACCTCTCACATCAATGGCACGTGGTGCTCTGCAGTTTGCACATCGCTTATTCGCAATGGTGCCATTTCTCCGATCACTATACACTTTAACCACAGCAGCACGCGAACAGTTCACAAACTGCCCTGTTTCAGAAATGCTGCCACTCTTGACCCGAAAGCCGATAATTATCGTATTATAATCATCCCTTTTTGCAAATATGATAAATCGCTCCTCGCCTTGATTGGTATGCTATCTCATGGCGTTCCAACTTAGACCATAGACGGTTTTTGGAAGGGGTCCGAGCCCGGGGTCAAGGGGCCCGGGTCGAGTAAAAGTTCCATTTCTTACTTTTTTTATTTTGAATTGTTATAGTATCTCATGGGGCACTAACTAAGACGAGTTTTGGAAGGGGTCGGAACTCGGGATCAAGGGCCCCCATGCAAAATTTCGTAAAAAGTTCCATTTTTTATTTTGAATTCGAATTTAATACTTTTTGTTGTGATAAGTGCAAGGAGTTTTTTTTTTTTTTTTTTTTTGTGACGCGTGCTTTCCAGTGAAGAATTGCAACACAATTGAGCATCGGAACTGTAAGTAAACAACCAAAATCAAACGGAAAAACTAAAAATATTGTGCGCCTAAAGACTCTACAGAGAATAAAATTTTAATTCAATGAAGAAACGAAATACCGTATTAAGTGCGGTTCATGCCGTAAAATAAATAATCGTTTTCATTTGATTTCTACAAAATTTAGATAGTGAATTATCACCACATTTTCCCGAGAAGCGCCGGGCAATTCAGCTGGTCAATTATATAACTGAAATTTTTAAAGAGTACTAACAAATAAAGGCGTGTCAGGTACCTACTTCGGACTTCTTTATAATATAAATACCAAGTTAACTGCATCGTTACTTTTTCTAAAAGTTAAGTTTTAGGATTCAAAACCTCTCTAAAATAATCGTTATTCATATTACATAAATGGCAAACTAATTTACCCGAAGATATAATTCTTCTTAAATACTTGGAAGTCGATACAAATGTAATGATTGACACTGATGTTCCGTATTTTCACTGTTGCCCATGTAGCCACTCTTCCAGAAAACTTGAAAATTACATTGCCCTGAAGCGGGAACCGAACCCGCATCTCCCGATTACCGGTCGAGGATGCTATCCGTTATACCACCAGGCAAAGAAGTTCCAAGCAACCGAGCAAACTGCCTTGTCCTAGGTGGTGTAACGGATAGCATGTTCGACCGGTAATCGGGAGATGCGAGTTCGGTTCCCGCTCCAGGGAAATGTAATTTTCAAGTTTTCTGAGAGAGCAGTTACATGAACAACAGTGAAAATACGGCCCATCAGAGCCAGTGATTACATTCATTATTCATAATAAACACATGTACTCACCTTTTTTCATGTGCTCCGCGAGTCTTATTCCATTTCGCCATGTTCGCGATTCAGGAAAGTCTGAACAAAGTTGCTCTATTGAATTGACTTAGCAGAAAAAGGAATGTAACGCAGAGCGACGTGCTATTTTTTCTAGGAATTCTTCCCGCAGATGAGGTTTAGACCTGACTACATACTTCTGTTACAAATGTAAACGCATTTCTTCTTCCACGTTTAAGGTGGACGTCAAGTAATTTTGCTTCCTATACTTCCAATGGAAAAACTTCTGTACACATTTTCTTCACCATTGATGCGTTCCCAAGGATGAAAATTTGAACATCGATTAAAATAGCTTCATTTTATAACTTGGAATACTTAATATTTCCTAAAACATAACCATAATTATGCAATCCAACATTTGTTTGTCTACATGACGTCATCAAAGTACAGGTGGCGCCATCTTTTTTCTTATTTCAACACCACCAAAGGAAAAGTTATTGATTTTTAATATAATTGTGGTTATGTTTTAGAAAATATTAAGTATTCCAAGTTATAATTTTAAGTTATTTGAATCGATGTTCAAATTTTCATCCTTGGGAACACACTAATTGTGAAGGAAATGTGTACAAAAGTTTTTATATTGGAAGTATAGGAAGCAAAATTACTTGACGTCCGCCTTAAGTATAAACAAGATAGCCCTAGTTTCTCAAGTGCAAACAAATACTTCGGACTTCTGCATCCCCGTTGTAGCAACGAATCGCGACGAAAGCTTGTTTAGGTTTCGTGTAGATGAAAGCTCTGTTCATGTAAACTTTTCTAGGAAAAGGGAGAAAGTCACATGTTTTAGTCGCTAAAATGCAATAAAATGCAATAAATGACATGAAAACTAAAATGCAATAAATGAAATGAAATGAAAATCTCCGGGGGTACCGGATGTAGAGAGATCAGAACAGGACGTTGGGCGATGGATTCGGCTAAGAGGTGACGATCGCCAATTGATTGGCCCCGAGATAAGACCAGCTCGGCATATTCTTTCTTCGAAAAATAAACAATCACAGTTCGTGGCTTTCGGGTGAGGTGGGTGATGGCACCAGAAGGAAGCTTCTTCTTGAGAGCGGAGCTGTACTGCTTCAAAGGAGTGTTGGGCAGAGCATCAAAACAAACCCCCGAACTCGAGGGTCGAATGAAGACGTTGACCAGCAGGAGAGTTCTCGGGAATGTCTAATAAGATGGTGTCACCGTTGAGAGTAACGTAAGAATCCATAGGGGGCAGACGAGACGAGGAGGAAGCCGGTGGAATACCAGAGGCAGCCGCAGAATACGCGCATGCATAAGCACCTCCTTTGGAAGGCATTAACGCAGCATGAGACAATGCACTGGAATCAGAGGCAGTAGAAACTGTAGAGGGCAGATTAGCGACGCCATCAGAGACGTCCATGAATTCATCATCGTCAGCAGAGGCCAGGGACATCACATCCACGTTCTCAACGGCAGAGTCGGAGACCCGGGCAGGAGAAGAGGTGAAAATGACAGGAGGAAGATTAAGAGGCTCTCCACTAGCAAGAGAATATGATTGGTCGGCTGCGACTGACGTTGAGGAGGCGACTCGAGGAGCTGCAGCGATGCGGGCGGGAACAGCGCCCTCATAGGAAGATGCCATAATCAATGGCAAGGGTTAACAAAGAAAACGACCAGCTCGGTTTGGAAATTAAAACACTGATAATGATTTTAAAAAGCACTCACCAACTCGTGTGGGATCTTAAACGAAAGCACAGACCTTTAACTTTAGCACACACACAGAAAAACAACGATGGGACTCACAAAACACGTACGTGAAGCACTCGAACACGGAGCTCGTGAAAACACGTGTAGACTAAAGGTGGACCGACACCGTACTAATGTATGTGAATAAATGCTATGTTGTGTTTCTCTTCTAGGTGTACGGTGACTTTTGTCAATATAGTGTATAATCTAGACTGATGTTTTATTTCACGGTAGTGCTTTGCTTACTTCTCCGTAGAAAGGTTATCAAAACAGCATCCGTAGGGCCATGAAATTTCAATTGTCCTCCACTCTTCCAATTTCTTAGTTGAGGCCCCTTTTTCATGGGTGGATAGGAATTAGCTGAGGAGGGGGGGTCTCTACTGACTGTTCTGCTGAGTTTTTGTTTTACAAAATAGGGGATGATTTCAACGCGGAAAGTGGAGTCGAAAGATACAGTAGTGCCCTGGGACAGTGAAAGTGCAGGAAGTAGCCTGCTTTGTAGAAGAGGAGTGAAAGACAAAGTCGCTGGCATGAAGTTAGGGAGTTAAACAGGAGTAGGTATTGTGTCTGGGTGGCACGACTTAAAATTTGAATTAAATAAACAAAAACGACGGTTTCCTTTAAATTGTTCAAGTACACTACTATTTTCGTAAGCAAAAATGCAAAATTTTGAAAAGCAATTTAAGACAATGCATTCAGAGTAAGCAAAAAGTTGAAGGCGACATTCTAGCAACACTTGTATCTTACACTAGTTGCGAAACTAGTCAGACCAGTGTGTGTGTGTGTGTGTGTGTGTGTGTGTGTGTGTGTGTGTGTGTGTGTGTTCACGTGGAGGGGGGATTGCACGAATTCCTTTGTAGCCGGTAGTAAACAGCATCAAAAATTAGTTCATTCAGTGCTTCGTAAAAAATAAAATAAAAAAAATTGATGTCATGCTTGTCCCACCGAAAAAAATGTCCGTCCACCCGTCACCCATCATGATTTCGAACTTAGAGACGTCACTGGTTATGGGGACCCACCCCCTTTGTTATTTAAATTTTAAATTTTACTTTGTTGTTTTCATACGTTTTTGTTTTCACTATATACATTTAATTTTAAATATATATATATAACGCCAGCGCTTGCTTATTGCAACATTCTCGTCTTTATTCAACACTGTCGTTAATACACTGCTGGCCACCCAAAATGCAACACCAAGAAGGAAGCATCCGATTGGCCTGAAATTCGCAGAATGCGTCGCCCGCGAGAGGACATGCAAACGATTAGCTTTGCAGGGCATATGCAAATTATGTGCGCCCGGCACGCCACCGAGAAGGACTATAAGGAGGGTGCACAGAAGGCGGGGTGTAAGTAGTGGAAGTGTATTCTGCTGCCGGACCTGTGTGTCGGAAGCTTCCTGATGCCTCGTCGCAGAATACGGCAGTCATTCCAGCACGTTTCGGAGTTCGACAGAGGTCGAATAGTGGCTTATCGCGACAGCAGTTTATCGTACCGAGACATTGGCGCCCGTGGGGGACGACATCCAGCCACAGTGAGGCGAGTATGGGTTCGGTGGGTGCAAGAGGAACGAACGGACCGACGTGAGCGATTGCCGCAGCCGCGGCACACCATCGAACGAGAGGACCAGCATGTTGTGCGGCGGGCATTGACGGCTTGCACCGCCACATCACGAACGTTAGCGCAGGAATTAGGGTGTGTTGCGCAAAAACCTGTGTCAGCAGGCACCGTTCGACGTCGTCTGCAGGAGCGGGAACTTGTCGCACGGCGCCCATTGCTCCAATTACCATTGGCGTTACACCACCGGCGAGTGCGGCGGCAGTGGGCCGTTGAACGCCTCACTTGGACAACGGAATGGCACGAAAGTTTCTTCTCCAACGAATCCCGCTTCTGCGTGCAACACCATGATGGCCGGATCCACGTGTGGCGTCACCGCGGCGAGAGACTGTATGACGCCTACACTATGCATCGCCATACCGTTCCATCGCCTGGCATTATGGTTTGGGGCGCAATTGGATATGACACCCGCACCCCTCTGGTACGCATCGCCGGTACACTCAACAGCCACCGCTACATCTCCGACGTTTTGAAACCTGTAGTCCTCCTTTACCTGCAGGACCTGCCAGCGGCCATGTTTCAACAGAACAATACGCGCCCGCACGTGGCACGCATCGTGCAACAATTCTTCACGGCCCACCAGGTGTCACTGCTGCCGTGGTCCGCCTGTTCTCCCGATATGTCGCCCATCGAACACGTCTGGTTGCTTATCGGCAACCGAGTGACCCGGCAAGCACCACCCGCGGCTACGCCTGATGAACTGTGGCAACTTGTGGAAGCAGCCTGGACCGACATACCCCAAGCCCTCATCCAAAGCCTCTTTCGTTCGATGTCGCGGCGTGTAGCGGCCGTTATTGCCAACCATGGGGGCCACACGAACTATTGATGGCTGCGTGTTCCGCAAGTCGCACGGGCCTGTAAGCTCAATCGTTTCATCTTTGTATCTCTTGTTATGTGTCCAGTAAATCTGGCTTTGCTATCTCGTGTCCTTCTTGGTGTTGCATTTTGGGTGGCCAGTAGTGTATATAACCTCATCAGAAAAAGTACGCAGTCATGTGCTGCAAATTAAACTAGTAATTAGTGCAGCTATATGCAACCGCGCGTACGACAACCCCCTTGCGACAATTTGTAGAAACCTTTACGTGGGTGTAGTCCTCACAAGTTGTAAAGTATCCGCACCTCTCTTACGAAGGAATAGATAGAAACAGTCTCCCCGCACAACCAAGAATATGTGCGTGCCGAAAATCACGGACAGTAGCCAGGGGATCTCCATGTACGTGAAAGTGACACCACCCATTCCGTGAGCAGACTTCCCAAAGCTGAAAACTGATAAATAAGAGATATGTTCAAAATGGGGAAACCACCTCGCTAAAACGCATATAAAATAAATAAAGAATTGAATCAATAGTAAATGAGTAAAGCCAGCCCTCAGAAAGGAGACTGATTTCTCTCGCACAACGAGCTTGTAAACTTAAGCTGCTCGTGTAACGTAGGTGCTTTGGAAAGAACTGGCTGTAGATGTCTTTCATGAGGGGGTAATATGGTGATTACTTCTACGGGGAATTCTATGCCAGTATCATTATTCTGGATGCTGGACTCATAAGGTATGTGTTTTATGTACTCATTCTCCCAGCTAAGAAAAGTACCACCAACAAATACGCGGACTGAACACACCTTAGCCGCCCCCGGGTGGCGCGGTGGTCTAAACGCTGGCTTATGATCATTCGTCCGTGAAGGGTCCGAGTTCGAATCCCAGTGAGGCATGGATGTTGTGTTTGTCTTATTATCGCGCGGGTTCCGATTTGGGTTCACCCGGCGTAATTATTGGTAACCAAGGGGGATGTGTCGAGTGGATTGTGATTCTGCGATTTAGGGCTGTTCCTTTGGGAGTCAAAGGGTCTGCAATGTTTTCGTGAGCGTCTAGAATTAAAAAAAAACATATGTAAAAGAATTGCTGAGTCCCTGCCGTAATATATATATATATTTTCCATAAATCCAGGATTGAGAACCCAAATACTTAAACACAACAAAAAAATTTTATCACTTAGCATAATAAAATATTATTATTATATTCAGGACCCTATTTCTCTGTTAAAGTGTATGTTTTCTCATAACTGAGATTATCTCGTGAGATTAATAATTTGCAAATTAAAGTTATTGCTCCACATTAATAATTATCAATATCAAACAGCATAAAAAGGACAACTGCATTTCATCACTAAATTGTAGGATGAAGAACTTCTTTAAAAAACAGCCGTCGTGGCACGATCATTAACATCAGGTCTCAAAACCACATGATATTTAAAACCTTATTAAGTGAAAAACACATATTAATTACAATGACACATGAGCACTTTCGGGGTCGCCAACGACACCCATCATCAGATGTGTGAATACTGAAGCAATTTGACGTGTACTGAAGTATATATTTTCAACGTTCGGTGACGTAGGAGTTAGAGTTATAGCGCAAGCGCAAAGTCTGCGAAATACAATCGACACAATACAATAAGCTTAATAGATTCAACAATAACTATATATTAGGTTTGTTTTCTATAAGTAGTCTCCAGGGGGTGAGGGATATTGTATGGAATATCATCGTTGCATGCAGACTTTTTATGATGAATTATATACAGACTTTCGGTGATTAAAGTCAAACTTATTAGGAGGTGATTCAAGGATTTTGACACTATCCCAGTCTGGGTGAAAGTTTCCTGTATGGACTAACATGGCTAATGAGGTATTTTGAGTACCCATTATTATGTTGTATTTGTGTTCCTTTAAGCGTGTAGACAAGTTGCGCACTGTGGATCCGATATATGACTTTAATCACCGAAAGTCTGCATATAATTCATCATAAAAATTCTGCATGCAACGATGATATTCCATACAATATCCCTCACCCCTGGAGACTATTTATAGAAAACAAACCTAATATATAGTTATTGTTGAATCTATTAAGCTTATTGTATTGTGTAGATTGTATTTCGCAGACTTTGCGCTTGCGCTATAACTCTAACTCCTACGTCACTGAACGTTGTAAATATATACTTCAGTACATGTCAAATTGCTTCAGTATCCACACATCTGATGATGGGTGTCGCTGGCGACCCCGAAAGCGCTCAAGTGTCATTGTAATTCATGTGTTTTTAACTTAATAAGGTTTTAAATGTCATGCGTTTTTGAGACCTGATGTTAATGATCGTGCTACGACGGCTGTTTTTTAAAGAAGTTCCTATCAGCACGAAAACCTTCTACATTTTAGGATGAAGAATATCAGTATATCGACCGATTTTTCTGACAGGAACTCGTGCTCATTGACTACTCGCTCATAAAAAAAATATTAATTCTAGCGGAAGACTTTAGTATGCACTGATCGATGATATTGGATATTTGAGGAGACACCAAACGAAACAATAGGATGGAATTCCTACCTTACCATCCGAATCTCGCCTGGAGATCCCACTGCTGCTGTGGCCTCATCCGGGGTATGGGGTCCTTACGGTTACGCAAAAAGTTCTTTGGGTGATATTCGATATTTCACACAGGTAGATTCTCGTGTTTCGGAAGGTCGTAGTTTGCACGTCCGGTGGTCACCCCAGCTATAGACGCCACGGTCCGTCACTCATCCTTTCCGCAGCTGCAACCGTCGTGTGGGCCCTCATCGTTCTTAGCAGGGTCGCTTCCGTTGAAAAATTCGGTGGTTGTCTTCCATCACGGGAAACTGTACTCCGTTACGGTAGCTTTAGTCCTGCCGTAATACACGGGCGGAAAGTGAAAAAAGAACACCAAGAAGGAGACGTCTGATACCAACAAAATTTATACAGCATAATAACGGAATACAGAGGATAACGTGATCCAAACATTATGGCAAAATACAGCTGTATTTGATGGTAAACTGAAAAATAACATTTCCATGTAACATGGTTAGTACGAGGTTGAACCGCCATGAACTGCGTCACATTGTGCAATTCTGGCATGGAGTCTGTCGTACAGATGTTGGATGTAAGTTTGGGGTATTGAGTTCCAAGCATCCTCAACCTGGACGCGTAAATCGGGGATGGTCGTGGCTGGCCGTGGAGACCCGATAAGTCGTTGTCCCATAAAATCCCACACGTGCTCAATGGGGGACAAATCCGGTGAACGTTCAGGCCATATAGAAGTTGTCTCACACCCTGAAGTGCATGTTGCGTTGCACGTGCCGTGTGTGGGCGTGCGTTATCTTGCTGGAAAACACCACGATGGACCGACCTTACAAATGGCAAAACATCGGGCTGAATGATGCTGTTGATGTAGGAGGTGCTGTTTAACGTACCCGGTACAAACACTAGTTGTGTACGGGAGTGAGAGCTGATGGCTCCCCACACCAGGAGACCAGGTGTAGGCCCTGTGTGTCACTGGCGGATGCAAGAAGGGTGGAGACGCTCCCCTGTGCGTCTGCGAACACGCATACGGCCATCGGAGACTCCCAAGCAGAATCTGCTTTCATCGCTGAACACGACAGATCGCCATTGGTTCCCCAGTGCGGACGTTGGCGACACCACTGCAGTCGTTCCTGACGGTGGGCTGGAGTCAGAGGTACACATGCCAGAGGCACACGTGCACGTAGTCCTGCATCCAGTAGACGGTTGCGGATTGTTCGCACAGTCACCTCAGGTGCAACGGTAGCTCGGATTTGCGTCGGAGTGGATGTTCTGCTTGACAACGCCGCTCTTCTTATGCGTCGATCGGTCCGCTCATCAGTCCGTCTGTGATTCCCGGTTCCACGTCTTCTCGTGTGGGAATGTTCCTCGGACCATCTACGCCACCATCGTACCACTACCGATACTTTTCGTCCAATTAGCTCCGCAATACGGCGATACGACAACCCGGCCTCGCGGAGTCCAACTAGACGACCTCGCTGAAAGTCCGATAACTGCTGAAATCGTACACGTCTTCCATGTCCAGGCATTGCAGCTTCTTCAGGGTCTTCGCACGTGTCCGTACGCCGACGACTAATCACATTTACTTCGCCGTAATTTGCATATTATGCCGTGCTGTGGCGTAAGCGCTCACCGGTTGGTCCCGAAATTAACATCACACCTACGTAAACTCGACCCCATTAACATATGTAAATTTCAGGATCGTCCGCCAATTCCTTTTGGGTGTTCTTTTTTCACTTTCCGCCAGTGTATATTGCAGCGACTAAGTTCCCAGTCTCTGGGAAGTCATGGCAGTGACCAAGTCTTGGGCCACCCACAGATAACAGAAAAATGCCGGTAAAGGGCCAAGTTTTACATGACAGCTCCTAGGTGACAGTCATGAAGGAAAGTCACCAGCGATCACGGCAAATACGAAGTGACAAGTCACAAGGACAAAAAAGGTGAGATGCTTCTCGAAAAAAGAAACTGACGAAGTGATTCTCTTCCCTTGGAAAATTTTCGATAACTCTAGGAAGACCCCCATTACTTCAAAATTACGCCATCACAAAACACGAAACGAGAAGGCAAGCCTCCATCGAATTAAATCCCCAAGTCTAAATTTCTACTGGTCAGAGATTAACATTGTGTTCTTCTATTCGTTAGGGGTTAAAATTGCTATCCGTTCCGGTTAAAACTTCCAACCAATCGCCTACGCTGAGAAAAGCTTTATAAGTTAACCATCAGGCAATAAATCTTAACCCCATAAAACTGTTATTTTCGATTCCAAAAAGTATGACAGCTGTAACTAACGCTTTGTGGATGCCAGACAAGGCTGACATTTTGATGACCCCATCAAACATTCTCTACAAAGCCGATCCGTGGATGAATGACGCCAACGTTGTCTGCTCTTACGCTATGCGACGCCTCGCGCGGTCCCACTGCGTTACTTAACTACCCGAGAGGGAGAGGGGAAAAAAAAAAAAAAAGAATCATCCGAAAGTGTGGCTAATGGCAAAATAAAATAAAAAGTATATAAAACATACTCTTTCCTCAAAAAAATTCAAATCCATTACTCGAATTAATGAAAATGAATAAATAAATAAATTCGAAAATTGATTTTCCACCTGAATGTGCAGCCTCGCGGGAACGAGCGTTGTCACAGTCTTACGGCACTGGCTCTCTCCTTTCCCTGGAACCACTGACCTTAAATTATGGACGCGCGGCTGCTTATAGCCCATTGAGTTACTCACGGTGGTCGTTAAACCTTTAATCAAAATTAAAAAAAAAAAAAAAAAAAAAGAACACACAAAAGTCCCTTCCTCTTCAGACGAGAAAGAATTCGAAGTGTGCGACATATGTACACTGAAGTGCCAGAAGAACTGGTACAGACGAGCTTGTGCAAAATACATAGCTACGTCACCTATGCGCGTACTCGGTTGCGTACGCCAGTGCGTATATAAAGCTATAGATATCCTTACCAGCTGTCAGAGCTGTTTTCAGCATGAGAATGACAAGTAATAACGATTTAAGCTATTTTCAACGCTGTGTCATAATTGCCGCTCGTGAGATGGGCCATAGTATTTCGGAGGTAGAAACGAAGTTCGGATTTTCACGGACTACCATTGCAAGAGTGTACCGTGACTACAAGAATTCCGGCAAAACCTTCAGCCTACGATACCAGTGTGACCTTAAAAAGACATTGGGTGAACTTGATCGTCGTCGGCTGTCAAGAATCGTTTCACGCGACACTATCGCAGGTAGAATTGGAATTCAATGCTGGAGCCTAAACAAGCATCAGCGTCCGAACTGTGCAACGTACCGTGCACGATATGGGCTTTGGGAGCCGACGCCCAACTCGAGTCCCCTTGATAGGTGCACGACACAGAGCTATGCGCCTCACTTGGGCAACACCGCTACTGGACACTTGATGACTGGAAACAAGTAGCCTGGTCTGACGAGTCGCGTTTCCAACTGTATCGGGGAGATGGAAGGATTCGTGTGTGGCGCAAACCCCATGAAGCCATGGATCCCGCCTGTCAACAGGGAACTGTACCGGCTGGTGAGGGGACCGTAATGGTATGGTGTGTGTTTAGCTGGACTTCACTAGGACCCCGGGTACGTCTACATACGTCTGTGACCAGCCAACGCTATGTGCGCATCCTTTCTGACGAGGTACACACGTTCATGCCCTGCATTCATGCTGATGGGTTGGGCCTGTTCCAACAGGACAACACACGTGTCGCGACGCCACATTATGGTTAGAGGAGCATTCATCTGAGTTTGGGGTGTTACCATTCTGACCTAAGTCCCCAGATCTGAACGTGATAGAACACATTTGTGATGCCATGCAACGTGCTACCGAACACAGGAATCCGAGACCTCGGAATACACCCGAATTGTGGAGCGCTCAGCAGGAAGTATGGTGTGCATTGCCTACAGCATATTTCCAGAAGCTAGTGGAGTCCATGCCCCGTCGTATTTCTGTAGTCCTGCGCTCCCGTGAGGGACCTACCAAGTATTAAACTGGTGAACCAGTCTTTCTGGCACTTCAGTGTATATACACACACACTCGGTAGACAAAAACATTAGAGATAGGGGTGATGGGCAGTTGACATGAACACCCCCCACGCAGAGTGGAACAGAACAAAACCTGATGCAGGCGATGACTAGGAGGACAACAGGGCTTCCCAACAATCTATCGCACTATGCGCCTCAAATATTTCCAAATATATCCAAGATTTTGTAATATGTGCATGTTTAAATAGTATGTAATATTAATAACATCCATATTTGTAAAAATCATGTCAAAAATAGCAGATCGTGCGATGTAGGATCCCGAAATTTGACGGATGACCGGTGGAATCCGCATATAGGGTGGGTACGCCCTTTCTGCAAAACTAGAGCTGATAGGACAAAACTGATGCCATGTTTGGAATCAGCGTCCCAAATATATCTAAGAATAGGTTTAACTTTCAAGGCACCAAAATGTGTGTTGGGCAGTGTAATGATCATATATAATTTATGACTTCGAAGCTTGCGGTGTTAAGATAGAATAATAATAACAACGTTTCGCTCAATAAAATGTTTATTATACATCGACTATAGTTTCACAGAGCGTTTGGCTCTGCTTCCTCGTCCGGAGGAAGCAGAGCCAAACGCTATGCGAAACTGTAGTCGATGTATAATAAACATTTTATTGAGCGAAACGTTGTTATTATTATTCTAGTGTAATGATCGTTTTATTTTCTCTTACCAATAAAGGAAACAAAGTAAAAGGCATCATTGAACAATTTCCTTTCGGAGTTGGTAAGATCAGACAGATTACAGGTATTCAGAAGTACTTGCCGTAGACTTTAAGACAACAGTCCCATTGACGAGCGAGATTGAAGATGCCGTTGTGGCAGAAGACTGTTATCTGTTGCGTACAAAAATCCAATACAGCCTGCTTCACGTCATCGTCCGACTGGAACCTGTGTCTTTAAATGTCTTTTTCAGAGGTCCGAAGAAGTGGAAATCTCAAGAAAAGAAGATCCCGACTGTAGGAGAGTGCTATAGGGTCTGCCATTTAAGGGTTTGCAATTTTCCCTTTACGACGTTGGCGACACGAGAGCGCGTGTTGTCGTGCAGTAAGTTACCCTTTTACTGAGGTTGTCGGGATGGCATGACGCAAACGCGCAAGTGTCTCCCAATACCGCGCTGCATTAAAACTGACACCTGACTCCTTGAACTTTATCAGCAATGTGCCTCCGTGGTCGAAGAACACTGTCGCCATCACTTTTCCAGCAGATACTTAAACTTGCCCCTTGAATTTTTTCGTATGGGGAGAGGATTGCATGCTCGCAGACTTGAATTCTGGTTGGAAGTGGAAGCACCAGGTTCGTCGCTGGCCACAATGTTCTTCAAGAACGCGTTGCCCTCCATGTTGAAACTCCGCAAGTGTTGCAAGGAGACTGACATACGATGTGTTTCTGGATGACTATTGAGGGCTCACGGGATCCACTGATAGCGCATTGTACGGCACCCTAGACCCTGTATGATACTTTGAAAACTTCCGTAGCTCATGTTGAAGCCACTATTTGACGAATGGTTACTTGCCGATTATTGAGAATAGCGGCTTTCACATTCTTAATGCTAACGGGCATGTTTAATGTTGACGGACGCCCAGACCGCTGCAAATAGTGCATCGTACCGCGACCTTCACGGAATTTTTGACATCATTCCACAACAGAGGGGTTTGACAGCATACGTCACCATACACCACTACCATTCTGCGATGAATTTCTGCAGGTTTCTTTCGTTCAGCGGACAGAAACAGAATAACACTTCCAGGGGCGGATTTAGAACTATACTCCAATTCACCCTAAAAGTATATCACTGGGAAAGGCTGGAGAGCCTTGTCACATCTCGTCGTGGAACGCAAGAACGGTATCCATCCGCGTCAATGTGCTCTTCTACTGTTTCCCCCACCCACCCACTCACACATCTCACAAGCAGTGGGGGTCTGGTGGAGTCCGAACTGCTTCCCCTAAACACACCCTTCAAGTTTCCCTGATTGTCAATTTATTGTCTCTGTGTTGTTAATCTTGGGAGAGGTCTTCCACCCCTTCCCCCGTCCGAGTTGTATCCCCAGTGGGCAGAAATAGCCGAAAGTGCGAAGCTCTTGATTCAGCAACTTCTCAGAACAAAATTATTTCTAAAAGCGCTCTAACTCCTACAAATTTTTTTTTTAGATAGCAATTTTGTCTGATAAACTGTTGAGCAAACAAAAATGGATTCTAAGCAATAATTCTGATGCTTTTCGCTCTAAACGATAGGGACTATTTTTCGTAGCGGAGGTCGCTGTTTCGTACCCTTCATAGTGGTTCACTCTTAGGTTGATTCGGAGTATAGGCGGACGCCTAGGGCCCCTGGACTTGAGGGGCCCCGAAAACGTGTAATTAGATTGCCAGTTTTGTTTTGGTTTTCGCGGACTGAAACAAATAAATCTTTAAGGCGACCACTTTATTTCTATTGCAACTGATATTTTATTTCCTCATATTCGTAGTAACATATTTTTTCTTGCAGTTGTTGATATTCCAAGTTTTTGAGTTTTTATCAATGTATGTACTTGTTCTGAAAGGAACTGTTAAAATAATTTAGCCTTTCTTTTAGTGGTAGGTGAAAGTGAAAGAAGGGTTCACGCTTCCCACACTTTTCATTGTTTAAGGCCTGCTGTGATATAAATTACTTCCATGTTACTTCCAGCCACGGGAAAACATCTGTGTTGAACCCCCCCCCCTCCTGAGTTGCGATGAGGAGAGCTTGTATAAACTGCCCTGATGATCGGGGTTGTTTGCTGTTTATTACCTTTCCCTTTGGATCAGGTAATCAAGTTTTTCCTGATCCCTAATTCGCCTAAACCAAAAGAACTAATATTTACGCTGAAAAAGTAAATAAATTCGAAAATGTCACACTATTTATCTTTTCTGATTCAATAGCGTAAAAAGAAATTTCTATTGTATTGCAACAACATTTTCTCATTACTTTCTCCTCCCTGGTTCAATTCTAATAATTATAAAGTATTCTCACCTTTTCTATTCCTTAAATCGACATAAAACTAACTTTTGAAAAAGCAATAAAAGTTTCCATGGTACTCTTACTCGAAAAACTCTGGTTCTTACATTTCCATTTTAAAACCGGATATTTTGCATGCTTCTGTTTCTGCTAACTGCAGTGCAGGTGTAAAAAAATCTCACTCATCTTTTTGACTGAATAAAAAAAATGCAGACCTTCTCAATTTTTCGATGAAAATAATAAGAAAAAGTGCTTTAAAAAAACTCTTCACATTCTCGCTTACCTGCTCTGACTGATGACATTCTTAGTGTCCAATTTTTTTTTGCCCATTGCATTCGTCTATGGCTCCATGCCATGGACAGCTGAATCTCTTCGATTTAGGGAATTGTTCGCCACAGGATCACATCAGATCATATGTAAAATATTTTAGGAAGCGAGTGTCTGACCCCAGGTCTTAAACAACCCTTAGAAATATGAAGCTAGGAGATTTGGGCTAGAATGAATGTCCGTTAGGAAAGGGACGCGGAAGCTAGGTAGAAAGGGGGAGGAAGTCGCTCTTATTTATTACCGGGGGCCAGTACCCAGGTCCGACGGCTTAACGTGCCCATCCGACGCACGGTGGATATGTAGTGGTTCAAGCGTTCGTACCTGCCCGGGATTGAACCTGAGGACCCTCCATGGAAGTCACGAACGCTGACCACTAGGCCATCCGCGGCCCATGTTCGCCACAGGAAAACTCCTCCACGAAAAGTCATCCACCTTTTTCAAGTGAAGTACTGTGCACAAATTGCGTTTTACCGGTATTTTCTAACGACGAGGACTTTTCCGGCTGCCAATGTCTTCAAGTATTTTATTTTTGCTGGATACCATACTGCATACCTTACTAATTTGCTCATAACGTAAAAACAAGATGATTTTACTAAGCTGAAGCAATGGAAAAAAGAGATATGTAACGATTGGTCGACATAACGATTGGCCGACAGTAACGATTGGTCGACATAACGATTGGTCGGCATAACGATTGGTCGACAGAAATTATAGTCGACATAACGATTGGTCGACAGTAATGATTAGTCGACAGTAACGATTGGTCGACAGCACGTTTGATCGACATAACGATTGGTCGACAGTAACGACTGGTCGATATAAAGATTGGTCGACAGTAACGACTGGTCGATATAAAGATTGGTCGACAGTAACGACTGGTCGATATAAAGATTGGTCGACAGTAACGACTGGTCGATATAAAGATTAGTCGACATTGGTCGACATAAAATGGTCAACGGAACTTGGGGAAAAAAAACTAAATTTGAATAAGTGCAAACAATTTGGCGGCAAATTGCCCCGCCGGAAGATTGCCACACATCTTTCAGCAACTCTGAAAATTGCCACACGCAGAAAAATTGCTCCACCGGAAAATTGCCACATGCTTTTCATTAAAGGGACGAGCACAAATCGCCGTTCGTCCGAGAAACACTTTGAATATGTGGCAATTTTCCGGTGGGGCAATTTTCCGAGTTTCCAAATTATGTGTGGCAGTTTCCCCAAGGTGCCTATACCTAAAGTGAACCGGTGCCCTTTCGGAAATAACATCGTTCAGAAGGCCCTCTATGTAGATTTCACTTAGAGCACAAAAGATGACACGGGGGCCTAATTGGAAATAATATGTTATAATGCTGTACGTTCTGAGAACTATATTCTAAAAGATATTATTTCCAAAAAGGAACGTTACGTTTTGAGAGGTCAGTACGTTCTGAGAGGTACTGCTGCGAATGTAAACCATAATACTCTGAACCAATGTTTATCTCGACCAATCGTTGTGTCGACCAGTCGTTACGGTCGACTGATCGTTATGTCGACCAATCGTTACTGTCGACTAGTCGTTACGGTCGACAGATCGTTATGTCGACCAATCGTGCTGCCGACCAATCGTTACTGTCGACCAATCGTGCGACACTGGGAAAAAGCACGTTTCGCAATTGAAACGCATTCCAATTTCATGACAATTTATACGAAATGTATTTATGAATTTAGCGAAATTCTATTTGCAGCGCCCTTAGCTTTAAATTTGCCAAGTAACTTGCAGCTGAAAAGGTTCTAAAGTAGTCACTTGTGTCAAACGTAACAAACCCCAAAAGAACTTTTGCTATCACTGAAGCGGTTTCTTCGTAGCGAAAAGCTAAATTTTAACCTTGAGAGCTAACTCCTAGCGGGAAATTTATGAACTAGTAGTGAAATTTAAAATGGACAAAATTTAATGAAAGTTTATGTACTACCATTCGCAAAAATAATTTTTGAAAAATCTGTGAAAACAAAATTTTTTGGCCTTCAGCAACCCTACCAGGAAATAGACGAAATAATTGGAAAATTTAAATATTTGGAAAGGAAGAGTTAAGCCTAATCTGAAAAGAACAAAAATAATTTCCCCCTCTAAATTGGATAGTTTCTTCACAACAGAATAATTTTTTGAATTTTCGACTTTCACAGCCCTTAGTGGTAAATTCGAGAAGTATAGGAATGTTTAAAGTGCCAAACTTAATGTCTTTCGATTTCCTATTAGGCACAACAATAATTTTTGAAATACCTCTAAAAACAAAAGGCTTGATGTGCACAGACAGACAAAATGATTAGCCTATATTATTAGCACTGCTTCTTATAAAACATTTTAATTACAGAAACACACACCGATGAGTCATTGCATTAAGACCACCTGCCTAATAATTTGTAGAGCCCCACCGCAAAACAACGGCCACTCGGCGAGGCATCGATTCGATGAGGTGGTGATAGGTATCCTGGGGTATCTGGTACCATAATGTCAACAGCAGGTCCTCCAGTTTCCGTACATTTCGGGGTGGTGGGGATTTAGCGCGAACCCTCTTTTCCAAGGCTAGCCACAAATGTTCGATTGGGTTCATGTCAGGTGAATTTGGAGGCCAGGGCATTAATAGAAAATCACCAGCATGTTCCTCGAACCCCTCTTTGACGATTCTGGTAGTGTGGCATGGCGCATTATCCTGTTGGTAATGGCCATCACCATCAGGGAACACAGTTGCCATGAATGAGTGAACTTGGTCCCCAACGACGTTCAGATATGCCTGACATCTGTCAGGTATTGTGATATTGAATAATGGGGCCTAAAGTGTCCCAAGAAAAACATGCGATTGGCTTGGCATCCAGGTGCCATAACCACCGTTGGTAATCGGCGTATCCACGCGCATCGCACCGTTGGCAATCCGCGAATCCGCGCTCTGGGTACGTGATGCACCAGGAATCTTGATTCGTGAGACCAGGCCACTTTCTTCCAATCATCCACGGTCCAATCTCGATGATCTTAGGCCCATTTCATGAGTTGTTGGCGATGACGTGCAGTGAGCATGGGCACCCAGCTGGGTCTTCGGCTACGCGGGCCTATGCGCAGAAGGCTGCGATGAACTTTGTGCTATGACACATTGCCCTGATCATCACTGGTGTAGCTGCGAGTGATTTGTCGCATTGTGGCCCTGAGGTCGCTGTGAACAATGCGCGACAGTCTCCGCTGCTCTCTGGCATCAATGAGGTGCGGACGAAACACGGCTGAACGTTTGGCCATCTGTGCACCACTTTTTATACGTACGCACTACGGCGGCACTTGAACAACTCACAGGCCGCGCCGTTTCCGAGATCGTACGTAGTTCCGATGAGCCGTGCCATCACATTTTCTCCTTTATCAAACTCCGATAAATTGGCAGGTTTTCCCATTCTAACTCCAAACACTCTACAAACCGAAAGCCGGTCCTCGGGTTATATATATACTTCTCTGTGAACTTCACCTGCGCCACCGTTCGGTCTCCAGGTACGCTCATTTCTCTAGGCTCGGGATGGTTATAATATAATGCCTCATCCGTGAGAACGGTATTTACAAAAACATTTTTTTCTTGACTTTACTTTTTTTTGTTAATCTGACCGATGAAAATTTGTGAGGCGATAAGAAGGGGGAGCGAGACCCTGAATCTTTTAGCGCCTAGGGCCCAAAAAGATCTAAAGTCGCCTTTGAACACCTCGTTGATCTGCTTTGGGCGCGCTGGGTAACAATGATGCCATCAATACGTGTGCGTTGTGTTCAATAAACACAGCACTACGCTACAATTCGATTGTTACTCTCACACAGAGTGCTAACAGCTTTTATACAACCTCGCTTTCGTCAACATTTACGTCATACGCGCTTTTGCAGTGACCTCGAATGGAAACTTTTTTATCATCACCTGTAATATACACTAGTGTGCAAAAATTTAAGACGAAGAGGAGAAATTAGCATAAACGGAACGAACAGGCAGAACGGACCGAAGGACCACTCAGGAGATTGACTAGGGTCCGGTACGGTAGAGCATGCGCATATATGCAGCATGACGTAGGGGGGAAGGGTCGGAAGGATATAAAGCAAACGGGCGGTGTACGCTCAGCAATTCGGTGAAAGCTATTGCACGGTGTACATCGGTTTCAACGACGTCGAGTTGCTGCCACCCTGTGATATAGCCAGCAGGCAATCCAGTAGACGACATCTGGATGACTTTACCCGAGGTCGCGTCATTGGGAATTTGGAAGAAGGTCGAAGTGTGACTAGTGTGGCCGAGGAGTTCGGGATCGCTCACAGCTTCGTTTCACGAGCTTGGAGAGCATTTCAAACGACAGGAACAGCTGTCCGAGAGTTTAGCAGTGGTAGTCCACAAACAACCACGGCGGCGGACGACCGGTATATTTTCCTACAAGCGAGAAGAGACAGACGGCAGACAGCGGGAGAAATCGCAAGGCACATGTAACAGACAAGTGGCGTTTTACCGTGGCCAGGAGACTGCACAAAGGTGGCATACTTGCACGATGACCAGTACGGTGTGTGCCATTAACGCCTGCTCATCGGAAACGGCGGTTTCTGTGGTACCAGGAACACAAGAACTGGACACATCAGCAATGGGGTCGAGTTCTCTTTACGGATGAGAGCCGATTTAGTCTGACGAGCGATTCTGGACCTATACACATCTGGAGAGAGCAGGGAACACGCAATCACACCTCCAACATCATCGAAAAGGACCGGTTTGGAGGTGGCGGAGTTCTCGTTTGGGGCGGTATCATGCTTGGTAGCCGTACTGACCTCCACATCTTCCAACGAGGCTCAGTCACTGGTGTCCGCTATTGTACCTAGGTTTTCCTGCCTCGCGTGCGTCTGTTTAGAGGTGCTGTGGGTCATAAGTTCCTCTTCGTGGACGACAACGCTACACCTCATCGTACAGTGGCTGTCGCAGAGCTGTTGGAGAGTGAAAATATTCAACTCATGGATTGGCCCGCAAGGTCCCCGGACCTAAATCCAATCGAACACATGTGGGACCTTCTCGAGAGACGCTTGGTAGCACGTCACCAGCTGCCAGCAACGATTTCGCACCTGCGATTGGCGCTACAAGAGGAATGGGCCGCGATGCCTCAACAGCTCCTTGACAACCTCGTCCTCAGCATGGACATACGTTGTAAATCCTGCAACGCAGTCAGAGGTGATCATATCCCCTACTAAAGACTGGATTTTTTGGCAGCCGCCTGTCACATGGACGTTTCTTTCTTCTGTCTAGTTGTGCTCGAAGCTACCTTTTCAATAAAATGCCTTTGTATCCTTTGGATTCCTTGTTTGGACGGTTTTGCTCACTTGTCCCATATTCTTACATCATGGGGATCTTATGGTATGATTTGAGTAGATGTGGACCACTTCTGCAAGACGTTACATTCGAAAAACCGTCTCGTCCTTAATTTTTGCACGCCAGTGTAGTACATGAAACGAAATGAAGCGTGAAAGTGTGTGTGTGTGTGTGTGTGTAATTTTAATTTCACCCCCCACACACATAGTACCAGGCTCTTCATTTACCTACCTGGGCGTAGCCAACGTGGGGGAATCCTTGGTCCCGGACCCCCCTTGAGGGGGACTGAGTGCGAATTTAAAGCGATATATATACAGTATATAGGATCATTGGTCAATAATGTCCTGTTGTACCTTTGTTTTGACATTTTTAAGGTAATTTTTGTCTGTAATCATTTTTGCAAATAGTTTGTGGGTGTTGACTTTTAAATTTCGGATTTCTTATTTATATATAAAGACAGACCATTGCTGAAGAAACTTGGAGGGGACCTGCATCCAGCAGGGGATTGATAATGATACAGTATATGTATACAACTTGCATATTAAAGGGAAGATTTCAGTAATGTGTTTTTTCATTTTTGACTTTTAAAGAGTTTGGGCTTATTTCTACTTAGAGTATTTTTTTCCGGGAGGCTTTCACCAATGAACCAAATCCATGGACAGCCCTCCCCCCCCTCCTTTAAGAAATTTCTGGCTACGCCACTGTTTACCTATATTTAAATTAAGTTTAAAACAAGAAAGATGACACCGAATTTTCGGTTGTAATGAGCACGTCTTTTGAATCCTTTCCGATGGAATAAAATTTATCAAAGTTATTCAAAGTCAGGGGAACCTCTTAGAAAAAAAAAAAAAAAATCCGACAATCAATAAAATTTCCAGAAATAAAAACAGCTACTCACGAGTTCGTCCAAAAGCGGCTAAAAAGTATGTTACAAAAATTAATAAATGGTGCATAAAAAAGTTTCTCATAGCAGATATCAGAGACAAAGAGACAGTGGGTCTATACGCGATGGCTTCTGTCAGAGATAGATCCGAGTTTTGTGTCTAACAGCCAGTGAAATGAAGCAGAAGACTTAATTTTCTTCATAATGTACAAACTGTAGCAGTTGCCCCGGTGGCTCAGGGGCCTAAGAGCTGGCTTATGACCATTCGTCCGAGATGGGTCCGGGTTCGAATCCCGGTGAGGCATGGATGTTGTGTTTGTCTTACGGCGCAGGCTCTCTTCCTTCCCTGGAACCAGTAGCCCTAATTTAGGGACGGCCGACTGCTTATATCCCATTGAATTGCTCACGGTGGTCGTTAAATCTCTAATTAAAAAAAGAGACAAAGAGGTTTTCAAATCGAACAGTTAAAAGAAAAACTACAGAAGGAAACAAGATATAACTCTACGCCGTCTAGCGGAAGAATTTTGCATTATGGAAAACTTGAAAACAGACGAAAAGTATTCTTCATGGCAAAAGCTATGCTAAGGAAAAAGAAGTTTTCAAATACGTCTCCCGGAAGCACGGATAGCAAGAAAAAGGTTTTGACCTTTACGCCCCCTAGCGGGAAAGATGTGCATTATTTAAAGAGGATAATGTTTCCCATCTTTTTTGTAGCGAATTGCATACAGTAAAAAAGAAATTCTCAATAGGATTTTTAGATGCGGAGAGATATAGCTGCAAACAGAAGCGCACAAGCACCAACTAGCCACAGAACTGTGAACTTTAAAACTCCCCAAATGCAAACCTAAAGTGTTCCGCAAAGTAAATGGTATCCGGTGTTAAAGTAATTTTTTAAATCGCACGTTTAGAAGCAGAGTTACTGTAAAAAATATATTAAACATTTACGCCAGTAGCGGCGAAATTGTGCATTATTTTGAGAAGGAAATTCACACAAAATGTTTCACAGTTAGTAGTATCTGATCAAAAAAATTTTAAAATCGGGTTTTTAATCCTGCAGATATTGCTGCAAAAAAACATGCTGTAAACGGAAACGGGAACTTACGCCCTCTGGTGACACACTTGTGCGTTAAGAAAATTTCGAAAATATATGAAACACATTTCTCACCGGAAACGCTCTTTTATAAAGGAAGAATTTTTTCAAATCGGACTCTTAGAAGCAGAGATATCGACAAAAATAAGATTCACATCTACGTCCCCTGGTGGAAAAACTATGCATTATTTTAAGCAGAAGGTGTTCTCAAAACGTTTTCCGAGATGAGTGGTAAAAAGTTTTCCGAGATGAGTCCAAAAAAGAATTTTTTCAATCGAGTTTTCAGAAGCTCAGATTTTGCTGCAAATACATCAGAAACAGAAACAAACGCTTATACCCCCTGGTGGCCAAATTATTCTCTACCAAATATCAGAAATTATATGTAAAGCATTTTCTACTTGAATCTGTATCCGATGCAGAAAGATTTTTTTTTCAAGTAGGACTTTTAGAAAGTGAGATATCGGGGAAATCGCAGTTTAACTTGTAAATCCCTAGCGGAAAATCTATGTGCATTACTTGAAAAAGAAACTGTACCTCAATTAGTCTTCGATATAAATCCCATCGAAAGGAAGAAAGAAAATTTTTCCATCGGATATTTAGAAGCAAATATATGGAATAAAATGTATTTTGAATTCGGTAGCATCTACATTTACGCCCTCTAGCAGCAAAATTATGTATAAAAAATAAACTTGTAAACCCCCTAGTCATTTTTTTTTATTTTGCTGAGCAGAAAACCAATTAATCTTATGTTACAAAAATATCAAGTGAAACAGAGCTCAGCAAGGAAGCAGGGGGAAAGGCCAGCAAGGTCCGACAGGGTCCAATGCTCCCTAGACAAATTTTACACTTAAGTCAGGAGTTAAAGTTACAAACAAATCAGTGTTTCAAAAAAAAAAAAAAAAAAAAATTATATGTGAGAAGATGATAAACATTACAGGTGATACAAATTCTGAAGATGACAATCCGATTTTTGGTGTAAATGTGACAAGGATGGTAAGTCAGATAATATCGAAAACTTTAAAATTTCATTGTCCTGGAGCGGGACTCGAACCCGCGTCTCCCAGATAGCGCCCGGGTATGCTAACCACTACACCACCCAGAACGACCAAGTGTAATAGTCACATAGTCACAGTCCCCCTCCACTGCAATCATCAATTTGAGGAGTTGCAATTCATTATGAAGTTTTAATATTTTTTTTTAAAGAGGTTAAAGTTATTTAAAGAAGTCAGTTCCGTCGGTAATGAGTTCCTAGTGTGGGCCAATGTAATTTATACTCTGCTGCATGGTCTTCGTCTTCGGATGAATGGGCCGAATATGTAATTTAGTACGTGTGTCATGGGAGTGTATCTGTGGTACAATTTGTATGATATCAGTGTGTAAATTATTCTTAATTCGATTGAACATAATTTTTCCAATATTAAAGTTATATAGTTGGTTAATCGTAAGAACGTTGTATTTATTTGGGAAAACTCTTGTTATTATATAGTGATGATAGTTGTGTATTTCTATCAAATTTTAGGTCAATTAATCTTATATATTTGTTTTGTAGAATTTGAAGTTTTTTGAAATTATATTTAGTCGTGTGTCCCCACAATAAGGTAGCATAATTAATATGGGTCTGAAACATGGTATAATATAATTGAATTAGTGTTTTATAGGTAAGGTTTATGAAAACCGTACTGATAACGTTTTAAATGGCATTTCGAAAGGAAGAAAGCATTTTTTTCATGGGATATTTAGAAGCAAATATATGGAATAAAATGCATTTTAAATTCGATATCATCTACATTTACTCCCTCTAGGGGCGAAGTATGTATATTGAAAAAAAAAAAAAAAAAAAAACCCGGGAAGCAAGGATCATTGTCCCCACATTTCAAGCTTTACAATGCAAAAAGAATTTTTGAAATCGGACTGATAGTTGCAGAGATATGGTGTCCACAGACGGACGGAAGTGATACTATAATACGTACGTACTTTTTGCAAAAGACGTACTGAAAAACACACAGCTGAAGCAGTATTATTAATTTATATAAAATAGCTTTTATTACAGCTGAAAATAATCATTTTGGCCTTTTGCGTCTTTGTGTTTTAGAGCAAGAACAACGAGACACAGAGAATAAAAACCTCGAATGCTTTGTGTAATTAGCAGACGGGCGAAAAAGAAAAAAACACGACAATTATTCAGAAAGGACAGAAGGTAAAAGTAAGAAAGAGAAATATAAAAAGAAATAATAAATGAATAAAAATAGTGAGAGGAGGAGTTACGGAGAAACATGTCAATCAATATTCACCATCCCCGTGAAACTCTAAGGACCCACTGGCGCTGCTGTTGTTAGAGCCAGCATGACTGCAGCAGACACAACCTCTGCAGTATGACATCACACTTCCGCTTAAATTGTACGAAACTTCCGCTCGTCCAGATGAAGTGGCGTGTTTTGGGGAGAGTCACGGCGCTGGAATTGGAGGCCGTCACATTCGCCGTTAGAGCTTTGTTTCTCTACTAACTAGCAGGTAGGCAGATCTGCCCCGT
This sequence comes from Macrothele yani, assembly GCA_039090855.1. NCBI lineage: Eukaryota > Metazoa > Arthropoda > Arachnida > Araneae > Macrothelidae > Macrothele > Macrothele yani. The sequence continues at coordinate 55,224,044 of CM077006.1, read as the reverse complement.
CATGTAGTTTTAACCTCATACATGATTGATGAATGTGCGTCGAATGAATTTTTGAAATGCTGAGAAAACCTCAAATAATAAATGATAAATTTATGATCTACCACCATAACAAAACAACTCGAGAGCAGTTTTTGAGGTAAAGGAAACCGGTTTTGTGTCATGAGCTCACCACAACGTTTTAATGCCGTTGTTTCTTTTCGATTTTACTTTTCAAGAATATTTCTTTAGGCGCCTTAGGGTTAGAATTTCGAGCACCTGAATCGTTCTTGTTCTATTTTTTTAAGTCCCCAATTCTAATGATTTTTTTTCCAATCAAGTATATTACTCATATGACCTACAAAGTAATTTCCGTTCTTAATATGTAAAACAGATCATAAATATTTTAGTGCCTGCTGGGAGAAAGAGAGAGAGAAGACGTTTTGACCGTTCATTTTGTAATTCATTTTTCAGCAAAAAGACTTAAATTCTGAAACTTGGAGGCTTTACACCACCAATTTCACATTAATGTGTACCTATTACTGTGTTATTTATAGCAAAACGAAAGCTTGCTTAAACTAAAAAATGAATAAATATTACTTACGAATAACAGCCAGGTCAAGATTTCTGAAATGTTGAGATTATAACATTGGAATATACTCACTGAATGCTTCTCATTGGTGATTGGTTCGGCTAAAGCTTTAAAATCTAAGTCAACGAACTCAGGATTCGAACTCACAAATTTATTTTCAAAGAACTCCATAAACGTGGAAAGTTATGATTAACCCCTCCCCTTTCAGCACTTTGGGGAGTTAATGAAAGAGAGAGAGAAACGTGCCATTCGAGAGAGTCAAATATAAGCTTTCAGTGTAAAACACAGAACGCGAACCTCCCAAAAAAATTCATGCTTTGTTCGTCAATAGTTTATGTTGACCTCTGCAGTACCACAGCAGCAATTTGCTCATATTTAAGAACTTCGTAAAATTTTAAGGCTCATATTGTTTTTTTACCTGGCATTTTCCATTAGATACTGTCCCATATTTCTATGCGAGGTAACCGAAGAAGAAAACAAAACAGTGTCAGAGCAGTTAATATAAAATTAAAATAATAATATCACTAACGGGATTTCATACTGATCTGGGCATAGCCAACGCCTGTTAGTCATGTTATTTAGTGGGAGAAGAAAGTTACAAATTCTGCTCTGTAGAAGAGAACATTGATAGCAAGGAAATAAAATACAGCCGGGCTTGAATTCTAATGTTGCCTCCCAGTAAGTCTAGGAAGAATTTGGTAGTCTGTGGAAGAATGGCTTTAGAAAAAAATTTAGTACAATAGATCATATACAAACAATAAGTATTCTTATTGAAAATGTAACGAATATAACATCCCTTTACATTTGGCATTTATAGACTTCAAAAAAGTTTTTGATAGCATAAAAACAGCATCAATAATAGACGCACTGAAAAGTTACCGCATTGAACAACCTTATATAAATCTAGTCAAGTATATCTACCAAAATGCAACATCTTATATTATCCTAAAAGAAAAAAGTGAAAAGTTTAAAATAAATAGAGGAATAAGACGAGGAGATAATTTCTCACCAAAGCTATTTATATTAACGCTAGGACACATAATGAGCAAATTAAATTGGTTAGAAAAGGGAATCAACATAAATGGAATAAGGTTAAACAATTTCAGATTTGCGGACGACATGGTCTTCATTTCAGAAAATAAAGAAGAGTTAAAAGAAATGATAGAATAACTAACAGATTCATCAAAAGAAATTGTGTGAGAAATCAATATGAAATGATAGAAGAACTAACAGATTTATCAAAAGAAATTGTGTGAGAAATCAATATTGATGAAACAAAAATAATTTCAAACTAACGTAATAATAGCGAAGTACAAGAAAATATTATAGTAAATGATAAAGAAATAGAATACGTGGAAGAATACTATACCTAGGGAAACCAATTACCACAAAGAAAAGGAATTGACAGAAGAATAAAAATAGGGTGGACAGTTTTTGGGAAGTTAAAGAAGATTTTATGTAGTAAAATGAAGCCGGAAAATAGAGCAAAACTTTTTCATCGATGTATAATACCCATTATGACATATGGCGTTGAAACCAGGCCTATCAAGAAAAACATTTTAGACAAATTGCAAAAAAACACAACGTAAAATGGAAAGATCCGTACTAAATATAAGACTAAGTAAAGAATATAGATATAAGATCCAGAAAAAAAATTTTTAGACATAGGTGAAATGATACTCAATATAAAATGGAAATGGGCTGGCCATGTAGGAAGAACGGGAAATAATAGATTGACTAAAATAACAACAGAATGGAGACCATGTAAAGGAAAGAGTGGAGTAGGAAGACCAGAAGGAAGATGGGTGGATGACGAAAAAGAAGGAAGAGGGATGGCTGTGGAATAGAGAAACTCAGGGCAAGAACATTTGAAAAGAGAGGAAAGAGGCCTATAGCCTCAATTGGCTATAAAAAGGGTTGGAAGAAGAAGTCTAGGCATGGGCATTATCTCTAGAGGACCGCTCTGGTTTCTTGTTCATATTTCAGCTCGAAAGAATAAATTGAGAAAAACGTTTTTGAATCACAGAACATTATAACATCGTCTGGAGAAAATACTTCGCATGTCGTTCTACTAATTAATTTCAGTTTTAAATATTCAAAGCAAACGTACAATTTAATTTTCAACGATATGCTTTAATTTGGCTTCAGGTGCACAGCGACCGTTTCAATCCAGGTTCAACGAATACTAAGTGCGTGTATGTAAATTACTAAACACTGTCACTCGCTCTGCCTTATTATATACACACAAGTTAAAAAATAGCTGTAGCTCTTAAAATCACAATCGTTCTCAGCTTTAGATGGGAGTCCGCTGTCCGAACACCAGCGCTTGGCTTTTGACATGTTTTAAAGCCTGTTGGTAGCTTCATGCTTTAGGATGCGGCAAAAATTCTCCTGAGAATTTTTTTCTACTTTGTTTCCATGGAAACCAGTTTTGTGCCAAATCCAATGCATCACTCATTTCTCCGACAGTGTTTGGGCAGATCTTTCGCATTCATTCTTATGTTTAGGCCAACCTTTGTTCGTTTTCATCGGGAATATCTCAGAATCTCAGAGACAGAATCCTTTTTTGTTGTTAGGGTGTATCTTTGATACTGGAAACACACAGCTGCTCTAAAAACCCTCTCTCTTTTCCCTTACCTTTATTTAAAACGCCCATGACGAAAGTTAACGGAGAATTATTTATTTCTGCTGTTAAGATTTCTTCCTCCTCTATTATTTTCTTTGGGAATTTGCTCTTTGGAACATCTCCCACTCCTAAGCCAGTAGTTCTTATGTTTACTTTCTGTGATCCCAATTGTTTTCAAAAGATGGATATGATATTATTATCTTCTTTACTCGAAATATACGACACACAGCCTATGACAAACAAATATAAACAACAAAATTATCATTGACTAGTGTTGTTGAGCTGATACGAGTTTCTACCGGAGACCTAGGTATCAATCAAGAATCGGCTTCAAATATCCGAGAATGATGTCCAAAATAAAGCTGTCTTCTGCAGTTCTGTAGAATACAGCTTTACTTGGAACATCATTCTCGGAGATTTTAAGCCGATTTTAGTTCTGTCAGAAAGCTGCAATTTTTTTTAAAAAATTCATAAATTTTTTTGACATTGTTCCAAGTGCCCCGATGACATAGGGGTTTTTAGTCCATAATCGGGTAACTTCTATGGCCAAGTCTCTATATTTAGTCATTTTTCCCGTTCTTTTTCATCGGCTCCGGCATCTCCAGAAATTGCTATATCAATTACCCAGACTTTCCGATTTTCTATGACTGTTATGTCTGGTGTATTATTCCTAGGTGCCGATCGGTTTGAATCCGAAAATCCCACAAGATCTTGACACGACCATTTTTAACACTTTCTTAGACTGATGTTTCCATGAGTTTTTCGATGTTGGCAGATTGTGCTTTCTGCATAATGACTAGTGAATCAATTTTGTAATCCTGTCGTGTCAAGCTTTGTAACCTGTCTGATTCGAAAATCCCACAAGATCTTGACTTGATCATTTTCTATGACCTTTTCAGCCTGATGTTCCCATGAGTTTTTCGATACTGGCAGATTGTGCTTTCTGCATAATGACCAGTGATACAATTTTGCAACCGTTTCGTGTCTAGCTTTGTAATCGGTCTGTGCAATTTTGCTACGTTCGCATACAAGATGAGACACAGTCTCATCTTTTTCTTGACAAAGTCGACACCTTGGATTATTACTGACTTTCTGGATTTAAGCCTTCATAACATTTGTTCGAAATGCTTGTAAAATCAGACCTTCTGTTTATTATTATTATTATTATTATTATTATTATTATTATTATTATTATTATTATTATTATTAAATCATATATAGCTTATACATCAGAGGCACGCAGTGTTACAGTGGTAAGAGACTTCCGTTATTAGGATTTCATAAAGGAAAAGCTAATCTTCCTCCTTTGATGTAGAACATAGGTGGGTAACCTTTTCATGTTGGAAGGCCGGATTAAGTTAAGTGTAATCCAACAATGCCGCATTCAATAACCTTCAATTAGATATACTGTACTTCGTAATGTACATTATTTTGTTAAAATCTTACTATGTACTAACCTAAAATGAAAAAGAAAATCGTCAATTATAAAGTTAACTAACCTTTTTGCTGGAAAACATCTGAATATTTGGTTGTCACATAGAGGTCCGCACTTATAGCTGACCTTCTAAATGGGTATCCGTCATTTGTGACTTTAAGGGCGTCTTAATTTGAGTTAGGTAGGAGAATGCAGATTCGTAGCAATAAGTGGTTGAAAAGCAAGAAAGCATTTGAATATTTAGTTCCAACATGGAGGTCCACACTTTTAGCTGATCCTCTAAATGGGTATCCGTCATCTGTGACTTTAAGGGCGTCTTGATTTGGGTTAGGTAGGAGAATGTAAATTCACAGCAATAAGTGGTTGAAAAGCAAGAAAGCATTTGAATATTTAGTTCCAACATGGAGGTCCACACTTTTAGCTGATCCTCTAAATGGGTATCCGTCATCTGTGACCTTAAGGGCGTCTTGATTTGGGTTAGGTAGGAGAATGTAGATTCACAGCAATAAGTGGTTGAAAAGCAAGAAAGCATTTGAATATTTAGTTCCAACATGGAGGTCCGCACTTTTAGCTGATCCTCTAGATGGGTATCCGTCATTTGTGACCTTAATGGCGTCTTGATTTGGGTTATTTAGAGGAATGTAGATTCATAGCAATAAGTGGTTGAAAAGCAAAGAAAACATTTGAATATTTAGTTCCAATATGTAGGTCCGCACTTTTAGCTGACCCTCTAGATGGGTATCCTTCATTTGTGACCTTAAGGGCGTCTTAATTTGGGTTAGGTAGGAGAATGTAGATTCACAGCAATAAGTGGTTGAAAAGCAAGAAAGCATTTGAATATTTATTTCCAACATGGAGGTCCGCACTTTTAGCTGATCCTCTAATGGGTATCCGCCATTTGTGACCTTAAGGGCGTCTTGATTTGGGTTAGGTAGGAGAATGTAGATTCACAGCAATAAGTGGTTGAAAAGCAAGAAAGCATTTTTTGTGCATGTTGCCGAAGGCGTGGGTATTCTTTTGCATTTTTTCCACATTTCAGCTTGGTCTTTTTTTGCGTCAAATAAGTACTTTAAAATGACAACTTCTGGGAACTCAATCAATTCCATCTGTAGTTTTTTAGGAGTTACAGAACGAAATCATGAGCGTAGCAGGTGTCAAAAGAGCCCTTATGACTTACTAATGTTTTAATTGTGGCTGTCAGTCGGGGAGTATTATTTCGTTGAATCTTCTTTTACCCTTTCGTATTTTAGGTATTGTCATTTTAATATTAAAATAAAAATAATAAAATACGAACAAAAACATATTAATAAAAATGAAAGGATTTGTTCTGCAAAATTTGGATTCACTCAAAAGGCCGCAATTAATGGCCTAGAAGGCCGCAAGTTCCCCATCCCTAATGTAGACCATATCTTTATACGAACGACCATGGATACCGTATAAATCCTTCTTCTCTAACTTCGCCGAACCCTCCTTCTTTCTTTTTTTTCAGTTTAACGACCGGTGTGCACCTGAAGCTATGAGGAATCATATGTCCTAAACACTGGGAAACAAGTTCCAGGAAAGGGAATTGGCATGTAACGAAAAAATACGCACCTTGGTCAAGCCTTACTTGGGACTAGAACCTAAGGCCTACAGATCGGAAAAGTGTTCCCATTTTTGACTGTGAACTGAAATCAAATCGAAAGCTGAAGGAAACTGTAAAGAAAACAGAAAGCAGGTCATTTCATTAATAGCAATGCAATCACTAATTCTTCTTGTAAGCGAGTAGTGTGTGTGTGTGTGGGTGTCTTTTACGATGTGGTACCGTTCAGGAGCAATAAGCATTAGTACCCACCCTATTTTAAAAAGTTTGGAGAGGTACTGTGTAGATAAACATCAGTACCTCACCTACTTTCAACTGTTTGGAGAAGGACTGGCAGATAACCATCAGCACCTGTGCTGTCTTCAGCAATTTGGAGTGATACAGACCTGTCCTACTTTCAGCAGTTTGAAGAGGTACCATGTAGATGAATACCTATCTGTACATGTTTGAAATCCAGCGACTTGCACAGGTGGCATACAGGTAGTGTTTAATATTGCTTCTGCTACTATGTCCTGTGTAGGTAGTCTGGAGACGTATTCTGTTGATGGCTATCGGCACCGATATAGATCCTACGGCTAGCAATTTGGAGATGTACTCATACAGTGTAGACAGAAATTAGTATCTCATCTTGCGTCTAGAAATTTGGAGAGGTACTGTGTAGGTAACTGTCAGTACCTATCCTACTTCTAACAATTTGGAGAAATACTTTCAGTAGCCTCCCTGCTTGCAGCAATTTTAGGAGGTGCAATGTAGATAACAATGTAGATAACTATCCAACAACATCAAGACATGCTGTATAGATAGCTTATCAGTAACTTTTTCACGCCCAAAAAGTTGGAGAGACAGCGTGTACATAGCTATCAGTGCCTGCACTTTCTCCAGCAATTTTCCATATTACCATAAAAAATACTATTACTACGGATATCACCACCATAATCAACAACCATTTTCAGTCCACTGCTCGATGAAGATCCCCAACTCTGTTTCACAACTTTCTTTCTTGAGTCAGCTTGTCCATGTCAACCAGAAGCTTTGGATTTCATCCACCCTTTTCCCACGTGGTCTTCTTCTGGTTTTTTTTTTCTATCCCTCGGTATCCCATGTAATATTTCAGTTGTCCAACATTGGTCAGTTTTTCTAGCAATATGTCCAGCCCATTGCTACTTCAGTCTTTACTTTGATCATGACGTCATTTTCCACTCTTGTCAGATTTATGATCTATGAGTTCGTTTTCGTATCTTTCCTGGTTAAACCAAGCATACATCTCTCTATGGATCTTTAAGTTGTTTGCATCATAAGTATATCTTTTTCAATTAAGGGCCATGTCTGTCGTCCACAAGCAATATCCAGAAGGATGCATTGATTAAGTACCTTTTTTTTTAAAGCATATTGGTAAATTGCTCTTGAAAAATGTGCGGCTTCTTCCTAATTCTCTCCAACCAAGTTTTATACGCCGATTAATTTCTTCTTCGATGTGACCTCCGCTTGATACCTGTCGTTCAAGTTACTTGTAACTTTGCCTCACCAACCCGTAAATCTTCAGTTCTTGCAAAAACATTGTGCATCAATTTTGTTATCTGTAAGATCATTTTAAATTCCATATATGTACTCTTGTCAGCAAGTTTCTGGATTATACTTTGCATCACTGAGGAGGAATTCGCAAAACTGTCTATGTTGTCAGAAAAAGGAAGGTTTGTATATATTAAGATAATACAACGTAGTTTGTCACAAACATTTATTTTTTCAAGTCGACCATAGTTTCGGTGGGTATTGACCTAGCTTCATCAGGACGAATGGCACATAAATATTCAAACTGTATATGATATCATAAATTAGGTTTGGTTAAATAATTTTCACTAATCTTTATCTCCTTGTCTCTTCCCTGTTCAGTAACTGAAAGATATCCTTCAATGTGGCATTGAAGAGCTTGGGAGATATAGTGTCACCTTGTCTTACTACCTTTCCAATTTTTATAAGTGCTGTGCCCTCTAACAGGCGCACTTTTTCACTTGCATTTTCATAGATGTTATTAATGTTATTGATATATGCATCTTCATTACCTCAGGATTTCAGAGACATTATAACTGCGCTGATGGTTTCACGGAATCAAAAACCTTTTCATAATCAATAAAACTCATACATATTGGGAGTTCGTATTCATAAATATGATCTATAGTGCTGCAGCTACTCCTGAATCCAGCTAGTTCTCTTGGTTGAGCTATGTATAGTGTTTCCTTCAAGCGATGTGACAGAACCTTAGTGAAGATTTTGTCAATATCTGACAGGAGGCTGAGAGATCTATAGTTCCTCAGATCCTCAAGATGAGGTTTCAATTTCTTATGTATACACTACTCATATGCACTTTTTAAATTCCATTGATGATAATACCAACACACTAATTCCTTCGTATCAAAACCTCGGAATTCCCTATAAAATAAATCTTCCATCTGAGCATAGCATCACTAACTATTTTGAATAAGTAATAGCAAGCTAGAACTTGTATTAGTAACAACCAACTAGAACAGGGCATTGGACCTGCGGTTCTGCATAAAACCATCTGCTTGTCTATTCCCTCTTCCTCAGTACATTTCCTGAATCACCATAGTCTGGAATTTGTCACAAGGTCGATTTGTATTAGTCATCCGGCACTCCTACTTCTCTGCACTATCTGAGCGTGTTGGTTCAATCTAATGTGACTTCGTTCTGATATGCAGTACAAAAGTCTCCTTGGGAAACAGGTGGTAGTTTCTAAATCCTCTCCGTAGGTGGAAACCATAGGCTACATTGCAGAGTGTAGTGCTGTGCGGCATTCAGTATATCATACCTAGCGAGCTCCAAAGACCGTAAGCTTACAAGGAGTGTTAAAGAACATGCGGATGAACACCAGGAGTTGCGTACACTGTTAAAAATTGCGTGGTAGGTTGTACCAAAAAGTGGTGCTACACCAGCTGGACCACTTTCTTATAAAAGATATACCATTGTATGGTGCAAACAAAACTCAACAATATGGTGCAGCTTTGCACCACGTTATCATACAATGTTGCACCACATTATGGCGCAAGGTTTCACCATGTTGCTGGATTATGTTTGCACCACACAATGGTTTATCTTTTCTCTGAAAGTGGTGCCGCTGATGTAGCACCACTTTTTGGTGCAACCCACCACAACATTTTTTAACAGTGTAGAGGATTCGGACAGGTGGACAGCCATCGGTATAAGACAAACTTAAGATATGAAGCACAAAGTACCCTTGGGATACAGGTGGCTGTTTCTAAACTTTCTTCGTAGGTGGAAACCATACGCTACATTTCAGAGTGTAGTGCTATGCTGCGTTCGGTATATCTTACCTAGCAAGCTCCAAAGACCGTAAGCTTACAAGAGGTGTTAAAGAACATGCGGACGAACACCAGGAGTTGCGTGGAGGATTAAGACAGGTGGATTGCCATCGGTACAAGACAAACCTTCGATATGCAGCACAAAAGTGCACTTGGGATGCAGGCGGTTGCTTCCAAAGCCTCTACGTTGGTGGAAACCATACGTTACATTGCAGAGTGTAGTGCTGTGCCGCGTTCGGCATATCTTACCTAGCAGGCTCCAAAGCTCATAAGCTTAGAAGAGGTGTTAAAGAACATGCGGATGAATCCCAGGAGTCCTTTGAGAACCCGGACAGATGGGTAGTCATCGGTACAAGACAAGCCTAAGCTGTGGTAGCCAGAGCTCATAATGTTATTCGGATTTTCATCTCCGGACTGGGACAACATCAAGTACCGGAATGTGTCTCAATGATAAGTTTCCGGCCACCCGAGGGTCTCATATCGCAGAATGACCGATATCTGGTCTTAGCAGCGAGTAGACATAGGGTGAAGACATCCAGACAATTTGTTCTCGAGCTTGGCTTTGCTTTAAGCATGATGGCGTTAAGAAGAACTATGTCCAGACAATTTTCTGAGATGAATCTGTATGCTATGAGACTAATGTTTCTTCTCCTCCACTCACTCCTCTTAAAGGAAAGCTCGAAGAACTTAATGCAGGCAACTTTGCACTTTGACCGATAATCAGTGGGGCCATATGCTCTTCACTGATGATTCCCGTTTCAGTATGACAACAAACTCCCGACCTATTCTCATCTGGTGAGAACGCAGAAACTTTCCGTAACGAGACCACTATGGTGGAGGAGGTGATCTCCTGTGTGATGAGGTATAATGCTAGATGGCCATGCGTCACTCATGTATTTGAGGATGGGAACGTACATTCTCAAAGATACATGCAGGAGATCCTTGATCATTTGTAATGCTTTTCAGGAGTGCTATAGGCCCAAGAGTCATTTTTATGGACGATAATTGTCGTCCTCGTAGGGTTCGACTGGCCGACGATTACCTCGAGAGTAACGATATCCACAGAATGGAGTCGCTAGCCAGGTCTGTGAACTTAATCCTATTGAGAGTGTCTGAGACTCTCTGAAGAGGTACTACTGCTCTTCATCTCCCTTCCAAAAGTCTCCTAAAGCTGTGATCTGCAGAAAATGGTGTTTATTGCTGTCTGAATTCACCCATCATGTTGTTATTGCGCGTATGACGGTTAGGGACAATAATAAGTATCATTCATTACCAGAACTTTTTTTGTGACCTATTGGTGGTACGAATTCCTGGCCAACTATTGTTACGCATCTCGTGTTTGAATGTATTCTTTGCCAAAGGGTCTGATGTACGTGTTTCACCCGAATTTCATTAAAGAAAATGTGAAACTCGAACCCACATCCTTCTGCTCCGGAGCCGAATACTTTCCCAATTAAGCTACGCCGGTAAGTGCTTATCACTGCTACTTGCCGTCTCGACATGTGAATCACCTCTGTAGTACGTCACATACGTATATCTCCCCATTGTCAAAGGTGGGGTCTCATGAAATCGCAGGTTCCGGATCAGCCGCAAACTATGCTTGAAGTAAAAGAAGGAATTCTCTCTAATTATAGACGATGCGTGGAAGAAGTATCACACATTTTTCGAAGCAAAGAAATTCCAGATGTGTGGAAGAAACATCATACACTTTTTTTTTGAAGCGAAGAAGGAATTTTTATTAATTCCAGACGATGTGTGGAAGAAGCATCACACATTTTTCAAACCGAAGAAGGAATTCCCATTCATTCCAGACGATAGCATCACACATTTTTCAAAGCGAAAAAAGAATTCTCATTCATTCCAGACGATGTGTGGAAGAAGCATCACACGTTTTTCAAAGCGAAGAAGGAATTCTCATTCATTCCAGACGATGTGTGGAAGAAGCATCACACATTTTTCAAATCGAAGAAGGAATTCTCATTCATTCCAGACGATGTGTGGAAGAAGCATCACGCATTTTTCAAATCGAAGAAGGAATTCTCATTCATTCCAGACGATGTGTGGAAGAAGCATCGCACATTTTTCAAAGCGAAGGAGGAATTCTCATTCATTCCAGACGATGTGTGGAAGAAGCATCACACATTTTTCAAAGCGAAGAAAGAATTCTCATTAATTCCCGACGATGTGTGGAAGAAGCATCACACATTTTTCAAATCGAAGAAAGAATTCTCATTCATTCCAGACGATGTGTGGAAGAAGCATCACACATTTTTCAAATCGAAGAAGGAATTCTCATTCATTCCAGACGATGTGTGGAAGAAGCATCACACATTTTTCAAAGCGAAGGAGGAATTCTCATTCATTCCAGACGATGTGTGGAAGAAGCATCACACATTTTTCAAAGCGAAGAAAGAATTCTCATTCATTCCAGACGATGTGTGGAAGAAGCATCACACATTTTTCAAATCGAAGAAAGAATTCTCATTCATTCCAGACGATGTGTGGAAGAAGCATCACACATTTTTCAAATCGAAGAAGGAATTCTCATTCATTCCAGACGATGTGTGGAAGAAGCATCGCACATTTTTCAAAGCGAAGGAGGAATTCTCATTCATTCCAGACGATGTGTGGAAGAAGCATCACACATTTTTCAAAGCGAAGAAAGAATTCTCATTAATTCCCGACGATGTGTGGAAGAAGCATCACACATTTTTCAAATCGAAGAAGGAATTCTCATTCATCCCAGACGATGTGTGGAAGAAGCATCGCACATTTTTCAAAGCGAAGAAGGAATTCTCATTCATTCCAGACGATGTGTGGAAGAATCATCACACATTTTTCAAATCGAAGAAAGAATTCTCATTCATTCCAGACGATGTGTGGAAGAAGCATCACACATTTTTCAAATCGAAGAAGGAATTCTCATTCATTCCAGACGATGTGTGGAAGAAGCATCACACATTTTTCAAAGCGGAGAAGGAATTCTCATTAATTCCCGACGATGTGTGGAAGCATCACACATGTTTCGAAGCGAGAAATTCCCGATGATGTGTGGAAGAAACATCACACACATTTTTTTTTTTTGAAGCGAAGAAGGAATTCTCATTAACTCCAGACGACGTGCAGAAGAAGCATCTCACATTTTCCGAAGCGAAAAAATTCCAGATGATGTGTGGAAGAAATATCACACATTTTTTTTTTTTGAAGCGAAGATGGAATTCTCATTAATTTCCATACGATGTGTGAAAGGATCTTCACACATTTTTCGAAGCGAAGAAATTCCAGATAATGTGTGGAAGAAACATCACAATTTTTTTAAGCGAAGAAGGAATTATCATTAACTCCAGACGATGTGTAGGAGCATCTCACATTTTCCGAAGCGAAAACATTCCAGATGATGTGTGGACGAAACATCACACATTTTTCAAAGCGAAGAAGGAATTATCATTAATTCGAGACGATGTGTGGAAGAAGCATCACACATTTTTCGAAGAGAGAAATTCCAGATGATGTCTGGAAGAAACAAAACATTTTTTTGTTGAAGCGAAGAAGGAATTCTTAATAATTCTATACGATGTGTGAAAGGAGCATCACACATTTTTCGAAGCGAAGAAATTCCAGATAATGTGCTGAAGTAACATCTAAAAAATTTTTGAAGCGAAGAAAGAATTCTCATTAATTCCAGACGATGTGTAGAAAAAACATCACACATTTTTCGAAGCGAAGAAATTCCGGATGATGTGTGGAAGAAACATCACATTTTTCTTTTGAAGCGAAGAAGGAATTCTCATTAATTCCAGACGATGTGTGGAAGAAGCATCACACATTTTTCGAAGAGAGAAATTCCAGATGATGTGTGGAAGAAACATCACACACTTTTTTTTTTTTTGAAGCAAAGAAGGAATTCTCATTAATTCCAAACGACGTGTGGAAGGAACAACACACATTTCTCAAAGAACCTAACGGCCAGTAGATCCATTTTTACGTTAAGGCGCCAATGTGGAAACAAACTTTTTTTGTCGCTGAAGGTAACTCGAACCCGCATTCTTCTGCTCCGGAGCCGTATGCTTTCCCAGTTCAGCTACACTGGCAAGAACTTATCACTTCTACAGTACTTGTAGTCTTGACATATGCGTCACCTCTGCAGTACGTCACAACTATCAACTCTTTATGTTGATACGTCAACTTTTATGCTTGTAACTTAATATTTGTCCACCACTGTATTTACAGCAGTTATTTACTGTGCCATCAGGGAATGAAAGAACGATTTTCGTTTTCTTTTCATTCTCCTTCTCATTCCTTTTCTCTTTTCTTTAAAATATCGAAGCATTGTTTTCAGCGCCTTGAAGTAGTGTGTGTGAGAGGAGCTTCGTTTGTCTTGCTACGAGCAAGAATTAGTGTGATAGTTTTATTTTTTTCCTGTCTTTCTAGCTTTTGTGAATTGAATAGGAGACACTAAAATTTGCAGAGACGATTCTTGAATTCGCTTAATAGTACTTTTTCTTTAGTATATTGCAGGTATTAAAATTATTTTCATTAATTTGTACAGTAGCTGTGTGATCACAAAATAAATATTTTGATATTCTCGATAGCTGCGTCAGAGTTTACTTCCGCTTTGAGCTGATAGGGGTGTGCCAGATTTTTGTTACTTCCTTTCTTATAGGGGGTGCCTTCCGCAACAATCCCGAGATTAGGAATACCATTTCCATGTCGCAGTTTTATTAAATATTAGAAAATGTGCCGATCCTTACTTTGTTGTACATGTTTGTGTTATTCAGAAGTATTTCTCCTGAATATAAACCACTGTGTGATATTTGGTCTTTGTTCTTTCAGTTCGAAAAATGAGAACAGGAAAAAAATAAGTAATGAGGACAAAGGATATAATTAAAACACAGGAACTTCTTGTAAAGTTAGATTACTGCAATAGGAAATAGAAAATATTTCTTTCTTTTTGTAGGGGGAAGGAGTAAACGACCACCATGACTAACTTTTAGGTCTATAAATGGTCGCCCGACTCTAATTAAGGGAACGCTAGTTCTTCGGAAGGAACAGAACCAATTCCATCAAACATGCTCATAGCCTATGCCCGGATTGGAACCCGGACCCATCTCGAACAAATGATTGAAGTTCAGCGCCTCGGACCACTCGGGCTCTGGGGCAGTGCACGTTCAAAACACACGTACGTGAATTCCTGAACGTATATAGTTGAGGTCGAAAGAATCAACAGTATCGGAGTTTCTCTATAAAATAAAATGAACCACTCGGTGCCCAGTGGTCGAAGCGCTGGCCAATGACCGTTCGTCCGAATGAGCTCGGTTCGATTCCCGGATGAGGTATAGGAGGTGCGTTTGCCTTACAACACTGCCTTTTTTCCTTATCTGGAACCAGCGGCTTTAAATTAGTGGCTGCTCACGGTGGTCTTTCAACAAACAAGCAGACGAACAAAATATATACTGTATACAGTATGTATATACAGAGTTTGGACAGAATAATGTGAACGCCACGCTCAGAGACGGGACTTTTAATGCAGCTGCGTACGTCGTAATACACAAAGCTATCCATCACTTTTTGGTTGTAGTAGCTTTGTTTAGAACCTCAAGGTCCTGTTAAAGTGCATTTAAACTGTCTCCTTGAAAAATTTCTTTCAGGGTGACAACGAAATGAGCGACCTAACGGACTTCGAAACAGGACTAATTTTTGGCGGCCGGCTAGTAGGTGACAGCGGTCGCCAGAGAGGTGGGAGTATCGAGAGTTATTGCGTCATGACAGCATATCGTGTTCATGGCAAAATCTCGTCTGCGAAACACAAGATCGGCCGTAAAACGACCGTGACAGATAGAGACAGGAGAGCACTAAAGAGGATTGTTACCCATAATAAGAAAACAACGGCGCCGAAAATGAGTGCGGAGCTCAATCTGCATCTCCAGACCCTAATATTAATGAAAACAGTACGCAGGGAACTGCATAAACAAGATATTCATGGCATAGATGCTATTTCAAAACCTCTGATGACCCGGGTGAATGCACAACGGCGACGGCAGTGTTGCCAGGAGCATACAACGTAGACTGCCGATGCATTGAAGTGTATAATGTGGTCGGACGGATCGACATTCACCGCAGGTCGTGTTTACGTGTGGAGAGCACCGTACCACCATTATGCTGCACTGTTGGGAGCACCCAGACTGTCTGATCCCAACAGTGCAGCATGGTGGTGGTTCTTTCATGCCCTGCGAGGTAGTATCGTGGTTTTCAGAAGCTCCCCTGATCACCTTGAAAGGACGAATGACTGGCAGGGCATTTGAAACCATTTTCGCCCACCAAGTCCATCCAATGGCTAAGACATTGTTTCCTGTAGGAGATGCCATCTATCAAGATGATAACGCCCCAATTCACTGAGATCGGAATGTCCAGTCATGGTTTAAGGAACATGAGGACGAACTTTCGCCCCTTCCTTGGCCTCCCCAGTCACCAGGCCAGTGTGGTCTGTGTTGTAAAACAGAGTGAGAACCCTTTATACTCCTCCTGCATCTCTCAAGGACCTGGAGCAGTTTCTGCATGAAGAATGGTGTAACATCCCATTAACCACCATCCAGAATTTGTATGCGTCCATTCCA
This sequence comes from Macrothele yani, assembly GCA_039090855.1. Lineage (NCBI taxonomy): Eukaryota > Metazoa > Arthropoda > Arachnida > Araneae > Macrothelidae > Macrothele > Macrothele yani. The sequence goes on along the minus strand of CM077006.1, from coordinate 55,207,884 downwards.
AGGAGGATTCAGGCGGTTTTGAATGCCAATGTGGTCCCACACCCTATTTGGGACGTTATCATCTTGGTAGATGGCATTTTTTACAGGAAACAATGCTTTAGCCATTGGATGGACTTGGTCGGTCCAAATGGTTTCAAACGCCCTGCCAGTCATCCATCCTTTCAAGGTGGTCAGGGGAGCTGCTGAAAACCACGATATTACCTCTCAGGGCATGAAAGAACCACCATCATGCTGCACTGTTGGGAGAAGACAGTCTGGATGCTCCCAACAGTGCATCATAATTGTGGCACGATGTTCTCCACACGTAAACACCTTCAAAATATTTTCTTTTCCTAGGTGTTCACATTATTCTGTCCAACTCCTTTATATTTAAAAAGCACTCTGAAAAAGACGAAGTAGAAGATTTATTACGAGGGTGTGTGCAAAAGTAATGAGACTATTTTTAGAAGTGATAAAGTGGAAATGTGATGCGCCATTGTGGCAACGGTGGATAAGGACTTTAGGGTGAACTTGCCTGCTGGCACTTGTCAATAATGTTTCATCCATATTGGTTTGTTACACTTCAGCTAGAGTGTAGGACAGATTGGAGTCACTAGCTCTTACAGATAAGGATACAGAATTTAGAACAAACCTTGGGACCAGTCATTCGTGTGCAGGAAACTATTACCTCCACGACCTACCTAAGCATCATTGCAGACCAGGTACATCCATTCGTGGCTACGGTATTTCCCTGTAATAGTATCTACTTTCAGCTACAGATAATACGCCGTGCCACATTGCCCGGATTGTTCAAGAATGGTTCGCGGAACATGAGGAAGACTTCCAAGTATTGCCCTGGCATCCTAATTCCCCAAATCCAATGGAGAATCCGTGGTTTGTGTTGGAACAGCAGAGCTGATCTGTGGCGGCTAAATCACGTAACTAACAAGAGTTAAAGTATCTATTTCTTTATTTTTTTTATTGGAGGTTTAACGACCACCGTGAGCAACTCAATGGGCTATAAGCAGTCACCTGTCCCTAATTTAGGGTCACTGGTTCCAGGGAAGGGAGAGAGCCAGTGCCGTAAGACAAACACAACATCCATGCCTCACCGGGATTCGAACCCGGACCCCTTTCGGACGAATGATCAGAGGCCATCGTTTAGACCACTGCGCCACCGGGGCGGCAAGGATCTATTGGTAATAACGTGCTGGTGCCAAATACCACAAGACACCGTTAGAAATCTCGTGGCGTCTACGTCTCGCCAGGTAAGAGCTGTATGGGTGGCATGTGGAGGACCAACATCATATTAGGCAGGTGGTCAGAATGTTTTGGCTCTTCGGTGTATCTCTATCTATCTATTGGGGTTGGACAGAATAATATGAACCCCCAGCAAAAGAAGGTTTTACATTACGTACCTAGCAGGGTGTGGGACCACCTTTGGCATTCAAAACCACCTGATTCCTCCTTGGAATGGACGCATTCAAATCCCGGATGGTGGTTAGTGGGATGTTACACCATTCTTCGTGCAGAAACTGCTCCAGGTTCTTGAAAGATGCAGTATGAGGATAACGGGATCTTACTCTGTTTTATAACGCAGACCGCAGTCGCCTGGTAATTGGGGAGGCAAAGGAAGGTGCGAATGTTCGTCCTCATGTTCCTCAAACTGTGATTCGACATTTCGAGCTCTGTGAATTGTAGCGTTATCATCTTGATAGATGGCATCCCCTACAGAAAACAATGAGCCATTGGATGGACTTGATAAGCCAAAATGGTTTCATACGTCCTGCCAGACATCGGTCCTTTCATGGTTATCAGGGGAGCTGCTGAAAACCACAATATTATCTCCCAGAGTATGACAGAACCACCACCATGCTGCACTGTTGGGGCAGATAATCTGGTTATACTCTACTGATGGTGTTCTCTACACGTAGACAACCTCTGCGGTGGGGAATAGTGTGAATGTGGATTCATTCGACCACATTACACGCTTCCATGCATCGACAGTCCATGTTGTATGCTCATTGCACCACTGCCGTCGCCGTTATGCCTTTACTCTGGTCATCAGAGGTTTTGGAATAGAAGCTCTGCCATGAATATCTTGTTTATGCAGTTCCCTGTGCACTGTCTTCATTAATACTGGGGTCTGGAGATGCAGATTGAGCTTTACACTCATTTACGACGCCGTTGTTTTCTTATTACGGGTAACAATCCTCTTTAATGGTCTCCTGTCTCTATCATTCAGGGTCGTTTTCCGGCTGCTCTTGTTCTTCGCTGACCAGGTTTTGCCTCGAACACAGTAAGCTGTCGGGACGTTAGACACATTAGTTCTCGATAACCCCACTACCCTGGGGTACTGCTGTCACGGAGACATCAACTAGCCGGCCACCAACAATTAGCCCCCTTTCGAAGTCCGTTAGGTCGCTCATTTCGTTATCACCCTGAAGGAAATTTTGCAACAAGTCACTTTAAATGCACTTAAACGAGACCTTGAGGTTCAAAACAATGCTATTAACAACCAAAAAGTAATGGATAGCTTGTTATTGCGACATACGAGCGTGGTGTTTGCATTATTTTGTTCAACCCCTGTGTGTGTGTGTCTGACAAACTGCTAATATATTTCTACTGAAGTCAGCATGTCCAGTTTTTCATCAGCTCAAAAATGCGTAGTTCGACACTGTACAACTGAAAAAATAAAAAAGGCAATTCAACTTGATAAAATGAGATTCACTGAAGCAAAGAACAGCATTAATAAAATAAAAATTGTAAGTATAGCCTCAAGAAAATCCGATAGAACTTGGATTATTACGGTACATTTCTTTATTCAATTGCCAATTAGAAGATCAGAAAACGGAGAATACATCGAATGACTGGCATGTCATAAAGTAAGAGACACAGCTAAAGCGATAAGTCAACGCTTCAAACTTTACCACCTCTAAGGAGAATGAAAACAAACTATGCGGGCTGCCCCAGGGGCGCAGTGGTCTAAGCGATGGCTTCTGATTATTCGTCCGAAAGGGGTCCCGGTTCGAATCCCGGTGAGACATGGATGTTGTGTTTGTCTTACGGCACTGGTTGTCTCCCTTCCTTGGAACCAATGACCCTAAAATAAGGACGGGCGATTGCTTATAGCCCATTGAGTTGCTCACGGTGGTCGTTAAACCTTTAATAAAAAAAAAAACAAAAAAAAAACGCTGCGGTCATTCTCACTGTGGAAAACAGTGGAAGGATCATCCAACGGAGTGGGGCTGATAGAATGTTAAGAAGAGTACAATGCCGGCGGGTGGAGGCACAGTGCACGGACCATGCACTATGCACTACGTCATCGAGCAAATCCCATTTCCATGCGATTACATTGCACGCTGTGGTATGAAGACAAAACTAAACTCACAATGATATTTTTGGTAACAGAAAAATATGGTACTCAATTATTTTGAATTTTAACTTATATTATACAATGAAGAGCAATTGGCCGCCCCGGTGGCGCAGTGGTCTAAGGCGCTGGATTCTGATCATTCGTCCGTAAGGGGTCCGGGTTCGAATCCCGGTCAGGCATGGATGTTGTGTTTTGTCTTACGGCACTAGCACTCTCCCTTCCCTGGAACCAGTGACCCTAAATTAGGGATGGGCGACTGCTTATAGCCCATTGAGTTGCTCACGGTGGTCGTTAAACCTCCAATCAAAAAAAAAAAAGAAAAAAAAAGAAGAGCAATTGAATTAGAGATACCTGTCTAGTAACGTGTAGCGCCACCTTTCGCCCTGATGATGGCGGCGATTCGTCTCGGTATGGACTACAAGACACCGGAAGCGTTGGGAAGCCATACGGATCCACGACCCCTGAACAAGCTCCCACAGTTCACGAAGATTTGATGGAGGGGGGTCAGAGCCTCGAACATCTCTCTCGATGGCATCCCAGATGTGCTCCATGGGATTGAGGTCAGGTGACCTAGCTAGCCAAGGAAGCGAAGTCACGTCGGTGCTGTGTTCATCCAACCATTCTGATACAATTCGGGAGCGATGGCACGGTGCATTGTCTTGTTGCAGGATGAGGTTCCCAGTGGGATGTTGAAGACGCACAAACGGGAGCAAATGGTCGTCCAGGATATCCCGGTAGCGTTGACTTGTGAGGGACGATATCACACGTGCCAGGGGTCCCATTTCAGTCCACGTAAACAGTCCCCGGACGAGAATGCCACCCCCACCAGCTTGAAGAGTACCCTGCTGGCAAGAAGGATCCATCGCTTCATGTGGTTTGCGCCGTACTCGTATCCTGCCATCCGCATGTACCAACGTGAATCTCGACTCATCAGTCCAGGCAACATTTTTCCACATGTCTATGGTCCAGTGGCGATGTTCCCGGGCCCATGCTAATCTTTGCACCCTGTGATGTGCTGTCAGCAGCGGTACCCTCGTGGTACGATGGCTTCTGTACCCCGTAGCGAGGAGATGGTTCTAGATGGTGTGGCTGCTTACACGTTTTTGTGCACCAGCGTTAAAATTGCCGAGTGATTTCTTGCACTGTGGCCCGTCTATCTGCTGTTACAATGCGAGCTAGCCGACGATGACCCCGCTCATCCACACGCTGTTGTCCACAGCAGTTGGCCCTTGCAAGGATGGTTTTACCGGATTCGATGTACTCACGGTGCACCCGTGACACAGTGGTTCGGGAAAATCCTAGTGCCTGCACGACTTCCGAGATGGAGTGACCCATTCGTCGAGCCCCGACAATTTGTCAACGATCAAATGCGCTAAGATCCTTCATCTTACCCATATTGCGTCCGACTGTTACTGATTCCCATCGCATCACTCCTTATATTGTCGGATCGCTGCATACGTCATGTCGTTTCCGTTTACAGGGCTGCCCACAGCGCCACATTTGCATAACGCCAGCTGTCTCTAATTCAATTGCTCTTCAGTGTAAAACTAATGAGCTTTTGAAATCGAAAAAATTAGCATGCAGGGTGACAAACTAAAGCCAAAAATTGAGGAGGATGCACTTTATTGAGAGAAATTTGGTTGCACGCGTCTCCATGTGATTCTATGCCCAAGGACAGGTTTAAAGTGAAGGTAATCGCTTTCGTCATAATATTGTCACAGTTGAAGTGTCTTGGTTGTTCCACTTTGATCTCCAAACAAAACAACAAAGATCCCAGCACAGTCATCAAGTTTAGCCACTTGCAGAAAAAAAGCGAAGGTTCTGAAGAGTGTGAGCAAAGTCATCATGATTATTTTCTTTGATAACAAATGATTAACCTATCAACATGTTTTATTCCCACATAGAAAAGTCACTGGTGCATATTACTTCACAGCTTTAAGTGCAATGCTGCGGATTTATTGAAAGAAACGTCCGCCAAAGAAGGTCGAGGAGCGGTTGGTGCATCACGATGACATATCTCCACATGTTTCTCATGTCAAAATAGACTTTTTAGAACTTTGTTTCTCAATAAAAGAAAAAACGTTTCTCATTCAAATAGACGTTTCACTGTCAATACAGTTCAGACCTCGTCTCCTGTGATTACTAATAGTAAAACTATACACGATTAAAAAAATAGTTTTAATGTTAAAAGACATTAGTTCGAATTAGCTTCTAACTTATCTTCGTTTCGAATTAGCTTCTAACTCATCTTCAGATGTGAGAACAATGCAAATAAACCGGACAAGAACATAGATTATATACAGGTGTACGTCAGATGTCATGAAGTGACGTAACTATATGGTGAAGCGCGTGTCCAATAAAAGTCACGAAATCGCCTGTGGCACGATGGAATAAGTTCAGTCTCATTTTGTCTACACTTGTCGATTAAACTAGCTCTTCCCAAAAGCGAAGGGGGAATTGAAACGTAAAAGAGTTTTCGTCGTATAATGAATATAAGAACGGGGTAAGAGTCACAGAGAAGGTCTGCAAACGCCTTTCGCTTCACGGGCTGGATTTCGTGCTGAAAACATGGCGACGTATATGAGGTAGTTTGTCCCGATGTAGGGCGACTAGTCCTAAAAACTATGAAAAATTGGACAGTTAGATACATAGTTTTTTTAAGGAATTTTTTCTGAGTACTTTGATATATCTTCGTAATAAGTACTTTCGATAGAAGTGGTGTGTGCTCTCATTTTTTTCTCCTTTACACTACCATACCTGCCAACCTGAGAAAATTCAAATGTGTAAAATTGCGCGTAAAAGACATTTCTAATTATGTTTTTTTTTAAACTATGCACGAACAACATTTATAATATTTTTTTAACTATACGCAAATAACATTTATAATGAATTTAGCTATGTACAAGTAAAAATAAGTGCAAATATTTGTGCATTTTATAATTTTTTGATGTTTATTATAATATTAACAAATTATATCACATTTTGATACCATACTCAACGTTTTCCGTCGTCCGTAGCGAACCGACGATTTCCATAGCAGTGAACCGACAATTTCCATAGCATACTCGATGTTTTCCGCAGCAATGGACCGACAATTTCCATAGCATACTCGATGTTTTCCTCAGCAGTGGACCGACAATTTCCATAGCATACTCGATGTTTTCCGTCGTCCACAGTGGACCAACGATTTTCATAGCGTACTCGATGTTTTCCGTCGTTCGTAGCGGACCGACGATTTTCATAGCGCGGACCGACGATTTTCATAGCATACTCGACGTTTTCCGTCGTCCGCAGCAGTGGACCGACAATTTCCATAGCATACTCGATGTTTTCCATCGTCCGCAGCGGACCTATAGCATTCGATCACAGCACCTATGCACAGCATGCTTGATGCTTTCCGTCGTTCGTAGCGGACCGACGATTTTCATAGCATACTCGACGTTTTCCGTCGTAAGTAGTGCACCTACGATTATCATAGCATACTGGATGTTTTCCGTCGTCCGTAGAGGACCGACTATTTCCATAGTAACTACGTAAAATCCGCAGTAATTGGAGTGTCTGAATCTTTCTTCCCACCGCAATATCTTTATTCAGCGTCAAGCATAACAGTGTGTACGGAGAATTTAATGTGCCGAAGTCCCGACGATGACGACAGGGCACGGGTGTTCTGGCGCACAATTTCGAAAAATTCCCATCTCTGTTATATATTTTATTCATAGGGATATTTAAAAAAAAACACAGAAAATTTTAAAAATCCGGAAGAAAAGTTCTTTCGACCGGAAAACCGGAAGACCGTATAAAAAAACAGAAAACTTCCGCAAATTCCGGAAGAGGTGGCAGGTATGATTTAACTGAAACATTAACAAATATTCTCAAGGAAGTTTTTTTTTTTTTTTTTTTGATATACGGAAATGCGTAAAAAATAGCGATCTATGCGTAAGATCGTAAAGAACAGTTAATATGCGTAAAAGTTGGCAAGTATGCACTACGTAGAGTGTCTCAAAAGTTCTCAGTCCGACTGTCAAGGAACAGTCGTAGGTTCACGATTTTTTGGTGGTAATAATACAAGTTTTTACATGTCCAGAAACAAGTTTTCAGCTTCGTTGTTATATTCGTTATTTTTTTGTAGATCCTAGAGATGACTAGGTGAACCAAAGAAGGAAAAACCTAGAAACAAGAACTCAGAGCTGTGATAAAGTAACTGCATAAAAAATTTTTGAAGCCAAAGCATATCCATGAAAGTATGGTGATAACATTAGAGGAAGATGCCCTTTCCCACGAAACTGTAAATAAGTGGGCAGAGGAATCCCAGCATGAGAAAAGGGTTGTGGTGTGGAAGTTAGCAAATACTCAGGTAGACCCTCTGAGCCAATCCAGAAAATGTGGACAAGATGCATGAAACAACGCTGCAAAATGGACGTTTAACAGTCGCGCAGATTAATGAGGCATTGCATATTTCAAAATCAACAGCTGATCGTATTCTGAAAGAAAATTTGGAAATTACAAAGGTGGCTGATTGTTGATTCCCAAAACTTCTGACCTCTGAACTAAACCTGGTGAGAAGGAACATGACAGGAGATATTTTTGAAACCAGTTCTGCAAAGATTTTTAACAGTGGGTAAAACGTGGGCACACAACTATTGCAATATATCCCAGAGTCAAAATAACGGAAGCATGGTGGCTCACCCAGTCCTAAGAAGGCGTAGCCTGTCACTTCTGCTAGAATGAAAGGGATTTGGAGGGGTGGTAACGGTGGATTGCTTTGTAAAGACCAAACCCATCACCGAAGCACGCTGCGCTGGCCTACTAAGGAAACTTCTACGGCATTTGAAGGACAACACGGGAAAAAAGCTGACCAGAGGGGGTGTTGTTTCAGAAGGACACCGCTCCAAGCCACAAATCAACAGTTGTAATGGCTGCCATCTATGAATATGAATTGGAACTGCTACTGCACACTCCGTACTCACCTCATCTTGCACACTCCGTACTCACCTCATCTTGCACACTCCATACTCACCTAATCTTGCACACTCCTTACTCACCTGATCTTTCACACTCCGTACTCACCTGATCTTGCACACTCCGTACTCACCTGATCTTGCACACTCCGTACTCACCTGATCTTGCACACCCCGTACTCACCTAATCTTGCACACTCCCTACTCACCTGATCTTTCACACTCCGTACTCACCTAATCTTGCACACTCCGTACTCACCTGATTTTGAACACTCCGTACCCACCTGATCTTGAACACTCCGTACTCACCTGATCTTGCACACTCCGTACTCACCTGATCTTGCACATTCCGTACTCACCTGATCTTGCCCTATCAGACTATCATCTGCTTCGGAATCTCAAAAAGAACTTATCTGGTGAGCATTTTGGGACGAATGAAGACGTTATTGATGCTGTGTCTTGCACATTTTGAAAACGTAATAACTCGCGGAGTTTTGAGAGTAGAACAATGCGGTTTGCGTAGAAATGATCAGAATGACATCGGTTTTTTTTATGAAATCACATACATTTTTACTCATTTTACTTACATTTTTCATCGCCAGGTGGCGCAGCAGACACAGGTTGGAAGTGTCGAGAAAAATAGACACCTGATTGTACCAGGTGTTCAATGTGATGGTCGTCCTGTTCCAGCACTTCCTGCAGACGAGAGAAAACACCATAGACGGCATTGAAGAGCATGTCCGGTGGTATAGCTGCCACATGGTGTCGAATGGCATCTTTCAGTATGGCCAATGAAGTGGGGCGACATCTGTACACTTGTGATTTTAGGTAACCCCAGAGCCAGAAATCGCAGGGTGTCAAGTCTGGAGACCGAGGAGGCCAGGCCTTGGGAAAGTGTCGGCTCAACACACGATTTGCGCCAAACGTCTCTTGCAGCAGTTGCTTAACGGAACGTGCGCTGTGGGGTGGTGCTCCATCCTGCATAAATGTGCACAGATTCACTGCATCCAGCTCCTGCAAGCAAGGGATAACGTGCGTTCGTAACATGTTCGCATAACGTGCACCTGCCACTGAAACGGTTTCGAAGGAGGTGCAGCAGACCTCTTCAAAAAAAAAAAAAAAAAAAGGACCAATAATGAAGGAAGCCGTGGTGAATCCACACCACACTGTCACTTTCGGCTGATGAAGTGGCGCTTCAACGACTGCTCGTGGATGTTCCGTGGCCCAGATGCGGCAGTTGTGCGTGTTTACCGTTCCGTTTAGGGAAAAGTGTACCTCATCAGTCCATAAAACGTTCATCAGCCAGTTCTCGTCGACATCCATTTGTCGCAAAAAAACATGCTGAGAACTCCTGACGCTGCACGTAATCGCCAGCTTGCAGTTCGTGATGCCGTTACAGTTTGTACGGGTATCTGTGCAGAATCCGTTGTAGTGTTCACCATACAGTCCCGCATGGAATGCCTGTTTGCCGAGAATCATGGCGAGCACAGGAGTCGCCCTGTGCGGATGACATTGCAATAACATCCATTTCCTGCGTAATCGTCTCTGCTGCAGCAGCGCGTGTTCGTGGTCTACCGCTTCGTGGGCGTGCTGCCAATGATCCCGTTTCCTCGAATTTTTTCACCATTCGCCGCAGCGCCGCACTCGGACATTCAGCGTTGCAATAGAACAATTTCACCAAGAGCGCTTTGTCCGGTAATGACAGCATACTAACACGACCAGCTGTGACTTGTGGGTTTTTTTTTCCAGATTATATGTAGAGGATTTTAGGAAGGGAGTGTCTGACACCATGTCTTAAACAACCCTTAGAAATGGGAAGCTAGGAGATTTGGGCTAGGGTGCCCGACAGGAAAGTGACACGGAAGCGATGTAGAAAGAGGGAGGAAGACACACTTATTTATTACCGGGGGCAGTATCCGGGGTCCGACGGCTTAGCGTGCCCATCCGACGCACGGCGGGTATTTAGTGGTTCGAACATTCGCACCTGCCCAGGATCGAACCTGAGGTTATCTCCATGGCAGTCACGAACGCTGACCACCAGGCCACCCGCGGCCCCCATGTGACTTGTGGTTGCTTCCCAGCTGCTGCTTTTATACCCACTATCCCAGACCTGTTCGCCTATGACGCCATCTGGCGATGAAAGTACACTGAGTAAAAATGTATGTGATTTCATAAAAAAAACCCGATGTCATTCTGATCATTTCTACGCAAACCGTGTTGCCCTACTCTCAAAACTCCGCGAGTTATTACGTTTTCAAAATGTGCAAGACTTTTGGATCACCCGGTATTTTAGCAGCCCTGACAAATCATTTTATTTGGAGGGAATAAAGGCATTGGAGTACCACTGGAAAAAGTGTGCGGACCCTCAAGGGGACTACGTCGAAAAATAGACCTGTCATGTTTTATCATGACCATTCTTTAATGGTTGGAAAAACTGTGTGGACCTTCAAAGGGACTAAATGGAAAAATTAGCCTGCCATATTCTCCCACAACCATTCCTTCATATTTGTAAAAAGTGTGTGGACCTTGAAGGGTACTATGCAGAAAAATAAGCCTGCCGTATTTTCCCATGACCATTCCTTCAGTGTTGGAAAAAGTTTGTGGACCTTCAAGGCGACGACGTAGAAAAATTGGCCTGCCATATTTTTACACTACCGGAAAAAGTGTGCAGGACTTTCAAAGAGGCAATATAGGAAAACAAGTCTACCATGTTTTCCACAGCCATTCTTTCATGGCTGAATAAAGTGTGTAGACCTTGAAGGGTACTATGCAGAAAAATAAGCCTACCGTATTTTTCCATGATTATTCCTTCAGTGTTGGAAAACGTTTGTGGACCTTCAAGGCGACGATGTAGAAAAATTGGCCTGCCATATTTTTACACTACCGGAAAAAGTGTGCAGGACTTTCAAAGAGGCAATATAGGAAAACAAGTCTACCATGTTTTCCACAGCCGTTCTTTCATGGCTGAATAAAGTGTGTAGGCCTTGAAGGGTACTATGCAGAAAAATAAGCCTACCGTATTTTTCCATGACCATTCCTTCAGTGTTGGAAAACGTTTGTGGACCTTCAGGGCGACGAAGTAGAAAAATTGGCCTGCCATATTTTTAGACTACCGGAAAAAGTGTGCAGGACTTTCAAAGAGGCAATATAGGAAAACAAGTCTACCATGTTTTCCACAGCCATTCTTTTATGGCTGAATAAAGTGTGTAGACCTTGAAGGGGACTATGCAGAAAAATAGGCCTACGATATTTTTCCATGGCAATTGTTTTTATGGTTGGAAAAAATGTGAGCACCGTCAAGGGGAAAACAGGCCTACATATTTTTCCATGACCATCCCTTCACGATTGGAAAAGTATGTGGACCTTCAAGGGAACTATGCAGAAAAACAGGTCTGCCGTATTTTTCCATGACCATTCCTTCATAGTTGCAAAAAGTGTGTGGACCTCAAAGCGACAATGTAAAGAAATAGGCTTACCATATTTTTCCACAAACATTCCTTCATGGCCGGGCCGAGAACTTTTGGGACAATCCTCCTATACATATTCTTTGTTATTTATGGTATCCAGTTTATAATACCTGCATTATTAATATGTATTTCTGTTAGGCACGTTGTACTGAAATTTCAGTCTTTTGCGCATTTTCAGAGAATAACATTTAAAAATAGTTTGTTGTTTTTACAGATGGCACGGTCCATTCAAGATTCCCAGTTTGGTTTTGGCGTACAGGTTCCTGAGAATCCAGGAGAGCAAGCCATCCTATCAGTGATCTGAAGTAAAGTCTGCGTTCCTTCATCTCATTCTATACCCAAACATGGAGCATTTCAGGAAAAAAATAATCATCACTATTTTTGCCTTTCAAAATATTTTTTCAGAAACATCTGTCAAAAACAATTTAGAAGAAAGACAACGCTAATGGGACCAACGAAGCACTTTTTACGTGTAAAAAAGCATAACGCCTTCAAAATTTGCGTTATCTAAATTTCGCAGCTTTAAAGTTGAGAAATAATTTCAAATGCTAAAATTTAGAAAATATCTAAAAAAATCAGGCAGTGAAGTTGCGCGAACACTGGAAAGCGAAGTTGTGTCGTGATGAATTATAAAAGGCTGAACTCCAGGAGCAATGTGAAGACGCATGCGCAGTGGAGTGAGCCGTTAAAGAGCATTAGAACTTTCTGTTAAACAATTTAATACGCTTCAGCGATATCTTAAGTAGCATAGCTTCTCATTATTAAAGTTAATTTCACCTATGAAACTGAAGCTTCCTGTTGTGCTAGAAGAAAATATTGATGATGTGGTGTTAAAGTGGGATTTAGACAATTTTTTATAATTTTGGCGACTGTTTCCATAAGTTGATTTTATAAAATGTTGCATTAGCAAGAGAAGTTAATTTTCAAGAGGAGAATCAGTATTTAAAATCAATTTCGAACTACCAGAAATAACTGTGAGATGTATGCGTGACTGTCAGAAAGAGTCGGGAGCCATAATACATTAAAACGGGCAATGGAAGAAAGAGCAAGCGTTAGTATTAATTCAACTGTTAGGGCGTCTCAAAAGGCTTTTCTTGCTCTTTTCCTCGATACAGAGATTGGCAAGGTACTAAACAGCATTCTACCAAAACACAGAAGAAGCAAATTTCATTTTCCAGATATCTAAGCAATTTTCAAAGACTAATGTATCCCCAGGAAATCTGTTTTCATATATTTTCCAAACTGCTGGATTTGAGAAGAAAATATTTTAAAATGATACTTGACTTTTTTGTAGATGAAACCTGTTTTAGCGTCTCATTGATCAACAGTTACCATTACTGTGAAAAGTCTGCCTTTCTTTACGTATTTCTCAGTGGCGTCAGTGATTTGTTTAAAGTCCTATAAACCCTAGCTGTGATCTTATGGTGCAAATGAAATACTTTCATATGTTATTTTTTTATTGTTAGAAATAGGTTCTGTAGAAGTCTACTGGTAGTTTTTAACAGACCAAATTCAAGCTGATATCCACAATTTCCAGTGATCGCACAAAGAGTTTGTACTAGATAAATTTAAAGAACGGCATACTGTCAACGAGCAACCGTGATCTATATATACATCAACTGAATGCCTTCACGTTCATACTATTTAAAAGTTTTTAATTTTCACTCAGATCCTAAAACGACTCAAAATTGTATATTTTTGGAGTATCAAAACTAAGACTCCATCTGTCAACAGAAACAGCCATGGTTGCTTTGCTTCTTTTTATGGTTGCTACCATGGTGGCCTTGGTACTTTTTGATCGTTATGTCGCAGAGAACAGCAACCAGCAGAATCGTCCGTACTGCTCCGAAGAACAGCGCGCCGAGCGTGAATTCTCCAACTCCAGTCTGTTCACTGTTCTCGGGTTTTCCAGAGAAGAAGTCAGAACCTTTACAGCTTTCCGAGACCACTTTAAGAGCTACGCCGAAGTGACTGGAGCCATGAGGCGCGCTGGACTTGAACACACTCGCCTAATCGTCGCTATAGATTTCAGTGCCAGCAATGAATGGCAAGGTAGACGCACTTTCAAAGGAGAACTCCTACATGCTCTGAAAGGGAACTCCATCTTCAATCCTTACCAGCGCGTTCTTCACACCGTTAGCCCCGTGTTGACACCTTTCTTGAACAATCACCCGATTCACGCATATGGGTTTGGCGATATCAGAACCAAGGACTACGATGTGTTCCCACTTCGCGCTGGTGGCACACCCTGTTCCGACTTAGCAGATGTCCTCGATGCATATAATCACAATGCTCAAAGGGTAAGTTTCATGATTTATCATTCATTTTCTTCTGTTACATACACTGGCGTGCAAAAATTAAAGACGAGACGGTTTTTCGAATGTAACGTCATGCAGAAGTGTTCTACTTCGACTCAAATCATACCATAAGATCCCCAAGATGTAAGAATATGGGACAAGTGAGCAAACCCGTCCAAACAAGGAATCCAAACGATACAACGGCACTTTATTGAAAAGGTAGCTTCGAGCACAACTGGACAGAAGACAGAAGCGTCCATGTGACAGGCGGCTGCCAAGAAAAATCCAGTCCTTAGTAGGGGATATGATCCCCCCTGACTGCGTTGCAGGATTTACAACGTATGTCCATGCTGAGGACGAGGTTGTCAAGGAGCTGTTGAGGCATCGCGGCCCATTCCTCTTGTAGCGCCAATCGCATCTGCGAAATCGTTGCTGGCAGCTGGTGACGTGCTACCAAGCGTCTCCCGAGAAGGTCCCACACGTGTTCGATTGCATTTAAGTCCGGGGACCTTGCGGGCAAATCCATGCGTTGAATATCTTCACTCTCCAACAGTTCTGCGACAGCCACTGTACGATGAGGTGTAGCGTTGTCGTCCATGAAAAGGAACTCAGGACCCACAGCACTTCTAAACAGACGCACGTGAGGCAGGAGAACCTCGGTACAATAGCGGACACCAGTGACTGAACCTCCTTGGAAGATGTGGAGGTCAGTACGGCTACCAAGCATGATACCGCCCCAAACGAAAACTCCGCCACCTCCAAACCGGTCCCTTTCGATGATGTTGGAGGTGAGATTGCGTGTTCCCTGCTCTCTCCAGATGTGTATACGTCCAGAATCGCTCGTCAGACTAAATCGGCTCTCGTCCGTAAAGAGAACTCGACCCCATTGCTGATGTGTCCAGTTCTTGTGTTCCTGGCACCACAGAAACCGCCGTCTCCGATGAGCAGACATTGATGGCACACACCGTACTGGTCGTCGTGCAAATAGACCACTTTTGTGCAGCCTCCTGGCCACGGTAAAACGCGATAACGGACATCCAGTTGTCTGTTGCATGTGCTTTGCGATTTCTCCCGCTGTCTGCAGTCTATCTCTTCTCACCTGTAAGACAATATACCGGTCGTCCGCCGCCGTGGTTGCTCGTTAACGACCACTGCTAAACTCTCGGACAGCTGTTCCTAACATTTGAAATGCTCTCCAAGCTCGTGAAACGATGCTGTGAGCGATGATGAACTCCTCGGCCACACTAGTCACACTTCGACCTTCTTCCAACTTCCCAATGACGCGACCTCGGGTAAAGTCATCCAGATGTCGTCTACTGGATTGCCTGTTGGCCATATCACACGGTGGCAGCAACTCGACGTCGTTCAAACCGATGTACACCGTGCAATAGCTTTCACCGAATTTCTGAGCGTACACCTCCCGTGGGTTTTATACCCTTCCGACACTCCCCCCTAAGTCATGCTGAATATATGCGCATGCCCTACCGTACCGGACCCTAGTCTATCTCTTGAGTGGTCTTTCGGTCCGTTCTGCCTGCTCGTTCCGGTGTTATGCTAATTTCTCCTCTTCGTCCTTAATTTTTGCACACCAGTGTACTTTCCGTAGCAGTTCTTTTTGTCATGACAAAAGTCTACTAATGGCTCTGTATATGAAACATAAGCGTGCAGTTTCGGCATGCTCGACTAAAAAAAACAAAAAAAACAATGGCGCTTACACACTGATTTTCTTTAAAGTAAACAAGAGAATAAACAAAAATGTGTTATTATTAACCCTTTAAGCGGCCGATGTACGTGAACCAAAGTGTGCCAAAACATTTCTTCTCTCTCCAAATCGGTTGTTACGGAAACAATAATGAGAGTGTAACTGTTTGAAACGACAGATGACAAACGTTTAACGACAGATGTTTCCGTAACGACCGATTTCACGAAAGCTAAGGCAAAATAATTCCTTTCATCTTGTCATCTGAACAGTACCAACGTTAAACCTGTCACTTGTCATAAGCGCTCTCTTCTGGTTCTTTATTCTCTGCTCCATGATATGATGGGGAAGCTCTAGTCCCCCTGACACTGATATCATGCCACTGGAGAGAAAAAGAAAACTCAAACATCTTCGCTTTCCTTTCTTAGGTTCGTCGTCCCTGTTGTGGTACTTTCAGCATCTAATCAGTCTGAATGGATAATTGTCAATCACTTCTAAATGACTCCTTAGAATAAGAAAACAAAGGGGGAGAAATAACGTGTTCTTATCCTCTGGTTTTTAAAGTCACTCTTTCGAGCGGTGTTAAGACCACTAAACAAACCCAGAAGGAATCCGTTCCAGCCACATCCCACCCGCTTTTTAGACAGCGAATATATTCGTCTGAACTGACTGCAGCCCATTCTGATACCCCGAGTTAACTCATTCTGGCCACTTAAGGGGTTAATCGTCATCTAATAGTAAAATTTCGAACAATTTTGAAAAAGTACACGTTTTACATTCCACCCTCATGCGTATGAGTAAATTTGAATACATTACGGACAAAAGATGTTCGGGAGGGGGGGGGATTGAACGACCATCGTGAGCAACTCATTTGTATATACAGGGGTTGAACAGAATTATGTGAACACCTAGGAAAATAAGGGTTTACGTACCTAGAAGGGTGTGGGACCACCTTTGGCATTCTTCTCCTTGATTGAAGGTTTAACGACCACCGTGAGCAACTCAATGAGTTATAAGCAGTCGCCCATCCCTAATTTAGGGCCACTGGTTCCGAGAAAAGGACAGAGCTAGTGCCGTAAGACAAACACAACATCCATGCCTCACCGGGATTCGAACCCGGACCCCTTTCGGATAAATGACCAGAAGCCATTGCTTAGACCACTGCGCCACTGAGGCGGCACCTTTGGCATTCAAAACTGCCTGAATCCTCCTTGGAATGGACGCATACAAATCCTGGATGGTGGTTGCTGGGATGTTACACCATTCTTCATGCACAAAGAAAGTTTTACGTACCTAGTAGGGTGTGGGACCACCTTTGGCATTCAAAACTACCTGAATCCTCCTCGGAATGGACGCATACAAATCCGGGATGGTGGTTGCTGGGATGTTACACCATTCTTCATGCACAAAGAAAGTTTTACGTTCCTAGTAGGGTGTGGGACCACCTTTGGCATTCAAAACTACCTGAATCCTCCTCGGAATGGACGCATACAAATCCGGGATGGTGGTTGCTGGGATGTAACACCATTCTTTATGCACAAAGAAAGTTTTACGTACTGTAACGTATACTCTATATTCACTTTCCTTTTGATTTTACTATCTCTGGTTATTTTATTTTACTATGTAAATTATCTTCCTACTGAACGAAATATTATTTCACCCCGCTGAATGAGATCTGGCAATGAGTGTAAGTCATGACGTGGTGGTAGCTCGTATATAGGCGCGTTCATCGAGAAGTGTGGTTGTTGCGTTGTAGTTGTGTTGTTGCGTTGTAGTTGTGTTGTTGCGTTGTAGTTGTGTTGTTGCGTTGTAGTTGTGTTGTTGCGTTGGAGTTGTGTTGCGTTGCGTTGCAGTGTGTTGTTATGTAGTAGTGATATATGAGTGCCTTAGTTGACCAGGAGTCTTCATAATAAACAAGTTGTTCTGTAAGTTCAGTCTTTCTCAATTCTTAGTTTTGTCAGACCTCTGTCTGGCTGTTAGGTTTATGACTTTGATTACTTAATATAAATAACCAGCGTTGAGACTTTGTTTAAGTTCATAATTAACGAGTAACAACACCCTTTTGGGAATTCATTATTTTGAAGCGTAGAGCATTATTCATTCATAATAATTAGCTTAGCAAAAAGATAAACAAAGCTAATTCATTATAGTACCTAGAGAAGAAAAGGCAGTTTCGCATAAGTTTGTTGACGCAAAAGGAAGCTAATATTGCAGTGCTCTTTTCACTAATAATGGGTGTTCATTCTGCACGGATAGCCAAAATTCCGTGAATGTCGATGTTCTAAACTTGATTCGTAGAGTTTCATCTGTAGATATTTCAATTAACCCCTCCTTTTCTTTCAGAGATAGTTTTGAGGAGGAGCCAATGTTAAATGAAAATGGATATCGAAACCAGCAAACATCTTTATCAGTAATCAGAGGAAACTGGTTTTTGTTGTTGAACTTCAGCTTTAACAAATGCTCAGCAACAATAGTTTTGATTGGTCCAACTTCACTGTCATTCTCTTGAAGAAACTGGGACAGTCACGGAAACAATTCAAAGCGTTCGTTTTTTACTTCATTTTCCTTCGAATCTAACTTTATAGAAAAAACTCTAAGAACTGAGCATAAGAATATTTGTTCCTCGTCCTTGAATACACCTCTCCACCGAGACAGTCCGCGAGAGTATTTGAGACAGCTCAGGATTGGGAGGCGGAGAGAGTAGCAACTCCTGCGCCGGACGTACCGCGTGTTTGCTGATGCGCGCACGTCACCACTCTACCGAGACAGTCCGAGAGAGTATTTCAGACAGCTCAGAATTACATAGACTCGCGGATGGCTTAGTGGTTAGCGAGTCAGACTGTCAATGGAGGGTCCCCAGGTTCAATCCTGGGCTGATCTTCCAGAGATGGTGTGATTTGCTAACAATCGCTGAATAACCACCGTGCATCGGACAAGTACGTTAAATGACGGTCCCCAGGTTGGGTATCCATTCCTACTTCCCCCTGACATTCTCTCACCCCTCTATGAGCAACATCGTAGTTGTACGGTGGCGCCGTCTACTGTGCTCTCTCTCTCACTTACAAACTGTTCTGTTAAAGTTGCTAGACTTGCTCTCACTCCTTCAGTTTCTGTGCTCTGCCCAAAGGGCGAAACCGCTGTAGGTGGTTTGGGCCTAAAACCTTCTCTGTGGACTAAAGTCCTACATGAAAAATGCCTGGCTGTCTCTCACAAGTTGTCTGTCTGTCGGGAAACATCGAAGAATTGTGCAAGACAACATCCAGGGTATCACAAGACCGGCCATCCATACATTGTATATTTGCTAATCGTATTCTCCTGGTATCAACTCTATTTTCTATTAAAAAAAATGGAAAGAAATGGCGACCCATTAAAAAACCCTTGCGACCCCAAAAAGGGTCTCGACCTAAAGATTGCACACCCCCAGCTAAGACCACTGCGCCACCGGGACGGCTGGGCATGTTTTAGTTTTATCTGTCCGTTCGTCTTTTGACACGATATCTCGACTTCTAGAAAGCAGAGAGGAGACATATTTTTATCGTTATGCGATAACAGGAAGTGTTATCAAGTTATACAAGAGTTGGAAGGGTAAAGTTTCTGGTCTCCCATAAAAAAAGCTCTGCGTGAAAACCCATTTATTTTTTAACATAATCCAACACACTTCCTAACAAGATCATTTAGTTTTTGTTATCCGCTCAATTCAGAAGATTTTGACTCGAACCATTTGTTCACAGTATGTATCACAGCACTGCCACTGTCGAATTTCTACTCTTTCAAGCACTTTTTGAGAATTGGAAATGGAAAGTAGTCCGATGGAACCAAATCCAATGAGTAAGGTGGATGGCGTAACAGCTTAAAATACAGTTACGCATTGCTGCCTGAGTCATAAACGATGTGTGACGGGGCATTGTCTTGATCAAAGGTAACTACTTTGACTAATTTTCCAGCCTCTTGAGCTCCAATTCCTTGCATGAACGTCTCACTAGATTAGAACATTCTGCGTTGACAGTCGTTTTCAGGAAATCAACCACGTCCATAGGCGTAGAGTGGGGGCACATGCCCCCAACTTTAGAAAATTTAAATGCCGGGGGCAAACCTACGATGGGGCTGCAAATATGAATGAGAGGCTTATGGCTTAATTGAGTCGCTACGTAGTTCAAAGCGGAAGACTCAAGAACTCTATGCTCACTCATGCACACTGTTACACTTACCTTTTAGATTTGTCTGTGATCTGTTTTTTTGAGGAAGTTACAACCACGGCACAATATCAATATAGAGAACCCAGTATATAACATTATTTACACTAAAGTGCCAAAAGTCATGGGATACATACCTAGTACCGCGTAGAACCTTCTCTAGCCCGGCGAAGTGCAGCAACTGGACGTGGCATCGATTCCACAAGTGGCTGGAAAACGTCTTGGACAGATGTTGAGCCATGCCGTCTGAACAGCCACCCACAGTTCCCTGGTATTTGCAGGTGCAGGATCTTGGGTGCAGATGGACCTTTCCACCACGTCCCATAAGTGCTCTATTGGGTCCGTGTCGGGCAAACGTGGTGGCCACACCATCCGTCGGAACTGTCCAGAATGCTCCTTGAACCAATTTTGGACAACTTGGGCCCGATGACATGCTGCATTGTCCGCCTTGAAAATCCCATCGTTGTTGGGGTTCATGAAGTCCATGAAGGGCTGCAAATGGTTACTCAGCAGAGCAACAAAGCGATTACCGGTTAATGACGTGTTTACGAGGACCATAGGACCCAAAGCGTGCCACGTAAAGACATCACACACATGTATGGAACCACCACCAGCTTGCACAGTGCCTTGTTGACAGCCTGGGGCCATGGCCTCATAGTGTCTGTGCCACACCCGAATCCTACCATCAGCGCGTAACAACTGGCATGACTCATCGGAACATGCCACATGTTGCCAGTCTTCCAAGGTCCACTTACCGTGTTCACGAGCCCAGGTGAGGCGCTGTGTTCCGATGTCGTGATGTTAACAAAGGCACTTTGGGCGTTCTTCTGCTCTCATACCCCATGGACGCTAAATTACGCTGCATTGACCTGATGGATATGTCTCTGGTACCTCTTGCATTGAATGTGGATGTTATTTGAGCCAGTGTCGCTTCTCTGTTAACATAGACATTTGTGGTCAGACGCTGCTGGTCACGGTCATTCAGCACCCGTGGTTGGCCACTGCGCTGTCCGCGGTGGGTGGTAATGCCTTCCATGAGGTATTCTCGGTACACACGTGGCCCCGTGGATCGAGGAATGTTGAATGTTCGCACAACTTCGGAAATTGAATGTCCCATCCATCTGGCTCCCACTATCATGTCTCGTCCAAACTCCGATAATTCACGTCGTGTTGTCATAATCCTACTGGCGGTTGTTCAACGTGACTCACGAGATTACACCTCGCAACTGAAAAAAATTGTGGCGTGATTCGAAATCTTTATACGACGGCAGCGCCAGTAAAATATTTGCACACTGCTATCCCATGACTTTTGGCACTTCAGTGTATGTATCAGTATATTTAAAAGAATTTGCAGGAAAGGAGACGACTTTACGTTAAATGTTGTTGAGATAATATAGAAGGTGAGTCCAAAGTTTTGCAATATTTGCATAAATGCATGTGCTGCGGTGGGTATTTCATGTGTTTAAACTTGTTCAAATCGCGCACTGTAGTCAGTCGAAAGGGGTATAAAGTGGTACTCATTGCTGTGAACATCATTGCATGTCGTCGTTCTGTCTGTGGTTGGGACGCCTAAAAGATGAGCAGCCACAACCGGCTAATTAGGGAACTTTTGCTTTAGGAGTTTGGACTCAGCCACAACACTGCTCAAGCAACACGAAACATTTGTCATGCGAAAGGGGATGGTTCCGTGGACCACAGCTCCGCAACCAGATGGTTAAAGAAATTTCTCTCAGCTGACAGAAACCTCGACGATCAGCCAAGGTCAGATAGGCCGCGATCCCTGGAATCGGAAGCCCTGCGCCAGGCCGTAGAGGCAAATCCGACAACCAGAACTCAGAGATTATCAGACGAACTGGGCATATCACACACTACTGTGGTTCGTCATCTGCAGAACCTCGGCAAGGTCTACAGGAGCTGCCGCATTGTCCCTCACGAACTGACGACAGCTGAAGCAACCGCCGTGTGGAAGTGTGCATAGAACTCCTAGAAAACACACGCGATATACGTTTTTTCAAGAGAATTGTTACGTGCAATGAAAAGTGGGTCTATTTCCGTAATTCTAACACGACGGCAGTGGTTGAGCCCGGGACAGCTTCCTGAACCAGTTGCCAAACGTGGACGCTTCGATCACAAGGTGATGCTCTTCGTCTGGTGGAATTTCGAGGGCATAATTCATTACGAATTTGTTCCAGACGGTCGGACCATCAACGCCAAACTCTACTCTGAACAGCTGGAACGGATGTATGCCGTTTGGGAGGAGAAGTACCCGGCGCTGGTGAACAGAAAGCGCGCTCTCCTACAGCAGGATAACTCTCGGTCTCATATCGTGCGAACGACCCGGACAAAACTCCAGGAACTTGAGGGCGTCGAACTGATGCCACACCCAGCATATAGTCCGGACCTTGCTCCGTCGGATTATTACTTGTTCCGGTCTATGGCCCACTTTATTCGCGGGGTCACTTCAACAACCAAGAGGAGGTGGCAGCTGAGGTGAAGGAGTTCTTCGCCTCGAAGGACATGAACTGGTACCGCCGCGGAATCTAAGGACTGGCAGACAGATGGCTAAAGACGGTGCAACACGATGGCCTATACTTTGAATGCTAGTCAGCTTTCGTCGTAATGGTACGTATGAAGACATAAAGTGATCCAAATATTGAAAAACTTTCGACTCCCCTCTGTAGAATCGAAGAACTGGCAGACAGATGGCTAAAGACGGTGCAACACGATGGCCTATACTTTAAATGCTAATCAGCTTTCGTCGTAAAGGTACGTATAAAGACATAAAGTGATCCAAATATTGCAAAACGTTCGACTCACCCTCTGTAGAATCGAAGGACTGGCAGACAGATGGCTAAAGACAGTGCAACACGATGGCCTATACTTTGAATGCTAGTCAGCTTTCGTCGTAAAGGTACGTATGAAGATATAAAGTGATCCAAATATTGCAAAACTTTCGACTCACCCTCTGTAGAATCGAAGGACTGGCAAACAGATGGCTAAAGACAGTGCAACACGATGGCCTATACTTTGAATGCTAGTCAGCTTTCGTCGTAAAGGTACGTATGAAGATATAAAGTGATCCAAATATTGCAAAACTTTCGACTCACCCTCAGTAGAATCGAAGGACTGGCAGACAGATGGCTAAAGACGGTGCAACACGATGGCCTATACTTTGAATGCTAGTCAACTTTCGTCGTAAAGGTACGTATGAAGGAGACATAAAGTGATCCAAATATTGCAAAACTTTCGACTCACCCTCTGCAGAATCGAAGAACTGGCAGACAGATGGCTAAAGACGGTGCAACACGATGGCCTATACTTTGAATGCTAGTCAGCTTTCGTCGTAAAGGTACGTATGAAGACATAAAGTGATCCAAATATTGCAAAACATTTGACTCACCCTCTGCAGAATCGAAGAACTGGCAGACAGATGGCTAAAGACGGTGCAACACAATGGCCTATACTTTGAATGCTAGTCAGCTTTCGTCGTAAAGGTACGTATGAAGACATAAAGTGATCCAAATATTGCAAAACTTTCGACTCACCCTCTGTAGAATCAAAGAACTGGCAGACAGATGGCTAAAAACGGTGAACACGATGGCCTATATTTTGAATGCTAGTCAGCTTTCGTCGTAATGGTACTCATGAAGACATAAAGTGATCCAAATATTGCAAAACTTTCGACTCAACAAATGTTGTTCGATGTTTTAAGTCTCTCATTGTGAAGTTCGAGTTTAGTAAATGTTGATTGTTACTGCATTTAACCTGTTATCATGTGTGATATACATATTTGAAGAGTGTGTCACACTACATATGATGAAATGTGCTAACTAGTGTCTAAAGGACTAAATAAAATGTTGAAGTTTGAGTAAGTACCCACTTCGTACCGACTTTAGACCAAAATTTTACCTTTTGGCAGAAGTCGTATTCATTGCGCCCCGAAACTGCGGCATTCTTCTAGTTTTAACTGTAGGAGCGACGAACTGTATGTAATCTTGCATGTTCCACCTTTATACCTCCGGCAGACGAATACCTATGTCATTTGGGTAAAGAACTTTTATCCTCGTTGTAAACAGGATGTGTGGTAAAAGAAAAAAAGAATGAACTTCGCTCCTTTAAGTGAGAATTCATTTAACTCCCGCTGAACCAGAGATTCGAAAATTGTGCATATGAATCGCTGATCAACGAACAGATGTTTCGTTGTTGAAGCCTTTACCGGTTTTCTACTCTGTTGACCTCCCTGTGCATATCATGCCATGATTCACAAATGCCTCTGTCTTACACTCTGCCTTCCTTAACGTAAGAGAGTTGTGTGCCAATGTCCTTTGCTATGAACTGCAACAGCTAATCTGCTGCTCTTGCTGCATCATTCTACGAACATTTCTGTGATCTCTTTCATAACAAGAAAATACATTTGCTAGGACATTCCACGGCTGTTTTTGACCTTATTCTCATGTTTTTTGTACATTTAAATACATTCCTCCTTTTACTTTGTCGGCTTTATGGACAAACATCCTTCCGACCTGTATGACAGTAATACTGTGTAGTGAGGGTTCATAATTAATTGCAATCACCAGCACGTTATTCTTGGAACGAAAACAAGTTCGATGTGTTTTTAAACTTTTCGACTCTCTTCCGGAAGATGATCCTGAAAGCTCGATGGTCGCTCCGGTGACCGAGAGGTCAGAGGAGTGTACTTCTGGCTAATTGTCCGAGTTTGGCCGAGGTTCACTGGCTAGTTGTCCGAGCTTGGCCCGGGCCCAAGTCCCTAATAAAGCATGGATGGTGCTCTTGTCTTATGGCGCTGGTTCCGTCTCTTTCCTCGAACAAGTGGCTCCGCTAAGAGAGAGGTCAGAGGAGTGTACTTCTGGCTAATTGTCCGAGTTGGGCCCAGGTTCACTGGCTAGTTGTCCGAGCTTGGCCCGGGCCCAAGTCCCTAATAAAGCATGAATGGTGCTCTTATCTTATGGCGCTGGTTCCGTCTTTTTCCTCGAACAAGTGGCTCCGGTGACCGAGAGGTCAGAGGAGTGAGCTTCTGGCTAATTTTCCAAGTTAGGCCCAGGTTCTCTGGCTAGTTGTCCGAGCTTGGCCCGGGTCCGAGTATTGGATGTGGCATGGGTGGTGCTCTTGTCTTATGGAGTTGGCTCCATCTCTTTCCTCGAACAAGTAGCCCAAAATTGGGGAAGAGGGAATGTTTATAACTCGTAGAGTTGCTCATGGTGGTCTTTAAACCCCAAAATAATATGAAATAAAATAAACAGAGGAAGATCATGTTTGGTCAATAGTCTCCTTCCCTGCACTTCAAAGCTCGTCGACTGAATGGCCAAGATTTCCACAATATGCAAAATAATAGCTTTGCGTTGAATCTTATATGAAGTATACGAGTATTTTCATTAAACCACCGTCATGTCTGAAATGTGACCTCTTCTTGGACTTTCCACTCAGCTTACACGTAGTACTGGTATACCAGCTATCAGGCACGCAGGAACTGACGTCACTAAACTTCAAGCTTCTTGTTTAGTGGCGTATTCCGAGATTTTGGGCCCGGTGGCCGGAACTTGTATCGTGCCCCTAACAGGAATATAGCATCTGGGAGGCCAGGAATATGACATCTGCAGGGTCTTCAAATTACGCCCCTTCAAGATCAAAAGTTCCTTACTTCCACTCAAAAGCAGTTCTTAATTTTCCATGCCTTCATTATAGGAAAGTAAAAAATACCACTTCCAGTTTTTGACATAATTCTACTCAAAATTTAAAAATTAGGTAAATACCCAAGAGCCAACGGTTTTAAACATCAAGTGAAACGTAAAATTTTTTGTGAACACCGACAACTCATTCAGAAATGCGGAATGAAAACAAACCAGCATAGAACGAATGAGTATTAAATAGTAAACTTAACATTAGGAAGATGCTGTCGGAGTAGGGCTTGGAAAATTCCGTTCAAGGTTAAACGCTCAAAGAATCTTTCAGAGACAGAGCACAAATGACTAATTAGCTCTTCATCCCTTCGACGTACTCGGAATGGTCACGGAGATTAGGCATATCAGCATATCACACTGCCTGACAAAGAAAATGCCACACCACGAGGACTATCTGTCGTTTCAAATATAAATATACTTACTGTATTTACGCTACTTAACAGGGAATATGTGTTTAAGGAAAATCGGAATCCCACCTAAGAAAGACTGTCCTGGCCAGTTTTACTTCTGTAACGAAGTTTTCCATTTTGTCTTCTAGAAGCAGAGTGATTATAGTAAAAAACTGAAAAATGTAAGAAAACTCTTTGGGAGCCTTACGACTATTGGATGCTAAAAAAATAAGAAAGCTTTTTCCATGTTTTAGAAGCACAGATGTCGTGGCAAATGCAGATATGTCTTCACGCTACCTGGTGGAGAAATATCACAGCTAGAAAACGTATTTCTCGCATTTTACCCCTATCTGATCACAGAATTTTTCCCAACCCTATTTTCAGAAACTGTCCGATCACAGATATTTACCAACCCGATTTTCCAAAATAGATATGTTGAATCCACAGAGGGAAGAACTGATAAAGCAATGAAATAAGTTCCTCTTCTTTTTTGCGTGTAGATGCAAGGTGTCCTTATAAAGGGATGACACTTTATTAGCAAGTGTACATTCATGTATTCGAATGAGATTTCTCCCTATTTAAACTAGTCTTCTTGGAGCACTCCATAACTCGTTGCAATGCTGGTGGCATAAATTAAAGCATTTCAATTCTTTTTTTTTATTTCTTTGAAAATGCTTCATTTTGTGCTTTAATTTTTTCGGAACTCCTTGCTGGCCACAGAGTTGGAAACGGGTCAAACATTTCGGACCCGGACGTCTCATAACTGGACCCAAATCGAAACCGATCCGGACCAGTAACTGAACCGGACAAATCTGCTTTGAACTATAAATTCGAAACTCGATTTATATACATACATATACATATAAACGTAATATATATATTCATCCCAATAACTGCTTGATATTTAATAACTGAAATCCTTTTTTAATAATAAAATTTGGTTACTTGCTAAATTTTAGTGTCATTTTTAGTGCCACTATTTTGCGAAATCCAGAAGTAATGGCTGAGTATGAACGTGACCATGGAGTATATTACAAATGGGAATCATTCTTTACGATTACACAAATGTATTTTTTTTAAATGTATTTAGATTGTTCATTCTTTCCACGCTTTGATGGAGGTGCGCCTACTTTCACATGGTCCGTTAGATTTTTGGTTCCATAATCTTTTATTACACCGTCAACATTTTCCTTTGTAATTATAC
The DNA here is from genome assembly GCA_039090855.1 of Macrothele yani. Classification (NCBI taxonomy): domain Eukaryota; kingdom Metazoa; phylum Arthropoda; class Arachnida; order Araneae; family Macrothelidae; genus Macrothele; species Macrothele yani. Next base: position 55,180,623 of record CM077006.1, on the reverse strand, counting down.
ACTTTCCACATTTTGAACAACAAGCAAGACCAAACAACACAGAATTATTCACCTGTTCCTTAATGAGACGAAACAATTTCCAGCATTCACTCTTCCACTTGTGGTTTTCAACAAGCACGTTATAACGAAGTAAATTTCTCCGTCATTTCTGTCCACGCCAGGATTCGAACCCGGATCCCCTCATTCCGGAATAAGTCACTCTACCAATTGAGCTACGCGGACGTTTTATTCTGATTCCTATCTGCCTTTACGTCGTGTGCGTCCTTCTGGCAGGTACGTCACATCTCCTGGTACGTTACATCATCTCCCCCTTATTTTTTTTTATTTTTTTTTCGAAGTGCTGGAGAAGGGATTCTCTTATTTTTCCTATCTCGCGGTGTGGAAATAACATCACACCAATGCGAGATTTTGAACGGTCGGGTCATCCGGATAGTTCGGGCGCCATTATAACGAATAAATTTCTCCGTCATTTTTATCCGCGCAAGGATTCGAACCCGGGTCCCCTCATTCCGGAATAAGTTGCTCTACCAATTGAGCTACGCGGACGTTTTATTCCGATTCCTATCTGCCTCTATGTCGTGTGCGTCCTTCTGGCAGGTACGTCACATCTCCTGGTACGTTACAACGTATTTGTTGGCCTCGACGCCTTTCTCAACCTCCTTAATATTAAATCCATCCATATTAACAAATAAGGAGTTAATTTCGACATGACATGTCATGGGAACGGGATGTTAGCACACCAATCGAAAACCTATGAATGCTCAATGTAAAAGATGTGATGTGAAAAGTAACTCTTAGTCATACAGTGAACTTTTTTTTTTTTTTTGATTGGAGGTTTAACGACCACCGTGAGCACTCAATGGGCTATAAGCAGTCGCCCGTCCCTAATTTAGGTCCACTGGTTCCAGGGAAGGGAGAAACCCAGTGCCGTAAGACAAACACAACATCCATGCCTCACCGGGATTCGAACCCGGACCTCTTTCGGACGAAAGATCAGAAGCCATCGCTTAGACCACTGCGCCATCTACAGTGAACTTCGCACGCAGAGAGTGAATCGGCTGAGAAGCCGACGAATGGGGTTTACCTGCACCTTGCCCTAAGCAATCGCACTGTAAAAGAACGCAAAGGAAGTATCTTTTTACGATATGGTGTCGGTGTGTCTGACGTCGGTCGGTGGAAATCTTCGTTGCTTTAAGAAAAAGACGACAAATAGTTTTGCATGGCAAATCATTATTCACTCAGTGGGCAGCAGTACCGACTACAGAATTCCACAACGCTCATTTTCCTTTGGAATATATTTTTCTCGTTTCAAAAAATAAAACGGAAATAAAGCCGGGTCAAAATTGGATCAGAAACACCTTCACCCGTTACCTTTCGTTCCCATATTTGTAATCAGTATCGCATTCAGAGAGTTTTTTCCGAAGGGGGGGGGGGAGGCAATTATAAATTTTGAGAAGGGCTGAAACTTGTTGACTGATTATACACACATAATCACAATTTTGTTATTTATCTACACGGTCAAGTCACATTATTGTGACCACCAGCTAATATGCAGAGTAACCACCGTGTGCAGCGCGGACAACAGCTAGATGGGCTGGGGGTGACTCAATAAGGTGCTGGAAGGTGTTCAGAGGTATGTGGAGCCGTGCTGACTGCAGTGCATCCGACAGCTGCTGGAGGGTGCGTTGTTGAGGATCCATAGAGCGAACAACACGATTGAGGTAGTCCCACAGATACTCAACTGGGTTTAAATATGGAGCTTCATCGTGCTTTTCCAACCACTCTCGGACATTTCTAGCAGTGTGACACGTCACATTATCCTGCTGGAGGATCCCATCCTTGCCAGGGAAGACATCCTTGCCAGGGAAGACAATCAGCATGTATGAGTGTACGTGGTCCGCAAGAATGGATTCATAACGAATTAGGTCCATAGTGCCTTCCACAGGTATGAGTGGACCTAGAGAATGCCATGAAAACATTTCCCAGACCACAACGCTGGCCCCACCAGCTTGTGTTCTTCCAGCAATGGTTGAAGAGTGTTTGTTCTCCGATGTTTCGCGCCTTATATGCCAATGATGAACCGGGAAAAGTTCTGCTTCATCATTAAAGATCTTCATCATTCTGTTCGATGAAGCAGAAAACGGAACTCATCGGAGAAGGCAATCCTTTGCCGATCAGTGGAGGTGCAATTCCAATTCTGCCATGCAATTGTAAGCCTTTTCTGCCGATGCACCTTCGTTAGCATAGGTGCAGTGACCATCCGTCTGCATCGGAGCCCCATACGCAGGAGTGTTCGCTGAACTGTCGTTTTAGACACACTTCCGGTAGCCCGCTGGTTCATTCGGCCAGTCAGTTGCTCCACTGTAGCGTGTCGATTGGCTCTCACGCACCTTCGAAACCGACGTTCACTTCTCACATCAATGGCACGTGGTGCTCCGCAGTTTCACGTCGCTTATTTGCAATGGTGTCATTTCTTCAATTACGATACACTTTAACCACAGTAGCGCTCGAACAGTTTACAAAGTGCGCTGTTTCAGAAATACTGCCACACTAGACCCGAAAGCCAATAATCATACCTTTTTTGCAAATTTGATAAATCGCTCCTTTTATCCATGACAGCAACGAGTGATATGTTTTCAAAATGCACACCTTATATACCCTCCAAGCTAACTTACGACATGTTCCCTCTTTCATTGGCTACGCGCTGTTGACGTCAAAAGTAGGAGGTGGTCAAAACAATGTGACTCGACTGTGTATACACATTAATATATATACACTATCTACCAACAAGTAATTGGACACCCCTGCAATCGACGATATCTGCGGTCCTGATACACGTCACGGTCGCCGCCGTTAAATATCATGTGGGAAACAACAACGCACCCAGTTGCATGCAAGATGCCACGCAGTTCGGAGCTCTCTGATTTCGAGAAAGGTGTAATAGTCGGGTATCACAGAAATGGCCGATCCATACGTGACATATCCAGCGAGTTGAACTACCCAAAATCGACAGTGGCCTACGTGATTGGCAAGTGGAAGATGAGAGGTGGCTGTCGGAATGTGCCCCGACCCGGCAGACACACAAAACTGGGAGTTAGAGACCGACGGGTGCTGCCCAGAGAAATTCGGAAGAACCGCACCAAATCGAGGGGCCACATCCGCGAGGAGTTTCAACAGGCATCCGGGAGTGTTCTTTCGATGAATACCATCCGTAAGGAAGCCCATCTGCTCGGTTATCATGGACGTGATGCCACCCACAAGCCTTTGATCACCAAGTCCAATAGCGCTGCTCGGCTAACGTGGTGTAAATAGCGTCGACAGTGGACCGTTGAACAGTGCAAACAGGTTCTCTGGAGCGACGAATCAAGGTTCACCCTCTACCGTTCGGATTGCAGGGTCTCGGTTTGGCGTCTGCCTGGAGGACGCCTCCTGCCGGAATGTATTGTGCCAACTGTGAAGTTCGGCTGCGGTGGAATTATGATATGGGGGTGTTTCTCCTGGTATGGCACGGGACCCTTGGTCGCAATTCCTGGTAGACTCAACGCCGAGACCTACTGCAGCATTTTGGATGACCATGCGCTTCCTACGTTGTGGCAGTTTTACGGGGTGGACCCATGTTACTTTCAGTATGACAATGCCACCTGTCATGTTCCGAGGTCCACCATGGCTTGGTATGGTGACAATAGGGTTAATCGAATTGACTGTCCTGTCCAGAGCCCGGACCTTAACCCTATCGAGCACCTCTGGGAGGAGTTGGAGCGTCGACTTAAGGGGTGCCCCCACCGTCCGAAATCGGTGAAGGAACTGACCTGTCTTCTCCAAGCAGAGTGAAAGAAAATACCGCTAGCCGTCGTACAACGCCTGGTTAAGAGTATGCCCCGGAGGGTCGCAGCTGTAATCGCCGCTCGTGGAGGCTCCACCAACTATTGAAGGTGAATAAACTTCGTTTTTCTTTGCTATCACAGGTGTCCAATTACTTGTTGGTAGATAGTGTATATAAAATTTTAAATGGAGTATAAAAATGTTCTTAAACTCGCATATCACAAATGCAAATTCCAAGTAATCTGCACATCATCATCATCATCATTGTCAACCATTATCAATCCACTGCTGGACGAAGGTCTCCCCAAGTTTCCTCCACAACGGTCTGTCTTGTGCCAGTCTCCTCCATGTCACCCCTGCATACTTTCGAATTTCATCCACCCATCTCCCATGTGGTCTTCTTCTGGGTCTTTTCCTGTCCCTTGGAATCCAATCTAAAATTTCGGCTGTCCATCGATGATCTGTCCTTCTGGCAGTATGTCCAGCCCATTGCCATTTCAGGGATTTAACTCTGATCATGATGTCTTCCACTCTTGTCATTTTTCGGATCCACGAGTTCCTCTTCTTATCTCTCCTGGTTACACCAAGCATGCACCTCTCCATGCTTCTTTGAGTTGTCTGCAGCCTTTGTATGTCTCTTTTAGTTAAGGTCCACGTCTCTGCACCATACGTAAGCACTGGAAGGATGCATTGATCAAACACTTTTCTTTTAAGACATAATGGCATATTGCTCTTGAAAATTATGCTGTTTCTTCCATAAGCTCTCCAGGCAAGTTTTGTACGCCGATTAATTTCTTCACTAATGTGACCCTCACTTGATATCTGCTGTCCAAGATAAACGTATGTGTCTGTTATCTCCAGCTTTTCTCCATCAATCGATAAATCTTCATTTCTTGTAAAAGCATTGAACATCACTTTTGTCTTCTGAAAGTTCATTTTTAATCCCACTTCTTTACTCTTGTCAGCAAGTTCCTGGATCATACTCTGTAGCTCTGATGGGGTAGTTGCAAAAATGACTACGTCATCAGCAAAACGAAGGTGGGTTAGATAATCTCCATTAATCTTTATCCCCTTGTTTTCCCAGCTCAGCGACTGAAAAACACCCTCCAATGTGGCATTAAAGAGCTTCGGAGATATGGTGTCACCTTGTCTACCTCCCTTTCCAATTTTTACGTGTGTTGTATTTTCAAACAGCCGAATCTTTGCACTTGCATTTTCATAGATGTTATTAATAATATTAATGTATGCATCTTCAATACCGCAGGTTTTCAGAGCCATTGTAACTGCTGATGGTTTCACCGAATCAAAGGCTTTTTCATAATCGATAAAAGCCATGCACAATGGAAGTTCATATTCCCTCGCTCTTTCAATTAGTTCTCTCAGCACGTGGATATGATCTATTGTGCTGTAGCCACTCCTGAATCCAGCTTGTTCTCTCGGTTGAGCCATGTCCAGTGTTACCTTCAAGCGGTGTGAAAGAACTTTAGTGAAGATTTTATAAACTACTGATAGGAGGCTGATAGGTCTGTAGTTTCCAAGATCCTCAATGTCACCTTTCTTATGTAGCAGGATCATTGTAGCGGTGTTCCAATCCTCAGGAATCTTTCCTTCATTAAGGCATCGAGTGAAAATTTGGGCGAGTACTGTTTCGATTTCTCCACTTGCTTCTTGTATGATGTCTATAGTAATTCCATCTTCTCCTGGAGCTTTTCCTCGCTTCATGTTCTTGATTGCATGTGCAACTTCTGCTGGAAGGACTGGAGGAACTCTAGTACTGGTATCTTTGATGATGTCTGGAGTGCATATATCATCCCTTTCATATAATTTGGAGTAGAAATCTTTCACTCTTGTCAAAATTTCGCCTCTATTTCTTGTTACAGAACCATCTTCTTTTCTCAGTGCCATAATCTGTTTTCTTCCCTTACTGAGATGTCCCTTTGCTATCTTTAGGCTTTGGTTGTTTTCAATTGCTTTCCTCACTAGTTCACAGTTGAATTTCCTTACGTCTTCAGTGATACTTTTTCGTACTGTCTTGCAGAGCTCTATATATTCCACTTTGGAAGTCACATCTTCTTTAGTTGTCCTCATCTCTCTTCTTTTTTGCATCAACATTTTGGTTTTTCCTGATAATTTGTTCACATGCAACTTGTTCTTAGACCCAGCTAATTTTGTTGCTGTTTCCATAAGAGCTTTGGTTACTTTTCTGTTAACTTCAGAGATGTCCACTTCTTCCGATGTTAGGCCTTCTAAAGCAGAGAACCTGTTCTTCAGTTCTAACTTGAAGGTATTATGGTGTTTTTAAGGTTGGTTATGTCAATACATTTTGTTTGTCTTATGAGCTTGCCACGTTCAAGTTTAGTGTTGAGGTGCATCTTACATCTCACCAATCTATGGTCACTACCTGTGTTGAACTTGTTTAGCACACTGCAGTCTTCTATGACGAATTTTTTGTTACACATAATAAAATCAATTTCACTTGTCGTCCCATTTGGATGTCTCCATGTCCATTTCCTGTGTGGCTTTTTCTTGAAGAAGGAGTTCAAGATGAAAAACCCTTCTGCCTCTGCAAACTCAACGAGAGTATTTCCACGCTGGTTTCTGTTGCCGTGACCGAATTTACCTACTGAAGTTTCATTCTGTTGCCGTTGCCCTATTTTTGCATTGAAATCTCCCATAATTATTTTCAAGTGCTGCTTACCTTTATTATTTAGATGACAAATTTCCTCATAAAATTCTTCAATTTCTTCTTCAGGATGACTTGTGGTGGGTGCATAAGTTTGAATAATCTGAGCCTGGTATCTTTTCGAGAGTTGGATAACAAGTCGTGCAGCTCTGTCAGAGGAACTTTCAACTTCTACAACTTTATCCTTCAGTTTCTTGTTTATTATAAATCCAACACCACTAGTTCTGCCAGTATTTGTCCCACGATAGTAGAAGAGATGTCCACTTTTCAGTTCGATTAGATCTTCTCCTTTTCTCCTTACCTCACTTAGCCCCACGATGTCCCACGGTTTGCAATCTGCACATACAAGTGATTAAAAATGCAAAAATGTTATACCTTTGCTTTAATTCAGTAATGCACCACGGATTTCACCATGGGGTGGGGTGTAAAATTTTAAGGATAGTAGTAAGATAATGCTATGCCAGAGAAAATCCCCTACCCCCTCCTAAAAAAACACTTTAGGAGTGGTAAAAATGTCCTCGCCTTATTACAAGCATGTTTCTGATTATTAAGGAATCATTACAGTGTTACCTGAAAACGTATTCTGTAAACCATTCCCCTGCCGTTTGGTTTCAGACCCTTTTGATTATTTTTGTTTAGCACATTGTAGTAAAGAAAACTAACTAACGGTTTGGAAGCCAGTTTCAGGTACCTCGATTATTATTTTTTTTTCTTCAATGAGTGTAAACCACCCACTCCCAGGGAAAAAAAAACATTTTATGGGAACAATTTCTAATAATTTGCTATTGTTAAAAATTAGAAAGGAAATATTTTGTTGTGTTGGAAGCACCAACGTCACGTTAGCTGCACTGAGACTTAGCCATATACAATATATATTATACATAGAAAGTCGGCATCCAGAAGACTGAAACAAAACTGAATGCCAGCTTCCAAAATATGATGATGTATTGTAGTGCAAATATCTCTACTCTGTGGAATTAGGTTTTTATTGCGGAAGTAGTCCGAGTTGTCAGAGCTTCAAAAAATTGCCCCTTCAGCAAGGACAGTTTAATGTTTTATTGAAGAATGATAGAAATTTCAGATTGAAGTCCATGTGTTTTTTTTTTTTTAATTATTGCAATATTTTCCCTCATTTTTGTAAGTTTCTTTAAATTAATTTCTCCAAATATTCAGCTATAAACGAAAGCAATTAGACTGAATACAAGAGGAAATCGCCCAAAAACATACGGGGTAGGCGTTCATGGATTTTCGGGGGGGGGGGGGGGGTAAGCACCCCCGAGAAGATGCCTGAGTACATCTCCGGTTTGCAATTTCTTTTGCTCTTTCTGGATCATTGTCCATGCTTCACAACCGTACGGGTTCGAGGATTACTTTATACACTGAGTGGCCACTTTATTTTGACCACCCCCTCAGTACTTCGTTGGGCCACTTTTTGCCTTTAATACTGCGTCGATTATTCGTGCATGGACTCCACGAGATGTTGATAGGTGGTTTGTGGAATCTGGGACCATGCTTGATGAATAGCCCTTTCCAGGAGTGTGAGATTGCAGGGTTGTGGATCCAGCTGTCTGATGGCTCATTCAACGTCACCCCCACAAATTCTCAATGGGGTTGAGATCTGGAGATTGTGGGGGCCACCTAAGTCAAGTAAACTCACCGGCATGTTCCTGAAACCAATCCTGTACAATACGAGCACTATGGCAGGACGCATTATCTTGTTGAAAGTAGCCATCGCCATTGGGATAAATCATCCACATGACAGGATGCACTTGGTCCGCAACGATGTTTAGATATGAGATGCCAGTCAGACGTTGATCAACACGAATTAAAGGGCCCAAAGCATGCCAGGAAAACATTCCCCAAACCATAACGTTGCCTCCACCAGCTTCAAGGGCTGTAGCAATGCATTTGGGGTCCATGCTTTCGTGCTGTTTCCGCCAAATTCTCACTCGGCCATCGGCATGGTGCAACTGAAAACGTGATTCATCGGACCACATAATTTGTTTACAATTATTGACTGTCCGATCCTTGTGCTCCTGTACGAACTGGAGACGTTTTCTCTTGTTAACTGCAGACAGCAAAGGTGTTCGAACAGGCGGCTTTCGGCTGCCATATCCCATCCGATGCAGTGTACGGCGAACAGTGCGTGCAGAGATCATTTGAGGGGATCCTTGACTAAGGTGGTCTGTAATTTGCTGCACTGTTGCCCTTCTGTTGTCTGTTACCAGTCTGAACACTCTCCGTTCCGCCCGAGCAGTTACTAGTCGATGACGACCACACGTTGCACGTAGAGACCCAGTTTTTTGGCTGACAGTCCAGTCTTTAAACACTTTAACAACAGCCGCTCTGGAACATTTCAGGAATGCGGCGGTTTCGGTGATACTCGCTCCATGGCTCCGAGCTCCTACAATCATCCCACGTTGAAAGTCCGTCAAATCGCATTTTTTACCAATCTCGTTACCCAAAAATCACATCTACTACTGTCGCAAGCACTAAGCTTTCCCTTTTTATACTAGCCTCGCCCTCTGGCGGCAACAGCGTGCAGCCATAGCTCATTTGCTTAATACTGTCAGGTGGTCGTAATAAAGTGGCCACTCAGTGTATAGCTGAATTTAACTTTTTATTGAGATCAAATTAGATTTTAATAGCGATTGAATACTGTAACAGGTTGTATTTGTTGCAGCTATTCTATAAGTAATTTCAACTGACGCATCATTACTTTCTGTTATTACTAAGCCCAAATATGAGAACTTTACGGTTATATCTGGTTTTTCAAAAAATGTGCTAAAAACGTATCCCTTACAGTTGTTTTTGCTACTGTTATAACTTTGAAAACTGCTTCCGGAGGTCATTTTCTTTTTAACTCATAGCGACTTATTTATTGCTTGCCTTGGTGTCATTCATGTACTGACTGATGGAATAAGCTCGGCTTTCTTGTGTTTCAGATTCAAAGAAGTGGCCCTACCAGCCTGGCTCCAGTCATTCGACGTGCCATCGATATTGTTCACAGGACAAAGGCGTTTCACATTCTGCTTATTCTTACCGACGGGCAGATGAAACCGGAGGACGCCGCAACGAGGTACGCTCTCATACAAGCGTCGAGAACAGCGCTAGGCATCGTAGCCGTTGGTGTTGGAGATGGTCCGTGGCGAGCACTGGAAGAATGGGACGATAGAGTTCCGGACAGACTGTTCGACAATTTCCACTTCGTAAACTATCACCAAGTATTGCGATCAGCAAGGAATGTCGAAGCTGCCTTAGCACTCCATCTGCTCATGGAAATTCCAGATCAGTACCAGACTATCTTAAAACTTGGATACTTACAAAAATATTGATTCCTCTACCTCGATGTATAGGAAAATTTCCTTTTTGTGTATGTCTGTATGTGTGTGAATCCCTTGATACCGAGAACTATCAACAGATAGAAAGAGAGCAGCTGCTGTTTCAAAATCACAAAATATCCGTCATCCCATAATTACCAGCCGTTTTTCATCTCTAAATGGAAAGCTGATTTAAAATAATTGAATTAATGTTTATCACACAGTCTTCCTCCTTTTAATTATTTCCTTACCATTTCAACAATTTTCGCTTTTCAAACCCAAATTTGACGGTGGCGGCCTCGAATTCACGTCCTTCTACTCCGAAGCCTAATGCTTTCCCAGTTAAGCTACGCCGACAGGGGCTTATCACTACCGTCGTGACAGGCGCGTCACCTCTGTAGTACGTCATATATATCTCCTCCTTGAGAAAGGCATGGGCATGAAATCGCAGGTTCGGTCCCGCCGCAAACCATGCTTGAAGTAACTCTCTCTAGAAGAAGAAATTGTCATTAATTCCAGACGATGTGTGGAACGAACATCACACATTTTTTGAAGCGAAGGAATTCTCATCAATTCCAGACGATGTGAGGAAGAAACATCCCGCATTTTTTTAAAAGAAGAAGGAATTGTCATTAATTCCAGACGATGCGTGGAAGAAGCATCACATATTTTTTGGAGCGAAGAAGGAATTGTCATTAATTCCAGACGATGTGTGGAAGAAACATCTAACATTTTTTGAAGCGAAGAAGAAATTGTCATTAATTCCAGACGATGCGTTTAAGAAACGTCACGCATTTTTTGAAACGAAGAAGGAATTATCATTAATTCCAGGCGATGTGTGGAAGAAACCTCACGCATTTTTTGAAGCGGAGAAGGAATTGTCATTAATTCCAGACGATGCGTGGAAGAAACATCACGCATTTTTTGAAGCGGAGAAGGAATTGTCATTAATTCCAGACGATGTGTGGAAGAAATATCAGGCATTTTTTAAAACGAAGAAGGAATTGTCATTGATTCCAGACGATGTGTTTAAGAAGCATCACGCATTTTTTGAAACGAAGAAGGAATTGTCATTAATTCCAGACGATGTGGGTAAGAAACATCGCGCATTTTTTGAAACGAAGAAGGAATTGTTATTAATTCCAGACGATGTGTGGAAGAAACATTACACATTTTTTGAAGCGAAGAAGGAATTGTCATTAATTCAAAACGATGCGTGGAAGAAACATCACATTTTTTGAAGCGAAGAAGGAATTGTCATTAATTCAAAACGATGCGTGGAAGAAACATCACATTTTTTGAAGCGAAGAAGGAATTAACATTAATTCCAGACGATACGTGGAATGAACGTCATACATTTTTGAAGCGACGAAGGAATTGTCATTAATTCCAGACGATGTGTGGAAGAAACATCACACATTTTTCGAAGAACCTATCGGCCAGTGGATCCATTTTTACGTTCGAGCCCCTATGTGAAAACGCAACTTTTTGCATGTGAGGGAACTCGGAATCTGCATCCTTCTGCTCCGGAGCCGTATGCTTTCCCAGTTAAGCTACACCGACACATGGTTTACCACTGCTACTTGCCGTATTGACATGTGCATCACTTCTGTAGTACGTCACACATCTAGATAAAATTGTTTTGTTTTCGAGACAAATTGAAAGGTAGTCCACTGAAGTCTCAGACCCCAAACGATGATGGTGAACGATTGAATAGTTCGATACGATTTAAATGATCATGTCTTCAACTGTACTCGGGGAAAACATAATCTTATCAGAGAGTGGAAATGATCATTGTCTTCAACTATATATTCGCGGAAAACATAATCTTATTAGAGAGTGGAAGCTAGCAGAGCCTTTTCACCAAAAAGATATCTCATGTTTATCAGTATTTTTCCGCCCTAATGGGGTCCAATGTGTCGGGGACGGTCCCACAAACCCTGAAGGTGTGCGACCGTGGCGGGAGGCAGAACAGCAGGAAACTTCCCACTGATATTTCTATCAGCGATTTTCCTTCAGAGAGAACGGAGCGACTCTTAGCGCCCCTAAAACCATTTAACTGTACGCTTACCCTCCCACCCGCAGTAAATATCCTTTGGTATAGCCTCACTAATGCACATGGCCGACCAACAGAAGTTACAATGACCTCGCCAAAACGCGAATATCTTCATTTTTTCGAAACGCGATAGAAACCGAGTCTTCATTTTTTTTTTTTTTTTTTAATGTACGTACGGACAACGTTTAGAACAAGTTCCAATACGCGCTTTTAGACTAGAGCTACATTATGCAGTGGAGGAGCACACTCATTACCTTCCACTTCATACTTAGCTCAACCTTGCCGCGAGTCCAGTTGCGGAATTTTTCTAATACCAGTTTCCATACAGCACCTTCATCTAGTGACCAGGATGCTTTTTGTAATCAGATGAAAATCTTACAAAGCAATTATGGTAGTTCACTTTCTTTCAAAGATCTGTAATTCACAGTCTGATCCGAAAATGTCTTCTCAAGTTGGCAGCTGCGCAATGGAAAACAAATGTCCACTAGCTGTATAAGGTAAGATTGCTTGTTCTGAGAAAATGGCGCTCGGGATCCATTTTGCCAAAGAGCACGAAAACACGCTTACTGAGACAACGGGCGCAAGGGACCCATTTTGCCAAAGAGCATGGAACTTACTAATTGAATACCGACACTTTTCATAATAACAAACAATAACGATACGCACTTGAATGGTACTACTTGATTGCGTGTATCTTTAATTAACAGGGAAAAATTGATTTCCTCCAACTGTCTCAGGACGTCTCTATGGAGCTCCGATGACCACTCACGACGCTTTTTAGTCAGACCAAAATCTTGCAACTAACTTCTATTGCCCCAATAAATAATCTTCCATCTGACCAATTTACAGAAGAAGAAGAAAAAAAAAAGCTTGTCCGTAGTTAAATACCTTTACGAGGTCGTCTGTTCCTCATTTTTAAAGCACGCAGACGAACATACAGAATATTATTGTTGCAGAAATAAATAGACAACGGAGCTTTTCCGAGCTACATGGGAAAAATTATATATATATTGAACCATAATTTAATAAAAAAAATTATTAAAATACGACAAAGCTAATCAGATGGGTAGCGCAGTTCGCAGCATACCTAAATGGATCAGCAAAATATATAGCAAGAAGTACTGATAAGAAGAAAATCGAAAAATACACAGTGAAAATTCGAAAAATACACAAAAAAATGTTTTGTAAGAAAAAGACAATTAGAAACCAAATTACCTTCGTCAGGAGAACATCAACCAGGGGGAATGTTTTTCTAGTGCCAGTAAACGACAGGGGATAACCAATGTCGACTGACAAATGCTCTCGAAATTCTTTCAGTGCAAGGAAACAAACAATTTAGAGTTAGAAACAAAGATTGGCAGCCCCTCTAAGCGCTGGCTTATGATCATTCGTCCGAGATTGGTCCGGGTTCGAATCCCGGTGCGGCATGGGTGTTGTGTTCGGCTTATGGCACTGGCTCTCTCCCTTCCCTGGAGCCAGTGACCTTAAAGTAGGGACGAGCGACTGCTTATAGCCCACTGAGTTGCTCATGGTGGTCGTTAAACCTCGAATAAAAGAGAAAAAAAGGAAGAAAAAAGCTTGCTGAAAATATGAAGCTTACAAACAAGTTTAAACAAGAAACTTATAACTAGTAAACTTGCCCAACAGTAGCTGGAATATACCGAAAGAACGAACTCGTTGAGTCTGACAACTAGGTTGGAAAGGAAACTCTGACTGAATAACGTCGATTAAACAGAAGGGAGAAATTTTTGTCCTGGTTAGGTCACATATTTTTGTCCACTTAATTCTTACATTTAATAGCAATGTTTTTCCCCTGTTATATATTTCTTCTCCTTCTATTTAATCGACTTTTCAATCAGAGTTTACTTTTCAACCTAGTTGTCAGTCTCGACCAATGTTCGTTCGTTTAGTATACACTGAAGAGCAATTGAATTAGAGACACCTGTCTAGTAACGTGTAGCACCACTTTTCGCCCTGATGACGGCGGCGATTCGTCTCGGCATGGACTCGACAAGACACCGGAAGCGTTGGAAAGCCATACGGATCCACGACCCCTGAAAAAGCTCCCACAGTTCACGAAGATTTGATGGAGGGAGGTCATCTCTCTCGATTGCATCCCAGATGTGCTCGATGGGATTGAGGTCAGGTGACCTAGCATGCCAAGGAAGCGAAGTCACGTCGGTGGAGTGTTCATTCCACCATTCGGATACAATTCGGGAGCGATGGCACGGTGCATTGTCTTTTTGCAGGATGCGGTATCCAGTGGGATGTTGAAGACGCACAAACGGGAGGAACAAATGGTCGTCCAAGATATCCCGGTAACGTTGACCTGTGATTGACGATGTCACACGTACCAGGGGTCCCAGTTCAGTCCACGTAAACAGTCCCCAGAAGAGAATGCCACCCCCACCAGCTTGAAGAGTACCCTGCTGGCAAGAAGGATCCATCGCTTCATGTGGTTTGCGCCGTACTCGTATCCTGTTATCCGCATGTACCAACGTTAATCTCGACTCATCAGTCCAGGCAACATTTTCTCACATGTCTAGGGTCCAGTGGTGATGTTCCCGCGCCCATGCTAATCTTTGCACCCTGTGATGTGCGGTCAGCAGCTGTACCCTCGTGGGACGATGGTTTCTGTACCCCATAGCGAGGAGATGGTTCTGGATGGTGTGGCTGCTTACACGTTTTTGTGCACCAGCGTTAAATTGCCGAGTGATTTCTTGTACTGTGGCCCGTCTATCCGCTGTTACAATGCGAGCTAACCAACGATGGCCTCGCTCATCCACACGCTGTTGTCTACGGCAGTTGGCCCTTGCAGGGATGGTTTTACCGGATTCGATGTACTCACGGTGCACCCGTGACACAGTGGCTCGTGAAAATCCCAGTGCTTTCACGACTTCCGAGATGGAGTGACCCATTTGTCGGGCCCCGACAATATTCCCACGATCAAATGCGCTTAGATCCTTCGTCTTACCCATACTGCGTCCGACTCTTACTGACTCCCGTCGCATCACTCCTTATATTGTCGGATCGCTGCATACGTCATGTCGTTTCCGTTTACAGGGCAGCCCACAGCGCCGCATTTGCATAACTCCAGCTGTCTCTAATTCAATTGTTCTTCAGTGTGTTCCAGCTAGTGTCTTGTAAGTTTACTGTTACTATGAGTTCCTTATTTAAACTTGCCAGAAAGCTTCATATTTTCAGCAAGTTTTGTTTCCAACTAAAAATTGTTTGTTTCCTTGTAGTGGTTTCGGGAGCATTTGTCAGTCGACATTAATTATTGTTTCTCATTTACTGACAACAGAAAAGCCATTACCCCAGGTTGATATTCTCCTGACGAAGGTAACCTGGTTTCTAATTTTCTAATTGTATTTCCTAATCGTTTATTTGCTACAAAACATTTTTTGTGTATTTTTCGAATTTTCCGTATTACTTCGAATTTTTATTGTGTATTTTTCGATTTTCTTCTTATCAGTACTTCTTGCTATATATATATATCGAGAAAAATTGTCTTTCAACGGTACATACCTCTGTAGTGGAGATCATCAAAGAAATAGAAACTTTCAGGAACATAGAGTCTAAAATTCCAGTACCAAAGTTCTGAAACTATGCACTATAATTCACTGCTAAAAATGTATTCTGTGCTGTTTACTTGAAGTTCGTCAGTTTTTATCGAGATATGAAGATTTCTCCCGTATTGAATCCTAGAAAGGCCAACACGAAGCTGCCTGAACTGATCAAGAAATCAATGACAGCCCAAACTTTGTTGAAGTCTATCGCAGATCTTAGAGGGTCGTGAACTTGTTGGTACTTAAAATGAGATGGAAAAAGTATTGGGGTTATGGGAATTCGAAGTGTTGATTCTGCCATGAAGTCTATCCATCTGCAGTAGCTTCATTGTTATTCAACGTTTTTGAGAGCAAGACTTGTTTCATTGCACGATGTTGAAAGACGAGACTTTTCAAAAGTGTAATGGGTGCATACAACTTCAATATAATAACCCCATTAGAAATCGGCACAATGCGGATTGATTCACAATGTGAATCCTGTGTAGCAATCAAAGCAAATAGCCTTTTTTAATGGTTATTGTTGAGTCTTGTAGGTGTAACTCCTTAAGAACTTTTAAACTGCTTCACAATTCTTAGCACAGTGGTTGCCTTTGGTTTTGCACAAAATCAAAGAAATCGATGTGTAATTTCATTGGTTCCTCCTCCTTATGAAAGAATCAAGACCAAGTGAACGTGCTTAAATTCTTTTTAACGTTTATACTTTCTTAAGTTAGTATTGTTCAACTTCCGGCTGCTGCTTGTGGGATGACGGATATAATTTATGAGGCAGCTTTTGAGTAACTATTCATTGTTATATAACTATCGGAACAAGAAAGGAACCGGAGGTTTTGCTACGAATTTCATGAAGTGCATGTCGCCATAGAGCTTCATGATGTGAATTTTTTTATTTCGCTCCTGCATTCAAACTCATCACATGGAAAGCGCACTACACATCATCTCTCTCGTGGCTGGAGGAAAAGGTTTAGTTCAAAAAGGGTCCATTTAGGCATAAAACACATTCTAACGCAGGTGAAGGAGGAATTGTATCTTTAGGATGTTTGCAGTTATGTGTATCACAAAACGTGTTGTCCATTAATTTTCCAAGCAAGATCTATTATTGATAAACATTGGGTTAATGTACTAATCGAAGTAATGTCCAGCAAACCTAAGGCATTTTTTTGCATTCGTAAGTTGTTTTATACTATAAATTTAATGGTTTTATAAAGTTAGTGCCTATAAATATAAAAAGATCACAAGTAAATATGTAGTTTATTTTTAATCCATCGTCGAAGCGTTTCTGTTATCCGCTACCTTTAGCACATTTTTTTAAAAGAAGAAAAAAAGTACAGATAGACAATGATAAAGAAATTATTTTTGCACTTTTAAACTTTATAAATTCCTTACTGTAGTTACTGAAAGTGCTAAACCCTGAGGTGATTTTGTGGAAACTGTTTTTACTTAATTCTATTAAAACATAGAAGTAGTTAAAATTAGCTATATTCAGAACTGGAGAGAACGTTCAATGTGGAAGAAATGCAAAATAAGGATATTGCCAGATTATACGAGTGTAAGTGATGCGTCATAACTACTTGTATTGTCATCAGAATCAAGTTGTAATATTCAATGATCTTTTTTTGTTTGTTTGTTTGTTCGTTTTACTTCCTGTGATGATTCGATTGCTACTTTTGAACACACTACTGACCACACCGGTCCCAGACAATTCGTCCAAAGGAACAATTGGTCCAATGCCGTTTGTTCCAATGGATTATTCATCTAATGTACGATTAGTCCAATGCCAATTCATCCAATGGTACGACGATTGGTCCAACGCCGATTCGTCCAATAGTATTATCCTACAAACGGCCAGTTTTTTTTTTTTTTTTCTTTTGTTTTTTTTAAGAAAGGAATAGTAACTTAAGATATTCGCCTTTTTATATCCTTTTCTAAAATGATTTCCATATATTTGGTAGTTTTAAATAGTTCATAAACTTGGTAAAAGGCACTCAACAAAACATTTCTCAGCTGTTTACAAAGCACCTAGCCTGCGGGCCTTTATAGAAGATTTTAAAGTTACAACCTAAATATTTTGGTATATGTAAACATTTTTAAAAAACCTAAAAGAAAGCACAACGGTTCATTTCTCAGCTCTTTATAAGGCACCTTGGTCGCGGGTCGTTTTAGAAGATTTTAAGTTACAACCTAGATATTTGGTATTTATAAGCATGTTAATAAAACTTAATAAAAGGCACTCAACGGATCATTTTTCAGCTCCTTACAAGGTACCTAGGCCTAGGGCCTATGAATTAATATTTAGTACTTAAGTAAAAGCGCAATATTATTAACTTGATTTGATATGAAAACACGTTGTGAATATGACATCGGTAGAATAAAAACTGTTAAAAAGGCTTCGGTCCGAGCCCCGTCCAGTTGCCTCCAGTGGCCACATGGGCAAATTCGACTGCATGCTACAAACAAAAGGAGAACTAGTCTTTTCTATCGCTTAATGCAAAACATAAACATCGAAGTTGAATGAACAGCTTGTACATCAGTAACTTCATATGGCAGCGAAGACAGTCCAGGGCCAGATTAAGGTTTTACTGGGCCCCTAGGCTAAGACATCTGATTGGGCCCACAAAGAACTTATGACGTGGAATCATTATGAAGTCCGTTAAAACACGAAACTCCAACTACTAAATTATCTGCAGAGTTTTCATAACATGTCACGGTATTTTTCATTGTTTTCATAAGAACATGAGTTTAAAAAAGCTTAAGATTCTTAGATTTTGTCCTGGAGTTTTTAATGGTTTAGCATTGCACACTTTTCCTAGTGCATATCTTTTGTTATGCTCTTTGACGCCACAGAGGACTTCGAAAATTAATGGTTCAAAGCGCAAATTAGGAGGTGTGTGTGTGTGAATGGTAGTGAAAAAGCTGAAACTGTCTCGCCGATCCAGCTGTAAACTGGGGCATGAAACCTTGACCCTAGGTGAGTCACTGCCTTGAAATCTGTTCGTCTTCCAGCCTCTGTTTAACCAAGTGGGAATCATACAACACAAAAGTAAAACTATTTTATAAACCTCTCTCTTTCTACCTGCCTATCTATTATTTACCCAAGCATGCCTCCTGGGCCCTTGGTCATGGTTGGCCCCAAGGCCCCTGTAGACCCCCCTTAATCAGGCCCTCAGTATAACAGGAAAACGCGATTCCGAAAGAAAAAAAAAAAGAAGAAGAAAGAACAATATATATATAATCACAATATTAAACATGAAATGTAACATTATTTTACATTCTCCGAACTACTGGTACTTTCATGTAACATCGAAGATAGAATCAGAATGGATGAAATTTGTAGTACAAGCAGCACTTCGGTCAGATGGGACGGAACTGGACTAATCGTACCAATGGGCCAATCGGTAATGGACCAATCGTACCATTGGACGAATCGGCATTGGATTAATAGGTATTGGACCAATCGTCGTTGGACGAATCATACCATACCCGACCAAACACACAATTTGCATTGACTTTCGACAAGGGCTGTAGCCAAAGAAGGGCCTAGCCGGGCGGCGCCCGACCTGTGTTTCTTTTTGCCTGTCTTAGCGACTGGCCTATAGTCTCGTGACCAACGTCTTTCATATCTTTCCCCGACCTCCTTTATATTATTTGCCAGATGTATATCATGAACTGCCCTTACCAGCCTCTCTGTCGGGCTACGGACCTGCTTTTGAAGCGCCAACGAACAAAGACAAATAAATAACAACAGCTATTAATTGTAACCGGCTGACAAAATCCATTTCACTTTAGTGCTATCTCGCAATGTTGCAATTGACGGCGAGTCTTCCGGAAATGAGTGATGCCACCTCATTTCCCATCAGACCGGAAGTCTCACAGGTAAGGTCAATAGGGATTAGGGAATTGGATAAATCACATTTTTCTTTCCTGCTGTTTAGTGACGGAACTACAAATGTTTGGCCCTTAAGCAAAATTATTTAAAAGTCCCCTCTGCTTCTGCTGTCTTTGCAAAACCAAGAAAAGAAATCAAACTAAATTTGCATATATTTTAACTTGTGAAAGTATTTATTTCATTAAAAGAAATTCATATATTTTTATACATAGATAGATTATAAATATTCAAATGAAACATTCTTTCTTCCAATTCTTTGCGTTGGCAAAGTTTATATTATCTTGCTTGGGAAAGGCATCTCTCCCTTTCCCGAGCATGTGAATTCCAGACCTTCTTTGTAGCATCCAAATAACTTCGAAAAATGTTCTAGAACTATCTATTGCTTCTTTGTCCACATGGACCACGTTTTAAGTTCTATTAATAATTATATATATATATATATATATATATATATATATATATATATATATATATATATGGATGTTCTCATCATAAGTCCATCTAACACACATTAATTTGATATTATATATACATAATGTTCTTATCATTAATCCATTAATGTATGACTCTCCTGATTATACAGGCATAATGTTCAATTAATGATTTCTCGTGCATAAATAATGCCCCCGCTCTCACAGCATCTTTCTTGGAGCTTGTGTTGTGATTGTTTACAAACAGAAAAACACGTGCAATGTGTGGTTTTTAGTGTGGAGATTGTAGATGATGATGATAATCATCATCATGTGGATATTGAAGTACCTTCTCATACGGAAGTGAATAATGCATGCAGCATTTTAAGACGCTTTTTGGAAGGTAAGAATTATGTGGACTTGTTCGCGTATTATAAACTGAAAAATCAGGTAACACATTTATTAAATTCCGAAAAAAGCAATGTAAAATAACTGATTATTTTGCCAAGCCATACATATATTACACCTACAGTGCTGTACATATGTACTGTATTATATTTTATCAAATTGTACGCTATTATGTGCACAGTGCTGCGCTGCATAAAATTTTAAGTAGCTATAAAGTAACATTTAACTTAGTTTTTATCTGTTCTTTAAATATTTTTTTCTTCACTACGTATTTACGTAGGTAGTTATTCGTACTTGAGTGCGTATGTAAATGCCTACGTACGTGAATTAATTTGAAGAGATATCGGATAATTGAATATCCCGCTTATTGGAATATTTTCTTATGACAAATAGGCTATTCATTAAGCGGGTCGGACTGTATATTTACATAAGAGGGAAATGCAGATGGAGGGGCAATATTTTAAGGTTGAACTGGGCGTAGAAATGCTTAGTTACGCCTCTGCGCAACGTTATTGAAAGTTCAGCAGGATTTTCCTTAAATACCTCTACTTGTGTCTCAATGACCATACATTTCCCTAAATACGGATGCCATATCATCTGATAAACTATACTATTAACGAAGATGTTAGGTCAGACTTCGATGCTCCTGTGAAACATAAATGTTGTGTTTCTTCTTCCATAGTGTTTGTCTCACTTCGCTGGAGCCTGTTACAATAATTTCAAAACGGGTGACCCCTTCCAACCTTCGATGATCATTGGAGTCATTAAATTACCAGAAATCATTTAAGAATGCCCCACCCAAAATTTAAGAAAAGTATGTGGAAACTTGTTTCACTTTATCTAACTTTGCATCAAATCCTTAAAGCGCCGTCTTAAACAGTGTTTGTAAATGTGTGTGTGCCCCGTTAATAACGTTATCACTGTCAAGCAGAAAACATATGTGCAAGTGCCACATCCTATTAAACATGTAACACAAGAAAGTTTTTTTTTTTATTAATTATTTTTAAAGCAATAAATTCGTGGTGAAATGTGATTGTTTCTTTCTGTTCATCTCCATGTGATTGCTTTCAATACAAATATTTTGGTTGCAGTGAAACTATTTATGTAACTCACGCGCACACATACAAAAGAATTATACACAGATCTGTAGATAAGTGTATCTCTCGGAGAAGACAAATGGCTAGATTGGTACTTCACGAATCATCAAAAATACCAGTAAAACAACCAATATTCCCTCTAAGCGGTTGTGGGCAATGCGCTCCTAACCTAATGAACTGGGCAAGCATCAAAACCCCTTGGGCAAAACATTTTATTTTCTCAGCTTCTCTTACTAATGCAATACAAGTTGGAACCCTTATTTTTTATGATCCCACCATTTTTATCACCGTTCTTTCTGCAATTGATTTTAAATAAAAAAATTATTTAAAACATTTTGAGCAAAAACCTTTTACCAGCGGCTTACAATTTAACTGACCGGAATGCCTTTCTTCCCGCCAACTAGCATGGGTGCAATAGTACAATTAACTTGGCGACGGTTTGCTGTGATTTTCTGCCGCTGATGTGTTGTTTTGAGAAAAGACTCAATATCTGCCTCTTTCTCGGCGTGGGAAAGTCACCAATCCGCATTCTCGCGTTCAACTGAGGCTACTTTGCAAGAAGTCTTTGAGAATGAAGAGGACAATGAGACGAACTTAGAAGGAGGCGAACGGCATTTAAGAAAAGTGTTGTTTTGACTTTTGACATCCCGAATTCTATTTATTTATTATTACTTTTGCAAGTAATTGATTTTCGATTTATGAAAATTAATTAAGGATTTGGGAATTTCAATCTAAAATGCTTACTGCGCAGGCGCGCAGCTTAGCGGGAGCATTAAAAACAACAATATGTATGTACAGGTGTTGGACAGAATAATGTGAACACCTAGGAAAAGAAGGCTTTTCGTACCTAATAGGGTGTGGGACCACCTTTGGCATTCAAAACCGCCCGAATCCTAATTGGAATGGACGCATACAAATTCTGGATGGTGGTTAGTGGGATGTTACACCATTCTTCATGCAGAAACTGCTTCAGGTCCTTGAGAGATGCAGGAGGAGGATAACGGGATCTTACTCTGTTTTACAACACAGACTACAGTAGGCCGCCCCGGTGGCGCAGTGGTCTAAGGCGTTGCCTCTGATCATTCGTCCGTAAGGGGTCCGGGTTCGAATCCCGGACAGGCATGGATGTTGTGTTTGTCTTACGGCACTGGCTCTCTCCCTTCCCTGGAACCAGTGACCCTAAATTAGGGACGGGCGACTGCTTATAGCCCATTGAGTTGCTCACGGTGGTCGTTAAACCTCCAATCAAAAAAAAAAAAAAAACTACAGTAGCTCGATAGTGTTTAAGTCTAGTGATTGGGAAGGCCAAGGGAGCTGTGAAAGTTCGTCCTCATGTTCTTCAAACCATGACTGGACATTCCGAGCTCTGCGGATTGAGGCGTTATCATCTTGATAGATGGCATCCCCTGCGGGAAACAATGCCTGAGCCATTGGATGAACTTGGTCTGCCAAATCGGTTTCATACGCCCTGCCAGTCATCCGTCCTTTCAAGGTGATCAGGTGACATGCTAAAAACCACAATATGACCACCCAGAGCATGACAGAACCACCACATGCTGGATTGTTGAGAGCAGACAGTCTGGATTGCACGCTGCTGACAGTGTTCTTCACACGTAAACACGTCCTATGGTGGGGAATAGTGTGAATGTGGATTCATCCGACCACAGTACACGTTTCAATGCATCGGCAGTCCACGTTGTATGCAGTGCCGTCACCGTTGTGCATTTACATGGGTCACCAGAGGTTTTGCAATAGCAGCTCTGCCATGAATATCTTGTTTATGAAGTTCCCTGCGCACTGTTTTCGTTGATACTGGGGTCTGGAGGTGCAGATTGATCTCCGCACTAATTTCGGCACTGCGGTCTTCTTATTACAGGGAACAATCCTCTTTAATGCTCTCCTGTCTCTATCAGTTAGGATCGTCTTCTGGACGCTCTTGTGTTTCGCAGAGAAGGTTATGCCACATCCTGCAAATACACGGTATGCTGTCATGACGCTAGACACAGCAGCTTTTGATACCCGCACTACCCTGGCGACTATTGTCACGGAGGCACCAACTAGCCGCCCACCAACGATCAGACCCCTTTCAAAGTCCGTTAGGTCGCTCATTTCGTCACCCTGAAATAAATTTTGCAACAAGACACTTAAAATACACTTAAACTGGACCTTGAGTTTCAAAACAAAGCTATTGCAACCAAAAAGTGAGGGATACCTTTGGACCTTGAGTTTCAAACAAAGTTATTGCAACCAAAAAGTGAGGAATACCTTTGGACCTTGAGTTTCAAACAAAGTTATTGCAACCAAAAAGTGAGGGATACCTTTGGACCTTGAGTTTCAAACAAAGTTATTGCAACCAAAAAGTGAGGGATACCTTTGGACCTTGAGTTTCAAACAAAGTTATTGCAACCAAAAAGTGAGGTATACCTTTGGACCTTGAGTTTCAAACAAAGTTATTGCAACCAAAAAGTGAGGGATGCCTTTGCGTATTGCGATATACGGAGATGCATTAAAAGTCACGTCTCTGAGCGTGGTGTTCACACTCGCATTATTTAGTCCAACCCCTGTATACATTTATATATACACTGAGTGGCCACTTTATTTTGACCACCTGGCAGTTTTAAGCAAATGAACTATGGCTGTACTTTGTTGCCGCCAGAGCGCGAGGCTAGTATAAAAAGGGAAAGCTTAGTGCTTGCGACACTAGTAGAAGTGATTTTTGGGTGACGAGATGGGTAAAAAATGCTATTTGACGGACTTTCAACGTGGGGTGATTGTAGGAGCTCGGAGACATGGAGAGAGTATCACCGAAACCGCCGCATTCCTGAAATGTTCCAGAGCAGCTGTTGTTAAAGTGTTTAAAGACTGGACTGTCAGCGAAAAAAACTGGGTCTCTACGTGCAACGTGTGGTCGTCATCGGCTAGTGACTGTTCGGGCGGAACGGAGAGTGTCCAGACTGGTAACATGCAACAGAAGGGCAACAGTGCTGCAAATTACAGACCATCTTAATCAAGGATCCCTTCAAATGATCTCTGCACGCACTGTTCGCCGTACACTGCATCGGATGGGATATGACAGCCGAAGGCCTGTTCGAACACCTTTGCTGTCTGCAGTTAACAAGAGAAAACGTCTCCAGTTCGCACAGGAGCACAAGGATTGGGCAGTCGATAATTGGAAACAAATTATGTGGTCCGATGAATCACGTTTTCAGTTGCACCATGCCGATGGCCGAGTGAGAATTTGGCGGAAACAGCACGAAAGCATGGACCACAAATGCATTGCTAGAACCCTTGAAGCTGGTGGAGGCAACGTTATGGTTTGGGGAATGTTTTCCTGGCATGCTTTGGGCCCTTTAATTTGTGTTGGTCAACGTCTGACTGGCACTTCATATCTAAAAATCGTTGCGGACCAAGTGCATTCTGTCATGTGGATGATTTATCCCAATGGCGATGGCTACTTTCAGCAAGATAATGCGTCCTGCCATAGTGCTCGTATTGTACAGGATTGATTTCAGAAACATGCCGGTGAGTTTACTTTGCTTAGGTAGCCCCCACAAGCTCCAGATTTCAACCCCATTGAGAATTTGTGGGATGAAGTTGAACGAGCCATCAGACAGCTGGATCCACAACCCTGCAATCTCACACTCCTGGAAAGGGCTATTCATCAAGCATGGTCTCAGATTCCACAAACCACGTATCAACATCTCGTGGAGTCCATGCCACGAATAATCGACGCAGTATTAAAGGCAAAAGGTGGCCCAACGAAGTACTGAGGAGGTGGTCATAATAAAGTGGCCACTCAGTGTATATATATATATAATCATTATCACCACCGTCAACCATTATCAATCCAGTGCCGGATGAAGGTTTTCCCAAGTTTCTTGCAGTCCAAGTTTTAGCCAGTCTCTTAAATTTACTCCTTCATGCTTTCGAATTTCATCTATCGATCTCCCGTGCAGTCTTATTCTGGATCTTTTTCTGTCCCTTGGGATCCAGCGGTGACAACGTGGACAACGGACCACTAGTTGTCCATTGGTGGTCCGTTCTTCTGGTAACTTGTCCAGCGCATTGCCATTTCAGGAATTTTACTCTGATCGTGATGTCTTCCACTCGTGTCACTTTATCTACAAATTCCTCTTCTTATCTTTCCTGGACACACCAAGCATGCAGCTCTCCATGCTGCTTTCAGTTGTTAGCAGCCTTTGTATGTTTTTTTTTAGTTAAGGTCCGTGTCTCTGTTCCATATGTAAGAACTGGAAGGATGCATTGATTAAACACTTTTCTTTTTAGACAATATTAGCTCTTGAAAATTGTACTGTTTCTTCCAAAAGCTCTTTAGCCAAGTTTTATACACCGAATAATTTCTTCATCAATGTGACCCTCACTTGATATCTGCTGTCCAAGGAAAATGTAGGTATCGGTTATCTGCAGCTTTTCCCCATCAATCGATAAATCACCATTTCTTGTAAAAGCACTGTACATCAGTTTTGTCATCTAAAAGTTCATTTTTTATCCCACTTCTTTACTCTTGTCAGCAAGTTCCTGGATCATACTCTTCGGCCCTAGAGGGGTAGTTGCAAAAAAATTACGTCATCAGTAAAACGAAGGTGAGTTAAATAATCTTCATTTATCTTTATTCCCTTGTTTTCCCAGTTCAATGACTGAAAGACACGTTGTAATATGGCATTGGAGATTTTGGGGGATATGTATCACCTTGTCTCACTCCCTTTCCAACTTTTAGTGGTGCTGTATCCTCAAATAGCCGAACTTTTGGAGTTGCATTTTGATAGATGTTATTAATAATAGTAATGTGTGAATCTTCAATACCGCATGATTTCAAAGCCATTGTAACTGCTGATGGTTTCACGGAACCAAAGATCTTTCGCAATCAACAAAAGCTATACATAATGGGAGTTCGTATTTCCTCGTTCTTTCAATTAGTTCTCTCAGTACATGGATATGATCTATAGTGCTGTAGCCACTCCTGAATCCAGCTTGTTCGTTCGGTGGAGCCATGTCTAGTGTTATCTTCAAGAGAATATGAAAGAACCTTAGTGAAGATTTAAGTTCCTTAGATCCACATTGTCACCTTTGTTTATGTAGCACAATTATTGTTGCATTGTCCCAATCCTCAGGAATCTTTCCTTCATTGAGACGTCTAGTGAAAACTTGGGCGAGTGTGGCTTCTATTTCTTCACTAGCTTCTTGTTTAATGTCCATAGTAATTCCATTTAGCTCTTCCCCGTTCCATGTTCTAAATTGAATGTGCAACTTCTGCCGAGAAGACTGGGGGAACTTTGGTACTGGTACCTTTCTTAATGACTGGAATAGATGCTTCACTATCATACAGTTTTGTGTAGAAATCTTTCAAGCTTGACAAATTTTGGTTTCTATTTCTTGTTACAGCACCATCTTCGTTTCTCAGTTCCATAATCTGTTTTCTTCTCTTACTGAAATGTCCCTTTGCACTATTCAGGCTTTGGTTATTTTCAATTGCTTTTCTCACTGGTACATAATTGAATTTCCTTAAGTCTTCAGTGATACTTTTTCGTGCTGTCTTGCATAGCTCTATACACAGAGTGCATAGGAAAGTCCCTTTAGTCTGAAATAACTTGCGAACGGAGAGAGGTACAGTTATGCAAGTGAGATAATGGTATAGTAAAGCGACGACGCCCAATCGAATGCAACCGATAGCAGCGCTCCCGTGGCGAAATGCGGAAGTTAGCCATTGCAAATCAAAAACGAAAAAAGATAGAGCAAAATTTCCAATTACAAAGTTGTAGAGCATCAATTAGTTAGTACAAAACGACATTTGTTTTACACGGATAAGATAAATTGTTACCTGAATACCCTAAAATGTCAGAAATCGATGCGCGACCTTTTATGTGAACGTTTGAAGGAAACAGGCGTAGGTATGAGCAAATACACACAATTTACTGCATAAATGCGTACTTATGTCAATACAGTTTGATGACGTCAGACAAAACAAAGACAAAAAAGGCAAACTGGCGTACAGTGATAAAAAGTTAATGTCGAGTATGTTCGAAGAGTTCGCCATTGCCCACGATACACATTTGTATTCGTGAAAGTAACTCTGCATGCACATTCCTCAGCATGGAAGGTGTCACACTATTGCAAGCATCTGTAACACGACGACGTATATCCAGCAGACTTGCAGGCGCTGTTGAATACACCTGACTTTTTACGTAACCTAAGAGGAAGAAATCGAACGGACTGAGGTCCGGTGATCGTGGAGGCCATTCAACAGCACCACCGTACCCGATGATTCGTTGCCCAAAACAATCTGTGAGAAAGCGACTCACTGCTGCTGCTGGCTGGTGTGCAGGGGCACCGTCATGTTGGAACCACAAGGAATGTAATGCGGACATGGGAATGTCATCTAAAAAGTCAGGTAGGATATCCTGTAATAGTTGGAGGTATCTCTGTCCGTTTAATGTGCCTTCGTAGAAAACAGGTCTCAGTAGCGGGAACGAGAACGACTTTTAGTGCTTTCTGTCTCACTTAGCCGTCTCACTACACTTGCGATGGTAACCGCACTTGGATGTGGTCCAGCTAGAAAACGAACGGCATATTCCCGTGCAGCTATCGCCGTGTTTCGTTGGCATTCGCCGTAAATAAGCACCATCTTGCAATATTGGGAGTGAGTGAAGCTCGCCATTCTCACACAGCGTACGTAGACCTAAACTTCTGATCAGGGTACATCCTACTACTGGTTTTTATATCGTAGGTACGGTACAACGTCACAATCTGCATTTGCATACGGCTACATTTGCGAAATGTGAATATGCAGATTCGAATCGTTGCGCATCGATTTCAGACATTTTAGGGTATTCAGGCGACAGTGTATTTTATCCGTGTGAAACAAATGTTGTTTTGCACTAATTAGTTGATACTCTACAACTTTGTGAATGGAAATTTTGCTCTATCTCTTTTCGTTTTTGATTTGCAATGGCTAACTTCCGCATTTCGCCACTAGGAGCGCTGCTATTGGTTACATTCGATCGGGCGTAGTCGCTTTACTATGCCGTTATCTCACTTGCATAACTGTACCTCTCTCCGTTCGCAAGTTATTCCAGGCTAAAGGGACTTTCCTATGCACCCTGTATATTCCACTTTGGAAGTTACATTTTTTTTATTTGCGCCTTCACTTGAGCTGTGGGTGAGACAGTCTCTACGCTCTAGTTACGCCTCTGCAAACAACTTTTACGACAGATGCTAGACAGAAAACGAAATACCACCGTACGTATTGAATTGTGCTATTTTTCGTCAAATGTATCTTCGATTTGGCGTGACAGAGACCACAATGTTCTTATGATAAAATTTCAAGAATGAAACAGCATTCTTCCAGGACAAATCATGCACAGCATTCTTCCAGGACAAACTATGCACTGTGTCACAGACAACAGAACAAGCTAACGTGAATATTGTGGTGTTTGTTCTGCGTCGCTCAGTATGTAACATTCACGCCGTAACGAACGACATCGTTTCGGCAAGGGTCCTTAGAAGAACCAGAATCTTCGCAAGGATGAGAGACCTCCCATGGGTTCCTATGGTTTGCTTTCATCGTCAAATATTTCGATGACTCACCACACTAGTGACTCCGTAGCAGAATTGAGGTGACCGGCGTCGCAGATATTATTTTGGTCCTGCAGACAAAATCGATATCCCCAGATACCCCATCAAATCCTCTCTCGGAGATTCCCGATCGTAGATGTAAGTTTTTTCGTCTTTTAAAACTTTTCGAAAACAGAAATTAGACGGAGTGATGATTTCTCCAGTAGTCGTAATTTTTTTCTCACGTTTGTTCCGTATGTCAGGCATTATTGTTAAATATAATTTCGTTGCATAAATGTTTGTTTCAGTTTGAAAATGGATGCAACAATTTCCGAAAACGGAAGTTATACGGAGCCAAGTACACTGCAGTACCAATAAAACTGGAACACCGCGTTAGTTCTCCTCGCGATCGCATAATGGCAGCAATGCCAGGGGGCATTGGACTCCACTAGCTCTCTGTAGTACTTTGGAGACAGTGCCCACCATGCTTCTTGAAGAGCGTCCCACAATTCCGTAATATTCCCCGGTGGAGGATTCTGAACGTTGAACAGCATCCCAAATGTTTTCGATGGCGTTTAAATCCGGCGAACGAAGGAACCAAGTCAGGTTGCCAAACTCTGTGGAATGTTCCTCCATACATAATCGGACGACTGTGGACGCGTGCGGTGGCGCATTGCCGTGTTGAAAGAGGTCGGAGTGGTTGCATGACATGAACGGGTGCAAATGACTCCCAAGGATAGTTACGTAGCCTCCACCAGTCAGAACGGTCTGCAGATATATGAGGGGTCCTAATGCCTGCCAGATGACAACACCCCACACCAAAACATAGCCATCGCCGGCCTTCACTGTCTCTTGTTGGCATGCGGGATCCATTGCCTAGTGGGGTTGTCGCCACACTCGGAGTCGGCCATCTGCTCGAAACCGTTGATATCACGATTCGTCGGAACAGGCCACACGTTTCCAGTCATCTTGCGTCCAATGGCGGTATTCTCGAACCCAGGCGAGGCACAAAGCCTTGTGTCGCACGGTCAGCAATATCACCCAGGTGAAAGGTCGGCTCCGGAACCCCATAGAACACAGGGAAATTGCACTCTCTGAGCATTGAATTGCGCTGAGATTTGCGGAAATGTTGTATGACGGGCGGATGTGCCAGACCCCGCTGTCCACGATCATCCAGGGCTTTTCTACGGCCACACTGGAATGGAAATAAAGGATGAATTTCCCATAAACATGAGCACCTAAGTGTTTAAAGATGAACGTAGTACACCCAAGACACCAATAAAGGGAAAGATGGCCTCTGTGTTCGCTATGGCGAATAAATCTCACAGCCAGTGCGCATATTCGAATCTCCGCCCATTTATGACGTCACACATACAGGCAATGGAGTGGGGAGGGAAGTGGTGGTCCAGCGGGGACAGTGGCTGTTGATCGGTCCCCCAATTGATTCTGTCCGGATGAAGATCCTGGCACGATTGCATTCGCAACGCTTGCACTTAACAAATTTTAATAGAGCTCCATTTTACCCTGCACAGCCAGCGTTTTGGTGGTGCAGGTTAAGTCATCAAATGCTTACGACCACATTGCACTCTGGGTTTTTGCCTCGAGTTTGTATAGTCCAGGTACACCCTTGAAATTGTTGACCATCTTAATTCAAATTTTGCGGTAATTTCCGAGATGGAGAGACCTGTCTCCCGGGCGCTGACTATGATATCACGTTCCAAATCGCTTAAATCCTGATAAGCTGTCATCTGAACGCGACTGCTACTACTTGAGCTTGAGAAGATCTGCCTCTACATATACGTCGTTTGCGGACACCATTTACCACATGGGTGTAATGGCATGTAATAGAAATGGTAGCGCCCTTTCCAGTTTTTTTTTTTTTTTGTTTTTTTTTCACCTCAGTGTAATCTTATTCATTTTTCTCGCGATGTCCCCTTTACTCCGTATGGTTGTTAAACATCATTTTATTACATAATTATTTCTACTTAAGATTGGAAATGGAAAAAAAAAATCTGAAATCTTCGCGCCGTTCAACTTCCGTTTTTTGCAGAAAACGGAAGTTGGACAGCGCGAAGTTTCCTCCCGTAATCATAAAATGGAGGCACGTAATCTCGACAACAGGAGCTAAAGGCAACAAAAAGATTTTTCCCGTTATCGTTTTTCTGTTCTGCTGTGTTTTCCCGGTACGGTAATGTTGTTTAAACATAACTTAGTTACGTAAATGTTTGTATTTAAGATCGAAAATGGAATTTTTTTTTCCCGAAAATGTAAGTTGAACGGAGCGAAGATTTTTTCCGTAATTGTATTTTTTCTAGCAATTGGTCCTGTATTGTTATTAAATATAACTTGATTTCATAAATCTTCGTTTGAGCTTGAAAATGGGGGCACAATTGTCATCGTTTGAGCTTGAAAATGGAGGCACAATTGTCATCGTTTGAGCTTGAAAATGGGGGCACAATTGTCATCGTTTGAGCTTGAAAATGGAGGCACAATTGTCATCGTTTGAGCTTGAAAATGGAGGCACAATTGTCATCGTTTGAGCTTGAAAATGGAGGCACAATTGTCATCGTTTGAGCTTGAAAATGGAGGCACAATTGTCATCGTTTGAGCTTGAAAATGGAGGCACAATTGTCATCGTTTGAGCTTGAAAATGGAGGCACAATTGTCACCGTTTGAGCTTGAAAATGGAGGCACAATTGTCATCGTTTGAGCTTGAAAATGGAGGCACAATTGTCATCGTTTGAGCTTGAAAATGGAGGCACAATTGTCATCGTTTGAGCTTGAAAATGGAGGCACAATTGTCATCGTTTGAGCTTGAAAATGGAGGCACAATTGTCATCGTTTTAGCTTAAAATGGAGGCACAATTGTCATCGTTTGAGCTTGAAAATGGAGGCACAATTGTCATCGTTTGAGCTTGAAAATGGAGGCACAATTGTCATCGTTTGAGCTTGAAAATGGAGGCACAATTGTCATCGTTTGAGCTTGAAAATGGAGGCACAATTGTCATCGTTTGAGCTTGAAAATGGAGGCACAATTGTCACCGTTTGAGCTTGAAAATGGAGGCACAATTGTCATCGTTTGAGCTTGAAAATGGAGGCACAATTGTCATCGTTTTAGCTTAAAAATGGAGGCACAATTGTCATCGTTTGAGCTTGAAAATGGAGGCACAATTGTCATCGTTTGAGCTTTTGAGCTTGAAAATGGAGGCACAATTCTAGGTACAGACTGCAGTTTTTGATCCTAGTTATTGCAATTGCTGAAGTATTTACGCTGAACTTTCATTTTTTTTTATGTAGAAAAAATATAAGGTGGTCAATCTCTCTCCATTTTTTTTTAAGTATGTACCGGGGCAAATTTTTGTTTTTCACATCTAGTAGTTACCAACCCTCAGATTTATCGTAGCAGCATGATGTCTGTCGCAAACTGGCTAGGAATTTTTCGCCGTTGGGAACTGGTGGGAGGGTGTCAAGTGAAGACTTGTTTACGGCTTCATGAAGAAATTCTGGCTTGTAGGCGGCTTCCAGAAGAAATGTCTTGTGTGAATGATGTCTGTCGCAGACTGGTTAAGAATTTTTCGCCATTGGGAACTGGTGGAAGGGTGTCAAGTGAAGACTTGTTTACGGCTTCATGAAGAAATTCTGGCTTGTAGGCGGCTTCCAGAAGGAATGTCTTGTGTGAATGATGTCTGTCGCAGACTGGTTAGAAATTTTTCGCCATTGGGAACTGGTGGGAGGGTGTCAAGTGAAGACTTGTTTACGGCTTCATGAAGAAATTCTGGCTTGTAGGCGGCTTCCAGAAGGAATGTCTTGTGTGAATGATGTCTGTCGCAGACTGGTTAGGAATTTTTCGCCATTGGGAACTGGTGGGAGGGTATAAACACGATGGACAAACTAGAACCATCTAAACTTAAAATTTGACTGCAGGGAACAAGTGGCTACTATCGTTTGGCCTCATTCACTGATGTCATTGGTTGTAATAACAACCCCCTTATTTAATGAAGACCAAGTTACATCAGAGCTCTTCATGATCACAGTGAAGTGATTTGATTTGGAACTGTGGCTCTTCGCATGGCCTATGAACAGTAACAAGGTCGTCTGTTCATCAATTTACACCATTTGAAACAGTACTCACACTTCTGGCTTGCTTTTAGAAACGGGAAAGCTTTCATTTCAAAATCACAGCATTTTCCGGAAATCATTCTTAAACCAAAAAAGTGACCAATTTTAAGAATCTGCTAAATCATTTAAGAATTTTTTTTTTTTTTAAATTTTGGGTGAGGTGGCACCAGGAGAGAAAGAGTTCCACCTTTTTGGAAGTAAGGTGGGGTATTTATTCTTGAGATTGATGCAGAAATGCAATAATTTTTGTGTGCGTGTGGTGGTGGCAGTCTATTTAAACAGTCTTGCAAAGCTGGAAGCAGATAAACCTATTGCAGATCAGGAAGAGTCACAACCCTGAGCAATGCCAACATCACATACTCCAGCCAAGTCTCTCGGCTGAACAGCACACTGATTGGCTCCAGCATGCCTACTGCAAAGGTAGTAAGTGCAAGAGTAATAAGACCTGGTGACAGCTTGGTCTTACAGCTGATTGCTTAGTGCTGACTGCATTTTCTACATTGTTATAGGTGATCAGGTAACTGCTTTTTCAAGATGCAATACAGTTTATTATTAATCATCACCGCAACTGTTTTGTAGTCTAGTTGGCAGTTGTTTTTTTAATGATTTACTAGACCTGGTGGTACAGAGACATGACAAACAGGCAGAGACAGGATACAGAGATTTCACATCAAGTACATCATACATGGTTTACAGCATGCCAAATGACCAATTTACACAGAGATAGCCACTGTTGATCAAGTAACACATTGTGAACAAGTACACATCGAACATGGTTTTACAATATACTAAATGACCAATGTACACAGAGAGCCAGTGTTGATCAAGTAACACATTGATGGCCAGTGCAGAAAGACAAACACATCCATGCCGCACTGGGATTCGAACCCGGACCTAACTAGGGCGAATGATCAGAAGCCATCGCTTAGACCCTACACCACCGGGATGGCAGTTCACAGTTTGCAACAAGCACGTGTTTTTAGAAGTAAATTGGAATTTTTGTTTTGTTTCACAAAAATGGCTCATTTAGTTGCAGTAACAGATGAACATAAAGCTTGTAATGTGTGCTGACTGCAAGAAAAACAAGTTCTATTTTGATCGACTTGAAAAAGTACTGGTTATTGACGAAATTAAAATAACTGTTGGAGAAACTATCAAGAAAGTGGGAAAGTTTTGTGCACATTATGTGCAGATTTAATATATTATGGAAATAAAGGGCTAGCTATTTTAAATCATTTGATGTGTAAAAAACATTAGCAGAAAACATATCAAGATTATAAACTATACCATGCCAAGCAAGGCCACCCTGGTGGCACTGGCTTGTGACCTAGTTGGGTCCGGGTTTGAATCCCAGTGAGGCACGGACGTTTGTCTTTCAGCTCTGGCTTTTTTTTTTTGGATTGGAAGTTTAACGACCACTGTGACTAACTTTTATGGGCTATAAGCAGTCGCCCGTCCCTAATTTAGAGTCACTGGTTCCAGGGAAGGGAGAGAGCCAGTGCCGTAAGACAAACACCGCATCCATGCCTCACTGGGATTCGAACCCGGACCCCTTTCGGACGAATGATCAGAGGTCATCGCTTAAACCACTGCGCACACCGGGTCGGCAGCTCTGGCTCTCAATGCGTTATTCGATCAACACTGGCTCTGTGTACATTGGTCATTGAGCATACTGTAAAACCATGTTTGATGCGTACTTTTTATAATGTGTTACTTGAACCTGAAATAAAAATCTGCAGCAAGTAACTCCTTTTCCAGTACAAGTGATGCACCTTTTAATGGCTATTATATATGAATATATAGTACTTAGGGGTAGTTATTAAATACTGAAAAGTTAATTATTTTTGCATACTCCTAGGTGGGAAAAGTTCAGCCTTTTTCTGCCATGACCAGTTTCATGTCTGGGTGGCACTTCACCTGCTAAGCCACCACTAAGCATAAGTCTGCTGATATGGTAAAGTTCTGTCATTGGCAAAGGAAAGCCCCTCCCACTGGATTTCAAGGCACATTTTTCTCTTAAACGCCAAATCGCACGATTTCTTTTTCTCTTTCAATGCCTAATTTTAAATCTTGTGTATTAAAAATATCAAGATGAATCTGGAAAACTGACTCAAATCACATTTTTTCTCCAATGAAGTCATGGATTTTTATTTTTTTTAATTCATTTGAATTTGTTTCTTGGCGCATTTTTCTACGTGCAAGCAATACACAAGCAGGGTTCACTTGCTGTCACTCACACTCCTGGAAGATGCCTTTATTAACAATAAGAAAAGAGAAAAGACAAACCACTGCAATAGAATCCTTATCAAGCTGTGAAGCTGCTGTTTTTTATATTTTACCCTAATATCAAGAAATTACTAAAAATTCTATCGCTTCTTGTCTCAACAGCCACTTTGGAAAGTATGTACATTTTCTATTCTCAGATGCTACAAAATGTATCTTCAAAACATGTCTAATTCTCGACTTGCATTGCTGAACATTCATCGATGAATACAGGATCCACATTTTGAAGGCAATGGCGATGAAGTGAAGTTACTTTGTACAATGGTGCTAAATAAAATATGTAAGTATAATTTTATTAAAGTACTAGAAAAACTTTACATTTTAAATATTGGGCACTATTAAAGTACTAGAAAAACTTTACATTTTAAATATTGGGCACTATTATTTATTTCATAAAATAACTAATTTTAAAACTGTGCCTTTATAAATAACTCTGAGAAATTGAACACTGTGAGAGTACTCTAATTTTACATTAACCACATTTAATAAATATATAGCCCTCCACATCCCAAGGGTTTGTAAATCAGGGTTTTAATTATCAATAAAATTGTTAATTTATTAATGAATTTATATTATTCTAAATAATGAATCATTCACAATTAACGCTTAATTATTAACTGATTATCCTATATTAGCAATTATTTTTGGTGTTTCGGTATGAAACTACTTGAGCCCTCCTAATAATTTTTTAATTGCTACCAACTCGTGTTTTCTGGCACTACTGTACTACTTTCTGAATTGGATGAATATGGGAACACACATTTTTTTTTTGTTCCTCTGACTCAACCAATGAATTCCAAATTGATAACGAGGAACAGTACATTAATTTAGTAGTAAATAGTAACTGTAGTCTGTATAGTGATCTGATTTATTGGTGTAGGAAATAGACACAGAGTTTCCAAGCTTTCGCACATCAACCAGATGGCTTTTTCAAGGAATTCTAACTTCCTTGAAAAAGCAATCTGGTTGATGAGCGAAAGCTTGGAAGCGCTAATGTGTCTACTTCCTACAACAATAAATCGGATCACTAATAGTGTTACTATTTACTACAATGAATTCCAGTTTGCTACAATGCCAGCAATTCAAGAGATGTTTTAAATCATCTTCACATACAAGTGAAGACTATTTAAAACTCTAAAAAAAAAAAAACATTTATAAACTCTTAAAATACAGGAAAATATCCACAAGTAAAAAAAAAATTGACACCATAAAATGGGCTGCTGTAGATCTGGAAGGAGTATTTTCAGATTTCACCATTTAACCCACACTGCAGCAACTTCATGGGATTTTCTTTAACTTCATATTTGGAAAGGAAACTCCGTTATAACCACTCACACCTGGAACCATGGGGGTGGTCAATTCGACTGCTATAAAGATTTCACATAAAATGTGATAATTACTGATGATTTGATGTTGTTCATGGTCTTTATGATCATATAACATCGTTTCTAGATGTCTTTTTTTGAGCGATGTCTACAGCGGCAGAGTTAATGACTAAAACAGCTTTTTATAATGCTTACATACTTTTCAGTTCTCTGAGAAAAGACAACAGTTTCTGGAGCAATTTGTTGTTATAATGGAGATGAAAAAGTTTAGGTATTTGCTTACAAATTTGGAGACACAGACTACCTTGTTTATACTTCAGAGTGGAAGAGAAAATGCATTTACATTTACATATGTGCCAACTTTTAGGAATTGAAATCTGAAAAAAATTTCCAGTGAATGTATCGTTGATATGTTCAATGACTGATGTAGCGAAATGTTTTTATAAAGCTTATTATTCCAATGATTTGTCAATTTTACATAACATAATTAAGATACCTGGCACACACTTTCAATAAATAATTATCTCCTTTATCACGTACACAGACAGATAAAATTTTCATTTGTAACTGCAAAATTATGATGTTATATTGCAGTGACTTTTTCCATTAAATCAACAGAAGTCTGAACTCTAAATGTTTTGTTAGCATGCCTTTAAAAAACTCAATTTTCTAAGTCTTATGTGATGCTGATGTTCTTCTATTTTTAGCAGTTACAACACTGATACTAATCAGACAGCATTTTTAGTGTTTTTATTACTACACTGCAAGCAGCAATGGGTTTGTGATGGAAAGTGGATGAAAATAGTCAGATAAATCAAGAGTGTACAGATGAAGTGGCTATTGGAGACCATTTCCTCCCCCTCAAAATTGCACTAACCTGACCCCCCCCTCCAAACCTGTAAAACATGTCCATAAATAAGTAGAATTTCTGTAAATTTTAAAGAAATTAAATTTACCATAAAACTTGGCACGTATGAATTTGTAACAGTAACTCATGTCTGAACCTTCAGCAATTCTTCACAAGAAATAAATATAAATATTTCACAAGTTCTGGACTGTTTATACAGTATTTACATATACAGACATTGAACCTCTAGGTCTATTATTGTCAATGTTAATCAAATTGTCTTGTTTCAGAAGGCTTTTGGATTGTGTTCATTCATTGCCAGATTCCTCTGAAACCGGCTGTTGCCATTTGCATGATCTAAATATATATAAACATGGTAAATTTCTTGAAATTTTGTCACTAATGAAGTCCATATGTTGAAAATGTGGCCTTTTTTGTTGGCGAGTTTTATGGCCTGCATTTTCAGTGTATATGCTTTTTTTAAAATGAGTCTTATTGAGGTTACTTTCACAATTCAAGACCTATACACTATCCATATTGCACTTGCATATTAAGATGCGCTGAACCAATGCACTGTTCGGATTTTTCCTTTCCACTGCTGCAAAATATTCTAGTCTGTTTAAAACCCTTAGTCTGTTTAAAACCCTTAGTCTGTTCATAGTTTAAAGGAATACTGTGTTTTCCTTGGATCAGTGTTTTTCTGGTTAGAGAAATCCAACTTATTTTCTGCTTTTGATATTTTGTTGCTGGCTATTGCAAGTCTGGTTTAAGTTGATTTCAAAATTTTGTTGACACAAAGTTTTCCATATTTTTTTTATTTGAATCTATTTTTTGTTTTTTCTCATGCTATTCTCCATTCCAACATTTGTTACCAAATATTATTCTGTGCAATAATAGGCCATTATGCCTTTGGTCTTCAGATCCAATCGAGGGAAAATATGTTCATAAGTAACCTCTAGTTTTTCAATGGATTTTGATGAAATTCAAAATAGAATTTTTTATATATATATCTTGGACACTGTAAAAATTCCAGCAGTTTTTTTTTTTTTTTAAGTGGGAAAATTTGTTTTCGTAACTTTAAACCGGTCTGGGAAGAAAGATGCTGAAGTAAGATAGATGATTGCAACGAGTAGTCCACTGACAGCTGGCCTGCCTCAACACGCTGTGCGATATGCAGTTCAGGTGGAGACCAGGAATTTCGAGTAGCCAAAATAAAAAATTTATTGGCTACTTTAGGCAAAATTTTCGATATTAGTTGCTCTTAGCTAATTTGTATATATATAATTTTTAGCCAATTTCACAAAAAATTTGCAAAGATTGTGTGTTTTTTTTTCTTTTTTTTTCACCAGGAAACTCCCTATTTTCATAAGCATCCTTACGTTCGACTGCCGACGGTGAATGCTTGGTCCACTGGGTTATTCTCTTACACTAATTGGATTTGAAATTTTACATTATTATAGTACAATTATTCGTAAATTTTTCGTTTTCCAAGAAGAAAGAAAACACAGCTAAATTCCTTTTAAACATACACTTGCTGATATTTCCAACTGGATCCACCCCTGAACAAGTGGAAAAAGTTATGTTATTGTTTTACTGCCACAGGTCTCACAGTAGACCGAAGTTCTTGTCAAGCAGTAAAAGTTAACTTTGAACTTCTGCTTTGCCTACAAACTCCTCCCCATCTGCCAGTGTTACACATTTCTCGTTCTCCATCACACCTATTTGCATCTCGACCACACCCAGCAATGCCACTGCACAAGCGCCTCCGTTTGCTCTGGACGGCATTCACATTCCCAATCCCTGCAAACTTTGGTTGCAGAAATTCTGTGTTTTTAATTAAACACATTATTCCCAAACGAGAACTGGAAATGAACTTTCAATTAATTATCATTTTGTAGCATTTTCAAAAATGACATGGTGAGGATTCCCAAATTCTTGCAAAACTTAAAAATCAGGAATTTTGGGTTCAGAATGTACCAAAAACCTGAATTTCTGGGATACACCCAGAGTACAATCACCCCTGTATAGCTTTGTTCCACAAGAAATGCATTCCTGCGATACGTTTCACTGACTACTACTGGAGTAGTTCAGTCGAGCTGCTTCGTTTTTGGGGGAATCTGTGTGTTATTTGGAATATGCAGGGTGAAAAGTCTGAAATGGGCTGAGCCTCATATAATATAGTTCAGGTCTGGGGAAAAGCCAAGATTTTGAAATTAAGGCCAGTGTGCAGACCTGTTATCCTGAAATGCCGATAATGCTCCTCTGTGTATCTTCACTCCCTTTTTGGATAGAAACTTTTTAATTTGTTTCAAATAAGTAATGGCTTAAGGATCACAATTCATATCACAAATCCTGAATATGCATTACAAATTTAGTCTGTTTCCAGATGTGTAATGAGTAAGTTATTTCAAGTAGTCTCCAAACACTACAAATACATACTTGAAATTTTCTAGTT
Source organism: Macrothele yani (assembly GCA_039090855.1). NCBI lineage: Eukaryota > Metazoa > Arthropoda > Arachnida > Araneae > Macrothelidae > Macrothele > Macrothele yani. The sequence goes on along the minus strand of CM077006.1, from coordinate 55,140,774 downwards.
GAAAGCTTTTTTAAAAGCCACCTGATACTAACCTAATCAGTTTGGCAAAGTTACTTTAAAGAGAGAAAAGCAAAATAACCACTTAAAACATGTAATGTTTATGTACTTTTATTGAATTTCAATTTATTTTGCTTCCTTTTCTCTATGTGCAGCAGCCTTCCTCTGTGCAGCAAGAACATTGGACAATTCATCACGCTTCTTCTTGGCCCTAACATGAGTTCCCAGCTAAAAAATACAATGAATACAGTTTTACAAACGAGATTGAACATTAAAAAAATTACAATTACATTACAAAATTACTAATGCTTTTTCAGCAAAACTCCCTTGAATTTATTATTACAGAATACAAGTATAAAGTAAAAACAATCCAAACCCCCCACCTTGCAATGCATCCTGTTTCCACTGAGCAACTGTCACATAGTGGTACAACTATTACAGGGATTAAAGGAAATGCTATCCCACACCCATCAACCCACTTGACCAGCATCAGGAGTTATCCCCCACACCCCTATCATTTCACAAGCCCCAGGAACAAAACTGATGGGCATTGATTTTACAAGAAACGAAAATTTATTGATTGTAGGGGAATCTAGGTTACATCACCCAGGACAAAGAAGTTCCAAGCAACTAAAGTTTAATATCTTAGGAATCAGAATCTCAGATTTTCGCTAGTCGAAGCAATCGGGCTCATTGTAGCGTCAATGACCGTCTTGTTAGACATGTTCCATGTTCTTAAATAGTTCCTATGATTTCTGTCATGATTGATAGTTTTTGTAATTTCTTAAAATGGATTGAAATTTAGTGTACACCTGTATAAAACTAATGCATAATAAAATGTGTTGATTTGTTTCCTTTATGCACATAAGTATTGTCATCATTTATGCTCAATATACAAAAAACATTACCTGCTGCACCTGTGGGTTACTAACAGCAGGAAGATTTCTATTTGGGGGAATGGTAACAGTTGTGTCTGGGTTTTCTTGTTTTCAGTACATGTTATTTTGTGCCACTGACAGCCATGAGATGTGGTGTATGATACACAAATAATCCATTTGCATCTGCTGTGTTACTGTTTTTCATCCATGTTTACATTTGCAGAACAAATGGCAATAAAATACCATAATGCATACCTGCCACATTGGCAAGAACCTTGTCAGCAGTAACTAGTATTATTGTGCGGCACACATAGATGCTTTTTAACAAAATGATCCATCTCTTTCTGAAAAAGAAATCTACGCCACAACAAAACGAACGAGGACACTAATGAAACAACCTTAACACGTGTGAAACACAAAGTTGATTCACCTGGCAATCACACGATAGGTAGATAACGTTGCGAGATTTAAGTTCGAAACTCCCACTAGTAAAAAATCAGTCAGATGTGTTCAGAATTCCAGCACGTTTGACAGACAGGAAATCCAAATTTTGTAAACTTTCCAACCTTGTTACTCCCATTTTGGGGGATTTCCCCACCCTTACTAAGATGATGCAAAGACATGGGATGGGAAATATTTAACAATGCAGTAGAGTGTGAACATGATTGGGGGGGTACGGAAGGACTTTTTGCTCTGTTCGACTTTCGGTTGTGGAAATTTCTCCCCTATTTTCAAGCTGAAATAAAAATATTTATACAACAAAATGTTATTTAGCAATAATACTGAGAAAATGAGATTACGATTACGGAAAATATCTGAACTCCATTGTCCTTCAGTTTTAGAAAATTTCGTAAAGATGGAATTCCGTCCCCCAATGAACATCCCCCGAATTTCTGTTCAATTGTGCATAGATCTCGTAAATGATCAAAATAATAATGAAAATGGTGAAATTCCTCGAATTCACAGGAGAATCTTATGCCTGAAGATCACAAGGAAATTTTCGCATAATCTAACTTCCGTTTTCGCAAATTGTTGCCCACAATTTCAAGCTGAAATACTAACATTTATACAATAAAATATTTAACAACAGTAATGGACACAAAAGCAACATTGGAAGAAAAAAAATTCCAATTATGGCAATTTTTTTTTACTCTTTAACAACCATTTGCGAATGTTTTGACACATGAAATATCGTCTCACAGACGGAAAACAGCACCCCCCCCCCCCCTACCGAAATTCCAGCGACGTGCGGGGACCCAACAAACTACCCGAGCAGTCCACTTTTCACTTTTTTACAATTGACATTAGGTTCAGATTTTTGAAATAATAAAAGTGGAAAAACATGGTGTACGATATAGACACCATAGCTACTTTTTTTATATCTATTCTTTTACACAACACGGCAAAATCTAAAACAAGACTTCTGTTTTCCAAATAGACTGAAGTCACTTAGCATACCTTTCTATTTCAAAGTAAACTCCATTCTTCAATCACTTGCAGCAAAATGTTCTATTACAGAATCGAAAAAAGTATTTCTTTTTTTCAGAGTATTGAACAGATCACTTTCAATTGATATTAGTCCACGATGCGAGAGTCGTTTCTGTCCTGTTCTGTTTTGTGCGTATGTCTTAATTCGCTTTAATGCAGAAAACAATCTTTCAACTGTTGAAGTAGACACAGGTATCACACTTATAAGTGAAGCCAATAGATAAAGTTGTGGCATGGATTTTCCAAGTGCTAACAAGCTGTATAAGGTGACTTGTCAGAAAATTTGTGAACTGTATGCTACGATTAAGTTGTTTTTTAAACGTACTTCATCGAAGTAGCGACCATAATTTTCAAGTAAGCTTTTCAAACAATCAGTTGGGAAAGTGTGAACGCAAGAGCTGTACTTCGAAGAATCCAGTAAGCACAAAAATGTAAGCTTTTCATAATCTAAAAATCTTGTATTAATGTGTTGTTTGACATTATCGAAAGAAAATTTCAAAATATAATCTTCTGTATTCAGTGGTAATCATGTCTTAAGAAAGGTTTCAGTTTAGTTTTCTTGGGAGTCCAACATCAGCAATGGTTCCTTCGTACACTTCCTGAAAACGACTTCTCAGAGATTTCAGAGCATTGTGTTCCGTTATCTTACTTCTTTTTTTTTTTTTTTAATTGGAGGTTTAACGACCACCGTGAGCAACTCAATGGGCTATAAGCAGTTGCCCGTCCTAATTTAGGGTCACTGGTTCCAGGGAAGGGAGAGAGCCAGCGCCGTAAGACAAACACAACATCCATGCCTCACCGGGATTCGAACCCGGACCCCTTACGGACGAATGATCAGAGGCCATCGCTTAGACCACTGCGCCACCGGGGCGGCTTATTATCTTACTTCTGCAGTAAACAATGTCTAATGAAACATTCTGAAGTACGCTGAACCAGTGGCGGCTCGTGGTGTAAAATGCTGGTGAGGCAAACGGTCTTGATGTAAATGTAAAACAGTAAAACATATGTTATTGAAAAATATATAAATTCGTATAACGTTATACGAGAATATATATATATATATATATATATATATATATATATATTCTATTAAGAAGAGACCTAAGCAAAAAATATATATATTTTTTTTTGACTCATACCAAGTACAACATAGAAAAGGTTATGTATCTACCGGTGTGAGTAAAAGGAGAAAAGATAAAAATAAAATAAAACAACTGAATGTAGAAAGTGTCGAGAATACTGAGCCTTGGCTTTATCAAGGACCAGCAAAAACTCTGCAATAGGAGACTGGCACAAGACAGACCGTTGTGGAGGAAACTTGGGGAGACCTTCCTCCAGCAGTGGATTGATAATGGTTGACAATGATGATGATGATGATATCATCATCATCATCATCGTCAACCATTATCAATCCACTGCTGGACGAAGGTCTCCCAAGTTTCCTCCACAACGGTCTGTCTTGTGCCAGTCTCCTCCATGTCACCCCTGCATACTTTCGAATTTCATCCACCCATCTCCCATGTGGTCTTCTTCTGGGTCTTTTCCTGTCCCTTGGAATCCAATCTAAAATTCCGGCTGTCCATCGATGATCTGTCCTTCTGGCAGTATGTCCAGCCCATTGCCATTTCAGGGATTTAACTCTGATCATGATGTCTTCCACTCTTGTCATTTTTCGGATCCACGAGTTCCTCTTCTTATCTCTCCTGGTTACACCAAGTATGCACCTCTCCATGCTTCTTTGAGTTGTCTGCAGCCTTTGTATGTCTCTTTTAGTTAAGGTCCACGTCTCTGCACCATACGTAAGCACTGGAAGGATGCATTGATCAAACACTTTTCTTTTAAGACATAATGGCATATTGCTCTTGAAAATTATGCTGTTTCTTCCAAAAGCTCTCCAGGCAAGTTTTGTACGCCGATTAATTTCTTCATCAATGTGACCCTCACTTGATATCTGCTGTCCAAGATAAACGTACGTGTCTGTTATCTCCAGCTTTTCTCCATCAATCGATAAATCTTCATTTCTTGTAAAAGCATTGAACATCACTTTTGTCTTCTGAAAGTTCATTTTTAATCCCACTTCTTTACTCTTGTCAGCAAGTTCCTGGATCATACTCTGCAGCTCTGATGGGCTAGTTGCAAAAATGACTACGTCATCAGCAAAACGAAGGTGGGTTAGATAATCTCCATTAATCTTTATCCCCTTGTTTTCCCAGCTCAGCGACTGAAAAACACCCTCCAATGTGGCATTAAAGAGCCTCGGAGATATGGTGTCACCTTGTCTCACTCCCTTTCCAATTTTTATGTGTTGTATTTTCAAACAGCCTAATCTTTGCACTTGCATTTTCATAGATGTTATTAATAATATTAATGTATGCATCTTCAATACCGCAGGTTTTCAGAGCCATTGTAACTGCTGATGGTTTCACCGAATCAAAGGCTTTTTCATAATCGATAAAAGCCATGCACAATGGAAGTTCGTATTCTTTTGCTCTTTCAATTAGTTCTCTCAGCACATGGATATGATCTATTGTGCTGTAGCCACTCCTGAATCCAGCTTGTTCTCTCGGTTGAGCCATGTCCAGTGTTACCTTCAAGCGGTGTGAAAGAACTTTAGTGAAGATTTTATAAACTACTGATAGGAGGCTGATAGGTCTGTAGTTTCCGAGATCCTCAATGTCACCTTTCTTATGTAGCAGGATCATTGTAGCGGTGTTCCAATCTTCAGGAATCTTTCCTTCATTAAGGCATCGAGTGAAAATTTGGGCGAGTACTGTTTCGATTTCTCCACTTGCTTCTTGTATGATGTCTACAGTAATTCCATCTTCTCCTGAAGCTTTTCCCGCTTCATGTTCTTGATTGCATGTGCAACTTCTGCTGGAAGGATTGGAGGAACTCTGGTACTGGTATCTTTCATGATGTCTGGAGTGCATGTATCATCCCTTTCATATAATTTGGAGTAGAAATCTTTCACTCTTGTCAAAATTTCGCCTCTATTTCTTGTTACAGAACCATCTTCTTTTTCTCAGTGCCATAATCTGTTTTCTTCCCTTACTGAGATATCCCTTTGCTATCTTTAGGCTTTGGTTGTTTTCAATTGCTTTCCTCACTAGTTCACAGTTGAATTTTCTTACGTCTTCAGTGATACTTTTTCGTACTGTCTTGCATAGCTCTATATATTCCACTTTGGAAGTCACATCTTCTTTAGTTGTCCTCATGTCTCTTCTTTTTTGCATCAACATTTTCGTTTTTCCTGATAATTTATTTACATGCAACTTGTTCTTAGACCCAGCTAATTTTGTTGCTGTTTCCATAAGAGCTTTGGTTACTTTTCTGTTAACTTCAGAGATGTCCACTTCTTCCGATGTTAGGCCTTCTAAAGCAGAGAACCTGTTCTTCAGTTCCAACTTGAAGGTATTATGGTGTTTTTTAAGGTTGGTTATGTCAATAGATTTTGTTTGTCTTATGAGCTTGCCACGTTCAAGTTTAGTGTTGAGGTGCATCTTACATCTCACCAATCTATGGTCACTACCTGTGTTGAACTTGTTTAGCACACTGCAGTCTTCTATGACGAATTTTTTGTTACACATAATAAAATCAATTTCACTTGTCATCCCATTTGGATGTCTCCATGTCCATTTCCTGTGTGGCTTTTTCTTGAAGAAGGAGTTCAAGATGAAAAACCCTTCTGCCTCTGCAAACTCAACGAGAGTATTTCCACGCTGGTTTCTGTTGCCGTGACCGAATTTACCTACTGAAGTTTCATTCTGTTGCCGTTGCCCTATTTTTGCATTGAAATCTCCCATAATTATCTTCAAGTGCTGCTTACCTTTATTATTTAGATGACGAATTTCCTCATAAAATTCTTCAATTTCTTCTTCAGGATGACTTGTGGTGGGTGCATAAGTTTGAATAATCTGAGCCTGGTATCTTCTCGATAGTTGGATAACGAGTCGTGCAGCTCTGTCAGAGGAACTTTCAACTTCTACCACTTTATCCTTCAGTTTCTTGTTTATTATAAATCCAACACCACTAGTTCTGCCAGTATCTGTCCCACGATAGTAGAAGAGATGTCCACTTTTCAGTTCGATGAGATCTTCTCCTTTTCTCCTTACCTCACTTAGCCCCACAATGTCCCACTTGATCCTTTGTAGTTCCTCTTCCAATTCAAGAAGCCTTGAATCAGAAGATAGGGAGCGTCCATTGTACGTTGCCAAGGTCAGCATCAGATGGCAGCCTAGTCCGGTCCTCCGGGGATTCTTAGCACCCTCTGCCTTCATGTCGCACTGGCCGCTGCCTTGGCCAGGTACATTCCAGCTGCCGGAGACTGAGGGCCAAGATTTAAGTTGTGGAGTCATTTTGGAGGGGTTTGGCCATAACTCACCACGCTGGCCAAGCGGGTTGGTGAGTGTGGGATAGCATTTCCTCTGATCCCGATGGTATAGTTATACCGCTATTGGCGGTCGTCAGAGCTCCTTTAGTGGGAACAGGATGCACCACGAGAAGGCGGGGTTGACATTTGTCAAGGAGAGGCTGTGATGTTACGCATCACCTGACCTTACATCCCGATGATGATATATATATATATATCAGTGGCGTAGCAGGGGGTCGTGGTTTGCACCCCTTATTAGGCGAGACAGTTAGCTTTTTCTAAGTACGTTTTATAGATAATTTCCCTATTTAAATTCTTTGATTTTTATAACTCGGAAAGCAATGTAATTTCTTGATAATAGAAGAGAAAGTAAAGCAAAGCGGCCAAAGAAGTTGCTTTATTAAATTTTTATTAAAACAACTATAATTTATTGCATTTTCTTCATTTTATTAAATTAGCTTCATTTTGTATTAATATTCAAGATGTGCATACGTACCAATAGGAAAATATTTGTCGAAGCACCCCCCCCCAATTGTTATATGTACTTATACACAGTTATACAGCAGAAGTGCAGAACCCCCCCCTTCAAAAAGTTTCATGTCAAAGGCAGTATCCCCCATTGGATATCTTTGAAGTCCTGAGGTCGAGTCGGCTGAATCATTAAAATCCGCTGAGATTCGGAAGTCTCGTTAACCCATTGGTGCAGGGTAGGCGGCGCCTTGTTATTAACAGCTGTAAACCCCATCCCTTAGGGCTCCATCCCATGTCATTTAGCCCTTATATACAAATATTATTCAACAGTAATGGAATAAAATTATAGAAATATATGAAACACGGTGTGGGGAGTCCTTTCTTCACGAAAAAATCCAAAAATTTTAGAGGGAAAAATGTACATATACCTCTCTATATATGTGTGTGTAATATACGCTACTTTTGCAGCAATATTTTTATGAAAACAATTATTCGATAATTTTACAACAAAGAAAGAAATATTTCACCAGTATTCTTTTATGTAATACACTTGAGCGAAAATATGCAATTTGCGCGGTTTCTTTAGCTAGTCAATGCGTCACTCACATCCCAACGGCAGTCGGAGTGTTTCTTGAGCTTGAATAAAAGTCACAGTTCGATTGGCATATTAGTGAAGGTGCATTTAGCACGGGTCTCACAAACTGAAGTCCAGGCTCATGATAACTATGTACAGAAGTCAAGCTAAGGAAGCACATTTCTGTATAAAAAAAGTATAAAATAATTTAAACCTGGAATTAAAAACAGAGGAATACGATATTAATTTGCTTTGGTCTCGAACAGAATGCTTTCAGTTTATTTTTTATAAATAAGTTCAATTCTGCGATCCTTTTTGGCTGCAAATTTGTCTATGATCAGATCATAAAATGGTTGAGTGGACATTAGATGGTTCAGCAATTCTTTCTCGATTGAAATTTTAGCGAGTGAAGACAAACGATCTTGTGCCGTTGTATTACGGAGGTAAGTCTTAATTCTCTTCAAACAAGAAAAAATTCCTTTCAGCAGAAGAACTTGTTGACGCCAGTGTCAATACAAGAGAAAATAATTTGTAGGCTTCTGGTAACACATCTTTCAGCTCGTTTTCTTTCATTGTTTTCAAGGTTTTATGAAAACTGAGTTCCCTGAAGTTGTGATCATTGTATAAAAAATCTAATTCGTTTTTTAGTCGTTGTGTGTTTGTAAAAATGTTTGGATAAATTTTTTGAGTGTTAAGGGCACTGGATGGAAATGACTCTGAATAACTATGGTATTTTGAGCTGTCAACTAGCTGCAGAAACTCGAGCTTTCCCATATCTTCAAATCTGGTATTTATTTGGACTTTTATATATTCATGAATACACTCCATTAAATCATTCTGTATCGTTTTAGATTGTCCAGAAAATAAGCTTCGTATTTCTTCAAAATGTGCTTTTAATTCTGGGGTGCTCCTACGAAGTAACATTTGGAACATTTCCTTGAAATTACCTTTATATAATGAGGAAATAGTTTCATCATGTCCTCGAAAAGGCAGTTCTTGCTTGCTTAGAACGACAACTAAATCGATTTTATGTTCCATAAAAAGCCTATTTAGTCTGACCTTTTCATTAAACTTGACTTTATGAAGAGCAGCATTTTCTTTGAGCATATCAGAAACAGTGTTTGTTTTTTTCCATTCGTTTTAGACCTACGTGGTTAGTTCTATGCTCTTTAGAGCTTTCGTGCAATTTTGCACTACGAGAAAAGTTTTTTAGATCAAAATAACCCGTTGTATTCCACGCATTTTTCTTATTGCTCAAAAGTAAACATGGCCAGCAAAAGAGAGTTTGCTTGCAATAGCACCAGAAAGCCAGGGAAAAATCTCGTACTATGATTTATTGAAAGGCCTAAAAAACGATTTGCCGCACTTCTTATCTTTAGATATTGAACTTATTATAGGTGTCGGTCTTCCAGATATGAGAACATCCTTGTTATCATAATCTTTCCAGTGTTTAAAAGGAATTTCTTCCAGAACACAAATCACGTCGTTTGTTGGGCCATTCATATTTTCCAACCAAAATCAAAATATGCTGTTTAGTAACAATAACAAAATAAAAAAGAAAAACTCAACATTACTATGAACTAGCAAACACCCGCAGAAGAGAGGATTGAAAACACACTACAAAAAGTTAGATTCAAATACACTCTGACGAATAGTTAAAGCTACGTAGAAATCTTCGTACTCCAAAGCGTATAGAGGCGAACGGCGTCATGGCCTGTGAAACCACTTTTCACAAGGGTCATCTGCTCATTTTCTCGCGCCCATTGGATACACAATCCTTGGGTTCTCCAATAACAGCGGAGATGCGATTCCAGTTTAAGCGAAATGGAGGGTCGCCTCGGAAATTTCCTTTCTCTTACTGGAAGTCCGGCACCTCTTTAGGTAGACCTCGGACCGTGGGGGTGGGGGGGGTTCAGTCTGTAGGGCTCTTCTCTGATCCCCAGTTCCTAAAACCGGCTTCTCATCAAGACGATTCAGCCGGTCGCCTCTAAGCGCTTAAAACATGCAGCTGCTTTGCAAAAATAATGATTCATTCCTCTTCTCGAAAGCCTTTCTTTAACCTAATTCATGAATCACAATGTGAATTTCAGTGTTTCATTTATCCTACAAAGTTCTTATATCTTTGTTACTGACAGAAGGTTTTTTTTTTTTTCACTTCTCATTCTGCGGAATTTCAGGTGAAGCGGCGCCTCACTTGCCTCATCTGACAGGCTGCCACTGCGCTGAACAAAACATCAGTAAGAGAAAAAATACTATGAACGATCGCAAGAAAAAACAAAATTAAGTTTTCTAAAGTGAATATAAATGTCCCTGAACACCCGCAAGGATAACCCTTTCTACTCGCGATGATCTTCCAACATGGCAGCAAAAGTCTGGCGAAGTTCTTTTTTCATGGACAGTATTGACAAGTCGTGATGAGTAATGCCATCTTGTTGGGCAAACACTGGGTAGTCGGCGTCCCAAAAAGGCATCAAGAAATTTTGAGCGCTTTGGTGATCTCGAGAAAAACGCTGCAAGCCCACTAAGAGTAGCAAAAAAGATATGACAATACTTAAACTGCTTTAGAAAAGTACTAAATTCAAACAGTGTGCATAGCAGTGAACAGAGGGCTTGTGGAAAGGATGCCTTAATATTCGACTGTACACCATGCAAGGAAGAGGCCATTGCTGCAGTCCGGTCGTAGCTCTGCACGACGAGTTTTCCACCAGTCTAAAAATCCTTAATATGGGACAAATTAAGACCAGAAAGTTCTGCCGCTGTTTTGTCCACACTAACTTCTTGGAAGTACACAAATCTTTCTACCACCCTCCCTTCATTTGCATACCAATAAACAAGAGAAAATCGAGACCTATTTGAGATGTCGGTAGTTTCATCTGCTAATATGGCAACAAAATCGGACTGCTTTAACTGGTGTTTAATTTCATTACACAGTGCATTGGCAACAGAATCGATTAAATCACTTTGAATACGATTTGATACGCCTTTGAATACTGTCGAAGACTCCAAATGGTTTTTTAGTACAGGATCTTACAGTGTAGTCCAAAAGTTCCAAATAATTTCCGCAGTTCGTGGAAGTCTTTGACTCATCTCCTCGAAATGAAATTTCTAGCTTTGCAAGGAAGCAAACGGCATTTATAAGCCGTTTCAAAATATCTCTATTGCGCTTTACCTTTTCATTATGTTGACTTATGTTTTGTCGTATCTGGTCACTGACCTCAATTTCAATACGAACAGTTCCAAAAGTTGTGAGTGCAATGGACACACTAATATGCTTAACAGCAACATCATGATCCTGTATTGCTTTAGTTTAATTGCTTAGCTTGCTGTATCCTGTTGTCCAAGTGGAGCTTTTGTCACAGCTAAACAGCAAACAGTTCCAACAAAACAGTTTGTTGGTCTTAACACTTCTGGCAAGCCATTCGCATCTTCCATAATTAGCGTTTTGAAAATGTCGAGTAATATTATTTTGTTGCTGTGTTAAACTTGGCAATACAAGCATCTATCTTCTTTTCGAAATCACATTTTTCTTTCCTTCAAAAGTTCAGCGAGAAAACAGAGTTTGCAACAAATTGGCTATAATGTCTTCGTTTATAGAATCAGACATTGCTGTTTAGAATCTTTTTTAATACACATGCATGATATTTTCAGTAATTCACAGCACACAATGTAAAAAGAACTTCGAACAATGCATCCACAATTCAGCTCCCATAACCCAAACAGTCCGCTGACTGCTTGGCTAAGAGCAGCTACATGGTAAGACGGTCGTTCCTAGGGAGCATTTCTCATTGGTTAGCAGACTAGTGCCATAAGGTTGTCATAGCAACACCCCTTCAGCGGTGGTGACGCGACCAATCGGAGCGCAGCATCATTTGTTTCTGCTGTTTTGTCGTTATTGTCGGTGTGCGTGATTTATACACTTATGAAAACTTCAGAGGTATAAGAACGAATTATAACTTTGTGGTGATTATTATCTGTGTTGAAAACAAATTTAAAGAATTACAGATTTTTTATTTATCCATCATTTCCTTTGCCCATCGCCCAAGACCGCTTGGGTGGAATGTATGTCACTGAAATTCTCTTCAATTTTGCATCGATCTTGACTATCAAAATGACAAAAAAAAAAAAAAAAAAAAAAAAAAAAAGCAGAATTTGCAAATCCGCTTAAGAATCTTGTGTATATCAGAAAATAGCAAAGTAAAAAATAATTAAACAAAATGAAAATTTGTGGAATCCGTAGTTTCAACAGCAAGTTTCGTAATCAGACAAAATCCGTAGAAACTATGGACATTCCATAGCAGTTGGCAGGTATGCATGTGACTAAGTATTTGTTGCAAGTTTCTTAAATTGTTTGAATGAAGTGTGGCTTTAAGCCTGACTTGAGACATACACTTCCGTGAATCTGGGGCCCATTGTCTCTACACATCTAACATCCAGGCCTTAATTTGCCAGTACTTCAGATATAGAATTTGAGACCCACATCCCACTATGATGTGAGATGGGTCATCAATACTACGATGAGGCTGATCGCTTCGACTAGCGAAAAATCTGAGGTTTCAGATTCCTAAGCTACAACTGCTGAGCCTTAGTTGCTTGGAACCTCATTGTTCTGGGTGGTGTAATGGATAGCAGCAGTCTTGAATGGAAATTGGGACGTGTGGGTTCGATTCCCGCTCCAGGGCGATGTAATTTTCAAGTTTTTGAGGAGATGCTACATGGAGGCTAAACTACAGGCGATTCAGCACACAATTCTGATTGCTTTGAGTATTCTACTGCATTCCCGTGTATTTCTGTGAAATATTTCTTCTTTAAATTCTACAGAGCTATATATACCATTCATTACTATATCTTACAAGAAAATAATTTTTCCGTGACCATGCAGCATTTCGGAAGTTGACGGTCACAGTTTACTTTATTTTACTTCCAGATGGCTTTATCTTGATTTTTTTCTTACTAAAACCACATTTTTTAATGCACCCTGCTTCATTTCCAAGGCCATATTATGCGGTATTCTGGGAGCTAAAAGGCACAATTTTTTTTAGTTGTTTTATTCTAAAATAGTTTCATCTCAGACTGACGAGGTTAAAAGCCTTCTTTCTTTGCTTTACAAGATCCCTTGCCATTTTTCTCATTGGGTTTCAAGCAAAAATCTTACATATGGATTCCTATTGGTTCTAAAGTTAATACTACCCCCCCCCTACCACCACCACCAACTCGGTCACCTAAATAAGCACCTTGTGTGGTCCCTAGTTACAACATAATTGCTGCAGAAAATAGTTAGGAGCAGAATGTCTATCAGGAAAAATATTCTTTGAAGGAGGGAGTTAAAGTTTTAATCTTAATTAACTATACGCAAAATAAAAAAGTATGAATTTAAAATTATTCCTTATACTTTTTAACCATTTCCAGGAAAATAAGTATGTTATGCAGCTGTTACTTTAAAAAGTATTGATCTAAATAACAAAAGAAAAAAAGTAATATAAGCACGTCTTTTGAATCCGTTCTGGCCCAAATTAAATTTATTAAAGCTATTCAAAGTCAATGGAACCAGTATGGAAAACAATAGTATCTGACGGAAGTTTCAATCTGGTTTTTAATCCCTCTGATATTGCTGTAAATGGAATCGTGAGCTTATGCCCTCTTGGTTGCACACTTTTGCATTATGAAAAATATGAATTTATATGAGAAACATTTAGCACCGGAAACACTCTCCAACATAGAAAGAATGTTTCAAATCGGACTCTTAGAAACAGAGATATCAACAAAAATCAGATGTGACTTAACTATGCCCCCTGGCAGAGAAATCATGGAATATTTTAAGTAGAAAAAATTCCGAAAAGGTTTATGGGCGTGAGTGGCATCGGCCCTCGAAATAATTTTTTTAATCGATATTTTAGAAGCTCAGATTTTATGGCAAATGCATCAAAAGCAGAAATTAACACTTATACACCCCTGGCGGCCAAAGTATTTTTTACCAAAAATTAGAAATTATATGCAAAAGATTTTCCATCCGGAGCTGTATCCGCTGAAGAAAAAAATTTGAAATAGGAGTTTTAGAAGAGTTATCAGTAAAAATGTAATTTACTTTTACGCCCCCTAGTGGAAAATCTATGCGTAATTTAAAAATGTAACTATATCTAAAATACTCTTCGACATAAATGGAATTGAAAGATAAAAGAATTTTTTCAATCAGATGTTTAGAAGCAAATATGTGGAATAAAACGTATTTTTGAATTCGACATCTGCATTTACGCCCTTCAGCGGCGAAATTGTAAATCGTAAAAAAAAAAAAACGAAATGAAGGATCATCATTCGCATATTTCAAGCTTCCCAATGCAAAAAGAATTTTTCAAATCGGACTAATGGTTGCAGAGATCGTGTCTACAGAATGGACGGACAAACTGATAACATAAGCACGATCTTTTTTTTACAAAAGACATGCTGAAAACATAAATCAATGCAAAACATAGATACAGAAATGCTGTTTGAGGTAGCAGAAAGAGGAACTTGCCAAGTTTCGTTGGCAAAAGCAAAATTCGGTAGGTTTTTCAACAAATCTATTACCTATCGTTCAACAGCACCATCTTATCACCAATGGTGAGGCTCGTTGGTGATAGATGGTGCTGTTGTTCACCTGAGCAGCTGGTACGTATGTTGTGAGTCAGTCATTATTGAAATGGAATTCACAGTGCAACAGAAAGCGCAGTGTTGTTACTGGCTAGCAGAATTTAAGTTTCCAGCAGGGCAAGATTTCATCTTTTTTGCTCACTAGCAAATTTTGCTAGTGACCAAATAGTTTGCTAGCAAAACATTTGCATGACTAGCAAGTAAAACTAAATCACATCGTAACTTATTTTCTAAAAAAGTTACACAGAAATTTAAATATGTGTATAAATATTTTGACTTACCTTTTTGAATAATGAATAGAATCTCAGATAAGTTTAGTGACTATATTTATTATTAATTTCTAACAAATTCTCATACCACATGAATACATTTCACTGACATTCTAATTCAGATTTCTTCCCATATGGTTTACGCTCAGGGTGTCTGACTTTGTCATCATACCACTTTATAACTGCTGACCGTGGATTAAAAATCTGTTCTTGAGGCCCTTCTATTTCAATTGTCATCAGAGCATTTAAAGTTTCAACAGACAAATTGTTCCTCTAATATTCTTTTTAAAAAACTGAATCCCACCTCACAACATGCAGTACTAAGTGGAAGTATCGCACAAATTTCTGCTAAACTTCTACACACTTCATATCTGCCAACTACCACACAATGCCGTAGTTTCTACGGAATTAAGTGTCTGACTACGGAACTCACTATCAAAACTACGGATTCTACAAATTTTCATTTTGTTTCAAATTTTTCTTTTGCCATTATTTTTATGATATACACGAGATTCTTACAGGGATTCACGGAATCCCGCTTTTTTTTTTTTTTTTTTTTTTTTTTGTCATCAGTTAGATCATTCTGAAGATCGATATTTGGGAGAGGGGGGGTCGTCTTCGACCTGGAGACGAAATTTCGTGCTTCATAACTTTCGAACACAGTAGTGAAACGGAGTAAGAAATTTTTGCCTTAATCGCAAATTTTTCTCCCAATGTTGTCTTTGTGTCCGCTTTTCTTGTTAAATATCATTTTATTGCATAAATGTTTGCATTTTAGCTTGAAACTGTGGAGAACAATTTGCAAAAACGGAAGTTGGCTGCTGCAAAATTTTTCTGTAATCTCGTTATTATTGGAATGCCGTCTTTACGAAACTAGAAAACGAAAGGTTGACGGAATTCGGATTTTTTCCGTAATCATAATTTTTTTTTCTCACGATGTTGCCTCTGTAAAGAATTATTGCTCATTAACATTTTACTGGATAAATATTTGTATTTCAGCTTGAAAATACAAGGAAAATTTCCAAAACCAGAAGTCAGACGAAGCAAAAGTTTCTTCCATAATCATTTACCCCCTCCACGAACACGTTTCGTAAAAAAGCGTCTATCTATGCCATGCAATAAAGGCGATCGCTTCACTTAGGGTACGACAGGAGTTGAGGACAAAGTTCGTGGGGCAAAAGAAGGGAGGGTGGCAGAGCAGGTGGTCAAACAACCGATCCATCCCAGAGCTCTGGGTTGCCACAGCAACCATTGCCGACGTCACGTTCAGTTTCTGTAATAGACCAATGAGGGCACGATGGAGAGGAGTTTCAATGCGCTTCTACGACAGTTTGGAAGGGATGAAAGATATGGGGAGGATGGGTATTAAGTGTCGAAAGGAAATTGGCGAAAGAGAATCGCTGATCGTCGCTGTTTTAACAAGTGATAATAGAAACTGTTATGTAAACTTCGTGGATTAATAATGATTTTTGGTTACTTTAAATAAAGAAATTACCTTACTAGCAAGATTTGCTACTGCGATTTTTTTTCGCTAGCAAATTTGATTTTTCACTAGCTATTTGCTAGTTGCTAATCGGTGAAATCGCGCCCTGGTTTCCAGTGACCGTGCAGAGGAAATTCTGGCAAATGTATAAATTGGAACCATCCAAGAGACACACATGAACAGCATGGCACAAAAGGTTGCTGGAGACCAACTCAGTTGAAAAGCAGGAGGCAGGTCGGAATAAAAAACAAGTGGTCATTCGTGAAGCATTTTCTACAGCAGCCCAACTAAGTCGTAATTCCAAGGTTGACAGTCCACGATGTTTTAAGAGGTTACGTCTTCACAAGCATACAAAATTCAGTTACTGCAAAAGTTAAAGCTAAATGCCATTTCCTTGAGATATCAGTTTGCTTCCAACATGCTGTCAAAGATTGATAACGACAAGCGCAAGTTCCACGCCGCAGGGATGGTCAACAGACAACTGCAGGATGTGGGTATCTGAGAATCAGCACAGAGTAAGAGAGCTGCAACAAGATAGCCCAAAGTGAACGCTTGTTGGTTCCTCTTTCTGCTAACACAAACAGCATTTTTGTATCATGTTTTACACTGATTTACAATGATTTCTTATTGGTTGTTTTTGTCTCTGACACCCTGTATATTATATAATTGCTTTAGGAATCATGAAAATGAATTATTGCAGTGATTTGAAACACACATACATATATGTGGAAGGGACTTCGGCAGCACTGCAAGGGTTTCTTCCCCTTTAGAGTGTTTCCATTCCACTCTGCTGAATTATAATGGAACTGATGTTACATCCAGTAGTTAGCCATAAACTACCCAACACTTACAAAAGCTGCTTATTTTCTAGTCACTGTTTCTGAAAAAATTAATATTATTCTTGGACATTTACATCTAGCTATAGAGCATGCAGCTTTTCAAAATGAAATTGAGACATGTATGAAGCATAGATATAGGCAAAATGGGAAAGACTTGTCACTTAAGTGACTGAAAAAGGCATGATAGTGAGATCCAGGTGGGCAGGAAAGCAAGCATCTCAAACTTCAAACCTCAGTTGCACAAGAATGACTGTACTGAGGGTATAGCAAACAAATCTACACAAACTCCGTTTACTGGTGTGAAAGTATAATTAAAGAATGAATACAAGGGAAAATTGTATCTCCCGAGCTTTCGCTCTCCAAACGGGAGGCTTTCTCAAGGGTTGCAGACGTTACTAACAAGTCCGGCGAGTATAATAAACAGATTTCGAAACACTGATGGTCAGGAACGTCGTATTTTGAAAATTTGATCCTCGAGGCACGAGGCGATACACTGGTTTCTTTCATGCGGGGAATCATCTCAGCATATTCCTCCACGCGGACGGAATATCAACAGATTGGGTATCGTTGCATGCGTAGGGATGCGTGGAGATTTCAATACTCTCTCTGATCAGCGTACCTTTGTAGCCAGTATACGGCGCAATTATCTTTACCTCATCCCATAACGGGACTGCGTTTTTTTGTGCTACTTCTTTAGACAAGGCTGTTAAGGTCTTTCCCAATCTGATGTCTCTCATGTGCTCCTTAGTCCTTACAGCAATCGACCTTTTCGTCATTCCGATGTAAACTTTCGACGAAACGCCTGGGTACATCAGAGGTATCATGTACACTCCTGCTTCCGATTTCCTGTCTGGGTTTCTGCACGTGTTTGCTACTGCTCTGTGTATGCTGTTCGGGGATCTGATGCCGATGTGAAGCCCATGGCGTCTCATTAGACTTTTGAATGAGTAAGAGAAATTTGGGATATACGGCACAGATCCGGCGTAACGCAAATTATCTCCTTTTGCCTTGGGGGTTGTACGATACCTGGACTGAACTCTTTGTAGGATTTTTCTTAGATCATATTCGGGGAAACCAGCTGCAATGCCTTTATTAATGATATCTGCTATCTCTTTTTTCCTTGTTTCTGCGCTGGAACAGACATTGAAAGCTCTTACAAAATATGTTCTAAATGCTGCCATTTTATATGAATTCGGAGATACAGACTTAGGTGCGATAAAGTTGGGAACTGTTATTGGTTTGTAGTAAACCGCCGTGTCAAGTCGGCCATTCCGATTTTTATGCAACATAACATCTAGGAATGGTAGTTTTCCTTCAGTTTCCCTTTCTAGGGTGAATTTGATTGATGGATGCAATGTATTGATTTGTCCCCAGAATTCTTGAAGGTCTGCGTCAGAATACTGCCATATGAAAAATATGTCGTCGACATACCTGAACCATATATGTGGTTTTTTGACAGTGCAGGAGAAAATTCTCTCTTCCAGTGGGCGTAATATTGCTTCTGCTAATATGCTTGACAGCGGTGAACCCATAGGAGCACCTCTGGTCTGTTTGTATATATTTCCTTGGTAACGAAAGAAATTGTTGTTCACAGTCAGGTTTAGGGCTCTTCTTATATTTTGCACCGCTTCTGGGGAAACTCATCATCCCTGGATAACCATATCTCGAGATTGTCACAGGCCTTTTCTACCGGTATTGACGGGTATAAGGACGTTATGTCGAGGCCTGCTAATATGTCGTGCTCGTTCAAGACTACGCCTCTAGTCCTACTTATAAAGTCTTGTGTTGAACTAAGGGCGTGTTGAGAGGGTGGAAGGTATTTCTTGAGGAAAACTGATAACTCTTTCTCAAGGTGATATGTGGGAGCTCTAATTTTAGAGACAATGGGTCTCACTTTGTGCCCAGGTTTGTGGTGCTTAAGCCGACCAAACAGTGGTGGTATCGATGGTCCCGGTGGGGTGACGGTTGCTTTCTTGATGCTTTCTGGCAAGCTAGCCCACTTTTTCATCCCTTGTACTTTGGATACCAGGGTATTAGTCGGGTCGGTAGCAACTCTGGTCGATGCTATCTCGGTGATAAAGGCCTTCAGCTCGTCATCATAATCTTTCCTATTCATTATGGCAATCTGGTTCGATTTATCAGTGAGTGTTATTGCCAGATCCTCCCTCTTTTGCAAGTTCTTTATGATTGACCATGCTCGGGCATCATGTTTTACTGCTGTGGCTAAACTTCTCTTCAGTTTTTCGGCTGCTAAGTGCCTCACTGTGTCCTGTTCGGAAGAGGGTAGTCTTTTAATGGCTGATTCCAGGTGCGGGATGATTTCCTTGATGTTGAGTTTCGCTCTGGGGCAAAACTTTGGGCCTTGTGTTAAGATATTCGTTTCCTCTGCAGTGAGTACTTTTTCGGACACATTTACAACAGGAATCTTGTTTTCCGTAGGGAATTGTAGATGTCCATCCGATAATTTACACAGTTTTCTGTGGTGCTTCTCTATCATGATCCCTTCGACTCTTTCCACTAGCATGTGTGTTCTTGTTATCCATTCGTCAACAATGACGGCTTCTTTGCTATGGTATAACTCATTGTGCCAATGAAACACTTTAGCATGGAGAGACATAACCTGCATTCTTTTTCTTCGTACCAACGATACTAATGTGCTACGCTGGAAATTCTCAAGCCTGCGACGGAACCAGTTGTCTGTGATCGCTGACTTGATGCGCAGGAACTTCGGGCAGACGTTCCGCTTCTTGCATTCAGTGAGAAAGGGTGTACAATAAGCGGTGCACAAACAACAAAACAAGCAGTAAACAGTTACCCTCAGGGCAGAAGCAATTGTACCTGATTGTACAAGATATCAGACAACCACCAGGAATCAAATAGCTGTGCAGCACAGCAGTATGAAGAGAATGTTGGCATACACAACAAGCCGACATTCCTTTCATGTACCACTAACTAGTCTCTGCTACATACACAGTTTTTGCACTAATTGGATCTTTTAACTGTGTATACATACACAGCAAACAAATGTTTGCTCTGTGGCAGGGTTTAAGCTGACTCAAAAAATGCTGTAGCAAAAATACTAAAATGGGGAAAAAAGTTGTAGCAAAATGCTAAAGAAAGTTAGCCGCTTTTGGCACTCGAAAAATTGTAATATCAAATGAATTGTTCGCTCCAACAATGCCTTGGACAGCAGTGGAAAACTAATAAGCTTGGAAGATATTAACATATTTAAAAGAAAACTGTATTGGGCAGTGTAAGTTGGTTTTTTTTTTCTAAAATCATGATTAAATAAGCATGAAATCCAAATCTAATTTTGTGAGTTACATTGTCTTTGCATGAATGATTTGGTTAATGACCAGTATGAATTGAATGAGTAAAATACCAATACTGTTACTATTAATAAAAATTC
The DNA here is from genome assembly GCA_039090855.1 of Macrothele yani. NCBI lineage: Eukaryota > Metazoa > Arthropoda > Arachnida > Araneae > Macrothelidae > Macrothele > Macrothele yani. The sequence goes on along the minus strand of CM077006.1, from coordinate 55,120,373 downwards.
AATTGAAAATGCCAATACTGTTACTATTAATAAAATTTAATTGGTGTCAAGAGACGCACCGAAAACTCGGGGTACGACATTATAAACTGCTTTCGCGATTGAAATTACTGTGTACCCCCCCCCCATCTACCCGCGTTTTAGGTTAAAATTTATTAAAAAACGACTAATATATATAAAAAAAGGTATATAAGTGTAAATAAATAAAAAAAGTCTTTGAGCGCCAATAACCCTACTCAATCCAAGTAAGTAATTCTAAAACCAGTTAAATTTAAATTTTTATTAATAGTAACAGTATATTACACAAACCAACTATTATTTTAATTACAATATAATAAAATATTACGATTTTAGCCTTCTAAATATTTATTTTTTAATGTCAAACAAAGACAAAGTACACATGGTTCATATCGCGAATCGGCAAAAAAAAAACCTGCTATGAAAATAGCATTAGTCCTACAATTATTGTAGTGTGAGTATATGTGTATTTCACATATTAATTTACAGGTACTTGCAAATGTAAAAAAAAAAAGCTTGTGGTGAAAACATTCCGGTGTTCGCACTTCCTCACTTATAGAAGAGGGGTGGGCAAAGTACAGAGGGTAATGGCTATTTCACTGGACGTGTGATTTTGAATGTGCTTCCTCGTTGTTTTGCTCTGGGACCTACTCCCCTCCCCCTCTTACCTCTTCCATGTCATTTCTGTCGATCGCAGGCAAGAACTTGTTTCGCAATCGGTCCTTCAGCTTTCATGGAATTCATGCTATTTTTGCAGAAGACAAAACTGTCTGTTTTGAATAGTTAACATTGCAGTGTTAAATATTTTTCGAATAGGGAATTTTGTAATTGCTAACATTAAAGATTAATTACAATAGATAAAAATAAATATTAAAAAAAAATAGTGTTAGCTTTTTCAGTACTGCCGGAAAAGAGAATGAAAAAAAAAAAAAAAAAAGACCTCCTACCCCTTGCGATTGTTAACTATATTCGACAACCATTTTTGGTACGTCCCCCACCCCCTAATCTTCTAGCTTGTAAAATATGTGCTGACAAACCACGTGGTGAAACTTTACTTGCCTGACAGACTGTTGAATGTGTTTACATTTTCTGGGGATCGAGACAGTCAGGATTCTTTATTTTTATTTTCTTATTTTGGTCTTGTGTGTGTTTCCGCTTCCAGTATCTTAAGGTGAAGAGCACACCCTTAGCAGTTGTTTACAAGCAACTATTTCCTGAGGCCTTTTCTCCAGCTGGGAAGCCGTGGTTTCAGCAACAACTGAAATTAAAAACTGTTTTTTGTAGTTACACCTATGCGTTGTCTCTGTCACGCACGATGGAAAGTTGATACATATTATTGTTTTGATGTTTCGATCAACCTAAATTGATTGATGTTTTAATCGCCCTAAATGTTTGATCTTCAATCGAACTCCTTCCGCGTAGGAAATTTTTTTGATTAGTTAGCAGCCATGTGCAAAAACAAATATATGAAAATAATTGCAAGCTGGGAATTTTCACTTAATTTATCACTTGGCAGGACATTGCTTTTTCTTGCTGCAACACGCAGTTCAAATATGGTATTTTATCCCTCCAGTAACTTACACCCATTTATAAAGGGAGCACCATTTTCGCACAAGTTGCTCAGAAGGTATATATTAGATTCAGTAGCAGTTTTTTTTTTTAAACTCACATTCCTCTTCAGTTGTTTTATCAGTACTGTCTTTGCAATCTTTGCATTTCTTAATGAATTTATCCATTATAATGTGACACGTTGTATTTGGCGAGAGCAATCGCCCTAGCTTGCACTTCCCAATATATATGTGTTCCTTCTCTATAGAAGTTTGAAAGGCCACTCTGGTCACGAATGCAGGGGTTGTTTATGGCCTTGGGGATGGGAATGAAGCCGTAGACATCGCAGTTGACTTGAATGGGGAAGGGGTCTAATCCTTCTAGCATCTATCTTACCCTGCCAGCCAACACCACCCTTTATGGAGTGCTCTAGAGTGTATGTTGGGGTGGGGAGTGATTCAACAGGTACTGTAGGAACACAGTAGGAACATATACCTTAAGGATTAAGAAAATAACAGCGGAGTGCAAACCGTTGCCAGAATTTCAAAAACTAGTTTCCACAAAAACAGAATTGCTAGAGTAGAATCTGCTGATGGGTTAATATTTAAACGGCGGGTGCAATTTTGCGACAGACACTAATTTTGTTCTCGCATTTTAGATTAACTCATCGCATTTCGCGAAAATAGCAACCGTAGCTTAAACACGGCTTCACGGAATACAGCAGCTATTACTCAGCTGGAGTGATCACAGTGCAAATTAATATAGTGGAGTCTCCGTTATGTTTTTCACATTTATACGTAATTCCGCATTAATCCCAACATTTTACTTTAGTTTCTAGCACCCATAATTTATTTATATGCTTTTTGCGGTTATGTTAAATTTTGAATTTCAGATAATCAAAAATACATGATCCTTTTAAACACAACTTGGTACGTCACAACTTTCAGAGAATCAAGATAGTGTTGCTGATTTCTTCTTGGTGCAGCCAAAGTTGAACCTTGATCCCATCACAGAAGGGTATGTTGTTCACTTTCAGTTTGGAGAAAAATTGGTTTTGCATTTCACGTTCTGCCTAAAATGCTACCAACTTTCAGAACAGCTATAGCTTCTTTTGATGTGGTGCAGGCATTTCACTATTTTTTTTAATTGCCATGAAATACGTGATGTAACTATAAATTTACTAAAAAACATTCACAGATTTCTTTTCCCCCTGAATTTTGGAAAATTTTAAACAAGCAGAGATCAGTGAATCTTTTTACTGGGTACTAATGCTAAATCAACTGGACAAACTGCTTTGAAATAAGCAATACTTATAAAGAAAAGAATATGTAATAGTATTATTGAACATAAAACAAAATCATATTTGGACTTATTACAAAGTTTTTTTCCATACAGGTATACCGAAAATATGAAATTATACAGAATTTAAATCTTTTTTTAAAATTAGAATAAAAAAAATGAATGCAAAATTTAAAATAGAGGTTGCAAAATGGCATTCAGGTTTATTATGTCTTAAAATTAGTGTAACCTAAAAATACTGAATCTTTTTTAACACATCTTTTGTAAAAAAAGATCGTGCTTATGTTATCGGTTTGTCCGTCTGTCCGTACCCACGATATCTCTGGAACTATTAGTCCGATTTGAAAAATTCTTTTCGCATTGGGAAGCTTAAAATATGTGAATCATGATCCTTTATTTCGGTTTGTTTTAACGATGTACAATTTTGCCGCTAGAGGGCGTAAATGCAGATGTTGAATCCAAAAATACGTTTTATTCCACATATTTACTTCTAAACATCTGATTGAACAAATTCTTTTATCTTTCGATTCCACTTATGTCTAAGAGTATTTTAAATAGCTACTTTTTCAAATTATGCATAGATTTTTCGCTAAGGGGCATAAAAGTAAATTAACAGTTTTCTCGATAACTCTTCTCCTAAAGCTCCGATTTGAAAATTTTTTTCTTCAGTGGATACACCTCCTAGGAGATGGAAGATCTTTTGCATATAATTTCAAATTTTTGGTAATAAATACTTTGGCCACCAGGGGGCATAAGTGTTAATTTTTGCTTCTAATGTATTTGCCATAAAATCTGAGCTTTTAAAATCTCGATTGAAAAAATTATTTCGTGGACTGATGCCACTCGCATTGATAAACCTTTTCGGAATCATCATCATCATCATTGTCAACCATTATCAATCCACTGCTGGACGAAGGTCTCCCCAAGTTTCCTCCACAACGGTCTGTCTTGTGCCAGTCTCCTCCATGTCACCCCTGCATACTTTCGAATTTCATCCACCCATCTCCCATGTGGTCTTCTTCTGGGTCTTTTCCTGTCCCTTGGAATCCAATCTAAAATTTCGGCTGTACATCGATGATCTGTCCTTCTGGCAGTATATCCAGCCCATTGCCATTTCAGGGATTTAACTCTGATCATGATGTCTTCCACTCTTGTCATTTTTCGGATCCACGAGTTCCTCTTCTTATCTCTCCTGGTTACACGAAGCATGCACCTCTCCATGCTTCTTTGAGTTGTCTGCAGTCTTTGTATATCTCTTTTAGTTAAGGTCCACGTCTCTGCACCATACGTAAGCACTGGAAGGATGCATTGATCAAACACTTTTCTTTTAAGACATAATGGCACATTGCTCTTGAAAATTATGCTGTTTCTTCCAAAAGCTCTCCAGGCAAGTTTTGTACGCCGATTAATTTCTTCATCAATGTGACCCTCACTTGATATCTGCTGTCCAAGATAAACGTACGTGTCTGTTATCTCCAGCTTTTCTCCATCAATCGATAAATCTTCATTTCTTGTAAAAGCATTGAACATCACTTTTGTCTTCTGAAAGTTCATTTTTAATCCCACTTCTTTACTCTTGTCAGCAAGTTCCTGGATCATACTCTGCAGCTCTGATGGGCTAGTTGCAAAAATGACTACGTCATCAGCAAAACGAAGGTGGGTTAGATAATCTCCATTAATCTTTATCCCTTTGTTTTCCCAGCTCAGCGACTGAAAAACACCCTCCAATGTGGCATTAAAGAGCTTCGGAGATATGGTGTCACCTTGTCTCACTCCCTTTCCAATTTTTATGTGTGTTGTATTTTCAAACAGCCTAATCTTTGCACTTGCATTTTCATAGATGTTATTAATAATATTAATGTATGCATCTTCAATACCGCAGGTTTTCAGAGCCATTGTAACTGCTGATGGTTTCACCGAATCAAAGGCTTTTTCATAATCGATAAAAGCCATGCACAATGGAAGTTCATATTCCCTCGCTCTTTCAATTAGTTCTCTCAGTACGTGGATATGATCTATTGTGCTGTAGCCACTCCTGAATCCAGCTTGTTCTCTCGGTTGAGCCATGTCCAGTGTTACCTTCAAGCGGTGTGAAAGAACTTTAGTGAAGATTTTATAAACCACTGATAGGAGGCTGATAGGTCTGTAGTTTCCGAGATCCTCAATGTCACCTTTCTTATGTAGCAGGATCATTGTAGCGGTGTTCCAATCCTCAGGAATCTTTCCTTCATTAAGGCATCGAGTGAAAATTTGGGCGAGTACTGTCTCAATTTCTCCACTTGCTTCTTGTATGATGTCTACAGTAATTCCATCTTCTCCTGGAGCTTTTCCCCGCTTCATGTTCTTGATTGCATGTGCAACTTCTGCTGGAAGGACTGGAGGAACTCTGGTACTGGTATCTTTCATGATGTCTGGAGTGCATGTATCATCCCTTTCATATAATTTGGAGTAGAAATCTTTCACTCTTGTCAAAATTTCGCCTCTATTTCTTGTTACAGAACCATCTTCTTTTCTCAGTGCCATAATCTGTTTTCTTCCCTTACTGAGATGTCCCTTTGCTATCTTTAGGCTTTGGTTGTTTTCAATTGCTTTCCTCACTAGTTCACAGTTGAATTTTCTTACGTCTTCAGTGATACTTTTTCGTACTGTCTTGCATAGCTCTATATATTCCACTTTGGAAGTCACATCTTCTTTAGTTCTCCTCATTTCTCTTCTTTTTTACATCAACATTTTCATTTTTCCTGATAATTTATTTACGTGCAACTTGTTCTTAGACCCAGCTAATTTTGTTGCTGTTTCCATAAGAGCTTTGGTTACTTTTCTGTTAACTTCAGAGATGTCCACTTCTTCCGATGTTAGGCCTTCTAAAGCAGAGAACCTGTTCTTAAGTTCCAACTTGAAGGCATTATGGTGTTTTTTAAGGTTGGTTATGTCAATAGATTTTGTTTGTCTTATGAGCTTGCCACGTTCAAGTTTGGTGTTGAGGTGCATCTTACATCTCACCAATCTATGGTCACTACCTGTGTTGAACTTGTTTAGCACACTGCAGTCTTCTATGACGAATTTTTTGTTACACATAATAAAATCAATTTCACTTGTCGTCCCATTTGGATGTCTCCATGTCCATTTCCTGTGTGGCTTTTTCTTGAAGAAGGAGTTCAAGATGAAAAACCCTTCTGCCTCTGCAAACTCAACGAGAGTATTTCCACGCTGGTTTCTGTTGCCGTGACCGAATTTACCTACTGAAGTTTCATTCTGTTGCCGTTGCCCTATTTTTGCATTGAAATCTCCCATAATTATTTTCAAGTGCTGCTTACCTTTATTATTTAGATGACAAATTTTCTCATAAAATTCTTCAATTTCTTCTTCAGGATGACTTGTGGTGGGTGCATAAGCTTGAATAATCTGAGCCTGGTATCTTTTCGAGAGTTGGATAACAAGTCATGCAGCTCTGTCAGAGGAACTTTCAACTTCTATAACTTTATCCTTCAGTTTCTTGTTTATTATAAATCCAACACCACTAGTTCTGCCAGTATCTGTCCCACGATAGTAGAAGAGATGTCCACTTTTCAGTTCGATGAGATCTTCTCCTTTTCTCCTTACCTCACTTAGCCCCACGATGTCCCACTTGATCCTTTGTAGTTCCTCTTCCAATTCAAGAAGCCTTGAATCAGAAGATAGGGAGCGTCCGTTGTACGTAGCCAAGGTCAGCATCAGATGGCAGCCTAGTCCGGTCCTCCGGGGATTCTTAGCACCCTCTGCCTTCATGTCGCACTGGCCGCTGCCTTGGCCAGGTACATTCCAGCTGCCGGAGACTGAGGGCCAAGATTTAAGTTGTGGAATCATTTTGGAGGGGTTTGGCCATAACTCACCACGCTGGCCAAGCGGGTTGGTGAGTGTGGGATAGAATTTCCTCTAATCCCGATGGTATAGTTATACCGCTATTGGCGGTCGTCAGAGCCCCTTTAGTGGGAACAGGATGTACCACGAGAAGGCGGGGTTGACATTTGTCAAGGAGAGGCTGTGATGTTACGCATCACCTGACCTTACATTTCGGAATATTTTCTTAAAATATTCCACAGTTTCTCTGCCAGGGGGCGTAGATGTATATCTTATTTTTGTCAATATCTCTACTTCAAAGTCCGATTTGAAAAATTCCTTCTTTGTTGGAGTGTTTCCAGTGTGACATGTTTTTCATATAATTTCAAAATTTTTCAAGTCATTCATAAACTTTCCGCTAGGGGCGTAAAGGTAAATTGCTTCCCCCTGTATATGTTTCTAAATCACTGATTTGAAAAATTATTTCAGCACAGGATACAGCTCCTGATGGAAAATCCTTTCATGTCATTTCTAATTTTTGTAAAAAAATGGTTTGGTCACCAGGTGGTGTAAGTCTCAATTTCCGTTTCTGATGTATTTGCAGAAAAATATGAGCGTCTAAAATCGCAATTGAAAAAGAAGTTGTTTGTTGACCAATACTACTCATGTCGACAAACCATTTAGGAACATTTTCTTTTTGAAATAATGCATGGTTTCTACAACAGGGCGTAGATGTATATTTTATTTTTGTCAATATCTCTACTTCTAAGAGTCCGATTTGAAAAATGCCTTCTTTGTTGGATAGTGTTTCTGATGCGAAATGTTTTCCCTATAAATTCAAAATTTTCAAGTAAATCATAGACTTTCCGCTAGGGGGCACAAAGGGTAAATTGTGTTTTCTGCGTTATTTCTGCTTCTAAAACTCCGATTTGAAAAATTCTTCTTGTATCGCATACAAGACCTGACAGAAAATGTTTCAAATAATTTCTAATGTTTGGTAAAGAATGGTTTGGCCACCTGGGGGCATAAGTGTTAATACCTGCTTTGATGTATTTGTAGCAAAATCTGGGATCCTGAAAACTCGACTAAATTTTTTTTTTTTCTTGAACCAATACCTTTCTTATGGATAAACCTTTTGAGAATACTTTCTTCCTAAAATAATGCATGGTTTTCCTACCAGGGGATGTAAAGTCACATTTTATTTTTGATGATATCTCTGTTTCTAAGAGTCCGATTAAAAAAATTCTTTAAGTTGGAGAGCGTTTCCAGTGCGAAATGTTCCTCATATAAATTCATGTTTTTCTGAGAGGACGTAAGCTCACGATTCCGTTTACAGCAATATATTAAGGAATTAAAAACCAGATTGAAAAACTTCTTTCTGTTAGATACTATTGTTTTCCATACCGGTTCCACTGACTTAGAATAGCTTTGATAAATTTAATTTGTGTCAGAACGAATTCAAAAGACGTGCTTATTACACCCGGAAATTCGGTGTTATCTTTCTTGTTCTTTTGGAGGCATTCAAAATTTTATATAGTATAAAAGAATTTGAAATCTTTTATGCATTTTATGACTATTCCCATAGAAAACTGTATAACCAAGGTCCCACTCTACTTCACAGCATTAATTTTTTTCCTTACTTAAAATTTTGCTTTAGTTTAACAGAAATTATTGCTACACAAATACATGCAGTGACAAATCTCATATTTAGTGTGAACTCTTGAAAAAGAAATTACTTTTTTCCTTATCTTGACATTTACTAATTCAAGTAGAAAGTCTGACTCATTTCAAATTACAAAGGCCTTAAAAATCAGATACACAACTGTAGGACATACAAAGAAAAATTCATTGAAGAACTTACCCTTTTTTTGATGAACTTCAAAGCTCTTTTGTCTTTAGAAACTCTTAACAATTCCATTGCTCTCTTTTCATATGGTGCAAAGCCACAAACTTCCCGCACAATATCTCTGATAAAACGGGTGTGTTTCGTGAGCACCTATTAAAAAAAGATAATTTAAGAAATCATTAAACTTCAAAATTCCACAACACATAAATACTCAATACTTAAAAGGAAAATCCCTCAGTGTGAGGAGGGGGGTCACAAACTTTTTGCAATTAAAACTTACTTTTAAAGAAAAAAAGTTCCTGAAGCTACAGCATACCACTGCTACCCCATAGGAAAATATATCAGACAACTTCAGGAGTGTAACCAACACTCCTTGACAGTGCAAAGGCCTTAATGAGAACCAAGCACAGTGATTAATCTCAAAAAACAAAATTTGCAGTTAACTTACACAAGGTGTTAACATATCAGTGCAATATGTTCTACCATCAAGCATGCAGAACACATGGGTAACATAATGTGCCATTTTAACACAAAGCTTTGAACCAATTGAAATTAAAAGATGCGAGTTCAATTTCCACTCCAGGGTAATGCAATTTTCTTAGTGTCAGACAGCCACACAAATATAGTCCAACACATTTCTGAGCAGGGAATGTTTTCTTCTTCAGTTCCAGGGAAAACAATTCTGTGAGCAAGACTTAGGGCTTAAATCGATAGATGGATGAACAAAGTGATAACATAAAGCATGATAATTTTTAATTGTGTGTGTGTGTGTGATAGAGTACATACAAAAGAACTCCAATTTAAAGAAAAGATAACCACTGTACTACACATACACAGGGGTCGAAAAAATGCGGTCGCCTGGTCGCCCAAGGCAACCAAAACATTTGTCCGGGCCACCATGGAAAACATCACTGATAAACATGTACCGTGATTTTTGTCATATTATCCACAAATAAACGCCAATTTAAAAAAAAATCCACAGGGTAATTGTGCAAGAGAGGGGGTATAATTGAAAAAGGAACTCCCTCGGAAAAATTCTCCTTAGTTCAGGAGTTTGTACGGAAGGGAGAGGAGGGGTGTCATAACAAAAGGCCACGAAAGTTTTAGGGAGGGACAGCGGGAGTTATTTTGTCTTTGTATTTTTGGGAAAGACAAAACGCTGACTGTGCTTGTGCCTTCTCTTCGTCAATCAGCAAATAAAAATGTACACACTGCACTCGCTGCACAAACCTACACATACATGCATGCCTCATTTCAAAGTTCCATGTTGTGGATCTCGTGTGGGCTGTGCCTTGTAATTTAGTTCGTCCTTCGCCATTTGGACCAAAGTCTTTGCTGCCGACATTCTCCTTAATTGCTATTTATGATGTCTTCGAAAAGAAAAGTTTCAGTTACACTGGCGAATTTAAACTTAAATAGCAGAAAAAATAGCTTAAATAGCACAGCTGAGGATATGATCGTGTCACTATGCGATAGTTTTCAAGGTCAGAAAACTAGGGCGCAGTGACACACAAAAAGCTGTGGTCAAAAACTTAAACAAACCAGTCGGTAAACTCCGCAGGAGAATTCACGACGATAAAGTCCAGCCTTTTTTTTTTTTAATTAAAAAAAAACTGTGTAAGCCGACTCCCGTACTTTAAATGAAGGATTTCTTCCAAAAACTTTCGACTTGCACGCGAGTATATACGGTATTTCTACGAATTGTTCTGCAACAGCGTTTATCACTGTCAATGTGTAATACAATTGGAGCTGCTGCATCGGCGCGATTAATTTTTGTGCCCTATGTGGATGCCACACACTAAACTTTTGTGTTCAAAGATAAAAATATATTAAAAATAGTTTCCTTTAAAAATGAATTTCTTTGTTTAATAAGATTTTTTTTTTTCTGGACTCCGGGGTCTTTATGTGACTGACTTTTCTGTCGAAAATTCCGCTTTTGGATCAGCATTTGTGATGTGCGGATTATACGGCAACTTTTTTCTCCCCTACATGTCACAATCTGCGAATTATACGACGCCGCAGATTATACGAAGCAAAAAAAAATTGTGCGCATTCCAGGGGTTTTTTTACCTTCGTATAATCTGGGGATGAACGATGGAAATTACGGTAATTCAAGAATTTGCGAGCACCAGACAAAAAAAGGGTATCCTTTATTATTATTATTTGCCAGGGAGAGATAAGCTGAGGGTAGAATTTTTTTTGGTCAGAAGTGTACATGACTTTGATATATACCCCCCACCCCTCCCCTTGCAGGTCCAGTGTCTGGCGACTAAAAAAAATGCACATACAACTATTTTCTTTTTTTAATTTGGGGTTTAATTGACCATCATGAGCAACTTGATGGGTTATAAAGCAGTCGACCAACCCTAATTTGTGGCTGCTAGTTCCACAGAAGGGAGAGCCAGTGCCTTATGACAAACATCTATGATTCACCAGGATTCTAACAGACCCATATCAAACAAAGGATCAGAAGCCAGCACTTAGACCACTGCACCAATGGGTTGGCACCCAAATTTATGTTCAAAAGCCTTTCCAGTAACAAATGCGATCATGTAATACTCTCTCATAGCCACAGAATTAATTTACTAATCTCTCTCTCTCTCTCTCTCTCTCTCTCTCTCAATAAAATAAATAAATAAAAAAAAGCATGGATGTGAAAACCATGCTGTATTTGAAATTTTCCAAGCATCTCTACCAGTTTCATAGGTGACCAGAAACTCCTGTCATTCCTGGCAGATGCCAATAATGCACAAAGGCTTGTACTCACATCATAGCAAGTCTGATTTTAACATATGCACTTGAGGGCTTGGAAAATATCATGCCAGAGACACTGGGGCATGTAAATTAAAAGATCTAGTTGCCTGGTGCGGGCAACTAAATTTAAAGTCAAAAAAGTTTAGAATAGAATTTTCTATTATAACAAAAAAGACAGTCGTCACATGTCATGTTTCCAAATAAAGGTAACTTGATCACGCTAGTTACGTTAACTGAAACTTTTACAAAAAGTTCGTAAGTTGGAAGCTTTCGACCTTATCTTAGGTCTTCATCACGCCAATGGAGGACTAAGATTGTTGCCAGATTCTACATTTGAATTTTTCTTATTTTTGTTGCCAAAACTTAGAATTGATCTCTAGATCAACGGAATGTAGAGAGGAGATTCGGAGTTGCAAGTCATTGAGTTGAACATAATTTCTATGCTTTCACGGTAACGGAGGGCAAAACGATTGTCAAAAGAAGCAATTCGTTTTGCTTCGTTCCAGTGGGGAACTGCAGATGTGTCTTCCATTGTCAAAATAGACAAGACAGTATTGGGATTGGCTTTCGAAACATCTTTTCTATGTTCTAAGATAAGGTCGAAAGCTTCCAACTTACGAACTTTTTGTAAAAGTTTCAGTTAACGTAACTAGCGTGATCAAGTTACCTTTATTTGTTAATATTGTTACGTGTTTTGCCCATAATTGTCGCGTTTCCTTTCACTGCTAATCTCTGGAGGCTGAATTGTTATTATTATGGAGTACCAAGGATAGAAGAATATCACTTCTTTAATTACATTATGCTCTAGGTCCAGAAATTGGAACCATACATAGTTCTGCTCCAAATGTTTCCTTGTTTACAGTCACCGATAGAACTTGTCTCTGGTGTTTAGTGACAAAGGGCAAAAACTTTAATGAAAAGAACATGGCAGAATCACTCAATTTCAAAAATGCCAATTTTAACATCATACCAACTTCAGCATCATTTTAAAAATGGAGATACACACTTTTGCGCACTGAACACATTTTCAATACATAAAAAAAAACAGTTCATATTTCTTAACTAAAAAAAAAAAAAAAGGAGGATTCTGATTTATCTTAAAAGGTAAATTTTCCTGGGTATCCAGCATTTACTACCCGGACAGCTAAATAATTTCTGAACATGCCCAGCTGGGCATGTAATTTTTCAGATATTTTTTCAAGCCCTGCACTTTTCCGCACAGGTTGAACATTTCCAAATTGAAGTTTGGGTCAAATTAATGTAAAATGCTACATGTTGAATTTTGTTAAAACCTCTTTCAAATGCCATAGCACAGTTGCTCTGACTGTTTTAAAATTTTCACCAACCCATTCAACCAAATTCATTGTCTTTTTTTGCCAAATGTAATCATTCAAATTTCATAATTTATCAGATACCAAATTGCATAAAAATTAAAGTTTGCTTTTGCTTGGATGTCATTAAAAAAGGTAAAAGCCAGTATTTTTTCCAAAACTGTTTACCACAAATTGTGAAGAATGCAATCGGCAACGCGACCCCTGCCATAGTGTAAGAAAACACTACGGTTATGCAAAAGATGTTCAGACAATTTTTTCCATTAACTTCTAAGGTAATTTAGGCTCATCGTCAAAAAAATAGTTGCACCCAGAAAGAAGCAACCATCAGGGATGAAACTTACTGGGAAGGTTTGACATCGTGAGACGTGCAAATAATTCAAGTATCACACTTGGCAGTGCATGCGACGCCATCAAGGAGGGGTCGTAGCGCTGTGCCCACCCAACCAGCTCTATAAGGTCATCCCGTTGTGTGTGCTTGCCATTCTGACTTGTGCTGTTGTGTTGGTCACACCCTTAGCAAGTGAAGTATGCCTTGGAGGAAAGTTTGGAAGCAATTCAAGCAGTTGGAGGAGTTCGAGAGGTGATATATCATCGGGCTCCAGGAAGCGGGATCGTCTTATCACATTGTTGTGCGCCCAGAGTTTGCCAAAATGAGCAATTACGCTTCTAGTACACACCAAAAAGTGTTTTTACGCATTGAAATTTTGCCAATACGTAAAAATATGCATTGAAATTTTGCAGACGCATAAAAATACAAATTGAGAATTTTAAGCTGAAAAATGTTATTTTAAAATTTTTATTCGAATTTTGTGTTTCAAACTCATGATTAGCAGTATCCTTTTAACCTCAGGCCAGATCTCGCGTTGTACACGATCCATACCTGGCCGTGGTTTGCTTGGCGCGCCCGAAGCTATGGCGGCGGGTCCTGCCAGCAAGACATCGTTCCTTACCTTGACGTCATCGGGAGTGCAGTCGCATGGGCTACAGCTCGCAAATCTTCTGTCATTGCTGCTACAGCTCATTCTCGATCGGCTGAGTGAAGTACCCTTTCGCAATCGCATTTCCGGAGCGGGTCGTGATTTGTACTTCGTCATGATGGTGGTACGTGGAATTGTGATTTGTAGAGATTGAAACAGCTTTAACACACTCTAATGTTGAATGATGTCGAAACAGTGTACTTTAATGCCTTTTTTTTTTTTTTTCGGCAAGACTTAGTCCACTGGTGTAGAAAAGAAACAAAAGGCAGAGGAAGGAAACAATGAAAGCTGCAAAAAACTAGCAGTGGAAATATGAAAGCAGCCAACAAACATGGACACTTCATTAGAAAAGGAAGAATGTGTTGATAAAGATGATTTTTTTCTGTGTTACATCGACGTCGAAGTTGGAAATTCATCCTTGTTTTTCACCAAAATGGCACAAAGAATTTTCAGGGATTACTTTCGATGTGCTTGCAGTGTTTACGTTGTTTATGTATTATATATGGATGTAAGGTCAGGTGATGCGTAACATCGCAGCCTCTCCTTGACAAATGTCAACCCCGCCTTCTCGTGGTGCATCCTGTTCCCACTAAAGGGGCTCTGACGACCGCCCATAGCGGTATAACTATACCATCGGGATTAGAGGAAATTCTATCCCACACTCACCAACCCGCTTGGCCAGCGTGGTGAGTTATGGCCAAACCCCTCCGAAATGATTCCACAACTTAAATCTTGGCCCTCAGTCTCCGGCAGCTGGAATGTACCTGGCCAAGGCAGCGGCCAGTGCGACATGAAGGCAGAGGGTGCTAAGAATCCCGGAGGACCGGACTAGGCTGCCATCTGATGCTGACCTTGGCTACTTACAATGGACGCTCCCTATCTTCTGATTCAAGGCTTCTTGAATTGGAAGAGGAACTACAAAGGATCAAGTGGGACATCGTGGGGCTAAGTGAGGTAAGGAGAAAAGGAGAAGATCTCATCGAACTGAAAAGTGGACATCTCTTCTACTATCGTGGGACAGATACTGGCAGAACTAGTGGTGTTGGATTTATAATAAACAAGAAACTGAAGGATAAAGTTGTAGAAGTTGAAAGTTCCTCTGACAGAGCTGCACGACTTGTTATCCAACTCTCGAAAAGATACCAGGCTCAGATTATTCAAACTTATGCACCCACCACAAGTCATCCTGAAGAAGAAATTGAAGAATTTTATGAGGAAATTTGTCATCTAAATAATAAAGGTAAGCAGCACTTGAAAATAATTATGGGGATTTCAATGCAAAAATAGGGCAACGGCAACAGAATGAAACTTCAGTAGGTAAATTCGGTCATGGCAACAGAAACCAGCGTGGAAATACTCTCGTTGAGTTTGCAGAGGCAGAAGGGTTTTTCATCTTGAACTCCTTCTTCAAGAAAAAGCCACACAAGAAATGGACATGGAGACATCCAAATGGGACGACAAGTGAAATTGATTTTATTATGTGTAACAAAAAATTCGTCATAGAAGACTGCAGTGTGCTAAACAAGTTCAACACAGGTAGTGACCATAGATTGGTGAGATGTAAGATGCACCTCAACACTAAACTTGAACGTGGCAAGCTCATAAGACAAACAAAATCTATTGACATAACCAACCTTAAAAAACACCATAATACCTTCAAGTTAGAACTGAAGAACAGGTTCTCTGCTTTAGAAGGCCTAACATCGGAAGAAGTGGACATCTCTGAAGTTAACAGAAAAGTAACCAAAGCTCTTATGGAAACAGCAACAAAATTAGCTGGGTCTAAGAACAAGTTGCATGTGAACAAATTATCAGGAAAAACCAAAATGTTGATGCAAAAAAGAAGAGAGATGAGGACAACTAAAGAAAATGTGACTTCCAAAGTGGAATATATAGAGCTATGCAAGACAGTAAGAAAAAGTATCACTGAAGATGTAAGGAAATTCAACTGTGAACTAGTGAGGAAAACAATTGAAAACAACCAAAGCCTAAAGATAGCAAAGGGACATCTCAGTAAGGGAAGAAAACAGATTATGGCACTGAGAAAAGAAGATGGTTCTGTAACAAGAAATAGAGGCGAAATTTTGACAAGAGTGAAAGATTTCTACTCCAAATTATATGAAAGGGATGATATATGCACTCCAGACATCATGAAAGATACCAGTACCAGAGTTCCTCCAGTCCTTCCAGCAGAAGTTGCACATGCAATCAAGAACATGAAGCGAGAAAAAGCTCCAGGAGAAGATGGAATTACTGTAGACATCATACAAGAAGCAAGTGGAGAAATCGAAACAGTACTCGCCCAAATTTTCACTCGATGCCTTAATGAAGGAAAGATTCCTGAGGATTGGAACACCGCTACAATGATCCTGCTACATAAGAAAGGTGACATTGAGGATCTCGGAAACTACAGACCTATCAGCCTCCTATCAGTAGTTTATAAAATCTTCACTAAAGTTCTTTCACACCGCTTGAAGGTAACACTGGACATGGCTCAACCGAGAGAACAAGCTGGATTCAGGAGTGGCTACAGCACAATAGATCATATCCACGTGCTGAGAGAACTAATTGAAAGAGCGAGGGAATATGAACTTCCATTGTGCATGGCTTTTATCGATTATGAAACAGCCTTTGATTCGGTGAAACCATCAGCAGTTACAATGGCTCTGAAAACCTGCGGTATTGAAGATGCATACATTAATATTATTAATAACATCTATGAAAATGCAAGTGCAAAGATTAGGCTGTTTGAAAATACAACACACGTAAAAATTGGAAAGGGAGTGAGACAAGGTGACACCATATCTCCGAAGCTCTTTAATGCCACATTGGAGGGTGTTTTTCAGTCGCTGAGCTGGGAAAACAAGGGGATAAAGATTAATGGAGATTATCTAACCCACCTTCGTTTTGCTGATGACGTAGTCATTTTTGCAACTACCCCATCAGAGCTGCAGAGTATGATCCAGGAACTTGCTGACAAGAGTAAAGAAGTGGGATTAAAAATGAACTTTCAGAAGACAAAAGTGATGTTCAATGCTTTCACAAGAAATGAAGATTTATCGATTGATGGAGAAAAGCTTGAGATAACAGACACGTACGTTTATCTTGGACAGCAGATATCAAGTGAGGGTCACATTGATGAAGAAATTAATCGGCGTACAAAACTTGCCTGGAGAGCTTTTGGAAGAAACAGCATAATTTTCAAGAGCAATATGCCATTATGTCTTAAAAGAAAAGTGTTTGATCAATGCATCCTTCCAGTGCTTACGTATGGTGCAGAGACGTGGACCTTAACTAAAAGAGACATACAAAGGCTGCAGACAACTCAAAGAAGCATGGAGAGGTGCATGCTTGGTGTAACCAGAAGAGATAAGAAGAGGAACTCGTGGATCCGAAAAATGACAAGAGTGGAAGACATCATGATCAGAGTTAAATCCCTGAAATGGCAATGGGCTGGACATACTGCCAGAAGGACAGATCATCGATGGACAGCCGAAATTTTAGATTGGATTCCAAGGGACAGGAAAAGACCCAGAAGAAGACCACATGGGAGATGGGTGGATGAAATTCGAAAGTATGCAGGGGTGACATGGAGGAGACTGGCACAAGACAGACCGTTGTGGAGGAAACTTGGGGAGACCTTCGTCCACCAGTGGATTGATAATGGTTGACAATGATGATGATGATGATATATATTAACTAAAAAAAGAAGCAAAACATCCAAATACATTCAGTAATAATGAAATATTTTTTAATATAGAAAAACCAGGGTTGTTATTTATAATTTCCCGGTGTTTTCACAAGTTTTTTTTTTCACGTTATTTTTTCTGAAATACTTACTTTGAAAAATTACTCCCCAAATTTTTTCAAAGGAGTAAAAATACTCCTTTAAATAATTTTTTCGGCTAACTCTGTGCGCACCATACCGGTCATGCGGATACCACCATAGCATGCTGTTGGCGGCAGTGGATAGAACAAGACACGCAGCAGCAACAGGAAGGGTCCGAGAGACCTAGATGAATCAGAGAGAGGGAGAGAGAGTATTGACATGCGTGGAGTGACCCAACAGCCACGATTGCGGATATTCAGCAAGCAGTGGTGCTCTCCTTGCATCATCCAATAAGTGCCAGCACCATTGGCAGATGGCTGCACAACGTAGAGCCACATGCAAGCAGACCGTTACGACTGCCCTTAACACTATTGCCAAAGACTGCAATAGTGTTGTGCCAGACTGTCAAGGAGCCACTCAGAATAGCAGCAGGTGATCTTCAGTGACAAGTCCCGCTTTTGTCTCGGAGGAGACTACCAACGAATCCGTCAGCGCAAAGACGAACGGTTTGTTTTTGAGCGTCACACGTCCAACCAAAAGGCCTGGTGTCATGGTGCGGGGCACAATTGCCTACGTTGCCAGATCACCTATGATGTTCATTACAGGCACTTTGACATCCCAATGTTACGCTAATGAGGTCCTGCAACCAGTGGCCTTACCTTTTCTGAACACTCACTCCGGTGCAATTTACCAACAGGACAACACTGGCCCGCATACTGCTGCTGTCTCGAGAGCTTGCCTTCAAGGCACTGACACTCTGCCATGGCCAGCCACACCACCAGACCTACAGACAATTGAAAATGTGTGGGATGCTATTGGGCACGCTATCCCTACTGCACAATCTGCAGGAACTGAGTGAGAAGATTCAAGCTGCATAGGATGGCTTACCACAGGACACCATTAGGAAGCTGTACATCTCCATGCCAAGACGTCTGGCATGCTGTGTGAGCAAACATGGCTGTCCGACGCCATACTGAGAGGCACTACTTATTGGAATGTAGCTCAATAAATATTGCCCATATCAGTCTCAATGTTTAAACATTTATTGTTCCTGGTAACTTTTACCTTTCTCCCGAATAACACTGCAATCCCCCCACACGTCCTTCTGTGTGCAACTATTTTTTTGATGGCGAGTGTAAAAATAAAAATATAAAATTTCACCTATTCTGTTTAATCTTTATCTACACATTAAGTAAATAAAACTTCCATTAATGTTATTAATGCCACTTAATATTTATTTCAAATGCACAAAAAAGCTATAAAATGCTGTATAAGACTTAAATGCACCAAAAATGTTTTAATAAAATGCTGTATAAGATTGAATATGCTGTATAAGACTTACTCCTTTCCTCCTAGAAGGACGCTGTCTCACGACATTTTTTGTGACTCTATGGCCTTTCTGAAGACCAACACACATTTCTTTGTAAGCACCCATACCTATATGAAAGACAAAGGTAAATTTAGCAATTTTACTGTAAATTTGTATCATCTACTTACATAGTCATACAAACACATTTGACAAGGTAAATAAAAATACAGAACAAAACTTCAAAATGTGGACAATTTTTTTTACTAGTATAAAAAGTGTTATTTCTAGCTCAACGTTTAACGGAATAAATCTCAGCTGTTACAATGAGAAGGCAAAAAAAAAAAAAGCATTGTTTTTCCTATTGTGGATAAGGTCATTTAAAATATTTTTATTAAATAACTAAAAAGCTCACTGGAACGATTTTTACTAAACTCCATACCCAACACACATTGGGTAAGTAATTTCAACTAATTTTTAGACATCAACCCATTCACTTGCACTCAGCTGAGAATTTGGCAACAGATGATGCCATGTCTGATCTAAAGAAAGAGCTTTCTCACTGCAGCCAATGGTGTTTCCCACTTACACACTGAATGGAGCTACAACTGCTTCACGCAAAGACCATGTCTGTTTACCTGTGTGAGAAAAAGATTCTCAAGCCAAAATAATCTTATATTTTCACCATAAAATGGTTAGGTAAAGTAGCCTTTCTTTTATCAGTTACTATTTCTGCACTTTCAAAATTGATCCATGTAAATGCTTGCCTGGGTGACACCACCACCAATTAATGGATTTTTACTGTTTACCTCTGTATTATTTATTAGCACTAGTTATATCAATATTATTTTCCAAAAGTGCTTTATATAAAAGCATGGGGCTAGTGGCCTATATTAGAAACTAACTAGTGAAAACTTGCAGATAAATGGGACAAACAGGCTGATGGCTAAAGCTTAGCCATATTTTGTACTAGAATTATTTTTCTTTAATATTCAGTTTTATTACCGACAATACTGACACCCATCCAAAGTTGGAGAAGGCAGTTTGGGATGATCTTGTAAGTATTACGCATCGGTAATTCAGTTTGTTTTACGCACATTTGTAATTCAGTTTGTTTTAAAATAAAAATAGCATATAAACCTAAAAAAAAATTAGCACTTATCTGTGTAGAAAAATTTACAAGAACAAACCAATGTTTGATAATTCATCAAACAAACAGCCCAGAAGTGAAAAACAAAGACACGGTACAAAAAAAAAAAAAAAAAAGCATACCTGCCAACCAGGGATTAAGCTACGATCGCTATTTCCACAAAGTGCGATGAATTAATATAAAACGCGCGAAAAAATTAGCGTCCGTCGCAAAATGGCGCAAGAAATTTAAATATCACAGAGGAGATTGTGTTCCGAAAGTTGAACTCCTGTAGTCCAGGGTAAAAATTTGAATTCCGTTGCCAATTCGTGGGTAAAAGTATTCCGTCGTACGACGGAAACGGCACCCATTGTTCGGTCGGACGGTGTCACGCCAATTCGTTGACGACGTTTCGGCGCGCGCCTGTTCCTCGGTTCGTCGCTGGCAACGATTTGCATTTTGCTACAACTTTTTTTTTCATTTTACCATTTCTTTTTTCTTTTTTTGATTGAAGGTTTAACGACCACCGTGAGCAACTCAATGGGCTATTATAAGCAGTCGCCCGTACCTAATTTAGGGTCACTGGTTCCAGGGAAGGGATAGAGCCAGTGCCGTAAGACAAACACAACATCCATGCCTCACCGGGATTCGAACCCGGACCCCATTCGGACGAATGATCAGAGGCCATCGCCTAGACCACTGCGCCACCAGGGCGGCTAGCATTTCTTGAGCCAGCTTAAACTCAGCTGCCAACATTGGGTAGAGCCTTGTCAATAACTAGTATTATCGCACGGCACACATTGATACTGTTTTACGAAACGATTCACCTCTTTGTGAAAAAGAAATACACACCACAACAAAGCATTACAACTTAACTAACAAGGACACTAATGAAACAAACTTAACAAGCCCAAAACATAAAGTTGACTCCCCTGGTCAGTAATTATCACTATATGTTGACTCCCCTGGTGAGTAATTATCACTATAGATTTTGGAGTGTATGCGACTTTCATTTTTCCATTTCAAATATGGATGTTAAGAAAATCTCACCTTTTATTTTGTCTATCAGCGAAACTTGATCATACATAATGAACGAGTATTAGTAAATGGACTATCGAGCTGCATTTTATACATTACAATACTACACAGACAATTCTACAGCCACCAAACTTCTGATTTAATTTCGAAACTTCCACCACTAAAAATCAGTCAAATAATGTTCAGTATTTCACGCTTAAAAGATGGGAAATCCAAAAAAGTTAATGCACAGTGTATGAACCTCCACTTACCACATGATCATACTGCCTCTAACATTGCAGTATACAACAAGATGAGACCAAAGGGGGGGGGGGGGGGGGAATGTTTTAACAGGGTAAACAATCAAAATGCACAGCAAGAATGTGGACTACTGTCAGTTTGTCTTTTTTGTTGACTCTGTAGTTGCACAGCATCCATTGCTTAATTTTTCTTTCTGCTGATATCTTTCTCTCCCTGTTTCACCACTGTCGCTTTCCTTTCTTCTTTTTTTTTTTTTTTTTTTTATGCCCTCCGATAACAATAATTTCATCCATCATGCTGAAAGAACTTTCAGCCTGAGGACCATGAATAAGCGCATGATATCAAAGCTTTAACTATTTTAGATAAATGGTGTAACTTTGATAATATTAATAGTTTTGAACACCATGAATCAATTTTTATAAATATTCCAACTTCGGCACTTCCGTTTTAGAGAATTTCCCCTTCCCTTATCAAGGCTTGAATGCAAAATCTTATGGGATGGGGGATATTTAACAATGCAGGAAAGTGGGAAAGTAGGATATACCAAATTCTCTTTTCTGGCATTAAGAAAACTGAAAAATGCTGATGCTAATGTTATCAAAAATGCAATTGTAGAGTCCATTGAAGAATTTGGAAGTCAATTTTGAAAATAAATTAATTGGATTTTTGGCTGATGGAGCAAATTGCTAACATGGGTCAGAAAAAAAGGTGTTGCAGCTCTTTTGAAGAAAAACTGCCCTTGTTTAGTTTAATGCACTATTTAAGTCCTCATTTAGAGCTAGCTCTAAAAGATTTTATGCTGTCAACATATTTCAATCGGTACATAAGTCGATGGAAGGCATTCAGTTTTATGAAAAAAGTTCTAAATTAATTAAGACACTTTCGTGAGCTCTCAACAATACTTGATGAAGATCTATCGGATACACTCAGCTTTACGCGTCCAAGGCACGGTTAATTCTAGGCATTTTTCGCGGGGCAGCGTGCCCTGCCCACTCAAATTATGCGCCCTACTGACCACGATAAATATCATGAGATTATTGCCCGTATCCAGAGCGAAGGTCTTTTCTGTGATGAAAAAAATCAATGTATGGCCAGGTAACATTTCACCATGTATCCAAGAAAGAAAATTTGTACGTTTTACATATCTACTAAATTTTTTTTAATTTTACTTCTTTTCATTACTGATTAAGAGTATTTGATAGATATTGAAAGGTGTTAGTAATAGTTTTATTTGATGATAAATTATTAGTCACTTAAATCAAAAGAAAAATAAGTCTCAAGTGATCCACATAATTACTCAATTGTTCCACAATGCTAAATGTGAGGAGCAAAATTACTCCCCAAAAAATTTGTTATTTTTCACCATATTATTACATAACAATATGATCACATTCAAAAAGATGAGACTTTTACGCTATAATATTTTTGCTAGATTAAAATTTTGCAGGAAATGAATATACCATTAAGTTCAAAATATTTTTGTGAAAATGCCATTTGAACAAAAAATATTTTTGTGAAGATACAGTCCAACAGTATTGAATGCCACCTGGATCAACCCCTGAAAAAGCTGAAAATTTTAGAAGTTAAATATACTTTATAAAAATGCCCTTTAAAAAAATTAGGAAATAAAACTGGATAAAAAAGATCCTAGTAATTATCACTATACATTTTGGAGTGTATGCGACTTTCATTTTTCCATTTCAAATATGGATGTTAAGAAAATCTCACCTTTTATTTTGTCCATCAGCGAAACCTGATCATACATAATGAACAAGTATTAGTAAATGGACTATCGAGCTGCATTTTATACATCACAATACTACACAGACAATTCTATAGCCACCAAACTTCTGATTTATTAACAGTATTTCAAGAACGTACTGTAACTAAAACTGGTCCCCATTTTACGAAGAAAAACTATCTTGAATAAACGTATTCATAAGGTATTAAAAAAAAAACTACATTATGCTCACAGCTGAAAAATTCAGAAGTGAAATATTCTACATACATGTGCCTTTTAAAAAGAATTAGGAAATACACTGAATGGACAATTTTATATATATCTCATTAACAATTTGAAAAGCAGAAGTATCTGGTAACCATCACGTGGAACCTAGCAATGCCTATAAACAGAGCAGGTTTCTATGCACTGGAAACCAGTCATGGATAAAAGTGAGTATGACCACTACCAAATAGTAGCTGTGTCCTAGGAAGGCTGGTTGTTCTGTCACAGTAACGGCTGAGCTGTCGAGATTTCTACATCAGAACGTTGCATGTGTATACCATATGTACACCAAAACTTCCAGCCAACTGACCCTTAAGGCAAGTACAGTGTACCACACCATTGCACGGCTACAGAGGAACGGATAACGGAATTTAATGAGGGGGCGTCAACATGCTCACACACAAAGACTACCCATTGTATCATGCAAAGAGTAGGCAGTAGCAGTCAACGTTCACATTGTGTCATGCTGTCGACTGCAAAGCACCAAAAGATTAGGCTGCAGTTTGCAAAGGCCTATTTGCAATTCTAGAATGTGGAAGATAAACACAACAACTGATCTGACCAATCATGGTTTCAACTCTTATTTTTTTTTTTTTTTTTTTGATTGGAGGTTTAACGACCACCGTGAGCAACTCAATGGGCTATAAGCAGTCGCCCGTCCCTAATTTTGGGTCACTGGTTCCAGGGAAGGGAGAGAGCCAGTGCCGTAAGACAAACACAACATCCATGCCTGACCGGGATTCGAACCCGGACCCCTTACGGACGAATGATCAGAGGCCAACGCCTTAGACCACTGCGCCACCGGGGCGGCAAAAACAACTCTTATTATGTTAATGGACCAAACTTGCCAAGTTAGGATCATACAGGCAGTGTAGCAGTTTGGAGTGTTCTTACATGGGTGTACTTGGGGCCCCTCGTAACCAGTGAAACTACTAACACCAAATATGTGAACATCCTTGCCAATCACATCTACACCTGTTCATAACTTTTCTTGGTAAATGTATGTGCAAGTTAAGCATCCTCAGGCTGAAAATTTCAAGAAAAAAAAAAAAAAAGATAAGGTTATAGTATTTAAAAGTATGTAATTTGACGTGAAATGGTGAAAAAATTTCAGCTTTGCAAAGCATTTGAAAGATTACCATAAAATTTACCTGCAAATACAGGGATGTAATCAAACACTACTGCCAGCACACTGCCACGTCCTCGTGCTGTGGCAGCCATTTTATGGGCAGAAAACGACAAGACAGAGCAAGCCTTTGCATCTTACACCGATCTGCTTTGCTCTGGAAAAAAAGTTCTAAACTTGCCATTATTGACTGTAGAAAAGGAGTTACAACTCAGTGTTTCAGAGGATTACAAAAATTAAAAAAAAATAATAAAGATATCTTTGTTTCAACAGATCCACAAAATGACCCCCATTGAGCGACTCAAAGTTCATAGCTTTGCTGGAGCCGACAACGTTTTGATAAGCTTGTTGCATGTTTACACTGCCATACTCGCAGGCAAATTTTATGGTAAAAATCTTTAACGTGCATTGTAAAGCTGAAATTGTTTTCATCATTTCACATCAAATTATATACATTAAAATATGTATATCTTTCTTCCAAAATTTTCAGTCAAATAATTTAGGATGCTAAACTACACATTTATTCTATTCTCTTCCCATACCATGATGCCATCTTTCAACACGACAATGCCACACTGCATAATTCCCAAGTGGTGACCAACTGGCTCTAGGAGCATACAACTTAGTTTATCACATTCAAATGGACACCTTGATCACCAGATCTCAACCTAATTGAGAATTTCTGGAACTATTGGAAAAATCTGTTTTAGCTTGGAAACCTTGATCCACCAGCAACTATGAATGCTCTATGACAGGCAATCTTAGCTTAATGGATGGCAATACCACCTCAGTGAGTTCTTACCAAAATGCCTGGCTATGTGTTGTGAGGGCAAAAGGTGGAGCAACACTTTCTTAGGTAGTTCTATATAATAATTTGCCTATTCTAGATAATTACACAACTTGCTAAAAACATTGCAATGTATGTGACTTTCACTTTTCCATTTCAGATATGGATGTTCAGAAAAAGTCACCATTTATTTTGTCCATCAGCGAAACCTGATCGTACATAACGAACAGGTATTAGTAAATGGACTATCAAGCTGCATTTTACAAACCATCACAGTATTACACAGACAATTAATTCTACAGCCATTTAGCATAAAGGTCACCAAACTTCTGATTTATTATAGTATTTCAATAACATATTGTAACTAAAATTTATCCCCGTAAGATGAAGAAAAATAGTACATGTCCAGAAATTACAACTATTTTAATGAACACATCTAACAAATTCCATAAAATTTTCTAGGTTGAAATGCATAAATTATAGATACATAATAAAGCATCATTTGAAAAACAGTCAGCAATTGCTCACAATAGGGTGCGATTTGTTTCCAAGGTTTTATCAGGCCTCGTGCCATGCAAACTGTGACATAGTTATGTGGACCTACAATACTATCTGTTTTGAAGTCATATCACATTCTTTCTGAAACTTTTATTTCGTCGATGTTAAATAACACATCCTTTCGGCTTCAGCCATCTTATTCCCTTCCAGTTCCATGAGTCTCAAAAATGAATTTAGAAAACCAGGGGAGCAGCTGATTTTACTAATCCATTGGCATGGGGTGGAAAGTCCTGGTAGAGGTATTTTCACTTGTTTGCGTAAATAATTGTACGCTTTTCTGGAAACTGCTCGCAAAGAAATTGCAGCACTTATATCACTGACATTCCATTTAACTTTTCCCCTAATTAACAAAATTTTTATGTCCTTCTTTGAAAATTGTCGATAAAATTGTTTTGATTTTTTCAATGTCAGATCCTCTTCTTTGTGGCTGACTACATCCCAAATTCCTTCCTTTATGTTTGAAAAAACTCTTTTGGTGTCGCAAAATTTGAATTTGGTTGTTTAGCTGGCATATAGATGTTTTTAAGTTCTTTATTTCTGCACTCTTTCTGGCGATTCAATTTTTTGCCTTAAATTTATTATAACGTCTTCACTTGCTTCAGCCTCTCTCAAATCGTTACCGCTGGGCATCGGAATATTACTTTCTTGTCCCAATATTATTTCTCTTGCAACATTTTTGCTTTCTTTTTGTTCATACTGCAAATTCCTACTGAGATCTGCTTTTATGGCATTTCCATTTCCAGGAAGATTTAAGAGTTGGAATAGCATCTTTGCCCAATTTCTTTTTCTGTAGCAACCACCCCAATAATTCATTTTGCATATCTCTTTCAGTCTTCCGCAAAATGTTTGGAGCAAATAGTAGCATTCTGGATTATAAAAGCATCACTTCGTTTGCAGCACGATTTCCATAACTTGCAGAGCGCAGTCACTTTCGGAAATCTATGGTATATGATTGGCGATTCTTTAGTATTTCTGTAGTTATTTTTGCAATCTGCAACAGCGCAGGAACTTGAAGGCATCACGAAAAAATAAACTATTTGCAAACAAACCAAGCTATTCTACTTATGGTACATGTATACTAAATTATTAAAGAAACAAGAAAACACAGCACGCTTTGAACAAGAGTCAAATGACATTTGCGACTGCTTTGACATCTGCTCGAAGGTCACATCACGTCCGAGGTCTTTGTAAGACGGTGACGTCAGCAGACCTCCTTACGGGCATAACCTTGTGTGTTAAAGAACCTTGCACCTTACAAACATTTTGCTACACATTGCAAACCATTCCTCACGATTGGAACGGTTTGCTACAACCTCCCCCCCCCATAAGTAAAGCGTTTCCCTAACACACAAATGACCTTTTGTACTAACTTCCCAAAATATGTAATAATAAAACTCAATAATTAAGATGAGAACATCCCATATCGTGCAGGGGTCTCAGACTACCACTGCCCCCTCCCCTCCCAAGCTTTTTTTTTTGCATCATTGAGAAATGTGTCAAAGTTGGTGCACGAATGATAGCCTGACTGAGCTTTCGAAGTCCTGTTAGGTCAATGTGCATATCCAAACAAAAATAATGAAATTGCAAGGCCATGACTCACATTTTTTTACACACCATAAACTTAGTTTACTTGGTAACATTTTCAACCCAGTGTTGCCAGGCAGTGCTATTTTATAACAAAAATGCTATTTTTTCTGAATGCCATTTTCTGGGAATAATTTTGCTATTTTTTATGCTGAAAATTTTGTAATTTTCTTTAAATTCAACTTGCATGCCAACAACTTTTTGGCACTTTGTTGGCGACTTGGATGCACAAAGTTCAAATGAAGAGAGCCTGTTGTCTACCATAACATGATGAAATTTAGTTTCCAGAACCACCTTGAGTAACTCAGTGCTTTTTATTTTTTTTTTTTTACCTTATTTTTAATTTTTGATATTGGCAGATTTCTTTCTACTTATGTATCCACATTACTTCATCCAACCCACAAAGTTGGTTGGTTTCTTTCCGTTCGCTATCGTACTAATGAGCACTTTGAATGATCACTGGGTGCAATTACACAAGATTGTAAATAATTTTGATTATTTGAAACTTTTGCAAACTGCTGCTTAGGAATATGATTACTGCAAACCAGACGTTCGGTGACTGATCCTCTTAATTTTAAAGTCTAAAAGGTAAACCTTCCAAATGTGGCCCAGAAATAGTTTTCTGAAGCGGCAATAGATGGCGACACGTTATCGCTACATCGTAAAACGTTGCACTACGCTGTGAAAGTGGCAAAGGAAGTGAATAATATGGATTAAAGATGGCCCTTAAAAGGGCCTTTATGAATGTACATTGTGTGAAATATTTATTACGACAGAAGAATAAGTTTTCCTCATGAATATGAAACTCTACCTAGCAGAATAAAAGCAAGAAAAGTTTTATCCGCCAGGAAAGAACTTCCTGATCGCACGAAGCAAGACTTCAAAGCAATGTTCTCAGGAAAGACTGCAATTTCGTAGGAATAAATATTCTATAATATGCCCACAGGTCTGTCATAATGGTTGTTCCTGGCTCGACGTGATTTCAAAGATGCCAAGAATCCAGGTGCCCTTGACGAGACGACCACAGTTGTACTTGCGTTTTCCCACTTTGGCTTCGTCCACTTCGACGATGATTCCATCATCACCAAGCCTTCCTACTATATCCATAGGAATGTGAGCACAAAAAAACCACATACCAAGAGAACAAAGTGACATACGTAGCACACATTTAACGCAAAAGGAGAGGAGAAGTACTACCGTGGCGCCATCTATCCGAGTGGGCCACTTTTGGAAGGTTAGCCTCCCAAAGTGTGCGCCGCAGTGCCCTGGGGCGCCACAGTTTCCTCACAGGGGCGCCACGAATTATTACAAATTTTCATAATTTTAGAATTGTATACTTGTTAGAATTTGATGTAGGGCACCTCGGGGAAAATGTGGATTCAGCAATGGCGCCGCAAATCGAAAAAGTTTGGGAACCACTGGGCTAAGTACTTTACGGGCAGCATGTCAAATTGAATGGGGGGGGGGGTACTCTGTTCCAAGATTGTATATGAAAAATGCAACTCCAAACCACATGAAAGCTGAAATGCGCCATACTCGGAAAATCAGGTGCCATTTGAATTTTGATGCAAACATTTTCCGATTACTAGTGTTATAAATTTGAAAATCAATGATATTGAAAATTCAATGTACAATAAATTCATGTATTATAAGGACAGTTATAATGACGGTATTAACCTTATTGAAGAGTTTAATATTACGACGAATGCCTGATTATAATACATTAAAACAAGAATCTTTCTTTCATATTCACATTTTTCTTTCCTTACTCTTGTTTTGTGTCATTGCACTCTAAAATTATGTGCCCACATGTGATTAATTTTCATAAGAAAATGCAGTAGTCTGATGAAGTATGGATTTTTACAATTAAATGAATGGTATTCAAAGTTCTTTGTACAACTGCAGTACTAAAGTATGAGAAATGAATAAAATTCCTTGAAGTTCAATTTCTTTTTCTTGAAATGCTATTTTTTAATCTATTATCGGAACTGAGGTTTTTGCTATTTTTCAAACATCTGACCTGGCAACGCTGTTTCAACCTCTACTAGTTCCAAGTAAACCTACGTAGACGTCCAGACAGAGCTCCTTGTTAACAGTGCGTCCTTCACGAATAAATTCATGATGAACAATACCCTGATGTCGAAGACCTCTAAGCATGATCTTGCCTCTACCGCAATCTCATTGTCTTAAACATGCCAATTCACAAACACCTGGAACCACACAACTAATTAACGTAAGTGCGATCAGTCCGTGTCACAAAGCTACCCTTACACTTTTCTCACTAATTGGAAAAGCCTGATGTTAGTAACTGTTCCATAATTACGCATTAAACCGCTCCCGACTAATAAAACAAAAACGTAAATTGGCACACACGCTACAGCACTAAAAACTGAAAGCAAACCCCTGAACAAAACAAAAAAAAATGTTCTACCCTAACTCTTCATACACTAAAGTTCACATGCTCCTTTAAGGAATTCGTTTACGAAAACACGATAATTTTAATCAAAAAAGTAGTTACTACTTTCGATACTTTACATTAATTGACCACTCATAACAGTATTGTAAAATTAATAAAATGTGTACAATCCTAGATTAAAAAAGATTGCTCTTACCTCACAATTCTTATTAACTACAATAAGAAATCGGTGGCGGTCACTAACGTGGCCACCACAATCCACAAGTGAAAATGTTAATTTATGCCGTTGCCATTAATTGCTTACAACTGAATAATTTTTTATATCATGCGTTCGTAAACCAAAGACCTTGGAGAGAATAGACTGGCAAACGGAGGCAACGAGCAGCAATTGAGATAGCATCGCCATCTCTAGCCATGAGGATTTAATGAGAAATACATAACTATTGGAAAGATACATACAGTGTTTGATTCAACGCATAATATATCGTACAAATAGCGCAGAAGGAATATTCGGGTGCGAATGCGAACTAACAAATATCTACATCAAAATTTAATTAGCAAGTTCTTAATTTCGATGAAAATAGCTATGAAATAGAAAATACGCAGCTATATACAACGAACACCTGATACGTGAAGTTGCAGCAATACGAATTTAAATATACCGCATTATCGTTCTTTCATGTTAACCTTAATCACCCGATTTTGTTCTTCAAATTGTTTTATTAAAAAATATTTTTACCCCATGAGCTGATGAAGAATGAATATCGCATAAAATAAAAAAGGGGTCTACAGATATCATGTTTACAAAACTATCACGGCTTTTCCTTAGACATGCAGAGCTCTTTATATTTATTATTAATTGCAGTGCCGTATTCACACTCGATAAACTAATTTTAAAAGTTACTCCTAGATATTATTTGAAAGAATAACACAGCACTTTATCACATCTAATTTTCTAACCTAACACTTCTATGCCTCAGTAAACACTGTATGTTTTTTTTTTTTTTTTTTTGATTGGAGGTTTAACGACCACCGTGAGCAACTCAATGGGCTATAAGCAGTCGCCCGTCCCTAATTTTAGGGTCACTGTTTCCAGGGAAGGGAGAGAGCCAGTGCCGTAAGACAAACACAACATCCATGCCTGACCGGGATTCGAACCCGGACCCCTTACGGACGAATGATCAGAGGCCAACGCCTTAGACCACTGCGACACCGGGGGCGGCCACTGTATGTTCTTATGAAGCAAATGAACAATTAATACATCGCTCCCTCAAACTGATACATACATACATACAAAATTCCTTTTCTTACCTTATTTTATACTTTAACTGCAGTCCTATGTGAACTGTTTTTTTTTTTTTGCTAAGAAAATATGGCTATATAAACATTTTTTTTGAAATTATCTTGTAAAAGATCAAAATGGAGAACATAGCACAGTATGGGCATTGAAATAGTGGTAAACAAGCTTTGTTTTACTCCCTGCAATTATGATTTAGTAAAATGCTAGCTTTAATATGAAGTGAATGTCAACAAACTGTTCTGTAATCAAGTGATGTTTTGACCCACTCAGCAGGGAATACGCCGATCCCCATTAGTGTAACTTTTACCGATGAGATTGTAAGATGTTCTTTTGATAGCCAATCTAAGAATGTGCTGAGTTATTTTTAATCGTACACTTTCTATGTAACGATTGTGTAGCAGCATTTGACAAAATTCACTTCGCCAAGCTGTTACCCATTGGCACCTTGTATTCAACGATTGTATGTTGTAAACAAGCACAGAATATCTGTGTTTATCACAACCGCAACAAACTGAATCGGTAAAAATACAGAAAATTCACTTCACACAGCTGTGATCGAATAAAATGAGAATTGTGTGACACTTTTTTTTTTTTTTTGATTGGAGGTTTAACGACCACCGTGAGCAACTCAGTGGGCTATAAGCAGTCGCCCGTCCCTAATTTAGGGTCACTGGTTCCAGGGAAGTGAGAGAGCCAGTGCCGTAAAACAAACACAACATCCATGCCTCACCGAGATTCGAACCCAGACCCCTTTCGGACGAATGATCAGAGGCCATCGCTTAGACCACTGCGCCACCTGGGCGGCTGTGTGACACTTTGACATGAACATATCTTCCATTTAGTATTGTTCTGGTTGTTATATACAACACAAAATTTATTTCATGAAGCTGTGCTGTGATAGAATAAAATGAGAATTACATGACCACCTGGCACTTTGACATGAGCACACCTTCCATTTGAAATTGTTCTGTTAACACATTGACACCTTGGTATTGTGCAGTGGCTCAGCGTTACTTGATAACCAAGTCGCGGCCGCCCCGGTGGCGCAGTGGTCTAAGGCGTCGGCCTCTGATCATTCGTCCGTAAGGGGTCCAGGTTCGAATCGCGGTCAGCATGGATGTTGTGTTTGTCTTACGGCACTGGCTCTCTCCCTTCCCTGGAACCAGTGACCCTAAATTAGGGACGGGCGACTGCTTATAGCCCATTGAGTTACTCACGGTGGTCGTTAAACCTCCAGTAAAAAAAAAAAAAAAAACAAGTCGCGTGGGCTTACAAATCTGACATACTGGGCTATTAAACCAAAGAATCTTGCACGTCACATAAGAATCAGCTATCAAAGGTCACAAATGCTGTGTATTTCTAGCTTCTGAGGGAAGACGAACTTTGACATGTTTTTTTTTTTATTGGAGGTTTAACGACCATCGTGAGCAACTCAATGGGCTATAAGCAGTCGCCCGTCCCTAATTTAGGGTCACTGGTTCCAGGGAAGGGAGAGAACCAGTGCCGTAAGACAAACACAACATCCATGCCTGACCGGGATTCGAACCCGGACCCCTTACGGACGAATGATCAGAGGCCAACGCCTTAGACCACTGCGCCACCGGGGCGGCTTGACATGTTCAATGAACGTTGTTCATACACTGTCCAGATAAGGGGAGAAAGTTTTTGCATGTTTTTCGCAACGTTTCTGGCAATTTAATTCAAAATATGATTAAAATTTTTGAATCCATAATTCATATTAGTTTCCAATTGGTGTGTTTCACCAAAAGAAAAAAAAAGTAGGATAATAATAATTTATATAATCTTTCCAAAAGAGCTGGAGCTTACAAAAGATATTTTTTTTTGATTGGAGGTTTAACGACCACCGTGAGCAACTCAATGGGCTATAAGCAGTCGCCCGTCCCTAATTTAGGGCCACTGGCTCCAGGGAAGGGAGAGAGCCAGTGCCGTAAGACAAACACAACATCCATGATTCACCGGGATTCGAACCCGGACCCCTTTCGGTCGAATGATCAGAGGCCATCGCTCAGACCACTGCGCCACCCGGCAAAGATATTTACACAGAAAACCTTGAAGGCTTTTCACCATGCTTTGGCAATCTTATTCAAAAAATATGATTAAAAATTTAATTTCATGGGAAAAAACAGTTTCCAACTGGTGTTTTTCAGCAAATTAAAAAAAATGTAAGGCAATAAATATATTTCATCTTTCCACAGGTGAGGAACAGCATGTCCCTTTTCACAGGGATGATTGAAGAGGGACTGTATTTGCATTTCCAGTCCCAGGAACAATTTGGATATTCTGATGTCTCGAAGCACACAATTTTTGATATTTTCAGTATCCCATGTTCGAAAACTTGAATTGTAAACAATCCTTAGGCCCCCAAATGTAACTGTTTGGATGTCGGACATGTTTTTCGAGGTTTGATTTGTTTAACATGGAATACAAATACAAATACATGTGGTACAAGAGAAGAGTCAGAGGTACAAGCACCATACCACATGGCTACCAGAATGGCATAGGAGAATTTGCTTAGCATATCATAAGTGCTTTTTTTTTCTAGCATAAGAAATTATGGCTCACAGAAATCAGGTCCTGTGAACAATAGTTTAGCAAGTAATCTTACAGTAAAACTCAAGGCAGCTGACCTTGGTGCACGATACGTCAATAAATTCAATCCATGGTTTAACACTTGAGTTGATAAAACATAACTTTAATTATGCTCAAAATACAAGTTAAAACCTGATGACAATTAAAAACACTTCAAAAAAACTTTCGGGTCCACCTTGGATCCTGTCTTCAGATGAGAAATACAAATGCGAACATAGACAGAGCAACACATTTATTTATAAGTCTCGACAATTGACGTAATATGTGCATTAGGTTCCCTAGCGGCACCAGGATATATCAGTATCAGGTAACTGAAACGAAATAAGAAAGATAGGTTGATGGGGATGGGAGTATATTTATTAGAGATGAGCTCAGGCCCGGCGCGTATTTCACAAGTGAATGTACGAAATTGCGATTAGAGCCATTTCCGCAACGCGATTGGTTCAGAGCTACTTTGGAGATAGTAGTGGGCCGGGCTTATGAGGAGAGTCATGTGACAGGAACACTGTCTTTTTATCTGGGGAAGTTCTGCTCGTTAAGAAATTCATTGTGAGGTTACTTAACATATGTGACAAATAATTCATACTGAATTATATCGTGGGAAGTTCTGCATCCAAAGAAGTTCACTGTGAGGTTACTTAACATATGTGAGAAATGATCATATTCAATTATATCATGAAAAGTTTTATCGTGAGAAGTTCTGCTTCCTAAGAAATTTTTTTTTTTTTTTTGATTGGAGGTTTAACGACCACCGTGAGCAACTCAATGGGCTATAAGCAGTCGCCCGTCCCTAATTTAGGGTCACTGGTTCCAGGGAAGGGAGAGAGCCAGTGCCGTAAGACAAACACAACATCCATGCCTCACCGGGATTCGAACCCGGACCCCTTACGGACGAATGATCAGAGGCCATCGCTTAGACCACTGCGCCACCGGGGTGGCCCTAAGAAATTCAGTGAGGTTACTTAACAAATCTGACAAATGATCATGTTGAATAATACGATAAGGAATATCTGCAGTTTCTCAGATGATTAAAGTCGAAATCTATATTAATATTAAAATTGAAGACGACTTTAATAACTAAGTAGTTGAATACCATACTACCTATCGGCCAATAGATGGCAGCACGTCAACAACCCATTACGATTCGTGCTGTTGTGAAAGTGCATATGTAAGGATACTAAAAAGTATCCTTTTAAAGGTCCTTTCTATTACCCTTAAAAGGAATAAGAACCTTCAACAATGAAAAGTATGTCTCCACAACGAAATATTCTGACGATCAAGTTTTTTTCTTCATGAATGTTAGGAGGTCTAGCTAGAAAATAAAATAAAATAGAGAGATTTTGTATTAGCAAAGAACTACCTAATGGCACGAAGTACGACCAGTGATGTATTCAGGTATCTTTCCGAAAATCCATGGACGCCCCCCGTAGGTTTTTCCGTGATCACCCTTTTTATTTAGTCTAATTTTTTGTTTATAGATGAAAATTTGGAGAAATTAATTTTAAACATTTAAGAAAACGGGAGAAAATAATATAATTAAAAAAAACTCATTCACACGGACTTCGTATCTCAGTAGCATTAAGATTATTTTAAGTATTAAATTAATTGCTTTGTTTTATACACTAAAACTAAAATTTAATTGCCATCGGCATGTATATTTACGTTTCCTAAATCCGACGAGTCAATGCAGCCAATAATGAATACAATACCTCGAGAAAAAAAAAACCGGAATTTCCGTTGTTAATTAGAGCCATAAATGACTTCACACAAAGTGTTAACACTTTAAATAACTTTTTTTTTAATGTAGCTCTGAAATCAAAGTAGTTATGAAAATATATATACTCTATAGAAAAATTTGTTGCTCTAGATAAAAATGATTTTGTAAATTTGTTTATAAATGGAACAATTGTGCATGTTAAAAATCTATTATGAAGTCCTACCAAAATTATTCAGTACTTTCTCCGGATAAAAATCAGGAGGGTAGAAGAAGACCAGTTCATCTTGAACACATATGCAAGAGGGGCAAACAAGAAAACCAAGCATTGTTTCACAATTCGGTAAATTTTTTAGAGCCTTTGTATTTTATAGTTAAGTTTACTGTGGATTTGTAATCACCAACGGCATGCTGCTTGCACTGCAATACATCATCATATTTTGGAAGCTTTATTTCAGTCTTCTGGATGCCGACTTGCCATGTATATGGTTAAGTAAGCCTCAATGTAGCTAACGTAACATTAGGGCTTCCAATACAACAAAATATTTGCGATACCTAATTTTTAACGATAGCAAGTTATTAAAAATGATTTCCATATTTTTTTCCTGGCGGTATGTGGTTTACCCTCTGTGACAAAAAAGAAAATCCAGGAATTTCAAACGATTAATTAGTTGTTTGTTTTTTTACTACTATGTGCTAGCCTAAATAATCTAAAGGGGCTGAAACCAGGTTTGCACCATACGGTTTCAATGATTCCTCAATAATCAGAAAAACGCTTGTTGTAAGACTAAAATATTTTTGCCACTCCTAATGTTTAGGGGGCGGAGGGGGAAGACTTTTCTCCAGCACAGCACCGTTACCTTACTAGCATCCTTAATATTTTACACCACCGCAGCATGGTGAAATCCGTGGTGCATTACTGAATTAAAATAAAGGTATAACTTTTTTACATTTTTAATCACTTGCATGTGTAGATTTCAGAAAATTTGTTATATGTATTAATGTATAAATAAATAACAAATAATAACAAGTTTGAGCCTCCTCAAAATTTCCGATTGACCCTCCGGAAAAAAACTCTCTGAATGTAACGCTGAGTACGACCTCAAGACAGTGTTCTGTTGAAATAAGACACTTCCGTTAGAATAAATACTCCAGAATGTTGTTTGCGATATATTGTGTATGATAAAATAGTAAGTGATCTGTCATATATATATATTTCTAATATTTAGGAAATTGCTCATATTTTTGTCCCTCCAAACTTAATCAAAAATGCCTTTAATTCCACATTTCAACCCGCCTTCTGCAAGAAAAAAAAAAAAAAACGTTAAACAGCTTATGGTTTTCCATACAAAACACATCAGTACTAGTCCTGTTCTACAGCAGTAGGCGCTTACGTGCTGACATCTATCGGCGCTGTGACAACTATATAGATTGAAGCATGGCTTTCTGCGATTAATCAAAGATAAGTCACTGGTCCATGAAGTCATGTTGATATAAAAACTCAAAAGTTCCTCTACTAATAAAGTACACTCTCTATTTACCTCCTGTCGCATTCCGAATGTACGGGTAAAACAACTGGATTTAACCATTGTCTCAATGAACACACCCAAACATTAAAATGGCATTTGCAGCAAAGCTTACATGTTTCACTCACATGACTCTCCTCGTAGGCTCCGCCTACTCGCAATCTCCAAAGTAGCTCTGAACCAATCGCGTGGCGGAAATGGCCTTAATCGCCATTCCGTATATTCACTTGTGAAATACGCGACCCGGCCCGGGCCCGGACTGATTTATCTTTGATTAATCACAGAAAGCCATTCTTCAATCTATATAGTTCTCACAGTGCCGATAGATGTCAGCACGTCAGCGCGCAGTGCTGTAGAACAGGATTAGTACTGATGTGTTTTGTATGGAGAACCATGAGCTTACTATTTTATCAGACACAATATATGGCAAACAACATGCTGGAGCATTTATTCTAACGGAAGTGTCTTATTTCAACAGAACACTGTCTTGAGGTCGTACTCAGCGTTGCATTCAGAGAGTTTTTTCCGGGGGTCAATCGCAAATTTTGAGGGGGGCTCAAACTTGTTATTATTTCTTATTTATTTATACAATAATACATATTACATTATTTATATATAACAAATTTTCTGAAATCTACACATGCAAGTGATTAAAAATGTAAAAAGTTATACCTTTATTTTAATTCAATAATGCACCACGGATTTCACCATGCTGCGGTGGTGTAAAATATTAAGGATGCTGTGCTAGAGAAAATTCTCCCCCTCCCTCCCCCGCTGAACATTAGGAGTGGCAAAAATATTTTAGTCTTACAAAAAGCGTTTTTCTGATTATTAAGGACCACTTGGTTTCAGCCCCTTTAGATTATTTAGGTTAGCACATAGTAGTAAAAAAACCAACTAATTAATCGTTTGAAATTCCTGGATTTTCTTTTTGTCATAGAGCGTAAACCACATACCGCCAGGAAAAAAATATGGGAATCTTTTTTAATTTGCTATCGTTAAAAAATAGGTAGAGCAAATAATTTGTTGTATTGGAAGTCCTAACGTCACGTTAGCTACATTAAGGCTTACTTAACGATATATATGGGAAGTCGGCATCCAGAAAACTGAAATAAAGCTGAATGCCAGCTTCAAAAATATGATGATGTATTGCAGTGCAAGCAGCATGCCGTTGGTGATTACAAATCCACAGTAAACTTAACTATAAAATACAAAGGCTCTAAAAAATTTGCCGAATTGTGAAACAATGCTTGGTTTTCTTGTTTGCCCCTCTTGCATATGTGTTCAAGATGAACTGGTCTTCTTCTACCCTTCTGATTTTTATCCGGAGAAAGTACTGAGTAATTTTGGTAGGACTTCATAATAGATTTTTAACATGCACAATTGTTCCATTTATAAACAAATTTACAAAAGCATTTTCATCTAGAGCAACAAATTTTTCTATAGAGTATATATATTTTCATAACTACTTTGATTTCAGAGCTACATTTAAAAAAAGTTATTTAAAGTGTTACCATTTTGTGTGAAGTCATTTATGGCTCTAATTAACAACAGAAGTTCCGGTTTTTTTTTGTTTTTTTTTCTCGAGGTACAGTATACATCATGGGCTGCATGACTCGTCGGATTTAGAAAACGTAAATATACATGCCGATGGCAATTTTAGTTTTAGTGTATAAAACAAAGCAATTAATTTAATACTTAAAATAATCTTAATGCTGCTGAGATCTGAAGTCCATGTGAATGAGTTTTTTTATTATGATATTTTTCCCCGTTTTCTTAAATGTTTAAAATTAATTTCTCCAAATTTTCATCTATAAACAAAAAATTAGACTAAATATAAAGGGTGATCACTCAAAAACCTACGGGGGGGGGTCCATGGATTTTCAGGGGGCCAAAACCCCCGAAAAGATGCCTGAATACATCACTGGTCGTACTTCGAGCCATTAGGTAGTTCTTTGCTAATACAAAATTACTCTATTTTATTTTATTTTCTAGCTAGACCTCACATTCATGAGGAAAAAACTTGATTGTCAGAATATTTCGTTGTGGAGACATACTTTTCATTGTTAGGATACTTTTTAGTATCCTTATATACACACTTTCACAACAGCACGAATCGTCATGGGTAGTTGGCGTGCTGCCATCTATTGGCCGATACGGAGTATGGTTTTCAACTACTTAGTTATTAAAGTCGTCCTCAATTTTAATATTAAGATAGATTTCGACTTGTATTCATCGGAGAAACTGCAGATATTCCTTATGATATCGTGTACAAAATTATTTTACCGTATTATTCAATATGATCATTTGTCACATTTGTTAAGTAACCTCACAGTGAACTTCTTAGGAAGCAGAACTTCCCACGATAAAACTTTTCACGATATCATTCAATATGATCATTTCTCACATATGTTAAGTAACCTCACAGTGAACTTCTTAGGAAGCAGAACTTCCCACGATGTAATTCAGTATGAATTATTCGACACATATGTTAAGTAAGCTCACAATGATTTTCTTAGCAAGCAGAACTTCCCCCGGTGGCGCAGTGGTCTAAAGCGATGGCCTCTGATCATTCGTCCGAAGGGGTCCGGGTTTGAATCCCGGTGAGGCATGGATGTTGTGTTCGTCTTACGGCACTGGCTCTCTCCCTTTCCTGGAACCAGTGACCCTAAACTAGGGACGGGCGACTGCTTATAGCCCATTGAGTTGCTCACGGTGGTCGTTAAACCTCCAATCAAAAAAAAAAAAAAAAAAAGAACTTCCCCAGATAAAAAGACAGTGTTCTTGTCACATGACTCTCCTCATAGGTCCCACCCACTCACAATCTCCAAAGTAGCTCTGAACCAATCGCGTGGCGGAAATGGCTCTAATCGCAATTTCGTACATTCACTTGTGAAATACGGGGCACGGACGTGCTCAGAATTCGTTAACTACCGAAAAGCCCGGGCTCGGAATTACATGTCTTGAACTTCATTGCTGTAATTAATTCAACACGTGTAATTTCGAGTAGTATTATGCCTAGTATTTCTAAAAACATACTAATATTGTGAAGTGGATTAACTGAACTAAACTTTTAAACTAATCCTTGCATGGGCCATAACTTTGGCCAGTGTATAATGCATAAATGCAAGCCTTGAGAAGCAAAATTTTCCAAGAATCCGGCCCCGTGCGGGCCTGGGCTCCTTAAAATGAGCCCGAACTCATCTCTAATACACTGAAGAGCAATTAAATTAGAGACAGCTGGCATTAAGTAAATGTGGCGCTGTGGGCAGCTCTGTGAACGGAAACGACATGAAGTATGCAGCGATCCCACAATATAAAGAGTGATGCGACGGGAATCAGTAAGAGTCGGACGCAGAATGGGTAAGACGAAGGATCTAAGTGCATTTTATCTTGGGCAAATTGTCGGGGCCCGACGAATGGGTCACTCTATCTCGGAAGTCGTGCAGGCACTGACATTTTCACGAGCCACTGGGTCACGGCTGCACCGTGAGAACATCGAATCCGGTAAAACCATCCCTGCAAGGGACAACTGCCGTGGACAACAGCGTGTGGATGAGCAGGGACATCGTCGGCTAGCTCGCATTGTAACAGCGGATAGACGGGCCACAGTGCAAGAAATCACTCGGCAATTTGACGCTGGTGCACAAAAACGTGTAAGCAGTCACACCATCCAGAACCATCCCCTCGCTATAGGGTACAGAAGACATCGTCCTACGAGGGTACCGCTGCTGACCGCACATCACAGGGTGCAAAGATTAGCATGGGCGCGGGAACATCGCCACTGGACCCTAGACATGTGTAAAAATATTGCCTGGACTGATGAGTCGAGATTCACGTTGGTACATGCGGATGGCTGGATACGAGTACGGCGGAAACCACATGAAGTGGTGGATCCTTCTTGCCAGCAGGGTACTCTTCAAGCTGGTGAGGGTGGCATTCTCGTCTGGTGACTGTTTACTTCGATTGAAATGGGACCCCTGGTACGTGTGAGATCGTCCCTCACAAGTCAACATTAGCGGGATATCCTGGACGATCATTTGCTCCCGTTTGTACGTCTTCAACATCCCACTGGAGACCTCATCTTGCAACAAGAGAATGCACCGTGCCATCGCTCCCGAATTGTATCCGAATGGTTGGATGAACCCTCCACCGACGTGTCCTCGCTTCCTTGGCCAGCTAGGTCACCTGACCTTAATACCATCGAGCACATCTGGGATGCCATCGAAAGATATCTTCGAGGCTCTGACCCCCTCCATCAAATCTTCGTGAACTGTGGGAGCTTGTTCAGGGGTCGTGGATCCGTATGGCTTCCCAACGCTTGCGGTGTCTTGTCGAGTCCATGCTGAGTCGAATCACCGCCGTCATCAGGGCGAAAGGTGGAGCTACACATTACTAGACAGGTATCTCTAATTCAATTGCTCTTCAGTGTATGTATAAGGAAAGGTAGAGTAAGTACGAAAAGCAGTTAAAAGATACCGAGGAAGTAAAGGGGTTGTAAGGGGGAATGGGTGTGATAGAGGTGAAATAGGGTATCGGAAATAGGGTTCCATAATTGTTAATACATACCTAACATACATAAATTGTACAAACTCATATCAAAATAAACAGATTTAGTGTATTAAAAAAATCCAAGGCTTAAAGGATGCATAAGGAAATGTCGACAAATAATGTTTCCAAGCAGCGGAAATAAATTGTGGCAGGACATCATTACAGCATCGTTCCCGCCAGGAATATACGCGTAGCAAGGCTTTCCACAAATAATAATGTAGATTGATGTATCGGGGAAGGCATAATATGCTCTTCCTCCCAGATCGGAGAGTAGGTACTAGAATTAACTAGTCCAGAGAATGCGGTTGTCGAAAGCACATTTTTTTATGTGGTATTTATGCTCTTTAATTCTTATTCCCAAGGTACCGCATGTTGATCTGATGTATGCTAAGTTGGAATCCCGTGTATCGTTACTAATTAACGGGATGGAGTAGATACCTTCTCTATTCAACGTCAGGACTTTGTCTCGATCTTTTTTGACCTAAGAGAGAATATTGTAAGTCCTTGACCCAAAGTCAATATAAAATCTGCTGCAGATGTTTTTAAAGGCTGGAGTGATGATACGGTGGAATACCATGGAACCTACGTATTTTTTAGCTTTCCTCTTTACACTTTGTAAAGTGATAGTGGAATTATTAGAGAGCTTTCTTAAAACCGACTTCGTAACATGGTCCGGAAAACCATGTTGCTTGGTTATCTCAAACACCTTATTGATTTCTTGGTGTCGCCGAGTTTCGTCTGAGGAATGGGTAA
The DNA here is from genome assembly GCA_039090855.1 of Macrothele yani. Taxonomy (NCBI): domain Eukaryota; kingdom Metazoa; phylum Arthropoda; class Arachnida; order Araneae; family Macrothelidae; genus Macrothele; species Macrothele yani. The sequence goes on along the minus strand of CM077006.1, from coordinate 55,078,309 downwards.
AAGCCCTATCCCTATGTAATAAAATCTAACAGCAGCTAATTTGTAAGAATGTGGATGATTCGAGTTATAGGGAATGATGGATGAGCTTGAATTGGGATTACGATAAACAGAATAATTTAAAGTATTTGCCACTGTATCCCTTTCAAGCATAAAGTTCAGAAATGGCAGCTTACCTTCAACCTCAAGTTCAATAGTAAATTCAATAGTATCAAACTCAGAATAAAAAGTCGTTGAAAAGTTTTCCAGTTCACTTAAGGCTCGGGCCGCACACCTTGGCAACTACCGGACAAATCATAAGGATCGTGAACATAACAGCAAAATGGGACAGTGGAGTATTTACAATATCCCGCTGGCTAATGCAACTACAGGACAAGCATCCTCTAATTATGTGGGTTCTACAAAACGTAATATTGAATTACGAATTAAAGAACATAAATACAATATTAAAACAGACATGTAATGTACATTCCTAGTCAAATCTGTTATACAAGATGATTTTAATTCCGACTGGAGTAATGCAAGAATAATTAATACTCCTAGTAAACCTGGTGACCTTTTAATTGCAGAAAGTGTATACATAGAGGCTTCCGGTGAGCAATGTTGTAATGAACATGCCCCCTATGAGTTACATAACGTTTGGAAATTACTTATTGAAACAGTAAATTATAAATTGTAATATAAACTTAAAATTGAATGTTCACCCCACCCTACACCACTTCTTATTTCTATAATATATTTCCATGATTTCTTCACAGACCATTGGGCCAACAGTATACGCAATAATTTGTCGCATGTAGATTACTATTGACTAATAACTTACTATGCTTCCCACAATGCAATGATCTATTTTATATAAAGATTAAATGTGTTTCTATTTATTACATCTGAAGAAGAGGCAGCCGCTGCCTCGAAAGTGCTCATGGTTTTAATTGTATATATTTCTCATCTTTTATCATTAATCGTGCTAAAGACGGAAAACTTTCATCGTTTCAGTTATATATAAACCTCTCGAGGGTACCTCTACTTTGGTAACATTTTTCTTGATTGAAGGTTTAATATAATTATTTACTGAACTTGGTTGACAGATACATTGACATTGTAACGTATACTCTAGATTCAGTTTCTTTTTGATTTTACTATCTCTTGTTATTTTATTTTCCTATGCAAATTATCTTCTCACTTAACGAGATGTTGTTTCTCCCGCTGAATTATATGTGGCAACGAGTGTAAGTCATGACGTGGTGGTATGCAGTATATATATATATATATGTAAGATGCACCTCAACACTAAACTGGAACGTGGCAAGCTCATAAGACAAACAAAATGTATTGACATAACCAACCTTAAAAAACACCATAATACTTTCAAGTTGGAACTGAAGAACAGATTCTCTGCTTTAGAAGGCCTAACATCGGAAGAAGTGGATATTTCGGAAGTTAACAGAAAAGTAACCAAAGCTCTAATGGAAACAGCAACAAAATTAGCTGGATCTAAGAACAAGTTGCATGTGAACAAATTATCAGGAAAAACCAAAATGTTGATGCAAAAAAGAAGAGAGATGAGGACAACTAAAGAAGATGTGACTTCCAAAGTGGAATATATAGAGCTATGCAAGACAACACGAAAAAGTATCACTGAAGACATAAGGAAATTCAACTGTGAGCTAGTGAGGAAAGCAATTGAAAACAACCAAAGCCTTAAGATAGCAAAGGGACATCTCAGTAAGGGAAGAAAACAGATTATGGCACTGAGAAAAGAAGATGGTTCTATAACAAGAAATAGAGGCGAAATTTTGACAAGAGTGAAAGATTTCTACTCCAAATTATATGAAAGGGATGATACATGTACTCCAGACATCATGAAAGGTACCAGAGTTCTTCCAGTCCTCCCAGCAGAAGTTGCTCGTGCAATCAAGAACATGAAGCGGGGGAAAGCTCCAGGAGAAGATGGAATTACTATAGACATCATACAAGAAGCAAGTGGAGAAATTGAAACAGTACTCGCCCAAATTTTCACTCGATGCCTTAATGAAGGGAAGATTCCTGAGGATTGGAACAACGATACAATGATCCTGCTACATAAAAAAGGTGACATTGAGGATCTCAGGAACTACAGACCTATCAGCCTCCTATCAGTGGTTTATAAAATCTTCACTAAAGTTCTTTCACACCGCTTGAAGGTAACACTGGACATGGCTCAACCGAGAGAACAAGCTGGATTCAGGAGTGGCTACAGCACAATAGATCATATCCACGTACTGAGAGAACTAATTGAAAGAGCGAGGGAATATGAACTTCCATTGTGCATGGCTTTTATCGATTATGAAAAAGCCTTTGATTCGGTGAAACCATCAGCAGTTACCACGGCTCTGAAATCCTGCGGTATTGAAGATGCATACATTAATATTATTAATAACATCTATGAAAATGCAAGTGCAAAGATTCGGCTGTTTGAAAATACAACACACATAAAAATTGGAAAGGGAGTGAGACAAGGTGACACCATATCTCCGAAGCTCTTTAATGCCACATTGGAAAATGTCTTTCAATCACTGAACTGGGAAAACAAAGGGATAAAGATTAATGGAGATTATCTAACCCACCTTCGTTTTGCTGATGACGTAGTCATTTTTGCAACTACCCCATCAGAGCTGCAGAGTATGATCCAGGAACTTGCTGACAAGAGTAAAGAAGTGGGATTAAAAATGAACTTTCAGAAGACAAAAGTGATGTTCAATGCTTTTACAAGAAATGAAGATTTATCGATTGATGGAGAAAAACTGGAGATAACAGATACATATGTTTATCTTGGACAGCAGATATCAAGTGAGGGGCACATTGATGAAGAAATTAATCGGCGTACAAAACTTGCCTGGAGAGCTTTTGGAAGAAACAGCATAATTTTCAAGAGCAATATGCCATTATGTCTTAAAAGAAAAGTCTTTGATCAATGCATCCTTCCAGTGCTTACGTATGGTGCAGAGACGTGGACCTTAACTAAAAGAGACATACAAAGGCTGCAGACAACTCAAAGCAGCATGGAGAAGTGCATGCTTGGTATAACCAGGAGAGATAAGAAGAGGAACTCGTGGATCCGAAAAATGACGAGAGTGGAAGACATCATGATCAGAGTTAAATCCCTGAAATGGCAATGGGCTGGACATACTGCCAGAAGGACAGACCATAGGTGGACAGCCGAAATTTTAGATTGGATTCCAAGGGACAGGAAAAGACCCAGAAAAAGACCACATGGGAGATGGGTGGATGAAATTCGTAAATATGCGGGAGTGACATGGAGAAGACTGGCACAAGACAGACCGTTGTGGAGGAAACTTGGGGAGACCTTCGTCCAGCAGTGGATTGATAATGGTTGACAATGATGATGATGATGATGATTCTGGCAGTATGTCCAGCCCATTGCCATTTCAGGGATTTAATTCTGATCATGATGTCTTCCACTCTTGTCATTTTTCGGATCCACGAGTTCCTCTTCTTATTTCTCCTGGTTACACCAAGTATGCACCTCTCCATGCTTCTTTGAGTTGTCTGCAGCCTTTGTATGTCTCTTTTAGTTAAGGTCCACGTCTCTGCACCATACGTAAGCACTGGAAGGATGCATTGATCAAACACTTTTCTTTTAAGACATAATGGCATATTGCTCTTGAAAATTATGCTGTTTCTTCCAAAAGCTCTCCAGGCAAGTTTTGTACGCCGATTAATTTCTTCATCAATGTGACCCTCACTTGATATCTGCTGTCCAAGATAAACGTACGTGTCTGTTATCTCCAGCTTTTCTCCATCAATCGATAAATCTTCATTTCTTGTAAAAGCATTGAACATCACTTTTGTCTTCTTAAAGTTCATTTTTAATCCCACTTCTTTACTCTTGTCAGCAAGTTCCTGGATCATGCTCTGTAGCTCTGATGGGCTAGTTGCAAAAATGACTACGTCATCAGCAAAACGAAGGTGTGTTAGATAATCTCCATTAATCTTTATCCCCTTGTTTTCCCAGCTCAGTGACTGAAAAACACCCTCCAATGTGGCATTAAAGAGCTTCGGAGATATGGTGTCACCTTGTCTCACTCCTTTTCCAATTTTTATGTGTGTTGTATTTTCAAACAGCCTAATCTTTGCACTTGCATTTTCATAGATGTTATTAATAATATTAATGTATGCATCTTCAATACCGCAGGTTTTCAGAGCCATTGTAACTGCTGATGGTTTCACCGAATCAAAGGCTTTTTCATAATCGATAAAAGCCATGCACAATGGAAGTTCATATTCCCTCACTCTTTCAATTAGTTCTCTCAGCACATGGATATGATCTATTGTGCTGTAGCCACTCCTGAATCCAGCTTGTTCTCTCGGTTGAGCCATGTCCAGTGTTACCTTCAAGCGGTGTGAAAGAACTTTAGTGAAGATTTTATAAACTACTGATAGGAGGCTGATAGGTCTGTAGTTTCCGAGATCCTCAATGTCACCTTTCTTATGTAGCAGGATCATTGTAGCGGTGTTCCAATCCTCAGGAATCTTTCCTTCATTAAGGCATCGAGGGAAAATTTGGGCGAGTACTGTTTCGATTTCTCCACTTGCTTCTTGTATGATGTCTACAGTAATTCCATCTTCTCCTGGAGCTTTTCCCCGCTTCATGTTCTTGATTGCATGTGCAACTTCTGCTGGAAGGACTGGAGGAACTCTGGTACTGGTATCTTTCATGATGTCTGGAGTGCATGTATCATCCCTTTCATATAATTTGGAGTAGAAATCTTTCACTCTTGTCAAAATTTCGCCTCTATTTCTTGTTACAGAACCATCTTCTTTCTCAGTGCCATAATCTGTTTTCTTCCCTTACTGAGATGTCCCTTTGCTATCTTTAGGCTTTGGTTGTTTTCAATTGCTTTCCTCACTAGTTCACAGTTGAATTTTCTTACGTCTTCAGTGATACTTTTTCGTACTGTCTTGCATAGCTCTATATATTCCACTTTGGAAGTCACATCTGCTTTAGTTGTCCTCATCTCTCTTCTTTTGCATCAACATTTTCGTTTTTCCTGATAATTTATTTACATGCAACTTGTTTTTAGACCCAGCTAATTTTGTTGCTGTTTCCATAAGAGCTTTGGTTACTTTTCTGTTAACTTCAGAAATATCCACTTCTTCCGATGTCAGGCCTTCTAAAGCAGAGAACCTGTTCTTCAGTTTCAACTTGAAGGTATTATGGTGTTTTTTAAGGTTGGTTATGTCAATAGATTTTGTTTGTCTTATGAGCTTGCCACGTTCAAGTTTAGTGTTGAGGTGCATCTTACATCTCACCAATCTATGGTCACTACCTGTGTTGAACTTGTTTAGCACACTGCAGTCTTCTATGACGAATTTTTTGTTACACATAATAAAATCAATTTCACTTGTCGTCCTATTTGGATGTCTCCATGTCCATTTCCTGTGTGGCTTTTTCTTGAAGAAGGAGTTCAAGATGTAAAACCCTTCTGCCTCTGCAAACTCAATGAGAGTATTTCCACGCTGGTTTCTGTTGCCGTGACCGAATTTACCTACTGAAGTTTCATTCTGTTGCCGTTGCCCTATTTTTGCATTGAAATCTCCCATAATTATTTTCAAGTGCTGCTTACCTTTATTATTTAGATGACAAATATCCTCATAAAATTCTTCAATTTCTTCTTCAGGATGACTTGTGGTGGGTGCATAAGTTTGAATAATCTGAGCCTGGTATCTTCTCGAAAGTTGGATAACGAGTCGTGCAGCTCTGTCAGAGGAACTTTCAACTTCTACCACTTTATCCTTCAGTTTCTTGTTTATTATAAATCCAACACCACTAGTTCTGCCAGTATCTGTCCCACGATAGTAGAAGAGATGTTCACTTTTCAGTTCGATGAGATCTTCTCCTTTTCTCCTTACCTCACTTAGCCCCACGATGTCCCACTTGATCCTTTGTAGTTCCTCTTCCAATTCAAGAAGCCTTGAATCAGAAGATAGGGAGCGTCCATTGTACGTTGCCAAGGTCAGCATCAGATGGCAGCCTAGTCCGGTCCTCCGGGGATTCTTAGCACCCTCTGCCTTCATGTCGCACTGGCCGCTGCCTTGGCCAGGTACATTCCAGCTGCCGGAGACTGAGGGCCAAGATTTAAGTTGTGGAGTCATTTTGGAGGGGTTTGGCCATAACTCACCACGCTGGCCAAGCGGGTTGGTGAGTGTGGGATAGAATTTCCTCTAATCCCGATGGTATAGTTATACCGCTATTGGCGGTCGTCAGAGCCCCTTTAGTGGGAACAGGATGTACCACGAGAAGGCGGGGTTGACATTTGTCAAGGAGAGGCTGTGATGTTACGCATCACCTGACCTTACATCCCTATATATATATATATATAGGGCAACGGCAACAGAATGAGACTTCAGTAGGTAAATTCGGTCACGGCAACAGAAACCAGCGTGGAAATACTCTCGTTGAGTTTGCAGAGGCAGAAGGGTTTTTCATCTTGAACTCCTTCTTCAAGAAAAAGCCACACAGGAAATGGACATGGAGACATCCAAATGGGACGACAAGTGAAATTGATTTTATTATGTGTAACAAAAAATTCGTCATAGAAGACTGCAGTGTGCTAAACAAGTTCAACACAGGTAGTGACCATAGATTGGTGAGATGTAAGATGCACCTCAACACTAAACTTGAACGTGGCAAACTCATAAGACAAACAAAATCTATTGACATAACCAACCTTAAAAAACACCATATTACCTTCAAGTTGGAACTGAAGAACAGGTTCTCTGCTTTAGAAGGCCTAACATCGGAAGAAGTGGACATCTCTGAAGTTAACAGAAAAATAACCAAAGCTCTTATGGAAACAGCAACAAAATTAGCTGGGTCTAAGAACAAGTTGCATGTAAATAAATTATCAGGAAAAACGAAAATGTTGATGCAAAAAAGAAGAGAGATGAGGACAACTAAAGAAGATGTGACTTCCAAAGTGGAATATATAGAGCTATGCAAGACAGTAAGAAAAAGTATCACTGAAGACGTAAGAAAATTCAACTGTGAACTAGTGAGGAAAGCAATTGAAAACAACCAAAGCCTAAAGATAGCAAAGGGACATCTCAGTAAGGGAAGAAAACAGATTATGGCACTGAGAAAAGAAGATGGTTCTGTAACAAGAAATAGAGGCGAAATTTTGACAAGAGTGAAAGATTTCTACTCTAAATTATATGAAAGGGATGATACATGCACTCCAGACATCATGAAAGATACCAGTACCAGAGTTCCTCCAGTCCTTCCAGCAGAAGTTGCACATGCAATCAAGAACATGAAGCGGGGAAAAGCTCCAGGAGAAGATGGAATTACTGTAGACATCATACAAGAAGCAAGTGGAGAAATCGAAACAGTACTCGCCCAAATTTTCCCTCGATGCCTTAATGAAGGAAAGATTCCTGAGGATTGGAACACCGCTACAATGATCCTGCTACATAAGAAAGGTGACATTGAGGATCTCGGAAACTACAGACCTATCAGCCTCCTATCAGTAGTTTATAAAATCTTCACTAAAGTTCTTTCACACCGCTTGAAGGTAACACTGGACATGGCTCAACCGAGAGAACAAGCTGGATTCAGGAGTGGCTACAGCACAATAGATCATATCCATGTGCTGAGAGAACTAATTGAAAGAGCGAGGGAGTATGAACTTCCATTGTGCATGGCTTTTATCGATTATGAAAAAGCCTTTGATTCGGTGAAACCATCAGCAGTTACAATGGCTCTGAAAACCTGCGGTATTGAAAATGCATACATTAATATTATTAATAACATCTATGAAAATGCAAGTGCAAAGATTAGGCTGTTTGAAAATACAACACACATAAAAATTGGAAAGGGAGTGAGACAAGGTGACACCATATCTCCGAAGCTCTTTAATGCCACATTGGAGGGTGTTTTTCAGTCACTGAGCTGGGAAAACAAGGGGATAAAGATTAATGGAGATTATCTAACCCACCTTCGTTTTGCTGATGACGTAGTCATTTTTGCAACTAGCCCATCAGAGCTGCAGAATATGATCCAGGAACTTGCTGACAAGAGTAAAGAAGTGGGATTAAAAATGAACTTTCAGAAGACAAAAGTGATGTTCAATGCTTTTACAAGAAATGAAGATTTATCGATTGATGGAGAAAAGCTGGAGATAACAGACACGTACGTTTATCTTGGGCAGCAGATATCAAGTGAGGGTCACACTGATGAAGAAATTAATCAGCGTAAAAAACTTGACTGGAGAGCTTTTGGAAGAAACAGCATAATTTTCAAGAGCAATATGCCATTATGTCTTAAAAGAAAAGTGTTTGATCAATGCATCCTTCCAGTGCTTACGTATGGTGCAGAGACGTGGACCTTAACTAAAAGAGACATACAAAGGCTGCAGACAACTCAAAGAGGCATGGAGAGAGCATGCTTTGTCTAACCAGGAGAGATAAGAAGAGGAACTCGTGGATCCGAAAAATGACAAGAGTGGAAGACATCATGTTCAGAGTTAAATCCCTGAAATGGCAATGGGCTGGACATACTGCCAGAAGGACAGATCATCGATGGACAGCCGAAATTTTAGATTGGATTCCAAGGGACAGGAAAAGACCCAGAAGAAGACCACATGGGAGATGGGTGGATGAAATTCGAAAGTATGCAGGGGTGACATGGAGGAGACTGGCACAAGACAGACCGTTGTGGAGGAAACTTGGGGAGACCTTCGTCCAGCAGTGGATTGATAATGGTTGACAATGATGATGATGATGATGATGATGATGATATATATATATATATAAGCGCGCTCAAGATACCAGAGAGTTTCGTTTTATATGTGATAGGTTCTTCCTGATTATTGATATGAGATTTACCTACGTTTCTACGATAGTTCGAAAGTTCGGGCTATCAGTAGTTGTGTTATTTTGGAGTGTGTATTTGAGTAATACCAGGAGCTCCCCAATAAAAGGTTAAAAGTGAGTACGTTCACTTAGTTCATTTTATTGTCAGACCTCTGTCTGGCCGTTAAGTCTATTTCATTGAGTGTTTACGTTAAGTTCAGGGAATATTGTGTTTACCGCTCTAATAAGGAGCCTTCAAGGTACTAAAGTACTAAAACCGAAGTTATATTACTGATATTCAAGATAATGAGGAACGCTGAGTAAAAATAAATTCCATATTCTTGGAATTTATTGCACGTGCATGTCTTACCTAAACAAAATCTAGCACTTTGAAGATTAAGCACACTTTAGCTAAGTCAAGTAACCTTTCAATAACCCTAACGTGACTTAACGTAAGCTTTCCTGCACTACACCTCCAGCCGGAGAATTTTATTCATTATAACATATAGATTGAACACATATTTGACTTGGTTCACAGATTTATACAGCAGAGACATTTTGTGTTTCAACGTCAGCAATGTACATAAGTGAAGAAGGAACTCAGCGAATAAACCCCGAAAGACAAACACAAACAAAAACAACCATGCTTTACTCAGGATTCGAACCCAGACGCCTCCGTTGGGCGAATGACCAGAAGCCATTGCTTAGATCACTGAGCCGCCACGGCAGCCGTAAGACAAACACAACATTCATGCCTTACCGGGATTCGGACCTAGACCCCTCCGTTTGGTGAATAAGAAGCCATCGTTTAGACCACTGCGCCACCGGTGCGGCTACTTTGGGGACATTAAGGACATCAAAAGAGGAGGTATCAATTTGGGAGGTTTGCTCATATTTTCGCTGTGCTTATCAATTTTTTAATATATATATACTGTTATAATATGAAAAATAATACAATACTTTAATCCATAATATAAGTTAAAAGTTAATTTATGAAAGTACCTACAAATTTTCTAGCCTTCCCTTGATTATAGCACTTCCTACGGCACTGTACACTTTTATATGGGAAGTTTTTCGATTATCAGCGTAGGAAAGAGTAAAGAGTACTTCGGAAACTTAATAAAATCTTCTTGGACCCCCCCCACACACACACATATTTGAACCTTCTTTTAAGTCGATTCTGACAAATTATGAAGGTAGGATTACCACAATAGCAATCCCAAGCCAGGGCTACAAGCTAGAAAAAACCAAATCAGCAGCAACCAAAGACCTTGGGCAGCAACAGACTCCGTTATACACTATCTACCAACAAGTAATTGGACACCTGTGATAGCAAAGGAAAACGAAGTTTATTCACCTTCAATAGTTGGCGGAGCCTCCACGAGCGGCGATTACAACTGCGACCCTCCGGGGCATACTCTCAACCACGCGTTGTACGACGGCTAGTGGTATTTTCTTCCACCCGGCTTGGAGAAGACAGGTCAGTTCCTTCCCCGATTTCGGACGGTGGGGACACCCCTTAAGTCGACGCTCCAACTCGTCCCAGAGGTGCTCGATAGGGTTAAGGTCCGGGCTCTGCGCAGGCCAGTCCATTCGATTAACCCCATTGTCACCATACCAAGCCATGGTGGACCTCGCAACATGACAGGTGGCATTGTCATCCTGAAAGTAACATGGGTCCACCCCGTAAAACTGCCACAACGTAGGAAGCGCATAATCATCCAAAATGGTGCAGTATGTCTCGGCGTTGAGTCTACCAGGAATTGCGACCAAGGGTCCCGTGCCATACCAGGCGAAACACCCCCATAGCATAATTCCACCGCCGCCGAACTTCACAGTTGGCACAATACATTCCGGCAGGAGTAGTTCTCCAGGCAGACACCAAACCCAGACCTTGCCATCCGAACGGTAGAGGGTGAACCTTGATTCGTCGCTACAGAGAACCTGTTTCCACTGTTCAACGGTCCACTGTCGACGCTCTTTACACCACGTTAGCCGAGCAGCGCTATTGAACTTGGTGATCAAAGGCTTGTGGGTGGCAGCACATCCATGATAACCGAGCAGATGGGCTTTCTTGGGATGGTATTCATAGAAAGAACACTCCCGGATGCCTGTTGAAATTCCTCGCGGATGTGGCCCATCGATTTGGTGTGGTTCTTCCAAATTTCTCTGGACAGCACCCGTCGGTCTCTAACTCCCAGTTTTGTGGGTCTGCCGGGTCGGGGCACATTCCGACAGTCACCTCTCATCTTCCACTTGCCAATCACGTAGGCCACTGTCGATTTTGGGTACTTCAACTCGCTGGATATGTCACGTATGGATCGGCCATTTCTGTGATACCTGACGATTACACCTTTCTCGAAATCAGAGAGCTCCGAACTGCGTGGCATCTTGCATGGGACTGGTTGCGTTGTTGTTTCCCACACGATATTTAACGGCGGCGGCCGTGACGTGTATCAGGACCGCAGATATCGTCGATTGCAGGGATGTCTAATTACTTGCTGGTAGATAGTGTATTTTTCACTGCGCCATATCCGCTGTGGTCGACAAGTCAAATTCAAATTTCATGTGATACTACACGGAAATAAGTCAATTACATGAAAACTTCATATGAATGTGAGTGATAAATGTTTTTTTATTGGAGGTTTAACGACCACCGTGAGCAACTCAATGGGCTATAAGAAGTCGCCCGTCCCTACTTTAGGGTCACTGGTTCCAGGAAAGGGAGAGAGCCAGTGCCGTAAGACAAACACAACATCCATGCCTCACCGGGATTCGAACCCGGACCCCTTTCGGACGAATGATCAGTCTGCTTAATTTTGCATTTCCCTTCCTACGTACTGTAGTTGAGAAGTTCTCACTATTCGTGAGACGTGAAATAATTCTGACGAGCTGTTTCTTTTTTTTTTAAATAAAGCACTGTGCTATCAGAAAAGTTATTACATTACAACCGACTTTCTAACCAGTCAGAAAAGCCTGAAAACTGCTACATAAAAGTAATGTACACAATAAAAGGCATTATATACAACAATTAGAAAAACACTTAATTTCACCTACTTGTAAAATTATATCCGTTCCTCAGTTCCGCTGCATTCCGTGGATGATATAGCTTTGCTCTTACAACCATAACTAACAAAGTACCTTTTTTTAACAACTATTTAAAGCACGATCTGAAACACGCACACTACCGGGGAATTCAGGTGAAACGCTTTCCGTCCTCGCTAATGGCGGAACATCCGGTTTTCAAACTCTGACGGAAGTAGCTAGGTATTTGCCAGTCTATTCTCTCCAAGGTCTTTGTCGTAAACTTATTTCTTATGGTGAGGTAAATTTAAAAGAAGTTATTTGATAGGGACTCATAAATTTACTTGAAAACAAAATAATTTTAGATCAGGATGGGATAAGAAAAAAGAATTTTTTTTTTAACCTTGTTTCCACGTTTAATGACCACAATAAACAAATCGCAAGGCTATGAACAGTTTTTTTTAATTTGGGGTTTAACGACCACTGTGAGCAACTCGATGGCCCATCTTCATACCTCACCGGTCAGATAGAGCCACTGGTTCAGAGGAAGGGAGAGAGCCAGCGCCATAAGACAAACAAAACATCCATGCCTCACCGGGATTCCAACCCGGACCCATCTGAGACGAATGGACAGTAGCCATTGTTTAGACCACTGCGCCACAGGGACAGAGCCCGTTCCAAATTTACGGCAATGGGTTCCAAAGAAGGTAAAGTGACCAGAAATTAGTTAAAATGAGAAACGTAAATAAGAAAATGATCAGTGGCGTCGCGTGGTCATTTGCCTTGGGTGTGCGCTGTTATGGGAAAATAAAAACACGCAAGGATTGTATAATGTAATCAAAGCTGAAAAATGTACGCATGATTTTGAACATAAAAAAACACTTTTTTATTTAATGGTAATTTAATTACTCATGGTAAAGATCTTTACATACACTCCATTGTAAGAAAATCTGAATTTCCTATGCCAGTACAGTACTAGAGTGAGGAACAAACTTTCGGTATTTTTTTATTATTTCTAAATATAGTCACATAATTCGTAAGGAAAACTATAAATTTAATCTCACTTGGTAAAATATTATATTTCCAGGTATTATATTTCTAACAAGGATGCTTTGAAAACTTATTGACCTCACTTATTTATATTCTAATTCTAATCTGTTTTACCGCAGGAATTGCGTGATCACATCATCGTAAAACGAGTGACTTTTCTTCAGTTCTACCAGCATTGCTTTCTCGAACGCGAGTAAATTTAAGCCGCATAACCTTTCCTGTGTTTGCGTTCCTTTAAAACAGGTGTGTATTCGCTTCATCGCCGAAAAAGAGCGTTCGACTGTAGCGGTGGAACTCGGAATCGTCATGACCAGTTCCGCTAATTTGTAAGTTTCTTTGAATGCACACCGAAGTTGATTTTTGTGTATGAATTTTACAAGTTGATGCACTGGTTTCCTTGCAAATTCGTCAGAAGGAAAGAGAACTTTTAGATCATTTTTAAGCAAACGTAGTTGAAAAGCGGCCCGTAGAATTTTTTTAATTCTTCTAGAATTCCAGCAGGAAAAGGTTTTGCATACTGATCATATTTTTCGCTACAAAGTAGTTGGAAAAATTAAAGTTTCCAAAGTGAAGAGTATCTTTCTTCCATCTCCAGGCATATGCCGTCGACTATTTACTGGTATATAGTCAAAGACATGGGCTTTTCTCCTCTTCTTCAGATGTTTTTCGTCTTTCAGGCTTTGATTCATCAATCGTATGATTTTCTTTTGCTTACAGAAACCCAAATGTAGTAAAATCCATGTTCTTGATCATTCCTAAGCTGTTTCATAGTATCATGCACTTTTTTACAACAGTACAATATGTCCTACGATGAATTTTGTAATATATTATTCAAGACATCAGTATAGGCAAACTGTTTAGAAAATATTTCTAGAAACAAAATGGTCCTAAAATTTTGCAAGAAATACAAAAACCCACGTGCTTTGCAACAACCATGCACGTCCTGTTCACCAGAATTCTCCACAATGTGTTCAAAAAATTCAATAAGTTGACTTCTGTGACACTTCACAGTGTTCGTTAAACGGAAAGTAAAGTCCCACTTGGTTAGTACGACGACGGAATTCTTTTGTAACAAAATCATGCAAAGCATATATTGTTTTTGATGATTTAAAAAAGTATGCCGCTAATCCACTCATAGTTTGAAAAAATACCCGACAAGTAGCGAAAGTCGCTACTTTTCAAAAAAGTTGTTCTACTTTTCAGAAAAAGTCATTGTAGCTGTAGCAGCTTCTTTCGGAAGAATGCAGTTGCAGCAGTAGCTATCTACTTTTAAAACGCTCTTTTCCAATGATTGGTTAGAAGCATAATGTTAGTGAACAACAATTTGAAAACCGATGTTTACAAGAAAACTGCGATTGATGAAACTGAAGCATTCGATGAATTTTCAAAAATAAAAAACTTCCTAGCATAGAGAATTCAAAATTGGAAAGCTCAAGAGGAGGGGGGAAAAATTCAATTAAAAATTAAGATAATGCAAAAAAATCAATGCAAAAAATTGATTGCGTTGTTCCAGCACTTTACAAGCAACTTCATAGCTTGCGCAAAGTTTAAGTTGATTATTAAATATGCAATGTCACTTCCGGCTACAAATGCTAATTTTAGACGAATTTTTAGTATGATAAACGCTTCGTGGAGGGACGAAAAAAGCCAAATGAAAGTAGAAACCGTGAAATGCATAATGTTACTGCGCACAAATGTGAAAGATTCCTGTTCGGAATATCACGATGAGCTTGTGAAAAATACTTCACTGTGAAAGAAAATTTACTCCTCATTTAAATATGAATAAATAGTATTTAGTCTACACTTCTTTTACACTTGCATAAAAAGGCAAGTCCCACTGAAGGGTAAAAATGTAAAATCTCTGTATCGCCGGGGGATATCTCCGTCTGTCGTCCCGGTTTTTTCTTTCAGATCTGGTTACCTCAACAGAAGGAGCAAAACCGGCGCCATTCTGTCAGCCATACCTCATTGGGCACTCGAACCCGGACTCATCTCAGACAGACGGTCATAACCCATCCCCACTGCACCACGGGGGATGCAAATTATCCACGTAAAATATCACAGCATTTTCCACTAAGCGGGGTATAGATGCAAATTGTTTTATCGCAATCTCTACTTCCAAAAATCGCATTTGAAAAATTTCTTTCTACATCTCATAGCTACGATGAACATTTTTTTTGCCGTACCTGGTAGCTTAGCGGTCTGACGTGCTGGCTTCTGACCTGAGTCGGGGTTCGAGTCCCAGATAATATATTTATTCGCTGGCGCAGGATCTGGGGTCTCCTTGGACTAGTGTCCCCAAATAAGGAACAGGAGACTGCTTATAGCCTTCAGATTTGTTCAGTCTCTAAATCCCGAAATGAAACATAAAGCAAAAATAAGAACATTTGGGTTCATTTTTCCACTTTTTCATAATGAATCGTTCCATCGCTAGGGGGCGTTAGTGTATATTTCTATTTGTAAGAGATTTCCAATTCTAAAACACAGATTATAAAATCTTTTGTTTCATTCTCTGAACTGCGCAGAACATCTTTCTACCATTTTCTTCTAAAAATAACCTAAAGTCTGCTTGGTAGGAAACTAACGTTATAGTCTCTTTACATTTCGGCTAATTTATTTGCTTTGAAGAACTTGAAATTTTTTGTCTAGCATGTTTTTGCTCCTAGTGAGCGTAAGTAGCTAGTTTTCCTTCTGGGTGTTTTACCAATTTTAGAAATCCGGTTGAAGAAATGCGTGTTTCATTATAAGCATAAATGTTTTTCCTTATTTTGTCGTGTATTACATTTTTTTTAAAATAAGAAAAATTGAGTGATACAGCACAGATGAAGAATGGCTACAGAGAAATTACTCGTAAAGGTCAATCAGTAAGAGCAGCTGCTCCAGTGATTCTCTACCACATGGTGACAGGGCCAGTGGCGCCCATATGAGTACTTTTAAGGTGGGGGGAGGAAGGGGGTAAGAAAAATCCTTACCTCCTTCAAGGTTGTCAAACATTTTACAAGTAGTAAATGTGCAAGATACTAAAATACAACAAAAATAATTGATACAATTAATCATTAATATCTTATTATTTTTAAAAATGCTTTAAAAAAAGGTTTCGTCTATTTTAGTGTTAAAAATTTGGCTATACCAACGGTGGGGGGGGGGAGTCTAAAAAAGAGATAGAAAGGAAGAGTGACGCCACGGAGGTGGAGGCGTAGTCAGGAAGAAGGCTGATGTTATCTGTTTGTCATTGAAGAAAACCGATGCTTATCTGTTCGTCATTTAGTGACTATGAGATGTTTAGTTGCTGTTTAAAAGCCTCCACGTGATTTGTTACCTACAAACAAGTGCTGTCATGGGGACATTTTAACTAATTGTATCCCTCTACGCGTTGGAAAAATAGTGCTGCAGGGAAATCTTTGTGTGTGCGCGCGAGAGAAAGAACTTTCACCATCTTCCCGTTAACTGTTTTTTGTCCAGTGGAAGTAGTTTTACGATGATTGTGCTGGAGGAAAGAGGTTTTTTATTGGTGGAATTCTCGTGCTCTCGATATTTGAGAGGGAAAAAGGGTATGACTATTGACCATGGCAAGAAGTGGCTGCCACTGAGCACCAGCGAAGAATACACGATTAAAGATGGAGGAAAAAAGTGGAACCAAAGAATAGGAGTAGGAAAAGTTGAAGTATGGCATCAGTAAGTCTCCAATGTCATTGGATGGATCCACGGAAAAGAGACCAGAACAATAAACTTTAAAACAATTACACTAGTTGGGAGTTATTTTGACTCCAACGAAAAGGAAAGCGCAGCTCAATCACCATCAAGCAAATTCAAAGGATGTAATTTATGTTTTATATTTCAAGAGAGTTGCATTTTATTTCACATTTTGTATTTTATCTAACGGTTTTACTTTTTAGCATAATTATTCGCTAATGAAGTAATTTAACCAAAGGGAATTTAAAACAAAGTAAGATTTACGTCTGTATTTTTGTAGTTGAACACATAGTCCAGCCAGATGATTGTTGCCCCCCCTGGTTCTGGAACCTAGCTACGGCTCTGGTTGCAAACCACGGTAATTTCAATTATAGGAAAGAAAAATATAATAATTTTAAAAATTTGACGGCATTAAAGTTTTAAAATGCACCACGAATTATTATTATCAATATTAGAAAAATAAGTGTTTAACGATGCCTCTACTTACAAGTTCGTTCGACGTGCTTTCACTACAGCAATAATGTCCTTAATCCAGCATCAAGTTCCTATATCTAACAACAAGTTCCTTTACAAGTTCAGCATTTGCAACGAAACTGGACAAACTGGAGAATCTCAAATCCGTGCATGAGTTCCGAAGAAAGCTATAACCTCTTTTAAGAACATTAAAAGAATTTCGCCAGATGCGTTACAAGCAGGGGCGGGTTTAAGTATTACAGCGCCCTGGGCCAGAAGAGTTAATTTTCTTTACAATAATGGTACTTATATTAATATTATTAATAACATCTATGAAAATGCAAGTGCAAAGATTTGGCTGTTTGAGAATACAGCACACATAAAAATTGGAAAGGGAGTGAGACAAGGTGACACCATATCTCCCAAGCTCTTTAATGCCACATTGGAAAATGTCTTTCAATCACTGAACTGGGAAAACAAAGGGATAAAAATTAATGGAGATTATCTAACTCACCTTCGTTTTGCTGATGACGTAGTCATTTTTGCAACTACCCCATCAGAGCTGCAGAGTATGATCCAGGAACTTGCTGACAGGAGTAAAGAAGTGGGATTAAAAATGAACTTTCAGAAAACAAGTGATGAACAGTGCTTTTACAAGAAATTATGATTTGTCGATTGATGGGGAAAAGCTGGAGATAACAGCAGATATCAAATGAGGGTCACATTGATGAAGAAATTAATCGGCGTAAAAACTTGCCTGGAGAGCTTTTAGAAGAAACAGCATAATTTTCAAGAGCAATGTGCCATTATGTCTTAAAAGAAAAGTGTTTGATCAATGCATCCTTCCAGTGCTTACGTATGGTGCAGAGATGTGGACGTTAACTGAAAGAGACATACAAAGGCTGCAGACAACTCAAAGAGGCATGGAGAGAGCATGCTTTGTCTAACCAGGAGAGATAAGAAGAGGAACTCCTGGATCAGAAAAATGACAAGAGTGGAAGACATCATGATCAGAGTAAAATACCTGAAATCGCAATGGGCTGGACATACTGCCAGAAGGACAGACCATCGATGGACAGTCGAAATTTTAGATTGGATTCCAAGGGACAGGAAAAGACCCAGAAGAAGACCACATGGAAGATGGGTGAATGAAATTCGAAATTATGCGGGAGTAACATGGAGAAGACTGGCGCAAGACAGACTGTTGTGGGAGAGTCTTGGAGAGACCTTCGTCCAGCAGTGGATTGATAATGGTTGACAATGATGATGATGATGACACCTAAGTATTATGCAACTTGAATTATTTATTCCGTTTTTACTGTTGTAACAATTTACAAAAACACGCAATGGCTAGTGCCGAGCTTTTACACTCGAAACGGGAGGCTTTCTCAAGGCCAGTGAACACAAGAATGTCTTTGAAAATGACTCCCAAAGACATTCTTGTGTTCACTGGCCTTGAGAAAGCCTCCCGTTTCGGGTGTGAAAGCTCGGCACTTAGCCATTGTGTGTTTTTGTTACACCAGTAAAAACGGAATAAATAATTCAAGTTGCATAGTTAATTTTAATAGGAAAAATTCTGCGGAATTTTTCCTATTGTTACCCTTAAATCTTTCCGTATTGCTATGTTCATTATCCGATACTCATTCGTTCTGGGCTGGTTTGTTTTTCGTTCTGCATTTCTATGGAGTGTTGTGTTGTCAGCGTTCCCATAACATTTACGCTCTACTTGGTATTTACAACCTGTAGTTCTTGGGTATTTACCAAGTTTTTACATTTTTAATAAAATTATGCCTCAAGTGCGATTTTTGAACGATTTTAATACTTTCCTATAACGGCAATGCGTGAGAAAGTAAAAAGCACGTATTATTTGAGTGGAACTCGAAGGGGCGTAAATTTGAACTCGAAGGGGAGTAATTTTGAACTCGAAGGGACATAATTTTGAACTCGCAGGTGTAATGTTCGTGGAATATACCTGTCTGAATACTACACAAATCAGTTCTTAATAACTTCACTTTTAACTGAATCAGAAGTCACTCAAATAAGTTCAGAAAAAGTTACTTACAGATTGATTCCTGTATTCTCTGCCAACTGATCCTTGAACAGTAACATATCGATAGAACAGAACATTTAATCGTTTTACGTTAAACTTATTCTATTAGTAGTAAACGTCAGAACTAAACAATGTTAACTGGTAAACCTCGTAACGATAACTATATAAATATTAGCACAACACGCAGCCTTACAATAAACACAACTTTAACTAAACGACGTCTCTTTTACAAATAGTATTAACTTCTACCAACAACACAACACACTGCTGCTTCTCAAAACATTATATATACACTGAAGAGCAATTGAGTTAGAGATACCTGTCTAGTAACGTGTAGCACTACCTTTCGCCCTGATGACGGTGGCGATTCGTCTCAGCATGGACTCGACAAGACACCGGAAGCGTTGGGAAGCCATACGGATCCACGACCCCTGAACAAGCTCCCACAGTTCACGAAGATTTGATGGAGAGGGGGGGTCAGAGCCTCGAACATCTCTCTCGGTGGCATCCGAGATGTGCTCCAGGGGATTGAGGTAAGGTAACCTAGCTGGCCAAGGAAGCGAGGTCACGTCGGTGGAGTGTTCATCCAACCATTCGGATACAATTCGCGAGCGATGGCACGGTGCATTGTCTTGTTGCAGGATGAGGTCCCCAGTGGGATGTTGAAGACGCACAAACGGGAGCAAATGGTCGTCCAGGATATCCCGGTAACGTTGGCCTGTGAGGGACGAAGTCACACGTACCAGGGGGCTCATTTCAGTCCACGTAAATAGTCCCCAGACGAGAATGCCACCCCACCAGCTTGAAGAGTGCCCTGCTGGCAAGAAGGATCCATCGCTTCATGTGGTTTGCGCCGTACTCGTATAAAGCCATCCGCATGTACCAACGTGAATCTCGCCTCATCAGTCCAGGCAACATTTTCCCACATGTCTGGGGTCCAGAGGCGATGTTCCCGCGCCCATGCTAATCTTTGCTCCCTGTGATGTGCGGTCAGCAGCGGTACCCCTCGTGGGACGATGGCTTCTGTACCCCATAGCGAGGAGATGGTTCTGGATGGTGTGGCTGCTTACACGTTTTTGTGCACCAGCGTTAAATTGCCGAGTGATTTCTTGTACTGTGGCCCGTCTATCCGCTGTTACAATGCGAGCTAGCCGACGATGACCCCGCTCATCCACACGCTGTTGTCCACGGCAGTTGGCCCTTGCAGGGATGGTTTTACCGGATTCGATGTACTCACGGAGCACCCGTGAGACAGTGGCTCGTGAAAATCCCAGTGCCTGCATGACTTCCGAGATGGAGTGACCCATTCGTCGGGCCCCGACAATTTGCCCACGATAAAATGCGCTTAGATCCCTCTACTTACCCATACTGCATCCGATTCTTACTGATTCCCGTCGCATCACTCCTTATATTGTCGGATCGCGGCATACGTCATGTCGTTTTCGTTTACAGGGCCGCCCACAGCGCCACATTTGCATAACGCCAGCTGTCTCTAATTCAATTTCTCTTCAGTGCATGTATATCGTTCAGTTCTTATATCAGACACACACTTCATTCGTTCTGACCTCAGAGTGTTGCCAACCATACTGTAGCGAGAGAGAAGATATCACGTTAAGTTTGAAAATTGCTAAAGATAACGAAAACAAATGTACATACAGAAAAAACTAAAAAGGAAAGTTAAATTACAGCATACGTCACAAAGGGTCATAATTTTGAACTCGAAGAGGCGTAATTTCAAGTCTCGTCCTCCCAAATAAGAAAAGCTTGCTACGGTCCTGACAATAATAGCACATGCTGTTCTTCATTTGCAGCATGTCCTTTGTTGTGTGGGCCAGCATATTGAGCATATTTTGTCCTGAAACGTTTGTACTATCAATAACCATAAATTTACGTCTATGTTCTTTACTTGCATCTGCAGCGCCACTGTTCCCCTAACGGTGCAATTTTGAATTCATTTCCCCCAGTTAAATCGCTTCCCCATGTATTCAATAAGCTACCGCCAAGTTTTGT
Organism: Macrothele yani; assembly: GCA_039090855.1. NCBI lineage: Eukaryota > Metazoa > Arthropoda > Arachnida > Araneae > Macrothelidae > Macrothele > Macrothele yani. The sequence continues at coordinate 55,057,179 of CM077006.1, read as the reverse complement.
CGCGATATCACCATTTCTTGCTTTTCTAGACATCCGAGAACAAGAATACTTACTTCATAACTACCCAGTACATTCGCTTCATGTAGCAAGAAAACTATGCAACAGGAAAATCTAAATATTCATATGGAATTTTGTGGATGCTTATAAATATCCGATGGGAAAAATGAATTTCAGTTTGACTTCGACAAGCGGAGACATTATCATTCTCAATGTAAATGCATATTTGTACCATTTAATGGGAAAACTCTTAACAAGAAAAATTGTAAAATATTTGGATAATCCTTTCTATGACAACTATCCGATGGAAAAAGAATTTGTGTAATCCAGTTCATGAAAGGGGAGATGCCACTGTGTCAGCAAGCTGAAAATTTTCAAAGCAGAAAGTATGAAGATAATACACTATATGGATCACGATTATAGCTATTTTAAGTTGAAATTATTTTCTAAGTTAAAGCAATGAGTTAAAAAGCTGAATGATTACGCCACGTAGCGAGTAAAAATGTACAGAAATTTATGCTGTCAGGAAAATATATCGATCACCGTAACAGTTATTTGAAGTTGAAATATTTTTTTTGAATCAAAGCAGAGTCACAGAACCAAATAATTACACCACGTAAAGGGGAAAATGTGTAAAAAATGTGCATGCTAAGTTTTTGCTAGAGCTCATAGCTTTAGGCACTCGATGTCAAAATTAGCTAGAAGTTCATATATGCAGCAACCTAACTGAAACAGCGAATAAATATAAACTCTCACTATCTAGCCTTTATCTACAGTATATATATATATATAAAACAGAATGTATGTTTGTATGTTCGCTATGAACTCTTAAACTATTAGGCAGATGTGGACTAAATTTTGCAAAGCTGCTTTCTAGGCCCCTCTGGAAAATAAAGGCTGCCACGAAATCTGAGCACTCCACTTCGTCACCCTAATTTCATCCCCTTGATACTTTGTGCTTAAACCCTATGACCAATCTGGACCAAATTTTGGATAGTTACTCTCTAGGGCACTGCGAAAAATATAGGCTACCACAAAACCTGGATACCTTACTTCTTTCTCCTGATTTCATTCCCTTGACACTTTGTGCCTGAACTCTTTGACCGATCTGGAACAAAGTTTGCATAGTTACTCTCCAGGACCCTGGCCAAGATACAGGCTACTATGAAATCTGGACTACCTACTCCTGGTTTCACCCTCTTGACACTTTGTGATAATTTATGTTTAGTGCATGGAAGCTCCAGTTAATTTTAAAATATTATATTTTGATATAATTGCTGCAACAAAGGAACAAACAGGATTTGTGTAACAACCAAATTAATTTCAGTTAATTTTAAAATATTATATTCAAAATAGTATAACTACACTAATAATCCGAAATCTCTTGGCGGAGAATAGAAATAAAACTTTCCAAGCTTTCGCACAACAACTAGATGGCTTTTTCCTTGAAAAAAGCCATCAACATCACCCAAGATCTACCACCTGGCTACGATATGCCGACGACATATTTTTTTATTTGGCCACACGGAGAAGAGACTCCCGTTTTTCTTCGATAAAATCAATTATATACAGTCAAACCTCGATTTAACGAACTTCAGGTGACCAAGTGTCTTGTACGTAAAATCGCGGAATTCGCTAAATCGAGGAAGCCTTTCGAATGAAACATTCAAATTAAGCTAGCGTTCATAACAGAAAACGTAAGCAGCTAAATTCTCTTTCAGTGAAATTCAAATTATCTACAGCACTTTTATTTAAGCAATTTATTAGCAAAACTAATATAATACGTATACACATTTACTTTGAATATTAAATACATATTTCGTGTTTAGACTTCAATATGTAGCATCAAAATTTAAGCGTACTTTAAAATTGAAAGAAAAATACGATAGTTGGTCTTTTTCAGAGCATTTAGTTTCTGTGACGTACATTCTAAATTAACTTTCCTTTATAGTTTCTTTCCCTATGTAAATCTTGAGTTTGTTCTCAGTTATACTTTACATTTAACGTGATATCTTCTCTCTCAAACGAATACTGTTGGCAACACAATTGAGGTAGAATGAACGTGACGTATGCCTGTTATGACATAAGAACCAGAGATATAAACTACGAGACAACAATTGCTCGTGTGGAGTGTGGAGTGTGGGGTGTTGAATGTGGATGTTACTGATTTGTTAAGTAAAATGTGAAGTGCTATGATGTATTGGTGAAAACATCTGGAATAAAGCCAATTTCCGTAAGTTTGACTTCTGTTTAAATGTTTCGTCTGGCCGTTAAGGTTTAATTTAGGAACTATTTCATCGTATGGTTATGCTTTTAAAATAACGTAAGAAGAGAGACAAAGAATCAGTACGAGAAGACATTACGTTATACTTCTTAAAGAACGATTTCAGTATCAATTAGTACTAATTAACTTGTAAAAACAGAATATGTGTTCATTACCTTTTTACACTGTACAAAAGAAATGCTTTAAAGTTCGTATCCGGGGAATGAATACGTAAAATCTGTCCCCTGACTTAACAGAAAGCTATTGTTCTGTGTGTAGCTGAAAACAAGAATCCCCAGGGTACTTTAGATTTCCTCCCCATACCGCCTTCCTTTTTCCTGTTTCCCATCCATACAAAAAAAAGTTGCGCTCCTTTGGAACTTTTTAGTCATTTGCTTCTCCCTGTAAGAAGCTTACGCTTGATAGTTGGAGGAAAGGCGAACTGATTTACTATTCCGTCAAGCTATGTCGCTGATGTTGTCCTTTGAAATGCTGGTTAACTCCATGCGTCAAATTTTCCTGTTACGCGAGGTTCTTTCTAGCTAACTTTTAACTTGAAAATGCTGGTTAACATAATTTGGTGTAGTAAAAAAAAAAAAAAAGAAATGTTCGCTAAATTGAGGAAATCTGTACATTAAATTGGGAAACGCCAAGCATTAATTTCAATGTGGTTCCGTCCGGACCTTAAAAATATACGTAAAATCGCGGAATTCGTTAAATCGCAGTCCGTTAAATAGGGGTTTGACTGTACATCCTACGACCAATTTCACTATGGAGCTTGAACACAGTGGTACCTTCCCTTGTATCCACGTCTCAGTGAGCAAATCGCATGAAAAACGCCTTCATAAGGAAGTCTATTATAAACCTACCTCCGTTTCCAACCTGATGCTCCGCAGTTCATTCTGCCCTGATGATTACAAGACGGCCTTCTTCCGTTCTTGTTGAATTAGAAGAGCCTTCGCTGTCCCATCCGATGTTCGTTCAAGACAACTGAAAAATATTCTCGAATTGGCCACTGAGGCAGGATATACGACGAACCAGATACCTAACTTTATCGAAAAAGCCAGAACCGTCCCTGTTAATATTTCTATGCCGCAACTTCGTTACCTGGGCTCTATTCCCTGCATACCAAATGTTTCCTATCAACTCAAAAAACGCAACGCGCTCAGGAGGATGAACTTCGGTGTCGGCATAAGGTCTCCGGCATCTTTATACACGATGCTTAAGAGAAAAATTGACAAGCCATCTCTTCTCAATGAGGCAGGTGTTTATGCCATCCAGCTACAATATCCGGACGGCTCCAAGCGATACTACATCGGAATGACCAAACGTTCGTTTGAAATTAGAATCAGCGAACATAAAAGGAATGCGAAAAACTGAAAAATAACCACTGCCCTATCAAGAGAAGTCAAGTCCGACGATCCTATATGGAGAGATGTAAAGAAATTAGCTTCATGCTCCACACGAAATCTTCTGCCATTCGCAAAACCTTGAAAATCTTGACCAGCCGCGAGGCTTGCAATGATAGCGTCTCTCTGGAGTTGCCACGTATTTGGAATCAATTCTTCAAATAATGATACGTTTTCTATCATGGTACCACGTGCCCAACCATGCAACGTGACCTCGTTTCTTCGAATTATTACGTTTGCGCCTATTCATTTATTGTCTAGTCAAGTCACCGCGTTCAAATTGTTAAAACGTTCTATTATCCAGTTTGCAATTAGCTCTCTACCTTCCTTGAAAAAGCCATTTAGTTGATGTGCGAAATCTTGGAAAGTTTTATTTCTATTCCACGCCAAGAGATTTCAGATTATTAGTGTAGTTATACCATAATAATCAATAATAATATACATTATACACTATTATACTATTTATTAATTAAAATATTATATTTTGATATAATTGCTGCAATAAAGGAACAAACATGATTTATCTAATACCCAAATGAATTTCAGTTAATTATTACAAAACTCTGTGCTTTTTATGTAATTTTAACTTAAATCGAAGATTTATTGGACAAATCAATCCAAAAGTGAAGTTATTAAGAGAAGTTGAGAACCCTTCAACAGTGTGAATTCCAGAAAAGCCCCGAAAAAGCGAGCGTTGGCCGAGAAGCTGATTCACGTATTTTTCGCTAAATCTGGGCAACGCCACTGGTACCTCCGCTAGTAATATATATAAACATCCGTATCCGTCTGTCTCTCTGGAACGATTGACGTTACACCAGCCTCTGCATTGTTGCGCCATAACGTATCGAACAATTTGTGTGTACTCTCGCGATGTCAAAATGATTGCCTACTGTATAAATAGCACGCGATCACTGGTGATCACGTGCTAATTTAAAAACATTGGATTATTAATGACTCGAGCTCTATTTTTCCGATCTACAAAATTCGAATTGAATTTTTAATATCACAACAGGTTGAGTTGGCACGCGATCACATTGAGATGTCAAGGTGATCGCGCGCTATTTTAAAAGCATTGGATTATCAATTACTCGAGTTCTATTTATCCTATCTACAAAATTCAAATTAAAATATTAATATCACGCAAGTTGCGTTTGTATATTAATTTAATTTAGCACAATTCGAATATTAATTTGTATGCTTTAATTATTTGTTACTTTTTTAATTTAACTAACTTTCCGAGTTTAGTGCTGATTATGTTACACATTTTTCAAAATATCGATCTATCTAAATGCCGTAACCTACAATAAAAACTGAAATCTTGAGATGTCGAAGAGAGCAAGATTGCATCTAAAAGCAGATGTCGCTCCAATAGCACATTGTCGAGAATTTAGATAGTTCCGATTTGTAACACCAGATGTCGCATTATTTTGCAGATAAAGCTTTGTTATGAAGTTTCAAACTAACCGTCGAATAGGACAGTCTAAAACAAGCCATGAAGGGGATAACAAGTGTGCCGAAGGAAAAAGTCATTTAACGCGAAAGATCAAAGAAAAAGTTATTAAGGTAAGTTTACACGTAAACAACTTTCCGAGTTTAGTGCTAATTATATTATACATTTTGCAAAATATCAATCTGTCTAAACGCTCTAATCTACAATTGTTACACAGCAAATATTTTACACAGAATGTTATTTATCGCGAGGTCTTTTTAAAAACGGAAAATAACAGCATGTAATTTTTAGTTCTAACATGAATGAGTTCTTACTATATAAGTTTTTATTAGGTGTACAAATAAGTTTTAAAAGTTTTTTTGTGTCACGTGTCCCGCCAATTTACATATCCGACATTCCTTCGCGTTGTTGTCATGTGACAGTAACTGGTTCAGAGTATAAAATGTGACACAGAAGTTTGCCCAACAGTCAAACGCACTTGCACATCGGTAGGTGAAAGACGGCAAGCGATACTGCATTTTATCGACACTGCATTCGTTACGAATTTCATCAAGGAAAAAGTGCTGCAAAAGCATGTGCATCGACCTGTTCTGTTCTGGGGGAGAATATTGTATCGAAAAGAACGTGTGAGTTTTGGTTTTGACGGTTTAAAGTTGGTGATTTTGATTTAAGTGATCGAGAACGTAGCGGCTCCCCGCAGAAGGTTGCACATGAGGAACTGCAAGCATTGCTGAATGAAGATTCGTCCCAAATGCAAAAAAACTAGCTGAACAACTTTGGGTAACTCAAGAAACCATTTCCTATCGTTTACGCGCAGTGGGAAAGATTCAGAAGGAAGGAAATTGGATGTCACAAGACCTGAACCAAAGGAACTAGGATGAGCGTGTCATGAAGTGTTTGAATCTGTTGAATAAACAACACAGAATGCCTTTCCTGTGGAAATTTGTTACGGGTGATGAAAAGTAGATATGGTATGACAATCCCAAACGCAAAAGGCAATGGGTAGACCCCGGTGAAGCAACACGGAAACGCCATATTCACTCCAAGAAAGTTCTGCTATGCTTCAGGTGGGATATGAAGGGTATGATCTATTGGAAGAGAGTCAAACTGTTACTGCTGATCGCTACAAGCAACAATTGCTGCGATTGAACCAGGAAATCTGTCGGAAACGTCCATTTACAGTCAAAGGAATTGCGTCCCGTGAAATTACTGCATGACAACGCTAGGCGGCATGTCCCGAAATCGGTCAAGGAAACGTTACTGACGCTTGGCTGGGAACTTTTAGAGCACCCGGCGTATAGTCCCGACATAGCTCCTTCAGACTATCATTTGTTCCGACTGATGCAACATGGTTTGTCTGCTGTATGATTTCGGGCATGTGACGAAGTGCAAAAATGGGTTGACGACTTCATCGCGTCACACGACGAAGTATTCTTCATGGCTGGAATCCGTCAGCTGCCCAACCGATGGCGGAAGGCGATAGATAATGACGGCGTATATTTTGACTCGTAAAAGTATTGTTATTTTCCCTCAAATTACATGTTGCGTTGTCTTAAAACGTTTTAAAACTTATTTTTACACCTAATACTATGTTTCCTTACAGAAATCAGGTATCAATTTGATTGGTTTTCGATCTGCTTCAATTAAAAATTTCACTCCGTCACAAGACGGCAACATTCCTTACATATTTATCTAAAGCTTAAAAATAACCGTCCTAGGACGGGCTATACGCTAATTTATTATAAAAAGGCTTTAGATTTCCTGAAAACACTGGCAGTTATAATGCCTTTGAAATCCGGCGGGATTGGAGAAGTAGTTTTATACATGTGATCAATAATATTACAATATACAAGTCCAATGGTTCAACTGTTCCAGGACACACAACGATTATAAAGGTATTGTAATTAAAGACATACACAATTATAAAGGTATTGCAATTATAAAGACAAGGTGACACCACATGTAACGTATACTCTAGATTCACTTTCCTTTTGATTTTTACTATCTCTGGTTATTTTATTTTACTATGTAAATTATCTTCTTACTGAACGAGATGTTATTTCTCCCGCTGAATGAGATCTGGCAATGAGTGTAAGTCATGACGTGGTGGTAGCCAGTATAAATAGGCGCGTTCAACGATACCTGAGAGAGCTGTTGTTTATGTGCGAGAGAGCTTTTGTTTGTGTTACGTGAGAGAGCTTAGGGAGAGCTTCGTTTATGTGAGTAGAGCTTTGTTCATGTGCAAGGAGCTACGTTTTATTGAGTAGCTGTGTGTCCGGTGAAGTGTATGTTGGATCATATCAAGAGTTTCTCTAATAAAAAGTTGTTCTAGTAAGTACGTTTTTCTCAGTTCATAGTTTTGTCAGATCTCTGTCTGGCTGTTAGGTTTATTTCATTAGTTGTTATTATTAACAACCAGCATTAAGACTTTATTCATCTTAATTACTACTACAACATTACTAGCAGTTAAAAGCTTGTTCATTATTATTACTACACTACTAGCAGGAAAGTTTATTCATGTTATAATTAACAAAACAACAACTATTAGAAGAAGCTTGTATTCATTATACACATTTCTCAATCTATGCAGATCCACAATGCAGAACTTCTTTCAATCATTGAACTGGGAAGACACGGGATAAATATTAATCGGGATTTTTCAACCCACCTTCGTGCCGACAACACAAGTATTTTTGGAAGTACTCTCCTCAGAGCAGCAGAGTATGATCTAGGAATTTGCCCACAAGCGTAAATAAATGAAATTTTAAAAGAACTTGCAGAAAACATTTGTTTGTTTGTTTGTTTGTTTGGAGGTTTAACGACCACCGTGAGCAACTCAATGGGCTATAAGCAGTCGCCCGTCCCTCATTTAGGGTCACTGGTTCCAGGGAAGGGAAAGAGCCAGTGCCGTAAGACAAACACAACATCCATGCCTGACCGGGATTCGAACCCGGACCCCTTACGGACGAATGATCAGAGGCCAGCGCCTTAGACCACTGCGCCACTGGGGCGGCCTTGCAGAAAACATAATTGGTGTATAGGGAAAATCCTCCAAATGCGTGGCGTCAGTAAATAAATAAATACATCACTCTTTCCACGTTCCAGAAACACATAGAAACCGAAAAATTGTATTTTGTATTTAGCCGCCGCCGTGGAAAGAACCACGGAACTCTCGATATCTAGACGATGTATGGTGTATAGTGCTTTTACAAAAACTGGAGATTTTGAGGCAGATGGGACAAATCTAGAAATAACTGCCTACATTTACCTTAGACAAGAGATATTAAGTGAGGAGTTCAAAAGAATAGCAGAACCAGAGGTAAATCTTCCATAGAGGTCAATAGAAACGGGTTGACTCAAGATTGTTCCTGTAGTAGAAATTAATAAGGGTATAGAACTTGGCTGAAGTACATTTGCAAGAAACAGTGCCATTTTCAAGAGCAATTTGCCACTGTCTTAAAATAAAAAAAGTTTAATTAATGCACCCTTGCAGTTCTTATTTGTGGATCAGCTATCTAAAAAACAATGTACAGATGCTGCGGACAACTCAAAGAAGCATGGAGAGATGTATGCTTGTTGTCAGTAAGAAAGATAGGAAAAGGAACACATGGATCAGGAAAATGACAGGAGTTAATGACGTAAAGACTCAAGTGGCATTGGGCTGGACATATTGCTAGAATAACTAACCATCATTGGACAACTGACACACTAGACCAAGGCGCACGGAAAGACCACGAAGATGGCTATGTATGCGACGGGTTGATGAAAGGCATAACGGAGTGACATGTAAGAGGACTACTCAAGCCAGAGATCTGTAGAAGGACTTGAGGGAACCTTCAGCCAGCAGTGGATTGGGAGTGGCTAGCCACCCAATCCACTGCTGGCTGAAAGGTCCCCTCAAGTAACTCTATGGGTTATAGGTAGTCGCCTGTCCCAAATTTACGGTTACTGGTTTCCGGGAAGGGAAACAGCCAGCGCCGTAAGACAAACGCGCCACCCATGTCTTAAGCTAGACTCTAAACTATCTCGGACGAATGGTCAGAATCCAGCGCTTAAACCCTGCGCCACCGTGACGTCCTAGTTCTGGTGTCCTCCACGACTTTGTCCCGCATCTGTTCCCCTAATGAAAATGTTCGGACACGTCTGTCTCGCCCGAAGTCCGCAGTAACAGGAGAAAAGGGTCCTGTTTCTTGATGATGCCTATAGATGCCTGCAAACGTACCCTTGGCTGGCAATCGTCGTTGCTGATGAGCTACCCGTGGAATCTCAGAATTTTACTGTTATTTCCATTTGAGCTTCGGCAAATGAAATGAACCAGGGTTGGGGAATTGATTCTTTATGGACAAAATCACAAATAACAACTAATTCACTTACACGTAATTTCCGAACAACAGAATAGCAGAACCAGAGGTGAATCTTCCATAGAGGTCAATAGAAACGGGTTGACTCAATGTTGGTCCTGAAGATCTCAATAGAACAGCGCGCCAGCGGAAGGACATGGAACTAAGGCGCCGTAGCAGTGTCTACTTCTTTTTTTTTTTTACATTTTCAAGGGTAAGTAAGAACTTTTTTGCGATGCGGCTTATATAGTCATTCGTATCGTAACACGTGACAGATGCTAACATAGTTTTATGTCCAGCCATTAGGGCGCTTGTAAAAAAAACGAGAATTGATCCTCTGTTTTATTCTCCTTTGCGTTACGAACAATAGCCGATTCACTTTACGAAGCGTTCCTTACCCAGAAGTGGTGGTGAACTCTGTCCACCGTTTTTAAGCCGTTAAACATGCAAATAACGCAGATATATCTGGCAGTTCCATTTTTTGACAGGCTTCCTTACTTACATTTTCAAAACGTGCCATAATTCGGAACCGAAACGTTTCCGGCCCACAATATTTAGAGGAACATTTTCCTTCGCTCTGAGCAGCAGAACACGTTCTCAAAGTTTGACCGAAACACCGTGAATAAAAGTTACAAGTAACCATTGAGTATCAGTTGTTGTAGACCAGAAAAATTGATTAATTACGTTACAGAATAATGGCAAGAAAATTGCAAATTTCGAGCACTCTGCAGTATCACGCTTCTACGAAAGGTAGAATTTGGCCAGCCAATATTCACGAGCTTATGGTTGCAGTCTAGAGAGATGTTACCCCTTACTATGCGTTCCAGCAGCTCATTACCGTCTAGAAAACCATAAAACGTTTCAAGACTGCGAAGAGATGCGGGAAGCAAAAGAAGTATGAACTGCAGGACAAGATAAGGCGCTTATTTCCCATGGGCTTACATAGCTGAAATAATGATGCCTTAAGTTAATTACCCATGGGCCCACATAGCTGCAATAATGATGACCTAAGTTAATTACTCATGGGTTTATGTAGATGGAATAGTAATGCCCTATGTTGCAGACTGCAATTATATAGCTGGAATAATGGTGCCTTAAATTAACCCTTTAAGCGGCTGATATACCTGAACCAAATGGTGCCCAAATTTACTAAGCTTCCCAAACAGAAATGTCCACATAGCGATCGGGTTTAACAAAAGCTACGACAAAAAGTTCCTTTCCCATTCTCATCTCGGTAGTGCCGACCATATACCTGTTACGGTTGGTTGTATATAATATAATATACCTTTCTAGTCCTCTTCTCTAGCACTCTCTTCTAGTCTGCTCTATGACCTAAGAAATGAAGGAAAAGGGCTTGATTCTTTCCAGCATCATGATGTCAGTGTCTAGTTCTCCTGACACGGACATCGTGCCACTAGACAAAGAAACTAGTTACTCGAATATCATCTCTCTCCTTTCTTTGGCCGTCGCCTTTGATATAGCCCTTCTAGCAAGTAATCAGTCAGAAAGGATTAGCATCAGTCATTCCCGTTAATGATTCCTTTGAATTACAAAGCTAAGGGGAAAGCATTTCTAATTCTCAGATTCACTCCTTCCAGTTGCGTTCTATCCACTTCTTAGACAGCAAAATATTCCTTAGGCCTGATCCCAGCTCATTATTCTAAACCCGAGTTATTTCGTTGCAGCCGGTTAAAGGGTTAATAACCCATGGGCTTACATAGCTGGAGGAATGATGACCTAAGTTAATTGCTCATGGGTTTTCTTAGCTGGAGTAATGATGACCTAAGTTTACTACGAATGGATTGACATAGCTGGAATAATGATACCCTAAGTTAATTACCCATGGGCTTCTGTAGTTGGAATAATGATGCCCTAAGTGGATTTGTAGTTGGAATAATAACGTACCCGTGGATTTACAAAGCTGGAATAATGATGCCCTAAATTTATTACCCATGGGCTTCCATATCTGGAATAATGACGTCATAAGTTACAGACTGTAATTGCTCATGGGCTTACATAGCTGGAGTAATGATGACCTAAGCACTGCATGGACTTGCTCAGCTGAAGTAATGATGACCTAAGGGGGCTTGCTTAGATGGAGTAATGATGCCACGGGCTTGTTTAGATGGAATAATGATGGCTTACGAATGGGTTGACATAGCTGGAATAATGATGCCATAAGTTAACTACGAATCGGTTGACGTAACTGGAATAATGATGACCTCAGTTAATTACCAATGGGCCTACAAAGCTAGAATAATTATGCCCAAAGTTAATTACGCATGGGTTTACATAGTTGGAACAATGATGGCCTAAGTTAACGGATAACTTAAAATCCTTTAAGGTAGCAATTTTTAAACTTTTAGTAAAATGATATGATTGTTAGTAGGAATTCCCTGGCATGCATCTTGTTTGATACATGAATACATTCGCGTGTAAATTGAGGTACTAAAATTCGTGAGCAGTAATACAGTAATATTAAGGAACATCAACTTAAGTGTGTGAATATCTGAAACATGCGTTAATGCACTTCGTTTAATTTTTTTCTTTGATTGAAAGTTTAACGACCCCTGTAAGCAACTCAGTGGACTATAAGCAGTACCCAGTCCCTAATTTAGGGCCACTGGTTCCAGGGAAGGGAGAGAGCCAGTGCCGTAAGACAACCACAACATCCATGCCTCATCGGGATCATTTCCCTCCAATTTTTATTGGTGCTGTATCCTCAAATAAACGAACTGTATACATAATCCACTTTATTTGCTGTTATTGCACGCCATTCAAGTTGAACACTTAGCAAGAAAACACTTGTTGGCTTTGAATCAAATCACAACAACACTTTGCTCAATCCAACATCCAATTATAGTTATCTCTCATTACTAGCGGCTCGTTGTATAGACATGAATCATTCGTTAATCATCCAACAAACATTACTCAAGAAGCGTATAGTATTTGCTCATATCACATTGTATACTGAGATCCGATTTCAGCCGTCTTACTACTGAGCTTGACCCACTTTCAGGAGTTGCCAACTTCGAATTCTTCGAGACAAACTCTATAGCGTTAAGTTAGGAAATATTTAACGAGAAGCAACGATTTTCCCCCGTATGAACACAGGAACTCTATAGAGAAAGGTTAAATCTGCGGTATACATCACAGTTGACAGTTCATTTCCATGTTTGATAACTCCAAAGTGATTTTGTTGTACTCGTCAGTAAACTATCGCTGTTGTAGTTATGTCACTAGTGAATGCACTAAGCGAAAGTTAATCACCCTTAATTATACATACAATGTATTGCAAAAAATATGCATGCATTTTAAACAAATTAATCACAAAATACAGCGAGTGATACCTGAATTTTGACCACTCCTGTCAAAAGTGGACGCGGCCCGTTCACCACGTGATTTCCGAGAGGGCGCGATTAATCGACCGACGCAGCATATATAAGGTGTGAGTGGAGCGGTAGGTAGTAAAATTCGGAGAGTGATGGGTAAACGGAAGAATTTATCGGACTTTGAGAAAGTGGGTGCCTCGGAGCTCGGAAAACGAGTGTTTCGATTTCCTAAACATCTGAACTGGTAGGTTGTTCGCGAGCCGTAGTAGTTAAAGTGTATCAGAACTGGCGTGAAAATGGTCAAATAACGACCCGGAGGCAAAACTCCACAAGACAGCGAAAGGTGGGTGTGTGAGGTTAGCGTCATGTCCTACCACTTGTGCAGGCCAACAAACTCAGTACTATACAACAGCTGACTACCCAATACAACAGAAGTCAACCCGGAACAGTATCTGTCATGGCCATGCGTCACACACTCCCACGTATGCGCTATAACAGCAGACAACTCGGACATCCTCTTCTAACCGCGGTTCATTTTTTTTAATTGGAGGTTTAACGACCACCGTGAGCAACTCAATGGGCTATAAGCAGTCGCCCGTCCCTAATTTAGGGTCACTGGTTCCAGGGAAGGGAGAGAGCCAGTGCCGTAAGACAAACACAACATCCATGCCTCACCGGGATTCGAACCCGGACCCCTTACGGACGAATGATCAGAGGCCATCGCTTAGACCACTGCGCCACCGGGGCGGCCCGCGGTTCATTGGCGCAAAAGATTCGTCTGGTGCAAAGATCATGCAAGTTGGACGTCGTTGGATGACTGGAAAAAGTGTGCTGGTCTGACGAGTCACGATTCTTACTCCACTCCGTGGATGGTCGTGTACGTATATGGTGCAAACAACATGAGGCACTCGATCCATCCTGCATGGTCTCCACACTGCAACTCGGTGGAGGCGGTTGTATGGTGTGAGGCATGTTTACCTGGCAGGAACTTGGACACCCTGGTGCATGTGGAACAACGTATGACTAGTGCCCACTATCGTGAATTGCTTGCTGACTCTGTACACCCAGAAATGTTGCACTTTTTCCCGAATGGCGACGTTATCTTCCAAGATGACAATGCACCGAACCACAGGTCCAATGTTGTGCACGAATGGTTTGAGGAGCACAGTTAAGACTTAAAGCATAGCAATTGGCCTCTGAACTCCTCCGATATCAATCCTATAGAGCACCTGTGGGACACTATGGGATTACATATCAGGCACCACCAATCACCTCCATGCCTGCATTGAAGGCCGCATTACGCACAACTTGGTTGGACATATCACCCAACTGCTTCCAGCATCTTATTGAATCGATGCCGCGTCGAATAGCTGCTGTACTGTGGGCGAAAAGAGGACCTACGAAGTAGTAGGTAGGTGGTCATAATTCAGTGATCACTCAGTGTATTTGTCCAGCGTTATTGGAGTACAAATAACAACTATGATTCATTGAGGTCGTCTGTTATGAGAAGAGAAAGTTCTTTCAAGGGGACCTACACCTTCTGGGGACAACAGACGTGATTGAGAAACACTAGGGTTCTCTAATAAGTAGAAACTGTGCACCAATTATACTCAAAATAGTATCACTATACTAATCCAAAATTTCTTCAACATCAACCAGATGACTTTTTCTTCCTTGAAAAAGCCATCTGGTTGTTATGCGAAAGCTTGGAAAGTTTTATTTTTATTCTACGCCAAGAAATTTCTGATAATTAGTATAGTCATACTATTTTGAGACTACTGTTCTCACTCATCGCACAATTAAATCTTTTCCCAAAAATGTCGCCTATTATTTTTTTAATTTCAGAAAATCTATGCGATTTTTAGCACGTCTTTTGTAAAAAGAGATCGTGCTTATGCTATTGATTTGTCGGTCCGTCCGTCTGTGGACACCATATCTCTGCAACCATTAGTCCGATTTGAAAAATTCTTTTTGCATTGGGAAGTTTGAAATACGCAAATGGTGATCTTTTATTTCTTTCTTTTTTTTTTAAGATGTACGATTTCGCCGCTAGAGGGCGTGAATTCAGATGATATCAAATTCAAAATTTATTTTATTCCATATATTTGCTTCTAAGCAACCAACTGAAAAAATTATTTTACCTTTCGATTCCATTTATACCGAAGAGTATTTTTGGTATGGTCACGTTTTCAAGTTACGCATAGATTTTCCGCTAGGGGTGCCAAAAATTGCATTTTTGCCAAAATCTTTACTTTAAAAATTCCGATTTGAAAAATGTTTTCTTCAGCAGATACAGCTCCAGATGGGAAATCTTTTGCATATGATTTCTAATTTTTGGTAAAGAATAGTTTGGTCACCAGGGAGCGTAAGAGTTAATTTCTGCTTCTGATATATTTGCCATAAAATCTGAGCTTCTAAAATCTCGATTGAAAAAATTCGTTCGTGGACGGATTCCTCTCACGTCAATAAACCTTAACGGAATATTTTCTTCTTTAAACAATACATGGTTTCTCAGCCAGGGGGCGTAGATGTACATCTTATTTTTGTCAATATCTCTTCTTCTAATGGTCTGTTTATGCCCCGAAATGTTTCTCATATAAATTTTTTTTTTCTAAATGCACAAGTCTGCAACCAGAGGGCGCAAGCGCACGATTCCGTTTAGGGCAATATCTGCGAGATTAAAAACCCGATTGAAAAACATCTTTCTTCGGTCAGATACTACTGCTTTCCACACCAGTTCCTTTGACTTTGAATAGCTATGATAAATGTAATTCGCGTCAGAACGGATACAAAAGACGTACTCATTATACCCAAAAATTCAGTGTCATCTTCATTGTTTTTAGTTGCATGCAGTTACCTGAGAGTATGCATAGTTCGTATACTTACGAATTTCTACAGGTCCACAAGTACGATCTTTTGTCTTCCTCGTGCAAAACTTTTTGACGTCGTCGAAGTAGAGAGACGAAGGGCAGTTCTGGCTAAAGGGAAAATAGCCGTGGCAGATGTAAAAGCGTCGACACGTCTCCGGATCGGCGAACAAGCCGTCAGCATCGGGACATTCGAAATCTTCTTCTCTTTTGTGGCGATGCTTTGATATTCCGCTTGCATCGGCTCCTGTGAAACAACAAATAATTTGGTGTTAAGTTAAACTGAAAACAAGTAACGCAAGAAGATGGAAACAAAATATGCCTCAAGTGGATTGCTTTGAAAATACAAACGTTCATTTCAAAGTTCATTGAACTCCACATTTTCAGTTCACAGCAAATGGCAGAATACTTTGTCAGGAGAAATTATTAAATAGTACAATGATTTTCTTCAAGGATATTTTCTGAAATTTTTAAAGCATGCACAATTTACAGGGTGATCCGTTTGGGTAGGGATAATTTAAAAATGCTGTGGTACGGCTTGGGAACAGATACGAGGGTTGTACCGAAAATAATGCAAAAGTGGGCATAACTTTTTTATTAACTGACAGAGGTCGTTCAAATTGCACATGTTGGTAGAGTAACTCTTCCTCTATATTAACCCTTCTTCTTCATTGCATGTAAATAATAGATTCCAAGCAGAAGTAACGTGCCCTCATTGACTTCTTGACGAAGGAAGGGTTCAGGCTGTCCGACATCCACAGAAGGCTACAGAATGTTTATGTAGATGACACCATTGACAAGAGCGATGTGCACAGATGGATGAAGAAGTTTAAGAAGGGGAAACCAGCATTGAAGACAAACCACGTAGTGGGAGACCATCATCTGCGACCACCGACACGAATCGTCAGCGAGAGGATGAATTGATTCGCGCTGAGAGACGACTCACAATCCGTGAGTTTGTTGTACAACTGGACTGTGATCACAATGCCATACAGAAGATAATGGAAGACTTAGGGTATCGGAAAGCGTGTGCGAAGTGGGTACCTCGTCAGTTGACACCCGATTTGAAAGAGAGAAGGGTGGAAGTCTGCTCTGGACGTATCTTTACGATCCGGAAACGAAGAATCAATCCATGGAATGGCGTCACACCTCTTCACCAAGGCCTAAGAAGTTAAAGAGCCAGCGATCAGAACAGAAAGTCATATTGACTGTTTTTTGGGATGACAGGGCTGTCATTCGCCTTGATTTTCTGGAACGTGGCTGTACAGTGACCAGCAAGCTGTACATTGAGACACTCAAGAAGCTTAGAGAAGCCATAAGGCGGAAGAGACCGAGCTAGATTCTGAAAGGGATCCACATTCACCATGACAATGCGAGAGCACATACGTCTTTGACAACAAATGAGGCGATCAGCAAAGTAGGCTGGTCGGTGGTCCCGCATTCACCGTACAGCCCAGATCTGGCGCCTTCAGGCTTACCTATTCGGTCCAATGAGGGACAGCGATTTGATGACACAGACGAGGTTAAAGTGGCCGTGAGGAAGAGGGTACAACAGTCTACACCTGAATTTTTTAAAAGGGGATTTGAGAGTTGGGTTGAACGATGGCGCAAATGCATGGCTTGCGATGGAGACTATGTTGAGTAGTACCTTTGTATAGAAAAAGAGTTACTCTACCAACATATGCAATTTGAACCACCTGTGTCATTTAATAAAAAAGTTATGCCCACTTTTGTATTACTTTCGGTGCAACCCTCGTATAATAATTTTCTTCAAGGATATTTTCTGAAAATTTTAACACCTGCACATTTTACAGGGTGATCTGTTTTGATAGGGATAATTTAAATATGCTGTGGTATGGCTTATAACAGATATAGTAAGTCAATATTTGTCAGAAATTACCCTTATGGATGAGAGTTTGTTTAGGCGTCTCTCCATGACCCCATCGCACGACGCCGAACATGGATCCACCACAGCAACCGACAAGCGTTGATGCTAATACCCGTATGAGTCTTTTTTGATGCTACACGTTGAAATTAGGGTATTTAATTTCGCTAGTGCTTGAAAAACAAATGCCACTCGCGTGTTTCGTCCCAGGATATAACGGAAATTACTAAAATGGGCCAAAGTTGAGGGTGTTTTCATTCCCAAAAGACGAGGATTTATCAAGAAAATGGCTGAATACCATAAGAAGAGAAAACTTCAAGATTACAAAACACAGCACGGTAAGGAATTTCGTAATTGGTGCCCAAACCAAATATGTTAATTACGAAGTGAAAGGTGTATTAAACAGATGAATGCATTGATGTTTGTGTATGTGCATATTTCAAATGCAGAGCATTCCTAAAGTCAGGTTAAACTATAGGATTTGTACTTCGGAGCTTCACATGTTTACAGCTTCCATATTTGTTATTGCCTCAACACTATACAAAATATCCTTCTGGCTATTAAAAAATAATGTACACTGATGAACAATCCTAGAACACTGAGAAAAACGTTTTGCTAATTCAGCAAAAAAATTGTTAAATCAACCAAAAAATTTTGTCGATATGCGGTCAACAAAAATGTTTGTTGAATTTACAAATGTATTTTGCTGAAAATTATTGTTGATTCAACAAAATTTATTGTTATCATGACAAAACGTTTTGTTCATTTCACAAAATGCCTAAGTCGATTTTTGGGAATTTGTTTGATCCAACAATATGTATTGTTATCGTGATAAAACGTTTAGTTGAATTAACAAAATATAGCCAACGAAATAATTTTGTGTTGCCAACAAAACAATTCCGATGGAGTTTGGCTAAAGCAACAAACTAAATCGACAAAACAGCTCGGCAAAACTATTAGGTTGTTTCAAACAAACTTATTTTCTCAGTGAAGTTTTCTGAACATTCCTTTTTTAGCACGTCTTTTGTAAAAAAAGATCGTGCTTATGATACCGGTTTGTCCGTCCGTCTGCACCCACGATATCTCTGCAACTATTAGTCCGATTTGAAAAATTCTTTTGCGTTGGGAAGCTTGAAATATGCGAATGATGATCCTTTATTTCGTTTTTTTTTACGATGAACAATTTTGCCGCTAGGGGGCGTAAATGCAGATGATGTCGAATTCAAAAATACGTTTTATTCCACATATTTGCTTCTAAACTTCCGATTGAAAAAATTATTTCATCTTTCGATTCCATTTATGTCGAAGAGTATTTTAGATATAGTTACTTTTTCAAATTACGCATAGATTTTCCGCTAGGGGAGTAAAAGTAAATTACATTTTTCCCGATAACCCTTCTTCTAAAACTCCGATTTGAAAAATGTTTTCTTCAGCGGAAACACCTCCTGATGAAAAATTTTTTGCATATAATTTCAAATTTTTGGTAAAGAATACTTTAGCCACCAGAGGACGTAAGCGTTAATTTTTGCTTCTGATGTATTTGCCATAAAATCTGAGCTTCTAAAATATCGATTGAAAAACTTCTTTCGTAGACTGATGCCACTCATATCGATAAACATTTTCGGAATATTTTCTTCTTAAAATATTACACAGTTTCTCCGCCAGGGGGCGTAGATGTATATCTTATTTTTGTCAATATCTCTACGTCTAGGTGTTCGATTTGAAAAATTTCTTCTTTGTTGGATAGTGTTTCTAGTGTGACATGCCTTTCATATAATTCAAAATTTTCAAGAAATTCATAGACTTTCCGCTAGGGGCGTAGAGGTAAATTGTGTTTCCCCCTATATCTCTGCTTCTAACTTTCCAATTTGAAAAATTCTTTCTGCACCGGATACAGATTCTGATGGGAAATCATTTGCACATAATTTCTAATTTTTGCAAAAAAATGGTTTGGACACCAGGTGGCGTAAATCTTAATTTCCGCTTCTGATGTATTTGCAGCAAAATATGAGCTTCTAAATTCTCGACTGAAAACATTCGTAGTTTGTAGACCGATATTACTCATGTCGACAAACCTTTTAGAAACACCTTTCTCTTAAAATTATGTATGGTTTCTACGCCAGGGGGCGTAGATGTATATCATTTTTTTTTCAATATCTCTACTTCTAGGAGTCCGATTTGAAAAATTCCTTCTTTCTTGGATAGTGTTTCCAGTGTGATATGTTTTTCATATCATTTCAAAATTTTCAATTAATTCATAGACTTTCCGCTAGAGGTCGTAAAGGTAAATTGCTTTCCGCCCTATATCTCTGCTTCTAAATCTCCGATTTGAAACATTCTTTCTGCATCACATACAGCTCCTGATGGGAAATCGTTTGCATATAATTTCTAATTTTTGTAAGAAATGGTTTGGCCACCAGGTGGCGTAAGTCTTAATTTTCGCTTCTGTTGTATTTGCAGCAAAATATGAGCTTCTAAAATCTTGATTGAAAAAAAGTCGTTTGTTGGCCGATACTACTCATGTCGACAAACCTTTTAGGAACATCTTGAAATAATGCATGGTTTCTACGCCAGGGGGCGTAGATGTATATCTTATTTTTGTCAATATCTCTACTTCTTGGCGCCCAATTTGAAGAATTCCTTCTTTGTTGGATAGTGTTTCCGATGCGAAATGTTTTTCCTATAAATTCAAAATTTTCAAGTAAATCATAGACTTTCCGCTAGGGGGCATAAAGGTAAATTGCGTTTTCTGCGTTATTTGTGGTACTAAAGCTCTGGTTTGAAAAATTCTTCCTGTATCGCATACAAGACCTAATGAAAAATATTTTTTACATAATTTCTAATGTTTTGTAAATAATTGTTTGGCCACCAGAGGGAATAAGTGTTAATTTCTGCTTCTGATGTATTTGTAGCAAAATCTGGGCTCCTGAAAACTCGACTAATTTTTTTTTCTTGGACCGATAGTGCTTATATGCAATAACATTTTGAGAATACTTTCTTCCTAAAATAATGCATGGTTTTCCCACCAGGGGACGTAAAGTCACATCTTATTTTTGTCGATATCTCTGTTTCTAAGAGTCCGATTTGAAAAATTATTTCTATGTTGGCGAGCGTTTCCGGTGTAAAATGTTTCTCATATAAATTCATGTTTTTCTTAACGCACAAGTCTGCAACCAAAGGGCGTAAGCTCACGATTCCGTTTACAGCAATATGTGAGGGATTAAAAACCCAATTGAAAAACTTCTTTCTTCCGTCAGATACTATTGTTTTCTATACCGGTTCCATTGACTTTGAATAGCTTTGATAAATTTAATTTGTGTCAGAACGGATTCAAAAAACGTGCTTATTACACCCGAAAATTCGGTGTCATCTTTCTTGTTAAATTTATATTCAGTCGCAGAATACAGACACGTTGTTTACGCTCATACAAATACCGAACATATCCGCTAAAGTTCGAAAGAATTTAGTCGGTGGACCATCTTTCCCTAGAAAATACGTAAGTTCTTAGTTAGTTAATTTAGTCAAGCATTTGGGAAAAAAACATTTTAGCAAATTGATATTGTTGAGGTTTACTTTAATCAGTGAATATAAATGTACATAGTAACAGTGAACATTTTTTATATATATTCATCTTCTAAAGGAAATTCGACTCATTTGGACATTGAATAATTAGAAACACGTGTGATTTGATCCAACATATTATCATCCCCATGTTTTCGATTTATTTGGACACTGAATGATGTGATTTGGGCAAACATGTCATCACTAGATGAAAGCCCGTCAATAATGACGGGGAAAAATAAAATTTATGATACAGAAATTATTGACATTTATTGTGTTTTTGAGTTCCACGTCAATAGATGGCGACGTTGGCTCACAGCTTTCTGAAAATTTCCTGAGCAGTCAGTTATAGAATTTGTTACGACGGGCTGTCTGTTTGTTATGTGTCTTGTTAAACCTTCAGTCCCTATTTCGTCAACACTTCCTTGTACACAACATTTTTCGTATACACTGACTGTGTACCCTGTATCAATTTCCCCTGTTCCTTTCCGTGTACTATTTTTATCTTGACGTCGTCAGATCGTCATACTCTTGACGCTGCCACATACAGATGGCTAAACACCGGTTGAGGTAGTGAACCAAAATTCCTGATGTAAAGTTTTTGTATCTCTAAAGAGTTGAATGTGTGACGTAACGCATCTCCGACGTCGTGTGAGAGTGACTTCACACCAGCAGCTGTGTTCTTTGTTGCTATGACAACAAAACAAAGTGATATACGCGTGGACTGTGTGCGTGTAGGAGATGACGTTACATACACGAAAAGCTAAGCACGATGTCACAAGCATTTGTTCCTCGGTTGTTGCTATGACGACTTAAAAAGTGACACGGAGCAGGAGGAGGGCTCTAGCAAATTTTATATTAGGATGCATAATTTTTCCGACTCATTTGGACACTGAGTAATTAGAAACACATGATTTGGTCCAACACATCATTATCCATATTTTTTCTGTTTTTGGGGAGAGTTTACGTTTGGCGATTGCAGATGGAAGAGCATAATCTCGACTGTCTTGTGCCAACCATCGAATACGGCGGAGCATCAATGATGGTTCGGGAAGAGATCGCTTGATTCACTTTAGGTCCTACCACCAGTGCATATCTTGATATTCTTGATGATCAGAATCATCTCATGCTGCAAATATATTTTTTGGCCCAAACGATGACATGTTTCAAGGAGATAATGCTCCACAACCATATGTTATTCACTCTTTGTTTGAGGAGCATGAAGCTGAAGTTCAGCATCTGCCATGACCTGCACTAGACTAAACTATTATTGAGCTCCTGGGGGCAAAACTGGTGAGGATAGAGAAAAACAATTTCTTCCACTGTCTTCACTCAAGGAACCTGACACTGTCCTTCATGAGTAATATTCCTATATTACTACCCAATATTCCTCTGAATACATGCCCAATATTCCTCTGAATACATGCCCAATATTCTTCTGAATACATGCCCAATATTCATCTGAACACATGCCCAATATTCTTCTGAATACATGCCCAATATTCATCTGAATACATGCCCAATATTCATCTGAATACATGCCCAATATTGCTCTGAAGACTGGTCACTATTAATTTGAATCTGTTCCACGTCAAATATTATACATGCTGCTGTAAAAGCAAAGGATGGCCCATCATCCTAACGAAGTATACATGTTGCTATTCTTACAGGTTTTTTCATAATTTGGTACACTCCTTGTAATATACACAGTTGAGTCATATTATGGTGACCACCTCCTACTTTTGACATCAACAACACGTAGTCAATGAAACAAGGCATGTGAGCTAGCTTGGAGGGTATATAAGGTTTGCTGCAGGCATTCTGAAAACATGTCACTCGTTGCTGTCATGGATAAAAGGAGAGATTTATCAGATTTGCAAAAAGGGATGATTTCGGGCCAAGGGTGGTAGTATTTCTGAAACAGCGTAGTTTGTGAACTGTTCGCGTGCTGCTGTGGTTAAAGTGTATCGTGATTTGAGAAATGGCACCATTGCGAATAAGCGACGTGCAAACTACGGAACACCACGTGCCATTGATTTGAGAGGTGAACGTTGGCTTCGAAGGTGACACCAATTCAGTTTCTAAACAATTTTTTAACGGTATAAACGTTACCTTGTTCGTCACATGTCGTGATATTGACGCGGATAATGTTTTTACCACAGTTGGCTTCCTTTTCCCATTTCCAAGAATATTGTGATACTGCCATTATACATAATTATAATTTAACTAACCGAAATATTTATTCCTATATAAAAAAAAAAAACTTTTTTTTTTTTAGTGGAAACTATTTACTAGGAAGTATCTAGAGAAAACATTTTTAATCATGGCAAATTATATCATACCTCTAATAACGTACAGTTATCCATTAATTAATAATTTTCAAGATTCTACAATGACGCACATTTATCTTCCAATAATTCAAAGTAAAGATACTATGGAGCAGGATATTTTAAAATTCACAAAGAAAGCTTTTATTTTACGTCCACCATTATTTTATCTATTTCATAAATTGAATGATTTATTTGACTTTACAATCTCCATGTGTTTATCAAAAGAATTAGTCCTTCATTTTTGTTTAATCACTGAAACTGGATTTTTTCATCACTACAAATTAAATACAGAACTTGGTCATTGTAATTTATTAAATGATATTGGTTTAAGATTTTATAGGGTAGAAAATGAACAAAACTTCTTTGAGCAATGGTTGAAAACTCAAACATTTACGCAATTTAAATATTTAAAACCAAATTTTAGTTTTCATACAAAGCTAAAATAATTTTCTTTTCTTTCAATTTTGAATATTCAATAATTTGACTGTGTCATTCTGTTCAGCAATAAAATCATCATATTTTAGAGGTGAGTTCAACGTTTCCTTTCTAATGTTATTGTGAATTTCAAACCAAACATTTGGAAACTCTTCATTTTCAATGTTTAAAATCTTGGATTCTTTTTCTTTAAGCATTTCTAAATAATGATGTTGACACATACCGCAGACTAGTATACGATATAATCCTTTTACGGTAAATTCTTTCCACAATTGTTTACTGTATTTTATATTTTCATTTAACTCGTCGTCTCGTATTCTAACACATTCGGCCATCACGTGAATCATTCTCCATACTAAAGGTCCCCAATTTAATTGCGTTATAACAATAGCATCGTAATATTTAGACTCGTATTCACAAACAGACGGTAATTGTGTGACAACTTTAATATTTACTAATAATTCTCTTATAACTTCAGGTTTTCCCTTTAAAAATTCTGTAATGATTTGATTTAACGTCACGTAATCTTGTAATGACCAATCTTGTTTATTATAAATTAACGTAATAACGCTAAATAATAGATATTGTAATATTTTTTCCCAATCTTCTGGCGCATTAATGTTATGAAACATAAGCAATTTCAAAAGTTTGTAACCCATAACAATCCGACCTACATATTGAAAAAATGTTACCACCAATTCATTTAAATTCGTTTCCTTTATAGATAGAAATCGTTCTCGTATAAATGTTGAATCCTGTAACGGAATCGGTTTATTAATTAAACTGGAAATGTGATAACGTATAAAAGGATCCACACGATTTATCATTTGTTGTAATTGTTTAACCATTTCCGGAGGCAATGACTCCTTTTGTTTTATCGCTCGTTTTAAGAGTACATAATCTTCGTTGTTCATAGTCACTTACTTATTTTTAATATGGTTGCAAATTTGTATCCCGTCCCTTCATTAAATTGTTTTCCAAAAAACTCTAACTTCTGCAAAAAAAAAAAAAAAAAAAATTTTTTTGGGGATGGGAAACATTATTCTTTAAGTTTTTACTGATTCAAAAGATTCCTCTTTGGTAAGTTTTCTTATTTTAAATATAAATTCTGTAGCAAAAAAGATAATACAAATAAAAATAGTAATTCTTAAATAATAACCAAATGTCCCCGTCAGTGTTGAAGATAACATTTCTCCTACAGTTTTTCCCATGTTATTTAAAATATAAGCCATGGCTTCTCCTATAGTGGCACGTCTACATTCTACTTCTTGATTTTTTTTTAAATCCACGTTGCAGTTTCTACAACACGATCCTTCAAGATCTTCTTCAAAATTTTCACAGTTTGTAGGAAAACTGAATTGAATTCCCAAACATTTTTGCGACGTTTTTTTATCACAGCAACTTAAATCAACAATTTTACATTCGGTTTCACCATTTAATAAAAAACAACCGCTGTTTTCTGAAATATACGACAGCAAATAATTAACTAATGCACCCATTCCGGTACCTACTAAAATAACTCCTTTATGTTTAAATACAAATTTTGAAAATTTAGTGAAAGTTTTTGCAAAATATTTATTTGTATTTTTGAGTTGATTAATGTCGTCTACATTTTTTATAATAAAATTAAAATCATCAACAAATTTTAATGTTTGAATATCACCTACTGATTTTAGTTCATTATATTGTTTATTTTTAATTAGGGTAACAATTTCGTCAAGGGATTTATTTTAAAAAAATATAGCCTTAGATGTTTTTGTAAATTTTCCAAATCCGATTTTTGTAAGAAACTTGGCAGAAGTTAGAGGTTTTAATTTCATTAATACCTTTGGATTTAATTTCACCATGTTATCTTAAATTAAGTAGTAATGCCAAGTAATGAATTTAATTGCGTTTTTGAATGTGAAACTCGATGTGCAGAAGAACGATTATACAGTTTAAAACACATTATATGTTCAAAACATCTTTATGAAATTTTGGACTTGAACCTCAAGTTTTATTGCATCTTAACAAGGACAGCGATCATATAACCGGACCCTATTTTATGACAGGTAAAAATATAACGTTTCCTCTTGGTAGCGTTTTGTTTCCAACGAGAAGTTTTATTGATAAAAAATACATCAGCGTCAATGATGATACAGAAAGTGATCGATATATTATAAATCCTGTTATGCAATTATTTATTCAAGGCCTTAATGCTTCTCAACATACTCCCATTCGGTTTCAGTTTGAAATTTTAAGAAACTTATTAGTTGCTCACAATGATATTGCACTATCATATGCAACACAAACTGAGTCTGGATTACTGAATAAAGTCCAAAATCGGTTAGCACAATTGGAAAATTATATAAAGAATGAGGCCTTTTATCAATACAGAGATAAATTACAAATAACGAATTTTAACACTAACGACGTAAAACCGTATTTAAGTCCATTTGAAGTTTTCTTTTTATTCATGTGCTCACCATCTCTATGGCAAGCAACTACCACAACGTTACCGCAAGGATTAAATTATAATTTAGCATACATTGAAAACGTTGGTTATGTTATCACAAGACAAACAAGCCATC
This sequence comes from Macrothele yani, assembly GCA_039090855.1. Classification (NCBI taxonomy): domain Eukaryota; kingdom Metazoa; phylum Arthropoda; class Arachnida; order Araneae; family Macrothelidae; genus Macrothele; species Macrothele yani. The sequence continues at coordinate 55,030,740 of CM077006.1, read as the reverse complement.
CAAACAATATTATAGTTGATGGAATGTATTACATATCAATGCTTTACCGTAGTTTGAAAAGATCACTTTTCCTAAATTGTTCCTTCCTAAACAATACGATCTTGCTTCTTATCCCGATAGGAACACATTTAAAATGCTTACACAAAATAATATTGATGCATGTTTTCTTCCGTACAATCCAATAAATCAAACATCCAATAGAAGAATGATTGGATATTATCCTTGAGATAATAACAGTAACGTATGTTTTTTATCCTTTTTAAGACGTTGAGCAGTTATAAAATATTTTAATGCTTCATCCAATGGTAAAAGTATAGTTTTGTAATGATTTTCCATTTTCTTACCAGAATATTTTAAGGTAACATTATGTATAATAAAATATACTTGTACATACGTATAATTATCATTTGCGGTAAATTTTAATTTATGCATTGTAGCCTGGAATATATCTTTATAAGTAAAATCAAATGTGAAACCTGTTTCTTCAACAAATTCTCGGTATGCATTTCTAAACAAAAACACTCTGTATGATTCCAAATCATATTCATTAAAATGTTTATACTTTTTTTGAATTTGCCCATGAGGAAAGTCAAGAATGTCTTCGCACATACCATATTTAGAAAAATTTATATAATCTGTTAAATCTTGATTATTAAAAGTCACTAAGTTATTGTCAAATAATTTCTTTACAACTTTCAAATTATCTAACGTCAAATGTTTTTTCTTTCTCAAGAGAAAATTTTCGATACAGTATGGCATAATACGTTCAATTAGAACCACTTGTTTGTCAGATGTAATATGACAACTAACCCAACTGAAAAGTAAAAGGCGTTTCTCATGTTGATTTAATTATTGAATATTCAAATCAGAATTGATGCTTTAGTTATATTATTGATGTTAAAATTTAAATATTAAAATAAGAGTTACGCTTTAATAAATATATTTTCAAAAAAAAAAAACATTTTTTTTACGGTAGCTCGTAGTTTCCGTAGATGGAGTAAATCATATCTTTATTTCCAATATTGAGTTTTAATTTCTCTTCAATCATTTCAATATGTTTTTTAATAAGTACTTCGTAAGATCTCAACATATTTTTAGGAAAACACAACATCCATTGGTAAACTAAATCATTATTATAAATTAATACCTTTATACCTAACAACACATCTAGAAATGCATGCAGCACATTCTTGTGGTGTGTTAAATCTATAATTACAAAACTTTTTTTATCCCAAATAGGAAATATTTCAGTGTAATGTATAACAGCATCTGCAGATTTTACATTGCTTGAAAGAACTAATATATTACTATAATCAATATAGTCTTTTAAAAAATTTACTTTCCGATGCTCTTGTGGAGGAAGTGGAAGACTATACAACTTATTATGCGGTCGTGCAACGGCAATACATATACACTTTTTAGGAATACGAAACAAATAATGACTTGTAAATATAATTGCGGGTTCCATAATTTCCATATTCATGTCTGGCTCAATGTAGATATGCAAATCATAAATTTCAAAAGTGCGATAATTAAAATCTACATTATTTTTATATTTACAATACTGCTGAATATTAATATAATTACTAATAATTAAAATTTTTAGTGAATCATATTTGTCTAAATAATGAAAAATGTTATTGCGGCTGCAATCACCTATAAATACAGTATTTATCATGATTTAAATATTGTAAAGCTAGCTGATAGAACCACAAGTACTTGTAAAGCAATGCTGATGAAATTGAATTTATTTAATCCTTGAATAAATGTATCAGTTGTTTTTGCATTATTCGCATCAGTTGCGTATGCAGAATAAATACCATACGTAATATAACAAGTTAATATTAGTGATATGAAAAGGAAAACGACCAATACAATACCCAAGAGCGATTTGAGGTTCATGCTTACTTTATGAAATATTTTCTAATGTAATATTCCATCACAGATAAATATTAGAAATTGAAACAAAGTATTAAAAAAAATGTTTTTTTTTTACAATTATTTCTTTCAGTTACTTAAGAAGTACACACTTTTAATTTATATTATTATCTGAATATTTCATTTTGTTATTAGGCAGTACAGATATTAAAATTTACAGAATGTCATACGTGCGCAATAATGGTCTTCAGTCAAACATTTCCGAGAGTCAAATATTCAAATATACTAAAATTGGAATGACCAATACTGGTTTGCAAATGTTTTCTCAAGGTGTAGCTGCATCTACACGTTCTGCTGTTTGTGGAATGAATCCTTGGACTCAGCAAGTAAATATACAAGAACAGCCATCTGTAATACCACCTCAACCAATAAATGGGTTTGATGTTAAACAACTATGCAATACAGATGAAGAAGAAAGTATGGATATAGATGATGAATCTTCCACTAGTGAAAATACAGTTCAAAATAAGCAATATTGCCACAAGTGCTTTAAATGGAAATATGATTTGGTTTTACTCCCGTGTAGACATCTGTTATTGTGTTCTGCATGTTTAGATGAAATGAACTCTTGTCCGGTATGTGTGAACCAAAGAGGATCACACCATACACCTCAAGTTAAACTATTTTGAGAAACATTTCTTGTAAGAAAACTATTTAAGAAATTATTTCTTCTTCTAAAAAAAAAAAAAAAAACTTTTTTTTCTACTTTAGGATGTGAATGAAAGGCCGTTTACAATATTCATTTTGACCATTTTCTATTAAACATTCAATTGTGACTTTTGATATTGCAAATCCTGTAGTATCATCTTTAGAAAGGATTACACACGTATTGTTACCAACAACATAATAGAAACCTTGAAGCCAAGGACTGTTAATAATTAATTCCAGAGAGCAAACTTTGTCGGAACGCTTATGAATAAAAGATTTGATGCATTGAAAAGGTTTGAGTAGCCATTGTTCGAGTGGACTTGTTTCTGTCGAGTACATTGTTAAGCGTATATGACTGTTACATTTTAATACGGGACCAACATATTTATCTATCGGATATTCTAAAATTATTGATTTACCTTTTAAATATTGTAATTCAAGTTTAACATTCTGAACATTTTTATACAGTTTATACATATCTATAAAATATTCGATTGGTGTATTTTCGCATAGAATCATTTTTTCAAATTTGGAATCTGTATCAAACGTTCTCATTTTAAATTCAATTTCAATATATTGTTGATTAATACAAGGACAAGCATGGGTTCCATTCACGAACTTCATTTTCTCAAAATTGTTGATTCGACTGGGTTCAACAAACATCTTGAATCGTTAACCACTGAACAAAAACAGTTTGTTGTCTTACTTAATGATTGTTTTAAGGAAAGAAAAAGTCAAATTTTGTTGGTAACGGGCGACCCAGGAACTGGTAAAACTTATAGCGTTGTTAAAACGTTTAATTATTTAGTTTATAATGTAGTTAAAGCGGCATTGACTAAAAAAGTTGCTGAAAATATTGGAGGACATACTTTACATAGTTTATTTAGGATAAAATTCGGACCCAAAAGTTACATTGATTTAGAACGGAAAATTGAAAAAATGGATGAAGATTATGAACATTATATCGAAAAATGTTATGAAGAATCTGCATATTTTCACGAAACGTTCAATTATAATTTTGGAAATTTCCGTATAGACGCTGTTATTATTGATGAAGTTGGAATGTTACCTATTTGGTTCTTGTGGCAAATTATGTATAGCTTTCTCAAAATTCAAGATAATATTTTATTTATATTGATGGGGGATGAACATCAGTTACAACCCATTAAATTTAAATACAATATTTTTAACTCTAAATTTGATAAATTACCGATGACGTTGATACGTTTAACAGAAAATAAACGTTTTGATCGCGAATACTGTCGATTTATCAAGAATGTGAAGCAATTGTGCTTTAAGAATTCGTTATGTGAATTAACGGAATGTATTTATCGTACACTGCCTGTTTTTGGTGAAGCCCCACCGGAATTATTAGATAACTGTAGTATTGTTTTGGCGTATAAGAACAACACTGTTAAAAAATATAATGAATACTTTATCGATAAATTACAAGGAAATTATATTACTTTATCTAAAATTGTAGACGGTAAAGTTGTTTATAGAGATCCATTAATTTTAAAAGTATTGTGTAAAATTGTTATTACATGCAACTGTAATTTGCCGAACGGTACATTTGGATTATTTATAGATTATGATTCACATAAGGATGAAGTTCTTATACAAACTAACGATGGAAACCGTCATAATATCGAACGTCAAAGAAGTGGACAGTTTCCAATTCAATTAGCGTATGCTGTCACTGTACATAAATACCAAGGTGAAACAATTGATGGAAATGTTATTATTGATTTTGATGAATCTCTAGATTGTCCGCTTATTTATACAGCATTGACCCGAGTTCGTTGTAAATCTCAAATATTGGGAATAATAAATCTAAAGTAAGATGGATGACGTTTTATTTGATGCGTTAGATTACATGCGCTTTAAACAAACAATGGAAATGTTAATATATGTAGATAAAAAACAGTTTGATGAATTCCCACTTATTGGAATAGCAAATGATGGTACTCATTCAATTCTTTTAGATAAATTTTATTTTTTGGTCTATTCTGAAAAGTTGCATAAAATACTCGATCAATTAAAGGTAAATATGAGTAAATATTATGATATTTATTTTTATCATGATGTAACTGCAAGTTATTGTGTTCCAACATATAATAAGAATAATAAAAAAATTGAGATGCAGAGAATACTTATCGAAAATGTTCTCCTTGCTAGAAACATGTATCAAAGATTACATAAGATTGCAAGTAGTGAAGCATCAAAATTTCCAATTTTACAACCAAACAAAATTTCAACATTTACTGCATACACCCATAAAAATAAATCTACCATTTTTTAAAATAAGATGGAACAAAATCCAGATGATAGTGATTTAGTTTTATTTGATCATTTAGATTACATTCGTATAAAAGATATGCAAGGAATATTAATATTAGCCGATCAACGCCTATACGAAGAATTTCCCATGATTGGAGTCACAAACGATAAAAAATTTTATTTGTTAGATAAATTTCGTAAAACTGTGTTTTCAAAAACAGATCCATTTATTGAAAATCAACATAGTAAAATATTAATTACAAATAATCGTGATGATCAGTACCATCAAATAGATAAGTTTTTTCTAAACAATACAACGGCAAACAAAATATTGCCTACTATTGATTCTACAAATAAAATAATAAAAAAACACTTTGCAGTTCAAGCAAAAGACGAGTATCATAACATTACATCTATGGAAAAAATTGGTGGGGAAAAAATGAGACTACAGTTACCTAAAATGATTGATGTCACAACATATTATAATTTTCACGAAAATATGAAGCCATTAATGCCTTTAGTCATTCCTGACAATGAGGAAATTGATATGAATATCGATACTGGAAAAAATGCACGGTCAGCAGACGAAATGTTAGGTAATAAAGCATCACAATCTAGTAGCGGTCAGGCATTTTTATCTTCAGATTTCCAAATAAAATCTGAAGTATCAGATAATACATTTGGTAACATTACTGATACTCCTTCGGGGGTTTTATGAGGAGTATAGCTTCTGGTGTGTCAAATATAGCTTCAGGTCTTACAGGAATGACTACAAGTGTGACAAAGAAAAAGAAAACAGATGAGCCACCAAAATAACAATTATTCCTAGTGGGTTCATTCGAAATATTTATTTTTAATAATTTTATGACTTAAATATATCAAAAGGATTTTCAACTTGAATAAGAATATGATAAAGAATTTGATCGGAAGCATTTGATTTAAAATGTTCAGGACAAGGATGCGTTTTTCGTTTAAGAAATTATTTTCTGTATAACAAGGTTTTGTTGCTGAATAATTTTGTGGTATTGAACGAATACATGCCGATGTAAGATCGTTAGGAATTTAATGCGCTCCGGGAAAACAATCACATTCTCCCTTATTTTCGTTATATCCAAAAGGTGCCGCGTTATAAATATGACGTAAACAATAACCACTTACGCACGTAAAGGGAAATTGATTGAATATTTTCATTGGATTATTCATATAATCTAGTGAACCACATGCGCATTGATAACGATATTTGCCATTTATTTTTTCAAATGGATCATCCACCATTGTCTCAACTTTAGTATCTGTTAATGTATCCCACAACACGTTATCACGATTGTCTTGAGCATATATACTCTTGCACGCCAATATTGATGTACCATATTTGCCACCAAATAAATGTGGATACTTGGATATACAAGACCATCCTTTTAAATTATAAACGTTGTACGAGGTATGTTGATTACATTCGTCTGTTTTTTGTGGTAAGCAATAAACTCCCGGTTTTAATTGGAGAGTCGACATGTACAGATTGTGTTGTTCAGTTGTTACAACGTGCTTGTAAAAATCTTTTCCGCAAAGTTTCTGACAATCACAACTTGGATTTTCACATTTATATCCCATAATGGGACAAAATAATTTATGATACAAAAATTCCGGATCAGAAATTGAATAATTTATGTCATTATATATTGGTAACATCACAGCCTCTCCTTGACAAATGTCAACCCCGCCTTCTCGTGGTGCATCCTGTTCCCACTAAAGGGGCTCTGACGACCGCAATTAGCGGTATAACTATACCATCGGGATCAGAGGAAATGCTATCCCACACTCACCAACCCGCTTGGCCAGCGTGGTGAGTTATGGCCAAACACCTCCAAAATGACTCTACAACTTAAATCTTGGCCCTCAGTCTCCGGCAGCTGGAATGTACCTGGCCAAGGCAGCGGCCAGTGCGACATGAAGGCAGAGGGTGCTAAGAATCCCCGGAGGACCGGACTAGGCTGCCATTTGATGCTGACCTTGGCTACCTATAACGGACGCTCCCTATCTTCTGATTCAAGGCTTCTTGAATTGGAAGAGGAACTACAAAGGATCAAGTGGGACATCGTCGGGCTAAGTGAGGTAAGGAGAAAAGGAGATCTCATTGAACTGAAAAGTGGACATCTCTTCTATTATCGTGGGACAGATACTGGCAGAACTAGTGGTGTTGGATTTATAATAAACAAGAAACTGAAGGATAAAGTGGTAGAAGTTGAAAGTTCCTCTGACAGAGCTGCACGACTCGTTATCCAACTATCGAGAAGATACCAGGCTCAGATTATTCAAACTTATGCACCCACCACAAGTCATCCTGAAGAAGAAATTGAAGAATTTTATGAGGAAATTCGTCATCTAAATAATAAAGGTAAGCAGCACTTGAAGATAATTATGGGAGATTTCAATGCAAAAATAGGGCAACGGCAACAGAATGAAACTTCAGTAGGTAAATTCGGTCACGGCAACAGAAACCAGCGTGGAAATACTCTCGTTGAGTTTGCAGAGGCAGAAGGATTTTTCATCTTGAACTCCTTTTTCAAGAAAAAGCCACACAGGAAATGGACATGGAGACATCCAATTGGGACGACAAGTGAAATTGATTTTATTATGTGTAACAAAAAATTCGTCATCGAAGACTGCAGTGTGCTGAACAAGTTCAACACAGGTAGTGACCATAGATTGGTGAGATGTAAGATGCACCTCAACACTAAACTGGAACGTGGCAAGCTCATAAGACAAACAAAATGTATTGACATAACCAACCTTAAAAAACACCATAATACTTTCAAGTTGGAACTGAAGAACAGATTCTCTGCTTTAGAAGGCCTAACATCGGAAGAAGTGGATATTTCGGAAGTTAACAGAAAAGTAACCAAAGCTCTAATGGAAACAGCAACAAAATTAGCTGGGTCTAAGAACAAGTTGCATGTGAACAAATTATCAGGAAAAACCAAAATGTTGATGCAAAAAAGAAGAGAGATGAGGACAACTAAAGAAGATGTGACTTCCAAAGTGGAATATATAGAGCTATGCAAGACAACACGAAAAAGTATCACTGAAGACGTAAGGAAATTCAACTGTGAGCTAGTGAGGAAAGCAATTGAAAACAACCAAAGCCTTAAGATAGCAAAGGGACATCTCAGTAAGGGAAGAAAACAGATTATGGCTCTGAGAAAAGAAGATGGTTCTATAACAAGAAATAGAGAAGAAATTTTGACAAGAGTGAAAGATTTCTACTCCAAATTATATGAAAGGGATGATACATGTACTCCAGACATCATGAAAGGTACCAGAGTTCTTCCAGTGCTCCCAGCAGAAGTTGCTCATGCAATCAAGAACATGAAGCGGGGGAAAGCTCCAGAAGAAGATGGAATTACTATAGACATCATACAAGAAGCAAGTGGAGAAATTGAAACAGTACTCGCCCAAATTTTCACTCGATGCCTTAATGAAGGGAAGATTCCTGAGGATTGGAACAACGCTACAATGATCCTGCTACATAAAAAAGGTGACATTGAGGATATCAGGAACTACAGACCTATCAGCCTCCTATCAGTGGTTTATAAAATCTTCACTAAAGTTCTTTCACACCGCTTGAAGGTAACACTGGACATGGCTCAACCGAGAGAACAAGCTGGATTCAGGAGTGGCTACAGCACAATAGATCATATCCACGTACTGAGAGAACTAATTGAAAGAGCGAGGGAATATGAACTTCCATTGTGCATGGCCTTTATCGATTATGAAAAAGCCTTTGATTCGGTGAAACCATCAGCAGTTACCACGGCTCTGAAATCCTGCGGTATTGAGGATGCATACATTAATATTATTAATAACATCTATGAAAATGCAAGTGCAAAGATTCGGCTGTTTGAAAATACAACACACATAAAAATTGGAAAGGGAGTGAGACAAGGTGACACCATATCTTCGAAGCTCTTTAATGCCACATTGGAAAATGTCTTTCAATCACTGAACTGGGAAAACAAAGGGATAAAGATTAATGGAGATTATCTAACCCACCTTCGTTTTGCTGATGACGTAGCCATTTTTGCAACTACCCCATCAGAGCTGCAGAGTATGATCCAGGAACTTGCTGACAAGAGTAAAGAAGTGGGATTAAAAATGAACTTTCAGAAGACAAAAGTGATGTTCAATGCTTTTACAAGAAATGAAGATTTATCGATTGATGGAGAAAAACTGGAGATAACAGATACATATGTTTATCTTGGACAGCAGATATCAAGTGAGGGTCACATTGATGAAGAAATTAATCGGCGTACAAAACTTGCCTGGAGAGCTTTTGGAAGAAACAGCATAATTTTCAAGAGCAATATGCCATTATGTCTTAAAAGAAAAGTGTTTGATCAATGCATCCTTCCAGTGCTTACGTATGGTGCAGAGACGTGGACCTTAACTAAAAGAGACATACAAAGGCTGCAGACAACTCAAAGAAGCATGGAGAGGTGCATGCTTGGTATAACCAGGAGAGATAAGAAGAGGAACTCGTGGATCCGAAAAATGACGAGAGTGGAAGACATCATGATCAGAGTTAAATCCCTGAAATGGCAATGGGCTGGACATACTGCCAGAAGGACAGACCATAGATGGACAGCCGAAATTTTAGATTGGATTCCAAGGGACAGGAAAAGACCCAGAAAAAGACCACATGGGAGATGGGTGGATGAAATTCGTAAATATGCGGGAGTGACATGGAGGAGACTGGCACAAGACAGACCGTTGTGGAGGAAACTTGGGGAGACCTTCGTCCAGCAGTGGATTGATAATGGTTGACAATGATGATGATGATGATATTGGTTTTACAGCATGATGAAACAATAACTTTATAATGGGTTTAATAAGTATGTTTAGAACCGTAATGGAAAATATAACAAAGAGTGTAAAATAAATGAAGCTAATTTTCATCTTTGTTTCACTGTTATTACTCTATTATACTTTATTACCAACAAACGTTTTATATCATTTGCATAAAAAAATTGCTATTTTATGGCAGTGTGATATGATGCATTATATCGTATATTTATATCCTGAAGAACATATTTTAATTCATAAAAGCAACGTGTGTTATCTTTGTATTGAAAAATCAAATAAAACCTATGTCAATAGTTTGAAAATAAATTTAAATGGCAAGACAGAGTTTGAATATATTTTAAATTACAAATATTTTAAACAATGGAGTAAAAGTTATCCTATATTAGTATCATTACCTGAACAGTTAAAAGGAACTTTAGATGTTGTTAATTATTTAGGTAAGAATGGATACATAAAATTTTAGCAGTAAAAAAAAAAATTTTTTTTTTACTGTTAAAATTTTATGTATCCAAATATTTCTTTCAGTTTAAATATATTACTTTACTGAAATAAATGAAACTACACAATAAAATATTACATGGTGGTGAATTTATCTCCAAGAGTTTTCATTATTTCATTAGCCTTAACAAGGTATGTTTCCGCTAAATCACCAAAGAATGATAAATCAAACTTAAATATATTGCCTTCAAATTTACCACCCAATGTTTTTTGTACATTTCGTGATGCTTTATCACATATCATTTCCAACATTGCCAATTCTTGCAAGCGATCGTAATCATCTTTCCAAATACAATGTTGTTGATGATGAACGTTTATCTTCAAATGGTGATCTACAGCCAATTTCCACAGTGCTGTATTTACGTCGTCATCAAATTTTTCAGAATAACCCACCAACATAACTGGGCCAATTTTATCTAAATCATGAATTGGTATGACATTGGTATCTGTAAGATTTTTAGCCTTCAATAATGTTTCCATAATAGCGCCTGTTTTATAAAAAAAATCGAGATGAACAATATAGTCTTTAAAAGCTTCATTATATGAAGCGATTTTAACTGACAAGAATAACATCCCATTTCCCCTTTAGCTATTTCTTTTGATGCATTTAAAATGAGATCAATCCAAACATCATCATTGTACATTTCTAAAATACCATTTCTGCGTTGTTTAAAAATTTCTGTGTCACCATAAAGTTTTTCGTCATCTTGGAATGTTTCACTTAGTAATTCAGGAAGATAGGGACAGTTCCATGATGTTTTATCTCGTAGTTTGGATTCGTAGACGTTCCAGAACTCGGGATCTAAAAGTATGTGATCCATCTTAATTATTAAGTCAATAACTTTAGGTTGCTTTTATATCTTTTAAAAATAAAATATATATTTCTTTTTACAAGAAATAAAATATATAATTACATCAAAAAAAAAATTTTTTTTTAGGCAAATAAATTAGCAGTGAAAAGTTTTAGGATAATAATTTCACCATAGATATATTAAATAAGAAACAACTCACGCAAAAATGTCAAAGAGATGGACTTGTCCCATGTGTGAAAAGTATTACGATGCTTTAGGTTTAACACATTCCGAACGGCAACAAAGGATTAATACATCGTCTCGTCATAAACTTAAACGCTCCAAAACACCCGATCATTTTTGGGAACTTGATTTCCCCGATACTCAAGAGTGTATTAAAAGAGGTTATATCAATGCTGAACCTGAAATTTATGTTTTAAAAAAATATAATTGTTATGATAAAAATAATACAGTCAAAATTAATCGGTATGATCTTCCTGATGAAATTGTTGGTGAGCAATAGCTTTTAATATATGCGTCACATATTTACTGACGGCTTGAATCTGGTTTGTAAATGTGTGGAACACTGGATTTGGAATCTGCAACGGTTGTTCTTTTTGAATTTCGTTTTGTACAAGGTAAGCAACGCATTGTAATTCCGTAGGTTTATCATTTTCAACACAATTCTGATAATCAATGAGTGCTTGAGTTAAAGACGTGTCATTAATTGAATTTGAAAAATAGGGAACAATAAATTTATTATGAATCATTTTTGCCACAATGTTGTTGGCAACGTTAAAAATGGCATTAAAAGCTAAACAAGATTTCATCTGAATTTCACAATTGACCCACGTTTTAGCAATACTGTATGGTTTTAAAAATCCTTCACGGTTATTTTCGATTTGTAAATCGTCTAAACATAATTCCCCCAATGGTAATTGTTGAATAGCTTTTTTAAAATAACAACAATAATATTTTAATTTTGTTTCTTCAAGTTCAGATTTTAAATTTGTGTTAGATTGAGCACACTTTGTACGATTTTTTCTAAAATGTCTTTATCGGATTTTTTAATGGCGTTTACTTTAATTGGAAAAGTTTCTTCTTCGTCATCTGCTTCTTCAATATCAAATTCATCATTAGATTCATCAATGTTTTGTTTCTTATCATTAAGTAGATTGATTGATTCATTTTAACGTTTCATGCTTAATTATTTCATTATAATTAAATAAATGATAATTATCATCATCATCATCATTGTCAACCATTATCAATCCACTGCTGGACGAAGGTCTCCCCAAGTTTCCTCCACAACGGTCTGTCTTGTGCCAGTCTCCTCCATGTCACCCCTGCATACTTTCGAATTTCATCCACCCATCTCCCATGTGGTCTTCTTCTGGGTCTTTTCCTGTCCCTTGGAATCCAATCTAAAATTTCGGCTGTCCATCGATGATCTGTCCTTCTGGCAGTATGTCCAGCCCATTGCCATTTCAGGGATTTAACTCTGACCACGATGTCTTCCACTCTTGTCATTTTTCGGATCCATGAGTTCCTCTTCTTATCTCTCCTGGTTACACCAAGTATGCACCTCTCCATGCTGCTTTTAGTTGTCTGCAGCCTTTGTATGTCTCTTTTAGTTAAGGTCCACGTCTCTGCACCATACGTAAGCACTGGAAGGATGCATTGATCAAACACTTTTCTTTTAAGACATAATGGCATATTGCTCTTGAAAATTATGCTGTTTCTTTCAAAAGCTTTCCAGGCAAGTTTTGTACGCCGATTAATTTCTTCATCAATGTGACCCTCACTTGATATCTGCTGTCCAAGATAAACGTACGTGTCTGTTATCTCCAGCTTTTCTCCATCAATCGATAAATCTTCATTTCTTGTAAAAGCATTAAACATCACTTTTGTCTTCTGAAAGTTCATTTTTAATCCCACTTCTTTACTCTTGTCAGCAAGTTCCTGGATCATACTCTGCAGCTCTAATGGGCTAGTTGCAAAAATGACTACGTCATCAGCAAAACGAAGGTGGGTTAGATAATCTCCATTAATCTTTATCCCCTTGTTTTCCCAGCTCAGTGACTGAAAAACACCCTCCAATGTGGCATTAAAGAGCTTCGGAGATATGGTGAAAAAAAAAAAAAAAAAGATAAATGATAATTATAAAATACCATAAATCCTAAAAAAAATATGCCATATGTCATTATATGCGATGTGAACAATAAACCAATTAACAGTGTTACAAAAGTCATTATTAAATTCATTATAATGCACATTTTCAATTTGATTGGCTCCTTCTGTTTTTTCAACATTTTTTCACGTTTCTTTTGATAAAATTTTTTATTATCTATTGTACGTTGACTTAATTGATTTACATCTAAATTTTCGAGATATTCGTGAATTTTTTCTAATCCAAGTTCGAAATATCTATTATCCGTAGGAGCATCCATTTCTAAATATTCAAAGACCATTTCGGGCGTCACGTCAACTTTATGACGATTGTATATATTAACAGAATCATTAAATAATATATTTAATTTTGATGTCATCATATCCAAATTTGTTGGAGAAAAACAATTATTGTAACCATGTTCGTCAATCAGATCGGCAATCATACCAGAAAAGGATACTATGAAGTAAGCAATTCTAACAATTGAACATATACTGGCCAAGGCAGTTACTGCAGAAAGAGATATTGTTACAAGTTTTACAGATACCAAGTGAACCGCCATCCCGACAAGTGTTTTACCACCAAACGATTTCACCAAAGTAACAGCTCCACTCGTTAAAAGTTTGGGAATGACATTTTTCAGAGCGTTCTTAGTTGTCATAAGTGATACATCTATCGCTGCATCGACAGCGATACTTTTAACATCAACGGCTAAATTTTGCGGAGTAAAAAAACCTGTAGTGGGTTCATTGGTTTCCGCGGATCGTTTTGCTCTGTGATGACGTTTCCAATTTTCTACTGTTTGTAAAAAATCGGGTATAGTTGGAGATGTTGGCAAGGTCCAATTTTTGCGTGAATAAGCAGTAGTAGTAATGTACGTTCCTAAAAAACTCCATCACGTCGTCTTTTGACACACACTCTCCTCTTTCAAATTCTTTATTGAAAAAATCACAGTAATACTTATTTAAAAATATTTATCGTCGTCTGTATAATCAAATCCGACATTTATATCCGTAATACCGGGAATATCTGTAATTGCACGAATGGTGGGATCCATGGCATATCTTTTCAAGTGAGAATTTTGTAAAATACATTTATTGTTTAGAAATTTGGTATCAAATGGTGAAAAATTTGTATCTCCTGGCTTTAAATGATAACACGCCGGTTGACAAGCCATAAATGATGAATTCCCGCTTTGAATATATCTGGTTGAGTCGTGTGGAGAGCAAATTTTTGCCGATGGTAAATATGGAAAACAGCTAAGACGTTCACATCCATTTTGTGTAAATTTTATATGAGCAATTTTACATTGGTCCTGAAGATTTGGAGGAATGAAGAAATCATTGTTCGTTGCTTGTCTTTCTTCCCACGTGGTGTATTTAAATACGTGTGGAATTTCATTCATGTATTTTACATACTTGTATTGTAATAAATAATATTCCGCATATTTTACAGCATTCAAAACGTCTTCATCTGTGATAAACATCTTTAATTTAAATGACAGCTTCAATATTAACCCCTGATTTTTCACGAAAAGTGATTTGTTTCTTACCAAATATAACGCGGATTCCTTTTATTCTAAACTGCTTGCAACCGCGACAAAGTATCGTTTCTTCAAATAATTGTTTGGTCATTTTTATATTTTTAAAATCTGGAGTGACATATTTTGATTTTAATAAAAATATAATGGCTGTTTCAAGCTCTCTTACGGATTCAAATTGAACGTGATAATAAATTGATCCAATAACACAATGTTTACCTTGGCTTGTATACACTGCATTTTTCCAAACGGAAATTTTATCTTTTGTATCACATGCACAAGATGTGTTCAATTGTTTTGTAAGATGCAGGTTCTTCCTGTGTGATTTCTATAACGTTCTTGTAAAATTCCTTATTAATGAACATTGGTTGATATAAAATTACCATGATTGATTCTTTTTTAATGAATATCAATTATTACAGTGCACGAATAAAATGATTCTTGGTAAATCACGTGCTTGGGAAAAGACAGTAGTGTCAACCGAATTGAACTGTTGCACTGCAAATAATATGCGGCAATCCAATGAATCAGCAGTTGTTTGTCTTGAAACAAATTACAGTTTTTACTTTTTAACTTTAAACGTTTAATCATATTTCTTTCATGTATACTTTTAATCTTTCATAAAAAAATATACATTTATCTTTCAAAAAAAAAAAAGTTTTTTTTTTTTTTTTAGAAGGAGAATTTATTTCTTTACAAATCATAAATTTTATTCCATCATGGATCAACAACAATTTTTAAAAAGTTTTTCTATATTTAAAAATCTCAATAGGTATTATACATCAACTCATCTCTTAAATTATATCAACAGAAAAAACAACATTTTTTGAAAAGATATCCCGATTTTAAAGAATTCATTTGGTTCTCTTGTGTCCGTATTGATCAAGCTGACGATTTAATTCAAGTGATAAAAGATATGACCATACAATGTGGCATATTTTTTCTGTTAAAATCTGAATTTAAAGAAGAGCAACTGTTGGAAAATTTACAACCTGTTTTTGTGGCGAATGATGTAAATTATATAGAGCTTTTAAACCATATTACACGGACTCTATAATAAAATCGTCAACGTATTCTTCAACGTCATAACTGTCCACGTTAATATTCAGTTTTGTAAACGCTTGGGATTTGATCAAATAAGCGAAATCAGGATTTGTCTTATGTTGAAATGTCATTTGACTATAATTTAATTTGATAAAATGCGTCAACGGATTTGTAACGTGACCATATTTGAGTAATTTAAGTGGTTTATCGGTTTTAATTCTTGTGATTGGACGTAGATTTTTTAAAATTTGAGGATCAACTCGATACATACTTGGTCTTATACTAGTATGGGGTACACTTGGAGGACTTTTCCAAGTGCGTGCAGGGGTGAAAATTCAACCACCGTACTTCCATACGCAAGTATTTTATAAATATCTGTCAAATCTACAATGTGCGTTCCCGCTTCAAGAGTGAATATTGGCTTTGTAGAATTTAGTTTAGGAACACACATCCATCGAATTCCTTCCAACTTAATGGATGCTGTTGCATTGGAAGGACAAAAGACAAAAGGTTGATCTTCATTACACGTTGTATAAATTGTACTGTCTAAAAGAAAATTTTGACTTTCAATTTTCTGACCGAGTACACAAGTATTCACGTTGGTTGTATATTTTTGTCTCCAATAGTCTAAACTGTAGGGTGATTTTAAACGATTTTCATATTTTTTTCTTACAATTTTGCCATTTTCGTATGCACACATGGTTTCACCATCAACGAATATGTATTTTTTAATTTCTTTGAGAAATGGATATTTGGTACACATTTTGTCAGCGCAAACATCGTAATGTAGTATCCACGTTTCAGTATTGTCATCGCATTTATTTTTGTTTTCTTCTACTTTATAATCGCGAGGTTTGATCCAGTTGTCTTTCAAATTATTTAATCGAAAGATGGGTAAATTTTCAAATGCATGTCCACCCTGAACAACAGGTTTACATGTCGCATGCGTGATGTTAAAATATTCATTGGAAGGACATGGTACATTTGTGTTAGATTGACAATCGAAATAAGCAAACACGTTATATACGGGTACTTTTTCTACATTTTCCTTGCATTGGGATTCTAATTCGTATGTATTTTTGTTAATAATTTGGCCATTGTTTAAAGTTGTCAAAACGCTTTGATTGTTTTCACACTTGTAACCGGATAATCTGTCACGCACATCTGCTGCTGCTGCACTATATGGAAATTGTTTACGCCAAATATATTGCGGAACGAGTGTGCTTGGTTTTGTTGGATGTACGTTAACGCACAATTTAGGAACTTCACAATCAGTTTCATGAAATACATAATTTATAAAAGGAAGATACTCTTTGCTATCGTTTACGTCTCGTATTTTTTCTGTACAGTCTACTTTTCGATTTTTTTGTCCGTTTTTTCCTTTCCGTCATGTGCCTTTGCATAATATTGGACGCCATTTTCATCAATTGCATACGTATTTGATAGATAATATTCGTCATTTAATTCATTTTTAGGGTAAATTTCACGACCCGTTCCTTGCTTAGTATACCTATCCAATGTTTTAATTTGGTTATCCGCTTGACCATAAAATTCATCTCCTTTGGTGTTTAAATAATTTTTTGCATAAACATTGTTTATGTATATATCGTTTCCGTCCAAATACGTAGGATAAAATTCAATTAAATTTTCTTTCTTGGCATAAAATTCTAATGATCCTTTTATTTGCAAATTATTTTTTATATAATAGTCATTTAAAGATGGAAAATAAGATAATCCATTTTTTGTTTTTGCATAAATTTCGTTATTTTCTGTATCAGTTACATAAATTTCATTTCCTTCTCTATTTTTAGTATAAATTTGATTACCCTGTTCATCCATTATATAATATGGATTTTTATTTTCATCCTGTGCATAAATTTCGTTACCATCCACATCTCTGACATAATAACATTGATTAAATTTATTCAGCGCATACAATTCACGGTTTTGATTATTCTTGGCATAAAATTGATTTTTTGTAGGTAGTGTAGCGTAAATTTCATTATTATATCTATCCTTTGCATAAATTTCACTTTTTAATGCATTCGTGTTGTAAAACATATCCCCGTCTGGATTTACGGGATAAATTTCATTTAAAGAATTGTCTTTCTTATACGGCATGACTTTATTTACGTATTAAGAAACAACCCTACAAAATAAAATAAGATAAAAACAAATATAATATAATATAATTTTATTTTATTACATGATTTTCACAATATACAAAACATTTAATAGATTTTCACATTATTATAATCTATAGAAAATGTCTGGCAATACATATCCATATGCAAATATAATAGATTCTCACATTATTATAATCTACAGCAAATGTCTGGCAATACATATCCATATGCAAATATAATAGATTCTCACATTATTATAATCTATAGCAAATGTCTGGCAATACATATCCATATGCAAATATAATAGATTCTCACATTATTATAATCTATAGCAAATGTCTGGCAATACATATCCATATGAAAATATAATAGATTCTCACATTATTATAATCTATAGAAAATGTAATAAAATGTCTCCTTCAACATGTCTACTCATTTCATATCCAAAAATATACTACAATTTAATTTCTATACACTTTAGCAAGCCGTTCATGTAAGTTTCCTTCGGCAGAAAGTAACCTTTTGACAACATCTTTATCATCATTATGAAAGTTTGAACCTTTTATAATACGATGAATAATTTTAGCCATTTCTTTAGTCTGCACAGGTTGATTACGTAAGATATATATATGGAATACAGAAAATACATCAAGCAAATATTTTAAACTCTCAAATTCTTTTTCACTCAACTTTGGTTTGTTTAACATCCAAATAATTACCTGACACAGATAATTACTATTGAATTTTACAGGAGTTTTGCAAACAGTACAAGACCAAAAATATTACTACATATAGGTAACCAATGACTGCAATTGACATAATTGCAATCTTTCAATTCAACATTATTGGCAAAACATTGGAAACATACAATCATAATAGATACATAATCTACATTATTTTCATTATCAAAACGAAACATTATTCCAACATCTTTTTTCGTGTCAAGACATATTTCACATTCACATTTCAATTCATTTCCAGAATAAGTTTTTTGACTGATCATATTAAACAAGTTAGGATAATCAAATGTACATCTATACATTCGTTTTTCAATAAACTTGTTTAGATATGTTTCTACTAATACAAAATACAATTTCCACCATTTTTTGTTATTTTTAAAGATAAATTCAATAACCATTTCAAACAAAAAATTAAAAACATCATCGTTATATACGACTGGAACATTTCTCACCATGTCCATCATACATCCCATTTTATCAAACATCAAATCTGATACATGTTTACTTGCAATGTTAGTATTGTGAGGAACAACAGCCATATACACTTTTGATGACTTGTTGTAAAATCCAACAACAGAACCAAAAAAATGCACAAGTGTATATATCATAGTAGTTTCTCTAGATTTTGTAGGGACCTGAACAAATCCTGGTACATGAAACGTACTACTCATGTTAAAAAGAATAAACAATCCTTTTGTATCACGAAAGTTACAAAAATCAACGTCAAATGTATGCATTTTTTTTAAATTTACATACACAACACCATCAAATTTAGCAACAGAATTGATACAATCCGAATATTTATAATCATTTTCATAATTGATTATTAAACGTCTGTTGTCTTCTTTAAATTTCAATTGTATAAATTGATATTTTGAGAATGTAAAAGATTCATAGTCAAAATAACGAACAAATTTAGACGCCATGATTCAATCGAAGGAATGAAGTTAACCAACTCCAATAAAAGGGACTATCTGGTATGTTGTCGTCAGTCCACTTATGCCAACCAGATATTTTAAAGTATTCTATCAAGAATTTTTCTACAATGTCGAATTCATCATAGGTTTGTGCGTATGAACCACAAAATGCAATTGCACATGAAAGTCTTACAATCGTTCTTTCCCTCAAAAGTATATCCAAAACTATTTTAAATTTTGAATAGGATTCAATCAATATTGGACGAAGTTTCACTGCTTGGGACTGCACATTTCCAAATTCAAGATTTTTTTCATCCACAAAAAACTTTATTTGATCGCAATTTATACGCATCCGTTTTTCAGCAGAAGACTCTGTCCAACGTATTCGTCCAGCTTGTAAATACTGTAGATAGTTGGTTACAATCCGTTCATAAAGCGGCTTCATCTCTGAATCTTATTCAGAAATGTATCCTTATTTATACATGTTGAGATGAGAGGAAGTGATGTCATATCTGGTTTTTGAGCTGAGTAATGTCACATCCGGTAACAGCTGAGTAATGTCACATCCGGTAACAGCTGAGTAATGTCACATCCGGTAACAGCTGAGTAATGTCACATCCGGTAACAGCTGAGTAATGTCACATCTGGTAACAGCTGAGTAATGTCTCATCCGGTAAGAGCTGAGTAATGTCTCATCCGGTAAGAGCTGAGTAATGTCACATCCGGTAAGAGCTGAGTTATGCCACACTGAGTAATGTATTATTTTAAATACACTCGAACAAGTCTATCGTGCAACAATCTTTTGACAGAAGTTAATCTTTCAACATAATTTGCACCATTAACTTTTCGAACTCCGTTAGAATCACATAAAACAAGATAAATATTTGTGCAGATTTTCAGTAATGTTGCATTTCGTGTTGGAATTCCATAGATAGTGAAAATTATAAACATCTTAAGCATGTGCTTCACAATAAAAAATTCCATTTCATTTAGTTCTGACTTTTGCAACAGAAAATGTATTAGTTGACATAGAGAATTGATATTATAATCTATGGATTTTCTTGAAAAGAAAATAACTCCTAAAAATTGCAATACAAGGGCAACCATTCCGTATTTCCCACCAAATGTTTATCTTTATAATCTTGACTATTTGCAAAACACATATAACAAACAATCATATTTGATACATATTCTACGCCATAAACACCACATGTAAACATAATACCAATATCCTTCTTAGACTCTAAACACATGGCGCAACTATTTTCTACAACATCTTTATCAAAACGATGATTTGAAATCATCTGAAACAGGGCATGATAATCAAATTCGAATTTATAATGTCCTCTTACTATCCGCTTATTTAAAAAATTACTGACTAAAATAAACAAAAGCTTCCACCATTCCTTGTTTGTATTAAAAAAGAATACAGCCAAATATTCTAACAAAAGATCAAACAGAGTACTAATATTTACCTCATTCTTTAAATCCACTAGTTTTTCCATTAGATCAAAAATGGTATCGTTCACTGATTTTGGTTGTACATATACATCATTTAATAGCATGGCCGTATATGTTTTCTGCTTAACAGAGGCTCCAATATGTTTACCAAACAAATATCCCATCACACTGCTGAAAATCGATTCCCAATCAGTTCCTTTAACTGGAATAATACCAGGCACTTGAAATGTTAATTGTTTTTCAAAGTTCAATAAAAACAAGAGTCCTTTCGGTTCACGAAAATTAGAGTCATCCACATACGATGTTTTCATATCTGTAAATCTCACATATCTGAGTCCATTAAAGTCGATATTATTTATACCGTATGAATATGAATCACCATTTTCATATTTAATATTTATTGATCGCACTTTTTCTTTAAAAGTTAGTTTAACAAATGTATATTTTGCAAAAGTATAAAAATTTAAATTAAAATAACGCATCACTTTGCGTTTTGCCAATTCATGATCCATGATGGAAAAATAAACACTATTTAGACGCTGTTCTCTTTTATATACTCGATTTAAAGGAAGTATTATGACGTTACATCCGGAAAAAGAAAATGAACGAATCATATTCCTTCTACAGAAGAGGAAGTATTATGACGTTACATCCGGAAAAAGAAAATGAACTAATCATATTCCTTCTACAGAAGAGGAAGTATTATGACGTTACATCCGGAAAAAAAGAAAAAACTATAATAAAGTTGAATAATATTTTTTATCATTTTGATAAAAAGAACAATGGCTCTTAATCGTGTATGTCTCGTTGTGGAAATGCACGGATTTTATCTAACGAGTCGTCATAAGTTTGTACCTCGAGAAATGAGTGTCATTCCCCTGAGAAAAAATGACAGCACGTATCATTATACCATTAATTTATCGAATTGCAGCAAACCGTGCGATGAATATCAAATTCTTTTTGCTCGTCATTTTTTCACGGTCTTCCTTTTTATCCTGTAAAAAATGAAAGGTGCTGTTTTTTACACCATATTAACACTATTTTACGGAACCTTCATGATAGATATAAAGATGATTATCATAATTTAATTGCATTTAAAGGTGGCGTATCACAAAAGGAAATTTATTTAGAAAATTTTCCAACATTGAATTTGGATACTGCTGGATGTCCTAAATGTGACGACTTACCTTTACCTCTTGGAATTCCATCTTGTCACGTTCACAATTTTTATCAGAATAAATGTTCGCAAGTGCGCTTTTTTGCTTTAAAAGAATGGATTTTAAACCAATTAAGAACTTAATTAATTTCACCAATTAAGAACTTAATTAATTTCACCAATAAAGAACTTAATTAATTTCACCAATTAAGAACTTAATTAATTTCACCAACTAAAAACTTAATTAATTTCACCAACTAAAAACTTAATTAATTTCACCAATTAAAAACTTAATTAATTTCACCAATTAAGAACTTAATTAATTTCATCAATTAAGAACGTAATTAATTTCATCAATTAAGAACTTAATTAATTTCCTCCTGAAAAAGAGTAATTTTCCTCTCCTCCGCGCCGAAAGTGCTGCTATCATCAAGCTCGAGATTGGAATCTCATTTTCCGTAAACATAATGACATTGTGGTCTTGCAATAGTTTTACGTGATAAATATCTTCATTTAAACTAAGAGTATCCAAATATCTAATCATTTCTACTAGTGTTCCCTGTATAAAACATTTTTTTTCTATTGGGTAGTGTACAAAACAGTGTACAATTTGAAAATGTAGTGAGTATACATTATCAGACGATTGTAGAGTAGAATAATCTGTTATAGTACATGCAACGTCCTCTAAACAAAATAAATAATGCATTAAATCTCTTATTGTACAGATGCCATTTTGACATTTTTGAAGGGAATGAATTTCATCGATTGACCAGTTGAAATGGAATCGTAACATGTCAATATCTTCCCAGGATAAATAGGGTAAAATCAACGAGATAGAAATACGTAGAGCGCTTACGTCGGGGAACGGGTGAAGCCACCGGAAACAAGTGGCAGCCATGTTTGATGAGGTACAGAACGATTTCCGTTCCGTGTTAAGCAAGGGAGTTTTCGTAATATACGGTTTGATGTTAAATAAGGATATAACTCAGAAATATTGTTATAAACACCTAGGGGGTGAGACTAAAACTTTAACATATCAAATAACGCTTTTCATTGTTAGTTGACGGCAATAGTGTTTTTTAAAAAAAATGATATTTTAATGGATGCAGCTTGCTGTCGTTGAATAAAATCTCATGCCGTAATTTTTGACATTTCACAAATTTTTTGGAGCAAATTTTCAGTGAAATATAAGTCAGCGGTAATAGAGTAAATGAAAAAAATAAATAAATAAAAAAATACAGTTGCAGTCAATCCGCAATTTCGGTAAAAATCTTAGATATTCGTGGGTCATCACCATGAGAATGCTGAATCATCCCACAGCTTATCACTCCAAATACATAGACGCCAAATATTTTATGAGAGTTTTAAATGAAAAAAAAAAAGTTCGAAGAAAAACGGAAAACAAACAATGAGTTTACACAGCCAAGAGGTACCAATATTAAAATACTTTTACCAACTGCCCCTATCTTATATAATCAGAAGAAAACTACTACTTAACTGGTTTTTATTTAATAAAAATTAAAAGTCCTTAGCACTGGACATGTTTCTAATCTGTTTGTTAGCCTTAACATTCGACAACACAGATCTGTAAGCCTTATTCGTGGGTAGGCAAGGCAATTGTGGTAACTTGACCATAATAAAGGTATCTTCCAGTACATACACTAAATACTTCACACAATATAATTCTCTCTCTCTCTCTCTCTCTATGTATATATAAGACCCAGAAGATGACCCCATGGGAGATGAATGGATGAAATTCGAAATCATGCAGGAGTGACACGGAGGAGACAGGCTCAAGACAGACAACTGTGGAAGAAACTTCGGGAGGCCTTCATCCAGCAGTGGATTGATAATGGTTGATGTTATACATATATCAGTAAAAAGAAGTAAAGCACACTCATGTAGTAATTAGACCACATCAACACTGCACTTTGCTGCAGAAATTAGACGTAGTAGAAATAAACATAGAATTAACCAGAAGTAACCCACTTTCATGGTTCTAAACAAAAATGACATAGAATGAAACAACTTGGAAACCCCAAACCACTCTTCAGGGAAAGACATCTGGAGCCCCGAAGTTAAATCATAGCTTAGGTGTTACCGAAAAAACCCCAGAAGACCCCATGGGAGATGGGTGGATGAAATTCGAAAGCATATCGGAGTAACATGGAGGAGATAGGCTCAAGACATACAGTTGCGGAAGAAACTTGTGGAGACCCTCATCCAGTAGTGGATTGATAATGGTTGACAATGATGATAATGATATATATATATTTTGATTATATACAGTATACATATTTGTAATGATAATAGTTGTCAATGATGATGATATATATACCATTATCAATCCACTGCTGAATGAAGGTCTACCCAAGTTCTTCCACAATTGTGTGTCTTGAGCCTGTCTCCTCCATGTTACTCCGGCATGGTTTCGAATTCCATCCACCCATCTCCCATGAGTCTTCTGTCCCTCGAAATCCAGTTAAAAATTTCCGTCGTCCATCGGTGGTCTGTTCTTCTGGCAACATGTCCAGCCCATTGCCATTTCAGTAGTTTTACTCTCTCTCTCTCTCTCTCTCTCTCTGTATATATATATTCTTTGAGTTGTCTGCATTCTTTGCATGTCTTTTTTTGGTATCAAAAGAAAAATCTTTCTACACATCCTGCTTTTCTTTTTTAGTTAAGGCCATACATACAGTATATAGGCTATATATATATACACACACCTGGTTATGATGTCGCCCACCCTCTCTTTCTCTCTCTCTCTCTATATATAAAACATTACGTATAAACATTACTTACCTTAAGGGCACAGCCTCTTATTAATATGAAGTGAGAAATTAACAACCACTGATTTGCATTCATGATGTGCATAAAGTTTGGCGAGCAAATGTTTATGTTTTGTGTTGTTATTTTGTGGGTTCCTTCAACAATCTTGCTGGAAATACAAGTGCGTCTGATTTGTATTTTAGAGAAATACAGGCACAAGTTGTGCAATTCAAAGAAAGATTGATTTACGTGAGTGATATTTGTTCAATACTAACCTCTCATACATATGGTTGATGCAAAAGGAATAACTGGCAATTTATACATGGACATACTGACTGTACATTCATCATGAATCAGAGGTCACATTCTTCAAAAAAAAAAAAAAAAAAAACGCCACCTATCACGCAAAAATCAAATGCAAGTAGTTATTACAAAATGTTGCTAGTCCCTTTTTTTTGAATTATTCCATAATTTTTTTCAATTGTCATTTCATAATCGTTTGTGCCAGTTTTCATAAATATTTTATGTTATTTGCATTTTTGAGGTACCATTGTACTCCCTGTTTCCTATTTTCAGTTTTAAATCAATATTGCCTGCATTTTTGCTACCCAAAAACCACACACATTGTACTAACACATTCACAAATAAAGAGTATTCTGTCAAGAAATTTTCAAGCTCCCCACTCTCACTTTGTTGCAGTAATACTACAGATTAATCACTAATCAGAGACAAATGCCTAGAACACAAGCTGGGTGACCCTGTGCTTTCAGATAAAATACTAGATTGTTTCCTGACAGGTGTCAGCAAGCAATAAATTTATATTACCAATCACAATTATTACTTCTGCAATTTAAGTAACCATAAATTGATTGCTTTACCAGTATTTGCTATCTAATGGGCATTAGCCATGGGCACATGATCTTTATCACATAAAAAGAAATTAAAGCTTCCTAAGATTTTGAAATATTTGTTGTCTTGTCAGACAAGTTGCAAGTACACTGTACAGATTCTAGAATATATATGCAAATGCCATTTTCAAAACATCCTCAAGTATATGTAAAACAAAAACAAAAACAAACAAAAAACCACTAGCGTAAGTAAAAATTGTTCCCAAAAAGCCTCAAAGTTTGTAACTCACAATTAACCTCATCTTCCCATAAACATGATTCAGTGTTCACATTGAGTACGACTGTTTACAAAATATAAGGAATAAAAAATCTTAAGATAACACAGATATTGAAATGGTTCATCTGCTGGTTTAATCACCAGCTATACGGATTAGATGTCCTATTTTCTGCGTTTGATTAACTGAGCATTTACAGCTCAACCTTATTTAAAAATGCTTACTTGTGAAATGTAGGGCTAACCTTCCAAAAGTGGAGTAAATGGCATTTTATTGTTGAAATAATTATCCAAAATGTGCTGATAATTGTGAATATTCACAAATCATAATACGATCGCCGAGCAGCTGAACGAACCGAGGTGACTCCTTGACACACACAGAATTTGTACCTCATCAAAGATGGCGGGCTCTCTCCTCGTTGGCTTCAGTTGCCACAGCAGAGAACTAATCACAGAAGCACTCTATGTATTTCTATCTCGTTGGGTAAAATAAATCTCTGAATGGTTGGGTTATCCACCGAGTATCCAAAAGAAGTGAAATACGATTATAAAAATAAAAAATGATGATATCCAAAAGTAAGATGCGGTTATTACCAAAAGATTATTTTTTTCACCTTGATAATTACAAACATTAAATTTATATACACAAAATTATTTCTTCGAAAAAAAAATTTTTTTTTCGAAGAAATAAAAAAAACTATATGCAATAGATAAAATAATGATAGATAAAATAATGACTATATGCAATAGATAAAATAATGATTCAGAAAGATTGTGTAAAAGATTTTATTTTATACACAAAATATGAGTGAAATTTCTTTAAAAAAAATAATGTGCGGGACTGGCACTAGATTCATATATTGTCAGTCCCGCATATAATAAAAAGTTCAAAAAAATAATATTATTATTTAAGAATATTTATTATAGTTTAACAAATACATCAAGGTTTAGGAATATTTGTTATAGTTTAGTAAGCACATCAAAGCTTTTGAAATATCTGTTATCTTTAAGTAAGCATATCAACGTTTTGCAACTTTTGCTTTTCAAATCAACGTTTTAAAAAATATTTTTCTCTATAAATCACATCAAGGTTTTATTTTTGAAATAAAAAATGAGTTATCTATCGTATAGAAAATACGCTTCAAATAAAAAATATCAATGCATGTTATGTTTCAGAACTGTACAAATAAATGGTGCAAACCAACATGCTATAGATATTCACAAGATTGAAGAAAAACAATGCTATTTTTGTTTTCTTGTATTTGAAAATGCTGCTTTACATGAATTAAGACTGCACATCAGTAAATGTGCCGCAGAAACAAATAAAAAATTTGAAACATTAGAAAATGCAATTAACGATTGTTCGGATTGCCTACAGTTTATTTCAAACAATTATTATTTCATGTCTTTTAATAAATTCAAGATTGAAATCATCATTGACGTAGATAACATACCATGGTTTCATAGTAATAATCTTGCAGTGGCATTGGGTTATCTTAATCCACAACATATAACGTACATGTACAAAGATTTTACTAAAATATATAAAGATTTAGAAAACTTAAATAGATTTAACAACAATGAAAGATTCATAAATGAAAATGGCGTCTTACAATTTATTTTAAAATCCCAAAAACCAATGGTTAAATTATTTCAAATATGGTTCATGTCAGAAATTATGCCTCAATTACATAAAAATGGCATTTATAAACACTTTTTTGAGAAGAAGAAAAGGAAACAAGAACAACAGATACAATTGGCCCTCAAAACACAAGAAAAACAAATGCAACTGGCTATCAAGGATAGAAATCAAGAAATTGCCATCTTGTATCAAACTTTGGAAAGCAAAAATGACACAATCTCAATCTTAAATCAAACGTTGGATAGTAAAGATGACACAATTGCAATCTTGTATGAAACTTTGGATTACAAAAATTGCACAATTGCAATCTTGAATCAAACTTTGGACAACAAAGAAAAGGAACTTGCCAAACAACCGATTTTAAAGAATGAAGGACTTGTTGGCACCGATGTCACACACAAAGATAAACAGACCTATCTTGTAATGTTAATTCCTGAAGAATATAATTTTTCGTCAATGTACATTCTGGCAGGAATGTACATTGATGTAATAAGAGGTCAAGAAAGTTATATACAGAGAGAATTTATAAAATATCTCATTAAATATCCCAAATCAATGCTGTTATTAAAATTAAAAGATTGTCCTATGAGTCGGATTCTTAAGTTACAAGAACAACGAATATTAAGAAATGTATCATACCGGAAAAAACAAGTCATTGAAGATATAGAGCTACAGGAATGCCCTATAATGTTGAGTTCTTTAAGAAAAGAATTGGAGAGGAAACAAATTAAAAAGAAAAGAAAATTTGTCAAAGAAGGTAAAGGAGAGGAAAACATAAAAAGGAGTAAATCGTATTAATTACCTTCAAAAGGATATTCCATGATGAGATGTTTGTCAGAGGTGAGAACATGTTATAGCTCAAAGAATACTTTTTTATCTTTACAAAAAAATATATTCCTAAAATTATCATTATTATTTAAAAAAAAAAATTTTTTTTTAGGAGAAATATTTTTGTGAAAAAAGTTTATAGGAAAATAATTTTAGAATAAAATTTTAGTACCACAATACAGTACTACGCGAATCTAAAAGATCAATCTGTGCAATTATTAAGTTGCCACGCGAATCTCAAAGATCAATCTGTACTTACAAAAGAAGAAACTTCATCTGAAGTTCCAGCTGATATTTCAAGTTTTGTCATGATGCGTCTTTTTGAGTAATTGTAAAATGAATAAACGAATAAAAGTTGCTTAAACAGCGATGACAAAAGCAACATTTTATTAAATCAAATAAGATAACAGTGAATGCATACGTAAAGAATTCATCGTGTTACAGATAAATAGGTAACAAGTCTAACTACTCCAATACAATATCTTTTAAAAATGTGATGCTATTACGATATTTTTTCGCTATTCTTTCTTCTACGTACAAGCGATTAATAGCGTCACAAATAGAATAATATGCGAGTAACTTATAGAATAATATGCGAGTAACTTATAGAATAATATGCGAGTAACTTATAGAATAATATGCGAGTAACTTATAGAATAATATGCGAGTAACTTATAGAATAATATGCGAGTAACTTATAGAATAATATGTGCAAAGTAACTTATAGAATAATATGTGCAAAGTAACTTATAGAATAATATGCGAGTAACTTATAGAATAATATGCGAGTAACATTTGTAGAGTAATATGCAGATAATATGTGGATAAACATTAAAAGTGTCCATATCGATATAGAATGTCTATATTCAATTAAAAAAATATAGTCACAAATTACTTGCGTTTCATGGTATATTCCGAAATCCTACGTTGTCTCAAGGGTCTGGACACTGGTTTAGTAGATTGCATAAAGTCATGACTGAATTCCTTTCTGCCGGCTGGATTTAACACATAATTAGACAGTTTAATAGGCATTTTCTCTAACACAAACTCTTCGCGGAACCAAATTTCGTTTCTTTTTCTGTTTATCATATCTTTTCTTATGTACTCTTCTAAGCGAGCAATCGGTGTAGTCTTTTGACAGCATTAAAAACATGGCATTTGGATACTCTTTGAGTTTTCTACTCAACGCACCTTCCACCTAAGTTTTCTGGCCTCGGATAGTTTGAATACAGAGTCCCACTGGAATACAGAGGGAAGCGAAAATATATTCTTCCTTAATAAAGAAAACCAGTTTGCTATCGGAAGCTTCGGAGCTAATGTGGCCTTTTTCTTGAAGTTTGCATAGTTCTTCGTTTACACGTTGATACTTTTTTTCAATTTCCTGAAGTTCCTTGTTTTCGCCACTTTTATGTCTTAAGTCTTCTCGCAATTTCTCAATCGTTTTATTTTGAGTTCTCAAAATCAACTGCCTTTCGCTATTTTGGGAAGTAAGCACATTAATCCTGGTTTGCAATGCCTTAGTATTTGAATTAGGCTTGAGTACTGGTTTATAGCATCTATTCTTCCTCTTGGCAGCAGTGGGCTGATTATTGTTGAAGCAGTTCTGAATGGCTGTAGCACACTGTGTACACACCAACTTTTGCAATTCCCTTGCAAGGGGTTTTTCTGATTTAAAAATCAACTGTACTGTGCCAATCATGTTAATGAATACTTCATGGGCTTTAAATCTTTTTAAACTTTCCAAATCCCTGTACGATTTCTTAAACTCTGTGAGACATCGGGCGGCATGTCTTGCATCAGAATACCCCAGCGCGGTTGCCAAGTGGTTTGTGTGAAACCACATAACGTTTTCAGAGTCCACAATACTTTCAACATGATGTTCATCCAAAACTTTGAAAAACTTATCGCTGGCAAAGCTTTGCAATTGTCCGGGATCACCTGATGCAATGGAATCCATAACAATCACTGTAGAAGTTCGTAAGATTGTGTGCTGAAATCATTTGAGTTTGCCTTTATATACGTGAAAAAAGATGCTACTGTGATATGATTTGTTCATTCACAAGATGTGACCTATTTCCGTTATTGAAACATAATTTGTTTTTTTTACCGGATGTGACCTACTTCCGTAGTTGTGACACCATATTATTTTTTTTTTCACATCCTTTCGTTGTTATGAAAGTGAATCCATTCGTTCGTTCGGAATATTAGTGCTGACTGGTAAATATTAACGGGCATAGTTACATAAGGAATCCTTTCTTACAAAATATCTATTTAATAACACAATTTATTATTTTTTTCCACAAGATGCGACATGATTTATTCATTTTGCTCACCGAATGTTTCATCCTCCCGTTGCTGTCAAAGTGATACCTTCCTTTCTGTACGAATCGAAGCATTAGAGTTCGAAGGGTGGAAACGTAACTGACGGTAAAACATAACTGGGAGTGTTAAAAACATCGGTGGAAGGAACACTCCCAGGGATGTTTTTAGCACTGCGAGTTATGTTTTACTGTAAGTTATGTTTTTATTAAACGAAAATATACTCTCAATTTGGTAAAAATTTAATTCAAAATATAATTATTTAGTCTCCTCACGCATCAACGATATTCTCCACACACACATTAATGGGGTTTTCAAACTTTTTAATGAAAACACCAAATTTTGTAACGATATGCTAAACAGCACACTTCTAACGTACCACACGAAACCAAAAGATGTACAATTATTTCCTCACCACACGAAACCAAAAGATGTACAATTATTTCCTCACCACACGGAACCAAAAGATGTACAATTATTTCCTCACCACACGAAACCAAAAGATGTACAATTATTTCCTCACCACACGAAACCAAAAGATGTACAATTATTTCCTCACCACACGAAACCAAAAGATGTACAATTATTTCCTTACCACACGAAACCAAAAGATGTACAATTATTTCCTTACCACACAAAACCAAAAGATGTACAATTATTTCCATTTATTTCATCCATCCATTTAGCCTTACATCTCCATTATTTGATGGCACTTGCGTAATTCTGGCAACACCTTAGCAAGAATCCATTTCTTAAACAGGCGGGATTGAGGTTTACGTGTTTTTTTTAATAAGTTCGTCAAGTCCGGTTAAGCTGATATAACGTGACTGATCCCGTAATCCGTATAAACATAAAATTTCTTCACCTTTACGTATATTATTTTCCGAAACATGCGCAGATATCGCTGAACTGGGATTTTTATAGCATAATGCTTTTGCTACATCTGTTCCATGAAGCCAAATATCATTATTTACGTCCAAAATTGTTTTCATTTCCGTATTTTGAAAAATTGCTGTGTCATCTACGGAATTCAAATTGTCAACATCTTTTGAAACAATGTCTTTTTGTTTCCAACGCTTATTCGCCGCAGCAGCACATTCTCGACGATGTTGATCAAAATCATCCAAGTATTCAAAATTCTCCCAGCAGAAAAAACAGACTTTACATTGAAATTTATCATGTCTTTTGACATGATCACTTGCTTTATAAACATTTATTACACGATTACATATAGGACACTGATATTTTTCACCGTGAGAATAAGAAGAATAAGACAGTAAGTCTGACATTACGTTCAAAGTTAAATTATTTTATCTTATATCTAAGGTCTGAAGATCCTTTATGAGAAATAATTTGAAGAAATCCCATGGTCGAAAAAATCTGTATATTTCCAGAAAACATGAGCAAGGATCCATTCTTTAAATAGGTACGCTTGCCCGACCTTGTAATAATGTATTATCCCGCAATGAAAAAAAAAATTTTTTTTTTAGGGGAAATATTTTTGTGAGAAAAGTTTATAGGAAAATAATTTTAGAATAAGATTTTAGTACCATACACAGTGCTCTTAATTGTTATCAATAAAATAGAAATAAGATTGTGATAATTAGGAATAAGAATAAAAAAACACCAACTAGAGAACATGGAAGGATGTAGGCCTTAATAAGTAGGCTTTTGTAAATTATATATAATATGAAAAAAATACAAAAGCTTATCCTACGGCCTGCGCTTCGCTTGGCCTCCGGAACGCCTTTGTATGTTTTTCATATTATATAGAATTTACAAAAGTTTCTATGTTATGGTTTGATGACACCATTTTCCATATGGATATCAAAAGGATAAATCAGGTAATAATTTCCAATTTTTTTATATATGTATGTATGAGCCTAACAAGAAATTCAGTAGAGTTTCCTAACTTGAAAAAAACATTAAACTTGGGCCAAATATTGTAATTTTTTAAATAATCTCAGAAAAGGATAAAAAACCAATTGAACCATTTTTGTAGTAATGAAAAATTAATGGAGAAACTCCGTGAATATCATTTAAACCTTAATCAACATGACACGATAAACATATCCTGATGTATAGTATCACGATATATAATAATTTGTATGAGTTGTTTATAACAATGAGATGACTAGATGGTGATATCAGTCTAGTCACGCGACATCCGTCTAGTCACGTGATATCCATCTAGTCACGTGATATCCGTCTAGTCACGTGATAGCTCTCTCATTGGATACTTTAACTAATGTACTTTTGTATTTCACGCCAGAAATACAACGTTTGTAATCTTATATAATAAAGAGAATATTTACGATAGTTAAGCATATGTAAATTTACAAGAATATTTCGCAGTTTGGGGGTAACAACTATTCTTTATAATAATAAATAACTAGGTCAGCAACTATAATGATTAACAATAATTTAAAACAATAAATAAATGCATCTATATTTCTAAGATACAATATCATGTGCCCAAGTAGCTCAGTTGGTAGAGCGTTAGGCTTTTAACCTAACGGACCAGGGTTCGAGTCCCTGTTTGGGCTGAATTTGTATCCAATTAATAAATAAAAATAGTTACAACCTATCCAACTGGTTGTATCTTTATACATCTTAAAATATGTACCTTGTGCAATGTCGATACTTGTATGAAAAATAAAAATATAATGTCGATATTTACAAGATATATATGATATTAATATTTTATATATTAGATACCACTAAAACATGTGGTATCTAATAGATAAAATATTTTATAAAGGGGGAAGAAAAAAAATTTTTTTTAATTTTTGAAATGTTTTTGTGAGAAAAGTTTTCAGGAAACTAATTTATCATAAAATATTTTTTACTTAAATATCTCTTTCCTTGACGACAAATGTCACTCATTATATTTACTTCAAGCTCCGTGTAGTTACACAAAGGAAGGTGACATGTTTTACTTTAATATCTCAGACAAAAAAAAACTATTTGCAGTAGTGAAAATTAATGGAGACACTCTTTAAACCAAACTGTATTTTAGACGTGAAATGAGATTACTAGACTTGATTTGAAAGCCTAGTCACGTAATACCCGTCTAGTCTCATTTGGATACTTAACTAATGTATTTTTTGTATTTCACGCCAAAAATGCAACGTTTTGTAATCTTATATAATAAAGAGAATATCTACGATAGTTAAGCGTTAAAGAAATTACGTGACCCGACAGAAATCCTGTTTAGTCACGTACTTTCTGTCTAATCTTATTGTACACTTTCAACTAATACATTTTTACATTTCACGCCAGAAATGCAGTATTTTGTAATCCTGTATAATAAAGAAAATATTTACAATAGTTTAGCACCTATAAATTTACAAGAATATTTTGCGGTTTGGGGTAACAAACTTATTATTATAACATGAAACAATTATGATCCGTGTTTGAAGAAGTTACGTGACCCGATGGAAGCCATGTCTAGTCACGTGATTTCTGTCTAATCTCATTGAATACTTTCAATTAATACATTTTTACATTTCACGCCAGAAATGCAACATTTTGTAATCCTATATAATAAAGAAAATATTTACAATAGTTTAACACCTATAAATTTACAAGAGTATTTTGCGGTTTGGGGTAACAAATTTATTATTGTAACATGAAACGATTTTATGTTATAATAAGTAAATAAATACTGGGACAGCAACTGTAACAAATAAAACATGTTACATCCTCTATCTATCTCGTAAAAATAAATAAGATAAAAACGTTTCCCGAATGGTAAGTATTGTATCTTTATATATTTAAAAAAAATTATGTACTTACTGTGAATGGTATAGCATCATCTTACACTTTACGTATGGTATCTTGATCATGTAAAACGTACGGCATCATCTTACTGAATGAGTATGGCAACATTACTAGTTAATATTGCTATTTATATTTTATATATCCACTAAAATATGTGGTATCTAATATATAAAATTTTTTAAAAGGGGGAAGAAATTTTTTTTTTTTTGAGAGAATATTTTTTGTGGAAAATATTTTATATAAAACTTTATGTCACAAGACTTAACAATAAATAAATTATTAAATACAAAAATATGGATATTGCTCCACACGCCGTTGTAAAATGGATACGTCGTAATAAATTAAACCGTCTGTATTCTAAATACCCTTGGATTTTTCGACCGGCAAAGATTGAAAATAATGTACACCAGTGGAGAAAACGTTTTGCCACGTATAATACGTTATTACAAATTATTAAAGATCCAGAATTTAAAGTGAATATTATGAACAAACAGTCTTTGGGACACTTTGCGGCAACTCATCGATTGGACGATATCATGCTGATCTTGTTGAATCGTAAAGAATTCAACGTCAATTTAGTACTAGAAAACCGTTCCATTGCATCCATTATCGCAAAAAATTATCCCATGGATAGTGATATTTTTGTCGTGTTTTAAAATTTTTTTACATTGATTTAAAGTATATTGAATTGAAAGAACCGCCACCAAGTGAAACTGATTATGGATTAATGCTTGCACTTGCATTTTTTATGAAGAAAAATCAACCTACGGATGTATTATTACAAAAGATGCATATTTTAGTTGAACGACAATTACATTCCCTCTATAAACTAGCTGTGGAATTACAAAATCATGACGTTATTGCGTCATGTCTTCAAAAACTATCAAAACTGTATATCACTAAATACGAATTATATTGTCTGGTGTATTCAGAAAGAGACGATATTTTGACAAGTTTGGATAATCATCACGTAGACAAAAGGCACATGACTGCAGTTTTAAACAAGTCTCCAAAGAAAATAACAAAAGAATTACTTTACCGTCTTAAGCAGTGGATCAATTTCAAAGACTGTAATATTTGGACAGGAAACATTGAAAATTTACTCCAAGTCGCAGATGAAATACCGGGTTCTGCTGTAGTATATATAGGTTGTCATTATCCATCTTTGATAGATCAAGCACTTTCTTTGTATGGTGATTTTAATCAGTATGAAGAAGACACATGTAGACCTTTTTTCTTCAGAGTTGCCGCTGATGAATCGTTGGTTCCGATTATGGAAAAAATAATGCTGAAGTGTGATTTTTCATTGAGAGATGAAAAGGGTAATAACTGTTTACACATTGCTAGAGGAATACGTATGTTGAAACTTTTTGAATCACAATTTCACATTTTACTTCAACAGAAGAATGAGGAAAATTGTAGTCCCTGTTGTCATAAAAGTTGTGAAGAATTGAATATGCTGTTGCTTGCAGACGGTCCAATACCACATACGCATCATTCTGATTATGAGAGTAATACTAGTTATTCCTTATTGGAGATGGAAAAGGAATGTAGTATAATATTATTTTTCTTTTCTAAATCTTTTACAAAAATTTTTCCTAAAAAAAAAAAATTTTTTTTTTAAAGTTTTTAAGAACATAAAGTTGTATTACAATTTATAATTTTTTTTAGATTCCTTAGATCAAGTTTCTACAATTTATAATTTCTTTAAAACAGCTTTTTACAAGTATACCAAGATGAATTTCAAGTCAAGAGTACAACAGTTCATTGTCAAGTTTGAAAAGTTAGTAGAATGTGAAGAGGAACGACAGCACATTGTAAATACTTTGGAAAGCAGGATATCTTTTGAATTTGAAAGCAACGGTGGGATTTTGGAAAATGAAAAACAAGTGTTGGAAGTAATAAAGGATATTGTAGAATCACTTGAAGTGATGACCTTATTTGACATAACTATTTTTCTGTCAATACGACGTATGATGACACTTATGGGTTATAAATTCATGCAAGAATCTATAGAAAACCGTGAACTGGTTAGATTTATGGAAGACCTTCCTGTAAATAATGAATATGATGAAACGGAAAAACTTGTGGACGATCTTATAAGGAGTGATGTAAAGAGAGTTGGTTTATGGGAAGAATGTAACCGTGCAATCATCAACAGATAATAATTTTATTTTGTCATGAGATGTTCCATTACAAGGATGTTTGGATAAAATAAATCAACTATTATTCACTATTATTCACTATTATTTCTTTGTCATATTTATTTATTTTAGATAGACAGATTCAATACATTTCAATGAATACAATGTTGTTGTTTTTTACAACTTCCCCTTTTGTTTCTTCAAGGGGATTTATTTTTCAACAGTAGCATATAATGTCACGATTGTAGAGTTTATATACTGAACTGCTTTATTGTAGGTATTCCACATTTCAAATTCGAATTTAACACGTTGTCTTTCATCAGCTTCAATTCTAGCACTTCTCTTTTGAATGTCTTTACCGAGATTCAATCTCCTTAAACGCCATTCTACGTTTTGATTTTCAAAATCCCATTTGGCAAATTTAGCATCTAGAAAGTTTTTTGCCAAGTTCATAGCATGCATCACTTCTGGAGATGCGTCGTCAAATTCACTCGGTAGTGCCGGAAACGCATCATGCAGTACCCACGTTTTAATAATCCGCAACGTCATTATTCGTTTATCATCCATATTATTCAACAAGATGTTTCCTAGTCAAGAAAACTGTTGATTCTGTTAAATAACATTTTGTCCATACAGGATACGATCGTTCATTTTTTTCTTTACGACCTTCCTGATTCGTTTATTTTTCTTTACTTCCTGATTTGTTCATTACTTCCTTCCTGATTTGTTCATTTTTTATGACTTCCTTTCTGATTTGTTCATTTTTATGACTTCCTTCCTGATTTGTTCATTTTTATGACTTCCTTCCTGATTCGGTACTCCCAAGGCTGAAAATTTGCATATCGATAAAACTATTTCTAAGTTATAGCATGGCCTATTTAATATTTTGCTACATCGTAAGTATCCACCTCAAATCAGTACTTTTAATTTGCCATGATAAAACTTTTGTGCTGATTTTCTCCGCAATTAATGTACTCCCAAGGCTGAAATTTTGCATATCGATAAAACTATAATTCCCTCCCCCATCAATTATTCCAAGAATATTAATATTAAATATAATAGAGTCCATTCACCAAATAAAAACGAAAACCAATGGATAAAAACTTTGCCAAAAAATGAAGCAAAGAAAGGCTTGAAGCCCTTCTTTACCCCATTTTTATTTTAAAAACATTTACAGAATAATCATAAAAACAGTATAATTTTAGAATGACGGTTGAATTCTTAAACATAATAATGAATGATCAAATGATATGTCTATTGTATACTGTCCTTCAATAAATGAGGTTTCTAACAAGGAAGTAATATGTGTCTCTATTGCTCTTATCCATGGTATTTTTATTAAAAGAGGAGGAATTAGTTGATCTTCAGGAGGAGAAAAAGAATGCTGAACGGGTGGGTCAGGTGAATATGTCGGAGAATATACTTGATCTTCAGGAGGAAAATGCTGAACGGGTGGGTCAGGTGAATATGTCGGAGAATATACTTGATCTTCAGGAGGAGAAGAAGAATGCTGAACGGGTGGGTCAGGTGAATACGTAGGAGAGTATTGTTGATCAGGTAAGTACGGCGATAAAAAATCAGTTGATGACAAATTAGGTGATAAGAAATCAAGTACTTCAAGCTCAGGTGAATATGACGGTGAAAATGGTGATTCCAGCTCAGGTGAATATGACGGTGAAAATGGTGATTCCAGCTCAGGTGAATATGACGGTGTAAACGATACTTCCAGCTCAGGTGAATATGACGGTGAAAATGGTGATTCCAGCTCAGGTGAATATGATGGTGTAAGCGGTGATTCCAACTCAGGTGAATATGACGGTGAAAACGGTGATTCCAGTTCAGGTGAATATGATGGTGAAAACGGTGATTCCGCGAGATCAACATATGGTAGGGTTTCTGCATCACTACTAATATCATCAACATATGGTATCATCTTCCTCTTCTTTGGAACGGGTTTAAGGTCATGCATCATGAAAGAGAGAAAACACAGTTATGAGTAGTAAAAATGAATGCTCGCTCTTTTATAACCATCTCTTTATAAGCGATGACGTCATCATGTCCTGTGACGTCATCATAACAGGAAATCACGTGACATGAATATGTTTAAGATATAAAAGAGAAGCGCGCTAACAGACACTCCAGCATTTTCTTCTTGTCACTTCAAAGTTAGTAGCCAAACTCTAGATTGATACAAAATTGAAGATGACGCAAGAGGATAAACATCCAAATGAAATACTGGAAAACGACAACATAATAGGATATCTCCAGGAAGATGAATTACTATATGTTTTGGACATACTGAATAAACACGTACCTGAGATGCAACAAGATGAGTGTATAAATAACCTGATGGAGGATGGCAACCTGATGAAGGATTTGGATAATTATGAATTGAACGAAATGCTACAAGATTTAATAAAGGATGGCCACATGATGAAGGATGGCAACATGATGGAGGATAAGGATGGAAACATGATGGAGGATAAGGATGGAAACATGATGGAGGATAAGGATGGCAACATGATGGAGGATGAGGATACTTTTAATTTCGGCAACATGATGGAGGATGAGGATGGAAACATGGAGGATAAGGATGGCAAGATGATGGAGGATGAGGATACTTTTAATTTCGACAACATGATGGAGGATGAGGATACTTTTAATTTCGACAACATGATGAAGGATTTGGATAATTATGAATTGAACGAAATGCTACAAGATTTGATAAGTTTAGAAGATGAATTAAATAAACCTGATGTACTCAACAACGTGGCGAATAAATTGGACATGATGGGAGAAGAGGTAGAACAATTTAACACTCCTGAATGAACGTTTCGTGAAAATATTTCTCATTATATGATACTCTACCTTTGTAATGCTACATTCTTGTTATACTATACCTTTTGTACAAAACTGTTATTAAATAATAAATTATTACCTATTAAAAAAATAAATACAGATACTCTACCTTTGTAATGCTACATTCTTGTTATACTATACCTTTTGTACAAAACTGTTATTAAATAATAAATTATTACCTATTAAAAAATAAATACAGATACTCTACCTTTGTAATGCTACATTCTTGTTATACTATACCTTTTGTACAAAACTGTTATTAAATAATAAATTACCTATTAAAAAAATAAATACAAATATTGAAGACCATAAGAAATTATTCTCTCAAATACTTTTTCTTAAAAAAAAATAAATAATTTTTTTTTTTAAGAAAAATATTTACTAAAAGATTTCTAAAATATATTTATTTATACATTTGGAATAAGTACATTTTCTTATCAACCTTGTATGTGTTATAATTTTAAACAGACAAACAAACAGGTAGTTAGAAGGGGCTACATCCACAGGAAATGACATAAGAGAATATCCTTTCAGGAAAGTATAAAAAGAGCAAGCACTCATTTTCACCATTCACAATTTTTCTTTTGCCATGTATGAACTTCGACCAATTTCTCGTAAGAATTATGCAAATATGGATTATGATCTCCCAACACCTCCAGGGACATACGAATATGATAAAAAAGTATATCCCCATAAAGTTGATCGAACGAAGAATGAAGAGGAGGGGAGAAATATTTCCCGTAAAGTAAAATGCCTGTATTCACGAATTCCACTCCCCCTCCTAAATTGCATATAAAGCATGAGGAAACTTCAGATGATGGAACTACCTACGGTGAAACTTCAAATGATGCCTACGGTGAAACTTCAAATAATGCCTACGGTGAAACTTCAAATGATGCCTACGGTGATACTTCAAATAATGCCTACGGTGAAACTTCAAATAATGCCTACGGTGAAACTTCAAATAATGCCTACGGTGAAACTTCAAATAATGCCTACGGTGAAACTTCAAATAATGGAACATCTCAAACATCAATTCCTCCATTAAAAATTTCCATTCCATGGATAGCCATTAAACAATCAGTTATGCATCTTCTAGATATCTCTACGATGGATACCAACACATCAGAAGGATTATATTCTGTGGAAGTTTCATTTGACAAGACTGGAGATAATCCGCTTTTAACTTTTATAATTCAACCATCAATGTAAGCATCTTTTATTTTGTATAATTCTTTCTTTTGATAATTTAAAAGTTTTTTTTCCGTGTTGAAACAATTTAAACAAGATTTCTTTTTGTTAATTTGAAAAGGTAATTTAAATAGATACTGTATCAACAGAAAGTTCATTGATGTGTGTTGATGCAATTGAAACAACAAGAGTATAGTTTCAAGAGAGAAAAAAAAATTTGTTGCTAAAAATATGTTGTGGAAATAAAAGAATTCAATCGCATGATATTATCAGCAGATAAAGGGCGCTCACATGATGTTATCAGCAGATAGAGGGCGCTCACGTGATGTTATCAGCAGATAGAGGGCGCTCACATGATGTTATCAGCAGATAGAATTCAATCACATGATGTTATCAGCAGATAGAATTCAATCACATGATGTTATCAGCAGATAGAGGGCGCTCACATGCTATTATCAGCAGATAGAGGGCGCTCTCAACAGTTTGATGCATACTATAAAAAGGAGAAGCAAGTCTCAGTATATCTCATCTTGACTGTCTGCTTACTAAAAAGCACTTGTTTAAACCATCATGGAAATTGCTGCTGCATTTCAAACTGTAAAAAGATGGATAATACAACCCAATGCAGTTCCTATTCTGCCGGCGGAATTGGTCAATTCATCAACTGAAGTAGCAGAAGCCGTAAAATTGGCACGTAAATTCCTCAGCAGTAAATTTGCCAAGATGGAATTTCTCAGGCAAAATAAAAGTCAGAGTATAAGGAGAGCCATGTGTGGCAGATACAAAAGAAGTATCAACGTTAAAGCCGATGAACAAAAGCGACAAAAATTGGATGATGAAATGTGGCATGCATACAAGAGAGTTATTCACCACGTGAATGCTAAAATTTTGGCATTACATCCCACACTGAGTGACGAGGAAGTAAAAGAGGTAAAGAACATTTTCACCATGATGGAGGACGCCCTGACAAATAATAAAGTGTTCTACCTTTCTCTGCCTCTGCAAATGAAAAAAACCCCAAGAAGTATTAAAGCTGCTCACAAAAGAATGGAAAAGTATTATAATTCACGGCAAGCTTTATGGTGTTTCATCAACAGAAAAAATGCCAAGAGTCTCTGGCAAGGAAAGCTTGGAAAAATAATGCCGAAAAGAAAAGTATGCTTACTAAGGGAAGAAAAGAAACAGAACGCATTGGAGGAGCAGACTTGGAATGCCTATTATGAAGCAAGAGATTATGTTATGAAACAACTGTGAACAAAAAAAAAAAGGACTTTAAATATATTATTATTATGTATACCAACATATATATGGTATTGTACTCTTTCATTTTGTAAGCATTTTTGTATGTTTTTGAAACAATAAACATAAAAAAATGGGAAAGTAAACCTTTTCAGGTTTACTTTCCCATTTTTTAAACACACATTTTACCATTGGTTTCGTTGCAAGAAATGACGTTATTGCAAGAGTAGGGAAAATAGAGGACGCTAGCATCGATCGAGAGGGCGCTGGCATCGATCGCTGCACACTATAAAAGGCAAAGCAAGACAAAACTCAGTCATAACCCTTCTCAAGTACCATCATGGAAATCCACACTGAAGTTCTTGAAACGGTGAAAAGATGGGTGACGCATCATCATAGTCATAAACTTCATCTTACGCCGGAACTTAATGTTATGCCGGCAGAATTAGATTCGGTAGAAGTGACAACAGCAATAAACTTGGCCCGTAAATTTCTAAATGCCAAGAAATCAAGTTTGGATTTTGAGAGAGACAATAGGAGACACTTACGACAAAACAAATCTAGTAGTGATTCTGTTGAAAGGCAAAATTATAGATTAAATGCCGAAATGTGGAATGCTTACAGGGAAGCAATTCGTTATGTGGACGCTGCA
The DNA here is from genome assembly GCA_039090855.1 of Macrothele yani. Taxonomy (NCBI): domain Eukaryota; kingdom Metazoa; phylum Arthropoda; class Arachnida; order Araneae; family Macrothelidae; genus Macrothele; species Macrothele yani. Next base: position 54,988,023 of record CM077006.1, on the reverse strand, counting down.
ATCTTGAAACTTCATCCCGTGTTGAGTAATGAAGAGCAGAAAAGGGTCAAGTTATCCATCTTGACAGCAATGGAGGATACCCTGGAAAGAAAGAAACTTTTTTTCCTGTCTCTCCCCGTTCAAATGAAAGAAATTCCCAGAGAATTTAGTGTAGCTGATAAACTGATTTCCAAGTATCACGATGCCCAAAAAACTTTGTGGTCTTTCCGCAATAAAAAGAACTCACGAGATGTACAAAGAATGCCAAGAAGAAAAGTGTGTTTGCTTAAGGAGAAAGAAAAAGAGGTGTTGGAACAACACGTACGTAACGACTACAACAAGGCAATGAACTATATTACGAAAATGAAAGGACAAATAATGTCTCTTTAAAAGGAACTTTGTATGTCAAATCTATTGTTCTTTATATAATATTTCAATATTTGTAATGTTTGATAAAACAATAAACGTAAAAATGGGGAAAGTAAACCTTTGGGTTTACTTCCCCATTTTTTAAAATATATTCTATACCATTGGTTCCATCAAATTATTTGAATTAAACTATATCTGAAGAAAACTTTTTATGTCAAATCTATTCAACCAATATATTTACTTCAAGTTGAATGTAGACCCTAGTATGTAGACTTTTTGTAAATATTCTTAATTAACAAAAGTTTTTATTTTATATAAAGTAATGATATACTGTAAAGTAATGACTCCTCAGTCCTTCTTTCAATCAAAAGACAGTTCATCCCGAAATAAATCAAACGTGAGGAACATGACAGGTTTTTATTTAAGTTTAATGAAAATTAATGAATATATTCCCTTTAAATGAAATTGTCACTCAAATCATAAAATTCTATAATGGGGAAACCAGACAGGATATATTATATTGGCTACAATGGATATTGTAATGTAAGATTAACTGAATAGAAAATATCTATGGTAAAATTATTTTCCTTTATCTTGCCACAGGATATATCAACCGGTATATTTACTTCGAGTTGAGGGTAATAATGGATACATTATAAAAATAAAAGTAAAATTACATAAAATAAATAATTTACGGGACTGACAATAGATCTATATATTGTCAGTCCCGCACATTATAAAATTACATAAAATAAATAATTTACGGGACTGACAATAGATCTATATATTGTCAGTCCCGCACATTATAAAATTACATAAAATAAATAATTTACGGGACTGACAATAGATCTATATATTGTCAGTCCCGCACATTATAAAATTACATAAAATAAATAATTTACAGGACTGACAATAGATCTATATATTGTCAGTCCCGTACATTATAAAATTACATAAAATAAATAATTTACGGGACTGACAATAGATCTATATATTGTCAGTCCCGTACATTATAAAATTACATAAAATAAATAATTTACGGGACTGACATTAGATCTATATATTGTCAGTCCCGTACATTATAAAATTACATAAAATAAATAATTTACGGGACTGACAATAGATCTATATATTGTCAGTCCCGTACATTATAAAATTACGTAAAATAAATAATTTACGGGACTGACAATAGATCTATATATTGTCAGTCCCGTACATTATAAAATTACATAAAACAAATAATTTACGGGACTGAAAATAGATCTATATATTGTCAGTCCCGTACATTATAAAATTACATAAAATAAATAATTTATAAACATATGAGTGCATAATAATATATAATATTTAAATAAAAAATACCTATTGTAAAATTATTATTCTAAATATGAATTTTAATAACCAGTATTTTATTAGAAAAAAATTCTACTAATTACATGTATCATTTCAAGGCTGGACGCGGGTGGGTAAGTATAATACATAATATATAATATTTAAATAAAAAATACCTATTGTAAAATTATTATTCTAAAAACTTTTCCTACAAATTTATTTCTTCTAAAAAAAAAAAAATTTTTTTTTTTTTTAGAAGAAATAAATGTTTGATTGAAAATAATAATAATCACAGATAATCTTTTCTTTGGTATTATATTATCAATATACTCTAATATTATCATGATTGCCTTGGAATCTCTTAAATTACTCTTTAGAACCAGCCGAGACGGAAAATGGATTACTTTACCTTACGAACTTATTGATAAACGTATTGTTGTACCTGTGGATACGCCAATTGATAAATACGGCATTGATTTTATGTTGAAATTGACTTTTAACTAGCCCGTGATTGTCACTTTTTACTGCGGGGAAAAAACGACTTCATTGTATGGTCAAAGAATAACATTTTCCCGATTTGAAACTGATGGAGAATATAAACAGTTTAAACTTTTGAATATGGATCTGTTGGATAACCCAAAATACATGGAAAGGGCTCTACAGCAAATTAAGACATTAAAACTAAAAGTCTATAGTGTTAAAGAACGTAATACTCATAGAATACGTACTGATGGAGAAGATGTCGTAGATGGTATATTTTGCGGTGCCACAAAACAAAAATCTGATATTCATTATACCACTGTCTATGAACAGCGTGATATATATTTATTTACCTATGAAATTTGCTTTGGAGAACATATTGAAGTGTTTTAAAAAATGTAGATTTTTTTTAAAGAATTAAAGTATTTTCTCTAAATTATTGGGGTTTATTTGTAACACAATTTCATCAATATAACAACATTAGCATCAACAATGTAGAGTACTTATATCAACGCAGAGTTCATCAATAGGATCATTATATTTATAAAGTAAAGGAATAACTTCTTCTTGGACAGACACGATGGCAAAACATTTTAAGCCATTTTTGAAGATGCACGTAATCAACATGTAAATGCCATCCATTAGACCCTGAATAGCCTCTTTTTTATGAATCACATGTTCAATAAAACCGTTGGTATTAGATAGTAAATCGTTGTATCGTACAATATATACATAACTATCTAAAATATTTGTTAGGTGTTCAAAGTCAGTTACTCCATCCACAATAACGGTGTCGTTTTTAGTTTGATTCAAGTGGAGGTGTCACCCCGTATTACTACATGTAAGTTGAATTTTTGCTCCATCTTTACAATATAAAGTAAAACACATGGTTTTCTAGAGGTTAAATTGAAATGATAAAAGCTGATGAAAGGAAAAAAACAATTGATAAATCACGTCTTTTATTTTAGACATGACGGCAAAATAAAAAACCGCAGGATATGATGAAATTGGATATGACATAACAGGATGTGTGGGATTAAATAGGATGTGATGAAATCGGATATGACATAAACAGGATGTGTGGGATTAAATAGGATGTGATGAAATCGGATATGACATAAACAGGATGTGTGGGATTAAATAGGATGTGATGAAATCGGATATGACAAACAGGATGTGTGGGATTAAATAGGATGTGATGAAATCGGATATGACATACACAGGATGTGTGGGATTAAATAGGATGCGATGAAATCGGATATGACATAAACAGGATATGATGTAAACCGGATGTGTGGGCTGAAATCGGATATGACGTAAACAGGATGTGTGGGGTGAAATCATATGATGAAACCTGATGTGACGTCAACAATTTTGACTATAAATACTCAAGCTGCTCGACGTGTGTAGCAGACAGTCTGTATTTACGATCATGACTGAAGACATTGTTGTTGAACCTGATATAGATGTATACATGGATGTGGATTCACCTCCACCGTTAGTAATAGATTTGGATAAATGGGAAGATGAAAATTCCTCAACTTTAAACAGTCCACAGGATCTACGCAGTCCTTGCAGTTTACAAGATCCACGCAGTCCTTGCAAGGATCCACACAAACTACAGGATCCACACAGTCCTTGCAAGGATCCACACAAACTACAGGATCCACGCAGTCCTTGCAAGGATCCTCACAAACTACAGGATCCACGCAGTCCTTGCAAGGATCCACGCAATTCACAGGATCTACACAGTATTCAGTTTTTGCGGAATGAAACTGTTACTAAAAAAAGAATCCACACATCAAATATCCTGAACTGAAGAAAGTACTTAATCAAACTAACTGTGTGTGGTCCGTTGCCTCTAACGCCACTACATCAAGGTCCTGTAATGCCACTACGTCTGTTGCCTCAACGTTTGATGGGAATGCCACTACATCAAGGTCCTCTAATGCCACTACGTCTGTTGCCTCTTAACGCAACTACATTTGATGGGAATGCCACTACATCAAGGTCCTCTAATGCCACTACGTCTGTTGCCTCTAACGCAACTACATTTGATGGGAATGCCACTACATCAAGGACCTCTAATGGAAATGCCACTACGTTTAAGGGAAATCAAGCAGCCGCTACATTTGTTGACGCCACATCAACGTTTAAGGGAAATCAAGCAGCCGCTACATCTGTTGACTCTAATGCCACTACATTTGTTGACGCCACATCAACGTTTAAGGGAAATCAAACAGCCGCTACATCTGTTGACTCTAATGCCACTACATCTGTTAACGCCACATCAACGTTTAAGGGAAATCAAGCAGCCGCTACATCTGTTGACGCCACTACATCTGATGGAAATCAAACCGTCACTACATCAAGGTTTGTTGCCTCTTATAAAATGAACATAATTAATACACCTGATATGATTAATAATTTTACTTTTCCACTTTTTACAATAGATCAAAATTCTTACATTCCAGTAACTCTTACACCAGTAACAAATAATTTGTTTAAAATCAGTCCATCTCAGCAACCAACACAACCAACAACACAAAAACCAACAGCACAACAGCAACCAACAACACAACAGCAACCAACAAAACAACCAATAACACAACAGCAACCAACAACACAACAGCAACCAACAAAACAACCAACACAGGAACCAGCAACACAACAACCAACACAACAGCAACAACCAACACAACAGCAACAACCAACACAACAGCAACAACCAACACAACAGCAACAACCAACAACACAACAGCAACCAACACAACAGCATCCAACACAACAGCAAAAAACCAATTTCACGAAACAAGAATTATTGGAAATGTTAAATCAAACAAAACTTAAAAAAGATAATAACTCTCATGCAAGTTTAAGATTTCATTTGTTAACTACACTTTTAAAATTTAAGCTAAAGTACCGTTCTGGAATAAATTATAAGAACTTCGTGGAATTTCATAATAAGCGTAAGTGCTTCAAAATCATGTATACCGTACTTGATGAGTATTATAGCAAACTGACTTCTATGCAAGAAAAATGCATTTCTTTATTAATGAAGCACAAAAAAATGAAGTACAGCACAACATTGAATATGCAAAGTCTGAACTCATAATTTTACATAAAAAGGTGGAGGATATTCTACAAGAATGCAATAAAAGTTGTAATATATGGAATAATTTAATGCAATCTTTGAAAAAAATGGAAGATGTGACTGTACCTACGCAAGTGTTTGATGCTAGATACAAACCGTACTGATGAGTAAAAACAAAACTGTACTTGCATCCCAAAATTATATCCATCTCATATTTTTCTTAATAATGTTGCCTATCTCATATATATTTTTCTCAATAATGTTGCCCATCTCATATATATTCAATAATGTTGAACATCTTATATTTTTCTCAATAATGTTGAACACCTTATATTTGTCTCAATAATGTTGAACACCTTATATTCTCAATAATGTTGAACACCTTATATTCTCAATAATGTTGAACACCTTATATTCTCAATAATGTTGAACACCTTATATTTATTTGTCTCAATAATGGGAACACCTTATATTCTCAATAATGTTGAACATCTCAGATTTATCCTATGATGATTTGAAACGTATAATAAATATATGTATAAAAAAGAAATGAGCTTAATGTTTGATTTAAATTTTTATTCATATATAAGTAACATATACATTAAAAATAATATATAACAATCTATATACATTGAACAATCTATATACATTGGATGACAATTAAAATAAAAAAAAATATTTGCAACATGTCCTGCATAATAATATAATATATAACAATCTATATACATTGATGACAATTAAAATAAAAAAATATTTACAACAATCTATATACATTGATGACAATTAAAATAAAAAAAAAATATTTACAAAATATTTGCAACATGTCTTGCATCATAATTAAAAATAATATATAACAATCTATATACATTGATGACAATTAAAATAAAAAAAATATTTACAATATATTTGCAACATGTCTTGCATCATAATTAAAAATAATATATAACAATCTATATGCATTGATGACAATTAAAATAAAAAAATATTTACAAATGTCAACATATCTTGCGAATTTGGATCATAATTAAATGCTGTGTAATTTGGATAAACTGTATCATTTATCACTTGCATTTTCTGAATATCAAACAAAGATAAGTCAGTCATGGTTGATTCTTCTTTAGAATCCCGCGTCAACCAAACAAAATCTTCATCTACTGGTTTGTCAGAAAAGTTTTCTGAAGAAAACATTTCGTCTAAATAGTGCGATAGTGAAATTTCATTATAGATATCCAAGTCTTTTGTATCATTATTATCATCGTTTAATTTAATACGTTTGTTCATATTTTCTAGTTCAGGTCCTTTCCGCTTACCTGTTTGATCGGCACTGTCTTGTGGGTCAGCACTTTTTTGTAACAGCAAGTCGATACTTTTTGTGACAGCAAATCGGCACTTTTTGTGACAACAAGTCGGCACTTTTTTGTGACAGCAAATCGGCACTTTTTGTGACAGCAAGTCGACACTTTCTTGTAAGGTACACAAAGTTTGATCGACACTGTCTTGTAGAGTACACAAAGTTTGATCGACACTGTCTTGTACGGCAGGTGGCAAGTTGACACTGTCTTGTACGGCAGGTGGCAAGTTGACACTGTCTTGTACGGTAAAGTTGACACTGTCTTGTACGGCAGGTGGCAAGTTGACACTGTCTTGTACGGTAAAGTTGACACTGTCCAGGGATCATAGCATACTTCTGGAAAATTTTAGGTAGGAATTTTAGGACTTTTTAGAAAAATTTTAGGAAAATTTTAGGTGTATTTCAATAAAAACTAGATGTATATTTGTATACATCTAGTAAAACAACTTTGTATACATTGCAAAGAGTTTGCTTCACACCCTTCAACCATATATACTGATAGACTGCACATGACATCAAAATTTCTGGCTCCAACATAAAATCACATGACAACAGTCAAAAAGATGGGTTACACCTGCTGTGCTTATGGTTGCTCTGAGCGATATAGTAAAGAAAGTTCTATGATTTTTCATGGGTAAGAAACGAATTAAATACCTAAGTCAATAAAGTTCAATTACTTAACCAGAAACTTGCAGCTATTGATATAAAAATATAGTAACTTAAGAAAAAAAAATGGAATGCATGTTCCAAATTCTTCGCAAATGTTCATTACATTATAAATCACAAAATGTAAACAACCCGATCATGCATGTATATAGCTCATAAGCAGTGTTAACCGAAAATCCCCTTTCTGCATCAGCATTACCATGAGGTAAAACTAAAATTGACTTTATGAGTTTAGCAAGATTTGAGTATTTTTCTTTTCCGCTAGTCTTTAATACTAAATATATTACGCCAGTAATGATCAATCCGCACTGGAATATGCCCTTCCTCTGAAAATTTCACTAGTTCATCTAGAAATGGCTTAACGCAATTTAAAAGTTTCCACTCTTCTCTTACTCTATCAATTTGTTCCTCAGAAAGATGCAAAACACTTGAAATTCTGGTTATTTCCAAAAGTCCTTCAGTGACTGAAAGTTGAGTTGACTCTTTCTTTGGTTCTTTTACCTTTAAAACTTCTGTCTCTTAGCTTTTGATTGCAGAATGGCAAAATTGACTTTAAATATTTTGTGGTTGCAATTAGTGATGATCTTACATCTAAGAGAAATAATTTCTGCCTGGTCTCCTGAACATTCCTGAGGAGATTTTTTGTCTTCATACCAACTTCTAACTCCCCTAGTTTTTCCCATGAATTTTTGTTTTCAAAATCTACATTCTTTTTAGGTCTTCTCCAAATTTCCCTCCAATAACATCATCTTGGATAAACTGAGCCATAACATTCCTCATTAAAGTATTTAAATCAGAATATAACTGGTGTATTTTTGGTTCTTCACTCTGATAACATAATGAAAACTTTTCAAAAATTTTGGTGTGAAAATGAAATTAATGCTAAATAGCAAGGAGTTAGCTCATTTTTCAGGAAACAGTGAATTCTTTTATACCTTGCCGAATTGCATAGTTCTTTTTCAAATATTTTTTGAGATGGCAAGAAGTTTAAAAAATATTCTATAATATTTAGCCATTGGTCCAAGAGCCTCAGGGCTACAGAACCAACGGTCAACCATCTGTTGCTGACATGACGCAAGCAAAAGAAATTTGGCAGTGACCAATGTTATATCCTCGAGATTTATAATCCTCTCGTCTTGCAGTACTACTCTTTAAAAAGTAATGCATATCAGTAGCAAATTCGTCAAAATCTATATTTAAGCTTGTCAAAAAAAAAATTTAAATGCATTACTAACAACATGCAGGTTGCAAAAACCTAGTTCCAAATATTTCTGGCCTGTTTCTTGTTTTACAACTTCATTGAATTTGCGTAAAAAGCACTTATTTACATTTGGGCTGTCCATGGATACACAAATAATTCTGTTCAACGAAATATTGAAGGATGATAACACATCAAGAATTTCTTTTAGCAAAATATCTGCTGTTGCATGACCCAGAAAAACGCTTGTTAGGTATCGGCAAGAAACTGAATTTATTTCTGAAGACCAGTACCTGAGATACACATCCAACTGCCGTTTCACTTGTGTATTTGTAGTTTCATCAAATGCTATAGTAACCTTTCCTGGGCTACTAGATGCAATGTCTTTTTCAAATCCTCTTCAAAATATTTTGACAATCCATGTGATATCACATAAGCAACTTTTTTTTTCTTTAAGTTGCATTTTGGCTGCAATAGCAGAATCAGGAAACATTTCTTTGAAAAGTTCAACTGTTTCAGTGCATGAAACAAAAGACATATTGTCCTTAGCAACTTTCATGGCCCATAATGCTTCGGCTTTAGCCAACTGTAAATCATGACTCAGTACTTCACTAATATTTGTTTTGGGCTGAAGATTCCATCCTCCAAAGGCTTTCCGGATGGACTTATTTTGAAATTTACTTTGAAATTTCTGCAAATGTTTTTTCCTTTATGATGCGCTTTTACTTGTGAAAAGCCACTATTAGAAATGTTGAAAATTTCTGAACACAATATACACTTAGCAGAAAATATTGTTTCAGTTGCAGAACACCATTCTTTCAACTTCACTCCGTCCAATTCTTTGGCGAGCCACGCATCTTGAAATTTCGTTTTGGATTTAGGCATCTCAAACACTTGTATTACTAACCAGAAAATGAAAGGGAAGTACAAAAACACGTTCCAATATTGCAAAACCAGACAACTTCCCGAAGTTTGGCTGCGAGGATGTCAGAAGATAGAAAAAAAAAAAAAAAAAAAAAAAAGCAGGTCACCACTAGAGAACTGAACCTGCACACAGCACAGAGAACACCAAAAAAGACGCAAAACCAGAAACTATCATACGCATCTCACGCAAGTTCAGTCAAAGTGAGTCGGAGCTGAGATATATTGCGCATCGAAGGTCAATGATCACGTGCTATACTGCCTGCCACGATAACACTCAGCTACCATCCCATCGTCATTACGGGAGGTTACGGAAGGAGACCATGTTTCCTCTTTGCTTCCACCCACCTGTGGTTTACAATAACAAAACATCAGCAGAAAGAGGAGATTCCACAAGGCATGTACAAAAATAAAGTACGATCTCCTGTGTACCACGGAGTTCGTCTTCAAAGCGCAAACCAGGGGTGAAAATGACCCCTCCCCTTTTCCCTTAGATCTCGTTACTCTCGAAAACTGTCCGAAGGCAAAAAAGTGGAGCGCCCGCCCCGAAGCAAGTGCATCTCGATGGCGTCATTTTCCCTCCCTTCAGCAGCACAGCATATAGGCTGTGTTTCTACAATAACAGGTCTTTTTACCTTACCGTAATGGTAAATTTATTGGCGTTAATAACGGTTGTATTTTTTATAAATAAGCTTACGAAAATTTTAGGAAGAATAGCAAATTTTAGGCATAATTTTAGGAATTTAAGGAGGGTCACAAAATATTAGGAATTTTAGGAGGAATGCGATCCCTGCACTGTCTTGTACGGCTGGTGGCAAGTTGACCCTGTCTTGTACGGTAGAGTTGACACTTTCTTGTACGGTAGAGTTGACACTTTCGGTAGTTGACAAGTCGACACTTTCTTGTACGGTAGGCAAGGTTTGGTAATTTCTTTGAAGTAAAACAGTTTTTTGCAGGGTAGGCAAGGAAACACTCTCTTGTATGTAAAAGTCAAATATGCATTTCCACGACGTGAAGAAAAAATAATATGTTCCAGAATCTATTACATGATTATTGGTTAAAACTGCTTTATCAAAACTATTGATGACATCCGTCTCCAATGGAATGGTATTTGCACATCTCAAAATGGAATTTTTTTTTTTCATTCAAATAAATGCTTGCCTTTACAGGATTGAACAGATATACATAGATAGGTGTTGCCTTATTATATATTTTAAATACGTGTTGTGACTGAGGAGGAACCTTTTGCATACCCAAAGTAAAATATTTACTTGTATAAAATCTCGTTTCTTCAATGATGGCTCCTATATCTTTACGCCCATTTGTGAGAGCACCGTAAAACAAATGCAGTTTTCCTTCTTTGATCGCAATTTTTTTCATCACCTGAATATTTATATATTCTTTTGAAACCTTAAAAACTCCAATCTCTTGTTCAATTTTATATCCATCATTATGACAAAAAACATTAAGCTTAATAGATACTTCATTAGATTCCATCATCGTTAATTGCTTCAGATGCTACTGCTTTAGAGTATGTTGTCGGCAGTACTTTTATACACAGAATATTTTAGCGGATATGACATCACTGTAAACAAAGCATCTGATTCGTTGAATCCGCACGTCCTGTAGAAAAGGTTGGCCAATAGAAAGTTTTAGCGGATGTGACACCACTGCAAACAAAACATCTGATTCGTTGAATCCGCACTTCCTGTAGAAAAGGTTGGCCAATAAAATGTTTTAGCGGATGTGACACCACTTTCAGCAAAACATCTGATTCGTTGAATCCGCACTTCCTGTAGAAAAGGTTGGCCAATAAAATGTTTTAGCGGATGTAACACCACTTGACATCCCTTTGCAAACCAACTTTGGTTCATTTCTTCACTAAGGATAAAGTGATTGTCGTACAACATGTGTTAAATTCTCATTTCTTCACTAAGGATAAAGTGACCGCTGTACAACATGTGCTAAATTCTCATTTCTTCACTAAGGATCGCTGTACAACATGTGCTAAATTCTCATTTCTTCACTAAGGATAAAATGACCGCTGTACAACATGTGCTAAATTCTCATTTCTTCACTAAGGATAAAATGACCGCTGTACAACATGTGCTAAATCTTCGCTAAAGTGATCACCGTACAGAAAAGGCTTAATAGGTGAGTAATTTCTTTTTCCTTTTAGGTTGTTGTTCAAAATAGGTATCTAAGCATTCAACAATTTCTGGAAAATATGTGTTAAATTGTTTACATTCTTCCAATGTTAAAAAAATCAATTCTTTATCATTAATAATAAATAACGAACCTGAACGAGTGACGAGAAATCCAGTAGACTTTAGTAACGTAAAAGAATAACTTGAGTAGGGCCAATTTCTAAAATATTCCTTAAATAATGAATAAGTTACAGAAACAGTTGAACCAATTGCAGTAATGAAAATTAATGGAAACACTCCCTTTAAACGAAACTGTATTTTTGATGTATCACTCAAATCATAAGTTCTATAATAGGATTCAGACATTATGTGTCAGCAGACATAATACAAAAATATTTAAATTAAAAATACCTATGGTATAATTATTTTCCTAGAAACTATTCCCACAAATTTATTTCTAAAAAAAAAAAAAAAAATTTTTTTTTTTAGAAAGTTTCTAAAATAATAATTTACAATAAGTATTTTTATTTATACGTCTCGTCTTACCACGGGATATATCAACCGGTATAATTATTTCGAGTTGAGGGTAATCATGGACAAATTATAAAAGTAAAAGTAAAATTACATAACATAAATAATTTACGGGACTGACAATAGATCTATATATTGTCAGTCCCGCACATTATAAAATTACATAAAATAAATAATTTATAAACATATCAGTGCATAATAATATATAATATTTAAATAAAAAATACCTATTGTAAAATTATTATTCAATACCAGTATATTATTAAAAAAATTCTACTAATTATGTGTATAATACATAGTATATATAATATTTAAATAAAAAAAATACCTATTGTAAAATTATTATTCTAATTATAAATTTTAATATCCAGTATATTATTAAAAAAAATTCTACTAATTACGTGTATAATACATAGTATATAATATCTCCGGCAGCTGGAATGTACCTGGCCAAGGCAGCGGCCAGTGCGACATGAAGGCAGAGGGTGCTAAGAATCCCCGGAGGACCGGACTAGGCTGCCATCTGATGCTGACCTTGGCTACTTACAATGGACGCTCCCTATCTTCTGATTCAAGGCTTCTTGAATTGGAAGAGGAACTACAAAGGATCAAGTGGGACATCGTGGGGCTAAGTGAGGTAAGGAGAAAAGGAGAAGATCTCATCGAACTGAAAAGTGGACATCTCTTCTACTATCGTGGGACAGATACTGGCAGAACTAGTGGTGTTGGATTTATAATAAACAAGAAACTGAAGGATAAAGTTGTAGAAGTTGAAAGTTCCTCTGACAGAGCTGCACGACTTGTTATCCAACTCTCGAAAAGATACCAGGCTCAGATTATTCAAACTTATGCACCCACCACAAGTCATCCTGAAGAAGAAATTGAAGAATTTTATGAGGAAATTTGTCATCTAAATAATAAAGGTAAGCAGCACTTGAAAATAATTATGGGAGATTTCAATGCAAAAATAGGGCAACGGCAACAGAATGAAACTTCAGTAGGTAAATTCGGTCATGGCAACAGAAACCAGCGTGGAAATACTCTCGTTGAGTTTGCAGAGGCAGAAGGGTTTTTCATCTTGAACTCCTTCTTCAAGAAAAAGCCACACAGGAAATGGACATGGAGACATCCAAATGGGACGACAAGTGAAATTGATTTTATTATGTGTAACAAAAAATTTGTCATAGAAGACTGCAGTGTGCTAAACAAGTTCAACACAGGTAGTGACCATAGATTGGTGAGATGTAAGATGCACCTCAACACTAAACTTGAACGTGGCAAGCTCATAAGACAAACAAAATCTATTGACATAACCAACCTTAAAAAACACCATAATACCTTCAAGTTAGAACTGAAGAACAGGTTCTCTGCTTTAGAAGGCCTAACATCGGAAGAAGTGGACATCTCTGAAGTTAACAGAAAAGTAACCAAAGCTCTTATGGAAACAGCAACAAAATTAGCTGGGTCTAAGAACAAGTTGCATGTGAACAAATTATCAGGAAAAACCAAAATGTTGATGCAAAAGAAGAGAGATAAGGACAACTAAAGAAGATGTGACTTCCAAAGTGGAATATATAGAGCTATGCAAGACAGTAAGAAAAAGTATCACTGAAGACGTAAGGAAATTCAACTGTGAACTAGTGAGGAAAGCAATTGAAAACAACCAAAGCCTAAAGATAGCAAAGGGACATCTCAGTAAGGGAAGAAAACAGATTATGGCACTGAGAAAAGAAGATGGTTCTGTAACAAGAAATAGAGGGGAAATTTTGACAAGAGTGAAAGATTTCTACTCCAAATTATATGAAAGGGATGATATATGCACTCCAGACATCATCAAAGATACCAGTACCAGAGTTCCTCCAGTCCTTCCAGCAGAAGTTGCACATGCAATCAAGAACATGAAGCGAGGAAAAGCTCCAGGAGAAGATGGAATTACTGTAGACATCATACAAGAAGCAAGTGGAGAAATCGAAACAGTACTCGCCCAAATTTTCACTCGATGCCTTAATGAAGGAAAGATTCCTGAGGATTGGAACACCGCTACAATGATCCTGCTACATAAGAAAGGTGACATTGAGGATCTCGGAAACTACAGACCTATCAGCCTCCTATCAGTAGTTTATAAAATCTTCACTAAAGTTCTTTCACACCGCTTGAAGGTAGCACTAGACATGGCTCAACTGAGAGAACAAGCTGGATTCAGGAGTGGCTACAGCACAATAGATCATATCCACGTGCTGAGAGAACTAATTGAAAGAGCGAGGGAATATGAACTTCCATTGTGCATGGCTTTTATCGATTATGAAAAAGCCTTTGATTCGGTGAAACCATCAGCAGTTACAATGGCTCTGAAAACCTGTGGTATTGAAGATGCATACATTAATATTATTAATAACATCTATGAAAATGCAAGTGCAAAGATTAGGCTGTTTGAAAATACAAAACACGTAAAAATTGGAAAGGGAGTGAGACAAGGTGACACCATATCTCCGAAGCTCTTTAATGCCACATTGGAGGGTGTTTTTCAATCGCTGAGCTGGGAAAACAAGGGGATAAAGATTAATGGAGATTATCTAACCCACCTTCGTTTTGCTGATGACGTAGTCATTTTTGCAACTACCCCATCAGAGCTGCAGAGTATGATCCAGGAACTTGCTGACAAGAGTAAAGAAGTGGGATTAAAAATGAACTTTCAGAAGACAAAAGTGATGTTCAATGCTTTTACAAGAAATGAAGATTTATCGATTGATGGAGAAAAGCTGGAGATAACAGACACGTACGTTTATCTTGGACAGCAGATATCAAGTGAGGGTCACATTGATGAAGAAATTAATCGGCGTACAAAACTTGCCTGGAGAGCTTTTGGAAGAAACAGCATAATTTTCAAGAGCAATATGCCATTATGTCTTAAAAGAAAAATGTTTGATCAATGCATCCTTCCAGTGCTTACGTATGGTGCAGAGACGTGGACCTTAACTAAAAGAGACATACAAAGGCTGCAGACAACTCAAAGTAGCATGGAGAGGTGCATGCTTGGTGTAACCAGGAGAGATAAGAAGAGGAACTCGTGGATCCGAAAAATGACAAGAGTGGAAGACATCATGATCAAAGTTAAATCCCTGAAATGGCAATGGGCTGGACATACTGCCAGAAGGACAGATCATCGATGGACAGCCGAAATTTTAGATTGGATTCCAAGGGACAGGAAAAGACCCAGAAGAAGACCACATAGGAGATGGGTGGATGAAATTCGAAAGTATGCAGGGGTGACATGGAGGAGACTGGCACAAGACAGACCGTTGTGGAGGAAACTTGGGGAGACCTTCGTCCAGCAGTGGATTGATAATGGTTGACAATGATGATATAATATTTAAATAAAAAAATACCTATTGTAAAATTATTATTCTAAATATAAATTTTAATAACCAGTATATTATTAAAAAAATTCTACTAATTAAATGTATTGTATATGATTTATAATATTTAAATAAAAAATTTCTATTGTAAAATTATTATTATAAAAACTTTTCCCACACATGTCTTTCTAAAAAAAAAATTTTTTTTTAGGAGAATAAAAATGTAACGATATATTTTAGAAAAATAAATGCACCATAGCCATTTTTTAATTTAAACAACATTACTCTCCACGAGATATATTTGTCAGTATATTTACTTCAAGATTCGTCTAGTTGTCGATTCATTACAATACCATTATTCTACATTGCTATAAAAGGATAAATCAGGTAATACTTTCATATTTTCTTGAATACGTATCAATAACATTAATGCATTGTGACAGTTTAAATCCTTTTATATGAAAACTTTTTGGAAGTCAGAAATTTTTAACTTTATTGTAGTAAAATGCCTATTATATAGAATCCGTAAGGTTGTTTTGAGGAGGGGAAAGACACGTAATAAATTTCTTATTTTTTTAACTTATTAAGAAAAAACATTCAGAAGAATCCAGATTTGACCGGATATGTTGCATAACCGGATGCGTTTCATAATCAGATATGTTGCATAATCTAAAGAGTATAAATAGGGAAAGTTTCTCGTCAAAATTTTAATATACTCCTTCTCTGAAAGTGGTTAATAATGTGTCTCACCCTGATTAACGAGCATGGAGTGACTACAATATTTCACTGTAGTCAAAATAGAAAGCATATGATGCTAAAATACCGCATGACGCCGAACAAACTGTATATAACCAGTTATGGAGATAACGATCGTGATGAACTGGATTCGATCATTGAACGTGATCATGTGGATTTTATGATATTAAATGACATTCCCCGGAACAACTACAATGATGAAGTTGTGGACTTGATTTACAAAGTCAGGATCAGCAAAGAAGACGCTATCAATAGATTATTGATGGGAAGATTTTTACTGACTGAGTACACTATGAAATGTACCTATCCTGACTATTACATGGACTATTGTGTGGGAGTCGTCTTGATTGACGATGTGGTGAATTGTTTAAAAGTATTAAAACACGATTGTAATGTCTATCATCACTGATACTTCTTATGGAACTATATTCATCAATCAAAGAATCTGTCTTATAACCTTGAATTGTCACATATTGTAAAAAAAATGTATATATCTTTTTTTGAAACAATAAAGACGAAAAAAATAAGGAAGAGAATCCCCATTTTTGAGGGATTCTCTTTCTTATTTTTTTATAAAGTATTTTAACCAATGGTTCTTCATTATGAAGAAAAATACAACATTTTTAAAGATACGTCATTAAAAAAAAAACAATAATTTTTTAGAATGGTATTAAAATCGGGCATATGTCAAAAATATCCTATAAATCTCCGTGCAATGGCAAGTTTCAGTTGGTAGTTGATATAGGGTAACACAAATGTTGCAGCGGTATATGATACAACGTAATAACAGGTCTTGGATTCATGTGTCTTTAACGTAACCGAGTTTGGGTAAAATTATAAGATTTTATTTCTTCAACAACAGATTTCATGTTTAACTTGAACTTGTCAAAATGAATGAATGCATGATTCCAATGGTTAAAAACTTTACCAAAAAAAAAAACATTTTTTCCACTTTTATTTTTTTAAAAAGAAATATTTACAATAATGTACAAAAAGTATGACGATTTACAATGATTGAATATGAAATGATAACAAAGACTGATTATCATTCTTGGAGAATGTAGTATCAATTTTATACTGTCCTTCACGTGATGAAGTCTCTAAAAGAGGTATGATGGCTGGTTCTATTTCCATCCACGGAACAGTTATTAAAAGTTCATCAATTTCTGAATCTGTTAGATCAATCACCTCGGTTTCCGCTTTTGAAACTGTCAGATTATGCATTTTGCTTTCCGTTACCTCCTCTATCTTTAGAGGCGTCTGATGTGGAGGAACATCTTTAAAATTTTGTGGCAATCCATGACGTGGAATTTTCATTCTTGAGAAGAGGCAGTTTACTTCTCTATGATGTCTCCTCCTCCTGTTCTTTAACAGCGGGACATAATCTTTATCCCCAGTAAAATCTGGGGCATCCATGTCCACGTAACTTGTTCGTAAAACAGGTCTTAACTCATACATGATGCAGTTATGAAGTATTGAAAATTTGTGCCAGCTCTTTTATATTCCTCTCTTTACAGGATATGACGTTTTCATAACCAGATATGACGTCTTCATAACCAGATATGACGTCTTCATAACAAGATATAATATCTTCAAGTAACAAGATAAAGTGATATCTGCAAATAACAAGATAAAGTGAAATCTTCAAATAACAAGAATTCAGTGATATCTTCAAATAACAAGATAAAATGAAATCTTCAAATAACAAGATAAAGTGAAATCTTCAAATAACAAGAATTCAGTGATATCTTCAAATAACAAGATAAAGTGAAATCTTCAAATAACAAGAATTCAGTGATATCTTCAAATAACAAGATAAAGTGAAATCTTCAAATAACAAGAATAAACCGGATTTTGAATAACACAAACCTTATTTAGAATACTTGGTGGGTTTTTTCAAAGAATAACGTTAAAAAAAGTGTGGAAGCATGTGCCTCACTCTGATTAATCAACACGGAGTAACAACATTTCATTGTAGTTTTCTTGGAAAGCACATGACTTTAAAATATCGCATGACATTGGATAAAATATTTATTATTAGTTATGGGTACAACGATCAAGATTATCTAGAATACATCTTTAAATACGATTTTGTAAATTTTATGGTACTAAATGACATTCTCCCAAACAACTACAAAGATGAACTTGTGGATGTGATTTATAAAACTGAAATCTGCAAACAAGATGCCATTGACGGATTAATGACTGGAAAATTCTTATTGGCCGAGTATACTGTAAAAATAAATTATCCCGATTATTATAAAGAATATTGTATGAGTGTCGTTCTAGTGGACGATGTGGTCAATTGTTTAAAAGCGTTAAAGCACGATTGTGATGTATATTTACATTGATATGCTCACACATGTCTTTTTTGAACTTTCCTTATAGGGAACTATTTTATCATCATCATGTGTCAATCTCTCATTCAAGAAAATGGAATTATATGTTCATTTGAGTGTAGTATTGGAGAAAGGAAACATCTAAACATCATATACGTCATGAAACAACTCGAGGACAAAACGTTATTACAGGGTGAGAATGATCCAGAGTATTTAAAAGACATTTTAGAAGACAATGTGACATGTATTCTACTCAACGATTTAAAATCTGAAAACTCTGAATATAAAAAAAAAGTACGCGTCAGTTATAAATCGACATCCATCAGTAAAAATGAAGCTATGCAAGGATTATTGGATGGAATTTTTTTATTGACAAAAGTGCGAAGCCAGTATCCTGAAAATAAGATACTTTTTGGTGTGGTATCAGTCAAGGATGAAGTGGTCCCATGTTTAAAAAAAATAAAGTACGATTGCCATATTTATGTATAATAATACGTCAAAATTGTAGCATTTGTCCTTTTTTTCTGTAAAATATTTGATTTGTAATAAAGATTAAAAAAAAAAAAGAATTTAAGACATTCTTTCTATTATGCATAACCTCGTATCAAAATAGCTACAATGTCATCACATTTTCTCAGTAAACAGGATGTAAAAAAGAGATAAACTCGTATCAAAATAGCTACAATGTCATCACATTTTCTCAGTAAACAGGATGTAGAAAAGAGATAACCTCGTATCAAAATAGCTCATCACATTTTCTCAGTAAACAGGATGTAGAAAAGAGATAACCTCGTATCAAAATAGCTCATCACATTTCTCAGTAAACAGGATGTATTAAAGAGATAACCTCATATAAAAATAGCTACAATGTCATCACGTTTACTCAGTAAACAGGATGTAGAGACTAGTATTTAAACGAAAAACTCTGCATCACAGAACACAAACAGGATGTAAAAGAGATAAACTCGTATCAAAATAGCTACAATGTCATCACATTTTCTCAGTAAACAGGATGTAGAAAAGAGATAACCTCGTATCAAAATAGCTCATCACATTTTCTCAGTAAACAGGATGTAGAAAAGAGATAACCTCATATCAAAATAGCTCATCACATTTCTCAGTAAACAGGATGTAGAAAAGAGATAACCTCGTATAAAAATAGCTACAATGTCATCACGTTTACTCAGTAAACAGGATGTAGAGACTAGTATTTAAACGAAAAACTCTGCATCACAGAACACAAGATTCCACATCACAAAGTATTCTACTCCGCATAATAATGTGTCGTCTAGGAAGTGATGAATACGATTCTCAAAGCGATAATTATGAATATGAACGGAATTCTCAAAGCAGTCATGGTGATATTATATTATATTTGCACGAAATTCATCATGAACCGCACGAAGGATGTATTATTCAATCTAATATTCAACCAGATGACATTCAACAAGAAATATACTGGCATGATGAAGACTTTGAACAAGAACTTGACATTCAACAAGAACCATACTGGCATGATGAAGACTGATATTCAACAGGAACCACTTCAACAAGAACCATACTGGGATGAAGACTTTGATATTCAACAGGAACCACTTCAACAGAAATCATTTCAACAAGAACCATACTGGGATGAAGACTTTCCACAATAACTATATAATGAAATGAAGATTTTGATATTTTTCAACAAAAACTGGATATTCTTTAACCAAAAACTGAATATATTTTAATCAGAACTGGATATATTTTAATATTTTAATCAGAATTGGATATATTTTACTTTCTCTACACATTTAGTTCATGTTCATCTTGATTGTTAAAAATATAAATATATATTTGTATAGATGTTTTTAACAATAAAGACAAAAAAATGGGGAAGAGAATTTCCAATACGGAAATTCTCTTCCCCATTTTTTTAAAGTTTTTATTAACCATTGGGTTCATTATATTTTCTTATCACATTTCGTTAATATAGATTTTTTTAACCTAAAGGATTATACAAACAATCAATTTTTAATAATGAGTATTAGTTACAATTTTTTAATGCACACCTAATGAATTATACAAATAAACAATTTTTTTAATAATGAGTCAATTCAACATAAAAGAAATACTTTACGTATATTTATCTTCGTTGTTTTTTTGACGATTCTCCATAACTTTCACTTTCCCTTCCGTGACTTTTACCATATGGTTCTCCAACCTTTTGGTTTTTAGCCCAAGATTCTGTATCATCAAGTCCATGTACTTTTGCTTGTTTAACTTCACCTTCTAATTTTTGAATCTGTTTAATTATTCTCTCCCCTCGATCGGGTAACCTATCAGCATATTCATTATAAAGTTTTTGCTTTTCTTCAATGGTACGTCTGTGCATTCTTAATTAATGAACATATTATAGAAGAGGGGGGGGGGAATTATGCCATAATGAAAAAAATTGTCGTAATGGATTATACAAACAATCATTTGGTACACTCAATTGTCATCACAAAACAAATACTATTGTGACATACATGATCTTTGTTATTTTTTAGATTCAACCTTTGGTTTTTTAATCAAAGATTCTTCATTGCATTCCTGTTCTTTTATTTGTTTAATCTCAACTTCTAATTTTTCAATCTGTTTTAATATTTTTTCCCTTCGATCCAATAACTTGTCAAGATCTTCATGAAATTCGTACTTTTCCTCAGTGGTACGTCTGTCCATTCTTAATTAATGAACAAATCATGGAGGAAATAAATTATAATTAATATATAATTAATATTTACCTTCGTTGTTTTTTAGATTCACAAGAACTACTTTCACATTCCCTTCCGTAATTTTTACCGTATTGTTGTTCTCCAACCTTTTGTTTTTTAACCAAAGATTCAGAATCATCTGATCCACGCACTTTAGTATTTTGTGGACAATGATCCCGATAATGTTGAATTTCTGCTTCTAATTTTTGAATCTGCTTTATTACTTTCTGCCTTTGATCAGGTAGCCCATCATAAAATTTTACCTTTTCCTCAATGGTACGTCACTGCATTCTTAATTAATTAACAAACCAGCAAAGACATTAATTGCGAAGAAAATCAGCACAAAAGTTTTATCATAGCAAACTAAAAGTACTGATTTGAGTTGGATACTTACGATGTAGCAAAATATTAAATAGGCTATGCTATAAGTTAGAAATAGTTTTATCGATATGCAAATTTTCAGCCTTGGGAGTACATTAATTGCGGAGAAAATCAGCACAAAAGTTTTATCATGGCAAACTAAAAGTACTGATTTGAGGTGGATACTTACGATGTAGCAAAATATTAAATAGACCATGCTATAACTTAGAAACAGTTTTATCGATATGCAAATTTTCAGCCTTGGGAGTACATTAATTGCGGAGAAAATCAGCACAAAAGTTTTATCATGGCAAACTAAAAGTACTGATTTGAGTTGGATACTTACGATGTAGCAAAATATTAAATAGGCAATGCTATAACTTAGAAATAGTTTTATCGATATGCAAATTTTCAGCCTTGGGAGTACATTAATTGCGAAGAAAATCAGCACAAAAGTTTTATCATGGCAAATTAAAAGTACTGATTTGAGGTGGATACTTACGATGTAGCAAAATATTAAATAGGCCATGCTATAAGTTAGAAATAGTTTTATCGATATGCAAAATTTCAGCCTTGGGAGTACATTAATTGCGAAGAAAATCAGCACAAAAGTTTTATCATAGCAAACTAAAAGTACTGATTTGAGTTGGATACTTACGATGTAGCAAAATATTAAATAGGCTATGCTATAAGTTAGAAATAGTTTTATCGATATGCAAAATTTCAGCCTTGGGAGTACATTAATTGCGAAGAAAATCAGCACAAAAGTTTTATCATGGCAAACTAAAAGTACTGATTTGAGGTGGAATACCTTAAAGAACAGAAACTTATCCCACAATCATTATCCTCGTAATTTGAGTAATGATTTCTAAAGATGATTTTATATTTGATGTAAACCAATGTGAAAGAGCCGGAGTCGTTTTTTGAGTCATTTGAAAAGACTTGAGAGATCTCCATTTTGTTTACAAAATCTTTTAGAAATGTTAAACTAAACCAATGGTTAGCAAGACTTGTTTATTGTTGTTTTTATATAATTATTTACACAAAGTATTTACAAAAAATATAGTTATGAAATACGAAAAAAATAGTCTTTACATGTACATAATACAATCATTATTGATGTTTTTCAGGCATGGAATCAATTCATTTCTCACCGATACCACGCCAAGATATGTCGGTTTCATAACTTCCCTTCATTGTCTGGGTGAGGTATATCATCTGGTTCTGCGATGTCTGCATCCCAATAGGGTTCCAGTTCCGCAGGTAGATCATTCCATCCTGGTAGATTCCAGGTATTGTTTGGGTGAGGTATATCATCTGGTTCTGCGATGTCTGCATCCCAAAGAGCATTCCATCCGGGTGGATACCAGGTATTGTCTGGATAAGGTATATCATCTGGGAATGACCAGATGTTTACCCCTTCTATTTCTTGCTTCAAATACTTGGGATTACACATGGCTTGAAGACTAACAAAAGAGATTTGAAGACTGGCAAGCAAGATCTGACAATATGATGAGAAATGAAATATTGAATGTTCTTTTATACACGTTTTGAAACAGGAAGTTGTGAAAATAGGTTATGACACAGAAAGAAAAGAGCAGAGTCTGCCTCAAAGTGGGTCTGTGTTACAGGAAGTTTAGAAACATCTCCAGCTGTGCCAGCTGTGATGACGCCCCAAAGTCTGGTAGAGGTGAAATAGGTCATGAAACAGGTTATGCTTGTTAAGAGGATATAAAAGCGAGCGCTCGTAATCTTGTCTTTTCATTCTGTGAGCGAGAGCTTATACTCTGCTCTGCGCTCATAATCTTGTCTTCTCATTCTGTGAGCGAGAGCTTATACGTTGCTGTTGTGAAGATGTATCAGCTTCGCCAAATGAAACGGAGGAATTACAAAAATATGCATAATGGAATCTCCGTAAAATCGGGGACTTGTGAGGAAAAAATGAAGAAACGTGATGTTCCCCATAATCCAAATCCTATAATGATGGAAGAGGACAAGGATGTAGATACGTCATTGGAGCAGTCAACATCAAATGTTAGAATACCGCCCTTTAGAATAACAGTTCCACAGTTGCCAACTGGAAACTTAATAAATGCGATAATGGATACGGTGAATATGGATCGATATTATCATGTTGAGGCATCATTAATAAAAAATGGTGCCTTTGAGTCATTAGTTTTTATAATACAACCCAAATTTCATTGTTTACATATTTCTATTTGATTGTATTGTTAATTTAAAATAAAAATAAAAAATGGGTAAAGAGGACCAAAGTCCTATTTTTTTGTCAAAGTTATTGACCATTGGTTCATGTCTTTTTTATGTAAGCTATACGTATTTTATTTTATTTTTTAGAAGCAATCCGTCTGAAACATATTCTCTTCAGAAAAAAAAATAAAAAAATTATTGACGTATGAAAAAACAGCACCACAGTCCCTCAAATATATATCCGAACAAAAAATAAAAATTCTGGGTATCACGTGATACGTATTTTGACTCTGGAAGGTATTCGTCTGGAACACATTCTATTCAGACGAACTTAAAAAAAACATTGACCAAAAAAATCATATAAAGATGAATAGTCGAATGTAAAACAGCACCACAGTCTCTCCAATATATATCCGAACAAAAAATAAGGTGAAGACAACCCGTCTGAACTGGTTAGAATTCTTTTAATCACATAGGACCCATCTGATAGGGGTCCCGTTATTTACACAATATTTGTTAGGTGTTGTGGTGAAGGCAACCCTTCTGAGAAGGGTTGTACACAATATCTGTTAGGTGTGGTGAAGGCAACCCTTCTGACAAGGGTTGTAGACAATATCTGTTAGGTGTTGTGGTGAAGGCAACCCGTCTGATGTACTCAATATTGAAAGATTTGTGGTGAAGGCAACCCGTCTTATGTACACAATATCTGTTAGGTGTTATGGTGAAGGCAACCCGTCTGATGTACACAATATGTAACAGATTTTATGGTGAAGGCAATCCGTCTGATGTACACAATATCTGTCAGGCGTTATGGTGAAGGCAACTCTTCTGACTGTACACAATTTGTAACAGATTTTATGGCCATTTGTTTCTTCATTGCAATGGATATATTTTTTTTCATTCCGGAAACGACGTCATTTCTTAAGACGCTCTGATTGGTTGTGTTTAGAATGCAGTGATTTGATTGGTTGTTTATTTACACAACTGTGATTTGATTGGCTATCCATTTAGTAATGCAGTGGTTGGATTGGTTGTTCATCCTGTAGTGGACAAGCTCAATTATTTTTCTGGGTGGTATTGCCTATATAAGTAAGTTATTTTTTCTGGGGTTGGGTGGGCGGGTAAATTTTTTTTTCTACAAAATTAGTACTTGGAAAATATTGTGATAATTAGGAATAAGAGCTAAGAATAAAAAAATACAGTACATGGAATATAGACTTTTATCTCATGGTTTATATTTTCCTAATTACAACAATAAAAAATCCTTTCCGAGAGGTCATAATTTTTTCTTTTTTGAGATGCCTCCTCACTCTCATTTTTTTTTTTTAATTTCTATGGTTACACGATCCATAGAGTTAAATTTTAAATCATTTCCTCTATTTTGTCATGAATTAATCTTCCTCCCGCCTCTTCAAATTGGTTTTCAAAAATTTAGATCTTTAAAAAGACTGACGAAATCATATTTTATGAATATCGGTATGGCATCAGTCTGTGTACATCGTTATCGAATCGAAAGGTACATTTTGTTGTCAATATGTGTGCTGATCTGTTTAAATGAACTAACAGGTATCTCAAAAAAAAAAAAAAACAGAATAGAAATACCCCACACCACATACACATAAAGATAAATTTAATAAACATAAAGATAAGTGGAAAGGTAAGTTTTGTTTTTTAATTTTTGTAGTTTCCGTATCTTAGGTAGGAAGAAAGATTAGAATGATCCAACAGTTTCTAATTATTGAAAAATATCAGGTAGTGTTCTTCATTGAGGTGATGTTGTATATATAATTGACTCTGGAAGAAATATGTTCTTGATATGTCTGTAACAAGAGCTATCTTGTTATTGTGGGAGGGAAAATAAATTCTCTGTCAGTCTTCCAAAGTACAAAAACATTCCCAATTGATTAATCCACTGTTATGCAAAAAAGTATCTCCCCCAAGTTTCTTCTACAACAGTGTGTGACTCAAAATAATGACATACTTTTTGTAAATATGATGTGGTCTGATTAATCCACTGTTATGCAAAAAAAGTATCTCCCCCAAGTTTCTTCTACAACAGTGTGATGCTCAAAATAATGGCATAATACTTTTTGTAAAATATAATGTGGTCATTTGTTTTGCAACTCCATCACAGCTGCAGATCCATTAATTTTTTGTCCCTCCGTTCAGTGTTTGAAAGATATTTTCCAGTGTGTGGTATTAAAAAAAATTGTTGAGAGATAATAGTGTCATTTTGCCTAAACTCCCTGCTTTTAATTGAGATTCTCAAAATAGCCAAATCTTTGTATGTTGAAGGTTTTACCGAATGAAAAGACCTTTTCATTATCAATAAAAACCACCAAGTATAAATGGAAGAGTTTCCAACTATAATGTTATCTAGCCACTCTTAAATCCAGCTACATAGCCACTCCAGCTATAACATTATAGCCACTCTTAAATCCAGTGTGTTCTTTCGGTTGAGTCAAAATCTTTATAAGCATTTCTCCACTTGCTTCTTGTCTACAATAATTCCATCTTCTCCTAAAGCCCCCCCTGATTTCATGTTCTTGACTGCAACTTTGTTGGGATTTATTTTTTTTCCTTACTGAGGTACTCCTCTTCTTTTTTTGCTCTCCCAATTATAGTATAATCTTAACCCCCCTCCCTAAGATTACCTCTGTATAATGTATCAATGTCATCTTATCTTACTCTCCTTTTCATTTATACCTTCACTCTTTCAATTTGATCTATAGTATTCACACACACACTTTGTATAAGACCTAATCTTTTATTCTAAAGTCCCCATGATTTTTCTTAATAAATCTCACCCCCCTGACTTTTCACCCCATTTCAATGATATTTCCCCCTACCCCTTCAACTAACTGTACAGATTCTGAATTATTATGAATACTTAACCACTAATAGGAGGCATCTGTGTATGGTAGCAAAATCATTATCGCAATTTCTCCTGTTGTATAATGGTAATTTCTCCTTTTACAACTTTACAGGTATATCAAATATAAACCATAACATAGAAACTTTTGTAAATTATATATACTATAAAAAAATACAAAAGTTTATCCTACGGCCTGCGCTTCGCTTGGCCTCCGGAACGCTTTTGTATTTTTTTCATAGTATATATAATTTACAAAAGCCTACATACTAAGGTCTACATTCCATGTTCTCTACATTTTTAGCCTTTATTTCTAAGTACTTGTAGAGAATATGGAAGATAGGTAGGCTTTTGTAAATTATATGAAAATACAAAAGCTTATCCTATGCTTCGCTTGGCTGTAGGATAAACATTGGGAGGGGGATTCCTGTATTCATCAATGTGTGGTATTACTTCTTTACCCTTGTCAACAAATTCTACAACTCTGATGATGTAGTCATTTGTTTACCTATCCATCAGAACTGTAATCTAGGATGCATTAAATCTTTTGGTCCCTTCAGTTCAGTGATTAAATGAGACTTTCCCCAATGTGTGTTATTTGAAGATTCTTTTCCTATGTGTGTAAAGATATCATACCCCCTCATATTTTCTCCTATATATGAAGATATCATACCCCCATATTTTCTCCTATATATGAAGATATCATGCCCCATATTTTCTCCCATGTATGAAGTATCATACACCCATATTTTCTCCCATGTATGAAAATATCATACACCCATATTATCAGCCTTTACACGTTTTGTTACATTCTCATTACATAATGATGTACGTTTTCTACAAAGTTTCTCTCCAACAAAGTTCAGTTCATAAAATCTTAAGAGAAGTGGCATAAAACTTGACTGAAGAGCTATTTGAAAAGTCCCCATGATTGTAAATGCTTTCTCAAGTCACAAATAAAAAATTATCATTGTAGAATAAGTGTAAAAATGTTTAGTTCATAAAAAAAATCTTAAGAATATTGAAACCCAAGATTGGAAGAGTGTGTTCACCTGAAAAAAATGTAAACAGTCTCTTTTAATATTGAAACCTAAGACTGAAAGAGTGTGTTCACCTGAAAAAAATGTAAACAGTCTCTTTTAATATTGAAACCCAAGACTGAAAGAGTGTGTTCACCTGAAAAAAATGTAAACAGTCTCTTTTAATATTGAAACCCAAGACTGAAAGAGTGTAGTTAAGGTTTTCATTTTGAATTGATTTGAGGTAACTTTACTCACAGAGGAATATCAAAAGAGATTGTTGGAGCATAACGATACACACTGAATTAAGGCTATTTGAAAGACATCTTTTTTTGAAGCAGAAATGCAATAATGAAGTTATACCTGATATACAATAAAAAGAAAGATTAGACAGTATTAAAAAGAAAGATTAGACAATATTAAAATACATTTATTTTACAAAAGTTAAATATATACAACAATATAAAATTTACATAAAAACATTTTTTTTAATGGCGAAGCCCGCACCAGCACCTTTCTGAAAAAAATAATTAAATAGATTTACGATATGATATAAAATATTCAAATGGATATAAATTATCTTTAATTTTCATAGGCGACGTATAACGGACGCTCCCTATCTTCTGATTCAAGGCTTCTTGAATTGGAAGAGGAACTACAAAGGATCAAGTGGGACATCGTCGGGCTAAGTGAGGTAAGGAGAAAAGGAGAAGATCTCATTGAACTGAAAAGTGGACATCTCTTCTACTATCGTGGGACAGATGCTGGAAGAACTAGTGGTGTTGGATTTATAATAAACAAGAAACTGAAGGATAAAGTTGTAGAAGTTGAAAATTCCTCTGACAGAGCTGCACGACTCGTTATCCAACTCTCGAGAAGATACCAGGCTCAGATTATTCAAACTTATGCACCCACCACAAGTCATGCTGAAGAAGAAATTGAAGAATTTTATGAGGAAATTCGTGATCTAAATAATAAAGGTAAGCAGCACTTGAAGATAATTATGGGAGATTTCAATGCAAAAATAGGGCAACGGCAACAGAATGAAACTTCAGTAGGTAAATTCGGTCACGGCAACAGAAACCAGCGTGAAAATACTCTCGTTGAGTTTGCAGAGGCAGAAGGGTTTTTCATCTTGAACTCCTTTTTCAAGAAAAAGCCACACAGGAAATGGACATGGAGACATCCAAATGGGACGACAAGTGAAATTGATTTTATTATGTGTAACAAAAAATTCGTCATAGAAGACTGCAGTGTGCTAAACAAGTTCAACACAGGCAGTGACCATAGATTGGTGAGATGTAAGATGCACCTCAACATTAATCTCGAACGTAGCAAGCTCACAAGACAAACAAAATGTATTTACATAACCAACCTTAAAAAACACCATAATACCTTCAAATTGGAACTGAAGAACAGATTCTCTGCTTTAGAAGGCCTAACATCGGAAGAAGTGGATATTTCTGAAGTTGACAGAAAAGTAACCAAAGCTCTTATGGAAACAGCAACAAAATTAGCTGGGTCTAAGAACAAATTGCATGTGAACAAATTATCAGGAAAAACCAAAATGTTGATGCAAAAAAGAAGAGTGATGAGGACAACTAAAGAAGATGTGACTTCCAAAGTGGAATATATAGAGCTATGCAAGACAGTACAAAAAAGTATCACTGAAGACGTAAGGAAATTCAACTGTGAACTAGTAAGGAAAGCAATTGAAAACAACCAAAGCCTAAAGATAGCAAAGGGACATCTCAGTAAGGGGAAAAAACAGATTATGGCACTGAGAAAAGAAGATGGTTCTGTAACAAGAAATAGAGGCGAAATTTTGACAAGAGTGAAAGATTTCTACTCCAAATTATATGAAAGGGATGATACATGCACTCCAGACATCATGAAAGGTACCAGTACCAGAGTTCTTCCAGTCCTTCCAGCAGAAGTTGCACATGCAATCAAGAACATGAAGCGTGGAAAAGCTCCAGGAGAAGATGGAATTACTGTAGACATCATACAAGAAGCAAGTGGAGAAATCGAAACACTACTCGCCCAAATTTTCACTCGATGCCTTAATGAAGGGAAAATTCCCGAGGATTGGAACAACGCTACAATGATCTTGCTACATAAAAAAGGTGACATTGAGGATCTCAGGAACTACAGACCTATCAGCCTCCTATCAGTGGTTTATAAAATCTTCACTAAAGTTCTTTCACACCGCTTGAAGGTGACACTGGACATGGCTCAACCGAGAGAACAAGCTGGATTCAGGAGTGGCTACAGCACAATAGATCATATCCACGTACTGAGAGAACTAATTGAAAGAGCGAGGGAATATGAGCTTCCATTGTGCATGGCTTTTATCGATTATGAAAAAGCCTTTGATTTGGTGAAACCATCAGCAGTTGCAATGGCTCTGAAATCCTGCGGTATTGAAGATGCATACATTAATATTATTAATAACATCTATGAAAATGCAAGTGCAAAGATTCGGCTGTTTGAAAATACAACACACATAAAAATTGGAAAAGGAGTGAGACAAGGTGACACCATATCTCCGAAGCTCTTTAATGCCACATTGGAAAATGTCTTTCAATCACTGAACTGGGAAAACAAAGGGATAAAGATTAATGGAGATTATCTAACCCACCTTCGTTTTGCTGATGACATAGTCATTTTTGCAACTACCCCATCAGAGCTACAGAGTATGATCCAGGAACTTACTGACAAGAGTAAAGTAGTGGGATTAAAAATGAACTTTCAGAAGACAAAAGTGATGTACAATGCTTTTACAAGAAATGAAGATTTATCGATTGATGGAGAAAAGCTGGAGATAACAGACACGTACGTTTATCTTGGACAGCAGATATCAAGTGAGGGTCACATTGGTGAAGAAATTAATCGGCGTACAAAACTTACCTGGAGAGCTTTTGGAAGAAACAGCATAATTTTCAAGAGCAATATGCCATTATGTCTTAAAAGAAAAGTGTTTGATCAATGCATCCTTCCAGTGCTTACATATGGTGCAGAGACGTGGACCTTAGCTAAAAGAGACATACAAAGGCTGCAGACAACTCAAAGAAGCATGGAGAGGTGCATGCTTGGTGTAACCAGGAGAGATAAGAAGAGGAACACATGGATCCGAAAAATGACAAGAGTGGAAGACATCATGATCAGAGTTAAATCCCTGAAATGGTAATGGGCTGGACATACTGCCAGAAGAACAGACCATCGATGGACAGCCGAAATTTTAGATTGGATTCCAAGGGACAGGAAAAGACCCAGAAGAAGACCACATGGAAGATGGGTGGATGAAATTCGAAAGTATGCGGGAGTGACATGGAGGAGACTGGCACAAGACAGACCGTTGTGGAGGAAACTTGGGGAGACCTTCGTCCAGCAGTGGATTGATAATGGTTGACAATGATGATGATGATATATAATAAGTTCAACCACAGGTAAATTACAATCCTAATACAGAACCTAACAGATAAATTACAATCCTAATACAGAACCCAATAACATTTCTAAACTCCTAACAAGAAGGAATATTCTTCAGAGATCAAATAACCCCCTCCCCATCATAATCACAACAATAAACAACTGTATCCCAGATCACTCATCAGGGAAAGACATCCGGTACCTTGGGTTCAGGTTACATGTGAGTGCTAAAATTTGAAGCCAATAGTTAAATATCTGAATAAATTTTGTAAAAATATCTCTTTTATGCACTCTGTCATATTTGTAGAGCTTAAAAAATATATACCTGAACCTATTTGTAGAGCTTAAAAAATATAAAACAAAAAGAACTTACTTGTAACTTCTAGAATAACAACGTATAGTATGAAATAGAGTGTTGAAACATAAACTCAAAATTCCCCAAGGCAGTAAAGTGAAATACCTGGTGGTCAGTAATCACTTTCTGTGGTATCTTTAGATTGTTTGAGGTACTTTTCGTAACTAATACTAAGTTGTTATTATGTCATGGATGAAAGTTCGGGCTTCAAAATATTTCATTAAAACTTCTTTGAGGTCCTTAAGTTCAATTGAGGTAAAAAGGTTTTGAAAGTCATATGTAATAATTTCTCCTGTAAAGGGTTTATTTTTTATATATTATAGTATCTTGTTATTTGTAACTATCCAAGAGTTTTGTAAAAAATATTTTCATATAGAATTTGTAACAATCTCTGGAACCTGCCTTTAAGTTATAGCAGTAGGAACCACAAGTAATAAATCTGAAACGCACAGGATTTTTATGGAATTTTGGTGTTGCAAATAGATATGGAAACTGAGTTTTGTTTTCTTTGATTTTAAAAAAATCTAAGGTAACTCAATATTCTTTTTGTTACTTGAGCAAAAATCTTCTGCAAAACACCAGTGATCTATTGGGAAAATTCCTGCACCTTATCTGAGAGATGGTATGCAAAATAATGTAGGTCCCTAAAACGTTGAAAACAGGTTCTCTGGAGTGTCGAATCAAGGTTCACCCTCTACCGTTCAATATCATATTGTCTTATCCCCCTATTTTCTCCTATGTGTGTGAAGATATCATATTGTCTCATTCCCCCCATATTTTCTCCTATATATGTGTGAAGATATCATATTGTCTCATTCCTCCCCCCCCATATTTTCTCTTATATGTGTGAAGATAACATATTGCCTTATCCCCATATTTTCTCTTATATGTGTGAAGATAACATATTGTCTTATCCCCATATTTTCTCTTATATGTGTGAAGATAACATATTATCTTATCCCCATATTTTCTCTTATATGTGTGAAGATAACATATTGTCTTATCCCCATATTTTCTCTCATATGTGTGAAGTTAACATATTGTCTTATCCCCATATTTTCTCTTATATGTGTGAAGATAACATATTGTCTTATTCCCCCCCCCCATATTTTCTCTTATATGTGTGAAGATAACATACCCCCCATATACTCTCCTGTATGTGAAGATAACATACCCCATATTTTCTTCTATAATATATCTTTAAACTACTGTACCACACATTGTCTTACTGCATAATGAAAATGTGTTGTGAGAAATTAATCTCCCACAATAATGTATTCCCCTCAAATAACTCCTCACTGTATTAGAGTAGGAACAATTATACTTTCATATCTTTAAATTAAAATAATAGTTGAATTTCGGCAAATTATGACTAAGATATTGCGTTTTTCCGAAAAACCATTTTATCAACAAAATAACAACAAAAGAATATGATTTTCTTACTTTTCAATTTTTGTCTTTCATACAAAACGCACAAATCTTTATTCTTCTTAAACAGCTTAATATGCGCTGGTGGTTTGTACATTTTTATATTGTCTTCGTTTGATAAATCACTGTTTCCATAGTAGATTTTCCTGCGCTTTCTTAATATGTACATTTTCTGAAAAAAACATAATTAAACAAATAAACTGATTGGATTATTTTAACCATCCTAAAAAATCTCTCTCCCAATGATTATACTAAGACATGCTCTAATCATATAAGGAATGAAAATGTGTTGTGAGAAATTAATCTCCCACAATAATGTATCCCCTTATAAACAAACAACTCCTCAATGTAACAGAATAGAAAGTTATACTTTCATATCTTTAAATTAAAAAAATACTTGAATTTTGGCAAATTTTCATTATGACGAAGATGTTGCGTTTTTCCAAGAAACCATTTTGTCAACAAATGGCAAGAAAATGTTATTTGAATTGGCATTTGGGAACGGTTCCTGTATATTGACATTAAGAACATATGTTTAAGTCACTTTAAACTTTAATTTTATGGCAAAATTTCATTATGACGAAGATATTGGTTTATTCACATTTGTAAAGATCATACGCCAAAATAGAAAAAAGGCAGGTACTGCTTGAAAACATGGAATTACCTTAAAATCAGGTGCTTTGTGATCTTTCATAATAATAATAACAAAGTCATTTTTGATCTATCAAATACATTAAATTAAAAAAATACTTGAATTTTGGCAAATTATGACGAAGATCTTCCGATAAACCATTTTGTCAACAAATGGCAAGAAAATGTTATTTGAATTGGCATTTGGGAACGGTTCCTGTATATTGACATTAAGAACATACTTTTAAGTCACTTTAAACTTTAATTTTATGGCAAAATTTCATTATGACGAAGATATTGGTTTATTCACACTTGTAAAGATCATACGCCAACATAGAAAAAAGGCAGGTACTGCTTGATAACATGGAATTACCTTAAAATCAGGTGCTTTGTGATCTTTAATAATAATAACAAAGTCATTTTTGATCTATCAAATACGTTAAATTAAAAAAATACTTGAATTTTGGCAAATTATGACGAAGATCTTCCGATAAACCATTTTGTCAACAAATGGCAAGAAAATGTTACTTGAATTGGCATTTGGGAACGGTTCCTGTATATTGACATTAAGAACATATGTTTAAGTCACTTTAAACTTTAATTTTATGGCAAAATTTCATTATGACGAAGATATTGGTTTATTCACATTTGTAAAGATCATACGCCAAAATAGAAAAAAGGCAGGTACTGCTTGAAAACATGGAATTACCTTAAAATCAGGTGCTTTGTGATCTTTCATAATAATAATAACAAAGTCATTTTTGATCTATCAAATACATTAAATTAAAAAAATACTTGAATTTTGGCAAATTATGACGAAGATCTTCCGATAAACCATTTTGTCAACAAATGGCAAGAAAATGTTATTTGAATTGGCATTTGGGAACGGTTCCTGTATATTGACATTAAGAACATACTTTTAAGTCACTTTAAACTTTAATTTTATGGCAAAATTTCATTATGACGAAGATATTGGTTTATTCACACTTGTAAAGATCATACGCCAACATAGAAAAAAGGCAGGTACTGCTTGATCTTTCATAATAATAACAAAGTCATTTTTGATCTATCAAATACGTTAAATTAAAAAAATACTTGAATTTTGGCAAATTATGACGAAGATCTTCCGATAAACCATTTTGTCAACAAATGGCAAGAAAATGTTACTTGAATTGGCATTTGGGAACGGTTCCTGTATATTGACAATAAGAACATACTTTTAAGTCACTTTAAACTTTAATTTTATGGCAAAATTTCATTATGACGAAGATATTGATTTATTCACACTTGTAAAGATCAGACGCCAAAATAGAAAAAAGGCAGGTACTGCTTGAAAACATGGAATTACCTTAAAATCAGGTGCTTTGTGATCTTTCATAATAATAACAAAGCCATTTTTGATCTATCAAATACGTTAAATTAAAAATACTTGAATTTTGGCAAATTATGACGAAGATCTTCTGATAAACCATTTTGTCAACAAATGGCAAGAAAATGTTATTTGAATTGGCATATTAAAACGGTTCCTGTATATTTACACTAAGAACATACTTTTAAGTCACTTTATACTTTGTTTTTATGTTTAAGGTAATAATACAGTTCAAAATTGGTTTATTTACACTTGTAATGGTCATCTTGTCTCAGTGGAATGGTCCTCTAGTGGAATGGTCATCTCATCCATTGGAATGGTCATCTCATCCAGTAGAATGATCATCTCATCCGGTGGAATGGTCATCTCGTCTCAGTGGAATGGTCATCTCATCCGGGCATCTCGTCCTGTAGAATGATCATCTCTGTCTCAGTGGAATGGTCATCTCATCCGATCACCTCATCCTGTAGAATGGTAATCTCATCCGGGTCATCTCGTCTCAGTGGAACGGTCATCTCATCTCAGTGGAATGGTCATCTCTGTCTCAGTGGAATGGTCATCTCTGTCTCAGTGGAATGGTCATCTCTGTCTCAGTGGAATGGTCATCTCGTCTCAGTGGAATGGTCATCTCGTCTCAGTGGAATGGTCATCTCGTCTCAGTGGAATGGTGATTTAGTCTCAGTGGAATGGTCATCTCATCCAGTAAAATGATCATCTCATCCAGTAGAATGGTCATCTCATCCGGTGGAATGGTCATCTCATCCGGTGGAATGGTCATCTCGTCTCAGTGGAATGGTCATCTCGTCTCAGTGGAATGGTCATCTCGTCTCAGTGGAATGGTCATCTTGTCTCAGTGGAATGGTCATCTTGTCTCAGTGGAATGGTCATCTCTGTCTCAGTGGAATGGTCATCTCGTCTCAGTGGAATGGTCATCTTGTCTCAGTGGAATGGTCATCTTGTCTCAGTGGAATGGTCATCTCGTCTCAGTGGAATGGTCATCTCGTCTCAGTGGAATGGTCATCTCATCCGGTCATTTCGTCCTGTACAATGATCATCTTGTCTCAGTGGAATGGTCATCTCATCTGTTGGAATGGTCATTTAGTCTCAGTGGAATGGTCATCTCATCCAGTGGAATGGTCATCTCATCCAGTAGAATGGTCATTTCGTCTCAGTGGAATGGTCATCTCATCCATTGGAATGGCCATCTCATCCATTGGAATGGTCATCTCATCCGGTGGAATGGATGGGTAGCTGATGGTCATCTTAAAGTAGCTGATAGTCATCTTGAAGTAGCTGATCTCGTGATCACCTTGAAGTAGCTGATCTGATGATCATCTTGAAATAACTGATCTAATGATCATTTTGAAATAGCTAATGGTCATCGTAAAGTAACTGATGGTCATCGTGAAGAATTGGATGGATAGCTGATGGTCATCGTGGAGAATTGGATGGATAGCTGATGGTCATCGTGGAGAATTGGATGGATAGCTGATGGTCATCGTGGAGGATTGGATGAATAGCTGATGGTCATCGTGGAGAATTGGATGGATAACTGATGGTCATCGTGGAGGATTGGATGGATTTAAAGTGTATGAGAGATTGTTATGATGAAAAAAATAATAATTTTGATTAAATTTTTGAAATATAATTAGTTTTAAATGAAAATTTTTTAAATATATCTTTGTTATAAGTCAACTTCTTTGACATACATTTCACTACACATTTAGACATGTAATGAAATGTATATCAAAGAATTTAAACTTATAACGAAAGGTAAACTATTTAATTTGATTTAACAAAAAATAACTGTAATTCCCCTTCACCTTTTCCGAAAGCATTTTTGACATTTTACTTATATATAATTGATTATTCATTTCAAATGCTTTTTTAAAAAAATTTTCAATTGACCACGTGTCGGAATAAGTGTTTAAAAATGAGATATCTGGATTTTTTAATTTTGTATACTCTTGTTTTAAAAATGATAAAATAAAAAAATCTTCATTTAAAAAAGAGGCCGTGTTTAAATGTCTGTTGTCCAGTATATAAGATATGTTTTAAAAAAAATAAACTTTTTACAATAATTTCGTGATTTTGTTTTTTATAGGATGAATAAATGTCTTCAATTTCGTCTCTTTTAAAATGTATTACATGTCCGTGTGTGTCTTTTAAGATATCTCCCAATAAAATTGGGGAATATTTTTGTTTTTTTTTTAGAAGAAGGGGAATTTCCATTATTTTTTCTTTTTAATTGTTGATTTTCAACTGGTTTTTAAAGCACCATCAGCTTTTGATGGTGGTTTAGGAGAACCAGCTAAAACACCGTCAAAATCTGATGGTGGTTTAGAACAACCAGGTGAAGCATCAATTAAACCTAATAGTGCTTTGGAAAAATTAGATGATGAAGAATCAGTGAGATTTTCATATTGTGCTTCAGACATCTATAAAATAAACAAAAAATAATATTTAGTGACATTATTGGGGATATAATCCTTCATAAAATTAACTTCTGATTAACAAGTGCTTTTATTTATTTCCTTTTTTGTTATTAAAAAGTGAAGGAAAATAAAACTTTTTGAGAGATTATTTTACAAAAAATAGTTTAACGTAAAATAAATGTCCGATAGCAAAAATCACACAGAAGCAAAGAGACATATATTCGGGTTAAGCTTAGAGAACGTAAAATTATATCAACTCTGGTTAAAAAGACCGGAGAGAGAAACGGAGTTGTGTATGTTGTTGTAGTAGCTAAAGTCAACAAAACAGAATTTCATTTGATCTTTAAAGTCAACGATATTGAAAATAAGAACGTAAAATTATATCAACTCTGGTTAAAAAGACCGGAGAGAGAAACGGAGTTGTGTATGTTGTTGTAGTAGCTAAAGTCAACAAAACAGAATTTCATTTGATCTTTAAAGTCAACGATATTGAAAATAAGAACGTAAAATTATATCAACTCTGGTTAAAAAGACTGGAGAGAGAAACGGAGTTGCGTATGTTGTAGTAGTAGCTAAAACCAACAAAACAGAATTTAATTTAATCTTTAAAGTAATAAGTAACAAATCAAAAGAATATTTCAAGTGTTAATGACGGGCCACTCTACTCAAGATAGTAATTACAGATCGAGCGATAGATGGCAGCATATGCGTTTCTAATGAATTAAACACGATATCCTTATTTATTCCTTTGGGAGAAAAAAATTATTCATTTTGAGCCGGAGAGAAAATTCCAATAAAAAGAACTATCATTTGAAATGTAGTAGCTAAAACCAACAAAACAGAATTTCAGTTCATCTTTAAGGTAACAAATCAACGATATTAAAAATAAGAACGTAAAATTATATCAACTCTGGTTAAAAAGACTGGAGAGAGACACGGAGTTTTGTATGTAGCTAAAACCAACAAAACAGAATTTCAGTTCATCTTTAAGGTAATAAGTAACAAATCAAAAGAATATTTCAAGTGTTAATGACGGGCCGCTCTACTCAAGATAGTAATTACAGATTGGGCGATAGATGGTAGCATATGTGTTTCTAACGAATTAAACATGATATCCTTATTTATTCCTATGGGAGAAAAAAATATTCATTTTGAGCCTGACAGAAAATTCCAATAAAAAGAACTATCATTTGAAATAAGTTCTAACGAATTAAACACGATACCCTTATTTCTTACGTTGGGAAAAAAAATAATCTTATTCACTGCGGCGTTACGTTCAACTTAAGTCGGCACAGAAATCAAAACATTTAAAGTTCACCAGAACTGTTATCGAAACAAAAATCCTTACCTTAGGAGAGAAAATGTATCCTGAATCGGTACAATATCACGGGTATTCTAAACAGCAACACAGTTTAACGGCGAACTGAAAGAGAATGTTTGAAATGGTTTTGTATGCACCTTTTATACTGGTCAAGTGCGTACGTAATATACAGACGTCTGGTTTATTTTTGTGAAAAAGAAATGAAGTATTCAGACACCTTTCCAAAAATTCTTTCCTAAACTGGGATTACTGGGGACTCGATATGTCTGGAAAACAGATTGCCATGTCTGCTATATTCGAAAATGAGATCAAATGTGTAAGCAACAACGCATTTAGCAATATGCAGATGTCTGAGTTCTTTTATTAAACATATTTACAAGAAACAGTGTCTGGAAAATCATATATATATATCGGAGTCGTTTAACCATGAAGACGCAAAATCACGGTCTTAGCGGAATATACGCATTACAGATACAGTAAGTAAAGTTTTTGATTTACTTTTATTTGCTTCTTTAATTGTTAGGTTCCGTTTCAGTATTTTATATTCCCTTATTTAGAGTAATAATTTTAAATTTAGAAGAAAGTTTTCTTTGGATAATCGCTTTGGCCTCCTGCACCAACTACTGCAAACCATCGTATTTGCATGCAAGTTCTTCGGAAAATATTTTTCCTTTCATGTAAAAATGCTATATTTTTTCACCTTTCCCCATTATTTTGCATGCTTAAAACATTGTATGTAGCACTTTTTCCACACAGTTAAATTTTTCCGAGGAAATAATTTAGGATGCTAAAGAACACATTTACCCCTGCAACTTATCACTAACAGATATAAGCTGCAAAATAGTTTGACTTGAATATCAATATAAAACACATTTTTCTTATCATTTGTTGATAAAATTATTCCTGTCATATCCAAACAATATTAAGTTACATTTGTTAATCCTTCAAGATGAGATTCCCACTCCACTGACATTGACTATACACTCCTTCAAGATTTTGGAATGACCAGAGTCTATGGTAAGACGGACAACACATTCAACTAGTTTAAATTAATCCCCAATAAAATATGTACTAGTAAGCTGTGCACATTAAAGATCACAAAGCACCTGATTTTAAGGTAATTCCATGTTTTCAAGCAGTACCTGCCTTTTTTCTATTTTGGCGTATGATCTTTACAAGTGTGAATAAACCAATATCTTCGTCATAATGAAATTTTGCCATAAAATTAAAGTGACTTAAAAGTATGCTCTTAATGTCAATATACAGGAACCGTTCCCAAATGCCAATTCAAATAACATTTTCTTGCCATTTGTTGACAAAATGGTTTATCGGAAGATCTTCGTCATAATTTGCCAAAATTCAAGTAATTTTTTAATTTAACGTATTTGATAGATCAAAAATGACTTTGTTATTATTATGAAAGATCACAAAGCACCTGATTTTAAGGTAATTCCATGTTTTCAAGCAGTACCTGCCTTTTTTCTATTTTGGCGTATGATCTTTACAAGTGTGAATAAACCAATATCTTCGTCATAACGAAATTTTGCCATAAAATTAAAGTTTAAAGTGACTTAAAAGTATGTTCTTAATGTCAATATACAGGAACCGTTCCCAAATGCCAATTCAAATAACATTTTCTTGCCATTTGTTGACAAAATGGTTTATCGGAAGATCTTCGTCATAATTTGCCAAAATTCAAGTATTTTTTTAATTTAATGTATTTGATAGATCAAAAATGACTTTGTTATTATTATTATGAAAGATCACAAAGCACCTGATTTTAAGGTAATTCCATGTTTTCAAGCAGTACCTGCCTTTTTTCTATTTTGGCGTATGATCTTTACAAATGTGAATAAACCAATATCTTCGTCATAATGAAATTTTGCCATAAAATTAAAGTTTAAAGTGACTTAAACGTATGTTCTTAATGTCAATATACAGGAACCGTTCCCAAATGCCAATTCAAATAACATTTTCTTGCCATTGGTTGACAAAATGGTTTATCGGAAGATCTTCGTCATAATTTGCCAAAATTCAAGTATTTTTTTAATTTAACGTATTTGATAGATCAAAAATGACTGTTGTTATTATTATGAAAGATCACAAAGCACCTGATTTTAAGGTAATTCCATGTTTTCAAGCAGTACCTGCCTTTTTTCTATTTTGGCGTATGATCTTTACAAATGTGAATAAACCAATATCTTCGTCATAATGAAATTTTGCCATAAAATTAAAGTTTAAAGTGACTTAAACGTATGTTCTTAATGTCAATATACAGGAACCGTTCCCAAATGCCAATTCAAATAACATTTTCTTGCCATTTGTTGACAAAATGGTTTATCGGAAGATCTTCGTCATAATTTGCCAAAATTCAAGTATTTTTTTAATTTAATGTATTTGATAGATCAAAAATGACTTTGTTATTATTATTATGAAAGATCACAAAGCACCTGATTTTAAGGTAATTCCATGTTTTCAAGCAGTACCTGCCTTTTTTCTATTTTGGCGTATGATCTTTACAAATGTGAATAAACCAATATCTTCGTCATAATGAAATTTTGCCATAAAATTAAAGTTTAAAGTGACTTAAACGTATGTTCTTAATGTCAATATACAGGAACCGTTCCCAAATGCCAATTCAAATAACATTTTCTTGCCATTTGTTGACAAAATGGTTTCTTGGAAAACGCAACATCTTCGTCATAATGAAAATTTGCCAAAATTCAAGTATTTTTTTAATTTAAAGATATGAAAGTATAACTTTCTATTCTGTTACATTGAGGAGTTGTTTGTTTATAAGGGGATACATTATTGTGGGAGATTAATTTCTCACAACACATTTTCATTCCTTATATGATTAGAGCATGTCTTAGTATAATCATTGGGAGAGAGATTTTTTAGGATGGTTAAAATAATCCAATCAGTTTATTTGTTTAATTATGTTTTTTTTCAGAAAATGTACATATTAAGAAAGCGCAGGAAAATCTACTATGGAAACAGTGATTTATCAAACGAAGACAATATAAAAATGTACAAACCACCAGCGCATATTAAGCTGTTTAAGAAGAATAAAGATTTGTGCGTTTTGTATGAAAGACGAAAATTGAAAAGTAAGAAAATCATATTCTTTTGTTGTTATTTTGTTGATAAAATGGTTTTTCGGAAAAACGCAATATCTTAGTCATAATTTGCCAAAATTCAACTATTATTTTAATTTAAAGATATGAAAGTATAATTGTTCCTACTCTAATACAGTGAGGAGTTATTTGATGGGAATACATTATTGTGGGAGATTAATTTCTCACAACACATTTTCATTATGGAGTAAGACAATGTGTGGTAGAGTAGTTTAAAGATATATTATAGAAGAAAATATGGGGTATGTTATCTTCACATACAGGAGAGTATATGGGGGGGGGATAAGACAATATGTTATCTTCACACATATAAGAGAAAATATGGGAGGGGGGATAAGACGATATGTTATCTTCACACATATAAGAGAAAATATGGGGATAAGACAATATGTTAACTTCACACATATAAGAGAAAATATGGGGATAAGACAATATGTTATCTTCACACATATAAGAGAAAATATGGGGGGGAAAAGACAATATGTTATCTTCACACATATAAGAGAAAATATGGGGGAAAAAGACAATATGTTATCTTCACACATATAAGAGAAAATATGGGGATAAGACAATATGTTAACTTTACACATATAAGAGAAAATATGGGGATAAGACAATATGTTATCTTCACACATATAAGAGAAAATATGGGGGGGGGAATGAGACAATATGATATCTTCACACATATATAGGAGAAAATATGGGGTGATAAGACAATATGATATCTTCACACACATAGGAGAAAATAGGGGGGATAAGACAATATGATATTGAACGGTAGAGGGTGAACCTTGATTCGACACTCCAGAGAACCTGTTTTCAACGTTTTAGGGACCTACATTATTTTGCATACCATCTCTCAGATAAGGTGCAGGAATTTTTTCAATAGATCACTGGTGTTTTGCAGAAGATTTTTGCTCAAGTAACAAAAAAGAACATTGAGTTACCTTAGATTTTTTTAAAATCAAAGAAAACAAAATTCAGTTTCCATATCTATTTGCAACACCAAAATTTCATAAAAATCCTGTGCGTTTCAGATTTATTACTTGCGGTTCCTACTGCTATAACTTAAAGGCAGGTTCCAGAGATTGTTACAAATTCTATATGAAAATATTTTTTACAAAACACTTGGATAGTTACAAATAACAAGATACTATAATATATAAAAAATAAACCCTTTACAGGAGAAATTATTACACATGACATTCAAAACCTTTTTACCTCAATTGAACTTAAGGACCTCAAAGAAGTTTTAATGAAATATTTTGAAGCCCGAACTTTCATCCATGACATAATAACAACTTAGTATTAGTTACGAAAAGTACCTCAAACAATCTAAAGATACCACAGAAAGTGATTACTGACCACCAGGTATTTCACTTTACTGCCTTGGGGAATTTTGAGTTTATGTTTCAACACTCTATTTCATACTATACGTTGTTATTCTAGAAGTTACAAGTAAGTTCTTTTTGTTTTATATTTTTTAAGCTCTACAAATAGGTTCAGGTATATATTTTTTAAGCTCTACAAATATGACAGAGTGCATAAAAGAGATATTTTTACAAAATTTATTAAGATATTTAACTATTGGCTTCAAATTTCAGCACTCACATGTAACCTGAACCCAAGGTACCGGATGTCTTTCCCTGATGAGTGATCTGGGATACAGTTGTATGTTTTTAAAAAATGTCTGTTTTTTTTTTGTT
Organism: Macrothele yani; assembly: GCA_039090855.1. Lineage (NCBI taxonomy): Eukaryota > Metazoa > Arthropoda > Arachnida > Araneae > Macrothelidae > Macrothele > Macrothele yani. The sequence goes on along the minus strand of CM077006.1, from coordinate 54,944,497 downwards.
GTGATTATGGTGGGGAGGGGTTTATTTGATCTCTGAAGAATATTCCTTCTTGTTAGGAGTTTAGAAATGTTGTTATTGGGTTCTGTATTAGGATTGTAATTTATCTGTTGGGTTCTGTATTAGGATTGTAATTTATCTGTTGGGTTCTGTATTAGGATTGTAATTTACCTGTGGTTGAACTTATATATATATATATATATATATATATATATATATATCATCATCATCATCATCATTGTCAACCATTATCAATCCACTGCTGGACGAAGGTCTCCCCAAGTTTCCTCCACAACGGTCTGTCTTGTGCCAGTCTCCTCCATGTCACCCCTGCATACTTTCGAATTTCATCCACCCATCTCCCATGTGGTCTTCTTCTGGGTCTTTTCCTGTCCCTTGGAATCCAATCTAAAATTTCGGCTGTCCATCGATGATCTGTCCTTCTGGCAGTATGTCCAGCCCATTGCCATTTCAGGGATTTAACTCTGATCATGATGTCTTCCACTCTTGTCATTTTTCGGATCCACGAGTTCCTCTTCTTATCTCTCCTGGTTACACCAAGTATGCACCTCTCCATGCTTCTTTGAGTTGTCTGCAGCCTTTGTATGTCTCTTTTAGTTAAGGTCCACGTCTCTGCACCATACGTAAGCACTGGAAGGATGCATTGATCAAACACTTTTCTTTTAAGACATAATGGCATATTGCTCTTGAAAATTATGCTGTTTCTTCCAAAAGCTCTCCAGGCAAGTTTTGTACGCCGATTAATTTCTTCATCAATGTGACCCTCACTTGATATCTGCTGTCCAAGATAAACGTACGTGTCTGTTATCTCCAGCTTTTCTCCATCAATCGATAAATCTTCATTTCTTGTAAAAGCATTGAACATCACTTTTGTCTTCCGAAAGTTCATTTTTAATCCCACTTCTTTACTCTTGTCAGCAAGTTCCTGGATCATACTCTGCAGCTCTGATGGGCTAGTTGCAAAAATGACTACGTCATCAGCAAAACGAAGGTGGGTTAGATAATCTCCATTAATCTTTATCCCCTTGTTTTCCCAGCTCAGCGACTGAAAGACACCCTCCAATGTGGCATTAAAGAGCTTCGGAGATATGGTGTCACCTTGTCTCACTCCCTTTCCAATTTTTATGTGTGTTGTATTTTCAAACAGCCTAATCTTTGCACTTGCATTTTCATAGATATTATTAATAATATTAATGTATGCATCTTCAATACCGCAGGTTTTCAGAGCCATTGTAACTGCTGATGGTTTCACCGAATCAAAGGCTTTTTCATAATCGATAAAAGCCATGCACAATGGAAGTTCATATTCCCTCGCTCTTTCAATTAGTTCTCTCAGCACATGGATATGATCTATTGTGCTGTAGCCACTCCTGAATCCAGCTTGTTCTCTCGGTTGAGCCATGTCCAGTGTTACCTTCAAGCGGTGTGAAAGAACTTTAGTGAAGATTTTATAAACTACTGATAGGAGGCTGATAGGTCTGTAGTTTCCGAGATCCTCAATGTCACCTTTCTTATGTAGCAGGATCATTGTAGCGGTGTTCCAATCCTCAGGAATCTTTCCTTCATTAAGGCATCGAGTGAAAATTTGGGCGAGTACTGTTTCGATTTCTCCACTTGCTTCTTGTATGATGTCTACAGTAATTCCATCTTCTCCTGGAGCTTTTCCCCGCTTCATGTTCTTGATTGCATGTGCAACTTCTGCTGGAAGGACTGGAGAAACTCTGGTACTGGTATCTTTCATGATGTCTGGAGTGCATATATCATCCCTTTCATATAATTTGGAGTAGAAATCTTTCACTCTTGTCAAAATTTCGCCTCTATTTCTTGTTACAGAACCATCTTCTTTTCTCAGTGCCATAATCTGTTTTCTTCTCATACTGAGATGTCCCTTTGCTATCTTTAGGCTTTGGTTGTTTTCAATTGCTTTCCTCACTAGTTCACAGTTGAATTTTCTTACGTCTTCAGTGATGCTTTTTCGTACTGTCTTGCATAGCTCTATATATTCCACTTTGGAAGTAACATCTTCTTTAGTTGTCCTCATCTCTCTTCTTTTTTGCATCAACATTTTCGTTTTTCCTGATAATTTATTTACATGCAACTTGTTCTTAGACCCAGCTAATTTTGTTGCTGTTTCCATAAGAGCTTTGGTTACTTTTCTGTTAACTTCAGAGATGTCCACTTCTTCCGATGTTAGGCCTTCTAAAGCAGAGAACCTGTTCTTCAGTTCCAACTTGAAGGTATTATGGTGTTTTTTAAGGTTGGTTATGTCAATAGATTTTGTTTGTCTTATGAGCTTGCCACGTTCAAGTTTAGTGTTGAGGTGCATCTTACATCTCACCAATCTATGGTCACTACCTGTGTTGAACTTGTTTAGCACACTGCAGTCTTCTATGACGAATTTTTTGTTACACATAATAAAATCAATTTCACTTGTCGTCCCATTTGGATGTCTCCATGTCCATTTCCTGGGTGGCTTTTTCTTGAAGAAGGAGTTCAAGATGAAAAACCCTTCTGCCTCTGCAAACTCAACGAGAGTATTTCCACGCTGGTTTCTGTTGCCGTGACCGAATTTACCTACTGAAGTTTCATTCTGTTGCCGTTGCCCTATTTTTGCATTGAAATCTCCCATAATTATTTTCAAGTGCTGCTTACCTTTATTATTTAGATGACAAATTTCCTCATAAAATTCTTTAATTTCTTCTTCAGGATGACTTGTGGTGGGTGCATAAGTTTGAATAATCTGAGCCTGGTATCTTTTCGAGAGTTGGATAACGAGTCGTGCAGCTCTGTCAGAGGAACTTTCAACTTCTACAACTTTATCCTTCAGTTTCTTGTTTATTATAAATCCAACACCACTAGTTCTGCCAGTATCCGTCCCACGATGGTAGAAGAGATGTCCACTTTTCAGTTCGATGAGATCTTCTCCTTTTCTCCTTACCTCACTTAGCCCCACGATGTCCCACTTGATCCTTTGTAGTTCTTCTTCCAATTCAAGAAGCCTTGAATCAGAAGATAGGGAGCGTCCATTGTACGTTGCCAAGGTCAGCATCAGATGGCAGCCTAGTCCGGTCCTCCGGGGATTCTTAGCACCCTCTGCCTTCATGTCGCACTGGCCGCTGCCTTGGCCAGGTACATTCCAGCTGCCGGAGACTGAGGGCCAAGATTTAAGTTGTGGAGTCATTTTGGAGGGGTTTGGCCATAACTCACCACGCTGGCCAAGCGGGTTGGTGAGTGTGGGATAGAATTTCCTCTAATCCCGATGGTATAGTTATACCGCTATTGGCGGTCGTCAGAGCCCCTTTAGTAGGAACAGGATGCACCACGAGAAGGCGGGGTTGACATTTGTCAAGGAGAGGCTGTGATGTTACGCATCACCTGACCTTACATATATATATATATATATATGAAAATTAAAGATAATTTATATCCATTTGAATATTTTATATCATATTGTAAATCTATTTAATTATTTTTTTCAGAAAGGTGCTGGTGCGGGCTTCGCCATTAAAAAAATGTTTTTATGTAAATTTTATATTGTTGTATATATTTAACTTTTGTAAAATAAATGTATTTTAATATTGTCTAATTTTTCTTTTTAATATTGTCTAATCTTTCTTTTTATTATATATCTGGTATAACTTCATTATTGCATTTCTGCTTCAAAAAAAGATGTCTTTCAAATAGCCTTAATTCAGTGTGTATCGTTATGCTCCAACAATCTCTTTTGATATTCCTCTGTGAGTAAAGTTACCTCAAATCAATTCAAAATGAAAACCTTAACTACACTCTTTCAGTCTTGGGTTTCAATATTAAAAGAGACTGTTTACATTTTTTTCAGGTGAACACACTCTTTCAGTCTTGGGTTTCAATATTAAAAGAGACTTTACATTTTTTTCAGGTGAACACACTCTTTCAGTCTTGGGTTTCAATATTAAAAGAGACTGTTTACATTTTTTTCAGGTGAACACACTCTTCCAATCTTGGGTTTCAATATTCTTAATATTTTTTTATGAACTAAACATTTTTACACTTACTCTACAATGATAATTTTTTATTTGTGACTTGAGAAAGCATTTACAATCATGGGGACTTTTCAAATAGCTCTTCAGTCAAGTTTTATGCCACTTCTCTTAAGATTTTATGAACTAAACTTTATTGGAGAGAAACTTTTTGTAGAAAACGTACATCATTATGTAATGAGAATGTAACAAAATGTGTAAAGGCTGATAATATGGGTGTATGATATTTTCATACATGGGAGAAAATATGGGTGTATGGTATCTTCATACTTGGGAGAAAATATGGGTGTATGATACTTCATACATGGGAGAAAATATGGGTGTATGATATCTTCATACATGGAAGAAAATATGGGTGTATGATATCTTCACACATGGAAGAAAATATGGGTGTATATCTTCATACATGGGAGAAAATATGGGTGTATGATATCTTCATACATGGGAGAAAATATGGGTGTATGATATCTTCATACATGGAAGAAAATATGGGTGTATGATATCTTCATACATGGGAGAAAATATGGGGCATGATATCTTCATATATAGGAGAAAATATGGGGTATGATATCTTCATATATAGGAGAAAATATGAGGGGTTACGATATCTTCATATATAGGAGAAAATATGGGGGTATGATATCTTCATATATAGGAGAAAATATGAGGGGGTATGATATCTTTACACACATAGGAAAAGAATCTTCAAATAACACACATTGGGGAAAGTCTCATTTAATCACTGAACTGAAGGGACCAAAAGATTTAATGCATCCTAGATTACAGTTCTGATGGATAGGTAAACAAATGACTACATCATCAGAGTTGTAGAATTTGTTGACAAGGGTAAAGAAGTAATACCACACATTGATGAATACAGGAATCCCCCTCCCAATGTTTATCCTACAGCCAAGCGAAGCATAGGATAAGCTTTTGTATTTTCATATAATTTACAAAAGCCTACCTATCTTCCATATTCTCTACAAGTACTTAGAAATAAAGGCTAAAAATGTAGAGAACATGGAATGTAGACCTTAGTATGTAGGCTTTTGTAAATTATATATACTATGAAAAAAATACAAAAGCGTTCCGGAGGCCAAGCGAAGCGCAGGCCGTAGGATAAGCTTTTGTATTTTTTTATAATATATATAATTTACAAAAGTTTCTATGTTATGGTTTATATTTGATATACCTGTAAAGTTGTAAAAGGAGAAATTACCATTATACAACAGGAGAAATTGCGATAATGATCTTGCTACCATACACAGATGCCTCCTATTAGTGGTTAAGTACTCATAATAATTCAGAATCTGTACAGTTAGTTGAAGGGGTAGGGGGAAATATCATTGAAATGGGGTGAAAAGTCAGGGGGTGAGATTTATTAAGAAAAATCATGGGGACTTTAGAATAAAAGATTAGGTCTTATACACAGTGTGTGTGAATACTATAGATCAAATTGAAAGAGTGAAGGTAATGAAAAGGAGAGTAAGATAAGATGACATTGATACATTATACAGAGGTAATCTTAGGGAGTGGGAGGGGGTTAAGATTATACTATAATTGGGAGAGCAAAAAAAGAAGAGGAGTACCTCAGTAAGGAAAAAAATAAATCCCAACAAAGTTGCAGTCAATAACATGAAATCAGGGGGGGGGGCTTTAGGAGAAGATGGAATTATTGTAGACAAGAAGCAAGTGGAGAAATGCTATAATGATTTTGACTCAACCGAAAGAACACACTGGATTTAAGAGTGGCTATAATGTTATAGCTGGAGTGGCTATAATGTTATAGCTGCAGAGGCTATAATGTTATAGCTGGATTTAAGAGTGGCTATGAAGCTGGATTTAAGAGTGGCTAGATAACATTATAGTTGGAAACTCTTCCATTTATACTTGGTGGTTTTTATTGATAATGAAAAGGTCTTTTCATTCGGTAAAACCTTCAACATACAAAGATTTGGCTATTTTGAGAATCTCAATTAAAAGCAGGGAGTTTAGGCAAAATGACACTATTATCTCTCAACAATTTTTTTTAATACCACACATTGGAAAATATCTTTCAATCACTGAACGGAGGAACAAAAAATTAATGGATCTGCAGCTGTGATGGAGTTGCAAAACAAATGACCACATTATATTTTACAAAAAGTATTATGCCATTATTTTGAGCATCACACTGTTGTAGAAGAAACTTGGGGGAGATACTTTTTTGCATAACAGTGGATTAATCAGACCACATCATATTTACAAAAAGTATGTCATTATTTTGAGCCACACACTGTTGTAGAAGAAACTTGGGGGAGATACTTTTTTTGCATAACAGTGGATTAATCAATTGGGAATGTTTTTGTACTTTGGAAGACTGACAGAGAATTTATTTTCCCTCCCACAATAACAAGATAGCTCTTGTTACAGACATATCAAGAACATATTTCTTCCAGAGTCAATTATATATACAACATCACCTCAATGAAGAACACTACCTGATATTTTTCAATAATTAGAAACTGTTGGACCATTCTAATCTTTCTTCCTACCTAAGATACAGAAACTACAAAAATTAAAAAACAAAACTTACCTTTCCACTTATCTTTATGTTTATTAAATTTATCTTTATGTGTATGTGGTGTGGGGTATTTCTATTCTGTTTTTTTTTTTTTTTTTGAGATACCTGTTAGTTCATTTAAACAGATCAGCACACATATTGACAACAAAATGTACGTTTCGATTCGATAACGATATACACAGACTGATGCCATACCGATATTCATAAAATATGATTTAGTCAGTCTTTTTAAAGATCTAAATTTTTGAAAACCAATTTGAAGAGGGGGAGGAAGATTAATTCATGACAAAATAGAGGAAATGATTTACAATTTAACTCTATGGATCGTGTAACCATAGAAATTTAAAAAAAAAAAAATGAGAGTGAGAAGGCATCTCAAAAAAGAAAAATTATGACCTCTCGGAAAGGATTTTTTTATTGTTGTAATTAAGAAATAACGTCTCTTAATATTTTTTTTATTGTTGTAATTAGGAAAATATAAACCATAAGATAAAAGTCTACATACTAAGGTCTATATTCCATGTACTGTATTTTGTTTTATTCTTAGCTCTTATTCCTAATTATCACAATATTTTCCAAGTACTAATTTTGTAGAAATTAGTATTTTTTAACTTTTATTCCTAATTTATCACAATATTCTCCAAGTACTAATTCTACAATATTAGTATTTTTTTGTTCTTAGCTCTTATTTTTTAGTCCTAATTATTACAATCTTATTTCAATTTTTAATAGTAATAATTAGGAGCATTATAAGTACGTCTGTAGTCTCTGAATTATTATAGTATACTGTTACCCGCCCACCCAACCCCAGAAAAAATAACTTACTTATATAGGCAATACCACCCAGAAAAATAATTGAGCTCGTCCACTACAGGATGAACAACCAATCCAACCACTGCATTACTAAATGGATAGCCAATCAAATCACAGTTGTGTAAATAAACAACCAATCAAATCACTGCATTCTAAACACGACAACCAATCAGAGCGTCTTAAAAAATGACGTCATTTCTGGAATGAAAAAAAAATATATCCATTGCAATGAAGAAACAAATGGCCATAAAATCTGTTACAAATTGTGTACAGTCAGAAGAGTTGCCTTCAACATAACACCTAACAGATATTGTGTACATCAGACGGATTGCCTTCACCATAAAATCTGTTACATATTGTGTACATCAGACGGGTTGCCTTCACCATAACACCTAACAGATATTGTGTACATCAGACGGGTTGCCTTCACCATAACACCTAACAGATATTGTGTACATCAGACGGATTGCCTTCACCATAAAATCTGTTACATATTGTGTACATCAGACGGGTTGCCTTCACCATAACACCTAACAGATATTGTGTACATCAGACGGGTTGCCTTCACCATAAAATCTGTTACATATTGTGTACATCAGACGGGTTGCCTTCACCACAACACCTAACAGATATTGTGTACAACCCTTGTCAGAAGAGTCGCCTTCACCACAATTCTTTCAATATTGTGTAAATAACGGGACCCCTATCAGATGGGTCCTATGTGATTAAAAGAATTCTAACCAGTTCAGACGGGTTGTCTTCACCTTATTTTTTGTTCGGATATATATTGGAGAGACTGTGGTGCTGTTTTACATTCGACTATTCATCTTTATATGATTTTTTTGGTCAATGGTTTTTTTAAGTTCGTCTGAATAGAATGTGTTCAGACGAATACCTTCCAGAGTCAAAATACGTATCACGTGATACCCAGAATTTTTATTTTTTGTTCGGATATATATTTGAGGGACTGTACCTGATTGTACAAGATATCAGACAACCACCAGGAATCAAATAGGTGTGCAGCACAGCAGCAGCAGTATTGAGAAGAGAATGTTGGCATACACAACAAGCCGACATTCCTTTCATGTACCACTAACTAGTCTCTGCTACATACACAGTTTTTGCACTAATTGGATCTTTTAACTGTGTATACATACACAGCAAACAAATGTTTGCTCCGTGGCAGGGTTTAAGCTGACTCAAAAAATGCTGTAGCAAAAATACTAAAATAGGGGAAAAAGTTGTAGCATAATGCTAAAGAAAGTTAGCCGCTTTTGGCACTAGAAAAGTTGTAATATCAAATGAATTGTTCGCTCCAACAATGCCTTGGACAGCAGTGGAAAACTAATAAGCTTGGAAGATATTAACATATTTAAAAGAAAACTGTATTGGGCAGTGTAAGTTTGTTTTGTTTTTTTCTAAAATCATGATTAAATAAGCATAAAATCCAAATCTAATTTTGTGAGTTACATTGTCTTTGCATGAATGATTTGATTAATGACCAGTATGAATTGAATGAGTAAAATACCAATACTGTTACTATTAATAAAAATTCAATTGAAAATGCCAATACTGTTACTATTAATAAAATTTAATTAGTGTCAAGAGACGCACCGAAAACCCGGGGTACGACATTATAAGCTGCTTTCGCGATTGAAATTACTGTGTAGCCCCATCTACCCGCGTTTTAGGTTAAAATTTATTAAAAAACGACTAATATATATATATAAAAAAGGTAAACAAGTGTAAATAAATTAAAAAAAAAAAATCTTTGAGCGTCAATAACCCTACTCAATCCAAGTAAGTAATTCTAAAACCAGTTAAATTTAAATTTTTATTAATAGTAACAGTATATATTCCACAAACCATTATTTTAATTACAATATAATAAAATATTATGATTTTAGCCTTCTAAATATTTATTTTTTAATGTCAAACAAAGACAAAGTACACATGGTTCATATCGCGAATCGGCAAAAAAAAAAAAAAACCTGCTATGAAAATAGTATTAGTCCTACAATTATTGTAGTGCGAGTATGTGTATTTCACACATTAATTTACAGGTACTTGCAAATGTAAAAAAAAAAAAAGCTTGTGGTGAAAACATTCCTCTGTGTTCGCACTTAATCACTTATAGAAGAGGGGTGGGCAAAGTACGGAGGGTTAATGGCTATTTCACTGGACGTGTGATTTTGAATGTGCTTCCTCGTTGTTTTGCTCTGGGACCTACTCCCCTCCCCCTCCTACCTCTTCCATGTCATTTCTGCCGATCGCAGGCAAGAACTTGTTTCGCAATCGGTCCTTCAGCTTTCATGGAATTCATGCTATTTTTGCAGAAGACAGAACTGTCTGTTTTGAATAGTTAACATTGCAGTGTTAAATATTTTTCGAATAGGGAATTTTGTAATTGCTAACATTAAAGATTAATTACAATAGATAAAAATAAATATTTAAAAAAAAGTGTTAGCTTTTTCAGTACTGCCGGAAAAGAGAATGAAAAAAAAAGACCTCCTACCCCTTTGCGATTGTTAACTATATTCGACAACCGTTTTTGGTACGTCCCCCACCCCCTAATCCATCCCCTTCTAGCTTGTAAAATATGTGCTGACAAACCACGTGGTGAAACTTTACTTGCCTGACAGACTGTTGAGTGTGTTTACATTTTCTGGGGATCGAGACAGTTAGGATTCCTTATTTTTATTTTCTTATTTCGGTCTTGTGTGTGTTTCCGCTTCCAGTATCTTAAGGTGAAGAGCACACCCATAGCAGTTGTTTACAAGCAACTATTTCCTGAGGCCTTTTCTCCAGCTGGGAAGCCGTGGTTTCAGCAACAACTGAAATTAAAAACTGTTTTTTGTAGTTACACCTACGCATTGTCTCTGTCACGCACGATGGAAAGTTGATACATATTATTGTTTTGATGTTTCGATCAACCTAAATTGATTGATGTTTTAATCGCCTTAAATGTTTGATCTTCAATCGAACTCCTTCCGAGTAGGAATTTTTTTTGATTAGTTAGCAGCCATGTGCAAAAACAAATATATGAAAATAATTGCAAGCTGGGAATTTTCACTTAATTTATCACTTGGCAGGACATTGCTTTTTCTTGCTGCAACGCGCAGTTCAAATATGGTATTTTATCCCTCCAGTAACTTACATCCATTTATAAAGGGAGCACCATTTTCGCATAAGTTGCTCAGAAGGTATATATTAGATTCAGTAGCAGTTTTTTTTTTTTAAACTCACAGTCCTCTTCAGTTGTTTTATCGGTACTGTCTTTGCAATCTTTGCGTTTCTTAATAATGAATTTATCTATTATAATGTGACACGTTGTATGATGGACGGCACCTTGAGTGGCGAGAGCAATCGCCCTAGCTTGCACTTCCCAATATGTGTTTCTTCTCTATAGAAGTTTGAAAGGTCACTCTGGTCACGAATGCAGGGTTTGTTTATGGCCTTGGGGATGGGAATGAAGCCGTAGACATTGCAGTTGACTTGAATGGGGGAAGGGGTCTAATCCTTCTAGCCAACCCCACCCTTTATGGAGTGCTCTAGAGTGTATGTTGGGGTGGGGAGTGATTCAACAGGTGCTGTAGGAACACAGTAGGAACATATTATACCTTAAGGATTAAGAAAATAACAGCGGAGTGCAAATCGTTGCCAGAATTTCAAAAACTAGTTTCCACAAAAACAGAATATTTAGAGTAGAATCTGCTGAAGGGTTAATATTTAAACGGCGGGTGCAATTTTGCGACACACTAATTTTGTTCTCGCATTTTAGATTAACTCATCGCATTTCGCGAAAATAGCAACCGTAGCTTTTGCGACAGACACTAATTTTGTTCTCGCATTTTAGATTAACTCATCGCATTTTGCGAAAATAGCAAGCGTAGCTTAAACACGGCTTCACGGAATACAGCAGCTATTACTCAGCTGGAGTGATCACAGTGCAAATTAATACAGTGGAGTCTCCGTTATATGTTTTTCACATTTATACGTAATTCCGCATTAATCCCAACATTTTACTTTAGTTTCTAGCACCCATAATTTATTTATATGCTTTTTGCGGTTATGTTAAATTTTGAATTTCAGATAATCAAAAATACATGATCCTTTTAAACACAACTTGGTACATCACAACTTTCAGAGAATCAAGATAGTGTTGCTGATTTCTTCTTGGTGCAGCCAAAGTTGAACCTTGATCCCATCACAGAAGGGTATGTTGTTCACTTTCAGTTTGGAGAAAAATTGGTTTTGCATTTCACGTTCTGCATAAAATGCTACCAACTTTCAGAACAGCTATAGCTTTTTTTGATGTGGTGCAGGCATTTCACTATTTTTTTTTAATTGCCATGAAATACGTGATGTAACTATAAATTTACTAAATAACATTCACAGATTTCTTTTCCCCCTGAATTTTGGAAAATTTTAAACAAGCAGAGATCAGTGAATCTTTTTACTGGGTACTAATTGCTAAATCAACTGGACAAACTGCTTTGAAATAAGCAATACTTATAAAGAAAAGAATATGTAATAGTATTACTGAACATAAAACAAAATCATATTTGGACTTATTACAAAGTTTTTTCCATACAGGTATACCGAAAATATGAAATTATACAGAATTTAAATCTTTTTTTATAAAATTAGAATAAAAAAATGAATGCAAAATTTAAAATAGAGGTTGCAAAATGGCATTCAGGTTTATTATGTCTTAAAATTAGTGTAACCTAAAAATACTGTATCTTTTTTAACACATCTTTTGTAAAAAAAGATTGTGCTTATGTTATCGGTTTGTCCGTCTGTCCGTACCCACAATATCTCTGGAACTATTAGTCCGATTTGAAAAATTCTTTTCGCATTGGGAAGCTTAAAATATGTGAATCATGATCCTTTATTTCGTTTTTTTTTAACGATGTACAATTTCGCCGCTAGAGGGCGTAAATGCAGATGTTGAATCCAAAAATACGTTTTATTCCACATATTTACTTCTAAACATCTGATTGAAAAAAATATTTTATCTTTCGATTCCACTTATGTCGAAGAGTATTTTAAATAGTTACTTTTTCAAATTATGCATAGATTTTTCGCTAAGGGGCACAAAAGTAAATTAACAGTTTTCTCGATAACTCTTCTCCTGAAGCTCCGATTTGAAAATTTTTTTCTTCAGTGGATACACCTCCTGATGGAAGATCTTTTGCATATAATTTCAAATTTTTGGTAATAAATACTTTGGCCACCAGGGGGCTAAGTGTTAATTTTTGCTTCTAATGTATTTGCCATAAAATCTGAGCTTTTAAAATCTCGATTGAAAAAATTATTTCGTGGACTGATGCCACTCGCATTGATAAACCTTTTCGGAATATTTTCTTAAAATATTCCACAGTTTCTCTGCCAGGGGGCGTAGATGTATATCTTATTTTTGTCAATATCTCTACTTCAAAGTCCGATTTGAAAAATTCCTTCTTTGTTGGAGTGTTTCCAGTGTGACATGTTTTTCATATAATTTCAAATTTTTTCAAGTCATTCATAGACTTTCCCGCTAGGGGGCGTAAAGGTAAATTGCTTCCCCCCTGTATCTGTTTCTAAATCACCGATTTGAAAAATTATTTCTGCACAGGATACAGCTCCTGATGGGAAATCCTTTCCATGTAATTTCTAATTTTTGTAAAAAAATGGTTTGGTCACCAGGTGGCGTAAGTCTCAATTTCCGTTCCTGATGTATTTGCAGCAAATATGAGCGTCTAAAATCTCAATTGAAAAAGAAGTTGTTTGTTGACCAATACTACTCATGTCGACAAACCTTTTAGAAAACATTTTCTTTTTGAAATAATGCATGGTTTCTACACCAGGGGGCGTAGATGTATATTTTATTTTTGTCAATATCTCTACTTCTAAGAGTCCGATTTGAAAAATGCCTTCTTTGTTGGATAGTTTTTCTGATGCAAAATGTTTTCCCTATAAATTCAAAATTTTCTAAATCATAGACTTTCCGCTAGGGGGCACAAAGGGTAAATTGTGTTTTCTGCGTTATTTCTGCTCCTAAAACTCCGATTTGAAAAATTCTTCCTGTATCGCATACAAGACCTGACAGAAAATATGTTTCAAATAATTTCTAATGTTTGGTAAAGAATGGTTTCGCCACCAGGGGCGATAAGTGTTAATATCTGCTTTGATGTATTTGTAGCAAAATCTGGGATCCTGAAAACTCGACTAAATTTTTTTTTTCTTGAACCAATACCTCTCTTATGGATAAACCTTTTGAGAATACTTTCTTCCTAAAATAATGCATGGTTTTCCTACCAGGGGATGTAAAGTCACATTTTATTTTTGACGATATCTCTGTTTCTAAGAGTCCGATTAAAAAAATTCTTTAAGTTGGAGAGCGTTTCCAGTGCGAAATGTTCCTCATATAAATTCATGTTTTTTTGAGAGGACGTAAGCTCACGATTCTGTTTACAGCAATATCTTAAGGAATTAAAAACCAGATTGAAAAACTTCTTTCTGTCAGATACTATTGTTTTCCATACCGGTTCCACTGACTTTAAATAGCTTTGATAAATTTAATTTGTCAGAACGAATTCAAAAGACGTGCTTATTATACCCGAAAATTCGGTGTTTTTTCTTGTTGTTCTTTTGGAGGCATTCAAAATTTTATATAGTATAAAAGAATTTGAAATCTTTTATGCATTTTATGACTATTCCCATAGAAAACTGTATAACCAAGGTCCCACTCTACTTCACAGCATTAATTTTTTTTTTCCTTACTTAAAATTTTGCTTTAGTTTAACAGAAATTATTGCTACACAAACAAATACATGAAGTGACAAATCTTATATTTTGTGTGAACTCTTGAAAAAGAAATTACTTCAGTTTTTCATTATCTTGACATTTACTAATTCAAGTAGAAAGTCTGACTCATTTCAAATTATAAAGGCCTTAAAAATCAGATACACAACTGTAGGACATACAAAGAAAAATTCATTGAAGAACTTACCCTTTTTTTGATGAACTTCAAAGCTCTCTTGTCTTTAGAAACTCTTAACAATTCCATTGCTCTCTTTTCATATGGTGCAAAGCCACAAACTTCCCGCACAATATCTCTGATAAAACGGGTGTGTTTCATGAGCACCTATTAAAAAAAGATAATTTAAGAAATCATTAAACTTCAAAATTCCACAACACATAAATACTCAATACTTAAAAGGAAAATCCCTCAGTGTGAGGAGGCGGGGGGGGGGTCAAACTTTTTGCAATTAAAACTTACTTTTAAAGAAAAAAAAGTTCCTGAAGCTACAGCATACCACTGCTACCCCATAGGAAAATATATCAGACAACTTCAGGAGTGTAACCAACACTCCTTGACAGTGCAAAGGCCTTAATGAGAACCAAGCACAGTGATTAATCTCAAAAAACAAAATTTGCAGTTAACTTACACAAGGTGTTAACATATCAGTGCAATATGTTCTACCATCAAGCATGCAGAACACATGGGTAACATAATGTGCCATTTTAACACAAAGCTTTGAACCAATTGAAATTAAAAGATGCGAGTTCAATTTCCACTCCAGGGTAATGCAATTTTCTTAGTGTCAGACAGCCACACAAATATAGTCCAACACATTTCTGAGCAGGGAATGTTTTCTTCTTCAGTTCCAGGGAAAACAATTCTGTGAGCAAGACTTAGGGCTTAAATCGATAGATGGATGAACAAAGTGATAACATAAAGCATGATAATTTTTAATTGTGTGTGTGTGATAGAGTACATACAAAAGAACTCCAATTTAAAGAAAAGATAACCACTGTACTACACATACACAGGGGTCGAAAAATGCGGTCGCCTGGTCGCCCAAGGCAACCAAAAAATTTGTCCGGGCCACCATGGAAAACATCACTGATAAACATGTACCGTGATTTTTGTCATATTATCCACAAATAAACGCCAATTTAAAAAAAAATCCACAGGGTAATTGTGCAAGAGAGGGGGTATAATTGAAAAAGGAACTCCCTCGGAAAAATTCTCCTTAGTTCAGGAGTTTGTACGGAAGGGAGAGGAGGGGGTGTCATAACGAAAGGCCACGAAAGTTTTAGGGAGGGACGGCGGGAGTTATTTTGTCTTTGTATTTTTGGGAAAGACAAAACGCTGACTGTGCTTGTGCCTTCTCTTCGTCAATCAGCAAATAAAAATGTACACACTGCACTCGCTGCACAAACCCACACATACATGCATGCCTCATTTCAAAGTTCCATGTTGTGGATCTCGTGTGGGCTGTGCCTTGTAATTTAGTTCGTCCTTCGCCATTTGGACCAAAGTCTTTGCTGCCGACATTCTCCTTAATTGCTATTTATGATGTCTTCGAAAAGAAAAGTTTCAGTTACACTGGCGAATTTAAACTTAAATAGCTGAAAAAATAGCTTAAATAGCACAGCTGAGGATATGATCGTGTCACTATGCGATAGTTTTCAAGGTCAGAAAACTAGGGCGCAGTGACACGCAAAAAGTTGTGGTCGAAAACCTAAAAAAACCAGTCGGTAAACTCCGCAGGAGAATTCACGAAAGTCCAGCCTTTTTTTTTTTAATTAAAAAAAACTGTGTAAGCCGACTCCCGTACTTTAAATGAAGGATTTCTTCCAAAAACTTTCGACTTACACGCGAGTATATACGGTATTTCTACGAATTGTTCTGCAACAGCGTTTATCATTGTCAATGTGTAATACAATTGGAGCTGCTGCATCGGCGTGATTAATTTTTGTGCTCTATGGATGCCACACACTAAACTTTTGTGTTCGAAGATAAAAATATATAAAAAATAGTTTCCTTTAAAAATGAATTTCTTTGTTTAATAAGATTTTTTTTTTTTTTTCCGGACTCCGGGGTCTTTATGTGACTGACTTTTCTGTCGAAAATTCCGCTTTTGGATCAGCATTTGTGATGTGCGGATTATACAGCAACTTTTTTTTTCTCCCCTACATGTACAATCTGCGAATTATATGCCGCCGCAGATTATACGAAGCAAAAAAAAAAAAAAAAAAATTGTGCGCATTCCAGGGGTTTTTTTTACCTTCGTATAATCTGGGGATGAACGATGGAAATTACGGTAATTCAAGAATTTGCGAGCACCAGACAAAAAAAGAGTATCTTTTATTATTATTATTTGCCAGGGAGAGATAAGCTGAGGGTAGAATTTTTTTGGTCAGAAGTGTACATGACTTTGATATATACCTCACCCCCCACCCCTCCCCTTGCAGGTCCAGTGTCTGGCGACTAAAAAAAAATGCACATACAACTATTTTCTTTTTTTAATTTGGGGGTTTAAAGCAGTCGACCAACCCTAATTTGTGGCTGCTAGTTCCACAGAAGGGAGAGCCAGTGCCTTATGACAAACATCTATGATTCACCAGGATTCTAACACAGACCCATATCAAACAAAGGATCAGAAGCCAGCACTTAGACCACTGCACCAATGGGTTGGCCCAAATTTATGTTCAAAAGCCTTTCCAGTAACAAATGCGATCATGTAATACTCTCTCATAGCCACCGAATTAATTTACTAATCTCTCTCTCTCGATAATAATAAAAAAAAAGCATGGATGTGAAAACCATGCTGTATTATTTGAAATTTTCCAAGCATCTCTACCAGTTTCATAGGTGACCAGAAACTCCTGTCATTCCTGGCAGATGCCAATAATGCACAAAAGCTTGTACTCACATCATAGGAAGTCTGATTTTAACATATGCACTTGAGGGCTTGGAAAATATCATGCCAGAGACACTGGGGCATGTAAATTAAAAGATCTAGTTGCCTGGTGCGGGCAACTAAATTTAAAGTAAAAAAAGTTTAGAATAGAATTTTCTATTATAACAAAAAAGACAAGTCGTCACGTCGTGTTTCCTTTCACTGCTAATCTCTGGAGGTTGAATTATTATTATTATGGAGTACCAAGGACAGAAGAATATCACTTCTTTAATTATATTATGCTCTAGGTCCAGAAATTGGAACCATACACAGTTCTGCTCCAAATGTTTCCTTGTTTACAGTCACCCATAGAACTTGTCTCTGGTGTTTAGTGACAAAGGGCAAAAACAGTTTAATGAAAAGAACATGGCAGAATCACTCAATTTCAAAAATGCCGATTTTAACATCATACCAATTTCAGCATCATTTTAAAAATGGAGATACACACTTTTGCGCACTGAACACATTTTTAATACAGACCCCTACGGAAATGTGAAACACGTAAAAAAAAACAAAAAAACAGTTCATATTTCTTAACTAAAAAAAAAAAAAAAAAAAAAAAGGAGGATTCTGATTTGTTATCTTAAAGATAAATTTTCCTGGGTATCCAGCATTTACTACCCGGACAGCTAAATAATTTCTGAACATGCCCAGCTGGGCATGTAATTTTTCAGATGTTTTTTCAAGCCCTGCACTTTTCCACACAGGTTGAACATTTCCAAATTGAAGTTTGGGTCAAATTAATGTAAAATGCTACATGTTGAATTTTGTTAAAACCTCTTTCAAATGCCATAGCACAGTTGCTCTGACTGTTTTAAAATTTTCACCAACCCATTCAACCAAATTCATTGTCTTTTTTTGCCAAATGTAATCATTCGAATTTCATAATTTATCAGATACCAAATTGCATAAAAATTAAAGTTGCTTTTGCTTGGATGTCATTAAAAAAGGTAAAAGCCAGTATTTTTTCCAGAACTGTTTACCACAAATTGTGAAGAATGCAATCGGCAATGCGACCCCTGCCATAGTGTAAGAAAACACTACGGTTATGCAAAAGATGTTCAGACAATTTTTTCCATTAACTTCTAAGGTAATTTAGGCTCATCGTCAAAAAAATAGTTGCACCCAGAAAGAAGCAACCATCAGGGATGAAACTTAGTGGGAAGGTTTGACATCGTGAGACATGCAAATAATTCAAGTATCACACTTGGCAGAGCATGCGACGCCATCAAGGAGGGGTCGTAGCGTTGTGCCCACCCAACCAGCTCTATAAGGTCATCCCGTTGTGTGTGCTTGCCATTCTGACTTGTGCTGTTGTGTTGGTCACACCCTTAGCAAGTGAAGTATGCCTTGGAGGAAAGTTTGGAAGCAATTCAAGCAGTTGGAGGAGTTCGAGAGGGGATATATCATCGGGCTCCAGGAAGCGGGATCGTCTTATCACATTATTGTGCGCCCAGAGTTTGCCAAAATGAGTAATTACGCTTCTAGTCATCATCATCATCATCATCATCATTGTCAACCATTATCAATCCACTGCAGGACGAAGGTCTCCCCAAGTTTCCTCCACAACAGTCTGTCTTGTGCCAGTCTCCTCCATGTCACCCCTGCATACTTTCGAATTTCATCCACCCATCTCCCATGTGGTCTTCTTCTGGGTCTTTTCCTGTCCCTTGGAATCCAATCTAAAATTTCGGCTGTCCATCGATGATCTGTCCTTCTGGCAGTATGTCCAGCCCATTGCCATTTCAGGGATTTAACTCTGATCATGATGTCTTCCACTCTTGTCATTTTTCGGATCCACGAGTTCCTCTTCTTATCTCTCCTGGTTACACCAAGTATGCACCTCTCCATGCTTCTTTGAGTTGTCTGCAGCCTTTGTATGTCTCTTTTAGTTAAGGTCCACGTCTCTGCACCATACGTAAGCACTGGAAGGATGCATTGATCAAACACTTTTCTTTTAAGACATAATGGCATATTGCTCTTGAAAATTATGCTGTTTCTTCCAAAAGCTCTCCAGGCAAGTTTTGTACGCCGATTAATTTCTTCATCAATGTGACCCTCACTAGATATCTGCTGTCCAAGATAAACGTACGTGTCTGTTATCTCCAGCTTTTCTCCATCAATCGATAAATCTTCATTTCTTGTAAAAGCATTGAACATCACTTTTGTCTTCTGAAAGTTCATTTTTAATCCCACTTCTTTACTCTTGTCAGCAAGTTCCTGGATCATACTCTGCAGCTCTGATGGGGTAGTTGCAAAAATGACTACGTCATCAGCAAAACGAAGGTGGGTTAGATAATCTCCATTAATCTTTATCCCCTTGTTTTCCCAGCTCAGCGACTGAAAAACACCCTCCAATGTGGCATTAAAGAGCTTCGGAGATATGGGTGTCACCTTGTCTCACTCCCTTTCCAATTTTTACGTGTGTTGTATTTTCAAACAGCCTAATCTTTGCACTTGCATTTTCATAGATGTTATTAATGATATTAATGTATGCATCTTCAATACCGCAGGTTTTCAGAGCCATTGTAACTGCTGATGGTTTCACCGAATCAAAGGCTTTTTCATAATCGATAAAAGCCATGCACAATGGAAGTTCATATTCCCTCGCTCTTTCAATTAGTTCTCTCAGTACGTGGATATGATCTATTGTGCTGTAGCCACTCCTGAATCCAGCTTGTTCTCTCGGTTGAGCCATGTCCAGTGTTACCTTCAAGCGGTGTGAAAGAACTTTAGTGAAGATTTTATAAACTACTGATAGGAGGCTGATAGGTCTGTAGTTTCCGAGATCCTCAATGTCACCTTTCTTATGTAGCAGGATCATTGTAGCGGTGTTCCAATCCTCAGGAATCTTTCCTTCATTAAGGCATCGAGTGAAAATTTGGGCGAGTACTGTTTCGATTTCTCCACTTGCTTCTTGTATGATGTCTACAGTAATTCCATCTTCTCCTGGAGCTTTTCCCCGCTTCATGTTCTTGATTGCATGTGCAACTTCTGCTGGAAGGACTGGAGGAACTCTGGTACTGGTATCTTTCATGATGTCTGGAGTGCATGTATCATCCCTTTCATATAATTTGGAGTAGAAATCTTTCACTCTTGTCAAAATTTCGCCTCTATTTCTTGTTACAGAACCATCTTCTTTTCTCAGTGCCATAATCTGTTTTCTTCCCTTACTGAGATGTCCCTTTGCTATCTTTAGGCTTTGGTTGTTTTCAATTGCTTTCCTCACTAGTTCACAGTTGAATTTTCTTACGTCTTCAGTGATACTTTTTCGTACTGTCTTGCATAGCTCTATATATTCCACTTTGGAAGTCACATCTTCTTTAGTTGTCCTCATCTCTCTTCTTTTTTGCATCAACATTTTCGTTTTTCCTGATAATTTATTTACATGCAACTTGTTCTTAGACCCAGCTAATTTTGTTGCTGTTTCCATAAGAGCTTTGGTTACTTTTCTGTTAACTTCAGAGATGTCCACTTCTTCCGATGTTAGGCCTTCTAAAGCAGAGAACCTGTTCTTCAGTTCCGACTTGAAGGTATTATGGTGTTTTTTAAGGTTGGTTATGTCAATAGATTTTGTTTGTCTTATGAGCTTGCCACGTTCAACTTTAGTGTTGAGGTGCATCTTACATCTCACCAATCTATGGTCACTACCTGTGTTGAACTTGTTTAGCACACTGCAGTCTTCTATGACGAATTTTTGTTACACATAATAAAATCAATTTCACTTGTTGTCCCATTTGGATGTCTCCATGTCCATTTCCTGTGTGGCTTTTTCTTGAAGAAGGAGTTCAAGATGAAAAACCCTTCTGCCTCTGCAAACTCAACGAGAGTATTTCCACGCTGGTTTCTGTTGCCGTGACCGAATTTACCTACTGAAGTTTCATTCTGTTGCCGTTGCCCTATTTTTGCATTGAAATCTCCCATAATTATTTTCAAGTGCTGCTTACCTTTATTATTTAGATGACAAATTTCCTCATAAAATTCTTCAATTTCTTCTTCAGGATGACTTGTGGTGGGTGCATAAGTTTGAATAATCTGAGCCTGGTATCTTTTCGAGAGTTGGATAACAAGTCGTGCAGCTCTGTCAGAGGAACTTTCAACTTCTACAACTTTATCCTTCAGTTTCTTGTTTATTATAAATCCAACACCACTAGTTCTGCCAGTATCTGTCCCACGATAGTAGAAGAGATGTCCACTTTTCAGTTCAATGAGATCTTCTCCTTTTCTCCTTACCTCACTTAGCCCCACGATGTCCCACTTGATCCTTTGTAGTTCCTCTTCCAATTCAAGAAGCCTTGAATCAGAAGATAGGGAGCGTCCATTGTACGTAGCCAAGGTCAGCATCAGATGGCAGCCTAGTCCGGTCCTCCGGGGATTCTTAGCACCCTCTGCCTTCATGTCGCACTGGCCGCTGCCTTGGCCAGGTACATTCCAGCTGCCGGAGACTGAGGGCCAAGATTTAAGTTGTGGAATCATTTTGGAGGGGTTTGGCCATAACTCACCACGCTGGCCAAGCGGGTTGGTGAGTGTGGGATAGAATTTCCTCTAATCCCGATGGTATAGTTATACCGCTATTGGCGGTCGTCAGAGCCCCTTTAGTGGGAACAGGATGCACCACGAGAAGGCGGGGTTGACATTTGTCAAGGAGAGGCTGTGATGTTACGCATCACCTGACCTTACATACACTCCGAAAAGTGTTTTTACGCATTGAAATTTTGCCAATACGTAAAAATATGCATTGTAATTTTTGCAGATGCATAAAAATACAAATTGAGAATTTTAAGCTGAAAAATGTTATTTTAAAATTTTTATTCGAATTTTGTGTTTCAAACTCATGATCAGCGGTATCCTTTTAACCTCAGGCCAGATCTCGCGTTGTACACGATCCATACCTGGCCGTGGTTTGCTTGGCGCGCCCGAAGCTATGGCGGCGGGTCCTGCCAGCCAGTCAGCAAGACATCGGTTCCTTACCTTGACGTCATCGGGAGTGCAGTCGCATGGGCTACAGCTCGCAAATCTTCTGTCATTGCTGCTACAGCTCATTCTCGGTCTGCTGAGTGAAGTACCCTTTCGCAATTGCAATTCCGGAGCTGGTCGTGATTTGTACTTTGTCATGACGGTGGTACGTGAAATTGTGATTTGTAGAAATTGAAACAGCTTTAATCTGACACTCTAATATTGAATGATGTCGAAACAGTGTAGTTTAATGTCTTTTTTTTTTTTTTTTTCTTCCAGCTAGACTTAGTCTACTGGTGTAGAAAAGAAACAAAAGGCAGAGGAAGGAAACAATGAAAGCTGCAAAAAACTAGCAGTGGAAATATGAAAGCAGCCAACAAACATGGACACTTCATTAGAAAATGAAGATTGTGTTGATGATAAAGATGATTTTTTCTGTGTTACATCAACGTTGAAGTTGAAAATTCATCCTTGTTTTTCACCAAAATGGCACAAAGTGGCACAAAGAATTTTCATGGATTACTTTCGATGTGCTTGCAGTGTTTACGTTATTTATGTATTATGTATTATGTATTATATATATATATATATATACATATAAACTAAAAAAAGAAGCAAAACATCAAAATACATTCAGTAATAATGAAATATTTTTTAATATGAGAAAAACCAGGGTTGTTATTTATAATTTCCTGGTGTTTCCACTAGTTTTTTTTTTTCACGTTATTTTTTCTGAAATACTTCTTACTTTGAAAAATTACTCCCTAAATTTTTTCAAAGGAGTAAAAATACTCTTTTAAATAATTTTTTCGGCTAACTCTGTGCGCACCATACCGGTCATGCGGATACCACCATAGCATGCTGTTGGCGGCAGTGGATAGAACAAGACACGCAGCAGCAACAGGAAGGGTCTGAGAGACCTAGATGAACCACAGAGAGAGAGAGAGAGAGTATTGACATGTGTGGAGCGACCCAACAGCCACGATTGCAGATATTCAGCAAGCAGTGGTGCTCTCCTTGCATCATCCAATAAGTGCCAGCACCATTGGCAGATGGCTGCACAATGTAGGACCACATGCAAGCAGACAGTTACAATGACTGCCCTTAACACCACTGCCAAAGACTGCAACAGTGTTGTGCCAGACTGTCAAGAAGCCACTCAGAATAGCAGCAGGTGATCTTCAGTGACAAGTCCCGCTTTTGTCTCGGAGGAGACTACCAACGAATCCGTCAGCGCAAAGAGGAACGGTTTGTTTTCGAGCGTCACACGTCCAAAAGGCCTGGTGTCATGGTGTGGGGCACAATTGCCTACGTTGCCAGATCACCTATGATGTTCATTACAGGCACTTTGACATCCCAATGTTACACTAATGAGGTCCTGCAACTAGTGCCCTTACCTTTTCTGAACACTCACACTCCGGTGCAATTTTCCAACAGGACAACACTGACCCGCATACTGCTGCTGTCTCGAGAGCTTGCCTTCAAGGCACTGACACTCTGCCATGGCCAGCCACATCACCAGACCTACAGATAATTGAAAATGTGTGGGATGCTATTGGGCATGCTATCCATACTCCACCCCTACTGCACAATCTGCAAGAACTGAGTGAGAAGATTCAAGCTGCATGGGATGGCTTACCACAGGACACCATTAGGAAGCTGTACATCTCCATGCCAAGACGTCTGGCATGCTGTGTGAGCAAACATGGCTGTCCGACGCCATACTGAGAGGCACTACTTATTGGAATGTAGCTCAATAAATATTTAAATATTGCCCATATCAGTCTCAATGTTAAAACATTTATTGTTCCTGGTAACTTTTACCTTTCTCCCGAATAACACTGCAATCCCACAAGTCCTTCTGTGTGCAACTATTTTTTTGATGGCGAGTGTAAAATTTAAAAATAAAAATATAAAATTTCATTTATTCTGTTTAATCTTTATCTACACATTAAGTAAATAAAACTTCCATTAATGTTATTAATGCCACTTAATATTTATTTCAAATGCACAAAAAAGTTATAAAATGCTGTATAAGACTTAAATGCACAAAAAAGTTTTAATAAAATGCTGTATAAGATTGAATATGCTGTATAAGACTTACTCCTTTCCTCCTAGAAGGACGCTGTCGCACAACATTTTTTGTGACTCTATGGCCTTTCTGAAGACCAACACACATTTCTTTGTAAGCACCCATACCTATATGAAAGACAAAGGGAAATTTAGCAATTTTACTGTAAATTTGTATCATCTACTTACATAGTCATACAAACACATTTGACAATGTAAATAAAAATACAGAACAAAACTTCAAAATGTGGAAAAATTTTTTTTACTAGTATAAAAAGCGTTATTTCTAGCTCAACGTTTAACGGAATAAATCTCAGCTGTTACAATGAGAAGGCAAAAAAAAAAAAAAGCATTATTTTTCACATTGTGGATAAGGTCACTTAAAATATTTTTATTAAATAACTAAAAAGCTCACTGGAACGATTTTTACTAAACTCCATACTCAACACACATTGGGTAAGTAATTTCAACTAATTTTTAGATATCAACCCATTCACTTGCATTCAGCTGAAAATTTGGCAACAGATGATGCCATGTCTGATCTAAAGAAAGCTTTCTCACTGCAGCCAATGGTGTTTCCCACTTACATGCTGAATGGAGCTAAAACTGCTTCATGCAAAGAGTCTGTTTACCTGTGTGAGAAAAATATTCTCAAGCCAAAATAATCTTATATTTTCACCATAAAATGGTTAGGTAAAGTAGCCTTTCTTTTATCAGTTACTATTTCTGCACTTCCAAAATTGCTCCATGTAAATGCTTGCCTGGGTGACACCACCACCAATTAATGGATTTTTACTGTTTACCTCTGTATTATTTATTAGCACTAGTTATATCAATATTATTTTCCAAAAGTGCTTTATATAAAAGCATGGGGCTAGTGGCCTATATTAGAAACTAACTAGTGAAAACTTGCAGATAAATGGGACAAACAGGCTGATGGCTTAAGCTCAGCCATATTTTGTACTAGAATTATTTTTCTTTAATATTTAGTCTTATTACCGACAATACTGACACCCATCCAAAGTTGGAGAAGGCAGTTTTGGGATGATCTTGTAAGTATTACACATCAGTAATTCAGTTTGTTTTACGCACATTTGTAATTCAGTTTGTTTTAAAATAAAAATAGCATATAAACCTAAAAAAAAATTAGCACTTATCTGTGTAGAAAAATTTACAAGAACAAACCAATGTTTGATAATTCATCAAACAAACAGCCCAGAAGTGAAAAACAAAAACACAGTACACAAAAAAAGCATACCTGCCAACCAGGGATTAAGCTACGATCGCTATTTTCACAAAATGCGATGAATTAATCTAAAACGCGCGAAAAAATTAGCGTCCCGTCGCAAAATGGCGCAAGAAATTTAAATATCACAGAGGCGATTGTGTTCCGAAAATGTGAACTCCTGTAGTCCAGGGTAAAAATTTGAATTTCGCCGCCAATTCGTGGGTAAAAGTATTCCGTCATACGACGGAAACGGCACCCATTGTTCGGTCGGACGGTGTCGCACCAATTCGTTGACGACGTTTCAGCGCGCGCCTGTTCCTCGGTTCGTCGCTGACGACGATTTGCATTTTGCTACAACTTTTCCCTTCATTTTAGCATTTTTTGAGCCAGCTTAAACTCAGCTGCCAAACATTGGGTAGAGCCTTGTCAATAAACTAGTATTATCGCGCGGCACACATCGATACTGTTTTACGAAACGATTCACCTCTTTGTGAAAAAGAAATACACACCACAACAAAACATTACAACTAACAAGGACACTAATGAAACAAACTTAACAAGCGCAAAACATAAAGTTGACTCCCCTGGTGAGGGCATGATAGGTTACATTGTGAGATTTAATTTTGAAACTTCCACCACTAAAAATCAGTCAAATGCGTTCAGTATTTCACGCTTAAAAGATGGGAAATCCAAAAAAGTTAATGCACAGTGTATGAACCTCCACTTACCACATGATCATACTGCCTCTAACATTGCAGTTTACGACAAGATGAGACCAAAGAAGGAAAAAAAAACAAAGAACGTTTTAACTGGGTAAACAAACAAAACACACAGCAAGAATGCGGACTACTGTCAGTTGGTCTTTTTCGTTGACTCTGTAGCTGCACAGCATCCATTGCTTAATTTTTCTTTCTGCTGATATCTTTCTCTCCCTGTTTCACCACTGTCGCTTTTCTTTCCTTTTTTTTTTTATGCCCTCCGATAACAATAATTTCATCCATCATGCTGAAAGAACTTTCAGCCTGAGGACCATGAATAAGCGCATGATATCAAAGCTTTAACTATTTTAGATAAATGGTGTAACTTTGAGAATATTAATAGTTTTGAACACCATGAAACAATTTTTATAAATATTCCAACTTCGGCACTTCCGTTTTAGAGAATTTCCCCTTTCCTTATCAAGGCTTGAATGCAAAATCTTATGGGATGGGGGATATTTAACAACGCAGGAGAGTGGGAACATTGCGGGGGGTTGGGGTCGGGTTACGGGAGAAATCTTTGCTCTGTCAGACTTTGAAAATCCCCCTATTTTCAAGCTGAAACACAAATATTTATGCAGTAAAATGTTATTTAACAATAATACTGGACAGAGGCAACATTACGAGAAGAAAGAAATTACGGTTACTGAAAAAATAACTTGGTCAAACTTCCGTTTTCGAAAGTTTCGTAAAAATGAATTCTCGACGAACACCCCCACCCCACAACTCCCCAAAAATTTCTGTTCGCCTGTGCATCGATCTCGCAAATGACCAAAATAATAACGAAAAGGCAGAATGCCTCAAATTCGAGTGAGGAAATTTTTGCGGCATCTAACTTCCGTTTTCTACTGGACACAAAGGCAACTGATCACGGCAAAAAATTACTTGCTACCATTTTCGGAAGTTTTGAAACACGAAATACCATCACCACACTGAGAACACCCTACCCCCTTTTCAGTTTTACACCAATTTAAAATGACATTTAACAAGAATACTGTACGGGACACAAAAACAACATTGGCAGAAAAAAAATTACGATTACAGCACAATTTTTTATTCCGTTCAATTACCATTTTTGAAAGTTTTGAAACACAAAATACCGTCCCCAAACGATATTTCATGTTATTTCATAATAGCAAAAAATTCATGGAAACCGTAGTTTTGACAGCGACTTCCGTAGTCATACAACTAAATCTGTTGAAACTACGGACATTCTGTAGTAGTTGGCAGGTATGAAAAAGGAATGCTGGGGAAATTTACACAATTATCCACAACTGCACTCTCCACAGGATGGTTGTAACTATCGGGTATGGCTAAATAACCCTGTCACCTGACTCAGATGTAAACAAACTGGATGATGGCTTTCCTGCAGCACAGCATGCTGAACAGGTATATTTTATAAAGTACAGTCCCATTTATACATAAAAAGTTGACAAATCCAAAAATTCTGAATTGATCTTAATGTTAATTTTTTTATTTCAGTCATACATTTTTTTTCAATTATATATAAATTTTGCTTGATCCCTTGAAAAATGTATAAATGGGGTTCCATTGTACATGAATTAAAAACAAAAATGTGCAATGCTATTTCAACTATAAGAAATGTGAAGTAGCAAAATTAAGTAAAATGCCAAAACTGATGCACTGGTTACTTAAAATTCATTAAAGTGAGTCTTCTGACTCATTTTAATGAATTTCTGACTCACTTAATGTAAAATGAATTTAAACTAAAATCCATAAAAAATGTTCTGCATGTTAAGACCAAATTAAACAAGTATTACAAGACAAATTCCAACTAAGTCTTATGCCTAGTGGTGACTATGTTTACAACTCTGCAAAATTAATTTTGTAGTCATCTGAAGCCTCCCTCCATTTCCAGTGGTGCATGCTGAAATCAGTTCTATATGAGAAACTTTTAAATACCAGAAGTCACTTCATAACATAAATTAAGACTGTTTCAAAACATGAAAGGAAAACCAATTAAAATTTGCTTAAAAAAGAAAGATTAAGCTAGTTATTAATGGCATTTCAAATAATCATTAGTGTTCTCCCTAGAACCTGTTTACTAGATGCCCACCAAGCTAAATTTCCTTTAATAAATATTTTCACAACACACGTAATAGTCAGAGTGGAAATCGTATTCCCACATACACCACAGGGAAAAGATAAGCGGTATCGCCGCTTATTTGAATCACACAACCACGACTCAAAAATGAAATTTCTATTAAAATGTTCAATCTGTAGAGCAACTTGTTTATTGAAAATACAATATTACTTACATGTGCAAAAAATAAAATTCACAAATTCATAACTTTACGAATACTTTATGTTTGTTTTCAGCTGGAAAAAGCTTCCTCTTACAGCTCTAGCTGTACAGTGATGAGGCAGTCATCGTCCAACAGCAGAGCATCTATGTCCCATGTCAAGAGTCTATGTCAATGTCTGCAACAAGAGTCATTTAAGGACAGATGCTCTTATCGCTGTTTTGGTTTGGCCGCCATTTAATTTATTTTAGGGAGACGAGTTTTGTTGTTTTACTCTTTGTTATTTGAAAATTAAGGCTTTCAAAGTGAAAAAATATCAACCGAGAAAAGGTGGACGGAGGAATTAGATCCAAAAGGTAGTTGGTTACACTATGTTGTTGACTCCGATAAAATCTCCATCAGGTCTGTTTATTGCAAACTTTGTCGGAAGAATGTTGACAGCATAACATTTTTTCGAAACTTTTATTCTTCTTTTATTGATGGAGTTTCTGGATTCATTATTGAAAAGAACAATGTGGTAAAGCACACCAGATCAGAAATTCACCATGACAACGTCTCGAAGGCAGAACAACAAAGGAAAATCGCTCGCTGATTATTATCAAAGAACATCTATTGGCAAGTCAATTATTGTTGCTCCAATGCATCTAAAGCTTGAATTGGAAAATTGATATAGCATATATGATTCCCAAAGAGGAAATTCCATTTTCAAAATGTCCTAAAATTACTGAGTTAGAGAAAAGCCATGGTGTTGATGTAGGGCAAACTTACCAATCTTCCGTGATGTGTGCTCAGTTCACAGAGTGCATTGCTAATGTTTTCGAAACTGATTTGCACAATGACTTAAGAAAGACTGGCTATTTTGCCTTATTCATTGATAGCAGTACAAGATGTTAGGGTACCCGAAAATGAAATTATTTGTATCATGTTTGTCAATGAAGTAGGAGATACCACCTTGTTTAGTTTAATGCACTATTTAAGTCCTCGTTTAGTAAAGCTAGCTCTAAAAGATTTTATGCTGTCAACATATTTCAATCGGTACATAAGTTGATGGAAGGCATTCAGTTTTATTAAAAAAGTTCCAAATTAATTAAGACACTTTCGTGAGCTCTCAACAATACTTGATGAAGATGTATCGGATGCACTCAGCTTTACGCGTCCAAGGCAGGGTTAATTCTAGGCATTTTTCGCGGGGCGGCTTGCCCTGCCCACTAAAATTATGCGCCCTACTGACCACGATAAATATCATGAGATTATTGCCCGTATCCAGTGCGAAGGTCTTTTCTGCGATGAAAAGAATCAATGTAAGGCCAGATAACATTTCACCATATATCCATGAAAGAAAATTTGTACGTTTTACATATCTACTATATTTTTTTATTTTACTTTTCATTACTGATTAAGAGTATTTGATAGATATTGAAAGGTGTTAGTAATAGTTTTATTTGATAATAAATTATTAGTTACTTAAATCAAAAGAAAAATAAGTCAAGAGATCCACATAATTACTCAATTGCTCCACAATGCTAAATGTGAGGAGCAAAATTACTCCCAAAAAATTAGTTATTTTTCACCCTGATCATCATCATCATCATTCTCAACCATTATCAATCCACTGCTGGACGAAGGTCTCCCCAAGTTTCCTCCACAACGGTCTGTCTTGTGCCAGTCTCCTCCATGTCACCCCTGCATACTTTCAAATTTCATCCACCCATCTCCCATGTGGTCTTCTTCTGGGTCTTTTCCTGTCCCTTGGAATCCAATCTAAAATTTCGGCTGTCCATCGATGATCTGTCCTTCTGGCAGTATGTCCAGCCCATTACCATTTCAGGGATTTAACTCTGATCATGATGTCTTCCACTCTTGTCATTTTTCGGATCCACGTGTTCCTCTTCTTATCTCTCCTGGTTACACCAAGTA
This sequence comes from Macrothele yani, assembly GCA_039090855.1. Classification (NCBI taxonomy): domain Eukaryota; kingdom Metazoa; phylum Arthropoda; class Arachnida; order Araneae; family Macrothelidae; genus Macrothele; species Macrothele yani. The sequence continues at coordinate 54,914,154 of CM077006.1, read as the reverse complement.
TGCACCTCTCCATGCTTCTTTGAGTTGTCTGCAGCCTTTGTATGTCTCTTTTAGTTAAGGTCCACGTCTCTGCACCATACGTAAGCACTGGAAGGATGCATTGATCACACTTTTCTTTTAAGACATAATGGCATATTGCTCTTGAAAATTATGCTGTTTCTTCCAAAAGCTCTCCAGGCAAGTTTTGTACGCCGATTAATTTCTTCATCAACGTGACCCTCACTTGATATCTGCTGTCCAAGATAAACGTACGTGTCTGTTATCTCCAGCTTTTCTCCATCAATCGATAAATCTTCATTTCTTGTAAAAGCATTGAACATCACTTTTGTCTTCTGAAAGTTCATTTTTAATCCCACTTCTTTACTCTTGTCAGCAAGTTCCTGGATCAAACTCTGCAGCTCTGATGGGCTAGTTGCAAAAATGACTACGTCATCAGCAAAACGAAGGTGGGTTAGATAATCTCCATTAATCTTTATCCCCTTGTTTTCCCAGCTCAGTGACTGAAAAACACCCTCCAATGTGGCATTAAAGAGCTTCGGAGATATGGTGTCACCTTGTCTCACCCCCTTTCCAATTTTTGTGTGTTGTATTTTCAAACAGCCTAATCTTTGCACTTGCATTTTCATAGATGTTATTAATAATATTAATGTATGCATCTTCAATACCGCAGGTTTTCAGAGCCATTGTAACTGCTGATGGTTTCACCGAATCAAAGGCTTTTTCATAATTGATAAAAGCCATGCACAATGGAAGTTCATAGTTCTCTCAGCACATGGACATGATCTATTGTGCTGTAGCCACTCCTGAATCCAGCTTGTTCTCTCGGTTGAGCCATGTCCAGTGTTACCTTCAAGCGGTGTGAAAGAACTTTAGTGAAGATTTTATAAACCACTGATAGGAGGCTGATAGGTCTGTAGTTCCTGAGATCCTCAATGTCACCTTTCTTATGTAGCAGGATCATTGTAGCATTGTTCCAATCCTCAGGAATCTTTCCTTCATTAAGGCATCTAGTGAAAATTTGGGCGAGTACTGTTTCGATTTCTCCACTTGCTTCTTGTATGATGTCTACAGTAATTCCATCTTCTCCTGGAGCTCTTCCCCGCTTCATGTTCTTGATTGCATGTGCAACTTCTGCCGGAAGGACTGGAGGAACTCTGGTACTGGTATCTTTCATGATGTCTGGAGTGCATGTATCATCCCTTTCATATAATTTGGAGTAGAAATCTTTCACTCTTGTCAAAATTTCGCCTCTATTTCCTGTTACAGAACCATCTTCTTTTCTCAGTGCCATAATCTGTTTTCTTCCCTTACTGAGATGTCCCTTTGCTATCTTTAGGCTTTGGTTGTTTTCAATTGCTTTCCTCACTAGTTCACAGTAGAATTTTCTTACGTCTTCAGTGATACTTTTTCGTACTATCTTGCATAGCTCCATATATTCCACTTTGGAAGTCACATCTTCTTCAGTTGTCCTCATCTCTCTTCTTTTTTGCATCAACATTTTTGTTTTTCCTGATAATTTATTTACATGCAACTTGTTCTTAGACCCAGCTAATTTTGTTGCTGTTTCCATAAGAGCTTTGGTTACTTTTCTGTTAACTTCAGAGTTGTCCACTTCTTCCGATGTTAGGCCTTCTAAAGCAGAGAACCTGTTCTTCAGTTCCAACTTGAAGGTATTATGGTGTTTTTTAAGGTTGGTTATGTCAATAGATTTTGTTTGTTTATGAGCTTGCCACGTTCAAGTTTAGTGTTGAGGTGCATCTTACATCTCACCAATCTATGGTCACTACCTGTGTTGAACTTGTTTAGCACACTGCAGTCTTCTATGACGAATTTTTTGTTACACATAATAAAATCAATTTCACTTGTCGTCCCATTTGGATGTCTCCATGTCCATTTCCTGTGTGGCTTTTTCTTGAAGGAGTTCAAGATGAAAAACCCTTCTGCCTCTGCAAACTCAACGAGAGTATTTCCACGCTGGTTTCTGTTGCCGTGACCGAATTTACTTACTGAAGTTTCATTCTGTTGCCGTTGCCCTATTTTTGCATTGAAATCTCCCATAATTATTTTCAAGTGCTGCTTACCTTTATTATTTAGATGACAAATTTCCTCATAAAATTTTTCAATTTCTTCTTCAGGATGACTTGTGGTGGGTGCATAAGTTTGAATAATCTGAGCCTGGTATCTTTTCGAGAGTTGGATAACGAGTCGTGCAGCTCTGTCAGAGGAACTTTCAACTTCTACAACTTTATCCTTCAGTTTCTAGTTTATTATAAATCCAACACCACTAGTTCTGCCAGTATCTGTCCCACGATAGTAGAAGAGATGTCCACTTTTCAGTTCAATGAGATCTTCTCCTTTTCTCCTTACCTCACTTAGCCCAACGATGTCCTACTTGATCCTTTGTAATTACTCTTCCAATTCAAGAAGCCTTGAATCAGAAGATAGGGAGCGTCCATTGTACGTTGCCAAGGTCAGCATCAGATGGCAGCCTAGTCCGGTCCTCCGGGGATTCTTAGCACCCTCTGCCTTCATGTCGCACTGGCCGCTGCCTTGGCCAGGTACTTTCCAGCTGCCGGAGACTGAGGGCCAAGATTTAAGTTGTGGAATCATTTTGGAGGGGTTTGGCCATAACTCACCACGCTGGCCAAGCGGGTTGGTGAGTGTGGGATAGAATTTCCTCTAATCCCGATGGTATAGTTATACCGCTATTGGCGGTCGTCAGAGCCCCTTTAGTGGGAACAGGATGCACCACGAGAAGGCGGGGTTGACATTTGTCAAGGAGAGGCTGTGATGTTACGCATCACCTGACCTTTCACCCTGATACACCATATTATTACATAACAATATGATCACATTCAAAAAGATGATGAGACTTTTATGCTAAAATATTTTTGCTAGATTAAAATTTTGCAGGAAACGAATATACCATTAAGTTCAAAATATTTTTGTGAAAATGCCATTTGAACAAAAAATATTTTTGTGAAGATACAGTCCAACAGTATCGAATGCCGCCTGGATCGACCCCTGAAAAAGCTGGAAATTTTAGAAGTTAAATATACTTTATAAAAATGCCCTTTAAAAATTTTTTTTTTTTTTTTTTTTTTTGATTGGAGGTTTAACGACCACCGTGAGCAACTCAATGGGCTATAAGCAGTCGCCCGTCCCTAATTTAGGGTCACTGGTTCCAGGGAAGGGAGAGAGCCAGTGCCGTAAGACAAACACAACATCCATGCCTCACCGGGATTCGAACCCGGACCCCTTCGGACGAATGATCAGAGGCCAACGCCTTAGACCACTGCGCCACCGGGGCGGCCCTTTAAAAAAATTAGGAAATAAAACTGGATAAAAAGATCCTAGTAATTATCACTATAAATTTTGGAGTGTATGCGACTTTCATTTTTCCATTTCAAATATGGATGTTAAGAAAATCTCACCTTTTATTTTGTCCATCAGCGAAACCTGATCATACATAATGAACAAGTATTAGTAAATGGACTATCGAGCTGCATTTTATACATCACAATACTACACAGACAATTCTATAGCCACCAAACTTCTCATTTATTACAGTACTTCAAGAACGTTCTGTAACTAAAACTGGTCCCCATAAAACGAAGAAAAACTATCTTGAATAAACGTATTCATAAGGTATTAAAAAACAAACAACATTATGCTCACAGCTGAAAATTTCAGAAATGAAATATTCTTCATACATGTGCCTTTTAAAAAGAATTAGGAAATACACTGAATGGACAATTATATGCATCTCATTAACAACGATTCTTGTGAAAATCCGTTTATTTTGGCATAATATACGGTAAAGTTTACCGTATATTACGCCAAAATAAATAGATTTTCACAAGAATCGTTATCATCTGGTGTAACTACCCACCTGTTTATTTCTGTTTTCTATCTCATTAACAATTTGAAAAGCAGAAGTATCTGGTAACCATCACGTGGAACCTAGCAATGCCTATAAATAGAGCAGGTTTCTATGCACTGGAAACCAGTCATGGATAAAAGTGAGTATGACCACTACCAAATAGTAGCTGTGTCCTAGGAAGGCTGGTTGTTCTGTCACCGCAACGGCTGAGCTGTCGAGATTTCTACATCAGAACGTTGCATGTGTATACCATATGTACACCAAAACTTCCAGCCAACTGACCCTTAAGGCAAGTACAGTGTACCACACCATTGCACGGCTACAGAGGAACGGATAACGGAATTTAATGAGGGGGCGTCAACATGCTCACACACAAAGACTACCCATTGTACCATGCAAAGAGTAGGCAGTTGCAGTCAACTGCAAAGCACCAAAAGATTAGGCTACAGTTTGCAAAGGCCTATTTGCAATTCTAGAATGTGGAAGACAAACACAACAACTGATCTGACCAATCATGGTTTCAACTCTTATTATGTTAATGGACCAAACTTGCCAAGTTAGGATCATACAGGCAGTGTCGCAGTTTGGAGTGTTCTTACATGGGTGTACTTGGGGCCCTTAGTAACCAGTGAAACTACTGACACCAAATATGTGAACATCCTTGCCAACTACATCTACACCTGTTCATAACTTTTCTTGGTAAATGTACGTGCAAGTTAAGCATCCTCAGGCTGAAAATTTCAAGAAAAAAAAAAAAAAAAAGATAAGGTTATAGTATTTAAAAGTATGTAATTTGACGTGAAATGGTGAAAAAATTTCAGCTTTGCGAAGCATTTGAAAGATTACCATAAAATTTACCTGCAAATACAGGGATGTAATCAAACACTACTGCCAGCACACTGCCACGTCCTCGTGCTGTGGCAGCCATTTTATGGGCAGAAAACGACAAGACAGAGCAAACCTTTGCATCTTACACCGATCTGCTCTCCTCTGGGAAAAAAGTTCTAAACTTACCATTATTGACTGTAGAAAAGGAGTTACAACTCAGTGTTTCAGCGGATTACAAAAATTAAAAAATAAATAAATAAAGATATCTTTGTTTCAACAGATCCACAAAATGACCCCCATTGAACGACTCAAAGTTCATAGCTTTGCTGGAGCCGACGACGTTTTGGCGGCGCTTGGCGATAAGCTCATTGCATGTTTACATTACCATACTCGCAGGCAAATTTTATGGTAAAAATCTTTAATGTGCATTGTAAAGCTGAAATTTTTTTCATCATTTCACATCAAATTATATACATTAAAATATGTATATCTTTCTTCCAAAATTTTCAGTCAAATAATTTAGGATGCTAAACTACACATTTATTCTATTCTCTTCCCATACCATGATGCCATCTTTCAACACGACAATGCCACACTGCATAATTCCCAAGTGGTGACCAACTGGCTCTAGGAGCATACAACTTAGTTTATCACATTCAAATGGACACCTTGATCACCAGATCTCAACCTAATTGAGAATTTCTGGAACTATTGAAAAAATCTGTTTTAGCTTGGAAACCTTGATCCACCAGCAACTATGAATGCTCTACGACAGGCAATCTTAGCTTAATGGGTGGCAATACCACCTCAGTGAGTTCTTACCAAAATGCCTGGCTATATGTTGTGAGGGCAAAAGGTGGAGCAACACTTTCTTAGGTAGTTCTATATAATAATTTGCCTATTCTAGATAATTACACAACTTGCTAAAAACATTGCAATGTATGTGACTTTCACTTTTCCATTTCTGATATGGATGTTCAGAAAAAGTCACCATTTATTTTGTCCATCAGCGAAACCTGATCGTACATAACGGACAGGTATTAGTAAATGGACTATCAAGCTGCATTTTACAAACCATCACAGTATTACACAGACAATTAATTCTACAGCCATTTAGCATAAAGGTCACCAAACTTCTGATTTATTATAGTATTTCAATAACATATTGTAACTAAAATTTATCCCCGTAAGATGAAGAAAAACAGTACATGTCCAAAAATGACAACTATTTTAATGAACACATCTAACAAATTCCATAAAATTTTCTAGGTTGAAATGCATAAATTATTGATACATAATAAAGCATCATTTGAAAAACAGTCAGCAATTGCTCACAATAGGGTGCGATTTGATTCCAAGGTTTTATCAGGCCTCGTGCCATGCAAACTGTGACATAGTTATGTGGACCTATAATAACTATCTGTTTTGAAGTCATATCACATTCTTTCTGAAACTTTTATTTCGTCGATGTAAATAACACGTCCTTCCGGCTTCAGCCATCTTATTCCCTTCCAGTTCCACGAGTCTCAAAAATGAATTTGGAAAACCAGGGGAGCAGCTGATTTTACTTATCCATTGGCATGGGGTGGAAAGTCCTGGTAGAGGTATTTTCACTTGTTTGCGTACATAATTGTACGCTTTTCTCGAAAACTGCTCGCAAAGAAATTGCAGCACTTATATATCCCTGACATTCCATTTAACTTTTCCCCTACCGAACAAAATTTTTATTTGTCCTTCTGTGAAAATTGTCGATAAAATTGTTTTGATTTTTTCAATGTCAGATTCTCTTCTTTATGGCTGACTACGTCCCAAATTCCTTCCTTTATGTTTGAAAAAACTCTTTTGGTGTCGCAAAATCCGAATTTGGTTGTTTAGCTGGCATAAAGATGTTTTTAAGTTCTTTATTTCTGCACTCTTTCTGGCGTTTTCTTCTGTAAGGGATTCAATTTTTCACCTTAAATTTATTATAATGTCTTTACTTGCTTCAGTCTCTCTCAAATCATTCCCGCTGGGCATCGGAATATTACTTTCTTGTCCCAATATTATTTCTCTTGCAACATTTTGGCTTTCTCTTTGTTCATACCGCAAATTCCTACTGAGATCTGCTTTTATGGCATTTCCATTTCTAGGAAGATTTAAGAGTTGAAATAGCATCTTTGCCCAATTTCTTTTTCTGTAGCAACCACCCCAATAATTCATTTTGCATATCCCTTTCAGTCTTCCGCAAAATGTTTGGAGCAAATAGTAGCATTCTGGATTATAAAAGCATCACTTCGTTTGCAGCACGATTTCCATAACTTGCAGAGCGCAGTCACTTTCGGAAATCTATAGTTATTTTTGCAATCTGCAACAGCGCAGGAACTTGAAGGCATCACGAAAAAATAAACTATTTGCAAACAAACCAAGCTATTCTACTTATGGTACATATATACTAAATTATTAAAGAAACAAGAAAACACAGCATGCTTTGAACAAGAGTCAAATGACATTTGCGACTGCTTTGACATCTGCTCGAAGGTCACATCACGTCCGAGGTCTTTGTAAGACGGTGACGTCAGCAGACCTCCTTACGGGCATAACCTTGTGTGTTAAAGAACCTTGCACCTTACTAACATTTTGCTACACATTGCAAACCATTCCTCACGATTGGAACGGTTTGCTACAACCCCCCCCCCCCATAAGTAAAGCGTTTCTCCAACACACACAAATGACCTTTTGTACTAACTTCCCAAAATATGTAATAATAAAACTCAATAATTAAGATGAGAACATCCCATATCGTGCAGGGGTCTCACTACCACTGCCCCCTCCCCTCCAAGCTTTTTTTTTTTTTTTTTTTTTTTTTTTTGCATCATTGAGAAATCGTGTCAAAGTTGGTGCACGAATGATAGCCTGACTGAGCTTTCGAATTCCTGTTAGGTCAATGTGCATATCCAAACAAAAATAATGAAATTGCAAGGCCATGACTCACATTTTTTACACACCATAAACTTAGTTTACTTGGTAACATTTTCAACCCAGTGTTACCAGGCAGTGCTATTTTATAACAAAAATGCTATTTTTTCGGAATGCCATTTTCTGGGAATAATTTTGCTATTTTTTATGCTGAAAATTTTGTAATTTTCTTTAAATTCAACTTGCATGCCAACAACTTTTTGGCACTTTGTTGACGACTTGGATGCACAAAGTTCAAATGAAGAGAGCCTGTTGTCTAACGATAACATGATGAAATTTAGTTTCCAGAACCACCTTGAGTAACTCAGTGTATTTTATTTTTTTTTACCTTATTTTTAATTTTTGATATTGGCAGATTTCTTTCTACTTATGTATCCACATTACTTTATCCAACCCACAAAGTTGGTTGGTTTCTTTCCGTTCGCTATCGTACTAATGAGCACTTTGAATGATCACTGGGTGCAATTACACAAGATTGTAAATAATTTTGATTATTTGAAACTTCTTGCAAACTGCTGCTTAGGAATATGCTTACTGCAAACCAGACGACTGATCTTCCTCTTAATTTTAAAGTCTAAAAGGTAAACCTTCCAAATGTGGCCCAGAAATAGTTTTCTGAAGCGGCAATAGATGGCGACACGTTATCGCTACATCGTAAAACGTTGCACTACGCTGTGAAAGTGGCAAAGGAAGTGAATAATATGGATTAAAGATGGCCCTTAAAAGGGCCTTTATGAATGTACATTGTGTGAAATATTTATTACGACAGAAGAATAAGTTTTCCTCATGAATATGAAACTCTACCTAGCAGAATAAAAGCAAGAAAAGTTTTATCCGCCAGGAAAGAACTTCCTGATCGCACGAAGCAAGACTTCAAAGCAATGTTCTCAGGAAAGACTGCAATTTCGTAGGAATAAATATTCCATAATATGCCCACAGGTCTGTCATAATGGTTGTTACTGGCTCGACGTGATTTTAAAGATGCCAAGAATCCAGGTGCCCTCGACGAGACGACCACAGTTGTACTTGCGTTTTCCCACTTTGGCTTCGTCCACTTCGACGATTCCATCATCACCAAGCCTTCCTACTATATCCATAGGAATGTGAGCACAAAAAAACCACGTACCAAAAGAACAAAGTGACATACGTAGCACACATTTAACGTAAAAGGAGGAGAGGAGTACTACCGTGGCGCCATCTATCGGAGTGGGCCACTTTTGGAAGGTTAGCCTCCCAAAGTGTGAGCCGCAGTGCCCTGGGGAGCCACGGTTTCCTCACAGGGGCGCCATGAAATATTACAAATTTTCATAATTTTAGAATTGTATACTTGTTAGAATTTGATGTAAGGCACCTCGGGGAAAACGTGGATTCAGCAATGGCGCCGCAAATCGAAAAAGTTTTTTTTTTTTTTTATTGTAGGTTTAACGACCACCGTGAGCAACTCAATAGGCTATAAGCAGTCGCCCGTCCCTAATTTAGGGTCACTGGTTCCAGGGAAGGGAGAGAACCAGTGCCGTATGACAAACACAACACCCATGCCTCACCGGGATTCGAACCCGGACCCCGTTCGTACGAATGATCAGAGGCCATCGCTTAGACCACTGCGCCACCGGGGCAGCCGAAAAAGTTTGGGAACCACTGGGCTAACTACTTTATGGGCAGCATGTCAAATTGAATGAGGGGGGGGGTTACTCTGTTCCAAGATTGTATATGAAAAATGCAACTCCAAACCGCATAAAAGCTGAAATGCGCCAAACTCGGAAAATCAGGTGCCATTTGAATTTTGATGCAAAAATTTTCCGATTACTAGTGAAATGATAAATTTGAAAATCAATTATATTGAAAATTCAATGTACAATAAATTCATGTATTATAAGGACAGTTATAATGATGGTATTAACCTTATTGAAGAGTTTAATATTACGACGAATGCCTAATTATAATATATTAAAACAAGAATCTTTCTTTCATATTCACATTTTTCTTTCCTTACTCTTGTTTTGTGTCATTGCACTCTAAAATTATGTGCCCACATGTGATTAATTTTCATAAGAAAATGCAGTAGTCTGATGAAGTATGGATTTTTACAATTAAATGAAAGGTATTCAAAGTTCTTTGTACAACTGCAGTACTAAAGTATGAGAAGTGAATAAAGTTCCTTGAAGTTCAATTTTTTTTTCTTGAAATGCTATTTTTTAATCTATTATCGGAACTCTGAGGTTTTTGATATTTTTCAAACATCTGACCTGGCAACGCTGTTTCAACCTCTACTAGTTCCAAGTAAACCTACATAGACGTCCAGACAGAGCTCCTTGTTAACAGTGCGTCCTTCAGGAATAAATTCAAGATGAACAATACCCTGATGTCGAAGACCTCTAAGCATGATCTTGCCTCTACCGCAATCTCATTGTCTTAATCACAAACACCTGGAACCACACAACTAATTAACGTAAGTGCGATCAGTCCGTGTCACAAAGCTACCCTTACACTTTTCTCACTAATTGGAAAAGCCCGATGTTAGTAACTGTTCCATAATTACGCATTAAACCGCTCCCGACTAATAAAACAAAAACGTAAATTGGCACACACGCTACAGCACTAAAAATTGAAAGCAATCCCCTGAACAAAAAAAAAAATGTTCTACCCTAACTCTTCATACACTAAAGTTCACATGCTCCTTTAAGGAATTCGTTCACGAAAACACTTACGATAATTTTAATCAAAAAAGTAGTTACTCTTTCGATACTTTACATTAATTGACCACTCATAACAGTATTGTAAAATTAATAAAATGTGTACAATCCTAGATTAAAAAAGATTGCTCTTACCTCACAATTCTTATTAACTAGGGATGGGCGATAGTATTCGCACTATCGATAGTTGCAGCAGTATCGACAGCCCAGTTTCGAATAGTTTAGTCTTCTGATAGTATCGCGATAGTTTTTGCAAAATATCGACTGTTCATGTTATTCGCTTGGTTATTCGTTACAAAACCTTTGCCTAAAACGCTGCGCGATAGGTTTTGGAAACTATCGACCATCTAATTATCTACAGTTCTTTTTTTTTTTTTTTTTTTTTTGATTGGAGGTTTAACGACCACCGTGAGCAACTCAATAAGGGCTATAAGCAGTCGCCCGTCCCTAATTTAGGGTCACTGGTTCCAGGGAAGGGAGAGAGCCAGTGCCGTAAGACAAACACAACATCCATGCCTGACCGGGATTCGAACCCGGACCCCTTACGGACGAATGATCAGTGGCCAGCGCCTTAGACCACTGCGCCACCGGGGCGGCTTATCGACAGTTCATGTTATTCGTTGTAAAATCGTTGCCTAAAACGTTGAACATTTTAAAATGTATGGATAGTTCGACAATTATCTAACGAATGGTTCTACATTTCGAAAACACTGGTAGTTTTACACACTGTGAGATCAACTGTCGAATAGTTCGTAATTTTGGAAATGCTGATAATTTGTCCTGAGTGACAATGAAATTTTTTCCTTTCAAGTAATTTATTAAATGTGACAGAGCGATCGTCGAGTGTCCAGGACTACGCAATTGAAGAACACTGATGGTTTTACGATGAGATCTATTGTGGAATAGTTGCGCATTTAGAAAATAATAACGATAAATAAATAAACGATAGTTTCACACACAATGAGCCCAACTATGGAAAAAAGAATTCCCCATTTCTAAAACACGACATTTAGTATGCAGTGAAATTAGCTATCGAATGGTTCTGAATTTTGAAAACACCGATATAGTTTGCCATAAATGACCGGCAGAAATCCCTGAAACAATGCCTGCAGAAAAAAATAATCACTGAAAATGACACTTCTTGGTATCTGGAAAAATGCCCAAAATATCAAGTTGTAGACGTGTGTGTATGGTTTTTTTTTATGTAGGAGGGTGGGGGGAATGATCACTGTGAGTAACTTTATGTGCTGTAAGCAGTTGCCAGTCCCGAATTTAGGCTCATATTGGTTCCAGATAATGTAGAGACAATGCAGTAAGACATGCACAACATCCGGTGCCGCCCTGGCCCCTGGTAATGCAGTGGTCTAAGCACTGGCTTGTGGCCATTCGTCCGGCCTCGAATCCCGGTAAGACACGAGTGTGTTTTTTAATCTTGCAGCTCTAGCTCTCTGCCTTCCCTGGTGTCAGTGGCTTAAGACAAGTCCATAAGTATGGCTACAGCCTATACTACTTAACTCCAAGTAGTATAGCAATACTTTTTAGTATCTATACTACCTAAATCCAAGTAGTATAGCCATACTTATTTTAGTATTCATACTTGAAGAAGTAATAAGATATATGTATATATATGTGTGTGACATGGAGAAGATAGGCTCAAGACAGACAATTGTGGAAGAAACTTGAGGAGACCTTCATCCAGCAATGGATTGATAATGCTTGATGATTATATATATATGAAGAAATTAATCGGCGTGTACAACTTACCTGCAGAGCTTTTGGGAGAAACAGTATAATTTTCAGGAGCAATAGGCCATTATGTCTTAAAAGAAAAGTGTTTGATCAATGCATCCTTCCAGTGCTAACGTATGGTGCAGAGACGTGGACCTCAACTAAAAGGGACCTACAAAGGCTGCAGACAAGTCAAAGAGGCATGGAGAGGTGCATGCTTGGTGTAACCAGGAGAGATAAGAAGAGGAACTTGTGGATCAGAAAAATGACAAGAGTGGAAGACATCATGATCAGAGTAAAATCCCTGGAATGACAATGGGCTGGATATATTGCCAGAAGGACAGACCATCAATGGGCAACCGAAATTTTAGACTGGATTTCAAGGGACAGGAAAAGACCCGACCTCATGGGAGATGGGTGGATGAAATTCGAAAGTATGCGGGAGTAACATGGAAGAGACTGGCACAAGACAGACCGTTGTGGAAGAAACTTGCGAAGACCTTCGTCAAGCCGTGGATTGATAATGGTTGATGATGATATAGATCCTGATCCTGTTTGTGAGGTGGGAGTTTTGATTTCGCATGTATTTAAGATTCATTCACTTCGGGAGCTTCGTTAAAGCCGCCTCCCTTTTAATACGCCAGTTCCTAATTCCCGGCGAGAATGTTGGAAGCACGTTTTGCCTTAAACATAGTTACGTTTCTTGGAAGAACTGAGAACATGTGACTTTGAACAATGTGCCTGTTTTGTCATTTAGGAATAAAACACGATGCCCTTTGCCCAATATTATTGGTGGCACAAAAGTGCCGTAATTTCACCGTGTCCATGTAGTTTAGAAAACTTGAAGATTACATTGCACTGGAGCAAGAATCAGACCCACGGTTCCTGTATTGGTTTCCATGCATTTTTTTTTTTTTATTGGAGGTTTAACGACCACCGTGAGCAACTCAATGGGCTATAAGCAGTCGCCCGTCCCTAATTTAGGGTCACTGGTTCCAGGGAAGGGAGAGAGCCAGTGCCGTAAGACAAACACAACATCCATGCCTCACCGGGATTCGAACCCGGACCCCTTCGGACGAATGATCAGAGGCCAACGCCTTAGACCACTGCGCCACCGGGGCGGCTCCATGCATTTGTGAAGAATTCTATCTTCAGGGAGGTTCGTTTCTCAATTATATGCAAGATAATCAATACCTAGTTTAGATTCATTCATACAGTCTCTTGTTACAGCATCTTCTTCATATGCACAGAGATTCCTTGTAACAAAACCTTCAATTAGTGCTGAATGACCATTTTAAACCTGTTCACTCGGATGAGTTCAGAAATATTCTTCTGAGCCTTTTGTGGTCTTACATTTCTTTACAAACCAATGGTGTGTTATTGATGTCTCATTTGCTGGAATTCAGGCTTACATTTTTTTTATTGGAGGTTTAACGACCACCGTGAGGAACTCAATGGGCTATAAGCAGTCGCCCGTCCCTAATTTAGAGTCACTGGTTCCAGGGAAGGGAGAGAGCCAGTGCCGTAAGACAAACACAACATCCATGCCTGCCGGGATTCGAACCCGGACCCCTTACGGACGAATGATCAGAGGCCAGCGCCTTAGACCACTGCGCCACCGGGGCGGCAGGCTTACATTTGCATCCTTTTACTTTGCAACTTAAAAAAAGGAAGACGTATATGTTGATTTATTTTATGCTTACATGCTATTGCCATATTAACTTGTTTGCAAATAACATTTGTGGCTGATCATATACATGCTGAACAAATATACAGTATATACATATGATTATACAATTTCAATTGCTTAATTTTTATACATGAAGATAATAATTCTTTATAAGATTTCTTTTGCCTTCAGAGGATAATGTTTGCTGGGATTGAATAGATGCCAGTGTAGTGATTAAATCCTTTTTGCTACTTTGAATGAAAGGTTTGATATTTAATGCATGGGTTCAATTAAATCATTTAATTTGCTGTCATTTTCATGGTTTTTCAGAAAATGGTGGAGAGTGTGTATAGTTTTATCATCTGTATAGTACACTTTAGATACTAATTATGATTTTTTTAGTCTGTCACCAACAGGGCAGTCATGTTTTCAGTAATTTGGTATAAATTCATTGATCTCATATTTTTTACTTGTCACAAACTGTATTTTTTTTTTTACTTGTTGGTGTTTTGACAACCATAAGCAACTTAATGGGCTATAAGCAGTTGTCTATTCCTAATATAGGGCTACAGGTTTTAGGTAAGAGAGTGAGAGAAAGCCAGTGCTGTAAGATGAACACAACATCCATGTCTCACTGGGATTCTTTTTTTTTTTTTTTTTTTTTTTTTTTGATTCGAGGTTTAACGACCACCGTGAGCAACTCAATGGGCTATAAGCAGTCGCCCGTCCCTAATTTAGGGTCACTGGTTCCAGGGAAGGGAGAGAGCCAGTGCCATAAGACAAACACAACATCCATGCCTCACCGGGATTCGAACCTGGACCCCTTCGGACGAATGATCAGAGGCCAACGCCTTAGACCACTGCGCCACCGGGGCGGCCTCACTGGGATTCAAACCCAAACCTATCTTCGATGAATGATCACAAGCCAGCACTTAGACCACTGCACCATCACAGCAGTGATGTTGTTTCTATTGTGCTGTTTTTTTGTTACAGCACGGAATTGTTGGCCCCAGCCATTGAATTCCATACTGACAGTTTCTTTAGAAAATTTAAAAAAAAAAAAAAAAAAAGTTTTGCCACAGTAATTTTTATACCATTTTTTTCTTTTTGACCAATCATAGCAAAATGATATCTTCTGCAATGGTTATTAAGTAACCCAAAAATGTACATCACTCTGGATCAGTCCACTTGTATCAGGCAACATTGTTTTCAATATGGATCACAAGTACAAGAAGCTGCTCTGTAAAATAAAAAATGCTTTTCAGGTGGAAATAAAAATATCTCAGATTTGTAAGTTTACCATTTGTGTGTGTGTGTGTGTGTGTTGTGTGACAATCACCACGAGCATATCCATTGGTTATAAGCAGTTGTCTGTCCCTAATTTAAGGCACTTGGTTCCATGGAAGGGAGAAAGAGAAAGACAAACATACTACTCATGCCTCATTCAGAACTCAAAACACAGATCCAGCAGACTAGTATACCACTAAGATGGTCATTATATTTCAAAAACCCATTTTAACACCAAATCTGCATAATAATTCCAAACACAAAACTTCTTAATATTGTACCATAGCATGAATGCTTTTTGTACTTAATCACTTTAATACATAAGATTAACATTACTGACATACATTAAAAATAGAGCAAACTGAAGTCTTTTTTTTTATTGTTTTTTTTTTTTTTTTTTTTGATTGGAGGTTTAACGACCACCGTGAGCAACTCAATGGGCTATAAGCAGTCGCCCGTCCCTAATTTAGGGTCACTGGTTCCAGGGAAGGGAGAGAGCCAGTGCCGTAAGACAAACACAACATCCATGCCTGACGGGATTCGAACCCGGACCCCTTACGGACGAATGATCAGAGGCCATCGCTTAGACCACTGCGCCACCGGGGCGGCCAAACTGAAGTCAATCTTTTTACTTTCTGTAAACAATTATTCAAGATGCCATTTCAGTTTTTTAAATGAATAAAACACTTGAAAAATCTTATCTGCTGCAGAAATGTTTTTTACAGTGCCATGTTGATTTCACCAACTTCCACTTTTCAAGCTATTTTTCATTGATTATGGCATTAATGGAATCAAGCATGTTGGGAAAAAAATATTTTTGGTGAGAAACAACTGTGGCTACAGTCCATCAACAAGTGGCAGATATATCAAGGAAGGTAGCTGTTATTGTTGAGGAAATGCAAATGAGTGCTAGCGCAACATGGTATTTGCATTTCTACAATTTTTCAACCAGAACTATATAAAAATTTGGATGCATGACACCCAAGTCTTCTATATTTGTTGAAACCAAAAAAAAAAAGAAAAAAAAGCAGAAATTTGAAAAAACTTCCTTAACAGTTGGGAAACATATATATACACACATAGACATAGTTTTCGTTTTTTGGGTGCTTTATATTTTCTCCTAAATTTTTTGGGGGGTGGGGAAGTTTATCTGTGGGGGTTTTTTAGTTGTTTTGGAGTAGGTTAATTTTATTTTAATTTTTTATTTGCATTTTCTGTTTATCATTTGCTGTTTTTGTAGCAGACTGGATGATGCAAAATCCACACTTGTTGGTCTTTACAGAGGTATGAGGTGTTATCTGTGCCTAGCTCTTGATGAAACCATAGATAGCACCTTGCCATAGTTCTACATTCCTCTTTCTTTTCTCCCAGTTGGTTGTTAGATCTGTTCTTTTGATTTCTCCAAATCAGTTGCTACTGCTTTCAATTTTGTATGTTTTTGATTTTTCTTTTATGTAGCCTCAGGTGCTTTGGAATTTCAAAAGCTGTTTTGAAAATTTACATGTAACCTTTATTATGCTTATATATATATTCTGTATATAGTTATTTGCTTTTTTGTCATCAGCTTACTTTATATTAATACGACCATTCTTTGAGAACCTGCTTTCCCTCTTTCTGTGACGTTCAACTACTGATCAAGGTCAAATAGTGAGTACACTTGTGCAAAGAAAATTTTCTCATTGTTTACATGATTTTATTACAAAGCAAAGCCAATGCGCACGCACAGCAACTGTACTCATCATTATAATCAAGTAAAGTGTCAATACTAGGAAGTTTTCATGTTTACTACCCTTACTTATAATTAAAAGCTAAAATGTGGCAGTTCATATTTTTATTTAACAGATGAGCAGTATAATCAAAATGGATAACATACCGAATTTACAAATTTTACCTATACTGTGAAGTATAAATTTTTGCTTTCTTTTCCATTACAACACAAAATGCAGCCCGCGAGAACCACCGAAATGCCCAGCTGACACGGTCCGTGCTAGTCGGAGCAAAACGTCCCCTCGAAGACGGTAAAGGAGTATTACCGAAAGTACTCGGGTATGAATAAATATTGAAGTAAATGAGGATGCAGCAAAGGAAAAAACTCATTTGGTGATGAGGCAAAATAAATTCCAACGAAAAAAAAAAAAAGAAGCGGACCCGTGGCCAAATGAAAAAACCCCGTGCCGCATCCACATAACGGAAATATGAATTGAAAGCCAAGCCCCACGTGCGGTAAGTGTTCATCGAACTTTACCAACTAAAAGTGAAGTTCAAAAATTCAAATGCATTAATGCACGTTAAATAATATAACCTCCAATATCGGAAGTAAATTGAAAAATATTAAAATTTTGTTTACAATCTGTACCAAACAACACTAACACTTAAAATAAACTTTAAATGTTCTCCTCAGCAGAAAGTGACCACCAATAGATAACTGAAACATCAGACTGAATACCAAAAGACAGAAGACCACATCTAAATGTTCTCCTCAGCAGAAAGGTAGCAATATGAAAACACATTTTGGAGAAGTTCAAATACTGTTTGCTTTAATAAAAAGGAATGAATTCTAGTTGTCACTGTACATTACATTCTGTGACCAAATATCATGTCTTCTAAAACTATGAGCAATACTATTTTAAATGTGAGTAACAGATGCAACAGTAATAAAATGTTTTTTTCACTCCCATAAATCATAACATTGCACTAAAAACGTATACAATTTGTGACTGTAGTTACAAATTTTGATATAATATATAAGGAATGAAGGATCAAACTTTAGAACATGATAACAAGAGATTCAAAGCACACATTTCATCACAACATTGACTTTTTTTTTATATTTTAGTTACTGTACAAAAGGCATACATTGCAAATGATATGAAAAATAAGGACATTATATTTAAAAAGTTTAAAACTTTGATATCAGGAAATCAAATTTTAGAATTCAATAGTGAGATTAAATACCGCAGATTTCAACACCTTCAATGAATTGACAGCCTTGTGTGGGCCCTGGCTTTTTCAATGAGCATTTTTGTGAGATTTCGTAACATTAACCCCACGTCCAACATCCCCCCCTCACACACACCTGGAGGACCAAGGGACAACTTCACAGGGAACCATCCACACATTCAGGTCCCCAAACACAGGGAGTCTGTGGAAAACAAAGACCAGAAAGCCGACAGGACCGGGATTTGAACACCCGTCAGAAAGTGCCTCCCAGACAGTGCATAGTGACTTAAGCAACTGCACTATGCTGGTGGTTCATCACAACACTGTGACAATTTATAAGATTTTTTCAATTACAACACTAAAGGCATACAGTGTAAATTACATGAAAAGTAAGAAAATCATATTCAATTACAAACAATTTATTTACGGTTTGGATGATTGTACCAAACAAAATATATCTTTAAATAAACAACTAATTACTTATTCTCAGCAGAAAATGTAGCAATATAAAAATGCAAAATGTGGGAGAAATCAAATGCTTTGTTCATTTTAATACATAAGAAATGAAACTTATATCAAAAAATCATATTTCAAAATGTGATAATGATATGAAACCCACATTACATCACAACACTGCAAAGTGTGACAATTTGTACAATATTTTTTATTACAATGCATAAGACATACATTTGCAAATGACATGAAAAAATGTATTGAATTGCTAGAATTTTACTTACAATCCAACTGATCATATTCAAATAATTTGTTCTTAGCAGAAAATAGTTAGTATAAAAAATATAAAGCACTGTGAAAAATCAGAATTTTTTTGATGCTTATGAAACAGGAGATATGGTCTAGACACCAAATTTCAAAATATGATGTGATGCCAAATCAGATTTACATAATTCACGGAATGAAGGGTAACTTCTACAGGGCCATACATTCACTGTAGAGCTTATTGTAATCAAATGTTCTGAGATCTGTCATTGACTTGAAACTGACATTACTTTATTTCTTTTTAACCAATAATCAACATAAAACTAACGTCATCATCACTGTTAGCCATTATCAATCAACTGCTGAATGAAAGATTCCCCAAGTCTCTTCTGAAGCTGTGTTGAGCCACTCTGCTCCATATTACTTTGGTATGCTTTTGAATTTCAACCACCCATCTTCCCTGTGCTCTTCTTCTTCTGTCCTTCGGTATCCAGTCTAATATTTCATCCAGTTATTTATCGGTGGCAGTTCTATAGATATTGTCCATAATACACACACATATATATTATAGAACTGACCACCAATAGATAACTGAAACATCAGGCTGAATACCAAAAGACAGAAGACCACACGGAAGATGGGTGGGTGAAATTTGAAAGCATGCCGGAGGGAAATGGAGGCAACTGGCTCAAGATAGACAGTTGTGGAAGACTTTAGTCAGGCCGTATAGAAAACACAAGGCCATGACATTTGAGAGATGAGTTCCTTCTGTTTATGATGTCACTCTCATATTACACGGACTGATGCGTTGGTGTCGTGTTTGACGCCACACATGACAGCGTTGGAAACCAATTGGTAGCCATGGTTTCTGTGCAACATCAAAAGGAGAGAGAACTTATCTCTCTAATGTTATGGGTTTATGTTTTCTAGATGGCCTTGCTTTCATTTAGCAGTGGACTGATAATGATTGCATTTACCTTGGGCAACAGGTATTATGCAAGGGTCACATTGATGAAGAAATTAATCGGTTTATATAACTTGGTTGGACAGCTTTTGGAAGAAACACATTTCTCAAGAGCAATATGCTAATTACTATTATTCTTAAAAGAGAAGTGTTTAATCAATGCATCCTTTCAGTTCTTATATATGGGGTAGAGACTTGGACTTGACTAAAACACACATACAAAGTCTGCAGACAACTAAAAGTAGCATAGAAAGATGCATGTGTGATGTAACCAGGCAAGATAAGAGGAACTTTTGGATCAGGAAAGCGACAAGAATGGGTGGCACTATGATCTGAGTAAAATTCCTGAAATACTAATAGGCTGGACATATTGCCAAAGGAATAGACCACTGAAGGACAACCGAAATTCTAGACTAGATTCCAAGGGATAGGAAAAGACCACACAGGAGATAGGCGGATGAATTTCAAATGCATGCGGGCATGACATGGAGGAGATTGGAACAAAATAGACCATTGTGGAAGAAACTTGGGGAGACCATCAAACAGTGGATTGATAATGAGATATGCAATATATACAGAGTTATTATAAATCAAACAGACAATTTCAACACCAAATACGTACATATATATATATATATATACAATATATGTGAAACAAGCAAACTAACAGATAACCACCATTTGTAGGGGAAAAAAATGATGAAATGATAAATTATGCTTTGCAGCTTTCCTGCATAGCAATTAGTACAAGTTAAGCCAGAGGAATATTTTTTTCTGATATTTCTGCTTTATCCTGACACATTTTTTAAGGCAATATTTTTAAAAATGGAAACTAATTCATGGTAGTTGGAAGTTTTCATCTCCTATCACTCTGTGCAACTTATATGGGTACTTATAATATTTATCTAGATTTTTCAACTCATATTGTTTCACATTACAGACCTGGGTAACAGGGCCATAGCCAGACAGAGGAATTAGAGGAGGCAGTTGATGACTGAGGTCGGGCAGAGGATATAAAACAGCTCTGGAAGTGGACTGTAGTGAGAGTCACAGAAGCATATCTAGGGATTTCTGCGCCCGGGGTAAACCGCAAAATATTGCACCCCAATCTGTCTTTCTATTTTCTACAAATGCATATCTATTTATGTATATACAGTACTTGATCCGAACTCCAAAACATTATATATATCACTTAACTTAAAAAACTGTAACCTGTAACTTGCAAACAAATGTAATATGATTTCTGCAAAACCACACCATGCTGCAGGTTTCAAACATAATCAGCATATTAATGAGTTCAACCATAGATAAATTACAATCGTAATACAGAATCCAATAGCAACATCCCTAAACTCCTAACAAGAGGGAATATCCTTCAAAAATCAAATAACCCCCCTTCTCCTCCCCCCTTCTTCACCACCAAAAGAAACCAAACATTTTTTAATAATAATATGAAACTGTAGTGAAGACAGAGTGCATAAGGTAGGGAAGACAGAGTGCATGAAAGAGATATTTTTAAGAAATTAATTAAGATATCTAACTATTGGCTTCAAAATTTAGCACTCTCATGAATGAACCTGAACCTCTACCCCAGAGTACCAAATGTCTTTCCCTGATGAGTGATCTGGTGTTCTGGGGTACAGTTATATATTATTAAAAAATGTTGTTTTTTTTTTTTTTGTGGTGATGAAGGGGGGGGTTATTTGATTTTTGAAGGATATTCCCTCTTGTTAGGAGTTTAGGGATGTTGTTATTGGGTTCTGTATTAGGATTGTAATTTATCTGTGGTTGGACTGAACTCATTAATATATATATATATATATATATACAAGAGTGGAAGACATTGTGATCAGGGTAGAATCCGTGAAATGGCAATGGGCTGGACATGCTGCAAGAAAAACAGACTACCGATGGACAACTGAAATTTTAGACTGGTTTCCAAGGGACAGAAAAGGATCTAGAAGACCACACAGGAAATGGATGGATGAAATTCAAAAGCATGCCAGAGTAACATGGAGAAGATAGGTTCAAAGCAGACAGTTGTGGAATAAACTCTGGGGAACCTTCATCCAGCAATGGGTTGATAATGGTGATGATATATATATATATATATGTTTCGGAGTTCGGGTTTTCAATTTCACATCAAATGGGCAGAAATTATCAGGCAGTCATGGCTCGTAGCCACAATAATGATCGAATATCCCCGAGAGAATCTTCAATGTGAATGACATCCTTATCTTATCCATCCAACTAAAGAAAAACAGCGGGCACCATTCTTATGAACAAAAGCTGTGGTTCTACTTTAGTTAGACGAACTGTACAACTACATCTTCATTTACAAATGAAGGTAACTTGATCACGCTAGTTACGTTAAATGAAAACTTTTACAAAAAGTTCGTAAGTTGGAAGCTTTCGACCTTATTGGGCAAAAGGAAACCCAGCTCAGGCTTTGCTCATTTTGGCCCTTTCCTGGCTACAGCCTTGCTGGGTAAGACCATATTAGACCTAAGATAAGGTTGAAAGCTTCCAACTTACGAACCTTTTGTAAAAGTTTTCATTTAACGTAACTAGCGTGATCAAGTTACCTTTATTTGTTAATATTGTTACGTGTTTTGCCAATCATCGTCATACGTCTTCATTTCTGAATGTAAGCAAATAGCATCCTCTTAACATTTTGAGAAAGAAAATTTAACTGTAAGTGTACCCGAAACTGGTGAAGTTTCAATTATAAATTAAAGCAGATTGCAAGCAGTAATTTTTGCACCTTCTCTTGATCTGTGGCCAGGTCAATTTTTCCCACCCTTACGCCTCTAGTGAGTCACTAGGTTAGGCAAAAGGAAACCCAGCTCAGGCTTTGCTCATCTTGGCCCTTTCCTGGCTACAGCCTTGCTGGGTAAGACCATATTATACCAGACGAACAAGTTTCACTGTAGTATAGAAGAGCTGTGAGCATGTTAGGTTATTTAGTCATGATGATGTGTTGTCGGCTTTACCACAAAACTTAATGCATGTTGTGTTGTTATTTTTTTGTCTTCTAAATAGCTAAAATGCTTACTGTGGGTTACAGTGAACTACTTTGAATAAATATTACATCAAAGCATACTGGATCCTGATCTCCTTTGTGTAGGTTAGTGATGTTTGATAAACTGTATAAGTTTCTTTTACCTATAATGAGTTCACATGAACAGAAAACGAAGTTACATATTTCCTGAGTTTGTATTCTCTATGTACCAGCATGGACTTTCATACGCATTGTGTTTCAGAGACTTTCACCGCATCTTCTTCCTACATGTTTTGAACTGTTCCTGCAGTGTCGTGTTTCACTGGTCTACTCCCTTAAGCTACTGCTGGTTCTACAGCATTCACTGTAATTATTATCATCAACCTTTGTACATACACTTCATTGTATTTACCATTTCATGTTTTATTTTCTGCCTTCCATCACACTGCCTGTGTTGCTGGCGTGACTGTGTTTCATGTATTTTTGTAACGAATAAAGCGAATTTTGAGAGTGCTCTGAAATGAAAACATTGACCATTATTATAAAAAAAGGTTATGATGTGAACAATTTATCTGAGAAATATTTTTGGGTTTTATAACACTTTTTTTCTTTTATCAAATATTAACCCTATGGTAGGTAGCAAGTTAAGAAAACTTAAAAATGCATAATCAAGAATTTTGCAAATTCAGTCTAAGAAACTTACACTGCCCACATAAGTAAAGAAATCCACAGTAGATAGTACATCTGGGAGTGAAATTATAGAAATTTACTCAAAAAGGCTTTCTTTTAGGCACACTGCCAGCAGGTAACCTTTTGAATTCAAACTTTGGAGAAAGCTGGCAAAATAGAAATAATATCAGTTAGCCATATATAATGAAAACATTTTGCTTCCCTTTCCCAAGAAAACATCATGGAGCCAGGACTTGGTCAGGGATTTAATGAAAATGGAGCTGTGGAAAGTGTGTGCCAGGATTCGTACTGACAGACAAAAATTCTGAATTTATAACTCTGATTTAGAACAACCAATTCCATAAAGTTATCGTTTCATGTGATTAAGATATGATCTCATCAAAATAATTATTCTCACTACATACATTTCCAGGGATTGTATTAACAATGAGTTTTCAATTTTTATGTAATCCTTTTAACAATTACTCTATTTACTGCAGTGGTTTAAACTATGATTAAATTTTGCATATTTCCTGAGAATTAAGAAAATACACTGAGTTTATGTCTAGTAATTCATATAAACAGCAGTTTTTGACCATGCTATGTATGGTCTTGATCACCCTCAACAGAATCAGAGGACTGGTTGCCAGATTTTAGGAGACATCCAAATAAGTGGGATTTGGTGAGGGATATCTGAATTGCAGTTTTTGGTTAGCAATATTTCAATTCAATACTTTCTTGAAAATGTAGAAATACTTTGTTCATAAAGGAGGTAATTTTTTCCCCAAGGGGACTGCAGAAATGTCTTCAGTTAGTAATGATAATGCTGTTTTTGGAAGATCATCTGGGCACATACTGTTTATGTTCACACAGTCTTGTGTTGATGCTTCAGTACGAGTCACCAAGGTATACTGAGTCCTGAGGGGGATGAAATAGGTATGGCATAAACTTTAGGGGTATCTAGGGATAGAACAGGATCTCTGTTTTTTTAGCAGACACTTTATAATAACAGGTTAAGAAGATGGGCCCTGCAGAGTTTACAGATCTTATAAGAAAATAAACAATGCTAAGGGACTGAACCAATAAATAGGGTTCTATTTTAGTGTTAGTGTAAGAGTAAGTTTTTCATGTGGAAATCATAGAGAATTTTGTTTATTATAGATGGTGGGTATTGATGGGCTTCAGAAATTTTCTTAATTGTAGCAACTTCTTGTTTGAAGGATGATTCACTGTTGCAGACAATCCTGGCACAATTAGTATTTTAAAACAATAAATTTGTGAGTAGTGGTGGAATGGGATGCACTGGGAATATACCAAAACATCAACACAAGCCTGTGTGAGAACAAACAGGATGTGTTAAATGGTCTTTCAAAAATAGAGTTATCAGCACCAAACCTTGAAGGCATTTCTGCAGTCCCCCTCCCCCTTTGGAAAGAAAAAATAAAATAAAAAACTCGACACCTTTATAAAGAAAGCAACTCTATGTTTTCAAGAAAGTATTGAAATATTGGTGACTACGAACTGCAATTCATGTATCGCTCACCAAATTCCATTTATGTAGATCTATCTACTAAAATCTGATAATTGTTTCTGCATCGCCAATTCAAGTAGTACTTCTGGCAACCAGTGCTTTGATTCAGTTGATCGCAGGTAATCAAAACTATAGCTCAGTCAAGAGCTTCTGCTTATATGAATTTAATTACTATACAAAACTTTGTGTATTTTTACTTACTTTTCACATAGTTAATGTTGCATGATGCCTGTTGTTTCAAACTATTCTGCTTATTTGATATCATAAGAGGTTTGGCATGTTTGTATCTTTTTTAAAACAACTTTGAAATTTTAGGTATTTTACATATGTACTATTTCCCAAATTTATACGTAATATCTGTTATGTTTACTTTTCTTGCCATTCCTGATGACTACAATTTGCCATGATAACCAGCTTCTCTAGCCGTTTGGGATGAAGTCTGTTACGCCGCCCCGGTGGCGCAGTGGTCTAAGGCGCTGGCCTCTGATCATTCGTCCGTAAGGGGTCCGGGTTCGAATCCCGGTCAGGCATGGATGTTGTGTTTGTCTTACGGCACTGGCTCTCTTCCTTCCCTGGAACCAGTGACCCTAAATTAGGGACGGGCGACTGCTTATAGCCCATTGAGTTGCTCACGGTGGTCGTTAAACCTCCAATCAAAAAAAAAAAAAAGTCTGTTACGTTTTGCTGTCATCACATTACCAGACTTTGAGAAGAGCCTTTCAGATGGAACTGAAGTTCCAACAATGCACAAATATTTTTGTGCAAGATCATAGAGCCCAGGATATACATATTTATTCCTTTCCCAGAACAACAATGGGTTTTCATTGCGATCTATAACTGGAAGTTGCAGATATTGCCTCAAGGAAACACTTATGCCACCCATAGTGTCACTGCTTGAACAATTTGTGCTGACCAGATTGTCATGAAAAGCCCATATGCTGTCTGTGCTTTGTACAGGTGACACAGGTGTTTCAGTAGCCTTCTCACGTCCATGCAACAAAGAATTAAGGCCAGTAATTGCACGTGAGCAGAACAAAACATTCTCAAAATGCAATCGCTTAAATCTTGGATCCAAGATTGTTGCTATGGCAATGCATTTTACATTTTCAACTGCCCCAAAACGTCTAGTGAAATTTTCGAGCAATGTTTTCTTTAACAATTCTGCACCATGTGCAACTGGTACATTTTGAATTGCCTTTTTGCAACAGCGCAACAAGGGAATTAAAGCACTCACAATTACATGATTTTGTGAAGATATTTCCCTTGTCACTTCTTCCACAGGCTTTAAAACTAACATGATGCTCTTTAATTCATCAATCTGGCTCTTGTGCAAGATCGGTGGTCCATCCACAACAGTTAAAACAGTTGCTATGTAGCCATATAATTGTATAAATCTCTCTAACATATAGAAAGTACTATTCCAACTGGTGCCAACTTCTTGAGTAAGTTTTAGTGTTTGCCCTTCAGCGACACCATCCTTCATTTGCTCAGCATGGAGCTTTTCTGTTGCACTTGCACTATGCTTGAAAAAAGTAACTGTCCTTTTTACTTCTCCTAATAAGTTTTTTATAATTTCTATAGCATTCAGAGAGTCTACTGCAACTAGATTTAGCAAATGTGCCACACAGTGTAAATGCCTGTGTTGTGAAAACATCTGCTGAGCTGCTTTCACAATGTTTGCACCACCATCAGTGACACAGCAAACAACTTTCTCATTAGTGATGTGCCATTCATTCATAACCTCCCGAAGAGCACTTTCAATGTTCTCTGAGGTATGTGGTGCTTTAAGAGGCTTTACAGCCAAATCCATACTTTGAGCATTACATTTGGTAATGAAATGTGCAGTAACACCAATATAACTCTTGCTATTTATATCAGTCCATATGTCTGTTGTGAGACACAACCACTTGGATTCCTCCAGTCTCTTAGATAAACCAATTTTTATCAGCTCATATTTCTTATCCAATAATGTTGTGATGGTTTTGCGAGAGGGCACCTTGTACCTGGGATTCAGTTCCTTAACAAATGTTTTAAAACCTTCCCCAGATACTACATCCAGGGGTAAGGCATCTTTTGCTATAAAAAACAGCAAAGTATCAGTTATTCGTTGAGACCCTGCTCCAGTAGGTGTCATTGCTAGCTGCTGGGTCAAAGTTTCAAAGATTGTGGGTTGCCTTGCTCTGGAATGAGTTTCGTTAAATTGCCCAGAAACTTATGGCACTTCACTGTTTAATTGAAGATCATTCAGTACCTGAACATCGGGTGCAATACTACTGGTGTACATGCTTCTGTGCTTACGTTTAATGTGGTCCCACAAGTTTGAGGTATTTCGCGAATATGAAATTTGCTTTTCGCAAAGCTTACATTTTACCTATGTTAAACTAACCTGCTCGAAAAATTCCCACACATTACTTTTTCTTCTTTTAGAAAACGTCGCCATCTCCGTTAATCGACAATTTAAAAAATCGAACAGGAAAAAAGCAGAAAAAGTAAAGTAAACGTGAAGAACTGTGACACAAAAACGGTAAATTTGAACTAGCGCTTTGAAAAACTGAAGGAGAAAATTATTCGTGAAAACTATTCGTGAAAACTATCGATAGTTTCGATAGTGTTACAAAAACTGTCGATTGTTTGTCGAGAGTTTTTACAAACCAGTCGATAGTTTATCGATAGTTTTATTTGGTCTATCGCACATCCCTATAATATTAACTACAATAAGAAATCGGTGGCGGTTACTAACGTGGCCACCACAATCCACAAGTGAAAATGTTAATTTATGCCGTTGCCATTTATTGCGTACAACTGAATAATTTTTTATATCATGCGTTCGTAAACCAAAGACCTTGGAGAGAATAGACTGGCAAACAGAGGCAACGATCAGCAATTGAGATAGCAGCGCCATCTCTAGCCATGAGGATTTAATGAGAAATACATAACTATTGGAAAGATACATACAGTGTTTGATTCAACGCATAATATATCGTACAAATAGCGCAGAAGGAATATTCGGGTGCGAATGCGAACCACAGATATCGTATAAGGGACTAGATTGGCTGTCTGCTCTGTTGAGCATGGGCTTGCGCTGTGAGAAGCATAGAGCCACATTGAGCGGGTCAAGATGGCGGCGGAGCATGGCACGTTACGCAGGATGGTTTGGACTTGGTTATTGTATAAATCATGGTGAAAGTTTCCTCAGATAAAAAATCTTACGCAGAGAGACGAAAATATAATTGCTGTTACTTATTTGCCTCTTGCCCAATGCTGAAAACAATACATATATATATACCGTTGTGGAGGAAACTTGGGGAGACCTTCGTCCAGCAGTGGATTGATAATGGTTGACAATGATGATGATATATATATATTGAAATTTAGAGCTGATATTGTATGAAAATATAAAAAATTATTGGAAAATATTTTTAAGACGGTAATGCGGCAACGATTTAAAATAATGGAAACGCAAATAATTTATTTAAAATCAATAAGTAGCTATTAAATTCAGCAAACTATTGATTTGAATCAAAAGAAACAAAAAGGCTTCCACGTGCTTTACATAGAAAAGCTGAAATAATGTGAATCTTTTTCCTTGTTGCTATTACCTCTGTCATTCTGATTTATTTATTATGTTTGCTCAAAAAGTTTCGAATTTCACCAAACATTTTGATATTTCGTCTTGTTATGCACTAAGGAAATTTCAGTTTTTAACATTTCATATTTTTTATTTCGTCAATATAGCAACGAAATGGCGTATTAAATGTAGGCATTCATTAACAAGAAACGTCAAAATCATAACTCTCAGCAAATTAAAACCAGCGTGTTATTTTTTTATATCGCAGATACCGGAATGTTTTCTCTGGAATTTAAGACATGGCCGAATCTGAAATAATTCAATATTTTGCAAGACCCTTGGCATTCTAGTAAGCACTAAGGAATATTACTGTTTTTTACTTAAATTTTATAACTTGCGCCGCTAAATGGGTACTGACTGCTTTGAATCTCAATATAAATAGAAAATCACAGTACCAAACTCGTATTCCTTTGACTTAATGCAAAATAACCTTGCTTAAATGCATCGTGATGACCCGCTGAAATTGGCGCCTACCTTCTCACGCCTCATGGGCTGGGTGTCCAATCTAGCTTCTTGTATATGATATCTGTGATGCGAACCAACAAATATCTACATCAAAATTTAATTAGCAAGTTCTTAATTTCGATGAAAATAGCTATGAAATAGAAAATACGCAGCTACATACAACGAACACCTGATACGTGAAGTTGCAGCAATACGAATTTAAATATACCGCATTATCGTTCTTTCATGTTAACCTTAATCACCGATTTTGTTCTTCAAATTGTTTTATTAAAAAATATTTTTACCCCATGAGCTCATGAAGAATGAATATCGCATAAAATAAAAAAGGGGTCTACAGATATCATGTTTACAAAACTATCACGGCTTTTCCTTAGACATGCAGAGCTCTTTAAATTTATTATTAATTGCAGTGCCGTATTCACACTCGATAAACTAATTTTAAAAGTTACTCCTAGATATTATTTGAAAGAATAACACAGCACTTTATCTCATCTAATTTTCTAACCTAACACTTCAATGCCTCAGTAAACACTGTATGTTCTTATGAAGCAAATGAACAATTAATACATCACTCCCTCAAACTGATACATACATACATACAAAAATCATTTTCTTACCTTATTTTTTACTTTGACTACAGTCCTATGTGAACTGTTTTTTTTTTTTGCTAAGAAAATATGGCTATATAAACATTTTTTTCAAATTATCTTGTAAAAGATCAAAATGGAGAACATAGCACAGTATAGGCATTGAAATAGTGGTAAACAAGCTTTGTTTTACTCCCTGCAATTATGATTTAGTATAATGCTAGCTTTAATATGAAGTGAATGTCAACAAACTGTTTTGTAATCAAGTGATGTTTTGACCCACTCAGCAGTGAATACGCCGATCCCCATGAGTGTAACTTTTACCGATGAGATTGTAAGATGTTCTTTCGATATCCAATCTAAGAATGTGCTGAGTTATTTTTAATCATACACTTTCTATGTAACGATTGTGTAGCAGCATTTGATAAAATTCACTTCCCCAAGCTGTTACCCATTGGCACCTTGTATTCAACGATTGTATGTTGTAAACAAGCACAGAATATCTGTGTTTATCACAACCGCAACAAACTGAATCAGTAAAAATACAGAAAATTCACTTCACACAGCTGTGATCGAATAAAATGAGAATTGTGTGACACTTTTTTTTTTTTTTTTTGATTGGAGGTTTAACGACCACCGTGAGCAACTCAATGGGCTATAAGTAGTCGCCCGTCCCTAATTTAGAGTCACTGGTTCCAGGGAAGGGAGAGAGCCAGTGCCGTAAAACAAACACAATATCCATGCCTCACTGGGATTCGAACCCAGCCCCCTTTCGGACGAATGATCAGGCCATCGCTTAGACCACTGCGCCACCGGGGGCGGCTGTGTGACACTTTGACATGAACATATCTTCCATTTAAAATTGTTCTGGTTGTTATATACAACACAAAATTAATTTCACGAAGCTGTGCTGTGTTAGAATAAAATGAGAATTACATGACCACCTGGCACTTTGACATGAGCACACCTTCCATTTGAAATTGTTCTGTTAACACATTGACACTTTGGTATTGTGCAGTGGCTCAGCGTTACTTGATAACCAAGTCGCGGCCGCCCCGGTGGCGCAGTGGTCTAAGGCGTCGGCCTCTGATCATTCGTCCGTAAGGGGTCCGGGTTCGAATCGCGGTCAGGCATGGATGTTGTGTTTGTCTTACGGCACTGGATCTCTCCCTTCCCTGGAACCAGTGACCCTAAATTAGGGACGGGCGACTGCTTATAGCCCATTGAGTTACTCACGGTGGTCGTTAAACCTCCAGTAAAAAAAAAAAAAAACAAGTCGCGTGGGCTTACAAATCTGACATACTGGGCTATTAAACCAAAGAATCTTGCACGTCACATAAGAATCAGCTTTCAAAGGTCACAAACGCTGTGTATTTCTAGCTTCTGAGGGGAGACGAACTTTGACATGTTCAATGAACGTTGTTGATACACTGTCCAGAGAAGGGGAGAAAGTTTTTGCATGTTTTTCGCAACGTTTCTGGCAATTTAATTCAAAATATGATTAAAATTTTTGAATCCATAATTCATATTAGTTTCCAACTGGTGTGTTTCACCAAAAGAAAAAAAAAGTAGGATAATAATTTATATAATCTTTCCAAAAGAGCTGGAGCTTACAAAAGATATTTACACAGAAAACCTTGAAGGCTTTTCACCATGCTTTGGCAATCTTATTCAAAAAATATGATTAAAAATTTAATTTCATGGGAAAAAACAGTTCCCAACTGGTGTTTTTCAGCAAATTAAAAAAAATGTAAGGCAATAAATATATTTCATCTTTCCACAGGTGAGGAACAGCATGTCCCTTTTCACAGGGATGATTGAAGAGGGACTGTATTTGCATTTCTAGTCCCAGGAACAATTTGGATATTCTGATGTCTCGAAGCACACAATTTTTGATATTTTCAATATCCCATGTTCGAAAACCTGAATTGTAAACAATCCTTAGGCCCCCAAATGTGACTGTTTGGATGTCGGACACGTTTTTCGAGGTTTGATTTGTTTAACATGGAATACAAATACAAATACATGTGGTACAAGAGAAGAGTCAGAGGTACAAGCACCATACCACTTGGCTACCAGAATGGCATAGGAGAATTTGCTTAGCATATCATAAGTGCTTTTTTTTTCTAGCATAAGAAATTATGGCTCACAGAAATCAGGTCCTGTGAACAATAGTTTAGCAAGTAATCTTACAGTAAAACTCAAAGCAGCTGACCTGGGTGCACGATTCGTCAATAAATTCAATCCATGGTTTAACACTTGAGTTGATAAAACATAACTTTAATTATGCTCAAAATACAAGTTAAAACCTGATGACAATTAGAAACACTTCAAAAATACTTTCGGGTCCACCTTGGATCCCGTATTCAGATGTTAATTACAAATGCGAACATAGACAGAGCAACACATTAATTTATAAGTCTCGACAATTGACGTAATATGTGCATTAGGTTCCCTAGCGGCACCAGGATATATCAGTATCAGGTAACTGAAACGAAATAAGAAAGATAGGTTGATGGGGATGGGAGTATATTTATTAGAGATGAGCTCGGGCCCGGCCGCGTATTTCACAAGTGAATGTACGAAATTGCAATTAGAGCCATTTCCGCAACGCGATTGGTTCACAGCTACTTTGGAGATAGTAGTGGGCTGGGCTTATGAGGAGAGTCATGTGAGAGGAACACTGTCTTTTTATCTGGGGAAATTCTGCTCGTTAAGAAATTCATTGAGAGGTTACTTTACATATGTGACAAATAAATCATACTGAATTATATCGTGGGAAGTTCTGCATCCTAAGAAGTTCACTGTGAGGTTACTTAACATATGTGAGAAATGATCATATTCAATTATATCATGAAAAGTTTTATCGTGAGAAGTTCTGCTTCCTAAGAAATTCAGTGAGGTTACTTAACAAATCTGACAAATGATCATGTTGAATAATACGATAAGGAATATCTGCAGTTTCTCAGATGAATAAAGTCGAAATCTATATTAATATTAAAATTGAAGACGACTTTAATAACTAACTAGTTGAATACCATACTCCCTATCGGCCAATAGATGGCAGCACGTCAACAACCCATCACGATTCGTGCTGTTGTGAAGGTGCATATATAAGGATACTAAAAAATATCCTTTTAAAGGTCCTTTCTATTACCCTTAAAAGGAATAAGAACCTTCAACAATGAAAAGTATGTCTCCACAACGAAATATTCTGACGATCAAGTTTATTTCTTCGTGAATGTGAGGCGGTCTAGCTAGAAAATAAAATAAAATAGTGATTTTGTATTACCAAAGAACTACCTAATGGCACGAAGTACGACCAGTGATGTATTCAGGTATCTTTCCGAAAATCCATGGACGCCCCCCCCTAGGTTTTTCCGTGATCACCCTTTATATTTTGTCTAATTTTTTGTTTATAGATGAAAATTTGGAGAAATTAATTTTAAACATTTAAGAAAACGGGAGAAAATAATATAATAAAAAAACTCATTCACATGGACTTCATATCTCAGTAGCATTAAGATTATTTTAAGTATTGATTTAATTGCTTTGTTTTATACACTAAAACTAAAATTTAATTGCCATCGGCATGTATATTTACGTTTTCTAAATCCGACGAGTCAATGCAGCCCATAATGTATACTGTACCTCGAGAAAAAAAAACGGAATTTCCGTTGTTAATTAGAGCTATAAATGACTTCACACAAAGTGTTAACACTTTAAATAACTTTTTTTTAATGTAGCTCTGAAATCAAAGTAGTTATGAAGATATATATACTCTATAGAAAAATTTGCTGCTCTGCATGAGAATGCTTTTGTAAATTTGTTTATAAATGGAACAATTGTGCATGTTAAAAATCTATTATGAAGTCCTACCAAAATTACTCAGTACTTTCTCCGGATAAAAATCAGGAGGGCAGAAGAAGACCAGTTCATCTTGAACACATATGCAAGAGGGGAAAACAAGAAAACCACGCATTGTTTCACAATTCAGTAAATTTTTGAGAGCCTTTGTATTTTATAATTAAGTTTACTGTAGATTTGTAATCACCAACGGTATGCTGCTTGCACTGCAATACATCATCATATTTTGGAAGCTGGCATTCAGCTTTATTTCAGTCTTCTGGATGCCGACTTCCCATGTATATGATTAAGTAAGCCTCAATGTAGCTAACGTGACATTAGGGCTTCCAATACAACAAAATATTTGCGCTACCTAATTTTTAACGATAGCAAGTTATTAAAAATGATTTCCATATTTTTTTCCTGGCGGTATGTGGTTTACGCTCTGTGACAAAAAGAAAATCCAGGAATTTCAAACGATTAATTAGTTGTTTGTTTTTTTACTACTATGTGCTAGCCTAAATAATCTAAAGGGGCTGAAACCAAGTGGCAGCGGAATAGTTTGCACCATACGTTTTCAGGCAACACTGTAATGATTCCTTAATAATCAGAAAAACGCTTGTTGTAAGACTAAAATATTTTTGCCACTCCTAATGTTTAGTGGGGCGGAGGGGGAAGAATTTTCTCCAGCACAGCACCGTTATCTTACTAGCATCCTTAATATTTTACACCACCGCAGCATGGTGAAATCCGTGGTGCATTACTGAATTAAAATAAAGGTATAACTTTTTTACATTTTTAATCACTTGCATGTGTAGATTTCAGAAAATTTGTTATATGTATTAATGTATAAATAAATAACAAATAATAACAAGTTTTAGCCTCCTCAAAATTTCCGATTGACCCCCCGGAAAAAACTCTCTGAATGTAACGCTGAGTACGACCTCAAGACAGTGTTCCGTTGAAATAAGACACTTCCGTTAGAATAAATACTCCAGAATGTTGTTTGCGATATATTGTGTATGACAAAATAGTAAGTGATCTGTCATATATATATATTTCTAATATTTAGGAAATTGCTCATATTTTTGTCCCTCCAAACTTAATCAAAAATTCCTTCAATTCCACATTTCAACCCGCCTTCTGCAAGAAAACAACAAAAAAAAAACAAAAAAAACAACAACAACGTTAAACAGCTTATGGTTTTCCATACAAAACACATCAGTACTAATCCTGTTCTACAGCAGTAGGCGCTTACGTGCTGACATCTATCGGCGCTGTGACAACTATATAGATTGAAGCATGGCTTTCTGCGATTAATCGAAGATAAGTCACAGGTCCATGAAGTCATGTTGATATCATCATCATCATCATCATTGTCAACCATTATCAATCCACTGCTGGACGAAGGTCTCCCCAAGTTTCCTCCACAACGGTCTGTCTTGTGCCAGTCTCCTCCATGTCACTCCCGCATATTTACGAATTTCATCCACCCATCTCCCATGTGCTCTTTTTCTGGGTCTTTTCCTGTCCCTTGGAATCCAATCTAAAATTTCGGCTGTCCATCTATGGTCTGTCCTTCTGGCAGTATGTCCAGCCCATTGCCATTTCAGGGATTTAACTCTGATCATGATGTCTTCCACTCTCGTCATTTTTCGGATCCACGAGTTCCTCTTCTTATCTCTCCTGGTTATACCAAGCATGCACCTCTCCATGCTGCTTTGAGTTGTCTGCAGCCTTTGTATGTCTCTTTTAGTTAAGGTCCACGTCTCTGCACCATACGTAAGCACTGGAAGGATGCATTGATCAAACACTTTTCTTTTAAGACATAATGGCATATTGCTCTTGAAAATTATGCTGTTTCTTCCAAAAGCTCTCCAGGCAAGTTTTGTACGCCGATTAATTTCTTCATCAATGTGACCCTCACTTGATATCTGCTGTCCAAGATAAACATACGTATCTGTTATCTCCAGTTTTTCTCCATCAATCGATAAATCTTCATTTCTTGTAAGAGCATTGAACATCACTTTTGTCTTCTGAAAGTTCATTTTTAATCCCACTTCTTTACTCTTGTCAGCAAGTTCCTGGATCATACTCTGCAGCTCTGATGGGGTAGTTGCAAAAATGACTACGTCATCAGCAAAACGAAGGTGGGTTAGATAATCTCCATTAATCTTTATCCCTTTGTTTTCCCAGTTCAGTGATTGAAAGACATTTTCCAATGTGGCATTAAAGAGCTTCGGAGATATGGTGTCACCTTGTCTCACTCCCTTTCCAATTTTTATGTGTGTTGTATTTTCAAACAGCCGAATCTTTGCACTTGCATTTTCATAGATGTTATTAATAATATTAATGTATGCATCTTCAATACCGCAGGATTTCAGAGCCGTGGTAACTGCTGATGGTTTCACCGAATCAAAGGCT
Organism: Macrothele yani; assembly: GCA_039090855.1. Lineage (NCBI taxonomy): Eukaryota > Metazoa > Arthropoda > Arachnida > Araneae > Macrothelidae > Macrothele > Macrothele yani. The sequence goes on along the minus strand of CM077006.1, from coordinate 54,878,339 downwards.
TTTTCATAATCGATAAAAGCCATGCACAATGGAAGTTCATATTCCCTCGCTCTTTCAATTAGTTCTCTCAGTACGTGGATATGATCTATTGTGCTGTAGCCACTCCTGAATCCAGCTTGTTCTCTCAGTTGAGCCATGTCCAGTGTTACCTTCAAGCGGTGTGAAAGAACTTTAGTGAAGATTTTATAAACCACTGATAGGAGGCTGATAGGTCTGTAGTTCCTGAGATCCTCAATGTCACCTTTCTTATGTAGCAGGATCATTGTAGCATTGTTCCAATCCTCAGGAATCTTCCCTTCATTAAGGCATCGAGTGAAAATTTGGGCGAGTACTGTTTCAATTTCTCCACTTGCTTCTTGTATGATGTCTATAGTAATTCCATCTTCTCCTGGAGCTTTCCCCGCTTCATGTTCTTGATTGCATGAGCAACTTCTGCTGGGAGGACTGGAAGAACTCTGGTACCTTTCATGATGTCTGGAGTACATGTATCATCCCTTTCATATAGTTTGGAGTAGAAATCTTTCACTCTTGTCAAAATTTCGCCTCTATTTCTTGTTACAGAACCATCTTCTTTTCTCAGTGCCATAATCTGTTTTCTTCCCTTACTGAGATGTCCCTTTGCTATCTTTAGGCTTTGGTTGTTTTCAATTGCTTTCCTCACTAGCTCACAGTTGAATTTCCTTACGTCTTCAGTGATACTTTTTCGTGCTGTCTTGCATAGCTCTATATATTCCACTTTGGAAGTCACATCTTCTTTAGTTGTCCACATCTCTCTTCTTTTTTGCATCAACATTTTGGTTTTTCCTGATAATTTGTTTACATGCAACTTGTTCTTAGACCCAGCTAATTTTGTTGCTGTTTCCATAAGAGCTTTGGTTACTTTTCTGTTAACTTCAGAAATATCCACTGCTTCCGATGTTAGGCCTTCTAAAGCAGAGAATCTGTTCTTCAGTTCCAACTTGAAAGTATTATGGTGTTTTTTAAGGTTGGTTATGTCAATACATTTTGTTTGTCTTATGAGCTTGCCACGTTCCAGTTTAGTGTTGAGGTGCATCTTACATCTCACCAATCTATGGTCACTACCTGTGTTGAACTTGTTTAGCACACTGCAGTCTTCGATGACGAATTTTTTGTTACACATAATAAAATCAATTTCACTTGTCGTCCCAGTTGGATGTTTTCATGTCCATTTCCTGTGTGGCTTTTTCTTGAAAAAGGAATTCAAGATGAAAAATCCTTCTGCCTCTGCAAACTCAACGAGAGTATTTCCACGCTGGTTTCTGTTGCCGTGACCGAATTTACCTACTGAAGTTTCATTCTGTTGCCGGTGCCCTATTTTTGCATTGAAATCTCCCATAATTATCTTAAAGTGCTGCTTACCTTCATTATTTAGATGACGAATTTCCTCATAAAATTCTTCAATTTCTTCTTCAGGATGACTTGTGGTGGGTGCATAAGTTTGAATAATCTGAGCCTGGTATCTTCTCGATAGTTGGATAACGAGTCGTGCAGCTCTGTCAGAGAAACTTTCAACTTCTACCACTTTATCCTTCAGTTTCTTGTTTATTATAAATCCAACACCACTAGTTCTGCCAGTATCTGTCCCACGATAATAGAAGAGATGTCCACTTTTCAGTTCAATGAGATCTTCTCCTTTTCTCCTTACCTCACTCAGCCCGACGATGTCCCACTTGATCCTTTGTAGTTCCTCTTCCAATTCAAGAAGCCTTGAATCAGAAGATAGGGAGCGTCCGTTGTAGGTAGCCAAGGTCAGCATCAAATGGCAGCCTAGTCCGGTCCTCCGGGGATTCTTAGCACCCTCTGCCTTCATGTCGCACTGGCCGCTGCCTTGGCCAAGTACATTCCAGCTGCCGGAGACTGAGGGCCAAGATTTAAGTTGTAGAGTCATTTTGTAGGTGTTTGGCCATAACTCACCACGCTGGCCAAGCGGGTTGGTGAGTGTGGGATAGCATTTCCTCTGATCCCGATGGTATAGTTATACCGCTATTTGCGGTCGTCAGAGCCCCTTTAGTGGGAACAGGATGCACCACGAGAAGGCGGGGTTGACATTTGTCAAGGAGAGGCTGTGATGTTACGCATCACCTGACCTTACATCCCCATGTTGATATAAAAACTCAAAAGTTCCGCTACCAATAAAGTACACTCTCTATTTACCTCCTGTCGCATTCCGAAAATACAGGTAAAACAACTGGGGTTAACCATTGTCTCAATGAACTCACCCGAACATTAAAATGGCATTTGCTGCAAAGCTTCCATGTTTCGCTCACATGACTCTCCTCGTAGGCCGCGCCTACTCGCAATCTCCAAAGTAGCTCTGAACCAATCGCGTGGCGGAAATGGCCTTATCGCCATTCCGTATATTCACTTGTGAAATACGCGACCCGGCCCGGGCCCGGACTGATTTATCTTTGATTAATCACAGAAAGCCATTCTTCAATCTATATAGTTCTCACAGAGCCGATAGATGTCAGTGTGTCAGCGCGCAGTGCTGTCGAACAGGATTAGTACTGATGTGTTTTGAATGGAGAACCATGAGCTTACTATTTTATCAGACACAATATATGGCAAACAACATGCTGGAGTATTTATTCTAACGGAAGTGTCTTATTTCAACAGAACACTGTCTTGAGGTCGTACTCAGCGTTGCATTCAGAGAGTTTTTTCCGGGGGTCAATCGCAAATTTTGAGGGCGGCTCAAACTTGTTATTATTTCTTATTTATTTATACAATAATACATATTACATTATTTATATATAACAAATTTTCTGAAATCTACACATGCAAGTGATTAAAAATGTAAAAAGTTATACTTTTATTTTAATTCAGTAATGCACCACGGATTTCACCATGCTGCAGTGGTGTAAAATATTAAGGATGCTAGTAAGATAACGGTGCTGTGCTGGAGAAAAATTCTCCCCCTCCACCCCCTAAACATTAGGAGTGGCTAAAATATTTTAGTCTTACAAGAAGCGTTTTTCTGATTATTAAGGACCACTTGGTTTCAGCCCCTTTAGATTATTTAGGTTAGCACATAGTAGTAAAAAAAACCAACTAATTAATCGTTTGAAATTCCTGGATTTTCTTTTTGTCACAGAGCGTAAACCACATACTACCAGGAAAAAAAATATGGGAATCTTTTTTAATTTGCTATCGTTAAAAAATAGGTAGAGCAAATAATTTGTTGTATTGGAAGTCCTAACGTCACGTTAGCTACATTGAGGCTTACTTAACGATATATATGGGAAGTCGGCATCCAGAAGACTGAAATAAAGCTGAATGCCAACTTCCAAAATATGATGATGTATTGCAGTGCAAGCAGCATGCCATTGGTGATTACAAATCCACAGTAAACTTAACTATAAAATACAAATGCTCTAAAAAATTTGCCGAATTGTGAAACAATGCTTGGTTTTCTTGTTTGCTCCTCTTGCATGTGTGTTCAAGATGAATTGGTCTTCTTCTACCCTCCTGATTTTTATCCGGAGAAAGTACTGAGTAATTTTGGTAGGACTTCATAATAGATTTTTAACATGCACAATTGTTCCATTTATAAACAAATTTACAAAAGTATTTTCATCTAGAGCAACAAATTTTTCTATAGAGTATATATATTTTCATAACTACTTTGATTTCAGAGCTACATTTAAAAAAAAAGTTATTTAAAGTGTTACCATTTTGTGTGAAGTCATTTATGGCTCTAATTAACAACAGAAGTTCCGTTTTTTTTTTTTTTTTTTCTCTCGAGGTACAGTATACATTATGGGCTGCATGACTCGTCGGATTTAGAAAACGTAAATATACATGCCGATGGCAATTAAATTTTAGTTTTAGTGTATAAAACAAAGCAATTAATTTAATACTTAAAATAATCTTAATGCTACTGAGATCTGAAGTCCATGTGAATGAGTTTTTTTATTATGATATTATTCCCTGTTTTCTTAAATGTTTAAAATTAATTTCTCCAAATTTTCATCTATAAACAAAAAAATTAGACTAAATATAAAGGGTCATCACTCAAAAACATTGGGGGGGGGCGTCCATGGATTTTCAGGGGGGCTAAGACCCCGAAAAGATGCCTGAATACATCACTGGTCGTACTTCGAGCCATTAGGTAGTTCTTTGCTAATACAAAATTACTCTATTTTATTTTATTTTCTAGCTAGACCTCACATTCATGAGGAAAAAACTTGATTGTCAAAATATTGCGTTGTGGAGACATACTTTTCATTGTTAGGATACTTTTTAGTATCCTTATATACACACTTTCACAACAGCACGAATCATCATGGGTAGTTGGCGTGCTGCCATCTATTGGCCGATACGGAGTATGGTTTTCAACTACTTAGTTATTAAAGGCGTCCTCAATTTTAATATTAAGATTGATTTCGACTTGTATTCATTGGAGAAACTGCAGATATTCCTTATGATATCGTGCACAAAATTATTTTACCGTATTATTCTATATGATCATTTGTCACATTTGTTAAGTAACCTCACAGTGAACTTCTTACGAAGCAGAACTTCCCACGATAAAACTTTTTACAATATCATTCAATATGATCATTTCTCACATATGTTAAGTAACCTCACAATGAACTTCTTAGGAAGCAGAACTTCCCACGATGTAATTCAGTATGAATTATTTGTCACATATGTTAAGTAAGCTCACAATGGTTTTCTTAGCAAGCAAAACTTCCCCGGTCGTCCCGGTGGCGCAGTGGTCTAAAGCGATGGCCTCTGATCATTCGTCCGAAGGGGTCCGGGTTCGAATCCCGGTGAGGCATGGATGTTGTGTTTGTCTTACGGCACTGGCGCTCTCCCTTCCCTGGAACCAGTGACCCTAAATTAGGGACGGGCGACTGCTTATAGCCCATTGAGTTGCTCACGGTGGTCGTTAAACCTCCAATCAAAAAGAAAGAAAAAAAGAACTTCCCCAGATAAAAAGACAGTGTTCTTGTCACATGATTCTCCTCATAGGCCCCACCCACTCACAATCTCCAAAGTAGCTCTTAACCAATCGCGTTGGGAAAATGGCTCTAATCGCAATTTCGTACATTCACTTGTGAAATACGCGGCCCGGACGGGCTCAGAATTCATTAACTACCGAAAAACCCGTGCCCGGGCTCGGAATTACATGTCTTGAACTTCATTGCTGTAATTAATTCAACACGTGTAATTCCGAGTAGTATTATGCCTAGTATTTCTAAAAACATACTAATATTGTGAAGTGGATTAACTGAACTAAACTTTTTAAACTAATGATTTTTAAACTAATCCTTGCTTGGGCCATAACTTTGGCCAGTGTATAATGCATAAATGCAAGCCTTGATAAGTAAAATTTTCCAAGAATCCGGCCCCGGGTGGGCTTGGGCTCCTTAAAATGAGCCCGAACTCATCTCTAATACACTAAAGAGCAATTAAATTAGAGACAGCTGGCATTAAGTAAATGTGGCGCTGTGGGCAGCTCTGTGAACGGAAACGACATGAAGTATGCAGCGATCCCACAATATAAGGAGTGATGCGACGGGAATCAGTAAGAGTCGGACGCAGAATGGGTAAGACGAAGGATCTAAGTGCATTTTATCGTGGGCAAATTGTCGGGGCCCGACGAATGGGTCACTCTATCTCGGAAGTCGTGCAGGCACTGGCATTTTCACGAACCACTGTGTCACGGGTGCACCGTGAGAACATCGAATCCGGTAAAACCATCCCTGCAAGGGACAACTGCCGTGGACAACAGCGTGTGGATGAGCAGGGACATCGTCGGCTAGCTCGTATTGTAAAGCGGATAGACGGGCCACAGTGCAAGAAATCACTCGGCAATTTGACGCTGGTGCACAAAAACGTGTAAGCAGTCACACCATCCAGAACCATCCCCTCGCTATAGGGTACAGAAGACATCGTCCTACGAGGGTACCGCTGCTGACCGCACATCACAGCGTGCAAAGATTAGCATGGGCGCGGGAACATCGCCGCTGGACCCTAGACATGTGGAAAAATGTTGCCTGGACTGATGAGTCGAGATTCACGCTGGTACATGCGATTGGCAAGATACGAGTACGGCGGAAACCACATGAAGTGGTGGATCCTTCTTTCCAGCAGGGTACTCTTCAAGCTGGTGAGGGTGGCATTCTCGTCTGGTGACTGTTTACTTCGACTGAAATGGGACCCTTGGTACGTGTGAGATCGTCCCTCACAGGTCAACATTACCGGGATATCCTGGACGATCATTTGCTCCCGTTTGTGCGTCTTCAACATCCCACTGGAGACCTCATCCTGCAGCAAGAGAATGCACCGTGCCATCGCTCCCGAATTGTATCCGAATGTTTGGATGAACACGCCACCGACGTGACCTCGTTTCCTTGGTCAGCTAGGTCACCTGACCTTAATACCATCGAGCACATCTGGGATGCCATCGAAAGATATGTTCGAGGCTTTGACCCTCCATCAAATCTTCGTGAACTGTGGGAGCTTGTTCAGGGGTCGTGGATCCGTATGGCTTCCCAACGCTTGTGGTGTCTTGTCGAGTCCATGCTGAGTCGAATCACCGCCGTCATCAGGGCGAAAGGTGGAGCTACACATTACTAGACAGGTATCTCTAATTCAATTGCTCTTCAGTGTATGTATAAGGAAAGGTAGAGTAGGTACGAAAAGCAGTTAAAAGATACGGAGGAAGTAAAGGGATTGTAAGGGGGAATGGGGGTGATAGAGGTGAAATAGGGTATCGGAAATAGGGTTCCATAATTGTTAATACATACCTAACATACATAAATTGTACAAACTCATATCGAAATAAACAGATTTAGTGTATTAAAAAAAATCCAAGGCTTAAAGGATGCATAAGGAAATGTCGACAAATAATGTTTCCAAGCAGCGGAAATAAATTGTGGCAGGACATCATTACAGCATCGTTCCCGCCAGGAATATACGCGTAGCAAGGCTTTCCACAAATAATAATGTAGATTGATGTATCGGGGAAGACATAATATGTTCTTCCTCCCAGATCGGAGAGTAGGTACTAGAATTAACTAGTCCAGAGAATGCGGTTGTCGAAAGCACATTTTTTTTATGTGGTATTTATGCTCTTTAATTCTTATTCCCAAGGTACCGCATGTTGATCCGATGTATGCTAAGTTGGAATCCCGTGTATCGTTACTAATTAACGGGATGGAGTAGACACCTTCTCTATTCAACGTCAGGACTTTGTCTCGATCTTTTTTGACCTAAGAGAGAATATTGTAAGTCCTTGACCCAAAGTCAATATAAAATCTGCTGCAGATGTTTTTAAAGGCTGGAGTGATGATACGGTGGAATACCATAGAACCTACGTATTTTTTAGCTTTCCTCTTTACACTTTGTAAAGTGATAGTGGAATTATTAGAGAGCTTTCTTAAAACCGACTTCGTAACATGGTCCGGAAAACCATGTTGCTTGGTTATCTCAAACACCTTATTGATTTCTTGGTGTCGCCGAGTTTCGTCTGAGGAATGGGTAAAAGCCCTATCCCTATGTAATAAAATCTAACAGCAGCTAATTTGTAAGAATGTGGATGATTCGAGTTATAGGGAATGATGGATGAGCTTGAATTGGGATTACGATAAACAGAATAATTTAAAGTATTTGCCACTGTATCCCTTTCAAGCATAAAGTTCAGAAATGGCAGCTTACCTTCAACCTCAAGTTCAATAGTAAATTCAATAGTATCAAACTCAGACTAAAAAGTCGTTGAAAAGTTTTCCAGTTCACTTAAGGCTCGGGCCGCACACCTTGGCAACTACCGGACAAATCATAAGATCGTGAACATAACAGCAAAATGGGACAGTGGGGTATTTATAATATCCCGCTGGCTAATGCAACTACAGGACAAGCAACCTCTAATTATGTGGGTTCTACAAAACGTAATATTGAATTACGAATTAAAGAACATAAATACAATATTAAAACAGACATGTAATGTACATTCCTAGCCAAATCTGTTATACAAGATGATTTTAATCCCTACTGGAGTAATGAAGAATAATTAATACTCCTAGTAAACCTGGTGACCTTTTAATTGCAGAAAGTGTATACATAGAGGCTTCCGGTGAGCAATGTTGTAATGAACATGTCCCCTATGAGTTACATAACGTTTGGAAATTACTTATTGAAACAGTAAATTATAAATTGTGATATAAACTTAAAATTGAATGTTCACCCCACCTTACACCATTTCTTATTTCTATAATATATTTCCATGATTTCTTCACAGACCATTGGGCCAACAGTATACGCAATAATTTGTCCCATGTAGATTACTATTGACTAATAACTTACTATGCTTCCCACAATGCAATGATCTATTTTATATAAAGATTAAATGTGTTTCTATTTATTACATCTGAAGAAGAGGCAGCCGCTGCCTCGAAAGTGCTCATGGTTTTATTTGTATATATTTCTCATCTTTTATCATTAATCGTGCTAAAGACGGAAAACTTTCATCGTTTCAGTTATATATAAACCTCTCGAGGGTACCTCTACTTTGGTAACATTTTTCTTGATTGAAGGTTTAATATAATTATTTACTGAACTTGGTTGACAGATACATTGACATATAGATTGAACATATATTTGACTTGGTTCACAGATTTATACAGCAGAGACATTTTGTGTTTCAACGTCAGCAATGTACATAAGTGAACAAGGAACTCAGCGAATAAACCCCCGAAAGGCAAACACAAGGGATTCGAACCCAGACGCCTCCGCTGGGCGAATGATCAGAAGCCATCGCTTAGATCACTGAGCCGCCACGGCAGCCGTAAGGCAAACACATCATTCATGCCTTACCGGGATTCGAACCTAGACACCCCCGTTTGGTGAATAAGAAGCCATCGTTTAGACCACTGCGCCACCGGTGCGGCTACTTTGGGGACATTAAGGACATCAAAAGAGGAGGTATCAATTTGGGAGGTTTGCTCGGATTATACATACATATTCTGCTGAGCTCATATTTTCGCTGTGCTTATCAATTTTTCAATATATATATACTGCTATAATATAAAAAATAATACAATATTTTAATCCATAATATAAGTTAAAAGTTAATTTATGAAAGTACCTACAAATTTTCCAGCCTTCCCTTGATTATAGCACTTCCTACGACACTGTACACTTTTATATGGGAAGTTTTTCGATTATCAGCGTAGGAATGCCTAAAGAGTACTTCGGAAACTTAATTAAATCTTCCTGGAAAAAAACCCCCACATATCTGAACCTTCTTTTAAGTCGATTCTGACAAATTATGAAGGTAGGATTACCACAGTAGCAATCCCAAGCCAGGGCTACAAGCTAGAAAAAAAACCAAATCAGCAGCAACCAAAGACCTTGGGGGCAGCAACAGACTCCGTTATACACTATCTACCAACAAGTAATTGGACACCTGTGATAACAAAGGAAAACGAAGTTTATTCACCTTCAATAGTTGGTGGAGCCTCCACGAGCGGCGATTACAGCTGCGACCTTCCGGGGCATACTCTCAACCAGGCGTTGTACGACGACTAGCAGTATTTTCTTCCACTCGGCTTGGAGAAGACATATCAGTTCCTTCACCGATTTCGGACGGTGGGGGCACCCCTTAAGTCGACGCTCCAACTCGTCCCAGAGGTGCTCGATAGGGTTAAGGTCCAGGCTCTGCGCAGGCCAGTCCATTCGATTAACCACATTGTCACCATACCAAGCCATGGTGGACCTCGCAACATGACAGGTGGCATTGTCATCCTGAAAGTAACATGGGTCCACCTCGTAAAACTGCCACAACGTAGGAAGCGCATGGTTATCCAAAATGGTGCAGTAGGTTTCGGCGTTGAGTCTACCAGGAATTGCGAACAAGGGTCCCGTGCCACACCAGGAGAAACACCCCTATAGCATGATTCCACCGTCGCCGAACTTCACAGTTGGCACAATACATTCCGGCAGGAGGCGTTCTCCAGGCAGACGCCAAACCCAGACCCTACCATCCGAACGGTAGAGGGTGAACCTTGATTCGTCGCTCCAAAGAACCTGTTTCCACTGTTCAACGGTCCACTGTCGAAGTTCTTTGCACCACGTTAGCCGAGCGGCGCTATTGGACTTGGTGATCAAAGGCTTGTGGGTGGCAGCACGTCCATGATAACCGAGAAGATGGGCTTTCTTGCGGATGGTATTCATAGAAAGAACACTCCCGGATGCCTGTTGAAATTCCTCGCGGATGTGGCCCATCGATTTGGTGTGGTTCTTCCGAATTTCTCTGGCCAGCACCCGTCGGTCTCTAACTCCCAGTTTTGTGGGTCCGCCGGGTCGGGGCGCATTCCGACAGTCACTTCTCATCTTCCACTTGCCAATCACGTAGGCCACTGTCGATTTTGAGTACTTCAACTCGCTGGATATGTCACGTATGGATCGGCCATTTCTGTGATATCGTACGATTACACCTTTCTCGAAATCAGAGAGCTCCGAACTGCGTGGCATCTTGCATGGGACTGGTTGCGTTGTTGTTTCCCACACGATATTTAACGGCGGCGGCCGTGACGTGTATCAGGACTTCAGATATCGTCGATTGCAGGGATGTCCAATTACTTGCTGGTAGATAGTGTATTTTTCACTGCGCCATATCCGCTGTGGTCGACAAGTCAAATTCAAATTTCATGTGATACTGCACGGAAATAAGTCAATTACATGAAAACTTCATATGAATGCGAGTGATAAATATTTTTTTATTGGAAGTTTAACGACCACCGTGAGCAACTCAATGGGCTATAAGCAGTCGCCCGTCCCTACTTTAGGGTCACTGGTTCCAGGGAAGGGAAAGAGCCAGTGCCGTAAGATAAACACAACATCCATGCCTCACTGGGATTCGAATCCGGACCCCTTTCGGACGAATGATCAGTCTGCTTAATTTTGCATTTCCCTTCCTACGTACTGTAGTTGAAAAGTTCTCACTATTCGTGAGACGTGAAATAATTCTGACGAGCTTTTTTTTTTTTTTTTAAATAAAGCAATGTGCCATCAGAAAAGTTATTACATTACAACGAGTCAGAAAAGCCTGAAAACTGCTACATAAAATGTAATGTAAACAACCAAAGGCAGTATAAACAACAATGAGAAAAACTTAACTCCACCTACTTGTAAAATTATATCCGTTCCTCAGTTCCGCTGCATTCCGTGGATGATATAGCTTTGCTCTTACAACCATAACTAACACAGTACCTTTTTTTTAACAACTATTTAAAGCACGATTTGAAACACGCACACTACAGGGGAATTCAGGTGAAACGCTTTCCGTCCTCGCTAATGGCGGAACATCCGGTTTTCAAACTCTGACGGAAATAGCTAGGTATTTGCCAGTCTATTCTCTCCAAGGTCTTTGTCGTAAACTTAGTTCTTATGGTGAGGTAAATTTAAAAGAAGTTATTTGATAGGGACTCATAAATTTACTTGAAAACAAAATAATTTTAGATCAGGATGGGATACGAAATTTTTTTTTACCTTGTTTCCACGTTTAATGACCACAATAAACAAATCGCAAGGCTATGAACAGTTTTTTTTAATTTGGGGTTTAACGACCACTGTGAGCAACTCGATGGCCCATCTTCATACCTCACCGGTCAGATAGAGCCACTGGTTCAGAGGAAGGGAGAGAGCCAGCGCCATAAGACAAACAAAACATCCATGCCTCACCGGGATTCCAACCCGGACCCATCTGAGACGAATGGACAGTAGCCATTGTTTAGACCACTGCGCCACAGGGGCAGAGCCCGTTCCAAATTTACGGCAATGGGTTCCAAAGAAGGTAAAGTGACCAGAAATTAGTTAAAATGAGAAACGTAAATAAGAAAATGATCAGTGGCGTCGCGTGGTCATTTGCCTTGGGTGTGCGCTGTTATGGGAAAATAAAAACACGCAAGGATTGTATAATGTAATCAAAGCTGAAAAATGTACGCATGATTTTGAACATAAAAAAGCACTTTTTTATTTAATGGTAATTTAATTACTCATGGTAAAGATCTTTACATACACTCCATTGTAAGAAAATCTGAATTTCCTATGCCAGTACAGTACTAGAGTGAGGAACAAACTTTCGGTATTTTTTTATTATTTCTAAATATAATCACATAATTCGTAAGGAAAACTATAAATTTAATCTCACTTGGTAAAATATTATATTTCCAGGTATTATATTTCTAACAAGGATGCTTTGAAAACTTATTGACCTCACTTATTTATATTCTAGTTCTAATCTGTTTTACCGCAGGAATTGCGTGATCACATCATCGTAAAACGAGTGACTTTTCTTCAGTTCTACCAGCATTGCTTTCTCGAACGCGATTAAACTTAAGCCGCATAACCTTTCCTGTGTTTGCGTTCCTTTAAAACAGGTGTGTATTCGCTTCATCGCCGAAAAAGAGCGTTCGACTGTAGCGGTGGAACTCGGAATCGTCATGACCAGTTCCGCTAATTTGTAAGTTTCTTTGAATGCACACCGAAGTTGATTTTGGTGTATGAATTTTACAAGTTGATGCACTGGTTTCCTTGCAAATTCGTCAGAAGAAAAGATAACTTTTAGATCATTTTTAAGCAAACGTAGTTGAAAAGCGGCCCGTAGAATTTTTTTAATTCTTCTAGAATTCCAGCAGGAAAAGGTTTTGCATACTGATCATATTTTTCGCTACAAAGTAGTTGGAAAAATTAAAGTTTCCAAAGTGAAGAGTATCTTTCTTCCATCTCCAGGCATATGCCGTCGACTATTTCCTGGTATATAGTCGAAGACATGGGCTTTTCTCCTCTTCTTCAGATGTTTTCGTCTTTTAGGCTTTGATTCATCAATCGTATGATTTTCTTTTGCTACAGAAACCCAAATGTAGTAAAATCCATGTTCTTGATCATTCCTAAGCTGTTTCACAGTATCATGCACTTTTTTACAACAGTACAATATGTCCTACGATGAATTTTGTAATATATTATTCAAGACATCAGTATAGGCAAACTGTTTAGAAAATATTTCTAGAAACAAAATGGTCCTAAAATTTTGCAAGAAATACAAAAACCCACGTGCTTTGAAACATCCACGTCCTGTTCACCAGAATTCTCCACAATGTGTTAAAAAAATTCAATAAGTTGACTTCTGTGACACCATGGCTTTCTGCGATTAATCGTACGATTAATCGCAGAAAGCCATGGTGACACTTCACAGTGTTCGTTAAACGGGAAGTAAAGTCCCACCTGGTTTGTACGACGACGGAATTTTTAGTAAAAAAATCTTGCAAAGCATATATATTTTTTTATGATTTAGAAAAGTATGCTGCTAATTCACTCATAGTTTGAAAAATACCCGACAAGTAGCGAAAGTCGCTACTTTTCAAAAAAAGTAGTTCTACTTTTCAGAAAAAATCGTTGTAGCTGTAGCAGCTTCTTTCGCAAGAATGCAGTTGTAGCAGTAGCTATCTACTTTTAAAACGCTCTTTTCCAATGACTGGTTAGAAGCATAATGTTAGTGAACAACAATTTGAAAACCGATGTTTACAAGAAAACTGCGATTGATGAAACTGAAGCACTCGATGAATTTTCAAAAATTAAAAACTTCCTTGCATAGAGAATTCAAAATTGGAAAGCTCAAGAGGAGGGAAAAAAATCCAATTAAAAATAAGGATAATGCAAAAATCCAACGCAAAAAATTGATTGCGTTGTTACAGCACTTTACAAGCAACTTCATAGCTTGCGCAAAGTTTAAGTTGATTATTAAATATGCAATGTTACTTCCGGCTACAAATGCTAATTTTAGACGAATTTTTAGTATGATAAACGCTTCGTGGAGGGACGAAAAAAGCCAAATGAAAGTAGAAACCGTGAAATGCATAATGTTACTGCGCACAAATGTGAAAGATTCCTGTTCGGAATATCACGATGAGCTTGTGAAAAATACTTCACTGTGAAAGAAAATTCACTCCTCATTTAAATATGAATAAATAGTATTTAGTCTACACTTCTTTTACACTTGCATAAAAAGGCAAGTCCCACTGAAGGGTAAAAATGTAAAATCTCTGTATCGCCGGGGGATATCTCCGTCTGTCGTCCCGGTTTTTTTCTTTCAGATCTGGTTACCTCAACACAGAAGGAGCAAAACCGGCGCCATTCTGTCAGCCATACCTCATTGGGCACTCGAACCGGGACTCATCTCAAACAGACGGTCGTAACCCATCCTCACTGCACCACGGGGGATGCAAATTATCCACTTAAAATATCACACAGCATTTTCCACTAGGCGGGGTATAAATGCAAATTGCTTTATCGCAACCTCTACTTCCAAAAATCGCATTTGAAAAATTTCTTTCTACGTCTCATAGCTACGATGAACATTTTTTTTTTGCCGTACCTGGTGACTTAGCGGTCTGACGTGCTGGCTTCTGACCTGAGTCGGGGTTCGAGTCCCAGATAATATATTTATTCGCTGGCGCAGGATCTGGGGTCTCCTTGGACTAGTGTCCCCAAATAAGGAACAGGAGACTGCTTATAGCCTTCAGATTTGTTCAGTCTCTAAATCCCGAAATGAAACATAAAGCAAAAATAAGAACATTTGGGTTCATTTTTCCACTTTTTCATAATGAATCGTTCCATCGCTAGGGGGCGTTAGTGTATATTTCTATTTGTAAGAGATTTCCAATTCTAAAACACAGATTATAAAATCCTTTGTTTCATTCTCTTAACTGCGCAGAACATCTTTCTACCATTTTCTTCTAAAAATAACCTAAAGTCTGCTTGTTAGGAAACTAACGTTATAGTCTCTTTACATTTCGGCTAATTTATTTGCTTTGAAAAACTTGAAATTTTTTGTCTAGCATGTTTCTGCTCCTAGTGAGCGTAAGTAGCTGGTTTTCCTTCTGGGTGTTTTACCAATTTTAGAAATCCGGTTGAAGAAATGCGTGTTTCATTATAAGCATAAATGTTTTTCCTTAGTTTGTCGTGTATTACATTTTTTTTTTTAAATAAGAAAAATTGAGTGATACAGCACAGATGAAGAATGGCTACAGAGAAATTACTCGTAAAGGTCAATCAGTAAGAGCAGCTGCTCCAGTGATTCTCTACCACATGGTGACAGGGCCAGTGGCGCCCATATGAGTACTTTTAAGGTGGGGGAGGAAGGGGGTAAGAAAAATCCTTACCTCCTTCAAGGCTGTCAAACATTTTAGTAAATGGGCAAGATACTAAAATACAACAAAAATAATTGATACAATTAATCATTAATAGCTTATTATTTTTAAAAATGCTTTAAAAAAAGGTTTCGTCTATTTTAGTGTTTTAAATTTATCAAAAATTTGGCTATACCAACGGTGGGAAGGGGTTGGGAGGAGAGTCTAAAAAAGAGATAGAAAGGAAGAGTGACGCCACGGAGGTGGAGGCGTAGTCAGGAAGAAGGCTGATGTTATCTGTTTGTCATTGAAGAAAACCGATGTTTATCTGTTCGTCATTTAGTGACTATGAGATGTTTAGTTGCTGTTTAAAAGCCTCCACGTGATTTGTTACCTACAAACAAGTGCTGTCATGGGTACATTTTAACTAACTGTATACCTCTACGAGTTGGAAAAATAGTGCTGCAGGGAAATCCTTGTGTGTGCGCGAGAGAGAAAGAACTTTCACCATCTTCCCGTTAACTGTTTTTTGTCCAGTAGAAGTGGTTTTACGATTATTGTGCTGGAGGAAAGAGGTTTTTTATTGGTGGAATTCTCGTGCTCTCGATATTTGAGAGGGAAAAAGGGTATGACTATTGACCATGGCAAGAAGTGGCTGCCACTGAGCACCAGCGAAGAATACACGATTAAAGATGGAGGAAAAAAGTGGAACCAAAGAATAGGAGTAGGAAAAGTTGAAGTATGGCATCAGTAAGTCTCCAATGTCATTGGATGGATCCACGGAAAAGAGACCAGAACAATAAACTTAAAAAAAATTACACTAGTTGGGAGTTATTTTGACTCCAACGAAAAGGAAAGCGCAGCTCAATCACCATCAAGCAAATTCAAAGGATGTAATTTATGTTTTATATTTCAAGAGAGTTGCATTTTATTTCACATTTTGTATTTTATCTAACGGTTTTAATTTTTAGCATAATTATTCGCTAATGAAGTAATTTAACCAAAGGGAATTTAAAACAAAGTAAGATTTACGTCTGTATTTTTGTAGTTGAACACATAGTCCAGCCAGATGACTGTTTGCCCCCCCCTCCCTGGTTCTGGAACCTAGCTACGGCTCTGGTTGCAAACCACGGTAATTTCAATTATAGGAAAGAAAAATATAATAATTTTAAAAATTTGACGGCATTAAAGTTTTAAAATGCACCATGAAATGTTATATCAATATTAGAAAAATAAGTGTTTAAGGATGCCTCTACTTGCAAGTTCGTTCGACGTGCTTTCACTACAGCAATAATGTCCTTAATCCAACATGAAGTTCCTATACCTAACAACAAGTTCCTTTACAAGTTCAGCATTTTCAACGGAACTGGACAAACTGGAGAATCTCAAATCCGTGGATGAGTTCCGAAGAGAGCTATAACCTCTTTTAAGAACATTAAAGGAATTTCGCCAGATGCGTTACAAGCAGAGGTGGGTTTAAGTATTACAGCGCCCTGGGCCAAGAAAAAATCAGACGCCCCTAAGTAAACTTATTGTAAGAAATTTGAGGCCGATTAGAATTTCATATTTAAATTACATATTACATATAGATTTTTTATCACACAAAGAGTTAGCATATTCTCAAGAACAACCCAACCCTGTAAAAAGTTTAGCACATGTATTATTTAAAACTGGACATTGAAATAAAAATTTATAAATGTCGTTTTCTCACAAGTTTAATTCGCATAATTTTAAAACATCATTTCACAGTAAATTTTTATATTTACAAATGAAAATGAAATTGTTATTTTTAACACACTTCTGAAACATTTGCTTGAAAAATTTTGGATTTAAATTTACAACGATGCAATATTAATTTTATATTTTTTTAAATATATTGATAGTGCTGCTACCAATGTTTATTGTATATCGATTAAGTGACTGAGAGATAGAAGAAACGAATGAACATAACTTATATACAATAAAATTACTCACCGCTAAAAGATTTTTTTCTCGATTTTTTTTTGGCAAAATCCTCTACTATATCATCAAATGTTAATGTTTCTACAATGTTCGAATTAAGTGACAAAGTTGCCAATGCACTCGTTCTTTCTTGAAAACTAGATGTCCTCAAATAATTGTGGATGATTTTCAAAAGAGAAAAAAAAACTTCTTTCTCCAGAGGCATTAGTGATGGATATACATAGGTAAATCCTTAGGATAACATAAATGTTAGAAAAAGTAGAATCAATTCTTTTTTCTCTAATCAGTTTCATCATATCCTTAACAGGAACACTAACACTTGAATCTGTCACTGCTTGTCTATCTAAATTATTCCAAAATTTCTGTAAATGAAGACATTCTTGTTCAAATTCTGGGCCTAAATCTTTAGAGTAAACTGTTAGTAGATTTTTTGCCTTTTGAGATACTGTTGTCTCATCAACATCTGATAATTGCCTTAAAAACCCAAACAAGCTCTCCACATTGGAATGCGCATCTCCTCGACGTTTCTACTGCTGCACCAAGTTATCAATGATCGTATGGAAAACGCATATTCGCATATGTTCCTTTCCAGTGAAAACAGTTTCTTTATTACCATTCATCTCTCGAAATTGTAGTTTTCTCCGACGGGTTCTGATAACATTCTTCTTATATTCGCCTCACTGAGACAAAAGTTTTCCATCTTCCTCATACTTATCACATTTATTCCGGATATCACTTAAATATTTAATAAGTGAATCGTACAGTTCTACAGCAACTGAAAGGTCAATATTCACTTTCTGCAGTGTTTTATTGCAACTATCAATTCTTTGTAAAATATCACTCCAAAGCTCTAAGAGAATGCCCATTTCTAACAAATTCATCTTATTTAATAATCCCTCTGCTTCTACTCTTGCTTGTAATTTTTCATCGGTGTTTTCGGCGAAGTCTTGAAGTGCATCTCTAATGCAGGAAAAACTAGAGCGTAAGGCTTTGCATGCATCAACCCTTGCTGACCATCGGGTTTCACATAACGTTTTGGGTACAAGAACTGGAGATTGCGATCCAGATTAGCTGTGGGGCTTATGACTATCTTGAAGACTTGTCTTCAAGATTTACCACCTATGTGATGAAGATGACCAAAAGTTGTATATGTCCTGTACAAACATAAAAAAGGATGTAGCGTCAAGGAAGCATCCCGCTGCGGATTTCCCAACCAAATTAAGAGAGCATGCTGCGCATGGAATGTAGTAGGCTAAGCTGTTATGACTTTTTAATCGAGCTTGGAGACCTGAATATTCACCTGACATATTTCTCACATTGTCATAACTTTGGCCTCTGCAGTCTTTAACATCTATTTTTAAATCTTGTAACAGCTTCAATAAAGCCTTCTCCATGTCTTCTGTTTTATGACCAGTGTTGGGTAAGAAACAAATAAATCGTTCCTCTGGTTGTCCATTTTCCAGAACATAACGAAAAATAACAGTCAACTGGTCAACTTTTGACAAATCTGGAGTGGAGTCTATGATAATAGAATAATATTTGCTCGACTTCAACTCTTTAACTATTGCGTCAGTAACTGATAAGGCCATTAATGAAATTCGAAAGGTATGAAACATTTCCACTTCCCTTATTTCCAAAAATTTTCAAATGTTGCTCCAGAAAAGGGTCAAATTTTCCTATCAGTTCAAAGATGCCTAGATAATTTCCATTATTATTATTAGCTAACTTGTCGTTCGCTCCATTTCCACGAAATGCTAATCCACGGGAAGACAGAAATATAATGACTTCGATAATCCGTAGAAGTACTGCTTTCCAATCATTTTTCTCATTCATCAGTTCTTAATTACAGCAGAATCAATTTTCAACTATTCTCTGCATGTGTTATGAAACACTTTACAGACTCTACATGCTCAAATGAAGCACTATGTGCTCGTATAAGGTTTTTTTAAACACATCGAATGCACTAACACCATTTAATATTTTCTTAAGCATTAAAGGTATTATACTACTCAATTTATAATTTATAAAAATTAAAAATCACATTTCATTCTCTTTTTTTTGGGGGGGTGCGGAGTAGGGGAGGATGAGATATAACGTCCTGTGCGACATGTATTCTCAAAATTTTGGCGCCCCTCTATGTGCAGCGCCCTGGGCCATGGCCCAGGTTGGCCCAATGGTAAACCCGCCCCTGGTTACAATTCATCATGCCCAGGACAATTCTTAAAGGAATGTCCAGGTTAAAATAGAGTGTTAATTGCTTTTTCTGAAGTACTTTGAGGAATTCGCACAACCCCCACAGTTCAGCGGCCCTAGGTCACGGCCGAGGTTGGCTTAGTCGTAAATCTTCCCATGCGTATAATGATCAAATGTAAATCTGTCATTGACTCATATCTTTTTTGTCTTCCTTATTTATTTTTATGATTGATCATTAATTTAAAATAAATAATTATAATAATCATATTTAGAACTTAGTAAATATTTACAAATTTATTATTTTTAATTTAAACAAAAATTTATCTCTAGAAAATTGTAAGATTATTGTGGTGGGGCTTTACATCCGATTGGTGGGCTCCCCGCACCCCTCTGAAGTGTGCTAGCTACGGCCCTGGTAGTACATATATCTTTGGCCTGCTGAAAGGAAGATACAGTATCGTTTGGAGTTTCGTCGCGAAAAATTACCTATGTGACGCATGAAGTTGTATGATGAATAGTTTATTAACATTTATGACTTTTTGTAGGGTCAAATGTGTACATTAAGTTATGAGAAGAACGTAATCTAGAAAGTTTGTATCTAACAGCCAGTGAAATGAAGTAGAAGACTTAATTTTCTACGTTAATGTACAAATTGTAACACACTTATGATTTTTTTAGGTTTAACAACCACCATGAACAACTCAATGTGCTGTAAGCAGTCGCCCGTCTTTAATTTAAGGCCACTGGTTCCAGGAAGGGAAAGAGCCAGTGCTTCAAGACAAGTACACCATCCATGCCTCAACTGGAATTTGAACCCTGATCTATCTCGGACGTATGATCAGAAGCCAGCGCTTAGACCACTACGTCAACGGAGCGACTATAAGACTTTCTTCAGAAAGTCAGCTGGAACTGCATCAAAAGGGGCTGAGATTTCCGAAGAATATGATTTATTGCTCTTTCATACTATATACGATTCGCAGCTGTTGGACCAAAAAAAAAAAAAGGGATTTTATCAGAAACCAAATCACTTAAAAGAAGTGGTTCAATATTTATCAACCGCAGTTTGATACAGTCAATCCTCGCTGTACCGCTCCTCGATTTACCACAATCCTTGCATAACGCCATACCTTGGGTCTGAACAAACGTGCTCTATGTAAAACATCCCTTAATGCCTTGATATATCGCTACACCCTAGGCATCCGCCAACCGCCAATATATATTATCGCACCAAACTGTCTTTTCCATCACAAAACATACTTGATGTATCACTACTTGCAAGATGTGTGAATTGCCTTCCCATTGTTTCCGGACCATGATTCAATTGTAAAAAACCTTTTGGCGGAGAAAATGGCAGACGTTGCCTAGGGCAGAAGTCAACTGTTCCTTCCGAAAACATGCCACAATGAGGGAATCCATCTGGACTGCTGCCGCTTTCGATTTATTAAGATATAATGGATGTCTCACGACCCTTTACCCCTTAACCCTGTCCTCGATTTGCGCACAGAGAAGCATCAGGTAATAGAGCCTTCGGTTGGCCTGGTTACTTTTGACTCAAGAGGCTGTCATGTAAGTTGGGGTGTTGTCTCCTTCCAACTCCCGTCCTGTCCTCTTCGGCGGAAGGGAAGTGCTTGCGTTCTTTACCATCTTCCAACTGCTAATTAAGATGATAAACGAGCCGACACATTTTTCCAGGAACATAACGCTTCTCTTATTTCATATGGTACTTGCTGTCTTTGGTTTACCATTTTGTAGGGTGATCATATTTCCTTGAGACAGAAACGGGACATTGGGATGACAAAAACGGGACAAAAAAATAAGACGATAAAAAAGTTTTATTACTTAAACATATTGAGCTTACCATTATTCTTCAGTTAACAGTGACAGATCCCATACAAAAATTTAGGTACACTTAACGGGGGACTGTATTTCACCACAGTCGTATCATGAATATTTCTCCGATTAATTAATCTTACCCAGCGAACTTCGGTCTTTCAACACCTTATCATAAAACTTCTCACACTCGATGACACAATTTTGTCTTGCAAATAACATAGCTCTCATTGTCTCAACATTTAACGTAGATTTCTTCTTTGACCACATACTGTTCATAACAGAAAATATTCTCTCAACAGGTGCTGTACTTCCTGGAACACAAAGAATAAACTCTACAATACTACAAAAGTTCTGAAAGCCTAGTTCTGAAAGTTCGCTCATTTCAGAAATTTTTTTTTACCCATCTATCAGATACAGGAATGTTTTTTAGGCGTTTTTGCTCATTTCAGAAAAACTTTGCTTGACCAATATGCAAGTATATTTATAGTTTTTATTAAAAACGGGGCAAAATTGGCATTTTTATTAAAATGACGGGACGGCCGGAAAATATGAAAAAACAACAACCCGGTACTGTCCCGTTCAAAACGGTACGTATGATCAGCCTACCTTTCTGGCTCTGCAAATCAGTCTGCAACTGTTTACAAACATCGAAATCAGAAACGAAAAACAAGTTTTTTGTTGTTGTTGTTTGCTGTTTGGAAAAAAAAATTGTTGAAAAAAACAGTCCTTACCATAAAGCAAAAGATTGAAATATGCGAATATCGCAAAGAAAATACTGAAATCAAAAACACAAATGAAAATAAACGATTTTTTTAAAAAAAGAAACTGAGGTATGTAAAACAATTTTGTGTAATGCTATTAATTTTCACTTGAAAACGTTTAGTAATAAAATTTTAGTAACGTAGCATGTTATTTTGTTCGTTGCTTTATAACTGAAGCGTTAATTTTATCTTTCTGCTATGCAAAGTAAATTTTCGTGTTTTATGCGTACTAGAAGTTTTCGAGATCAAAACGGACACTCCGAACTGCAATGCGCACTAGGTACACAACATATAATTGGACTTTTTCGAACTGACATCTTCTTAATTTCATGCTAATTACGAATTTCGAGGAATCATGATTAATAAAATTTGGACTACTTAAATATACAGTCGATCCTTGATGTACTACCACCATTCGTTCCATTACATTGTCGGGTTATATCAAGGGTGTCGTCATATCAATCTTTGCCAGTCATCTTTTTTCCTTCAGTAGTTGACTTTGTGTTGAGTAGACGGCCGGCATTTTTTTTTTTTTTACAGAATTAAGAAAATGAATGAAGATTGAGATGCGGTAATATTCCTCTGGAGTGTCCTTCATAATACACTGGCGTGCAAAAATTAAGGACAAGACGGTTTTTCGAATGTAACGTCGTGCAGAAGTGCTCCAGATCGACTCAAATCATACCATAAGATCCCCAAGATGTAAGAATATGTGACAAGTGAGCAAAACCGTCCAAACAAGGAATCCAAAGGATACAAAGGCACTTTATTGAAAAGGTAGCTTCGAGCACAACTGGACAGAAGACAGAAACGTCCATGTGCCAGGCGGCTGCCAAGAAAAATCTAATCTTTAGTAGGGGACATGATCACCCCTGACTGCGTTGCAGGATTTACAACGTCTATCCATACTGAGGACGAGTGTACACGTTTCACGTTTACTTGAAACAATATTTCCTTCCTGTGTTATTTAATGTTTTATTTCTAAAATGTAAGTACGTGTTAACACTGAAAAAATTAGGTTGGGAAAGCTGAAATTTCACATGGATGCAAATGAACGCAACCATGGGGAATGCATACTTCATCCCCTCATGGCTTCGGGGGTTGGGGGATTTATTGTTTCAAATAGCCGTACCAGTTTTCGAGAGCTTCTGCTGCCACTGGTGATCAATAATGGTTTGGACAGTGATTTCGTGATTTTCTTCAAGCCCTTTCATCATCACCCAAAACGGACGACTTTCTACCACTGCATATCTTGATATTAGGCTTGCGCATCTTAGTTCACAACAGAAAGCGCTCAATATACACTGACGGAAAAAAATCCCAACACCACGAAAAAATAGTTGTAGAGGAATGAAATGGCGGCAATACATTTGTATAGGTAACATATTTAATCGATTAAGGTTTCAAGCTCACAGCTTATTGTAAGCGCGAGAAGAGCAATTTTAAATGTGAAATGCTGGTACATTAATAACCGGTGTAACCGACAGAATGTTGAATGCAAGTACGCAAACGTTCATGTATTGTGTCGTACAGGTGCTGGATGTCAGTTTGTGGGATGGAGTTCCATGCCTGTTGCACTTGGTCGGTCAATACAGGGACGGTTAATGCTCGTTGGGGGTGACGCTGGAGTTGTCGTCCAATGATGTCCCATACGTGCTCGATTGGTGAAAGATCTGGTTATCTAGCAGACCACGGCAACATGTCGACACTCTGTAGAGCATGTTGGGTTACAACAGCGGTATGCGGCGAGCGTTATCCTGTTGGAAAACACCCCCTGGAATGCTGTTCATGAATGGCAGCACAACAGGTTGAATCACCAGACCGACATACAGCTGTGCCAACAGGGTGCGTGGGATAACCACGAGAGTGCTCCTGCTGTCATAGGAAATTGCTCCCCAGACCATAACTCCAGGTGTAGGTCCAGTGTGTCTCGGTCGCAGACAGGTTGGTTGCAGGCGCTAATCTGGCCTCCTTCTAAATAACACACGGCCATCACTGGCACCCAGGCAGAACCGGCTTTCATCAGAAAACACAACAGATTTCCACTCCGTCCTCCAATGAGCTCTAGCTTGACACCACTGACGTCGCAAACGGCAGTGGTTTGGAGTTAGTGGTATGCACGCTACAGGGCGTCTGGCTCGGAGCTGTCCTTCAAGTAACCGATTTGTAACAGTTCGTTGTGCCACTGTGGTGGCAACTGCAACTCGAATTGCTGCCGCAGACGCGGTACGATGCGCCACGGCCATACGCTGTACACGGCGGTCTTCCCTCTCAGTAGTGCCACGTGGCCGGCCGGAACCCGGTCTTCTTGAGGCAGTACCTTCCCTTGACCACCGCTGCCAACAATCATGCACAGTGGCTACGTTCCTGCCAAGTCGTTCTGCAATATTGCGGAAAGAAAACCCACCTTCTCGTAGCCTTATTACACGACCTCGTTCAAACTCCGTGAGCTGTTGATAATGGCTTCTTCGTCTTCTTCAAGGCATTCTTGACTGACATCAACACACTACGTCGAATCTCAACGATAACTAACGCTCACGAACGTTACAGCGCGTATTTACAGCAAACCTGCTTTGCATGTTCCGAGGGGTGCTACTAGCGCCACACGTATGCGCCGAGCGCGAAATTTGCATAGACGTCATCTTACAGATGTACTCTCACCGCCTACCAACTGTCGTTTATCTAACACAACCCCTTCTTGGTGTTGGGATTTTTTTTCCGTCAGTGTAGTTCAGATCTCTTTAGTGAACTAGTTCGCTTAGTCAGTTCCTTCATTTAGTTCACGGCTCAGTAAGCTCCGTGTTGTATCGTAAACTAGTTTGCTCGCATACTACATTCAGTTCACGATTCATTTAGCTTCACGGTAGGTCGTAATCAGAGGACCTTTAATGGATTATGAACAGGGACGTTGCCAAGGGGGTGCAGCCCACCCTGAAATTTGTCTTGCCCACCCAATTCTAGACCTGCTATTTCTCAATTTTTTGAACTTTAAAATATAATCTGGACTTTCTCAAGAAATAATAAGTCTGGTGTTTTATGTCGAGTAGCCCCACGTATTTTCTCATAAGAAGTGTGTTGATTATGTCTCCGTAGAAAAATGATCAAAATAGCATCCCCACTCCCCAGGTGAAACTGAAACTGTTCTCCATTATTCCAAATCCTTAGTTCAAGCCCTTTTTCACACTAGTATGGCCAGGGATGAATGAGGAAGGTGGATAGGAATTCACTGAGGGATGTTATTACTAATTGCTGTGTTGTTTGTTTGTGGTACTAAGTAGTGGATTCCAACATGGAAAGTGGAGTCTAAAACTAATCCATGCCGCTCAGGTTGCGCAGTGGTCTTTTTTTTTTTTTTTTGATTGGAGGTTTAACGACCACCGTGAGCAACTCAATGGGCTATAAGCAGTCGCCCGTCCCTAATTTAGGGTCACTGGTTCTAGGGAAGGGAGAGAGCCAGTGCCGTAAGACAAACACAACATCCATGCCAGACCGGGATTCGAACCCGGACCCCTTACGGACGAATGATCAGAGGCCAGCGCCTTAGACCACTGCGCCACCGGGGCGGCACCCGCAGTGGTCTAACTGCTGGCTTCTAACTATCCGTCCGAGATGGGTCTGGATTCGAATCCCGGTGAGGCTTGGATGTTGTGTTTGTCATATAGCACTGACTCACTCCCTTCTCTGGAACCAGTGGTCCAAAATTATGGACGCGCGACTGCTTTATAACCTATCGAGGACGAGGAGTTGCTCACGTTGGTTCCTAACAATTCATGTGGACTGGTCGTGGACATGCGGCACACCTCGGCTTGCCTTCGCGTGCATTGCGCCATGTGCTCGGTGCGCGAGCGAATTAAGCAAACTAACTTGAGAGGAGGCCCTGAACTACACTTCTGGCCACCCAAAATGCAACACCAAGAAAGAAGCATCCGATTGGCCTGAAATTCGCAGCATGCGTTGCCCACAAAAGGACACGCAAACGATTAGCATTGCAGAGCATATGCAAATCATGTGCGCCCGGCACGCCACCGAGAAGCACTATAAGAAGGGTGCACAGAAGGCGGGGTGTAAGCAGTGGAAGTGTGTGGTGCTGCCGGATCTCTGCGTGGGAAGCTCCCTGATGCCTCGCCGCAGAATACGGCAGTCATTCCAGCACGTTTCGGAGTACGACAGAGGACGAATAGTGGCTTATCGCGACAGCGGTTTATCGTACCGAGACATCGGCGTCCGTGTGGGACGACATCCAGTCATAGTGAGGCGAGTATGGATTCGGTGGGTGCAGGAGGGACGGACGGACCAACGTGAGCGATTGACGCGGCCGCGGCACACCACCGAACGAGATGACCGGCATGTTATGCGGCGAGCATTGACGGCTCGCACCGCCACATCACGAATGTTAGCGCAGGAATTAGGGTGTGTTGCGCAACAACCTGTGTCAGCACGTACCGTTCGACGTCGTCTGCAGGAGCGGGGACTTGTCGCACGACGCCCATTGCTCCGATTACCATTGACGTTACACCACCGGCGAGTGCGGTGGCAGTGGGCCGTTGAACGCCGCACCTGGGCTACGGAATGGCACGACATCGTCTTCTCCGACGAATCTCGCTTCTACCTGCAACACCACGATGGTTGGATCTGCGTGTGGCGGCACTGCGGCCAGAAACTGTATGGCGCCTGTATTATGCATCGCCATACCGGTCCGTCGCCTGGCGTTATGGTTTGGGGCGCAATTTGATATGACACCCGCACCTCTCTGGTACGCACCCCGGTACACTCAACAGCCACAGCTATATCTCCGACGTTTTGGAGCCTGTAGTCCTCCCTTACCCGCAGGACCTGCAGCGGCCACGTTTCAACAGGACAAAGCGTTCCCGCACGTGGCTCGCATCGTGCAACAATTCTTCACGGCCCACCAGGTGTCACTGCTGCCATGGCCAGCCTGGTCTCTCGATATGTCACCCATCGAACACGTCTGGTCGCTGATCGGCAACCGAGTGGCCTGGCATGCACCACCCGCGGCTACGCCTGATGAACTGTGGCAACGTGTGGAAGCAGCCTGGACCGACATACCCCAAGCCCAAAACCCTCTTTCGTTCGATGCCGCGGTGTGTAGCAGCCGTTATCGTCAGCCATGGGGGCCACACGAGCTATTGATGTCTGCGTGTTCCGCAAGTCGCACGGGCCTCCTCCCTTACCTGCCTTACCTCCAAGCTCAATCGTTTCATCTTTGTATCTGTTGTTAAGTGTCCAGTAAATCTGGCTTTGCTATCTCGTGTCCTTCTTGGTTTTGCATTTTGGGTGGCCAGCAGTGTAGTTCTTCAGTTCACTTGTGAGAACGGCTCTTTTGAACTACTGTGGGTAGTTCGTGAACTACACAAGCCTACTTGATATTCTTCAGTGACCAGGTTCATTCCGTGACGCAAACATTGTTTTCTGCAAACGACGCCGTCTTTCAAGATGATAATGCTCCAATGTACACTACCAAAGCTGTTCAATATTTATTTGGGAATCATTAAACTGAAACTGAACATGTTCCATGGTCTGCACAATCACGAGATTTAAACGTTATTGAACCCCTGTGGACAAAATTGCTGAGAAGAATGAGAATCATATTCCCTCTACCATCGTCTTTCAAGGAGCTTAAGACCTTCCTCCGTGAGGAATGGTCTGATATTCCTCTGTTTACAACTTATTTGAATCTATTATATACGAATACAAGCTGTCGTAAAAACAAAGTATGGTCCAGTATCCTATTAAAGCACACCTGTAGCTCTTCTCACAGATAATTCGATCAATTTGTCTACCTCTCGTAACTTCTTGTGAAGGTCTGATCGCGAATTTTCTATCTCATCGCAAAGTTTAGAACATCAGCTGTTGCAATGTGACGCATATTTTTGATTCCTGGGCGTTCTACCCTGTCTGAAAATTAAGAGCTTCAGCTTTACTTATGACTTGACAAACTGTTAAACGAAAACTTTTAATTATCTGAAATGCAGCTTACAGGAAAAGAAAGAATATCTAACAGTTCAATGTATAATTTAAGGTTCATAATGACAGGTATCCACCAGAAGAAATATTTAGAGCGCACCATGGTTTCTCTTACATTCTTTACGTTCTTCAGAAGGTCAAAGAGTTCAAGTTGCCTGTACGGAATTTGCAAGATTGCAGCGCATTTTCAACAGCGCAACGTTAATCACTGCATTTGCTTCTATGGAAAGAATTTACATGGCATGTGAGAGCAAAAGTAGGAATCAGTTTGTTATTATACTAATTATCTTGTTCGTAGCTGCACAAAATAATAAAAAAATAATAATCAGTTCACTTTTTGGCGAAGTAAACATGACACCGAGTGGATGAGTATGTACACAGACTTTATTCAGAAGATTTATACAGAACTTCTATGATACATAAAAAAATATATGGCTCATATTTACATCTGTGCAGCCTGATAATTTGCACAATACATGAGAAGTATGTGATTATTGAATGCCAATGAAAAAAAAAGTAGGAAATACAGTGTAGTTTATGCAATTAGATTACTCAGTGCATGTGAAATTTATTGAACAAAACATAACTGACTGCTGTACTAGGCAGGTGATTCAGTTTTTTTTTCGTTTGAGCACTTGGTAAGAAAGGCAGTCCGACCTATTGGGAGATGTAGTCATCCAGATTACCCAAAAGTGACAGCTTAACTAATTTGGAATATTTTGAATGAACTCTGATATGTTCTTTTTGCTACCGTCATCACTTTTGAAAGGTTCTGAAAGCTTTATGTGACGTATTTTTTTTATGAGTTTATTTCCTGTACTGGAGCTTTTCCAATTGTTTCACTGAGTGCACCCTAAATTACGATCACCCCTATACAAAGTGAGTTAACACCCGATACTGTCGTAACGAGGAGGAAGGCGTGGTATGGTAAGGAGAGGTTGTGAT
Source organism: Macrothele yani (assembly GCA_039090855.1). Taxonomy (NCBI): domain Eukaryota; kingdom Metazoa; phylum Arthropoda; class Arachnida; order Araneae; family Macrothelidae; genus Macrothele; species Macrothele yani. The sequence continues at coordinate 54,849,502 of CM077006.1, read as the reverse complement.
TTGGCGGTTCCACAAGTGTCATCGTTTTCAAAATAGACCCAGAATTTGGTCTTTCGTAAACTCCGATTAATCCTTGGTTTTACCCACCACGTCCGTAACTTCGCTCTCAACGGCAAAATAACTGACGTGGTGGGTAAAACCAAGGATTATGGGTGATTGATACGTTCATTTAGAAAGCGGTGACACTTGAGGGCTGTCCGAGGGCCTCCTTCGTTAAAGTGTACCAGGGGTAGTGCCAAAGAGGCGAAACAACCAACCTGAGAAACAACTGTAAAGGGTGACGAGAGATGGGTTCCAAATGTGAATGACAGGTGCATCGTTTTGTATAAAACAATTACCGCTGTACAATTTTCGCAATTGACTGCCCCATATCATATAAGTTAACAGGGAACAATATCCCGCGCGACTGTGCGTCGCACACTGGCACGAATGAGTTATAAGAGCAGACGCACTACACTCTGTCCTCTTCTAACGACGGTCCATCGCCTTAAACGACTCCCCTGATAACAACAGCATGCGGATTGGCCGATAGAAGACTGTAAGTAGGTGTGCTGGTCCAATGAATCACGACATGTACTCCGCTCTGCCGATTGCCAAGTCCGTTTTTGGCGTCAGCAGCATAAGGCTATAAATCCCTCATGCACAGCATCCCCTATCATGCCGGTGGGGAGTGGTTGTATGATATGGCCCATCTTCAGCAGACATGACCTGGAACCCTTGGTGCGTATGGACCGACGTATGGACGCCGGCTACCCCCAAGGACTTCCTGCGGGTCACGTATACCTCACAATATTGTATCTCCACCCAAAGGGGGTGGGTTCTTCCAAGACGATAAGATCCCATGTCATCGGGCCAGTCTGGTTCAGGAATAATTTGACGAGCATAGTTTGATATGAAACATTTCAATTGGTCCCCGATTCAACCCTATTGAACACTTCTGGGTAGTGTGCCCAACTGCCAGATGAGGCAGTTGGGCACACTACCCTGCTCCATACTGGACCACGGAGTCGATGCCGCGCCGAGTGGCGGCCATTTGCCTAGGAAAATAAGGGCCCACGAAGTATGAGGTAGATAGTCGTGATTCATTGTGCACGCAGTGTGTATATGCAACTAACATTGCTTTGAATCTCACGTTGAATTGCAAGAGGACAGCGTAGCAAACGAACACTTTTTGCCTGTGGTAGGATTCGAACCAACATCTTCCTCCTCCAGAGTCGGATATATCTCTCAACTGAACTACGCCGGTAAGGCTTATCGCTGCAACTTGTTGTTTGTACTTGTCATTTTACGTCACATATACACTGAAGAGCAATTGAATTACAGACAGCTGGCGTTATGCAAATGTGGCGCTGTGGGCGGCCCTGTAAACGGAAACGACATGACGTATACAGCGATCCAACAATATCAGGAGTGATGCGACGGGAATCAGTAAGAGTCGGACGCAGTATGGGTAAGAAGAAGGATCTCAGCGCATTTGATCGTGGGCAAATTGTCGGGGCCCGAAGAATGGGTTATTCCATCTCGGAAGTCGTGCAGACACTGGGATTTTCACGAGCCACTGTGTCACGGGTGCACCGTGAGTACATCGAATCCGGTAGAACCATCCCTGCAAGCGCCAACTGCCGTGGACAACAGCGTGTGGATGAGCGGGGTCATCGTCGGCTAGCTCGCATTGTAACAGCGGATAAACGGGCCACAGTGCAAGAAATCCCTCGGCAATTTAACGCCGGTGCACAAAAACGTGTAAGCAGCCACAACATCCAAAACCATCTCCTCGCTGTGGGGTACAGAAGCCATCGTCCCACGAGGGTACCGCTGCTGACCGCACATCACAGGGTGCAAAGATTAGCATGGGCGCGGGAACATCGCCACTGGACCCTAGACATGTGGAAAAATGTTGCCTGGACTGATTAGTCGAGATTCACGTTGGTACATGCGGATGGCAGGATACGAGTACGGCGCAAACCACATGAAGCGATGGATCCTTCTTGCCAGCAGGGTACTCTTCAAGCTGGGGGGGGTGGCATTCTCGTCTGGGGACTGTTTACGTCGACTGAAATGGGACCCCTGGTACGTGTGATATCGTCCCTCACAGGTCAACGTTACCGGAATATCCTAGACGACCGTTTCCTCCCGTTTGCGCGTCTTCAACATCCCACTGGGGACCTCATCCTGCAACAAGACAATGCACCATGCCATCGCTACCGAATTGTATCCGAATGGTTGGATGAACACTCCACCGACGTGACCTCGTTTCCTTGGCCAGCTAGGTCACCTGACTTCAATCCCATCGAACACATCTGTGATGCCATCGAGAGAGATGTTCGAGTCTCTGACCCCCTGCATCAAATCTTCGTGAACTGTGGGAGCTTGTTTAGGGATCATGGATCCGTATGGCTTCCCAACGCTTCCGGTGTCTTGTCGAATCCATGCCGAGACGAATGGCCGCCGTCATCCGGGCGAAAGGTGGTGCTACACTTCACTAGACAGGTATCTCTAATTCAGTTGCTCTTCAGTGTATCACGTCCTTGAGAAAGTCGAGGACAAGATATTGCAGGTTTCAAGTCCGCCGGCAAACCATGCTTAAAGGAGCTTATTGGAGAAGAAGGAATTCTTACTAATTCCAGACGTTGTGTGGAAGAATCATTACACACTTTTTTTTTCGAACCAAAGTTTACGTTCGGACTCCAACATTGCGAATATCTGTATCTGCCGATGGTTGAACTGGAAACCACGTCTTCCTACTCCCGAGCGGGATATTCGGCCAACTGAATTGCGCCGGCAAGGCTTATCGCTGCAACTTGACGTCTTAACTCACGTGTCACCTTAGAAGTACGTCACAAGTGACTTTCTCAACATTTTTTTAATCGATACATTCTACACTTACAAAAATTTACGAATGCAGAAATGAAAGATGAATGCTTAAAGTGGTTTTAGTAGCTTTTCCTGAGGCTAAAACCACCAAAAACATTCGAAACATCTGCTGTATCAGTTCATGGTAAAGGTAAGGCCGAGTATTGTCATTTCTGTGGGTCTAGGACAGATGCAAAGAGACTTTGTGTCAGAGGCTGTATACTGTTTCCCTCCACGAGGAAAATCCTGTGCAAGAAATATGCTGGTAATTATCACTAGGTGTGACATCATTAGATCGCAAAAGTCGCGCATCAATTTGGTATTACTTAGCATGAACACTGTCAGAAGAAACACAATATTTTGCGTTGTATACAATCAGGTCAAGTTTGTTGTTACAGCACAGCTAAGTTATCCCGTAATGTTCGTAACGGTAAACATTACGGGAAGAAATTGTTAACTTATCGTTTTGTATGAAGCCTTTTTACATAAAGCGACAGCGGCATACAAAGGATCATTGCGATGGGAACTGCGAGTTAGAACTGCTTATTTGTTCGGTGTATTTCAATGACAATTTTTAAAGCGATGTAAAACAATAATACGTTCTTCACCTAATGGCAATATGCCAGAATGCGAGAGATAAAATGAACAAAAGTGTTTTCAGGAAAGATCCCATAACGTATAGCATTTATTCAGCAAAAATCTGAGATTTACATTTGTAAGGGTGAATGCATGCGTGCACTTTTGTGTACGTGTCATCCAAATATTAGAGCAATCACAGAAAATATAACATAAGAGAAAGAGAAAAATAAAGCATGATGAGTTTTTATATAAACGTCAGAAACATACAGCTTTAGAAAAAGCAGTGAAATCTCGATATAATATTCCTCTACACATCCCGAATGCATACTTTGTACTGAAAGCACGTGTACTTCTGCAGAAGTATAGAGTGCATTTAGCATTTTTTATTTTTAAAAAAATTCTAATATTTTGCCAATTTATTTTATTCGTCGTCAATTCTACAATTGAAATATAGTAAAAAATATTAACGAAATTCGCGATGAAAATATTTCCTTTAAGAAGTTTTTCATCATTTAATTTTTTTTTTAATATATGACCACTCACTGCTATTCGAATTAGTAAATAAAAGTATTTTATTTAAAGTTTTCTGAAAGTATTTTTATACATCTTTTCTGTTGACAATATATGATATAAATGAAAAAACAAATAGTAAATTGTTTAGTATTTTAGATGCAATGAATTTCAGTTTACTATTAAGTAAAAAAAAAGCATCATGGATTTAAAATTTGCTTTTTATTTTTTCAAATTTTTTCATTTAATTTAGAAATAAGAATTTAATTTAGGGAAAAAATTTTTATAATCATAAAATTAAAAACGTAAAGAAAGGAAAGGAGGAATACTTTTTTGTCATTGCTTTGCTGATCCAGTAAATTAACAGAAATTTTCTTTTGTTAGAATCTTCTTTTGTTAGAATATTTCAACAAGAAATTTTATTTTGTTAGAATATTTCACATAATTTTTTCTAGTATCGTGCATATGAGATCGGGTGTTTTCACATTCTGGCAAATGAGAAATATTTAAGACGACGTTTTAAGGTTTTGTTGTTGAGCTAAGTAATTTAGCAAAGCTGCTTATATATTTCCCCAGTATTTGTTGAAAACTATACGTGAACCTCAATAACCTTTACCGCCCCTCCTAATGTTCTTGAGAAAATAAACGGGCAAGAAGTAAAGCATTTTGAGATGTAACTTTGTGTGTGTGTGTGAAGGACAATTTGAACAGAATTTCCCCAAACGAATTTTGTCCCCAATGGAAGTAACTCAGACGAGTTCGGCGTCCTCGCAAGTTATGCGTCTTCAGTAGAAGAGTAATAGCGTCAACAAGACAGGAATGGAGATTCTATCTCAATCCATAAAGTTCTCAAATACTTAGCGCTAAAAATTCGCTCCTTTAGTTGTTTTGGCCGAATCTTCAATAACAAAAAAAAAAAAAAAAATTAAAATCGGTGCCCAATAAAGAGTGTAGATGAATTGGCTATACGTGAATCATTTATAATTAAAGGTATGCGCTTAAATCGCGAAATTTTGTTGCTGGAAAGATTGAATTTGCACTTAACATGTTAGTACGTTAGTTGAAAAAATGTTATTACGAAATATCTTTGCAGTACATACAAAACAAATTCGCCTGGGATTTAGCGCACGTAAACATGAAATTTTTACATACATTTTATGTTACATCGAGATTTCACTGTCCGTTTTTTTTTTTTTTTTGTGCCTGTATCTAGTAGTTAGGGCCAATAGGGATTCAACGATAGTGAAAAAATAGACTGTTCATTTTCATTTACTTATTGAGTTTTCAGGCCTGGCCACTGAATGCCAAGAATAAAACGGAAGAAAGAAACTAACGGCTCAGGACGAGGGAACTCTGCGCCCCAGTAAAAATGGCGAATCAAACGATCCCCCGAGGGACTGAAAATATAGAACAGCCCCCAAAATTGAATGCCCTTTCTATCCAGAATATTTTATATACAGTACCTCTATAACAGTGTTACCCCTTAGGTAGCAAATGCAATTCGTAGAGAGCAAAGCGAAGTAAAAAGGATATGAGCTTGTCACATAATCACAGATAATTATCGATTTTGGACAGTCGTCTAAATTAACCAGTAAAGAAATGTTGGGTTTCTTTCCTGCAAGTAGAGCAGGCTGGAAAGTCGGTGAACTTTCTGCGATGCCACACAGAAAGGGACGTCCCTTGCTTTCGAATGATCGTTCGAGGAAATATCAGTCAAGTAATACTGAATAAATTATGTTTCCTCCTGTTTTGACTCTTCCAGTTCGCGTGTGATATCCGTGATTCGCTTTCCGTCCTTGACGCCCTCGAAATTGCCAACCCACGGGTACTTAACTGGGCATTTAATGCAGGTCTGAAGATACCTTACTTCTTTACGACCCTCTTCCGTAAAAAATGGCAAGGCGCAGTTATTCGGCAGATTACACCCTCTTTCCCGTTTTTCGCATTTCCATGGTGCGAAGGTGTTAATGTTTTTCAAGGTGGTCGGAGTCCGCATCCATGTCACGGCCTGCTGCATTGTCACAAACCAGACATCCTTGTGCTTGGCCAAGAGCTCATCAAAGAACTTGTGTAGAATTTTCGATTTCTCTTTGTCGTTGAACCAGTTGACTTTTAAGGCCAAGCTCAGAGGGGCTCGATTGTTTCCGTAGTGTCTATTGAAGTTATCCTCGAGAAATTGGACGACTGATTCTTCGTCTCCTTCTTGAAAAACGCACTGGTCAGCGAGGGTACACATTCCGCCTGTGCCGTCTTCGCTGTGCAGAGTGTTCAGAGGAATTTCCCATAATCCTGGGTACGCGTGAGTAGGACACTTGCCGTGCATGCAGTTGTGGGGAATCTTGTGATCCAACGTGTAAGGCCACAGAGGAATTGGACCCAATGGTACAGCCAAAGAGGAATCATAAACGAAGCCAAAATCATAGAGCATGCTAACGTAGGCGTTTCCAGCAGCGTGTAAGAACGGAACTCTGACCCCCAGTAAGGAATCTCTAGATATGTTGGAATAAAGGTGGAGAATCTCCCTCATTCCGACAATTTCTTCAGTCAGCTCCTCGTAGTTCGCTTTGGCCCACCACTCTTCTGGATATCTGTGGCTAAATGAGAAAAATAAAGCACCGGCATTAGAGACATAGTACACATTTTATCATAATAGTAAATAAATTAATCAAAATGAAGTTTGAGCAAAAATGAAAACATTTTCGCTCCTGGACGAGAGCATCTCTGTCACAGTCAGCTGTCGCGTCTCACATCGTACAGAATATATTAGGTGTTTAAATTAATTCCCGCTGTTTTTTGCCACAAAAACACCTGTGTGCTACCACAGAACGGTACAGGATAGTCTATTCAAAAAGTAGTGTCCCTTAGCAATTGCGACCCTTTCCCACCGTTGGGGTAACAAATGGATTCCGCGGTAGAAAAATGCAGGTTCTTTCGAGGCGAACCATTCATCGAGCCATTTTTGGATATCCGCGATAGAAAGGAAGTGCTGCTCTGACAGGTCATGTTGTAGCGACCGGAACAAATGGAAGTCCGAGGGAGCAATATTCGAGGAATAAGGCGGATGGGGTAAGAAGTTCCAGCCAAGTGCCTCCAAGAGTTCCTTCACGGATTTGGAGACATGAGGTCTAGCGTTGTAGTGGAGAAGAATAACCTTGTCATGTGGGATTCAGTTTCCGAGCTTCTCGATCATTCCCAGTGCCTTTAAGCGTTTGCTAACCGTTGACTTATCGACCCGTAGTGTTTCAGACAACTCGTGGAACGTCTGACATGAATCCTCGTCCAATAAGGCCTCCAATGCGCCATCTTCGAACTTTTTCGGCTTCTCAGGGCGCTGTTTGTCCTTTACGTCATATTCGTTGGCTTTAAAGCGTCGGAACCACTCTCTGCATGTTGTTTCCGATAGGGCATGTTCCCCAAAGGCCTACACTAGCAAACGATGACTTTCCGCTGCAGATTTCTTGAGATGAAAGCAGAAGAATAATGCTTCTCGCAAATGCTCCTTTTTTTGGTACGAAACTCGACATCGTGAATGCGATACAAACTCGTGTTCTGTGCCTCCGATCACGTGTCACACACTGCTTCGCCCAGACTACGGACGGTACGTGCGTGTGCAAGGAAGGTCACGTGTGGCCCGGACCACAGCGCAGCACTGCTGCGCTCTATTGGGCAACAGCGGGAAATTAATTCAAGCACCTAATACCTCAAAATTAAATGCAACAACCACAAAAAACCTAATTAACAGATAAAAACTGACAAATTAATGAACATAAGGAAATGAACTTTATGTGTGCATTGTGTTTTACACTTGTGAACACAAAACAACCAATATGTACTCAAAGGGGCCCAAATTATGGACCTATGAAAAAATCAGTGAAATAAGACATGAAACTATATCACAAGTGGCACCAAAGCCAGTGGAATGAGATCACCACGGACAAGCTACTTGGCGCTGAACTAAGTTTTGAATGACGGTGCCCACAAAAGACTGTGGGATTAATTACCATAGCAGTGGTTAAATGAGAGTTCTGCAACATGTGATGCATGCATGATGCATGCATGCCTGGAAGATGTAGAGGTAGTTCATACATCACGGAAAGATACATTTTCAGCGTTGGATGATGTATGGAACGTATTTTGTTTTAATTTTTAAGTAAAATTTGATTTGGAGGTCATGATGCATGCCTCACGAAGCGACCATGCATCACGAGACCAAACGTTGTCCGTGGAACAGGTCTCGCGGCACTCGCCCTCCTCACCCACCCACCATATTCCTCCACCCCTGTTGACGTCGGGAGAGAGGAGGGGAGGGGAGGGGGTAAGCGAAGGGGTATTTTGAAGTGTGTTATCTATGAAACCAAGGATCCATCCTGTTTTTGAATTGGTTGGGACTCCTATTTTAAGTGTTTATGTATTGTAAATTTCTAAGAAAAATTTAAAGATTTTTTAACATGCTTCGGTGACATCTTTTATTTAAGAATTGTTCACCTAAGTGTAATTTATTTTATTCAGTCCACGTAAACAGTCCCCAGACGAGAATGCCACCCCCACCAGCTTGAAGAGTACCCTGCTGGCAAGAAGAATCCATCGCTTCATGTGGTTTGCGCCGTACTCGTATCCTACCATCCGCATGTACCAACGTGAATCTCGACTCATCAGTCCAGGCAACATTTCCCCACATGTCTAGGTTCCAGTGGCGATGTCCCCGCGCCCATGGTAATCTTTACACCCTGTGATGTGCGGTCAGCAGCGGTACCCTCGTGGGACGATGGCTTCTCTACCCCATAGCGAGGAGATGGTTCTGGATGGTGTGGCTGCTTACAAGTTTTTGTGCACCAGCGTTAAATTGCCGAGTGATTTCTTGCACTGTGGCCAGTCTATCCGCTGTTACAATGCGAGCTAGCCGACGATGACCCCGCTCATCCACACGCTGTTGTCCACGGCAGTTGGCCCTTGCAGGGATGGTTTTACCGGATTCGATGTACTCACGGTGCACCCGTGACACAGTGGCTCGTGAAAATCCCAGTGCCTGCACAACTTCCGAGATGGAGTGACCCATTCGTCGGGCCCCGACAATTTGCCCACGATCAAATGCGCTTAGATCCTTCTTCTTACCCATACTGCGTCCGACTCTTACTGATTCCCGTCGCATCACTCCTTATATTGTCGGATCGCTGCATACGTCATGTCGTTTCCGTTTACAGGGCCGCCCACAGCGCCACATTTGCATAACGCCAGCTGTCTCTAATTCAATTGCTTTTCAGTGTACAGTTGTAACTAATGCAATTGAAAGCAACATTGGAAAACTTTTTCCATGCTATGCATGTTTTCTGATGTGATTAAGATCACGTGATGAGCAGTAAAAACAGGCGATTCAGAGATGTCTGAGTGCTGTGTAAACAATTCCGAATTACGTCACGATAAGTTTTTGCTCTTACACACAGGCAGTTACACCGGAATTGCTGTTAACCCTGTGATCCCGCCACGTTTGCTTGACGGGTTTTCTGTGATTTGTACAGAATGAACGCTCATGAGAAACTCGTTTGCGAACCCTTTTATTTTTGAATAGGAAGACGCACCTGAAATCCATCAGCCTGAAGTCATTGAAATACAGAACAACGTGAACTGTAAGAAAACTTACATTCGAATACTTGAATGGCATCGTACAAACAATTTTTAGATTCCAAATTTTCCAATATAAAAAGACATTTGAAGAGATTCTGATTGTTTTCGAACGCATTTGCATCTGCGAGAAAAGATCCCTAACAAATGAGGCTTATCAAATCCAAATCTTATGAGGGAGATCCTGATAAAAAAGCCTAAGATGTTCACAGTAAAAAAGAAAAAGGAAGAAACTTCTTCTATGGCAACAAGAAAAAAAGGTGTGTGCGTGTGTGTGTGAGTGCGTGTGTGTCGGTGGGGGTGGGGGTTGAGTAAATCTGCCTAAAATGTAGAGCACAATATCGGCCAAAATTTCGAGTTCCGAATCTTACGCCACTGGCTCTCTTCCTTCTCTGGAACTATTGTAGACCTAAATTAGGAACGGGAGACTGTTTATAACTCTTTAAGTTACCCATGGTGTTTATTAAAACTCGGAGCAAAAAAAAAAAAAAAAAAAACATAAGGCTGCAAGTAATTGCTGTGAAAGTGAATATGATATGATGTATCGAGAAAACAGCCTCCACCTTTCTTAGAAATAATTCCGTTAAGAAAAGCTCCTCCAAACGGTCTCGTTTTTATTCTAAAACAGAAGAAACATAAAAACCTATGGCCGACTCACATAATTTAAGACAGGATCGTTCCAGAATAAAGAATGCTAATTTGACTTTGTCAAATTCTTCAGAAAGCTACGGTCAGCTTTCTTGCTAATTTTACTAAGTCAAATTGGCATTAACTTTTCTGGTAATACGAAAAATCAATGCTTTAGATTCAAAAGACAGCGACTAATCTCTGGTTTAATATTTCTTTCTCTCTTTTCATCTGTAATACGTGCAAATGCTTTTTGAGAACGGATTTCTATTTTATGTTTTCAGCTGGGTTCACGTTTTTCTATCACTGGTCCTCGTTTTTTACGCTTTCCAACCGTAGGTTGAAGAAGCGTATATGCTCCAGCTTTTTCCGTCCGTCTGTCTGTCGGCACGATAACTCACGTAAAAATGGTTCGATTTCGATGAAATTTTAGTATGTGGTAGGGGACCACCAGGGGACGAACCCTATTGAAAATGGGTGAAGTGGGGTCAAAGGTCACGCCATAAGAGCAGGATCCATTCAATTGCCTTTATGCGTCATAACATGCGTAAATATGGTTCGATTTCGATGAAATTTCAGTATGTGGTAGGAAACTACCTGCGCACGAACCCTATTGAAAATTGGCAAATTGGGGTCAAAGGTCAGGCAGGGCATATGAGCGGGATTTATTACATTGCTCTTATGCGTCATAACTTGCGTAAAAATGGTTCGATTTCGATGAAATTTTGGTATGTGGTAAGGAACCACCTGGAAACGAAACCTATTGAAAATGGGTGGAACGGGGTCAAAGGTCAGGACATAAAAGCGGGATCCATTTCATTGACTTTATGCGTCATAACATGCGCAAATATGGTTCGATTTCGATGAAATTTTAGTATTTGGTAAGGAACCACCTGGGGACGAACCCTATTGAAAATGGGCGAAATGGAGTCAAAGGTCAGGGCATAAAGGTGGAATCCATTCCATTGCCTTTATGCGTCATAACATGCGTACATATGGTTCGATTTCGATGAAATTTTAGTATGTGGTAGGGAACATCCTGGGCACGAACCCTATTGAAAATGGGCGAAATGGGGTCAAAGGTCGGGCAGGACATAAGAGCGGGATTTGTTCCATTGCCCTTATGCGTCATAACTTGCGTAAAAATGGTTCGATTTCGATGAAATTTTAGTATGTGGTAGAGAGCCACTGGGGACGAACCCTATTGAAAATGGGCGAAATGGGGTCAAAGGTCAGGACACTGGAGTGGGATCCATTCCATTGCCCTTGTGCATCATAACTTATCAAAAAATGTTTCGATTGCGACAAAACGTTATCATGTTGTTCCGGAGGTATAGTGAACCGTTTCTGTTGAATATCAACGAAATGGGGTCAAAGGTCATTGCACAAAAGCAAGATTTATTCCACAGCCATTATTCTCATAACTTGCGTAAAACTGCTTCTATTGCGACAAAACTTTAGTATGTTATTCTTGAGGTGTACTGAACCGGTTCTGTGGAATATCATCGAAATGGGGTCAAAGGTCAGGACACAGGAGCGAGATTTATTCCACAGCCATTATCCTCATAACTTGAGTAATAATTTCTGGTATGTTGAAAAGCGTATCATAATCAATGCATTGCATGATTTTACTAACTTGTTCTCTTTTCTGTTGGCACACTTCTCTCCACAAAGTATATTTAGGTCCTGTTTCTAGGTATAAGAATTCTTCTCTTTTTTTTAATTTACTTTTCTACCCAGTGTCCAGTTGCTGTACATTGCGAAAATTTTTGTTTTAAGGAGTAAAGCGACAACTTTGTGCCCATAATTTATTAACTTTCTCCGTTCCTCCGTCGACTTTCTATCTATCTGTCTGTCTGTCTTCCCCTGTTCCAGTCTCTCTTTCTCTCTCTCTCTCTCTCTCTCTCTCTCTCTCTCTCTCTCTCTCTCTCTGTCACAATTCCTTTGTTCCTCAGAAAAAATTGAGTAACAAATTTTGTGTATTAGTTAAAATGCAAATTTGTGGTTCAGGAATCATATGTTTCACATGCTGCCTTTGTTCAAAAATCCAAGATATCATCTTTGGCCAGAATGCCAAAATGCTACTTCTTTCCCCCTCCACAATGCGCAGATATTGTCTTTGGCCAGAATGTCTAGATATAGCCTATAGACAGAGCGTGTATTTCTTACCAAAATGGACAGGTGTAGCTCTTGGCCGGATTGTGTGTAATGAAAATTTCAGCAGAGTATGCATACTTACGAGGGTTGTACCGAAAGTAATGCAAAAGTGGGCATAACTTTTTTTATTAAGTGACAGAGGTCGTTCAAATTGCACATGTTAGTAGAGTAACTCCTTCTCTATACAAAGGTACTACTCAATATAGTCCCCATCATAAGCGATGCATTTGCACCATTGTTGAACCCTACTCTCGAATCCTCTTTGAAAAAATTCAGGTGTGGACTGTTGTACCTATTTATTCACAGCCACTTTCACCTCGTCTGTGCCATCAAATCGTTGTCCCCGGAGGCTGTCCTTCATTTGACAGAACAGGTGGAAGTCGGAGGGTGCCAGATATGGGTGTACGGTGTATGGGGAACTACCAACCAGCCTAATTTGCTGATCGCCTGATTTGCTGCTAAAGGTGTGTGTGGTCTCTCATAGTCATGGTGAATGTGGATCCTTTTCAGGATCTTGTTTAGTCTCTTCCTCCTTATGGCTTCTCTGAACTTCTGGAGGGCCTCAATGTTACGCTCGCTGGTTACGGTACGGCCGCATTCCAGAACATCAAGCAAAATGGCACCCCTGTCATCCCGAAAAACAGTCACCACGGCTTTCCGTGCTGATCGCTGGCTCTTGAACATCTTCTTAGGCTTTGGTGAAGAGGTGCGACGCCATTTCATGGATTGATTCTCCGTTTCTGGATCGTAAAGATACGCCCACGTTTCATCCCCTGTCACCAGATTGAAAACAAAAACGTGTCTTCATTGACTTCAAACGCTTTCAGCAGATCGGAGCAGACTTCCATCCTTCTGTCCTTCAAATCGGGTGTCAACTACCGAGGTACCAACTTTGCACACACTTTCGGATACCCTAAATCTTCCATTATCTTCTGTATGGCATTGTGACCACAGTCCAGTTGTGCAAAAAGCTCACGGATTGTGACTCGTCTCTCCGCGTGAATCAATTCATGGACTCGCTGGCGATTCGTGTCAATGGTAGCAGATGGTGGTCTACCATTACGTGGTTTGTCTTCAATGCTGGTTTCGCCTTCTTTAAACTTCTTCATCCATCTGTGCACATTGTTCTGTCAATGGTGTCGTCTCCGTAAACATTCTGTAACCTTCTGTGGATGTCGGACAGCCTGCACCCTTTCTTCGTCAAAAACTCAATGCCCGCACTTTACTTCTGCTTGGAATCCATGATTTACCTGCAATGAAGAAGAAGGGTTACTGTAGAGGAAGAGTTACTCTGACAACCTGTGTAAATTGAATGACCTCTGTCAGTTAATAAAAAAGATATGCCCACCTTTGCATTACTTTCGATACAACCCTTTTCTGTTATAACTCTGTTACTAACGAAACATTTGGTATTACGTATCATGATCTATTTTTGTGTGAGTTCGGTGTCCACTTACTTCTGAGCGGGAAATAACATGTAAAACATGGATTACCTGATGGAGTTGATCGCAATTTCGTGTCCATCGGAATAGAGTTTCTGCACCAGGAAGTTGCTGTTGTACTCATGGCTGGCAAAGAAGGTTGCTTTGATAGGGCATCCATTGGGATTGGTCCTGTTCCGGAGTAAGCCCATATAATGGTCGTAATTAAGGTTGTTGACTGCGCCATCGAAAGAGAGAAGTATCATTTGCGGAGTTTCGGTAGGCTCCAGATTACCAGGAATAAGGGTTCCATCTGAACTGCAGAAGCAATCTGGCAGGGCACATGTAGCAGTATCACACTCTGTTGTAGTAGCCGGATCGAAGGTAGGAGGCACGGTTGGAGCTGCGAAGACAGAACAGAAACATTTAAAATAACAATTCCATTTCTAAATGGAAAGATCGAGCAGTGGTTCAATGCTTATCTCTTACTCGTGGACGAAGTTCAACTTTACAAGAGTAATGGTATCTACAGTACATACAAAATTCTAGGAAATACGAGAATGATTCAAATGAAATAGGAAAAGTGTAAAAAAAAAAAAAAAATTCTATGTAAGCACTTGTGTGAAAACATAAATTTGCCGGTAGTGGAATTTGAATCTGCAACCTTCTGTTCCGGAGCCGAATGCTTCCCCAATTAAGTTACACCGACAAGTGATTGTCACTGCTAATTGGCCTCTTGACATGTGCGTAATCTCGCCAGGGCCGTAGCTAGCAGGACAAGTAAGCTTCCCTGGAAAATACACGTTATTTTAAACCCTTTGAACGTTTATTTTCTTTGGTTTAAGAAAATGATATTTGTATTTCATTATAAGCATAAATGCTTTTCCTTAGGTTTCTAGAAACAAGAACAATTGCAGTGATACAGCACAAACAATGAATAACTACAGAGAAACTACTTTTAAAGATGAATCATTAAGAGCAGCTGTGCCAGTGATTCTCTGTCATATGATGCCAGATGTTTTGCGCCAGTGAAGATAGAAATGAGAGCCATTTTGGGGCGGGATTCCGGTGCTCTTCGTTTTTGAGAAGGAAATGGGTATGGCTATTGGTCACGGTAAGAAATGGCTACCTCAGAGCACCAGCGAAGGAGAATACGTGATTAAAGACCGAGGGGGAAGAGGGAAACCGAAGAAGATGAGTAGAAAAAGTTGGAGTATGACATCAGTAAGTAAGTACTCGGTGACGTTGCGTGGATCCACAGGAAAGAGACCAGAACAGTAAACTAAAAAAATAAAAAAAAAAGGGGGGGGGGGAATCACTAGTTGGCAGTTATTTTGACTCTTGCGATAAGGAACACTCAGCTTAACTACCATCAAACAAATTCAAAGGATGCGATTTATTTTTTGTATTTCAAGAGAATTCTGTTTTCTTTCTCGCCCTTTTTATTTTATCTTGTATATTATCTAATTGGTTTTACTTTTTGCAGAGCCCATTTAAGAGGGAAGCTAGGGGTCTGAAGCCCTGGGCCCCACATTTTGAAGGGGCCTCAGAATTATGCACGATAATCTGAAGAATTGACAGAGTTCTACAGTTTTTTTTTTCTGCAGATAGCACAGCAAATACTATAAGTGCCTTGTGGGAAAAATGTTTCTATTCCTTTCTCTTCTAATAGGAGGAGTCTGCAAAAAATACAGTCGCCCCCTGTCCGTTCTCAAATCTTTCAGAAGCATTACAGAAGTTTTTTTCTGTTGTTGTTTTTTTGTACACATCTACTGTACGCTTAGCGAAAATTTTCATACATTACGAATTCGTTTGAATCATGATATTTGGATCATGTTATTTTTCCCACTACCTCAATATAATTTCAACAAGCTGAACCCCAACAGTAGGGGGAAGGAGGAGGGGGGTAAAGCAGGACAGAACTGGAATTAATTTTTACATTTTCTTGCTACCACTGATTCGTCCATGAACCATAAGATACATACTTCAGAACGGCGGGGATATTTTTATGGCTTCCTCATCATATTTTGGGAATGTTTTCTCCTGGGTATTTTTATTCATCCACCCATAGTGAAATCCTAGATGGGCCACTAATAATGGGGTCCCAAAATACTGTCCTGCCCCCGGGCTGGACAGTCTCCTTAAAGGTGCTCTGACTTTTTGGCATAATAATTTGCTAAGGAAGTAAGCTAACAATACCGAGCCTTCCTGGTTCTAGGACCTAGCTAAGGCCCTGCATATACCCCCCCCCCCCACACACACAAACTCTTGAGAAAGGCAGCGGCACAAAATCGCAGGTTTCGGGTCTTTCGTAAATCATGCACTCTTGTAACTCTTTGTAGAAGAAGGAATTCTCACTAATTCTAGACGATGTGTTGAAGAAGTATCACACATTTTTCAAAGCGGAAAAGGAATTCTCATCAATTCTAGACGATGTGTAGAAAGAAAATCACATTTTTTGAAGAATCTAACGGCCAGTAGATCCATTTTTAACAGTGCGTTCGGGCGCCAATGTGAAAACCCAAACCCTCGCTCCTCCGGTGGCGAGACTTCCGCTTACAACAACGACCACGAGATGGCCTTGGTGATTTAGGAAGTCGGATAACGTCCCACTTCCAGTCAGTTATAGCAAGGCTGAACTGGATCCTATCAGGCTGTAACATTACCGTTGAAGACAATAGACTTTTGGTGATTGGCCAGTGGGCGTTAGGGACGATTTCAGCCGTTACATGGCACTGCGTCTCAAGGTATAAACACCTCAGTTTCTGCGTTGTTTGAATTGCGGGATTGTGTATTTCGTCGTTTTTTCTTGTTTCTTTTAAAAAAACCCTTCTAGTTTTAAAACCAAACTGTTGTTTTCACAACGAAATCCAACCCATTTTCAAAATGGTTTACTGCTGTGTGCCGATGTGCACATCTTCGAAGAAGAAAAACGTGCTATTTTCATTCCATGAGTTTCCCTCAAATCAGAACCTAAAGCAACTGTTGCTGAAAGAAATATCTCGTCAGGATTTTGCTCCAAATGACAAGTTACCTTCAACTGTTGTTTGTGGTAAGCATTTTCATTCTGATAATTACGTACCTAATTCAATTTTAGAAAAAAACCTCAGCTATATAAACTCATATTAAGTAAAATAGTAGGTAAATGTGTAGATTTGCGTTTTAAATTATTTCGTCGGAAAAATATTAGTACTTCGGAAAAGTGCGACGTACAGGTTTTAGATTGTGAAAATTAATGGCAAATGGTGCAGAAACTTTCTGTTTCAAATGTCTTTTAAAGATTTTTATCGTAACATTCCCCTGTACGTTCGATACGTTAGGCCAACGGCAGTGTCTCTTCACAGCATCGAACTTGCAGGTAAATGTTACGATAAAAATCTTTAAAAGACATTTAAAATACGAAATTTCTGCACCATTTGCCATTAATTTCCATACTCTAAAATCTGTACGTCGTACTTTTTCCAGTTACTAACATTTTTCCGACGAAATAATTTAAGACGCTAATCTACACATTTACCAAAATCTTGGCCCTAGATCGTTGAAGAATAAAGGAGGAATGAGATTTACACATGAATTACACCAGTTCCAACAGAAAAATTCTCTTGCCCAAGTACTACGAATTCAGAATACAAATATCCATCTGTTAATGTGAAAGTGAATGTAAATAAAATCTCAAATGTAAATAATGATACGGAATCAGTTTGTTAATGCGAACAACGTCAATAGATGGCGCTGCGTCCCAACTAATCTTTTCTGTCCTCCCTGTTTTTGCTTAATGTTACAGCCTGATAGGATCGAGTTCAGCCTTGGTTATAGTTATTAAGTACATATGAGTCTACAGCAGAGCTGAGTTCGGGCTCAATTTTCGAAGCCCGAGTCTGTGGTATATCAGCCCGAGCCTACCCGAGCTCGAATTTTATATTGCAAGATAGAACCCGGGCCCGAACGAGCCCGAAAACTGGCTAACCTGTTAAACCATTAATAGAAAAAACATCTCCATTTCCACACTTCCACTCTCTCCTCCTCCTGCGATTAACCAATGCATTTCTCAAATGGGGAGTGGGGAAGTGACCTCTATCTGTTTTTATAATGTAACTGTACATTTTCTTTGACCGTTTGTTTCCACCTGCAGTGCTTCGGGTTGTACTGCAATTGTATGTTGCTCAAATAATGCTAATATTATCGCGCCATAATGCCCTGCAATATGTACGTTGCTAAATAGAATTAGCAGGGAGCTACTGCGTGGAGATAAGGAGTAAATTATCGTCGGCAAGCTATCAACTATGCAATATCTATAGTTCTTGAAAAAGCTTTTTCTTCTCTGCAGAAACACACAAATGCGCGGCCTATGGCATTTTCTACCCAAGCCCGGAATAAATAGCCATCTCGAATGCGTGCTCCCCAATCAGAACCAGTTCCCGAAGAATTCCCTTTACCAACTATGAAGTGTCTCATTTGCTAAATCATATAAAACTACATTTATATATAAAAGAAATTCTCTCGCTCTCCTTCTCTCTCTCTAAGAGCCCGAGCCCGCCCGAACCGCAGTAAAAATTCTACAGCCCGAGCCCGATTCGGACCCGGGCTCTGCTTCAGGCTTTCGGGCTCGGGCTCAACCCGTCTCACCTCTGGTCTACAGAAGTGTAACCTAACGAATGACATTTTCACGCATGGGCGCCGACAGGGGTGGTAGTGTCGCAGGAGTCACTTGACCCCCCCTGTATAATTATATTTCCCTTTATTTTATTTTATTACTTTTTTTTTTTTTTTTACACTCACAGAACTGGACCACAGGGAAAGATGGGGTTTGGGGCGTTTAATTTAATATCCCAACTTTATTGGAAACTTGGAATTGGAAAACCATAACTTGAAAACGGAAAACCTAGCAAACCGTAAGGTAGTACGCCCAAACAAGTTCCTCTCAGGGTGGTGTTTGCTGAACTTAAAAGGCTTGGCGTGGCCCTGCTCGACACTGTTCATTATTTTGAAAACAGTTACCAATGTACATGGTAATACATGACTATTACTAACATCCATTTTCTTCAAGAGAAGCATAAATTAAATAATAATAATAATAATAGTAGTGTTCTAGTGCATTGGCGCACTTACGGAGGGGGCTTTGGGGGCTTAAGCCCTCTCCAAGGAGATTAAAAGTGACGTACGTCACAAATTAAACATTCAAAAATATTATTTTACATGTTCAAAAAATTAAATAGTGTCTGACATAATATCTTCTATTACATGGTGTCTTCTTTGCAAAGCCCCAAAGAGATTAAGAGCGACGTACGTCACAAATTAAACATTTTACATGTTCCAAAAATTACATAGTGTCTGACATAGTGAATTCTATTACATGGTGTCTTCTTCCCAAAGCCCAAAGAGATTAACAGCGATGTACGTCACAACCGTATATAAACCATAGGCGTACACTATATATATACATCTACACACATTGTGTACGTATGTACTATATACAAGGTGATTCATAAAGAAGTATACAGCTTCAATGCACTATAAAACAAGAACAATGTAAGATATTTTATGTTACCTGAAACAGAATTGTAGGGGAATGTTTCAAGTTTTTTAGAGACAGTCACAGATGTTCTATGTGTGCACCCTTAGTCACACGAAACACATCGAACCGGTAATCCATTTCCGCCCAAACGCGAGGTAAGATATCTGAATCAAGTGCAGTGATAGTGGCTGCGATACGCTGTTTCAGCTCCGCTAGATCAGCAGGAAGGGGAGGGACGAATACCTTGTCATTTACGTACCTACACAGGAAAAAGTCACATGGTGTTAAGTCAGGACCTTGTGACTTTTTCCTGGTAGCCATTATGTCAGTGGCACGTTGCAGTCCGCTGCTCGTCCAATCTATCGGTGAGGAAGTGTGTCGTGTGACTAAGGGTGCACACATAGAACATCTGTGACTGTCTCTAAAAAACTTGAAACATTCCCCTACAATTCTCTAACAGGTAACATAAAATATCTTACATTGTTCTTGTTTTATAGTGCGTTGAAACTGTATACTTCTTTATGAATCACCCTCTATATATAGCACCCTCCAACAAGAATTCCTGGGTGCGCCACTGTTCTAGTGTAGTAAGTAAGTAGTAGTAATAATATTAATCTTTCATTTTCACGACTTACTGTTTTATACATATGAGCCAAACCTTAATTACAATTGACCCCCTTGAAAAATTTCCTGCAGGCGCATATGTTTTCACGATTTTTATCTTTTCTTTTTTTTGCATAATTACTTCTATTGGTCATTAAAGTGTCATAACATTTTTGATAAATCTTCGTTAAGCTAGTCCGATGAGGAATGTAAATGGAACTTGGTCCAGAAGAAGATGGGCAATAAAGTAACATTGCATTTTCATAATTTGCCACAGATAGGACTGGCATTGATGACGAAGTGAAAAGCGGAATGTAAGAGTGAAACGGTTTAATCGTCTTCCAGAGAGAGACACGTTTGATGATTCAATGAAGTACATCTACAATTATTGTTCTTAAAATACCAATGCAATTTGGTAATGACCCACACATAAACAAAGAAAGAAAGCCAAGGCTTAGAATAATAGAATCTCCTGCAGCATCAATTTATTCTCATTAAAAACTTTTATTATTCGTACAGCCAAATGAAAGTACTTGCATGTGAAACAGCAATGTGTAGTCCTTTTCCGAGATTTTTAAATCAGATCATACCAATATTTAAACTAGGTGACAAAAAGCCAGTGGCATTGGTGATACCCCCATTTGAAATGGATAATATGGGCATGCATTCCGAAAAAGACAAAATATTCACGTATAACATGAAAGCATGAAAATACCCAGGGGACCTGGAGCCGAAGTTTGGTATGTAAAGAAAATATGGATCTTTTCCCACGTGTTTGATCCGAAGAAATTTTGGAAGCGCTGATATACTTCCAGCAACAAATGTTCAATAAAACTACTTTCTTGTGATCTTACCAACAAAAATCCCCACGAAGGCAGACAAGACAGGAAATTTCAGTTTCGGAGGTCTCCAATATAAATGCTAGCAAAACAAGAGTTATTTGGGGAAGTACCAGCAAACCGAAACATTCTGGAATTGGTCAAAGTAAACTTAGTTTCCAAAAATGAATCTTCCAAACATAACCACATACAGGGCTGTGAATTGTGCCAGGAGTGTAGTTTACAAGAAATGTGGTACAAGTGTGAGGATAAAGCAGTGGCTGATGCAGAGTGGGATGATTAGGACGATAACCTTCCCCCTTCTTTCTTTAAAAACGAGCAGCCCCGAAATATTTTTGCAAAAATATGCAGATAAAACATTTGATTCTCCTGATAAAATTCAGTTGTAACAAGTTTTTAATAATATAATATAATATGATATAATATAATATAATATAATATAATATAATATAATATAATATAATATAATATAATATAATATATGCTTTAATGAAGGGAAGATTCCTCAGGATTGGAACAGTGCTACAAAGATCCTGATACATAAAAAAGGTGACATTGAGGATCTCAGGAACTACAGACCTATCAGCCTCCTATCAGTGGTTTACAAAATCTTCACTAAAGTTCTTTCACACCGCTTGAAGGTGACACTGGACATGGCTCAACCAAGAGAACAAGCTGGATTCAGGAGTGGCTACAGCACTATAGATCATATCTACGTACTGAGAGAACTAATTGAAAGAGCGAGGGAATATGAACTTCCATTATGCATGGCATTTATCGATTATGAAAAGGCCTTTGATTCGGTGAAACCATCAGCAGTTACAATGGCCTGAAATCTTGCGGTATTGAAGATGCATACATCAATATTATTCATAACATCTATGAAAATGCAAGTGCAAAGATTCGGCTATTTGAGAATACAGCACCCATAAAAATTTTAAAGGGAATGAGACAGGGAATGAGACAACACTATATCTCACAAACTCTTTAATGCCACATTGGAAAATGTCTTTCAATCACTGAACTGGAAAAACAAAGGGATAAAGATTAATGGAGATTGTCTAATTCACCTTCGTTTTGCTCATGACGTAGTCATTTTTGCAACTACTCCATCAGAGCTGCAGATTATGATCCAGGAACTTGCTCATGACAAGAGTAAAGAAGTGGGATTAAAAATAAACTTTCAGAAGACGAAAGTGTTGTACAATGCTTTTACAAGAAATGAAGATTGATCGATTGATGGGGAACAGCTGGAGATAACCAATACCTACATTTATCTTGGACAGCAGATATCAAGTGAGGGTCACATTGATGAAGAAATTAATCGGCGTATAAAACTTGTCTGGAGAGCGTTTGGAAGAAACGCTCTCAAGAGCAATATGCCATTATGTCTTAAAAGGAAAGTGTTTGATCAATGCAGCCTTCCAGTGCTTACATATGGTGCAGAGACGTGGGCCTTAACTAAAAGAGACATACAAAGACTGCAGACAAGTCAAAAAAGGTTGGAGAGATGCATGCTTGTGGTGTAACCAGGAGAGATAAGAAGAGGAACTCGTGGATCAGAAAAATGACAAGAGTGGAAGACATCCTGATCAGAGTAAAATCCCTGAAACGGCAATGGGCTGGACATATTACCAGAATGACAGACCATCGATGTACAGCTGAAATTTTCGACTGGATTCCGCGGAACAGGAAAAGACCCAGAAGAAGACCACATGGGAGATGGGCGGATGAAATTCGAAAGTATGAGGGAGTAACATGGAGGAAAATGGCACAAGACAGACCGTTGTGGGAGAGGCTTGGAGAGACCTTCGTCCAGCAGTGGATTGATAATGGTTGACAATGATGATGATGATGAATATAATATAATATAAAACAAACTGCTTGACATAGAAATTGTCCACCCAGAAGGAGTGAGAATAGAGGGGTGAAATTGAGCATGAAATAGGAATACGGGTGAGGGTTTACCTTGATTTTATTTTCAGCCACGTATAGTGTTTATCAGATGAGATAATGCAGCATAATGGGTATACCTCAGTAAGTGGTTGCACCACCGCGAACGGCAATACAGGCAGAAATACGGCGCGGCAATAAGTTATACAGTCGACGGATATCGTCATGTGGAATGGAACACCAAGAACGGTTGACTTGCTCCCATAATTCATCGAGATTGTGCGCAGGCCGATTCGACTGTAGACGACGTACAATGTGCTTCTACGGTTTTTGGATTGGGGATAAATCAGGCGATTTTGCTGATCATGGCAGTGCTTAAACATTTTGTAAATATTGTCTGAGGACCCGAACGGTGTGTACACGGGCGCTATCTTGCTGAAAAATGGGGTACTGTAACCCATTAAGCCATTCAGCAACGGTATCAAAATGGGCTG
Source organism: Macrothele yani (assembly GCA_039090855.1). Taxonomy (NCBI): domain Eukaryota; kingdom Metazoa; phylum Arthropoda; class Arachnida; order Araneae; family Macrothelidae; genus Macrothele; species Macrothele yani. The sequence continues at coordinate 54,826,392 of CM077006.1, read as the reverse complement.
CAGGATCGTGCAGCTGTCGGTGAGCCCGTGATGCGGACAAGAGGTGACCTGCTGTCATGGGCAATAGCACCCTTTATCATGATGCCTGCCTGACGGGTGGTGTGGCGGTCGCGAATGAAACCGGGATCCGTCCGCTCACCAGGGTCAGACCCGGATTCGTCCACTCACCTGGGTCAGACACAGATCCGTCGATCGTCAGCACCCAAACAGAAAAGGGATTCATCGATGAAGACCACAGTGGTCCATTCGTGACCCCAGTTCGTATGACTTCGGCACCAAGCCAGACGAGCGCTGCGATGGCTGGCAGTCAATGGTAGCTGACGCAGCGGTTGCTTACTACTCAGGTTTGCCACACGTAACCTTCTGTTTACAGTTCGGGTCGTTATGGCAACGTCCATGGCCAATGACACAGTACGTCGAATCAGGGCTTCGAATATCGGCTGTAGTACTTTCTGGTAAGTAACGAGCGTGTCGAATAATCTGCCGATCCATCCAGGCGTGCTGACGTCTGTCGGACTAAACCACTACCGCTCCGACGCGCCTACGAATCTTCCTGTGGCCACTGGTGCCCACAGCGCCCAACAGTTCCTGCATCCCGTTTCACATGCGCAGCGATACAACGTTAGACCAGCCCGCTTCACACAGGCCTACAATTCTTCCTCTCTGAAACGCATCCAAATGGCGATGAACCTGCCGACGGCGTGTACCCGGCATTTTCGGCCTTCGCTGACGTTTACCAGCACAAACAAAAAATCTGAAATGTCCGCGACACTTCCACGTGCGACCACACTTTACCAGCCCTATGTTGCTGCTGGAACTTTACCTCACGAACGTGTGACGTCATCGGTTCCGGTTTAACATCATTTGCATAACTCGTGTGGATGCACGCGTCCTGCAATTTGCATGTTTGCAGCGCACCTGCTTCTGGGTGAGGCAATTTCTATATTGAGCAGCGTATGATATAACAGTTTTTATTAATTAACATTAAACAAGAAAGATGGTATCGAATTTTTGGTTGTATTGATCGCGTCTATTGGATCCTTTTCGACACGAATAAAATATTTCAAAGTTATTCAAAGTCAGTTCTAGAAATAGAAAGAGCTACTTTCTCCCATTAGCGGCTGAAAAGCATGCTACGAAAATTAACAAATGGTGCACAAAAAAGTTTCTCGTAGATGAAGGAAGATATCAGAGACAACGGGATTTTCAAATCAAACTGTTAAAAGAAGAAATATATAAGGAAACATGATATAACTCTATGGCCCCTAGCGGAAGAGTTTTGCATAAAGCAAAAGTTGAAAATATGCGGAAAGTATTCTTCAGAGCAAAAGCTATGTTAAGGAAAAATAATTTTTCAAATGCGTCTCCCTAAAACAGAGATAGAGGAGCTTTGTCACGGACACAGAAGAATCGCGCACGAGATGGGCTCATAATACACTGCTGGACAATTGCTAAGGACGGATCATAAACGGCTATATAGCGCATAAAAAAGTTAAGTGTGGTTGGATGCCAAGTGAAATAAAATAATGTCAGAATGCCAGGACATTACAAGAAAGACAATTTATTGTGCTCTGAAATCCAGAAGGCTTTGGAACGTGTTCAAGGGACAAACAGGCCATTTTGTGCAGAACACGTAAACGTGAAAAAAAATGCAATTACCGTCCGCAGGCGTTCCGGCGTAAGATGTCAATACGGGATATGGCCACCATGGAGGGCGATGCAAGATTCCACACGTCGTGTCATGCTTTGCACAACATTATCAAGCAGCTGTTGGGGTAATTTATCCCATTCCTCTGTCAGTGCATGGATGAGGGTGTCCTTGTTTATTGGAGGGCATTGGCGACCAGCAAGACTCCTTCCCAAAGCATCCCACACAATTTCTATGGGATTCAGATCTGGAGAACGTGCTGGCCATACGATGCGTTGAATATCCTCGCTCTCAAGACACTCCTGGACAGCGACTGTTCGATGACATGTTGCGTTGTCGTCCATGAAAATGAATCTATCACCAACAGCACCACGGAACATGCAAACATGAGGTAGCAGAACATCATTAATGTATCGTTGGCCAGTCATAGTCCCAGTTGTAAGCACATAGAGGGACATACGACCATTGATCATGATGCCAGCCCATACCAAGATACTACATGTCGGTAATCGGTCCCTTTCCTGTATGTTTGCTGGACAATATGCAGTACCACTATCACGCCAGATCAGTTGTCGTCGACAATCAGACGATAGACTGTATCTACTCTCATCTGAGAAGAGGACAGCAGACCAGTCGTTATCAGTCCAATTGCGATGTTGATGGCACCATTGCAAACGGGCGGTACGGTGACGTCTGGACAATGGGATGCACACAACAGGACGGCGGGCGTATAGTCCTCCTTCATGCAAACGTCTGGCGACAGTTTTCCGGGAGATCCGCTTGCCAGTAGCAGCCATAAACTGCGTTGCTACCTCACTAGCTGTGTTGCGCCGGTGTCTTTTTGTTGATAGCACTATGTACCGATCTTCTGCAGGTGTCGTACTGCGAACACGACCTCCCCCGTGACGTTTGCTACACTCTCCATTTGTTTGAAATGATTTCCAAAGCCTTGAAACAACACTGTGGCTGACGTCGAACTTCCTGGCAACATCTGTTATTTTTCGCCCTTCTTCAATCTTCCCAATAATGCGGCCACGCGTAAAATCATCTAGGTGATGTCGGGAAGACATACTGAAAATTGCAAGTTCGTCAATTGATTCTTTCCCCTTTCAACTTTGCGTTTGAACATTATAACGAAGTAAATTTCTCCGTCATTTTTGGTCTACGCCGGGATTCGAACCCGAGGCCGCTTATTCCGGAACAAGTCGCTCTACCAACTGAGCTACGCAGACATTTGTTCTGATTGCTATGTGCCTTTATGTCGTGTGCGTCCTGCTGGTAGGTACGTCACATCTCCCCCCCCCCCCCGAAAGAGGGCCGGGGGCATGGCCCACGGGTCAGCCGTGACCATGAATCGTTGCAGGCAGCCATCCACTGTAGAACGTGCACTTGAGAACTCCCAGTCAATCTGCTGTGTGGAATGCAACATCACACATTTTTATTTTTCGAAGCGCTGGAGAAGGAATTCTCTGATTTTTCCTGTCTCGCGGTGTGGAAATAACATCACACCAATGCGAGATTTTGAACGGCCGGGTCATCCGGATAGTTCGTGCACCACTATAACGAAGTAAATTTCTCCGTCATTTTCGGTCTACGCCGGGATTCGAACCCGAGTACGCTTATTCCGGAACAAGTCGCTCTACCAACTGAGCTACGCAGACATGTATTATGATTCCTATCTGCCTTTATGTCATGTGCGTCCTGCTGGCAGGTACGTCACAACATCAACGGTCAATACGCGTCAAATCCTTCTCTTATCAGCGCTATGACGTCACGAACAAGTTCGGCAATCCAAAATTTACATACGCACAACACGTCTTACTGTATCCCGCACTTATGCTAATTTCCATATTTTCCTGCCTTCCATTTTATGGTTGCTATCGTTGCTATTGTCATCTGTCCTTAGTAATTGTCCGGCAGTGTAGTTAATAACATGGCATATCCTTGTAGAATGGGTATACGTATGCAGCATGGTTTGCGTATTCAGTTTTAAAACACATGTACAGAAATTTGTATATCTATTCAGCAGACTTCCTATGTTCAAATGGAAAATATATTGTTGCTACTGACTTTGTGCAACCAGTTTTAAAATATTCATATGTATCTTTGTGTTTACCAGTAGACCATATTGCTGTCTTAAGCACGAAGAACAAGACATAACCCATTTCAACACGAAATAAACCAGGTCGAATCATCGCAAGCAGTGAAAACATCTTTACTTACGAAAATTAAAACTTGTTTAAAAGATTGAAATGATTAAAACAATGTGCGAGATCTTTCGGGTCTGTCTTTTACAGACCCATCCTCAGACACAACAAGAAAGCTCACACAGGGCACGCTCGCTTATATACGCACCTCTGTGCATCAGCAAGATACAACGCATGCGCCGTACTACAAGGTCGGGTATGCTTTACACAGAAAGTAACATATGAAAATATGTACAAATGCATAAAAAGAAATACAAATGGCAGTAATTAAGAAATCAAAACATATTTACAGTAGAAGTGGGATTCTCCAACAGGAATCTCCAGGGAGCAGGTATGATTTGGGGTTTTTTAATTACAACATTGTTCGGCAAAATCATAAATATATTAACTCTCCCAAAAGAGCACTGCAGTTTTTAGTTCTGGCCGAGCTCAATAATTCCGCATCATTCCACAGTGGGAAATAATCGCCTTTGTTGAGTGTTCGAGCTAAGGCAGTTGCGGATGAATGGGTGCGAACATTATATTTATGTTCGGAGATTCTCACCCCGAGTGACCGACAAGTTGATCCGATGTAGGCTGTCATAGGGAGAGAGTCATCAACAGATTGTAGTGGCACGGAATATACACCAAATTTTTCCATGATTGAGACATGGTCACGATCAGACTTGACCAAGTTGAAAAGGCGTTCAGAAGAAATGCCGAAACTGTAGTTGAACTTACGACACGTCCTATAGAGTGTGGAGTGTTAAGGAATAGAGCCAACAAGCCTGATGACAGGCAATTCACGTTGGGTTCGGAGTGTGGTGGAGCTATAGCGCTGAAACTTGCGAAAAGTTTTAGAGAAATCTTTGTGTGTTTGTTCAACAGCTTAAAAAAATATTTTTCTAACAGGTTTTATGCATTCTGTTTAAAAATATATTTTTTCTAACAGGATTTATACATTCTGCTTAAAAATGTGTTTGCGCAGCAGATTTCGACTATTCAGTGTTAAATTACTCGCGTGCTTTTCAGTAAGGCATTATGTGCTCTTTATATATATGCGCGGGATTTTTTCAAAATATATGTGCGTCAGTGTAAGACAAATTCACCCCCAAAAAGTTTTTTAGTTTTTAAAATTTAACGTCTGATTTTTTTTTTTTTTTTTTTTTGATTGGAGGTTTAACGACCACCGTGAGCAACTCAACAGTCGCCCGTCCCTAATTTAGGGTCACTTATTCCAGGGAAGGGAGAGAGCCAGTGCCGTAAGACAAACACAACATCCATGCCTGACCGAGATTCGAACCCGGACCCCTTACGGACGAATGATCAGAGGCCAGCGCCTTAGACCACTGCGCCACCTGATTTTCCAGGCTCTGATCTTCCAGATGACCCTTCACATAAATATCTGCAAAAGTAATAAAAACACGCTTAACTGTTCTGGATGCACGTTTTGTATAACGTAATTTTTTTTCCGCCGTAACTCAGTCATTACGACAGAAATTCCGTTATGTGTGCTAAGTTAATGCAATATTAGAAGTAGTGGAATTTTTTTAACGAACGCAATCCAGCCATCAAACAACGCGGAAACTGCATTGTTTATACCTTGGGACGCAGTGCCATCTAACGGCAGAAATCGTCTTGTACGCCCACTGCCCAATCAGCAAAAGTCTATTGTTTCCAAGGTTAATGTTATAGCCTGTTCTTTATCTAGTTCAGCCTTGGCTAAGAAAATGACGCACGTAAACAAGCTATGGATAGAAGGTTATATTTTTGCTTTTCACAAAGAGAATATCCGCATTCTGTAATTTGAAAAGACGCTGTGAAAATCATGGAATTAGCACTTCTAAATGTAAAATAGGCAATATTATTAATAATAGGTGGGGGGGGGGGATCCCCAAGCTCTGTTTTTAACAGGAAAAAGAACACCGAACGAATATCCGAAGAAGTCATGTACTTTTACGACTATTTCAAGAGTAAGGTCTCTGGTCTTAAAAGAAAAACCATCGACACAAAGCGACAACTAAATCGTTAAAAATATCTGTATCAACTGTAAACAAGGTAATACCCAAAGATTTGAATCTGAAAAAAACCCAAGAAAAAACACAATGCTCATCACCTCGAGGCACATGGCTGAGAGCAGAACACGGTGTAGACTTCTTTATGAAAATCACTTAGCCGAAAACAGATGGAAATTTATTGTGACTATTGATGAAGCATGGATCTACCTAAACTACTGTAACAAAAAAAGGGTCGATTTACTATCGCAAAAGGGCAGAAAAAGACGTACAAATTGGGATCCAAGAATCCAAAGAAAGTTTCAGTCAAGGATTCATGATTATTGCTCGTTTCTCGTACAATGGGGAATTAAAGTTGAGAAAAGTTGAAAATAATGTTAAAACCAATTCTACATATTACCAAAATAATGTTTTAACTCCTATGTTTAAAGAGGAAATACCATTCCTGTATCCACCTAGCCTTCAAAGAGTAGAACTACATGAGGATACGGCAACTAGTCACACATCCAAATATACCACTCTGTTTCTTGAAGAAATTAAAAAGAGACGGGTATCAAATCCATACCTTTTGCTGATATTCCTTCAAAGTCCCCTGATGTGTCACCAATGGACTATTGTGCCTTCGGACTGCTAAAAAGAGCGCTTTCTAAATGCAGACATGAAACAATGATTGGACTATTAAAAGCAGTGGAAGGGGAGTGGAATAAAGTACCCGTACCTCTAAAAAATCTAGTGCAGGTTCATAATCCAACATAAGGGCTGTCACATAGAACATTTAAGAAAGAACTAATTTTATTTTAAACATTAATTATAATGCTTGAAAATCTGAAAATGTGTGAACATTCTCTGCATATTCCCTGTCTAGAAATGGAAAGAAGAGTGGGAGGGCCAAGGTATCCTCTAAGAAAGATCAGAATGAGAAGAAGAGAGTGATCTCAGTTTCAATTCTTAGGTCTAGAAATTCATGCTTACACATGAATGAATGTCATGGAAAAGTAAGGCAAAAATGATGCTAGTCCAGAATAGTATGCCTTTGCTTTGTCTTGCTTTTATTTTATTATAAGTTTTATTTAGTATTTAGCTTTATCGTACTTTGCAGCTTTCTAACATGCTTAAACCAAAAGGCAAGACTACCATTGCACACTTAGTAGTAAGTTATCATCCTATCATAACTCCAAACAACTGCGTTCTTCCGTTTAGCGTTTTTTTATTCTTTTTTGTAAAATTTTATATCGTTCTTTTTCTTTATTTGAAAGCTCTGAAAGAAGCAATTCTCAGTTTTTTAATTGATTTGTCTTTACAGAAATCATATCAGATTGTTTGTATTCGCTTTTTTTATTTGGATGTTCACCTAGACGTTCATAAAATGTGCATGCTAATTCAAGTATTCTCTGAAAAACTGGAGTGAAATTATATTTTTTGAATAAATCCACTCTTTTGATGCTTCTGGGTGGATTAAGGATTTTTCTTAATAGACCATACTTACAGTTTTCTAATATTTCTATATATGCGTTTGGACAGTAGCCCAAGACTGAACAAGCATAGATAATTGACAAAAAGCAAGTTTTATAAAGTATAATTTTATACTTAGAGGTTTCAGTGCCACCCTAAGTTGCCTTATTTTAACAATAGCACTTTGAATATGAGGCTTCCAAGTCAATTTGCTGTCAATTATTCTTTCTTGCTTGCTTATGCTTTCTTTTCAGTCTTCTTAGAGAGCTGTACGGCTTGGATGTTCAAGGAATATCACCCTGTGGACGAGCTCTCGCGAGAATAAGTCGAATACATGCACAACTTCGCACAGATGAAGAAGACCGTTGGATCAGCCAATGAATGAATTTCTGTGTAGTGAATGGCTACGCAAAAGGTAAACGCCGCAGCTGTTTTCAAACATAGAGAATGGGATGAATCGTGCAAAAGCGATGTGACAGCTAGAAAATTGGAATGTAAAATACTAGATAAAATATATCTTAAGATATTTCAATACCGGTGCGTTTTATTGCTGTTTCATGTTGTTCTGACCATTTCTGGATCATTTATCAGGTTCACTTGTCGGCAAAGAACTTCGTTTTCTACTCCTATTTTTGGGCTTCATATCGGTCTCGTTTCCTTCTTTTTTATACCGGGTAATGGAAAAGTCGCGCAAAACTGTAAAAAATCAATAATTATCTGAGTTTTGACAGTAGCGCAATGCGGTTGCACAGAAATGCACGGAATGACATGTTTTTTTTTTTTTTTGTGTGTGTGTGTGTGTGTGTGAAGTTAAAAAAATTGGACATTTTAATTTTACTTATGTCCGCCAGATGGCGCTACAGCCAAATGATTAATTGTGGGTTATACAAGGTAACCTGACGTAACGTCCACACAAGGTTACTTATGGTAATAAGTACTCATTGTGGTGCCCACCGTTCACGAACACTGACTGCAGACGAGAGAAGACACCATGGACAGCATTAAACCGCATATCCGTTGATACGGCTGACACATGATGTCGGATTGAGTCTTTCAACATGGCCAATGAAGTGGGACGATCTCTGCACACCCATGACTTCAGATAGCCGCATAAACAAAAATCACATGGTGTATTATGGTGTTTTATACAATACAATTTTATACTTAGAGTTGCTTCTATAAAAAGAGGTTTCAGTGCTACTCTAAGTTGTCTCATTTTAACAATAGCACTTTGAATATGAGGCTTCCAAGACAATTTGCTGTCAATTATTCTTTCTTGCTTGCTTATGCTTTCTTTCAGTCTTTTAATAAACTCAGAGAATCTGGAAACCTGGGTAGCCATTCGTGTCGAAAATAACGGCTGATCACACGACTTTCTCTAAACGTTGACTTTAGGAGGTGCTTGACAGGAGATGCGATGTGCGGTGGAGCTCCACCTTGCACGAATGTTACTGCATTCAGTGTATGCCGCTCTTACAAACTCGGTATAGCGCTGTTTCGTAAAAGTTCTGCGCGTATCGTACACCTGTGATAATCACGGTTTCGAAAGCAACATCACGGATTTCCTCGAAGAAAAAAAGGCCAATAATGAAAGACGACGTGAACCCACACTATGCTGTGACTTTAGCTGATGGAGTGGAGTTTCTGTAACAGCCCGGGGATATTCCATTGCTGAAATGCGGCAGTTTTGTGTGTTTACTGCTCCGTTGAGGGCGAAATGTGCTTCATCTGTCCATAAAACATTTAGCAGCCAGTTCTTTTTTTCCATTTGCCAAAAAAAAACCCACATTGCAAAATTTCTCCGCTTCGCGCAATAGGGAGCTTTCAGTTCCTGTGAAGGCGTTGAATTTTGTGCGGATATCTGCGAAGGAATATTCTTAGTGCTCACCAAACAGTCCTATATGAAATGCAGTTCGAGCACTTGATTCCCCATGTGCGGATCCCATCTCGAAATGTTTTTGATTTCCTGTGAAACTGTAGCAGTGGCGGAAACAGACGTTGCTTGTCTTCCACATAGCTACCAAAGTTTCAGTCTCCTCTTAACCATCTGCTGCAGCGCCGAACAAGACATCGGTCTTTTACCACTTCAAATACCTCTGAGTGAAAAAAAAAACCCAGCGCAAAGCTGCACTTGCAGATTCCGAAGTTACGATAAAACAGATCAGATTAGATCAAATCATATGTAGAAGATTTTAGGAAAGGAGTGTCTGACCCCAGGTCTTAAACAACCCGTAGAAATAGGAAGCTAGGGGATTTGGGCTAGAGTGCCCGATAGGAAAGGGACACGGAAGCGAGGTAGAAAGGGGGAGGAAGGCACCCTTATTTATAACCGCCAGTACTCTGGATCCGACAGCTTAACGTGCCCATCCGACGCACGGCGGACATTTAGTGGTTCGAGCGTTTGTACCTGCCTGCGATCGAACCTGAGATTTATCTGTGGCAGTCACGAAAGTTGACCACTAGGCCATCCGCGGCCCCTAAGATACAGCAGTTTCACCAACAAAGCTTTATAAAGTAATGACCACATGATGACACGTTGCAGTTTTAACTGCAGCTGATTTTATTACCTGTTGCTTCTCCGATATTAGCTCCGGTAAAACGCCATCTGGCGACCACGAATAAAACTAAAATGTCCAATAAATGTTTTAATTTCACGAAAAATCCCATGTCATTCTGTGCATTTCTGTGCAAACCGCATTGCGCTATTCTCAAAACTCAGCGAATTATTGATTTTAAAGTTTTGCGCGATTTTTGATTAACAGGTATGTTTCCAAATGAAATATAAGTTTGATTGATTGCCATTATTTTAGTATTTGTGTTTGTTTTTTCCATTATATCTGAAATTTTTTTTAATGTTCTGCCAATAAGTTCAATATCTTCCCACTTGGTTTTATTTGTTTTTTTAACAGTCGAGTTAAGGACGTTTTACTTTGTTTATGATTCCAATCTTTCATGTGTTGCTGGGCTTTTCTTGGTATACAGAAAAGTGAGTTTCAATTTCATTATTTTGCTTTGGTTAAGACTGCTTTACACAAAATTCTTGTTTCTTCGCTGTCTTTGGTTACGCTCTTTTAAACACCTTTGACACTCCTGGTTATTTTAAAGCTCCCCCTTTTTTTTTCATGCATTTTTTAACGTTTCTGAACGTTCGTGATGAATTTTGGCTTAATTACGCTCCGATTAAAAAATAATTTTTTTCATTCTATTTTCTGGGAACAGAGTCCTCAAAAGAGACCTCGCTGGACTTTGAAATCAGGATGGGCGACATGTGGGAGAGCATTATTTTTAATGTAGCTTCGAAACCGGATGCTTCTCGGACGAATGGTCATAAGGCAGCGCTTAGACCACTGCACCCAATGCTTTTCACTATCGGTCACAAAGGAATTCGTGCAATTCCCACCCCTTCCACCTAGACACACATCCATACACGTATCTGACTAGTTATGCCCCTGATGTAAGACACAAGTGTTGATAGAATGTCACCTTCAACTTTTTGCTTTCATTGTCTTAAATTGCTTTTCAAAATTTTGCATTTTTGCTTACGAAAATAGTACTGTGCTTGAACAATTTATTTAAAAGAAAATGTCGTTTTTATTTATATAAATCAAATTTTAATATAGTACCAGGTAGACACTCCTTCCTTCAAGCCAGCGACTTTGTCTTGCACTCCTCTCCTACAAAACAGACGTCAGCAACTTTCTGCACTTTCACTTTCCCGTGGTGAAAGTGCAGAAAGTCCACGCTAGCATAGGTTTGGACTCAACTTTTTGTGTTGGAAACTCCTATTTAAAAAAATAAAATAAAAAAATAATCGAGTAATTAGTAGTGACCCCCTCAGTGAATTCCTATCCACCCTCCTCATTAGCCCACTGGTCATACAAACATGAAGAAGAGGCTTAAACTGAGGAACTGGAAGAGTGGACAACAATTGAATTTTCATGGCCGTGGCGATGCTATTTTGATAATCTTCCTTGGAGACGTCAACAACGCACTTCCTAGGGAAGTAAACGTAGGGCTACATGAAATAAAACACAAGACTCATTACTTGGGAAAATGCAGATTATATTTTAAAATTAAGTAAACTGAAAAATAGCCCATTTTGAAATGGGTGGGCGGCAGGGTGGGCAAGATAAATTTCAGGATAGGCTGAAGCCCACACTCACATTCTCTTGGTGACGTCCGTGGTCCTCAAGTAGAAGTTTGGGTATGAAGAAATCAACTCATGCCCCAAAAGCTATTCAATTGAAAACAAATGCTGTATTCTGCACGATACACTTTAATGACAAAAACTATGTACAATTAAAATAAGTATATGTTTAAGAGCCCGATTTATGTTATGGGGGCTCGACCACTCGTAATTTGGGGCACCGCATTTACGAACATCGATATAATCTTAGGACGCATTCTGGTGTTACATCTTTGTCGGGACTTTGTTTAAATGGTTCTTACCTACCATGTTGGAATGACACCTAATGGTTGTTATTCCAACATGGTAGACGATTCCTGGATTCTCCCAGGAATCGTCGATCAATACAATTCTTTCTAAAAGTATTCACATATTCGTAAATGGCGAAAGATGCTGCTACGATGACCCGCCGCCCCCAGTGTTAACCCCTTCCTTGGAGAACACTTTTGGGCCAGGTCACGCCCACCAACTGTGCTTGTACCCAATGAACTTGATTTGGACTTGCAGTTATTGCACATGCGCATTGACGCCACTCACTTCTGTGCTCACTGCTGCATTGTTCCTGAGGATAACACCGTTGTAGCGTTGAAAGGTCTTAAACATATACTTACTTCAATTGTACATAGTTTTTATCATTTAGGTGTATCGTGCAGGAGACGGCATTTGTTTTCAATTTAATAGAAGTTTGGGGATATAAAGTTACTGAATCTTGTAAGAAAACTGTCCCATAGGAAAGATGTGTGAAAAACTCAGCCATTCCGTTCCTCAGAAATGAATATATCCATTTCAGAAACGACGTAAAAAGAAAGCAATCTTAATACGCCATTTTCTGTAGAACATCAAAACTCGTCCTAAAAACGAGCAGAAGTTTGAAAACAGAAAATATAGACCCTGACTTCCGTGACACGAAGTGAATAAACGTTTGTCAAACAGGTCAAGTACGTCAGCTGGTTCGATAGATCTTAATGTAGAAGTATTTGCTTATCAACATAAAGGAGGAAGAACAAATAAAATAAAATAAAAGCAAAATCGGGAGAGAAAACGTAATAAAGTCCGTGACATCGAAATTGCCAAATAAGATTTACAGCAAAACAAAATGCTGACCTTTAGAAAAGCAAACATTTTTTTTTATTTATTTTGAAAGGCAACTAAAAGACTGGAATCGACTGAGAAACGATATTGAACACCTGCATCATAGTGTAACCAAAAATGAAGAAATTCTTACAGGAAGAGTAATTACGCAAATATGCAATGAACGGCCATGAGTTTTTCGGAACAGCCAGCCCAGCCCCCAGGGAAAACCAGTATTATCAAAATAATAAGAATCCCTGAAAACCGGAAGTTATTTTACTCGGAAAATTCATTAAACTGTGAGAACTGCATGAAAAAGGCCAAAAGCGTCATGTTCGTTTACGGAGGTCACGTGACAAAGAGAATTGCTGGCACCAGTAACAGCGTTCCCCTTGTTATGCAGCTAATCCGTATCACCATCATAAACCAGCAAAAGTACGGTACCTGCTTTGAGCATGTTCGAATAAATTTTTTGACATCTTTATCGCGAAAGGAATTGTTTATGTAGCCCAAATCTTGCAGAACATAGACAGGTTCTCGGGCAACCAATGGACGCTTGATTAGAATAACAATCATCTGCGAATTCCATTAAAATCTTTCCTTTCAAGCGTATAGCAATGACGCCACAATCCCATTGCCCCGAGAACACGTCTGTGTTCTGTGAAAGCTTTTTTGCTAATTACTTATTTTCATCAGGGAAGTCGAACTGCAGTTTCAAGAAGTTCTTGACCTCGTGACCTCAAACTCATCGGATTTCCACGAACTTCTAAAGTTTGTTGCTTAGCCACATATAGGAACGAGAACGTCATCACCCAACGCGCTATTAAAAGTAAAGAAGAAAATGCAGAAAAGGAACTTGCTTCAGGTCAAATGAGCTGTGCTTCTTATTTCAGTCGTTCTCAGTATCTCCAAATTTATGCTGTTACATTCCAAGACTCTCTTGCAGAAATCGTGGAGCTTTTATAAACAAAATGTGTTCTGTCAGTAGTTCACCCTAAGGATTTTCGTCGAAGATCTGTTTTTTGAGCTGTAGCAAATTGCAAAGCACTTCTGCCAGTGCCGTCTCTTCAATTTGTTCACTTTTTCTGTACTAAATGCTTCCAAATACTCCGCCTCCATAAAAATTACAGAACAATTGCCACCAAGAAGCAAGGGTTTAGTAATCGATCTCCGAATTCGTCGTTTAACGAATGACAACAGCGAAAAAAATAACAGTTACCGTATTCTTCTAGTTGTTGCATGCACTCGATCTTTCGTTTTGGTGATTTCTAGTATTTACTGCATTGATGGCTCGGAGAAATTAACTTTATTGCTATTGAAAACGGATTTTATTTTTCACTAATACCCATTCTCAGTAGTAGAGATGATACGAAGTTTTGGTAAAGCCACAAAATGCTGCTTTATCTTCCGGGCACTTCTTCCCAGACTAGTGGCTACCTTTTCGTTGCTAGCAAACAAGATAATATGCCAGAGAATGCCATATAATACTAAAGCCGCCTAGAAAGAAGATGGCCATGACATTAGAGAGATCATTTCCCTCCGTTTGTGACGTCACTCTCACGTTACACGGCCTGATGTGTCGGTGTCTTTTGACGCCATCCATGTCAGCTCTAGAAACCAATCGGAAGCCTTGGTTTCCGCGTGACGTCACTAAAAAAGGGAACTCATCTCTCTAGGCCTTGCATATACTGGCTAAAATGCATGCAAATATTCATTGTTGTAACCTTTATTCCAAGCAAAGAAAAATTTAAAATTGTGTTTTTAGAAGCAAACATTTCGGGAAAATAATACATATGTTTACGTCCCCTAGTGGTGATACCATGCATTATTTCAAATACAAACTGTACGTAAAATGGCTATCGTGATAGAACGTACTGGAAAGTAAAAATAATATTTTAATCAGTTTTTTGAAGCAACTTGAAAAAGTAAAATACACTCACAAACAATGAAATTTGCGCACCAAAAAGGAAGCATCGGATTGAACTGAAATTTTATGGACGTAATGATACAGATGAATGATACACATGATGGCAAAAACAGAGCTGCAGGACAATTACAGAGGGATCAATGGCACGCAGTCCGGTCATCTTTAATAGCGAGCCGCACGGCCTCGTGCGGCGATACATGGTCCTGCGTGGAGGCGAACAGACGCCTGATGTTGTCCTGCAGCAGACTGGCCTACACGTGCTGGACGGTGTGGTCCAAATCCCGGATAGTGCGGCACGGTGGTAGCTGCTATTTCAAGTGGTCCCACATATGTTCGATATGGGACATTTTCGGGGATCGGGCAGGCCATGGAAGTGTCTGGACATGACGTGGGTAGTCCTGGGCAACCCTAGCCGTGTGCGGGCGGGCATTATCCTGCTGGTATAATGCACCTGGAATCCCGGCCAGGAATGGGAGCACATGGGGCCGTAGGATCTCATCCACATACCGCTGGCCCGTCAATGATCCACGTACCACTACTAGAGCTGATTGGCTATCGTAGGCTATCGCTCCTCAGACCATAGTGACCGCAGTGGGAGAGGTATGGAGCGTGATAGCGAGGTTGAGATTGTGCCGTTGACCCGGGAACGTCCACACCCGGACACGATGATCATCTGTCTCCAAAAGGAAGCAGCACTCATCGCTAAACACCACACGTCGTCAGCCAGTGGCGTTCCACGTCGCTCTGGCCTGGCACCACTGCACGCGGAGCCGGCGATGTTCCGGTATTAATGGCAGCACACGAAAGGGGCGCTGGGATCGCAGATTCGCTTCCGCGAGGCGTCTGGAAATGATTCGTGGGCACACAAATGCCGCTACATCTGCCTGTATAGTGGACCGGAGCCCCGTGGATCTGTTCTTGCCTGGCGCACGATCCGTCGATCCTCTCTAACTGTGGTCCTTTTGGTCCGCCCGGAACCTTTCCGCCATGTAGCAGTGCCGTTGCACGTGTCCACTGCTCCCAACACAGTCGGACGGTATAGTTAGAACGATCCACGTGGGGGGGGGGTAACGGTGCGTTGACCACCCTGCGGCTTTCAGCCCGATGTACAGACCTCTCTCAAAGTCCGTAAGTTGCGCAGATCGACGTCTCTGGCATCTCTACCCGGGATTCTTGTCACTCTGTTCTTTTGCTTGCGTCGGCCGGTGATTTTCGCTTTCATGGAGAATCGACTACACGCCAGGTTATAACGCTGCCGGTTCGTGCTTGCAGCGCCACCTCAGGGTGTGCGTTCATGTGCATTCGTACCAAACGTGGATCATTTGCATACCATCATGCACTCTATCTATTTGCAAAGTTTCGCGATTGTAGCATGTTTTCTTCTAGGTGCGCAAATTTCATTATCCGCGAGTGAATATTTAAAGTTTAATATCCGTACGTTAGTCCCCCTAACGGCGAGACTGTGCATCGGAAAAGTCCAGAAAGTATGTGCCATTGTTCTCACAGTTGAGAGTTTGGACTGCAAGAAGAATTTTTCAAATCGGAATAATAGTTGCAGAGATATGGTGCTCACACAGAGGGATGGATGGACATAGTGCTATATTTTAAGTGCGTACTATTTTTCAAAAGACCTGCTAAAGATCTCAGGTTGAGTCAGTATTCAGAAATTTGGAGATGCATCGTCGATCAACGCTCCTTCACGATGAAGCCTTCAAGCTTTCTGAAAAGTTGATCAAAAGTTGGGATATTTGCTTTCATTCGTTAAAAGTTTTTTAATTAATGAAAGCAAATATCCGCTTCTCTAAGTCATAACAAGTTCCTGTCTTTTCTGTAAGAACTAGAGGAAATTTCTTCACACCTTCCTGTGTATTTTTGTGGATATCCTTTCAACAATTACAATATCCAGCACAAAAATAACCTTTTTTACGCTTTCCAACCGTAATTTGAAGCAGCGTTTATGCTCCAGCTTTGACCGTCTGCTTTCTGTCTGTCCGTCGGCACGATAATGCGCGTAAAAAGGGTTCAATTTCAATGAAATTTTAGTATGTGGTAGGGGACTACCTGGGGATGAACGCTATTCAAAATGGGCGAAATGGGGTCAAAGGTGAGGATACAGGAGCCTAATCTATTTCATTGTCCTTATGCCTCATAACTTGCGTAAAAATGGTTCGATTTCGATAAAAGTTTAGTATGTTGTAGGGGACTACATCGGGACGAACACTATTGAAAATGGGCGAAATGGGGTTAAAGGTCAGGACATAGGCGCGGGATTTATTCCATCGCCCTTATGCATCATAACGTATGTAAAAATGCTCCGATTTTGACAAAACTCTATCATGTTGTTCCGGAGATATACTGAACCAATTCTGTTCAATGTCATCGAAATGGGGTCAAAGGTCAGGGCACAGAAGCGACATTTATTCCACAACCATTATCCTCATAACTTGACTAAAATGCTTCTATAGCGACAGAACGTTAGCATGTTGTTCCGGAGGTATAGTGAACCAATTCTGTTCAATATCATCAAAATGGGGTCAAAGGTCAGGGCACAGAAGCGACATTTATTCCACAACCATTATCCTCATAACTTGACTAAAATGCTTTTATAGCGACAGAACATTAGCATGTTGTTCCGGAGGTATACTGAACCAATTCTGTTTAATATAATCGAAATGGGGTCAAAGGTCAGATAACAGGAGCGAGATTCATTCCACAGCCATTATCCTCATAACTTGAGTAATAGCTTGAGTAATGATTTCTCGTATGTTGGAAAGCGTATTATAATCAGTGCATTGCATGATTTTACTAACTTGTTTATTTCACTTGTAGCAAAAAAATTATCCTGCGAAATACAAATATGCAGGGTGGTTGTAAAACAAGTATCTCTATTCTCGACTTTCTAGAAAAGTGAGAAATAGGGATATCGCGCCGAAACTTTGTTGGTAGTTTTTTGAGGACATGGGAAAACGACTTTGCGGAAGAAAAAATGAGTTCAAAATTGTGCCGCTGGGAAAACAGTTGCGTTTAAGATGCAAGAAAAGAATAGGCACGTGTGCGAATTTACTAGTTAACAACAGCACAAACGTTTCGGCGCAAAATCCCCTCAATATGCTGGCCACTATAAGAGATTACCTGTGATGAACAGCAGAAGCATCACGGCTGAAATTCACGAACTTGCACGTCATTCAGAAGGAAAGTTTCGTATGCAAGTGTTCACATGCAAGTTTGGCAGGATACGTCAGGCAGGATAAAAACGGGAATGATCAGGCTGCAGATAGCCATTATGGGTCTTGCAAAGAAGGAACGCGCGCTACTGGTAAAATTTTATTATCAAAATCATAGTGATGCCAACAGTGCATTACAGCAGTATCGACGAATCAAAGGATTGTGTTGAGCACCCCTTACGCGTCGGGAAGAAGACGTCTACCAGTTTCGAAATGTCGTAGATGCAGTTGCTAGTGCTGTTAGCGCAAGTCAAAACGTACTCTTACACAGCACTGTCATAGGAACTGCTCAGCAAGAAAGGTATCGAAGGTTTCTGTAGCAGGGTTATTAGAATAGAAGGGCTGGGTCATTGGCTTCGGACACGCGGATCCCTACGAACGCCAGCGTGTGACGTCATTACGTTGGACCGGAGCTGACAGCTGGATGGCTGCAGTGAGAGAATAAAAGCTAACGAGCATTTCAGTGCCTCTTACAAAGAAATACATTGGCGGAAAGTGAAAAAAGAGCACCAAGAAGGAGACGTCTGATACCAACGAAATTTATACAGCATTATAACGGAATACAGAGGATAACGTGATCAAAACATTATGGCAAAACACAGCTGTATTTACTGGTAAACTGAAAAATAACATTTCCATGTAACATGTTTAGTACGAATTTGAACCGCCATGAATTGCGTCACACTGTGCAATTCTGGCATGGAGTCTGTCGTACAGATGCTGGATGTAAGTTTGGGGTATTGAGTTCCAAGCATCCTCAACCTGGACGCGTAAATCGGGGATAGTCGTGGCTCGCTGTGGAGACCGGATAAGTCGTTGTCCCATAAAATCCCACACGTGCTCAATTGGGGACAAATCCGGTGAACGTGCAGGCCATGAAAGTTGTCTCACACCCTGAAGAGCATGTTGCGTTGCACGTACCGTGTGTGGGCGTGCGTTATCTTGCTGGAAAACACCACGATGGACCGACCTTAGAAATGGCACAACAACATGCTTAATGATGTTGTTGATGTAGAAGGTGCTGTTTGACGCACCCGGTACAAACACTAGTTGTGTACGGGAGTGATAGCTGATCGCTCTCCACACCAGGATACCAGATGTAGGCCCTGTGTGTCGCTGGCGGATGCAAGAAGGGTGGAGACGCTCCCCTGTGCGTCTGCGAACACGCATACGGCCATTGGAGGCTCCCAAGCAGAATCTGCTTTCATCGCTGAACACGACAGATCGCCATTACGTTCTCCAGTGCAGACGTTGGCGACACCATTGCAGCCGTTCCTGAAGGTGGGCTGGAGTCAGAGGTACACATGCCAGAGGCCCACGTGCACGTAGTCCTGCATCCAGTAAACGGTTGCGGATTGTTCGCACAGTCACCTCAGGTGCAACGGCAGCTCGGATTTGCGTCGCAGTGGATGTTCTGTTTGACAACGCCGCTCTTCTTATGCGTCGATCGGTCCGCTCATCAGTCCGTCTGTGACTCCCGGTTCCACGTCTTCTCGTTTGGGAATGTTCCTCGGACCATCTACGCCACCATCGTATCACCACCGATACTTCCCGTCCAATTCGCTCCGCAATACGACCATACGACCACCCGGTATCGCGGAGTCCGACTAGACGACCTCGCTCAAAGTCCGATAACTGCTGAAATCGTACACGTCTTCCATGTCCAGGCATTGCAGTTTCTTCAGGGTCTTCGCACGTGTCTCCGTACGCCGACGACTGATTACATTCACTTCGCCGTACTCCTTAAATAGCACCGACGATAATTTGCATATTATGCCGTACTGTGGCGTAAGCGCTCACCGGTTGGCCCCGAAATTAACATCACACCTACGTAAACTCGACCCCATTAACATATGTAAATTTCATGATCGTCCGCCAATTCCTTCTTAGTGTTCTGTTTTCACTTTCCGCCAGTGTATAAGAAACGATTCATTCTAGGTACTTAACATACTTAAATAAAAAAGTAAGAGAAAAAGACTGGGGTATCTGGTAAAGACAAATGAACATTTTCATTATACACACACAATACGTTTAAATTTTCAGGTCACAAGTTTTCCTGTCAACATCTTGCTCCATCCAGCAGATGTGTGTACTAAAATGTATTTGATCTACGAGATTATGCAAATAAATCATCTAAAGTGAAAAAGTATTTTTTTTTCACGTTTCCTTCTCTGTTTAATTTCTTAACTTTCGAACAGCAATAATAAAATTGTAAATTTTTTCGTATGCCTTTCTTTTCGTTTTTCCTTAAACTTTATTTGCGGTGTTTTTGTAGCGAGTCTTCGACGTCTTTCTAAATAAGAATTTTTTTTTTTACTCGTAAAGGAGTTATGTATTATTTTCAAATTACGAACTTTTAATGCGCGAAATTTTAAAAGAACCAGAAAGGTAACATTCATTTGCATACCATTGTTAAAAATCTATGAATTAACGAATATGTATTTTTGTATGGTGGCCCCCACTTTGGTTGAACATCATATGTTCTTGCATTCTGAATTACTGCTATATATGCAGTTATATATTAAATGGTTAGTACACTTTTAATACGCGCTTCCATTTTTAAGTTTTTTATTCTTTAAATCAAAAATTTTCTAATTTTCAGCTTTGTTTTCAGAACTTTGTTTTCCTACAATAGTCGTTGCGTAGCCGTTTTTTTTTCTCCTACAATAGTCGCTGCCGTCTTCCGTTAGCTTTCATGTTTAACGCTTTGGTTCTCTAGAATTTTAAAATTTCATTTGATTTTTTTAGGGATGCAGCGTTTTCAAGCAGCAATCTATTTTCCTCCGTTATTTTGATACAGGAAGAACAACTGATATCCCCCAATGGCGTCGGAACTGTTTTTGATAGCGGGGGCAAGATGTCGGGGAACAAAATATTTCACCCTGGCATAAAATTTATCGTACTACTGTAAAAGAAGACGTGCTGACTTCATTACGAAAATTTTCTGAATTTTTTTTTCGATTAAACATTCATCCATAAAAAAAAATTTCATATCCATACAGTTTCTCAATGTAATCTAACTGTGCGCATGAACGGCGTTAAACCGTAGATCTTGACACTTCTGGATTGGTACGAATCACATAGGAAATGTACCGTAGACGCTATAATTAAACATTGAAGGAACCTATATCTCATTCCTCACCTTACTTCCATTTCCCTGTTTATTTTTACTTCTTTCTTTTAGATGGAAGACTAATTCTTTACACCTAATGAGACAAATCATTGCTGGTCTTCAAACGGGAACCAGCTGCCTGGACTTTTAAATGGGGCTAGCATTTCTTGGCGTCTCAGGAGTGAGTGACATTAAAAAAAATATATTCAGATTTCTAGATAGTTCATGGTAAAAAATGAAGAGCAATACTCAATTTTTATCAAAGTGAACTTATAAAAAAAAAACCCGAATGTTTGAGATCTCCAATCATGAACATATGTAATTTGAAAAAGGAAGAAAACTGAGGGGGCAAATGTGATGTTTTGCCCCCACACTCATTTGTGTGCGGGGGCGACTGCCCCCTCTGCCCCCGTGGTTCCGACGCCGCTGATATCCCCTGATGTTTAATCAACTTCATAATAAAAATTTCCTGCGTTTCTTGCACACAAACCTTTTTCAGACTTAAAATATCCATTCGATCGAAAACACTTTTTAATATATCTCGTTTGTGCTTTCTGTTACTTCTTGGAGTCCCATTTGCTGACAGTTTGGCAGATTCAGGAGAGGCAAGGCGTTTTGTTTCAGTATTTTTTTCTCTAGGAGTCCAAGTAGGCGATTTTTTAAATCATCTTCGTAATCAGAAGAATGAAAATGTTCGCTGCAAACTCTATAGCATTTGTCTGATTTTTCTTTTTCAAAGAAAATGTGTGGTACGCAATACACTGACCTTTAGTTTTTCGTAATGGTTCTTAGAAGTAGTCACAGCACAACTCGACATGTTCCAACACAGTGACGTCAGAAACAGGTCATCTGTCACCGCTAAGGGGATCCGCGGCTGCAAAGTTTCTTCAAAGGAATGACCCAGCCCTAGTATTCTATAACAGCCCTGTTCTGTAGTCCTAGTCAGCCCGCTTACCAGACCTAACCCGTTGTGATTTCTGGCTTTGAGGTATCTGAAAGTCAGAGTTTATCGGAACGCCTCTCTCTCTCTCTCTCTGTCTCTCTCTTAGATCTGAAACGAGTATGAGACTGAAGAGGCCAACATCGACCCCGACCAGGGCAGTAGCTACCGAGAGGGCAGAGAGGGCGGTTGCCCTCCCAGAATAATCATTCGAGGGTGTGACGTGCGTGCCCCGCAGGACGCACACGACGTAAAGGCAGATAGCAGCTAGAACGAACTTCTGCGTAGCTCAGTTGGTAGAGCGACTTGTTCCGGAATAAGTGGACTCGGATTCGATAACCGGCGGGGGCCAAAAATGACGGAGAAATTTACTTCGTTATAAGGGGCGTAAATTCATGCTGAGGGGGAGGTAAAAAATAGAAATTGTAACTAAAAAAAGAAAGTTACACCCTTTAGTATTCTCTTTTGAAAAATTTTATTTAGTCTGATACAGTATTCCATGCAGTTAACCAGGGTGCAACGTAACATACACTATGAGGTGTGAGCACCTCGTATCCAGGAAGGGAATTTTCCAAAATAGTGAACGGAAGCATAAAAAACAATATGCTGATATGTCTAACCTCCATGACGTTTCCGAACATGTCGTTGGGATGAAGAGTTAATTTTCTTTACAATAATGGTACTTATATTAATGTTATTAATAACATCTATGAAAATGCAAGTGCAAAGATTTGGCTGTTTGAGAATACAGCACACATAAAAATTGGAAAGGGAGTGAGACAAGGTGACACCATATCTCCGAAGCTCTTTAATGCCACATTGGAAAATGTCTTTCAATCACTGAACTGGGAAAACAAAGGGATAAAAATTAATGGAGATTATCTAACTCACCTTCGTTTTGCTGATGACGTAGTCATTTTTGCAACTACCCCATCAGAGCTGCAGAGTATGATCCAGGAACTTGCTGACAGGAGTAAAGAAGTGGGATTAAAAATGAACTTTCAGAAGACAAATGTGATGTACAGTGCTTTTACAAGAAATGATGATTTATCGATTGATGGGGAAAAGCTGGAGATAACAGCAGATATCAAATGAGGGTCACATTGATGAAGAAATTAATCGACGTAAAAACTTGCCTGGAGAGCTTTTAGAAGAAACAGCATAATTTTCAAGAGCAATATGCCATTATGTCTTAAAAGAAAAGTGTTTGATCAATGCATCCTTCCAGTGCTTACGTATGGTGCAGAGATGTGGACCTTAACTAAAAGAGACATACAAAGGCTGCAGACAACTCAAAAAAGGTTGGAGAGATGCATGCTTGTGGTGTAACCAGGAGAGATAAGAAGAGAAACTCGTGGATCAGGAAAATGACAAGAGTGGAAGACATCATGATCAGAGTAAAATCCCTGAAATGGCAATGGGCTGGACATACTGCCAGAAGGACAGACCATCGATGGACAGTCGAAATTTTAGATTGGATTCCAAGGGACAGGAAAAGACCCAGAAGAAGACCACATGGAAGATGGGTGAATGGAATTCGAAAGTATGCGGGAGTGACATGGAGACTGGCACAAGACAGACTGTTGTGGGAGAGGCTTGGAGAGACCTTCGTCCAGCAGTGGATTGATAATGGTTGACAATGATGATGATGATGACACCTCAGTATTATGCAACTTGAATTATTTATTCCGTTTTTACTGTTGTAACAATTTACAAAAACACGCAATGGCTAAGTGCCGAGCTTTTACACTCGAAACGGGAGGCTTTCTCAAGGCCAGTGAACACAAGAATGTCTTTGAAAATGACTCTCAAAGACATTCTTGTGTTCACTGGCCTTGAGAAAGCCTCCCGTTTCGGGTGTGAAAGCTCGGAACTTAGCCATTGCGTGTTTTTGTTACACCAGTAAAAACGGAATAAATAATTCAAGTTGCATAATTAATTTTCTGGTCTGCGGAATTTTTCCTATTGTTACCCTTAAATCTTTTCGTATTGTTATGTTCATTATCCGATACTCATTCGTTCTGGGCTGGTTTGTTTTTCGTTCTGCATTTCTATGGAGTGTTGTGTTGTCAGCGTTCCCATAACATTTACGCTCTACTTGGTATTTAACAACCTGTAGTTCTTGGGTATTTACCAAGTTTTTACATTTTTAATAAAATTATGCATCAAGTGCGATTTTTGAACGATTTTAATACTTTCCTATAACGGCAATGCGTGAGAAAGTAAAAACCGCGTATTATTTGAGTGGAACTCGAAGGGGCGTAAATTTGAACTCGAAGGGGAGTAATTTTGAACTCGAAGGGACATAATTTTGAACTCGCAGGTGTAATGTTCGTGGAATATACCTGTCTGAATACTACACAAATCAGTTCTTAATAACTTCACTTTTAACTGAATCAGAAGTCATTCAAATAAGTTCAGAAAAAGTTACTTACAGATTGATCCCTGTATTCTCTGCCAACTGATCCTTGAACAGTAACATATCGATAGAACAGAACATTTAATCGTTTTACGTTAAACTTATTCGATTAGTAGTAAACGTCAGAACTAAACAATGTTAACTGGTAAACCTCGTAACGATAACTATATAAATATTAGCACAACACGCAGCCTTACAATAAACACAACTTTAACTAAACGACGCCTCTTTTACAAATAGTATTAACTTCTACCAACAACAGAACACACTGCTGCTTTTCAAAACATTATATATACACTGAAGAACAATTGAGTTAGAGATACCTGTCTAGTAACGTGTAGCACTACCTTTCGCCCTGATGACGGTGGCGATTCGTCTCAGCATGGACTCGACAAGACACCGGAAGCGTTGGGAAGCCATACGGATCCACGACCCATGAACAAGCTCCCACAGTTCACGAAGATTTGATGGAGGGGAGGGGGGGGGGGTCAGAGCCTCGAACATCTCTCTCGGTGGCATCCCAGATGTGCTCCAGGGGATTGACGTAAGGTAACCTAGCTGGCCAAGGAAGCGAGGTCACGTCGGTGGAGTGTTCATCCAACCATTCGGATACAATTCGCGAGCGATGGCACGGTGCATTGTCTTGTTGCAGGATGAGGTCCCCGGTGGGATGTTGAAGACGCACAAACGGGAGCAAATGGTCGTCCAGGATATCCCGGTAACGTTGACCTGTGAGGAACGAAGTCACACGTACCAGGGGGCCCATTTCAGTCCACGTAAATAGTCCCCAGACGAGAATGCCACCTCCACCAGCTTGAAGAGTACCCTGCTGGCAAGAAGGATCCATCGCTTCATGTGGTTTGCGCCGTACTCGTATCCAGCCATCCGCATGTACCAACGTGAATCTCGACTCATCAGTCCAGGCAACATTTTCCTACATGTCTGGGGTCCAGAGGCGATGTTCCCGCACCCATGCTAATCTTTGCTCCCTGTGATGTGCGGTCAGCAGCGGTACCCCTCGTGGGACGATGGCTTCTGTACCCCATAGCGAGGAGATGGTTCTGGATGGTGTGGCTGCTTGCACGTTTTTGTGCACCAGCGTTAAATTGCCGAGTGATTTCTTGTATATACTGTGGCCCGTCTATCCGCTGTTACAATGCGAGCTAGCCGACGATGACCCCGCTCATCCACACGCTGTTGTCCACGGCAGTTGGCCCTTGCAGGGATGGTTTTACCGGATTCGATGTACTCACGGAGCACCCGTGAGACAGTGGCTCGTGAAAATCCCAGTACCTGCATGACTTCCGAGATGGAGTGACCCATTCGTCGGGCCCCGACAATTTGCCCACGATAAAGTGCGCTTGGATCCCTCTACTTACCCGTACTGCATCCGATTCTTACTGATTCTCGTCGCATCACTCCTTATATTGTAGGAACGCTGCATACGTCATGTCGTTTCCGTTTACAGGGCCGCCCACAGCGCCACATTTGCATAACGCCAGCTGTCTCTAATTCAATTGCTCTTCAGTGCATGTATATCGTTCAGTTCTTATATCAGACACACACTTCATTCGTTCTGACCTCAGAGTGTTGCCAACCATACTGTAGCGAGAGAGAAGATATCACGTTAAGTTTGAAAATTGCTAAAGATAACGAAAACAAATGTACATACAGAAAAAAATTAAAAAGGAAAGTTAAATTACAGCATACGTCACAAAGGGTCATAATTTTGAACTCGAAGAGGCGTAATTTCAAGTCTCGTCCTCCCAAATAAGAAAAGCTTGCTACGGTCCTGACAATAATAGCACATGCTGTTCTTCATTTGCAGCATGTCCTTTGTTGTGTGGGCCAGCATATTGAGCATATTTTGTCCTGAAACGTTTGTACTATCAATAACCATAAATTTACGTCTATGTTCTTTACTTGCATCTGCAGCGCCACTGTTCCCCTAACGGTGCAATTTTGAATTCATTTCCCCCAGTTAAATCGCTTCCCCGTGTATTCAATAAGCTACCGCCAAGTTTTGTCGCGATATCACCATTTCTCGCTTTTCTAGACATCCGAGAACAAGAATACTTACTTCATAACTACCCAGTACATTCGCTTCATGTAGCAAGAAAACTATGCAACAGGAAAATCTAAATATTCATATGGAATTTTGTGGATGCTTATAAATATCCGATGGGAAAAATGAATTTCAGTTTGACTTCGACAAGCGGATACATTATCATGCTCAATGTAAATGCATATTTGTACCATTTAATGGGAAAACTCTTAATAAGAAAAATTGTAAAATATTTGAATAATCCTTTCTATGACAACTATCTGATGGAAAAAGAATTTGTGTAATCCAGTTCATGAAAGGGGAGATGCCACTGTGTCAGCAAGCTGAAAATTTTCAAAGCAGAAAGTATGAAGATAATACACTATATTGATCACGATTATAGCTATTTTAAGTTGAAATTATTTTCTAAGTTAAAGCACTGAGTTAAAAAGCTGAATGATTACGCCACGTAGCGAGTAAAAATGTACAGAAATTTATGCTGTCAGGAAAATATATCGATCACCGTAACAGTTATTTGAAGTTGAAATATTTTTTTGAATCAAAGCAGAGTCACAGAACCAAATAATTACACCACGTAAAGGGGAAAATGTGTAAAAAATGTGCATGCTAAGTTTTTGCTAGAGCTCATAGCTTTAGGCATTCGATGTCAAAATTAGCTAGAAGTTCATATATGCAGCAACCTAACTGAAACAGCGAATAAATATAAACTCTCACTATCTAGCCTTTATCTACAGTATCATCATCATCATCATCATCATTGTCAACCATTATCAATCCACTGCTGGACGAAGGTCTCCCCAAGTTTCCTCCACAACGGTCTGTCTTGTGCCAGTCTCCTCCATGCCACCCCTGCATACTTTCGACTTTCATCCACCCATCTCCCATGTGGTCTTCTTCTGGGTCTTTTCCTGTCCCTTGGAATCCAATCTAAAATTTCGGCTGTCCATCGATGATCTGTCCTTCTGGCAGTATGTCCAGCCCATTGCCATTTCAGGGACTTAACTCTGATCATGATGTCTTCCACTCTTGTCATTTTTCGGATCCACGAGTTCCTCTTCTTATCTCTCCTGGTTACACCAAGTATGCACCTCTCCATGCTTCTTTGAGTTGTCTGCAGCCTTTGTATGTCTCTTTTAGTTAAGGTCCACGTCTCTGCACCATACGTAAGCACTGGAAGGATGCATTGATCAAACACTTTTCTTTTAAGACATAATGGCATATTGCTCTTGAAAATTATGCTGTTTCTTCCAAAAGCTCTCCAGGCAAGTTTTGTACGCCGATTAATTTCTTCATCAATGTGACCCTCACTTGATATCTGCTGTCCAAGATAAACGTACGTGTCTGTTATCTCCAGCTTTTCTCCATCAATCGATAAATCTTCATTTCTTGAAAAAGCATTGAACATCACTTTTGTCTTCTGAAAGTTCATTTTTAATCCCACTTCTTTACTCTTGTCAGCAAGTTCCTGGATCATACTCTGCAGCTCTGATGGGGTAGTTGCAAAAATGACTACGTCATTAGCAAAACGAAGGTGGGTTAGATAATCTCCATTAATCTTTATCCCCTTGTTTTCCCAGCTCAGCGACTGAAAGACACCCTCCAATGTGGCATTATATATATATATATATATATATATATATATATATATATATATCTACAGTCTATAAAGAAGATACCTAAGCAAAAAAATACATATATAATTTTGACTCACACCTAGTACAACATAGAAAAGGTTATGTATCTACCTGTGTGAGTAAAAGGAGAAAAGATAAAAAAATAAAATAAAACAACTGAATGTAGAAGGTGTCGAGAATACTGAGCCTTGGCTTTATCAAGGACCGGCAAAAACTCTGCATTTTCTCACTTCCACAAAGACCTAGTTGGAAATGGGTTTCTGCAAGGCCATAGATGCAAGTAACATTCCCACCTAAAATAGTTTAACAAATATATATATGTCATGTCCTCCGTAGAGTTGCATTACCTAGCACTAGTTAACAATTTCGCTTGCATCCATTAACCTTCCTGGCCCGACCCATGCTCTTCATCTGTTACTATTAAACAGAGAGAAGAAGATTAAAGAGAACTCAAGCTGTGAGAGTGACATAATAATTAGAAATGGTTTTCAGCCATAACGAAATTCCAAGTTCGTTTGAGAGAGAATTTAAACCTGAAAATCGATGCAAAAGAAATCCAAATTTTTAAATTGCAATTAAAAAAAGGAAATATTAATTTTTAACGAACAGATTTTTGAAAGAAAACTTGAGTCTAAAACCCCCTACTCTACAACTTATGACAGCACGAAAACGAGAATAAGTTAAAGATAATAATTAACTAAAGAAAACTTTGTGAAAGTTATATACCTTAAACAGTTAGTTGCAATATGTACAAAGTATTTCAGCAGTGCTTTAAGTGCATAATTAATTAGTTATTAAGAACTTAACTACTTTGAAAAAACAGTGCATAGACAGCGCATAGAAAAGGAACAAGCTTAGCCATCTTCTGTTCCTAGGTGCCCCAAAAGACGCTCAAAGTTACAGAGAAAAGAAAGAGTTAAAACCCGCAAAAATGTTAACAGACAAACCAATGCCTAAAAGCTGAAAAGCTAAAAAACGACAGAGAAAAAGTACATGAAGTACAAACATTGAACTTATAAAACCTAGAACCCAAAAACAGGGAAGAGAGCTTACCTCTTGTGTGACAAAAACATTTCTCCTCACAAGAGAAGAACATGGCTGACCTCTTCCGCCACTCCCTAGACGCTGGGGGCAGTGAGGGTGGGGCTGATGGCCTCCTCATGCAGCAAGAAACCAACGCGCGGAGATTTTAACCAGAGAAAAAAAATATATAAACTTAAGACTGTGGATCTGTATGATCAGAAAGAGCAGAATTAACTCTCCAGAATACATGAGAAATATTATAAAATACACGAGCAGTGTATTTAATAATCTTTGCATGTATTAAATCACCTTAGTGAGCTTCTATAGATTAATCAGAATCTTATTAATTTTAAAGTTGGTTTTACTATTTTTAGTATAGCTATCCTAGTGATGAATAACTAGTTTTCTTTTTTATTTGTTTTTATTTTCTTTTATAAACAGATTTTTAAGCTTTTTTTGTGATTTTGTTTATATTATTTAATTTTTTGTTTTAATAGGACCGTCATATCCATAGCACTAAGGTTCCTTTAGGTAGTTAATAGGCATCCTCTAGCCAACTTCCTTACGGCTTTGATTGGTCAGAATCATATTATTAACTGTGTAGAAAATTAAAGCAGATCTGCCAACCTTACTCTATTATTCAGAATAATTTTTCTTAAAGTTCTTTTGATGAAAGAAGAAGGAATTTCGTTCTCTAGAAAACTTTCTAATAGTATATAAATGTGGTAATTGAAGTCCAAATTGTTGCTGCAAATTCTTGAAATTCTTAGGACCTGAGAAATTAGTACATTCTCAATTACTTTGGTTGAAATGTTATTATTCCAGTGTAGATATTTAATTACTTTGAAAGGAAAATTAACTCTTTTATCAAAGAGGCTAATAGATGGGTTACCTCTGTTGAGCTTAATGCTTAAGTCTAGGAACTCAAGTTCCTGATTACTGTGGTTGGTTTTACATAAATTAAGAGAGCTAGGATAGATATTATCAAAATCACTCTCTATAACTTCTGAATTATTGATACACAGCAGATCATCAATATATCTAAAAGTGTAAAGGTAGTTATCTGAGCAGGTGGGGTGATTTTTAATGAATTTATATTCCTTAAAGAACAGGAATAGATTAGCGATATTCGTGGACGTTGATGTTCCCATGGGAATACCGTTCACTTGCTTATAGAGAGTATTATTATATAAGATATGGTTATTTTTATTTTTTTTTTTTTTGCAACCTTCGTTTTAAATTCTAAAGTTTTTCCTTAGTCTTCAGTTTTGCTCTTAAATATATCTACAGTATATATATATATATATATATATATTCTAAAGTTTTTCCTTAGTTTTCAGTTTTGCTCTTCAGTATATATATATAAAACAGAATGTATGTTTGTATGTTCGCTATGAGCTCTTAAACTATTAGGCAGATGTGGACTAAATTTTGCAAAGCTGCTTTCTAAGCCCCTCTGGAAAATAAAGGCTGCCACGAAATCTGAGCACTCCACTTCGTCACCCTAATTTCATCCCCTTGATACTTTGTGCTTAAACCCTATGACCAATCTGGACCAAATTTTGGATAGTTACTCTCTAGGGCACTGCGAAAAATATAGGCTACCACAAAACCTGGATACCTTACTTCTTTCTCCTGATTTCATCCCCTTGACACTTTGTGCCCGAACTCTTTGACCGATCTGGACCAAAGTTTGCATAGTTACTCTCCAGGACCCTGGCCAAGATACAGGCTACTATGAAATCTGGACTACCTACTCCTGGTTTCACCCTCTTGACACTTTGTGATAATTTATGTTTAGTGCATGGAGGCTCCAGTTAATTTTAAAATATTATATTTTGATATAATTGCTGCAATAAAGGAACAAACAGGATTTGTGTAACAACCAAATGAATTTCAGTTAATTTTAAAATATTATATTCAAAATAGTATAACTACATTAATAATCCGAAATCTCTTGGCGGAGAATAGAAATAAAACTTTCCAAGCTTTCGCACAACAACTAGATGGCTTTTTCCTTGAAAAAAGCCATCAACATCACCCAAGATCTACCATTTGGCTACGATATGCCGACGACATATTTTTTTATTTGGCCACACGGAGAAGAGTTTTTCTTCGATAAAATCAATTATATACAGTCAAACCTCGATTTAACGAACTTCAGGTGACCAAGTGTCTTGTACGTAAAATCGCGGAATTCGCTAAATCGAGGAAGCCTTTCGAATGAAACATTCAAATTAAGCTAGCGTTCATAACAGAAAACGTAAGCAGCTAAATTCTCTTTCAGTGAAATTCAAATTATCTACAGTACTTTTATTTAAGCAATTTATTAGCAAAACTAATATAATACGTATACACATTTACTTTGAATATTAAATACATATTTCGTGTTTAGACTTCAATATGTAGCATCAAAATTTAAGCGTACTTTAAAATTGAAAGAAAAATACGATAGTTGGTCTTTTTCAGAGCATTTAGTTTCTGTGACGTACATTCTAAATTAACTTTCCTTTATAGTTTCTTTCCCTATGTAAATCTTGAGTTTGTTCTCAGTTATACTTTACATTTAACGTGATATCTTCTCTCTCAAACGAATACTGTTGACAACACAATTGAGGTAGAATGAACGTGACGTACGCCTGTTATGACATAAGAACCAGAGATATAAACTACGAGACAACAATTGCTCGTGTGGAGTGTGGAGTGTGGGGTGTTGAATGTGGATGTTACTGATTTGTTAAGTAAAATGTGAAGTGCTATGATGTATTGGTGAAAACATCTGGAATAAAGCCAATTTCCGTAAGTTGGACTTCTGTTTAAATGTTTCGTCTGGCCGTTAAGGTTTAATTTAGGAACTATTTCATCGTATGGTTATGCTTTTAAAATAACGTAAGAAGAGAGACAAAGAATCAGTACGAGAAGACATTACGTTATACTTCTTAAAGAACGATTTCAGTATCAATTAGTACTAATTAACTTGTAAAAACAGAATATGTGTTCATTACCTTTTTACACTGTACAAAAGAAATGCTTTAAAGTTCGTATCCGGGGAATGAATACGTAAAATCTGTCCCCTGACTTAACAGAAAGCTATTGTTCTGTGTGTAGCTGAAAACAAGAATCCCCAGGGTACTTTAGATTTCCTCCCCCATACCGCCTTCCTTTTTCCTGTTTCCCATCCATACAAAAAAACGTTGCGCTCCTTTGGAACTTTTTGGTCATTTGCTTCTCCCTGTAAGAAGCTTACGCTTGATAGTTGGAGGAAAGGCGAACTGATTTACTATTCCGTCAAGCTGTGTCGCAGATGTTGTTCTTTGAAATGCTGGTTAACTCCATGCGTCAAATTTTCCTGTTACGCGAGGTTCTTTCTAGCTAACTTTTAACTTGAAAATGCTGGTTAACATAATTTGGTGTAGTAAAAAAAAAAAAAAGAAATGTTCGCTAAATTGAGGAAATCTGTACGTTAAATCGGGAAATGCCAAGCATTAATTTCAATGTGGTTCCTTCCGGACCATAAAAATATACGTAAAATCGCGGAATTCGTTAAATCGCAGTCCGTTAAATAGGGGTTTGACTGTACATCCTACGACCAATTTCACTATGGAGCTTGAACACAGTGGTAACTTCCCTTATATCCACGTCTCAGTGAGCAAATCGCATGAAAAACGCCTTCATAAGGAAGTCTATTATAAACCTATCTCCGTTTCCAACCTGATGCTCC
The DNA here is from genome assembly GCA_039090855.1 of Macrothele yani. Lineage (NCBI taxonomy): Eukaryota > Metazoa > Arthropoda > Arachnida > Araneae > Macrothelidae > Macrothele > Macrothele yani. The sequence continues at coordinate 54,793,769 of CM077006.1, read as the reverse complement.
GCAGTTCATTCTGCCCTGATGATTACAAGACGGCCTTCTTCCGTTCTTGTTGAATTAGAAGAGCCTTCGCTGTCTCATTCGATGTTCGTTCAAGACAACTGAAAAATATCCTCGAATTGGCCACTGAGGCAGGATATACGACGAACCAGATACCTAACTTTATCGAAAAAGCCAGAACCGTCCCTGTTAATATTTCTATGCCGCAACTTCGTTACCTGGGCTCTATTCCCTGCATACCAAATGTTTCCTATCAACTCAAAAAACGCAACGCGCTCAGGAGGATGAACTTCGGTGTCGGCATAAGGTCTCCGGCATCTTTATACACGATGCTTAAGAGAAAAATTGACAAGCCATCTCTTCTCAATGAGGCAGGTGTTTATGCCATCCAGCTACAATATCCGGACGGCTCCAAGCGATACTACATCGGAATGACCAAACGTTCGTTTGAAATTAGAATCAGCGAACATAAAAGGGATGCGAAAAACTGAAAAATAACCACTGCCCTATCAAGAGAAGTCAAGTCCGACGATCCTATATGGAGAGATGTAAAGAAATTAGCTTCATACTCCACACGAAATCTTCTGCCATTCGCAAAACCTTGAAAATCTTGACCAGCCGCGAGGCTTGCAATGATAGCGTCTCTCTGGAGTTGCCACGTATTTGGAACCAATTCTTCAAATAATCATACGTTTTCTATCATGGTACCACGTGCCCAGCCATGCAACGTGACCTCGCTTCTTCGAATTATTACGTTTGCGCCTATTCATTTATTGTCTAGTCAAGTCACCGCGTTCAAATTGTTGAAACGTTCTATTATCCAGTTTGCAATTAGCTCTCTACCTTCTTTGAAAAAGCCATTTAGTTGATGTGCGAAATCTTGGAAAGTTTTATTTCTATTCCACTCCAAGAGATTTCGGATTATTAGTGTAGTTATACCATAATAATCAATAATAATATACATTATACACTATTATACTATTTATTAATTAAAATATTATATTTTGATATAATTGCTGCAATAAAGGAACAAACATGATTTATCTAATACCCAAATGAATTTCAGTTAATTATTACAAAACTCTGTGCTTTTTATGTAATTTTAACTTAAATCGAAAATTTATTGGACAAATCAATCCAAAAGTGAAGTTATTAAGAGAAGTTGAGAACCCTTCAACAGCGTGAATTCCAGAAAAGCCCCGAAAAAGCGAGCGTTGGCCGAGAAGCTGATTCACGTATTTTTCGCTAAATCTGGGCAACGCCACTGGTACCTCCGCTAGTAATATATATAAACACCCGTATCCGTCTGTCTCTCTGGAACGATTGACGTCACACCAGCCTATGCATTGTTGCGCCATAACGTATTGAACAATTCGTGTGTACTCTCGCGATGTCAAAATGATTGCCTACTGTATAAATAGCACGCGATCACTGGTGATCGCGTGCTAATTTAAAAACATTGGATTATTAATGACTCGAGCTCTATTTTTCCGATCTACAAAATTCGAATTGAATTTTTAATATCACAACAGGTTGAGTTGGCACACGATCACATTGAGATGTCAAGATGGTCGCGCGCTATTTTAAAAGCACTGGATTATCAATGACTCGAGTTCTATTTATCCTATCTACAAAATTCGAATTAAAATATTAATATCACGCAAGTTGCGTTTGTATATTAATTTAATTTAGCACAATTCGAATATTAATTTGTATGCTTTAATTATTTTTTACTTTTTTAATTTAACTGACTTTCCAAGTTTAGTGCTGATTATGTTACACATTTTTCAAAATATCGATCTATCTAAATGCCGTAACCTACAATAAAAACTGAAATCTTGAGATGTCGAAGAGAGCAAGATTGCATCTAAAAGCAGATGTCGCTCCTATAGCACATTGTCGAGAATTTAGATAGTTCCGATTTGTAACACCAGATGTCGCATTATTTTGTAGATAAAGCTTTGTTATGAAGTTTCAAACTAACCGTCGAATAGGACAGTCTAAAACAAGCCATGAAGGGAATAACAAGTGTGCCGAAGGAAAAAGTCATTTAACGCGAAAGATCAAAGAAAAAGTTATTAAGGTAAGTTTACACGTAAACAACTTTCCGAGTTTAGTGCTAATTATATTATACATTTTGCAAAATATCAATCTGTCTAAACGCTCTAATCTACAATTGTTACACAGCAAATATTTTACACAGAATGTTATTTATCCCGAGGTCTTTTTAAAAACGGAAAATAACAGCATGTAATTTTTAGTTCTAACATGAATGAGTTCTTACTATATAAGTTTTTATTAGGTGTACAAATAAGTTTTAAAAGTTTTTTTGTGTCACGTGTACCGCCAATTTACATATCCGACATTCCCTCGCGTTGTTGTCATGTGACAGTAACTGGTTCAGAGTATAAATTGTGACACAGAAGTTTGCCCAACAGTCAAACGCACTTGCACATCGGTAGGTGAAAGACGGCAAGCGATACTGCATTTTATCGACACTGCATTCGTTACGAATTTCATCAAGGAAAAAGTGCTGCAAAAGCATGTGCATCGACCTGTTCTGTTCTGGGGGAGAATATTGTATCGAAAAGAACGTGTGAGTTTTGGTTTTGACGGTTTAAAGTTGGTGATTTTGATGTAAGTGATCGAGAACGTAGCGGCTCCCCGCAGAAGGTTGCACATGAGGAACTGCAAGCATTGCTGAATGAAGATTCGTCCCAAATGCAAAAACTAGCTGAACAACTTTGGGTAACTCAAGAAACCATTTCCTATCGTTTACGCGCAGTGGGAAAGATTCAGAAGGAAGGAAATTGGATGTCACAAGACCTGAACCAAAGGAACTAGGATGAGCGTGTCATGAAGTGTTTGAATCTGTTGAATAAACAACACAGAATGCCTTTCCTGTGGAAATTTGTTACGGGTGATGAAAAGTAGATATGGTATGACAATCCCAAACGCAAAAGGCAATGGGTAGACCCCGGTGAAGCAACACGGAAACGCCATATTCACTCCAAGAAAGTTCTGCTATGCTTCAGGTGGGATATGAAGGGTATGATCTATTGGAATGGAGTCAAACTGTTACTGCTGATCGCTACAAGCAACGATTGCTGCGATTGAACCAGGAAATCTGTCGAAAACGTCCATTCATAGTCAAAGGAATTGCGTCCCGTGAAATTACTGCATGACAACGCTAGGCGGCATGTCACGAAATCGGTCAAGGAAACGTTACTGACGCTTGGCTGGGAACTTTTAGAGCACCCGGCGTATAGTCCCGACATAGCTCCTTCAGACTGTCATTTGTTCCGACTGATGCAACATGGTTTGTCTGCTGTATGATTTCGGGCATGTGACGAAGTGCAAAAATGGGTTGACGACTTCATCGCGTCACACGACGAAGTATTCTTCATGGCTGGAATCCGTCAGCTGCCCAACCGATGGCGGAAGGCGATAGATAATGACGGCGTATATTTTGACTCGTAAAAGTATTGTTATTTTCCCTCAAATTACATGTTGCGTTGTCTTAAAACGTTTTAAAACTTATTTTTACACCTAATACTATGTTTCCTTACAGAAATCAGGTATCTATTTGATTGGTTTTCGATCTGCTTCAATTAAAAATTTCACTCCGTCACAAGACGGCAACATTCCTTACATATTTATCTAAAGCTTAAAAATAACCGTCCTAGGACGGGCTATACGCTAATTTATTATAAAAAGGCTTTAGATTTCCTGAAAACACTGGCAGTTATAATGCCTTTGAAATCCGGCGGGATTGGAGAAGTAGTTTTATACATGTGATCAATAATATTACAATATACAAGTCCAATGGTTCAACTGTTCCAGGACACACAACGATTATAAAGGTATTGTAATTAAAGACATACACAATTATAAAGGTATTGTAATTATAAAGACAAGGTGACACCACATGTAACTTATACTCTAGATTCACTTTCCTTTTGATTTTTACTATCTCTGGTTATTTTATTTTACTATGTAAATTATCTTCTTACTGAACGAGATGTTATTTCTCCCGCTGAATGAGATCTGGCAATGAGTGTAAGTCATGACGTGGTGGTAGCCAGTATAAATAGGCTCGTTCAACGATACCTGAGAGAGCTGTTGTTTATGTGCGAGAGAGCTTTTGTTTGTGTTACGTGAGAGAGCTTTTTGTTGATGTGCGTAGGGAGAGCTTTGGTTATATGCGTAAGGAGAGCTTCGTTTATGTGAGTAGAGCTTCGTTCATGTGCAAGGAGCTACGTTTTATTGAGTAGCTGTGTGTCCGGTGAAGTGTATGTTGGATCATATCAAGAGTTTCTCTAATAAAAAGTTGTTCTAGTAAGTACGTTTTACTCAGTTCATAGTTTTGTCAGATCTCTGTCTGGCTGTTAGGTTTATTTCATTAGTTGTTATTATTAACAACCAGCATTAAGACTTTATTCATCTTAATTACTACTACAACATTACTAGCAGTTAAAAGCTTGTTCATTATTATTACTACACTACTAGCAGGAAAGTTTATTCATGTTATAATTAACAAAACAACAACCATTAGAAGAAGCTTGTATTCATTATACACATTTCTCAATCTATGCAGATCCACAATGCAGAACTTCTTTCAATCATTGAACTGGGAAGACACGGGATAAATATTAATCGGGATTTTTCAACCCACCTTCGTGCCGACAACACAAGTATTTTTGGAAGTACTCTCCTCAGAGCAGCAGAGTATGATCTAGGAATTTGCCCACAAGCGTAAATAAATGAAATTTTAAAAGAACTTGCAGAAAACATAATTGGTGTATAGTGAAAATCCTCCAAATACGTGGCGTCAGTAAATAAATAAATACATCGCTCTTTCCACGTTCCAGAAACACATAGCAACCGAAAAATTGTATTTTGTATTTAGCCGCCGCCGTGGAAAGAACCACGGAACTCTCGATATCTAGACGATGTATGGTGTATAGTGCTTTTACAAAAACTGGAGATTTTAAGGCAGATGGGACAAATCTAGAAATAACTGCCTACATTTACCTTAGACAAGAGATATTAAGTGAGGAGTTCAAAAGAATAGCAGAACCAGAGGTAAATCTTCCATAGAGGTCAATAGAAACGGGTTGACTCAAGATTGTTCCTGTAGTAGAAATTAATAAGGGTATAGAACTTGGCTGAAGTGCATTTGCAAGAAACAGTGCCATTTTCAAGAGCAATTTGCCACTGTCTTGAAATAAAAAAAAATTTAATTAATGCACCCTTGCAGTTTTTATTTGTGGATCAGCTATCTAAAAAACAATGTACAGATGCTGCGGACAACTCAAAGAAGCATGGAGAGATGTATGCTTGTTGTCAGTAAGAAAGATAGGAAAAGGAACACATGGATCAGGAAAATGACAGGAGTTAATGACGTAAAGACTCAAGTGGCATTGGGCTGGACATATTGCTAGAATAACTAACCATCATTGGACAACTGACACACTAGACCAAGGCGCACGGAAAGACCACGAAGATGGCTATGTGGGCGATGGGTTGATGAAAGGCATAACGGAGTGACATGTAAGAGGACTACTCAAGCCAGAGATCTGTAGAAGGACTTGAGGGAACCTTCAGCCAGCAGTGGATTGGGAGTGGCTATCCACCCAATCCACTGCTGGCTGAAAGGTCCCCTCAAGTAACTCTATGGGTTATAGGTAGTCGCCTGTCCCGAATTTACGGTTACTGGTTTCCGGGAAGGGAAACAGCCAGCGCCGTAAGACAAACGCGCCACCCATGTCTTAAGCTAGACTCTAAACTATCTCGGACGAATGGTCAGAATCCAGCGCTTAAACCCTGCGCCACCGTGACGTCCTAGTTCAGGTGTCCTCCACGACTTTGTCCCGCATCTGTTCCCCTAATGAAGATGTTCGGACACGTCTGTCTCGCCCGAAGTCCGCAGTAACAGGAGGAAAGGGTCCTGTTTCTTGATGATGCCTATGGATGCCTGCAAACGTACCCTTGGCTGGCAATCGTCGTTGCTGATAAGCTACCCGTGGAATCTCAGAATTTTACTGTTATTTCCATTTGAGCTTCGGCAAATGAAATGAACCAGGGTTGGGGAATTGATTCTTTATGGACAAAATCACAAATAACAACTAATTCACTTACACGTAATTTCCGAACAACAGAATAGCAGAACCAGAGGTAAATCTTCCATAGAGGTCAATAGAAACTGGTTGACTCAAGGTTGGTCCTGAAGATCTCAATAGAACAGCGCGTCAGTGGAAGGACATGGAACTAAGGCGCCGTAGCCGTGAGTGTCTACTACTTTTTTCTTTTTTTTTACATTTTCAAGGGTAAGTAAGAACTTTTTGCGATGCGGCTTATATAGTCACTCGTATCGTAACACGTGACAGATGCTAACATAGTTTTATGTCCAGCCATTAGGGCGCTTGTAAAAAACGAGAATTGATCCTCTGTTTTATTCTCCTTTGCGTTACGAACAATAGCCGATTCACTTTACGAAGCGTTCCTTACCCAGAAGTGGTGGTGAACTCTGTCCACCGTTTTTAAGCCGTTAAACATGCAAATAACGCAGATATATCTGGCAGTTCCATTTTTTGACAGGCTTCCTTACTTACATTTTCAAAACGTGCCATAATTCGGAACCGAAACGTTTCCGGCCCACAATATTTAGAGGAACATTTTCCTTCGCTCTGAGCAGCAGAACACGTTCTCAAAGTTTGACCGAAACACCGTGAATAAAAGTTACAAGTAACCATTGAGTATCAGTTGTTGTAGACCAGAAAAATTGATTAATTACGTTACAGAATAATGGCGAGAAAATTGCAAATTTCGAGCACTCTGCAGTATCACGCTTCTACGAAAGGTAGAATTTGGCCAGCCAATATTCACGAGCTTATGGTTGCAGTCTAGAGAGATGTTACCCCTTACTATGCGTTCCAGCAGCTCATTACCGTCTAGAAAACCATAAAACGTTTCAAGACTGCGAAGAGATGCGGGAAGCAAAAGAAGTATGAACTGCAGGACAAGATAAGGCGCTTATTTCCCATGGGCTTACATAGCTGAAAATATGATGCCTTAAGTTAATTACCCATGGGCCCACATAGCTGCAATAATGATGACCTAAGTTAATTACTCATGGGTTTATGTAGATGGAATAGTAATGCCCTATGTTGCAGACTGCAATTATATAGCTGGAATAATGGTGCCTTAAATTAACCCTTTAAGCGGCTGATATACCTGAACCAAATGGTGCCCAAAATTTACTAAGCTTCCCAAACAGAAATGTCCACATAGCGATCGGGTTTAACAAAAGCTACGACAAAAAGTTCCTTTCCCATTCTCATCTCGGTAGTGCCGACCATATACCTGTTACGGTTGGTTGTATATAATATAATATACCTTTCTAGTCCTCTTCTCTAGCACTCTCTTCTAGTCTGCTCTATGACCTAAGAAATGAAGGAAAAGGGCTTGATTCTTTCCAGCATCATGATGTCAGTGTCTAGTTCTCCTGACACGGACATCGTGCCACTAGACAAAGAAACTAGTTACTCGAATATCATCTCTCTCCTCTCTTTGGCCGTCGCCTTTGATATAGCCCTTCTAGCAAGTAATCAGTCAGAAAGGATTAGCATCAGTCATTCCCGTTAATGATTCCTTTGAATTACAAAGCTAAGGGGAAAGCATTTCTAATTCTCAGATTCACTCCTTCCAGTTGCGTTCTATCCACTTCTTAGACAGCAAAATATTCCTTAGGCCTGATCCCAGCTCATTATTCTAAACCCGAGTTATTTCGTTGCAGCCGGTTAAAGGGTTAATAACCCATGGGCTTACATAGCTGGAGGAATGATGACCTAAGTTAATTGCTCATGGGTTTTCTTAGCTGGAGTAATGATGACCTAAGTTTACTACGAATGGATTGACATAGCTGGAATAATGATACCCTAAGTTAATTACCCATGGGCTTATGTAGTTGGAATAATGATGCCCTAAGTGGATTTGTAGTTGGAATAATAATGTACCCGTGGATTTACAAAGCTGGAATAATGATGCCCTAAATTTATTACCCATGGGCTTCCATATCTGGAATAATGATGTCATAAGTTACAGACTGTAATTGCTCATGGGCTTACATAGCTGGAGTAATGATGACCTAAGCACTGCATGGACTTGCTTAGCTGAAGTAATGATGACCTAAGGGGGCTTGCTTAGATGGAGTAATGATGCCACGGGCTTGTTTAGATGGAATAATGATGGCTTACGAATGGGTTGACATAGCTGGAATAATGATGCCATAAGTTAATTACCCATGGGCTTATGTAGTTGGAATGATGGTGCCCTAAGTTAATAACCGATGGGCTTACATAGCTGGAATAATGATGACCTCAGTTAATTACCAATGGGCCTACAAAGCTAGAATAATTATGCCCAAAGTTAATTACGCATGGGTTTACATAGTTGGAACAATGATGGCCTAAGTTAACGGATAACTTAAAATCCTTTAAGGTAGCAATTTTTAAACTTTTAGTAAAATGATATGATTGTTAGTAGGAATTCCCTGGCATGCATCTTGTTTGATACATGAATACATTCGCGTGTAAATTGACGTACTAAAAATTCGTGAGCAGTAATACAGTAATATTAAGGAACATCAACTTAAGTGTGTGAATATCTGAAACATGCGTTAATGCACTTCGTTTAATGTTTTTCTTTGATTGAAAGTTTAACGACCCCTGTAAGCAACTCAGTGGACTATAAGCCCTAATTTAGGGCCACTGGTTCCAGGGAAGGGAGAGAGCCAGTGCCGTAAGACAACCACAGCATCCATGCCTCATCGGGATCATTTCCCTCCAATTTTATTGGTGCTGTATCCTCAAATAAACGAACCGTATACATAATCCACTTTATTTGCTGTTATTGCACGTCATTCAAGTTGAACACTTAGCAAGAAAACACTTGTTGGCTTTGAATCAAATCACAACAACACTTTGCTCAATCCAACATCTAATTATAGTTATCTCAGATCATTACTAGCGGCTCGTTGTATAGACATGAATCATTCGTTAATCATCCAACAAACATTACTCAAGAAGCCTATAGTATTTGCTCATATCACATTGTATACTGAGATCCGATTTCAGCCGTCTTACTACTGAGCTTGACCCACTTTCAGGAGTTGCCAACTTCGAATTCTTCGAGACAAACTCTATAGCGTTAAGTTAGGAAATATTTAACGAGAAGAAACGATTTTTCCTCCCGTATGAACACAGGAACTCTATAGAGAAAGGTTAAATCTGCGGTATACATCACAGTTGACAGTTCATTTCCATGTTTGATAACTCCAAAGTGATTTTGTTGTACTCGTCAGTAAACTATCGCTGTTGTAGTTATGTCACTAGTGAATGCACTAAGCGAAAGTTAATCACCCTTAATTATACATACAATGTATTGCAAAAAATATGCATGCATTTTAAACAAATTAATCACAAAATACAGCGAGTGATACCTGAATTTTGACCACCCCTGTCAAAAGTGGCGGCCCGTTCATCATGTGATTTCCGAGAGGGCGCGATTAATCGTCCGACGCAGCATATATAAGGTGTGAGTGGAGCGGTAGGTAGTTATATTCGGAGAGTGATGGGTAAACGGAAGAATTTATCGGACTTTGAGAAAGTGGGTGCCTCGGAGCTCGGAAAGCGAGTGTTTCGATTTCCTAAACATCTGAACTGGTAGGTTGTTCGCGAGCCGTAGTAGTTAAAGTGTATCAGAACTGGCGTAAAAATGGTCAAATAACGACCCGACAGCGAAAGGTGGGTGTGTGAGGTTAGCGTCATGTCTTACCACTTACTTGTGCAGGCCAACAAACACAGTACTGTACAACAGCTGACTACCCAATACAACAGAAGTCAACCCGGAACAGTATCTGTCATGGCCATGCGTCACTCTCACGTATGCGCTATAACAGCAGACAACTCGGACATCCTCTTCTAACCGCGGTTCATTGGCGCCAAAGATTCGTCTGGTGCAAAGATCATGCAAGTTGGACGTCGTTGGATGACTGGAAAAAGTGTGCTGGTCTGACGAGTCACGATTCTTACTCCACTCCGTGGATGGTCGTGTACGTATGTGGTGCAAACAACATGAGGCACTCGATCCATCCTGCATGGTCTTCACACTGCAACCCGGTGGAGGCGGTTGTATGGTGTGAGGCATGTTTACCTGGCAGGAACTTGGACACCCTGGTGCATGTGGAACAACGTATGACTAGTGCCCACTATCGTGAATTGCTTGCTGACTCTGTACACCCAGAAATGTTGCACTTTTTCCCGAATGGCGACGTTATCTTCCAAGATGACAATGCACCGAACCACAGGTCCAATGTTGTGCACGAATGGTTTGAGGAGCACAGTTAAGACTTAAAGCATAGCAATTGGCCTCTGAACTCCTCCGATATCAATCCTATAGAGCACCTGTGGGACACTATGGGATCACATATCAGGCACCACCAATCACCTCCATGCCTGCATTGAAGGCCGCATTACGCACAACTTGGTTGGACATATCACCCAACTGCTTCCAGCATCTTATTGAATCGATGCCGCGTCGAATAGCTGCTGTACTGTGGGCGAAAAGAGGACCTACGAAGTAGTAGGTAGGTGGTCATAATTCAGTGATCACTCAGTGTATTTGTCCAGCGTTATTGGAGTACAAATAACAACTATGATTCATTGAGGTCGTCTGTTATGAGAAGAGAAAGTTCTTTCAAGGGGACCTACACCTTCTGGGGACAACAGACGTGATTGAGAAACACTAGGGTTCTCTAATAAGTAGAAACTGTGCACCAATTATACTCAAAATAGTATGACTATACTAATCCAAAATTTCTTCAACATCAACCAGATGACTTTTTCTTCCTTGAAAAAGCCATCTGGTTGTTATGCGAAAGCTTGGAAAGTTTTATTTTTATTCTACGCCAAGAAATTTCTGATCATTAGTATAGTCATACTATTTTGAGACTACTGTTCTCACTCATCGCACAATTAAATCTTTTCCCAAAAATGTCGCCTATTATTTTTTTAATTTCAGACAATCTATGCGATTTTTAGCACGTCTTTTGTAAAAAGAGATCGTGCTTATGCTATTGATTTGTCGGTCCGTCCGTCTGTGGACACCATATCTCTGCAACCATTAGTCCGATTTGAAAAATTCTTTTTACATTGGGAAGTTTGAAATACGCAAATGGTGATCCTTTATTTATTTATTTTTTTTTTAAGATGTACGATTTCGCCGCTAGAGGGCGTGAATTCAGATGATATCAAATTCAAAATTTATTTTATTCCATATATTTGCTTCTAAGCAACCAACTGAAAAAAATTACTTTACCTTTCGATTCCATTTATACCGAAGAGTATTTTTGGTATGGTCACTTTTTCAAGTTACGCATAGATTTTCCGCTAGGGGTGCCAAAAATTGCATTTTTGCCAAAATCTTTACTTTAAAAACTCCGATTTGAAAAATGTTTTCTTCAGCAGATACAGCTCCAGATGGGAAATCTTTTGCATATGATTTCTAATTTTTGGTAAAGAATAGTTTGGTCACCAGGGAGCGTAAGAGTTAATTTCTACTTCTGATATATTTGCCATAAAATCTGAGCTTCTAAAATCTCGACTGAAAAATTCGTTCGTGGACGGATTCCTCTCACGTCAATAAACCTTAATGGAATATTTTCTTCTTAAAACAATACATGGTTTCTCAGCCAGGGGGCGTAGATGTACATCTTATTTTTGTCAATATCTCTTCTTCTAATGGTCTGTTTATGCCCCGAAATGTTTCTCATATAATTTTTTTTTCTAAATGCACATGTCGCAACCAGAGGACGCAAGCGCACGATTCCGTTTAGAGCAATATCTGCGAGATTAAAAACCCGATTGAAAAACATCTTTCTTCGGTCAGATACTACTGCTTTCCACACCGGTTCCTTTGGCTTTGAATAGCTATGATAAATTTAATTCGCGTCAGAACGGATACAAAAGACGTACTCATTATACCCAAAAATTCAGTGTCATCTTCATTGTTTTTAGTTGCATGCAGTTACCTGAGAGTATGCATAGTTCGTATACTTACGAATTTCTACAGGTCCACAAGTAAGATCTTTTGTCTTCCTCGTGCAAAACTTTTTGACGTCGTCGAAGTAGAGAGACGAAGGGCAGTTCTGGCTAAAGGGAAAATAGCCGTGGCAGATGTAAAAGCGTCGACACGTCTCCGGATCGGCGAACAAGCCGTCAGCATCGGGACATTCGAAATCTTCTTCTCTTTTGTGGCGATGCTTTGATATTCCGCTTGCATCGGCTCCTGTGAAACAACAAATAATTTGGTGTTAAGTTAAACTGAAAACAAGTAACGCAAGAAGATGGAAACAAAATATGCCTCAAGTGGATTGCTTTGAAAATGCAAACGTTCATTTCAAAGTTCATTGAACTCCTCATTTTCAGTTCACAGCAAATGGCAGAATACTTTGTCAGGAGAAATTATTAAATAGTACAATGATTTTCTTCAAGGATATTTTCTGAAATTTTTAAAGCATGCACAATTTACAGGGTGATCCGTTTGGGTAGGGATAATTTAAAAATGCTGTGGTACGGCTTGGGAACAGATACGAGGGTTGTACCGAAAATAATGCAAAAGTGGGCATAACTTTTTTATTAACTGACAGAGGTCGTTCAAATTGCACATGTTAGTAGAGTAACTCTTCCTCTATAGTAACCCCCTTTCTTCCTTGCAGGTAAATAATGGATTCCAAGCTGAAGCAACGTGCCGTCATTGATTTCTTGACGAAGGAAATTTGTAGGATGTCCGACAGGTTGTAGGATGTCCGGAACAGATACGAGGGTTGTACCGAAAATAATGCAAAAGTGGGCATAACTTTTTTATTAACTGACAGAGGTCGTTCAAATTGCACATGTTGGTAGAGTAACTCTTCCTCTATAGTAACCCCCCTTTCTTCCTTGCAGGTAAATAATGGATTCCAAGCAGAAGTAACGTGCCCTCATTGACTTCTTGACGAAGGAAGGGTTCAGGCTGTCCGACATCCACAGAAGGCTACAGAATGTTTATGTAGATGACACCATTGACAAGAGCGATGTGCACAGATGGATGAAGAAGTTTAAAGAAGGGGAAACCAGCATTGAAGACAAACCACGTAGTGAGAGACCATCATCTGCGACCACCGACACGAATCGTCAGCGAGAGGATGAATTGATTCGCGCTGAGAGACGACTCACAATCCGTGAGTTTGTTGTACAACTGGACTGTGATCACAATGCCATACAGAAGATAATGGAAGACTTAGGGTATCGGAAAGCGTGTGCGAAGTGGGTACCTCGTCAGTTGACACCCGATTTGAAAGAGAGAAGGGTGGAAGTCTGCTCTGGACGTATCTTTACGATCCGGAAACGAAGAATCAATCCATGGAATGGCGTCACACCTCTTCACCAAGGCCTAAGAAGTTAAAGAGCCAGCGATCAGAACAGAAAGTCATATTGACTGTTTTTTGGGATGACAGGGCTGTCATTCGCCTTGATTTTCTGGAACGTGGCTGTACAGTGACCAGCAAGCTGTACATTGAGACACTCAAGAAGCTTAGAGAAGCCATAAGGCGGAAGAGACCGAGCTAGATTCTGAAAAGGATCCACATTCACCATGACAATGCGAGAGCACATACGTCTTTGACAACAAATGAGGCGATCAGCAAAGTAGGCTGGTCGGTGGTCCCGCATTCACCGTACAGCCCAGATCTGGCGCCTTCAGGCTTACCTATTCGGTCCAATGAGGGACAGCGATTTGATGACACAGACGAGGTTAAAGTGGCCGTGAGGAAGAGGGTACAACAGTCTACACCTGAATTTTTTAAAAGGGGATTTGAGAGTTGGGTTGAACGATGGCGCAAATGCATGGCTTGCGATGGAGACTATGTTGAGTAGTACCTTTGTATAGAAAAAGAGTTACTCTACCAACATATGCAATTTGAACCACCTGTGTCATTTAATAAAAAAGTTATGCCCACTTTTGTATTACTTTCGGTGCAACCCTCGTATAATAATTTTCTTCAAGGATATTTTCTGAAAATTTTAACACCTGCACATTTTACAGGGTGATCTGTTTTGGTAGGGATAATTTAAATATGCTGTGGTATGGCTTATAACAGATATAATAAGTCAATATTTGTCAGAAATTACCCTTATGGATGAGAGTTTGTTTAGGCGTCTCTCCATGACCCCATCGCACGACGCCGAACATGGATCCACCACAGCAACCGACACGCGTTGATGCTAATACCCGTATGAGTCTTTTTTGATGCTACACGTTGAAATTAGGGTATTTAATTTCGCTAGTGCTTGAAAAACAAATGCCACTCGCGTGTTTCGTCCCAGGATGTAACGGAAATTATTAAAATGGGCCGAAGTTGAGAGTGTTTTCATTCCCAAAAGACGAGGATTTATCAAGAAAATGGCTGAATGCCATAAGAAGAGAAAACTTCAAGATTACAAAACACAGCACGGTAAGGAATTTCGTAATTGGTGCCCAAACCAAATATGTTAATTACGAGGTGAAAGGTGTATTAAACACATGAATGCATTGATGTTTGTGTATGTGCATATTTCAAATGCAGAGCATTCCTAAAGTCAGGTTAAACTATAGGATTTGTACTTCGGAGCTTCACATGTTTACAGCTTCCATATTTGTTATTGCCTCAACACTATACAAAATATCCTTCTGGCTATTAAAAAATAATGTACACTGATGAACAATCCTAGAACACTGAGAAAAACGTTTTGCTAATTCAGCAAAAAAATTGTTAAATCAACCAAAAAATTTTGTCGATATGCGGTCAACAAAAATGTTTGTTGAATTTACAAATGCATTTTGCTGAAAATTATTGTTGATTCAACACAATTTATTGTTATCATGACAAAACGTTTTGTTCATTTCACAAAATGCCTAAGTCGATTTTTGGGAATTTGTTTGATCCAACAATATGTATTGTTATCGTGATAAAACGTTTAGTTGAATTAACAAAATATAGCCAACGAAATAATTTTGTGTTGCCAACAAAACAATTCCGATGGAGTTTGGCTAAAGCAACAAACTAAATCGACAAAACAGCTCGGCAAAACTATTAGGTTGTTTCAAACAAACTTATTTTCTCAGTAAAGTTTTCTGAACATTCCTTTTTTAGCACGTCTTTTGTAAAAAAAGATCGTGCTTATGATACCGGTTTGTCCGTCCGTCTGTACCCACGATATCTCTGCTACTATTAGTCCGATTTGAAAAACTCTTTTTTGCGTTGGGAAGCTTGGAATATGCGAATGATGATCCTTTATTTCGTTTTTTTTTTTTTTTTACGATGAACAATTTCGCCGCTAGGGGGCGTAAATGCAGATGATGTCGAATTCAAAAATACGTTTTATTCCACATATTTGCTTCTAAACATCCAATTGAAAAAATTATTTTATCTTTCGATTCCATTTATGTTGAAGAGTATTTTAGATATAGTTACTTTTTCAAATTACGCATAGATTTTCCGCTAGGGGGAGCAAAAGTAAATTACATTTTTCCCGATAACCCTTCTTCTAAAACTCCGATTTGAAAAATGTTTTCTTCAGCGGAAACACCTCCTGATGGAAAATCTTTTGCATATCATTTCAAATTTTTGGTAAAGAATACTTTAGCCACCAGGGGACGTAAGCGTTAATTTTTGCTTCTGATGTATTTGCCATAAAATCTGAGCTTCTAAAATATCGATTGAAAGACTTCTTTCGTGGACTGATGCCACTCATATCGATAAACATTTTCGGAATATTTTATATTGCACAGTTTCTCCGCCAGGGGGCGTAGATGTATATCTTATTTTTGTCAATATCTCTACGTCTAGGTGTTCGATTTGAAAAATTTCTTCTTTGTTGGATAGTGTTTCTAGTGTGACATGTCTTTCATATAATTCAAAATTTTCAGTTAATTCATAGACTTTTCGCTAGGTGGGCGTAGAGGTAAATTGTGTTTCCCCCTATATCTCTGCTTCTGACTTTCCAATTTGAAAAATTCTTTCTGCACCGGATACAGATTCTGATGGGAAATCATTTGCACATAATTTCTAATTTTTGCAAAAAAATGGTTTGGACACCAGGTGGCGTGAATCTTAATTTCCGCTTCTGATGTATTTGCAGCAAAATATGAGCTTCTAAATTCTCGACTGAAAAAATTCGTCGTTTGTAGACCGATATTACTCATGTCGGCAAACCTTTTAGAAACACTTTTCTCTTAAAATTATGTATGGTTTCTACGCCAGGGGGCGTAGATGTATATCTTATTTTTTTCAATATCTCTACTTCTAGGAGTCCGATTTGAAAAATTCCTTCTTTGTTGGATAGTGTTTCCAGTGTGATATGTTTTTCATATCATTTCAAAATTTTCAATTAATTCATAGACTTTCCGCTAGAGGTCGTAAAGGTAAATTGCTTTCCGCCCTACATCTCTGCTTCTAAATCTCCGATTTGAAACATTCTTTCTGCATCACATACAGCTCCTGATGGGAAATCGTTTGCACATAATTTCTAATTTTTGTAAGAAATGGTTTGGCCACCAGGTGGCGTAAGTCTTAATTTTCGCTTCTGTTGTATTTGCAGTAAAATATGAGCTTCTAAAATCTTGATTGAAAAAAAAGTCGTTTGTTGGCCGATACTACTCATGTTGACAAACCTTTTAGGAACATCTTGAAATAATGCATGGTTTATACGCCAGGGTGCGTAGATGTATATCTTATTTTTGTCAATATCTCTACTTCTTGGCGCCCAATTTGAAGAATTCCTTCTTTGTTGGATAGTGTTTCCGATACGAAATGTTTTTCCTATAAATTCAAAATTTTCAAGTAAATCATAGACTTTCCGCTAGGGGACATAAAGGTAAATTGCGTTTTCTGCGTTATTTCTGGTACTAAAGCTCTGGTTTGAAAAATTCTTCCTGTATCGCATACAAGACCTGATGAAAAATATTTTTCACATAATTTCTAATGTTTTGTAAATAATTGTTTTGCCACCAGAGGGAATAAGTGTTATTCTGATGTATTTGTAGCAAAATCTGGGCTCCTGAAAACTCGACTATTTTTTTTTTTTCTTGGACCGATAGTGCTTATATGCAATAACATTTTGAGAATACTTTCTTCCTAAAATAATGCATGGTTTTCCCACCAGGGGACGTAAAGTCACCTCTTATTTTTTGTCGATATCTCTATTTCTAAGAGTCCGATTTCAAAAATTATTTCTGTGTTGGAGAGCGTTTTCCGTGAGAAATGTTTCTCATATAAATTCATGTTTTCCTTAACGCACAAGTCTGCAACCAAAGGGCGTAAGCTCACGATTCCGTTTACAGCAATATCTGAGGGATTAAAAACCCGAATGAAAAACTTCTTTCTTCCGTGATACTATTGTTTTCTATACCGGTTCCATTGACTTTGAATAGCTTTGATAAATTTAATTTGTGTCAGAACGGATTTAAAAAACGTGCTTATTACACCCGAAAATTCGGTATCATCTTTCTTGTTAAATTTTTATTCAGAGTCGCAGAATACAGACACGTTATTTACGCTCATACAAATACCGAACATATGCGCTAAAGTTCGAAGGAATTTAGTCGGTGGACCATCTTTCCCTAGAAAATACGTAAGTTCTTAGTTAGTTAATTTAGTCAAGCATTTGGGAAAAAAAACATTTTAGCAAATTGATATTGTTGAGGTTTACTTTAATCAGTGAATATAAATGTACATAGTAACAGTGAACATTTTTTATATATATTCATCTTCTAAAGGAATTTCGACTCATTTGGACATTGAATAATTAGAAACACGTGTGATTTGATCCAACATATTATCATCCCCATGTTTTCGATTTATTTGGACACTGAATGATGTGATTTGGGCAAACATGTCATCACTAGATGAAAGCCCGTCAATAATGACGGGGAAAAATAAAATTTATGATACAGAAATTATTGACATTTATTTATTGTGTTTTTGAGTTCCACGTCAATAGATGGCGACGTTGGCTCACAGCTTTCTAAAAATTTCCTGAGCAGTCAGTTATAGAATTTGTTACGACGGGCTGTCTGTTTGTTATGTGTCTTGTTAAACCTTCAGTCCCTATTTCGTCAACACTTCCTTATACACAACATTTTTCGTATACACTGACTGTGTACCCTGTATCAATTTCCCTTGTTCCTTTCCGTGTACTATTTTTATCTTGACGTCGTCAGATCGTCATACTCTTGACGCTGCCACATACAGATGGCTAAACACCGGTTCAGGTAGTGAACCAAAATTCCTGATGTAAAGTTTTTGTATCTCTAAAGAGTTGAGTGTGTGACGTAACGCATCTCTGACGTCATGTGAGAGTGACGTCACACCAGCAGCTGTGTTCTTTGTTGCTATGACAACAAAACAATGTGATATACGCGTGGACTGTGTGCGTGTAGGGGATGACGTCACCTACACGAAAAAGCTAAGCATGACGTCACAAGCATTTGTTCCTCGGTTGTTGCTATGACGACTTAAAATTGACACGGAGCAGGAGGAGGGCTCTAGCAAATTATATATTAGGATGCATAATTTTTCCGACTCATTTGGACACTGAGTAATTAGAAACACATGATTTGGATCAACACATCATTATCCATATTTTTTCTGTTTTTGGGGAGAGTTTACGTTTGGCGATTGCAGATGGAAGAGCATAATTCGACTGTCTTGTGCCAACCATCGAATACGGCGGAGCATCAATGATGGTTCAGGAAGAGATCGCTTGATTCACTTTAGGTCCTACCACCAGTGCATATCTTGATATTCTTGATGATCAGAGTCATCTCATGCTGCAAATATTTTTTGGCCCAAACGATGACATGTTTCAAGGAGATAATGCTCCACAACCATATGTTATTCACTCTTTGTTTGAGGAGCATGAAGCTGAAGTTCAGCATCTGCCATGACCTGCACTAGACTAAACTATTATTGAGCTCCTGGGGGCAAAACTGGAGAGGATAGAGAAAAAACAATTTCTTCCACTGTCTTCACTCAAGGAGCCTGACACTGTCCTTCATGAGTAATATTCCTATATTACTACCCAATATTCCTCTGAATACATGCCCAATATTCTTCTGAATACATGCCCAATATTCATCTGAATACATGCCCACTATTCATCTGAATACATGCCCAATATTGCTCTGAAGACTGGTCACTATTAATTTGAATCTGTTCCACGTCAAATATTATACATGCTGCTGTAAAAGCAAAGGATGGCCCATCATCCTAACGAAGTATACATGTTGATATTCTTACAGGTTTTTTTATTATTTGGTACACTCCTTGTAATATACACAGTTGAGTCATATTATGGTGACCACCTCCTACTTTTCACATCAACAACACGTAGTCAATGAAAAAAGGCATGTGAGCTAGCTTGGAGGATATATAAGGTTTGCTGCAGGCATTCTGAAAACATGTCACTCGTTGCTGTCATGGATAAAAAGAGAGATTTATCAGATTTGCAAAAAGGGATGATTTCGGGCCAAGGGTGGTAGTATTTCTGAAACAGCGTAGTTTGTGAACTGTTCGCGTGCTGCTGTGGCATCGGCAGAACCGAATTCGTTATGAATCCATCCTTGCTGAACACGTACACCCATACATACTGATTGTCTTCCCTGGGGCGGATGGGATCTTCCATCATGACAGTGCGACGTGTCACACAGCTAGAAAGGTTCGAGAGTGGTTGGAAGAGCACGATGAAGACTTCAAAGTGCTTCCCTGGCCCTCTAATTCCCCAGACCTGAACCCAGCTGAGCATCTGTGGGACCACCTCGATCGTGTTGTTCGCTCTATGGGATCCTCCACCACGCACCCTCTAACAGCTGTCAGATGCAATGCAGTCAGCAAGGCTCCACATACCCATGAACACCTTCCAGCACCTTACTGAGTCACTCCCAGCCCATCTAGCTGCTGTCCGCGCTGCACACGGCGGTTACTCTGGATATTAGCTGGTGGTCACAGTAATGTGACTCGGCCGTGTATATGTATGGAACTTCACGCCGATAGATACTCCCACGTGCAAAGAACCACAGATCTGTTGAAACCTTATCTAGAAAAACTCTGCCCGTTTCAGCCTTGCAAACTTATAGCCCAGCTAGGCCAAATTTGAACATTCAAAGGTTAGCCCATCCCTAGCTACTTTCAGTTTAGTAAAAATAGTCGGTCAGTTGATCTCAGTTTTAATTAATGAATTCACCCTAGTTCTCGAATTAACCTCATGGTCTTTCATTTTACTCGTGATTTTAGAAACCGCTCATCCTCATAAAAGGGAAATAAAGATAGCAGAAAAGGAGATCGTAGAGTGAATACAGAATTTAATTTCAACATTTGATAGTATGTTATTGAAATAGAATAGGGAACGGGGGTATGTTTCTGAAGATATTTGGAAGGAAGCGCAGTTCAAGTATTAATAAAATTAGGTCTCTCTCTCTCTCCCTTTTTTACGCTTTCCAGCCGTAGGTTGAAGAAGCGTATATGCTCCAGCTTTGTCCGTCTGTCTGTCCTTACGTCAGCACGATAACTCGCGTAAAAATGGTTCGATTTCCATGAAAGTTTAGTATGTGGTAGGGGACAGCCTGTGGAATAACCCTACTGGAAATGGACGAAATGGGATCAAAGTTCAGGACATAGGAGCGGGATCCCTTCCATTGCCCTTATGCGTCATAACTTACGTAAAAATGCTTCGATTGCAACAAAACTTCAGTATGTTGTTCCGGAGGTATGCTGAACCAATTTGTTTTATATCATCGAAATTGGGTCAAAGGTCAGGGCACAGGAGCGAGATTTATTCCACAGTAATTATCTACATTACTTCACTAAAAATGCTTCTATTGCGACAAAACATTAGTATGTTGTTCCGGAGGTACACTGAACCAATTCTGTTTAATATCATCGAAATGGGATCAAAGGTCAGGGCACAGGAACGAGATTTATTCCACAGCCATTATCCCCATAACTTGAGTAATAAGGTGAGAATGATTCCGGGTATGTATATATCACTGATATATCACTGATTTATCACTTCTATGGGGAAATTAATAAAAGAGGTAGTAGAAAAATGAAGAAAGTAAGTCACTTCGTTTTTTAGGAGACATCTTTTCCTTCCAAATATCTTCAGTAGCAAAATGTTGTATTTATATAATTACATTACAGTGTGAAATTCACCAATTTGTCGGTGACAACAATCGAAACCGCATCCCTCTGCGCCGAAGTCGAATGCTTTACCAATTAAGCTACACCGACGGAATATAGCGATGAAAATTTGTCGTCGTGACACGTGCTTCACGTCTGTAGTACGACGCATCATCTCCCTCTTAATTTCTTTTTTGTGTTTTTATGAAGCGAAGAAGGAATTTTCAACAATTCCAGGCGATGTATGTGTGGAACAAACATCATACATCTTTGGGAGAACCGAACGGTCAGAAGATCCATTTCCACAATCGGGCGCCAATGTGAAATTCACAAATTTGTCGGTGACGAGGATCGAACCCGCATCCCCTCTGCGCCGGAGTCGAATTCTTTACCAATTAAGCTAGGCCGACGGAATGTATCGCTGGATATTTGACACCTTGATACGTGCTTCACCTCTGTACTACGTCATAACAGATTCCGGGTTTTGCTACTGAACACACACACACACACATTCATATACATGGATCATAATGCGCATTTTAATTGCATTTATATTTTGTTCCATTGTCCTGTATATACACTGAATTAGCAAATTATCAGAACAGAAACATCCAATAGCAATCATACACGTACCAACCTCACTTACGCACGCAACTATGACGTTGAAAATACTTTCCAAACAGCTCTCTGCCAAGGATCAGACATGTAACAAGCGTAGGCAGCGACAATATGCGAAAGACTCATGATTTAAGCGACTCTGAAAGAGGTATGATAGTGGATGCTAGGCGAGTAGGTGCAAGCATCTAAGAAACGGCAAACCTTTTCCGCTATGCAAGAACAACTGTGTCGAGGTTGTAAAATGAGTGGAACAGAAACAATGCAACAAGCAGTCAGCAGTCTTCCTGTGGGGAGAAACGACTTGTCAGTGTCCGTGGGCAACGAAGGCTGAAGAGGATTGTACGAGGCAACAGATGAGCTCCATTGCGTTAAGTAACCACTCTGTGAGAATCGGGAGGAGAATTTCAGCGTACACAGCCCGCCGAACATTGGCTATAGAGGATTGTACGAGGCAAGAGATTAGCTCTATTGCGTCAAGTAACCGCGCTCAGAGAATCGAGAGGAGAATTTCAGCGTACACAGTCAGCCGAACATTGGATGGAGAGGATTGTACGAGGTAACAGATGAGCTCCATTGCGTCAGGTAACCGCGCAGTACAATAGTGGTATCTAGAGGAGAATTCCAGCGTTCACAGCACGCCGAGCATTCGCGCAAATGGGCTGTAACAGCAAACGTCCTCTTTGTATATCACTTGTCTTGGCTAAAACTGTCAAATTGGTCTGCAATGGATACGGGAGCACCAAAACCGGACACTTGAGAACTGGAAGAAGGCCGCCTGGTCCGATGAATAACGTTTTCCGTGGAAGGTCCAGAAAATGGTCTCAACAGCTTAATTAAATGGATCCTAGCTATCTAGATTTAACTGAACATGCCAGTTGAGGCGGTACAATGTTCTGGGACCTGTTTATACGGCTAGCATTGGGCTTCTTAATACCTCTGGAGCAGTATTTGAATGTCATGAGGTATCTTAACATCAAAATGGGCTAGGTACACCCGTACGTGTACATAGTGTTTTCTGATGGGGAGGGTTACTTCCTGCAGGAAAATACACCATGCGGCAAAGCTCGGATCGTCACACAGTGCTCCCAGGAGCACGGAAAGGACTACGAATTTCTAAAATGGCCTCTGAAGTGCCTTGATACAAACCCAATTGAACGCTTGTGGAATAAGATTGACAGAGCCTGTTCCAGAGAACATTCGGCAATTAACGGACGCCATGACATCATCTTGGCTGAACGTACCCGTAGAACGATATCATCACCTTTTTGTATCATCGAATTGAGACAGTTTTGAAGACCAAGGATTGCCCAGCACGTAATCAGGCATGTGTTCCTAATAATTTGCTACTTCAGTGTATATACACACGGTCGTAGCAGAATAATAAGTCACCTACTTAATAAAGGGAATAACCACCCTTGGCCCGGATGACAGCGGCAAGACGGCGTGGCATGGACGCAATGAGGCCCTGGAAGATTGCCCGAAGCACATGTGCCCATTCGGACTGCAGTAGAGCACGGAGGTTCCGGAGATGACGTGGTTGTGGGTCGGCAAGGCGAACCTGTCGATCCAAACTGTCCCACAAGTGCTCTATGGGATTGAGGTCGGGCGATTTCGCTGGCCAAGGGAAAACGGAAACCTCGCTACCGTGTTCCTGGAGACAGTCACGCACCCCTAAGCTAGGTGGCACGGCGCATTGTCCAGTTGGGCCACCAGGGTAAACGTCCAACATGAAGGGATACATGTGGTCAGCGAGAATGAACAGGTAGCCATTGGCGTTCAGAGACCCATCCAGTGGTACCAGGTCATACCAGAAAAACATCTCCAGACATGCACACTGCCACCGCCGGCCTGTATTCGATCAACAAGCGTGCCTGGGTGTTGGTTCTCGTGTGTCTGACGCCGTATCCGCCACCATCCGTCACTTCTGTGGAGTAGAAACCTAGATTTGTCGGAGAAGGCAACCTTTTCCCACTCTTCACTGTCCAATGACGGTAGTCCCATGCGAACTGCAGGCGTCGTTACCGATGGACCTAGGTTAACATGGGCACCTTGACGCAGCGTCGACTCTGGAGACCCATGCGTAACAGGTTCGCTCTTCTGTTATCGGGGACACGTACCTGATTGCCCCAGCGTTCATTTGCGTTTCCAATTCCTGCACTGTTTGCGCGTCGATTGCCCTTTACCAGTCGACGGAGGCGACATTCTCTTTTGGTTCGATGGGCTTTGGGACTCCACAGTTATGACGTCGGGAGTTACTCGGTGTGCCAGCGGTCCATTCTTGGTGCACCCTTACTACAGCACCTCGCTAACAGATCACAAAGTCTGCTGTTTTTGAGATACTTCCACCTTTGCAGGGTAGCCGATGTTCGTTCCTTTTTGAACCTCCGTCAAATCACTACCTCTGCCCATTGTGCTCCCGTCACGCACTATGGCTCATCTGTCCTGGCCGGCCACTTATATCTCCGTGTGGTCGACCTTGTCACGTGAACTCTGTGACGTGCCTGGGCTGGTACATTGTGATTCCGGAGGGGGTCATATTATTTTGATACAAATGTGTATAGCAGTTCGTGCAAGTAGCTCTACTGAGAATCAAAGTTTCGTTTTTTTACGTCCTTTGTCATAAAATTTAGAAATTGTTGATACTTCTGACAGAAAAAAAAAAAAAAAAAAAAAGAAAAAAGAAAAGAAAGAAAATGCGAAGTGGATGGCGAGAGGTTTTAGAAAACGCGGATCCTGAAATATGTGTGCAAAGTATCCAAATTTTTGCTCATGCATGCATAACACAGCACATACACACGTATGCTTCGAGCTATTCCGGAAAATTCGGAAATGGCTGTTGGTGATGATACACACCGATAAACACAAATCTGTGTATGCTATCATTAACCATCCGATTTGATCCGCTGCTGTACTTTTTTTTTTATTATTATGTTCTTTTACGTGAACTTTTACATCGTGATTCAGAATCGTTGACCCATATCATTTGCCTTCTCATTCCAATGATGGGAAAATATTTTTCAAAGTAGTTCTGAAAAAACTTGAGATTTCGACTGACTCACATTTCCTTTTTTTTTTTTTTTTTTTTTTTTTGAGCTTTGCTTAGTTACTTCAGATTGTCACAATTAATGAAAGAGGCGTTGTATGTGTATGCATTTGTATAATGCGCCGTTTGGGAAAAACTAATAAACTTAGATACTTTCTCTCGTTCTTTACGCATAATAAAAAGATCTTGTGGATGTCCATCGGGGTGTCATATCTTGACCATTTAAGTGCGAAGAGTGCCAGTCATGCTAATAAAGCTTAGGTGTTTCCGTGAAACGAAAAAATCCATTGTTTTTCTAACAATTCTTCACCACATTGAAGCAAATAAGGCACTAACAGCGCATTAATCATGGTTTCTAATGGAGGTTTCACATCATATACGTTGGAAATAGTTTCCTTGACCACAACTGGTGTTATCAAAAATTCTGTACATGTCCTATAAGATTATTTGAGTGCCACCGAAAAGAACTTTTGTTTCTATTGATCAAAAATATTTGCTTGTCTAAAAGAACAAAAAAAAAAAAAATGTTGGAGTCGCTAACGGGGTTGTTAGTTATCCTACAGTCTTTTAATGCCTTGAAGCAACAAAAGGTGGTTTCGCATAGATTTAGAATATGGGTTAACGCTTAATACTGTCGGGGATCTATATCTTACAATTTTTTTGAAGTGGAATATGATTAAAGCAATGAACACATTCTTCAAAAAAACGAGCCAACAGGAAATGGACATGGATGAGACCAAACAGGGCAACATAAAATGAAATAGACTTCATTCTATCTTCACATACACATATTTTTAAATACGTCAGTCTTTTAAATCAAGTGGTAATTAGAAGTGATCATAGAACTGTAAGAGGAAAATTAGAAATTCCAGACAAAATTGAAAAATTAAACCAAGAAAAAATAATAACATTAAACCAGAAACTCTGCTTTTAAATAAAGAATTATTTAAAAAGGCAATAGAGACGAAATTCAGGTTCAAAATAAAGAATAACCAGATATGAACATTGATAACATAGAAAAACAATAAGGAATATCATAAACGAATCAACAATAGAAATAAAACAAAGCAAAAAGAACTGGACCAGCAAACTTTCAGAAAAAAAAAAAAAACAGTCAACTTAATAAATAAAAGAAGAAGTCTAATTGCAGAAGGAAAAAGAGGTACAATCGAAATATCTGTGATAAACAAAGATATAAAAATAAATATATAATGAAGATGTTAGGAAAAATTAAAATGAAATGATTAAAAAAATAATAGACAATAACAGGAACTTGAGAATACAGAGAAATAACCTTTCAGTAGGGAGGAAGAATAAAATATCACTGTAAAATGAAAGTGAAAAAATATTATTTGACAAAAAGAAATTACGGAAGAAGCAAAAAGATTTTATACGTAACTATATAAAAGTATAGAGACAACTATGTAACACGTACCAAAGATTAAAATATTGACAGCAGTAAGGACATACCACCAACAGAAATCTTTGAAATTGAAAAAGCATTGCAACTAATGAAAAAGAATAAATCTGCTGGAGAAGATGGTATTATAATTGAAATGATTAAAGAAGGTGATGAAACCATGAAACAAGAACAAAAAATTATTTTTAATGAATCAATCACACATGAAGAAATTCCTCAAATGTGGAATAATGTAAATATCATCTTAATATACGAGAAAGGAGATAAAAAGAAACTAGGAAAAACTATGGACCCATAAACTCATATACATAAACTATTTACAAGAATCATTACAATGATTCTGTAAATACTAGGTTGTCGGAAAAGTCATGACGTATTTTAGCCATGTTTTGCAAAGGTCATTTATTGATAGAAAAAACAAAGATCAATCAATGATATAATGCCCGTTTTGTTCGATAACCTTTTGCCATCTTTCAGTGAGCTGCAGAATGCCTCGTTCATGGAAGGACCTGTCTTTCGTGGCGAAAAACTGTACAAGGTGCTGATTTACAGCCTCATCTGAATTGAACGTTATACCACGCAAGGACTGTTGAAGAGAGCGAAACAAGTGGAGATCTCACGGCGCAAGGTCAGGCGAGTATGCCGGGTGTGGCAACACATCCCACCCAAGCTCCAATAATTTTTGGCGGGTGATCAAATTTGTGTGGGTCTCGCGTTGTCGTGATGGAACACAACAACTTTACGATGAACGAGCTGTGGACGTTTCTGGATGATGGATTCGTTGAAACTGTCCAATTGCCAACAGTACACATTCGAATTGATTGTTTGGTTTCGTGGTAGGAGCTCGAAAAACACACCTTTAAAATCCCACCACACTGAGACCAGAACCTTCCGCTGATGAATGTCTACTTTCGATGTCGTTTGAGGCGAAGCAGCACGTTGGGACCAAGACCGTTTGCGCAGCACATTGTTGTACAGGATCCACTTTTCGTCACCAGTTATCAGTCGCTTCAAAGAAGGATCGTTTTCCTCACGTTTAATCAGCATATCGCAGATGGTTATACATGTCGTCAATTGAGCTTCTTTGAGTTCACGAGTAACCCACACATCGAGCTTGCTTACGTATCTCAGCTTCTTCAGGTGGTCGTGAACGCTTGAATGATGGATGTGCAATGTGTCTGCAATCTCTCGTGTCGTGTAACATGGGTTCGACTCGATCAATGCCTTGATTTGGTCGTCATCAACCTCGGTTGGCTTCCCGGACCGAGGAGCATCATTGAGGTGAAAATCACCATCAGCACGGAATTTTGCGAACCACCGCTGGCACTGACGTTCTTGTAGAGCATTACGACCGTACACTTTACGCAACTTTTCACAAGCTTGACGCGCGTTCTTCCCTTTACGGAAGTAAAACAGTAAAATATGGCGAAAATGCACAGTTTGGTCTTCCATCTTCAACTTGATGTCAAATCTCCGCAAATCAACCAAATCGCTCACTATTCCTTTTAGACTGCAGCTAGAACTGGCAGCTGTCGAATGCCATAGCGATAACAGAGCTGCGCATGCCTCTAGTACTTACAAAACCGCCCAACCGCCATCGGGTGCCAAAATACGTCATGACTTTTCCGACAACCCAATAGTTATATGAGTTTACATACATAAACTATTTACAAGAATCATTACAAATAGATTAGAAGACAAAATTGATTTCATACAGTCTCCTGAACAAGCTGACTTTAGAAAAAATTTTAGTACAATAGATCATATACAAACAATAAGTGTTCTAAATGCAAAGAATACAACATTCCTTTACATTTAGCATTTATAAACTCAAAAAAGCTTTTGATAGCATAAAAACAGCATCTATAATACACGCCCTAAAAAATTATGGCATTTAACAACCTTATATAAATCTAATCAAGTATGTCTACCAGAATGCAACATCTAATATTATCCAAAATGAAGAAAGTGAAAAGTTTAAAATAAATAGAGGAATAAGACGAGGAGATAATTATCTCTCGTCAAAGCTATTTATATTAACGCTGGAACACAAAATGAGTAAATTAAATTGGTTAGAAATAGGGATCAACATAAATGGAGTAAGATTGAAGATTTGCAGGCAACATAGTCCTCATTTCAGAAAATTAAAAAAAAAAAAAGAATCAAAAGAAATGATAGAAGAACTAACAGATTTATCGAAAGAAATTGGATTAGAAATCAATATTGATAAAACAAAAATAATATCAAACCACCTTAATAATAGCGAAGCACAAGAAAATATTAGAATAAATGATAAAAGAAATTGAATGTGTGGAAGAATACACTGATGAGCCATTGCATTATGACCACCCCCAGCCTAGAGAAATGAGCGCGCCTGGAGACCGAACGGTGGCGCACGTGAAATTCACAAAGCATTATATATACAACCCGAGGACCGACTTTCGGTTAGTAAGGTGTTCGGAGTCAAAATGGGAAAAGCCGCCGATTTATCGGAGTTTGATAAAGACCAAATTGTGATGGCACGGCGCTTCGGAACTACGATCTCGGAAACGGCGCGGCTTGTGGGTTGTTCACGTGCCGCTGTAGTGAGCACGTATGAAAAGTGGTGCACAGATTGCCAAAAAACGAACTGTCGTCTAGCCGTGTGTCGTCCGCAGCTCACTGAAGCCAGAGGGGAGCGGAGACTGTCGCTCATTGTTCACAGCGACCGCAGGGCCACAGTGCGACAAATCTCCCGCAGCTACAACAGTGGTGATCAGGGTAATGTGTCACAGCACACAGTTCATCGCAGCTTTTCTGCGCATGGGCCTGCGTAGCCGAAGACCCAGCTGGGCCCCCGTGCTCACTGCACGGCATCACCAACAACGCATGAAATGGGCCCAAGATCATCGAGATTGGACCGTGGATGAAAGTGGCCTGGTCTGATGGATCAAGATTCGTTGTGCATCACGTAGATGGCTGAGCGCGGATACACCGATTATCAACGGAGGCTATGGCACCTGGATACACTGTTGGGCGGAAACAGGCCGGAGGCGGCGGTGCTATGCTGTTGGCGATGTTTCCTTGGGACACTATAGGCCCCAGGATCCCAATAGGACAATCCCTGACAGCTGTCAGGTATCTGAAAACCACTACGGACCAAGTTCACCCATTCATGGCAACTGTGTTCCCTACTGATGATGGCCATTACCAACAGCCTAAAGCGCCATGCCACACTGCCAGAATTATCAAGGAGTGGTTCGAGGAACATGCTGGTGACTTTCTCTTAATGCCCTGTGTGACGTACCTGCCAGCAGGACGCGCACGACATAAAGGCAGATAGGTATCGGAATGAACGTCTGCGTAGCTCAGTTGGTAGAGCGACTTGTTCCGGAATAAGCGGACTCGTTTTCGAATCCCGGCGTAGACCAAAAATGACGGAGAAATTTACTTCGTTATAATGGCGCCCGAACTATCCGGATGACCCGACCGTTAAAAATCTCGCAATGGTGTGATGTTATTTCCACACCGCGAGATAGGAAAAATCAGAGAATCCCTTCTCCAGCGCTTCGAAAAATAAAAATGTGTGATGTTGCATTCCACACATTAGATTGACTGGGAGTTCTCTAGTGCACCTTCTACAGCGGATGGCTGCCTGCAACGATTCATGGTCACGGCTGACCCGTGGGCGTCACATCTCCCCTGGCCCTCTTTCGGGGGGGGGGAGATGTGACGTACCTGCCAGCAGGACGCACACGACATAAAGGCAGATAGCAGTCAGAACAAACGTCCGCGTAGCTCAATTGGTAGAGGGACTTATTCCGGAATGAGGGGATCCGGGTTCGAATCCTGGCGTGGACAAATGACGGAGAAATTTACTTCGTTATAATGGCGCTCGAACTATCCGGATGACCCGACCGTTAAAAATCTCGCAATGGTGTGATGTTATTTCCACACCGCGAGATAGGAAAAATCAGAGAATCCCTTCTCCAGCGCTTCGAAAAATAAATGTGTGTGACGTTGCATTCCACACACCAGATTGACTGGGAGTTCTTAAGTGCACGTTCTACAGCGGATGGCTGCCTGCAACGATTCATGGTCACGGCTGACCTCTTTCGGGGGGGAGATGTGACGTACCTGCCAGCAGGATGCGACCGACATAAAGGCAGATAGGAATCGGAATGAACGTCTGCGTAGCTCAGTTGGTAGAGCGACTTGTTCCGGAATAAGCGGACTCGGGTTGGAATCATGGCGTAGACCAAAAGTGACGGAGAAATTTACTTCGTTATACCTGGTATCAAAATTCACCTGATATGAACCAAATCAAACATTTGTGGTTCCGTTTGGAAAAGCCGGTTCGCTTTAAATCACCACCACCCTGAAATGTACGGGAACTGGAAGACCTGCTGTTGACGTTACGGTACCAGATACCCCATGATACTCATCGCCACCTCATCGAATCGATGCCTCTCCGAGCGGCCGCTGTTATGAGGACCAGAGGGGGTCCTACAGCTTATTAGGTTGGTGGCCATAATGTAATTACTCATCGGCAGTGGCGCACCCAGGAATTCCTGTTGGAGGGGGCTATATATTTATAGTATACGTACACAATGTGTGTACACACACACACACACACACACACACACATACGCAGATAGATAGATAGATAGATAGTGTACGCCTATAGTTTACATACGGTTGTGACGCTCGTCACTCTTAATCTCTTTGGGGCTTTGGGAAAAAGACACCACGTAATAGAAATCCCAATGTCAGACACTATGTAATTTTTTGAACATGTACAATAGAATAACACTTTTGAATGTTTAATTTGTGACGTATGCGTCGCTCTTAATCTCCTTGGAGGGGGCTTAAGCCCCCAAAGCCCCCTCCGTGGGTGCGCCAATGCTCATCGGTGTATATAAATTGCACTTTGTAAACAATTAATCAAACAGCCAAGTATAAAAAATCAGCAAGTCACTTAAATTAGTCCACCAATTTATTTGGTAATCACTTGTACTTCAGACATCCTTTAATAGAATATAATCTGGCTGGCTTCAACCCCAGACAGCAATCTCAATACAAATTTGTTCGTCGATCACACATTTTTCATCACCTCCGCCGAAAGCTATCAACTATCTTTTTCCAGCTACCAACTCTCAACTCTCTACTACATCGACTCTGCTCTTCCGCTCAATTTAATCATTTCATGCTGTTTAGACTCACCGTCAGTGTTGCCAAGTTGGGTGGCGTAGCGCTCTAAGCGCCAGCTTCTGACCATTCGTTCGCGATGGGTGTGGGTTCGAATCCCGATGAGGCATGGATGTTGTGTTCGTCTCAAGTCACTGGCTCCCTTCCTTCCCTGGAACCAGTGGTCCTAAATTAGGGACGGGCGACTGCTTATAGCCCATTGAGTTGCTCATGGTGGTCGTTAAAACTCTAAAAAAAATGTGAAAGCTATTCGGGAAAATAATGTGCCGCTCAAATGAAACGTGTAGCGAAGAAGTTACTAAACTATCATAAGAAAACAGAAACTCAAAAGAAAGGTTATCTAGAGGTATACGTCACAGCACCTCCGTTCCAAACTGTTTAGGAATTTTTGTTTTAGTTATTTACGGCATATTTAATCATTTGTGTTGCAAACAAACCTTTGCTCTGTGCAAACCAATTATTGTACGTTGTTACAAGGGCTTATGCAAGTAAGTATAAGAAATTTAGACCTTACAAATAAAAAAATCCAGAGATACCCTGGCACTCTTTGTAGATAATTCATGCTATGCATCTTCCGCACACCAAGATCTTTGTGGTACGTGCAATAAAACGAGTGATTCGAGAGTATGAATTTATTTACGTACAACACAATGCATTTATTCGCGTCACTCATGACTACACTGAGCCGCAGTCCGGTACATACTAAGTTGAATTAAATCGTAACAACAAACAATAAGGTTTGCTAATTTATGGTATTGAGCGGTATTTAATAAGGTTTGCTAATTTATGGTATTGAGCGGTAGAAAATTAATGAATGTTATATTCGTAAAACCAATGAAAGAAGTTGAGAAGAGCCCATTTACAAGGGGGGGATATGGTGGATACAGGCCGAGAACCTCATTTTTAAAGGGAATTATGAAGGATGCTTGAAGAATTGACAGAGTTCTACTAGTTGGTTTTTTTTTTTTTTTTTTTTTTTTTGCGGATAGCACAGCAAAAACTATAAGAAACGGCCTTGTGATAAAAAAAATTATATTTCTTTCCGCTTTCTCAGGAGGAGTCTGTAAAAAGTATAGTCGTTCCCCAAGTCCATCCTCAAATCTTTCGAAAGCATTACAGACGGTTTTTTGTACACATCTGTAATTGGGGAAAATTTTCTTTCATTAAGAATTCGTTTGAATCATGATATTTGGATCATATTATCTTTCCTCCTACTACGATATAATTTCAGCAAGCTCAGCCCTGGGGAAAGGGGATTAAAGCAGAACTGAAGCAGAAATCCATTTTTCAACCAAAGACCATGCACACTTAAAAATTGGTACTTAGAAATAAGCAAAATGCCATGATAATTAACACAAAAAATCGGACATCGCCGAATTGACGGTAATTACTGTTTCACACGTGAATTAAATCACATCAGAAAACTTCAAAATTTCATCGCCGTGGAACGGAAATTGAATTTCCCGATTACCGTTCGAGTGCGCTATCCGTTACACCAACCACGACGGCAAATTCGCAAGTATCGTTTTTCATGTTTTCTGATGTGATTTAATTCACATGTGAAACGGTAATTACAGTCAATTCGGCGATGTCCGATTGCTGTGTTAATTATCATGACGTATTTACCACGTATTATAAGAAGAATATTTCTTCAACTCTGAATAAGCAAAATGTACTTGTTTTTGAGTACATTCTAGGCTTGTAATAGCTCCGAGTACTTGTGTGTTATGATCCAGGAACTTGCTGACAAGAGTAAAGAAGTGGGATTAAAAATGAACTTTCAGAAGACAAAAGTGATGTTCAATGCTTTTACAAGAAATGAAGATTTATCGATTGATGGAAAAAAGCTGGAGATAACAGACACGTGCGTTTATCTTGGACACCAGATATCAAGTAAGGGTCACATTGATGAAGAAATTAATCGGCGTACAAAACTTGCCTGGAGAGCTTTTGGAAGAAACAGCATAATTTTCAAGCGCAATATGCCATTATGTCTTAAAAGAAAAGTGTTTGATCAATGCATCCTTCCAGTGCTTACGTATGGTGCAGAGACGTGGACCTTAACTAAAAGAGACATACAAAGGCTGCAGACAACTCAAAGCAGCATGGAGAGGTGCATGCTTGGTATAACCAGGAGAGATAAGAAGAGGAACTCGTGGATCCGAAAAATGACAAGAGTGGAAGACATCATGATCAGAGTTAAATCCCTGAAATGGCAATGGGCTGGACATACTGCCAGAAGGACAGACCATCGATGGACAGCCGAAATTTTAGATTGGATTCCAAGGGACAGGAAAAGACCCAGAAGAAGACCGCATGAGAGATGGGTGGATGAAATTCGAAAGTATGCGGGAGTGACATGGAGGAGACTGGCACAAGACAGACCGTTGTGGAGGAAACTTGGGGAGGCCTTCGTCCAGCAGTGGATTGATAATGGTTGACAATGATGATGCGAAGAATATTTCTTCAACTCTGAATTAGCAAAATGTACTTGTTTTTGAGTACATTCTAGGCTTGTAATAGCTCCGAGTACTTGTGTCTCATTTTTGGAAAAGACACATACACATTTTTGAGTACATACAGGGAATGAATTGTGAGTATAACTGGTATTTCTAATTTGAAATATATGTATATACTCATTTTTGAGTACATATATTACACATACATTGAAATATATATATATATGCACTCATTTTTGAGTACATATATTGAAATATAAAATATATAGTACATACATTGAAATACACTCACTTCCAAAAGTTAAGCACGTAGCAGTAAGATGTGCAAAAAATGGAGAAGTACTGCTTGGATTGACACGAAATGCGGCAGGAACGTAGGTAATATGTTTATTAATGAATCAAAACAAAGAAATACAGACAGAGATGAAAATAATATTGAATTTTCAGAATTTATAAGATGACGTCAAATTGTAGTCATTTACAAAGTGAGTAATAAAGTCACAACAAACAACAAAACCCGACATTAATAGGACATGTGAGCACCCTTAATCTGCATACAAGGTTTACAACGTCTGACCAAGCTTTTTATGAGGTGATCAACCACCGCAGAGTCCAGTAATCGCCATTCCTCCTGTAGAGCAGTTTCCAAAGCTGTGAGAGTGGTTGGGGGCGGGAGACGTGAACACACAGCGTGGCTGAGGGCATCCCAAAGATTTTCAATGGGATTAAGGTCGGGCGAGTACGCCGGCCACTCCATACGCGCAATCCCCTTACTCTCCAGGTAGTCGTCGACGATAGCAGCTCTATGGGGACGCGCATTATCGTCCATTAAAACGAAGGCAGGACCAACTGCTGCAGCGTACAATCGCACAATGGGGTCTAGGACTTCATCCCGATACCGCACAGCCGTCACAGAACCCCGTCTGTAGATGTGGAGGTCGGTGCGATATCCCAACGAAATTCCTGCCCAGATCATGATGCTTCGACCTCGGAATGCATGATGTTCGGTGATGTTCTGGGGTCGATTGCGTGTGCCTTCTTCCCTCCACACCCGTACACGCTTGTCATCGGGTTGGAGGGCAAATCTGGACTCATCCGTGAACATAACTTTGCCCCAATCGGACACAGTCCAATTGACATGTTGGCGACACCATTTTAATCGTGCCCCTCTGGATTGGACGGATAGAGGAACACAAACCCGTTGTACCCGGGCGTACAGTCCCTTCATGTGTAGCCTTCGACGCACAGTAGTGGCAGATATCGTCTTATCAATGGCCGCCGTAACCATAGATGTCACACGTGTGGCCGTCGCTCTTCGATTCCGCTTGGCTACAACAGCAATATATCGGTCTTCCGCGGGGGTCGTAACCCTTGGGCGACCGGCCACAGGTCTGCGGACAACTCTTTGGCTGGTTAGAAATTGTTTCCATAAATGTAAAATGACGGAATGATTCACGCCGAAGAAACCAGCAACATCTGTGATTCACTGTCCTGCTTCAATGCGTCCGACGGCACGCCAGCGCTCAGAATCTTCCAATCGTCTTCTGGAAGCCATAAAATCAAGTATGTCTTCAAACCAAATCCTCCGACAGTTCTGAACACCTTGTAGCAGCACTTGCATGCAACTGCTGTACCACTTCAGAGTGCTGGCTACTTATACGACTGCCTGTTTTGCATATTTCTCGGCAAGATACCGTGATTCGCTGTTACGTACCACATTTGCATACTTCCATCTACCGCTGCGGCGAATTGCAGCCTCTCCAATTCCGATTGGCTTCCGGAAATTAACTTCTCCCTCTGCGTGCTTAACTTTTGGAAGTGAGTGTATATGCACTCATTTTTGAGTACATATATTGAAATATATGTAGTACATACATTGAAATATATGTACTCATTTTTGAGTACATATATGTGCCCTTTCGGGCAGGACACAGAAGCTGAAGGAAGTTAGAGCGAATATAGCGATTCTGACTGGATAGTTTGTAAGTGAGATAGAGCATACTAGATATCGCCACCGTACAAGCGTACGATTTCGCACATAGAAGGCAGAGAGAAATCACGGGGGGATGGGCTGCTTAGGAATGAACACCTTTATATGTAACCTGGGTATTCCTACCCGGGGGCCGTCACTTAACGTGTTCGTCCGATGCGCGGCAGATGTTAAGCGATTGTTAGAAATTTACACCACCACGGAGAGCCCCCAGGTTCAAGCCTATTGGGCTAGGTTTGAACTTGGGGTCCCTCTATCAGTAGTCTGAATCTCTAACCACTAAGTCATCCGCGGCTCGATTGCAAATTTGGAATACTTGCACTCCATACATACACATTTATTCATAGAATCAACTGGAAGTATATTATTCGATGGCGCATCTGGGATAATAAATATACTCGTTGTCAGATGCTGGACAAATGGACAGCATAATTTTATGACAAATATAGAAATGAAGCGACAATGTATTATTTATGAGATTGACGCAAATACAGTTAATGTAAAAACGTACACAAAGATACTTTATATACATAATATTAAATTACTTATGATCAGTGGATTTGTTGTACTAAGTATTTGTGTGTGTCACTTTAAACATTTATTAAACAATTTCTCTTGAAATCGATAACATCTAAAATGAAGTAATTCGAGATTATATTTATATTTGTTGACGCAGTTATTTGTAAGTACGTATGGTTATTTATATTTGCGCATGCCATGTACTCGTTTACGAAACGATTGTTCTTAAAAAAAAAGGTGAGTAAGTTCAGGTTCTCATCTTTAAGCAGATTTTTTTAACATTGCATTTTTACATTTTCTTGCTACCACTGATTCGTCCATGAATCATGGGATACACACTTCAATATGGAGGGGATATTTTTATGACTTCCTCATCATATTTTGGGAATGTTTTTCCCCTGGGGATTTTTATTCATCACTCCCATAGTGAAATCCTAGATGTGCCACTAATACTGGGGCCCCAAAATACTGCCCCGCCCCAAAATGGGCCTACTGTCTAGCCCCCCCCCGTCACCTTAAACGTGCTCTGCATGTGAGTCATAAAAGCAAATATTTACTAAACTATGGAGGCAGCAATAACAAGTATTTCGACTGTTTAGTTTTAAAAAACAATATTTGTTTTTATCATTATTAATGTTGTATATTATTCAGATTTAGTCGAACGTAAGAAACGACTCTGACATCCATGAAATGTGGCGCAGCTACGAAAGCCTCCTCTGCGCATGCTGAAGCTAAAATATGACGTCTACACAGAAAGAAAAGCTGAATCGCAAATATGTTAGTGAGGGAAATTGGTAACTTTTGGTCTAGGATATCTTCATGTTACACCCCAATCGTCGTGTTGTACATCATTTTTTAAAGCTCTCGTCAGTAATATGTTGGTAACCCCTTCTTGGGGGAGCCGAGAGGAAGCCAAATTTAGCTACGAAGCACCTTTTTCGAGATATTTGAGAAAATCAACCTAGATGGCTTAGCGATTACTTCCGTTACCCATTTTCGTTACATCGAAATTTTTTACTTGGGATTTACTGTCGGGAAAGATGCATATGAAAA
The DNA here is from genome assembly GCA_039090855.1 of Macrothele yani. Classification (NCBI taxonomy): domain Eukaryota; kingdom Metazoa; phylum Arthropoda; class Arachnida; order Araneae; family Macrothelidae; genus Macrothele; species Macrothele yani. The sequence goes on along the minus strand of CM077006.1, from coordinate 54,756,227 downwards.
ATTTATCGTTTCTTGAGTTCTACTCGGGGTGCTGAACATCATAATTTTTTCGAAACTATTCGTAAAAAGATATTAAATTGTGGACTCAATAAAATGTGCGAGATGGACTCGTTTCGTAAATATTTGTGATCTCGTTTTGAAAACGTGATCTCGAAATGGTTCCAAAGAAGAATGGATTCAGAGGTCAGTGCAACCTCTAATATGCAGTTTCTAAGCGTTTCCGAAGAAGAATCTATAATCTTTGTAAGCTTAGGGCATTGTACGATAAGCATACCGAAATAGGTCAGTCGGAAAAGCTTTTAAAGTGTATGAATGAATTCTCACGGTTCGGTCACCTACCTACCTGGCAATACCCACCTAGAACTACTTTGGATTCCTTCGCTCTTTGAGAAACAACGCAATCCATTTGCACATAATTATGTTCATGCGCAAGGGATAAAGAAATGACCCGGCAGAAATCATCAGCTTTCGCAAAATCTGCGCCCCACAATACGGATGATTAACGGTTTTGTTAATGTTTTTCCTTTCCCACAGTGAAAAAAAAAACAAAAAAAAAAAACAGGAAAGAAAAGAAAAATTAGAAAGCATTTCGCTGATTTCAGAAATTATGGGCTGGAGTTTAAATGATTGAAGTCTGTGAACAGAATCTGAATGAATTTCGCAAATTATTTACAGAAATAGGTAGGTGAATGCCCATCAGTAATGACGGAGAAAAATAAGACATGTAGAGTATTAAAATCTATGTAATAGGCTACGTCTATACCTAACGCTCTGACGTCATTCAGTACTTGCAGCGCCATCTGCTTTTATCCGGTGGCCGAATTCAGAACTAAGATCACCGCTATTATACGATACGTGAAATCAAGGAGAAATACCGGAAAATAAAATAAAGTTAGTAAGATAAACGACTTTATCTGTGGCAACACGCACGTGCTCGAACAGCTGCCTGCGACGTTTGTTCTATTACGTAGGTGTCATGTCGTGTTTTATATCATTTTCTCCGCATTTCAGAGTAATTTAACAAAAAGAGATAAAATTGCAGAGGAATTTCATAAAAAGGAATCGGCATTATTATAAATATAATGTTACAGAGATTTTATACAGGGTTTTAGGATTTCATATAAAATCTCAAAATGCAACCTTTTTCCATCTTGTGCTCCCATTCCTTTGTTTCCCCAAAGCGTGAGAGAAATTTCTCAGTGTCTCTTCCCCATTAGACACCGGATGCACGGTTACTTACTAAGACGACATTTTGTCTAAGCTTAGTACTTGTACTTTGTATGTTGAATGGAGATTAACTCTATCGCGCCTCTTTTGATGCTTTACAAATTTTTATTTCAAGGCTGTCGACAAATGACTAGCCCTCACATTTTATTTTAAGGCTTTAGATTTACCGAGGGCGGTGTGGTTCTTTCTCACGGAAAAACTTTTGATATGCTTAAGGGCATTTTCGGGAGACAGGGGAATAGGAGGCGAGAAGATAGTGGTCTCTAGGTGTAGGAAGCGAGCGGTCACGAAAATTACGACGAGGTAATTTCCCCAGGCGAGGCCTGGATGGTCTTAGGTGGACCGGGAGGTCAGGGGATTTCACGAAAGCGGGAGAGTTAGGAAATATAGCACAGCTAACGGACAACCTTTGCAGTCAAATAAATGAAGAAAAGAATAAAAGTTTCTCAGACATATTTACAAATCGCAAGAATTATTTGCATACAATTATTATCATTTGGTTATTACGTGTTAATTACTATCATCATCAACCACTACGGAGTTATTAGCAATTACAAGTTAACAACTATAATAAAGATAAGAACGAACTTGTTAACAATAAATAACCAGATCTATTTAAAACGCTCCAACCTACAATCGAAACTGAAATTTTGAGAAGTCAGAGTGAGCAAAATTGCACTAAAAACATTTTCAGCTCTTACATGAATGAGTTTTTACTATATTTTCTTACAGAAATCCGGGGTCTATTTGATATGTTTTCAGTCTGCTTCAAATAAAAATTTCACCCCGTCCTAGGTCGGGCAACATCCCCTATATATGATTATTTATTTAAAGTTTAAAAGCATCCGTCCTAGGACGAGCTGTTTTTAAACTTTTTCAATAACCAGGTATTCACTTTGTTTGTTATGTCCAAGGGACAAAGTATGTTTCATGAACATTACAACAACGAAAAACAAAGTACTACGTCACACAAACGGCTGTTGCGTCACGCTGACTTAATTCGCAGTTTACATTCACAGACCACTGCCCGAAAACACGATAACTAAGCCTGTCGTCACAAATATTTCTTTCTCAGTTATTGTTAAGGTGATGACGTCATCTGCACGAAAACATGAAAAGCTAAGCGTGACGTCACAAATATTTCTCTGTTGTTGCTAAGATGATGGCGTCACCTGCACTACAACACGAAAAGCTAAACGAGTCACAAATATTGTTGTGGCTAAGGTGATGACGTTACGTGCACTAAAAAACGTGGAGCCACAAACATTTCTTTCTCAGTTGTTGCTAAGATGATGACGTCACCTGCACGAAAACCATAGCCCACTGGAAAGAGGCCCTGAAACGAAAGGTTGTCATGTGACCAAATTAGTCTTAGCTTTGTGAAATTTCTCCAAGTTTCTACCGGAAGTGAATACAGTTATTATTCTTGTGATTAAAGTCTCTTAAAAACCCTTATTGCATTATATTTTCCAGTCAAAACTGTTTTATACGTGTGCCAATTTTGTGAAAAAAATGTAAGTGGGTGTAATATTAAATTTTGTATAGGGTTTAGATTACTATATCTGTGGCACTTATAAATATAATTCGCTTGCAGTAGTAAAAATTAATAAATAATAACAAATTATAAATTGAAAACTGGAACCATGTTGGTGTCACATGACCGTTCGTTTCAGGGCCACCTCTTTTCAGTGGGCTATGACGAAAACACGAAAAGCTAAGCGTGACGTCATAAATATTTCTTTCTTGGTTGTTGCTATGGTGATGACTCTTTCCGCTGCGCCACAAAAGTGGGACAAACGTTCATATGTTCAGACGTTCAGACAAAGGAAAGTATATTGTTTTAGATATGAATGGTAAAAAAACACAAAATCTATAGAATTTGCTGGCATGCAAATGAAGTTCAGTGTCGACTACGACTTTATCTACAATACAAACTTACTGAGCTGTTTACAAAACTACGACGATCCCTTTGGAGTCATGCAAAATTCTTGGAAAGTATTTATTTCAAAAGACAGAATAACACATCACTGTGTTAATGCCGATGGCACTGATAAACGAAGCATTGATGTTACAGGAAAATGTAAAAAAAAGCATGTTCGAAAATTTTCGTCATGAAGTACTTTCTCAGAATTAGAGACCAGATACATAAGAATGTATGTTTTTATTACTGTGTTTCTTCCGTATGCTGTCATTCATTAGGTTTTCCTTTTTTTTTTTTTTTTACATATGACCCTCTTTAAACAGCCACACTCGCTTCGCCAGTTTTACACGATGAATTATGGTGGTTTAAGGAGATTCAGCTGTATGGGGCATTACGACTTATTCCATAAGATGGGAGAAATTTGGATTTCTAATGTAAATTCCTTAACTATTTGATATCACCTCGGAAAATCTGGTAATTTTGGGAAAACAACGCAAAATGACGAGCAGGAAACTACATACGGCTCGAAAAAAAAATAATATCGCTAAATAAGTTAAGGAACTCAAGTCAAAGAGCGGAGATTGCCGCAGAATGGGTATTAAATGATCAACAAAACTGCTCTTAAAACCAGTGCTGTAATTATAAGAAAAAAGTGCCTTAGCGGTGAACGAACCATTATAAGAAAAAAGTGCCTTAGCGGTGAACGAATTAAGTGAAACACCCAGAAAGATGGACTTTAAAATTTTCAAAAGCAATTTAGAATTTGATTTGTTGTTCATCAGTTAGTATTTTTATTAAGTTTTATTACTAATTATTTTTATCAATTTTTATTAAAATTGCCTAATTGGAGCACTTTAAAATAAAAGATAAAAGGTGACAGTTGCTAAGAATGTTAAGTTTTTCTTTAGATACTGTTCTGTTATTCTGTACGGTTCCAAGTATTTAGTGTGGATAATTGTGTCAGTCGCACTGCTTGCATGTAACTTATATGCAACTGTTGTTAAGAATATGTGGGTAGGAGTGGCAAATATCTTTTGCGTTGTTTTTTTACGCTTTCCAACCGTAGGTTGAAGAAGCGTATATACTTCAGCTTTGTCCGTCCGTCTGTAGGCACGATAACTCGCGTAAAAATGGTTAGATTTCGATAAAATTTCATACGTGGTAGGGGACCATCTGGGGACGAACCCTATTGAAAATGGACGAAATGAGGTCAAAGGTCACGGCATAGGAGCGGGATCCATTCCATTGCCCTTATGCGTCATAACTTGCGTAAATATGGTTCGATGTCGATGACATTTTAGTATATTGTATAGAACCAGCTGGAAATGAGCCCGATTGTAAATGGGAGAAGTGGGGTCAAAGGTCAGGACATAGGAGCGGGATGCATTCCATTGCCCTTATGCGTCATAACGTGCGTAAAAATGGTTCGATTTGGATGAAATTTTAGTATGTGGTAGGGGACCACCTGGGGACGAACCCTATTAAAAATGGACGAAATGGGGTTAAAGGTTGGGACATAGGAGCGGGATACATTACACTGCTCTTATGCGTCATAACTAACGTAAAAAGGGTTCAATTTCGATTAAATTTTAGTATCTGGTAGGGAACCACCTGAGGACAAACCCTATTGAAAATGGGCGAAATAGGATCAAAGGTCAGGACATAGGAGTGGAATCCCTTCCATCGCCATTATGCGTCAGAACTTACGTAAAAATTCTTCGATTTGGATGAAATGTTAGTATGTTGTAGGGGCCTGCCTGGGGACGAATCCTGTTGAAAATGGGGGAAATAGGGTCAAAGATTAGGACACAGGAGCGTGATCTATGCCATAGCCCTTATGCATCATAACTTACGCAAAAATGGTTCGATTAAGACAAAACTTTATTATGTTATTTCGGAGGTACACTGAACCGGTTCTGTTGAATATCATCGAAATGGGATCAAAAATCAGGGCACAGGACCGAGATTTATTCCGCAGCCATTATTCTCATAACTTGAGTGATAACATTCAGTAATGATTTCTGGTATGTTGGAAAGCGTATTATAATCAACGTATTGCATGATTTTACTAACTTGTTGCTTCTTTCCGTGTATAATGGTCACGTGATCATCTAGGACCATAGTCTCCGAACTCAGATTTGGAGCTATTGGTTCCGGGAATGAGGGCGGGCGCACAGCCCATGCCTCGCCCAGAGCTAGAGTCCATCTAGAGCGATTGGCCAGAAGGCAGCGCCTGCGACCACTTTGACCCCGAGCGTGCTTTTGCGTTACTCATAAGGAATCAAAGAATGGGCTCAGGGAATTACTTTTGTTACAGTTGGTGGCGAGTTTAGCTGAAGTGTCCTTCTCAACCATAAAACACTTGTCACCTTGGACAGAGGAGGGAGTAACGACCACTATGAAGAACTATAAGGGATATAAGGAATTCTTCCCTAATTTAGGGTCACTGGCTCCAGGGAGGGAAAGAAAGCAGTGCTGTAAGACAAGCACACTACCTATGGCGCGACTGGGACCCGAACCCAAGCCCACCCAGACGAACGATCGCAACCGTAGCGGCCACTTGTCGCTCTGACTGCATGCATGTTTAACTTTTGTATGTTGCTTTTCCTCCTAGCAGACGGATTACACCTAACTGCGTGATTTCTTGCAATCTGAACGTTCTGTTAAGGTACGAGTAACATTCATGCAAATCAGAGTTCTTTTTACAGGATCATCTAAAAACAATTCTTTGCCCTGCTTTTCTCCTCAACTAACAATGGAAAGTCCCTTAGCCCGCTAAGCCTAGAGAAAAAGTGCCTTAGCGTCGTTAAGCCGGCTAAGGCTCTTTCCATAAGACTGCTTAAAATTCAACAAAGTCTATATAATAAGTTGCGTCTGTCCCAAACTCTCTGACGTCATTCAGTACTTGCAGCACCATCTGGTATTATCCTCTGGCCGAAATCGGAACTAAGCTCACCGCTATCGCATGATACGTAAAAGCAAGGAGAAATACCGGAAAATAAAATTAAGTTAATAAGACAAACGATTTCATCTGTGGCAACACGCACGTGCACGAATAACTGTATGCCACGTTTGTTCTGTTACTTAGGTGTTATTATTTTTTTTTTTGGTTGGAGGTTTAACGACGACCGTGAGCAACTCAATGGGCTGTAAGCAGTCGTCTGTCCCTATTTTAGGGTGACTAGTTCCAGGGAAGGGAAAGAGCCACTGCCGTGAGACAAACACAGCATCCATGCCTCACCGGGATTCGAACCCGGACCCCTTTCGGATGAATTATCAGAGGCCATCGCTTAGACCACTGCGCCATCGGGGCAGCCGTAGGTGTCATGTCCTGTTTTATTTTATTTTCTGCGCATTGAAGAGTAATTTTATAAAGGTATCAGCGTTATTTTATTTTATTTCATGAAAAGGAATCAGCGTTATTTTATTTCATAAAAAGGAACAAGTAAAATTGTAAGAAAGTAACTGCAGGCGTAGTTTTGATTCACTGTGATGGAAATTAAAAAAATTATTAGTTCCGTGGAATTTTTCTTTTGCCGCCCCGGTGGCGCAGTGGTCTAAGGCGCTGGCCTCTGATCGTTCGTCCGTAAGGGGTCCGGGTTCGAATCCCGGTCAGGCATGGATGTTGTGTTTGTCTTACGGCACTGGCTCTCTCCCTTCCCTGGAACCAGTGACCCTAAATTAGGGACGGGCGACTGCTTGTAGCCCATTGAGTTGCTCACGGTGGTCGTTAAACCTCCAATCAAAAAAAAAAAAAAAATTATTTGTAGTACAAGATGGAAGAAGATAAAGCTGAAAGAAAAGGTCGCTTAAATAAAGAATGACAACGGCGATGGCTTTAAACGTTCAGTATACGTATAGTTATGTATATGTATTTTATGATTCGTGTTATAAAAATTTCAGTCACAACTTTTTCACCTGTGCATGACACGGGCTATGAGATAATAGCATAATAAACGCCAACGGATAAAACTGAAGCAGCATTTCATGTTATGCGTAAGGTATGAGACAGTTTCATAAAAAAATTTAACTCCGTGAAAAACAAAATGCTCTGGAAATCAACTGCAATAATATTGTTTACATTTTTCAAACACTCGAATTTAATTCCAATGACTTCCAAATTCCAGCAGTACGAAAACTCAAATATGTAGGATTACTTTTTCAGAAGAATTCCCCCACCCCTTTTACACAGGAGGCAAAGAAAAACGTCATGCACGAGTGCTTGAATACCAAGTGAATTCACCCAGATAACTACTGTGCTGATATATTTCCTGTGTGAGCTACATTCAGAGGCGTAGCATGCGTGTCAGTACAGCTTGATACGTAATATAGGTAACAGTTAAATTTAATAGTCTAAATACGTCTTTGGACAAATTCCGGTAAGTTTACTTCAGGGACATTCCCCAAGTTAACTTTTGACATATTTTCCCATGTTATTTCAGACACGTTTACCAAAGCTTTCCTTCAGGCATGATTCCGAAGTTACTTCCGACATTTAGATTACATTCTACTAACTTAACTTTCATATGTTTCTTGAAGTTTACTTTACAGATATCCAACTTTTTCTAAGAAATATTAGTCCACATTTTCTTTGGACACATACCAGGAAGTTTAATATTTCAGTGAATTTTTACATCGTACATATTGCAGTGAAATCTTACAGGATCACAGACATAGGCGTAGCGTGACCAAAAATTTGGAGGGGGGGGTCGCAAATAACTAAACTATTTTGGGAGGGATTCTCGGAAATAGTTTTCCCGAAAATGCTCCTGTTCAATTCCCATTAGTGTAAGGTGACCAGATTAAAACCAAGCTGCAAAGTGATGAACGAATCGCATGGCGAATTTTTCATTTTGCCAAAGTTCTGGAGGGACTTAGAACAAGTACAGTCGAAATTCGGCCGCCTCATTGGTCCAGTACACTTGGTGCTGGCTGATGACCATTCATCCAAGTTAGTACGGGTTCGAGTCCCAAATGAGGCATGGGTGGGGTGTTTGTCTTACAACACTTGCTCTCTCCCTTCCCTAGAACGAATGTCTCCAAATCAAGGACAGGTAACTGCTGATAACCTTTAGAGTTGCTCATGGTGGTCGGAAAAAGGAAAGACAAAAACAGTCAAAATTTGTTTTCACAAGAAGGATGTTGAAAAATGAATGCAACGAAAACTATTTTTAAAAACAGTTTTCATTAGAAATCTAACCAGCAAGTGCAAATTCGAGGATACTTGAGGACAAACATCAAAAATTGAGGACGGTTTTCGTCCACAAAGGAATCAGACGGTTTTTTCTTTCTTTTTTTTTTATTGGAGTTTTAACGACCACTGTGAGCAACTCAATGGGCTATAAGAAGTCGCCCGTCCCTAATTTAGGGTCACTGGTTCCAGGAAAAGGAGAGAGAGAGCCAGTGCCGTAAGACAAGCACAACATCCATGCCTCCGCGGACCCCTTTCGGACGAATGACCAGAGAAAAATATCAATATACAGCATAAGAATTAACAAAATACTTGACCATCAGCATGTAAGTAATCATAACGTGTTATAAAAGTGAAGGGCAATGCCATGTCATATAAACAATAATGATTCCATAAAAATTGGTCAACAACAACATAACACAAGCATATGATTGAAACGAATCAAAATATATATAGCGCAGGAAAAAAAAGGTCACAGTGAAACCACACTGTGAAATAAAGAAGGAACAAGGCTCTGTCCACTGAGGATTTGACAACACAAACAAACATAGTAGAAAACAACAAAAAAAACGAGACATTGAAAAAAAACAAGCAAGGAAGAGGCTCCTTCCACAAAAATCCTCCAAAGCAAAAGAGCAGTATCACAGCATGATTCCGCCAAAACAAAATTTCAACATGCAAAGGAAAAAAACAAAAAACAAAACAACAAAACAAAAAAAATGCAACAACAAAACACCATTCAAGTCTTTGGAAGCAAAAACAGGAAAAAAAAATCACACGTTGAGGGAAACACGTTCATTGTGAACATGAAACCAAGACTTATCAGACATCCAGGTCTCGTAAAACGAAGTAACAGTATCAGTATGGTAGATGACAAGTTTTGCCTGAAGAAAGAAAAAAACGCAGAGTTGTAATGTTGGTTTCTTGCAACATAATGATATCGCGCAGCGAGGCCCCGGCAATGGAAGGAAACACAGGTAATTTTCTGCAACATTATGGTGGCTGTAAGTGGCTCTCAATGTGTGTAGAGAGTATTTTAAAAACATATTTTGTTCTCCTGATGTATTGTGCAGCCCAGGCAGGTAAGTCAGTATTTTCAAAGAGTTCATCCACAAACGAGAGCTGATGTATGACTTAAGGCATATAATGAATAAACTCTTTTACCAGCTAAGCTAATTATAATGAACAAAGCTTTCAACTAAGCTAAGTATAATGCTTCTGCTACTGAATTATATGCTTGTACTAAGCTTCGAATAGTGAATTCAAATGGTTGTTGTTACTAGTTAATTAAGATCATGAATAAAGTCTCCTGCTAGTAGTGTAGTAATAGTATTGAACAAACTTATAACTGGTAGTAATGTTGTAAGTGGTAATTAAGATGAATAAAGTCTTATGCTGGTTGTTACTAGTAATATTAATTTAAATAAACCTAACAGCCAGACAGAGGTCTGACAGTACTATGAACTGAGAAAGACGTACATACGTAAAACCTTTTATTATGAACTTCTACTGGTATCATCACACACAGCTACTCAAATAACACGTAGCTCCTTGCACATGAACGGAGCTCTATACTCATAAACAAACGCTCTCTTTCACATAAACCAACACTCTTCGTACAACAACAAACGCTCTCCCTTCAACAACAAACGCTCTCCGTACAACAACAAACGCTCTCCCTTCAACAACAAACGCTCTCCGTACAACAACAAACGCTCTCCGTACAACAACAAACGCTCTCCTTGGGTATCGTTGAACGCGCCTATTTATACTGGCTACCACTACGTCCTGACTTACACTCATTGCCAGATCTCATTCAGCGGGTGAAATAACATCTCGTTCAGTAAGAAGATAATTTACATAGAAAAATAAAATAACCAGAGATAGTAAAATCAAAAGGAAAATATAGAGTATACGTTACAGGCAAGCGAGACAAATGGTTTCTAATACAGGTGTGTTTAAGCAGAGAGCATTTTTTTCGGAACGCTGTAAAGAGACATAAGTTCAGGTAAGTTTAATGGTGAGTTTGGGATAGTAGTATTGTCAAGATACAGTGATGGTTCAGAGAGTTCTTGTGGGGGAACACAGGTAACATCTGAGTCCGCCATGTCATGAGCTGTGGCCTCACTCTCAGAGGCAGAATCCACGAGTTCATCAGGTTGGTCATCGAGCAAAGCAAAACGGTTGGAAATGGAGACAACTACAGATTCACAACCCGGTCGAGATGATGTGGATGAGCTGCGAGAATCAGAGTTAGTTTCACTACGTTTCTTTTTAACCTGAGACAAAGTGCGTGTTCTGGTAAGGAGAGGGGAGACTGATGGAACAGAACGCTTGACTGGTGTGGATAATTGAGTAGTTTTTCTAGGACCAAGGGGCGGGAATTCCGCGTCCGAAATTGTGGTAGAAGGAACTTCTGAAGCTGGAGGAGATGAGGTGTATTCAGGTTGAGAACTGGTAGAAACATTTTTCAAAGGGAGGGAAACCACAGTCGACACAGCAGATGAGGAGACAGAATGAGTTTCAGTGGGGGAGGAACGAATTTCCAAATTAGTAGTAACAGACTGAACAGAAGTTGGTGCTTGAGAAGCAGGGGTGATGACCGATGAATTGGCATCCACGGCTGAGAGTAGCGAGAACCGACGCGGGCATTCCTTCACAATATGACCTTCAGCTTTACAGAAAAAACACTGGACGCAGGCAAACAGATTGCAAGTAATTTTGCGATTACCAAAGTCTAGCTCCAGAGTAGTGGGTCGTTGAAGAAAGGCAGCTTCACTAGGGAAAATAACTCGGTACCGGCGCCTACCACCCTGTACTCCACCGCCGGCAAGATCTTGGTAAGTCCGATGACACGGCCAAGCGTACCCAAGGCTCGGACCAGAATCCAATCAGGGACAGCAGTTGGAACCGGGGAAAGAGTAACCGTTATTGATCTTTGGATACAAGGAATGACAGTAAGATGAATGGGACCAATATCGATACCGGAAAGTTAAATAGTATCAACAGCTTGGCGAACAGTGAAATGAGCAATTATTCCCCCACCCATTCTAATAACTGAAACGACGCTCTCAGATGTGACATGTTTACAGATAGCATCAAGATACAGTGGGAGGGGGTGTCACGCAGAGTGGGAAAATAAACACTTAATAACAGAGCCGATGAAAAGCTCTTACCTTCGTCAGAGTCCTCAGGAACCGTAACCCTCAGCACACCCGCTTCCCTAGAAATAAACACTGTGGATGAAGCAAAAGGCACTGGTCGCACAGATAAACCAGAATTGGTAGCAGCAGCAGCATAAGTAGAAGGTGGGGGGTTGGTTATTTACCTCAACCCCAGCACCCAAAATAACTGGTGGGACACGTAGTACTTTATCAGTAGAAATGGTATTGGTAGACGACGCTGAATCATTTATCATGGTAGGAATATTAGCCTGAGAAAACACAGCAGAAGACAATGTAGAAGCCATACCAACACAAGAAGAGTTGAGCTCGTGAAGCTGGGTAGAAGCCATACCAACACAAGAAGAGTTGAGCTCGTGAAACTGGGTAGAAGCCATACCAACACAAGAAGAGTTGAGCTCGTGAAGCTGGGTAGAAGCCATCTCGGCCTCTAACCCTAACGAAAACAACAAGTGTTGCTCCTTGCAACACTCAAAACTGAAAAACGTACGTAAAAGTGACCACCGTCACTACTTGTGCGGTAAAAAAGACTGCAGAAACACAAACACAGTACGCCACCCCGGTGGCGCAGTGGTCTAAGGCGTTGGCCTCTGATCATAAGTCCGAAGGGGTCCGGGTTCGAATCCCGGTGAGGCATGGATGTTGTGTTTGTCTTATGGCACTGGCTCTCTCCCTTCCCTGGAACCAGCGACCCTAAATTAGGGACGGGCGACTGCTTATAGCCCATTGAGTTGCTCACGGTGGTCGTTAAACCTCCAATCAAAAAAAAAAAAAAAAAAAAAAACACACACGCAGTACAAAACCACGTAAAAATATTCAGAACCGACAAAACGACCAACTCAATCTCGGGAGCACCAAAACATGCGACCGATATCGCTTAGACCACTGTGCCACCGGGAGGGCAGACGTTTCTGGAGACAGTAAACTAAATTTGAGGACTCTCCTCAAGAATTCGGGACTTCTGGTTAGCTTACACTGAAGTGCCAGAAAAACTGGTACAGACAAGCTTATGCAAAATACATAGCAACGTCACCTATGCGCGTACTCGGTTGCGTCCGCTAGTGCGCATATAAATCAATAGACATCCTTGCCAGCTGTCAGGCCGCGGGTGGCCTAGGGGGCAACGTTCGTGACTGCCACAGAAAGGACTTCATGTTCGATCCCAGTCAGGTACGAACGCTCGATCCACTAAATATCCTCCGTGCGTCGGATGGGCACGTTAAGCAGTCGGACCCCGGGTACTCCCGCCCCCGGTAATAAATAAGGGCGTCTTCCTCCCCTTTTCTGCTTCGCTTTCGTGTCACTTTCCTGTCAGGCACTCTAGCCCAAATCTTCTAGCTTCCTATTTCTAAGGATTGTTTAAGACCTGGGGTCAGACACTCCCTTCCTAAAATCCTTTACATATGATCATTTGATCATTTACCAGCTGTCAGAACTGTTTTCGGCATGAGAATGACAAGTAATAACGATTTAAACGATTTTCAACGCGGTATCATAGTTGGCGCTCGTGAGATGGGCCATAGTATTTCGGAGGTAGAAACGAAATTCGGATTTTCTCGGGCGACCATTGCAAGGGTGTACCGTGACTACCAGAATTCCGGCAAAACCTCCAACCTACGATACCAGGGTGGCCCTAAAAAGACATTGGGTGAACGTGACCATCGTCGGCTGTAAAGAATCGTTTCACGCGATAGGCGTGAAACACTCTCGCAGGTATCATCGGAATACAATGCTGGAGCCTCAACAAGTCCGGACTGTGCAACGTACCCCTACAAGATATGGGCTTTGGGAGCCAACGCCCAGCTCGAGTCCCCTTGATGGGTGCACGACACAGAGCTATGAGCCTCGCTTGGGCACGACAACACCTCCACTGGATACTTGATGACTGGAAACAAGTAGCCTGGTATGACGAGTCGCGTTTCCAACTGTATCGGGCAGATGGAAGGATTCCTGTATGTGGCACAAACCCCACGAAGCCATGGATCCCGCCTGTCAACAGGGAACTGTACCGGCCGGTGGAGGGTCCTTAATGGTATGGGGTGTGTTTAGCTGGACTTCACTGGGACCCCTGGTACGTCTACAAACGTCTGTGACCGGACATCGCTATGTACGCATCCTTTCTGACGAGGTACACCCGTTCATGTCCTGCATTCATGGTGATGGGTTGGGCCTGTTACAACAGGACAATGCACCTCCACACAAACGTCGGGACGCCACATTATGGTTAGAGGAGCATTAATCTGAGTTTGTGGTATTGCCATGCCCACCCAAGTCCCCAGATCTGAACGTGATAGAACACATTTGGGATGTCATGCAACGCGCTATCGAACACAGGAATCCGAGACCTCGGAATACACCCAAATTATGGAACGCTCTGCAGGAAGTATGGTGTGCATTGCCTACAGCATATTTCCAGAAGCTGGTAGAGTCCATGCACCGTCGTATTTCTGCAGTCCTGCACTCCCGTGGGGGACCCACCAAGTGTTAGACTGGTGTAACAGTTTTTCTGGCACCTCAGTGTACTTCACTTTAGCAATAAATAAGTGAATAATAATATCAAAGCCTAAGGCGAAAAGAATTGTGCAATGCAAATTTGGAAGATGTGAATCCGTTTATTGGTGTAAATATGACACGGACGTTAAGTCAGATAATATCCGAAAACTTGAAATTTTCGTCGTCCTGCAGTGGGAATCGAACCCACGTCTCCCAGATAGCGCCCGAGTATGCTAACAGCTATACAACCCATAACGCCCAAATTTCAAGTTTCCGATTAATTTGAATATAACCATCACAGGATTCGCTAGTCGAAGCAACCGGCATTCATGTTTAGCGAATCTGGAGGTTTAGAATTCATTCCTGTGATTGCCCGGAGGCGCAGAATATCAACGAATGAAATGCGGGATTACACCATTGTACAATACAAATTTGGAAGATGTGAATCCGTTTATTGGTGTAAATATGACATGGATGTTAAGTCAGATAATATCCGAAAACTTGAAATTTTCACCGTCCTGGAGCGGAAGTTGAATCCGCGTCTCTCGGATAGCGCCCGAGTGTGCTAACCACTATACCACCTAGAAAAACCAAGCTTCAAGTTTCCAATTAATTTGAGTATAACGATCACAGCATTCGCTAGTCGAAGCAACTGGCATTCATATACAGAGGTTGTCCAAAATAACTGAAACACCTTGAAACAATACGTGTTACGCACCTAATATGGTGTGGGAGCACCCTTGGCATTTAAAACTGCTTGAATTCTCCTTGGAATAGATGCATACAAGTCCTGGATGGTGGTAAGTGGTATGTTGTACCATTCTTCCTGCAGAAACTGCTCCAATTCCTTGAGAGATGCCGGAGGAGGATAACGGGATTACACTCTGTTTTCCAACACAGACCACAGGGGCTCAATGATGTTTAAGTCCGGTGATTGTGCAGGCCAGGGAAGGTGTGCAACTTCATTCTCATGTTCCTCAAACCATGACTGAACAGTTCGACTTCTGTGAATCGGGGCATTATCATCTTGAAAGGTGCAATCCCCTGACGGAAACAATGTCTGCGCCGTTGAATGCACATGGTCGGATAAAAGAGTGACATAGTCACCACTAGTGATACGTCCGTGTAAGGTGATAATAGGAAATGCTGCAAACCACGAGATCATGGCCCAAACCATTACGGAATCACCCCCATGCTTCACTGTATGATGACGACAGTCTGTGGTGTAGGCTTCTGCGAAGGTTCTCCACACGTAAACCCTTCATCTGGTGTGGAAAGTGAGAAACTTGATTCATCGGAAAACTAGATATGTTTCCATTGATCCGCAGTCCACGTTTTGTGTTCATGGCACTACTGTAGTCTCCATTTCATATTCACCTGGTGACACCAGGGGTTTTGCAATCGCAGCTCTGCCATAAATATTAAGCTTATGCAATTCCCTTCGCACAGTATGGGTTGGCACTGGGTTTTGGAGATGTGCATTAAGCTCAGCAGTCACTTTCGTCTCCGTGGTCTTTCTTCTTGCGGTCACAATCCTCCTTAATGTCCTCCTGTCTCTCGCAGTGAGTTTTGTTTTCCTTCCACAGTTGTGTTTTGCAGATGATGTTGTGCCGTGAACTTTGTATGCTGTCATGACCTTCGACACGGTACCTCTCGATACCCCCAATACCTGTGCCACTGTGGTTATCGACGCACCAACCAGACGGGCTCATACCATCTGCCCTCTTTCGAACTCTGACAGGTCACTCATTGTGCCTTCACCTGGAAAGAAATTGTACAAACACCGATTTACAATGCAATCACACAAACCCTTGAGACTATAAGCAACACTTTTTTCCAAAAAATATTGTAGCTACATGTTCGTTTTACTCAAAAAGCTGCACATACCAAAGTCACTGTTTGAAGCGAGGTGTTTCCATTATTTCGGACAAACCCTGTATAACGAATCTGGAGGTTTTGAAGTGTGCTTTACTGTTAAACTCACGAACAATTCATGTAATTTATATAAACGTCACGTTGTATTATCATAGATCGCTATCATATAAAAAGCAATTGTATTCGTCGATTCATAAAGATATACACCAAAGAGCCAAAACATTATGACTAGCGCGTCTTCATGCAAATCAAAGCGCTCTATGAAACTGAGCTGATACTGGGCAAATTTATGCAAATCAAAACGGTCTATGATGCTGAGCTGAACACCTGATGCTAATCAGTGTTATTCTTGTTCTTCAGATGGGAAAGGCCAAATTGTAATCGTCAGACGACTGGGTCAGATAATTTTCGAGACGGCATGGCTGGTGGGTTACTCCTGTCGGCCGTGGTTAGAAACCTTCAAAGAAGTCGTCCGGGGAGGGAAAAACTACAAACCACCAGCAAAATGTGGGTCGACCATTGCTCATCGATACTAGAGGGGAGCGAAGGCTAGTATGGCAGGAGCCAACAGAAGGGATACTGTGGTGCAACTTGCCGGTAATTTGAATGGTGCTGATGGGAGTAATATGCCACAGTGCAACAGTACATTGAACCCTGTTGAAAATGGGGATACATAGCAGCAGGCCACTCCGAGTGCCCATGCTAACCTCGGTTCACACACACAAGAGTAATGTATAACAACACACAGTACATCGAACCACTGTTGAAAATGATGCTGCGTAGCCGCAAGTCGCTCCGATTGCTCATGTTAACCTCGGTCCACACACACAAGAGTAATGTATAACAACACACAGTACATCGAACCACTGTTGAAAATGATGCTGCGTAGCCGCAAGTCGCTCCGATTGCTCATGTTAACCTCGGTTCACACACACAAGAGTAATGTATAACAACACACAGTACATCGAACCACTGTTGAAAATGATGCTGCGTAGCCGCAAGTCGCTCCGATTGCTCATGTTAACCTCGGTTCACACACACAAAAGTAATGTATAATAACACACAGTACATCGAACCACTGTTGAAAATGATGCTGCGTAGCCGCAAGTCGCTCCGATTGCTCATGTTAACATCGGTTCACACACACAAGAGTAATGTATAACAACACGCAGTACATCGAACCACTGTTGAAAATGATGCTGCGTAGCCGCAAGTCGCTCCGATTGCTCATGTTAACCTCGGTTCACACACACAAGAGTAATGTATAAGAACACACAGTACATCGAACCCTGCTGAAGATGGGGCTCCGTAGCCGCAAGTCGCTCCGATTGCTCATGTTAACCTCGGTTCACACACACAAGAGTAATGTATAACAACACACAGTACATTGGACCCTGCTGAAAATGAGGCGGCGTGGCCGCAAGTCGCTCCGATTGCTCATGTCAACCTCGGTTCACACACACTCAAGAGTAATGTATGTATAACAACACACAGTACATCGAACCCTACTGAAAATGGGGCTGCGTAGCCACAGGCCGCTCCGAGTGCCCATGCTAACCTTGGTTCAGACACACAAGAGTAATGTATAACAACACACAGTACATCGAACCCTGCTGAAAATGGGGCTGCGTAGCAGCAGGACGGTCCGAGTGGCCATGCTAACCTCGGTTCACACACACGAGAGTATTGTATAACAACACACAGTACATTGGACCCTGCTGAAAATGAGGCTGCGTAGCCGCAAGTCTTTCCGATTGCTCATGTTAACCTGGTTTCACACACACAAGAGTAATGTATAACAACACACAGTACATCGAACCCTGCTGAAAATGTGGCTGCGTAGCCGCAGGCCGCTCCAAATCCCCATGCTAATCTCGGTTCAGACACACAAGAGTAATGTATAACAACACACAGTACATCGAACCCTGCTGAAAATGGGGCTGCGTAGCAGCAGGCCGGTCCGAGTGGCCATGCTAACCTCGGTTCACACACACAAGAGTAATGCATAACAACACACAGTACATCGAACCCTGCTGAAAATGGGGCTGCGTATCCAGAGGCCGCTCCGAGTGCCCATGCTAACCTCGGTTCACACACACAAGAGTAATGTATAACAACACACAGTACATCGAACCCTGCTGAAAATGTGGCTGCGTAGCCGCAGGCCGCTCCAAATGCCCATGCTAATCTTGGTTCAGACACACAAGAGTAATGTATAACAACACACAGTACATCGAACCCTGCTGAAAATGGGGCTGCGTAGCAGCAGGCCGCTCCGAGTGCCCATGCTAACCACGGTTCACACACACAAGAGTAATGTATAACAACACACAATACATCGAACCCTGTTGAAAATGCGGCTGAGTAGTCGGGGGGACGCTCCGACTACTCAGCCCCATTTTCAGCAGGGTTCGATGTACTGTCGAAAGCACTTACGGTGGGCATGCAAGAATCAAAACAAACTGTATAACGAAGTAAATTTCTCCGTCATTTTTATCCGCGCCGGGCTGGGCTCGAACCCGGGTCCCCTCATTCCGGAACAAGTTGCTCTACCAATTGAGCTACGCGGACGTTTGTTCTGACTACTATCTGCCTTTATGTCGTGTGCGTCCTGCTGGCAGGTACGTCACATCTCCCCTCCCCCGCGAAAGAGGGCCGGGGGCATGGCCCACGGATCAGCCGTGACCATGAATCGTTGCTGGCAGCCATCCACTGTAGAACGTGCACTTGAGAACTCCCAGTCAATCTGGTGTGTGGAATGCAATGTCACACACATTTATTTTTCGAAGCGCTGGAGAAGGGATTCTCTGATTTTTCCTATCTCGCGGTGTGGAAATAAAATCACACCATTGCGAGATTTTGAACGGTCGGGTCATCCGGATAGTTTGGGCGCCATTATAGCGAAGTAAATTTCTCCGTCATTTCTGTCCACGCCAGGATTCGAACCCGGATCCCCTCATTCCGGAATAAGTCACTCTACCAATTGAGCTACGCGGACGTTTGTTCTGACTACTATCTGCCTTTATGTCGTGTGCGTCCTGCTGGCAGGTACGTCACAACTGGTCCTTGAAGGATTGAAGAAGTTCGCCTGGTCCGATGAATCTCGTTTCCTGTTGTACCATGTGGGCGGCTTAAAACGTCTGCATCGTTTACCTGGAGAAGTGTTGGCATCAGAAAGCACAATGGGATGAAAACAAGCCTGTGGAAAAACTTGAGTGGCTTGAGCAATGTTCTGCTGGCAAACTCATGGATACAGTCATTCATGTGCAGGAAACTAAAACGTCTACCCCCTACCTAAGCAGCACTGCAGACCAGGTACATCTTTCCACGGCAAGAGCATTCGCCTTTAGTAGTGCCAGATTGTTCAAGGATGGTTCTCGGAACATGAGGAAAATTTGCTGGTATTGTCCTGGCTTCTGGATTCCCCAGATATCAATCCAATCGAGCATCTGTGGATTGTGTTGGAACAGCAAATCCGATCTACGGCGACTCAACCATGTAACTTACAAGAGTTAAAGGATCTTCTAGTAACGTGTTGGTTGGTACCAGATACCCGGATACACCTTTCGAAAAATTGTAGCGTTAATGCCTCGCTGGGCAAGAACTGTTTTAGTGGCACGTGGACGACCAATATCATATAAGTATATATTTTTTATATACACTATATTGAAAAAAGTCACCGGCCACTCCTTCAAAAGCAAATTAACGGATCCGCTGCGTTGTTAAGATGAGCGATACACTTGCAAACCGTATAAAAACAAGTCTCAAACTGACTGCGATCGCATCGCACAGTGAGGTTGAGTGAAAATGTCGCGGCGGGAGAGAACTGACTTTGAGAAAGGAAAGATTGCTGGGTGTTATATTGGTGGGTTGTCCATAAGAGAAACCGAGAGGCGTTTAAACCTTCCGAAGTCAACTGTTTTGGATGTACTGAATAAGTGGAAGACACATGGCGTGCCTGAAGCAGCAAAACGTACCGGCAGACTAAAGAAAATCAGTGATAGAGGACGTCGAAGCCTCATGAGAGTCGTTACAGCTAATCGACGGAGTACTGCACAAGACCTCAATGTACAGGTGAGTAAAAATGCTGGAACCTCAGTATGTACACGACGTACCATTAGCAGAGAACGTCATTCAATAGGTTACCGTGGTCGTGCGGCTGCTCCTAAGCATTTCATTTCCACTCGGAATGCTATTCGCCCTTTAGCATGGTGTAAAGAACATTTATCGTGGACAGTAGATCAATGTAAACGGGTCCTATGGGCTGATGAATCCAGATACACGATCCATCAGTCTGATGGCCGTGTGTTGGTATGGCGGCAGCCAGAGAAACGTCACAGCGTACTGTTCCTACGGTCAAGTTTGGAGCTGGCAGTGTACTCGTGTGGGGGATGTTTCTCATGATATGGTCCCGGCCCATTGGTTATCGTGGACAAACCTGTTAACCAGCACGTCTACCTCGATATTCTGGACAATTACGCCGTACCAACTCTATGGCAATACTATGGAACCGAACCTTGTTGGTACCTGCAGGATAATGCACCGAGCCATAAAGCAAGGACTGTTACGGCGTGATTTGACGACAATTCCGTTTCGTGTGTGGACTGGCCAGCACAAAGCCCTGATCTTAATCCTATACAGCACCTATGGAATGAATTAGAGCGCCGCATAAGAAGTTTGGAACCAAGGCCTACTACTAAATAACAGTTAGCTGCAACATTATGTACTGAATGAAAGCGCATATCTATCGCAGTGTTCCAAAACCTTGTCGAAAGCATGTCTCGAAGGGTCAGTGCATGCATTAAGGCCAAAGATGGACCGACACCGTACTAATATATGCCAATAAATGCTATGTTGTGTTTCTCTTCTAGGTGTCCGGTGACTTTTGTCAATATAGTGTATATATATACAATATCATATTAGGCAGGTGGTCATCTAGTCGCAATGAACCTGTCTCACTTCACACACACACACACACACACACACACACACACACACACACACACACACACACACACACACACACACACACACACACACACACACACACACACAGCGTCAGCTCAAGGAATATTTGCGCCCCGATACACAGTGAAAGTTCGGCGCCTCTTTGTGAAATTTCGCTGGAGAAAATTTACATAATGTTTTTCAATTTAACATACTCACGTGCATTCAAACGGTTGTTCTGCCCCATTCTACTCCCAAAAATTTAGAGATAAGGTGTTTTAGTGTCTGCCAAGTACTTAGTAATAGAAATTGTCAAAGAGTAAATGGTGATTTTATTCAAATTAAAAAATACTGGATAGGAGCTGCCCCCCTCATATATTATTAGGTGTACTAGATTCGTCTTGCCGGGTCGGCGCACCTGATGTTCAGAGTGATTTCAGACAGAGATAAAAACACGCAAGTAATTTCTCAATGTCCTCTGCATTCTATGCAGGCGAAAAAAAAAATGCGGTTTCGTGAAATATTTAGTGAGATAAACACCGCTCCACCGTTAACTGTCACTCCAAGCGGCTATTTCCTTCGTTTAATGGGAAATAGGCACTGCGGGCGAGAGGGGGAAGGCAAGCTTCAGGAACAAAAAAACCGCTGTATTTCACTTCCTCAGAAAAAGAAAGAAATTAAAGGGACAGAACATGCGTTGACAGATGCTACAAAGCAAGAGTGATAGCCTGTGCACCGGTGAAGAGCGAGGCAGAATAAATTAGTCAGTACTGTCTTTGTGTAAAAAACACTCCTCGTTCTCGGCTATTAAACGAAATAAGGCTATACGAGCAATAGAAGTATTTTGTTTTCCCCACACAGGTCATCTAACATGTAAAATTCCATGCAATTGCGTTGTCAAAGGCGCCCCCTAGAGAAGGCACCCCGACGTCCTGTTTACCATGCCTTCCGGCTAGAGCCAGCCCTTCATAAACTCCATCACTATTCACACTTAATGTCGTGATTTCATTTTGCACTGACTCATTGTCAGATTCGCCAAAATGTACAAGCTGTCCGCGGAAGTAGTGTGCCGTTCAATTAGAAAATGTTCAACCCAGAAGTGACGAAATTTACATAATGAAACAAAAACTCCAAAGGAAGGTCAAATAGAGGTACAAGTCACAACTATTTTAAGACAGAATTTGAAAATTGTACTGTGCTGAATAAAATAAACAGCCAGCGCCCGCCATTTCTCCAGCATTGAGGAAGAGAACCTGGATGACTTTTCTTTTCTTTTCTCCTGGATGATTTTTTCTCACGTATTCCTAAGGTATTGTTCCTTAGGAATACGTGAGAAAAAATCATCCAGTAGAATCATTTCCTTGAGATTCACATATCTGTTGAAGCAGTTTATTAGAGTTGCGTTCTCGGAAGCCCTGTGTGGTCTTTAGGAAAAGAATGACACTATAGGTGAGACTGCATCGAGATTTTGTTTCAGTACATTCATGAGAGGATGAACGAAAAACAATCTGTTTTAAATTTTTCAGTTCAAACAATCCTTCCTTTTGGAAAGAGTTTGTTAAACCGTTAAGCTGAATTAGTAAAAAAATTATCTCTGGCTGTTGAAAGTATACGCTAAGATCATTAAAAATAGTTTGCCTATAGTCCTGCTCAAAGTTACAGGCATTTCTCAAAAGCAGCAATAGATTATGCTAAGGCATATTTGATTGTCAATGTCCAGGACGATGATTGGGAAATAAAAACAAGCACGGAATGTCTGATAAAAGCAGTTAGTACCATATAGAGAAAACAGTTGCTGGAACTAGTATGGGGAATCATGAATAGAATACGGAATTACATTATACAATACAAATTTTGAAAATGACAATCCGTTTTTTGGTGTAAATACGACAAAGATGGTAAGTCAGGTAATATCCGAAAACTTGGAAAATTTCGCCGTCTTGGAGCGGGAATAGAATACGCGTCTCTCTGATTTCGTCCGAGTATGCTAATCACTACACCCCCAGAACGACCAAGTCTCAAGTTTCCGATTAATTTGAATATAACCATCCTACTCGGGAGGTTAGCATACTCGGACGCTATCCGAGAGACGCGGATTCGATTCCGATTCCAGGACGACCGAATTTTCAAGTTTTCGGATATTATCTGACTTACCATCCTTGTCATATTTACAGCAAAAAACGGATTGTCGTCTTCAAAATTTGTATTGTATAGTGTAATCCCGTATTCCATTCATGATATATCTGCTCCTCCGGGCAATCACGGATTATGATTCTTAACCTCCAGATTCTATAAACATGAATGCCGGTTGCCTCGACTAGCGAATCCTGTGATGGCTATATTCAAATTAATCGGAAACTTGAGACTTGGTCGTTCTGGGTGGTGTAGTGGTTAGCATACCCGGGCACTATCTGGGAGACGCGGATTCGATTTCCGCTCCAGGGCGACGAAATTTTCAAGTTTTCGGATATTATCTGACTTACCATTCTTGTCATATTTACACCAAAAAAAACGGATTGTCGTCTTCAAAATTTGTAGTATGGGAAATATACGGTTTGGTTCAGTATCTGGGCAAGGGATCCGAGAATATTAAATTGTATCTCTACGTCTTTGAGTTTGCATACCACTGATGGTTTCCATTAGGCATTGAAAAACGTTGACAGGGATGTCAGGACAGGAAGAAGAAAGATAAATAACTCTGATACGTTGGTGACATGGCTTCACCGTGTTGTTCTAGCTGAGATACATAAGCAAGTGGAAGTACAGTTTCAGTTATAAGTTTGTTTCTTAACTTCCGTATCATGATCAGAGTTGGAAATGGGTCAACATTTTTGGACCCGGACCCGACCGTCACATAATTGGACCCAACCCGGCCTAATCTGGGCATATCTGCTTTGAGCTATGAACTCGAATATATCATCGTCGTCATCATCATTATTGTCAGTCATTATCAATCCAATGTAGGATGAAGGTCTCCCCAGGTTTCTTCCATAACGGTGATGATGACGACGATGATGATATGTTTCTTCCAATATCATCATCATTATTGTCAGTCATTATCAATCCAATGTTGGATGAAGGTCTCTCCACGTTTCTTCCACGACGGTGATGATGACGATGATGATATGTTTCTTCCATATATCATAATCGTCATCATCATTATTGTCAGTCATTATCAATCCACTGTTGGATGAAGGTCTCCCCACGATTCTTCTGTCTTGGGCCAGTCTCCTCCATCCACCCATTTCCCACGTGGTCTTCTTTAGGGTATTTTCCTGTCCCTTGTAATCCAGTCCAAAATTTCGGTTCTTCATGGGTGGTCCATTCTCCTGGCTACATGTCAAGCCCATTGTCATTTCAGGGATTTTATTCTGATCATATCTTCCATCCACTCTTGTCATTTTCTTTATCCACAAGCTCCTCTTTTTATCTTTCTTGGTTACACCAAGCATGCATCTCTCCATGTTACTTTCAGTTGTCTGCAGTCTTTGTATGTCTTTTTTAGTTAAGATCCACGTATCTGCTGCAAACGTAAGCACTGGAAGGATGCATTGATTAAACACTTTTTTTTAAAGACATAATGGCATGTTGCTCTTAAAAATTGTATTGCTTTTTCCAAAAGCTCTCTAACCAAGTTTTATACGCCGATTAATGTCTTCATCAATGTGATTCTCGCTTGGTATTTGATGCCGCCGCCCCGATGGTGCAGTGGTCTAAGCGATGGCTTCTGATCGTTCGTATGAAAGGGGTCGGGGTTCGAATCCCGGTGGGGCATGGATGTTGTGTTTGTCTTACGGCACTGGCTCTCTCCCTTCCCTGGAACCAGTAACCCTATATTTGGGACGGGCGACTGCTTATAGCCCGCTGAGTTGCTCACGGGATTCTCTCCAATCAAATATATATATATATATCTGCTGCCCAAGAGAAATGTAGGAATTGGAAATCTCCAGCTCTTCCCCCTCAATTAAAAAATCTTTATTTCTCGTAAAAGCGTTGAACATCAGTTTTGTCATTTTTAATCCCCATTTCTTTACTCATCAGTTTTGACTTCGGAAAGTTCATTTTTAATCCCCATTTCTTTACCTTTCTCAGCAAGTTCCTAGATCATTTTCTGCAGCTCTGAAGGGTTCTTTGAAATACTTTTTTTTCTATTCCAAAATAAAACGGAAATAAAATCGGGTTGAAGTCGGATGAGGAACACTTTGATCCAACCCGTTTCCATATCTGATCATGATTCGTATTTAGGGATAGATTGAAAATTCCCCTCACCCCCCTCTGTCTCTGGCAAATTAAAATATAAATAAAAAGCAAGACTTTAAGAAAGCTGAATTCGACTTTTTAAATTAAAAATCAGGATGTTTTATCACAAAGAACCGATCGTAACAGAATCATGGAAAACAGTCATGTGACCAGTTCTACTTTCGTTTATTGAAATCTGACAATATTCAATGAGACCGCAATATTTAAGGAAACTGCAACCGGGAAAGGAAAGGCTGAGTTTTAGCGCAACAAGAGAGAATGAACATAGCCATTGTTGCGACATCTACGTATTCAGCTGGACTCGCTTCTAGTAGTCCGATGTAATGTTTCAGAAGGTTTGACAAAGAACGACAACTCTTGCAGAACACTCAGAGCCACCGTCGCCTGCCGGCTGGAATGGGTACGAAGAGAACTATTCGGTAACATGTTTCCAAACGAAAAAATTACTTTCTTTTGCTCAGCATCAAGAAGTTCCGCTGCCAGTACGGTGCAGTATTGTAAATGTAAAGCCCCAGTTTTGGGGGAACGTTGGAATTATCACTAAAACTCTTGCTACTAACACGGCTAAAAACCTAAGGAGAGAAGTTCGCCTCCTAAACAATATATATATCATCATCATCGTCATCATTGTCAACCATTATCAATCCACTGCTAGACGAAGGTCTCCCCAAGCCTCTTCCACAACGGTCTGTATTGTGCCAGTCTCCTCCATGCTACACCCGCAATACTTTCGAATTCCATCCACCCATCTCCCATGTGGTCTTCTTCTGGGTCATTTCCTGACCATTGGAAACCAATCTAAAATTTCGACTGTCCATCGATGGTCTGCTCTTCTGGCAGTATGTCCAGCCCATTGCCATTTCAGGGATTTTTCTCTGATCATGATGTCTTCCACTCTTGTCATTTTTCTGATCCACGAGTTCCTCTTCTTATCTCTCCTGGTTACACCAAGTATGCACCTCTCCATGCTTCTTTGAGTTGTTTTCAGCCTTTGTATGTCTCTTTTAGTTAAGGTCCACGTCTCCGCACCATACGTAAGCACTGGAAGGATGCATTGATCAAACACTTTTCTTTTAAGACATAATGGCATATTGTTCTTGAAAATTATGCTGTTTCTTCCAAAGGCTCTCCAGGCAAGTTTTGTGCGCCGATTAATTTCTTCACCAATGTGACCCTCACTTGATATCTGCTGTCCAAGGTAAATGTACGCATCTGTTATCTCCAGCTTTTCTCAATCAATCGATAAATCTTCATTTCTTGTAAAAGCATTGAACATCACTTTTGTCTTCGGAAAGTTCATTATTAATCCCACTTTTTTACTCTTCTCAGCAAGTTCCTGGATCATACTCCGCAGTTCTGATGGTGTAGTTGCAAAAATGACTACGTCATCAGCAAAACGAAGGGGAGTTAGATAATCTCCATTACTCTTTATCCCTTTGTTTTCCCAGTTCAGTGATTGAAAGAGATTTTCCAATGTAGCATTAAAGAGCTTGGGAGATATGGTGTCACCTAGTCTCACTCGCTTTCCAACTTTTATGTGTGCTGTATTCTCAAACAGCCGAATCTTTGCACTTGCATATATCTTGGCCCTCAGTCTCCGGCAGCTGGAATGTACCTGGCCAAGGCAGCGGCCAGTGCGACATTAAGGCAGAGGGTGCTAAGAATCCCCGGAGGTCCGGACTAGGCTGCTATCTGATGCTGACCTTGGCTACGTATAATGGACGCTCCCTATCTTCTGATTCAAGGCTTCTTGAATTGGAAGAGGAACTACAAAGGATCAAGTGGGACATCGTCGGGCTAAGTGAGGTAAGGAGAAAAGGAGAAGATCACATTGAACTGAAAAGTGGACATCTCTCCTACTATCGTGGTACTGATACTGGCAGAACTAGTGGTGTTGGATTTATAATAAACAAGAAACTGAAGGATAAAGTTGTAGAAGTTGAAAGTTCCTCTGACAGAGTTGCACGACTCGTTATCCAACTCTCGAGAAGATACCAGGCTCAGATTATTCAAACTTATGCACCCACCACAAGTCATCCTGAAGAAGAAATTGAAGAATTTTATGAGGAAATTTGTCATCTAAATAATAAAGGTAAGCAGCACTTGAAAATAATTATCGGAGATTTCAATGCAAAAATAGGGCAACGGCAACAGAATGAAACTTCAGTAGGTAAATTCGGTCATGGCAACAGAAACCAGCGTGGAAATACTCTCGTTGAGTTTGCAGAGGCAGAAGGGTTTTTCATCTTGAACTCCTTCTTCAAGAAAAAGCCACACAGAAAATGGACATGGAGACATCCAAATGGGACGACAAGTGAAATTGATTTTATTATGTGTAACAAAAAATTCGTCATAGAAGACTGCAGTGTGCTAAACAAGTTCAACACAGGTAGTGACCATAGATTGGTGAGATGTAAGATGCACCTCAACACTAAACTCGAACGTGGCAAGCTCATAACACAAACAAAATGTATTGACATAACCCACCTTAAAAAACACCACAATACCTTCAAGTTGGAACTGAAGAACGGATTCTCTGCTTTAGAAGGTCTAACATCGGAAGAAGTGGATATTTCTGAAGTTAACAGAAAAGTAACCAAAGTTCTTATGGAAACAGCAACAAAATTAGCTGGGTCTAAGAACAAGTTGCATGTGAACAAATTATCAAGAAACACCAAAATGTTGATGCGAAAAAGAAGAGAGATGAGGACAACTAAAGAAGATGTGACTTCCAAAGTGGAATATAAAGAGCTATGCAAGACAGTACGAAAACGTATGACTGAAAATGTAAGGAAATTCAATTGTGAACTAGTAAGGAAAGCAATTGAAAACAACCAAAGCCTATAAAGATAGCAAAGAGACATCTCAGTAAGGGAAGAAAACAGATTATCGCACTGAGAAAAAAAGATGGTTCTGTAACAAGAAATAGAGGCGAAATTTTGACAAGAGTGAAAGATTTCTACTCCAAATTTTATGAAAGGGATGATACATGTACTCCAGACATCATGAAAGGTACCAGTACCAGAGTTCTTCCAGTCCTCCCAGCAGAAGTCGCACACTCAATCAAGAACATGAAGCGGGGGAAAGCTCCAGGAGAAGATGGAATTACTGTAGACATCATACAAGAAGCAAGTGGAGAAATCGAAACAGTACTCGCCCAAATTTTCATTCGATGCCTTAATGAAGGGAAAATTCCTGAGGATTGGAACAACGCTACAATGATCTTGCTACATAAAAAAGGTGACATTGAGGATCTCAAGAACTACAGACCTATCAGCCTCCTATCAGTGGTTTATAAAATCTTCACTAAAGTTCTTTCACACCGCTTGAAGGTGACACTGGACATGGCTCGACCCAGAGAACAAGCTGGATTCAGGAGTGGCTACAGCCCAATAGATCATATCCACGTACTGAGAGAACTAATTGAAAGAGCGAGGGAATAGGAACTTCCATTGTGCATGGTTTTTATCGATTATGAAAAAGCCTTTGATTCGGTGAAACCATCAGCAGTTACAATGGCTCTGAAATCCTGCGGTATTGAAGATGCATGCATTAATATTATTAATAACACCTATGAAAATGAAAGTGAAAAGATTCGGCTGTTTGAAAATAACACACATAAAAATTGGAAAAGGAGTGAGACAAGATGACACCATAACTCCGAAGCTCTTTAATGCCACATTGGAAAATGTCTTTCAATCACTGAACTGGGAAAACAAAGGGATAAAGAGTAATGGAGATTATCTAACCCACCTTCGTTTTGCTGATGACATAGTCATATTTGCAACTACCTTATCAGAGCTGCAGAGTATGATCCAGGAACTTGCTGAGAAGAGTAAAGAAGTGGGATTAAAAATGAACTTTCAGAAGACAAAGGTGATGTTCAATGCTTTTACAAGAAATGAAGATTTATCGATTGATTGAGAAAAGCTGGAGACAACAGATGCGTACATTTACCTTGGACAGCAGATATCAAGTGAGGGTCACATTGGTGAAGAAATTAATCGGCGCACAAAACTTGCCTGGAGAGCCTTTGGAAGAAACAGCATAATTTTCAAGAGCAATATACCATTATGTCTTAAAAGAAAAGTGTTTGATCAATGCATCCTTCCAGTGATTACGTATGGTGCAGAGACATGGACCTTAACTAAAAGAGACATACAAAGGCTGCAGAGAATTCAAAGTAGCATGGAGAGGTGCATGCTTGGTGTAACCAGGAGAGATAAGAAGAGGAACTCGTGGATCCGAAAAATGACAAGAGTGGAAGACATCATGATCAGAGAATAATCCCTGAAATGGCAATGGGCTGGACATACTGCCAGAAGAACGGACCATCGATGGACAGTCGAAATTTTAGATTGGATTCCAAGGGACAGTAAAAGACCCAGAAGAAGACCAATGGAAGATGGGTGGATGAAATTCGAAAGTATGCGGGAGTGACATGGAGGAGACTGGCACAAGACAGACCGTTTTGGAGGAAACATGGGGAGACCTTCGTCCAGCAGTGGATTGATAATGGTTGACAATGATGATGATGATGATGATATATATATATATATATATATATATATATATACTTAAGAGCAAAACTGAAGACTAAGGAAACAATTTTAGAATTTAAAACGAAGGGTGCAAAATAACCTGAAAATCAAAACGCGCAACGCAGCAGTTTTACTCAAAGTTTGTCCCCTAGATATTAATAGTTATGATTTTGAAAACCTATATACTAATCTGCCTCTATCAGATATAATCACTACATTTAAGGAGCTGTATGCAGAATTTAAACTTAACCAATTTGTTGATGTAGGAACTTGGAACTCTTATCTCAATTGCTGCATAAAAAATAACCATATCTTATATAATAATACTCTCTATAAGCAAGTGAACGGTATTCCAATGGGAACATCAATGTCCACAAATATCGCTAATCTATTCCTGTTCTTTAAGGAATATAAATTCATTAAAAATCACCCCACTTGCTCAGATAACTACCTTTACACTTTTAGATATATTGATGATCTGCTGTGTATCAATAATTCAGAAGTTATAGAGAGTGATTTTGATAATATCTATCCTAGCTCTCTTAACTTATGTAAAACAAACCACAGTAATCAGGAACTTGAGTTCCTAGACTTAAGCATTAAGCTCAACAGAGGTAACCCATCTATTAGCCTCTTTGATAAAAGAGTTAATTTTCCTTTCAAAGTAATTAAATATCTACACTGGAATAATAACATTTCAACCAAAGTAATTGAGAATGTACTAATTTCTCAGGTCCTAAGAATTTCAAGAATTTGCAGCAACAATTTGGATTTCAATTACCACATTAATATACTATTAGAAAGTTTTCTAGAGAACGAAATTCCTTCTTCTTTCATCAAAAGAACTTTAAGAAAAATTATTCTGAATAATAGAGTAAGGTTGGCAGATCTGCTTTAATTTTCTACACAGTTAATAATATGATTCTGACCAATCAAAGCCGTAAGGAAGTTGGCTAGAGGATGCCTATTAACTACCTAAAGGAACCTTAGTGCTATGGATATGACGGTCCTATTAAAACAAAAAATTAAATAATATAAACAAAATCACAAAAAAAGCTTAAAAATCTGTTTATAAAAGAAAATAAAAACAAATAAAAAAGAAAATTAGTTATTCATCACTAGGATAGCTATACTAAAAATAGTAAAACCAACATTAAAATTAATAAGATTCTGATTAATCTATAGAAGCTCACTAAGGTGATTTAATACATACAAAGATTATTAAATAAACTGCTCGTGTATTTCATAATATTTCTCATGTATTCTGGAGAGTTAATTCTGCTCATTCTGATCATACAGATCCACAGTCTTAAGTTTATATATTTTTTTCTCTGGTTAAAATCTCCGCGCGTTGTTTTCTTGCTGTATGAGGAGGCCATCAGCCCCACCCTCACTGCCCCCCAGCGTCTAGGGAGTGGCAGAAGGGGTCAGCCATGTTCTCCTCTTGTGTGGAGAAAAAGTTTTTGTTACACAAGAGGTAAGCTCTCTTCCTTGTTTTTGGGTTCTAGGTTTTATAAGTTCAATGTTTGTACTTTATGTACCTTTTCTCTGTCGTTTTTTAGCTTTTCAGCTTTTAAGCATTGGTTTGTCTGTTAACATTTTTGCGGGTTTTAACTCTTACTTTTCTTTGTAACTTTGAGCGTCTTTTGGGGTACCTAGGAACAGAAGAAGGCTAAGCCTGTTCCTTTTCTATGCGCTGTCTATGCGCTGTTTTTTCAAAGTAGTTAAGTTCTTAATAACTAATTAATTATGCACTTAAAGCACTGCTGAAATACTTTGTACATATTGCAACTAACTGTTTAAGGTATATAACTTTCACAAAGTTTTCTTTAGTTAATATTTATCTTTAACTTATTCTCGTTTTCGTGCTGTCATAAGGTGTAGAGTAGGGGGTTTTAGACTCAAGTTTTCTTTCAAAAATCTGTTCGGTATAAATTAACATTTCCTTTTTTTTTATAATTGCAATGTAAAATTTGGATTCCTTTGCATTATTTTTCAGGTTTAAATTCTCTCTCAAACGAACTTGGAATTTCGTTATAGCTGAAAATCATTTCCATTTATTATGTCACTCTCACAGCTTGAGTTCTCTTTAATCTTCTTCTCTCTGTTTAATAGTAACAGATGAAGAGCATGGGTCGGGCCATGAAGGTTAATGGATGCAAGCGAAATTGTTAACTAGTGCTAGGTCATGCTACTCTACGGAGGACATGACTTATATATATATATTTTTTAACTATTTTTGGTGGGAATGTTACTTGCATCTATGGCCTTGCAGAAACCCATTTCCAACTAGGTCTTTGTGGAAGTGAGAAAATGCAGAGTTTTTGCTGGTCCTTGATAAAGCCAAGGCTCAGTATTCTCGACACCTTCTACATTCAGTTGTTTTATTTTATTTTTTTATCTTTTCTCCTTTTACTCACACAGGTAGATACATAACCTTTTCTATGTTGTATAGGTGTGAGTCAAAATTATATATGTATTTTTTTGCTTAGGTATCTTCTTTATAGAATATATATATATATATATATATATATATATATATATCATCATGTGGATGCATTGATCAAACACTTTTCTTTTAAGACATAACGGCATATTGCTCTTGAAAATTATGCTGTTTCTCCCAAAAGCTCTCCAGGCAAGTTTTATACGCCGATTAATTTCTTCATCAATGTGACCCTGACTTGATATCTGCTGTCCAAGATAACGGACCACAACTGCGAACCGTTAGGTAGATGTACTCATCAAGTTTGTGTTCCGTTACTGAGGAAAGTGACGTAGGCGATACCGCTTGTGTCACGTGACTAGTCAGTCAAAATGGCAGCGTCTGCAGTGGAGAAGGCGTTTTGTGTTCTTGAATTGAGCAAAACGGAATCTGTAACTGCTGTGCAACGGCATTTTAGATCACGATTCGGAAAAGAACCTCCAACCAGAAAATCTATCTACGATTGACAAAAAAAAAAAAAAAAAAAAAAAAAAATTGAAACTACGGGCTGTTTGTGCAAACTTAAAAGTCCTGGACGACTGCGTGTATCGGAAGAAGTCGTCGATAGTGTTTGCACCGCCATTCAACGAAGCCCGGGAAAATCAACGCGGAGGGTGAGACGTGAAGTGCAGATTCCATGGAATTTTGAGAAAGAAGCTGAAAATGATTCCATACAAGATGATCACTGAAAATGATCACAGCCACTATCACTGCACTTGATTCAGATATCTTACCTCGCGTTTGGGCGGAAATGGATTACCGGCTCGATGTGTGTCGTGTGACTAAGGGCGCACACATAAAACATCTGTGACTGTCTCTAAAAAGACTTGAAATATTCCCCTACAATTCTGTTACACGTAGCATAAAATATCTTACATTGTTCTTGTTTTATAGTGCGTTGAAATCATCCTGTACACACTTTACAAAAAAACAAAACAAAAAAAAAAAACGAAAGCACCCTGAGAAAATCGTTTGATGCTGATGTAACTCCGCATGCAAGTACCTCAGGGTCGAATATACAGATGTTTAAAAAATAACAACCAATGACTGAATAGTGTCCCACCACAGCGCAGGAGAACCGCGCATCGAGGAGGGTATATCAAGAGCAAAGCTAGCACGCAGAGACAACTGTGACAGCAGGTTCTTCTGAGGCTTTGCGTTCAGCTCGAGAGATAAGCCAAAAGCCAGCAGCTCTGTTACTCAAGACTGGATACCAAGGAATAGGAAAGTTGAATAAGGAGTTTTGTGTTACCTATATGTAAGAATTTGATTGAGGGATTACTTTTTCTGTTGGAGCATGTGGAGATTTTAGTGGAAATGTCTTCCCCAGGTTTAAAGGACTTAGCACTCTGATTACTAGCCTGTTTAATTTTTCTGATTTGATTTCCATTCTAGCGGTGCAGTAAAGAAGCCATCTCCTATAATTTCCTTTTTGACGACTGACGACTTTACAAAGAAGTTCCCATTCTCTTTGCACTAGAACCTGTGTGTTCGTGAGATACCTAACTGTGTGATCCAACTGTTTATTTCATCCGTACTCCGTTAAGATACGAGTATACTCGCATATGAAATACACTATACTTTATTATTGAATATATGAACATCTAAAAAATCCTTTTGTCATGCTTTTCTTCTCATCTAGCCACGAAAAGTTCCTTACCGAGAACGGTACGAATTCTCCTCTCGAAGTACCAGTAACAAAAAAATTGTGCTTTTTGAATGTACTGCGGGAAGAAGCGGTTTTTCCAAAACTAATACAAAAAATAAACTGAGAAGAAAAGGATTCAAAACACTCTAAAGACGAATGCCTTCTAGAAATGTCTTTGGGTATTTCTTTGGGTATCTCATACATCATAAAAATGTAGCAGAGTTTTTGCTATGGGCACGAAAACTGAAAACAAGTTAATATCTTTACAAGAGGAGAATACTTTTTGTTACCATATGCAGAAGAATGCTGTAATATTCTACACATAGCCATGCTAAGGCTCTCCTACAACACTGAGCTGAATGGAATGAAATCTTCGCTCGAAGTATCAGTAAAAAAAATATGTTTGTTTGGGCGTACTGCAAGAAGTAGCAGTTTTTATAAAACTAATACAAAAAAACTGAAAAAAAGAACTATTCAAAACACTCTAAAGGCGAATGTATTCAAGAACATGGGTATTTCCAGATCTCTCATACATCATAAAAATGTGACAGAGTTTTTGCTATGGCCACCAAAAAGGACAACAAATTAATATCTTGACTGGAGAAGAATACTGTTTGTGACTATATGTAGAAGAATACTGTATTATTTTACATATAGCCATGCTAAGGCTCTTCTACACCACTGAGCTGGAATGGTATGATTTTTTCTCTCGAAGTGTCAGTAACAAAAAAAAATTTTTTTTTTTTTGGACGTACTGCGAGAAGAAGCGGTTTTTATAAAACTAGCACAAAAAAAAAACTGAGAACAAAAAACGGATTTAAAACACTGTAAAGACGAATGTATTCGAGAACATGGGTACTTTCAGATCTCTCATGCATCATAAAAATGTAGCAGAGCTTTTGCTTTTTGCTATGGCCACGAAAAATGACAACAAATCAATATTTTGACAGAAGAATATTATTTGTGACCATATGTAGAAGAATACTGTCTTCTTCTACATATAGCCATGCTAAGGATCTTCTACACCACTGAGCTGGAATGGTATGAATTTTTCTCTCGAAGTGGCAGTAACAAACAAATTGTTTTTTTTTTTTTTTTTTTAGACGTACTGCGGATTTTTCTAAAACTAATACAAAAAAAAAAAACCGAGAAAAAAAAAAAAAGATTCAAGACACGCTAAAGATGAATGTATTCGAGAACATGGGTATTTCCAGATCTCCCATACATCATGAAAATGTGACAGAGTTTTTGCTATGGCCACCAAAAATGGCAAAAAATTAATATCTTGACTGGAGAAGAATACTGTTTGTGACCATATGTAGAAGAATACTGTATTATTTTACATATATCCATGCTAAGGCTCTTCTACACCACTGAGCTGGAATGGTATGAATTTTTCTCTCGAAGTGTCAGTAACATTTTTTTTTTTTTTGACGTACTGCGAGAGAAGCGGTTTTGATAAAACTAAAAAAAAAAAAACTGAGAAAAAAAAAAGATTCAAAACACGCTAAAGACGAATGTATTCGAGAACATGGATATTTCCAGATCTCTCATACATCATAAAAATGTAGCAAGGCTTTTGCTTTTTGCTATGGCCACGAGAAATGATAACAAATTAAGATTTTGACAGGAGAAGAAAGCTTTTTGTGACCATATGTGGAAGAAAACTATTGTAGACAGACACACAGGGTAGTACGATATGTTCTTAAAACACTATACGTTGTTTTAAAGAATTCTTTTTAAAAGTACACGCCACATGAAATAATTATAACGGAAAAAAAATAATATAAATTTATATGTTGCAAAGTTATCAAGAAATTAAAAAAATTGAAACGTTGTGTTACCGGATGCTGAGTATCATTCCATCATACTATAGAAAAAATTATCACTTTAAAATGTTTAATCTTACCTTTGAAGTTGCAGACAAAGCTGATGAGGAAAGCAACGGTGAGAATCACCAGAAAGTTCGACATAACGGATTTCTGATCAAGAGCCATCGCTTGTGTCTTCAGAACTGCGACGCACGCCTGGTTGGCTCACTCCAGTGGCGAAACCTAGAGCCGCCTCAGTTGCAAAACCTGATTTTTTGCCTCCACGGCCCTGCAGGCAAGTTTCAGCGGTTTTGTTTTTCCTCCTGACACATAACTGTGTACATGAGCTCATTCTGTCCTACCTGCCATAGATAGACCAGTACAACGCCGCCGTGTCCTCAAAAACGCCTTCCACATTGTTTGTTCCACATCGCATAACGCCGAAGAAAGTTTAACGCCTGTCTCTTTTGCTTGCGTGTGCATAGAGGAGACACGCGATAATATTCCTGCATTTCCATCTTGTTAATCTCCCTTCCCAGCTTTCGATTTCCCTGAAGGTTATTTTTGAGACTTACTGTTTTGTTCTACTTTAAGGTGGAAACATAACTTTCTCCTTCAGACATATGCTGTACGCAGTAAAAGAATGTCACCAGCACTTTCACACTTTCCTTCTTTTCATACTTCTTTTTATTTATTTTTTCTGAATGGAAGATACTCTAATTGCATCATAAGCTATGTTCAGACGATCTTAAGATCAATGAAGCGCGCCCAGAAACGAGCGGATTGGGAAATTTTAACATGCATCGAGTTGTTTCGCGTATATAAATTCCAAATACGAAGAACTCAAGACGTAAATAGGCGTTCAAATGCACGAAATGTTTTACTTTATTGTGCAGAGCTTTTCTTTCTTTCTTTTTTCTTTTTTCGAAGAATACTGGTCCCCCTATTTTCCAGTTGAATGGGCGATCCTTATCATAAATTCTAACCTGAGAGAAATCTCTGTGAAGGCAGACATTGGTTCAAACAACGAACATGAGAAATACAAAGAAATCTGGCTAAATGAGCGGATCTCAGTTTAAGAAAAATTTAGCAAATTTAGAATGTCACATAATGTTACACAGCCACAAGGATCTTCTGAAAATCCGCGGGATCACGCGGACTCCCTGTGCACGCGGAAACATTGGCTTCAGATATTCACTGAAGAATAAAAACCAAGTTAGCAAAATCATGCACTGCATTGATTATGATACGCTTTCCAACATACCAGAAATCATTACTAAAATGATTACTCAAGTTATGAGGATAATGGCTCCTATGATCTGACCTTTGACCCCATTTCGATTATATTCAACGAAACCGGTGAAGTATACTTCCGGAACAACGTGATAAAGTTTTGTCTTAATCGAAGCATTTTTACGTAAGTTATGACGCATACGGGCGATGGAATGGATTCCACTCCTATGTCCTGTCCTTTGATCCTATTTCGTCCATTTTCGGTAGGGTTTGCTCCGAGATGGTCCCCTACCACATACTAAAATTTCATTGAAATCGAACCATATTCATGCAAGTTATGACGCATAAGGGCAATTGAATGGACCCCTCTCCTATGTAGTCACCTTTGACCCCATTTCGTCCGTTTTTAATAGGGTTCATTCCCAGGTAGTCCCCTACTACATACTAAAATTTCATTGAAATCGAACCATATTCACGCAAATTATGACGCATAAGGACAATGGAATGGATCCCGCTCCTATGCCGTGACCTTTGATCCCATTTTGTCCATTTCCAATAGGGGTTGTCCCCAGGTGGTTTCCTACCACACATTAAAATTTCATTGAAATCGAACCATATTCACGTAAATTATGACACATAAGGACAATGGAATGGATCCCGCTCCTATGCCGTGACCTTTGACCCCATTTCGTCCATTTTCAATAGGGGTTGTCCCCAGGTGGTTTCCTACCACACATTAAAATTTCATTGAAATCGAATTATATTCACGTAAATTATGACACATAAGGGCAATGAAATGGATCCCGCTCCTATGTCGTGACCTTTGATTCCATTTCGTCCATTTTCAATAGGGTTTGTGCGGAGATGGTACGCTACCACATACTAAAATTTAATCGAAATCGAACCATTTTTACGCAAGTTATGACGCACAAGAACAATGGAATGGATCCCGCTCCTATTCCGTGACTTTTGACCCCATTTCGTCCATTTTCAATAGGGGTCGTCCGCAGGTGGTCCCCTACCACACACTAAAATTTCGTCGAAATCGAAACATTTTTACGCGAGTTATCGTGCGGACAGACGGACAAAGGTGGAGCATATACGCTTCTCTCAATCTACGGTTGGAAAGCGTAAAAAACTGAGATACCTCTCAACTACAGCTCTGGTCCTCCTCGCGATCGCATAATGGCAGCAACGCTAGGGGGCATTGGACTCCACGAGCTCTCTGTAGTACTGTGGAGACAGTGCACACCATGCTTCCTGGAGAGCGTTCCATAATATTCGCCGGTGGAAGATCCCACGCTTTGACAGCTAGATGAACATCATTCTGAATGTTTCGATAGCTTTCAAAACCGGCGAACAAGAAGGCCAAGTCAGGTTGCCAAACTCCGTGGAATGTTCAATAGCCATAATCAGGCGACTGTGGAACTGTGCGGTAGAGCAGTGTCGTGTTGAAAGTGGAATCACCTGTCGGAGTGGTTGCATGACATAAACAGATGCAAATGATCCCCAAGGATGGTTACATAACCTCCACCGGTCAGAGGGGTCTGCAGACGTATGAGGGGTTCTAATGCGTGCCAGCTGTAAACACCCCACATCATAACAGAGCCACCGCCGGACTGCACTCTCCCTTAGGCATGCGGAATCCATTGCATCTTGGGGCTGTCGCCACACCTGGCGTTGGCCATCTACCCGAAACAGTTGGTACAGTGATTTGTCGGACCAGGCTACAGGTTTACGGTCATCTTGCGTCCAATGGCGGTGTTTCCGAGCCCAGACGAGGCGCACAGCCTTGTGCCGAAACCCCATCGAACACAGGGAGCGTTGCCCTGTCCGAACGCTGATGATACTGCTGGTCCTAGCATTGGACTGCGCTGTGCTTTGCGCCCATGTTGCTAATGCGTGGCAAACGCCGCTGTCTGCGATCGCCCAGGGCTTTCTTTCCTACGGCCACATCGGTGTTGCACTCTGGATTTTTCCTCTGAGTTTCTGCAGTCCAAGTTCCCCCTCGAAGTTGTTGACCGTGTAAATCTAAATGTGGTAATATCAGAGATGGAGTGACCCCATTTCCCGGGCGCCGACTATCATACAACGTTCGAAATCTAAATCCTGAAAAGCTGCCATCTGAACATCGAAAGCTACTGCTTGTGCTTGCGAAGATATCTGCCTCTGTGTGCAGAGGATGAGTCGAACGTTTTGCAATATTTGCATAAACGCGTGTTCTACGGCGGGTATGTCACGTGTTTAAAATAGTTCAAATCGCGCACTGCAGTCAATCGAAAGGGATATAAAGTGG
This sequence comes from Macrothele yani, assembly GCA_039090855.1. Lineage (NCBI taxonomy): Eukaryota > Metazoa > Arthropoda > Arachnida > Araneae > Macrothelidae > Macrothele > Macrothele yani. Next base: position 54,717,117 of record CM077006.1, on the reverse strand, counting down.
TAGTCATTAATATGAACAGCATTGCATGTTGTCCTTCTGTCTGTGGTTGGGACGCTTGAAAGATAAACAGCCACAACCGGCTAGTTTGGAAACTTTTGCTTTACGAGTTTGAACTCGGCCATAACGCTGCTCAAGCACCACACATTTGTCATTCGAAAGGAGAAGAATCCATGGACCACAGCACCGCAACCAGATGGTTCAAGAAATTTCGTTCAGGTGACAGAAACCTCGACGATCAGCCGAGGTCAGGTAGGCCGCAAACCGTGGATTCGGAGGCCGTGCGCCAGGCCGTAGAGGCAAATCCGACAACCAGCACTCGGAGATTATCAGGCGAGCTGGGCATACCACAGACCACCGTGGTTCGTCACCTTCAGGATCTCGGCAAGGTCCACAGTAGCTGCCGAATTGTCACTCACGAATTGACACCAACTGAAGCAAACCGCCGAGTGGAAGTGTGCACGAAACTCCTAGAAAACTTGCGCGATGTACGTTTCATCAAGAGAATTATTACGTGCGATAAAAAGTGGGTCTATTTCCGTAATCCTAACACACAACGGCAGAAGGGCGTAATCCCAAAGTAACAACGCAGAGCATCACCTTTCAAGCACAAGGTGATGCTCTGCGTCTGGTGAAATTTCGAAGAGATAATCCACTACGAATTTGTTCCAGTCGGTCGGACGATCAACGCAACCTCTACTCTGAAAAGCTGGAGCGGATGCATGCCGTTTTGTATGGAAAGTATCCGGCACTGGTGTACAAAAAGCATGTTTTCCAACAGAAGGACAACACTCGACCTCATACCACGCGAGCGACCCGGGTAAAACTCCAGGAACTTGAGGGCATCGAACTGATGCTACACACAGCATATAGTCCGGATCTTGCCCCGTCGGATTATTACTTGTTCCGGTCCATGGCCTACCTCTTTCGCGGGTGGAACTAGGAGGATGTGGCAGCTGAGGCGAAGTAGTTGTTCGCCTCGAACGAGAAGAACTGATACCGTCGCGAATCGAAGAACTGGCAGAGAGATAGGCTAAAGACGGTGCACACACGATGGCCGATACTTTGAATGCTAGTCAGCTTTCGTCGTAAAGGAACGTATGAAGACATAAAGTGATCCAAATATTGCAAAACTTTCGACTCACCCTCTGGATAATCGAAGAACTGGCAGACAGATGGCTAAAGACGGTGCAACACGATGGCCTATACTTTGAATACTAGTCAGCTTTCGTCGTAAAGGTACTTATGAAGACATAAAGTGATCCAAATATTGCAAAACTTTCGACTCACCCTCTGTAGAATCGAAGAACTGGCAGACAGGTGGCTAAAGACGGTGCAACACGATGTCCTATACTTTGAATGGTAGTCAGCTTTCGTCGTAAAGGAACGTATGAAGACATAAAGTGATCCAAATATTGCAAAACTTTCGACTCACCCTCTGGATAATCGAAGAACTGGCAGACAGATGGCTAAAGACGGTGCACAACACGATGGCCGATACTTTGAATGCTAGTCAGCTTTCGTCGTAAATGTACGTATGAAGACATAAAGTGATCCAATTATTGCAAAACTTTCGACTCACCTTCTGTATATGTCGCCTGCGGACTATACCATTACCGTATGGGTGTATTGCCATGTAATGGAAATGGTAGCGCCATTCTGTTTTTTGGCACCTTAGTGTAAATACGATTCCTTGTGCTTTTTAAATTTAAATGCATCTTACTGCAACTCAAAAACAATGTTGTGCTACCAACCACCAAGATTCGGAAAAAGTTTGTCCTGTACACTGTAACGTACCAGGAGAGGAGATGTGACGTACCTGCCAGCAGGACGCACACGACATAAAGGCAGATAGGAATCAGAATACATGTCCGCGTAGCTTAATTGGTAGAGCAACTGATTCCGGAATGAGTGGACCCGGGTTCGAAACCCGGCGCGGATAAAAATGACGGAGAAATTCACTTCGTTATAATGGCGCCCGAACTATCCGGATGACCCGGCCGTTCAAAATCTCGCATTGGTGTGATGGTATACCGTCGCGAATCGAAGAACTGGCATTTCCACACCGCGAGATAGGAAAAATAAGAGAATCCTTTCTCCAGCACTTCGAAAAAAAACAAATAAGGGGGAGATGATGTAACGTACCAGGAGAGGAGATGTGACGTACCTGCCAGCAGGACGCACACGACATAAAGGCAGATAGGAATCAGAACAAATGTCCGCGTAGCTTAATTGGTAGAGCAACTTATTCCGGACTGAGTGGACCCGGGTTCGAACCCCGGCGCGGATAAAAATGACGGAGAAATTTACTTCGTTATAACACCTGTTTCCAGGCGCGGTTACAAAGGAGAGGTCATCACGTTTGCTCTTAAAAATTTTACTAAATTAAATTTTAATGTACACAGTCTGAATTAAATCTGTAGCAATAATTTTAAATTTAATTTTTTTATTAGGCTTTGTTGAAGACTAAACAAACTCGTTATATGCAATGTATATTTTAATTCAAATGACATACTTTCGTTATTTCATTTCTGTAAATGTTGTATTTCCACGGTCTCCCCTTACAACGTTTTTGGATTCACCTGTTTCTGTTTTTAATCTTTCCAATTTAAAGAAGGTGTTTCGACAACTGTTAAGATACGCTGACATCTATAAGCAAATTTTGCAACATGAAAATTGGAAAGTGATGGCTCAAAAATCTTGAGTATGTTTTCCTCTATACGCACAACACACAAACGTTTTTTCAACCCATCTCTCGAAAATGGGAATACCTTGGCAAATAGAAATATGCACAGTAAAACCCGATGTATTTCCGTATCGAGCGAATATTTTTTGTGGTTCCGGCCAAAGTCCTTTTCAAACAACGCAATATTTTCCCGTACTTAGGGAATCTCGATTTAGTGAATAACCCTCAATTTAGTGTAAAGATAAGTTTCCCTCCTGTAAATACGGGCTTAGATTTAATGCAAAACTGACGGAGAATGAAGTTTTAGTGCTTAAAATCCTAAGAATACTGATGTCACTCGAGAAAACATCGCCATTTTTTTTAATCTGTGACACAATCCAAGTAAAAATGGTGCACTTGTTACATTACAACAAAATTGCCGTCTTTTGGATCCACCACTACCAACAAGGTCAACTTTTGTCCGTTTGTGCGCGGAAAAGTTCTCCCCGTTCTGGCCTTACGATTCAGCTGCTTATTCTGTGCTCTACGCGTCCAGTGAGATTCGTTAAATATATTTTATATCTGTTCTTTCACTTATTAAGCGGAGCTCTCTTTACGAGACTCGAGACAATTAGTGATTCGGGCATAGGTACGAGATGACACATTCGATCACCGTGATTTTTTGCATGCGATTGTACATCGTTCATGGTCAGGTTTCGACGTCTTCCAATTCCTGAAATTCCGTGTCATTGAGGATTAATCATCCAAAAAATTGCATCTTTAGGGGATTTTCTGGGTTTTCAGAAGGGGTCGTCTGTTACCTATCTCCTCCAAAGATCTTCAGCCAATCGCCATGATACTTGCCACAGAGAAAGGGAAGTATATAGTGAGTGACGTGGGGTTGGTATCGTGGTGATTGATCGTATCGTATAAAAATAATGACCATTAAAAGACTGACCAATCTTAATAATAATTGAAAAAATCCGCTTTCTATACGAGACTCGGGACAATTAGTTGTTCTGGCATAGCTACCACATGACACATCCGATCACCGTGATTTTTGGTATGCGATTGGACATCATCCATGGTCAGGTTTTGACGCTTTCTGATTCCCGAAATTCCGTGTCATTGAGGAATTTTAATCAAAATTGCTAAAATTGGTCCGTTTTTTAAGTCATTATTCCTATAGGACACGACCAATCACCATGATATCACCCCATGTCATTAATCCTTGATTTTTTCAATTAAAAAAAAACCGCGCGAACATTCCATTACATTTGTTTCCATTCGATAGTCGCAATTTTTCACGACGCAATTTCCTCGATTTTTTTAGTTTTTTTGCCGTCAATTTGAAATTATTTTTGTTCAAACTGAAAACAAACGAAACGGAGCACATTGTGGACACAAGAAAAGCGTTAGAATTGGCACCAGTAAGTTTTTTTTTTCTGTTGTTTTTGTTTTGCTTATGCTTCTTTTTCTAACTGTAACTGCTGAAGTCGCGGTCGTTGCCAGCAATATGACGTCAATGACGTCGCTTGTCGGTTCAGCAAGTCTTGATGAAAAATGTGGTTCCCGATCTGAGTGTGTCTTTCCGCTTTGTTTACACGCAACCTGATCACAACCAACGTGAAGGCGTGAAGGAAAGTAGTTCATGATAAATTTTAAGCATTTCTTTTTTAGAATGTTATGTACTTTTGTTCTGGAAATCATAAATTTTACGCGTTCGTTTTTTAGAATTTGCTATAATAGACGCCTTAACAAGCTTAGATTTTGCAATAGCTTCGCTCAAAATTTGCCAACTGTACCCGAGTTATCGGTTACCGTTGGCGGCATGTCCTAGTTTTTTTTTATATCCCTTCAGTATATAATAATATATATATATATCATCATCATCATTATTGTCAATCATTATCAACCCACTGCTGAACGAATGTCTCCCCAAGTTTCTTCCACAACGGTCTGTCTTGTGTCAGTCTCCTCCATGTTACTCCCGCATACTTTCGAATTTCATCCACCCATCTCACATGTGGTCTTCTTCTGGGTCTTTTCCTGTCCCTTGGAATCCAATCTAAAATTTCGGCTGTCCATCGATGGCCTGTCCTTCTGGCAATATGTCCAGCCCATTGCCATTTTAGGGATTTTTCTCTGATCATGATGTCTTCCACTCTTGTCATTTTTCTGATCCATGAGTTCCTCTTCTTATCTCTCCTGGTTACACCAAGCATGTACCTCTCCATGCTTCTTTGAGTTGTCTGCAGTCTTTGTACGTCTCTTTTACACTGCAAACGCTCGGCACACATTTGGAACACGTTGGGAACGCTTTTTTTATAAATGCGTTCCAAATGTGTTTCGGTTGTGTTCTGCTGACGACAAATGTGTTCCCAATGCGCTCCAAATATGTTCCTCATGTGTTCTTCTCCTGTACAATGTGCTCTAGTGTTAATTTTTAGAACATATTATTTTCCAGATCACATTCGGAACACTTTGCGCGTGAGAATGGAACATTTTATGCGTGAGAATGGAACACATTCGGAACACATTTAGAAAGCATTGGGACACATTACGAATGTGTTCTAAATGTTTTCCGAACTGTTATGTCTCATATTTGCTTTCGTTTTGAGCAATTTTTCATCTCTTGGGCGTTCCCATATCAGAAATTTTTGTTCTGGTTGAAACACAATGAAATCATAGCTTAATATAATTTAACAAATCGGCAAATGAGATGGTTGAACAAACGCACCATTACGTGGGCTACAGCACTCGTATTTGCCACCATACGGAGTTTTAATGGGGAGGTGGGCGTACCCCCCAAATAATATATTTTTAAATCATATACTTTACGGTTTTTTTTTTTTTCGTTGTGTTTTTCTTATACGATTACATTAACCCATTATTTACACACTTTCAAGTCTCGGAATGTACTGTATACGAACAGCACATTCCGCGATACTGAGTTCTATTTGTACAGTGAGGAAAGACACAAAGCTCATGATCTGAATTTTACGAATTTTTACTTTAGTAATTTTTTTCTCTCAATTGCACGAATCGATTATTCCATTTCAGCAGTGCTGCCTCTCACTCGCATTTGCCATGATATGAAGATTTATACAAAGTGCTCAAAAAGTTATAATCCAAGTTTTATGATTTGTTTTTCAAAACAAAGAAAGGTATAATACTGGTTCAAGCTGCATACATACTGACTTTTCATGCCATTTATACGTACATACGCTCAGTGTACCTGCCTGTCAGCGAACTTTTGATAGAAGAATTTGTTGTTATCAGTTTACTGTGAGTTTATAGTCACAACATATTGATTGATTCCTACATAGACTTATTATTTGAAAATCAATAATCCAATCGCTGTTGAAAAACAATATTTTCAAGAAATTTCGTATTTTTTTCTATTGTAAAGTGTCAGTAATATTTTTCATGAATTGAAGCAGGTGCCCATTTTATGAACTTCGTTTATTATGTATTTGTTCTTTTTACGAAATCTTGAGAATTTCATTTCGAGAGAGCTCAGCTGATGAAGGCATTAAAAACAGGGCCTGATTTAAGAGAGGTCATTCGGGGCACGTGCTCTGGGCCCCGAACTTTGAGGGGGCCCTAAGATATAGCTATATATTACTTGCTTTGCAGCAAAGCGATTCACACGGGATGCCGGGGGACCCCTGAAAGCCTCTTGCCCAGTGCCCCAAACTGTCTAAGTCGGTCCCCGATTAAGAAAGCAAAGTATGAGATAATAATATGGCTTTTGCATAGACTACTATGCTGCTAGAATAAGTTTTGCTTTCCTCCTAATCCAGGCAGCACACACGCAGGCTTGCAATTTAACGTAGGCCCAAGCAGGGATCGACCTAGGCTATAGTCAAGGCCCTGTGGACATCCTGTGTATATCCTCCTCCGCTCGATTAAAGTTTTCAATCAATCGTTTAAAAGAATATTTGCTGATGATCTATATTATTATCAAGATAGTTCTGACCCCCCCCCCCCCACCCAAAAAAAAAAAAATTTGAGGTCCTGTGCACGTGCGGAAATCAGGCTATGGGCCCAACACTGAGCTACGTCTCTACTTTTCTATTCCTAAATTCGTTGGCACAGTGTTTCCGTTGTATGTTGACGTAGGTAGAACAGCCTACACTTTTCTAACAACCACGGTGTGGATTCACTAATCCGATTAGCAGCAAAGGAACAAAGTTCCAACCTTTACCACCTGAGGCAACATGCAAGCAGCTTTTGTGGAGCAACATGTGAGCAACACGAAGGCTTTGGTTCCACTGTTGTCCAAACAGCACGTGCTACAACTGGATATTTCCACAATTTCAAGTAAGTAGAATGAATCTTATGGCTCGAGTTTTTTTCATACTTTTACTATACATAAAATAATTTCAAAATATCTGTTTGAAAACTGACGGCATAATTTTGTAGATACTGGATCTTTTTTTTTTTTTTTTTTTTTATTGAAGGGTTAACGACTACCCTGAGCAACTCGATGGGCTATAAGCAGTTGCCCGTCTCTAATTTAGGGTCACTGGCTTCATGGAAGAGAGATCCAGTGCCGTAAGACAAACACATCATGCCTCACCGGGATTCGAACCCGGATCCCTTCACGGACGAATAGTCAAAAGCCAGCGCTTAGACCATGCGTCACAGGAGCAGCAGATACTGGTTCAAGTTGTATATTTATTGTGCTTTATTTCTGCAGTACGAAACTGAATTTTAGAAGATAAACACATCGTGCATAAAATAATAATGATTTAAAAAGCCGCTCCCCGCCACTCAAAAAAAAAAAAAACCCCGTTGCATTACATTCAGAGTTCAGACCAACGAGGTTCAGACACAGAATGAGCGGTAAACTAAACAAGGCACAAGCTACTCCGTAAAGCGAGTTCTTCGTCACTTCCGCTATTCTTGAGAAACAGGAAGTTCCGCCATTGATGGCTCACATGGCTGGCGTGTTGATGTGTGTTCGTGAGATTTGAAATATCACCCAGCTCTTATGGATATGTCATTTGTCAGGTAATTTAAATTGTTTCGCTCACACTGTCGTTTATACGCTGTTAAATGTGTAGATTAGCGTCCTTTTTAGATAGCAGTGTTCAGGCTTTTTATTCAAATTTTTCAACCACTCTGTAATAATTTCCCTCACTTCTTTTGCATCACTCCTATTAGTAAGAAAAAGATATTTTTAACCTGATCTACGAGAATTTATCGAAAAGCAGATTAATTCATTTCAGAAAGGTTGTGTTGCAGTAATAATTAATATTGCTAAATATTCATGATATCAAGAAAACTAGTTCATATTGTAAGTTATGTGCCCTTCAAAATCCAAAATAGCATATCATGTCTTGCAGTGACTATAGATACAGTCTATTTCAAATTACACTGACTGTCCTCTGTAATATGCTTTGAAACTGATTTTTCAGAAAGACTACAGCATGTTCTTTAATAACAATAAGATATTTTTAACCATCCCGGTGGCGTTTACATGCTCATCACAAGACAGCTGGATAATTTCCAGTCTCACCCTACCAGATAAGCTTTTCTTATCTGGTAGGGTGAGACTGGAAATTATGTCCCTTTGACTTCCATTCAAATAATACATGGTTTTTATTTTCTTACATGTTGCGGTTATATAGGAAGATATTATGATCATTCAAGAATTACACATCAGGTTTTTGATATAATTTTATTAAAAATGTAAAAACTGAGTAAATACTCAAGGACCACAGGTTGTAAATACCAAATAAAGTGTAAACGTTGTGTGAATGCCAATAACACAACACTCCACAGAAATGCATAGCGAAAAACAAACCAGTGCAGAACAAATGAGTACCGGATAGTGACAATGCCACCCTGGTAGTGCAGTGGTCTAAGCTATAGCCTCTGATCATTCGTCCGGAAGGGGTCTGGGTTTGAATCCCGGTGAGTCATGGATGTTGTGTCTGTCCTATGGCACTGGCTCTCTCCCTTCCTTGGAGCCAGTGACCCTAAATTAGGAACGAGCGACTGCTTATAGCCCATTGAGTTGCTCATGGTGGTCGTTTAAACCTTCAATAAAAAAAAAAAAAAAAAGAACGTAACAATAGGAAAAAGCTTTAGGCGTAGGGCTTGGGAAAAATTCTGTTAAAGGTTAAACACTGGGATAGACTTTCTTGCAACAGAGCACAAATTATAAATTAGGTCTTCATCCCAACTACATGTTTGAAAAGGTCATGGGGGTCAGGCATATCAGCATTTGATTTATGGGCTTCCACTGTTTTAGAAAATTCCTTTCCTGCATATATGAGGTATTCACACCTCATAGTGTATGTTACTCTTTACTGCATGGAATGCTGTATGAGACTAAGTCAAGTCTTTAAAAGAAAATTCTGAAGGGTATACCTATCTTTTTTAGTTAGAATTTATATTTTTTACATTTCCCAGAGCATGAATTTATGCCCCTGGAATGACCATTCTCCTTGCCCTTCCTGTAGCTATGGCTCTGCAAGTTGGTGGAGAAGGTATTCTTAACAAATACCATAGGCACAATACACCACAGAAGCAGAATATAGAAGCAAAATTTCTTTAAGCAGTGTATGAAGAACTTCCACGCAAAAGATTGCTTTTGAATTTCAAACACTATGATAAATATTTAAACTTATGCAAATTTATTAAAAGCAACAGTGCTTTTAATAAATTAAAAGCAATAATAATGGACTATCTAGTTACATATCTTCCAGCTGGAAATTTTATTTTTGTCTTATAAAAACATGTTTTTAAGAAGAAAAAGAAAAGCTTCCTTTCTACCATTTTGTTCCTACTGCAGTCAAGTCAATTTGCTGACACCGCCTCGGTGGTGCAGTGGTCTAAGCGATGGCCTCTGATCATTCGTCCGGCCGCCCCGGTGGCGCAGTGGTCTAAGGCGGTGGCCTCTGATCATTCGTCCGTAAGGGGTCCGGGTTCGAATCCCGGTCAGGCATGGGTGTTTTTCTTACGACACTGGCTCTCTCCCTTCCCTGGAACCAGTGACCCTAAATTAGGGACGGGCGACTGCTTATAGCCCATTAAGTTGCTCTTGGTAGTCGTTAAACCTCCAATAAAAAAAAAAAAAAAAATTAAAAAAAAATCATTCGTCCGAAAGGGGTCCGGGTTCGAAACCCAGTAAGGCATGGATGTTGTGTTTGTCTTACGGCACTGGCTCTCCCTTCCCTGAAAACAGTGACCCTAAATTAGGGAAGGGCGACTGCTTATAGCCCATTGAGTTGCTCACGGTGGTCGTTAAACTTCCAATGAAAAAAAAAATACAATTAGGTGACTTTTAGTTCATGTAAAAGATCGAATCATTGCAAGAAGAAAATCAGAACTTATTCATCACCATTTCAATCTTTCAGTGTCTATCCTATGCCATTTTCATCTTTTTGATGTTTTTCAAGAGAACTTAAAAAAAAAAATTGTGTTATAACTTGTTCCTCAGCAAAAAAAAAAAAAAAAAACAACAACAACACAAGTTTAGTCAAAGAAAAAATTAAATTTAAGAAAGGCATTACTACTTACATGTATCAGTTAGAGGGAATGATATATTAATTGTTCACTTGTCTATTTACTTCATATGAACATGTTTATGGATGATCAAAATCAAAAGTGCTCGGTTATAAAATTAGATGACATTGAGTGCTGTTTTGTTCATTCAAGTCATACTGTATGTAGAGATAGCTGTTAAAATTATAATTCATTGAGTATGAAAGTAGCACTGCAATTTGGATGTCTAAGGAAAAGCAGCAATGGTCTTGTAAACTTAAAACATTTATACCCCCTTTATTTCTTATACTATATGTAATATTTACTTTGCATCAGCTCATGGGGTAAAAATATTTTTCAATAACAGTTTTAGGAAGTTAAGAAAAATATGAGGGAAAGATAATGCAGTATACTTAAATTTGTATTTCTGCAACTTCATGTATTAATGTTCATGCTTGGTGAGCTTATATACAGGGTGTCCGAGAATTATTGGACACATTACAAAATTATATAAAACAAAACATTAAACAGATACAAAGAAACTGACTGTACTAACTTATGTACAGTGTAACCACACAAGTTAATAAATTTCAATGTGAGATCCCTTGGTTGCTCGTAGTACGTCCAAGCGATACTCAATTTCATGCCATGTATTGGCAAGCATCTGAGGAATTATGGAATTAATAGCAGCTGTGATAGGCTGCTTCAGTTCCTGCAAATCAGTACAAGGCGTTTGATAGATGCGGTCCTTCGCATAACCCCACACGAAATAATCCAATGGAGTTAGATCTGGAGAGGCCACGGAATTGGACCACCATACCCAATCCATCCGTTGGGGAAATGCTTATTTAGGCACTTACGTACAAACGTTGACCAATGCGGTGGTGCGCCGTCTTGTTGGAAAACGTCATATATTTTGATCTGGGATATAGCAAAATTTTCTAGCATATCCAGGTAAATGTCACTATTTATGTTTTTTTGCCGAAGAAGAAAGGGCCAATCACTTTTCTTTTTGACAGGGCGCACCACACATTAACTTTTGGAGAATCACGTTCCAGTTCAATAGCAGTATGAGGCAGTTCACTGCCCCATATCCTACAGTTGTGACGATTCATAATATCTGATACATGAAATGTGAATTCATCACTAAAAATTACAGTACTGAGAAAGTTTTCTTCGTTTTCCACTCGATGCAGCATATCCACAGTGAAATCGCATCGCAGAGTGTGATTATTTACATGCGTCTTTTGCACTATTTGAATTTTATAATCATGAAACTTTAATTTCTTGTGCAAGATATCGTGAACTGTCAATTTCGGAATGCACAGTTCTCTGCTTGCTTTATTGACGGATTTCCTGGGGCTTCGTCGGAAACTTTCATTAACTAGGTCAACCGCCTCACCGCTGACACTAGGCCTGCCGGCTCCTCCACGATGTTCCACATTGCCAGTTTCTTTAAACTGTTTCATCCACTGCTTAAATGAATTCATTGGTGGAGGATTACAACCATACTCTAAACGGTACCGTCTTTTAACTTTAATGACAGACTTTAATTCCGCAAGCCATAACATACACATCGCCTTCTGCTGTATGGATGACATAACTACTGATTGCGCACTTCTCACAGATTCCTCATTAGGCCCCACCTAGCGCCATCTATCGGATTCTGGGAATAACAATTCTGCAAAACAAAAATATAGAAACTGTGTTAGTAATACGTGACATAGAAAAACAGACAGCGCTCATAGGTTTGTTTTTTTTTTTTTTTTGTACATAATTTTGTAATGTGTCCAATAATTCTCGGACACCCTGTATAACACCGTATTTTCTATTTACGATAATAGCTGATTTTTGTCGAAATTGAGAACTTGTTAATTGCAATTTGATTTTGAAATGTGTTCATGCATGAATATTCTTTCTGCATTATTTATGCAATACTTTATGAGTTGAATCAAATGCCGTACCTTTCCAATAGCCATGTATTTTCCACCAACTTCCACAATCGCAGAGGGCATTGCTAGCTCACTTGATTTCCTTCATTTTTTTTTTAGAAGTGACAGCATTACATTTGCCCATCTACCTCCCTCCAATGCATTTGGTTTCATCCCATGGTTATTTTTTTGTTATGTTCAGGAAGTAAACATCTGTACCTGTGAACGAGACAACTGTCTGACATGAGACGATTCTGCCTGTGTTTCAGCATTTCGTTTTGGTTACTTCGACAGTATCCAAAATTTAAATCAGGGTAAGTTTGTCAGTAATAATTTTGCAAGATTACTTTATTTGCTTTGGCTTTTTAGTTTTTTTTTTCATTTGTGTGTCAGAAAACATAAAACAAGTTGCATGCTTCTCTTTCCCATCTGCTGTTTGATACACTATATGTGTAATGATGGCAGCAAGTTGCTTATGCTGTCTGCAAACATTTTACTGTTCTCAATTCTTGATATTTTGGCATACTGTTGTCTTGCATCAAAGGACTGGCTGTAGGGGTTTAGTTTTCTTTGGGGAGAGTTATTTAAGGCTAAATTTTTTTGTCTTGAGTCTAAAATATAATTTTGAAGAAACTTATAAATAATTCATCTGACATAATTTTAGGATGGTAATTAGTAAATAAAAAGACACATTAAGGATTTATATCTTTAGGTATGTTTTGCACTGTTCATTCTTTCAAAAGGCATGAATCCTTAATATTGCTTGTTTTAACGTATAATTGGAAGAGAAACAACTATATGCATCAAACTATTTAGCAGTGGCTACTATGCATTTATGATGTAAAACACTGTAGGGCTATTTTATCCATTAATAAGTGACAAGAAACAGTATGCTGAAACAACTAGCCAAATACAGATGGCAAATTAACTTGATTATCCACTTATATATATTTTTTTTATTTGTTGAACGCAACTGATCAGATCAACTTAGAGCTGGATTCAAAATGTAGTTTTCAACACCTGTTCAGTTAATATCATCAGTTGCAACGCAATTTGTATTGAAAACAGAATCAAAACCCCTTTTCATGCATATTTCTTTACTTTCAGTGTGACTAGTTTAACCAATATACACACTTGAGTTCATGCAGAAGAAGTGAAAATTCACATAATTCGAAAATTTTATATTCTTAGATTTCAATTCCTTAAAAAAATTGTGTGTGCTCAGTAAAAAAAAGCAAACATAAAATTAATTTCAGTAAATTTTAGGTTATGGTGTGAACGGACTTCAATGATGCTGCATGCTTTGGAAAGGCCTCCTGTTTTAATATTACCTCGGTGAGAGAGATTTTTGCAAATTTAATGGTAATACATCTTTTGGACACAAAACATACAACTAAAAATATTTTCTGTGGTCAATGAAATTGCATTACTTTCATGCAGTCAATGATAGGAAATGTGAATATTTTTCTGTGCTGTCTTTAGCACAAAAGTGTACAGTATGCAAAATTTTTGAATGAAAACAGGTTTTCTGTGGTATTTTATGATATTAACACTGATTTTTGCTGACACAATTTATTTGAAGTATCTGCAAAATCAGCCAATAATTTAGAACGTATCTGCAAAATCTGCTAATAATTTGAAAAACTATCTGCGTACGTCTACATTCTGCTACTCTAACCATAACACACAGCTTTGTTAAGTACAGTGTATTAACAGATAGTGTAACTTTTAGATCATCCTGCACAGACACACACATACACACTTTTGCAAGTGGATGTGGTCAGAATATTTTGATATGTGAAATATAAATAGAATGAAAATACCAACATTTACCACAATAAAAGGTTTATTATGCATTGACTATAGTTTCGCAGAGCGTTTGGCTCGACATCATCAGGATGAATGGAGCATAAACATTCAAATCATTGTAACATTTTGTAAACATTCAAATCATTGTGGAAGATTTTTCCAACAGACGGAAGGCCTTGCAATGGGCAGACCACTGTCGCCTATTTCATGCAAAGTCTATATGTGTCACTTTAAGGACAAACTCTTTCAGCTTGTCACATTTGATCTGTAGATTCGATATGTAGATTATACTTTTATTCTCTGGAATAGCATGAACTCGGAAATACCTAAATTAGTTGAACTTATCAATTAAATTGATCCTCATACAGTACATATGTGAGACTGAAAATAATGGCTGCTAACCATTCTTTGACGTCCTTGTGCCATGCTCTGAAGGATACTTTAGTACAACAGCTTATCGAAAACCATTTGCTGTTCCCTTACTCCCACATGCAAAACCAAATCACCCATGGAAACAAAAAATCTCCGCCTTCTACATATACGTATATCAGGCAATACACATATGCCCCACTTGCTCACGGTAGTCGTTAAACCTCCAATAAAAAAATAAATAAATAAATAAATAAAAAAACAACAACATATGCTCCACTGAGGATTCCTTGCAGAAAGAGCTTGATTTTCTTACAAATTGCAGTACACAGAGGATATAGCCTTTCCGTTATAGATAAAGCTGTCCAAAAATTTAGGAAACTGAAACCAGTCTGCTCGCTCATGCCAATAGACCTCGCAATACGAGAGAATTCGGCGGTTATCCCTTTTGCTCCTCAGATTTGCTTTGGAATTTCAAAAATTCTCAAAAGTTTTAATTTCAAAGTGGTTTTTAAACCCATAAACAAGATAAATTTTTACAGATCAAAAGACTACGTCGAAGACATAAATTCCTGGGGAATTTATCAGATACCTTGTGAATGTGGACTTTCATGTATAGGACAGACCCGCAGGGCTTAAGTTTCTGTGTGACGGAACACAAGGCTTGCGTACAGAACTGTGAACTGAAGAAGTCATCTGTAGCCCAACATTGTCACAAAAATAACCATAAATTTTTGTTTGGAAACGCTACGCTTATTGATAAATCTGATTCGACTGTCAAGCTTAATGTATTAGAAGCTTTCCACATATACCGGAACTCTTCACGGCTTGTCACCAACATGACATCAACTCCATTTCTTTCAAGCGAGTGGAATCAACACACGAAAAACCGTGACTGACCAGAACTTTGATAATGTCACAATGATTTGAATGTTATGCTCCATTCGTCCTGATGATGCCGAGCCTAACGCTCTGCGAAACTATAGTCAATGCATAATAACCCTTTGATTGTGGAAAACATTGGTATTTTCATTCTATCTCACCACCACAAGTTCTGTAGTCACAAATTATATATATGTGAAATATAAATCTCTTCTGTTAAAAATGTTCATACCAAATTGTGATCTTAGTTTTTCATAATGAAAATGAAAAGCCTAATGCAGAGTATATTAATGTAAATAAATTCTATAACAAATTGAAATAGATTTAAACTAATGAAAGCTTCAAGAAGAATGTGATGAAGTAAGTGAAACTTTATTCCATTTATACATTGTTGCTAATGTAAGAAGGTTCACAGCTACAGTATATTTTGGTAAAGTAAAAATAAACGATCTTTCTGTGAAAAGAAATTAGGTTTCTAGGTGAAAGTGTACTAATATAAATGGTTACTAGATGTGGATGTTTTTTGTGTTCATTTATTGTTTTTATGTACTTCATCATTCTAAAATTAGATTTTGAATAGATTCAATAAAACCACACACACATCCAGCATTTTTTCAGATTCTGAAATGTCTTGCATTTACTTTTTCTGTGGAAAGGGGTGTTCTGTCAGAACTAAATAACGATAAAAAAAAGTTGATAATCAGAAAAGTTTGTTAATGCCCTTTTTCTATTCTTTTCTGTCCAGCAGCCCAGATGAAAAGAAATATTTATCAATCAAAATATCAAACCCTTTGAGCTTTTACCCAGGAATTTTTCCTCAGCAAAGTTATCTAAAGTTAGATTCGTAATACTTTGAAAATTCTTTTTGCTGACTATCACAACAAACATTTTCTCTTCAGCTGTTTTTGTAGTAGTGTCTATACGAAAAATAATAATTGAGGTCTCAGAGATCCTAAACAAAAATATATTTAAATTGATTAACAGAACATGGCTTCAATTAATTACTTCACTGTGTGTACAAGGGAAGCTTTAATTCGGAACCATTTCTATGATATTTAACACCATGTGTGCATCAAATTGCAACAATCTCTGATGCCTGATTGCCTGTGAATACATAAGTAATTTCTTTGTATTGTACAAATGAAGGCAGGAAATAGAATAGTGGTGAAATATTGTACATTAAGATTCTGTGAAAGCTTTTGGTAAACTTAGCCCTCAGAAAGAACATGTATGAAGTGCAAATATTATTTTTCTCCCTATACTTGTTAAACTGCAGGTTTAAAAGCATATCAGTTTGCTTCCATAATAGAAAGCTTGATTTGTATTGTTTATTTTTCATTAATGCCATTTAAAAAAAGGCATCAGTGAAATTATTTCCTTCATAGAAAACATACACGGTTGTATCAGATTAATATGACCACCTACCTAATAATGGGAATAACCACCCTTGGCCTGGATGACAGCTCGGCGAGACGGAGTAGTATGGACACAATGAGGCCCTGGAACATTGCCTGAGGCACACGGGCCCATCGGGACTGCAGCAGAGCACGAGGGTCCTGGAAATGGCATGGTTTGTGGGTCAGCACGTCAAACCTGTCAATCCAAATAGTTCCACAAGTGCTCTATGGGATTGAGGTCGGGCGATTCCACCGTCCAAGGGAGAACAGAGACACCACTGTCATGTTCCTGGAACCAGTCATGCACCCCCTTAGCGACATGACAGGGCACATTGTCCTGTTGGTAGACACCATCACCACCAGGGAAAACATCTAACATGAAGGGATGCATGTGGTCAGCGAGGATGGACAGGTAGCCATTGGTGTTCAGGGACCCATCCAGTAGTACCAGCGGTCCCAGGTCATACCAGGAAAATATATTCCAGACATGCAAACTGCCATTGCCAGCCTGTACTTGGCCAACAAGCGTGTCCGGGTGTTAGTTCTCATGTGTCCGATGTTCTATCGCCACTGCCCGTCACTTCTGTGGAGTAGAAACGTCGATTTATCTGAGAAGGCAACCTTTTCCCACTCTTCCACTGTCCAATGACAGTAATCCCATGTGAACTGCAGACCTTGTTGTCGATGGACCTAGGTTATCGTGGGTGCCTTGACGGAGCGTTGACTCCAGAGACCCATGTGTGAGAGGATTGGCTGTACTGTTATTGGGGACACGTACCTGGGTGCCCCAGTGTGCATTTGCGTGGTCAATTGCTGCACTGGTGCGCATCAATTGCCCTTTACCAGTCAACGGAGGCGACGTTCTCCATAGGGGTCGATGGCTTTGGGCTCCACAGTTATGACGTCGGGAGATATTTGGTGTGCCAGCGGTCCATCCTTAGTACACCCTTACTACAGCACCTTACAAACAGCCCGCAAATTGTGCTGTTTCTGAGATGCTTTCACCTTTGGTGTGGTAGCCAATTATCATTCCCTTTGAACATCTGTCAAATCACTGCCTCTGTCCATTGTGTTTACTTAACACACTATGGCTCATCTGTCCTGACCGGCCGCTTATATCTCCATGTGGTCGTCCTTGTCGCATGCACTCTGTGACACGCCTGGGTGGGTACACTGGTTTGTGATGAATTGTCCATGCTGGGCCCAAGTTCAGCTCCTGGATACGGCACAGGTGATGTGTTTTACTATCTTACAGCATTGACTGTCTTTCCTAAAACCACTTACCAGTGGTCCTTAATTAGGGATGGAAAACTGTTTATAGCCCTCAGAGTTCCTTAAGTGGTCATTAAGAACCTTAAAACAAGCTCGGAACAAAAAAGTATAAATTTTTTTCTGGTGTATTGTATGTACAGCAGGGCCGTAGCTAGATCTCCACCAGGGAAGGCTGATGATACATTGGGATGGGATGGGATGGGAAGGGGGGGAGGCCATTGTTCAAATGGCAAAGTACATTCATTCATGAATACAAATACAAGTTTTGCTTTGTGTTTTTATTCCTTTTATGAATATTTCACGACCCAATGATTTCTCCAGCCGAAAAGTAGGGGGGGGATTAGAATATGAAAAAGAGGAGAAGGATGAAGGAAACTTTGGAAGGGAAAAAATAAATTGCATTTTCAGAATTCGTTCAATGGTGGCTAAGTGTCAGGGTCATTATCACTGGAGGAAACATAACTTCCAATAGCATGAGAAAACGATTTTTTAGTTTACTATTCTGTTTTTTTTTCATGAATACATGCAATGGCATCAAGGAGTTGATGCCAAATTTTGGCCCTTTCTTCTCCATCATTAATCATGCATTCTCCTTTGCTGGTGCTCAGAGGTAACCTCTTCTTAACAGGATGAACAGTCAAACATCCCTACCCCTACTCAAAAACCCGTAGATTCCTGCCGATAAACACTTCTCCCACACATGCATCGAAAAACTCGTACTGAAAAACAATCGACAGTAAGAAGTTAAAAGCTTTCTCTCTCTCGTACAAAAAAAAACCTCTTTAGTACTGTTCTACATCACCTAGAAGAATGTTTAGCTAAAACATTCCCATGACAACACTTCTTTGTAGGAGTATGAAATTAACCAACTGGAACTTTTTTAACAGCAGTCTAACATATGTCATAGTCAACTACCTAATGATGATGAAATGTTTTATTCATATGGCGAACTGTGCTTTTGCCCTCCCCCTTTTTTACGTTCTTTTTACATTTCATGTTTCTCAAATAATAATAACAATAATAATGCTCTAAACAATGTAGGCTAGACTAAAATCATGCTGTAAGAAAATTACAAGTGTAGCTTTCGCCATCTTTACATGATATTTCAGAAATGGTTAAAACATTTAAATTCTAAAATTTAATAATAGTCAAAATCACGAGTTCTTTCAAAACACTGCGTTTCACCATCAGGTAAAATGACATACAAGCACAACAGGGAACACTGTTTTATAGACATCAGCCATGGGGTTCAAGAAATGCATGCCCACAGCTACAATCAAGGTCTAATCTCATTAATCGCAAGGCGTTTTGAAGGATCTGATGATTTTAACTATAATTAAATTTTGGAATTTAAATATTGTTTTAATCATTTCTGAAATATCGTGTAAAGATGGTTAAAGCTAAACTTTTAATAATACTTTTTCTGACCCTTAGCAGCAGCAAGTCTGGTGCCCATATGGCAGAGAATCATTGGCACAGCTGTTCCTACAGATTCATTTCCAGAAGGAATTTTTTTCAGTTATCCATTGTTCCTGGTGTATCAGTGCAATTTTGCTTTTTTAAATTACATGAATATACAAAGCAAAATATTTGTGCTTATAATGAAATGCAAAAGGGATTTCCATAAACCACTGAAAATAAAATTGCAGATAATTAACGATAGCATCAACTTTCCAGGGGAACTTTGCTTGCCTTGTGGGAGAGGGGCTGAGCTTCCTCTGGCTCCCTGCTAGCTATATAGCCCTGATGTACAGTCAACTCAAATCTTTTTTATATTTACTGTTGATACTATATACTTAACGTAAAATTTATTTAAATGAAATTACTCTTTTCAGATACTATAACTATTGTTTATAGCCCTATGAGTTGCTTGTGGTGGCTAAAACCACCACAAAAGAGGAAGGTTTGATTTGACAGCTGTTACATTCTAAATTAACTGGTCATAGTCCAAATACCTAGAAAGATATCAATTGATGGTGCAAAACTAGTTTGTTTGCTAGTGGTAAAGGAAGCATATTTCCAATAAATATTGCAATGAAAAGAAATAAGAGAGTTGGGATTAATCTGAATTTCAATTTTTTTTTTTTATTGGTGCTGTTTGTTTTGTGCCCCTCCAATCTGAATACCTTTGGATGAATGACAGGGAAAAGGTGATGCGGAATAATTGCATGCCGACGTTTTTGTACTGGTCATGTTGGGTTTTAAAATACTGTGCCATTCATTTTTAAAGCTTGTATAGATATTGGCTGGTTAAAAAATACCTCTCAAATATTTTTTGCAAATTATTTAAGACACTTTTTTTCTGTGCAAGAAATGGGTTATTTATGTTAGAATAATTCTTGATGTTCACATATCACGCATAAGTTATGTAAAAATTACAAGTGGTGGGACCTTTCGGTAGTGACTTCTACCTTCATCAGCCATGGAATGAAACATGTGGTATAAGCATTAGTTGTTGCCAGATTTCAAAATAGCTTTACAAATGATAAGTATGTTAAAAGGTGCATCTGTATTGCAGGTGTTAGGAGTACAGAAGATTTCAATGCTTTTGCGGTACCAGAGGGCTTTTCGATTGCTGAACGGAGCAATACCTTTAACATTTTGCCAATCGGGAATCGCGGACGTATCGCTGATAGTTAAAATTGAAAGGGCGGGGGGTAGAAGGGTTGCTTTTCTTAGCATCAGCGATATGTTTCACCAATCACAGGTTGATGCTTTGTTAAGTAAGCTACCAATATAGTGGGTAACGCCTGTGGAAGTGTTGACAGGGATAAAGTAGATACCTTGTAACTCTAGGGGTTTATTGGGATCTCTGTCATTAAGGATAAGGTTAAGAAAATGTGGAGGTGGTTTAACAGCAATCCTGTAGCCAAAAGACTTGAAAATAGAGCAAACTTTGTGAGTGAAGGCCAGGCTAAAGGGCAAAGTGCCAACAAACTGAGTGGTGGAAAGTTCAGGCAGTAAAGTAGTAGATCTATTCTGTGATTCAAATTTTTAATTAGCCCATGTGCTAAGAGAGGTGGAAAGCCATGTAATTTGCCAATGTTGATGATCTGATATTTGTTTTGAAGAGCTGAAGGGCTGTTACAAATAAGGTTAGCTCTGTGGATGTATGCCTTTAATACAGTCAATTTGTATTTTCAAAGGTGCAGGAATGGTAAGAGATGATATTATGGGTGGCAGAAGGTTTCCTGTAAACAGAGGGACCAAGTGAGAAGTCTGGGTTGATGTTAACATCCAGAAAACTAATGTCGATCTGTCCTTGATACGAGAATTTTATATGAAGGAATTTGGAAGTTATAGAGGATATAAGTTCAAACAGAGAGTGTTTCTGAAAATATTCTAATGTTTCATGTGTTACGTGTTTCATTGTCAATTATTCTCACTAGGGTTATTTATGTTAAACCAACAAAGCATTTTCAACTTGACTACCTTGGATTTTCATGAAACTTTGCAGTTTTGTTAGCAGAAACAAGGCGTGATTGTGTGTTAAGTTTTCAGTGCCATAATTTTTTAATTAACAAACTGATGAAGTAAAAAAAAATTAGAAAATCTGCCAAATTCTTACATTGGAGAAATATAAATCAAGTTAACTTTACCGCAGAGTAAGAAAATTGGTCTCTCTTAAGTGCCTTTTTTCAGGCTTCAAAATGATACTTTAGTGCACAATTTTTTTATTTTAAATTCAGTGTCATGCAATATTAAATTTGATGTTGAGTATCTCAAAAACTGGAATTTTGATTTTTTTTATTTGTGTAAATACCCTAGAATGATAATTTGCCATAAACTGTGAGTTAGCTACTGAAAAATATTACAATTTATAGGGAATCAAAAAATTACATGATGGGGTCAACATGTGACAAATATGTTTAGGAGAAAACTAGGTAATCTTAGGGAAAATGTAAAATCTGCTCAGTCAGTATCATGAAAGGAATATTTTAGCAGTTTCACTTGAAATCACAGTATGCATTGTAAAGTGTTGATTGTTAACATAATAAAGGCTTGAAACTTTGCACTGATCAGTGAATAATTTAAATCATGTTAAAAGCATTTAATTCCTAGAACCATGGTAATATTACAATGTAACTAAAGAACAATATTTGTATTATAAGTAAAGCAGGGATTAGAGTTGTCCTGAAATTCTTGATTTTTTCTTTTTCGTGCCCTGAAAAATCCTTAGATTTTACCATTTTGTTCTGAAATTTTGAAGATATAATAATTCACTCTTAAAATTTGACCTGTCTTTTTTTTTTTTTAGGCAGCTACAAATAGCAATAGTGAAAAAAAGAACTTGCCCTAGATTAGAATGTTATAACTACCACTTGCAACACTTCCCACTTCCTCTCCTCCACAAGCAATAACAAGGAACAATAGTTCCTGCCAATAAAAGTGTCAGCATTTCTAATAATGGGCCAAAGTCTAGATATTAGTTTCCTCAAAACATGATGCTCCAAGCTATAATGGCAGTGTTTCTATAAATAGCAACCTAAAATTTGTTTATGTGTAATTCGATAAGTTTTCATTGGATTTGAGTAAAAATTGAAGGTTAGTTACAGAATCTATAAAACTCAGAAGATGCAAATATCTGTAAATATTGGTTCGAGATTCCAGATATTAAAGATTCAGCTGGTGGGTCCTTATTACATCATCATATACATATCACTAAGCTGTTCTCTGGGATTCAGAGGTTAGCTCCACAAAGAAAAAAACAGATAATTTTTAACTGATTGCTGTTGCTGTATCAAACTTCTCCAAGCAGATCTAACACTATTGCCTGCTAGCATACAGCTGGAAAGGAGCTTTTCATAAAACAATTGCATTGTTACAAAGGAAAGAATTTACTTTGGATTCATGCATTCACTCCATATGTCTGTAACGATGCAATCTGACTGCATAAGAACTCCATTAATTCCATTCCAATTCCTAAACAGCTCTTGAATTATGTGAAGCAGTCCCATGCTATATATATATATGCTTCATACTTAGAACAGCTAAAGAATAAAGAAAAGTGAGAAAAAGAAATGGAAGGCAGATAAAATAGCTGATTTATGGAATGCAGAAAGGTTCTTAGTGATCTAGCAAAATGCGTATATCACGTTACCGGAATTGCCTTTTTTTACTGTGATTATAACTAAGAATATTTCTATAGATACTAGAGAAACAACCTGGCATACAGTACATTTTAACATAATGCTTTATATGATATCCGAATAAGTTACAAGTGCAAAGCCTGTTAGTGTATATCCATAAAAATCATTGTATACAATTGTGGCAATGGAAAAAGTGGTGAAATGTAATTACATTAGCACATACTACTTCTCAGTACCACCTCATACAATCTATAACTTTTGTGTTTGTAAAAAGAACACATATTTTAGGGGAGGAGAAATAACACAAATGAATAGCAGTGTTGGATTTCACATAAAATATATGTGTTTCTGTAAATATACTTAAGAGGAAACCAGACTATGGGAGAAGATCAGTTCTCTATTAAACAAGTGATTTGCTCTTAAACCTGTAAATGCAAATTGTGATTTTTTTATTTTTATTTTCTAAGCATGTTTGTCCTAAATTTTATTTTTAAAAAATGTCAAATTTAATTTTGCTATCCATAATTTCAAATATCTTAAGTCATTGTTCAGAGTGGCATATACAGCTTATTTGTTTGTCTTTTTTAATTTCAGGATGCTGTGGAATTCATAGAAAAAGTGCAGAGTGTGGAAGAGTATGTTTTACCCTATGCGATAGTACAAATAGAATGGAAACAAACAAAAAGATGCTGCTGTTCTGTTCCAGGGGAATTTTATCGCTATTGCCCAGACGCTGTCGCTGTTAACTGTGCTGCTAACATTTTAACTACACATTTGAACTGAACTACCTCAAAAAAAAAAAAAAAAATATATATATATATATATAGGTCAAAAATCAAAAACGCTATCAGCTCATTATCATAAAACTGACGGAACAAAAAAAACCCCCATATGTTGTTTGGGAAACTAAATAAAGTCCTTATTAAAAATAAAAATATTGTCAATAAATTATTTTGCTGTATAGTGGACTGTTTGTGTTACATTATATGAACATTTATTTTTGATTCCTATTAAAGCAATATGTTATTACTTTATGGTGAAAATTCCATTGGTAAACATAGTTCAAAATTTACCCACAAACATTAAAAACATATTTCATCACTCAGCACTATTAATTTCAAAAGAATAAATTTAGCTTGAGCAATTAACTGTCTTAGATGAACGTTACCCATCCTTAAGAGAAGTTTCAAAATTATCATCAGTTTCCAGAAGCAAATATCTGAAATAAATTTCTAATCCACAATACACACTTGGAATTCAGAGTTTGCTGACATGGTACACCTGTATTTCACAGCAATCCATTTTGTCAATGAGTTGCCCAGAATGTGTTCAAAGTACGTTTTGAATGTCCCCAATATGTTGGTAATGGGCTCCTAACATATTTTGCATGTATTCCCATTCAATTATGAATGTGCTCCTGATATGTTCTCAATGTGTTCTAAAATTTACACCCGATGTGTTCTAAATTCGAACACATTAAGAACACATAAAATGTGTTCTTAATCTAGCACAGAACGTGTTCTGCATTTTGCTGCTATTGTGTTCTGATTGAAACACAATGGGAACACATTTCAGAAGGCATTTAAAAATGTGTTCTAATAGTAACACATTAGGAACGCATTTCATTAATGTGTTCTCAGCAAGAGCACATTGAGAACACATTAATGTGTTCCTAAACTGGAACAAAATGTGTTCTAAAACTTACTCCCAATGTGTTCCAAATAAGAACATATTGGAAACACATTAATGTGTTCTCAAAATATGTTCTTAAAATGTGTTCCAAATATGTTCTAAATAAGAACACATTAAAGTGTTCTTAATCTGGCACACATTGCGTTCTAAAATAAGGTCCTAATGTGTTCTTAATGTGTTCCAAGGATTTGCAGTGTAGTTAAGGTCCACGTCTCTGCACCATATGTAAGCACTGGAAGGATGCATTTATCAAACACTTTTCAAAATTAGCAAATTAATATATATATATGAAAGGAGGAAGGGACAATTCTGAAAAAAGTAGCAATCCTTCTGAAGTAGAAAATAATCCAAACACGCTGGCAATAGAAAGTGCGCAAAATTTTATCTTGCCCTGTCACGCTTATTCACAATAATGAAAAATAAACGAAAGATTTTAAATGCAGAAGTGAAATGTGGAGATGAATCAAATGCACCAAAATTAGCATATTAATAGGAACACCTGCCGAATACCGTGTTGGGGAAGCCCGCGGCCTTCAAAACAGCGTCATTTTGAATTGGCATGGATTCAATCACGTTCTGATATCGTTGTACAGTTAAGTTCAGCCAAGAGGACGTGATGGTGTCTGCCAATAGTCAGATGTTATCTGAAAGAGAATCTCCGTCACGAATGGTTCTCTCAATCTCGCCCCACATATATTCAATTGGGTTGAGTTCTGGTGACTGTGAAGGCCATTTTTAGCACTTTGAAGTTATTGTCGTGCTCCTGGAATCAATGTGTGATTGTCCCAGCGTTGTGACATGGCGCATTATTTTGCTGGAAGTAGCCCATCTCAATCAGGAAACACCATACACACGTACGGGTGTGCCTGGTCAGCAATAATGTTAAGATACATCGTGGCATTATAACGTAACCTTTTTTCGTGGGCGAGATTGGTGTTACGCTATGTCTAAAACCATGACTAAGGAAATGTTGAATTAAATGAGAATACGATGGAATAGTTACACGGAATAGCTCTAATTAAGCTTTTACGGCCAGACAAAACATATGCAGAAGCCAAACTTACGATAACCTTTTATTGGTCCAGCAATGACTGAAGAAATCCACAATATAGCCACATATACACTGAAGAGCAACTGAATTAGAGATACCTGTCTAGTAACGTGTAACACCACCTCGGCATGGACTCGACAAGACACCGGAAGCGTTGGGAAACCATACGGATCCACGACCCTGAACAAGCTCCCGCAGTTCACGAAGATTTAATGGAGGGGAGTCAGAGCCTCGAATATATCTCTCGATGGCATCCCAGATGTGCTCGATGGGATTGAGGTCAGGTGACCTAGCTGGCCAAGGAAGCGAAGTCACGTCGGTGGAGTGTTCATCCATCCATTCGGATACAATTCGGGAGCGATGGCACGGTGCATTGTCTTGTTGCAGGATGAGGTCCCCAGTGGGATGTTGAAGACGCACAAACGGGAGTAAATTGTCGTCCAGGATATCCCGGTAACGTTGACCTGTGAAGGACGATGTCACACCTACCAGGGGTCCCATTTGAGTCCACGTAAACAGTCCCCAGACGAAAATGTCACACCCACCAGCTTGAAGAGTACCCTGCTGGCAAGAAGGATCCATCGCTTCATGTGGTTTGCGCCGTATTCGTATCCTGCCATCCGCATGTACCAACGTGAATCTCGACTCATCAGTCCAGGCAACATTTTTCCACATGTCTAGGGTCCAGTGGCGATTTTCCCGTGCCCATGCTAATCTTTGCACCCTGTGATGTGCGGTCAGCAGCGGTACCTTCGTGGGACGATGGCTTCTGTACTCCATAGCGAGGAGATGGTTCTGGATGGTGTGGCTGCTTACACGTTTTTGTCCACCAGCGTTAAATTGCCGAGTGATTTCTTGCACTGTGGCCCGTCTATCCGCTGTTACAATGCGAGCTAGCCGACGATGACCCCGCTCATACACAAACTGTTGGTCTTTGCAGGGATGGTTTTACCGGATTCGATGTACTCACGGTGCACCTGTGACACAGTGGCTCGTGAAACTCCCAGTGCCTGCACGACTTCCGAGATGGAGAGACCCATTCGTCGGGCCCTGACAATATGCCCACGATCAAATGCACTTAGATCTTTCGTCTTACCTATACTACGTCCGACTCTTACTGATTCCAGTCGCATCACTCCTTATATTGTCGGATCGCTGCATACGTCATATCGTTTTCGTTTATAGGGCCGCCGACAGCGTCACATTTGCATAACGCCAGCTGCCTCTAATTCAATTGCTCTTCAGTGTAATACCTTAACTATTTATTGAATAATCTAGCTTTTACATAGATCGAACATTTACCCACACACACATACACTAAGCAACTGCTGTATCATCCTTTTTTACGCTTTCCAACCTTAGGTTGAAAAAGGGTATATGCTTCCTATTGAAAATGGACGAAATGGGGTCAAAGGTCATGACATAGGAGCGGGATCCTTTCCATTGCCCTTATGCATCATAACTTGCGTAAAAATGTTTCGATTTGGATGAAATTTTAGTATGTGGTAGGGGACCACCGTGGAATGAATTCTATTAAAAATGAACGAAATGGAGTCAAAGGTCAGCACATAGGAGTGGGATCCATTCCATTGCCCTTATGTGTCATAACTTGCGTAAAAATGTTTCGATTTCGATGAAATTTTAGTATGGGGTAGGGGATCAATTGGAGTCAAATTTTACTGAAAATGGACGTAATGGGATCAAAGATCAGGGCATAGGAGCGGGATCCATTCCATTGCCCTTATGCGTCATAACTTACGTACAAATGCTTCGATTGCGACAAAACGTTATCATGTTGTTCCAGAGGTACACTGAACAGGTTCTGTTGAATATCATCTAAATGGAGTCGAAGGGTAGCACACAGGAGCGAGATTTATTCTACAGCCATTATCCTCATAACTTGAGTAAAAATGTTTCGATTTCGATGAAATTTTAGTATGTGGTAGGGGACCATCTGGAGTCAAATTTTACTGAAAATGGACGAAATGGGATTAAATTTCCGGCATGTTGGAAAGCGTATCATAATCAATGCATTGCATGATTTTACTAACTTGTTATCTATCGTTCTTATCACATTCACACGTCACTCTCTCTGATCTCAAGAGTGTTGCCAACCTCATTCATGTGAGAAAGAAGATATCACGTTAAGTTTGGAAAGTGTAAAAGAGAACAAACCCAAATTTACATAGGAAGAGGAACTAAAAATGAAAGTTAAATTAGAATATACGTCACAGCATCCAAATGCTGTCTCAGCTGGTATAAAGAAACACAGTGTCTGCCAGGAAAATCGACCCCAGACCATTACGCCGCCTCCCCCTCTTGTACAATTAAAGCTAGGAAGCTGTGATCCATCAATTGGTGCTGTTGACTTCATATTCTTACCACTCCATTGGCGTGTCATCATCATCATCATCATCATTGTCAACCATTATCAATCCACTGCTGGACGAAGGTCTCCCCAAGTTTCCTCCACAACGGTCTGTCTTGTGCCAGTCTCCTCCATGTCACCCCTGCATACTTTCGAATTTCATCCACCCATCTCCCATGTGGTCTTCTTCTGGGTCTTTTCCTGTCCCTTGGAATCCAATCTAAAATTTCGGCTGTCCATCGATGATCTGTCCTTCTGGCAGTATGTCCAGCCCATTGCCATTTCAGGGATTTAACTCTGATCATGATGTCTTCCACTCTTGTCATTTTTCGGATCCACGAGTTCCTCTTCTTATCTCTCCTGGTTACACCAAGTATGCACCTCTCCATGCTGCTTTGAGTTGTCTGCAGCCTTTGTATGTCTCTTTTAGTTAAGGTCCACGTCTCTGCACCATACGTAAGCACTGGAAGGATGCATTGATCAAACACTTTTCTTTTAAGACATAATGGCATATTGCTCTTGAAAATTATGCTGTTTCTTCCAAAAGCTCTCCAGGCAAGTTTTGTACGCCGATTAATTTCTTCATCAATGTGACCCTCACTTGATATCTGCTGTCCAAGATAAACGTACGTGTCTGTTATCTCCAGCTTTTCTCCATCAATCGATAAATCTTCATTTCTTGTAAAAGCATTGAACATCACTTTTGTCTTCTGAAAGTTGATTTTTAATCCCACTTCTTTACTCTTGTCAGCAAGTTCCTGGATCATACTCTGCAGCTCTGATGGGCTAGTTGCAAAAATGACTATGTCATCAGCAAAACGAAGGTGGGTTAGATAATCTCCATTAATCTTTATCCCCATGTTTTTCCAGCTCAGTGACTGAAAAACACCCTCCAATGAGGCATTAAAGAGCTTCGGAGATATGGTGTCACCTTGTCTCACTCCCTTTCCAATTTTTATGTGTGTTGTATTTTCAAACAGCCTAATCTTTGCACTTGCATTTTCATAAATGTTATTAATAATATTAATGTATGCATCTTCAATGCCGCAGGTTTTCAGAGCCATTGTAACTGCTGATGGTTTCACCGAATCAAAGGCTTTTTCATAATCGATAAAAGCCATGCACAATGGAAGTTCATATTCCCTCGCTCTTTCAATTAGTTCTCTCAGCACATGGATATGATCTATTGTGCTGTAGCCACTCCTGAATCCAGCTTGTTCTCTCGGTTGAGCCATGTCCAGTGTTACCTTCAAGCGGTGTGAAAGAACTTTAGTGAAGATTTTATAAACTACTGATAGGAGGCTGATAGGTCTGTAGTTTCCGAGATCCTCAATGTCACCTTTCTTATGTAGCAGGATCATTGTAGCGGTGTTCCAGTCCTCAGGAATCTTTCCTTCATTAAGGCATCGAGTGAAAATTTGGGCGAGTACTGTTTCGATTTCTCCACTTGCTTCTTGTATGATGTCTACAGTAATACCATCTTCTCCTGGAGCTTTTCCCCGCTTCATGTTCTTGATTGCATGTGCAACTTCTGCTGGAAGGACTGGAGGAACTCTGGTACTGGTATCTTTCATGATGTCTGGAGTGCATGTATCATCCCTTTCATATAATTTGGAGTAGAAATCTTTCACTCTTGTCAAAATTTCGCCTCTATTTCTTGTTACAGAACCATCTTCTTTTCTCAGTGCCATAATCTGTTTTCTTCCCTTACTGAGATGTCCCTTTGCTATCTTTAGGCTTTGGTTGTTTTCAATTGCTTTCCTCACTAGTTCACAGTTGAATTTTCTTACGTCTTCAGTGATACTTTTTCGTACTGTCTTGCATAGCTCTATATATTCCACTTTGGAAGTCACATCTTCTTTAGTTGTCCTCATCTCTCTTCTTTTTTGCATCAACATTTTCGTTTTTCCTGATAATTTATTTACATGCAACTTGTTCTTAGACCCAGCTAATCTTGTTGCTGTTTCCATAAGAGCTTCGGTTACTTTTCTGTTAACTTCAGAGATGTCCACTTCTTCCGATGTTAGGCCTTCTAAAGCAGAGAACCTGTTCTTCAGTTCCAACTTGAAGGTATTATGGTGTTTTTTAAGGTTGGTTATGTCAATAGATTTTGTTTGTCTTATGAGCTTGCCACGTTCAAGTTTAGTGTTGAGGTGCATCTTACATCTCACCAATCTATGGTCACTACCTGTGTTGAACTTGTTTAGCACACTGCAGTCTTCTATGACGAATTTTTTGTTACACATAATAAAATCAATTTCACTTGTCGTCCCATTTGGATGTCTCCATGTCCATTTCCTGTGTGGCTTTTTCTTGAAGAAGGAGTTCAAGATGAAAAACCCTTCTGCCTCTGCAAACTCAACGAGAGTATTTCCACGCTGGTTTCTGTTGCCGTGACCGAATTTACCTACTGAAGTTTCATTCTGTTGCCGTTGCCCTATTTTTGCATTGAAATCTCCCATAATTATTTTCAAGTGCTGCTTACCTTTATTATTTAGATGACAAATTTCCTCATAAAATTCTTCAATTTCTTCTTCAGGATGACTTGTGGTGGGTGCATAAGTTTGAATAATCTGAGCCTGGTATCTTTTCGAGAGTTGGATAACAAGCCGTGCAGCTCTGTCAGAGGAACTTTCAACTTCTACAACTTTATCCTTCAGTTTCTTGTTTATTATAAATCCAACACCACTAGTTCTGCCAGTATCTGTTCCACGATAGTAGAAGAGATGTCCACTTTTCAGTTCGATGAAATCTTCTCCTTTTCTCCTTACCTCACTTAGCCCCACGATGTCCCACTTGATCCTTTAGTTCCTCTTCCAATTCAAGAAGCCTTGAATCAGAAGATAGGGAGCGTCCATTGTACGTTGCCAAAGTCAGCATCAGATGGCAGCCTAGTCCGGTCCTCCGGGGATTCTTAGCACCCTCTGCCTTCATGTCGCACTGGCCGCTGCCTTGGCCAGGTACATTCCAGCTGCCGGAGACTGAGGGCCAAGATTTAAGTTGTGGAGTCATTTTGGAGGGTTTGGCCATAACTCACCACGCTGGCCAAGCGGGTTGGTGAGTGTGGGATAGAATTTCCTCTAATCCCGATGGTATAGTTATACCGCTATTGGCGGTCGTCAGAGCCCCTTTAGTAGGAACAGGATGCACCACGAGAAGGCGGGGTTGACATTTGTCAAGGAGAGGCTGTGATGTTACGCATCACCTGACCTTACATCCCCCATTGGCGTGTATGAACTGAAAACTTCATTCATCGGACCAGGCGTCCTTTTTCCTGTTCCCCAAGAGTCTAGTTTTGCTGCTCCCCTACCTATGTTGAAATATTTCTCTGGATACCTCTATCGTACTACGTGGTTACTTGGCGCAATGAAGCTGGTCTGTTACTTCGTACAATTTTCTTCAGCCGCCTTTGCCTATGAACACCGATCAGTAGTTTCCGCTCATATGAAGACTGCTTGTAACGTATACTCTAGATTCAGTTTCCTTTTGATTTTACTATCTCTCGTTATTTTATTTTCCTATGTAAATTATTTTCTTACTTAACGAGATGTTATTTCTCCCGCTGAATGATATGTGGCAACGAGTGTAGTCATGACGTGGTGGTAGGCAGTATAAATAGGCGCGTTCAACGATACCTAGGGAGAGCTTTTGTTTATATGGAGAGAGCTTTTTGTTTATGTGCGTAGGGAGAGCTTTTGTTTATATGGAGAGAGCTTTTTGTTTATGTGCGCAGGGAGAGCTTTTGTGTTACGTGGAGAGCTTTTTGTTATATGTGGAGAGGTTTTGTTCGATGTGAAAAGAGCTACGTTATTTTGTGCCGAGAGCTTCGTTCTATGTGATTAGGTTCTTCTTCATTATTGTGATACGATTAGTGTGACTAGTAGTGTGTGTGTTGGATGATACCAAGAGTTTCCTAATAAAAGGTTTTTAAGTAAGTACGTTTTTCTCAGTTCATAGTACTGTCAGACCTCTGTCTGGCCGTTGGGTCTCTGTCATTAAGTGTCTCCATTAACAACCAGCATAAGACTGTATTCATAATTAATTACCCCACAACAAAACAGTAAAAAACTAATTCGTTATAATGGCGCCCGAACTATCCGGATGACCCGACCGTTCAAAATCTCGCTTTGGTGTGATGTTCTTTCCACACCGCGAGATAGGAAAAATAAGAGAATCCTTTCTCCAGCACTTCGAAAAAAAAAAAAAATAAAAAAAAAAATAAGGGGGAGATGTGACGTACCTGCCCGATGGACGCACACGACATAAAGGCAGATAGGAATCAGAATAAAACGTCCGCGTAGCTCAATTGGTAGAGTGACTTATTCCGGAATGAGGGGATCCGGGTTCGAACCCCGGCGCGGATAAAAATGACGGAGAAATTTACTTCGTTATATGCTAACTGCTTGTTTTGTTGTTTGTGCACCACTCGTTGTACACCCTCGATACAGTTACTCTTGCGTAGCGTAGAAGGTTTGCCGTTTCTGAGATACTTGCATTTAACCGCTTAGCGTCCCCTATCATACCTCTTTCGAACTCGCTTAAATCACAAATCTTTCTCATATTGCGGCCATGTGCGCTCTGTACCCGTTTGAATTCTTTGCAGTGAGCTATTTATAAAGCCATCTCAACGTAAGAGTTGTGTACTTATTGAACTGCCGTTTGTAAAATTCTAAATTTGTCCGCGCCTCCTCGCTCCGGAGCCAGTTGTTCTAACCGACTAAACTACACCGACGGAATGTATCGCTGCAGATTAGTCGTCTTGACACGTGCTCACATCATCATGACCTCTGTAATATACACGTTACGATTGCAGGCTTATTGGTGGGCTATAGGGCTATAAAGAAATCCCAATAAAATAAGGCGTCAGACAAGGATGCCCGCTATCACCAATTCTATTCAACATCTACTCAGAAGCAATCTTTGATAAAATCTTGGCTGAAAAGAATATTGGCATCCAAGTGAATGGACATTAAATCAATAACTTGCGTTATGCAGATGACACGGCACTAATTACCGATTCGGAACAAGATCTACAGAGAATACTGGATGAAATAAGTGCCGAAAGCCAAAACTGGAGATTAAAAATAAAAAAAAAATAAAACGAAAGTAATGAAAGTTAGCCGAACCCCAAGTAAAATTACATTCAAGCTAAATGACGAAAAACTTGAACAAGTTCAGAACTTCAAATACCTCGGAGTAATTAATAATCAATGAACAGCTAAATCACGAGGTGAAAATAAAAAGTCTTATTGAACAAGCTAGAAGTGTATTTATGAAATGGAAGTCACTCTTAGCTGACAGGAGCTTAAGAAACGAGCTGAAGTTGAGAACACTTAAATGCTACATATGGCCAATACTGCTATATGGAGTAGAAGCGTGGATATTAACATCAAGAGCAATCAAGAAGCTACAAGCATTTAAAATGTGGCTATACCGACGAATGATGAGAATCTCTTGGACTGACAAGATAACAAACATCCAAGTCCTGCGTGATATCTACACTAACTACCCAAGAGCTTTTAAAAATAATCAGTGAACGTGTAAATACCTAGAACACATAGCAGAGAATAACAACAAATACAACCTGCTACAAATCATTTTGGAAGGTAAAGTAGAAGGGAAAAGAAGACCTAGCAGGAAGAAAACTATGTTGATGGACAATATTAAAAGCTGGCTTGACCTGACATCTGTATAAATTCTACACACAGAGCACGATAGAGAGAGATACAAACAGATAGTCGCAAACGCCATAAGGCAGCATTAGAAGAAGATAGGACTATAAGCAGTGGCCGGTCCCTAATTTGGGGTCATTTGTTCTTGGAATGGGTAAGATTGAGTGCCATAGGACAAAAACATCCCCCCATGCCTCACCGGGGTTCGAACCCAGACCCATCGCGGACGAGTGATTTTTTTTTTTTTATTGGAGGTTTAACGACCACCGTGAGCAACTCAATGGGCTATAAGCAGTCGCCCGTCCCTAATTTAGGGTCACTGGTTCCAGGGAAGGGAGAGAACCAGTGCCGTAAGACAAACACAACATCCATGCCTCACCGGGATTCGAACCCGGACCCCGTTCGGACGAATGATCAGAGGCCATCGCTTAGACCACTGCGCCTGGACGAGTGATTAGAAGCCAGTGCTTCGTACTTCTCGGTATCCGAGGCAGAGGCACGAATTTGGGTCAGAGGCAAAAGCGGTAATAGAATTTAAAAGTTGCAAGCGCTTTTTGTGGTGGAGTAAGCTGAACTGAAGATCGTACTATATCGACGCCATTTCGGAAATGAGGAAGCAGTGAGACTCCGGAAACTAAAAAGCAAAAACCTAGAACAGGTTTCTTTCTTTCATGGTTAAACTTTTTAAAGAAGCGCAAAAGACGTTTTAAATGAATATGGCTGGGTTCCCTTTTAGCACACAACTTAACGCTTCAGTGGGAAAGACTCATAAACAAGCACTAATTTGTAGCGCAACTTTGGATATAACTGTGTATGTCAAATAAATGTCTGTTCACGTTTCCCATAACGCATTTCCAATGACAAATTTGTCTTACCTAGTGAGAAGAATTGAGTCTGCGAGCAAGATAAATAATAAGTCAGGGATTTTTTCTTCTTCTTGTAGCTGTTTTCACTAGAAGGATAATTGCATGATTTTCTGCTTTTTCTGATATATGTACAATTCTTCTCACTAGGTAGGACAAATTTGTCATTGTATGTTCCGGGATATCGCGCTTCAAGAAATAAAAACTATCGAAGTACATGGCAACACTGGGTATTATATATATACACAATGATGAGCCATTCCATTATGATCACCCCAGCCTAGAGAAATGAGCGTGCCTGGAGACCGAACGGTGGCGCAAGTGAAATTCACAGAGCAGTATATGTACAGCCTGGGGACCGGCTTTCGGTTAGTGTAGTGTTCGGAGTCAGAATGGGAAAAACTGCCGATTTATCGGAGTTTGATAAATGACAAACTGTGACGTCACGGCGTCTCGGAACTCCGATCTCAGAAACGGCGCGGCTTGTAGGTTCTTCACGTGCCGCTATAGTGAGTATGTATCAAAAGTGGTGCACATATGGACAAACGACGAATCGTCGTCCAGTCGCGTGCTGTCCGCAGCCTAAATATTTCCAGAGGGGAGCGGAGACTTTCGCGCGTTGTTCACAGCGACCGCAGGGCCACAGTGCGACAAATCCCCCGCAGCTACAACAGTGGTGATCAGGGCAATGCGTCACAGCACACAGTTCTTCGCAGCCTTCTGCGCATGGGCCTGCGTAACCGAAGACCCAGCAGGGTCCCCATGCTCACTGCACGTCATCGCCAACAACGCATGAAATGGGCCCAAGATCATCGAGATTTGACCGTGGATGATTGGAAGAAAGTGGCCTGGTCTGATGAATCAAGTTTCCTAGTGCATCACGTAGACGGCCGAGCGCGGATACGCCGATTACCAACGGAGGCTATGGCACCTGGATGCGTTGTTGGGCGGAAACAGTCTGGCGGCGGCGGTGTTACGCCGTGGGCGAAGTTTTCTTGGTACACTTTATGCCCCATTATCGCAATAGCACAATCCCTGACAGCTGTCTGGTATCTGAACATCGTTGCGAACCAAGTTCATGTGTTGTTCTCTGATGGTGATGACCATTACCAACAGGATAATGCGCCATGAAACACCGCCAGAATCGTCAAGGAGTGGTTCGAGGAACATGCCGGTGACTTTCTGTTAATGCCCTGGCCTCCAAATTCAACTGATATGAACCCAATCGAGCATTTGTGGTTCGACTTGAGAAAGTGGGTTCTCTTTAAATCACCACCATCCTGAAATGTACAGGAACTGGAGGACCTGCTGTTGGCGTTATAGTACCAGATACCTCAGGACACCTATCGCCACCTCATCGAATCAAAGCCTCGCCGAGTGGCCGCTGTTTTACGGGCTAAGTGGGGTCGTACATCTTATTAGGTAGGTGGTCATAATGTGATGGCTCATCGGTACTGGAAAAATATTTTTTGCACCTGATAGCTTTTCTATGACCATGGGTTTTATGAATTTTGTTTCCTGATAAATGGATTTCCTTTTGTCGTGCTTTATAGATGTATGCTTATATTTGGCATATTTTCTGGTCTTTCTTAAATCAGATAACAAAATTTCTGTTTGCATCCGATAGATGAAAGCACTACTACATTCGCTTTATGAATATTTATGCTCTCCTGAAATACAATTTCCTGACTAGTGGCGTAAATATTTATGCACAGGTATCTGGTACAACATCGTTGCTTTTAGAAATCGGCTTGGAAAAGGTAATTTCTGTCGGATAACTGCAATCACCATCAAGATTACCTGCATACTTCCGATTTTTGTGATTCTGGCTTTTCGGTTTAACCCTTTAAGTGGCCGATGTGCTTGAACCAAATAAAATCCACAGCTATAAGGCAGACAGAAAAAAATTATGTGGCAAAAAAGAAATATTCACGTAGCGGCCGGGTTTTGTGAAAGCTACGGCAAAACTATTCCACCCCCCCCCTTCCCTTTCATCTTAGCATTACCGACCATAAACTTGGCACAGTGATAAGAGTTCCTTTCTAAATTCGCGGCAAGGCTAACATGACTATAGAGATGAAGGTACTGGTGTGTTCCAATCTAAAAACTCGTATTCGAGTTTAACTGGAATTTAAAAAGTACATACAAGGGCATGCTGATAAGTTCTCGGCCTCACGAAGAAGGAAATGGGCTAGCGGCATGAAACTTACAGACTGTTCCACATATTCACCCCGAAGTTAAACACACTTGGCACAGCTGGAGTTTCTTTAACCCTTCCAAAAAAATTTCTGAAGTCTGATCACTCAAATACTGCTCTGCTGTTGATATACCCTCTGAATCATTCGAAAGATGCTTTCCTTTCAAACCTTTTCTAAGGTTTGGGAACAGGATACAGTCCAATCGAACAAGGTCTGGTGAGTCCTCAAAACATCCATTGTCTTGCCAGCCTTGTGAACCGATACATTGTTCTGCAAAAAGACACCTCTCCGCAGTTTTTCCCTCCTTTTTTCCTTCAACGTCTCCTTTAATCGGCACAGCAAGTTGGAATACTATTCAGCATTTATTGTTTGGCCCTACGGGAGAGAGTCAGTCATTTAACGCCTTCCGAAACCCAAAAAAAAAACCGTTGCCATGACCTTTCCTGCAGACTTTTGAGTACTGAATTTCTTTGGCCGTGGAAAACCCGAGTGCCGCCACTGCAGGGATTGTTGTTTCGTCTCTATATCGTGGTTGATGTAAATTCTTTGGCCGTGGAGATCCCGAGTGCCGCCACTGCAGAGACTGTTGTTTCATATCTGTATCGTGGTTGATGTAAATTCTTTGGCCGTGGAGATCCCGAGTGCCGCCACTGCAGGGACTGTTGTTTCATATCTGTATCGTGGTTGATGTAAATTTTTTGGCCGTGGAGATCCCGAGTGCCGCCACTGCAGGGACTGTTGCTTCGTCTCTATATCGTGGTTGATGTAAATTCTTTGGCCGTGGAGATCCCGAGTGCCGCCACTGCAGGGACTGTTGCTTCGTCTCTATATCGTGGTTGATGTAAATTCTTTGGCCGTGGAGATCCCGAGTGCCGCCACTGCAGGGACTGTTGCTTCGTCTCTATATCGTGGTTGATGTAAATTCTTTGGCCGTGGAGATCCCGAGTGCCGCGACTGCAGGGACTGTTGTTTCATATCTGTATCGTGGTTGATGTAAATTCTTTGGCCGTGGAGATCCCGAGTGCCGCCACTGCAGGGACTGTTGCTTCGTCTCTATATCGTGGTTGATGTAAATTCTTTGGCCGTGGAGATCCCGAGTGCCGCCACTGCAGGGACTGTTGTTTCATATCTGTATCGTGGTTGATGTAAATTCTTTGGCCGTGGAGATCCCGAGTGCCGCCACTGCAGGGACTGTTGTTTCATATCTGTATCGTGGTTGATGTAAATTTTTTGGCCGCGGAGATCCCGAGTGCCGCCACTGCAGGGACTGTTGTTTCATATCTGTATCGTGGTTGATGAAAATTCTTTGGCCGTGGAGATCCCGAGTGCCGCCACTGCAGGGACTGTTGCTTCGTCTCTATATCGTGGTTGATGTAAATTCTTTGGCCGTGGAGATCCCGAGTGCCGCCACTGCAGGGACTGTTGTTTCATATCTGTATCGTGGTTGATGTAAATTCTTTGGCCGTGGAGATCCCGAGTGCTGCCACTGCACAGACTGTTATTTCGTCTTTGGATCGTAGTGGTGTAGTCACGTTTCATCAACAGTGACAAGTCGCTGCAAAAAAAGTATCACCAGATCGCTCAAAATGCTGCAAAACTGATTTGGCAGTGTCCACTCATTTTCGTTTCTCATACCTACTTCGCTGACATCTTCTGCATATCCAAGTGCTCATGACTTCTGAACCCAACACGTTCCGTGGATATCTCCAGTGTCTCAGCAATTGTTTTAGCCGAGATTCACCGATCTGACAAAATCGAGTCATGAACACGATCAACAATTTCGGGTGTTGTCACTGTTGAAGGCCTCTCAGATCTTGCTGTATCTTCGGTCTCAAAGTCTCCAAGCTGAAAGTTGGCATACCATTTCTTCATAGTCGAATATGAAGGGCACTTGTCACTTAATGTTTGCGTCATACACTCATAGATTTCCTTTGCAGTTTTCTTCTGCAGAAACAGAAATTTCATGACAGCCCGGAGTTCCACATTCGAGAATTCAGCACCTTGCTTTGACATGATTCAGTTCAAGACGTCAAACATCTGCAAAAATCAGAGCTATTAGTCAGAAAATCGGCCCTTAAGAAAGCAAAAGAACAATCTTTCGAGCTGCAGTGACAAAATAATGCTACAATTACAGGAAGTGGGTTAGGCCGAAAACTTTTCAGCATCCCATCGTAGTTCCTCTAAACGTTGTGCGTACGTAAATTTAACAAGAAAGATGACACTGAATTTTCGGGTGTAATAAGCACGTCTTTTGAAACCGTTCTAATGCAAATTAAATTTATCAAAGCTATTCAAAGTCAATGGAACCGGTATGAAAAACAATAATATCTGACTGAAGAAAAAAGTTTTTCAGTCGAGTTTTTAATCCCTCAGATATTGATGTAAACGGAATCGTGAGTTTACGAACTCTTAGAAACAGAGATATCGACAATAATTAGATGTGACTTTACGTCCCCTGGTGAAAAACCATGCATTATTTTAGGAAGAAAGTATTCTCAAAAGATTTTTTTAGTCGAGTGTTCAGGAGCCCAGATTTTGCTACAAATACACCAGAAGCATAAATTACCACTTATGCCCCTGGTGGCCAACCCATTTTTTACCAAACATTAGAAATTATGTGAAAAATATTTTCCATCAAGTCTTGTATGCGATACAGGAAAAATATTTCAAATCGGAGTTTTAGGAGCAGAAATAACGCAGAAAACGCAATTTAAGTTTGTGCCCCCTAGCGGAAAGTGTAATTTACTTGAAATTTATGAACTTATAGGAAAAATATTTCGCATCGGAAACACTATCCAACAAAGAAGGAATTTTTCAAATCGGACTCTTAGAAGTTGAGATATTGACAAAAATAAGATATACATCTACGCCCTCTGGCGTTGAAACCATGCACTATTTTAAGAAGAAAATGTTTCTAAAAGGTTTGTCGACATGAGTAGTATCGGTCTACAAACGCCGTTTTTTTTCAATCGAGAATTTAGAAGCTCATATTTTGCTGCAAATACATCAGAAGCGGAAATTAAGATTTACGCCCCCTGGTGGCCAAACGATTTTTTTACAAGAATTAGAAATTATGTGCAAACAATTTCCCATTAGGAGATGTATTCGTGAAAGAAATAATTTTTCAAATCGAAGATTTAGGAGCAGATATATAGGGGGAAACGCAATTAACCTGTACGCCCCGTAGCGGAAAGTCTATGAATTACTTGAAAACTTTAAATTTATATGAAACACATGTCACACTGGAAACACTATCCAACAAAGAAGGAATTTTTTCAAATCGGACCCCCAGAAGTAGAGATATTGACAAAAATAAGATATACATCTACACCTCTAGCGTAGAAACCATGCACTATTTTAAGAAGAAAATGTTTCTAAAAGGTTTGTCGACATGAGTAGTATCGGTCCACAAACGCCGTTTTTTTTTCAATCGAGAATTTAGAAGCTCATATTTTGCTGCAAATACATCAGAAGCGGAAATTAAGATTTACGCCCCCTGGTGGCCAAACGATTTTTTTACAAGAATTAGAAATTATGTGCAAACAATTTCCCATTAGGAGCTGTATTCGTGAAAGAAATAATTTTTCAAATCGGAGATTTAGGAGCAGATATATAGGGGGAACGCAATTAACCTGTACGCCCCCTAGCGGAAAGTCTATGAATTACTTGAAAACTTTAAATTTATATGAAACACATGTCACACTGGAAACACTATCCAACAAAGAAGGAATTTTTTCAAATCGGACCCCCAGAAGTAGAGATATTGACAAAAATAAGATATACATCTACACCCCCTAGCGTAGAAACCATGCACTATTTTAAGAAGAAAATGTTTCTAAAAGGTTTGTCGACAAGAGTAGTATCTGTCTAGAAACGACGGTTTTTTCAATCGAGAATTTAGAAGCTCATATTTTGCTGCAAATACATCAGAAGCGGAAATTAAGATTTACGCCCCATGGTGGCCAAACCATGTTTTTTTACAAAAATTAGAAATTATGTACAAACGATTTCCCATCAGGAGCTGTATCCGGTGCAAAAAGAATTTTTGAAATCGGATATGTAGAAGCAGAGATATAGGGAGGAACGCAATTTACCTTTACGCGCCCTAGCGGAAAGTCTATGAAATACTTGAAAATTTTGAAATTATATGAAAAACATGTCACATGGAAAACACTATCCAACAAAGAAGGAATTTTTCAAATCGGACTCTTAGAAGTAGATATCTTGACAAAAATAAGATATACATCTGCGCCCCCTGGCGGAGAAACTGTGGAATATTTTGGGAAGAAAATATTCCGAAACGATTTATCGATGTGAGTGGCATGAGTCCACGAAAGAATTTTTTCAATCGATATTTTAGAAGCTCAGATTTTATGGCAAATACATCAGAAGCAAAAA
This sequence comes from Macrothele yani, assembly GCA_039090855.1. Classification (NCBI taxonomy): domain Eukaryota; kingdom Metazoa; phylum Arthropoda; class Arachnida; order Araneae; family Macrothelidae; genus Macrothele; species Macrothele yani. The sequence goes on along the minus strand of CM077006.1, from coordinate 54,675,963 downwards.
TTAACACTTACGCCCCTGGTGGCCAAAGTATTCCTTACCAAAAATTCGAAATTATATGCAAAAGATTTTCCACCAGGAGATGTATGCGCTGAAGAAAAAAAAATTCAAATCGGAGTTTTAGAAGAAGAATTATCGGGAAAAATGTAATTTACTTTTACGCCCCCTATCGGAAAATCTATGCGTAATTTGAAAAAGTAACTATCTAAAATACTCTTCGACATAAATGGAATCGAAAGATAAAAATAATTTTTTCAATTGGATGTTTCGAAGCAAATATGTTTAATAAAAGGTATTTTTGAATTCGACATCATCTGCATTTTCGCCCCCTAGCGGCGAAATTATGCATCGTAAAAAAAAACGAAATAAAGGATCATTATTCGCATATTTCAAGTTTCCGAATGCAAAACGAATTTTTCAAATCGGACTAATAGTTGCAGAGATATCGTGGGTACAGGCGGACGGACGGACAGACAAACCGATAACATAAGCATGATATTTTTTTTACAAAAGACGTGCTAAATAGGGCAAGTCCTCAAGAGATGGAAAATGAAGACACTTAAAATATGAAGATCTCAGTTTCTGTCGCATTTCTAACAAATGCAGGTATTCATGTTTTGATAGCCGCCCCGATGGCGCAGTGGTCTAAGGCGCTGGCCTCTGATCATTCGTCCGTAAGGGGTCCGGGTTCGAATCCCGGTCAGGCATGGATGTTGTGTTTGTCTTACGGCATTGGCTCTCTCCTTCCCTAGAGCCAGTGACCCTAAATTAGGGACGGGCGACTGCTTGTAGCCCATTGAGTTGCTCACGGTGGTCGTTAAACCTCCAATCAAAAAAAAAATGTTTTGATTACGTCATTGTCATTTCTGTCAGACAGCCATGTTTGTTAGACGCTATACCCGGAGGATATTTACTGCTGGTGGGAGGGTAGACGAACAGTCGACTAGTTGTTGTTTTTTCTATTGAAGGTTTAACGACCACCGTGAGCAACTCAATGTGCTATAATCAGTTGCCCGTCCCTAATTTAGGGTCACTGGTTCCAGGGAAGGGAGAGAGCTAGTGCCGTAAGACAAACCCAGCATCCATGCCCAACCGGAATTCGAATCCGGACCCTTCTCGGATGAATGGTCATAAATCAGCGCTTAGACCACTGCGCCACCGTGGCGGCCTTCAACTAGTTTTAGGGGAACTAGGTTTTACTCCTTTCTTCCTGAGGAGGAAATAGCTGACAAAAGGATGAGCGGGGAGTTTCCTTTTGTTCTGGCATTTTTTTTTAATGATTTATTGGATATGGTGGTACAAAGACATACAGGCAGACATAAACAGGAGACAGAAATTACACAATAACAAGTACAAATCATACATCGTTGACAGCATGCCAAATGATCAAAGACAGTGTTGATCATGTAATACATTGTGAACAAGTATACACTGAAGAGCAATTGAATTAGAGATACCTGTCTTGTAACGTGTAGCACCACCTTTCGCCCTGATGAAGGCGGTGATACAATACATAGATACAGACAGTGTTGATCATGTAACACATTGTGAACAAGAATACATCAAACATGGATTTTACAGTATGTTAAATGAACAATGTACACAGATAACCAGTGTTGGACAAGTAACATATTGAGAGCCAGTGCCGTAAGACAAGCACAACATCAATGCCCGACCGGGATTCGAATCCGTACCCTTCTCGGACTAATGGTCATAAGCTAGCGCTTAGATCACTGCGTCACCGGGTGGCCATCAACTACGCTGCTGGCCACCCAAAATGCAATACCAAGGAGGACACGAGATAGCAAAGCCAGATTTACTGGACACATAACAGCAGATACAAAGATGAAACGGCGGCCCAGTGGTCTAAGCGATGGCCTCTGATCATTCGTCCGTAAGGTGTCCGGGTTCGAATCCCGGTGAGGCATGGATGTTGTGTTTGTCTTACGGCACTGGCTCTTTCCCTTCCCTGGAACCAGTGACCCTTAATTAGGGACGGGCGACTGCTTATAGCCCATTGAGTTGCTCACGGTGGTCGTTAAACCTCCAATCAAAAAAAAAAAAGAAAAGAAAAGATGAAACGATTGAGCTTACAGGCCCGTGCGACTTGCGTAACACGCAGACGTCGACACTACGTGTGGCCCTCATGGCTGGCAACAACGGCCACTACACGCCGCGGCATCGAACGAAAGAAGCTTTGGATGTGGGCTTGGGGTATGTCGGTCCAGGCTGCTTCCACACGTTGCCACAGTTCGTCAGGCGTAGCCGCGGGTGGTGCTTGCCGGGCCACTCGGTTGCCGATCAGCGACCAGACGTGTTCGATGGGCGACATATCGGGAGAACAGGCGGGCCACGGCAGCAGTGACACTTGGTGGGCCGAGAAGAGTTGTTGTACGATGCGTGCCACGTGCGGGCGCGCATTGCCCTGTTGAAACGTGGCCGCTGGCAGGTCCTGCATGTAAGGGAGGACTACAGGCTCCAAAACGTCGGAGATGCAGCGGTGGCTGTTGAGTGTACCGGCGATGCGTACCAGAGGGGTGCGGGTGTCATATCCAATTGCACCCCAAACCATAACGCCAGGCGACGGACCGGTATGGCGATGCATAATGCAGGCGTCATATAGTCTCTTACCGCGGTGCCGCCTCACGCGGATCCGACCATCGTGGTGTCGCAGGCAGAAGCGGGATTCGTCGGAGAAGACAATGTCGTGCCATTCCGTAGTCCAGGTGCAGCGTTCAACGGCCCACTGCCGCCGCACTCGCCGGTAGTGTAACGTCAATGGTAATCAGAGCAATGGGCATCGTGAGACAAGTCCCTGCTCCTGCAGACGACGTCGAACGGTACGTGCAACACAGGTTGTTGCGCAACACACCCTAATTCCTGCGCTAACGTTCGTGATGTGGCGGTGCGAGCCGTCAATACCCGTCGCACAACATGCCGGTCCTCTCGTTTGGTGGTGTACCGCGGCTGCGGCAATCGCTCACGTCGGTCCGTCCGTCCCTCTTGCACCCACTGAATCCATATTCGCCTCACTGTGGCTGGATATCGTCCCACACGGGCGCCGTTGTTTCGGTACGATAAACCGCTGTCGCGATAAGCCACTATTCGTCGTCTGTCGAACTCCGAAACGTGCTGGAATGACTGCCGTATTCTGCGACGAGGCAAGCTTCTCACGCACAGGTCCGGCAGCACAACACACTTCCACTACTTACACTCCGCCTTCTGTGCACCCTTCTTATAGTGCTTCTCGGTGGCGTGCCGGGCGCACATGATTTGCATATGCCCTACAATGCTAATCGTTTGCATGTCCTCTTGCGGGCGACGCATGCTGCGAATTTCGGGCCAATCGGATGCTTCCTTCTTGGTGTCGCATTTTGTGTCGCCAGCTGTGTAGGTTTTACTCCTTTCTTCCTGAGGAGGAAATAGCTGACAGAAGGATGAGCGGGGAATTTTCTTTTGTTCGGGCTTTCGTCGCGGTGTCATACTTCGAGGTTTGTGGGATGGTACCGAAACATTGCCCGTCCCCATTAGTGTAGGAAAATACTGGAAAACTATGGGATCTTTTATGTGAAAAGGCTATCCCAGCGTGCACTCAGGTTAGGTTTCTCCCGAAAATCGTCCATTATTCTCTGCTCCAGTACCCAATTCACAATGGGGGAAGATCTAGTCCCCCTGACAGAGACATCATACCACCGGGTAGAAACAAGTAACTCAAAAATCTTCTCTCTCCTTTCATTGGTGTAACCCTCTAGCAGGCAATCAGTCAGAAAGAATTGTTATTAATCGTCCCCTTAAATGGCCACTGTGGATAACAAAGCAAAGGGAAAAGCGACGCTCTGTGACGTGCAGGTTCACTCGTCACAACTGCGCACGGCCCACTTCTTAGACAACGGGTATTATCGTTCGGGCTGATTTCAGCCCATTTTGATAACCACGAATCAATTGGTTCCAGCAGTTTAAGGGGTTAATTAATAGTCTGTATAGTTGTATTTAACACGACTCGGAGGGCCAGCGGATCTTCACTGTTCAGATAACTAATGATTGCATACTCTAAAATGCTTTTATGTTCCACGTTCGATACTTCGTCTTAAGACAAATGCTCGTTACATTCATGGAATCTGTGGCATTCTTTTTATTTATATTTTTTTAGTTTTGTTTTATTTAAATTTAATTTTTGCAGCGAGGGTCGACGACTATATGGAATTCTAAGATAGGCATATAAAATGCTTAAAGGCCTAAACAGACATATTTTTTTATCTGCCTGCTTCTCAGATGCGTGCAATTATAGTTTTGGAATTTTAATGCGCTAAAAATAGACTCACCTGCTACAGAAATTAAGTCACTTGTGCAATTTTGCGTGAAGCACTTACTGATTCAAAAGAGCTGCGCTCATTTAGCAGATTAGTGATGGCTCTCAGCAATTCGCGCAGAAATTCTTTAGCCCGAGGGTCTACTTTCAGGAGTAAGACTATGAGTTACCCCCCCCTCCCCGCCTCCTTTTGAAACAGTCTCTTCTAAACATGCTGTAGTACACAGGGTAAACAGACTTCGGATGCGTTTCATTAACCTAATTGAAATTCTGGTTATTTCTGAGAAGCGGTTCGAATAAAAGTGCAGACACAATCAATTTCTAGGACGATGACTACCTTTCTAAGTAACGAATTTTATTAAGTCGGTGCACGCTGAAAGTCAAGGTCGAACGCTTTTTCTTTCTCCAATTATTCGGTAAGAAAAAAAGATGAAGGATTCCTTGTGTAGTGTCTTTCACGTCACTTCATGGAACACAAATTAAATGAGCGTGTCATTTTCTGCCGCACGTACGTGTCAGAAAATGATACTTAAGACTACATATCTCACAGATTAGGTGTTTTACAATGAAGAATCTTTAATACACTGAAACAAAGGCCATCGAACTCTTAATTTTTATTTATTTTTTATTTTTGGAGGGGGTTAAGGACTTCTATGAGCTGAGCGAGCTCAGGCGCAGACTAGTATATACATACATTCACCTTGAAATCTTGCGATATTGAAGATACATACATTAGTGTTATTAGTAATATCTATGAAAATGCAAGTGCAAAAGGTTCGGTTATTTGAGGATATGGCATCAAAAAAATTGGTAAGGGAGTAAGATAAGGTGACACCATATCTCCCAAGCTCTTTAACGCCACATTGCAAAATGTCTTTCAATCATTGAATTGGGGAAACAAAGGGATAAAGATTAATGGAGATTATTTAACTCACCTTCGTTTAGCTGATGACATAGTCATTTTTGTAACAACCCCTTCAGAGCTGCATAGTATGATTAAGAAATTTGCTGACAAGTGTAAAGAAGTGGGATTAAAAATGAACTTTCAGAAGACAAAACTGTGATGTGCAGTGATTTTACAAGAAATGAAGATTTGTCGATTGAAGGGGGAAAGTTGCAGATAACCAAAGGCTCCCACATGGGGGGGGGGGGCTCCAGCCCTCCCCGCCGTCGTTGGTATAGTCAAATTTTTGATAAATTTAAAACACTAAGATAGACGAAATCTTTTTTTAAAGCATTTTTTAAAATAATAAGATATTAATGATTATTTTGTTGTATTTTAGTAACTTGTACATTTACTAAAATGTTTGACAGCCTTGAAGGAGTATAACGAAGTAAATTTCTCCGTCATTTTTGGTCTACGCCGGGAATCGAACCCATTTCCGCTTATTCCGGAACAAGTTGCTCTACCAATTGAGATACGCGGACGTTTGTTCTGACCGCTATCTGCCTTTATGTCGTGTGCGTCCTGCTGGCAGGAACGTCACATCTCCCCCGAAAGAGGGCAGGGTGCATAGCCCACGGGTCAGCCGTGACCATGAATCGTTGCAGGCAGCCATCCGCTGTAGAACGTGCACTCGAGAACTCCCAGTCAATCTAGTGTGTGGAATGCAACATCACACTTTTATTTTTCGAAGCGCTGGAGAAGGGATTCGCTTACTTTTCCTATCTCGCGGTGTGGAAAGAACATCACACGAATGCGAGATTTTGAACGGCCGGGTCATCCGAGAAGTTCGGGCGTCATTATAACGAAGTAAATTTCTCCATCATTTTTGGTCTACGCCGGGAATCGAACCCGAGTCCGCTTATTCCGGAATAAGTCGCTCTACCAATTGAGCTACGCAGACGTTTGTTCTGACTGCTATCTGCCTTTATTTCGTGTGCGTCCTGCTGGCAGGTACGTCACAGGAGGTAAGGATTTTGCATAGCCCCCCCCCCCCTAAAAGTACTCATATGGACGACACTGGGAATAACCGATACCTACATTTACCTTGGACAGCAGATATCAAGCAAAGGTCACATTGATGAAGAAATTAATCGACGTATAAAACTTGGTTGGAGAGCTTTAAAGAAACAGTTAAATTTTTAAGAGCAAAATATGCCATTATGTCTTAAAAGAAAAGTGTTTGATCAATACGTCCTTCCAGTGCTTACGTATGGTGCAGAGACGTGAACCTTAACTAAAAGAGACATACAAAGGCTGCAGACAACTCAAAGAAGAATGGAGTGACGCATGCTTGGTGTAACCAGGAGAGATAAGAAGAGGAACTCGTGGATAAGGAAAATGACAAGAGTGGAAAACGTCGTGATCAGAGTAAAATCCCTGAAATGGCAATGCGCTGGACATACTGCCAGAAGAACGGGCCACCGATGGACAACCAAAATTCTCGGCTGGATTCCAAGGGACAGGAAAAAACCCAGAAGAAGACCACATGGGAGATGGGTGGATGAAATTCGAAAACATGCGAGAGTGACATGAAGGAGACTGGCACAAGACAAACCGTTGTGGAAGAGGCTTGGGCATATCTTCATCCAGCAGTGGATTGATAATGGTTGATAATGATGATGTTGTATACTCACACGCCTATACATACAGTATCGAAACGATACTCGAAGAAATCGAAACAGTACTCGCCCAAATTTTCACTCGATGCCTTAATGAAGGGAAGATTCCTGAGGATTGGAACAATGCTACAATGATCCTGCTACATAAAAAAGGTGACTGAGGATCTCAGGAACTACAGACCTATCAGCCTCCTATCAGTGGTTTATAAAATCTTCACTAAAGTTCTTTCACACCGTTTGAAGGTAACACTGGACATGGCTCAACCGAGAGAACAAGCTGGATTCAGGAGTGGCTACAGCACAATAGATCATATCCACGTACTGAGAGAACTAATTGAAAGAGCGAGGGAATATGAACTTCCATTGTGCATGGCTTTTATCGATTATCAAAAAGCTTTTGATTCGGTGAAACCATCAGCAGTTACAATGGCTCTGAAATCCTGCGGTATTGAAGATGCGTACATTAATATTATTAATAACATCTATGAAAATGCAAGTGCAAAGATTTGGCTGTTTGAAAATACAACACACATAAAAATTGGAAAGGGAGTGAGACAAGGTGACACCATAACTCCGAAGCTCTTTATTGCTACATTGGAAAATGTCTTTCAATCACTGAACTGGAAAAACAAAGGAATAAAGATTAATGGAGATTATATAACCCACCTTCGTTTTGCTGATGACGTAGTCATTTTTGTAACTACCCCATCAGAGCTGCAGAGAATGATCCAGGAACTTGCTGACAAGAGTAAAGAAGTGGGATTAAAAATGAACTTTCAGAAGACAAAAGTGATGTTCAATGTTTTTACAAGAAATGAAGATTTATCGATTGATAGAGAAAAGCTGGAGATAACAGACACGTACGTTTATCTTGGACAGCAGATATCAAGTGAGGGTCACACTGATGAAGAAATTAATCAGCGTACAAAACTTGACTGGAGAGCTTTTGGAAGAAACAGCATAATTTTCAAGAGCAATATGCCATTATGTCTTAAAAGAAAAGTGTTTGATCAATGCATCCTTCCAGTGCTTACGTATGGTGCAGAGACGTGGACCTTAACTAAAAGAGACATACAAAGGCTGCAGACAACTCAAAAAAGCATGGAGAGGCGCATGCTTGGTGTAATCAGGAGAGATAAGACGACGAACTCGTGGATCCGAAATATGACAAGAGTGGAAGACATTCATGATCAGAGTTAAATCCCTGAAATGGCAATGGGCTGGACATACTGCCAGAAAGACAGACCATCGATGGACAGCCGAAATTTTAGATTGGATTCCTAGGGACAGGAAAAGACCCAGAAGAAGACCACATGGGAGATGAGTGGATGAAATTCGAAAGTATGCGGGAGTGACATGGAGGAGACTGGCACAAGACAGACCGTTGTGGAGGAAACTTGGGGAGACCTTCGTCCAGCAGTGGATTGATAATGGTTGACAATGATGATGTACAGTATATATAGCACATTTAAGCAAAGAAAAAACAGCAGTAATAAAATAAACGCGGGAAGTTAGGGAGAGTATCAGTAGTCTCAACAAAATCAGACAGAACTTGAATAGTTAGGGTGCAGTTATTCAGTTACCGACTAGAAGAGTACAAAGCGGAGATGTCGTCGAATGAATCACTGAACGAATTCCCACAGAAATAATACCAACAAAAAAAAAAGCACCCATTTCTCGAAAACTGTGAAAAAATATCGCAGTAAAAATGCTCACAACTTGAAAATAGGAAAATACGTGTACGCCAGCTGTTGACTGATATGTCCCTATGTCTATCTGCTAGACACGTGAGATTGTTTTTAATCTCATGAAGAAAGATCTTAATTTCAACTAAGCAATCGTAAAATATTATCAAGATCAGAGCAATTCATTGAATCTCAAACGCTTATTTTTTTTTTTTTTTTTTGGTTGGAGGTTTAACGACCACCGTGAGCAACGCAATGGGCTATAAGCAGTCGCCCGTCCCTAATTTAGGGTCACTGGTTCCAGGGAAGGGAGAGAGCCAGTGCCGTAAGACAAACACAACATCCATGCCTCACCGGGATTCGAACCCGGACCCCTTTCGGAGGAATGATCAGAGGCCATCGCTTAGACCACTGCGCCACCGGGGCGGCTCAAACGCTTACGCCCTAGGCCTAGGACTTTTTAATTAAATTTCACTTACAGTCTTGAATTGTATGGTGAGGAGCGTACAAATACATACTAAAACTGAGATAGGAGAAGAAGCACATCAGTCCTTAAGTGCGTACAACGACTGCCCAGGTAGAGTGATGCCAACAAAAAAAGTTTAGGGCTATAGTGGCCCATTTACTACTTAACGTCAATGGTAATCAGAGCAATGGGCATCGTGAGACAACTCCCTGCTCCTGCAGACGACGTCGAACGGTACGTGCTAACACAGGTTGTTGCGCAACACACCCTAATTCCTGCGCTAACGTTCGTGATGTGGCGGTGCGAGCCGTCAATACCCGTCGCACAACATGCCGGTCCTCTCGTTTGGTGATGTGCCGCGGCTGCGGCAATCGCTCACGTCGTTCCGTCCGTCCCTCTTGCACCCACTGAATAAGTACTCGCCTCACTGTGGCTGGATATCGTCCCACTCGGGCGCCGTTGTTTTGGTACGATAAACTGCTGTCGCGATAAGCCATTATTCGTCGTCTGTCGAACTCCGAAACGTGCTGGAATGACTGCCGTATTCTGCGACGAGGCATCAGGAAGCTTCTCACGCACAGGTCCGGCAGCACAACACAATTCCACTACTTACACTCCGCCTTCTGTGCACCCTTCTTATAGTGCTTCTCTGTGGCGTGCCGGGCGCACATGATTTGCATATGTCCTACAATGCTAATCGTTTGCATGTCCTCTTGCGGGCGACGCATGCTGCGAATTTCGGGCCAATCGGATGCTTCCTTCTTGGTGCTGCATTTTGTGTCGCCAGCTGTGTAGGTTTTACTCCTTTCTTCCTGAGGAGGAAATAGCTGACAGAAGGATGAGCGGGGAATTTTCTTTTGTTCGGGCTTTCGTCGCGGTGGCATACTTCGAGGTTTGTGGGATGGTACCGAAACATTGCCCGTCCCCATTAGTGTAGGGAAATACTAGAAAACTATAGGATCTTTTATGTGAAAAGGCTATCCCAGCGTGCACTCAGGTTAGGTTTCTCCCGAAAATCGTCCATTATTCTCTGCTCCAGTACCCAATTCCCAATGGGAGAAGAGCTAGTCCCCCTGACAGAGACATCATACCACAGGGTAGAAACAAGTAACTCAAAAATCTTCTCTCTCCTTTCATTGGTGTAACCCTCTAGCAGGCAATCAGTCAGAAAGAATTGTTATTAATCGTCCCCTTAAATAACCACTGTGGATAACAAAGCAAAGGGAAAAGCAACGCTCTGTGACGTGCAGGTTCACTCGTCACAACTGCGCACGGCCCACTTCTTAGACAACGGGTATTATCGTTCGGGCTGATTTCAGCCCATTTTGATAACCACGAATCAATTGGTTCCAGCAGGTTAAGGGGTTAATTAATAGTCTGTATAGTTGTATTTAACACGACTCGGAGGGCCAGCGGATCTTCACTGTTCAGATAACTAATGATTGCATACTCTAAAATGCTTTTATGTTCCACGTTCGATACTTCGTCTTAAGACAAATGCTCGTTACATTCATGGAATCTGTGGCATTCTTTTGATTTATATTTTTTTAGTTTTGTTTTATTTAAATTTAATTTTTGCAGCGAGGGTCGACGACTATATGGAATTCTAAGATAGGTATATAAAATGCTTAAAGGCCTAAACAGACATATTTTTTTATCTGCCTGCTTCTCAGATGCGTGCAATTTATAGTTTTGGAATTTTAATGCGCTAAAAATAGACTCACCTGCTACAGAAATTAAGTCACTTGTGCAATTTTGCGTGAAGCACTTACTGATTCAAAAGAGCTGCGCTCATTTAGCAGATTAGTGATGGCTCTCAGCAATTCGCGCAGAAATTCTTTAGCCCGAGGGTCTACTTTCAGGAGTAAGACTATGAGTTACCCCCCCCCTCCCCGCCTCCTTTTGAAACAGTCTCTTCTAAACATGCTGTAGTACACAGGGTAAACAGACTTCGGATGCGTTTCATTAACCTAATTGAAATTCTGGCTATTTCTGAGAAGCGGTTCGAATAAAAGTGCAGACACAATCAATTTCTAGGACGATGACTACCTTTCTAAGTAACGAATTTTATTAAGTCGGTGCACGCTGAAAGTCAAGGTCGAACGCTTTTTCTTTCTCCAATTATTCGGTAAGAAAAAAGATGAAGGATTCCTTGTGTAGTGTCTTTCACGTCACTTCATGGAACACAAATTAAATGAGCGTGTCATTTTCTGCCGCACGTACGTGTCAGAAAATGATACTTAAGACTACATATCTCACAGATTAGGTGTTTTACAATGAAGAATCTTTAATACACTGAAACAAAGGCCATCGAACTCTTAATTTTTATTTATTTTTTATTTTTGGAGGGGGTTAAGGACTTCTATGAGCTGAGCGAGCTCAGGCGCAGACTAGTATATACATACATTCACCTTGAAATCTTGCGATATTGAAGATACATACATTAGTGTTATTAGTAATATCTATGAAAATGCAAGTGCAAAAGGTTCGGTTATTTGAGGATATGGCATCAAAAAAATTGGTAAGGGAGTAAGATAAGGTGACACCATATCTCCCAAGCTCTTTAACGCCACATTGCAAAATGTCTTTCAATCATTGAATTGGGGAAACAAAGGGATAAAGATTAATGGAGATTATTTAACTCACCTTCGTTTAGCTGATGACATAGTCATTTTTGTAACAACCCCTTCAGAGCTGCATAGTATGATTAAGAAATTTGCTGACAAGTGTAAAGAAGTGGGATTAAAAATGAACTTTCAGAAGACAAAACTGTGATGTGCAGTGATTTTACAAGAAATGAAGATTTGTCGATTGAAGGGGGAAAGTTGCAGATAACCAAAGGCTCCCACATGGGGGGGGGGGCTCCAGCCCTCCCCGCCGTCGTTGGTATAGTCAAATTTTTGATAAATTTAAAACACTAAGATAGACGAAATCTTTTTTTAAAGCATTTTTTAAAAATAATAAGATATTAATGATTATTTTGTTGTATTTTAGTAACTTGTACATTTACTAAAATGTTTGACAGCCTTGAAGGAGTATAACGAAGTAAATTTCTCCGTCATTTTTGGTCTACGCCGGGAATCGAACCCATTTCCGCTTATTCCGGAACAAGTTGCTCTACCAATTGAGATACGCGGACGTTTGTTCTGACCGCTATCTGCCTTTATGTCGTGTGCGTCCTGCTGGCAGGAACGTCACATCTCCCCCGAAAGAGGGCAGGGTGCATGGCCCACGGGTCAGCCGTGACCATGAATCGTTGCAGGCAGCCATCCGCTGTAGAACGTGCACTCGAGAACTCCCAGTCAATCTAGTGTGTGGAATGCAACATCACACTTTTATTTTTCGAAGCGCTGGAGAAGGGATTCGCTTACTTTTCCTATCTCGCGGTGTGGAAAGAACATCACACGAATGCGAGATTTTGAACGGCCGGGTCATCCGAGAAGTTCGGGCGTCATTATAACGAAGTAAATTTCTCCATCATTTTTGGTCTACGCCGGGAATCGAACCCGAGTCCGCTTATTCCGGAATAAGTCGCTCTACCAATTGAGCTACGCAGACGTTTGTTCTGACTGCTATCTGCCTTTATTTCGTGTGCGTCCTGCTGGCAGGTACGTCACAGGAGGTAAGGATTTTGCATAGCCCCCCCCCCCTAAAAGTACTCATATGGACGACACTGGGAATAACCGATACCTACATTTACCTTGGACAGCAGATATCAAGCAAAGGTCACATTGATGAAGAAATTAATCGACGTATAAAACTTGGTTGGAGAGCTTTCGAAAGAAACAGTTAAATTTTTAAGAGCAAAATATGCCATTATGTCTTAAAAGAAAAGTGTTTGATCAATACGTCCTTCCAGTGCTTACGTATGGTGCAGAGACGTGAACCTTAACTAAAAGAGACATACAAAGGCTGCAGACAACTCAAAGAAGAATGGAGTGACGCATGCTTGGTGTAACCAGGAGAGATAAGAAGAGGAACTCGTGGATAAGGAAAAATGACAAGAGTGGAAAACGTCGTGATCAGAGTAAAATCCCTGAAATGGCAATGCGCTGGACATACTGCCAGAAGAACGGGCCACCGATGGACAACCAAAATTCTCGGCTGGATTCCAAGGGACAGGAAAAAACCCAGAAGAAGACCACATGGGAGATGGGTGGATGAAATTCGAAAACATGCGAGAGTGACATGAAGGAGACTGGCACAAGACAAACCGTTGTGGAAGAGGCTTGGGCATATCTTCATCCAGCAGTGGATTGATAATGGTTGATAATGATGATGATTGTATACTCACACGCCTATACATACAGTATCGAAACGATACTCGAAGAAATCGAAACAGTACTCGCCCAAATTTTCACTCGATGCCTTAATGAAGGGAAGATTCCTGAGGATTGGAACAATGCTACAATGATCCTGCTACATAAAAAAAGGTGACTGAGGATCTCAGGAACTACAGACCTATCAGCCTCCTATCAGTGGTTTATAAAATCTTCACTAAAGTTCTTTCACACCGTTTGAAGGTAACACTGGACATGGCTCAACCGAGAGAACAAGCTGGATTCAGGAGTGGCTACAGCACAATAGATCATATCCACGTACTGAGAGAACTAATTGAAAGAGCGAGGGAATATGAACTTCCATTGTGCATGGCTTTTATCGATTATCAAAAAGCCTTTGATTCGGTGAAACCATCAGCAGTTACAATGGCTCTGAAATCCTGCGGTATTGAAGATGCGTACATTAATATTATTAATAACATCTATGAAAATGCAAGTGCAAAGATTTGGCTGTTTGAAAATACAACACACATAAAAATTGGAAAGGGAGTGAGACAAGGTGACACCATAACTCCGAAGCTCTTTATTGCTACATTGGAAAATGTCTTTCAATCACTGAACTGGAAAAACAAAGGAATAAAGATTAATGGAGATTATATAACCCACCTTCGTTTTGCTGATGACGTAGTCATTTTTGTAACTACCCCATCAGAGCTGCAGAGAATGATCCAGGAACTTGCTGACAAGAGTAAAGAAGTGGGATTAAAAATGAACTTTCAGAAGACAAAAGTGATGTTCAATGTTTTTACAAGAAATGAAGATTTATCGATTGATAGAGAAAAGCTGGAGATAACAGACACGTACGTTTATCTTGGACAGCAGATATCAAGTGAGGGTCACACTGATGAAGAAATTAATCAGCGTACAAAACTTGACTGGAGAGCTTTTGGAAGAAACAGCATAATTTTCAAGAGCAATATGCCATTATGTCTTAAAAGAAAAGTGTTTGATCAATGCATCCTTCCAGTGCTTACGTATGGTGCAGAGACGTGGACCTTAACTAAAAGAGACATACAAAGGCTGCAGACAACTCAAAAAAGCATGGAGAGGCGCATGCTTGGTGTAATCAGGAGAGATAAGACGACGAACTCGTGGATCCGAAATATGACAAGAGTGGAAGACATTCATGATCAGAGTTAAATCCCTGAAATGGCAATGGGCTGGACATACTGCCAGAAAGACAGACCATCGATGGACAGCCGAAATTTTAGATTGGATTCCAAGGGACAGGAAAAGACCCAGAAGAAGACCACATGGGAGATGAGTGGATGAAATTCGAAAGTATGCGGGAGTGACATGGAGGAGACTGGCACAAGACAGACCGTTGTGGAGGAAACTTGGGGAGACCTTCGTCCAGCAGTGGATTGATAATGGTTGACAATGATGATGTACAGTATATATAGCACATTTAAGCAAAGAAAAACAGCAGTAATAAAATAAACGCGGGAAGTTAGGGAGAGTATCAGTAGTCTCAACAAAATCAGACAGAACTTGAATAGTTAGGGTGCAGTTATTCAGTTACCGACTAGAAGAGTACAAAGCGGAGATGTCGTCGAATGAATCACTGAACGAATTCCCACAGAAATAATACCAACAAAAAAAAAGCACCCATTTCTCGAAAACTGTGAAAAAATATCGCAGTAAAAATGCTCACAACTTGAAAATAGGAAAATACGTGTACGCCAGCTGTTGACTGATATGTCCCTATGTCTATCTGCTAGACACGTGAGATTGTTTTTAATCTCATGAAGAAAGATCTTAATTTCAACTAAGCAATCGTAAAATATTATCAAGATCAGAGCAATTCATTGAATCTCAAACGCTTATTTTTATTTATTTATTTTTTTTTGGTTGGAGGTTTAACGACCACCGTGAGCAACGCAATGGGCTATAAGCAGTCGCCCGTCCCTAATTTAGGGTCACTGGTTCCAGGGAAGGGAGAGAGCCAGTGCCGTAAGACAAACACAACATCCATGCCTCACCGGGATTCGAACCCGGACCCCTTTCGGACGAATGATCAGAGGCCATCGCTTAGACCACTGCGCCACCGGGGCGGCTCAAACGCTTACGCCCTAGGCCTAGGACTTTTTAATTAAATTTCACTTACAGTCTTGAATTGTATGATGAGGAGCGTACAAATACATACTAAAACTGAGATAGGAGAAGAAGCACATCAGTCCTTAAGTGCGTACAACGACTGCCCAGGTAGAGTGATGCCAACAAAAAAGTTTAGGGCTATAGTGGCCCATTTACTACTTACAAGGCACCTAGGCCTCAGGCCTTTTTCGCAATTTTTCAGTTAAAGGTATAATAAACTGGAGTCCAAAATTAACGTGAAAAATACAGATTCGAGAATATGTCCAGAACGAGACGACCGATCGTAAAGATTTTTTTTTCAGAGATATGTGTAAGGGTAAACGCAAGGCGAAACGCTAAACCCAAGCAACATTGTGCTTGCTCCTACGGAAATATGTAAATGACAACTGTACGTCAGCGAGCTGACAGGCACGCGACCTTCTGAGTGGGGTGCTGCAATTGAAGCTTGAGTTAGCCTTTTAGTGGAAGAATGACTCCACACCATCGCTTAGAAGACTCTACGGTGGAGAGCGATCGGTAGATTGGAAGCAGGGCAATCACAAGCTGAGGTAGCAAGATGGCTGAATGTGTCAAGGAAAGCGATCTCCAATCTCTGGAGACTGTTCCAAAAAACTGGAACAATAACCAGAAGACCGGGACAAAGACGCACTCCCATGAGTAATACAAATCAAGTCGAGAAGACCGGTATTTGTTTTTAACAGCTCGCCGCCATTGGGAGTCGACAGCCAGGCAACTCTAGGTAGCAGCTATGTGGAGCAAACAGTTTACAGAAGACTCCACGAGAGAGGTTTGTGTGCAAGAAGGTTTTGGCTTCCTCTCTACCTCCCAGGGGAGGGGGGAGGCGCACCTGCCAATGGCTTAAAAATAAATAAACGAGAGCTTTAAAATTATGGATAACACATTGGGATGTAACCTGTAAATATCCTAGACAGAAATTTACTAATATTCTCATTAACGCACTTGCGATTCAGCTTTTCTTTCTATGTTGAGGTCAGATTTTAGCACGCGCATGCGCAGATGGATTTTTGTAGCTACACCACGTTTCATTGGTGTCAGGGTCGTTTCTTAGGCTCATCTAAATCTGAATAATATATAATATTAATAATGATGAAAATAAATGTTGTTTTTGAAAACTAAGCGGTCGAAATGTATACTTACCATTGCTACCTCCATAAGTTTAGTAAATATTTACTTTTATGACACATATCTTTTTTCATTGGTTCTACAACAATAATATTCACTAATCCACCTCGTTCAGTGTCAGGAATTAATGAACCGTATTGTTTGTTGTTATGATCTAATGCCACTTAGTTTGTATTAGACTGTGGCTCGGTGCAGGGCTCGGTGTGGTCGTGAGTGACGTGGATAAATGCAATGCGTTGAATGTAAATAAATGTATACTCTCGAATCACTCGTTTTATTTCACACACACAAAGATCTTGGCATGCGAAAGATATGTAGCATAAATTCTCTACAAAGAGTACCAGGGTGCTCTCGCCCCCCTTCCCCCTCCCCTTCCCCAGTAACTCGGACATTGACTGTGGACGTACTAAACATATGATCAAACAACAACACTACAGTGCCGTCCGGAGGCGCAGTGATCTAAGCGACGGCTTCTGATCATTCGTCTGAAAGGGGTCCGGGTTTGAATATCGGTGAGGCATGGATGTTGTGTTTGTCTTACGGCACTCCCTCCCCTGGAACCAGTGGCCCTAAATTAGGGACTGGAGACTGCTTATACCCCATTGAGTTGCTCACGGTGGTCGTTAAACTTCCAAAACAAAAAACAAAAAGATAAAAAACACTACAGTGATTGGACTACGTTTTCCCCCGGAATCCTCTTTCATGTGCAGCTTTGTACCAGCTTCTTTTCTCGTTTGTTGTCTATGGGTGATTCCTGTGTTGATACCACCTGACCTGTAAGAAGCGAAACTGCTCTGTCTCCACAAAGTGGTAAAAAAAAAAAAATTACGAAATTTTCTATTAAGCATTTTTTGTTTGTTTGTTTGAGGGTTAAACGACCACCGAAAGCAATTCAATTGGCTATAAGCAATAGCTCATCCCTAATTTGGGGTCATAAGCAGAAAAACATTTTTGATGTTATTTCGTACACTTCCCCATGTGCCAATTCAGACACTTGGTTTGGTTTTGCTTTCGTAGAAAAAAATGAGAAGCAGCAATCAATCGAGTAATTTTTTTATGCCCCATTCTTTAGGTCTTTTTCATGTGGATCGTGATTTATTCACCCATACCGATCTACTTGGTTTAACAGTTAAACATAAAGAGCCTCTGCAAAAGCTGACCTCAACTTCAAGAATTCTGAAAACATGTCATTTACTGGAACACGGAGGTGCGTTTTCATCTGTTTAACAAATTTTCCTAATAAGGTTTATGCTCTCTCATTCCTTGCAGTCCCTTCTTGCTGTGTTAGTCAACCGAGCGAACATTTTCTTGTTGCTTTCAAGAGAAATTAAAGTTCAAAATTAGCAATAAATATGCATGTGGCCTCTCCGGTAGCGTAGTGGTCTAAGCGCTGGCTTCTGACCATTCGTCCGAAATGGGTCCGAATTCGGATCCCTGTGGGGCATGGATGTTGTGTTTATCTTACGGCACTGGCTCTCTCCCTTCCGTGGAACAAGTGGCCCTAAATTGGGAACGCACGACTGTTTATATCCCGTCGAGTTGCTCATGGTGATCGTTAACTCCACCCCCACCCCCACCCAAAAAATCTACATGTGGTATAGCTGGCACCATATTCTATGACCCATCAAATTATGTTTTTGCAGCAAAGTAGAAAGAGGCATTTTCAATTTTTGAACTTCAGCTACACTTTAAAATACGTACATATGTGCTTTTTTTTTTTTTTTTTTTTTAGGCGGAGGGATTGATTTGCCAGTAATCCTCAAGATGGCTATGCGCCCTTGAGGATTACTGGCAAATTAATGCAGCCGGCTTGCCATTTCTCTGCTGCATACGGGTAAGGGACAAAATGCGTCCGGGACCGACTTCACAGCGAAGCATCTCTGTCTCTATCTCTTCCGCTCATGGCGGGTTGAGTTCCACAAAGACGACTATGCGCCCTTGAGGGTTACTGGCAAATTAGTGCAGCTTGCTTGTCATTACACTGTTGCATACAGGTAAGGGACAAAGTGCGTTCGGGGCCGACTTCACAGGGAACCACCTACGCATTCAGGTCCCTAGACCTAGGAAATCTGCGGAAAACCTGGGAAAACCGCAGACTAGATGGCCGGCAGGACCATGATTCAAACACCCGTCAGAAACGTTCTCCTCCCACATAGTGTATAGCGATTTAACCAATTTTGCTATCCGGTGGTAATGGAAATTACATTGACGTACAATCTGAACGCTTTGTTGCCTCGTTCACTTCAGTTCCAATTAGTATTTGCGCTTTTAGGGTTAAAAAACAACATTGCAATCTACATTTGCTCAAAGTTTTGCAGCGTAAAAAGATAAACAAATGCTGTTTGTCGCTTTCTTTGCAGTGTTGCGATTAGTTTGCCATTCAGCCGCTACAGTGGCGCAGCGATTTTGAGCCTGATCTTAGTATTGAGTGACTCCACTTACAGTGTTTTCCAGAGTTGGTCTATCGAGGATTTTTTTACATTTACCCGTAAACTGTAAAACGTGTAACGTATACTCTAGATTCACTTTCCTTTTGATTTTACTATCTCTGGTTATTTTATTTTTCTATGTAAATTATCTTCTTACTGAACGAGATGTTATTTCACCCGCTGAATGAGATCTGGCAATGAGTGTAAGTCATGACGTGGTATTAGCCAGTATAAATAGGCGCGTTCAACGATACGTAGAGATCTTCGTTTATGTGAGAGCCCGATATCCAGTAGTTGTGTGATACGATTAATGTGACCAGTGTGTGTGTGTGTCGGATGATTCCAGAAGTTCCTAATAAAAGCTTTTTAAGTAAGTACGTTTTTCTCAGTTCATAGTACTGTCAGACCTCTGTCTGGCTGTTAGGTTTATTTCATTAGTTGATTATTATTAACAACCAGCATAAGACTTTATTCATCTTAATTACTACTACAACCTTACTACCAGTTATAAGCTTGTTCATTATTATTACTACACTACTAGCAGGAAACTTTATTCATGATATAATTAACAAAACAACAACCATTACTAGAAGAAACTAGTAGTAGAAGAAGTTGAATTCATTATAATATTAGTGAAAGCTATATTCACTATAATTAGCTTAGTAGTAGAAGCTTTATTCATTATAAACGGAAAACGGATCATGAAGCCTTAACAATCATAATGATTCATAAGATATTAAAAATCAACTATATTTAAGTCTTTAAGCTGGCATGTATCTGAGCAAATATTTCCCAAAATTCTTTGCGCTCCCCAAATAAAAATGTTAATATAGCATTCAGGTTTCACAAAAGCAAGGGCAAAAAAATTGCTTTCCCACTCTCATCTCAGCAGTACCTACCGTAAACCTGCCACCGTGGATAAGCGCTACCTTTTAGTATTTTTTTTATTTTTTTGCCACACTACACCATTCACCACACAATCAAATCACAGATACAATTTCTGTACCAAAAAAACATGCAAATACAAATATTATACAATAATATTATACATATATTGAAAAGTATAAATGAAGTAAAAGGAAATACAAAAACACGTTCTATGACCCAACGTATGACGGAGCAGGGTTAATTCCCCTGACACGGACATCATGCCACTGGGTAGAAGAAAGTGACCCAGTCATCTCCTTTCTTAGGTTCTTCGCCATTGTTATAGCCCGTTTAGCGGGTAACAGTCAAAAAGGATTAGTGACAATCAGCCCTCTAAATGGGCACACTTTGAATAACAGAATTAAGGGCGTAAGCAAAGCTTTCTCATGGGCAGGTTCATTCGTTCCAGCCGCCTTTGGCTCACTTCTTAGACAGCAAATATATTCGTTCGAGCTGATACCAGCCACTTTACTAACTCCGAGTTAACTCTCTCCAATCGGTTAAAGAGTTAATCAATGTATTACTAATCAGTTTCGTATGATTTTTGCAGATCTGTTCACATAAATTGTAGACTTTTTTTTAACCGCTCCGATGAGTTTCCCTCCAACAGCTTTTGTTTTTTCATAAATTTCTATTGTTATATGGAAATATTTAAGCGTATAATTAAATTGTAACTTCGGTAATTTTTGCGTGCAAACGACAGCTAGAGAAATTTACAATCAGTAAAAAAGGAGCTTAACATAGATTCATTTCGGGGAAAGCCTTTTTTCACGGAGCGGGACCTCCCACGAACAAAAGGACATTCCCTTACCCCCCGTCGTTGGACACCACTCTCCCTCAGAGAGAGCCAGCCATGGACGATGAGAGTAAGCCAGTGGCGTAGCCAGAGGGAGTGGAGGGGGTCGAGGTTTGAACCATTCCCTTGAAGGGAGGCTTATCACGTATTTAAAGCGATATATATACACTGAACAGCAACTGAATTAGAGACAGCAGGCGTTATGCAAGTGTGGCGCTGTGGGCGGTCCTGTAAACGGAAACGACATGACGTATGCATTGATCCGACAATATAAAAAGTGATGAGACGGGAATCAGTAAGAGTCGGACGCAGTATGGATAAAACGAAGGATCTAAGCGCATCTGATCGTGGGCAAATTGTCGGGGCACGACGAATGGGTCACTCCATCTCGGAAGTCGTGCAGGCACTGGGATTTTAACGAGCCACTGTGCCACGGGTTCACCGTGAGTACATTGAATCCGGTAAAACCATCCCTGCAAGGGCCAACTACTGTGGACAACAGCGTGTGGATGAGTGGGGTCATCGTCTGCTAGCTCGCATTGTAACAGCGGATAGATGGGCCACAGTGTAAGAAATCACTCGGCAATTTAACGCTGGTGCACAAAAACGTGTGAGCAGCCACACCATCCAGAACCATCTCCTCGCTATGTGGTACAGAAGCCATCGTCCCACGAGGGTACCGCTGCTGACCGCACATCATTGGGTGCAAAGATTAGCATGGGCGCGGGAAAATCGCCACTAGACCCTAGACATGTGGAAAAATGTTGCCTGGACTGATGAGTCGAGATTCACGTTGGTACATGCGGATGGCAGGATACGAATACGGCGCAAACCACATGAAGCGATGGATCCTTCTTGCCAGCAGGGTACTCTTCAAGCTGGTGGGGGTGGTATTCTCGTCAGGGGACTGTTTACGTGGACTGAAATAAGAACCCTGGTACGTGTGACATCGTCCCTCACAGATCAATGTTACTGGGATATCCTGGACGACCATTTGCTCCCGTTTTTGCGTCTTCAACATCCCACTGGGGACCTCATTCTGCAACAGGACAATGCACCGTGCCATAGCTTCCGAATTGTATCCGAAAGGTTGGATGAACACTCCACCGACGTAACCTCGCTTCCTTGGCCAGCTAGGTCACCTGACCTCAGCCCATCTGGGATGCCATTGAGAGAGATGACCCCCTCCATCAAATCTTCGTGAACTGTGGGAGCTTGTTCAGGGGTCGTGGATCCGTATGGCTTCCCAACGCTTCCGGTGTCTTGTCGAGTCCATGCCGAGACGAATCGCCGTCGTCATCAGGGCGAAAGGTGGTGCTACACGTTACTAGACAGGTATCTCCAATTCAATTGCTCTTCAGTGTATGTGTATACGAGACTTTCACCAATAAATCAAAACCATGGATCCCCCCCCTAAGAAATTTCTGGCTACGCCACTGGAGTAAGCAATTAAAAGTCGACTTCAGATCAGATCATGTGTAGATGATTTTAGAAAGGGAGTGTCAGACCCCAGGTTTTAAACAACCCTTAGAAATAGGAAGCTACGAGATTTGGGCTAGAGTGCCAGATAGGAAAGTCACAAGGAAGCGAGGTAGAAAAGGTGAGGAAGACGCCCTTATTTATTACCGGGGGCCAGTACCCGGGATCCGACGGCTTAACGTGCCCATCCGACGCACGGCGGATATTTAGTAGTTCGAGCGGTCGTACCTGCTGGGATCGAACCCGAGGTCTTTTCCGTGTCAGTCACGAACGTTGACCATGCTCTTGATGTAAGAAGTCGACTGTTGGGCCACCCGCGACGCAACAGTCGACTTCTTACAACAAGAGTATTTTCTAGAGGAGATCACGTAGGGGTATGGGATGGATAAGAGTCATAAACGGAGAGTTTTTTTGAAGGTCTTGAATGGAGAAGGACGGAGTATTTTACTCAGACAAGGCAAGGAGAAACGCTTCTGCACGGGATGAAGTAGAAAGAAATTTCGGCGGGAATTACATAGAGAAAGTCACCCGAGAATCTATCAACCCGCTGGAAGTGTTTACTATTCAATCAGCACAACTAATATTTCCCCTTTATCCCCCAATCTGAAGAATAAAGTTGTGGGCGGACGAAATCATTTGTCATTACATTCAATTGATTTAACTATACTTATTTATTTGCTTCCCTGCGCCAATGACAGGAACCTGCAACCAACAACGATTTTCCTGAAAAGTTGGCGTCTACCACAATACTTAAATTTAAAACAAGCCAACACTATTCAATAATTTCAGATCATAGTTACAGTGTGATTAGTTCATTTCCAATTAAAATTATTTTCAATGGACGCAAGCATATTAAACCTCGATTTCAAAAATATCTTATGAATACATTTTCAAGAGCTTTTATTTTACATTCACTTTCATATTGGAGACGATTGGAATGATTTTTTCGCTTCTTGGAGAAACGACGTCGTAGTACATCTTCCAGTTAGTTATCCTTTAAAGCAAGGGGTATAAATTATGTCCACGTGATTTATTGCGAAACATAAGGCGTTTCCTTTCTACTAATACTTTATTTTGTTATATTTCCATCCGAGCTTTGAACAACATCAGCACAAGCAACAATGCATAATCTCTAATTGACGAGAGTTTTGTTTTCATTTGTGTTCAAATAGCAATGAAATGTCGATCCTCAAGGAAATACAGGAGGAATAACCATAAGATGTGGTTGCGAAACTGAAAGGCGTTCCGCATTTTTAGACCACTTTGTTTTGTTCTTTCCTCTACATTTTCAAAACGCAAGCACGTACCACGATGCATCTCTAACTGTTGATGCTTTTGTCCGCATTAATGCTTAAAATGTTGCTAACATGTAATTTTTTTTATTTTTTTTTTTTTTTTTTGCTGTGCATCAGTAACTGCAGTCAAAACATTCACCTGGTTTGCAAAAACTTGTGGAATGTTCAACGAAACGTATCACATTTCAGTAGCAAAATTTAACTGGCGAAATTTCATCTAAACTTTGAGCTTCCTTTTCATTTATACTTAATTAACAAACCCGTCTTCCGAAAATCGCACTTTTTCCACTTGTTTAAAAATGTGTGATTTTTGAAAAACGAATTAATCGGTTCGTCTTTTCCAAACCACTGTAAAACCATAACATTTTCTCACTGTGGAAATACTCTGTCGAGTCACATTAATTGTGACCACCTCCTACTTTTGACGACAACAGCGAGTAGCCAATGGAAGAAGGCAGGTGTCGTGAGCTGGCTTGGAGGGTATATAAGGGCTGCTGTAGGCATTCTGAAAACATATCATTCGTTGCTGTCATGGATAAAAGGAGCAATTTATCAGATTTCCAAAAAGGGATGATTTTCGGCTTCCGGACCAAGCGTGACAGTATTTCTGAAACAGCGCGCTTTGTGAACTGTTCGCGTGCTGCTGTGGTTAAAGTGTATCGTGTTTGGAGAAAAGGCACCATTGCGAGTAAGCGACGTGGAAACTGCGAAGCACCGCGTACCACTAAGGTGAACGTCATCTTCGAAGGTGCGTGAGGGACGATCGGCATGCTAAAGTGGAGCAACTCACTAGCTGAATGAACCAGGAGGAGGCTACCGGAAATGTGTCTAAAACAACAGTTCAGCAAACATTGCTGCGTATGGGGCTCCGATGCAGACTGATGGGCACTGCGCCTATGCTAACGAAGGTACATCTGCAGAAAAGGCTTACATTTGCACGGCAGTATCGGAATTGGACCTCTGCTGATTGGCAAAGGAATGCCTTCTCCGATGAGTCACTTTTTCTGCTTCATCGAACGGATGGACGTTGGCGTATAAGGCGAGATACATCGGAGAACAAACACTCTTCAACCATTGCTGGAAGAACACAAGCTGGTGGGGGCAACGTTATAGTCTGGGGAAAGTTTTCGTGGCATTCTCTGGGTCCACTCCTACCAGTGGAAGGCACTATGGACCGAATTCGTTATCAATCCGTCCTTGCAGACCACGTGTACCCATACATGCTGATTGTCTTCCCTGGAGCGGATGGGATTTTACAAAAGGACAATGCGATGTGTCACCCAGCTAGAAATGTCCGAGAATGGTTGGAAGAGCACGATGAAGTCTTCAGAGTACTTCGCTGTCCCTCTAATTCCCCGGACTTAAACTCAGTTGAGCATCTGTGGGACCACCTCGATCGTGTTGTTCGATGGATCCTCCAACACGCGCACTCCAGCAGCTATCAGAAGCACTGCAGTCAGCATGGTTCCACATACCTGTGAACATCTTCCAGAACCAGACTGAGTCACTCCCAGCCTGTCTAGCTGCATGTTGTCCGACTTGCATACGGCGGTTACTCTGGATATTGGCTGGTGGTCACAATAATGTGACTCGACCGTGTTTGAATATTTAAGGAACTTGTAACTTAAAGGTTTAATTTAATTCTTTCTCGTAGACAGTAGCGCCAATTCCAATTACTTGTGTGGGGGCATATGTCGCCAAACCTATATCATCGTCATATCATGATCGACAGCAACCATTATCAATCCACTGCTGGATGAAGATCTCCACACGTCTCTTCTACAACTTTCTATCTCGAGCCGGTCTCCGCCATGCTATTTCACCATGCTTATGAGTGTATACTTATTTATATTATAAATAAATCATCATCATCATTGTCAACCATTATCAATCCACTGCTGGACGAAGGTCTCCCCAAGTTTCCTCCACAACGGTCTGTCTTGTGCCAGTCTCCTCCATGTCACCCCTGCATACTTTCGAATTTCATCCACCCATCTCCCATGTGGTCTTCTTCTGGGTCTTTTCCGGTCCCTTGGAATCCAATCTAAAATTTCGGCTGTCCATCGATGATCTGTCCTTCTGGCAGTATGTCCAGCCCATTGCCATTTCAGGGATTTAACTCTGATCATGATGTCTTCCACTCTTGTCATTTTTCGGATCCACGAGTTCCTCTTCTTATCTCTCCTGGTTACACCAAGCATGCACCTCTCCATGCTACTTTGAGTTGTCTGCAGCCTTTGTATGTCTCTTTTAGTTAAGGTCCACGTCTCTGCACCATACGTAAGCACTGGAAGGATGCATTGATCAAACACTTTTCTTTTAAGACATAATGGCATATTGCTCTTGAAAATTATGCTGTTTCTTCCAAAAGCTCTCCAGGCAAGTTTTGTACGCCGATTAATTTCTTCATCAATGTGACCCTCACTTGATATCTGCTGTCCAAGATAAACGTACGTGTCTGTTATCTCCAGCTTTTCTCCATCAATCGATAAATCTTCATTTCTTGTAAAAGCATTGAACATCACTTTTGTCTTCTGAAAGTTCATTTTTAATCCCACTTCTTTACTCTTGTCAGCAAGTTCCTGGATCATACTCTGCAGCTCTGATGGGGTAGTTGCAAAAATGACTACGTCATCAGCAAAACGAAGGTGGGTTAGATAATCTTCATTAATCTTTATCCCTTTGTTTTCCCAGTTCAGTGATTGAAAGACATTTTCCAATGTGGCATTAAAGAGCTTCGGAGAGACCCCGTTCGGACGAATGATCAGAGGCCATCGCTTAGACCACTGCGCCACCGGGGCGGCTATTTAAGAGTGTATATTTATTTATATTATATCAATATAAATAAATATACACTCTTAAATAGCCGCCCCGGTGGCGCAGTGGTCTAAGCGATGGCCTCTGATCATTCGTCCGTAAGGGGTCCGGGTTCGAATCCCGGTGAGGCATGGATGTTGTGTTTGTCTTACGGCACTGGCTCTCTCCCTTCCCTGGAACCAGTGACCCTAAATTAGGGACGGGCGACTGCTTATAGCCCATTGAGTTGCTCGCGGTGGTCGTTAAACCTCCAATCAAAAAAAAAATCTTAAATAAATATACACCCAGAAAGAATCACCCAATCGAGATGAAATTGGTACGTGCAATGTACATGTATAGCAAAGGAAATGATGGCAGTTCCAGAGCAGATGGGACATTTATTCGGATAAAACAACTCACCAACTGAACAAGCCAGTACGTTGTAGCGCCACCTCTGGCTCGGATACAAGAGGTTGTCCGGCGTGGAACAGAAGCATATAGTTCACTGTCCTGAGGTATAGCACGACAGATGGTGACCGAATTGCGGACCAGTTCGCCGACATTCCGGGATGGGCAAAGGTGGTGTCACAACATGTCCCAAACATGTTCGATCGGTGAGAGGTCAGGCGATCTGGGCAAAAAAACCCTGGAGAGAAAGCCCCAGCGCGCGAACTGCGAAAGGGTGTGACGTCACGGTCAAAGGGACATCGCAATCCCTCTCTCCAGAGGGCAAACGTAAAGTGAATGCCGATATTAGGGCAAAGGGCAAACGTAAAGTGAATGCCGATATTAGCTTCGCGTTCATGCGGCATTGATCAGTATTGAGTTTTCCGTAGTCGTGCACGTGACTAAGCATTTTTATACAACATGCCTGGAAAATATTGAGTGCCTTTATATAGATCTAATTACAAAGCACATCCAAAAGCCACTGTTTTCAGCTTTCCTGAAGGTGAAAGCTTTCGAAGAAGGCGGATTTCTTCCGTACCAATGAAGAATTTTGAACCCACCGTGAATTCAAAAGTTAGTTAAGCCTAATTGTTCTCATGACAGCATTTTCTGCTTTCGTTGTACATACAATTATAATTTAGTGAATTGTTAGTCATTTTTTTTTTTTTTATTGACGGAGTAAAATTTAAGGGCTAGCATTCCGGTTATAAGCTCATTATTTATTGTCGTTTAAATAATGGTATTAATTACCATTCAACATTTCATTTCCATAAAGTAATAGTTATTTTTCTTTACAAAATTCGTAGTTAGTAGTGTTCAAATTGAAAAAAAAAAGGAGATGTACATATATTAATAGCGCATCAAGTACTAAGGTTAAGTAGGCAAAGAAACTGGCAATAAATAATCACGTTATTTATTAATCAACATTTTATTTCCGTAAAACAAATGTCATTTTTCTTCATGAAATTGCTGTGTAACAGTGTTCTAATTAAAACAAGAATTTGCACGAAATGTACAGAACTACCTACCTGATGCGCTGATAATCTGAAGGCTAGCCCAAAGAAAAGTTTATTGGAATATCCAACAAATGTATCCGAAAGTTTGGAATTAATATATTCCATGTTCATTTGACAAAGAACTTTTTCCTAAATGATTCTAATTATAATTTTTGTTTTTTAACTTCTGGAATTAGTTGCAAGATTTGAGCACACATCTTAGCGTATTTTCAGTAAATGTACTCACTAAATCGGAAATTTTGCTTTCGCGTTCGTTACGTAATTACGGAAAAGTCTTTTCTTTTTTTCTTTCATTTTAATAAATCAAACGCGAAGGGAATTTCTGAAAGTTTTATGTGAAATGATTATGTTCATACAGTCCTACCAATTTGCCATTAATGCACTTTAAAAGATCGCAGTTGCAAAAATGCTTAACGTATAATGCTGGGCTTTTCACGTTATGCGTGAAAAAACTTATTATTTTGCTCCTTTAGCCAAATTGAAAACTAAAGGAAAAATTTCATGAAGCCATTTCCCAACACAGGAGCAAAACTTTGGAATTCCCCGATTTACGGATATCATAACTGGAAACTGAGAAAAGAAAAATGAAAGCTAAGGATGTAATCTTTTGATGTTATCTATTATAAGGACAAAAAATACAGATAAAAAAACATGGTCGATTTATTGTTGTGTGCGCAAATTGTCTAATATCGCACTCGAGAAATTATTTCTCTGCGTAAACACCGCGTTACTTCGTCGGCGTTGTCAGGAGCGGAATGCTCGAGGCCCGAGCCAGTCAGCCCACTAGCTTTGACATCACAGACCAGTTCGGAGGCTTTCTTAATCTTCAGGGGGTTTTGTCTGGGCTGGCCATGAAAGAGTGTCGACATTACGTATGCAGGGCTCAGGGAACCATGCCATATGTGGCCGGGGATTATCCTCTTGAATAATTGCTCGGTGATGCTGCGACAGGAATTGCAACACAACAGGTCGTAAAATATCGTCGACGTACCATTGTGTCGTTAGGGTGGTTCGGAGGACTACCAAGGGTGTTCGGCCATCGTAGGAAATAGCTCATAAACCAGGTGCGAGCCGCTGCCGTTCCACGATAAAGGGAGGATCCGTTCACTGACTGGCTCGTCACCAGACACGTATGCTCTGTTCATCGGCGCCAAGTGCAAACCGTGGCTCATCACTGAAGACAACACGACGCCATTGGACATTATCCCACGTTGGTCCTGCCCGATACCACTGCAACTCATGCCGGCAATGCTCGCTGGTCAGTGATATGTGGCAGGGTGGCTTCCTCGAATGTAGTCCCTTTGCGGCAAATCGTCTGTCAACGGTCCGGATGGCCACTTCCGTACCTGTAGACGACGCAACACGGCCACAGATGGTTGAGAGCGACGAATTCGGTTCTGTTCGTGCGGCTCACACAATCGTTCGATCTTTGAATTCTGTCGTAGTTCTCGGTCTTCCACAGCACAAGTGCTGCTGGGTTGTGCCCTCTTCGACCCATTAGCACCAGCATCACCCGATTGCTGCGTCGCTCCGATGCAAATGCCTGGCGATACGGCGACTTGACCAATCAGCCTCTCTCAGTCCAATCATACATTCTCTCTCAAACTCGCTCAACTGCTTGTATTGTGCATAGATCAGACGTCGAGGCAGCCTCACCGTCCATGGACCGTGAGGAGACCTCGTCAACGTCTGATCCATGTAACTGCAATCCGCTGTCACAATCGCCCCTGCGTGCGAGCTTTGCTGTTGATAAACCCTCCTCGATGCACGGTTTCCGTGCGCTGTGGACGGTGGTAAGGGACCACCTGGGGACAAACCCTATTGAAAATGCACAAAATGGGGTGAAAGGTCAGGACATAGGAGCGGGATCCATTCCATCGCCCTTGTGCGTTATAACTTACGTAAAAAATGCTTCGATTGAGACAAAAACTTTATCATGTTCTTCTGGAAGTATACTTTACCGGTTCTGTTAAATATCATCGAAATGGGGTTAAAGGTCAGGTCATAGGAGCGAGATTTATTCTACAGCCATTATCCTCATAACTCGAGTAATAACTTGAGTAATGATTTCTAATATGTTGGAAAGCGTATCATTATCAATGCATTGCATGATTTATTACCTTGTTTTTCTATTTCAAGAGTTTACAACTCTCTTCGCGGTGCTATTAATGTATCCAGTTGTAACGTATCACGTGACAGACGCTCTCGGAGTTTCATGCCCGAAAAAAGGGGCGATGCCTTAAACACGAGTTGGACCTCTGTCTCTCCTCCTCTGTGCGCAGATCGTTCACATGGAAGAATTCGTATGCAGATCTTCAGCGAATCTTGAAAATTTTGTAAAATGTTCAGTCGAACATTCCGCAATATATGCATAATTTCTATAGGGTATCCGCAGTCCTGGCCATCCAGCTCCCAGGAACTTTGTCTTCATGATTTTTAGCTTTGGGGATACGTGAATGTCAAAGTTTATCGGGACGGCTTAAGCTTCCCCTCAGATCAGAAAACAAGTAGCACACATGTCAAGTGGGCAACATCAATCCCGACATTCTGTAACCAGCAGTGTCACATGCCGCTCTTCGTTTGCAGCAAGTCATCTCCCGGTATGGCCAACATATTCAGCAGATTTTGTCCTCAAAGGTTTGTGCTGTCAATAAACAGTGAATTCACGCACGCATCTGTTCTTTTCTTGCGTTTGTAACACCATTGTTCCCTTTACGGCGCAACTTTGAACTAATCATCCCACCCTAAATCGTTTTCCCATGACCCCAATAAACTACCTACTAAGCAGAGGTGTAACTAAGCATATCTGGGCCAGGGGCAAACCGTTAAATATTGCGCGCCCATCTGTCTATATTATTACTAATTTAATATTTAAATGAATGTATGCGTATATCATCATCATCATCATCATTGTCAACCATTATCGATCCACTGCTGGACGAAGGTCTCCCCAAGTTTCCTCCACAACGGTCTGTCTTGTGCCAGTCTCCTCCATGTCACTCCCGCATACTTTCGAATTTCATCCACCCATCTCCCATTTGGTCTTCTTCTGGGTCTTTTCCTGTCCCTTGAAATCCAATCTAAAATTTCTGCTGTCCATCGGTGGTCTGTTCTTCTCGCAGTATGTCCAGCCCATTGCCATTTCAGGGATTTAACTCTGACCATGATGTCTTCCCCTCTTGTCATTTTTCTGATCCACGAGTTCCTCTTCTTATCTCTCCTGGTTACACCAAGCATGCACCTCTCCATGCTACTTTGAGTTGTCTGCAGCCTTTGTATATCTCTTTTAGCTAAGGTCCACCACGTCTCTGCACCATACGTAAGCACTGGAAGGATGCATTGATCAAACACTTTTCTTTTAAGACATAATGGTATATTGCTCTTGAAAATTATGCTGTTTCTTCCAAAAGCTCTCCAGGCAAGTTTTGTACGCCGATTAATTTCTTCATCAATGTGACCCTCACTTGATATCTGCTGTCCAAGATAAACGTACGTGTCTGTTATCTCCAGCTTTTCTCCATCAATCGATAAATCTTCATTTCTTGTAAAAGCAATGAACATCACTTTTGTCTTCTGAAAGTTCATTTTTAATCCCATTTCTTTACTCTTGTCAGCAAGTTCCTGGATCATACTCTGCAGCTCTGATGGGGTAGTTGCAAAAATGACTACGTCATCAGCAAAACGAAGGTGGGTTATATAATCTCCATTAATTTTTATCCCTTTGTTTTCCCAGTTCAGTCATAGAAAGACATTTTCCAGTGTGGCATTAAAGAGCTTCGGAGATATGGTGTCACCTTGTCTCACTCCCTTTCCAATTTTTATGTGTGTTGTATTTCCAAACAGCCGAATCTTTGCACTTGCATTTTCATAGATGTTATTAATAATATTAATGTATGCATCTTCAATACCGCAGGATTTCAGAGCCCTTGTAACTGCTGATGATTTCACCGAATCAAAGGCTTTTTCATAATCGATAAAAGCCATGCACAATGGAAGCTCATATTCCCTCGCTCTTTCAATTAGTTCTCTCAGTACGTGGATATGATCTATTGTGCTGTAGCCACTCCTGAATCCAGCTTGTTCTCTCGGTTGAGCCATGTCCAGTGTTATAGAACTTTAGTGAAGATTTTATAAGCCACAGTGAGGCGAGTATGGATTCGGTGGGTGCAGGAGGGACGGACGGACCGACGTGAGCGATTGCCGCAGCCGCGTCACACCACCGAACGAGAGGACCGGCATGTTGTGCGGCGGGCATTGACGGCTCGCACCGCCACATCACGAACGTTAGCGCAGGAATCAGGGTGTGTCGCGCAACAACCTGTGTCAGCACGTACCGTTCGACGTCTTCTGCAGGAGCGGGACTTGTCGCACGGCACCCATTGCTCCAATTACCATTGACGTTACACCACCGGCGAGTGCGGCGGCAGTGGGCTGTTGAACGCCACACCTGGACTACGGAATGGTAGGACATTGCCTTCTCCAACGAATCCCGCTTCTGCCTGCAATACCACGATGGTCGGATCCGTGTGTGGCGTCACAGCGGCAAGAGACTGTATGACGCCTGCATTATGCATCGCCATACCGGTCCGTGGCCTGGCGCTATGGTTTTGGGCGCAATTGGATATGACACCCGCACCCCTCTGGTACGCATCGCCGGTACACTCAACAGCCACCGCACCATCTCCGACGTTTTGGAGTCTGTAGTCCTTCCTTACCTGCAGAACCTGCCAGCGGCCACGTTTCAACAGGACAATGCGCGCCCGCACGTGGCACGGATCGTGCAGCAATTCTTCACGGCCCACCAGGTGTCACTGCTGCCTTGGTCTGCCTGTTCTCCCGATATGTCGCCCAATCGAACACGTCTGGTCGCTGATCGGCAACCGAGTGGCACAGCAAGCACCACCCGCGGCTACGCCTGATGAACTGGGCCAACGTGTGGAAGCAGCCTGGATCGACATACCCCAAGCCCACATCCAAAGCCTCTTTCGTTCGATGCCGCGGCGTGTAGCGGCCGTTATTGCCAGCCATGCGGGCCACACGAACTGTTGATGTCTGCGTGTTCTGCAATTCGCACGAGCCTGTAAGCTCAATCGTTTCATCTTTGTATCTGTTGTTATGTGTCCAGTAAATCTGGCTTTGCTATCTCGTGTCCTTCTCGATGTTGCATTTGGGTGGCCAGCAGTGTAGAACATCTGGTACACACCACCGCCCTACCGCAACACGCGGTACATACATTCTCGTTCCTCAGCTACTAAGTGAACCCAGAAGTTCGCAAACACACGTGGCCCATCTATTGTAGGTAGGATTCTAGCAGTTGCTTGGTGAGGGGATTTTTCCCCCTAATTCAAAATAGAAGCTTTTTTCTCGCTTGTTTTGATTACATTATGCGTATTTCGTTTATAAAAAAGTGTTGTGGCTCAGTTGTGTGTTTAAAACAACTGAACTGAAAACACATAAAAAAGTAAAAGAAATGTCCCGGTATCCCGGTGGGTCAATCCGCCCCTGGCGAAGGCTATCCTGCACGGTACGAGCCAACAGAAGGAATATTGTGGCAAGGTGTGGGCCGAGCACGGCTGTTCGATGTTAGAGGTGAGCGAAGGCTATCCCGCGTGGTACGAGCCAACAGAAGGGATACTGCGGCAAGGTGTGGGCCGACCACGGCTCATCGATGTTAGAGGTGAGCGAAGGCTATCCCGCGTTGTAAGAGCCAACAGAAGGGATACTGTGGTAAGGTGTGAACTGACCACGGCTCGTCGATGTTAGAGGAGAGCGAAGGCTATCCCGTATGGTACGAACCAACAGAAGGGATACTGTGGCGTAACTCGTCGGTAATTTGAATGCTAGTGACAGGAGTAATGTGTCGCAACACATAGTATTTCACAGATTGCATCGATCTTTCTCCACTCGATCAATGGACTCCGCAAGTAAAGACGGATCTCACTGTGCACGTTCACTGCCGTAAACGTTACGATACTATTCCCATCAATTGACCGGAGCAACCGCGGGCTCGGACACAAGGACGGGTGGCGGGAATTGGGGGCGCATCCAGGTGGATCGTGTCTCTATTGGGACTTCCCTGGGAGATTCGCTTGCCACGTGAACCTATGGGCTGAAGGACTTTATTCACTTAGGCACAAACACAAACAAAATTAAAAATCACAATTCTACAAAGACACGTCGGTTTGCGGCATGCAAGCCCAGGAGAAAATGCACATCGGTATCAGCACAAACACATTTATCAGGTACACAGTCCCTTTACAATGCAGCGAATGGGTAGTTATCCACAGTCTATTCGTCGTAGTTGCTGTTCAATTTCTCGCTGGAGATTAGGGCAAATTGTATCCAGATTTGAGTGGTCCGTTGAAAGTGTCAGGTGGAAGCGCTCATTTGCCTTCCGGCAGTTGGGGCAGCGAGCTTCATTGGGGCATTCTCTGTGCCTGTAACCCTCCTGGCCGCAACGGGCACACGACACGAACACAGCTGGGCACTTGACTTTGTGGTACCCAAACCCGCTGCAATTGAAGCACCGGGTCTCTCTAAGGAATTCTCGGCAGGTGAGAATCCTCCAGCCAAGATTTACTTTGGCTTTTTTGAGTAGTGTTCTGAAGTCCTCTGGGGCCAGTTCAAGCACCCAGTGGACTTTGCCACTCTTCCCCGAGGTTTCATGGGGAAGAGTACCCTGTACCTCTCAGGGCCCTCCAGTTCGTTCTGCCTTTGGATGTTGAGCCCGACGGCCTCCGAGTCCTCTGTGCTATCCCAATAGACGATAACCCGCGGGAGCTTCTTCGCTGGTCGCTTTAGCTGGTAAATGCCGTGCAGATATTTATTCCGTTCATAGAAATCAATAATTTCTTCCACCCCTTCTGCCTTCTGGCAGTCAATGAGCACCTCACATTTGCTCATTCTTTTCAATCTTTTAACTCCGAGAACTCCTGTGTTGTTTGATCCTGTTCTGGGGGTATACCAGGAGTGTGTGTGCTGCGAAAGGAGCTTTCGCAGGCCCTCTGTCTTCGGCTTAGCTTGGATGGCTTCGGCGTACGTCCGCAGAACTCGCTCCTCTCTATCTCTATGAATCGACCCTTCAGTAACTCAATCTCCATTTGCTGCTTGATTAGTGCATTCTACATCCGATCAAGAATCGGGCGCATTTGCCCCCGTACGTTATGGGACACTCACGTATTTGGGTCGTCCAGTAACTTGTTCATTTTCCTTAACAACCCAAGAAAATCATCTGAGCTTGCGCTCACTTGCATCTCTGTACCTCCGTCTCTCATTTCTGGGTTCTGGAGGCCAGAGCAGGATGGATTCTGCTCCTCTGGCCCCGCACTTGGCCCGCTCATCATGAGTGGGTGACCGGCCCGACGACGACGGAACGGGGCCTTGGATGGGCGGGAGCTTAAGTTCTGAAGAGAACTGTTTTCGTTCGAAATTCGAACTCGTTTAAATTGCAGGCGCGTTCTGCACGCGAACCTAACGTGCCACCTGCGCTTTGGCTTCAAAATCACAATCGGAAATTCTTGCCTGCTCACTCACCGGGGATGCTACCGATCCGCGAGTTATCGAACCTGGCTGAAAATGGGGCTGCGTAGCTGCAAGCGGCTCCGAGTGCCAATGGAATCCTCGGTTCACTGTCGAAAGCGCTCGCATTGGGATCCACGAACATGGAAACTGGACCTTGAATGACTGGAAGAAGGTCGTCTGGCCTGATGAATCTCGTTTCCTGCTGCACCATATAGACGGCCGGTTACGTGTGAGTCTTTCACCTGGAAAAGTGTTGACACCAGAATGCACCGTGGGACCGAAACAAACCGGTGGAAGAAGTGTGATGCTTTAACCAATGCTGTACCGGGAAACCCTGGGTACAGTCATTCATATGCAGGAAACTATGGAGTCTATCATCTACCTAAACATCAATTATTGCAGACCAGGTAAATCCTTTCAGGGCAACAGTATTCCTCTCTAATAGTGCCTTCTTTCCGAAGAATAATGTGGTATGCCACATTGCCGGGTCTGTTCGAGAATGGTTCGCGAGGAAGAATTTCAGGTATTGCCTTGGCCTCCAAACTTCTCGGACATCAATCTAATCGAGCATCTGTGTTGTAACAAGCAAATGCGGTCTGCGGTGGTTGAACAACTTGACTTACAAGAGTTTAAGGATCTTCTGGTAACGTGTTGACACCAGATACCACAAGACACCTTTAGAAATCTTGTAGCGTCACGCCTTGCCGGGTAAGAGGTGTTTTGGACGCACGTGGAGTACCATCATGTCAAGCAGATGGTCATAATGTTTTACCTCTTCGGTGTATTTTTTGACCGCCCGATACAACTTCCGTCTTTAAAAGACTTGTTTTTAAATCAAAGCATCCTTCTAGTTCTTACTTATGGACCAGGGACATGACCTTAAATAGAAAAGACACAAAAGCTGCGGAGAAATAAAACAAGAAAGATGACACCGAATTTTCGGGGGTAATAAGCACGTCTTTTGAATCCGTTCTGAGGCAAATTAAATTTATCAAAGCTATTCAAAGTCAATGGAACCGGTATGGGAAACAATAATATCTGACGGAAGAAAGAAGTTTTTCAATCTGGTTTTTAATCCCTCAGGTATTGCTGTAAACGGAATCGTGAGCTTACACCCTATGCTTGCAGACTTGTGCGTTCAGAAAAACATGAATTTATATGAGAAACATTTCGCACCGGCAACGCTCTCCAACACAGAAATCATTTTTCAAATCGGACTCTTAGAAACAGAGTTATCGACAAAAATAAGATGTGACTTTACGTCACCTGGTGGGAAAACCATGCATTCTTTTAGGAAGAAAGTATTCTCAAAAGGTTTATCCATATGAGCAGTATCGGTCCAAGAAAAAATAAAATTTAGTCGAGTTTTCAGGATCCCAGATTTTGCTACAAATACATCAGAAGCAGATATTAACACTTATGCCCCCTGGTGGCCAACCATTCTTTACCAAACATTAGAAGTTATGTGAAAAATATTTTCCATCAGGTCTTGTATGCGATACAAGAAGAATTTTTCAAATCGGAGTTTTAGGAGCAGAAATAACGCAGAAAACGCAATTTACCTAAGTGCCCCCTACCGGAAAGTCTATGATTTACTTGAAAATTTTGAATTTATAGGAAACACATTTCGCATCGGAAACACTATCCAACAAAGAAGGAATTTTTCAAATCGCACTCTTAGAAGTAGAGATATTGACAAAAAAAGATATATGTCTACGCCCCTGGCGTAAAAACCATGCATTATTTCAAGAAGAAAATGTTCCAAAAAGGTTTGTCGACATGAGTAGTATCGGTCAACAAACGACTTTTTTTTCAATCGAGATTTTAGAAGCTCATATTTTACTGCAAATACATCAGAAGCGGAAATTAAGATTTACGCCACCTGGTGGCCAAACCATTTTTTACAAAAATTAGAAAGTATGTGCAAAGGATTTCCCATCAGGAACTGTATCCTCTGCAGAAAAAAAATTTCAAATCGGAGATTTAGAAACAGAGGTATAGGGGGAAAGCAATTTACCTTTACGCCCCCTAGCGGAAAGTCTATGAATTACTTGAAAATTTTGAATTTATATGAAAAACATGTCACACTGAAAACACTATCCAACAAAGAAGGAAATTTTCAAATCGGACTCCTAGAAGTAGAGATATTGGCAAAAATAAGATATACATCTACGCTACCTGGCGGAGAAATTGTGTAATATTTTAAGAAGAAAATATTCCGAAAAGGTTTATCGATGTGAGTGGCATCAGTCCACGAAAGAATTTTTTCAATCGATATTTTAGAAGCTCCGATTTTATGGTAAATACGTCAGAAGCAAAAATTAACGCTTACGCCCCTGGTGGCCAAAGTATTCTTTACCAAAAATTTGAAATTATATGCAAAAGATTTTCCATCAGGAGGTGTATCCGCTGAAGAATTTTTTTCAAATCGAAGCATTAAAAGAAGAGTTATCGCGAAAAATGTAATTTACTTTTACGCCCACTAGCGGAAAATCTATGTGTAATTTGAAAAAGTAACTATATCTAAAATACTCTTCGACATAAATGGAATCGAAAGATAAAAGAATTTTTTCAATCGGATGTTTAGAAGCAAATATGTGGAACAAAACGTATTTTTGAATTCGACATCATCTGCATTTACGCCCTCTAGCGGCGAAATTGTACATCGTAAAAAAAAACCGAAATTAAGGATCATCATTCTCATATTTCAAGCTTCCCAATGCAAAAATAATTTTTCAAATCGGACTGATTGTTGCAGAGATATCGTGGGTAAAGATGGACGGACGGACTGACGGACGGACGGACAAACCGATAACATAAGCACGATCTTTTTACAAAAGACGTGCTAAAAAGCATGGAGAAATGCGTGATTGGTGTAATTAAGAAAGTTAGGAAGAGGAAATCATGGTTCAGAAAAATGACAAGAGTTGATAACGTTATTTTTGATACACCACAATATGAATACTCAAGAAACGCATATAGCGTATTAAATCCGTTTATTTTTACGGTGTAATAATCATAGAGATTCGCCAAGCTTTCGCACTCCACTGGGAGGCTTTTTCAAGGCAATGGTGGACATAAAAATGCCTTTTATGTCTACCATTGCCTTTAAAAAGCCTCCAAGTGGAGTGCGAAAGCTTGGTGACTCTTTGTGCTTACTACAGCACAAAAATAAACGGATTTAATACGCTATATGCGTTTCTTGAGTAAGAGTTGATAACTTCATGATCAATGTAAAGAGACCCTCAAGGGGCATTGGTATTGAGAAAAAGTCATTTAACGCGAAAAATCAAAGCAAAAGTTATTAAAGTAAGAATGCACGAAAACAACTGGACGACGAGAAAAACAGTTAAACAACAGAAATATATTTTACACTGAATGTTGTATATCGCAAGCTCTTTTGAAAAGCGGAAATAAATATCATACATTTTTTAGTTCTAACATAGATGAGTTCTTACTATATAAGTTTTTACTATATTTCCTTACATAAATCCGGCGTCTATTTGATTTGTTTTCAATCTGCTTCAATTAAAAATTACACCACGTCCTAGGACGGGCAACATCCCCTATATATTAATATTTATTTAAAGTTTAAAAACAACCGTCCTAGGACGGGCTATATGCTAGTATATAAAAGAACTGACACCATTGGACAACCGATTTTTTTTTATTGAAGGTTTAACGACCACTGTGAGCAGTCGCCCGTACCTAAATTAGGGTCACTGGTTCCAGGGAAGGAAGAGAGAGCCAGTGCCGTAAGACAAACACAGCATCCATACCTCACCGGGATCCGAACCCAGACCCTTCTCGGACGAAAGCCAGCGCTTAGACCACTGCGCCACCGAAGCAGCACAACCGAAATAATACACTGGAGTCCGAGAGGCAGAAAAATCCAGGAAAAAAAAAAAAAAAAAAACACGAAAGAGGTAGTCGAATGAAATTCACCACCGGAGCAGCACAACCAAAATATTACACTGGAGTCCAAGAAGTAAAGGAAAAATCCAGTAAAAAAAAAAAAACACGAAAGAGGTAGTTAAATGAAATTCGAAAGCATGCCAGAATGACATGGAAGAGACTGGCTGAAGACCGAAAGTTGTAGAAGAAATTTAGGGAGACCTTCATCCAGCAGTGGATCGCTAATGGTTGTTGTTGATGATGACACTTAATACTGTGTGCACGTGTGGGTGTACGCGGGTGTATATTACTTCAGATCATAAATTTAGAAAGACGATATGCATATAAATGGTTATTTTAATGATGACACGTACAAACAAGCACTTGGCTTAAGCATATGATTTGGAACGGTGTAAATTACAGAAAACAAAAAAGATAACAGAAAAAAATGAAGAATGTTGTAACGAATTCCAACTAAAATGCCAGTACATGCATAAAATATCAATAATGGTGTAACATGATCTGACTGTTAATATCAGAAAACCGGACTCAGTTCCTGAATGTCATTAAATTGACAAGAGTTACCTTGAACGAAATGATAGGGAATCGGGAGACTGCGCGGTAGGTTTTTTTAATTTTATTTTCACATTTTAACAGTCTAGGACTTGCCATTATTACGAGAAAGCAGAGATTTCAACTTTATGCGATAGAGTGGTACGATGAGGGAGAAAAATCTTTCGTTGAAATGATAATGATACCAAGAAATAAATTATGACGTCTTTGCCAACATTTAGTCGCTTAACGCGTAGCTTAGCGAACCACAGTGCATAAATTGCACCTGCATTAAATCCCTTGACACGGCTGATTTATGCGTCGCTGCTCCGACGTGGACATGGAAAACCTCAGAACAGCAAGTGCAGAGTTGGCCGCGCCACTGGTTGAGTGGTAAGAAGCGTAGATTGTCCGAGATGGGTTTGTGCTTGGGTGCCCGGACGAAGCATGGATAATGTGCTCATATCTTATGGTGCTAGTTGTCTCTCTTCCCTGGAAACAGTGTCCCCAAATTAGGAATGGGCGACCGCTTATAGTATATAGCCCTCAGAGTTGCTCATGATGGTCATCTAAACCCCGAAAACAAAGTGCATTGTTGCTAACGACCGGTAATTCCTAATAAATATGACCATCCGAAAAATAGTTCGCAACATATCAACGCTCTCTGCCGTTAATTTGCGTGTCACGAAATATTTACAATGCAATATGACAAATTACAACATGCTGGCAAAGACTTTTCATAAGAATACATACACCGATGAACCACCCCCAGCCTAGAGAAATGAGTGCGTCTGGAGACCAAACGGTGGCGCAGGTGAAATTCACAGAGCAGTATATATATACAACCCGAGGACCGTCTTTCGTATAGTAGAGTGTTTGGAGTCCGAATGGGAAAAGCTGCCGATTTATCGAAGTTTCATAAAGGATAAATTGTGATGGTACAGCGCATAGGAACTACGATCTCGGAAAAGGCGCGGCTTTTGGGTTGTTCACGTGCCGCTTTAGTGAGTACGTATCAAAAGTGGTGCACACATGGCCAAACGACGAACTGTCGTCCAGCAGTATATCGTCCGCAGCTCACTGATGCCCGAGAGGGAGCGGAGACTGTCGCGCACTGTTCACAGCAACCGCAGGGCCACAGTGCGACAAATCACCCACAGCTACAACAATGGTGATCAGGGCAATGTGTCACAGCACACAGTTCATCGCAGCCTTCTGCGCATGGGCTTGCGTAGCCGAAGACCCAGCCGGGTACTCATGCTCAGTGCACTACATCGCTAACAACGCATGAAATGGGCCCAAGATAATCGAGATTGGACCGTGGATGATTGGAAGAAAGTGGCCAATTCTGATGAATCAAGATTCCTGGTGCATCACGTAGACGGTCGAGCACGGATACGCCTCTTACCAACGGAGGCTATAGCACCTGGATGCGCTGTTGGGCGGAAACAGGCACGCGGCGGTGTTATGCTGTGGGCAATATTTTCTTGGGACATTTTAGCCCCCATTTATACCAAAAGCACAGTCCCTGACAGCTGACAGGTATCTGAACATTGTTGCGGACCAAGTTCACTCATTCATGAAAACTGTGTTCCCTGCTGGTGATGGCCATTACCAACAGGATAATGCACCATGCCACACTGCCAGAATTGTCAAGGAGTGGTTCGAAGAACATGCCGGTGACTTTTTGTTAATGCCCTGGCCTTCAAATTTACCTGATATGAACCCAATCGAACATTTGTGGTTCGACTTGGAAAAGCGGGTTCACGCCAAATCACCACCACCCCGAAATGTGCGGGTACTGGAGTACTGGAGGACCTACAGTTGACATTATGGTACCAGATAAGCTATAGGACCCTCTCTGGCTAAAGAGGGTCCTACAGCTTATTAAGTAGGTGGTCATAATGTAATGGCATCGATGTATACACTTAGTAAAGCTGAAAATGAGCCACCAAGGAGAAATGGGTGTGGTCAGACATGCGGCAATATGAGTAAATGGTGATTGCATTTCCGAAGCAAAGGCATAAATTTAGCCCCCCCCCCTCACACACACACATTGATTACATGGCAGCAGCCCGTAAATTCCCCCGAAGGTTCGTAACGCACACAGTCATGGTGTGCAGTCGTCAAGGAACTGAAAGCGCAGCGATCATCAGCTCGCAGACAAATGTGGAATTTCTTTGTTGTTGTTGTTGGAGGCTTAAGGACCATCGTGAGCAACTCAGTGGGCTATAAGCAGTCGCCCGTCCCTAATTTAGGGTCACTGGTTCCAGGAAAGGGAGAGAGCCAGTGCCGTAAGACAAACATAACATCCATGCCTCAGCGGGATTTGAACCCGGACCCATCCGGACGAATGATCAGAAGCCATTGCTTAAACCACTGCGCCACCGGTGCGGCCAACAAGAACCTTAACACATTCGTTTGGTTTTGCTTATATTACGCTGCGGCCAATATGTTCAGCTATATGCCAGCTTGACGGGGTCCGCTCATCCATTCTCTTGTACATGTTGTAAGCCGACGATTGTGCTCTTATTTTTTTGATTGGGGGTTTAACGACCACCTTAAGCAACTTAATGGCTATAAGCAGTCGCCCGTCCCTAATTTAGGGCCACTAGTTCAAGGGAAGGGACAGACCCAGTGCCGTAAAACAAACACAACATCCATGCCTGGGCGGGATTCAAACCCGAACCCCATCTCGGACGAACGGTCAGAAGCATCGCTTAGACCACTACGCCACCCTGGCGGGATTGCGTTATTATACATGTTGCCTTAACATGCTCTAGTTTCGTACCGTAAGGTAGCTCAAGGTTCTACTGGTCGCAGACTCCTGGAGCTTTCAGTCGAATGTCGGGAAATTGAATCATTTGTATAACGCGCCACGCTCGCCACCGAATTTCACCAAAACAAAAAACCGGATCACTTCTCAAGGGAGCTACAATTTCCATGTTACCGAGTGTCCAAGATTTAAATACACAATCCCGCTGGTTTCATCAAAGTTTACGGAACGACATTCAAAGTATGCTCTTGCACAAATAGCATGTTGTTCCGGTATACTTTTCACGTTCAGGGAAATCAGAGTTGACAGTGCCACAGGTATTAGGGGTATCGAGAGGTACCGTGTCGAAGGTCATGACAGCGTACAATGTTCACGGCACAACATCATCTGCGAAACACAACTGTGGAAGGAAAACCAAACTCACTGCGAGAGACAGGAGGACATTAAAGAGGATTGTGACCGCAAGGAGGAAGACCACGACGACGAAAGTGACTGCTGAGCTTAATGCACATCTCCAAAACCCAGTGTTGACCCATACCGTGAGAAGGGAATTGCATAAGCACAATATTTACGGCAGAGCTGCGATTGCAAAACCCCTGGTCTCACAGGTGAATATTTTTTTTTTTTTTTTTTTTGATTGGAGGTTTAACGACCACCGTGAGCAACTCAATGGGCTATAAGCAGTCGCCCGTCCCTAATTTAGGGTCACTGGTTCCAGGGAAGGGAGAGAGCCAGTGCCGTAAGACAAGCACAACATCCATGCCTCACCGGGATTCGAACCCGGACCCCGTTCGGACGAATGATCAGAGGCCATCGCTTAGACCACTGCGCCACCGGGGCGGCCAGGTGAATATGAAACGGAGACTACAGTGGTGCCAGGAACATAAAACGTTGACTGCGGATCAATGGAAACATGTTTTGTTTTTCTATGAATCAAATTTCTTACTATTCCCCACCACAGGACGGGTTTACGTGTGCAGAACCTTCGTACAGTGAAGCATGGGGGCGGTTCCATAATCGTTTGGGCCATGATCTCGTAGTTTGCAGCAGGTCCCATTATCACCTTACACGGACGGATAACTAGCGGTGACTATGTCACATTTTTGGCCAACCATGTGCATTCAATGGCGCAGACATTGTTTCTGTCAGGGGATTGCACCATTCAAGATGATAATGCCCCGATTCACAGAAGTCGAACTGTTGAATCATGTTTTGAGGAACATGAGGATGCAGTTGCACACCTTTCTTAGCCTGCACAATCACCGGACTTAAACATCATTGAGCCCCTGTGGTCTGTGTTGGAAAACAGAGTGCGATACCGTTATCCTACTCTGGCGTCTCTCAAGGAATTGGAGCAGTTTCTGCTGGAAGAATGGTAAAACATAACACCATCCAGGACTTGTATGCGTCAATTCCAAGGAGGATTCAAGCAGTTTTAAATGCCAAGGGTGCTCCCACACTATATTAGGCGCGTAACAGCTATTGTTTCAAGGTGTTTCCATTATTTTGGACCCCTGTAGTTACTTATTCTTTTGCATTGTAAGATTTTCA
The DNA here is from genome assembly GCA_039090855.1 of Macrothele yani. Lineage (NCBI taxonomy): Eukaryota > Metazoa > Arthropoda > Arachnida > Araneae > Macrothelidae > Macrothele > Macrothele yani. Next base: position 54,631,882 of record CM077006.1, on the reverse strand, counting down.
CTTCTTTTGAAAGGAGCTTCCATTTACTGCCTGTCTCAATGATGATTTTCTCACCGAAATTTGTGGAAATATTACATTACACAAAGCGCATCTATTGGTTTTCGTGCTCAGTCATATCTTTATCTTCCGTTCGCAGCTTCCTCCGTTTCTGAAACTCTAGTTCTTATTTTTTTTTTTTTCTGCTCTCTCTCTCTCGCTCTGAAGCTAGAACAGAACATTTAATCTCCAAATTCACAGCAAATTTTAATTTTTATTAGAACTTTTACGAAAATCTGTGCATTTATAACTGAAAATTTACAAAAATAGACCTTTTTTTTTCTTGATTGGAGGTTTAATGACCACCGTGAGCAACTCAATAAAGCAGTCGTTCGTCCCTAATTTAGGGTAACTGGTTCCAGGGAAGGGAGAGAACCAATGCCGTAAGGCAAACACAACATCCATGTCTCACCGGGATTAGAACCCAGACCCCTTTCGGACGAATGATCAGAAGCCATTGCTTAGACCACTGCGCCAAGGGGGCGGCAAATAGACATAAATTATTTGCGATCCAGCCCGTTTAAAAGAAAAATGTCTATTCAATGAGGATGGACAGGTAGCCATTGGCGTTCAGGCCAGTGGTTCCAGGTCATACCAGGAAAACATCCTCCAGACATGCACACTGCCACCGCCGGCCTGTACTTGACTGACAAGCATGTCCGGTGTTGGTTCTCGGGTGTCTGACGCCGTATCCGCCTCCGCCCATTTTTTTTTTTTTTTTTTTTTTTTTTGAGATTTTTTTTTTTTTTTTTTTTTTTTTTTTTTTTTTTTTTTTTTTTTGAGGTTTAACGACCACCGTGAGCAACTCAATGGGCTATAAGCAGTCGCCCGTCCCTAATTTAGGGTCACTGGTTCCAGGGAAGGGAGAGAGCCAGTGCCGTAAGACAAACACAACATCCATGCCTCACCGGGATTCGAACCCGGACCCCTTACGGACGAATGATCAGAGGCCAACGCCTTAGACCACTGCGCCACCGGGGCGGCTTCATAAAAAGGTCATTGTTTATTATATATATCGCGATGCACTTGACGATAAGTTTTACCCGACTTCGTTTTTTGTTGTTGTTGTCATAGCTGTTTCACTGCTACGTTTCATTTCGTTTTAATCTAAATTAACCCTTTCCACCCATATTCACCCAGCACTAGGTTTTTTTTTCCTGCAATAGAGGCTACAACTTAGCAGTGAAAGCTCAGCTTTGGCTAGCCAGTCCCAACATAAGAGCTATAGAGGCATCATCGGCGTAGCGGTGACACCCGAACTATTCGGCGAAAAATAAATGTCTCGTGAGCACCAATATGCAAGCTACAGAGGCGTCATCGGCATAGAGGGTGACGCCTGAGATCGGCGAAAAAGAAATGTCTCACAAGCCCCGACATAGGAGCTATAAAGGCGTCACAAGCACGACGGATCACACATAACCTATTCGGCGAAAAAGAAATGTCTCTCGAGCGTCGACATGCGGGCTATAGAGGCGTCATCAGTATTTTTTTTTTTTTTATTGGAGGTTTAACGACCACCGGGAGCAACTCGATGGGCTCAGTCGCCTGTCCCTAATTTAGGGTCACTGGTTCCAGGGAAGGGAGAGAGCCAGTGCCGTAAGACAAACACAAAATCCATGCCTCACTGGGATTCGAACCTGGACCTCGTTCGGACGAATGATCAGAGGCCATTGCTTAGACCACTGCGCCACCGGGGCGGCCTTGTCAGTGTGCACCCACCCTGCAATTTGCATGGCGCTGAGTTCACATCTTCGTGGTGTGGCATTTTCTCTGTCAGGAACTGTATTCACTTTTATAACTCACATATCTTCTTTGGTTTTACGACAATAACATTCATTAATCCACCTACCTAAGTACTGCTCAATGTCAGGAATTACTAAACCTTATTGTTTGTTGTTATGATTTAATTCCACTTGATATGTACAGGACTGTGCTCGGTGTGGTTGTGAGTAACGCAAATAAAATGCATTGTGTTGTACATACCTAAATGTATACTCTCGAATCACTCATTTTATTTCACACCCACAAAGATCCTGGCACGCGTAAGACGCATAGCATAAATTATCTACAAAGAGTACCATGGTACTCTCAATTTTTATTTTTTTTTATTATTTTTATTTTATCTGCCAAATTCCTGCAAGTGTATATACAAGAGTGAAAGCTAAGACACACTGCCAAGACAAGACTGACACCACCACCAACCTGCAACACACTTCCACTTTAAACCATAATAGGTTGTGTTTTTTTTTTTTTTTTTTTGATTGGAGGTTTAACGACCACCGTGAGCAACTCAATGGGCTATAAGCAGTCGCCCATCCCTAATTTAGGGTCACTGGCTCCAGAGAAGGGAGAGAGCCAATGCCGTAAGACAAACACAACATCCATGCCTCACCGGGATTCGAACCCGGGCCCCTTACAGACAAATGATCAGAGGCCATCGCTTAGACCACTGCGCCACCGGGGCGGCCCATAACAGATTAGATAATATGCTCAGAATTGTCACCTTCAACTTCATTTCTGAATGAAATGCCACCTAGTCACACACTTTTTTTCATGCATAGATACACTATATGTTAGCGCATCACTCCATTATAGGGGAAAATTTAAATTTCAAAAATCTTCCAAGTCTTACACCCTAAATTTGTTTCACACCTGAACATGTATAAATGTTAAAATTTCCAAACCAATCCGAAAATGTTCTGACGATTCATAGCACCACTGAATTGTAACATGCCATTTCCCTCAATGGATTCATTATCATAGTGGAATTCGCATCACACCACAGGAGTCAAGGTCAGTTGATTTCAATCATGCTAAACAGTGGCTAACAGCAGTGTTCAAGCAAAGAGCTTTGTTCTTTTGTACACTTTTCAAAGTTCTAAATGAGAAATAAGATTTTTCAACTTAACTACAAGCATCATAACTTTTTATAAAATAAAAAGTTATGATTTTAGGTGAACCTAACTCCCATTTTCAGTAAGTCAGTAAATTTTCCTCCATTTTTTCAGCTGAAATAAAAACATTTATGCAATAAAATGTTTAACAATAACACTGGACAGAGGAAACATCATGAGAAAAAAAAAACATTACGTGAGAAATGCTCGCATATATACTTTCTGTCTAACTTCCGTTTCTCGTAAGTTTTGAAAGACGAAATTCCACCCTTAAATGATAAATTTGCACTCATGTACAAGCAACTCTGCCACATTTAACATTCCAGAAAAATATGAAGACTCTCAGACCTTAATGCAAATACTACACCACCCCTCATTCAAATTTATATAGGACCAGTCTCATCATGTGAAAAATTAACCTCTTGGTGAAAGTTGGTAAACAAAAGAACCAGCAGTACTTGTGAAATATGTAAAAAATACTGTACACAAACTTCAGAGAGAAAGAATAACAAACCTCTGATAAAACAGTTAATGCTGAAAAAACAATGCTTAAGTTATGCATACATAAATAACAGGAAAAACAAACATATGAAGGCATCAAATTTTATTCCAACAAAATAGCTGAGAGAGTTACATTTTGATACAAACATATCACACTTAAATACAGTTACTGAGTTCTTTAGTTGTAAGTCATGTATCGTGGTGTAGAACTGAACTTCGCGTATGACTTAATGACTTTATTAATGGCTTCCAGAAAATCTTTTTCTGTTGCAATTTTTCTCCTTGCTCTGATTGCAAACATACCTGCTTCGGTACAGACGCTGCGGATTTCAGCACCTGCAAAGAAAACACATATTGTAAAAAACTGTACGTCCATCAATGCAGCACTAAGCAACACAGACTACAGAATTTCACATTCCCAGTTAAATAATTCAAACCTATGAAGTCAACATAGCAAGTGATCTTATGGCACAAAACCAATGTGATCACAGAATGTTACACCCATGACAAGACCGAAAAAGAGATTAACTTACACTAGGATCATGGAGAAACCATCCCCAGTTGCATCTAGTATACTGCCATAATTGTACAAGGTCTGACCAAAAATTATCCAACCACATTTTATTTCTGCTGAACTAGACAGAGCATGGCACCAAGACTTGGTGGTTGGTGCGTGACCTTGGACTTTAGTGCGGACACGAATTTTTGCCAATGTCTGGTATTGAGAATCCTGCGACAGTCACATCCTTGTCTTGTGGCGCAATATCTGTGCAAGTTGAGCAGAGAATCTGCATCAAATTTTGCTACAATCTTGGCCACACATCAGCTGAAGCAATTCAAATGATTAGAAAGGCTTTTGGTGATACAGCTATGTAGTGTTCTCCCTAGAGCCTTTTTACCCAGCTAATTTTCTCTGCCGCCCAGCTAAATTTCTTTAATGAATGTTTTCACAACACACACAATAGGAAGAGTGGAAAACTTACTCCCACATACACCATAAATATTGGTGAAAACAACTGAAATCTGGGTTGAACATGATTTATCAGAAAGTATTTAACAAGTACAATCATGTTAAGCAAAACAACATCTTTTCTTTTTTTTTTTTTTTTTTTTTTTGATGGAGGAAGGGGTCGTTTAAAGTATCATCCAGTTAAAATTTCTTGCCACCCAGCTGTAAAAAAGCTCTAGGGAGAACACTACTATGGGTGTAACACGAATCAAACAGTGATATCAGTGTTTCAAAGATGAGTCTGTTGATAGTGATGAGTGTTCTGGGAGGCCTTCCACGAACAGGAACCTCAAAATGATTGAGAAAGTGCGTGCTGTAAACAAAGAGTACTATCAGGCAGTTTTCCGTCGCCTATGAGAAGCAGTGTGGCAGAAGAGCAAAGCTACCATTGTATTGCTATTAAGCTGGATCATTTTAAAAAATCAAAAGAATCAAGAGATTATGAATATTTATACTTAATAAGCAAATGAAAAATAAATGTAATATACATTGTTCGACACTTTAATTTATGCTCTTTAAAAGCAATCTTTAAAAAAAAATCACATACTGACAGAATTAAATTTTATAATGGAACTACACAAAGACAATGTGTTTTAATATACTATTAAAAAGCACCAAACACTTACCCTAAAAGATCATGGTAATTTCCATCCACAACACACTTCCAGCACGTCAATTATCGTAATGTTGTTGGCCTTCAAAGGTTTACAGACATCTTGCTTACGATTCCTTCTTCCGGGGATGAAACATCGGTTTTTTTGGGGTTTTTTTTTTTTATTTGCTAGACAAACTACGCTGAAAAATAATAATAATAAAAAAAAATACGATGTTTCATCCCCGGAAGAAGGAATCGTAAGCAAGATGTCTGTAAACCTTTGAAGGCCAACAACATTACGATAATTGACGTGCTGGAAGTGTGTTGTGGATGGAAATTACCATGATCTTGAGGGTAAGTGATTGGTGCTTTTTAATAGTATATCATTTATGAATTGCAAGTAAACTATGCGCACTTTGCAGGGGTTTAATACCTTAAAAGTGCAAATATAATAATGTGTTTTTTAAGTCAGCTCAGATTCAGAACACGAGAGGTTTTTATTTTTCAAAATACAGGAGCTGTGTGATGACTACTCTTGAGCAGTTTTTTTTTTCTTTTCTTTTACTTTTAACGACCAATCATTGAAGTAGACGTACAACTTTTAGTAGAGTATAATCATTCACAGTGCTCATTAAATTAAGTTTGTGTTTCAAATTTTAAATTTCAACTGTCCCAATGTTGATTAAAAGAGCTGAAAGGTTTAAATAAATTAATTAGGACATTTGTATATTTACATAATCTTATCTATACATAGTATAAAATAAAGTCCCCGGTAGGTGTCTGTCTGTTTGTTCAGGCTAATCTCTAGAATCGCTAGACGGATTTTGATGCGGTTTTTCACCATTCCATAAAGCATTTGTCATGGAAGGTTTAGGTCTATGAAACATTAATCTATGACAAAAGGGAGCCGAGCAGAAACGATTTTAGTGACAAGTCAAAGAAAAAACCGCCATTCGCATTCTTTCGTGGCGACCGGTTTATGAAGCTTTTATGCTCATTGGGAAAAAGACGCGAGGCGCATGCGCGCTGGCCAGTCTGACAGCATGGAAGGCCACAGACTAAATGCGCAGTTACATCGGACGCTGAAAGAGAATTAGTTTATTGGCGCTCGCACAGACGAAATGCTTAGTTGTTTTCATCCACACGTATATATCTCTTCGGGTAGCTCTTTACTTAAAATTTAAATATTGTAATAACATTATGCCGAGACGAAAATCGAATATAGGTCGTAGTACATCGGACGCTACAAGAATTCGTTTATCCCATAATAATGAAACTTTCCAAGAAACAGAATTTCGATTGGCAAATGGCAGACAAAGAATGCCTTTGCAAAGAGAAAGACAGTCGCTTGTTGAACGTAATAATAGTCTCCTTTTAGATTTGCCATAAATTCTAAATTGCTACCATGGGAAGCCGGGTCGGGTTGCTAGTATTGCATATTTACATAATCTTGAAGGATGGAAGAGATGGGTTTGCCTCCCTGGGGTGCTCCGTCGTAAAAATGGCACACAGAACAGCAACAAGGGCATCTGTGAATCTTGGAGAGGTGCCAGCTAGTTCTGTGTGACATTGGCGAAAAGACCCCCAACTCACTGGGTTTTGTTCCAGAATCCTTAGGTTGAATGACCAACTAGAACTGTCAGCTGTGGGCTAATCCCCCATGCTGATGTACTTACCTGATTAAAAGGACACAAAGAAATGTAAAAATTATCTGGTAGTTTGTATTTCTTTGTGGAGTTAACCTCTGAATCTCAGAGAACAGCTTAGTGATATGTATGTTGAAGGACGGCACATTGCTGGCTGTTTTCATTCTTTCCCTAGTCCTCACGAATTTGATTTTTGCCACATGGCATGTTACAAAAAATCAAAATAAAATGTGGGTCCCGAAAGACACACAGAATTTGCAATTCTGGGTTTCTTTTTTTGTTTTGTTTTTGGGTAATTACGCGCTACAGCGTGTCACTGGCAGTGCTGAAGAGACCTGCACTGTGGGAGCAAGGTGACTCACAGCTGCTCCACGACCATTTGTCTCACCTTATTCAGACCTTTTTCGCCAAACACCAGATCCCACAAGTGAGGCAAGCCCCATACTCCCCAGACATGGCTTCTTAAGACTTCTGGCTGTTCCCAAAGTTGAAATGCCTTTGAAGGGAGAAGATCTGAAGACAACACAGAGGGAAGAACATGATGCAGCACTTATTGGCGATCCCTAAAAGGGACTTTTTAAAATGTTATGATCAGCGAACAGACCGCTAGAACAAGTTTGTAGTGCCAGAAGGTGCCTAATTTGAAGAGAACTAAGACAGTAACACAATAGGTTACTTAATATATATATATATATTTTCCCCTGCCCATAGGTTGGACATTATTTGATCAAACCTTGAATATTAGAACTGGATTGCTTAAACTGTTAAATGCAGGCCAAGAGAAAAATCCATACTGCTAAAATGCATCAAAGCAATTGAGTGTCTCAAACATTATGTATTAGGTCTATCATTAAAATGTTCAGCATTTTATGGTTGAATCGATGTCGTACTTACACAAGCAGTTTACATTTAATGATCACTGAAGTACATTTCTGCTCTGCATGGTCGAAGAGATGCAAATCTGTACCCTGCATCTCCTACAGCCAGGCTGTGATCTAAATCTTTCCTAAAGAAATTTTTGTTTCCTTTATTTGATATGTGTTACAATACACATGTAAATGGAAAACATACTACCCAATTTCAATAAACCTTTTCAATAGCTACGAGGTTCTAACAATGCCACAACTAAGTACAGTGATTTTTAGGGGTGGTGATACTTTTCTTCCTTCTAAAGTAACTTTGCCTATAACCCATGTTTAATCAAAATAAAAGGTCCACCAATAATATATTTTCAATTATTTTTGTTATCCCTGGACTGGATTCTCTTTCTCTGTCTGTCTCAATGCTGTTTTTAATTATTTGCAACATTAATGCATGATTTCAACAAATGTTTTTGCAGAGAAAAGTTAAATTTGGATCTTATACCAACTAAAAATACCTTTGGTTCAGGTGAAAAATTAGCTCTAGCAGCGTTGAAAATTATAGCTTTGAACCAGTTGTGTTATTCTGGAGAAAGAGGAGGGGAGTGGGGAAAGATCTGTTATGACCTACACTTCCCTTGTAAATGAGAGCACCAGAATATCACAAACACCACCACTAATGTTACTTCCAAATACTGTTTTTGTTTACATGAAAAATTGCATTAAAAATTGCAATTATTCATTTTATGCTACGTTTTTTTGGGGGTTTTTTTTTTTAATCATTCTTTGTATCACAGAAATCAATGGGAAACAAATCCTCTGAGGAATTAATTCTTCACAATTCATCAAATGCACATACGTACAAATGTCAGTATTGGCACATAGGTGGCCAGTATTTTCTACTGCTTAGCCACCCTTCAGAAAACTAAAATTACATCTCCTGGAACAGGAAACAAATCTGCATCTCCCAATTTGCATTCAAGCAAGCATGCAACCACCCAGGACAACAAAGTTCGAAGTAACTGAAACTAAGCACATGCATCTTAGGAACCTGAACAACATTCCAGATGTGAGCTAGTCATAGTAATCCCTACTTCATCATAGTGTCAACAACCATTTTGCATCCACTAACGGATACAGGTCGATGCATGTCCAGTATTTCAGATCATAGAAATTAATGGGAAACAAATCCTCTGAAGAATTTTCCGTAATTACATGCAATGCATTCACAAATATAATTTTTGACACTTAAGTGCCATATTATCTACCGTTTCCCAGGTAGTCATACTTCAAAAAACTAAAATTACATCACCATGGAATGGGAATCCAACCTGGAGCTCAAACATAAATCAGAGATGCAGTTCGATCGCAGTTTAAGGGCGATATGTACAAGGTGGTGCCAAAAAAAAAAAAAAAAAAAAAACTAGGAAGGGCACTACCATTTCCATTACATGCCACAAAATCCATGCAGTAAATGGTATCATCCGCAAAACAACATATATATATAAAGGCAGATATATTTGCAAGCTCAAGTAGTAAGCATTCGCAGTTCAGATGGCAGCTTACCAGGATTTAAGTGATTTCGAACTTGGTATGACAGTTGGCGGTGCCTGGAAGACAGGTCACTCCATATAAGAAATTACTACGAAATTTGGATTTACACGGTCAACAATTTCAAGGGTGTACCTAGACTGCACAAACTCAGGGGGAAATCCAACGTGTGAGACCGGTGTGGCCATAGAAAAAAAGCCCTGGACGATTGTGGACAGCGGCGTCTGGCATGCATCGTAACATCCGCTTGGAGTGCAATATTACCGCAAATCACAGCACAATTCAACTGGGACAAGTAGTAGCATCGGCATTCGGACAGTGCAATGTTCCCTGTGTTCTATGAGGTTCCAGAGCTGACAACTCACTCGGGTGCCATTGCTGACCTAACAGCACAAGGCTGTGAGCCCCACCGGGACTCCTCAACACCACCATCAGATGCAAGATGACTAGAAACGTGTAGCCTGATCCGACAAATTGTGGTACCAACAGTTTCAGGCAGATGGCTGACTGAGTGCAGCAACAACCTCATGAGGCAATGGGTCCCACATGCCTACAAGGAACAGTGCAGGCCAGTGGTGGCTCCATTATGGTGTGGGATGTTTCCAGCTGGCATGCATTAGGACCCCTCATATGTCTGCAGATCACTCTGACCAATGGAGACTAAGTAACAATCCTTGGGGATCATTTACACCCGTTCATGTCATGCAACCACTCCGATGGGTGCAACAGCGGTATCGTGTGCCCATTTAGGTTGGGTGTGCGTTATTATGGGAAAAAAACATGCAAAAATTTTATTATGTATCCTGAACTGCAAAATTCGCACATTGATTTTGAACATACGAAAGCATTTCTTTTATTTGGCTGTTGTCTAATAACTTACGCTAAAGATCTTTACATACACTTTATTGTAAGAAAAATCTGAATTTCATGTGCAAATACTAGAGTGATGAAGGAATTTTCAGTATCTTTTTTTTTCATATATATAAATATCATCATCATCATTGTCAACCATTATCAATCCACTGCTTGATGAAGGTCTCCCCAAGTTTCTTCCACAACGGTCTGCCTTGTGCCAGTCTCCTCCATGTCAGTCCCGCATACTTTCGAATTTCATCCACCCACCTCCCATGTGGTCTTCTGGGTCTTTTTCTGTCCCTTGGAATCCAATCTAAAATTTCGGCTGTCCATCGATGGTCTGTCCTTCTGGCAGTATGCCCAGCCCATTGTCATTTTAGGGATTTAACTCTGATCATGATGTCTTCCACTCTTGTCATTTTTCGGATCCACGAGTTCCTCTTCTTATCTCTCCTGGTTACACCAAGCATGCACCTCTCCATGCTTCTTTCAGTTGTCTACAGCCTTTGTATGTCTCTTTTAGTTAAAGTCCACGTATCTGCACCATACGTAAGCACTGGAAGGATGCATTGATCAAACACTTTTTCTTTAAGACATAATGGCATATTGCTCTTGAAAATTATGCTGTTTCTTCCAAAAGCTCTCCAGGCAAGTTTTGTACGCCGATTAATTTCTTCATCAATCTGACCCTCACTTGATATCTGCTGTCCAAGATAAACATACGTATCTGTTATCTCCAGTTTTTCTCCATCAATCGATAAATCTTCATTTCTTGTAAAAGCATTGAACATCCCTTTTGTCTTCTGAAAGTTCATTTTTAATCCCACTTCTTTACTCTTGTCAGCAAGTTCCTGGATCATACTCTGCAGCTCTGATGGGGTAGTTGCAAAAATGACTATGTCATCAGCAAAACGAAGGTGGGTTAGATAATCTCCATTTATCTTTATCCCTTTGTTTTCCCAGTTCAGTGATTGAAAGACATTTTCCAATGTGGCATTGAAGAGCTTCGGAGATATGGTGTCACCTTGTCTCACTCCCTTTCCAATTTTTATGTGTGTTGTATTTTCAAACAGCCGAATCTTTGCACTTGCATTTTCATAGATGTTATTAATAACATTAATGTATGCATCTTCAATACTGCAGGATTTCAGAGCCATTGTAACTGCTGATGGTTTCACTGAATCAAAGGCTTTTTCATAATCGATAAAAGCCATGCACAATGGAAGTTCATATTCCTCGCTCTTTCAATTAGTTCTCTCAGTACGTAGATATGATCTATTGTGCTGTAGCCACTCCTGAATCCAGCTTGTTCTCTCGGTTGAGCCATGTCCAGTGTTATCTTCAAACGGTGTGAAAGAACTTTAGTGAAGATTTTATAAACCACTGATAGGAGGCTGATAGGTCTGTAGTTCCTGAGATCCTCAATGTCACATTTTTTATGTAGCAAAATCATTGTAGCATTGTTCCAATCCTCAGGAATCTTCCCTTCATTAAGGCATCAAGTGAAAATTTGAGGGAGTACTGTTTCGATTTCTCCACTTGCCTCTTGTCTGATGTCTACAGTAATTCCATCTTCTCCTGGAGCTTTTCCCCGCTTCATGTTCTTGATTGCATGTGCAACTTCTGCTGGGAGGACTGGAAGAACTCTGGTACTGGTACCTTTCATGATGTCTGGAGTACATGCATCATCCCTTTCATATAACTTGGAGTAGAAATCTTTCACTCTTGTCAAAATTTCGCCTCTATTTCTTGTTACAGAACCATCTTCTTTTCTCAGTGCCATAATCTGTTTTCTTCATTTACTGAGATGTCCCTTTGCTATCCTTAGGCTTTGGTTGTTTTCAATTGCTTTCCTCACTAGTTCACAGTTGAATTTCCTTAAATCTTCAGTGATACTTTTTCGTACTGTCTTGCATAGCTCTATGTATTCCACTTTGGAAGTCACATCTTCTTTAGTTGTCCTCATCTCTCTTCTTTTTTGCATCAACATTTTGGTTTTTCCTGATAATTTGTTCACATGCAACTTGTTCTTAGACCGAGCTAATTTTGTTGCTGTTTCCATAAGAGCTTTGGTTACTTTTCTGTTAACTTCAGAAACATCCACTTCTTCTGATGTTAGGCCTTCTAAAGCAGAAAATCTGTTCTTCACTTCAAACTTGAAGGCATTATGGTGTTTTTAAGGTTGGTTATGTCAATACATTTTGTTTGTGTTATGAGCTTGCCACGTTCGAGTTTAGTGTTGAGGTGCATCTTACATCTCACCAATCTATGGTCACTGCCTGTGTTGAACTTGTTTAGCACACTACAGTCTTCTATGACGAATTTTTTGTTACACATAATAAAATCAATTTCACTTGTCGTCCCATTTGGATGTCTCCATGTCCATTTCCTGTGCGGCTTTTTTCTTGAAAAGGAGTTCAAGATGAAAAACCCTTCTGCCTCTGCAAACTCAACGAGAGTATTTCCACGCTGGTTTCTGTTGCCGTGACCGAATTTACCTACTGAAGTTTCATTCTGTTGCCGTTGCCCTATTTTTGCATTGAAATCTCCCATAATTATCTTCAAGTGCTGCTTACCTTTATTATTTAGATGGCGAATTTCTTCATAAAATTCTTCAATTTCTTCTTCAGGATGACTTGTGGTGGGTGCATAAGTTTGAATAATCTGAGCCTGGTATCTTCTCGAGAGTTGGATAACGAGTCGTGCAGCTCTGTCAGAGGAACTTTCAACTTCTACAACTTTATCCTTCAGTTTCTTGTTTATTATAAATCCAACACCACTAGTTCTGCCAGTATCTGTCCCACGATAGTAGAAGAGATGTCCACTTTTCAGTTCAATGAGATCTTCTCCTTTTCTCCTTACCTCACTTAGCCCAACGATGTCTCACTTGATCCTTTGTAGTTCCTCTTCCAATTCAAGAAGCCTTGAATCAGAAGATAGGAAGCGTCCATTATACATAGCCAAGGTCAGCATCAGATGGCAGCCTGGTCCGGTCCTCCTGGGATTCTTAGCACCCTCTGCCTTCATGTCGCACTGGCAGCTGCCTTGGCCAGGTACATTCCAGCTGCCGGAGACAGAGGGCTAAGATTTAAGTTGTGGAATCATTTTGGAGGGGTTTGGCCATAACTCACCACGCTGGCCAAGCGGGTTGGTGAGTGTGGGATAGCATTTCCTCTAATCCCGATGGTATAGTTATACCGCTATTGGCGGTCGTCAGAGCCTCTTTAGTGGGAACAGGATGTACCACAAGAAGGCGGGGTTGACATTTGTCAAGGAGAGGCTGTGATGTTACGCATCACCTGACCTTACATCCCATATATATATATATATACAAGGTTTGTCCGGAAAGTAATGAGACCACTTTCACTTTTCCTGGGCCAATCAGAAGAGCAGAGGGCGGAGTCTCCAGGTGTGACGGATGGCGGGGTATGTTAGGTAAACAATCGTTGTCTCGTCAGTTGGCTCTGAGCTTTTACAGAGAGAGGATCGCTTGCGAAGTGAACAGCTGTGCGAGCGTCGCGTAACGGTCAAAATGCAGAAGAGTGTCGAACAGCGATACACTCTAAAGTTTTGTGTTAAACATGAAAAATCCGCGACCAAAACGCTTGCTATGATTCAGGAAACTTACGGGAAGGATGCTTTATCGAAAGCACAAGTGTTTTGGTGGCACAAAACGTTCACAGAGGGAAAAGAGAGCGTTGGGGATGAGCCACGCCCAGGGCGCCCTTTAACATCTCACACTTCGGACAATGTGGAAAAGGTGAAACCGGTTTTGGACTCTGACCGACATCTGAGTATTAGATTGGTAGCAGAGCACATGGGACTCGCGAAATCCATTTTGCATGAAACCATCACGCAAATATTGCAGAAGCGGAAAGTTTGTGCCAAATTGGTTCCTAAGGTTTTGACCGATGAACAGAGGAACAACAGTGTGTCGATTTCTCGTGAGCTTGTGGACCGAGTGAGGAGTGAACCCGGTGTTTTTTGCAGAAGGTGATAACAAGTGAAGAAACATGGGTCTTTGAGTACGATCTGGAGACGAAAAGACAGAGCTCAGATGGAACACTCCAGAGTCTCCTCTACCAAAGAAGGCTCAAATGTGCAAATCGAAGATGAAATCGATGCTCATTGTCTTCTTTGACTGTAAATGTGTTGTCCATAAGGAGTTCGTACCACCCGGACAAAAGGTCAACGCTGCATTTTACGTAGAAATGCTTCAACGGCTGAAGAAAAGAGTTGCACGCGTCAGCCCGGAGATCACCAACACTTGGGTTCTTCACCACGATAATGCGCCAAGCCATGTGTTGCTGAGAGTGAAAAAGTTTCTGGCGAAACACAATGTGGCAATGCTGCCCCAACCTCCCTATTGCCCAGACTTGGCCTCGGCTGATTTCTTTTTGTTTCCCCGGCTCAAATCCAGCTTGAAAGGACACCATTTTGGGACTGTTACAAACATGCAAACTGCCACGAAGAGTGCTTTGAAAGCGATCCCTGTTCCCGACTTCCAGGCAAGCTACGCGGCGTGGCAGAACCGCTGGCAGCGGTATATTGATGTTCAAGGATGTTATTTCAAGGAATTTTAATGTTATGTAAGTATAACTTTAATTAAATGGCTGTTATTGAATGAGTCTCATTACTTTCCGGAAAGACCTTGTAAGTTTTAAATACAGCACGAGGCTTACTTTCTTTAACCCGCTTTACACCATCTGCAAAAATCTCTGACAGAAAGTGGGACACTTTGTACATCATCAACCTAAATGGAAGTCAAAGTTCAAATTTTATATTTAAATCTGTGCTCATAAACACACTGATTCACACAGAGATGAAAAGACAGAAAAACGTAAACTCGTAGCAGAACGTTGAAGTGTGTTTATGACTCCATGCTATTCCAAATGCAAACAACAAGTATGACCAGTGGTGCTTTTTAAGCGCACACACCCTGGGAATTTAAATCTCTGCATTGGATCCATGAGAAAATAAAAGCACAACCTGCAGCCCCATCTGGAGAGCTTTGAATTACAGTTGCTTTGACAACTTAGGGTGTCCACTGTTAAAATAGCATTCCAGCAGCTGCAAATATCATTTACTACGTTTCGTTTACTGCATGAAGCAATGAACCTTCTCCTCTTCACGAAAAATATTGCACAAGGGAATTAAGTTTAGTGGACAAACTTTAGCGAGTCTTGTTGGAAATACACAAAAAGAAAAAAAAAAAACAATATAACAGCAACTGGTTGCACTGCTCCGTGGGACTCAAGCGGTGCTCATTTTGGGTAGCACACCTTGAGAGTTCAGCTGTTACGTTTGAAACCACAGGGAAATAAGAACGTGACCTGCACTACTGTCTGGGAAGCGGTTGTACTACAGCTGCTTTAAGTCGTCGGAAGTGCGCATGCGAAACAGCACATCCCTGGATTCTACCGCAAATGCTATATGCTTACTGAATGAATTTTTTCTTCTTAATGAAAACATTATGTGGGGAAATTAATTTTAACCACCACTCAAAGCCTTAGGACAAACTCTGGCGAGTTTTATTAGAAACAAATCCGAAAAAAAAAAAAAAAAACATCGATAATATAGGTTAAATTACGACACTGTGTGGCACACCCTGAATATTCACCCCTGGGGTGCAATCTCTTTCAACATGACAATGCTACAGTCTCCCGATAATGGCTGGAGGAACATTCCACACACACATCAGTCTCCCAATTATGGTTGGAGGAACATTCCACTCAGTCTCCTGATTATGGCTGAAGAAACATTCCACAGAGTTCGGCCTCCTGACTTGGTGCCCTTGTTTGCCGGATTTAAACACCATTGAACACATCTGGAATGCTGTTCAACGTACCGTCAATGCTAGGAATCATCCACTGGTGAATAATACAGAATTGTGGAATGCTCTTCAGGAAGCATGGTGTGCACTGTTCCCACAGTACTACAGAGAGCTCGTGGAATTCATGCCCTGTCATGTTGCTGCCGTTATCCGATCGTGAGGAGGACCAATGCAGTATTAGAGAGGTATCCCAGTGTTTTTTTTTTGTTTTTTTTTTGCACTTTAGTGTAATTTTCAAATTTTCTGAAGAATTACCTGCAAGGTTCGTACTCTTCCAAGCAAGATAAATTCAAGCACTTTTCAAGGACTTTTTAAAACCAAATTATCAAACGTGTGTGACTGTCAATCAGTCGGTAGGTAGGTGGGTATTTTAGTTAGTTCGTTAAACTTAGCTGGGACAGGCACACCTTTAATGACCTGCCTGTTAACCCCCTGTTGGTTTATTTTAATAACTTTGAATTGCCTCTCTGTTTTGGTGTTTTTTGAAATAATTTTATTTTGTGGAATATTTTAAAAGGGTACATTATTTTCGTATTCATCTGCTGGTGGGATACTTATTGTCTGTTTTAACTTTTTATTTTTGATGCAGCCAAAAGACGAAGCACAAGCAATTCCTAGAAGTTCCACCCTCCACAAGAACGCTCCTTAAGCCCAGTCACAGAAGCTCGTCACAATTCGTGAATATATCATTCCATTTATTTTACTCCCATGGCTGGCATTTACTCCGCAGTGATGTTCAATGCGCTATCCTGGGTTGAATGCAAGTTCAGCGTTATTTCATCAGCTTGGTGTTTTTATTAGAATTACACAGAAATATCGTATACAACTTTTCAGCACAACAATTATTTTACAAATACTCTTTCATACCAATACTTAAAAAACAAAACAAAACAAAATTCAAGTACTATGTATGGAGTCAAACTTTTTCTAGTACTTTCAAGGACTTGAAAATGAACTTTTATTTTTCAAGGAATTTTCAAGGTTTTCAAGGAGCGTACGAACCATGACCTGGGAAACAGTGGACAATAATGGCATCTACGTACTGAGAATGTACTGAGAAACAGTGGACAATAATGGCACCTACGTACTTATGGATATCAGTCCGTACTGATATCCATAAGTACTTTTTTTTAAGGGAAGGGGGTCCATTTTTCTACACTTAAAGAGTGGATAACTTACAACATTTTTAGAAATAAACAGCTGGTCTTACCTCTTAGTCCTTGTCTGAATTTGAAGGGGGAAAGTACCACCCAGATAACATTGCTCACTGCCTGTCTAAAGCAATTTTCGAGGGAGAATACTATACTTTGTTTCAATATTTATTTAAAATATTTATAATGAAAACAGTTCTTGTAAATATTTTATGTAACATGAACTGTTTTCATAAATTTTGTCACATTTTATTAATGGATGTTCTTCCTCACTGTAAAATGCTGAATTCAATTCCACAGCACTAAAGTACCATATTTTCCAACTATACGCTACAGTGTTAAACTCGATCTAACAAATAAAGCAGCTCTGAAATGTAACGTTTAACAAAGTGCATCTTAAAAACATTTTTAGCAATATATATCCCAACCATCATTCACAATATTAAAAAAAATCATTTCGTGAATCGTTTCTGGCAGATACTGAACTAGAAAGAATTTGGAGTGCCAACTTTTCATCGATTATTAGCATGGGAGCCTGGCAGTCACACAAATGAAGTCTTGAAACCTGCGTGATTATACAATAATAGATCATTTTGAGAACAGCAAGGATACAATCTGGCCTTTCGTTTCACATGCAAGTGGTTTACAATTTACTGTTTGAAAATCTTTATTTGGGAATGATGTTTAATACTTTAGCACCTTTTCTTTTAGTCAGTTTTTCTTTTCTTATCTTGCACTAATGGGGGAGGAATAAAATGTGGATTTCTTTTTGGAATTGTGGAAGTACAGTGGGTGGGCCTGCAACAGGGAAAACCACTAAACTGTGTGTTTCTATTATCACACACTTCCTTGCTCATTCTAATCACATGAACAACTGTTATGTATCAACCACAGGATAAACAACATTCAACCTCCTGCTGCACTGGGTTGACAACAAGTGCCACACTTAGGGTCCTTTGTAGTCCCATAAAGGGAAAGTCATTTACTCACATACATGAGACGGAACAAAAAACAAAAAAGCTGAACTTTTAATTTAATCGGGCGAAAAAAATCAGATCATGCGACAAGAAAGTGTGAATATGAAGCAGCATGAACAAGATGAATTGTTCGCTGTATTCACAATATAAAATTACTGAATTCAAAACAAAATAAAATGATTTTAAAAGACACTGCTTCAAACACATCTCTCTTTTTTTCTTTTTTTTTTCCTACTTGCTAGAACATCAGCTCAATTTTCCTCTTGTGTTGCTTTCTTCTCAGCAAGTTCCATGGCCATATTTGTCTTTTGTTGACTCTGCAGCTGCACAGCAATCTTTGCTTAGTTTTTCTTTCTGTTGCTATTTCTTCACCACTTTTCTTTCCTTCTCCCCTTTTTTTACCTCAGATGACAATTTATCCATCATGCTGAAAGAACTTTCAGACTGAAGACCACGAATGCATGATATCAAAGCTTTCGCTGCTTTAGATAAATGGTGTGACTTTCAGAATATGAATACTTTTGAACACCATGCACCAATTCTAACAAATTTTCAAGCTCTGTCACTTCCGTTTTTGGAAAATTTCCCCTCCCTTATCAAGTTTAAGTGCAGCCATTTATGGGGGAAGTAATAATACAGGCTAGTGAGAACATCGCAGAAAGAAAAAAAATGCAATTTTGGGAGAAATCTTCGCTCCAACCAACTTTCGTTTTCGGAAACTTCTTCCTCCATTTTTAGGTTGAAATGCAGTATTTGTGGAATAAAAGGATATTTAAGAACAATACTGGGCAGGAGGAACATTGCGAAAAAGAAAAAAGATTACAGGGAGAAATCTTAGCTGCATCTAACAACTTCCGTTTTAGACAGTTTCGCGAGACTAAATACCGTCGTCAAGCGAAAAACGAATCTTTCTCCTATACCATTACCCCAAAATTTCTGTTCAGCTGTGCATTGATCTCGAGAATGCCCAAAATGATAACGGAAATGGCGGAATTCTTCGAATCCACGGAAGAATCTCGTGCCTTAAGACTACAGGGAAATCTTCGCGCCGTCTTAACTTCCGTTTCTGGAAATCGTTGCCCACAGTTTCATGCTGAAATACAAACATTTATGCAATAAAATGACATTTAATAACAACATTGGAAACAGGCAACATCGTTAGAAAAAAGAAATTACGATTACGGGAAACATCATCACTCCGTTTAACTTCAGTTTTCGAAAGTTTTGAAAGACAAAATGCCATCCCCAGATGGAAAACGACCCAACGACCCCTCTCCCCCATTTCTCTTCAGTTCTGCATCAATCTCGAGAATGACCCAAATGACGACAAAAAAGGCGGAATTACGCAAATCCGCGGAAGAATCTCTTATATGTTAGGAGGAAGAGTTACACATGTACAGCAATGAAGCAGTGGTGATGACTGCCAGTCACTGCAGACCTACGTCTACAGCGCTTTCACCTCTGATGCTATTTAATGTGAGTTGAACAGGAAATAAAAAGGGCATTAAAAATAAATATAAACAGTTTTTCCTAACATGTTCCCTTCAGTACATCACTTATCTTCAATGAAAATCACACAATATACTCACCATAGTCAAAACATTCCTTTGTGGTATGTTTATCTATGGCTTTAAACTAGTTATTGCATTATTTCCGATACCAAACTAATGAGATAAATGGAACTGCAGCATTATTCTTGGAATATACATTAATCCCCCCCATCTTATTTAACATTCTTCCTATCAAACACAGCCCTTAGTTCTTTTTCACACAGCTTGGGGTTCCCATAATTTCTGTGAAGGCTTCAGTTTTTTTCATTTGAATTAGGCACATGCAATCTGTAACTAATACCACAGTTCAGTTCTCAAGCAGAAATATCTGAGATATGGAATATAACCAGAATCAATTTTAAAGAAGTATCCTAGAAGAACAAGCACAAAAACTATATAGTGACATCTGGCAGCACATGTTGCTCCTATTTACAGCAAAACAGGATTTAAATTTGAATCATCATGCTGATATCCTGAAGTACACTTACTCCCACAACAAACTTATGGGTATTACACATCAAGCTAAACCGCACAACAGAATTTGTTCTAGTATTTTTTCCAAAACCATTAAATTTTACAAAATCATGAAATATTAAACTCATTTTAGCCCAAACACATGCTGAACAAATATGTGAAAACTCAGTAAACTCCATTTAATTAATCAAAGGATAAAGGAATAGAAAGAATGCTTACCAGTGCTGTTGGGACAAAGCCTTGCCAACAGTTCAAACCTAATATCTCTTTCCACACTCATTGATCGTGCATGTATCCTGAAAATATGACTCCTTCCCTAGATTTCAAGAAATGAGCAAGCCTTATTAATTATATGACCCATAAATGTGATGAATAAGGAGCGGTATACAAGGCAAGAGAAAAAATTATCACCTTACAAATATATGAAAAACTGACATACACAAATATGAGGGTTGGAGTTTTAATAGTGGCAACTGCATAATTACTACAGATAAATTTTCACAGTCCTTCAATGTAGTCACCAGCGATGTGGAAGTCATAGGATGCCGTTGGCAGTTGCCTGTTTGGTTGATCATTCGTATACAGCAGTCTACTGCATGAATAATGTCTGGGATAGTTCTGAATCAAATGCCACAAAGTGGTTCCTTCATTTTATGGATCAAGTCAAAACCACAGGGGCTTAAGTCAGAAGAGTATGTAGGGTGCTAGAGCACTTTCCAGCCCCACCAAGTGAACAACTGATCCATAGCATATGCAACATGCACTCAAGCACTGTCATGCAAAATGATGGGCAGGTTCTGCATATCTGCTTCTTCCTCAAAGCTGGTTGCAGATTTTGTTCCAAACATGTAGAGTAATACTGCGCGGCGACGGTCTGGCGTTGGGGTACGGCATGCTTTAGGATAACACCATTGCAGTTGTACATGAGAATAACCATAGCTTTCACTTTGCTGGGGTTCCAACAAAATTTGGATTTGTGCTGTGACCCGTAACAAGGCCACTCGTTAGATTGGAGTTCCATTTCTGGCTCGTATGATCTAACCCATGTCTCATCCAGCGTGATGATACGGAGAAGGAAAATTTCTTCACAATCGTAGAATTCCAAATGGATATGAGCAGCCCCGTATCATTGTCATTTCCGGATCTCAGTCAGAGCCTGCAGAACTCATTGCGATGAAATTTTTCTCATTCACAGGCATTCCTTCACAATGTGTAGTACAGTAGTATGCAACACTCCTGTCTGATAGGCTAACTGATGAATCATAAAGTGCTGATATGTCTCCAGTAATGCGGAAACAGCACTCACTTGTTCTTAACTTGCACTGGGATGACCTAGCTGAGGCTCATCTTTCACATTTTGGCATCCATCACTGAAGGCTTTTGCCCATCTTGCAATTGTTCTGTATGGTAATGTAGATTCCCCACAAGCTTCTAAACGTCTTTGATGACACTGACGTACAATATACACTGAAGAGCAATTGAATTAGAGACAGCTGGCGTTATGCAAATGTGGCGCTGTGGGCAGCCCTGTAAACGGAAACAACATGACGTATGCAGCGATCCGACAATATAAGGAGTGATGCGACAGGAATCAGTAAAAACTGGACACAGTATGGGTAAGACGAAGGATCTAAGCGCATTTTATCGTGGGCAAACTGTCGGGGCCTGACGAATGGGTCACTCCATCTTGGAAGTCGTGCAGGCACTAGGATTTTCACGAGCCACTGTGTCACGGGTGCACCATGAGTACATCGAATACGGTAAAACCATCCCTGCAAGGGCCAACTGCCGTGGACAACAGCGTGTGGATGAGCAGGGTCATTGTCGGCTAGTTCGCATTGTAACAGCGGATAGACGGACCCCAGTGCAAGAAATCACTCCGCAATTTAACGCTGGTGCACAAAAATGTGTAAGTAGCCACACCATCCAGAACCATCTCCTCGCTATGGGGTACAGAAGCCATCATCCCACGAGGGTACTGCTGCTGACCGCACATCAAAGGTGCAGAGATTAGCATGGGCGCGGCAACATCGCCGCTGGACCCTAGTCTGTGGGAAAATGTTGCATGGACTGATGAGTCGAGATTCACGTTGGTACATGCGGATGGCAGGATAGGAGTACGGCGCAAACCACATGAAGCGACGGATCATTCTTGCCAGCAAGGTACTCTTCAAGCTGGTGGGGGTGGCATTCTCGTCTGGGGACTGTTTACGTGGACTGAAATGGGACCCTTGGTACGTGTGACATCGTCCCTCACAGGTCAACGTTACCGGGATATCCTGGACGCCGAGTTGCTCTTTTTTGTGCGTCTTCAACATCCCACTGGCGACCTCATCCTGTAACAAGACAATGCATCGTGCCATCGCTCCCGAACTGTATCCAAATGGATGGATGAACACTCCACCGACGTGACCTCGCGTCCTTGGCCAGCTAGGTCACCTGACCGCAATCCCATCGAGCACAACTGGGATGCCATCGAGACAGATGTTCGAGGCTCTGACCCCCTCCATCAAATCTCTGTGAACTATGGGAGCTTGTTCGGGAGTCGTGGATCCGTATGGCTTCCCAACGCTTCCGGTGTCTTGTCGAGTCCATGCCGAGACGAATTGCCGTAGTCATCAGGGCGAAAGGTGGTGCTACACGTTACTAGACAGGTATCTCCAATTCAATTGCTCTTCAGTGTATGTGTCAGTTCTAAAATTTCCTCATCAACCTCTACATCTTCAGTTCTTGTAAAACCACTGTGCATCAGTTTTGTTTTGTGTAATGACCTCTGGCACTTTGAATTTTTATCCAACACCGATGCTCCAAATTTCGAAAACATCATGACTAGACCAACAGGTAGCGACAGCTGGTGTTCTTGTTATTGTGCATGCAGTTGGGAGGGCAAGTCCATTTCACAATGAGGTATGCTAGGTATCCAACTAACGTGTGGCACAAGCAGCATAAACTTGTTGTGTTCTGCTTCGACTCTACAGATGCGTTGCCACTATTAAAATTCCAACCGTCGTACTAGCATGAAACAAAACCAGGTTAGGCCTCTTTTCAAAAATCAAATTGCGCGAGTCACAGATATTAAAAAAGCTATGTGACTCAATCACAAAATAAAAACATGTATGACAGATAGAAAATAAAATAACAGCTTAATAATTTCAAAGATCAACTTATCTTGAAGTTGTTACACTCACAAATCTACAATTTGTTTTGATTGAACTGCAGCACAGCAAGGATGATAGCAACAGTGCTAATGACATAAACCTAATTCACAAATCTGAATTTTCCACCATATTATACGGATCAGTTGGAAAAGATATCATTTTAAATATTATTTTCATTCTCCACTGTATGAGCTGGACAGAGAGCAAACCTATTTAACAGCATGAGCTGTGCCCTTATGGTCAGGAAGTGTTAGAACAACTTTATATTAAAACACACTAATCTACACTGCAAGAAAAGTAGTTCTAAAAAGTTGAAAAATATATGTTGATACTCATTTATAAAAATATTTCAGCCCCCTTTCTTTTGTTTGTATTATTTTCCTGTTTAGCAGTAAAATAAAAAATTTCTTTATCAAATATTACCATTTTGACTCAAAATTTTCTGTTCCAGGGCAAATCCTGCCAAAGCAGGAATAACATCACAAAAACTCATGTTACAAATTATGCTTAATATTAAAAAAAAAACAAAAAAAAAAACAGAACAATTTGTTCAGAACACTTACTTCGCAGTTTGATACCAATAGTGTCAGAAAGAAAAGCAATTCATTCTCTCTTCCTTTGCAATATGGATGCTGACATTTGCTGTCACATTGCAGAATGTTTTTAAATCATTGAAATAGGAAGACCAAAGAGATGAAGATTAACAGAGTCCATTTAACCCCACCTTTGTTCTGCTGATAACAGTCATTTTGGCAAATACCTCCCTCAGAGCAGCAGAGTATGATTCAGGAACTTGCTGACAACAGTAACAAAGTGGAATTAAAGATGAGCTTACACAAAACAAAACTGATGCACAATGGTTTTACAAGAACTGAAGATGTAGAGGTCACATCAAAGAAGAAATTAATAGGCACATAAAATTTGGCTTGAGTGCATATGGAAGAAACAGTACAATTTTCAAGGGCAATATCATTATGCATTAAAAGAACTGTGTTTATTCCTGAAAACAACTCCCAGAGCTTGGCATCTATGGTCTTGAGACATATTCTTCTATATCATTCTGGTATGCTTTTAAATTTCATCCATCTATGTCCCATGTGGTTTTCTTCTGGGTCTTTTCCTGTCCCTTGGTATTTAATCTAGTATTTCAGTTGTCCAACAATGGTCAGTTCATATAACTATGTCCATCCCATTGCCATTTGAGGGTCCTTACTTTGATCATGATGTCATCCACTCATGTCATTTCCCTTCAATGAATCCTTTAAAGTTCTTACTTGCGCATCTTAACTAAAAAAGACATGCAGAGGTTGGGGGCAACTCAAAAAAGCACAGAGAGATGCATGCTGGAAGTGAAATGTGGAGTAACACAGAGTGACAATGTTGAGAATAACAAGAAGAGACAGAGTTAAAATTAAACTTACAAGAGAAAAAACAGGAATAATAGATATTATAAAAATAATAAAAGAAAGTAGAGATGGGCTGGACATGTTGGAAGACTGAAAGATGGACGGACAAGATTAATAACAGAATGGCAACCAAGAGATGGAAAGATGAAGGGGGTGTCAGAGAACAAGATGGAGAGATAATCTTCAGAAATTTAGATATGCTAAATGGTGGACTGAGACCAAGGATCGAGGAAGTTGGAAAAGACTGGGGAGGCCTGTACCCAGCAGTGGGGGCCAACAGGCTAAGAAAAAGCTTGGAGTTACCAAGAAAGACAGGAAAAGAAACTCTTGGATCAGGGAAATGACATGAGTGGATGACATCATGATCAAAGTAAGGACCCTCAAATGGCAATGGGATGGACATAGTTATATGAACTGACCATTGTTGGACAACTGAAATACTAGATTAAATACCAAGGGACAGGAAAAGACCCAGAAGAAAACCACATGGGACATAGATGGATGAAATTTAAAAGCATACCAGAATGATATAGAAGAATATGTCTCAAGACCATAGATGCCAAGCTCTGGGAGTTGTTTTCAGGAATAAACATGATTTTTTTTTATTTTCAGTAATTTTCAGCAATTCAGCACACAGTGGCAAATTTGGGTATCTAGCATGGCAACTAATTCCTGCCAGTCACAACAATTATTACAGAAAAAAGAATAAATGCATTAAACCATAATTTGTCAGTGGTATAATTAAAAATGCTGTCTACATGAAAAATCTAAAAAATTACAGAAGGTAATCTTTCACATTTCTCTCTTCCTCTCTCCCCCCCTCTCTCTCTGAATCAACTGCTTCTCCTATATAACCCATTTTATCAAAGAACTGGACTGTAGACTTACCCTGTGTTTTAAGTTTGCAGGTCATATTTTCATAGCTGCCAACTAAATTTAATGAATAACCAGAAGATTGTCAAAACAAAATCCAGAAGATTGCAAAATAATCAGGAAGATTTTTCTGACATTAGTTTGTTAAACAACATAAAATATCCACACAGAGCTAAAAACTGTAATATCTTGTTTTGCAATAGTTACACACAAATTTTTATATGCACTTCAACAAAACAAGGGAAAGATTAATAAAGAAGTCCATTATGTATAATTTACAAGAGTTTGTAACACTCCATCCATACAAGTCAGCAAGAAAAAATTCTATGCTGTTGGATACCTACACAGAATTTCAGTTTTTTTCTTGCTGCTTTAACTCCCCCCCCTATGTGCCAGGATATTGGACATTTTTGTTTTTGATTCCTTAAAAGGCCACTTTCAATGTCCACATTTTTTCTTTTCAAATCTATACCGTTTTCTGCTTTATTTAACATTATTAGGGCCACAGACCTGCTTCTGAAGTTGAGAAACTCCAAGTGGAGCAAACATTTTTTTCTTTTTCTAGTTTTCCTCAAACACCAATAGGACTCCTGCAGTAAATGTAATAAGTGCCTACACAGACTGGGAGTAGCTCACAGTGGTCTTTAGAACCCATTAACAAGTGTTAGGATCTTGAAAACATGAAAATAAACTTTACACAGATGTTTAATGTTATTTCCCTGAGATTTTCGATTTCCATAGCATACTCCATGTTTTCTGCCTTTGCAGCGGACCTACGATTTCCATAGCATACTTGATGTTTTCCGTCGTCCGTAGCAGACCGACGATTTACATAGCATACTCGGCGTTTTCCATTGTCCACAGCGGACCGACAGTTTCCATAGCATACTTGATGTTTTCCGTCCTCCATAGCGGGCCGAAGATTTCCATAGCATGCTCTATGTTTTCCGTCATCCACAGAGGACCAATGATTTGCATCGTCACTATGTAAAATCTGCAGTACTTGGAGCCTCTGAATCTTTCTTCCCACAGCATGATCTTATTCATCGTCAAGCGGAACGATGTGCACAGAGAATTTACTGTGCCGAAGTCCTGACAATGACGATGGGGTACGGGAGTTCTGGTGCACAATGGCACAGAATTCCCATCTTTGTTATATATTTTATTTATGGGGATATTTTTGGCAAAAAGTACAGAAAATTTTATAATCCGGAAGAAAAGTTCTTCCGGCTGGAAAACCGGAAGACTGAATTAAAAGTCAGAAAACTTCCGGAAAATCCGAAAGAGTTGGCAGGTATGTATTTTGTATATCCAAATAGAACTTGATGTTCATTTTTCCTGACTTATGACTATAATTTCATCCATCATACTCACAGAACTTTCAGCCTGAGGACCATGAATACATAATTAAAAGGTTTCACAATTTTAGTTAACTGGCATAACTTTTAGAACATGAGTGCTTTTTGAACAAAATGCATCAATTTTCACAAATTTTCTAACTTCGTAACACTTCTGTTTTTAGAAAACTTCTTCGTTACCAAGCTGAAATGCAAATATATATAGGAAAAAATAATATTTAAACACAATACAGGTCAGTGGAAACATCACACAAAAAAAATAATAATAATAAATGTATATACAATTATGGGAGAAATTTGCACTCCATCCGACTTCCATTTTCAAGTTGAAATACAAATATTTATGGAATAAAATTATATTTAACAACAATAGTGGACAGAAGAAACATCACTAAAAAGAGAATTTACAAATTACAGAGACAAATAAAGGTAACTTGATCACGCTAGTTATGTTACATGAAAAAAACTTTTACAAGAAAGTTCGTAAGTTGGGAGCTTTCGACCTTATCTTAGGTCTTCATCACGCCAATGGAGGACTAAGATTGTTGCCAGATTCTACATTTGAATTTTTTCTATTTTTGTTGCCAAAACTTAGAATTGATCTCCAGATCATCGGAATGTAGAGAGGAGATTCGGAATTGCAAGTCATTGAGTTCAAAATAATTTCCAGGCCTTCACGGTAACGGAGGGCAAAACGATTGTCAAAAGAAGCAATTCATTTTGCTTCGTTCCAGTGGGGAACTGCAGGTGTGTCTTCCATTGTCAAAATAGACAAGGCTGTATTAGGATTGGTTTTCAAAACATATTTTTTTATGTTCTAAAATGCTGTGGTTAATGCTCCTGTATGTGCTTCCAATGTATAAGTTATCACCTGTTGAAGAAGAGATAGGAATGCAGTAAACTACTGGGAGGTCCAGATTTTCAACTTTGTCCCTATCCCTTTGTAGAAGTTTCAAGATGTTTGGGGTGGATTTAATGGCAAGATGGTAACCAAAACTTCTAAAAAGAATCTGTAACTTATAAGCACAGGAAGGATGGTAAGGAACAGAACCAGAGAATTTCAGGTTTTCTTTCTTTTGAGGAAGGATGCATTCAATTTTCGAATTGTTTTCATATTTCTTTAAGAGGGAGTTGATTGTAAGAGCAAGGAAACCATGAGAGAGGGCTATTGTAGAAATTTTGGAGAATTCTTCTTTAAGAGAAAGTTGGTTGTTGCAAATGATATGAGCCCTGTGGATGTAAGACTTCAATGCTGCAAGCTTGTAGAGATGCAGAGTGAAAGATTTGTAGGGAATAATGTTAGTGGCCGCAGATGGTTTACGATAGACGGAACGAGTGATGGAGAGATCAGCGTTTCTGCAGATGGATACATCCAGGAAATCAATTTTGTTGTTTACTTCCTTAGATATAGTGAGATTAATGGAAGGGAAATTTTTCTGTAATGGAGCTGATCAGTGTCTGCAGTTCAGAGTCTGTATGTGGTCAGCTAATGAAAATGTCATCTGCATATCTTAACCACAGGGAAGGTTAAAAAGGGTGGTGAGGAATGATGGAAACTTCAATATGTTGCATGTAGATTTCTGCAAGAGGGGAAAGAGGTAAGTGAGCCCATGGGGATACCAGATTGTTGCTTGTACACAATTTTGTTGAAAACAAAACAACTGTGTTCATGAATAGTGTGGAAACAATCAAAGTATTCTTTGATAAGAGTACCGGGTGGTTCAAAATGAAGAATCAATTTCTACATGAGGAGCATGTAGGACTCAAAATATGGTACAGAGGGGAACAAAGATTCCACATCAAGAGTATATAGATTAACACTTGGAGAAAAGGAATTAGGAAGCTTATGACCGAGTGAATAGGACACTTTTGTGGAAGGTATTGAATGAATATGGTGTTACTGGGAATCTACTTAATAGTGTAAAAGTCATGTATGCTGGTAGTAGAGCTTGTGTACGAGTGAATGGAGTTTTATCAAAATGGTTTTCCATTGGTGCAGGAGTTAGACAAGATTGTGTAATGTCACTATGGCTGTTTAATATATTTATGGATGCATGCATGCGTGATGCCAAAATAGATAATAGTGGTTTATGTCTTGGTGATATTCGTGCGTGCACATTGCTGTATGCTGATGACACTGTCCTGTTGGCAGAAAGCAAAAGTGAGTTGCAGAGTATGTTGACTCGGATGCACGAAGTTAGCATGAAATTTAAACTGAGTATAAATAAGGGAAAAACCAAAGTTATGGTGTTTGAGAGAGGAATGGGTAGCACTGAACGTAACTTAAGTATAAATGGCACTGTGATTGACCAGGTGAGTGAGTTTGTGTATTTAGGAAGCATGTTTGACAGAGAGAACAAGTTGGATGGTGAAATCAGCAGGCGAGAGAATTCTTCTTTGAAAGTCATAGCTGCTCTGGGAGGTTTTCACAGGAATGATGGGTTCTCTAGAGAGTCCCGCATGGCTGTGTATGAAACAGTAATTGTTCCTACTCTGATGTATGGCAGTGAAACCTGGGTACTGCAGAAGAAGCATAGGAGTCGTTTGTGTGCTGGAGAAATGCGTTACTTACGTGGGGTTTGTGGCAAGACACGATCTGATTGTGTGAGGAATGAAGATGTATTGCAGTTGTGTGATGTAAAGCAAAATGTTGTTAGCAAGGTGGAGACCAATATGCTTCGGTGGTTTGGCCATGTTGAAAGAATGAGTGATGAAATGCTTACTAAGAAAATCTTTTCAGCCCAAGTGGCAGGAAGGAAAGGCAGAGGAAGGCTAAGGAAGACATGGGTGGATCAGATTCAGGAGTGTCTGCATGAGAAAAAGATTATGAGTATGAAGTATAAAAGATCTTGTGTAAGGCATGTAATGGATATCAGTGAAGCACGAGTATGTATGTCAAAATCGCTGTAAATGGAGAAGTTTGATACAACAGCAATAAGTAAAAATATCTGGTAGTTTGTATTTCTTTTTGGAGCTAACCTCTGAATCTCAGAGAACAGCTTAGTGATATGTACATAGATGCCAACCTCTAAAAGTAGTTTTCAGTAACCAACATGTTCATTTTTCAGTAATTTTCAGTAACAATTTTTTTTTTCAGTAATTTTCAGTAATCCAGTCTACAGCGGCAAATTTGGGTATTTAACACTGCAACAAATTTTAATCTGTCAGAACTATTAACAAAATAATAATAATAATAATCATACAATAAAAATAATTTGCTAGTGGGAAAATTTAAAATACTGTCTACCAGGAAAATATAATAAATTACCTCCAGACATGAAGAAAAATTATTCCTTGGAATGTTGCCAAATTATTATGATAAACTGGCTGTAGTTGCCATTTTGGCCTTCCTTAGTTCAATTTGCAAAAACTTCTTCTGATAGCATAGTTCACTGTGTGCAATGCTGTTTATTTTTTCTACTAATAAAGAAGACAGCACATGACTACTTAAATTAGGTCTGAATCATTCATGTTTTTTTTTCACAATACTGAAAATTCTTTCTGTACTTGCATTGCTATAAGCGACTATTAAAATCATTTTCATAATTTTGCTTAATGATTCATACTTTAACTGGCCACTTTCATTTTTCATTAAAGAAATTCTGTGCCACACTTCATCCATTCTCCCAGAAGTAACAGCACAGTTAAAATTTTCAAACTGGTAGTGAGTAAATTCAGATTCCACCTTGTCAGATTCTTCTGGTTTCAAAACTGGAAACAGGGAACACATATATTGGACTGATGCAAAAGAAACACTTTACCTTAATGCTACATCTGCAATTTCCACATGACTCAGTTATTCATCATTAAGTGGAAATTTTCTTAAAATATAATTGCAGCCTGCCTTGTAAAATTCCCTTACCTTAGAATAAAAAGTAGCCACTGTGTCTTCACTCAGATCTGCAGTTGTGCCTATATAAGATCTCGCTTTTGACCCAATTACGAGATCAAAGTTTTCTTCTTGATTTTTCCTTCTTTCAAAATTAGAGATGTTGCTGTCACATTAAATGCCGATGGTTTGATAAATCGCACAAGCAATTCAGATAACAGACTATGAAGTTTTCTTTTTAATACATGCACAAGCAGAGCTTCCTGCTGCAAGAACACGTTAACAGATGTAAACAAAGGAAGAGTAGCAGATAAAAAAAGACAATAAAGTTTAGATGAAGGATTTCCAATCATACTTGCAAGGTTCTTATACTGTGAATTTGCTTCTTCATTGTCACTAAAATAATGTTTTAGAGCCTTTCACTGTTCTAAAATTCTGTCAATGGATTCCAAAAGTGATAACCAGGGAGTATTGACATGCTTTAGAATTTTGTGTGGTTTAGTACCACAAACAGCTTGACTCAGTTTTAGATTGTGTTTCCTTTTTGAACTTTTCTCCAAAAAAAAAAAAACTGCATCAGAAACTGCTCAACATTAAATCCTTTCAGTTGAGTAACAGATTTCTGTGCAGCTAAATTTACTAAATGGCATGAACATCGCTGCACTATGATTGCAGGCTGAACCTTCTTCATGTGAGAAACAACACCTTTTACTTGACCTATGATAGTGTCAGCATTGTCACAGGAAAATGACACACAGTTGCTCCATGAGATTTTCTTTTTAACAAACTCATTGTTCAAAACGTTGAATATTCCTTCACCTGTATTATTACTTGATTCAACCAATGATAACAAAACAGTTGAATTTTTTCCTATTTTTTTGTCAAAATATGTTATTGTAATGGGATACAGTTTATTTGCTTGAGCACCATTACTTCCGTCCGTAGATAGAGAAAAAGGATTTTTTTTTAACTTCAGATACAATGTTACTTGTAGAAACACTGGCCATGTGCTGAATTAGTGCAGTAGCCTTGGTTCTTCCACACGAATATTTTTTTGCGATCGCTGAATCGGGAAACATGGCTTGAAATAACGGTTTTTCAAACCTTCAGTTTTCAGAAATTTATCCAACATTTTCAAGCTGAATTGACTTCACTTTTTGGAAATTTATCCAACATTTTCAAGCTGAAATACAAATATTTATGGAATAAAATGATATCTAACAATACTGGGTAGAGGAAGCATCGCGAGAAAAAAATTACGATTACCGGAGAAATCTTATCTCTGTCTACTTTCCGTTTTCGAAGGAGGAAATTCAAACCACCCCCCCCCCCCGCTGCCGCCGCCGCCACCAATCCTCCCAAAATTTAAGTTCAGTTATGCATAGATTTCGTACATGGCCCAAATGATAACAAAAAAAAAACAAAAAAAGATGGAATTCCTCGAATCAGCGTGAGAATCTCGTCGCCAAAGATTACGGGGAAATTTTCGGGCGGCCTAACTTCCGTTTTCGGAAATCGCTACAATTTCAAGCTGAAATTATGCAATGAAATTATATTTAACAGTACTGAACAGAAGCAACATCGCGAGAGAAAAAAATACGATTACGGGAAAAATCTGCACTTCGTTTAACTTCCATTTCCGAACGTTTAAAAAGACAAAACAACGTCCCCAGACGGAATATGACCCTCCCCCCAAAAAAAAACGGAGGGTACTTCGCGAATCCGTCCGCGGAAGAATCTCACTTACAAATTCACCGCTGAATCGATTTCGAATGTCGTAAGATAACGCTAAAATATCGATGACCGGTAAATTTTAACTTTTGGCGCAGATTTCGTCGAAATGGCGATTTTTTAGCAGAATGGCGCAAGAACAACGTTTTGGCGCGGGCTGGCGCAATTGGCAGCCCTGAATGTAGCATTTAATTTTTTTCCCCCAGAAAAACTTGAAGAACCAAAAAAATTTTTAAGTTGATGAAAATTTGCTTTCTATCTCAGAAAATTAAATCAAATGGCGATTTTCCGTAATTTCAGCGGTGTTTCCGTACTTCCGTAACAGCAACCAAAAATCCGTAAAATTACGGAAAATCCGTACTAGTTGGCATCTATGTATGTATGTATGTATGTATGTGGATGAAGTCTGAAGTAGAGACAACAGTATGAGGATGGTTGGCTGACAGGGATTTGCATTTGAGGACCAACTTCTTTTCAAGGTTTACTGCTGGAGAAAAAGAATATTCAACTAAAGTTCTGATGGGGTTACCAGCTTTATGCAGTTTAACTTGCAGGAAAAGCCTGGGAGTTGTAAAGTAAGGAGGGGGTGAGATATCTCCAAGAAAGGATTGAAGAGTTTCTTTCTTAGATAATCTGTCAACTGAGTTTTTGAGCGAGTTGGTGGTGTCCAACTGCAGAGGGATGCAGTTAGCAGAAGTAAGAAATGAATGCACTTTTTGGTTTAGTATATCTTTACCAATGATGACAGGGCAACCAACTTTATCTACTTTGCATACGGCAAGGTCATTTTCTTGAATAAATTACCTGAATTCTTTCAGACAAGAAGAAGAGTACTTGATTGGCACAGAATTTTGCTTGGATAGGATAACAGCAGCGTTGGCACGGAGGATAGGTTGGTGAACAATCTCAGTTCTATGGATGGCTGATTCTATAAGAGAAACAGTTTGTGGAAGATTGACAGGAAGAGCTGGTGAAAATTTTGGGCCTAATGATAAGAATTTATCCAAGCTAGGAATAGTAACAGAAGAAAGATTTACCTACTTTGGCATGTCAGTAGAGGCTGAAGACAGAGTAGATGTTGCTCAACTTTTTTGCTTGGAAAGAAGAAAATTAAATTTCTTTGTAAGGCGAGCATATTCATTAACTTCTATTGTTGAAAGGGTCTGGTTGATACGAACCATAAAAATATCAAGCAAAGCAGGATGAGTGGTAGCAGCAAGTGATTGGTAACTAATGTAGCAAGAAAGTTCGTTTTCAGCTATGGAGGAACGGAGGTCACGGACAGCGGAAGATAGGAGGTTATGGCTGGTCTGCTGTAGTAAAGCACGGGCAACATCCTTTGAAAATGGGTTTGCAGATCTGAAAAGCTTGGGGGAGAATGCCTGAAAACTTGCAGGAAACAAGAAAATGTAGACTACAAAGAGAATTAGTAACTTTGGTCCGAAGTTTGCGGAAAGAAATCCAATCTTTCATCCAGTCCAAAATAAAATGCCCGGAAGTTGCGTAACATGCCGATGATGGGCAAAACATGTAACAATAATAACAAATAAAGGTAACTTGATTACGCTAGTTACGTTACATGAAAAAAACTTTTACAAGAAAGTTCGTAAGTTGGGAGCTTTCGACCTTATCTTAGGTCTTCATCACGCCAATGGAGGACTAAGATTGTTGCCAGATTCTACATTTGAATTTTTCTATTTTTGTTGCCAAAACTTAGAATTGATCTCCAGATCATCGGAATGTAGAGAGGAGATTCGGAATTGCAAGTCATTGAGTTCAAAATAATTTCCAGGCCTTCACGGTAACGGAGGGCAAAACGATCGTCAAAAGAAGCAATTCGTTTTGCTTCGTTCCAGTGGGGAACTGCAGATGTGTCTTCCATTGTCAAAATAGACAAGGCTATATTAGGATTGGTTTTCAAAACATATTTTTTATGTTCTAAAATTCTGTGGTTAATGCTCCTGTATGTGCTTCCAATGTATAAGTTATCACCTGTTGAAGAAGAGATAGGAATGCAGTAAACTCCTGGGAGGTCCAGATTTTCAACTTTGTCCCTATCCCTTTGTAGAAGTTTCAAGATGTTTGGGATGGATTTAATGGCAAGATGGTAACCAAAACTTCTAAAGAGAATTGGCAACAAAAACAGAAAAATTCAAATCTAGAATCTGGCAACAATCTTAGTCTTCCATTGGCGTGATGAAGACCTAAGATAAGGTCGAAAGCTCCCAATTACGAACTTTCTTGTAAAAGTGTTTTCATGTAACGTAACTAACATGATCAAGTTACCTTTATTTGTTATTATTGTTACGTGTTTTACCCATCATAGTCATGTTAAAATTACAGAGACATTTTTGCTCCATCTAACTTCCCGTTTTGAAGATTGTTGCCTACATTTTCAAGCTGAATTACTAACATTTATACAAAAAATTATATTTAACAACAGTGCCGGACAGAGACAACATTGACAGTAAAAAAAAAAAAAAAAAAATAGATTACAGGAGAAATCTTCACTCCATCTAACTTTCATTTTCAAAAGTTTTGAAAGATGGAATTCCGTCCTCTGATGAACCCCCTATCCAAATTCTATTCAGTATAGCACCCATCTCGAGAAAAACCCAAATGATGATGAAAAAGTGGAATTCCACGATTCTGCAGAACAATCTCATGCCTGTTTCCAAAGCAGGAAAACCATATGATGATTTTCCGTAATTTCGTCGTCATGTCCATACTTCCATAATTCCAACCAAAAATTCGTAATATTATGGAAAATCGATACTGGTTGGCATCCATGCAAGACTGAGTTATGGAAGAGGCTTGGGGGAGACCTTCATCCAGCAGTGGACTGAGAATGGTCGATATGTATACACACAAGACAGTTGTACCAAATAGGAGAGAAACAACTGTATTACAAATACTGATAGTTTAATACTCCTTCAAAAGCACTACAGGATGGTGGGAAGTGGAGCATTCCTGCTTTAGAGTTACCTCCCTCAGGGATGACACACATTCACTGGCTACTTCATTATGATCATGAAGGTACAAAAGTAATTTCTGAAATCCTGAAAACTTAAAATGAAGAACCCACAAATATAATAAAATTTAACAGTAATCTACAATCCAAATTTAATATCAATTAATGAGATTAGTATGACAAACGAAATGTGGAGGCATACTTCCCAAATCCCATCACAATTTATCCAAATTTGGATGAAAAGCTGACACACAAATATCTGTCTTTTGTCTAAACAAAGAGATGTTTATAATTTTAAAGAACTGGAGGTATAGTTTTTGTGCAAAGCTGTGTAGTATTTGGCATGTTAACATCAGACTTCTTAAATCTGAGCAAAACTCACACAGGTATCACTACACTATATTTGAACAGAGTATAAAACATTAGTGTAGGTACTCATAGATGCATTGATAAGGCAATTTAAAGTATAGCAACAAACAAATTAAATTAATAGTGTTAGGTTAATACACATTTTTGAGGGGAAGGGGGAATTCAAGGATTTTCAAGAACATTACAATGAAAAAATTGAAGGTCTTGATGGCAAAGCCCACATGAGAAATTTGTACAATAACTTCGACTTGGCATGTGTACATTCTCAATAATGGTTAAAACTGCAGAATTGTTCATAGCGGACAGAGCAAAAATAGTTGTTCTGCATTCTTCAAGGCAAATCACTGAAAGTGTGGGCTGTAATCAATCTACAGTTATTAGACTACTGAATAAAGTAAAAAACACTGCTGATATTAAAAATATGTGTGGCAGTGGAAGTCCCAGTTCCATTACAACCAGGCAGGACAGAGTGCTCAGAAAGCTAAGCTTGGCAGACACGAAGCTCAATTCACCTGAATTGCTTCAAAGATAGTCTAAAGTGACTGATGTTACTGTTAGTACATCTACTGTAAGAAGGAGGTTGCTTCACTATGACTTAGGTGGCTGCAAAGGCAGGCGTAAACAACTGTTAAGTGCAAATCAAAGACAGCGTATTCAGTGGACAAAACAGCATGCCTCATGGACAACCACGCAATGGGAAAATGTTCTTTTCGGTGATGAATCAGAATTTTGCCTTAATGGGAAACAGTAGTGCCTATGTAATGAGATTCAAGCATGAAGAATTCCATCCAAGTTGCTTAATGATTACTGTTAAGCATCCGGTGAAGGTCAAGGCTTGGAGCTGCATGTGTGCACATGACGCTGGGAACCTCCATATTGCTGATGGTATGGTAAATGCCCAGAAATACATTTTGATACATCTGGATATTAGAAAACAAGATGCTACTATAATCTAGAAGACTTTATGACAACAATTTTATTTTTCAAGATGACAATGCTCCCTGTGATCATGCTAAAGTTGTGAGAAAAAGCGGTCAGCATCTTGATTGCCAACTACAGTCACCAGACTTAAACCTGATTGAAAATTTGGGTTCAAAGTGTCGTATGAACTATAAAAAAAGACGCCAACAACAAAAATTCAACTCATTGAAGATGTAATTCAAATTTGGAGTCATATTGTTCAATCCAATCTCTCACAAAACCTTGTTCACAGTATGCTAGCAAGATGCAAAGCTGTGATTAAAGCTAAAGGCTGGGCAGCAAAATATTAGGTACATTTTATAAATTTGCTTCATTATATTTCTGTATTTAAATGTTATTTCATTCCTCCTTATGAATTACAAAAATGATTTATTGCTGTAAACCTAAGTATTGGATAAGGAATCCTTTTTATAAAATTTTTTACTTGGTCATGATTTTTGTAATGTATCTTAAAACAAAAGCAGCTACAGTAAAAATTAAGACATTTTTGAAATCTCCATTAAATTTTGCATCTAACGACTTATAAATGATGAAATTAGTTAGTTAAAAAAAGAGTTAAACTTAAAAATTCACAGTTTTTGCAGGTGATGCAATACTTTTGTACAGCACTATATTTCTAGACCATTCTCAAATTTTCCGTTAATTAAAGTACAGCTAAATATCCAATGCTTTAAAGAGATTCCTATGTTATGCACATTTTCATTTACCATTCACGCAGCTATCTAGCAATATTTTATTATCAACTTTTCTGATTACTGCAACTGTGAATATATCAACTGTAAATAATTCTATACTGCACATAAGTGTGACCTTACCTCGAGGTCTGGCAAACCAAACTCCACTTTCCTGTCAAGTCTTCCTGGCCGCATGAGAGCTGGATCTAAAATATCTGGTCTATTGGTTGCCATCAAAACTTTTATGTTACCACGTGGATCAAAGCCGTCCAACTGATTAATCAATTCAAGCATTGTACGTTGCACTTCATTATCTCCACCGGCCCCATCATCGAAGCGAGCACCTTAGCGAAGAAAATTACTTTCAACAAGATAAAAATAAAAAAAGGATGCCACAGTGACATTATGAGAAATACTACACTGTAGTTAAATGACATATTACACTTATTTTCAATTTATATTAAATGTGCAACTTAATTCTCTGCCCCTAACCACAAGCGATCATAGAACATCAGCAAATGCAAATAGCTGTGTTCGATAATTGCTGATTGCAGCGCCATCCAACAGCTTTCCAGGCAACCGTAACTGCTCACAGCTGTAGTGACAGAAGGGACAAAAGTTCACGGTGAAAGCAATGTCGTTCGAGAAGCAACATTTGAAACACTGCCTCCTGTTTGCGTTTCAGCTGAAAAAAAATGTCGCGGAAGCCTAGTAAATGATCTGTGCTGCTTTGGGTGAGGCTGCTGTGTCCTACAGTACATGTAAGAAGTGGTTCCAGCGGTTTAAGCAGGGAAATTTTCATCTCTGTGATGCAGAGCGTTCGGGACAGCCACAGAAAGTTGACGATGAGGAACTGGAACAACTGTTGGACGCAGATTCCTATTGCACACAGTCAGAACTCGCCCAGGAACTCTTGAGTAACAGGCAAGCCATTGCAAAGCACCTGCACAAGCTTGGACGGATTCACAAGGAGGGCCGTTGGGTGCCCCACCAACTCACAGCTGCAAACAAGTCTAGGCGCTACGATGTTGCTGTGTCCTTGCTCTCCAGATTCAAGAAGAAGGATTTCCTCCACAAGATTTTGACCTGTGATGAGAAGTGGATCCTCTACGATAATCCTAAGCGGCGCAAATCGTGGGTTTATCCAGGTCAGCCTAACACCAGTACAGCCAAACCAAATATCCATGCCAGGAAGTTGTTGCTGTGCATATGGAGGGATCAGCGCGGTGTCATACACTATGAGTTGCTCAAACCTGGTGAAACGGTCAATGCTGAGCATTATTGTCAGCAACTCATTCATGTGACTGACGCACTAGAGGCAAAAAGGCCATACACTGGCAACTGCAGTCCTGTTGCTTCAGTACAACGCGCGTCCTCACACCGCGAAAACGACTTTAAGCACGATCACCGACCTGGGATGGGAGATTTTGTCCCACCTGGCGTATTCTCTAGACTTCGCCCCGTCGGATTATCAGCTCTTTCTCTCCCTGCAACATCACCTGAGTGATACGCACTTCACTTCTGTCGAGGAGTACCACACAAGTATTGATGACTTTATCAACTCGAAACAGCCCTCTTTTTTCTGCAATGGCATTCGGCAGGTCCCTGACCAATGGCTCAAATGTATCCAACACGACGGGGATTATTTCCCTGATTAGGTACGTATTCGATTTGCTATAATTTGCTGTCAACGTGTCATGCCTGTGGCCGAGAATTAAGTTGCTCACCCAATAATTAAATGAAGCTAAATTTTATGCACACACTTAACATGGAACCAACAAACTGACAGATGCAGGAATTATTTAGAATGTCATCAGTAGAAAATTCAAAGCAATTAATGTCTCAGTTAAAAGTTCATCATTTTCTGGATGGAGGTCACTGTAATCAACCCACACTGGGAGTCAAAAAACAATGGTTCATGATGGAACACCAAGTAGCCTGATCTCCAAGTAGAGACTGATTTCTACAGGGTTTATGCACAGTTACAGAAAATAAATTCCAGGACTTTTCCAGGAGTTCATCAAAAAATGACAGGAGCAAGTTTCTGCAACAATCGTAGTGTTTTGTTTTATATTTTGCGCAAACTGAGTTGGAACTTACTATGCATTTAAAATTCTTATGAAGTCATATGGGTTCTGCTGTGAGAGCACTCTCGAGCATGTGTTACATCTTCAATGAAGTGGCAAAATTTGCACGTATAAAAACTGCTTTGCATGAAACTTATACAAAGCAATCTCAAACATAGCACCAAGATAACACAAAAAAAAAAAAAAAAAAAAAAAAAAAAAATTGCCATGGCACTGAAGATTTTATTCCAAAGTCATCTATTTCCATGCACATTGGCAGTTGGCAGGCCAAATATCAATCTCCTTCAGTGAGGAAGAAAGTCCGTACTAGAAGGAACGGCCATCTTGGACTCACGGAAAAGTTTCCACACACTGTTGTGACTCCAACTGCATCTAACTGCTATGAAACAAACCAAGGTTGCTGGAAATATAGCACTCAAACATCTTGCATTGTAGCATCACACGAGATGACGTCTCTTAAATCTACGGAAATGATGTCATTGCAAGCACTCCACAGGGAGCTAGAACAAAATGACACCTTGCAAGAAGAAATTACATGACTATTCCAGGGCCTTTCACAAAAGTATCAAAAATCAAGGACTTTCCAGAAAAAAATAGAAACTCAAATTTCCAGGATTCCACGGGTCGTGCAAACCCTGAAATAAGTATATGCAGAAGGAACTCATCGGTTAATATTACACCCAAATAGTAAAATGAACATGACATAGTGATAATTCCAATCACATTCTTCACACAGACACCTGAAGTTAAACAATTCAGTAATTTGCTTCCAAGCATCATCAGGTGGTTTGTGGTGAATAATGGTAGTGTTACACGGCACTAGCAGTGTTCCTGCCGAGTCTGCCGGTAACGGTGCTTGAGACCTGAAGTACAATTTAGTTGGCC
Source organism: Macrothele yani (assembly GCA_039090855.1). NCBI lineage: Eukaryota > Metazoa > Arthropoda > Arachnida > Araneae > Macrothelidae > Macrothele > Macrothele yani. Next base: position 54,591,628 of record CM077006.1, on the reverse strand, counting down.
ACGGCACCAGGTGAGAATCTCAGGTGCACTGCTGCACTCAAAGATTCACACCAGAACATAAAAAATGAAAAGTTGAAGAATGACCCGAAGCATAAGGCTTGGGTGAATCCACCTTGTGAACAAAATAACAACAACAAATAAAAAATAAAATAATCTAAAAAAAAATGATACTTTGGGATCAGAGTTGTGATGAGGTTCACCCGCAATCACCAATTCGTGACTGAGTGTAGTGGTCCGGATCTTACTCCGGTACATTCAATCCCCAACCAGCCAGTACAACACTCACTTTCGCAAATAACACATGATTCTCAAATACACAACACAACATTTAATAACGTTCTGCGAGATTTAAACAGATCCGGCGCTCTCTAGGCGCATAGACAATTGCCCCTCATATGTGGGCAGCATACGGTGTCACACTTTACTGTCGGAAAGACGCAGCCGACTGAGTCTCCACCGGACTATCTGAACAAGAGATACTACTCGTTTACACACTAAATAGAGCTGCAGGTGATATTCATATACAATTGCTTAGAGAATGAAAAAAAAATTATATGCAAACGATCACATTAAAAATACTCGCGACACAAAATACACAAGCACGTTAATTTGCGGTATAAGATTATAGGTGTGAAATACTGCCAAAGTTAATTAACTAAATCTAATAAGCATGCACATGCAAATCCCTTCCCCACTCGCTTTGGCCCTGAACCAAAGTTAAAAGAAACTGTCCCGCCCAGCGGAATTTGTGGCCACACCCTCTCCCTTATTCATGTAAAAAAAATAATCAGGAAATGGGCCCGGTAAGAAATTGAAATCTGTATGTGCAGGTATTTCCTCTGAGGTTCAGTCACTCAGCATTACTGCATCTATGTCCATGCAGCTTTGGGTGTCGGGATGGCACAAGTTCGCAGATGTGCGAAGAAAGAAAAAGGAAATATTCATCTACTTACAGTTACGTGACTTTGCTGTGCAAATCCGTTGTGCATCCCATAATATCACACGACAAAAAAAAAACACACACACAGACACTTGCACCATGTGGCAGCACCGATGATTCAACACTTCACTTTGACGCTTGATGTAAATGAAGCACACAATTAAAAATGGTAATATCACGCCGCACTTTGTTGCAATGATTAGAGTGCACACTGATCTATTCTCGTGACGATTTGAAGGTGGCCGTTAAGCAAAATAGGCCCTCTCACATCTGCAGTTGCGGTTTCCAAGATTGATTTTCTGTGTTCCTGGGAAATGATTTTTGTTGTCGTGAAGAAATAATTGTGAACGTCGACTGCTGGGAGAGTGGGACACATTCAATTCCGCTGCTGATATAGTTGATTCCGTCCGTCGCTACCTTCCGTCCTTTTTGACCGTTCATTCCCAATTCAGTCAGTTCCTTTCCGTTCGCAAACCATCTATCTACCCTGCCTGAGTACGCAGTTCAAATATGCCACTCGCAGGTTTCGTTTCCGTTTTTTTTATCGAGTTGCGACCGCCAGCCCTGAGATTAATTTTCTCGGCCGAGCGAAATCAGACGTGCTTTTACCTTAAGCGTATATCGGCAACTGCTGACCGAAAACAACGCTCGAATCCACCCCTATTCTTTTCAGCAATTCTAAACTCTTAATTGCCCATTGTCCCTAGCATACGTCAGTCAAAGTATCTTTCTCGCTGACAGAGTTATGTGTCTGCTGAGGGTCTCTTGGCCCACCCACTGAAGTAAACATACGGACCACAGCGTTAAGCTACAAGCGGAAAGAAGAAAAGAAAGAAAAGTGAAAAACCACTTCGAACATTGCTGCTTCCATCCGCATTCGAAAGCACATTTCCCTCGTTCGTTTTGCAGCCCCTCTAAGACACTTGAGATAGGAATTTTTATGTTTCACTTCAGGGCTATGTGTGAGGTCTAGCAATTCAAAATGGCAAAAATATTGCGTTTCTTGCCTTCAAAAGCAATGGAGTGACTTCCCAATTATCCCGCAATTTTGTTAATTAATTTAGAGAACAGCCGAAAGAAAAAAACAACGTAAATGAGAAATAAATAAAAAAAAACTGAACTGTAAAAGAACATGTGAGCCTGCCGAACTGTGATTCCTAGCTGCCTCATACAATACGCGACATGGCGGACAAATTTTAAAGTTTTCTTCAGGTTTTAGGATGGGGGGGGGGGGTGTCCACTGTAACAGTAGGATCAAATCTAAAGAACTGCAAAACTTTCTGTGACAAGAAATATGTTTATGATGTCTAGTAGTTTAGAGGGAAGTTTTATTCCAAAACACCACACTTAACAAAAGGAAACATGGCAATTTTGACATATGTAAAATACCTTTTACCTTGCAAGAGATAGTGTGTACCTCAGGAAAATAACTTAAACAGAATAGATTAAAGCATGATGTAGAATCCAACAGCAAACAGAATTTGCAAAGCAGAGAAAGTCTCACATTAGCTGTACAAGACTACTTTCACCACAGAAGAGGAGGGTCAATGAACAATGCTTGCTGTGTACAATGTACTACTGGTCACAGACCAAGAAGGAGTTCTATAACAAGACTAACTGATGGAGTAAAATCTGCCTTTATTGATACAAAAAGAAATTAGTTTATCAGGGCAGACAAATCTTGCAATGAACTGAGATAGTTTGTGGGTAAATCAACATTAATATTTTACTTAGTTTTCAATTTTCTGTTCTTGTAATCTGTATTTATGTGTTTGGTGTTACCAACCTGAATACCTTTGGGTATGCAGGTATGACATAATAATAAATGAATAATTGCTTTGTGTAATAACTTTGGGGGGGGGGGGGTAACGACCACCGTGAGCAACTCAATGGGCTATAAGCAGTCGCCTGTCCCTAATTTAAGGTCCCTGGTTCCAGGGAAGGGAGAGAGCCAGTGCCGTAAGACAAACACAACATCCATGCCTCACCGGGTTTCGAACGAACGATCGGAGGCCATTGCTTAGACCACTGCGCCACTGAGGCGGCTGTAATAACTTGAAACCACATGTATAGTATAAACAAATGTATAATATTTCTACAAACAGAATAAACAAATTTATAATATTTCTACAAACAGAATAAACAAATTTGCAAAGGAAAGGTTAACCACACAAACACCAAGACTAAACATTGCTTTTCTTAAGGAAAACTTACCACCAATAGCATCAATTTCATCAAAGAATATTAAACATGCTTTCTTATTTCTTGCCATTTCAAAAAGCTCTCGCACCATCCTAGCCCCTGAAAAGTAAAGAGAATGTCGAGACTAGTAGTTCAACAAATGGCTGAGACTGAAGATTTTGGGAACAATATAAGACAATAAAATTTTCAGCTTTGGTTACATGAATCAAAAGAACAATGTATTTTTCAAAATTCTAAAAGGAAAAATATCAAACACTTTGGGAGGGCATTTCAAGAATTGCATAAGTGCTTTAATAAGGAAAACAGTTTATTGTATACAATTACAGTATTATATCTACTGTGTTCAAAGAACGAGCTACCCAGGAAACTGGGATAGTACTAATATTGGTTCAAATTGTTATGTCTAATCAGTTGAGCATCACTATGTGGCTTATTATAATGAATTTTGGCAAGATATCACAGAAATCCCGTCATTCTTCTGTTCCTCACGTTTTTTTTTTTTAAAGTTTGTTAAAAATCCCGATGTCCGGACTCCACAGCTCCTTATTAAATACCACTGGGTGTCAATACTGAGAGTGAATGATATATATATATATATGAACCTAAAAAAAACCAATTAATTCTTTAAAATGAGAATAAAATAATAGCCTTGTTACCTTTTATCGGTCAGTAGCTTCTTCCTGGCTAGTTGTTTTTTGGTAGAATTTCGTCATTACTCTTGACCTTCGTTAGATCGATATTCTTCAAGAAGAAATTGACACTTCGCAACGAAAACACAACAACTGACGATCAAAATATTTATGATAGCTAAAATCCGCAATAAAACTCAAATTGAAAAAACTTGCCTTCCGACAGAGATTTGAAAGAATTAATCTAATGAAATAATAAAGTTAAATTAAAATCCATTTGTCCAAATTCAACTTCAAATGAAAACGATATGCAAAACGCAAACTTTACCAAAGGAATCCAGACATCGAACTTCCAACGCTTTTCGGCTCACATTTTTCGTGGCCATTCTCAAGGGCATTTCGTGCTGTACTGTTCCACATACGTTGCCATCTCGATAGTCCGAGTCATCTTTGTGCTCATCACGTAAAACATCGTTGGCGCCCAAGGTTAGTAGAAGAGAAGGTTGCCTCGATCCCTATACTTCCCTGCAGTCACGTTTTGAGTGGGGAAGTGACGTCAGTGACAGACCCGCGGTCAAGGTCAATGCCCATCCATCCCATCCTGAAAGAGCTAAATCCTATGTAATTTCAGTTTAATCTCACTTTCAGCTCAGTTTTTCGTGTAGCAACATTTTTCAGAGTCATCTATATTAACTGTTACCTAGTAACATTCAACATTCATAGCTACTGTTTTATGTGACTGACTATCAGTGATGGCAGGGATGAGATGTACTGTTGCAATTTGCAACAACAGTTTGTCGAAAACTAAAAAAGATCCTGATAAAAAGAACGTAATGTATCTTTTTTTTTTTTTTTTTTTTTTTTACAAAAGATCCAGAGCTCAGGAAAAAGTGGATTCATCTTTGTTGCAGAGATGGGAAATGGAACCCAGCATCCTGTATTGTGTGTTCAGAACATTTTGAAACCGAATATTATGAGCGGGATTTGAAATTCAAACTTTTAAATTTACCACCCAAAAGAAAATTAAAAAGCTTTGCCTTCTCTTCAAAAAATTTGCTGAAAAGTTCTGTAGTTATTAAACACGTGGATTACTGCAATAAAAATCGCATTGAAAGACTTACTCAAAGCGAAACTAAAAATATGATTTTTGATTGGTTACAAATAAAACCATTCAGATAACAGTTCTGAGAAGCAAAACGCAGTGCAATTCGATGGAGTAACAGAAATCAGAGATATAGAATATGGCGCATTAATGTGCAAATATAGGCAGTTGCTGACTAAAAATATTGCGCTTACGTGAAAAGGCGTGCAATCAACAAAAAGAAATAAGGGATTCAGTTCTAAAAATACGCAGATTGAAATATGAAATTGTTGCAATGAAATGAAAAATATTTGTAAAAACCTCTGTTGAACTTCAAGTTCGTTCAGTACTACTCAAGATGTTTACAAGGGGTTAAGTAAATATGCTTTTCAATAAAAAAAAAAAAGGTTATTTGGTCCAATGAGGATATATCGATCGCTTTGACTCTGCGATACCTGAGTAAGAGGTCATATATTTATTTACGAAGTGAACTGAATTGTCTCTTGCCTGGATTATCAACTTTGCAGAAATGGGCGTCCAAGATTGCTCCCCAACAAAGTACGATGAGGGACGCACTAAAAATTATGAAAACCGGGCATAATACAGAAAAACACCAATACCCGTACTGATGAATCACACACGAAAGAATTCATAGTTGCAAAAGTGCTGTGCCACATTGGAGTCAAAAGTAATGAAAAAATGTCCAAAGATTTATACTATGCTTATTCTATGCAAGCGACAACAATAATGTGTTAAATACACAACAATGCTTAACCACAGTAACTGAAGATGGTGGCCGACAGTATCTTGCTGATTGCGTGGCCAAAAAATATAAAGAAAAATACCCACGTCTGGGAGATTACACGTCAAAAAATAACACTGTACATATTGAGGAATCATGGCTACATCATCTGTCATTTGGAGGACTCATTCAATCATCTCTTGAGTGGTCTAATATCGCTAAAAAATTGGAATATGAATTTCTTAAACAAAACATAAATTACACTATAATAAAGAGCCTTATATCATAAAAACGTTAACCGAAAAAGCATATCTCTTGCTTCCTGGAATTCCCACAGAGGTACTTAGAGGTACAGAGGCGCATATGTTAAGATGAGAATTATAATTAGGATTAAATATTTGAATGAGAAGCTGCAGTCCACCCTAACTGTCAAAAGAAATACCAGAAATGAAGATGACATTTGCTCAAAGAAAAAAAAAACTATGAAAATAGTAAATTAGGAAAAGAAAAAAACAAAAAAACTCAGACTTACCTATTTAGAAATAACCTCTAGTTTTGCGAATTGATGTGATTAAATCAATTATAATTATATTAATTAGATAATAACTCATGTTCCTAAATCATGAAAAGCCAAAGAAACAGAACTGCAACTACCGTAAACATAAGTACAAAATAATACACTTTATGCTTCAGTCCGAAATGTTCAATTTTTATAATGCTATGCATGTTTTTCTTTCTTCTTTCTAACCTTTTACATGTCTTTAATCTAAAGCAGGCTGTGGCTATGTCTTTTGTAAGGGTACTAAACTTTTTCAAAATAAACAGGATTTAAAAAAAAAAAAAAACTCAGTTGATTCCACACTCCGGACGGGCGGGCGAGACCTCGAGTCAAACCCCACAATGGGTCTGTCAGCGACGTCACACGCCTCTCCCTCTCTACTCCAAGATTTTCTGTGATCGAGGCAACCTTCTCTTCTACTAACCTTGGTTGGTGCCATCTAGTGTCGTCCTGTTTTTTAATCTTCTTGGCACTTGTCGACTTGATCTTCTTATTTGAATAATTCATTGTTTTTCTTGTTTTATTATGTTCAACCATGCTGGTGATAATTCGACTGGGACATTTAAATTGCAATTATATGCTTTGGTCTTCTCGATCATAACGGCCTCAGCTGTCAGGATCTTTTTATGTGTGTTGTGAGAAGTAACCAAACTAATATTCTCCCAGTTGGGCGTAGCCTTGTTATTATGACAATATTGTATAAGTAAAGTTCGAATTTCACCCTTATTCTAGTTATTTAAGTGCTCACATAATCTGATAACATTTCTTTTCGTGCTACCTATGTAAACTGTTTTATTATCTTCTTATTATCTGGGTCACAAAGGCTGATATGAAAAAAGGAAAAATACATTTCAGAAACATGAACACTGCTTTAACACTACATATGTGAAATTTACCAGTAAATGTGGCATAACACGGACGTGACTTAAGCGACAAAGGCACAACTAACTTACCTCTCCCACATACTTTTGAACCAACTCTGATCCAATGACTCGAATGAAGCAAGCATCAGTTCGATTGGCTACTGCCCTAGCACAAAGAGTTTTTCCTGTTCCAGGAGGGCCAAAAAGTAATACACCTTTTGGAGGCTCAATGCCAAGATTTACAAACTTTTCAGGCTGAAAGAGATTTATATTTCCAGTGAAAATCATATAAAATTAAATCAACATGTAAATATGAATCAAAAACACTGCATATGAGCAAATTTTAAAAATGTCTAGAAAAGAGTCAAAACTAAAATTCCAACACATATTTAGCAATATCACACCACCAGGGGTGATTGTGAGATGAAACAAAAAAAAAAAAAAAAAACCTTAAACCCTGACCTCTCTCTCGGTGCTACATATATAATAATGCATATTCAGTGGTCGGAAGTAGTGCGCTACAAGTAACGAAACTACTGTAGTCGCTACTTTTCTGCGTGGTTTGTAGTGTAACGCGCTACTTTAACAAAAAGTAGTGAAGCGAGTAGCGCGATGCAAACCTCTATAGTTTGTAGCGAGTTTCGACACTACTTTTAACGTTACTTCAGTAAACAAACAAGGTGCCCTTCTACATATCACGTGATCGTCACGTGTGTTTGCGACACAACGCTAATACTCGTTTGAACTGCACAGCACCAGCTCTAAGCATCGCCATCTAGCGAGCATTTCTTTCATGATATCGGCTATGGAGCGGATTAAAATGGACAGGTTATGACGAACGAGGATCTCGGAATAAGAACGATTGGTGTTTCAAAGCACAGAGTTTTCTAGCATAGGTTGGCAACACCAACACTGGTCTCGTCGTCATTTTCGTCTCGTGTGAATACGAACGTGTTTGCTTTCCTTGCTTCGAAGACTTATTTAACTTATGTTTCCAGGTGATTATAATTTTTCTGTTTTCCTAATATATGGCACCAACTGTCCAGCTTCATAAAGAAAGAATTGAACTGTCTTGGTCGGCGTATAATAATTATTTCACAGTGCTCGAGGAGCAAGTAAACGGGAATTTTTCAATCACGTGCAAACTTTGACCGTTAAATAAGAAGCTGTTGGTTTCAAAGTCATCCGTCTCTAATTTGAAACTGCAGAGAGGCAAGTTACATTTTTCATTACTAATAGCAATGAAATAAATAATTAGTTATGTGTATTTTTTGTTGTCTTTATAACCACCCATTTAAAAAGCCCCGGAATTCATTACAAATCCAGGACTGTCCGGGCCAATCCCCGACAACTGGTAACCCTAATTATATGTCATAACCAAGTTTTTATATGATATGCTATATTCTACACTGCTAGCCACCCAAAATGCAACACCAAGAAGGACACGAGATAGCAGTCAGATTTAGTGGACACATAACAACAGATACAAAGATGAAACGACTGAGCTTACAGGCCCGTGCAACTTGTAGAACACGCAGACATCAATAGTTCGTGTGGTCCCAATGGCTGGCAATAACGGCTGCTATACGCCGCAGCATCGAGCGAAAGAGGCTTTGGATGTGGACTTGGGGTATGTCGGTCCAGGCTGCTTCCACACGTTGCCACATTTAATCAGGCGTAGCCGCGGGTGGTGCTTGCCGGGTCACTCGGTTGCCAATCAGCGACCAGACGTGTTCAATGGGCGACATATCAGGAGAACAGGCGGGCCACGGCAGCAGTGACACCTGGTGGGCCGTGAAGAATTGTTGAACGATGCGCGCGCATTGTACTGTTGAAACATGGCCGCTGGCAAGTCCTGCAGGTAAAGGAGGACTACAGGCTCCAAAACGTCGGAGATGTAGCGGTGGCTGTTGAGTCTACCGGCAATGCGTACCAGAGGGGTGCGGGTGTCATATCCAATATCTCCCCAAACCATAACGCCAGGTGACAGACCGGTATGGCGATGCATAATGCAGGCGTCATACAGTCTCTTGCCGCGGTGCCGCCACACGCCGGTGTTTCAGGCAAAAGTGGGATTCGTTGGAGAAGACAATGTCGTGCCATTCAGTAGTCCAGGTGCGGCGTTCAACGGCCCACTGCCGCCGCACTCACCGGTGGTGTAACGTCAATGGTAATTGGAGCAATGGGCGCCATACGACAAGTCCCCGCTCCTGCAGACGACGTCGGACGGTACGTGCTGACACGGTTGTTGCGCAACACACCCTAATTCCTGCGCTAACGTTCGTGATGTGGCGGTGCGAGCCGTTGATGCCCGCCGCACAACACGACGATCCTCTTGCTCGGCGGTGTGCCACAGCTGCGGCAATCTCCGTCTCTCCTGCACCCACCGAATACATACTCGCCTCACTGTGGCTGGATGTCGTCCCACATTGGCGCCGACTTCTCGGTACAATAAACCGCTGTCGTGATAAGCCACTATTCGTCCTCTGTCAAACTCCGAAACATGATGGAATGATTGCCGTATTCTGTGACGAGGCATCAGGAAGCTTCCCATGCACAGGTCCGGCAGCACAACACACTTCCACTTTTTACACCCCACCTTCTGTGCACCCTTCTTATAGTGCTTTGCGGTGGTGTGCCGGCCGCACATGATTTGAATATGCACTGCAATGCTAATCGTTTGCATGTCCTCTTGCGTGTGACGCTTGCTGCGAATTTCAGGCCAATCGGATGCTTCTTTCTTGGTGTTGCATTTTGGGTGGCCAGCAGTGTATATGCTACATTGTACAGTCTTGTGCAGGTCATTTTATATGATATGCTATATGCTACATTGTAAAGCCTGGTGTATATGGGATATACAATATTTTGTTGTAATATAACATCCTTAACTTTGAGTGTGTATTGAAGAATCTCGCAAAATTCGGGTCCTAAAAGTAGTGAAGTAGTGATTACATTTTCAAAGTAGTTTGTAGTCACTACTTTGTTCAAAATGTAGTTGTAGTTAACTGCATTTATCATAAAGTAATTGTAGTTGTAGTTCGTTACAAATAAAAAGTAGTTTTTCCAACCACTGTGCATATTACAGATATTTATAAAATATTTATATTTATAATATATATTATAAAAATATTAATCAATATATAAAATACATTTATAAATGCATTTATAATACATTTATTTACAAATTTTCACAACTTCTATTTTCGAAAGTTTTGCAAGTCAAAATTCTGTTTACTTATGCATCGATCTCAAGAACCACACAAATGAAAGAATCTCATGCCTTAAGATTACAGGGAAATTTTTGTGCCATCTAAACTGCCATTTTTGGAAATTTTTCCTCAATTTCAAGCTCAAATACAAGTATTTATGGAATAAAATATTTAACAATACTGGGCAGAAAAAACCTTGCAAGAAAAATTATGGTTATGGGAAAAATCTTCACTTAATTTAACTTCTGTTTTCGAAAGTTTTGAAAGATGAAATACTGTCCCCAGACACTCTACCTCCCAACCCCCCCCCCCCCCCAAATTTCTCTTTAGTTTTGCATCAATCTCAAAAATGACTCAAATGATGACAAAAAAAAAAAAAAAAAAAAAAAAGTGGTGGAAGAAACACATGTATGGGGGCATATTTAACTGCTATGAAGACCCTGGGACCCTGGTATGTGTGGAGCAACGTATAGACGCAGGATTACTACTAGGGACTGCTTGTGGACAAGGTATAACCCACATAATGACATACCTCCACCCAGAGGGGGATAGGTTTCTCCAGGATAACCATTCCTTTATATGCTTGCCACATGCACGAACAGCTAGACAAACAATGCTGGCATGAGACATCTCGAATGGCCCCCAAGCTCACATATCTCAGTCCAATTGAGCATCTGTGGGATGTTGTGGAAAGCTATGTGAGGTAGTTGGACACACCACCTCGCAGCTCCATATCACAACTGTGGAATGCAATACAAACAGCTTGGTGGCAGATCCCCACACAACTGTACACACACTTAGTGGAGACCATGCCAAGATTGGTGGTATAGCTGCTTTTAAAATATTATATGTATCTTAGTGTAAAATATATAGTGCACTTGAAACTGTACATAACCAAGTTGAAGGAAGAGTCAGAAACATTCAACATATGCAAACTTTGTTATAACTGGACAGATAAAAAAAATTATATTTTTGACATATTACATCATGTCAGGTTAAAACTAGTTAATCATAAACTATTTATCAAGTAATCAAAGGTAATACTTATTAATCAAAAACTATAGCTAGCAAAGTAATGATTGAGATCTGCAATACGCAAAACATTTAGTGCATGTAAAAATTAAAGTAACAACCAGAAATTTGCAATTTCACTTGTTATGTGTTACATCAGGTATATGAGCTAATTCTTGCTCCTTTTATGCTTATCATTGATTGCTGCTTTCAAAAGTTTTTCAACTTCCTCTGGCATGGTGGTTAAGATGTTTCTACATGCAAAATAGACTCTAAGGTTTACTAAACAGAGATTAAGTAACAGAAGGTGGTGAGGGGACGAGAAGAAAAGATAGCATTTACTCAGATGTATGTTTGGTAAGCATGGGGAAGGAAAGAGCAGGAGGTAGTTAAAAGCGCAACTCAAACGTTTTTGTTTTCATGAGAACTGACCTATCTGTAAGGGAAACCAGGGATGTCCTCAACAGCAGGTAATTTCTTGTTTTCCAGTGCAAGAGGAAGGTTTAGAAACTGGGCGAATGTCACTTATTTTGTTTGCTGATAACCGTACTGAACTTTGATATATGTGGTTTCTCCCTCTATATTCCTGTTTGTAATTTGTGGTTAAAATAATGAGAGAGAATGTTACAAAGCTTAAGGGAACTATAAAAACTTCGGTTTATGTAGAACTTTGTATTAAGCGAGCTCGTTACATGTGGGTTCAACTGTATTTGCATTGTATTTGTAAATACGACCAATATGAGTATCATGAAGAATCTATGATAATAACTTTTATAGAAGTAGCTCAGTACAAGATGTTGATATAATGCCAAAATCATCTACGTGATTTTGGCACTAGCAGTTTGCTACATGTTGATAGCTGAGCAAGATGTGTGAAAATCTGGCATGAAAATAAATGTTGATAAGTCTAAATCACAGGCTCAAATTTGAACACTAGAAATTGATTTTTTAATTCTTTGGTCCTGTCTGTACATTTTTTAATACTTTAATTAAATTTAATATGGAATGGTCCAATTTACTTGAACTTTAAATGTGAAACTAAACTCAGTGGGAAAGAAAAGGCATACTGAAAATGGTAAAAAGTTGGTCATCGAATGTTAAAAGGTTCCACTAAAATAAAATGTGGTATTTTTAAATGGTAAAAATCAATTAGTCAAGAATTTTTATTTCATGAATACAAATCGGCCCCTGCAGATTTCTGTCTTGTCCAGTGGCTGAGTGGTGTAGGATTCATAATTTAGAGACCTGATAACGCTGGTTTTCATAATCTCATCCCAGGGCAAGGTATGGATGTTGTTTTTACTACCACCTTACCCCATCATAGAATTAATGGCTCTTAATTATGTATGTACAACACCTTTTAGTCTTAGAGGCTCTTAGGAATGACTAAACAATGAAACAAAACAAAGTTCTGAGTCATTCATATTTTTTTTTTTTTTTTTTTTTTTGCGATGAGTTAAATATATGGACACTTCTTTACCAGATTCAAAACAAAATAAAGAAATCTCAGTGTGTCTCAGATTTCATTATTTTACATGATATTTAACCTTTAACAATTAACATTATAATCAAGTTTTTCAAGATCTCTTATAAAACTCCACACAAGAAGACTTACATGTAACAGTGGCGTCTCAACAACTTCTCTCAATTTCTCTATCTGTTCTTTACAACCTCCGACATCACTGTATGTCACATCGGGCTTTTCTTCAACTTGCATCATTGTCACTGTAGGGTCAATTTTTGGTGGAAGAGGAATATGAATCTGGTATTTATTGCGATCGACGCTGCAAAATGTTTGAAATGCCAGTATGAAGTCACAATTATTAAATGAAAAATTCATATATCAGTAAGAAAAGGAAATAAAATACCTGTTTATTGACGTACAAATATTATTATTAAAGTGTAAGCTTTCAACACCAACGGGCGCCTTCTTCAGACATTCGTGGTTAGGAAAGACAAGAGAAATAAACAATAGAAAATTTTTTAAATAAACATGACCAGAATTTGAGAACGTGATATGTTGCGTCGCGTGCATGCAACAATGAGAGATGTCAACAGAAGCGTGAAGAAATGTGCGTCATATTTGGGGAAGCTCAAATGAGATGTCATCATTGCAAACCACAGAGTTAGTCAATATCTCCATGGTTTCCCTTGCCCTTGGCGGTAGTATAAGGAGCAACTCACTTTATCTGGTCCCACTTTGGGATGGTGGAATGGGTAACCACTTCAGGGGATAAGGCGGTTGTCAATCTTCCGTGCGAGACATCCCGCTAGTGTTCGACTAGTCGAAGAGCGAAAGAGCGTTTCGTCATTCCGATGTAATACTTGGTGGTACCATCCATGTATTCCAATGGTATGGAGTACACTCCCGCATCAGTCAGTGAGGTATGGGCGTTCCGGGATGATAGCAGGTGGCATGATATCGATCTCGGTGGGCGTATCCCAAAGCTAAGCCAGAGTTTCTCTAAGGTGTTCTGCAAGAAGTAAGTCAGGCTGGGTACATAAGGGCAAGCCCCAATGTATTACAGAGGAGGCTTAGTGTGGTGGCTACCCAGGTTGGAGAAAACAGCATTGGCGTTCTTCATAATGTCCTCGATCACTTGCACACTGTAGCCGGCGAAAGAAGACAGATCTCTTAGGTTGTCGACTTTAAGTCTGGATGCAGTGTCCGGGGAGAGAGAAAAGGCACGTTTAGCCTTGTGTCTGAAAATGGCTAATTTGTGCGTAACGTGTCCCATAAAGGTGGGTAGGATTACATACAGGACATATGTTGGCTTGTAATAAACTTTGGTTTGGAGAGATCCAGAGTGAGATTTCTTGACCAGGACGTCCAAAAACGGAAGACAGTCGTTGTCCTCACACTCCATGGTGAAACATATGTTCTGGTGGAGGGAATTAATGAAAGCGAAAATATTTTCATATAATATCAATCACTGATTACTTGTGAATAAAATGTCCTACACGCCAACTCTCCCTACCTTTGGAATATTAAGTTACAGGGAGGCTAGACATCACTGTGCCAGCAAGGAAGACCAAGCTTCATTATACAAAACCAGATTTTTGCAAATCTCACAATTAATTAGTACATTAACAATGGCAGGTCTGCTGGCTCAGTATATCTACTGCTCTACACCTAGCAGCATGTCATGCAACCATGAGATTCACCTCTGCAACCCCCTCTCTGGTGCGTTTATCTCCCAGACTCCCCAATATCTATGGGGAAATTGCCTCACCCAGCAAATGTTTGCTGACACACTATGCTGAATGTCTTATAGCACATTCCTCAAAATCAACAGTTGGTATAGTCCAAAACAATCAAATAGCCTGAGTACCAAATGGCCAAAAATTTGCCAACTTCGCATTAGAGTACAAAAAATTGTTTAACATCTCCAATTTTTGTTAGATTATAACTCATGTATTTTGAATTTGTACATTGCCATGGTGACATCAGATAAATTCAACATACCATAATTTTTGTCGCATTATCCGGGCCAGCGTATAATCCGCAGACCGCAAAATTCACCTAAACAAAAATTTTTCCTTCATATAATACGCAGACTGTGACACTCAGAAAAAAAAAAAAAAGAAAAAAAAAATCGCCGTATAATCCGCACAAAATAGATGTTGAACCGGAAGTGGAATTTCCGACAGAAAAGTCTGTCACATAATGACCCATGAGTCCGAAGAAGTAAGAGGGAAAAAAAAAAAACGATTTTATTAAACGAAGAAATTCATTTTTAAAGGTTATTTTTTTTCATATTTCTATCTCCGGACACATAAAGGGTGTGGCATCCATAGATCACGCCGACACAGCTTCATAGTATTGCATTACATCTTGCCAATGACGAAAGGCTGATACAGAACAAGTCATAGAAATACTGTATGTAATCGCATATAAGTCGAAAGTTTTGGGAGGAATTCCTGCTTTCAGAATTGGGGTATCGGCTTATACGTGGGCCAATAAAAAACTTCCGTGAATTCTCCCGCAGAATTTACCGCCGGATTTGTTTCCATTTTAGACCGCGGCACAGAGGCTTTCCGCATGTTATTACACGATTGTGAAAATCCTCCGAATACGTGGTGTCAGTTGAATAAACAAACACATCGCTCTTTCCTCGTTTTACACCAACACACAGCAACCGAAATTTTTTTATTCGGATTTTGTTCTGACCTCAAAACTACTGCGCAGTGACACAATCATACCCTCAATTCTGTCCATTAAGTTTAAATTCGGCAGTGTGACTGAAATGTTTCCTTTTCAAAGACATCATGAATAGCAATGAAGGAAAATAGCAGCAACGACAGTCAAAACGGCGAAAGACGATGCCAAACCCATCTCTTTCGCGTTAATGCTTTCCATGCCGCCACTTGGGTGACCTCCGCGATCAAAGACGTTAAACCGCAGTGCATTAGTCATTTTTTCCGAAAGGCCGGGTTTATCTCAGCAGGCGAAGAATATGGCAGTATACACTTTCAACGCAGAAGAGGATCTCCGCTCAATTTCTCAATTGATTTGAACTGTGCGGGAAATGCAAGTGATTTTATTGCAGTTGATGATGAACTGTGTTTTGAACAGACAATGGATGATTTGCAAGATTACATTTCTTCACATACACACCCATCGAGTACGGCATAGTCGAAGAGACAGCGGAAGGTGCTGAAGAAAAGGCAGTGGACGGAGTTGCAGAAGAGGTGTGCGACATTAAGAACTTCACAGTCACTGCATAAATTTTTTAGTAGCAAAGTTGATTCTGAGGGACTGGCACTTTTGACAAATTTGAAAATTCATATTAGAAAAGAGGCTGTAAACGGCAAAAAAAGAAATCAAACGCTTTTGTCATTTTTTTTTTTTTTTTTTTTGCAGGGAAGAATGCTAACTGATAAATTGTTGAATTAGCTGTACCTTATGTAAGTTTTAAAACATTTGTTAATCAGAAACATGCATTGAATTACACACACACACACACACACACACACGTCCACAAATTGCATTTTTCCTCATTTTTGAAAAGCTCAAAAAAATTTAGTTACTATAAATATGAACATATATTCAATTTTTTGTACAGTATTACCAAGACGGTTTCCGAATTTATTACTGCATAAATATGTACATGTGAAGTACGTATATTTATACATGTAACTTTATTTTTAACTGCAAAAGTAGAAAAAAAAACTGCCACGAAGTTCGTATTGCGCCATTGGCTACGGCAGATGGGCGTGTACCTCCCAATAGCGGACACCTCCGAATAATGGACAGATCATCCGGTCCGGAGGTGTCCGCTATTCAGAGGTTTTACTGTAACTGCAAAGTTGAAGTCATGCTTAAAAATGAGTAAATGGTGCACTCATGTACATTCAGTTAAGGGTGTACCATAATATTGTGCTGGTAACTTAAACTATAAAGAAATTACTTTGAATTATTCACGCTCAGTTTTTTTTTTTTTTCATTAAATTAAATCTAAAACATATAACTTGCAATTCTTCTTGAAGCCAAAAAAGCAATCTGAATTTGGCTAATTTATATTTTAGTTATAATCAAGCCAAATAAATAATCTGCATTTTGCTACATTGTATTTTTGTTATAAACTCATCAATCACATAGATTCCTTTGAAAAGCTGTGATTGGCGTAGTGGCTAAGGTTCAAGCCCCAATGTCACTGAACAGTTGCAGTAATACTGAGGTCACATCAAGCAGATGTGTGCACTCCCCATTATAAGTACAAAGTCATATCTCATATCCTTCATCTTGTGCACTTTGCTCTCAGTTCTCACAGCCACTACTCTCCACAATCAGGGGCACCCAACCAGCATCTCGATTCCTCAAATTCCTCCCGATACAAAAATTCCTTTTGGGTATGTCTGTTAATTAAATAAACCTTAACTTGAGATTAAATCCTGGAAGAGGAATGCTACTCTAATTAAAAATGAATTCCCTCATAAGTATTCAAATCCATGTTACACGTGTAAATAAAAAAGTAAAATATCATAGTAGAACATGCTTCAATCCACATTTAGCATATATATACCATGGCAAAATTTTGTTCCCCTGCCAATACTTTTAGCTTACCAACAACACGCCAGAAAGATTCTGATTAGAAAAGATTCCATGTTTATTGCAAAGAGGCATAATGGTCAACAGAATACAAATTGTTTTTGCAAATTTTAGAAATGCAGCACTAACTTAGGTAACATAATTGATACAACACTGCACATAATAGCTGCACAACATTGCATTTAACATACCCAACTCTCATTCCTTCTTCTATGTCTGTAGGAGCAACAGAGTCCGCCAAGTCAACAACAAATTTGGCAAACTGTTTGACATTGATGATATATTTAGGCTCGTCAGATTCAGCATTAATTATTTTAGTGCATCGTGCAACCTGCAGCGGCTGTTCGTTCTGAAGGGTCTGCTTATCAGCTGCAAGATCCCACAGTGCCGGAGGAGCAAGTCCAGTGTCTGATTCTTTGATACCTAAAAGGAAGACATTTTTATTTTCTTACAGTAAAATAAACAGATTATTCTTAAGGGGAAAGAAAATACATTTTGTGTACTATTAATATTTCTAACGAAGTGCTTTCCCATTTTCTGCCAAACTTCAAACTGCTTTCAAGTGTATAAGACATTATAAACAGTAATAAAAGAAATGTGCTTCAATGCAAAACCCTTGTTCACTTTTATGTTAAGAAGAAGCAAGTTCCTTTATACACTGGCGGAAAGTGAAAAAAGAACACCAAGAAGGAACTGGCGCGGACGATCATGCAATTTACATATAAAATGACGGGAAAAAAAATCCCAACACCAAGAAGGGGCTGTGTTAGATAAACGACAGTTGGTAGGCGGTGAGAGTACATCTGTAAGATGACGTCTGTGCAAATTTCACGCTCGGCGCTAGTAGCGCCCTCGGAATATGCAAAGCAGGTTTGCTGTAAATATGCGCTGTAACGTTCATGAGCGTTAGTTATCGTTGAGATTCGACGTAGGGTGTTGATGTTAGTCAAGAATGCCTTTAAGAAGATGAAGAAGCCATTATCAACAGCTCACGGAGTTTGAACGAGGTCGTGTAATAGGGCTACGAGAAGGTGGATTTTCTTTCCGCAATATTGCAGAACCACTGGCAGGAATGTAGCCACTGTGCATGATTGTTGGCAGCGGTGGTCAAGGGAAGGTACTGCCTCAAGAAGACCGGGTTCCGGCCGGCCACGTGGCACTACTGAGGGGGAAGACTGCCGTGTATGGCGTATGGCCGTGGCGCATCGTACCGCGTCTGCAATTCGAGCTGCAGTTGCCACCAGTGACACAACGAACTGTTACAAATCGGTTACTTGAAGGACAGCTCCGAGCCAGACGCCCTGTAGCGTGCATTCCACTTACTCCAAACCACTGCCGTTTGCGACGTCAGTGGTGTCAAGCTAGAGCTCATTGGAGGACGGAGTGGAGATCTGTTGTGTTTTCTGATGAAAGCCGGTTCTGCCTGGGTGCCAGTGATGGCCGTGTGTTGGTTAGAAGGAGGCCAGGTGAGCGCCTACAACCAACCTGTCAGTGGCCGAGACACACTGGACCTACACCTGGAATTATGGTCTGGGGAGCAATTTCCTATGACAGCAGGAGCACTCTCGTGGTTATTCCAAGCACCCTGACGGCACAGTTGTAAGTCGGTCTGGTGATTCAACCTGTTGTGTTGCCATTCATGAACAGCATTCCAGGGGGTGTTTTCCAACAGGATAACGCTAGCCCGCATACCGCTGTTGTAACCCAACATGCTCTACAGAGTGTCGACATGTTGATGTGGCCTGCTAGATCACCAGATCTTTCACCAATCGAGCACGTATGGGACATCATTGGACGACAACTCCAGCGTCACCCCCAACCAGCATTAACCGTCCCTGTATTGACCGACCAAGTGCAACAGGCATGGAACTCCATCCCACAAACTGACATCCAGCACCTGTACGACACAATGCATGAACGTTTGCGTGCTTGCATTCAACATTCTGGCGGTTACACTGGTTATTAATGTACCAGCATTTCACATTTAAAAAGGCTCTTCTCGTGCTTACAATAAGCTGTGATCTTGAAACCTTAATCGATTAAATATGTTACCTATACAAATGTATTGCCGCCATTTCATTCCTCTACAACTATTTTTTCGTGGTGTTGGGATTTTTTTCCCCCGTCAGTGTATGTTAATGAGGTCGAGTTTACGTATGTGTGATGTTAATTTCGGGACCAACCGGTGAGCGCTTACGCCACAGCACGGCATAATATGCAAATTATCGTCGGTGGTATTTAAGGAGTACGACGAAGTGAATGTAATCAGTCGTAGGCGTACGGACACTTGCGAAGACTCTGAAGAAGCTGCAATGCCTGGACATGGAAGACGTGTACGATTTCAGCAGTTATTGGACTTTGAGCGAGGTCATCTAGTCGGACTCCGCGAGGCCGGGTGGTCGTATCGTCGTATTGCGGAGCGGAATTGGACGGGAAGTATCGGTGGTGGTACGATGGTGGCGTAGATGGTCCGAGGAACCAGGAGTCACAGACTGACTGATGAGCGGACCGATCGATGCATAAGAAGAGCGCTGTTGTCAAGCAGAACATCCACTGCGACGCTAAACCAAGCTGCCGTTGCACCTGAGGTGACTGTGCGAACAATCCGCAACCGTCTACTGGATGCAGGACTACGTGCAAGTGTGCCTCTGGCATGTGTACCTCAGACTCCAGCCCACCGTCAGGAACGGCTGCAGTGGTGTCGCCAACGTCTGCACTGGAGAATGCAATGGCGACCTGTCGTGTTCAGCGATGAAAGCAGATTCTGCTTGGGAACCTCCGATGGCCGTATGCGTGTTCGCAGACGCACAGGGGAGCGTCTCCACCCTTCTTGAATCCGCCAGCGACACACAGGGCCTACACCTGGTCTCCTGGTGTGGGGAGCGATCAGCTATCACTCCCGTACACAACTAGTGTTTGTACCGGGTACGTTAAACAGCACCTCCTACATCAACAAGATCATTCAGCCAGTTGTTGTGCCATTTGTAAGGTTGGTCCATCGTGGTGTTTTCCAGCAAGATAATGCACGCCCACACACAGCACGTGCAACGCAACATGCACTTCAGGGTGTGAGACAACTTCCATGGCCTGCACGTTCACCGGATTTATCCCCCATTGAGCACGTGTGGGATTTTATGGGACAACGACTTATCCGGTCTCCACGGCCAGCCCCGATTTACGCGTCCAGCTTGAGGATGCTTGGAACTCAATACCCCAAACTTACATCCAACATCTGTGCAACAGACTCCATGCCAGAACTGCACAGTGTGACGCAGTTCATAGCGGTTCAACCTTGTACTAACCATGTTACATGGAAATGTTATTTTTCAGTTTACCAGCAAATACAGCTATATTTTGCCATAATGCTTTGATCACGTTATCCTCTGTATTCCATTATTATGCTGTATAAATTTCGTTGGTATCAGACGTCTCCTTCTTGGTGTTCTTTTTTCACTTTCCGCCAGTGTACAAAAGCAATTAACTTCCTTGATCTGACAGGTTTAACAATGAAGTTTAAACTTTAGAAAACAGAATGATGAGAAACTGAAAACTGGATACCTTCCCAAATTTGTGTGTGTGTGTTTAATAAGAGGGATTGTTACAATTCATTACATGAAATGCAAAATGATTAACACAATCTTCCATTTAATTTGAATAATCCCAAAAATGAGTAATTTAATGATCTTTGGAATTAACCTTGTTTAATCAAACTAGACCAACTCTATGATAATACACTCCAAATGCTACATTTCTACATGCATGATGCATGTTAATAATTTTGAACAACGGTATAAAAAGCAAACAGTTTCGACTGTAAAAGGCAAACAGTTTCAATTTTATAGTGCAGTGGCTTAGGTTTGCACTTGGAAAAGCAATAACAAAAAATTCAGTATTCTAACTGTAAGTGAAAGAGAAACAGAAAACCCTCAAAAACATATTACGGTTAAAACAGAATATACATATACAAATTCGAGGTGAAAGAAAGATCAGCCAGGATATTTGCTTTAATCTGTTTGGTTCATAATATTTATCACAAAGTCAATGACTTGCATTTATAATTTACAAAACACATTAAGCACCAAAGAAAAAATAAGCGGCAATGCATCGCAGTTTGTGATGCAAACTCATATTTGAATCGCAAAACCACGATTCAAAGTTTAAAAAGGAAATTTCCATTAAAATGTTCAATCCGTAGAGCAACTCATTGTTTATCAAAAATACGATTTTGGTTAAGCATGAAAAAAGAAAATTCAAGTGTTCATAACTTTACGAATACTTTACGTTTGCTTTTATCTGGAAAAAAGTTTCCTTGTGTAGCTCTAGCTGTGCAGTGATGAGTTGGTCATCGTTCAACAGTAGAGCACCTATGATTGGTCCCATGCTCTCGCCTGTCTGCACCACAAGTCATTTAAGGACAGGTGCTCTTATAGCCGTTTTTCTTTTGGTTTCGGTCTGGCCACCACTTAATTTTAGGGGAATGTGAGTTTTGTTGTTTTACTGTTTGTTATTTGAAATCATGGCTGCCAAAGTGAAAATATCAACCATGAAAAGATGGATGGAGGAATTAGAACCAAAAGGTAGTTGGTTACGCTATGATGTTCAAGCCGATAAAATCTCCATCCAGTCTACCAATTGCGAACTTTGTCGAAAGAATGTTGACAGCATAATTTTTTTTTGGAAATTTCAGTTCTTCTTTTATTGATGGAGTTTCTCGATTCATTATTTAAAAAAAAAACAATGTGGCAAAGCACACCAGATCAGAAATTCACCCTGCCAGTGTCTTCAAGGCAGAACAACATAAAGAAAAATTGCTCGCTGATTTTTATCAAAGAACATCTATTGGCAAGTCAATTATTGTTGCTTCCAATGTATCTAAAGCTCGAACTGGAAAATTAATTGATGTAGCGCATACATGATTGCCAAAGAGGAAATTCCATTTTCGAAATGTCCTAAAATTGAATTAGAGAAATGCCATGGTGTTGATGTAGGACAAACTTACCATTCGTCTGTGATGTGTGCTCAGTTCACCGGGTGCATTGCTAATGTTTTTGAAACTGATTTGTGCAATGACTTAAGAAAGACAGGCTATTTTTTACCTTATTCATTGATAGCAGTACAGACGTTAGTGTATCTGAAAATGAAATTATTTGTATCATGTATGCCAATGAAATAGGAGATACCAAATTTCCTTTCTTGGCATTAAAAGAATTGAAAAATGCTGATGCTAATGGTATCAAAAATGCAATTGTAGAGTCCATTGCAGAATTTGGAATAGTCAATTTTGAAAATAAATTAACTGGATTTTTGGCTGACGGAGCAGCTCTTTCGAAAAAAAACTGCCCTTGTTTAGTGTTAGAGCACTGCAGGGTGAAAAATAACTGAAATTTTTTGCAGAGCAATTGAGTAATTATGTGGAGCACTTTTGAGACTTATTTTTCTTTTGATTTAAGTGACTAATAATTTATTATCAAATAAAACTACACCGGCATGCAAAAATTACGGACGAGACGGTTTTTCGAATGTAATGTCGAGCAGAAGTGCTCCACATCGACTCAAATCATACCATAAGATCCCCAAGATGTAAGAATATGGAACAAGTGAGCAAAACCGTCCAAACAAGGAATCCAAAGGATACAAAGGCACTTTATTGAAAAGGTAGCTTTGAACACAACTGGACAGAAGACAGAAACGTTCATGTGACAGGCGGCTGCCAAGAAAAATCCAGTCTTTAGTAGGAGATATGATCACCCCTGACTGCGTTGCAGGATTTACAATGTCTGTCCATGCTGAGGACAAGGTTGTCAAGGAGCTGTTGAGGCATCGCTGCCCATTCCTCTTGTAGCGCCAATTGCAGCTGCGGAATCGTTGCTGGCGGCTGGTGACGTGCTGCCAAGTGTCTCCCGAGAAGGTCCCACACATGTTCCATTGGATTTAGGTCCGGGGAACTTGCGTTGAATATCTTCACTCTCCGACAGCTCTGCGACCACCACTGTACGATGAAGTGTAGCGTTGTCATCCATGAAGAGGCACTCGGGACCCACAGCACCTCTAAACAGACGCACGTGAGGAAGGAGAACGTCGGTACAATAGCGGACACCAGTGACTGAACCTCCTTGGAAGATGCGGAGGTCAGTATGGCTACCAGGCATGATACCGCCCCAAACAAGAACTCTGCTACCTCCAAACCGGTCCCTTTCGATGATGTTGGAGGTGTGATTGAGTGTTCCCTGCTCTCTCCAGTTGTGTATACGTCCAGAATTGCTCGTCAGACTAAATCGGCTCTCATCCCTAAAGAGAACTCGACCCCATTCCTGATGTATCCAGTTCTTGTGTTCCTGGCACCACAGAAACCGCTGTCTCCGATGAGCAGGCGTTAATGGCCCACACCATACTGGTCGTCGTGCAAATAGACCACCTTTGTGCAGCCTCCTGGCCACAGTAAAACACGATAACAGACGTCCAGTTGGCTGTTGCATGTGCCTTGTGATTTCTCCCGCTGTCTCTTCTCGCCTGTAGGACAATATAACGGTTGTCCACCGCCGTGGTTGCTCGTGAACGACCACTGCTAAACTCTCGGACAGCTGTTCATGTCGTTTGAAATGCTCTCCCAGCTCGTGAAACGATGCTGTGAGCAATCCCGAACTCCTCGGCCACACTAGTCACATTTCGACCTTCTTCCAACTTCCCAATGACGCGACCTCAGGTAAAGTCATCCAGATGTAGTCTACTGGATTGCCTGTTGGCCATATCACACGGTGGCAGCAACTCGACGTCGTTCAAACCGATGTACACGGTCACTGTGCAATAGCTTTCACCGAATTGCTGAGCATACACTGGCTGTGTGCTTTATACCCTTCGACAAACCCCCCGCCATGCTGCATATATGCGCATGCCCTACCGTATCGGACCCTGCTCTATCTCCTGAGTGGTCTTTCGGTCCGTACTGCCTGCTCGTTCCGCTGTTATGCTAATTTCTCCTCTTCGTCCTTAATTTTTGCACACCAGTGTATTACTTACACCTTTCAATATCTATCGAAAATACTCTAATCAGTAATGGAAAGTAAA
Source organism: Macrothele yani (assembly GCA_039090855.1). Classification (NCBI taxonomy): domain Eukaryota; kingdom Metazoa; phylum Arthropoda; class Arachnida; order Araneae; family Macrothelidae; genus Macrothele; species Macrothele yani. The sequence continues at coordinate 54,567,275 of CM077006.1, read as the reverse complement.
ATTTAAAAATATTTTAATAGATACGTAAAAAGTAAAAAAAATTCTTTCTATGGATATATGGTGAAATGTTAACTGGCCACACACTGCAGCAGAGACTTACTCTCACTTGACAGTGAGAGTACTCCTGAACTTGTGGTAGTTTCAGGTTCTGCGTATGTTCTCTTTTTTTTTTTTTCTCCGTAAAACTTCACACTTGTGCACCGGGGCTTCTTTTTGAAAAATACCTCCACTGCTTGTTCAGGGTAAAACTCTCATAGTTCTGGTCCTTCCAGTGTTATCCGCAATAGATGGTTCAAAGCATCATAATTCATCCAATTACGGAAATCTGCCTTGTTTCTTTTCATCGTAGAAAAGACTCTTTTGACCTTAGCACTGGGTACGGGCAATAATCTCATATTTATCATGTGGTTTAGATTTAGGAATTCATTCGCATACTTTTCTTTCCAACATTTCCATAACTGTTGCTTTGACAGGTCTTGCAGATTATCTTAACCAAAAGGTTTTTAAATAATCCCAGTCCTTGAATTTTATCGTTGCCAATGTTGTTGGCAATCAACAACTCACTGAAATGTTCATTTAATACGGTAATTTGATCACCACCAAAATTTGCAAGAGTAGATTTGTCTGTTGGCCAAAGCTTAGGTTCTAACAGCTTGGCAGCATTAAAAACCTGATTTTCGTGCAAGTCACCCAGCCAGGTATGCACACACTGATGAATAGGATTTAAAAGATATTCATAATTTTCATAGAACACATCTGCTGTTTCAACAGCTCAGTTCAATGCCATGAAATTCTACAGTTTTCACTTAGTCACAGTCACTGGAATCACAAGCTGATATGTTTGCTAATTGTCTTGCAAAATTTTGGACAGGTCGGCCGAAAATTTTTTCTTCATAATTTCAATAGAATCGTGGAATTTTTCTAATGTGTTCAAAATACAAGGTATATCCACATCATCCAACTGGAGAGACAGATAATTTTGACAAAGAATATAAAATGTTGCAAAAGCAACAGCAGCCAAGTTACAAATTTGATGGACTTAATTTTTCTCAAAATGCCTATAACCCTGGCTTTTTCTCCCTTGCTTGATGGAGCTGCAACCATATTTTCTAGTTGTTGTACAATAACAAAATAATTTTTAATCAGTGTGTCAGTGGCCCTGTGCATATGTGACACCCATCAGGTGCCTTGGACTCGCAAAGCTGGTGTATCTGATACATCTTCATCGAGTATTGTTGAGAGCTCAAGGAAGTCTCTAATTCATTTGTAACTTTTTTCGTAAAAATTATGAATGCCTTTCATCAACTTGTGTACCTCTTGAAAACATCTTGGCAGCATAAAATCTTTTAGAGCTAGCTCCAAGTGATGACTTAAAACAGTGCAACTTCTCAAGAGAGTCCCACGTGGCTGTGTATGAGAGTGTAATTGTTCCTACTCTGATGTATGGCAGTGAAGCCTGGGTACTTCAGAAGAAATATTGTTGTTTGTATGCTGGGGAAATATGTTACTTACAGGGGGTTTGTGGCAAGACATGTTATGATTGTGTGTGGAATGAAGAGGTGTTGCAGTTGTGTAAAGTAAAGCAAAATGTTGTTAGCAAGGTGGAGACTAATATGCTTCGGTGGTTTGGCCATGTTGGAAGAATGAGTGATGAGATGCTTACTAAGAAAATCTTTTTGGCCCAAGTGGCAGGAAGGAAAGGCAAAGGAAGGCCAAGGAAGCAATGGGAGGATAAGATTCGGGAGTGTCTGCACGAGAAAAAGATTATGAGTATGAAGTATAGAAGGTCTTGTGTACGATGTTTGATGGATATCAGTGAAGCCCGAGTTGTATGTCAAGATCGCTGTAAATGGAGAAGTTTGATACAGCAACAGTAAGTAAAAATTATCTGGTAGTTTGTATTTGTTTGTGGAGCTAACCTCTGAATCTCAGAGAACAGCTTAGTGATATGAGTTTTACAACATAATGGCAAACTGCTCTTGAAAATTGCACTGTTTCTTCCAAATGCTCTCCAATCAAGTTTTGTATGCTTATCAATTTCTTTTTCAAAGTAGCCCTTGCTTGATACCCGTTGCCCAACAAGGTAAATGTATGCATCAGTTACTTTTAGAATAGCTCCATCGATTGCTAAATCTTCAGATCTTAAAATCCATATCAAATATCCAATTACATGACTTGAAATTCAAATACTTTTTACTACTGCATCGAAATGGGAATTTGAAGTTCAACAATCTGTCTTGGTCCTGAATAATGGGCAACTTTTGAGCATCCTGAACATGTATTGAGAAACTAAGGACTTCTCGCTAGCTTGGCACTGATATGAACTGCTGTGATAGCTCTTCTGCATTACAAAAAGTAAAAAAGTAAACATTTCCACAAACACAAAGTGTTCAATTTTTTTCAGCCAGTTTTCATACAGGGTACAATAAATAAATATTAGCACTTAAATGTGTTTGAACATTCTTATATCACCCAATGTGACGAATGTAGTGTGAGGGGAGGGGGGTTATAAACAGCCAACTTTCAGAAACCAAAATCTGTAGAAAAAAATTAATCGATATATTCAATGAAATTACTTTTTGTGCATATTGATAAAATGTACCGAACATATCGATTAGAAAATGCTACGTTACCTAAATCAAGTATCAACTTTTAATTGATAAGACTACAGATGTTTGAATTTATCAGCATGTTTATTTCAATAAAAATAGAATCTATACATACTTTCTCATTACTATGCTATCATTATGATTTATAAAGAGATAAAAATTTATTTTTATGAAAGTTTGCACCTAAAGGGAAGGATGTTCCACCCTTTGACCCCCAAATTCAACTGGATCGTATCCTAAATGAGTGGTAGGCAATGCATGTAACTAACAAACAAATTAAGAAGAAGGTAGTGTAGAACCCGCTGAGTTACGTATAAAAAGTTTAAGGCCAATATATTTCAGCCATTACTACGGCCTTCATCAGTGTGACTACAATTGGTTTATGTTGCCAGATTGGAAAGGTAAGTTTTATAATGGTAACTCCGGGTGATGTGATGCAATGAGGGATTTCCATATGTAAGGAACGAAAATGGGGAGATCACAGTTGCAATTTTTGGAAAATAAAATTACCAAACTTTCTCTAAACCTCAGAGCATACCAATTTTGGAAGGGAGCCAACTTTTTAGGCTCCCTGCGTAAGTTTTACTGTTTGAAACAACGCAAAACAATACACCTAAAACGTGGGAAAACTGAGCAAATGTTCCCACATTTGCTCAGTTTTGAGGAAGGCACTGAAAAGTTATTCGTAACTTACATCAGTGCTTTACTTTGAATGGATTAAGTTCAATTTTTTAAAATTTTAATAGTGGGTGCAAAATCATCAGAAAAAAAAAAAATCTTGAAGAATCACCAAATCCGTAAAATTAACATTTTGCCCAGAAAACAAGTCACATTTCCGTAAATTTTATGGGTAAATTGTAAAACCTGGCAGGTATGTATAAACTAAAAGGCATTACCAAAAGTGTATCAGTATCGTTTGATTGTACTTAATGCTGCAAGAATTCTATTCAGACCACCTGGTTGATTTAATTCAATGGTACATATTCAAAACAAGTAAGGAAATGACACCAGATACAATCAACCAAGACAACACAGAAAAGGAAAGCACATTATAACGTTAGCATTAAACTCCTTGAAAAATCTGAAATAAAAAATTTAAGGATAAGGTCAAATTAAATAGTTGTGCATGATCTATCTAATGGTAAAACTTGATTTTTACAAGCTATGAACCAAACATTAAGCATACCTGTAAGTTCATTAACTTTTTTTAAAATTCCTTGTATATCTTCTTCAGCCTGTTTGATAGACTTGCTATACTGCCCGGCTCCCTATAAATGATGAAAAATAATTGTCACATTAAGATTCACACAAACTTTCTGACAGTTTTAAAATAATAAATTCAACTTTATAATATATACACACATACCAAAGGAAAATAAAAACCTGAAAAAGTTTTTTTTTTTTTGACATTTATACATAGACTAAGACAATCAGGATTGGTAATGCTCCCACTAGGTCATTTTGAAAGAAGCAGTGTGATGCCTGTTTTCATTACGAGGACACACACGTGTCATGTGCTTTTTGGCCGGGGGAATCTTATAAAAAAAAAAAAAATTATCTCCATCTCGTTGTATCCTCTTCAAGAATCAGCACACAGTTTCTGTTATCTCAAGTAAATTCTTGCACTGGTGAATTCAGTTCTCATTTTTTGTTCTTCCTTCTCTGGCCATCTGAGATTAGTATAGCACAAATATAGTTCTCAACTGTTGTGCAAAGTTTTAAGTTTCAAACTGTGTCATTGTATGTACAGCATAGGCACTGGTGTGACAAAGCTGGCTAATCCCCACCCTCATGCTAGTGAGGAAGGCACTTGTTGCGGGTTCAGCTCCCAAGCTGCCACCCATCCAGTTCATGATTTGCCATGGTTTCCGTGGAAGCAACATGGATATATGGATGGATCCTGCAAAATCAGCCCTGGACATACCAAGTCATTTCTGGAGGTTATCGCCGACACTTGACGAGGAAGGCAATGGGAAACAACCTTTTGTTGGTGAATATTCTGGTGAAATATTCCCCTTTCACCGGGATATTCACCAGGATATTCACCAACAAAAGATACAAGGAAAAAGCCTGATAAAATTTTAATCGTGAAAAGAAAAAATTAAAATTACAAAGCTACTTCCATATATTTAAATATATAAATGAATTAGTTATTCAGACTCAATAATACACAAATACTTCATTATCTGAAAATTACTGCTCTACAGCCACATTCCATGCCAAATAACCCAAAGGTTCACAATCTGACCTGTTTTGATTTCCTTGAAATTTGGTTGATTGTTAAGCATGTAGACTTGTGCATAAATCCCAAATTTTAGCTCTATCCACCCACTGGGTTTCAAATTACATGACCTTGAAAATTAGAAAATTGTTACCTCCAGACAATCTTCAAGTAGTTGTTTGTAAATAAATAAATACATCGCTCTTTTCACGTTCCAGAAACACATAGCAACCGAAAATTGTTTTTCAGCCGGCTGAAAAACAATTTTTCGGTTGCTATGTGTTTCTGGAACGTGGAAAGAGCGATGCATTTATTTATTTACTGACGCAACGTATTTGGAGGATTTTCACCTAGTTGTTTGTATCTAGTTACCTGACCGGCTAGAAGGTTAAAATTTGTGTCTTTTTATAGCATTTTATACGAGCTTTATTATGTTATGTGCTGGAAAAAATATCTTGCTGACCTTTACCAATATTTTTTTTTAATTCAAGGTCAAAGGACTATGAATATTTAAAAAAAACTGCAATTTAAAAAAAAATTAATTACATGGCACCCTTAAAGTTTTGTTTAGTAGTATGCCAATTATTAAGTTGGGACTGCAGTGGGATCATTATTTATAAAATATTAACATGAAATACACCCTCACCACAAATAACCTCAATATGACATAATGAAAGGTGAAAGTGTTTTAGGGTTAAGTAGCCAACTTAAATTGGGAGGATTCACCAGTCAGAACGTATCTTTCTATTAAATATACAAAATATCTAAGGTATTACCAAAGTATTTCGCACGTTGTTGCTCCGTGAGGCACGTGCTCCCAGCCAGAGAGAGGTCAATTATGTTACGGGTTTTGTGGTTGGTTAAAAATTTTTTATAAATAAAACAATTAGGTTATATTATTATCAGTTCAACATTCATTCATTCGCACAATCAAACGTTTTAAATTTACTATTAATTAAAAGATTATATTAGAAAAAGTTATACTCATCGGGTCGGGAGAAGTCTCTAAGAGGCTCTTCGTCACATTGTTACGGCGAGCGCTTTCGGCACTTCCTGAGTGCCATCGTCGGGCCTTCTACTACCTACATGAGGGTTTCTCGTGTGTGTGTAGCCGCAGGAGTTGCATGTCGGGAAACGAAGGGAAAGTTTTGCGGCCTGTATGAGAAAAAATCACCTAACACATACAAGGCAGCAAAACTTTCCCTTCATTTCCCTTTGTTTCCCGACGTGCAACTCCTGCGGCTACACACACACACGAGAAATTCTCATGTATGTAGTAGAAGGCCCGACGATGGCACTCAGGAAGTGCCGAAAGCGCTCGCTGTAACGTGACGAAGAGCCTCTTGAGAGACGTCTCCCGACCTAATGAGTATAACTTTTTCTAATACAATCTTTTAATTAAGAGTAAATTTAAAACATTTGATTGTGAGAATGAATGAATGTTGAATTGATAATAATATAACTAATTGTTTTATTTATAAATAATTTTTAACTAACCAAAAAACCTGTAACATAATTGACCTCTCTCGGGCTGGGAGCATGTGTCTCACAGAGCAACGTGTGAAATACTTTGCCAATATCAGGTAAATAATACCTTAGATATTATGTATATTTAATCTAAAGCACGTTTATAACATAAGACAACCCCTTAAGGTTGTCTCATGAATTACATATTTTGTATCTTTCTATAATATTGTTAGAGATTTTATACTAGGTTGTAGGATTTCATATAAAATCTCAATTTTAACTTTTATTCCATCTCGTGCTCCACTTCCTTTGCTTCCAGAAAGCGTGAGAGAAATTTCTCAGTCAGTTCCCCATTAGACACCGGATGCACGGTAATTTATTAAGACGACAATGCGTCTGAGCTTAGCATCTGCACATTGTTTGTTGAATGGAGATTAACTCTTATCGCGCCTCTTTTGATGCTTTACAGGTTTGCATTTCAATGCTGCCGACTAAATGACTAGCCCCTCACATTTTAATTTGAGGCTTTAGATTTACAGAGGGTGGTATGTTTGTATCTCACGGGGACTTTCGGATATGCTTAAGAGCATTTTTTGGTCACGAGGGAGAGGAAGCGAGATGACAGTTGTCTCTGGTCTCCGAGAGCGAACGATTGCACATAGCAGGATGAAGGAATTGCCCCAGGGTAGGCTGGGAGGTCTTAGGTGGACCGGCAGGTAAGGGGATTTCTCGACAGCGTGAGAGATGATCGAAAACGGAACAGTTACGAAATATAGCACAGCTAACGGACAACCCTTGCAGGGAATTAAATGAAGAGAACAATAAAAATTTCTTAGACATATTTACGGTTTGCTAGATTTATTTGCATATAATTATTATCATTTGGTTATTACGTGTTAATTACTATCATCTTCAACCATACAAGACTTAGCAACTCAACCACGCAATATTTCTGAAGTTAATATGAACATGTTAACAACAGGCTACAAAGATTGCAACGAACTTGTTAACAATATGCTAAGTAGTAAACCTTTAGTAATTATAATTTTTTGAACTAAAAATGGTATTAAAAAGAAATAATATAGCAATGCCTTTAGTTTTAAATTGAAAATAAAATTTGACAATCTCTTCTGCTGATTTTGTTGTCACAGTTTCAAGAGATGTTTGGCTGACAAGTACCCACTGCTTAAATGTCACAGAATCAATATCTTTCTTTCCCACAAGATCAATAGTGTAATTTTTCAGTAAATTTGATCCTGGGCAATATTGACATTTACTGAAATAAAATACAGGAAGTAAAGGATTGTGTATATAGCTCTTACAGCTGTTAATGGGAAGTTTATCTTCAATGGGTAATTTTGCCATTTGACACTTAAAAATATGAAGTTAAATTTTCAATTAATTGTGATATACATATACTACATGCTGTACCACTTGTTCCAACAAGGATACTATTTTTCAGATCTCTGCGAACTTTGAGATTCCAATTTTTACCTTTGGGTATGTGGTCTTAAACTATTCAAATAAATCTCTCTCAGATTGTTTGACAAAAGCCTCTCTTTGTAGATTTTTTTTTTTTCAGCTTGCACTGTTACTAAAATAATATTTTCCCCCAGACATTGGCCTACTTATGTAACCATGGCAATAAAAATGTTGCACCAGATTAGCTGTCTCCTGTTTTAATAATTTTCTTGGTTTTAGGTTTGGAGTTGATAAAATTTCCATTTCCTTTACAAGTAGTTTTGCCTTTCTTGTCATGTAATTTGAAATACTGAACTCATCCTGCAAGTTTTGCAAACTCCAACTTTTTTTTTTAATTATTATTTTTAATTTTTGGAGGTTTAACGACCACTGTGAGCAACTCAATGGGCTATAAACAGTCGCCCGTCCCTAATTTAGGGTCACTGGTTCCAGGGAAGGGAGAGAGCCAGTGCCATAAGACAAACACAACATCCATGCCTCACCGGTTCTTCTTTCTGTAGAAAGCATGTAATTTTTTCACATTTGCCGGAGGATATATATATATATATTTACTGGAGGTTTAACGACGACAGTGAGCAATTCAATAGGCTATAAGCAGTCGCCCGACCCTAATTTAGAGCCACTGGTTCCAGAGAAGGGAGAGAGCCAGTGCCATAAGACAAACATTCATGCGTCACCGGGATTCGAACCAGGACCTAACTCAGATGAATGATCAGAAGCCATCACTTAGACCACTGCGCCACTGGGAAAGCATATTTTTGTTCATGCAATCTTTTCTTTTTTACAAGATTTTAACCAACTGACTGTAAAGATAAATTCAGAGGTTCTGCAGGTAACGAGATACAACTACTTTAAGATTGTCCGGAGTTCATCACAATTTTCTAATTTTCAAGTTCATGTAATTTGAAATCCTATGGGTAAACATAATAGCTAAAATTTCAGATTTAGGCATAAGTCTGCATATCTAACAATCACACCACATTTCAGGGAAAACAAAGGAGGTCAGGTTGAAAATGGATATTTGGATATTTCATGATATGGAATGACCCAACAGAAACATTCCAAGTCAATTAATTCATTCCTAAAAAATAATACACAGGTTGAAAACTATCCATAAATAAAAAAAATAATAAGCAAATTAGCATATGTTTGTTTAGGTGTAGACATGAATAGCACCAGGGTTCATACATATCTACATAAAATAAATTCCAGGGGTTTCCAGGACATCAAAAAATTCTAGGAGCTTAAATTTTTGCTAAAATCATAGTGCTTTGTTTTATATTTTGCAAATTGAGAAGCTTACTATGAATTTAGAATTCTTATGATATAAATCATATACAATGGGTTCTGCTGTTTAGAGTGCTCTTCAGTGTGTGTTACATCTTCAATGAATTGGCAAAATTCCTCAGCATAACAACTGCTCTGCATAAAACTTAGCAATCAGGAACTTAGAGCAATGATAATAATAAAAAACAATTTTGCCATGACACTGAAGATTTCATATCCCATAGTAATTTATTCCTACACATACTGGTGGCAGAAAAGCCAGATATGATTCTCCTTCAGTGAGGAAAGCAAGCAGTAGAAGAAATAGCCATATTGAATTTACACAAAAGGTTTCTACATGCTGTTGTAACTACAACTGCACACAACTGCTATGCTACAAACCAAGGTGGCAGGGAAAATGGCACTCAAGCATCTTGCACTGAAGCATCATGAGATGAAAGGGGCAGAGGAGCCAGATATCAACCTCCTTCAGTAAGGAAAGCGTGTGCTAGGTGGAACGGCCATCTTGGACTCACAGGAAGGTTTTCATAAGCTGTTGGGACTCCAACTGCACAGAACTTGTATGTCACAAACCAAGCTTGCTGGAAATAAGGCACTCAACATCCTGCACTGAAATGTCACAAGAAGTAAAAGAGATTACATCACATCTCCACACTCCATGAAAGGAAGTCATGTCCTCACGACCAGATGCTGCAGTGAGCTAGAACAAAGCTTATTTAAACCCCTCCACGTCTTGCAGAGGGATTCAGGGGAGCAACATATGGCATCTTTTGATGGTAGACATCCCTAGAGCACCCCTGACACACTTGATCGGATTCAGATTGGGAGACCTGGCTGGCCAATCCATATAGACAATATTCTCCTCTTGAAGATATTCAGGGCTGCAAAAATATCTGAAAAGTTACATGTTAAACTGCACATAACCAGCTGGGCATGTGCAGAAATGATTTTACTTGTCCAGGTAGTAAAAGCCAGATGACCAGGAAAATTTATCTTTTGAGATAAAATAAAAATACATGAGGGTTCTGATTTGTTAAGTTAAAAAATATGATGAAGTTTTTTACATGATTTGCATTTCTGTTTTAAAGGTCTATTCAATCAGGGTTCCCACGCATTTTCCCCTAAAAAATATAAGCACTTTTTAAGGACTTTTAAGCACCCTGCAAAAAAAATTTTAAGGACCTTACAAATTGCACACGTGAAAACAACATATACACAAATATACTTTTACACATGATTGAACTATACAAACCTAATGAGGATTTTATTTAATTTGTGGATGATGCCTGTTGATGAAGCTTGTAATATTGTTGCATATAATTCAAGTTTGTGGATGTAATAAATTAGAATTTATGCAATTTAAAAGATAGTTCTGCTGGTCAAATCAGTTTCACATGAAAAAATAATCACACGTGCAACAAAAGAAAATAAATCATACAACTGTAGTTAAAGTTACAAGATCTAGATTTAGACACTGCACATAATTATTTCATGGCTGGAATTGTAAAACCAAAGTCAAAGTAAAGTTCCCCATGAGTCACTGAGAAGAGCTTCTCTTGCCCCATGTTCTCCCACAGAATCATAATCAATGTAGCCACAACCAGCAGCAGAAGTTGTACGCACTATATTGTAACTTTTTCATTTCATGCACGCAATACAGGGAAATAAAAAATAAAAATAAAAAAAATACTTTAAGTACTTGGGAGAATTTCTGGAAAAAAATTAAGGACTTTTAAGCACTCTGAAAAAAATTAAAGCACTTTTTAAAGACTTAAAGGATTTATAAGGGCCGTGGGAACCCTGAAAATGTTCAATGCACAAATGTGTGTATCTCAAGCTTTAAGACTGATGATGGAAATTGTAATTTGAGAAATTTAGTGATTCTGACACATTCCTAAAATTGAAGTTTTCTCGCTTTATCGCTAAACACAGGAAGCTAGTTCCATCAGAGACACGCAGGGTTCAATTCTGGGACCATTACTTTTTTTAATTTATATTAATGACATTTTTTAATTTATATTAATGACACCTAATGAGGATTTTATTTTATTTGTAGATGATGCCACAGTTCTGATTACGGGTGCAGATATAAATGAGGCAAAAATAAAGTGTAATAAATTTATTGAGAAATTGATGGAATGGCTAGATACAAATTTTCTGTGTTTAAATATAGAAAAAACTAAAATTATGATTTTTAAAAAGGGAGATAGATTGTTGAGCCACCATCTATTTGTGTGAAGAATTGTACCCTTGCAATAATAAATAATATTAAATATTTGGGAATAATAATTGAGGATAATCTAAAATGGAATATTAATATTAAAAATATTGTAAACAAAATTTCAGGGGTATTGGGTTTAATTACGAGAATTTCAAATAATTTAACAATTAAAACATTAAAAATGCTGTATTACAATTTGATTTATCCATGTTTGGCTTATTGTTTATTAGTATGGCGGCAAACTATTAAGACTAATTTATATAAATTACAATCATTACAAAATAGGATGGTTAAAATTTTTAAATAATTGTAGGGAAATTAATTTGAACATGAAGGGGTATGGATTAATTAATAATTAATCTGTATTAACAAATAATTAATCTAGTCTTAGTAGTTTGAAAAAAAATAATTAACAATTAATCTGCAACCCCATATTCAAATTTCCCTAGAATTATTTTAAAATTTTGACCATCCTATTTTGTAATGATTGTAATTTATATAAATAAATTATATAATTGTATTTTATCTAAAAATCCATAACATTTTGAATTTTTAGATATTGTGAAATTATGGCAATTTAGGTTATTAGGATTTATGTATAAAAAGAATAAAAGAGAATAGGTAACAACATTTAATTCAGCTGAACACTGTGGGTCCCGACTATCAAACAAGAGACAGAAAAACACTTTAGCCCAACAAAGATTTATTGATTACCAGGGATTGATGTTATGGAATAATCTACCTTGTCAACTAACACATATTAATAATTATAATTATTTTCAAAAGCAACTAAAAGAATATTTGCTAACAAACTAAAGTATAAAATTCCATAGTAAAATTTATTAATCAGACCACATATGCGTAAATTTTATGTGCACAAGAGTTGACTACGTACTTTTGGGGAATTGGGATTCACCCAAGCTATATATACTCAGGGCTTGAAAAATATCTGAAAAGTTACATGCCCAGCTGGGCATGTGCAGAAAATATTTACTTGCCCAGAAGTAAAATCAACATGCCCAGAAAAATTTATCTTTTAAGATAACAAAACAGAAGCCTCATTTTTTTTAAAGTTAAAAATTATGATAAACTTCTTATACATCTTTTGCATCACCATTTTAAAGTGTCTGTATTCAAAATGCACAAAAGCATATATCTTAAGTTTTAAGAAAGGTAATCGATGGCATTTGAGAAATTTAGTGATGATGCCATGTTCAAGAATTTTTAATACATGTCCTGTGTTTTACAAAAAAATTAAACAATCATAGTTAACTGTATAGCAGTTTAAGTAGTTTTTAAAAATTTTGAATGTTAAAATTGTTTACCTTTTTCTCTTGAGCAAACAGAAGTGATTTTGCATCACAAAATATCCCAAGAATTGTTGTTTAGAAACAAAGGCAAATCTTATATTTTTGACTACTGTTGTGTGCACTTAGTTAATAAAATAATAAACTATATTATCACCTGACAGCCCACATTGCTTGAAAACATTACTGATGGTATCGGCAATTTTATGATGGTTTTTGCAAACGTGCACCACATTTGTTTTGTCATTTGACTTTAGTCAACTAAATGTTTTTATCCAAGATTCCTCAACTGTGCAACAGTGTGTTTTTTTTTTTTTTTTTTTTTTTTTTTTTTGTACGCTTAATCATAGTTCGCTTGCATAAGTTTCAGATTTGCCAACGATGTAGATTCCGATTCTGAAATTACATCACTCAACAGTGCGGAAGATGAATTTGTAACTACCGCTGACAGATTGGGAGTATATTACTATGAGATATACTCTCATTGCTGAATTTTTTTCCAAAAAAAACATCATATAGCCATTGCTAAATACAACTTATATCCACAGCTAACATGAACCGCAACTAACACGAATACTGTTCTCTCAGATAAACTAAGTTATCTGCATAGGTAATTTTTGCTCTTTTCTCGGTTAAGTGGAACGCATTGCGCAGGCTCATTCTTAAACGAAACTTAGCTTTTGTTTCAGTACTCCCGCTGTCGGTTTATGTGTGTGGGAGAGAGCACGGGCGGAAGCTTCCTTTTTCCCCTCCCTCAATTGCACAAGCTATTTCAGAGACCCCGTCCCATCCGGAGCTGTGCAATAAATATTTTGTTGTCACTCCCTCCCCATGAAAGCACAGCGTTTTTGCCCATCAGTCTGCGTCCTCCTGTTTGATGGTAGTTTATGCATTTTGTCACTAAACAGCGGAGGGTAGTTTCATCCGAGGCATGCATCCCATCATTAACTGTAAACAACATCTGGAGCAAGACTACGTATGGTCCCAATTTCTGTACGTAGAGCATAATATAATTAAAGAAGTGCTATTCTCCTGGCCCTGGCACTCATTCCGTAACAATAATACAACTGCAGTAAAATGAAAAATGCACGACGAACGTCTTTTTTCTAGAGCAGAAAATTCTTAATTTCAAAACTTTTTTTTTCTTCTTTAAATCTAGTTGCCCTTTCGGGCAACTAGATTTCATTTTTACTCGCCCAGGCCAATAATTTACATGCCCCGAGCATCTTGGGCATGTTATTTTTCCAACCCTGTATACATATACGTTTTTTTTTTTTTTATATCATGTTATAAAATTAATTTTGAAATGTAGCATGGTCAAATGTAACCCCATAATGAAATAAATGAAATGCATCACGTTGCCAACTAACAACATTTGGTTTCAATTTCTGGACCTAGAGCATAGTATAATTAAAGAAGTGATATTCTTCTGTCCGTAGCACTCTGTAATTATCGTACAACTTCCAGTTATTAGCAGTGGAATGAAACACGACATGTGAAGACAGTCTTTTTCCTGTAGTAGGAAATTCTATTCTAAACTTTATTTTTAAATTTAGTTGTTCGGACTGGGAAACTAGATTTTTTATTTACCTACCCAGGCCAATCATTTACATGCCCCAGGCACCTTGGGCATGGTATTTTTCAAACCCTGATATTGTTCTACCAGCCTTGTTTGGTGGGGACAAGCATTATTGTCCTGTAGGAGGAATCCTCCTATTGCACCTGCATAATGGTTAACATAGGGGTCCAAGACATCATCCCTATAGTGTCCAGCACTCATGGTTCTTCTTGGAAGCACACAATTCTGGTTTGGGTGTCATCTTGTGTCTACCTAACAAGATACCACCCCAAACCAGAATGCTGCCACCACTGTAAGTTTATTGTTTATTCATGGGTCATAAAGGGATGATAGCATGTTTCTTGTTCTCACCAGATCAGAGCACTGACCTCCATTGGTTTACAGCCAAATTGACATCTTGCCCAACTCAAATGCCTCCCTCTCTCAATGACAGGGGGTCAGGGGCATGTAGAATGCTGAATGCCTAACATAAAGACCTCCTTCATGAAGCCTTCACACAGTGGAAGCAGATATCAGCATTCCTGCAGCCAATCACAAGTGTGTCCATGTCCTGCTGCCCTGTGCAGTCAATTGGAGATATCAGTCATCCACAGATGTTGTGGCCCTAGACCTTCCTTTGTTGCACCTTTGGGAAGCTGACTGCATATTTCAAAATTGGTTCCACAGTCTATGGACCTTAGAAAGACTCAAATGCAGCCATATTGCAACTTCCACCTGACTTTACCTTGCGTCTAGCCTTTTGATCGCTCTCCACCTCAGTTCATCTGTTAAATGATGTCTCGTAGTCACTGCAACAAACCTGCTATCTCAAGATCCTTTTTTTACACTCCACAACTGATTTGATGCACACCTCCGCAACAGTTTCTTTTGTACTGCAGCTCATTTTGCATAAACCGATGCCATCACCACCCATTTGCATACAATGCCCTGACTCTGCATTACAATTCATGTCATATACCCAAGTTTCATGCATTTCCAACTTCTTTCATGAATACTCGCAAATCTTCTGTTTTTTCTTAACATATGGAAACCAGTGTACAAATAGCCAATAAAATTAGTTTTTTTGAAGATGACAATATATTATATATGGCATAATCCCATATTTCTTTCATGAAAATTAGTTTTATTTAATCGGGATGAAAGCATGCGCTATGTAATTTTTCAAATGTGGCGAAACACGTGTTTAGTAAAAATGCATTTGTCTTACAAAAAACTGAAAGATTAAAAACATGCCAAAGCTTTGGTACTGAGTTTAACAATAACCAGAAAAGTTCTCTCAATTTCCAACAAAGGCTCAATGTTTCTTGAAAAGTAAAAACACTTCTCCACTTTACGAATACAGTTATTCTCTCTCTTTTTGTGGCCGAAGCACAGGAGGTACATAAGTAGAAGTGCCAGAAAAGTGTGAGACTGACAAATATATACTTACATAAGTTTTAAGCAAAGCTATGTCTCCCTCATCCAAAGCTGAAAAAGAAAAGAAATTTTAACATAATTACAAAACACAACTGACAATTCTATCACAACAATATACAAAAATAAAATTAATTTATGCATATGTACACACAAACTAGATACCAGGAATTTTTTTCTCATGCCTAGATACTAGAAATCTTTTAATTTGCAACTGCAAATTGAAAACAAATTCCTGGTATGTAGGCACGAGTGTTAAACATTCTATATACAGTCAACCTTCGATGTACTGCCCCTCGATTTACTGACACCCGTTGGGTGTGAACAAACATATACTATGTAAAATATCCCTAGATATACTGCTATACCCTTGGCATCTGCCAACATATATTACTGCCCCAGCATGCCTTTTCCAACACAAAACATACTTGATATACTGCCACTTGCAAGCTGTGTCTGAATAGCCTTCCCATTTTTGCAGACAATGATTCAATTGTGTCGAACCTTTTGGCAGAGAAAATGACAGACATTGTTTGGGGCAGAAGTCAGCTGCTCCTTTCGATAACATGCTACAATGATGAGTCCATCTGTCACTTTTGATTTATTAGGACTTAATGGATGCCTCACAACCCTTTACCCCTAAGCCATGTCCTCCATTTTCATACAGAAAAGCATTGTCAGTAAAACGTGCCTGCAGTGGGCCTGGTTATCTTTGACTCAAATGGCTGTCTTGTGAGTTGAGTGTTGTTTTCTCGCTCCCTTCTTTGTCAGAAGAGATGGGCCTGTATTCTTTACCCTCTACTAACTGCCAATTAAGATGATGAAGTCGACACCCTTCTCCAGGGACACAACATTTCTTTTACCCCACATGCTTGCTGCCTTTAGTTTAGTTTATTTTTTGGCTCTGCAACTGTTTACAAGCATCGAAATCTGAAACAAAAAAAAGTTTTGTTGTTGCTGTTAGGAAAAAAATGTTGAAAAGAACAGTCCTTACCATAAAGCAGAAGACTGAAATTTGCAAATATTGCTAAGAAAATATTGAAATCAAAAACACAAGAAAATAGATTTTTTTTAAAAAAACTAAGGCAGGGTTCCCACTCAAATGTAGAAAAAAAATTCCCTGACTTTTCCAGGTTTTCCAGGTGGTCCTGAGAGTTTTTCCAGAGCGGCAAATCAAATCACATTGCGACAAATTATTGCATTTCCTTACATTCTTGCGTTCCTTACGAAAGCATACATTTGTTAATTCTTTAAATAACTGTCCTTTATACAATTACCTGCTTTTTTTAATAACAATTAAATGCATGAGGCATATTATTTTTGGTACCATAATTCCATGATATTTTCTGAACATAAGTGGTATACTGCCTATGTAGAATTTGTTAATACATTTCCGTAGAAACAGATCATATGTAAGAAAAAATCTGTATGTTGAATAGTTTGTTTTCCTTTCTTCTATAGCACAGTGTAGATAAGCTTAATGACCGAATGGGCTCCTGCTCAGAGAAATGTCGAAAGAGAATCGACCAACAAAGGGCTTTGATCCATTGTTTAAGTGTTTCTCTTGTGATGTGTTTCTCAAGTAAAAGTGTACCAGGCCATTGTGCCCAATTGTTCCATGTTACAAAATATGAAGCAAACTATCTGCAGAAATCGAATAGAACCGTAATGTCAACAGGCAATTTTTAAATTCAGTTTTGATAATTTTAGAGAATTAAGGAATAATGTAATGTATTGAAAGCAAGATTTATCAAATTCTAGACAGGCTGTAATTGCAAATAATTGCTTACCTGAAATTAATACTGATAATGTTATGTTCATCTCACATATGAGGGAGAATTAAAATGACACCACATAATGAATGTCCCGATTATACAGTCCATAAAGATAAACAGAAAATATGGAATATAAAGGATAAATAACTTTCATTTTCCCAAATTACTTTATAGTTACAAAAATGAGTGTATTTAACATAAATTTTACATAATTTTTAACAAAATCATGTCTTATTTTTTTGTTTCAGGTTTAACGACCACCATGAGCAACTTGTTGGGCTATAAAACAGTCATCCGCCCATCCCTAATTTAGGACCATTGGCTTCACGAAGAAGGAGAGCCAGTGCCGTAAGAGAAACACACCACCCATACCTCATCTGGGACTTGAATCCAGGCTCACTTGGACGAATAGTCAGAAGCCAGAGCTTAGACCACTGCACCACCGAGGTGGCAAACCATGTATTTACATGTTTTAAAGAATATTTGAACAAAGACTTAATTTAAATTCTACATATAATGAAATATTTCAATCGATTAGGTGAAATTATATAACTGATTTATCTGTATTTTAAGTGCACACAAGTATATAAATAACATTTTAAAGCGACTCACAACATTTAGAGTTCCAGTTAGGTTTAAAAATGCAAGCTGGGAGAATTGTGACTGAAGAGAATAAATTGCCCTTAAATGATACAATGCTGAAGCTTTAAATCCTTTAAGTGCTTATTTTACATCAATATTAAACAACACAGAAACTTTTGCTGAAATTGAAGTCTAATGGGAATGATAAAATGGTGAGTGTCTGACAGAGTCTCTTAACATTTTGTTAGAGCGGTTCTATCAAATCGATCTACCAATTTGTATTTTCTATTGGAATTTACTTAGAATCTTTAAAGACAAAGCAAAGTAAAACAGTTATTAAAAAATAAAAAAAAGAAGAGAGAGAGAACAGAAATCGTGACAGCATTTCTGCGTCTGAGAAAAACGTGTGCCAGTACCATCCCAACAATTTCTAGCAATCAGAGAAAATACTGCTGACATTTAAAAATCAAAATTGTAATTATTTTAGCTAAAGTTAGTTCTTGCACTTGGCAATGAGAACATCGAATCTATGCTATTTCAGAGGGGCCAACCACTAGCAGAACACATCAGTAATCAATAGGGGATTTTTCAGTAATGTTTCAGTAATCGAACACAAACTTTCACTAATGTAACACCCCATTTTTTTTTTCAAAGTTAAGGACAATATTATAGTATTACTGTGTAACCTGTAATACTTGTATGAGAGTGCCTATCGGTAATCACCATACAAAGCCTCATCGCTAATGCGTGGAATGGGTATTTCATGAGAAATTAATGCGTGGAATGTGTAATAACTTTATATGTTTACACTATCCTCACAAAAAAATATTAAATTAAATTATCAATATTGTACTTACCTCATGTCATTGCTGACATAAAAACTCCCTTGTTGCTTGTTTTGCAGTGGTATATTCTTTTTCAGAAAACTTTTTATAACACAGCTCACCTGAGGAAAATGCTTTACTTTTCTGTACAAGAAGGGCATTAATGTTTTGGTGCTCATTGTTGGGCAAAAGTATGTGAGGTTTTTCCTTACTATACTAAATATTCTCTACGTAGAGGAATTGCTGTGAGGGATAGTCAATATTGCCAACATTAGTTTAGGCAATGCAGAATACTTGGGAAGGCCAGATGAATCCTTCATCTTAGATATTTCACTCCATGCCACATCTGCTCAAGGATATCCAGCTTCATCAATTTCAGAGTCTGGTAACATAGCATGAAAGAAGCGACCAGCATGATCACAGCTTGCTATAGGTAGGTTATGCTCCACAACGATTGCAGTAAACAGCAATTCAGCGTTTATCACGCTATTTTCATTCGTTTTTGCAAAAAAATTATCCAAAGGCTTTGATCGAGTCTTTAATTTTACACAATCCTGGTGTTTGTTTTGACTGGATATGCCTTCGGCAATCATCTCATCTCATCTTGTCCTACATGGGCTACTGATTACTCTCATATTAGAAGGCACGCAAGAAAACCTTTATTTCAGCATTTTCCATTTCCTTGCTCACGATTTGGGAGAAAGATTTGGATGTTTCTGGAGAAACCTCTTTGCATATTTATTTGTTTCAGAAACGATAATTCCAAGGATGAAATTGGTAAAAAACAAGTAAAAATATTCAATAGGTGCCACATCAGTTGCATGTTTGGGCCCCTGCATTTCATGACAATCAAAAGGATGCTGAGGTTGTTCATAACTTCCCTCTATTACATCCTCCCATTCACTTTCAGAACTTTCATGATCTGAAGATTCACTATGAAGATCTTCACCTTCTGAAGAAGATATGGTGTGCGTGGCACTGTGGCTAGTTTTCTGGCTTGATGTTGCTTGGCCAATATCACTCTCAGATGATTCAAAATCATCACCATCACTTGGCAAACTTTCACTCTCACTACAAGCCATTTCAAATAACCTTAGAATAAAATTTCACGCAGTAGGAAAACGCACGTCTGCTAGTCTGAGGAACAAGCTGTTAATAAAGTCATCCTCTGCTAACACGAGTTTGGAAAAAGAGGGGGATTCGTAATTCACGGAGTTTTGCGATTGTGTCTGTTTGTTTGGGAAACAGAAATGAATAATGCGAAGAGCTTCTAGTACTAAAACACCGCACTTCGTTCTTCCGCGCGGCGAAAGTCCGCAAGAAATATAAACATCCGTCATCGCGGGACCACGCGTTGCGACGAGTTGATCGTTATTGCACTTCGAACGAGGCTCGAAAAAAGTGATTTCCGACAGTACGACGTCTTATAATAACACCAACAATGCCAAGTGAACAGCACTGCCTCAACTGCAGTAGGAAAAGTTTTGGCTAAAGTAACCTTTCTCCTGTCACACGGAGAATTTGCGTGGGGAACCGATAGCAAGCGCAAACTCTTTTACGATGACACTTACGGCATATTACCCGTAATTTTCGTCGTATTATCCGCAGACCGCGAAATTCACATAAAAAAAAATCCTTCGTATAATCCGCAGACTGTGACATTAAGGAAAAAAAATCACCGTATAATCCGCACATCATAGATGTTGAATCAGAAGTGGAATTTCCGACAGAAAAGTCGGTCACATAAACACATCGCTCTTTCCACGTTCCAGAAACACATAGCAACCGAAAAATTGTTTTCAGCTGCCGCCGCCGAATTGAATCACGGATATCTCGATATCTAACCGAGCGCGTTAGCTTTACACCACGGTGGCCAACAATCCACGGTGCTATGTGCATCTTGGATTTATGATGTCAGCTTCTGACATCATAAATCCGTAAGATGTGCTCAGCTACTGAGACGTCTCCATCTGGTGGGTATTAACGGCACTGGCTATATATATTATAACAGTTAATTCCAAAGGGCGAGATCCAAGGTGAAAATCCTCCAAATACGTGGCGTCAGTAAATAAATAAATACGTCGCTCTTTCCACGTTCCAGAAACACATAATGAGTCCGAAGAAGAGAAAAAAAAACTATTTTATTAAATGAAGAAATTCATTTTTAAAGGTTACTGTTTTATATTTTTATCTCCGAACAGATAAAGGGTGTGGCATCCATAGATCACGCCGATGTAGCTCCAGAGTATTGCATTACACTGCCAATGACGAAAGGCTGATACAGAACAAGTCGTGGAAATACCGTATGTACTTGCGTATAAGCCGAAAGTTTTTGGAGGAATTCCTGCTTTCAGAGTTGAGAGATCGTCTTATACGTGGGCCAATAAAAAACTTCGTGAATTCTCCCGCGGAATTTACCAACGGATTTGTTTACGTTTTAGATCGCGACACAGAGGCTTTCCGTATGTTGCTGCACGATTGTGTTCTGACCTCAAAACTATCGCACAGTGACATGATCATATCCTAAATTCTGTCCACCACTTCAAGTTTAAATTCGGCAGTGTAACTGAAACGTTTCCTTTTCAGAGACATCATGTTTAGCAATGAAGGAAAACAGCGGCAGCGACGTTCGCCAAAACAACGAAAGCAAACTAGATACAAGGTCGCGCACATGAAATCCGAAAGGAGAAACGCATAGGTTCGTGCAGCAAGTGCTGTGCGTACTTCTTTGGCTTTTTGCCAAAAAACAGAGCCGGCACGACAGTCAGAGCTCTTCTCAACAATATCAAAATGACCCCTGCCGTCCCTCCCCACAACTATCCCTATCTTTCGTTACGACATTCCTTCCCCTCCTCCCCGCTCCGTACAAACTCCTGAACTGAGGAAAATTCTTCCGAGGGAGTTCCTTTTCCAATTATTATACCCTTTCCTGAACAATCACGCTGCAGATTTTTTTACATCGGAAGGTCTTATATATATATTTTTTTATTTTTTTTTAAATCGGCGTGTTAACCGCATCGGTGTATAATCCGCATAAAACCTATAATTTTAACTTTTTTAGCAGATAATCCGCGGATTATACGACGAAAATTACGGTACCATTCTTCCGATAATATCGCTGTTTGACGATATGATTAATGGACATTCCATTTCAAAACGATATGATTGATAAATGATATGATCATTGAGACACCGAAATCCGCAGTCTGATTCGGAAAATTGCGGATCAAAATCGAAGGCCGACAAATCGGCAGCGTCGCACTAAAAGGGTTTAACAAAAAAGGATACAAAATTGAGATTCTCCAAAACACACTGAATTTCGTAATTCTTCCAACCTGTCCGTAATTCCGTAATCTGACAGTCGAAACCGTAATAATTACGGACAATTCGTAATAGTTGGCACCTCTGCTATTTGCTTCTAAATAACGCAGCATAGGATATTTAGACATTATGCTGTTAAATTTCATAACCAATAAGCTGGCACACAGAGATCCTAATGCCATAACGGCAAAAAAATTAAACCCAGGGATAAAGAAAAAATAATGGAAGCAACAAGTGGGGAAAACTAACAGTTAATACGGAATACCATTTTGCCTGAGAGGCTACACTTCATATTAGTACTTCCAAAATCCGGAAGTCTTAAAATTGATTGGCTACGTTTGTGACGCAAACATTAGTACTGAACTTTTCTCGCAGGTCACAGTTCATTTCCACGCTACGTCAAATTACTTGTACAGGAAACAATTAGTGGAAGTTTTGTGTGCATGTGTGCTCATAAATCCTCCTAACACTTTTTTGTCAACATAATTTATCATCCTGCGGCGAGTGGCATGTTTATACTTAACAATATCTTTACGAAGGGCAATACATTTGTGCGATGTTGATCAGGCAAAGTGCGAGAAAGGTCTGGAGCCCACTCAGGTCATTTGCAGTAACTCCCCACAAATAACGTCATCCAAAACGGAGACAGAGGCTTTAGCGCCTGCACTGACAAACCTGAAACCAATAGAGCACGCACGGCAAAGATTTTCATCAGTAGTAACTAGGTAGATTTTTTTTTTTTTTTCGGCAATGTGAGGGTAAAGATGTGAAATGAATAATTTATGCAAATCTTGTGAGGTGCAGCAACGCAAGAAGAAGAATTTACGATTACAAGAAAATTTCTACCCCGTCTAACTTTTGTTCTCGCAATTTTTTTTTTTCCTATGTATAAGCTGAAACCTTGGGAAAAATTACGAGAGAATGATGAATTTTATATTTCTTATTCTAAATAACGGAGATATTTGCGTTTTTACGGAAAACGGTTCTACTATGCACAAAAATTCAAAAAATAATATCTTCTAATCTATCAGTAACAAAAAAAAAGTTGAAACTTTCAGGTTTTTTTTTATAACTTGGAGGCAGCTACCTGTAAAAAAAAAAAAAAAATCGTACGAATCGGAGATGTGTTGGTGGAAAATTATTTCAATATCTGACGATTTTGCGTGGAATGACCCAGATGTGAAAATCTATGGTTCCGGACGTCGGACTACCCTATTTTTCGCAACCAGCCAGCTCTTGCAGTAATTGGAATATCGTCTTAAAATAGCTATAAATAAATTTCTTCATGCATTATGAAATAGAAATATGACAGAATAAAAAAAAATCTCTTTCCGGCCGTAAAACCGGAAGACAACGAATCTAGAAAACGGCCGTGAAATCTGGGAAATATGGTAGGTATGCAATAGTACCAGCCAGCTTCATTGCATGGTATTTTTCATATATTTTTTGTCAAAATACTCGTAAGTGCTATGAAAAAAATAAATCTTTTCCCCTCTTTGAAGAATCTTCCTATTTCCTATTTCATAATATTTTCCCTGTTCTAACATTTGAAGGTACATACTTTTCCAACTATACCAATTCTGCTACAGAATTACGAAAGCGAAGCTTTAGTTCGTAAGTGATACGAACCTTTTTCAAAATAAATTAAGTGCCCTCAATTTGCAACATTCATCCACGCTGCTGTTGAAGGGGAAGGAGGGGGGATTTATTAGGATGACCAACATCCGGCAAAATAAATGTTTTTGTACGGTTTGATAAAAGACAAGTAGAACATGCAAAACGGGGGGGGGGGGGAAAGCTCAACTTCTAAAGTTTCCAATGAATTTCGGCGAAATTTAAAATGGAACGTTATTTTCATATATCTTGCCCACTGTAAAAATTTCAGTCGGTTATTTAAAAAATTGAGGAAATAGCTTCTTCATAATTTTTTCCCAGTCTACGCAGAGAACCAGGGGCACCTACTCAGGAACAAATGACTGCCTCTCTTCGCGAACGTCAGCAGATAAGAGCCTGCGAAATGGGTGCGTGATTAATGGCTTTCTTTCACGCTTTGTGACGTGTATGTTTGTTCGGTTGTAGTTTAGATCATCTGGAGACGGGGAAACCGCAAAGAGACGCACTCCCCTGCACAGCTGCACGTTAATCGGTGGGTGGGTTGCGGAGTTGCCTCGAAGGATAAAACAACTCGGAATTATTTTAAAACTTAGCAATACAGAAATATATTTTACAAAAGTCTGAAACAAAATATTTTTCTGGCAAAATAAAAAATTCCCTGCCTTTATAGTTCCCTGATAAAAAATTCCCTGATTTTTACGGAAAAACACAATTTTCCCTGAGTTTTCCCTGATTTTTGGAACAATTTTCAAATTCCCTGCGAATTCCCGGTTTTCCAGGTTGCGTGGGAACCCTGTAAGGTATGTAAAACAATTTTGTGCAGGCCTAATGCTATTTAAGTTTCATCTGATAAAGTTTTAGTAACGCATGATTTTTTATTCATTGCCTTATAATTGAAATGTCAATTTTGTCTTTCTAATATGGAAAGTAAATTTCCGCATTTAAATGCGTACTCGAAGCTTCCAAAATTAAAACGAACAGTCTGAACTACAAATGCACACTAGGTACACAACATATAATTGCGATTTTTCTAATCAATATTTTTAATTTAAAGCTAATTATAATTTGAGGAGTCATGATTAATAAAATTTGGGTTACTTAAAAATAATTGGCAAATTTGATATAATGCCACAATGAAATGGAACAAGCAATGGCAGTACATTAAGGGTTGACTGCATATACCCCCCCCCCCCCATCTTACCCTGCATGTTTTGTTTTAACAGTAACATTCTGTGTAAATATTTCCTAAAATTCATTTTTAGTGATTAGCTGATTTCTCCTGAATGTTTTTGGTAGTCTTTTAAAAGACTGATACACACACATTTGCTTTCCTGAATACACTGCATTAGTCTTATGGCAGTGACTCTCTCTCTCTCTCTTCCCTGGAACCAGTGAACCTAAATTAGGGACGGGTGACTGCTTACACCCAAGGGCCATGACATTAGCACAATGAGTTCCCTCTTTTAGTGACATCACGTGGAAATCATGGCTTCTAAAATGATTGGTTTCTTTTTTCTAAATGATTAAAATGATTTCCAAAGTTTCCGTGTGTGATGTCTGTCAAACATGACACTGACATTAGTACATGCAGGGCTTGAAAAATATCTGAGAAGTTACATGTCCAGCTAAGCATGTGCAGAAATTATTTACCAGCTCAAGTAGTAAATGCAGGATGCCCAAGAAAATTTATCTTTTAAGATAACAAATCAAAAGCCGCATTTTTTTACATGGTTTGCATTTCAGTTTTAAGGGTCTGCATTCAAAATGCTCAATGCACAAAAGCATGCATCTCAAGTTTTTAAGATAATGCTGGAATTGGTACGAAGTGATATGATGATAAAATTGGTATTTGAGAAATTTAGTGATTCTACCATGTTCCTTTCAATGAAGTTTTTGCCCTTTGTCACTAAATACCGTTGTCAATCGAAGGCATGCATCCAGTTGCTGACTATAAATAACATTTGGAGCAAAACTACATATGGCTCCAATTTCTGGACCTAGAGCATAATCTATATATTAATTCTATAAGGTTTTTTACTGTAAGACCAGTTGTGAGAGAACGGCTGAACGTAAACATATGGCTGAGGTATCAAAATACAGGTCTTACCATGTAGATGTGCCAGCTGAAGAGAATAATGAGATTGGGGCAATGGTTTGGGCATTGTGGGGCAGCGAAGTTCCCATGTAAAGTCACTGGGAGAAGCGTGTGGTTGACATCCGATCGCCTGCAGTTGACTCGCGCACTGTTCAAGGCAGAAGTATGGAGGGACTCAGAAAGTCCGAAGTCTCTCTTCTCAGCGAACCATTGTGCAAAACAACACTAGCAGGAATTTGTTTGAAAGTTCTTATCGGAACAGTGAAGACCTGATTGCGTTTGCCACTGAATTGTGTGATGTATATATACAATTTAACATTCATTTGATCCAGTTTATTCACGTAGGTAAAACGTTTCCCATTATGTAAAGATGTTAATAAACATTTCATATGAGTTTATTCTTTAAAAAAAAACTTATCTTCGATTCTGACGGGTTTTGTCTACCGGGGGAAAAAAAGGAACTATTTGTTGATCCCGACGGGTTTAGTCTACCAGGTTCGAATCCTGGTGAGGCATGGATGTTGTGTTTGTCTTATGATGGGTTCCATTTCAACTCAGGCAGGGTCGTACCATCATGGTCTCAGATTTCTCTAAAAAAATTAAGGGTTGTTCCTTGACTAAAATAAGGAGACCCATATTTTTTCTTTCGGCAAGAAAAAATTTTCCCTTCGAGACAGAGGGTTTCAAATCTTCCACCGTCAAACAAACTCTCTAGAAAACGGTTATTTTTCCTAACTTCAGCGAGTCATTGCAGCAGAGTTAAAAAAGATATTGTGTTCTTGTATTTTTTTTTACATTGTGTGTATAACATATAATAATATATGGTGCTAATATTTGCTACACATTGTATGATTAAAATTTTAAAAAATCGTAAACTTTGTGATTTTAAAAAAAATTGAATTATTTTAGTTTTTTTTAAACAGGTTTGGATGGAGTTTTTTCCACATTCGTTTTTTTCATTAAAGACATACAAATGTGCGCTTTATTTGTAATTTTTTGTGTGTCTGTGAAACTGCTAGTTTCTGCGTTTCGGCAGCGTTAAAAACAGCCGACTTTGAAAAATCTCTTTAACTTTGCCAACGATTTTCTCAAAAAAAAACCTTTTTTAAAATTCTGAAAATTAAATCCCTGTTTTATTATCAACAGGAGAATATCTGTATAAATTTTCACGGACCTAAAAACGCCCGTTTCTGAGTTAGACGCGTTTGAATTTGGTTTGAAATCCTACCATTTCTTCGTGTTCTAAAGGCGCCATTTTGGAAAAATCTCAGGCAAAGTACGTATTCTCTTACTCGAATGAGAGTCTTGGATCCGTCCACCTCACCCTACCCTGAGCGATAACATGCCTAAAAAACGGTCTTGGAAAAAAATAACAAATCTACATATATAGAGAATTGAATGTATGTCAATTTAGAACCACCAAATTTGGAATACTATAGCATGGTACCCTAACTTAGACTGCAGACTGTTTTGGGAAGGGGTCAGAGCCCTCGGTCAAAGGGCTCCCACACAAAATTTCCATAAAATATACTTGTATATTATAGTGCCCTAACTGAGACCATAGATGGTTTTTGGAAGGGGGGGGCAGAGCCCTGGGTGGGTGGGAGCCCGGGTGAAAGGGTTCCACGCAAAATTTCCGTAAAATCTAGTTTTCAATTTAGAACCATCAAATTTGGTATACTTTTTCTTGGCACCCTAACTTTGACTAGAAGGTTTTGAGAAGAGGTCAAGCCCCCCCCCCTACAAAATTTTTGTAAAATATTTTACAAAGTTAGGGTGCCAAGAAAAAGTATACCAAATTTGATGGTTCTAAATTGAAAACTAGATTTTACGGAAATTTTGCGTGGGGCCCTTTGACCCCGGGCTCCCACCCACCCAGGGCTCTGCCCCCCCCTTCCAAAAACCATCTACGGTCTCAGTTAGGGCACTATAGTATACAAGTATATTTTGCGGAAATTTTGTGTGGGGGCCCTTTGACCCAGGGCATCGACCCCTTCCAAAAACAGTCTGCGGTCTAAGTTAGGGTACCATGCTATAGTATTCCAAATTTGGCGGTTCTAAATTGAAAACTGTAGATTTTATGGAAGTTTTGTGTGGGGCTTCTTGACTTCGGGCTCCGACCCCTTCCAAAAACAGTCTAAGTTAGGGTACCATGAGATAGTATACCACGTTTGGTGGTCCTAAATTGAAAACTGTAAATTTGTTTAGCAGACATACATTCAATTCTATATATATAGATTTGTTATTTTTTTCCAAGACCGTTTTTCAGGCATGTTATCGCTCAGGGTAGGGTGAGGTGGACGGATCCAAGACTCTCATTCGAGTAAGAGAATACGTACTTTTCGCCTGAGATTTTTCCAAAATTGCGCCTTTAGAACACGGAGAAATCGTAGGTTTTCAAACCAAATTCGAACGTGTCTAACTCGGAAACGGGCGTTTTTAGGTCTGTGAAAATTTACACAGATGTTCTCCTGTTGATAATAAAACAGGGATTTAATTTTCAGAATTTTAAAAAAGGGCTTTTTGAGAAAATCGTTGGCATAGTTGGAGATTTTTCAAAATCGGCTGTTTTTCACGCTGCAGAAACTAGCAGTTTCACAGACACATAAAAAATTGCAAATAAAGTGCACAATTGTATGTCTTTAACAAAAAAACGAGTATAGGAAAAAAAACTCCATTTGAACCAGTTAAAAAAAATCTCAAAAATTTCAATTTTTAAAAAAATCAAAGTTTACGATTTTTTAAAATTTTAATCATACGATGTGTAAAAAATATTAGCATCAAATATTATTATACGTTACACACACAATGTAATAAAAAATACCAGAACAAAATATATTTTTTAATTCTACTGCAATGACTCGCTGAAGTTAGGAAAAATAACCGTTTTTTAGAGAGCTTGTTTGACGGTGGAAGATTTGAAGCCCTCTGTCTCAAAGGGAAAATTTTTTCTTGCCGAAAGAAAAATATGGGTCTCCTTATTTTAATCAAGGAACAACCCCTTAATTAATTTTTTTAGAGAAATCTGAGACTGTGATGGTACGACCCTGCCAGAGTTGAAATGGAATCCCTCTCTTGTTACCAGCCAACTAAGTTGAAACATTTTTGAAAGCTACCTAGCTTTGAGACACCTCACCACCACGTGAGGGAAGGGGGGGGGTCAAAACTCCGCTGGTTGGTCTATCGATCCACGATTATCTTCTAAGGGAACAGAAGACATGGGCAGTGCATTGTTTATCGTGGCCCAGGTGGAAATCACTACGAACACAATCCCCCCCTCTTTAAAAAATTTAAATCTTTGAATATGTTTTAAATAGATAAAAATATTTACACCATTATAAGCGCATAAGTTGTATATGTATTATACTTGTAAAATCAGCTGATTGAACAGGAAATATACTCAACTTACAATTTATGAATAAGCATGCACGCGTATGTGTTAATTGTTATTTATTTAGCAGATTAGACAATTGCCATTACGTTTCGGAGAGGAGGTATACAGAGTTTGGGTAGCGACCAGCGCTATCAATCCAGCAGCGAGGTCAAGAGCATTGCACCTTCTCCCCCGTTCACAGAGGACAAAACTCTCCTGAGCGAATATTTTATTTTACAATTACGAAAAACTGAGAAGTTAATTTTAGCAACTATAACAAAACAGCAACTGCTCTTCTGACAGTAGCCTACAATTAGCAACTCCCAGAAAAACTCGAGGGTGTTTAGCCATCGAAAATTAACTTACAGTACACACACGTACCTGCACTCTTTTTCTTAAAATTATTTCACAACAGTTTTCTACTCTTTCATAGTCTTTTCTTATGCGATGTGCAAGTATATACGTAAACAAACAAACAAACAACTGCTGCCGTCTTTCGCAACTCAACTTTGTTAGTGGAGCAGCAAGAATTTTCTTTATGTATTTGTTAACCCCCCACCCCCACCGACAGTTTTATAGGCATGTCATCACTCGGGGAAGGGTGAGGTGGACGTATCCAACCAGGGCCAGCTGACCCCAATGCTCTCATTCCATCATTCGAGCAAAGAATATCTAACGCTTTGATTTGGGTAAGAGAATACGTACTTTGCGCCTGAGATTTTTCCAAAATGGCACCTTTAGAACACGGAAAATCGTAGGCTTTCAAACCGAATTCAAACGCATCGAACTCGGAAACGGGCGTTTTTAGGTCTGTGAAAATTTACACAGATATTCTCCTGTTGATAATAAAACAGGGATTTAATTTTCAGAATTTTAAAAAATGGCTTTTTTGAGAAAATCGTTGGCAAAGTTAGATTTTTCAAAATCGGCTGTTCTTAACGCTGCCGAAAAGCGGAAACTAGCAGTTTCACAGACACACAAAAAATTACAAATAAAGTGCACATTTGTATGTCTTTAACGGAAAAAACGAATATAGAAAAAACTCCATCCAAACCTGTTTAAAAAAAATAAAAAAATTCAATTTTTTTTAAATCACAAAGTTTACGATTTTTTAAAATTTTAATCATACGATGTGTAGCAAATATTAGCACCATATATTATTATATGTTATACACACAATGTAAAAAAAAATACAAGAACACAATATCTTTTTTAACTCTGCTGCAATGACTCGCTGAAGTTAGGAAAAATAACCATTTTCTAGAGAGCTTGTTTGACGGTGCAAGATTTGAAACCCTCTATCTCGAAGGGAAAAAAATTTCTTGCCGAAAGAAAAAAATATGGGTCTCCTTATTTTAGTCAAGGAACAACCCTTAATTTTTTTTTAGAGAAATCTGAGACCATGATGGTACGACCCTGCCAGAGTTGAAATGGAACCCATCTTATGGCACTGGCTCTCTCCCTTCCCTGAAACCAATGACCCTAAATTAGGGACGGGCGACTACGTATAACCCAAGCGTTGGCTTATTATGATCATTCGTTCGTGAAGGGTCCAGGTTTGAATCCCGGCGAGGCATGGATGTTGTGTTTGTCTTATGCCACAGGCTATCTTCCTTCCCTGGAACCCCTGACCCTAAATTAGGGATGGGCGACTGCTTATAGCCCATCGAGTTGCTCACAGTGGCCATTAAATCTTCAGTCACAAAAAAAAAGTCACAAACCTGGACTCTTGTCCTTACTGAAGTGGTTGAATGAATTAGTCAATCAAATAAAGTTTACATTTGTTGTTTCATATCAGTTTATTATTTGAAAAAAACAAAAACAAACTTAATGTCGATTCCGACGGGTTTCATCTAGTATAATTAAAGAAGTGATATTCTTCTGTCCTTGGTATGCTCTGTAATAATAATTCAACTCCCAGTGATTACCAGTGAAATGAAACATGACATGGGTTAACTGTCTTTTTTCCTACAGTAGAAAATTCTATTCCAAACTTCTTTATTTTTAAATTTAGTTGTTTGGACCAGGCAACTAGATTCTTTATTTACCTACTCATGCCAATAAGTTAAATATGCTCAGGGCATCTCGGACATGGTATTTTTCAATCCCTGCAGTGTAACATGAGAACGACATCACAACCAGGGAGAACTCATCTCACAAATGTCATGGCCTTGTACTTCCTAGAAGGCCTTGTTAGCTCATGGTGGTCATTACCAGAGTTCCAGAACGTAGATGTGCACAGATAGTTTCCAATTATTAGCAGATAGTTTTTGCTTGTAGATTAAAAAATAAATAAAAATATTATTTACAGCAATTCAACAGATTAATATACTTAATTATCTTACTCAGATCAACATACCGTATATACTCGCGTATAAGTCGACTTCGCATATGAGTCGACCCCCCACTTTCAGAGGAAAAAATCGTAAGAAATCAGAAACTCGCGTATAAGTCGATCCCGGAATGAGAAAAAAAATTTCAATGAATTTATTCAAAAACATTTGAAAACGAAAAAAATTATATATATAATACTAAATTTAATTTGCATACCCAAAAACTTCATCGGAACCCTTCAAAATCCGATTCCGAGTCAGACTCGCCAAACAGTTCAAAAAGTCTTTCTCTGTCATCGGCGCGTCATCATAAACATCAGTATTCCCATCTATGCCTGTGTCATCAGAATCACTGTCATCATCACTCATAAAAATCTCATCATCCTCTGTGCCATCAAGTTTGTTACTAATGCACCATTTCTTGAATGATTTCACGACCATTTCTGAAGGTATCGCATCCCAAGCATCCTTGACCCATCGCGCAATCAAAACGATATCCAGCTTCTTCAGATTTCCGCCCTTGGTTTCAGTCGGCAAATCGGAACTTATCCAATCTGCCCAATGCCTCCGCACATTGTCCTTGAAGGGCTTATTAAGACAGACATTTAGTGGTTGAAGAACAGATGCCAACCCACCTGGGATGACAGCAAGAGTTGTTTTTGAATTTTCTGCAGTTTTTTTCACTTCTGCACAACGGTGTGCAACAAACATATTCCACACCCAAAGAGAAGGTTTCCTCAAAAGTGCATCTGGCCTTTTGTTCCACACATTCTTTAACCAGTCAATTGTTCCGGATTCGTTCATCCATCCTTTTTCATGGGCACGAACGAGCACACCAGACGGAAAGACAACGCTTTTCGGCAGATTTTTGCATTTGAAAATAATTACCGGAGGTAGCTTACTGCCGTCGGCCAAACAGGAAAGAACAACCGCGAAACTGGATTTTTCATGGCCAGTCGTTTTGATCAAGATATTTTTTTCGCCCTTTTGATTCACCGTCTTATTTCCAGGAAGGTCGAAACACAAGACGGTTTCATCCATGTTCCTTATTTGGGAAAGTTCAAAAGCAGTCTCTTTTCTCTTTTGAATTACATACTTTTGAAATTCCATTATCTTTGCTTCGAGGTCACGAGGTAACTTTTGTGCAATTTTGGTGCGCTGGCGTAGACACAACCCATAGCAGTTCATGAACCTTGTGCACCAACCTGGTGAGGCACGAAAAGTGTTATTTGCGGCTGCAAACTTTTGATCTTTTGCGAGCTTCATTGCTCGCAAACGTATACCAGTTCGCATTACAATGTAACCATTTTGTCTGCAGCCCACAATCCAATCATTCAAGACACTTTCCAGCTCTGGGAAAGATGTCGTACCACGGCGCAGCGCCTTTTGCGATTTTCACCAAGTCCGGTTTTTTTTTACGCCAATCTTGAATCAGTTTTTCGTTAATGCCAAATTGACGTGAAGCAGCACAGTTGTTAGTATTTTCTACAAAAGAAACCACTTTCAACTTGAATCCTGCGTTATAGGACATCCGTTTCTTTACACAATCCGTGTCACCCATAATAGGAGTAGCGAGACACGTGCGATTAAGAACAAGAAAAACATGTGCGATTAAGAACAAGCAACACCTAATACTGGCTATCGCATGGCTCCGTTACGTCGAAGGTCAGCGCAATCAACTGGTAGTCAGAAGGGCGGAGCTTTCTATGCGTGGCTGTGGATACGCAAAGCCAGGAGAGAGGAGACTTTTCAAAGCGCTGAGAAATTCGGAGGGTCACGATTTCGTAATTCTACCACATCGGTGTTTTTTCTTTCTTTCTTTCTTTTTTTTTTCTTTCGGAGGGTTGCGATTTCGTAATTAACACCGCATCAGCATTTTTATTTCTTTTGGGATGGATTGCCTTTTGCCTCACGGGAAGAACTTTTGGACTTACGATTTTTTTAGACCCCGCGTACATGTCGACCCCATTACTTTGAAGCTCTCATTTTGTCCCAAATTTCTCGACTTATATGCGAGTATATACGGTAATTTATTTTAACTTGAACTTTCACTTATTTTTCACATCTTCTGAGGTCTTGTTTTTACGCACATTTCTGGCCTCTAGATTTTATCAATGCATAGGAACTGTATCAAATGTTAAAAAGAATTTAAATTTTGTTGACAGGTTCCTCTTGCAGTTGCCAGTTATTAAAATCTTTTTTTGTGTGTGTTTTGTAAGTTACTATTTTTTAATGAAGTTGCTGAAAATGCTATTTATAATCTTTGTAGGTCCATTAATGGAACTTCTTTTCTGTATATAAAAACTTTCTTTAATTAGTCTGTTTTTGTGAGGTTCATAGTTCAATATTTTAATATTTTGCCATAAAGGTTCATTTTACACACATTCAAATGTAATGTACTTACTAATCATTGGAGTCTGTAAAGCTCTAATAATTATTTGTTTTAGTAATTTTACTTTAAATTATTTTATTCTATTGTTATAGTGATTAGCGAGTTGCAGCAAGTTTTCTATTTCAATGGTTGTGTATGCAGATACATTTTATTTTTATACAACTCTGGTCATTATGCCCCCTTCCCCCACACAAAAATTGCAAGTAATTTGCAATTTTTAATTTGCGATTATAGTTTTTGGGCATACCTTTCCAAATTACATGTTTTTGTAACAAGAAAAAAATTCATGCACTTGCTGCCTTTCTACAAATAAAGTAAACTCCCGATTATCCATCACTTATGCAGGGCTTGAAAAAAAGCATGCCAGAGATGCCCAGTGAATGTAAGTCATTGGCTTGGGCAGGTTTACAAATAAAAAATCTAGTTGCCTAGTCTGAGCAACTATTTTTAAAAATAAAAAAGTTCGGAATAGAATTTCCGGTAAACCTTCCAAATGTGGCACAGAAATAGGTTACTGAAGTGACGATAGATGGTGACATGTTATCCCTACATTGTAAAGCGTTGCGCTACGTTGTGAAAGTGACAAAGGAAGTGAATAACATGGATTAAAGGTGGCAATTTATGAATGTACATTGTGGCATGTGTGTGAAATATTTATTATGACGGAAGAATAAGTTTTCCTCATGAATATGAAACTGTCTACCTAGCAGAATAAAAGCAAGGAAAGTTTTATCTGCCAGAGAAGAACTTCCTGATCGCACAAATCAGGACTTCAGAGCAAAGACTGTTCTGAGGAAAGACTGCAATTCCGTCGGAATAAATATTCCATAATATGCCCACTGGTCCGTCATAATGGGTGTTCCTGGCTCGAAGTGTTTGATGATGAGGGGCAGCAATGTCTCTGCAGATCTGTTGTTATCAGGAGAGATCTCCACCCTGAACCGCTTGGTATCTCTTTCAATGATGCCAAGAATCCAGGTGCCCTCGACGAGACGACCACAGTTGTACTTGCGTTTTCCCACTTTGGCTTCGTCCACTTCGACGAGGATTCCATCCCACTATATCCATAGGAATGTGAGCATAAAAAAACCACGTACCAAGAGAACAAAGTGACTTATGCAGCTATAATGCATTTAACGTGAAAGGAGGAGAGGTAAAGTGCTACTGTGGCGCCATCAATCGGAGCGGGCCACTTTTGGAAGGTTAGCCGAATTTCCTACAACAAAAAAAAAAGACAGTTGTCACATGCCGTTGTTTCTTTTCGCTGCTAATCTACCAGAAGTTGTGTTATTGTTACGAACTGCCAAGGACAAAACAATCTCACTTCTTTAATTGCATTATGCTCTAGGTCCAGAAATTTTTTTTTTTTTTTTTTTTTTTTTTTGATTGGAGGTTTAACGACCACCGTGAGCAACTCAATGGGCTATAAGCAGTCGCCCGTCCCTAATTTAGGGTCACTGGTTCCAGGGAAGGGAAAGAGCCAGTGCCGTAAGACAAACACAACATCCATGCCTCACCGGGATTCGAACCCGGACCCCGTTCGGACGAATGATCAGAGGCCATCTCTTAGACCACTGCGCCACCGGGGCGGCGTCCAGAAATAGGAGCCATATGCAGTCTTGTTCCAAATGTTTATAATCAGCAACAGGATGCATGCCTCTGATGGAACTAGTCTCCAGTGTTTAGCGACAAAGACTTCAACAAAAGGAACATGGCAGTCACTAAATTTCTCAAATACCAATTTCATCATCGTACCATTTCATACTAATTTTCTGCAGTCTTAAAATTTGAGATACACGCATTTGTGTATTGAACATTTTGAATACAGATCTTTAAAACAGATATGCAAAACATGTAAATAAAACTTCAACATGTTTTTAACTTTAAAAAATTCACGAGGTTCTGATTTGTTATCTCAAAAGATAAATTTTTCTGGGCATCCAGCTTTTACTACCTGGGCAGGTAAAGTAATTTCAACACATGCCCAGCTGGGCATGTAACTTTGCAGATATATTTTTTCAAGCCCTGCTTACAGGGGCCGCAGGTGTGACAGATAAACGAAAGTGCACTCCCACACCTTCTAGTAAAAGTTAATATAAATATCAGTTAACAAGTCATAAACATTTGACAACAAGAAAACAATTTTATGTTATACATTTTTGTTTATTCTTTCTTTGCACCTTTAATGCAGCAAGATTTTGAATTCTGCATAATACGAGTACATGGGTTATGTCCATTTTGTCTAATTCTCAAACCAGTCTATGCATTTTGAGAGCAGTCTCTTTCTCATGACTGAAATTGCTTCCTAGCACAGTATTTTTTGATTCATCCGATTCAGATTTCTCTGGGTACAAAACATCTTGAATAATTTCATTATCTGTTGATCGTTCACAACCCAAGCCATTCTTGTCACAATTGGGCATGTTGGTCATCTCAACTGGAGAAATATTTTGAAAACCTGAAATATTCGATACTGCTGAAAACAAGTCTGATTCATACTCAGTTGATTCATAAAAAAAAAAAAAAAAAAAAGATAACGGGGGTCGGGGATGCAGAGTGTGGCAGATAAATAATGGGAGTTCACTGTACTTATTTACAAGTACAAATAATCATTTCATAATTACAAATATCAAAATTACCAAAAAAATTCGCTCCTTCAAACACAACATTGTTTTATTTTTGTGATTTAATGAGAACTATGAATTTGGTTAATTATGGTAACATTTTTTTTTTTTTTTGAAAGGAGGTTTACCGACCACCACCCACCGTGAGTAAATCAATGTGCTATATAAGCTATCGGCCGTCCCTAATTTAGGATCACTGGTTCCATGGAAGGGAGA
Source organism: Macrothele yani (assembly GCA_039090855.1). Lineage (NCBI taxonomy): Eukaryota > Metazoa > Arthropoda > Arachnida > Araneae > Macrothelidae > Macrothele > Macrothele yani. The sequence continues at coordinate 54,530,540 of CM077006.1, read as the reverse complement.
GAGCCAGTACCCTAAGACAAACACAACATCCATGCCTCATCGGGATTCGAACCCGGACGAGTAATCGCTTAGACCACTGCGCCACCGGGATGGCAAGTAACATGTTAAAACTAGTTTCTGAGGAGGAATTACTTTTATCTAATCCATAATGTAATATTTAGTAACTTAACAAATTACAACATAAAGAGAGGCCCACAGCTTTCTGTTCCCGATCGATACTTGCAACAGTGAACGTAATATCTGGCAGTCCAGTATTTTTGGAGTGGAAACGATCGGTTACAAAATCATCTAGCCATGGCAAACTAAATAGGCTTGATGGTGTGGAGGTTCATGAAAGATGACGAACAGGCGATCTTAAATGGTAATATATATGTATAAAGGATATGTATTTACTGTAAGTTACCTACAGCTTCAATAAGTTATTTTGGAAACCATGCCCAAAAGGTCAACTTGATATTACTGTTGATGAAACGCGTATCGCTACCAAATGCTACGGCATATCATTCCTAACCACTTATACGGTAGATAGCTAGTACATATGAATGTTATATCTTTCATAAATTTTTAATAATTACAAAATCTTTGGCTGTTTAATGAACTTGAAAGGTGCTCATACCTTTGACATCTTCTGGTTTTTCTTCCTTTTCCTCATTTTTGGTTTTTCGCATATCATCACCTAAGTAGTCTGGCATCTCGAATTTTATATTTTATTATACTGTTCTATAACGAAATTCCGGTTATTTAAATCACTACAAAGAAACACCACTGTTGTTGGGAGCTTACTGTGACACAGCACTTCACGCACAGCAAACCTAAATAAAAACAACATAAAAAGAAAAAATTTCTGATTGCCAAACTGTAGAACCTATATCATTATATTGGTACGTTTTACCAAATTACCTAGAACCACACTTAAGGTGCTTCCAAATTTCTACGTTGTAAAACCTGGATGGTTGTCTGGCTATCTGCTTATTTGTCTTATTAAGCCACGCCTTTGAAAGACGAAGAAAGAATGATGAACACAAGCATTCACTAATTGCACAGTAAATTACTGTCAAAAAAATTACTTGTATTTGAAAAAGGTAATTTCATGTCTACAAAAGGAAAAAAAAATATCCCTTAAATACTTTTAACACTCTCTGTATCATTTCGGATCGCTTACATCTACAAGTAAACAAACAAAATTACTTTAGTGTAAGGTCGAGGGAACTTTGGCGGTGCCCGGAGTAAAGTTTCATTGCGTGCTCTAGAAAATAATTTTCAAATCATAATGAAGTTGTTACTTAAAAAATGTGGTTTTTTTTTTTTTTTTTTTTTTTTTGATTGGAGGTTTAACGACCACCGTGAGCAACTCAATGGGCTATAAGCAGTCGCCCGTCCCTAATTTAGGGTCACTGGTTCCAGGGAAGGGAGAGAGCCAGTGCCGTAAGACAAACACAACATCGCCGCCCCGGTGGCGCAGTTGTCTAAGCGATGGCCTCTGATCATTCGTCCGAAAGGGGTCCGGGTTCGAATCCCGTGAGGCATGAATGTTGTGTTTGTTTTACGGCACTGGATCCCTCCCTTCCCTGGAACCAGTGACCCTAAATTAGGGACGGGCGACTGCTTATAGCCCATTGAGTTGCTCACGGTGGTGGTTAAACCTCCAATCAAAAAAAAATACAACATCCATGCCTCACCGGGATTCAAACCCGGACCCCGTTCGGACGAATGATCAGAGGCCATCGCTTAGACCACTGCGCCAGCGGGGCGGCAAAAAATGTGGTTCATAAAGAACAAACACGAAACGTACAGAATAAACTATTGTCTCGAAGAAATACTTGGTTTAAGCTCAGGAAAAGTACTATACAATAGCCGCCCCGGTGGCGCAGTGGTCTAAGCGCTGGCTTATGGTTATTCGTCCGTCAAGGTTCCAAGTTCGAATCCCATGAGGCATGGATGCTGTGTTTGTCTTACGGCACTGGTCCTCTCCTTACCCTGGAACCAGCGGTCCTAAATTAGGGACGGAAGACTGATTATAGCCCATTGAGTTGCTCATGGTGGTCGTTAAACCTCCAATCAAATATATATATATATATATATATAAGATTTTCTTTTCGGGGAGAGGAGGTTGAATATGGAATACGATTCTTATATGAACTTCCTCACAAAATGATAAAAGGATAACTTCAACTAATATGCGCAGCGAATATTTATTTTTTTATAAGAGTTTTAACGACCACCGTGAGCAACTCAATGGGCTATAAGCAGTCGCCCGTCCCTAATTTAGAGTCACTGGTTCCAGGGAAGGGAGAGAGCCAGTGCCGTAAGACAAACACAACATCCATGCCTCACCGGGATTCGAACCCGGACCCCGTTCGGACGAATAATCAGAGGCCATCGCTTAGACCACTGCGCCACCGGGGCGGTAATATTTTTCATAGCGAATGTATGTGCAATAAATTTTCATAGCGAAATATAAGAACCCACTAAAATAAATTCGTATAAATAGTTTTTTCCTTAACATGTCTTTTAGTGATTGATTTTATGCAAATCAGCTACTTTTTTTTTAACTTTTACATCCACTCGTAATGAAAATTGCTTTTTTTTTATTTTATTTTAAATTTCTTTTTTTTTTTTTTTTTTTTGACTGGAGGTTTAACGACCACGGTAAGCAAATCAATGGGGCAGAAGCAATCGCTCGTCCATAATTTAGGGTCACTGATTCCAGGAAAGGGAGAGAGACAGTGGTGTGAGACAAACACAATATTCATGCCTCACCTCGATTCAAACCCAGACCCGTCTCGGACGAATTGTCAAAAGCCAACGCTTAGACCACTACAACACTGGAGCGGCTTTAGTAACTTTAAAAACAGTACTGGAAATTAAAAAAGCCCCCGATGTCGCAGTGGTCTGAGCGCTGGCTTTTGACAATTCGTCCGAGACGTGTTTGGGTTTAAAACCGGTAAGGTATGGATGTTGTGTTTGTCTAACGGCACTGGTTCTCTTCCTTTTCTGGAATTAATGACCCTAAATTAAAGACAGGTGACTGCTTATAGCCCATTGATCAGTTGCTAGCGGTAATCGTTAAACCCCCAGTGAGCCGCCTCGGGCCGCCCTGGTGGCGCAGTGGTCTAAGCGATGACCTCTGATCATTCGTCCGTAAGGGGTCCGGGTTCGAATCCCGGTCAGGCATGGATGTTGTGTTTGTCTTACGGCAGTGGCTCTCTCCCTTCTCTGGAACCAGTGACCATAAATTAGGGACGGGCGACTGCTTATAGCCCATTGAGTTGCTCTCGGTGGTCGTTAAACCTCCAATCAAAAAAAAAAAAAGAGCCGCCTCGGTAGCGCAGCTAGTGGTCTAAGCGATGGCTTCTGATCATTCGTCCAAGATGGGTCCAGGTTCGAATTCCGGTGCGGCATGGATGTTGTGTTTGTCTTACGGCCCTGGATCCTTCCCTGGAGCCAGTGGTCCTAAATTAGAGACGGGCGTCTGTGCTTATAGCCCACTAATTTGCTCAAGGTGGTCGTTAAACGTAAACCTCCAATAATAATAATAATAATAATAATAATAATAAATGAAAAACAGGGCCACAAAAGGATCAGATATAATTTATTCCATGAATGCGCAAAAAGATTAAGATGGTTATTATAATAATTTGAAATCTGCAAATTCAGTAACTGTACCAATTCACAGATTGATCCGGGGATTGGAAACTAAAACAAAACATTATAAAAAATATATTTTTTAAGGGCCCCGTTGCGCCACAAAACTTAAACAGCAATAATAATAATAATAATAATAAATTCTACCGAAAATGATTTTGTTTTTATTTCTAAAACTGCGGCTCCTTGTAAAAGCGCGGGGCCCCGGGCAGCGTGAATTGCATTTCTACATGTAATACGCGATTACCCTCTCTAGACCAATCACACGCTAGCCAGGGATTCAGAATTTCGTTCAAGGGGCGGAGATTGAAACTGGATTCACGTGGCCATCTAGTATGTACGCTGTTCTGACGCGGTGACGCCGTGTAAAAAGTTGGAAGATGTGTTGCCTCAAACATTCAAGCATAAAATAATGGAATGTAAGGTAGTTTTTGATGAAGGCTTTATATGGAAACTGCGCGTTGAATTAAAGAACAGCAATGATTTTCAGTTGTGGCTTCAGAATGTTGCAGACAATACTAATACCTCCTAGATTGTGAGGAACACTGTTGCATTCAGTGAAACATCAAAATTTGTTTTCAACAGATATTATGTCAGCCAGCATTCAGCACATGTAAAACATAAAAAGTTAAGGGTTCGGTATTCACTAAAAAAAATTATTAAAAAAATGATAAATAAAAATAAATAATAATAATAAATAAAAAGTAAATAATAAGAATAAATGTAAGGTGACCTGATTTCAGAGAACGAAATTGAGGACAAAGTGGCACTTTGTCCTCAACTTCAATCCAAAATATAGGACAATTTCGATTCAAAATGAGCACATGATTGAGGACAACATCTGACATATTATGGCAAAACCGAAGATTAGCAAATAATGTTATGAACTGTATCATAACTGTCCAGTTTCATGGAAAAACATACGATGAAAGCAGAGACGTCTTTAGATTTTTTGGGGCCCTATGCGCTAAAGGTTCAGGGCCTCCTCCCTCCTTTCTACTTATCGCCTCAAAACTTTCCATCCATCAAATTAAAAAACAATAAATAGTTTTTTCACTTTTTAAAAAATGACATTCTCTCTTCCTATTTTTACCACATTTTGTAAGAAACAATACTAATGTAATCATTTTGCCTATCCGGGCACATCGAACTTTTTGTTTTTAGAGATATTTCAAAAATTATTTTTGCGTTTAATAGGAAATCAACTGATATTAAGTTTGACACTTTAAATATCCCGTATACTCGTACTTCATGAATTCACCGCTAAAGACCAAAGTCCAAAATTCAAAGAAGTGAAGGTCTCTTGTAAAGAAACTATTCAAATTAGAGAAAATATTTTTGTGCCTCTCAGATTAAGCTCAAATGTTCCTTTTCAAATATTTAAGGTGGATCCACCTATAATCAAAAAGTTACCATTTCCCAATAAATGGTGCGGAAACACACGACTGTTTTCTGACGTCAAGGTGCAAGCACGCGTCAGTCGTCAAGCACGTTGTCCGCACTTCAGTGTAACCCGTCCCCTCTCATACGGGATGTTGTGGACTCCAGGGGAATGGTGACATTGCCTAATGCCTAGCCGCCCCAGGTGGCGCAGTGATCTAAGGCGCTGGCCTCTGATCATTCGTCCGTAAGGGGTCCGGGTTCGAATCCCGGTCAGGCATGGATGTTGTGTTTGTCTTACGGCACTGGCTCTCTCCCTTCCCTGGAACCAGTGACCCTAAATTAGGGACGGGCGACTGCTTATAGCCCATTGAGTTGCTCACGGTGGTCGTTAAACCTCCAATAAAAAAATGCCTAAAACAACGGTGCAAAGATTACAGTAGGTAATCTCTTACACACGCACACACACACACACCCGGCGTTGGTGGATCTTTTCGTACCGCGCGAGATCAGAGGCTGTTGTTTGCCGTCGGATATCCCCATTTGAGTGAATTTGAATGCACACAGGTCATTGAAGAAAACAAAAGATGACACTGAAAATTCCGTGTCATCTTTCTTGTTATTTATTTATTTCAGTTTTGATAATAGATTTGAACATTTACCACATATCTCGAGAACATCTGAACATGTCAAACACAATACGGGGCTGCCAACCAAGTTTCTTATCAAATGAGCAATGCTGAAGATTCACGATTTTTGATCCTGCGTTTGGGATTTTACTCAGAAATGAAATTTATACCATATGAATAAAATAATCAGAATAACCAAGTAACCTTTTAAATCAGCTCGTCGGAGTTACGTGCTAATTAATAACGAGAAAGTTGTGCGCTTCATATCCGCAACGATAAGGATGACTTACCCTTTTGCCACCTGTCTTCTGCAGGCGACATTAAACACAGGGCAAAATTTATCTCTGATGCACGAAGCAGCCCTAACTGGGTGGCCGGTTAGCTCAGTTGTTTAGAGCGTCGTGCTAATAACGCGAAGGTCGTGGGTTAGATGCCCTCACTGGCCAGCGAAGTTTTTCCGATTGTTTTTCACCTGCTTTCTGCCGCATTTGGGATTTTACGTGTAAACCGAATTTATGCATTGTGTACACAAAGTAATCCTGACAAAAACACACGTCTTGTTAACTCAGCCAATCAGCGGGTAAACTCGAAAGTTGAAGAATTGATCTCACCGACAAACGATAGTTCGAACAATATTTTATAACTACGAAACTTGTGATAGAATAAAATAGCAAAGTTTATTCACAATTAGATATTTATTTTAACAACTTCTATAGTTTACAGTTAAGCTGAGCCAAACGCTCAGCTGATTGTAGTGGATGTTAAAAAAGATATTTAATTGTGAAATAAAAGTTGCTATTTTATTATATCGATAATTTGACAGTCCCCCCCCCTCCTCCTCCTCCTAAGTTTCCGTCCTGACAATGAAAGGAGAAACTGAATTTGTGCCAGGTGTACTAAAAAACGTCTGTTGCGTTGTCGGTTAACTCAGTTGCCTCGAGCTAAGAGCTTGTTACCCGAAGATTATGGGTGGCCAGTGAGAGCGAGGCTTTATCATTTTTGAAACGTAAGTTTTCTGCATCTGAGATTTTTCCCCAAAAGGAATTCATGTCATATTTACAAAGGAGTCATTTCAACCACCCATGCTGCTAACTGATGCGGTTACTACGGAGGGACGGATTTATACAGAGAAGCGCACGGAGCCCAGGCCCGTGGGGCCGCGATGCTGGAGGGCTCCGGAAATGAGGATATCTTCGTTTTATTTTTCAACACCCCTTTTGTTAAAAAAGATCGTGCTTATGTTATCGGTTTGTCTGCCCGTCCGTCATTCTGTGGACACCATATCTTTCCAACTAAAATTCTGATTTGAAAAATGCTTTTTGCATGGTAGCTTGAAATGTACGAATGGCATCCTATATTTCGTTTTTGTTTTCACGATACGCCATTTTCTGTTAGAGGGCGTAAATGCAGATGATATCGAATTCAAAACACATTTCATTCCATATATTTGCTTCTAAAGGTCCGATTGAAAAAATTATTTTACCTTTTGGTTCCATTTACGTCGAGGACTATTATAGTCAGTAGCGGCTCGTCCATAAGAGCACAAGAGCACGTGAACCCCCTATAAAAATAGAAAAAAAATTATACGATATAAATAATACATCTTTATTGACGCAGTACTAAATGGCTTATATTCAGTAAGTTTAAAAGAGCGGACAATGAAAAACAGCGTAGATCGCGCAAAGTGAGGTTAAGTTTAATGATGTGCCAGTGGCTAGGAGCGGACTAAATTCTGCAGCAAATACAGCTCCTGATGGAAAAAAATTTCCATATAATTTCTAATTTTTGGTAAAAAACGGTTTGGCCGCCAGGGGTGTAAGCGTTAAATTCTGCTTTTGTTGCATTTGCAGCAAAATCTGAGCTTAAATCTTGATTGAAAAAATTCGTCCGTGGACCGATACCACTCACATCGATAAACGTTTTCGGAATATTTTCTTCTTAAAATAATGCACTCTTTCTCCACCAAAGGGCGTTTGCCGCCCCGGTGGCGCAGTGGTCTAAGCGATGGCCTCTGATCATTCGTCCGAAAGAGGTCCGGGTTCGAATCCCGGTGAAGCATGGATGTTGTGTTTGTCTTACGGCACTGGCTCTCTCCCTTCCCTGGAACCAGTGACCCTAAATTAGGGACGGGCGACTGCTTATAGCCCACTGAGTTGCTCACGGTGGTCGTAAACCTCAAATAAAAAAAAACAACAAAGGGCGTAGATATATATCTTATTTTCGTCGATATCTCTGCTTCTAAGAGTCCGATTTGAACAATTCATTTTTGTTGGAGAGCGTTTCCGCTGTGAAATGCTCCTCATATGATTTCAAAATTTTCCTGACGCACAAGTCTGCAACCAGAGGGCGTGTTAGTTTACGATTCCGTTTACAGCAATATCTGCGGGATAAAAAACTCGATTAAAAAACTTCTTTTTTCGGTCAGATACTATTGTTTCCCATACCGGTTCCATTGGCTTTAAATAGGTTTGATAAATCTAATTCGCGTCAGAACGGATTCAAAAGACGTTCTCATTACACTCAAAAATTGGTTTCGTCTTTCTTGTTATTTATTTATTTTAGTTTTGATAATTGTTTTAAACATTTACCGCATATCACGATAACATATCAAACACAATACGGGCTGCCCACCAAGTTTCTTATCAAATGAGCAATGCTGCAGATTCTTGATTTTTGATTCGGCGTTTGGGATTTTACCCAGAAATAAAATTTATACCATGGTCGAAAGATTTGTTTTTCACAGATTTTTCAATTTTTTTTTTTTGCGAATCATGGGACATAAAAATTCATTAAATTTTGCCCATTTTAAATTTCACTACTAGTTCATAAATTTCCTGGGTAAAGGGTATTTACAGCTGAAGAAGATCTTGATTTTGCTACCCGAAAGAAAAAAAGGCAATAAACAGCAAAATCTTCCATCATCAGGGTTCCATCATCATTGCAACTCGGGGAGAAAGGTTACAACACAGATGTTTTCCCTAAGCTGGAAGTAGCATGAAAGTAATTTATAGCACAGTAGGCCAGTGGCGGCTTTTCAGGTGAAGTAGGTGAAGTGCCTCTTCACCTGTTTTACTCAAAATAAAGTTTTATTCAGTATTTTCTCATAATATATTCTTTTTTGCCTTTATTCAGTTCCAAAATACTCAAAATTTTGAATAGATATTAATTCACATGGCACTCTCAATACGGAAAGCGAATCATTATAAGCAAAACAGTGCAAGTGAAGAGCCAAAATGAGAATGCTTAGAAGTCTGCAGTTTTCCGCCGAGTTGTCATAGTAACCGTGACGTCACCCTCCCCAATCTGCTCGCTCAAGTGAAGTGTTTCAGCTTCACGCGCCTTACCTCTGCATCTTTCAGTTTTTGAGCGTAAAGTCGTGAGAGATCACGGTGGAGTGGGCGAACTACCAGGGTGCCATGCAATCTGCTCGGGCTTTTTCCTTGTGGTGCTGTGGGACATTACTTTCCGAAAGGAATTTGTTTTTTTCGTGCTTTGTGATTATTTGTTGAAAGCTTTAACTGATGTTTTAGGTTTGTGTACAATTTAAATGATAGTGTAGTTTTTAGTATGCATCCTGTGGACGACATTGTTTGTTATTTATTGCAAACTCCATTTACTCTGCCGAAAGATAAAGATAAAAGAGACATTTTGCTTCAAGGACGACCAACGGATTCACTGACAATTGTTGCCAAGAACGAAATCAAGAAGAGCGGTAAATCTAACAATAATAATTTAAAAAATTGTTGGTTTACTGAATATAAATGGATTTGCAGCCCTTCTGTGTTATTTTTTTTTTGGCCCTGCTTACTTTTCAGTAATAAACATTCGGCGTGGAATAAAGACGGATTCACAGATTTATTAAGCGTAATACGGTCACTTCATAAACATCGTGATTCTAGCGAACACCTGAAATGCGGAATAATGTTAAGGAATTTTGAAAAAATTCAAAACACCATTGCCGAAGTCCTGAGGAAGAATGCTAGGCTTTAGAAAACGCATTTTAACGAAAACGTTCGTTTAAATAGACTTTTCCTGCAGACAGTGATTGATGCAGTATTAGTCTATACTGTATTTGAGCAAACAAGAACTAGCATTCCATGGCCATGACGAAAGCATGGGCTCGATAAGTCGTGGAAATTTCATTGAATTACTTTCATTGTTGATATGAAAAAGTTCTTTAGAAATTGAAAATCAATACGAAAGGATAAAAATTCAAAATAAATTAATTGAATGTATTTCTTAATACATAAACGATCACGTCAAAAATTAAATAATTTTTGATTGTTGATTCGGAAGGCGTATTGGTTGAGTGAATTTTGGGTTTCCATGATGTGAATGAAGATAGAACGTCAGGAGCTTTATACAAAATGCTAGACAAAATTTTGGAACAGTCTGATTACCAACACAAATAAATAGGACAATATTACGATGGGGCAAGTATAATGTCTGGACACTTAAATGGGCTACAGAAAAAAAAGTCAAGGATGAAGCTTCTCAAGCTGTTTTTGTTCAATGCTTAGTTCATCGTTTGAATCTTGTACTACACCAGAGTTTTTCTAAAATTTCTAAGTGTCGAATACTTTTTGCAAGCCTCAGTGGAATTGCTTCGTCTGTTCACCATTCTGCGAAGCGGTCTTATACACTTATATCAACAACCGCAAGATGCAGACCAACCATAACAGAAGCTCGATGGTCCTCCACTTCGAAATTAGAAGGGCAGTTGTTGAAGATTGGGATAAATTGAAGGAAGTGTTCGGATTTCTGACGAATAGCGAATAATCAGACAAAAATCAATTCATCTTGTCAAGGGGTTTTTGAATGATATGAACATTTTCGAATTTACATTTTTGGCTCCACCGATCTATTATTCAAACTTTTGAAGAAAAGATAACTAAACATAAACTACTGTGTAACTCAAATAAATAAAAAAACCTCGTGAAATTTTGAGCCATAAAAGGAACGATGAGTTATTTGAAACACAGTTTCGAAAAGCTAGCAAATTCACAGAAATAAGCACAGGAATATGCTGCTCTTACACAGGAAACAATTTTTCAAAATTATAAACAATTGTATTTTGTTTTTTAAAATTTTGGACCTCATTCTTATGGAAATGTATATAAGATTTCAAGACTGTAAGATACTTCAATTTGTCTGACTTGCTGACACAACCAAATTCGAATAATTTAATGCATGCTTTCCCACTCGCGCTTTTGAAAATCTATATTTTTACGGAAACATATTTACTAAACACCAGCGTTTAAAAATGAACTGAGTCTTGTATATGCCGATGAAAAATTAAGGAATGTATTGACTCAAGAACTCCTTCGAGTGTTTCACGGAGACAAAGACATTTTTACAGAAGATTATAAATTGGTTTTCCTCAGTTTAACAATTCCATCTACAAGTGTGCCAGTGGAAAGAAGTTTTCTTAAAGGAATACAAACTTGCTCAAGAAACACTAGTTCCCAAGATAAACTTGCTTCTCTGGCAAATATTTCTATTCAGGAAGACATTTTATTGATGCTCACGAAGAAACAACCATCTAACCATCTTATGACGACAAATTTGCAGCTTTAAAAGAAAGAAAAATTGATTTAATACACAAAAAATAAGTAAGTCCTCATTAAAGGGTTTTCATTGTAGACAGTATATATCTTTTCATACTGCTCTTGTACCTCTTCACCTATTTTTCCAACCACGGGCCGCCACTGCAGTTGGCCAGTTAACTCTTCACTTTAAACAATGAAAAGTCTGGGAAGCGTGAATCCTTCCTTCACCTACTCGAAAGGAAGGGTAAGCTATTTTAACCATTGCTTTCAAAAAAGTACATCGATAAGAACTCAAAAATGTGGGGTATTAGCAAGAGGAAGAAAAAAAATTATGTTGCTAATACGAGAAAGTAAAATAACAATGCAAATAAAGTGGTCGCTTTAAAGATTGATTTGTTTCGGTCCGTGAAAACCAAAACAAAACTGGGATTCCAGTTATACGGAACCCCTCAAGCTCTGGGGCCTAGGCGCGCACTTAGTGCGTCTATTCGGAAATGCGCCCCTGGATGAAAGAAGATAATTTTCATGTGAAATAAATATAAAATAGCGATAAAATACTATCATGCTGAATATTATTTTAGATAAATTCTAAATGTTGCTCATAGATGGCAGCAATGCAATCGAAGCTACATTTTGACTCTGTATGGAAATTCCATTGTGATTCTGTACAAGAAAAAATATCTGAAGCGAAAAATTACTGTACACTGAGCTGACAAAAATCATGGGATACTTGTATGTTATCTCTATGAGAAGGCATGTTTCAAATCCAATAATTTCACTTGGAGAAATATTTCAATGAAAAAATGTACTGAGCAAAACTTGTAGAACTCACAGTGGAATCTACCAAATGCAACGAAATTTAGAGTCAATTATTTATTTAATGGCTAGAAAGTGGATGTTAAAAAAGATCAAATTTATTCTACATCCTGAAATACTTTAGTTAAATCCAATTAAAACAGAAACAAAATAATGCCACAATTATTGACATGACTTTGTACGATGTTCGGCATGTCTACCATAAATAATGAGTGTTATGAAGCTGGTGATAATGATGTTATGACTTCTCTGAGCATCCCGAACGATTAAATTTATTTCAATGGCCACAATTTCAGTCAACTGGAAGGTATTGTTACACATTATTTCAGCACCGAAAAACTACACAGAGATAGTATCGTTGATATTCTAGCTATCTTGATGATAAAGAAAATTAAATTCATTGGTTGTGCAGAACACAGCAAAAATGTGACATGTAAGATTGCAAAATTTTATTTACTGACTCGGTTGCATTTCTATATAAAGGGACTTAATAAGATTCACAATGATAATAGAGAAAAAATGAAGTACCTTAAGCTGAGTCGCTGCAAATAAATATGAAGTCTCTGGATCTGGGTGATGAGGTTCTTTTTATGAGGAAGCAAGTGAGAGACAGGTTTTTAATTACTGTGGATTGAGTAAATATATGTGGAGTCAGTCAATAGCTCTCACTTATAATTACTGTGGAGTCAGTAAATAAATACCGACTCCACAGTAATGCTACAGCTCAAACCCTCTCCGCGCTTCCTCAAAACTACCTTAACCGTTAATAAGAACTTTGCAACAGAAGAGGTTCCGTCCAACGAGATAGAAATTGGTTCCGTCATTCAAACCCAGGGTTTGAACTTAGTCACATTACCAATGTTCAACTCTGAGCAAGCAGAGCAGCCACTGCTGTGTTTACTGATCTACTATATATTACCATATGTAAGCATATGACCGTATCAAAAAGAATGGATAACTTTGGGAGTATGTAGCAGTGGCTAGTTAACTTTTCCTTCATTAAATATGATATGTATGCACATAGCAGACAGTAACCCTAATGCATATGCAAATAAGTGATCCAAGAAATTTAACCCAAACTCATTAAGAATTTTTACAGCCTATAATGAGGTCAAGAAATGTCTAGGTTGTTAACAAACTTAGAAAAGAAAGTTACAAAAACTGGTAAGTTATTTCGAGATTCAAAATTCATTTGTTTAAATGTATTTATTAAAAAAAATTAATTCCCCCTCCCCCTCCCCCACTCCCACCAAGTAACTGAATAGTTCAGCAGACAAGATATTAATATACAAACAGATTTTAAGGAACATGTGTGGTGGTAATAATATTGCAGAGTTACTATTTTTCATTAAAAATGTTTAGAACTGTGGGATTCTTTAGAAAACCGCCCCACCCCTTCATCTTTTTTTATTTTTAATATTCAAATCCCAAAACCACTGGTGGTAATCTGATACAAACACACTTTTTTTTTTCAATCAACATTTAGCTTTGGTATTTTCAGCATTGCTAACTAGGGCTTCCATGATGGAATTATATATTACAAAATTCAATATTTTGAAGAAAACTTGCAAAACGCCATGAGTGATTAAGTGTGACTAATTTACTCTTTACAAGGTGGTGTAAAAGTAATAAAAAATAAACTAAACAGGTATTAAATTTATTTCTGGAAATTTAATTATGTGTGAAAACATCTAATAGTTGCATTCACAAATTCTTGCTCTTTGATTCAATTGCATTTTCTAAGATGCCTAAAAATCAAGTTGTGTGTTTTTTATTTTTTGTGTAATGTTACTTTTTAAATCCCCTCCCAAGTTCTGTTGCTGATAAATTTCTCTGTCGCTATACAATTGAGAAATGGTTTTTGATAAAAAATTTCATCAAATGCTGCTCTAGCCTTTGACATATAACAGCCCGCAATGAATTAATCTAGCTTCTACTTTATAAAAAATAAAAACAAAGAAACAACATTTAAAATGGGATGCTTACTTTTGCCTCACTGTATAAATTGAATAAAGCTTAACCAATGTGCTGAGATGTGGTAATATTGTAATAAATAATGTTGGTACATACAAGCAATGTAAGATTAAAACATTGCTTTATTACAAACTGCATGTGGTTTCTGTATGGAAATTCCTAAAGCAATTTATAATTAACTCTCATCAGCAAGCTTTTGGTCCCGTGCTGATGAGAGTTCAATATTCCACTGATGATAATTCAATATTCCACTGATGAGACTACATACGCTGGGCGCTTGGCACACTTCCGCTTCTATGCCATATATCAGCTGTTTCTGTATAACCGTTTGAAGAGTAGATACATGGAAGCACAACTTTATATTTACATGCGCCTACGTATTTACTTCAAACAGTAAATTTTGCCCGCTGTCCCTAAATTGTTTTTAAGGAGAGCTCTGTATCTGTGACTGGAAGCATTAAATTTGTTGAACCACGGCATTACTTATACCTGATCATAGGCCTAACCACTGAGAGGATCAGGAACCCCAGATTTTCATAGAGTCTGGGATCCCCAATGTAAATGATCCCTCAAATGTTTCGGGAATATAATGATATGAACTTTTTATGTGAACCAACTAAATTATTTAATAATATAAGATTTTAATTTTTCGTAGAATGCGAACACGTGTATAATGTGTACTTAATAAAACAGCGATGTCGATTAAGCATGGTTACCAACATCGCTGGCGTATATACATTATGTGATCATACCCCCCACCTCCACCCCGATTTTGAAACACAGTTACGCCACTGTACCTGATGGTCACTGGCCGACATCGCCGATGCTGACACTTAAGCATTCAATTCAAAATAAGCACATTCAATATAATGTACCATACAAAAAGCCTTGCAATTTCTGTATATACAGCAGGAGCGGCTCCTGCAATAATCCAAAGCAGTTTTTTTCATGCCACTTCAAGAGAGAAGTTTACTGAACTCGGCTGGAAGTTTTTCCTGCACAACGCCACTGGGAGCGAAAAGAACGCTTGCGCGCTGCTCTGACTGCTATTGAAACCAACTCATGTGGGAAACTCTGCCTATTCCCACATCAGTTCATTTCCTTTGAATAAAACGTCCCTGGGGCTGCATCTCTTGCTGGTACAGCAGATATTAGTGGTCCTCGGAGTTATTTGCGAGTGACGTACTACAATGCAGTCTTTCGTTGGCTGCAAATGCTTGGCCGGGCCTTCAACTTTTGGTTAGTTCTTATTTTATTCAACATGATAATTCTGACAACTGGAGATTATTCGTGTTTGTAACAACAAATACTCAGTTGCCGAGATTTTTGCCAAAAAGTTTCACTTCTGGTCAAAATGGGCATGTGAACAAATTGCGATTAAGAATAAAGTTCAGTAATGGATAAATTGAAAAACGATAAAAAAAATGACTAATTTCTGCAGCGAAATACTTGCACAAAATTAATATTTTCACTTACCAGGCACAGCCAAATTTCCGCTTTTAAACTCATGTACATTTCTATTCATCAAAAAACATTGAAGTTGCTCCATTGGCCATATTTTACTTTTCTGCTGCATATGCATACCCCCCCCCCAAAAAAAAAAATAAGCTGCACATTTCAGTTGAGGTAGTGCTTTATACTTAATTACTTTGAGCACAACATTTAATCAAACACAATTGTTTAGAAAATTTACGAAGTTGGTAAATTTTGAAAACAAATTGTTCTATAATCATGGCTTGAAAATTGAAACTGGGAATATGTTTGCAATTCGTATTTATTAAAGAGATTGCCTGTAAGTCAAAATTCCAAAGGGAGCGTATCAGAAGAAAAATATTCATTATATTTCTACTAGGGATCATAATTGACACCTGAAAATGCGTATATGACGTTGGGTGCGTGTCCGCTGTCACTGGCACACGCATTATTTTTTTTATCTTTAAAACTGGTTCCCTTAACTGAGTGTGTGTTGCTCTTACAGTATCTACATTTATATATAATTTACAACCACTATCTTAATCCACTGCTGTATGAAAGTCTCCAAGTTTCTTCCACAACAGTCTGTTTAGAACCAGTTTTCTTCTTGCTCCCGAATTTCATCCACCCATCTCCCACATCATCTTCTGGGTCTTTTTTTTTTTTTTTGGCCCTTGCTATCTAGTTTAATATTTTTCGCTGGCTCTTTCTTCTAGAAATATGTCCATCCCATTGCAATTTCAGGGATTCTGATCATTGCTGTCTTCCATCCTTGTAATTTTCCCGATCCACGAGTTTTTCTTTGTATCTTTCCTGTTCCTGGTTACATCAAACATGCATCTCTTAATGCTTTTTTTCTGTTGTCTGCAATCTCGGTATATCTGTTTTAGTTGAGGTCCATGCCTCTGCTCTATGCGTAACAACTGGAAGGATGCGCTGATTAATGAGCGTCATGTTAGTATCATTAGCATCATGTTAAGATCGTTAGAATAAGGGTCCTGCATGGAATGTGTGTGGAACTAATTTCTTTGCTGTGCAATAGTGTATGCGTGGGTAATGATCAAATGTAGAGGATTTTAGGAAGGGTGTGTCTGACCCCAGGTCTTAAACAACCCTTAGAAATAGGAAACTAGGAGATTTAGGCTAGAGCGCCCAATAGGAAGTGACACGGAAGCGCAGTAGAAAGGGGGAGGAAGACGCCCTTATTTATTACCGGGAGGCCAGTACGAGGGCCAGTACCCGGTGTATGCTGTATGCATGGGTACCTCTCCCCAAGGTAAACAATGAGGTAATATACACGAAAATACTGGATAGCAGTACGATTCGGAAGTTTACATTAAAATGATTTGTGACTACACAATATGCTAAACACTTTTTATTTTAAGAAATAATGCATCAAACCAAGTTTTATACGTCGATTATTTTCTTCATAAATATGGCCACCCCTTGATATCTGTTCTCTAATTCAAGTATCGGTTATCTCTAGAATTTCCCTATCAGTTGCTAAATATAGAAACTAAATATTCATTTCTGCGAGTTTATATATAAATTATTATTAAAGGGACAGCATCAGCAGGTTCAGTAAATTAGCTTTCGAAGTGATATCTACAAAATTTGAATGCAGCCCCTCCATCTCAGCTTACCACTAGCCGCTACTGAGTGATATATTTAAATTTTCCAAACAGCACGTCTTTACTTGGCACATCCACGCAATTTGTTATCGCTTTGGTAGGCATCCTTCGAGGAGGTTGCATATCAATTTAAATCACGTAGAATTATATTTTAAATTAAATTGACGACGCTGCACTCTGCGGCAGACTTAAGACATTTCACTGAACCGTAAAAGGTGTTTCCATAATCGCACACTTAAGAAAATCGTACACTTACATCCTAATTCAACCCCAGTTTTTTGGGTTGCATTGCACATCACTACACACGTTCTCTGACACAGACGCCGTCTGCAGCACTGCGATGCGGCGTGGGACGTATTTCGAACGCAGTTTTTGAGTTCGCACGGCACACTTCCCCTTTTAGACGCTATACACTGGCCATAAGCTATTTTAATGTTGGGGTGTTTTCACTGAGACAATGGTTACCCCCAGTTGTTTTACCCGTACAGTCGGAATGCGACAGGAGGTAAACAGAGAGTATACTTTATTGGTAGGGGAACTTTTGAGTTTTTATATCAACATAGCTTCGTGGACTTGTGACTTATCTTTTGAAGTACCTTTATTCTATATAGTTCTCACAGAGCCGAAAGATGTCAGCACATCAGCGCTCACTTCTGTAGAACAGGATTAATGCTGATGTGTTTTCTATCGAGAACCATGAGCTATTTAACGTTTTTTTTTTCGGGGAGGAGTCGGGTGAAATGTGGAATTGAAGGCATTTTTTATGAAGTTTGGAGGGACAAAAATATGAGCAATTTCCTAAATATTAGAAATATATATATATGACAGATCACTTACTACTTTATCAGACACAATATATGGCAAACAACATTCTGGAGTATTTATTCCAATGGAAGTGTCTTATTTCAACAGAACACTGTTTTGAGGTCGTACTTTGTGTCATTAGGTAGTTTTTTGCTAATACAAAACCACTCTATTTGATTTTTTTCTAGCTAGACCTCCTCAAATTCATGAGGAAAAACCTTGATCGTCAGAATATTTCGTTGTGGAGACGTACTTTCCATTGTTAAAGGTCCTTTTAAGGGAACTTTAACAATGAAAAGTACGGACCTTTAAAAGGATACTTTTTAGTATTCTTATATACGGTCATGTATAATGTTTTGCTTGTGTGGAACACTACGTCCTAATCGCATATACGACCCCTTATGTGACTTCGACTAATGAGAAGGGTTGTTCGAAAAGGCATCTTCTTCCACTGTGATTTCTTGTAAGCTGACGAGAAAGTGGCCGTTTGTTGACAATTTTACAGCTTTATTCAGTGTTTTAGCTCCGAATATCTTCTTATTTTTAATTATTACTGTTAGGAATTCTGATTCAACAATTTCTCAGTGTTGTTTATACCAGAAAGATGTTGTTATTGCGTGGCTTACAGTATCATTCATCAATATTTCTTTATATGTGCTTTATTTACAGGGTTTGTCATCAGCTTTTCGCACTTTGGCAGATATCCGAACACCACGCGTGTGTGGTTTGAGTTGATAATTAGGTAAATTTAGCTATTACAAATAACAGTTAAAATGAATTTTGGTTTTCGTCATTCTATTAATGCTTATTTTGGATACGTTTTTTCGTTAGATGCTTTAAACATTATCCAAAACTGCGAGATTTCTACTAATACACATTATATTCAATAAAGTGGTGCAGTTTACATTCTTGGGCAAGCCCAGTTAAGTGATATTAAAGGTGTGAAGAAGGATGTTATGTTCTTCGAAAGGAAAAAAATTCCAATGTTGAAAACAGAATACCATTTGATGGCATGCCATTTGTTTCCACTGATCACTGTACATTAGAGTGTCATCAAGGTCGGTCCTTGAACAAAAGTAAGTTCAAAGTAATCCAAGATCCTGACTACTCTTGTAGTAAAAGCAAAGTTAAAGAAAAGTGATTGTACAGCAGAAATCCAACAGAAAGAAATTTTAAACGGATTTTTTTCCCCAGCCGATTTGATGCTTGTCTTTCATGAGAATTCCGTTAATAACGATGTTCAAAACCACACACATTTTAGGCACTCATGATAAATTTTTCTGAAGCTGTTTTCATCCAACAATGGAGGTGTTCGGATATCTGCCTAAGTGCGAAAAGCTAATGACAAACGCAAACCCAGTAAATAAAGCACAATTAAAGAAATACTGATGAATGATGCTGTAAGCCAGTGGCGTAGGAACAGAGGAGGGGGAATAGAATGTACCCCCAAATTTTGGAGAGGGGTACATTAATATCTACTGTACCCCCAGATATGAGCAAACACAAACAATCATTCATAAAGAGTGAACTGTAAAATTTATATGCTACTTATTTTTTTATTCCCTTTTTTTTAAAGAAATATCACGGGTCATCAGTTTTTTTAATATCCGAAGCTTGTAGCGCGAGGCTTTTCATCCACCAAAAACTGGCCAACCATCTGGGAAACTCCGGCAAATTAGTTCTGCAGGGAAACGACGAGTGCGAGGTTTTTGTTAAAAACTTCAAACAGCATATGGTAGGGCTAGGGCTTGATAACATACTTGTGATCAGTGTTTCTTTTCTCTTAAAATTCCATGCATCTTGATCAGGTCGTCCTTTCTGCACTTTTTTTAAAAAAAATTAATGCACAAGTGGAAATTTCAGCGCCCGCAGCCCCGGCACTAAAATTGTTTTCTGTCTTAAGATCTATAGCAATACAACAAGTGCATTACGGATTTCACATACCACTCATAGAATTCCAATTTCTCGATATCCCCACCATTATTTGGCTTTGCACCAGAACAATGTGCTTTTTACATCAATTGTCAGCCTATGTATCGTTCAAAGTTTTTAATATAGACTTCATAATGTTTCAATGGTACTATCTTCGCGGGTAGAGCAGTTTTTATCTTACTGCGGTTTTACTTTATTAACGTAAACAAAAATGATAAGAAATTTAATTCGTTCTTGTAAAGAGTTATATAACATTTCCTGAGAAATCCCTCTTTTCCAAACCCTGCTGAAAGAAATTCATCCTAATTTTGACTTGTCCCTGCTCAATATTTTAATGGAAAAAAAAGTACAAAAATTAACAACAGAGAACACAAAAAACAACAACTTCTCCATTCATTTTCTGATAAAAAATTAATAATGTGAACGTTTTGTCAGCAATAAAAATAATATTTAATAATAATATGATAATAACAATGTTCATTCGGATGAATTCCTGATCAGTATACGTATTTTATAAAAACTCTAACGTACTACCCCCCACCCCCAAAATATTTCGGAGGGGGTCATCCATAGATGGCTTAATCCTTGAGATGTTTGGTTTATGAGCTTGTACCCCCCCTAAATCAAAAGCGTTCCTACGCCACTGCTGTAAGCCATGCAATAAAACATCTTTCTGGTATAAACAATACTGAGAAATTGTTGAATCAGAATTCCTAACAGTAATCATTGAAAATAAGAAGATATTCGGAGCTAAAACACTGAATAAAGCTGTAAAATTGTCAACAAACGGCCACTTTCTCGTCAGCGTACAAGAAATCACAGTGGAAGGAGTTACCTTTTCTAACAACGCTTCTCATTGGTCAACGGGAGACGTCACATAAGGGGCTGTATATGCGATTACGACGTAGTGTCTCACACACGCAAAACATTATACATGCCCTTACATACGCATTTTCACAACAGCACGGATCATGATGAGTAGTTGACGTGCTGCCATCTATTGGCCGATACGGAGTATGGTAATCAACTAGTTAGTTATTAAAGTCGTCCTCAATTTTAATATTAAGATAGATTTCGACTTGTATTCATCTGAGAAACTGCAGATATTCCTTATGATATCGTGCACAAAATCACTTTACCGTGTTATTCAATATGATCATTTGTCACATATGTTAAGTAACCTCTTGGTGGTTACTTAACATATGTGGTCCGGGTTCGAGTCTCGGTGTGTCATGGATGTTGTGTTTGTCTTACGGCACTGGCTCTCTTCCTTCCCTGGAACCAGTGACCCTAAATTAGGGACGGGCGACTGCTTATAGCCCGTTGAGTTGCTCACGGTGGTCGTTTAACCTCAAATTAAAAAAAAAAAAAAAAGTAACCTCACTGAATTTCTTAGGAAGCAGAACTTCCCACGATAAAACATTTCACGATATAATTTAACATGATCATTTTTCACATATGTTAAGTAACCTCACAGTGAATTTCTTAGGAAGCAGAACTTTCTACGATATAATTCAGTATGAATTATTTGTCACATATGTTAAGTAAACTCACAATGAATTTCTTAGCAAGCAGTACTTCCCCAGATAAAAGACAGTGTTCCTGTTACATGACTCTCCTCATAGGTCCCGCCTTCTCGCAATCTCTAAAGTAGCTCTGAACCAATCGCGTGGAGGAAATGGCTCTAATCGCAATTTTGTACATTCACTTGTGAAATACGCTCCCGGGCAACCGTCCCTGTTGCATTCATGATCCAGCCGCCCCTGTTTTAGTGCACCTTAAAACGCAAATGCTAACGGCGTATTTGATCAAAACTCTTGCTACAAGAAATCAAAACTAGCCTGTGAGTTTCATAAAAGCAAAAAAAAAAAAAAAAAAAAAAGAAAAAAGGAAAACCACTTAGAGTCAACTGATATTAAAAAAATTGAATTTCAAAGAGAAGAATCTGAGATGATTTCGTCAAGAAATAGATCATGGCTTTGGTCAAGCATGAATAACTTGAGAAGAAACAGAAAAAATGACTGTTCTGTGTAGAAGCTCACCAAGAACCTCTCGTAATTAACTTCGCAAAAAGCTCAAGATAAAATTTGCTATAGTTTTCGAAGACTAATATTTTCAATTAAGCCATTATATGATAGCATCATACCTGGGACCGAAAAACCTGAATAACAAAATATTTTTAAGTTGTTGGATGAAGTAACAGATGAGCTTATTTGGAAATGTAAAAATCAGCATCCAACGTACGTAAGATCAAACAAACAATTCTGAACCATTTTTTTTATTGGAGGATTAACGACCACCGTGAGCAACTCAATGAGTTATAAGCAGTCGTTCATACCTAATTTAATATCACTGGTTACAGGGAAGAGAGAGGGCCAGTGCCGATAGACAAACAGAACACCCATGCCTCCCCATGATTCGAACCCGGACCCATTTCGGACGAATGATCCTAAGGCAACGCTTAGCCCACTGCGTCACCAGTGTGGATAACCATTTTCAGTGAAACATTTTCTTGAAGGATTTTGTAAACTTCATAATTAGTTATGGAGTAAATCGTTTACGTGCTTCTCGAGACATTGTTGAAATGAAGTAATATACATGTATATTATATCATGTTCGAGCAAGTTACACGCCAGAAAGGACATTTGCATTTCTTTATATACGTATTGGACTTCTCATAGGAATGCAGTAGAAGGGGAAAATGCGTGTTTGTCTCATGAAGAATGAACGCGACGTTTGGAGATTCAATTACTTTCTTCTTTTCATTCATTTTCTTTTTTTTTTCTCTATCTCTTTAGGTTTATAAATTCACTTTTCATGCTTTTAAAGACTTGCCACTGTATTTTCTCATTCGAAAAAACGAACAGTAAATTCTGTATTTTAGCCGGAGCCCAGATGTTAGGTGCCAAGTGTTTCTCTGCAGGTTTCATAAGTAATCAGTTAAAAGTAAAATTGTATTTCGACTAATTTACATTTTCCACTACTATTAACAACATAAGTGAAATAGGCGCTACCGCCCCTGTAGCTCAGTGGTCTAAGCGATGGCCTCTGATCATTCG
The DNA here is from genome assembly GCA_039090855.1 of Macrothele yani. Lineage (NCBI taxonomy): Eukaryota > Metazoa > Arthropoda > Arachnida > Araneae > Macrothelidae > Macrothele > Macrothele yani. Next base: position 54,507,648 of record CM077006.1, on the reverse strand, counting down.
TACGAAAGGGGTTCGGGTTCGAAAATCGTGAGTCATAGATGTTGTGTTTGTCTTACGGCACTGGCTCTCTTCCTTCCCTGGAACCAGTGACCCTAAATTAGGGACAGGCGACTGCTTATAGCCCGTTGAGTTGCTCACGGGTCGTTAAACCTTCAATCGAAAAAAAAAATGTCGAAATAGGCGCTTGTAACATGATTCTAACCTGCTGGTAGCTCGACCGGTACTTTTTACGTGAATATCTTACTTAGCTTCCAATTCTTAGTTTAACCGCCACCGAATAACGTGCTTCAGGGTTCCAGATATCATAGCATTTTTTCAGCTGTTTGTGTTGATTGCTACGTGGAGTGGTGTTTTATTTGTACTGTGCCGTATATCGGTGATTACTGTTAATGTCATATTTATCACATTCATCAAAAACAATTAGACGTGAGGTTTTGGGATTATTTTTATTTTTCAAATTTTTTTAGCAACTTTCGTTATTAGCTTTTGATACATGTTTTATTGGAGTAATTTCAGAAGCGTTAATGTTGTCGACATTTAAAAGTACTTGTGCGGTAAAATGTTAAGTACATCAAGCTGTATAGGCGAGACATGCATGCATCACGAATTAACTGGCAGAGGTTTTTATCGATTTTTTTTTTAATTTAACGGCGTGAACTAGAGAGCTGTTACCTGCCTAACTTTTTCAGTGCTTTCATCTTGAATCTTAACATTTTTAATGATAGTTTTAGCTGTCGGGATTATCGCGGACTAAATGGTATAATAAATCGTATTTTTGACGCAGAAGTAACAAATTTTTTATAAGTACTGTCCGTTTCACTTTGACACAGATTTTTGTTATTGAAGTGCAGGAACATTAAAATTTAAGTTAACTAAAGTTCATTTTAACGAGCTTATGCAGCAATCATTTCGTAGAATGAGCTGTTGGAGTAACCGCGCAAGTGTAAAACAATCCCAGTTTATATAATAACTGCCTTATAATGTGGATTTATTAAAATCCTGATCTTTCATACGCAGGGCAAATTTTGTTTTCATTTTATTTCGTATGCAAACCTTACAAAAATAAACAGTTGTTCTGTTGATTTAATTCTCAGTCATTTGTGAGGCATGTAATTCTAAATATTGGTTATATGTTAATGAGTAGCAGTTGCACGCAGTAGAAATATATCACCCATTCAAAGAAACATTCTGTTTATTTTAAGGTTTGCATATAAATATAATTGAAAGGTTTAAATATTAATTTCTTGTGCTAAAGCTATTAGAGTGCGTCCAAATAGTGTTAAAATGATCATCTTTCAAATACAGTCCACATAAATTCAGCCAAATAAGAGTCCAGGTGGTATATCTTGTACACATATCTGTTTTTCATCTTAAACGTATGAACAGAAAGTCTTGGTGAAGAACATTTAGTTAACTTCCAAATGCTTGAAATTTGTGTAGTCCAGATCTTTGTATCAATTCTGAAGATAGTGAATTGTCCTATTTTGTTTTTGTGATACAGAATGACTCGTGTCTTTCAAAGTATTTTTTTTAACCACTGGCAACACAAGAGCTATTGAGATAATAGTGTGAAATTACATGAGAGCCGCCCTGGTGGCGTAGTGGTCTAAACGATGGCTTCTGATCATTCGCCCAAGATGGGTCTGAGTTCGAATCCCGGTGAGGCATGGATGTTGTGCTTGTCTTATGACACTGGCTCTCACCTTTCCCTGGAGTCAGTAACCCTAAATTAATGACAAGCTACTGCTTGTAGCCCATCAAGTTGCTCACGGTGGTCGTTAAACCCCCAAATAATAAAAAAATAATGACATGATAGCTGTCTTTTATGTATTTTCATGTGATATTGTGATGTAATGGAAGTTTCTGCTTGTAATAATACAATATAAAAAATGCCAGTTATGTCTATTGCATGTTATGTTTACATATGTTAACTGACATTATACTGTTGTGATATTTAGTTTCAGTGTCTTAATGATTTCAGAAGTTCCTGTTTTTCTATCGGATATCATTTTCATTTAAATATGAGATTACATTCTACATTTATTTTGCTAATTATACTAATTTGAACTGTGTTCTATATCATAATCAACCATTATCAATCCATTGCTGGCCACCCCAGTGGCCTAAGGCGCTGGCCTCTGATCATTCGTCCGTAAGGGGTCCGGGTTCGAATCCCGATCAGGCATGGATGTTGTGTTTGTCTTACGGCACTGGCTCTCTCCCTTCCCTGGAATCAGTGACCCTAAATTAGGGACGGGCGACTGCTTATAGCCCATTGAGTTGCTCACGGTGGTCGTTAAACCTCCAATAAAAAAAACAAAAAACAATCCATTGCTGAATGAAGGTCTCCCCAAGTTTCTTCCACAAGTTTCTGTCTGGAGCCAGTGTCCACACCATTCTAACATGTTATGAAATTTCGTCCACCTGTCCATGGGCACTCGTAGAAAAGTGAAAACTGATTGAATGAATGTTGCAAAACCTACATATTTTGCTAGCAAAGAATAACTTTGTATGATATCAGGTTGTAAAGAAAGTATCTGTAAAATAGAGAAGCATGTATTTCAAGCTTAAAAAATCACTCAAAACAGTTAACTTAATCGTTCGAGTAATCCTCATTGGAACTGATGACCTTGTTCCACTGATCTACAAGTTGGCCCCCCTGGTGGTGCAGTGGTCTAAGCGATGGCATCTGATCATTCGTCCGAAAGGGGTCTGGGTTCGAATCCCGGCGAGGCATGGATGTTGTGTTTGTCTTATGGCACTGGCTCTCTCCCTTCCCTGGAACCAGTGACCCTAAATTAGGGATGGGCGACTGCTTATAGCCCATTGAGTTGCTCATGGTGGTCTTTAAACCTCCAATCAAAAGAAAAACAAAAAAAGATAGAGTTGAAATATCCTTTTGCGATAGAAGTGTGGCAAGTGGGAAATGAAGTCATCCATGCAACATTTCACATCATCATCATTAGCAAAGTTTTCTCAGTGAGAAATTCAACAAAGACTGGAAGATATGAAAGTCGGATGGGGCAAGATTCAGGAAATAAGGGGCGTCCAACAATATTTCCCATTCCAGCTCGTGCAATTTTTGCTGGGTCAATAAAGCTACCTATGGATGAGCGTTATCTTGGTGAAAAGCAACTCCATGGTGATTAATCAAAGCTGGGCATTTTTCTTGCAGTGCAGCATGGAGATGATCCAACTGTTGGGTGTAAGCATTCACTGTAATGGTATTGTTCCATGGTAAGAGTTCATAGTGAATCACACCGACAGTCCCACCAGCAATTCGGCATCACCTTCCATCCGTGAAAGGGTGGCTTAGCGACCTTCTATGGGGGTTGTCCCTGTTTGGTCCATGCTCTTTCTTACAGAACATTCATGTATGTGACCCATTTTTCATCACTCATGACCAGAGTAGCAGAATGTAGATGTACAGGCGTACACCATACGCAGATAGTTTCCAAATTATTAGCAGGTTTTGCAGATAGTTTTTTTCTTGTAGATAAAAAAATAAAATTTTATTTACAGCAATTAAAACACTCAAGGCTTTACGCAGATTGATATATTAATTCTATTTGAACTTGAACTTTCAGTTATTTTTCACATCTTCTGAGATCTTTTGTTTTTGCAGACATTTCTAACCTCTAGATTTTATCAAGGCCTGTTCTCAAAGTATTGGAACTGTATCAAAGTTTTGTCTGCACGGAAAGAATTGAAATTTCATTGCCAGGTTCCTCTTGCAGTTGCCTGTTATTAAATTAAAATCTTTACCTTATGTATTTTGTAAGTTTACTATTTTTAATTAAATTGTTGAAAATGCTATTTATAATTTTTGAAGTTCATTATGGAACTGTTTTTCTGGATATAAATTTTTTTCTTTAGTCTCTTGTTTTTATGAGGTTCATGGTTCAATATTTTTAATATTTTGCCGTAAAGGTCCATTTCACACACATTGCTGCACATTCAATTGTAATGTACTTATTTTTTTCTAATTGGAATCTGCAATGTTCTAATAATTATTTTTGTATTAATTTTTCTTTAAATTATCTTATTGTATTGTTATCGTGATTCACCGGTTTGCAGCAAGATTTCTGCTTCAATGGCTATGTATGCAGAAACATTTTATTTTTATACAACTCTGCTCATGACTAACTGATGCAAAAAGCCCTCTACTTTTTCTCTTTCATGCAAAGCAACAGCTATGGAGTAGCATTGCATCCGATTCTAATCAGACAAAGCACAGTTTACACGAATATCTCAACCTCATAAGTCTGGTGTTGATGGTCGTACGATAGGTCTTCAGTTCCTCTGCCAGTTTCCATAGTGTTGCATCAGGCTTGGTTGATATAGCACTTGTTGCAGTGTATCATCTTCAACTTTACTGGGTCTGCCACTTCTGGATGCATCAGACAGGTCTTGTACACCAGTGTTGAATTTCCTGGGCCGATCACAGCAAGTAATCTGTCCAATGACACCATCCATACATGGTTGCTTTTGAAAAATAATACAGCACTGATCATCCTCTCATGCATGCTGACTATGTAAGAATACGTGTTCCAAACATCTGCAAAAAATAGCATGAAATGCATTTCAACTTACTTGTGGTTTAAAAAAATACCTTTATTGTAATTTTATGAAGATGTGCCATTACAGAATTCCACAAATCCCTTGGAACACCTTTGTGAACCCCCTGGGGGTTCACGAACCACCAAATGGGAACTGCTGCACTAGATCATCTAGAGGAGTTCCTGTATCTTACTACCACAGGTCATATACCTGTGGAAGTAGAACTGAAAGTTTACTACTTTCCGGAGACCTGTGGAAGTAGTAAGTTGCAAGAACTCCTAACGATGATCTAGTGTATAGATTGAAACTTTGAGAGGCAATGTACCTTAATAAATTTATCCTCTATAATTCCCATTAAGTTTTTTTCATTTCTGACTATAATTAGAGGAAGCCATGAAGTTGTTAATTACTAGAATAAAATGCATGTTGGATGAGCAATAGTAGCACATCTGAAGATAAAGCTTAGTGTTCAGAAACAGAACTTTTTACTGAATCAACATCATATCAAAGTCCTAGCATTGTTTGTTGTGAGCTCTGAGAATGTAGAAGCGAAAAGGTGTCTGTCTGATTACGAACTTGTAAAATCATTTGATGTAGAAATGTCCAAAACATTTGGAGAGGAAAAAAATCCCGATTAATTTAAAAATTTGCCTTTGTCAAAACAAACTGCAACTAAGAGAATTGAAGAAACAGGTTCATACATTTATATAAAGCATTGGGAAGTGTCATTATGCTGAGACTGTAGTTTTCATTTACATTAGATGAGTCAACTGATACAGCTGAACTCTTAATGTATGTTTGAACTGTTCCAAAGGAATATGCCATTCATGAAAAATTGCTTGCACTACAGCCACTTCATGACAGGACTTCAGGCAGAGACATCTATGAGCAGTTGTTAGAGTTCTAAATGAGATTAGCAGTGCAAAGAAACTCATTATTTGTTACAGATGTTGCTTAAATGCATAGAGGTCTGTCTCTCAGACTGGCTTAATAGGATTACTGTGTAAGAACAGAATTGATTGCCCTGCTTTACATTGAATTGTCCACCAGGAAGTACTATGTGGAAAGTGTTTGGACATGAATGATGTAATGAAAGCAGTAGTAGAAGTATATGAATCTAATTGAAAAAGGAAATTAATCATTGACTCACCAAAAGTTTCTTTCCTGTCTTAACAGAAATTGAAGCGGAATATGAAGTTTGATTTTGCACACAGAGGTGCTCAGGTTAAGCAAAAGAAACTACTTAAAAATAATTTTTGCTTTCAGGAATGAAATGATGACTTTCTTGATGAACAAGTGAAAATTAACTTCAAGTGTAAACATAATTCTCCAATCATTTCAATTGGTCACTTGCCTTCTCCACAGGCATCGCACATCACATGAGCAAACTTAACCTGAAGTTACAAGGTGAAAATCAAAGCATCTGAGATCTAGTTGGCCACCTACATAGGTTCAAAAACCAAATCAGATTTTTGAAGTTGTCCAGACATGGAATTCTGCATTCCAATGTATGATATGCTTTTAGAGCAGTTGCCAGAAGGTTTGCTGAGTTTTTTACAAATATGACCCCACAACTGACTCATTTCAATAACCTTATGAAGTGTAACTTTTCAAAGTAGCAGGAAAGTATCATCGTGGAGCTGTGTTATCTGCAAAGTGATCCCTTCCTTATTCTGGTAAAGGAATGAACCAGGAATTGTGTTCTGAGCACTGGTTCCAAGAGATTAACATTCCTGGGACTAAGTGACTTTTTTAGAAGAATTACTTCCTTGTTTGGAAGTACGTTCATGTGTGAATGCACTTTCTCTTCAATGAAGACTATGAAATCCTTACAGGGAAGTAGACTGAGTGGCAGCCACTTTAAAGAACTTCTGCAGCTATCTTCAATTTCATTAAAACTTGACTTGGAAGGACTTATGAACTCATATGAGTGCCTTCAGTGTTTTCATTAGCTTTTTCCATAGCTAGATATTGTCAATAAGAGACTGATTTTTAAATTAAATTTATTTCGCTTTAACATGTGGTACACACTTTGACATTAACTTTCTAATCACTAATATAATTTTAACTGATACACAATATAAGTGTATATTGATCAGTGAAAGGGACCTTAACTAGAAATAATATCCAGAGGTTGTAAACTACTGAAAGAAGCAGGGAGAACTGAGTGCTTGGCATAATTATGAAGTATAGAAAAAGGAACTGATGGATCAGAAAAATGATAAGAATTGATGACATCGTGATTAAATGAAGAGCGTGCACAAGCAAAACCAAACATGTACATCAGATCTAGATTTTCAGTAGGCATAAAAAACGTTCATTGAGTGCGAATGAATTTTTACTGTTCAACTATCAGCCTCTTTTCTTTTGATGCTTTAAACATGTCTATGGATGTCATTCAGATCAAAAATATTTTAAAATCAAAATATTAAACTTTTTGTTGTTGACATGTTTGTTTTTCATTATTATAAATATTTAACGGGAATTATCGAGGATAAATTTATTAAGGTACATTACCTCTCAAATTTTCGATCTAAACACTAGATCTTCGTCAGGAGTTCTTGCTTCCTTCTACTTCCACAGGTCTGGTGACCAAGCCTGATGGATTTTCCATCCAGCATGGTCATTGATGTTGCCACCTTGCGTCTTGTAAATTTCCAGGGATTCCTCTAATTTCCGGATAATTGCATGGGATTGATGTTTGATCACTTTTAAGGAGTCCCAGTCCATTTTGTTTTTGTTCGGGCTTCAAGTGACATGTTTGTTTTTGATCAGATACCCTAGTGACTTGTTGGATTTTGCTTGAACATATTCTGAATTTAATCTACCTATCTGTTCAATAATCAACCTGCCTTTAATAGAATACCTATTCTCTAACAAAAAATCTCGGTAAACCTTCCACGTTCGGCCCTGAAATTGTTTTATGAAGCGACGATATATGGCGACACGTTATCGCTACATCTCATTGCAGGAATCAGGACTTCTAAGCAATGTTTGGAGAAAAGACGGCATTTCCGTCGGAATAAATATTCCAGAATATGGTCTCCCAAGTACATTTACATTGCGAGGCTACCATAAACTGTGAGACTAGTTGTCTGCAATACGAATACCAGTCGCTAACTGTCTCGGTGGATGTGGCCATGTGATTTCTTCAATCGCCTCATTGTAAGACAATCCTTTGGCGAAACAATACATCAGAATCATCACTCTATGAATAGGAATCTCAGTATAAAAAACACGTACCAAGTGTGCAGTAAGAGTACTCATCATTCCTTGAAGCGAACTTCTTTCGACACATGAATTGCCCTAAACAATGAGACGCATCGACACGTGGAGTCATGAGATGGCTGAATGCATTTCACGTGCGAGAAGAGCGCAGCATAGGTGAAGTGCTACCGTGGTGCCATCTATTATTGCTTTCGAAACTAGCTGGGGGCCGAACGTGGAAGTTTAGCCAAAAATTTCAAGGTTTGAAAGAAAAAACTGACGGAGAAAGAGAAGCATTTTCACTTTTCAGTTGATGTTTTTCATTTTTTTTAATAATTTTTGTTCATTATTTACCAAAGTTGCTGTCACTTGTTGGTATGTCTTTATTTTGCTGAATTTATTACAAATTGAAAAAAATAATAATAGGTGGTATGAAAAAAATGCTTGACTGAGAACAGATTTTTATGAAAATTAAAAAACAAGTGCATTAATGAAAATCAAATATGTAGACCACAGTCATCTTCCAGGCAGTAACATTGTTCCTGATGTTCACATGGACGAAATAATGCATCACATGGACGAATATTATAGCACAAGAACCGAGTGTTCTGACGTTTGCAACCCATGAAAACTTTGGAACCATCTGGTGCACCATAGCGTTCTTTCTTAGCTTTTTCTTTCACACTTTCTCGTTTGGTTCTTTTCCTTTGTCCTTTTGAACCTTCATTCACCATTACTAAACCATCTCCGACCTCTTCGCTATCTCTAAAACTATGACAAACGCACGAAAATAATCACATTTGAACAGAACACGTCGACTGTCTGAAAACGTGAATGCCACTGCGTCACTCTTATTGGCTTCGTCACATGACCGAATTATGGAGCTCTGATTAGTTCACTCGACATGTTTGATTTTGTTTGAACCTGCAAATGGAACATGTTTGTTTTTGCTTGAATCACTCATTTTTTTTGCCTATAAAATGAGTAGGAGCTGTTTGGTTTGGGTCGGCTTATGATACAGAAAAGGAATCAGATCAGCATGCTTTATCATATCCAATGCTTACCTGATAATTCACATTTTTGTGACGTGTGGTTTGCTTGCGTGCTCCTCAAATGAGCTGGGCATGTTGTTAGAAAAACTGACCACCATTAGACAACTGAAATACTAGACTGAATTCCAGGGAATAGGAAAAGATCCAGAAGAAGGCCATGTGAAAGATGGGTGGATGAAAAGTCAAAAGCATGTTGGAGTGACATGGAAGAGTCAGGCTCACAACAAAAAGTTGTGGAAGAAACATTTGGGAGACCATCTAGCATTGGATAGGTAATATATATATATATACAAGAGCATGGACAATGCTCTCTCCTTACTGCAAAAGACCTTGAAAACTGGGTTTCTGCTATGATAAGCTTGCTAAACGGAATTTTCAAACAGATAGGCCCAAATTTTGAGAAACAATTAAAATGTTAAACCACCCCGAAAAAATCTTTTTATCACATAACCTAAATAGAATTTTTTTTAATAAAAACTCATTTTAATATAACAAGCTTATTGTGCTAGCCCAACCTCAGATACAACCTATAAAACTTTTTGTGGGAGTTTGTTGCTTTCAAGTACATAAATCATCATCATCATAATTGTCAACCATTATCAATCCACTGCTGGATGAAGGTCTCCCCAAGTTTCCTCCATAACGGTCTGTCTTGTGCCAGTCTCCTCCATGTCACTCCCGCATACTTTCAAATTTCATCCACCCATCTCCCATGTGGTCTTCTTCAGGGTCTTTTCCTGTCTCTTGGAATCCAATCTAAAATTTCGGCTGTCCATCGATGGTCTGTCCTTCTGGCAGTATGTCCAGCCCATTGCCATTTCAGGGATTTAACTCTGATCATGATGTATTCCACTCTTGTTATTTTTCGGATCCACGAGTTCCTCTTCTTATCTCTCCTGGTTACACCAAGCATGCACCTCTCCATGGCTGTTTTGAGTTGTCTGCAGCCTTTGTATGTCTCTTTTAGTTAGGTCCACGTCTCTGCACCATACGTAAGCACTGGAAGGATGCATTGATCAAACACTTTTTTTAAAAGACATAATGGCATATTGCTCTTGAAAATTATGCTGTTTCTTCCAAAAGCTCTCCAGGCAAGTTTTGTAGGCCGATTAATTTCTTCATCAATGTGACCCTCACTTGATATCTGTTGTCCAAGATAAACATACATGTCTGTTATCTCCAGCTTTTCTCCATCAATCGATAAATCTTCATTTCTTGTAAAAGCATTGAACATCACTTTTGTCTTCTGAAAGTTCATTTTTAATCCCACTTCTTTACTCTTGTCAGCAAGTTCCTGGATCATACTCTGCAGCTCTGATGGGGTAGTTGCAAAAATGACGCTGTCATCAGCAAAACGAAGGTGGGTTAGATAATCTCCATTAATCTTTATCCCTTTGTTTTCCCAGTTTAGTGATTGAAAGACATTTTCCAATGTAGCATTAAAGAGCTTCAGAGATATGGTGTCACCTTGTCTCACTCCCTTTCCAATTTTTATGTGTGTTGTATTTTCAAACATCCAAATCTTTGCACTTGCATTTTCATAGATGTTATTAATAATATTAATGTATGCATCTTCAATACTGCAATATTTCAGAGCCATTGTAACTGCTGATGGTTTCACTGAATCAAAGGCTTTTTCGTAATCGATAAAAGCCATGCACAATGGAAGTTCATATTCCCTCGCTCTTTCAATTAGTTCTCTCAGTATGTAGATATGATCTATTGTGCTTTAGCCACTCCTGAATCTAGCGTGTTCTCTCGGTTGAGCCATGTCCAGTGTTACCTTCAAGTGGTGTGAAAGAACTTTAGTGAAGATTTTATAAACCACTGATAGGAGGCTGATAGGTCTGTTGTTCCTGAGATCCTCAATGTCACCTTTTTTATGTAGCAGGATCATTGTAGCGTTGTTCCAATCCTCAGGAATCTTCCCTTCATTAAGGCATTGAGTGAAAATTTGGGCGAGTACTGTTTTGATTTCTCCACTTGCTTCTTGTATGATGTCTACAGTAATTCCATCTTCTCCTGGAGCTTTTCTCCGCTTCATGTTCTTGATTGCATGTGCAACTTCTGCTGGGAGGACTGGAAGAACTCTGGTACTGGTACCTTTCATGATGTCTGGAGTACATGTATCATCCCTTTCATATAATTTGGTGTAGAAATCTTTCACTCTTGTCAAAATTTTGCCTCTATTTCTTGTTACAGAACCATCTTCTTTTCTCAGTGCCATAATCTGTTTTCTTCCCTTACTGAGATGTCCCTTTGCTATCTTTAGGCTTTGGTTGTTTTCAATTGCTTTCCTCACTAGTTCACAGTTGAATTTCCTTACGTCTTCAGTGATACTTTTTTGTACTGTCTTGCATGGCTCTATATATTCCACTTTGGAAGTCACATCTTCTTTAGTTGTCCTCATCTCTTTGTTTTTTGCATCAACATTTTGGTTTTTCCTGATAATTTGTTCACATGCAACTTGTTCTTAGACCCAGCTAATTTTGTTGCTCTTTCTATAAGAGCTTTGGTTACTTTTCTGTTAACTTCAGAAATATCCACTTCTTCCGATGTTAGGCCTTCTAAAGCAGAGAAACTGTTCTTCAGTTCCAACTTGAAGGTATTATGGTGTTTTTTAAGGTTGGTTATGTCAATACATTTTGTTTGTCTTCTGAGCTTGCCATGTTCCAGTTTAGTGTTGAGGTGCATCTTACATCTCAGCAATCTATGGTCACTACCTGTGTTGAACTTGTTTAGCACACTGCAGTATTCTATGGCAAATTTTTTGTTACACATAATAAAATCAATTTCACTTGTCATCCCATTTGGATGTCTCCATGTCCATTTCCTGTGTGGCTTTTTCTTGAAAAAGGAGTTCAAGATGAAAAACCCTTCTGCCTCTGCAAACTCTACGAGGGTATTTCCACGCTGCTTTCTGTTGCTGTGACTGAATTTACCTACTGAAGTTTCATTCTGTTGCCGTTGCCCTATTTTTGCATTGAAATCTCCCATAATTATCTTCAAGTGCTGCTTACCTTTATTATTCAGATGACGAATTTCCTCATAAAATTCTTCAATTTCTTCTTCAGGATGACTTGTGGTGGGTGCATAAGTTTGAATAATCTGAGCCTGGTATCTTCTCGAGAGTTGGATAACAAGTCTTGCAGCTCTGTCAGAGGAACTTTCAACTCCTACAACTTTATCCTTCAGTTTCTTGTTTATTATAAATCCAACACCACTAGTTCTGCCAGTATCTGTCCCACGATAGTAAAAGAGATGTCCACTTTTAGTTCAATGAGATCTTCTCCTTTTCTCCTTACCTCACTTAGCCCGACGATGTCCCACTTGATCCTTTGTAGTTCCTCTTCCAATTCAAGAAGCCTTGAATCAGAAGATAGGGAGCGTCCATTATATGTAGCCAAGGTCAGCATCAGATGGCAGCCTAGTCCGGTCCTCCGGGGATATATATATATATATATATACACCTGGGATGTGGGGTCAGGTGATGCGTAACATCACAGCCTCTCCTTGACAAATGTCAACCCCGCCTTCTCGTGGTACATCCTGTTCCAACTAAAGGGGCTCTGACGACCACCAATAGCGGTATAACTATACCATCGGGATTAGAGGAAATGCTATCCCACACTCACCAACCCGCTTGGCCAGCGTGGTGAGTTATGACCAAACCCCTCCAAAATGACTCCACAACTTAAATCTTGGCCCTCAGTCTCCGGCAGCTGGATTGTACCTGGCCAAGGCAGCGGCCAGTGCGACATGAAGGCAGAGGGTGCTAAGAATCCCCGGAGGACCGGACTAGGCTGCCATCTGATTCTGACCTTGGCTACGTATAATGGACGCTCCCTATCTTCTGATTCAAGGCTTCTTGAATTGGAAGAGGAACTACAAAGAATCAAGTGGGACATCATTGGGCTAAGTGAGGTAAGTAGAAAAGGAGAAGATCTCATTGAACTGAAAAGTGGACATCTCTCCTACTATCGTGGTACTGATACTGGCAGAACTAGTGGTGTTGGATTTATAATAAACAAGAAACTGAAGGATAAAGTTGTAGGAGTTGAAAGTTCCTCTGACAGAGCTGCACGACTCTTTATCCAACTCTCGAGAAGATACCAGGCTCAGATTATTCAAACTTATGCACCCACCACAAGTCATCCTGAAGAAGAAATTGAAGAATTTTATGAGAAAATTCGTGATCTAAATAATAAAGGTAAGCAGCACTTGAAGATAATTATGGGAGATTTCAATGCAAAAATAGGGCAACGGCAACAGAATGAAACTTCAGTAGGTAAATTCGGTCTCGGCAACAGAAACCAGCGTGGAAATACTCTCAGAGTTTGCAGAGGCAGAAGGGTTTTTCATCTTGAACTCCTTTTTCAAGAAAAAGCCACACAGGAAATGGACATGGAGACATCCAGATGGGACGACAAGTGAAATTGATTTTATTATGTGTAACAAAAAATTGGTCATAGAAGACTCCAGTGTGCTAAACAAGTTCAACACAGGTAGTGACCATAGATTGGTGAGATGTAAGATGCACCTCAACACTAAACTCGAAACGTGGCAAGCTCATAAGACAAACAAAATGTATTGACATAACCAACCTTAAAAAACACCATAATACCTTCAAGTTGGAACTGAAGAAACGATTCTCTGCTTTAGAAATCCTAACATGGGAAGAAGTGGATATTTCTGAAGTTAACAGAAAAGTAACCAAAGCTCTTATGGAAACACCAACAAAATTAGCTGGGTCTAAGAACAAGTTGCATGTGAACAAATTATCAGGAAAAACCAAAATGTTGATGCAAAAAATAAGAGAGATGAGGACAACTAAAGAAGATGTGACTTCCAAAGTGGAATATATAGAGCTATGCAAGACAGTACGAAAAAGTATCACTGAAGACGTAAGGAAATTCAACTGTGAACTCGTAAAGAAAGCAATTGAAAACAACCAAAGCCTAAAGATAGCAAAGGGACATCTCAGTAAGGGAAGAAAACAGATTATGGCACTGAGAAAAGAAGATGGTTCTGTAACAAGAAATAGAGGCTAAATTTTGACAAGAGTGAAAGATTTCTACTCCAAATTATATGAAAGGGATGATGCATGTACTCCAGACATCATGGAAGGTACCAGTGCCAGAGTTCTTCCAGTCCTCCCAGCAGAAGTTGCACATGCAATCAAGAACATGAAGCGGAGAAAAGCTCCAGGAGAAGATGGAATTACTGTAGACATCATACAACAGGCAAGTGGAGAAATCGAAACAGTACTCGCCCAAATTTTCACTAGATGCCTTAATGAAGGAAAGATTCCTGAGTATTGGAACAACGCTACAATGATCCTGCTACATAAAAAAGGTGACATTGAGGATCTCAGGAACTATAGACCTATCAGCCTCCTATCAGTGGTTTATAAAATCTTCACTGAAGTTCTTTCACACCGCTTGAAGGTAACACTGGACATGGATCAACCGAGAGAACAAGCTGGATTCAGGAGTGGCTACAGCACAATAGATCATATCCACGTACTGAGAGAACTAATTGAAAGAGCAAGGGAATATGAACTTCCATTGTGCATGGCTTTTATCGATTATGAAAAAGCCTTTGATTCGGTGAAACCATCAGCAGTTACAATGGCTCTGAAATCCTGCGGTATTGTAGATGCGTACATTAATATTATTAATAACATCTATGAAAATGCAAGTGCAAAGATTCGGCTGTTTGAAAATACAACACACATAAAAATTGGAAAAGGAGTGAGACAAGGTGACACCATATCTCCGAAGCTCTTTAATGCGACATTGGAAAATGTCTTTCAATCACTGAACTGGGAAAACAAAGGGATAAAGATTAATGGAGATTATCTAACCCACCTTCATTTTGCTGATGACATAGTCATTTTTGCAATTACCCCATCACAGCTGCAGAGTATGATCCAGGAACTTGCTGACAAGAGTAAAGAAGTGGGATTAAAAATGAACTTTCAGAAGACAAAAGTGATGTTCAATGCTTTTACACAAAATGAAGATTTATCGATTGATGGAGAAAAGCTGAAGATAACAGACACGTACGTTTGTCTTGGACAGCAGATATCTAGTGAGGGTAACATTGATGAAGAAATTAATCGGCGTATAAAACTTGCCTGGAGAGCTTTTGGAAGAAAGAACATAATTTTCAAGAGCAATATGCCATTATATTATGTCTTAAAAGAAAAGTTTTTGATCAATGCATCCTTCCAGTGCTTATGTATGGTGCAGAGACGTGGACCTTAACTAAAAGAGACATACAAAGGGTGCAGGCAACTCAAAGAAGCATGGAGAGGTGCATACTTGGTGTAACCAGGAGAGATAAGAAAAGGAACTCGTGGATCTGAAAAATGACAAGAGTGGAAGACATCATGATCAGAGTTAAATCCCTGAAATGGCAATGGGCTGGACATACTGCCAGAAGGACAGACCATCGATGGACATCCAAAATTTTAGATTGGATTCCAAGGGACAGGAAAAGACCCAGAAGAAGACCACATGGGAGATGGGTGGATGAAATTCAAAAGTATGCGGGAGTGACATTGAGGAGACTGGCACAAGACAGACTGTTGTTAAGGAAACTTGGAGAGACCTTCGTCCAGCAGTGGATTGATAATGATTGACAATAATGATGAAGATGATATACATACCTGGTGTCCCACTTGCTATCGAACCTGGCTGGCATTTC
Organism: Macrothele yani; assembly: GCA_039090855.1. Classification (NCBI taxonomy): domain Eukaryota; kingdom Metazoa; phylum Arthropoda; class Arachnida; order Araneae; family Macrothelidae; genus Macrothele; species Macrothele yani. The sequence goes on along the minus strand of CM077006.1, from coordinate 54,492,118 downwards.
TTTAAAAATATTAACACCAATGAAGATATTGCTGCGGAATTTGAAGTGGACTTACTTCATTTCATGCGAAATGTGATGACATCACAACATGTGCTGGAAGTTGCCACTATTTGGTTTAAGACAGCAATAAACTGGTGCTGTCCACCAGTCAGCCAGAGTGCTCCTTAGTGGCAAACACATTCCTAGTGTGGTGCCACTCAGAAGCAGTCTGCCAGCCAGCCGGATGCACCTGTCTTCTTCTTTGTTATGCCATTTCGCTGAGCGTGTCTACACCATACTGTTGCTGATAGTGAGTGCTCGTGGTTGTTCACATGCGTGTGAAAATGTATCGATATACTCTGGAGGAGCGAGTGTTTATTGTTTGCACTTGTTGGAAAACAGAATCGATAAAGTCTTGTCAACAGCAATTCCTGGAGAGGTCTGCAGGCAGACATCCGCCGAGCAAGTCCACCATTTGGGCATTGTCGAAGAAATTGGAAACCAAGGGGATTTTATTAGACGACCATGCAGGAGGTCATCCACAAATGTCCGAGGAAATGATCCATAATGTAAAGGGCCGACTACTTGCGCCTCTCAGGTAAGTCACTTTGCCGACTGTCACAGGAAACAGGGTTGTCCAAAAGCACTTGTCAACATTCTGTGAAAGAAAGCGAAGCTTCATGCGTACTGTATCTCCGTGGTCCACGAACTTAAAGAGCCTGACTACGTGAAACAAGTGACATACTGTCGATGGTTTTAGACATTTCTTCCTAGGAAAACCTGGGCATTCTGGACTACACATGGTTCTTGGAGGAGGCATGGTTTTACCTGTCCAGATACGTCAATTCTCAAAATTCCCATATTTGAGCCAGTGAGAATCCCAACGCGATACATGAAGAACCCCTTCATCCACAGAAAATTAGTGTTTGGTGTGGGATGACCTGGTGCCGCATAATTGGTCCCATCTTCTTTGATACAACCATCACAACAGCCGCATATATGGAAATTTTCAACACCTTTGTAAATCAATTGGACGACAAAGAACTCTCTCAGCATGATAGAACGACATCACACACCAGTATGGCCAAAATTCAGTCCTTTTTTTGGCAAACACGTCATTTCGAAGGGTCTATGGCCACCGCTCTCGCCCGATCTGATGCCTTCTAATTGTTTTTTATGGGGTTATCTAAAAGGGAGAGTTTACCAGAAGAAACTGCAAACCATAGTTGCCTTGAAAGCAAATGTCACCGAAAAAATTCAGGCAGTGACGGCGGACGTACTGGCAAGGACTTTCCACAATATGGTGGGCCGGGTTCAATGCTGCCTGGACCCAAATGGTCACCACTTCCAGCACATGTTGGGATGTCATCACATTTCGCACAAAATGAAGCAAGTCCATTTCAAATTTCGTTGCAATATCTTCATTGGTGTGAATATTATTAAAGAAATGCTGGTTCAGTAGCGAGTGGGACACACTGTATTAGGTGTACAAATAAGTTTTAAAGTGTTTTAAGACAACACAACATGTAATTTGATAGAAAACAACAATACCTTTACGAATCAAAATATGCACTGTCATTATCTATCACCTTCCGCTATTAGTCAGGCAGCTGACGGATTCCAGCCATGAAGTATACTTCGTCGTGTGACGCGATGGAGTCATCAGCCCATTTTTGCACTTCGTCACATGTCCAGAACCATACAGCAGACAAACCATGTTGCATCGATCGGAACAAACGATAGTCTGAAGGGGCTATGTCGGGACTATACGCCGGGTGCTCCAAAACTTCCCAGCCAAGCCTCAGTAACATTACCTTGACCTATTTCGTGACATGCGGCCTAGCATTGTCATGCAGTAATTTCACAGGATGCAATCCTTTGCCTATGAATGGACATTTCCGACAGATTTCCTGCTGCAGTTGCAGCAATTGTTGCTTGTAGCGATCAGCAGTAACAGTTTGACCCTGTTCCAATAGTCCATAATGGAGCACATCCTTCATATCCCATCAGATGCACAGCAAAACTTTCTTGGAGTGAATATTGCGTGGAAAATGCTAGCAGTGTTAGAATTAGAAATAAATCTTCTACTGGCCCAGTGGACCAATAGAATTTGCTAAGGATTGGTCCAACAAAATGCCCACTGGTCTGTATAAAAAATAATAAAAAAAATTAAAGACATTTGCAGTATGTGTAAAAAAAAAAATGATGTATCATTTCAATGGAATTATCTCCAATATTTGGTGTATATATCATTAGTTAGCAGCCTAAAAAGAAAACATACAGCAAGGTAAAAGAAATAGAAATTCATTTTTTAACTTGTGACAAATTAGAAAAAAAACCCAAAAAAACTTGCTGTTCATCTGGGCCAGTAAAATCAATAGTTCAGTGGTCCAGGGGAAGTTTTACTGGCCAATGGCCGGTGGAATGCTGGTTAGGGTTGCTGAAAGAGTGCTGAAGGTTTTCCCTCATTTAAAAAAATATTTTGAAACAGCAAAGCAAGATTTACTGCAAACTTATCTGTTGAAAACATTGAAGTTGCATGCAAAGATAGTTAATTTTGGCAAAAATATCATTTTTTATATCAGTTACTGCTATTTTGGAGCGATTTCTAAAACTGTCTCAAAGTCCTTCACCTATGATTCCTTTTCTGTACAGCTGCTTAGCGAATCTGTTACGGCAAATGATGGCAAGATTTGTCAAACACGAGCTACTAAAGGAAGCTCCCACTCCCTTTAAATTAGTGAAGATAAATGTGTCTTCCCTTAAATCCCATAGAAGAAATGATGAAGTTGATATTGGAATTGCTGCCAGGAGCTACATGAAAAAAAGTGGTGCCTCTGAATGCGAGAAGGACAAATCTGCCACTGAATGTAAAAATTTCCTGTTTAATATGACCAGCAAGATTATTGAAAATAGTCCAATAAATTTTTTGACCGTGAGATGTATGTCCTGCTTAGATCATCATTTACTGTGTTCTAATGCTGACTATGTGAAAAATGAATGGATAACTTGCTGCAACTTCTGCATGATAGTAAAATACCAGCATTATCAGTGGATAGTGCCAAGCAGCAATTTTCAATATTTACAAACGAAGTGGAAAAAAGATTTCTCTTTATTTTGTACGAAAAATACAGGGTTAGATGTGGGTTTTTTCCCCTCAAAATACCTGAATATAAAGAGCTATGGCAAGTAGTGAGAATCGTTAAGATTTTATCCCATGACAATGCCTAATCAGAGTCAGGTTTTTCAATAAACAAAGACATTTTTGTTGAAAATCTATAGGAAAAATCTTTAATTGCTCTATGTTGCACATATGATGCAGTAAAATCATATGGTGATCCACTATCCATGCCAATGACCCCTGAGATGTTACAGAGCATGGAGATGTCACAGACTCTTGTACTAGAGGAAAAGAAAGATTGGAGAAGAAAAAAAAAAAAAGCAAGACTTAAAACAAAAACATTCAAAGCAAAAAGAAATCGAAGAAGAAATTACCGAACTAAAAAAAAAAAAAGATTGTGTATATGTAGGAACAATTTATTTTCCCAAGCAATGTAACTTCCTTAAGGTCCCAATGTTGCTAAAGTTCCCGGTTTAAAGATACCTCCAATTTAGCAATTACTTTTGCCAGTTCACTGAGTCATAAAATTGGACTTTAATTGTATTTTGAAATATTTTGATTGCTGATTACTAGTAAGATATGTGGTTTTATTATTAATCTGTTATGTTAATATGCTTAGGATAATCTTTGCTTAGCTCGATTTTACTGCATGTCGAGTCGAAATCCTAGTTTTTCTACTGTAAAAGTGCCATGAATTGTAAAAGCATGGTCTGGGATTTTGCAGAAATTTTCCTGGAAAAGTCAGGGAATTTCATTTCTGAAATTGAGTGGGAACCCTGAAGGGTTTGAATGTGTGTACAAGGCAGGCAGTTGCAAAACTTTGAGTAAGACAAAATGGAATTAACATATTAGCTAAGTGGCTCATCAAAACTGAACTTTTTTGAAGAAAAAATGGCAGAAGCTGAAAGATAAAATGTAGGATGCTAAAGTAATGGTACACATACTGGCCATTGCACCAGAAGCAGTATTTACTACTCTTGTTAATGTGTTCTGATGTAACACGAAAACTTGACCATAAGAAATGTATCCTATAATAATTAATAATTTCTATGCCACATAGTTTAAAAGTGAGCAAGTTATTTATAATTTAGTTTTTTTTATCAAATTTTAAAGTTTATAAAAATTTATATTTTATATACTGGCCATTGACAAATATGTATTTATGTGCAAGCATTTATCTTTCTGCTGCTAATAAATATTGCACAGTAAGATATTTTGAGTTACTTTCAGGTGGAAATGTGTATGTCCTCATGTTGTCACTCAAGTGTGTGTTCAGCATCTTCAACGTGTGATAGTTGTATGACAATGTGATGTGAAGATACTTGTATCATTTCATCTATATAAACACTCTGGTGAGTTAATCGTATTTGTATACTCTAATTTAGTATATAATGTGCAGGAAATGCCATGTTGTCCTTTATATTTGACTCCTCGATAGTTGTTCACTTCATTTATTAAGGCGGAGAAGGGATAAAACCTCTCTCCCCCCGCCTCTCTCATCATTTGATGTGTGCATTTTGAATTCACCTTCCCAATGAGGAAAAATGCATATTGCTGTAGTTTCATGGCTTGCTATTGGGGAAGAGAAGATTCTGCAAGTTCTTGTGGTTGTGACATTCCTACCTCACCCTGTCCGTACAAACGAGAATTATTCCTAAACCTCGTCAATGTTATGTTTGAAATTTGATTCATTGTGAGATTGGTTTAAAGTGAAGCTTACTGTTTCTTTTTAATCAATTTTAAGTTGGATTTTTGAGTTGTTTATATTTTTCAGTTCTTTATGTGGGATTCAGTTGTTTCTGGCCTCTTGATCTTAATCAAATCCTGTTCTCAATGAATAGTGCACCAAGGAGAATATACAGAGGTACAACTTGTGATTTTTACTAGCACTCTAATGGACATGTGTGAAACTACACTATATTGACAAAAGTCTCTGGACACCTAGAAGAGAAACATAGCATGGCATTTATTGACATACATTAGTACGGTGTCGGTCCACCTTTGGCCTTAATGCATGCACTGACCCTTCGAGACAGGCTTTCTACAAGGTTTTAGAACACAGCGATAGGTATGCGCTTCCATTTAGTACACAATGCTGCAGCTAACTGTTGCTTAGTAGTAGGCCTTGGTTCCAAACTTCTTATGCAGCGCTCTAATTCATCCCATAGGTGCTCTATGGGACTAAGATCAGGGCTCTGTGCTGGCCAGTCCACACGCGATACGGAATTATCATAAAATCACGCCATAACAGTCCTTGCTTTATGGCTCGATGCATTATCTTGTTGGTACCAACAAAGCTTGGCTCCATAGTATTGCCACAGAGTTGGTAGGGCATAATTGCCCAGAATATCAAAGTAGACGTGTTAGTTAACAGGTTTGTCCACGATAACCAATGTGCCGGGACCATACCACGAAAAACACCCCCACACGAGTACACTGCCAGCTCCAAACTTGAATGTAGGAACAGTACACTGTGGTGAATAGCATTCCCCCGGCTGCCGCCATACCCACACTCGGCCGTCAGACTGATGGATCTTGTATCTGGAGTCATCAGTCCATAGGATCCATTTCCATTGATCTATGGTTCACAGTAAATGTTCTTTACACCATGCTAAACGACCAGTAGCATTCTGAGTGGAGATGAAAGGCTTATGAGCAGCCGCACGACCACGGTAACCCATGGAATGAAGTTCTCTGCGAATGGTACGTGTACATACCGAGGTTCTAGCATTTTTACTCACCTGTACACTGAGGTCTTGTGCAGTACTCCGTCGATTAGCTGTAATGACTCTCCTAAAGCTTCAACATTCCCTATCACCGATTTTCTTTGTTCTGCCGGTACGTTTTGCTACTTCAGGCATGCCATGTGTCTTCCACTTATTCAGTATATCCAAAACAGTTGATTTGGGTATGTTTAAATGCCTCTCGGTTTCTCTTTTGGACAACCCACTAATATAACACCCAACAATCTTTCCTTTCTCAAAGTCAGTTCTCTACCACCGCAACATTTTCACTCAACCTCACAGTGTGATATGATCACAGTAAGCTGCAGGCTTGTTTTTATACCATTTGCAGCTGTACCGCACATCTTAACAATGCAGTGGATTCGTTCATTTGCTTTTGAAGGGGTGTACGGCGACTTTTGTCAATATAGTGTATGTTAGCATTGGTCACCTGACACAAAACCAGAGGGTATAAAAACAGTATTGCAGGAAGATTTGTTACTCTTGATAAAACAAGACAAACTAGACTTTCATGGCTACAACTGCGGCATATTAGTTCGTCACTGCGATCTTCGGGGCCAACTGGTTTCCACCAGTGCTGAGAGGGGCTAAGCTTGGGCTCTGAATTTTCTTCTTTTTTTTTAACTGTGATTTTTATATGATCTAGCATTTAGCATATGCGGCTTTAATTAAACTTTCGAGTTGGTAAATGGAATTCTTCTACAACTGGGTCTGGGAGTGGAGCGGAGACAAGGAGGAGCTATTTATTTTGGGCTTGGGGAGCAAATGCCATTGGCCACACATTAGTGGATTTCTTCTTAAAGCATCTACTATCTACGGTTTTAAAGCTTCTTCAAAAACTGTAGATAGCAGATACCACAACTTCAAATTTTCACTCGTCTCTTCATGCTTCAGCCCCCTGCTAATTTTATTGAGCAACTTACTTAAATTGCAGCACAACTTGATTTTGTCAGATGGCCGGCTGCCCAAAGCATTTTAGATGGAAAATCACTTACTCAATATATATTCCATTGATATATAAGATATATTCCATTGGTTCTAGTTCCAGTTAAAGAAATTTTGTTTAATCTTCCTTCCCTCTGAGTTCTTTTGGATTTTTACAGACGTTTCTGGCCTCTTGATTTTAGTCAAGGCCTGTTCTCAATGTATAAGGTTTTTAGGTGGAAATGTATGGTCAAAGAAACTCCTGAGGCTGCACTATAGAACCAGATAGTTGTCCCTTCCCCACTACCCAGTTGATAAGGACATTGGTTTATTAAAAAGGGAGGAGAGAATGAGTCTGTAAAAAAGGATATTTTTTTTATTAATGCCAAAACAGGTTAATCATAGATCCCAGGCTCTATCTTCATATCATATATCACTAAGCTATGCTCTGATATTCAGAGGTTAGCTCCACAAAGAAATACAAACTACCAGTTAATTTTTACTTACTGTTGCTGTATCAGACTTCTCCATTTACAACGATCTTGACATACAACTCAGGCTCAACTGACATCCATCACACGCCATACACAAGATCTTCTATACTTCATACTTATAATCTTTTTCTCATGCAGACACTCCTGAATCTGATCCTCACATGACTTCCTTGGCCTTCCTCTACCTTTCCTTCCTGCCACTTGGGCTAAAAATATTTTCTTAGTAAGCATCTCATCATTCATTCTTTCAACATGGCTAAACCACCGAAGCATATTAGTCTCCACTTTGCTAACAACATTTTGTTTCACATTACACAACTGCATCACATCTTCATTCCTCACACAATCAAAACGTGTCTTACCACAAACCCTCTGTAAGCAACACATTTTTCCAGCACACAAACAACTCCTATGTTTCTTTTGTAGTACCCAGGTTTCATTGCCATACATCAAAGTAGGAACAATTACACTTTCATACACAGCCATGCAGGACTCTCTTGAGAACCCATCGTTCCTGTGAAACCCTCTCAAAGCAGCCATGACTTTCAATGAAGAATTCACTCGCCTACTAATTTCACCATCCAATTTGATAGTCTCTATTTTGCAATGTAAAATTCAGGTTCAGGCTCTTAAAATTGAGCCTGAACTCAGCACTGGTTTCCACTTGCCTCTATAGCAGATTTATCTTTACTTTTGCTTCTATGTGGAATAGTAGCTATATCCAAGGCATTGTTGACAAAGGAAGTATTTAAATTTTGTTACTAGATTCCTCTATTATGTTGCTGGACAGTTCATAATTAAAATCTTATTATGTAACGTAAAAATCAGTTCTTTTTTTTTTTTTTTTTAATTTTCAGCTCACTAAAGTAAATTGTAAACTCACTTTTTCCAATGACATCTTGCTGCTTCATATATGAACCCATGTATAGCACCGAGGTTCGTCAAGGGCCCAGTAAAGCAAAATTAATAATACCTTAACTTTTTTAAACTGTTAAAAAACTTCAATTAAAACATTCATTTTTTTTATATTACACAATAATTTTAAGAAATTTACAATGTTCTAACACTCAAAAACAACTAATGTGCAGCTACATCCACTCAACTATTTACATAACTTCATTATTGAAATGCTCACTGTCAGAGGGTTAAGTTTTAAAATATCTACATACGTAGATAGCAGAGGTATAATTTGTACATGTGTAGATACACTCGCGGATAATGGAATTTGCACACGAAGAAGAAAACATCGGATTGAGCTGAAATTTTATGGACTTAATGATACCGATGAGTGATACCAGGGGTAGTAGTTGTTCTGAAATTCCTGAAAAAATTTTGTTTGTCCTGAAATGTCCTTAAGTTTTGCTAATTTGATTGGAATTCCTGAAATTTTTTAGTAGTTAACAAAAATTTAAGATATTTTCAAAAGCTACAAAAAGTTCTGAAATAAAATTTCATTTATTTCTAAAAATTATTGCCAAAAATATTTCAGATTTGGATTTGCGACTTTTCGTAATAATTTTCCTAAATTTCAATTGATTTTCGCCAAATGTGGCAATCATCCAAAGATCCTTACATTGACTAACATACAGGACAGCGATAATGCTGGCACCACTCCTGCTGTCGGCGACTTTTCTGCCCACCATATGCTGTAATGATGTCACGTCACTGGTTTGCTCAACTTCATTGGCTGTGACTGGTTTGGTGCGTATTAAGGAAAAGAAGGTGGGTTGGGTTACCGCATAAAGTGAAATCAGGCATAGAGATAGAAGCCTGTTGAAACTCCTCCCATAGAACGTGATGCCCCCAGCCACCTGCAGCAGAAGCAAAATGTGACCAGACCCCGTGATGTCTGCAAAAGTTGCTGATAGCAACCCAGCCCTGGAGCATGGCGTTCAGTAGCTCCGCACCCTTCCTTCTTTCTCCCCACAGCCTTTGTCCTCAACTCCCGTCCCCAATCTAGGCGAGGCAGAAGCCAAGCGAACTGAACTCCCACTTCCATAATCCTTGAGAATCCGATCGTGTATAAGCTATATATATATTTAGAATCGCGCAAATTTTCAGTATCTTCTCGAACCTGCTTCCACTTATAAGGATGCTCCACTTATTACGACGTTTATTCCACTTATTGGGATGTTAAACTGAAAAATGCTAGCACAGTAAATCTTCGTCTTTTGTCTAGGAGTTCCAAAATCGGTATGGAAGCAGTCACGTGATTCCCAGGAAACTCCTGCTGTCAATCAACGGCTAATTCTGCTGCAGGTTGTTGAGGCCTATTAACCTTGGTTGAGGCGCTGCGGTCAACTTCATGACGCCAGCAGAGTTTCATCTTACGCTGTGTTCGTCTTAGAACAGGTTGTGTCTGCTGCGTATATTTACTTTAGGGTTATGTAATTTCCCAACCACATGTTTCAGTCGTGTACATGTATAAAGGCATGTCGATTGGCAAGTAATTACTCGGTTCATCAGCTTCTCATGATTTCACTGGAAGTATTTTTGTGATCATGCCCCGAAAAACAAAATTCTCAGCATCGTGGCTTTGTGATAGTAAACGAGATAAGAGTGGGAGCAATTTGAATACCTGGTGTATGCCATGTGAATATGATCCATATTCAGCATTTTGTGTTGCTTGCAACAAAACGATCAGCGTTTCTAACATGGGATTTTCTCAACTTATTTCGCATGCTAATAGTGTTAAACATAAGGAGAACATGAATAAGAGAGCGAATCAGTGTACTTTTGTAACGCAAAATAACATTGAAAGTGAAGGTGAATCTTCAAAATGTTTGACACTATTGGCTCCAAAGGGAACAACATGGCTACCATCCAATTCTAAAGAAAAGGCAGTAAAAGCTAAAATTTTGTTGCTGTTACAGTCAATTAAGTGCAATTATCCATTTTCTAATTTGGGAGGATTGGTTGAAATTTGTGCAGCTGCATTTGAAGATTCAACAATAGCAAAGAATGTTGCACTTTCGGATGCGAAAGCACGTTACGTTACAAAATTTGGACTTGCACCACATTTTCGGAAAAAATCTTTCAAGATATTGGTAAGTCATTTTTCACCCTTTATTTTGACGAGACCACAACGAAGCAAGTTAAGAAACAGCTGGACATACGTATTTCATATTGGTCGGAGAAATTAAAAAAAATTGTGACATCATACTGTGAATCAGAATTCATTGGCCATGCAGAATCTGACAAAAATTTTCAAATTATTTTGAATTTTATTACAAATAATGGCCTAAACATTGATAAATGTTTACAATGCTCTATGGACGGTCCCAATGTTAACTTGTCGTTTTTGAGAAAATTTAATTCTCATTTAGATTCGCTGAATTTTATAAATGTCATCCATATCTTGCTCCTTACATATTTTGCACAATGCAATGAAGAAAGGCCTGTGCAAGTTAGATTGCGATGTGGAAACTTTGGTGTTTGATATTTTTCTGTTTTTTAAGATTTCTGCTGCTAGGAAAGAAGATTTCCACAATATCCAGATGGATGTTTTTATGGATGAACAAGCTGACCACATGATTTTAAAACATGTGAGCAGTAGATGGCTTACTTTAGAACCTGCTTGTGAGAGGATAATTGAACAGTATCCAGCCCTAGCTGAATATTTTTTGGAATTTCTTCCAAAAAACAGCTCAGCTAAACTCAGTGAAAAATATTGTAGCATATCAATGTTTCTTAAAGATCCACTTACACTTATGTATTTACATTTTACAAGTTTTTTGCTTCATGCTTCATTCCTTATTCCTCTTTGCTTCAAAAAGATACTCCCTTAATTCATATACTGTACCCTAAATTGAATGAACTCTTAAGAAATATAATGTATAAGTTTATGAAAAGTGATGTTGTAAGCAAAAAAGAAGGCCTATCATTGGCAAGTATTGATTGTCACGATTCCAAATTTTGGGTGACAAGAAAGCAAATGAATATAGGATCTGGTGCCAGTAGTTTGCTTGATGGTGATTTTGAAAAGCCTGAGCATAAAAGATTCCTTTTAAGCGTAAGGAGTTGTTTCATGGAAACTTGTGAATTCTTGCAGAAAAAATTGCCACTGTCGAATGTTATCCTTAAGGATATACAATGCCTTCATCCTAATCTACGTCATAAAGAAAGTTCAAAACTTGCTTTGCAACGTCTTACACATCATATGATGAAGGTTTCAAAAACAAACACCATATCTGATGCAATAAACACAGAGTGGTGTATGTATGCATGTGAAGACTTACAAAATACGTATTCTGAAGATCAGAATATATGCAAGTACTGGGCAGAAATTTCAAAAATTAAAGATTCTAATATCCTAATCTGTGTACATTTGTTAAAGCCTGCTTAACACTCTCGCATGGAAATTCCATACCAGAACGTGGATTTTCTATCAACAACACCATAGTGACATCAAACAGAGCTTCTATTTCTGAACTGTGTATTCGTTCCTTGCGAATATGCAAAGATTATATTAACAAGTCTGAAAATGTTGCTGAAATCCCAATAACTAAGGTGCTCATTCAAATTGTTGAGAAATCGCATAGTGCATATGCTGCACATTTACAACAACTTAAAGAAGAAAAGAACAAACAACAAGTCAAGCGCGAGATGGATACAGAGAGAGAGAGCAGGAAGAGGTGCAAAAACAGAAAAAGAAGGCTGAACAGAATGAAAAGCTTATTAAGCTGACTAAGATTGAAACCAACGCACTTCAAGATGAAAATGCAGCTCATCGTTTACTAAATGATGCCAATGAAAAATTACAGCTAGCCATTTCACAAAATGATATGAATGGCATAAAAGTGGCTCAAATGATGCTCAGCACTGCAAATGAAAATATTATAAATATTTCAAAGAAGTTAACCATTGTCTGCAATGATATTGCAAAATTAAGAAAAAAAAAAAAAAAATTTTTTATCAAGAATTTTCTGCTGATGTTTTAAAGTTTCATTCTAATTTTTAATATGCCTTTTAACTCACTTAAATTTCAGCTTTGTAAAAAGTTATGCAATTGAGAACAATGTTTTCAGGGTTTAAAAAAAATCATAATTTTTTTAGAGAAAGAAATCAATTTTTTTTATTTAAATCAAATGCAGTATATATTATTTACTCTTTACCTGAAATAAATTATATATTGTTGATACTTAGTAATAATCATTCATATGAATGTCTAGAAAACTTTTGATAAAACTTATTTCTTTCTTTAATATTTACTTTAATGCTTTTAAAAACCTGGTAATTTCTTAATGTTAATGCAAAGTCTGGCATAGCACTACTAACACAATTTGCTGTTAGTAATGTTTATATCTGAAAAATTATCTAAAATGGCAAATAGTCACAGTATTACTTTATATAAAAGTACGTAAGTATGATTTTACAAGCAGGTAATGAAAAATCTCGATTCCCCCATTTTAAACATTCTAGTTATTATATAATCTTATATAGTTATAATAATTAGAGAAGACACATTAAAAAATTAAATGATTGAAATTTTTTGTGCAATTTATAAATCTTTTGATTTAAAGAATTTTTTGTGTGATATAAATCATCGAACCCTGAATTTTTGCTCTAAAAATGTCCTGAAATTTAGTAAAACTTTTGTCCTGAAATTTTATTTTTTGCACTACTACCACTGTGATACACATGATGGCAAAAACAGAGCTGCAGGATAATTACAGAGGGATCTGTGGCGCGCAATCCGGTCATCTTCAATAGCGTGTCTCACCACCTCATGCGACAATACATGCTGCAATAAGGTCCAGCATGGAGGCGAACAGATGCCTGATGTTGTCCTGCGGCAGACTGGCCCACACATGTTGGACATTGTGCTCCAAATCCCGGATAGTGCGGCACGGCGGCAGCCGGCGTTTCAACTGGTTCCACACATACTCAATAGGAGACATGTCTGGGGAGTGGGCAGGCCATGGAAGTGTCTGGAAATGGTGTAGGCAGTCCCGCGCAAACCGAGCCGTGTGCGGGCAGGTATTATCCTGCTGGTATAGTGCACCTGGAATCCCGACCAGGAATGGGAGCACATGGGGCCATAGGATCTTGTTCACATGCCGCTGGCCCGTCAATGATCTATGTACCACTACTAGAGCTGATCGGCTATCATAGGCAATGGCTCCCAGACCATAATGCTTGCAGTGGGGGAGGTGTGGCACTCGATAGCGAGGTTGGGATTGTGCCGTTAATCCGGGGACCTCCACACCCGTACACGATGATCATCTGTCCCCCAAACGAAACGCACTCATCGTTAAGCACCACATATTGCCAGTCTGTGGCATTCCACGTCACTCTGTCCTGGCACATGGAGCCAGCAATGTTCAGGTGTTAATGGGAGCACACGTAAGATGTTCCGGTGTTAATGGCAGCTCATGTAAGATGTTCCGGTGTTAATGGCAGCTCATGTAAGATGTTCCGGTGTTAATGGCAGCTCATGTAAGATGTTCCGGTGTTAATGGCAGCTCATGTAAGATGTTCCGGTGTTAATGGCAGCACATGTAAGATGTTCCGGTGTTAATGGCAGCTCATGTAAGATGTTCCGGTGTTAATGGCAGCTCATGTAAGATGTTCTGGTGTTAATGGCAGCACATGTAAGATGTTCCGGTGTTAATGGCAGCACATATAAGATGTTCCCGTGTTAATGGCAGCTCATGTAAGATGTTCCCGTGTTAATGGCAGCACATGTAAGATGTTCCGGTGTTAATGTCAGCTCATGTAATATGTTCTTGTGTTAATGGCAGCACATGTAAGATGTTCCGGTGTTAATGTCAGCTCATGTAATATGTTCCCATGTTAATGGCAGCACATGTAAGATGTTCCGGTGTTAATGGCAGCTCATGTAAGATGTTTCGGTGTTAATGTCAGCTCATGTAAGATGTTTCGGTGTTAATGGCAGCTCATGTAAGATGTTCCGGTGTTAATGGCAGCACATGTAAGATGTTCTGGTGTTAATGGCAGCTCATGTAAGATGTTCCGGTGTTAATGGTAGTGCATGTAAGGGGCGCTGGGATTGCAGATTCCCTTCCACGTGTCATCAGGAAATGGTTCGTGGGCTCACGGGAGTTGCTACATCTGCCTGTATAGTGAACCGGGTCCCCGTGGGATTCGTTCATGCCTGGGGCACGATCCGTCGATCCTCTCTACCGTTGGTCTGTCCCGAGCTGTTCTGCCATGTGGCAATGCTGTCACATGTCCACTGCTCCCAACACACACAGTCGGACGGTATGGTCAGAAAGATCCACGTGGCTGGCTATTTGATGCGCCGACCACCCTGCAGTTTTCAGCCTGATGATCCTGCCTCTCTCAAAGTCAGCACGTTGCGTAAATCAATGTCTTTGGCATCTATCCGGCATTCTTGTCACTCTGTACTCTTGATTGCATCAGCCGGTGCTTTTCGTTTTTATGGGGGCATCGACCACACGCCGGTTAATAAGACTTCCGGTTCGTGCTTGCAGCGCCACCACAGGGTGTGCGGTCCAGCGCACTCACACCAAACGTGGATCATTTTCATACCAGCACGCACTCTAGCTATTTGCAAAGTTTTGCAGTTGTAGCATGTTTTCTTCTAGGTGTGCAAATTTCATTGTCCTTGAGTGTATTTTAAAACTTATCCCTTTATGTAAATAGTTGAGTGTATGTAGTTGTACATTAGTAAGTTTTGAGTGTTAGAACACTGTAAATTTCTTGAAATTGATGGAATATCAAAAACTAATGTTTTAATTGAAGTTTCTGAATAGTTTAAAAAAATTGAGAGGCATTATTAAGTGTGCTTCACATGGGCCCTTGACGGACATCAGTGCTATGCGTGCTGTTACACATATGTAGCAGCTGTCATTGAAATAAGTCAGTTTAAAAGAATATTCAAAGCAATCAGAATAGTGTGTTCCCATATATTTCTGAGGAATATTTCTTTCTTAAATTCTATGTCAGTTTAGAATTTACTCTAGTGGACTTGAAAATTTATGAGCATGCTTGCATGTGAAACACAAATAACTGCTTGTAACGTTGTACGTTAACATTTTCAAGGAGTATGTTAGTTTTGGTAAATTGTTAATGATGCTGCTTATGTAAGTTTCATAAGGTCATTAATGAATCTTTTCTTCTGAATGCAGAAACTTTCTTTGAAGTCTTAGTTTTACGTAGATCGTAGTCCTATATTTTAACTTGATGCCACAAATGCTTGCATTTGAATGATTGTATGTGATTTGCCAAAACATTAATCTGATGTCTTGTTAATAACTGATAAATGTTTCTTAATATCTACTTCCAATTTCTGAGACATTTGTTGTATGTAATTACTAGTGGGGTTCCAGTGGAATTTGATAATTACATTACTTCAAAATTCTTCAACTCAATACTGATTGTATTTATTTAAATCTGAGTAAGTTCTGTAAGTTTTAAATATCTTTTTTTTTTCTATGTGATGAAGAATTTTGTATACAATTTGATGTTCGGATCCACAGTGTCTAGAGGTCAGTTTGTGCAGCTAATAGCATAATGTAAAGGCTATTATGTAATAAGTATTAACATTCATGGCATTACCTCTTATCACCTAAAATGCTAATCTTGTGACACAGTTTTGACCTAATTATTCTGCCAAAAGTTTTAGAACTCCCTCAAACAGTCAAACTTAAAAATGGCAATCTTAATAATTAATGGCATTATGGTACCCCCTAATTATTAAATTCCAGTGAAAAAATTTTAATTGCGAGTTTTATAGAGGTAATTTGTATATATTTAATGGTCAAATTTTTGACATAGAACCTAGTTCATCATCGGGACTACATCACTGGAGTAGTTGTTGCCACTCAGTAAGGAGTGCCCAACCACAATTATTATTAAGTATGGTACTTGTTATTTCTATCGCTTCTTCAAGTTTTATCTTTACTACGTGTGATTGGCAGGTGATTATTTTTGAGTCCTATTTTATGGAGTGTCAAATAGTTTGTTTGTTTGTTTGAGGGTTTAACAGCCACTGAGATCTACTTGATGGGCTGTAAACAGTTGCTCATCCCTAATTTAGGGCCACTAGTTCCAGGGAAGGGAGAGAGCCAGTGCTGTGAGACAAACACAACATCCATGTCTCATCGGGATTTGAACAAAGAACCCACAGTCATAAGCCAGCGTTTAGATCACTGCACCACCTGGGCGGCCTTGTACATGTTTGACTAATCCTGCCTTGTTTCCAGTGTGTTTCTGATGGATATTAAAAATTACCTCTATAAAACCCATAATCAGAAATTCCTTCACTGTAGATTAAAAATGGTTATATCCCTGGGCATTTCAGATTTTATTAGGAAAATGCTTTATTTTGGCTTTACTCAAATATTAAATTATATCAAGCATCATTTGGTTGAAGAATTAACTTAATTCACCCCCCTCCCAGTAACTGTTTAAAACTTGGATGCACTTGTTTTATACATTTTTTTATGCGTGCAAATGCTTCTTATGATGATACTCAATGATTTTTTTCCACTCCAGATATAGGAAATGCTATTTTTTTTATCATACGGATTTGTTATGCATATATCACTGAATCTTGACTGGCTCAACAAGAAAGCTAGCATCCAGTTTGTTTGTATGGCTTTGGAAATCGACTATCATAAAAGACAATTACTATTCATAGCTGCACCACTCCAACAGGAAATGGGGTGCAACTGTGCTGTAAGTGGTGAACAGTCATGAAACTAGGAATTGCTCTTTTGGCAGATTTAGTCTTGTTCTATTGTGCGCTATTGCATAGGTAGCCATGTTAGGCTTAGACAATCATGGTAGTGCGTATATGTGTTTTATTGAAAATAATGCCACGGTTACATTTATCCCCTTGGTTTGTTTTTGGGAATAATGCTACATGTAGTTTGAAGCCACAGATAAATTTACCACAAAATAATTTTTATTTGACAACCATTCTAACTTCTCTCCTGGTGATATGACTTTCGTGAAAGATAAAGGATGGAATGAAGGAAGATATTACAAAAACTAATTATTTATTTTTAATACAATTAGAATTGCCTATTTAACTCATATCTAGTAACATACGAGTTGAAAGTGCTGTAGACATGCGGAAAGTTATACATTAAGTGGCAGTTGTTGCCACTCTTTGTTCTAATATGTGAAATACCTTACCTACTCGTTTACAGGATAGGGATTGCTGTGAAAGACTTTTGCACCCAGGTATGTGAAAGACTAAGTGTTTCATGGCAAGGTGTTTGTTATTAATAGTGGGCATCAAGAGATGAATGTCATTTGGTCTGCGGTTGACACCACTCACATGAAAGGAAGTGGAAGTGTGTAAAATTTTCCGGTTTTCCCTGTTGCAGGCTTGCTTACTGTACTATGCGCAAGACTGAAAAGCGATATACGTCTAACTATTCCTAATGTGTGAAAAGGAAAAACTGACTAAAAGAAAAATGACATTAGGGTCATTCCATGTCAAATCAGTAAGGCTCACGACCTAACTCCTTTTTTTTTTTAGTATTTGACATAAGTTGTCACATTTTTCTGTTCATCACGTTTTTTTTTTTTATTAGAGAACAGAAAATGATGAACAGAAAAATGTGACAGCTTATGTCAAATACTCAAAATCTATGTATCACATAATATAATTACTTGAAGAGATTAACTAAATCTCAGAGTTATATACCTAACTCCTTTTGATTTCTGTGAAATTTGTTGTAATTGTTAGGCATGTAGACTTATGCACAAATTTCAAATTTTAGCTCTGTCCACCCACGAGGTTCAGAATTACATGACCTTGAAAACTAGAAAGTTGTTACCTCCAGACAATCTTGGAGTAGTTGTATCTCATTACCTAATTGGGCTAGAAGATTGAATTTGTCTTTTTATAGCATTTTATTATGAGCTTTTAAATCATGTGCTGAAAAAAAAAATAGGTTGACATTTTCAAGGCCACAAAAAAACTTCTGAATATTCCAAAAAAAAAAAAAAAAAAAAAAAGTAAAGAAAAAAAGAAAAAGAAAAAAAAAATACTAATTTTAAAATTCTGAATAAAAGGCATGTCATCCTTAGACTTCTGTTTACTACTGTGCCAACTTCAAAGTTAGGACTGCAATGGGATCATTGCTTATAAAATATTAAAATGAAATACACCCTGGCCAAAAATGGCGTCAAAATGACATAATCATACCTTCCAAATTTTATGGTTTACCATTATATATATGGAAATTCTACTTTTTTTTTTTTTTTTTCAAGGGGAGAATAAGGGCCTCCAGGGGTCACCACGCCTTTATATTCTGATTTACGTGATCTCAATTCTGCGTTCTGAACCATTTTTACTTGTAACCTAGCTGGAAGACTCAGAAAAAATGATGCACGATTAGGGTTAGCGATAATTGAGAGAAAGAGAAATGAAAAACATCAGCCTGACATTAGACTTAAAATTGCATTTCTTAAAAGTATGCTAACATGTTGGCACAACATTTTAAAGTGAACACCCCATAAATTACAATAAAAGGATACTGTGCTACATAATATTGTAATTTCATGGTCACAAATGAAATTTCTATGTTTTGTAGCCTAATGATAATGTACTCGTGTGTGGTCCACTGGCCATTGGCTAGTAAAATTTCCATCAGACCACTGAAAATTTCATGTTACTGGCCCGGGTGGCCGGTAAGCTTTTTTTTTTGGTCTGTTTTAGTATTTGTAAGTTTATAAAGAACTGAACCACAGATTTCAAAGAATCCAGGTTTCGCTATGGCAGTTTTCAGATTTTTAAAATTCAGATGTTCTACTCAAAAACTGAATATTGGAATTACAAACCATACATTTTCTAAAATTTTTGGACTGTAGGAAACTGAGGTCCGACTCAAAAAATATTTGGATTAAGACAGGTCAAGTTTTTGCCTAAGTAGTGACCACAGGGTATAGATGGGTCATTTATATTATTTCCCAACTGGAGGTTCAAAAACCATTTATGCTCTGACTTTGCTAAATAAAATTGTATCTCTGTCCACATGGGAGAATCTCCTGCCTTTCACACTGAAGCAAGGTATTCCATGAAGGTGGCTTTTGGTATATTGCAAAGTGCTTCATAATCAGTGCACTATATAAAGTGCACTGATAGCGCATAGTGCTTCATATCAGTGCCCTTATAATCAAGATACCGTCCTGGATACTAGCACTATGTGGTTACAAAATGTGTTAGTATTTGTGCCATTCCAGGACCGATAAAGATGAGTAAACTACCAACTTTTGGTATACACTGGTCAGGTTTTTTTTTTCAAATTTCTGTACTGCATAGCATGTTTTGTGTTTTATTTATTAGTACTATTTTCATGCGTATATGCACACATTCTGTTCTAAATTTGCAATGTACTACTCCAATGAAAATGATACATTATTTTCTACATATACAGTAAATGTGTATTTTTTTTCTTTTGCACGAACCAGTGGACATTTTGGCAGACCAAATGATTCGAAAATTCTAGTGGTCCACTGGGCCTGTAGAAGATTTATTTCTAATTCTAACACTGGACTTTTAATTGATATGTTCGAGACATTTAATCGCTACGGTCCATATAGGGCTCATTGAACATATCGATTAAATGTTTGCCGAATATCTTTTTTTTTCTTCCTTTTTTTTAATTTTTTTTTTACGGATTTCAATTTTTGAAAGCTGGCAGGTTTGCTGCATAATGAAAGGTGAAAGTGTTTTAGGGTTAAATAACCAATCAATTTAAATTAGGAGGATTCATCAATCAGAAGTTATCCCTATCATATGCTAAGTAGTAACTCTTTAATGACTATCATTTTTGGAATTAAAAATGTTATAGAAAGAAATAAAAATATATCAGTGCTGTTAGTCTTGAAAAAAAAAATCAAACTCCTGTTGATTTTGTTACAACTTCAAGAGATAACATGATAAAATGGACAATTAAACACATAACTATTAATACTAAGTATAAAAAACTTTAAAATGCGCTTAAGTTACGTAAGGAAATTTAATTAAAAGGAAGCTTTCAACTGATAACTTAAGTCTTCATCAGCCTTGTTGACAGATGGAAACGCTGACGATGGTATTGGTTGCCAGACCGGCAAAGTCATATATGTTATTTCTTTTTTTAAATTGACTACCATATTAATGGTATGATAAAAGGGGAACCTGTACTGCAGTTCTTGAAGCTAAGAAAAATTTTCAAACTTTCCGGATGGCATAACGAAAAACGATCAACGAACGGCGCAATTCGTTTGGTGTCATTCCAAAGAGGCTCAGCAGAAATGTCCTCCAAACTTAGGGATGCCAAGAAAGTTTCAGAATTTCCTTTATGAACATCATTTTTGTGTTCCAATAAATGGCTTTTGTTGCTGCAGAAGGTGTTTCCAATGTAGTAATTTTCACTAGAAGATGTTGAGATTAGAATGAGGTAAACTCCAGGAAGATTGAGGAGGGTAACTTTGTCTTTATTATTTAAAATTAATTTTATAATAGAAGGGTTGGAACTGATGTCCAGATGATATCCAAACTTCTTGAAAATTTCCATGATCTTGTAGGCAAGAGAAGGGTGCTGAGCGATAGATCCACAGAATTACAAATTCTCAAATGGGTTTAGATGGAGGCTGCTGATTTTTTATCTTAATTCATAACAAGTGATTAGGTTTTTGACTATGGAAGAAGGGTATCCATGCGAAATGGCTGTTTCTAAAAATTCTCTCATATTTCTTTTCAAAAGACGAAGGATTATTGCAGATGATATAAGCCCTAGGAATGAAAGCTTTTAAGGCAGCAAATTTGTACTTTTCATAGGTGGATGAGTTGAAAGGAATAATATTGGTGATTGCTGTGGGTTTATGATAGACAGATCTCGAAATTGTATGGTTATTGTTATGGCAGTTAAACATGGGTACTACAGAAGAGACATAGGAGTTGTTTGTGTGCTGGAGAAATGCGTTACTTACGGGGGGTTTGTGGGAAGACGCGTACAGATCCTGTGAGGAAAGAAGATGGGATGCAGTTGTGTAATGTGAAGCAAAATATTGTTAGCAAGGTGAAGACTAATGTTCTTAGGTGGTTTGACCATGTTGAAAGAATGAGTGATAAGATGCTTACTAAGAAAAAAATGTTCGGTCCATGTGGCAAGAAAGAAAGGCAGAAGAAGGCCAAGGAAGTCATGGGAGGATCAGATTCAGGAGTGCATGAATGAGAAAAAGATTATGAATATGAAGTATAGAAGGTCTTGTGTACATTGTGTGATAGATGTGGCTGAAACTCGTGTTGTGTGTCAGAATCGCTCTGTAAATGGAGAAGTTTGATACGGCAACAGTAAGTAAATAATCAGTTAAAAATTTATCTGGTGGTTTGTATTATCTGTTAAATGTTTATTTTTCAGATGATCATTCTTTGAGGAGCTAACCTTTGAATATCAGAGAACAGCTTAATGATATTGTATTGTTCCTTTGGAGGGAGATGTCCAAAAAATCAATGCACTAGTTTTCTTCACTGTTCATAGTAAATTTAATTGTAGGAAACTTTTTGGTGATTAAATTAGTTAATTGTAGTAACAATTCTTTGGGATGAGGCCAAATCACAAAAATATCATCACAATTCTTTGGGATGAGGCCAAATCACAAAAATATCATTAACATATCTAAGCACATCACGAGCGTTAGCGCAGGAATTAGAGTGTGTTGCGCAACAACCTATGTCAGCACGTACCATTCGACGTCATCTGCAGGAGCGGGGACTTGTCGCACGGTGCCCATTGCTCCGATTACCATTGACATTACACCACCGGCGAGTGCGGCGGCAGTGGGCCGTTGAACGCTGCACCTGGACTACGGAATGGCACGACATTGTCTTCTCCGAGGAATCCCACTTCTGCCTGCAACACCACGATGGTCGGATCTGCGTGTGGCGGCACCACAGCGACAGACTATATGATGCCTGCATTATGCATCGCCATACCGGTTCGTCGCCTGACGTTATGGTTTGGGGCACAATTGGATATGACACCCACACCCCTCTGGTACGCATTGCCGGTACACTCAACAGCCACCGCTACATCTCCGATGTTTTGGAGCCTGTAGTCCTCCCTTACCTGCAGGACCTGCCAACGGCCACGTTTCAACAGGACAACGCGCGCCCACATGTGGCACACATCGTGCAACAATTCTTCACAGCCTGCCAGGTGTCACTGCTGCCGTGGCCCGCCTGTTCTCTCGATATGTTGCCATCGAACACGTCTTGTCGCTGATCGGCAACCGAGTGGCCCGGCAAGCACCGCCCGCGGCTACGCCTGATGTACTGTGGCAACGTGTGGAAGCAGCCTGGACCGACATACCCCAAGCCCACATCCAAAGCCTCTTTCGTTCGATGCCGTGACGTGTAGCGGCCATTATTGCCAGCCATAGGGGCCACACGAACTATTGATATCTGCGTGTTCCGCAAGTCGCACGGGCCTGTAATCTCAATCGTTTCATCTTTGTGTCTGTTGTTATGTGTCCAGTAAATCTGGCTTTGCTATCTCGTGTCCTTCTTGGTGTTGCATTTTGGGTGGCCAGCAGTGTATTTGCAACACATTGAACAAACCATTCTTGTACAGAATCCTACCCAACCAATTATTTAGCTTAGGTATGTTGATGATATTTTTGTGATTTGGCCTCATCCCAAAGAATTGTTACTACCATTAACTAATTTAATCACCAAAAAGTTTCCTATGATTAAATTTACTATGAACAGTGAAGAAAACCAGTGCATTGATTTTTTGGACACCTCTCCCCAAAGGAACAAAACCATACAATTTCGAGATCTGCCTATCATAAACCCACAGTAACCACCAATATTATTCCTTTCAACTGATTCACCTTTGAAAAGTACTAATTTGCTGCCATAAGAGCTTTCATTCATAGAGTCAATATCATCTGCAATAATCCTTCATCTCATGAAAAAGAACATAGAGAGAATTTTAGAAACCACCATTTCGCATGGATACCCTTCTTCCATAGTCAAAAATCTAATCACTTGTTATGAATTAAGATAAAAAATCAGCAGCCTCCAGCTAAACCCATTTGAGAATTTGTACTTCTGTAGTACATTTGAGAATTTGTACTTCTGCACCCTTCTCTTGCCAATAAGCTCAAGAAAATGTTCAAGAAGTTTGGATATCATCTGGACACCAGTTCCAACCCTTCTATTATAAAATAAATTTTAGATGATAAAGACAAAGTTACCTTCCTCAATCTTCCTGGAGTTTACCTCATTCCAATCTCAACATCTTCTGGTGAAAATTACTACATTGGAAGCACCTTCTGCAGCAACAAAAACTGTTTATTGGAACACAAAAATGATGTGCATAAAGGAAATTCTGAAACTTTCTTGGCATCCCTAAGTTTGGAGGACATTTCTGCTGAGCCTCCTTGGAATGACACCAAATGAATTGCCCGTTAGTTGATTGTTTTTCAGTATGCTATCGGGAAAGTTTGTAAATCCTTCTCAGCTCCAAGAACTGCAATACCAATTCCCCTTTTATCATACCATTAATGTGGAAGTCAATTTTAAAAAAGAAATAATGTATATAGCTTTACAGATCAGGCAACCACTATCATCATCATCATTTCCATCTGTCAACAAGGCTGATGAAGACTGAAGTTATCAGTTGAAAGCTTCCTTTTAATTAAATTTTCTTATGTAACTTAAGCGTGTTTTAAAGTTTTTTCATACTTAGCTTTGAGAGATGTTTGGTTGGCAGATACTAACTGCTTAAATGTCACAAATTAATGCCATGCTTTTTCACTAAATCAGTAATGAAACTTTTTAGTAAATATGATCCTGTGTAATACTGATATTTACTGAAGTAGCATGCAGAAAGTAAAGGATTGCATATAACTCTTGCAATGCAGTCTTTATAGCTGTTAATTGGATGTTTATCTTCAGTAGTTAATTTTGTCATCTGGTACTCTAAAATTGTGACTTTCAAGTTTTGATGAATTGTGATGCACATGTAGTACATTTACCACTAGCTGCAACAAGGATACAATTTTTGGAAGCAGTTCTGCAGATTTTGAGAGGCCAGTTTTTACCTCTGGATATACAGTTGTAAATATCTTTCAGATTGTTTAATGAGAAGACTTTTTTTTTTTTCTTTCTTTCTTTCTTTGTAGATCAGTATTGTTGCTGTAACAATTTTTTTTTCCAAGGCTGAAATCTTGTACCAGATCAGCTGTTTCCTGTATTAATATCCTTCCTGCCTTTAGGTTTGGAGTTGATAAAATTCCCATTTCTCCCCTGTCTCCCTCTTTCTTTCTTTTTTTCATTCATTCATTCATTAAAAGAGGTTTTACCTTTCTTGCCATGTAATTTGAAATGCTGAACTCATGGTGCTCTAGTTTCAAAAACTCCAATTTTTGTTAGTATAGTAAGAATTTGTAGCTTTTAAGCTCTTCACTTTATATCATTTAACATTTCTTTAAGCTGAGCAATAATTTCTGTTTTGGGGTCAGATGTTGGGATCTCAGCATCAGGAAAAGATTAACATTACTTTTTTTGTAAAAAGCATGTAATTTTTTTAAAAATTTGCGTGAGGGTATATTTGTTCACGCAGTCTTTTCTTTTTTACAGGAATTTAACCAACTAACTGTAAAGATACATTCAACATTTCTAATGCACTTTCAGAAATTTCTTTACTTAGTTCACCTTCACTTCTACTTTGGTTTATGGTAGGTTAAGTATTAGCTTCATCAACATGTGATCATGACTCGCTGTCATCAATTCAAAGTTCACAGGCATATTTAGTATTTGAAAGATTTTTTCATAGTTTGTCACAGATTCTTTTATGAATAGTAAGTTTAACCATCCACTCTGAGAAACAGGATGTATATTCTTTTACACCTTGTATCCTTTTCTTGAAAAGAGTTACTACAAAGGTTTTAAATCTGTGACATTTTAGCACTTAAGAGGGGGAAAAATTCAGCAATGATTTCCCCAGAAAAAATACCAGCACTATTTTTTTTTTTAAATAAACTACTTATTTACACACAATATATCTTTGGTGTGATATCTTTCAATATCAGAAGAGAAAGAAAAAAGAGCATTACAGCTTAGAGCATAACATATCAAAGATTTCATGTAACAAGAAGTAACATAACAAAACCAGAAGTGTGAGATGGGGCTGCAGTTGACTGCTGTATTTGACTAATGAAAGTAGGCAAAGCTGTGATTAAGTAATGAAAGTCAAATACAAACTGAAAACTAAGCCTACTACTGGTCAAACCCTAAGATATTTCTGGTTTAGAAGGGTAGCAGGGTTTTATATGTCACCCCAGGAAAGCAGCAAAATATAAGGGAAAAACTTGTCAACAAAAATCAGCAAAACCTCAGGGGGAAACGAATGTTTTTGCTAAAAACCTAGACAAATCAAGGAACTTGTAATCCTGTGCTATTAAGCAAATAAAAAAAAATGCCACAAAAACTAATTTTCACATTTTGATGTTGTAGTCTTAGCACTGCTCTTTCATTTTTTCTCTCAACAGTCACAAATTTTTTTTTTTTTACTTTTTAATCCACTGTTTTTTTTTCATTTTTACTGCCTCACACACATGACACCTGCAATGGAAGAATGCATTTATTGTATCATATGGTGGTTAAGCATTGCATTTTATACAGGGTGTCCATAAATGAAGTATGCAACTTCAGTATGCTATAAAAAAAACAAACCAATAAATTACTTATTTTTAATATCAAAACACATGGTAACTGTGAATTTTTTTTTTTTTTTTAAATGTTAGTAGGTCTCAACGTGTGCTCCGTTGGTTGCTCGCAGGATGTCTAAACGATAGTCCAGTTCCACCCATGTATGCTGCAGAATGTCAAGTGTAACAAGGAGGAAAGCTGCAGTAATGCATTCTTTTTAGCTCAATGATAGATGTAACCATTTGCTTGTACATAATGTCCCTAATAAAGCCCCAAAGAAAAAAACTGCATGGGGTAATATCAGTAGAACAGGGTGGCCATGCTGTCGGACCCCCACGTCCAATCCAACGCCCTGGAAAATGGTTGTCTAAAGATCTATGTACATCCAAAGAACAGTGCAGAGGCGCTCCATCTTGCTGGAAAATGATGTCTTGAATATCCTGGAGTTGTGGAATTGCAAATTGTTCTAACATGTTCAGGTACGTTATGCCAATAACAGTTGGTTCAGCAAAGAAAAAGGGCCCCATCATTCTGTCTTCCATTAGGTCAGCCCAGACATTAACCTTCGGGCTGTCTCTCTCGTGTGCTACGACCACATGGGTTTTTTTTGTGTGTGCCCCAGATTTGGCAGTTATGTTTATTCACTCTGGCAGAAACATGGAATGTTGACTCATTGTTGAAACAGATCTGTGAAAGGAGTGTGGGGGTCTTTGGCAGTGTGATTAAGCATGTGTACCGCAAATGCTTTTTGACGTGGTTGATCATTTGGTTGAAGTTTTTGCACCAACTGCACTTTATGCACATACAGGCAGAGATGTTTATGCAAAATCTTGTGAACCATTGCCCGCAGTATTTCGAGTTCAAGACTGGCGACACGGACAGACTTCTTCAGCTTCTTAGAATAAGCCTTGTGCACGTCTTCCACCTTTACATCCAAAATAGGTCTCCCAGTGTTTTTTCCTATCAAGACACTTCCTGTTGCTTTGAATTTATTTACTCATTGTTCTATGCTCCTTCGTGTTGGCGGCTGTCTTTAGTACTCTGTTCTGAACTTACGCTGAACTGTTGTTAGAGATTTTGACTCCACAAACCAAAACACACACACTGCTTTCTCCACTGGGGAAGCCATATCTGTTGTATTCCATGTTTGACAAGATTTCTCATTACATGAGACACCTGGCATCATCTATCATCTGAGTTAATAGCACTTGCCACATCTCTTAATGTTTAAAATAAGTTTCTTTTCTATCATATTTTTTTTAATAGCATACTGAAGTTGTGTACTTCATTTATAGACACCATGTATATCAGGTTAAACTTGTTAATTAGGGGAAGTGGTTGTACCTCGGGTCAGTTTTTTTGGTAATTTTTTTTAAAAATTCAGTTGAACTCCTAGTTTGAATTTTTTTTTTGAAGGTCATTACCCATACATTTATCTTCTTAACACTATTTTTGATTTAAAGATAATTTTAAAAACAACCTTGTAAAAAAATAATAAAACAGAAGAATGTGAAGTGACCTAGGTACAACATGGTGTTGTACCTTGGGTCAAAATCATAAAAATAGATTAAATGTAAAATCAACTTTATTTCACTCAATACAGGGATCGCATTCCTCCTAAAATTCCTAAAATTCCTAATATTTTGTGACCCTCCTTAAATTCCTAAAATTAGACCTAAAATTTGCTATTCATCCTAAAATTTTCGTAAGCTTATTTTTATTAAAAACACAACCGTTATTAACGCCAATAAATTTACCATTACGGTAAGGTAAAAAGACCTGTTTTTGTAGAAACACAGCCTATATGCTGTGCTGCTGAAGGGAGGGAAAAATGACGCCATCGAGATGCACTTGCTTCGGGGCGGGCGTTCCATTTTTTGCCTTCGAACAGTTTTCGAGAGTAACAAGAGATCTAAGGGAAAAGGGGAGGGGTCATTTTCACCCCTGGTTTGCGCTTTGCAGACGAACTCCGTGGCACGCAGAAGATCGTACTTTATTTTTGTACATGCCTTGTGGAACCTCCTCTTTCTGCTGATGTTTTGTTATTGTAAACCGCAGGTGGGTGGAAGCAAAAAGGAAACATGTGGTCTCCTTCCGTAACCTCCGGTAATGACGATGGGATGGTAGCTGAGTATTATCTTGGCAGGCAGTAGAGCACGTGATCATTGACCTTCGATCATGCGTCGGCGACAGCGACCTTCGATGCGCAATATATCTCGGCTCCGACTCGCTTTTGACTGAACTTGCGTGAGATGCGTATGATAGTTTCTGGTTTTACGTCTTTTATGGTGTTCTCTGTGCTGTGTGCAGGTTCAGTTCTCTAGTGGTGACCTGCTTTTTTTTTTTTTTTTCCATATCTTCTGACATCCTCGCAGCCAAATTTCGGGAAGTTGTCTGGTTTTGCAATATTGGAACGTGTTTTTGTACTTCCCTTTCATTTTCTGGTTAGTAATACAAGTGTTTAAGATGCCTAAATCCAAAACGAAATTTCAAGATGCGTGGCTCGCCAAAGAATTGGACGGAGTGAAGTTGAAAGAATGGTGTTCTGCAACTGAAACAATATTTTCTGCTAAATGTATATTGTGTTCAGAAATTTTCAACATTTCTAATAGTGGCTTTTCACAAGTAAAAGCGCATCATAAAGGAAAAATTTATTTGCAGAAATTTCAAAGTAAATTTCAAAATAAGTCCATCCTGAAAGCCTTTGGAGGACGGGATCTTCAGCCCAAAACAAATATTAGTGAAGTACTGAGTCATGATTTACAGTTGGCTAAAGCCGAAGCATTATGGGCCATGAAAGTTGCTAAGGACAATATGTCTTTTGTTTCATGCACTGAAACAGTTGAACTTTTCAAAGAAATGTTTCCTGATTCTGCTATTGCAGCCAAAATGCAACTTAAAGAAAAAAGTTGCTTATGTGATATCACATGGATTGTCAAAATATTTTGAAGAGGATTTGAAAAAAGACATTGCATCTAGTAGCCCAGGGAAGGTTACTATAGCATTTGATGAAACTACAAATACACAAGTGAAACGGCAATTGGATGTGTATCTCAGGTACTGGTCTTCAGAAATAAATTCAGTTTCTTGCCGATACCTAACAAGCGTTTTTCTGGGTCATGCAACAGCAGATATTTTGCTAAAAGAAATTCTTGATGTGTTATCATCCTTCAATATTTCGTTGAACAGAATTATTTGTGTATCCATGGACAGCCCAAATGTAAATAAGTGCTTTTCACGCAAATTCAATGAAGTTGTAAAACAAGAAACAGGCCAGAAATCTTTGGAACTAGGTTTTTGCAACCTGCATGTTGTTAGTAATGCATTTAAAAATTTTTTGACAAGCTTAAATATAGATTTTGACGAATTTGCTACTGATATGCATTACTTTTTAAAGAGTAGTGCTGCAAGACGAGAGGATTATAAATCTGTCGAGGATATAACATTGGTCACTGCCAAATTTCTTTTGCGTCATGTCAGCAACAGATGGTTAACCGTTGGTTCTGTAGCCCAGAGGCTCTTGGATCAATGGCTAAATATTACAGAATATTTTTTAAACTTCTTGCCATCTCAAAAAATATTTGAAAAACAACAGCGCAATTCGGCAAGGTATAAAAGAATTCACTGTTTCCTGAAAAATGAGCTTACTCCTTGCTATTTAGCATTAATTTCATTTTCACACCAAAATTTTGAAAAGTTTTCATTATGTTATCAGAGTGAAGAACCAAAAATACACCAGTTATATTCTGATTTAAATACTTTAATGAGGAATGTTATGGCTCAGTTTATCCAAGATGATGTTATAGCAGGGAAATTTGGAGAAGACCTAAAGAATGTAGATTTTGAAAACAAAAATTCATGGAAAAAACTAGGGGAGTTAGAAGTTGGTATGAAGACAAAAAATCTCCTCAGGAATGTTCAGGAGACCAGGCAGAAATTATTTCTCTTAGATGTAAGATCATCACTAATTGCAACCACAAAATATTTAAAGTCAAATTTGCCATTCTGCAATCAAAAGCTAAGAGACATAGAAGTTTTAAAGGTAAAAGAACCAAAGAAAGAGTCAACTCAACTTTCAGTCACTGAAGGACTTTTGGAAATAACCAGAATTTCAAGTGTTTTGCATCTTTCTGAGGAACAAATTGATAGAGTAAGAGAAGAGTGGAAACTTATAAATTGCGATAAGCCAACTCTAGATGAACTAGTGAAATTTTCAGAGGAAGGGCATATTCCAGTGCGGATTGATCATTACTGGCGTAATATATTTAGTATTAAAGACTCTAGCGGAAAAGAAAAATACTCAAATCTTGCTAAACTCATAAAGTCAATTTTAGTTTTACCTCATGGTAATGCTGATGCAGAAAGGGGATTTTCGGTTAACACTGCTCTGTTAAGGAAGGACAAGGCTAACTTAAAAGACTCAACTATAACATCATTAAGAATAGTTAAAGGGGCCATTAAACACTATGGATGTGTAAGTAAAGTTCCCATAACAAGAAATTTGTTAAATAGTGTTTGTGATTCACATAAATTTTATAAAGAGTATGTTGATAAGCTGAAGGAAGAAGAATCAAAAAGGTAAAAGAAAGGAAGCAGAAAGAGAGGGAAAATAAGGAAAAGCAGCTAGAGAAAAAAAGAAAAGCTGAGTTTGATGACAAAATAAAAGAAAATGATGCAGAAATAAATAGACTTAAAAACGATAAAGAAGCCTCCCTAGCAATAATTCAAGAGGGAACAGAAAGAATGAGAAAAGCTGTAGAAAAACAAAATACTGTTGAAATAGCAGTTGCCTCTAACTTGATCATACAAGGTTCAGCTGAAATAAAGAAAACTGAAAGTAAATTAGTTGTGGTAGAAGCAGAAAAAGATAGGCTAATCAGGAAAAGGTTAAAACAATAATATGAAAAAAGTAATTCAGTGAACAATTGTACATAGTTCTTGGTTTTCAATTACCTTTTTAGGATATTATAATTTAATGTGAAACCTGAAAACTTTACTGTGAAAATCGTGAATTGCTTCTGGTTCAACAGCATATTAATGTTCAAAGTGAAACTTGAATGTGGTAAATATACTTGAATATGATAATAACACGTGAAAAGATAAGAACTGAACATTAGAAGTAAATCATACTTAAACTTTAGACATTAGACGTTATGCAAAAAATTTGGGTGTTAACTTCGACCATATATACTAATGGACTGCACATTGGCAATAGCTGCATCAAAGCCGCCATGGCTCAAACATTGGGCACGTCATCATCAGACTCCAAATTTCGTGTAAAAATGCTGTTATGATTACTAATTTACGCTGCAGAACTTCAGTGTTTTCGGTGTATTATGTGAATGCGCCTCATATATAATGAAAACTCTTCAGGTAAGTTTACTTATGAGCTATATACATGCATGATCGGGTTGTTTACATTTTGTGATTTATAATGTGATGAACATTTGCGAAGAATTTGGAACATGCATTCCATTTTTTTCTTAAGTTACTATATTTTTATATCAATAGCTGCAAGTTTCTGGTTAAGTAATTGAACTTTATCGACTTAGGTATTTAATTCGTTTCTTACCCATGAAAAATCATAGAACTTTCTTTACTATATCGGTCAGAGCAACCATAAGCACAGCAGGTGTAACCCATCTTTTTGACTGTTGTCATGTGATTTTATGTTGGAGCCAGAAATTTTGATGTCATGCGCAGTCTATCAGTATATATGGTTGAAGGGTGTGAAGCAAACTCTTTACAATGTATACAAAGTTGTTTTACTAGATGTATACAAATATACATCTAGTTTTTATTGAAATACACTCCTAAAATTTTCCTAAAATTTTTCTAAAAATTCCTAAAATTCCTAAAATTCCTACCTAAAATTTTCCAGAAGTATGCTATGATCCCTGGAAGCTTCTTTCAGAACCAAAATTAGCGTTGACGAGTGCCATAGAAATTGCACTTTTGATGGAAGCAGCCGTTAAAAACTCTCAGCGGAGCTAAAGCCAGCTTCTTTGTCCCTTAGCGATAATGTGTTCTATGTTCAAGGTCGCAGTCAAAATAAATCTAGAAAGCCTGTCAAACCAATGAAAGCGCCAGATTTTTCTTCGAAGCCTCAAATAGGAGAGGTTGTTAAGCCTTACTATCCTGTTTCGCATCAAGGGTTGTGCTACCGTTGTGTTGGACCGCACCTGCAGCAGAGTTGTCGACATCTGACAGAGACTTGATTTCATTCATTCAGTAAGCAAGTGATTTTTTTCTTTGATTCCTCACTAAAGGATTGTTGCAACCGATCCTGTATCCTACCGGTTTTTGTTTGCGTTTTCCCATTTTCACAGGGATTGGGTTTCTGAACTCTGTTTTTTTACCAAACAAATATTAGATGATGAACTTTCCAGTCTGGCATGATCCGACTGAACTTCGGGGCCGGATTCGCATCTGAGGCCATTTCCAAAGTGCAAAGCGTCTTTGTCAATGTTAAGTGGATTAACTTTTTCTTCGAGTGCTTGCTACATTTTTTTCCATTATTCTCTTTACCCTTCTCATTGAAACCAGAAAATGATCAATCCTAATTTCGCTGTTTGGAATAAATTCTTATACATACAAGTACATCTATACCTAGATCCACGTGATTAGAGGAACGACTTACTCAAATGACAAAAAGTAGCATCTCGTTACTTTTTAACAGATACACAAAAATGTCTCACCAGGTGTTTTTTCGATTACCACTTAATTTTTTCATTATGAACAATTCCTAATTTATATTAAACAGTTTGTAGGTAATGTAAAGTGAGTTTAAATGTCTGTTGGCAAAAGCATGCATTTTCCGTGTCAAAATAAAATAAAGCTGTAAAAACAATCGCGCAAATTTATTTCAATGAACATATCATTCATGAAATCCTAGGTACAAAATTTTCGACTTGAAATTGGTACATTTAACTGCAAATAAACTTCAGTAAGCACAGAAAACAACAGTCTTTATTTAATATGGCGAAGGCAAGATATGTGCTCGCTCCTGGCACTGCCGTATTCGAAACAGAAAAACGGGACACTTTTTCAGCGGAATATCTTGATTTGAGTAGGTCGTTCCTTTAATCACATGTGGGTCTAGTCTATACTTACCACTGACTTTCCTCCATGATATTTGCAATAAAGCAGAAAGCAATAAATTGAACAAGACATATCGACAACGATTCACATGGTTCATTCGCTTTTACAATCACAAAATTCCAGGATTTTTTTATTTTTTTCCAGGACATACAATCCAAATGCTCTTACTTAAAATATAGTGAAACCACACGTCTGTTCAATTTGTAACCTACAACAAACAACTTCCTACATGCTTGGGCAAACTTGAAACAGAATGTTAAAAATGATGTCTTCTGCAGCTAATCAGAAACTTAGAATCGCAGATAAATACTGAAATACCAAAACTGTCACTGAAAATGTGACCAGATTTAATATCTACTAAACTTTTATATACAGTATACTCTGCTGATTTTGAGAAAACTTTATTTTTCTACTTTGGCTTTAGTTCAATTTTTAAAGCAAATTACAGAATAAAAAAACAACAACCATAAAACACAAAAATACATAGGTATGTGGCATTTCTCTTGAAATGCTTTCATATACCACACAATCAATACATAAAATACTATTTATATTTAATTATTTTGAAATAATGCTTACATTGGAAATTTAAGGGTGAGGAAAGGGGAAATATCTAGAACTTTTTCAAAGGAGTTATGTGCATTGCTTACCACTCATTTATGATTAGGGAAGGAATTTTCAACATAATATCGATGCTGTAGCTATGTTTTAAATTTTTACTCTCCAGCAAACAAAGTATGCACAAAAATTTCCAACGTGAAATGAAAGAGAATAACAGGAAAACCTTATGTCCAAGGGCTGTGTGCAATTGCATTCATTAGTGATCGTGGCAATTTAACTGGCATGATTAAAAAACTAATTATAGAAGCTCAGAAAATTCTAAGAAACAACTAGATTTACGTTTCTGATATTAGAAAGCAATCTGATTTTATGGCAAATTTTTAAATAAAGTATTTCATTACAAGATTTCAGTAAAGGTAAAATACCCCCCCCCCCACACACACACAAAATCAGCTATTTACTTCCACCAGTGGCTAAAAACTAAAAAATATGTTACGGAAATTAATAAACGGTGCAAAAAAAGTTTCCCATAGCAGAAGGGAAGGTATTGGAGACAAAAAGATTTCCAAATCAGTCAGTTAAAAGAGAGATGTAGAAGGAAACATGATATAACTATGCGTTTCAGCGGAAGAATTTTGCATAATGGAAAAGTTGAAAACAGGAGAAAAGCATTCTTCTTAGCAAAAGCTATGCTAAGGAAAAAAACTTTTCACATATGTCTCCCGGAAGGAGAGATAGCAAGAAAAACGTTTTGACCTGTACAAAACCCTAGCGGGAAAGTTGTACATTATTTGAAGAGAATCTTCTTATTGTAGCAAAAATCTTATTCACTCTGTCTTTATTATAGCAAATGGCATATAGTAAAAAAAGAAGTTTCTCAATAGGGTTTTTACAGGCAGAGATAGCCTGCAAACAGAAGTACACTAACATCACCTAGCGGCAGAATTGTGAACCACAAACACGAACCTAAAGTGTTCCATAAGGTAAATGGTATCTGGTGTTAAAATAATTTTTTAAATTGGACATTTAGGAGTACAGATATTAAGAAAAATAGATTAAATATTTGCGCCCCTAGCGGCGAAATTGTGCATTATTTTGTGAAGAAAATACAAATAAATAGTTTTCATAGTTAGGTATCTGATCGAAAGAGAATATTTTCAGTCGGGTTTTTAGTCCGCAGATATTGCTGTAAACGGAAATGTGAGCTTACGCCCTCTAGTGGCACACTAGTGCGTTGAGAAATATTTGAAATTTTATGAAAAACATTTCGCAGTGAAAACGTTCTCCAAGAAAGGAATAATTTTTCAAATCGGACTCCTAGAAACAGAGATATGGACCAAAAATAAAATATACGTGTACGCCCCTGGTGAAAAAAATTGTGCACTATTTTAAGTAGGAAGTATTCTCAAAAAGTTTTCCGAGTTGAGCGGTCTCGGTTCACAAAATAATTTTTTCAATCTAGTTTCCAGCTCAGATTTTGTTGCAAATACATCAGAAGCCAAAATAAATAGTTACGTCCCCTGGTGGCCAAACCATTCTTTACCAAAAATGAGAATTTGTACGCAAAACATTTCAACCTCAAGAGCTGTATCCGACTCAGGAAGAATTTTTCAAATTGGACTTTTAGAAGCGGAGATATTGGAAAAAACGAGATTTACCTTTACGCCCCCTAGTGAAAAATTTATGCACTATTTAAAAAAGGGACTGTAACTAAAATAGTGTTCGATATAAATGTCATTGAAAGGAAAAATAATTTTTTCAATTGGATATTAGAGGCAAATATATGAAACGCATTTTCAATTCGATACGATCTCCATTTGCGCCCTCTAGCTGTGAAGTTTGTGTATAATGAAAAAAACTGAAATAATGGATCATCGTTCTCACATTTTAAGCTTCCCAATACAAAAAGAATTTTACAAATCAAACTAACAATTGTAGAGATATGGTATCCCCGGCGGGACAGACAAAGTGATAACATAAGCATGACACAAAAGATGCTAATAACGCAGCTTCAGTCCTCCTAAACAAGAAAACTGATACCCCCACCCACCCCCATACACACATTTTGCAGGGGGTGGGGAGGGAAATTTGTCAGACATAAGTTATGTCAGTAGAAAAATCCTCAACTACAAAACATCATGCAGGGACAAAAAGGCAGAAATAGATAAAATTCCAGGACATTAACAGAATTTTAGGACCTTTCCAGGACAAAATGGAATTCCAGGATGCATATGAACCATGGATTTGACATATACATATCGATATCAAAGTTGATATTCACGTGCATCAATATTAAAAGTGATGTTATACAAGCACATTGATATACGCAACACAAATCACATTTTTTTTTTAAATAGTAGCCGTACAATTAAAATAGTTGAAGGCTTTTCTGAAAATAGTTGCTTTTGACTGTTTTTTGTAAGAAATAGTCACCTGTCATCAAAAATAGTAGAAATAGTCACCACTGGCAGCCCTGAAAGAGCGACCACAGTGACAGGAACACCATGAAGAACAACAACAGCCACTTCTCCGCAGGCAATAACTCCATCCTCATGATCTTTGTGAAAAATGGAATAACTGCGTAGCAAAAGAGCGTCCATCGTGCGGAGCTTTGTCTCCTGGAGACACACGCACACATACGTATACGAAGACAGTAAGCCTTTCAAATCATCAAGTCATCGTCGCAGACCTCGGCAATTCTACTGAATGATTGAAGCCATTATGAGAAAAGGAAAGAAAGAAAGAAAGACTGAGACGACTAATACGCCTCGGAGTCCATGAGCTCCAGTACGTCTTCAGTGTCTGGAGGTAATACAGGGGTGTGCTTACTCCCTGTGTTCTTGGATGATGGTGCCCGACTGAGTGTTGGAGCGAAGTTTCAGGGAGGATGTGCCTGGCTTCTGCTTCTCGGGTTTCTTCATTGTGG
This sequence comes from Macrothele yani, assembly GCA_039090855.1. Lineage (NCBI taxonomy): Eukaryota > Metazoa > Arthropoda > Arachnida > Araneae > Macrothelidae > Macrothele > Macrothele yani. The sequence continues at coordinate 54,455,619 of CM077006.1, read as the reverse complement.
TGCTCTTAGCCTGAGTCCCAGTGCTGGCAGAGGATCTTTCGGCGACGATGTGAGTGTTGCTTTGGACTCGAGACTGCGAAACTTTAATGCCTCCAATCCCGCAGCAACGATGCCCTCAAAATCATAAGGACACCACGCTGGGATGTGCACCTCAGTCTGCATAGCAACAGTGCACTTCTGAACTACGACTGATGCATATGATCGCCGGCCTCGGGATAAAACAGATTGTCTTCAGGCGCTGGATAGCCTGCTTCTCTGTCCACTTTGGACATTGCTTTGTTGATCCAGAGTGTGACTCATCACAGTTAACGCAGTGATCTGATTCTGCTGAGCATTCCATCAAAGAATGATCTGTGGAACCACAGCGCCCACACGTTGCTACGTTGCAGCACGATTGTTGAGAATGACCGTTATGCTGGCACTTGTAACATCTCAAAGGATTGGGGATATATGGGCGAACATCAAGACGTAAGTAACCTGCTTTGATGGAAGTTGGCCGGGTTGGAGTGTCAAAAGTGAGAATGATGTTCTGGGAGAGGGTATAGAATTTCCATCTCGCCTAAAAAGAATTTGCCGAACCCCAGTGACATGTTGGTTGCCAAGTTCCTCATTGCTGCATTCAAGTAAGTCCTGGGAGTTGACGACATCATGAAAGGAATTCAAATAACCATGAGGCATTATTTGTTCTGGAATATCCAGCAGAACGGTAGTCTCTAGCAAGGTGGCCCTATGTCGTGGATTAGATGTTTCCACAAGAAGATCCCCTGATGGAAGCTTCTTAACACTTTTCAGAGGGCCAGCAACCGCCTGAAGAGCCCTATTAATCTAGAAGGGGCTCTTCGAACTCAGAGACTGTGAAGAATCAACCGAATGAATCAGAAAAAACAGAGCATTACAATCAGTACTAAGGGGTTTCTTTGTGAAGGAGGGTGTCCCTTTCTCCATGTGGTGCTTCACAGTTATAGCATGGGAAACACTGTTGTTTGCCATAGAGAAAAAAGAAAATTCATCTGCCGCCTTCCCCACCCACAACAGAGCCCAACGAGGGAGAGCCGGAGGTCTGCAAGCCCAAGTGGACGCAGGACACTGCTCTAGGGATAGGAAGCGGATATAGCAAGTTGATAGGGCAGACATGTGCTCGGCGCGCACCCAGACTTTCCCGTGCCTGGGGAACACCGCTTTGGCATGCCCTCCTTATCCCCAAACTCACCCTGCTGCACGTAACCACAAATCGTTAGAGTTCTGGACTCCACTCAGCCACAGACCTCATTGACTAGGAGTGGGTTAGTTCCTGGACGCCCATTTAGGGTGAAGCAGAGGGCAAAGAGGAGTGTTGGTAGCTGGAGGCAACTACATCCCAGCCCCCAGAAACCTCAGCCTCCCCTTTTCCACCTTACAGGTCACCTCTCACAGCAAACGTGCAGGTAGGTCTAGCCAACCAGCCCAGAAAAACAGAGGGAAAGAAATCGACGAACTAAACTCTAAACTCCAGTGCTGGCGGCCAATCACAACCTGAGCAACCTAGAACTGAGGCGGGTGCATGGCAATTTTAGAACAAAAGCCAAAAATGAAAAAATCATACAAGAAATGTCAGCTCTGGCTGTGATCCTCCAGCAGCTGGATGAACAGCTGTCCCTTCGGTAACGTTATCGTACAAGATGAATATGCAAGTTTTTCCGTCACAAGGTGGGCTTGGGCCGTGGGGTGCTGCTCCCCAAATAACTGGAAAACCAGTTATCCTGGGTGGGGGGCAGAGAGGACTGGGAGTCGTGTGTGTGTTTGCCCCCTCCCATAGAGTGGAGATGATCATTGATGAGGAATTGTTAATGACCAGCAGGCCACAAGAGTAAGTGCTGTGGTTTGCACTTTGTCTTAAATCAGCAGTGCACTTTGAATTAGTGCCCACACACTCCAATGCTGTGCTATCATGATAACTTAAAGTAGATTAAATCAGACCAGCAGAAACTAAGTATTAGAAACACTTATTCTTGATTTAACTGTTTCACTTTGGAATAATAGCTCAGAATGCAGTAGGACTCAAGCTTGTATGGCTTACTGACCAAATTATATCTAACAAGAATTGCTTTATGCAGTCAGTAATTAAACAGTTTGCAATCCTAAACTATGATAAATTGAGGCTATTTAGTGTCTGTTATGTAGTGTACTTGCGAGTGACATCATTGGTACATTTTCTTTGCTATTTTCTTGTTTGTTAACTAATCAAATATGTCTGTTGCCTTGTGCCTACCCCTGAAGTCAAACGAGTTATTTCGAGTATCAGTAAAATTTGCTTTTGATTGGTTGATAAATTTTTGGCTCAATTCTCTTGCCCAGTAAAGATTGTGACAATAACGAATTTCCAAATTATTAATTCATTTTTGAAATTTTAATGATCCTGCAGGGCGTCAGCCGCTGCACGACGTGCTGCCAACCCAAATTCTTAAACTTTCTTTTATTTTAGTATGGCTAAAACCGGGATGTAACAATCAATAGAACACAATATAGAATAAAAAAAACTATGCTACTAAATGAAAATGATCACTAAAGGATGTGGAATTAAGTGTTTCAAGTTATTGATTTTAAATAATGTTCATTTAACAAACATCATATGCACTAAAGTCCACTGGACGATCTGAACGACAAGTTTGACAAACTTGTCATTCAGATCGTCCAGTACTGATTGGTGCAAGCAGTTTTCTCTATATGTTATCACTGTCAATGGTATAAACATCTTTTTCTAAAACAAATTTGTTTGTATCACCACAACACTTGTAGTATTTTACTTCCAATTCTCCTCCACCCAAATCCTTAACAACTTGTGCCACAAAATATGAAACTTGTTTTTTTCCTGTTAATTTGGTTAAAACCAAACTTCCTTCTGATATAGACCTACATTTCATGTCTTCATCTCCTCGTTTGTATTCAGTAACTTTGTCCAATGTTGCATCTTCATCAGTAGAATCTGTGATTGCTATATAAAAATTGTCTTTATCAAAACTAGATTCAAGAATAATTTTTTTCGAATTTTGTGTTTTACGACTGCTTGATACTTCTTTTTTATTTTGCTCTTTTGTATTTCTTACTTCTCTGGCGTGTCTGTCAATATTCTAGTTTTTCCACGTTCCTTTCCACCTGAAGCCTTTTTTCGAGGTTGTGCTTTAGGAAAAGGCCTAATCATTTGAAGAGATTTTGTGATAGGGGATGCTAAAAGACTTGAAGAGAGTGTAGGCTCAGATGCAGTGGCACTTATAACTTCAAAGGAAGTAGAAGGCATTTCTTCAGGATTGTGAGGACGGTCGGTCACAAATGAAGATAAAAATTCATCCTCAAAAATATTCTCATTAAGATGTTATATTCATGTAACCTTGAAGCCCTTTTCTATATTGTTTTTTGCGAAAGCTTTGTTAAAAAAATTTTCAATTATAGAAGCAACATCATAAATGGTTACAGATTTTCCTGGGCTTTCTAACATCCACTCATTAAGAGATTGTAGGCCTAATGCGAACTATGAATTTTATGTTTATCATTAGTCAATCTATTCTTTGGGTTATTAAAGTATAGGCCTAATAAACAAATGTAGTAACAGTGGTCTGGTACACACATACCTATGTGATAAGTAGAATAGGCCTACCAGCACAGAAAATACCGAAGTAGACATGGTAGGTATAAGTTTAAATTTTACATTCATACAATATATTTTTAAGTACAAAAACACTTATTTTTCATTAAAAAAATCCAATAGAGGGGAGGCATTTGACCCACGACCTCCCTCCTCCCTCTTGAGTACACCTGCGCATATGATAACTATGACTTAAAAGTATTAAGTATAGCCTATATTATGATTTTTGAAAGAATATTAACCATTCAAATGTTTTTGTATTTTAAAATTTGTTCAGTTGAATGACCCAAGGTACAACACAGTTTAGTGACCCAAGGTACAACATCAAGTACTGAAAGGATAAAAAATGGCTACTGGGTTTAAAAGTTAATTTTTTCAAAACATAGATATTGCATAAATAAACAGCAAAAAATGTACTGCTTACCTGCTGTTTTACTTTAGCTGGCTTGTAAAAACTCTTTTCACTGAAACAAAAAGCATGAACACAAAAAAATTTACTTTTGAATGGAAAAAACCTTTGTTTTCTCTTTGCTCAGCATGCACATAAGTTAAAAGCACAAAACAAACCTACAGTGCCCCCAAGTGGTAAACTAAAGAAATAGGATGCATTTTTGGCCTGCCACCTGTTGTCAGAAAAGAGAATAACATGCTGACCCAAGGTACAACCTTACCCAAGGTACAAACACTTCCCCTAATTGTCAAACACTTGTAAAATGTGATTTTTGTCACTTTTGGAGAAATTTTGGTTGAGATTCACAATAATTAAATGTTACGTAAAGAAAGATCCTATTGTGGTCCCACCCTTAAAGTTCTAGTAAACAAAATTCTAAGAATGCCATGTAATTTATTTTCAAAATTTTAAAATTAGTTTTTTTTTTAAATATTCGAGGCCAAAGGTTATTTCTGTTATGTTTGAAAAGGCCAACTAATTTTTTTTTCAGTGCATGATTTAAAAGCTCACCTAAAATATCGTAAGGAGACACAAATTTCAACCTTTTAGCCCAATTAGGTAACAAGGTACAGGTACTCCAAGATTGTCCGGAGATAGCAATTTTCTGATTTTCAAGGTCATGTAATTTGAAATCGCGTGGGTGGACAGATCTGAAATCTGGGATTTATACATACGCCTACATGCCTAAGAATCACACTAAATTTCAAGGAAATCAAAAGGGGTCAGGTTGAAAATGGCTATTTCACTGGTGGGTTTGACACTGCATAACCCTAAAGTACATGTTATTAATCCTAAATAAAGCATAGTGTATTAATCTTAAATAAAGCATGACTTATTAATCCTAAACAAAGATTTTCAAACCATAAATTGCAAGCCCACTGGCAGGCAAAACAAAAGGCAAGATTGAATCCTTGCCTTTCTTAACCCTTTAAACACCATGACTGTACAATCCAGTATCACTCTAAATACCATAACCCCAAAACTGTCTGTTGTTCCACTTCTTTGTTTAGTAACAACAATGGTGACTGACGGTGACTTCTGCTGATTCCTCATAGGTCGTTAAAATTTAAAGAACAGGTACGGGTAGGAAATCTGACTCACTCTAGACAAGCATTTCGGGCAGCTGTGATCATTTGTATGTATGGGCGTCTTGGGCGTTAAAGGGTTAAATTACCTGTTCACATGTAATCACACAGGTTTCGAGGTTTCATTTGCATGACCTCTAGGCTCCCATGCTAATAATCAATAAAGATCCAACACTACAAATTCTTCATAGTTCAATATCTGCCATAAACAGTTCAGGAAATTATTTGTTTTAGTGTCTTATAAAGGACAGTTGAAATGTTACTGGAAACAGTTATAAGCCACACTTAATTAAACACTGTATTTCAGAGTCATATGTTTGTAAAATCAAGTTTAGCACCATGGTGTTATAATAAAAAATGTGTTGCTTATAATGTATAGCTTGTATTGACTGCTTATTCTCAATTTAATTAAAAATATAATAAGTACTGTAAAAGAATTTATAATTTGAGGACTCTTTCTATAATCGGCTCCATGCATATTGTGTTTTGGAATATTTGGCTACATCTGGTACAATATTTGTCCTTAGCATTTTTCAAATAACTATTTTAATGTTGTGTCATTTATTTTTGTGGGTGAAAATTGAATTAAAAGACTTTTGTCCTTTTTTCAGGTAAATGCATTTACTGTTCTGTGCTCATGAAGTGTGCTGAATTCACCTTGACTTCTAAGCATTGAAGAGAAAATAAATAAAAATTAATAACAGACATCTAGCTGGTCTCCTATGGGAGAACACGAACATAGTTCCCTTTTTACAACAGGTAAACACGACATTTAGTATATATTAATTGTTGTATTGAGTTCCATATTCAGAGCTGTCAGCTGTTGCAAATTTTTGTAATTCTCTTGGATTGTCAGCTGATTTTATGGCCTTATTGGACAATGTCAAAAAATGAGTGGGAATACACTGTGCATTTTGTGAATTTGTTACTTTTCACTCCAGGATATAGTTTGTAAATGGAACCTCAATTTTTGTTCCTCTCAATTTTTGGCCATCGTTTTACACTGATAAATGATTAGTTTGGTTAGCAGCTTACCATTTAATAAACAGGTTGATGCTCCTACCTTCAACTACAGATGTTAGTTCTTAAGATAATCACCATGAGGAAATAAGATGTCATTTTCAAGTGAAGCAGTCCAGCCTTTGTGATCCTGGAATAGTTGCTTCATCTGTCATGTACTCTTCTTTGTGGTCTTCACATTGGCTTCATAGTGCTCGGTGGCATGGCATCCACAGTTCTCGGAGAAAGCAGTAGCTGCTGTGTGGTTAGGAAAACTGTGTCGTTTGGTCTCAATTTCCATCTTCTTGGCTGTTGCTTAAATGCAGATTTTAAAGAATATTAAAAAAGATAATTTTGGCTGACTGAATATTGGAATTCTTAATAGGCAAATAGATGTTACGGGCATGTGGATGCTGAGTTAATCGTGCAAGTAGACATGCCTCAGAAAGCCTGAAAATTGCATAGGTCTTGGAACAGGAATTGAACCCGCATTTCCCGATTTATGTTCGAGTATGTTGCCATTACACCACCCACAGCAAGGAACCTCCATGCAATTTTGATGTCTGTTGCTGTAACACTCTGCGCATCCTTGTTCTCGGTGGTGTAACAGTAACATACTTGAATGTAAACCGGGAGATGCGGGTTTGATTCCTGTTCCAGGACGATGCAATTATCAAGTTTTCTGAGGCATGTCTTCTTGCAAGTTGGAATTCTTGTTTTGCCAAGATTTCCAATGTAATAACAGAGACACATTCTAAGAATGGTGATATTTTAGAATTGTAAGGAATTTATCAATGCATTTCACTTTTGCTGTTTCATTGATTTCCAGCTTAGTGACTAGGAAATTGATTTTGTAGCCATTGAAAAAGTTTTTATTCGACATTCTCATTCCCAATATGGGACTGATATGACACTTCCTCTGAGCCATGTAATGCTGTTTTCCTATACATGCAGGACTGGCTATTCTGTTAAACATTGTCACACCCCATACCTTTTCTGTTGGAAACAAATTTAACTTTCCAGAGTCACCAGTGTGCAAAATACTTTTAAAATCACAATGGGGGGAGGGAGAGGGCAAAAACAAGACCAAATTTTATGAATTTCTGCAAAATCGCGGTGTGTCTAACTTCTTAAAATACACTCATTGTCAAAAAAATAGTTGCACCCAGAAGGACGTGTCTGATTGCAATGCTGTTCGGGAGGAAGGTAAAGCTTACCAGGAACAATAAATGATTAAACATTGAGACTGATATGGGAAATATTTATTGAGCTACACACCAATAAGTAGTGTCTTTCAGTATGGCGTCATGCCGCCATGTTTGCTCACACAGCATGTCAGACATCTCGGCATAGTGTCGTGCGATAAGCCATCCCGTGTAGCTTGAATCTTCTCGCGCAGTTCCTGCATATTGTACGGTAGGGGTGGAGTGTGGATAGTGCATCCAATAGCATCCCACACGTTTTCAATCAGGGATAGGTCTGTTGATGCAGCTGGCAATGGCAGAGTGTCAGTGCCTTGAAGCAAGGTCTCAAGACAGCAGCAGTATGCGGACATGCGTTGTCCTGTTGGAAAATTGCACTGGAGTGAGTGTTCCGAAAAGTTAGGGCCACTGGTTTCAGGACCTCATGAACGTAACGTTGGGCTGTCAAAGTGCCTGTAATGAGCACCTAAGGTGATCTGGCAATGTAGGCAATTGCACCCCACACCATGACACCAGGCTGACCACGGTGCCTCCACACAGGGATTCGTTGGTCGTCTCCTCCGAGTCAAAAGTGGGACTCGTAACTGAAGATCACTCGCTGCCATTCTGAGTGGCTCCTTGACAGTCTGGCACTACACCATTGTAGTCTTTGGCGACGATGCAATGGTGTTAAGGGCAGTCGTCATAATGGTCTATGTGCGTGTAGTTCTACGTCAAGCACTAATCAGATTTAAAAATCTTTAGCTGATAGTTCTGTGTCTGGTGCTCTTTGGCCAAGCCTGGCCCTTGCGCCACTAAAATCAATTAACTAACTAACTAACTAACTAACTAATCAGATGATGCATGGAGGGCACCACTGCTTACTGAATATCCGCAATCGGGGCTGTTGGGTCACCCAGTGCATGTCGGACAACCCATCAGTCCTCTCTCTCTCTGTGGTTTGTTTAGGTTTTCCAGACCTTTCCTGTCACTGCTGCATGCCTTGTCCTATTCACTGCTGCCAACAATGTGCTGTGATGATATCTGCACGACCGGTATGGCACACAATACGGCAATAATGCCATCCCGCTTCTCGGAGCCCAATGATGCTGCTCCTCTCAAACTCTTCCAACTAGTCAAATTGCTTCCAAACTTTTCTCCGAGGCATACTTCACTTGCAAAGGATGCAACCAACACAACAGAACAAGTCAGAATTGCAAGCATGTGCAACGGGACGATCTTATATAGCCAGTCAGGCACAGCACTGACCGGCATCACATTCGCGGCTGAGCATGATACTTGAATTATGCATGTCTCACGATGTCAAACCTACCCACCAAGTTTCATTCCTGTCGGTTGCTTCCTCCTGGGTGCAACTACTTTTTTGACGCTGAGTGTATAATCCCAAGAACTTCTCAGAAACAAATCTACCGATTGGAAGGCAGTCAAGCTGAGCCTGTTTATTTTCATAATTTTTACAATGTTGCATTGCTTCACACGATAGATTTATTATTTATGCTTACTTGTTTAGTGTATTCAAAAACCAGATTAATTCAGTTGTTGCTTGATATAAATTTATGGCATTGAGTGGTCATGAACAATGAAACAACAACATAAATTTGAGTTAGGAGTTTTTCAGAATTGTAGTGAATTTAAATTCTGAATTTGAGAAAAGGAATATTTCCCGAGGAAAAAAAAAATCTTTTGTAGTCAATAATGAAAACTCAGTGCAACTTTTAAAAGATGTAGCGATATTTCTTAAGGAATTGCAACCAAGAATAGCTTTCAAGATTGTTCCTGCAGTTTCATTAATGTGGCTTCCAAAAAGTGTCAAATTACTTAAACAAGTAAATGAACTGTGTTTGTTAAGTTATGGAATTTTCTGTGGAGAAGTTGTAAGTAGCTGGTGGGAGAAAAAAACAGTTCACGGTGCAACATTTTGAAATACATTAGTCCTGGTGGGTTATCAGTATTTTATTCAACAATGGAAAGCTTTGGAGCAGTTTTTTTCCATCAAAAATAAAGATGACTTTTTTAAATCACAAATATGAGATTCATTGCATAAAAGTTTGCCACACAAGTGATCCAACATTGACTTTTATATGGACAACAATCATGAAACTGCTAAAAAAAAGCAACCACTTTTGCGTGACTACCAGGCATTTCCATTTTTATAATTTTTCCTATGTAAAAAACTGTGCATCTACCCACTCAAGTTATTTATCTACATTTAGCTTTTTACAACAGCAAGTTCTTTCTTTAATGGAATACTGATGTAAAATAAATGTAATAATTTTGGTTATATCACTTATGTATTTCTGTTAGTTTCAAGTAAGGATTGTTGATAGATACCTCAAAAGTTTGTCAGCTGTGCAGGTTTGTTAAAGTCATGTCTGTTGTACAGTAAAACATTGATTACCTAAACTCCAAATATCCATGTGCATTAAAATGTTATAGCAAAAAAAAAGCCATCAAAATGTCTTTTGGGTGCTTCATTTTGAGTTTAGGTTTATCCAGGTATTATTAATGATGTACTGTATCTAGCAGGCCACTCTTTCCTATGCTTTTTTTTTTTTTTTTTTTTTTTATTACATTTCATGGCTTTATTTGGGAATTTCATAAACCATGTCAACTGTTCTTTTATAACAGAGATTCCCAACCATTTATGTGTGTGCCCCTAAATATCAAATGACATGTAACCCCACAACCCTACTATGGAAACTGTAATAACAGGGTTCCCATGCTACCTGGAGAACCGGGAAATCAGGGAATTGTCAGGGAAAAAAATTCTGGCTGAAAAAGTCAGGGAAAAGTCAGAGAAAACATGAATTTTCGTAAAAAAATCAGGGAATTTAGAAATTTTATTTCGTAAGTCAGAGAATTTGGGGAGTTTCTAAAATAAAATACTTTTTCCTCTGTGTTTGATCTTTCTCCGTATTTAACATTTCGTTTAGTTCACTCCCAAGGACCGAACCGTAGGTTAAAGGGGAAGGGGTGAAACTAACGTATTTGGCAGAGTTTTCCGTCATTGAGCACTAGAAAAGGAATTCATTGCAGCCACGTGGGGAGGAAACCCCTACGGTGGCTACTAGGAAATGAAAAGGGTGCGTAGTGTTAGAGTGAGAGTGGGAAGTGGAACCTGTGGAGGGGTTACGATGAAGTGACCAAAGAACTTCCTGCCCCCTTCATGCCTTTGTTTGACTGCCAGACTGGGGATAAAAATGGTGAAAACTAACTTTTTCTATTCTTCATGAAACTGGCTGAAATTTTTACATACACCATAATTGTTAATACAAGCTGACCTCTAAAATTTTGCGTGAATCGGTAAAGAACTTTTGAAATTATCCTTTAAAATTTTTAATGGGATAAATCTTTAATGTAGCGCTCTTACTGAGGGTTTCTGGTGAGCTTTGCCATGCCTCAGTGCGTTTTAGGCTGAGAGAGCTTACTGGTGAAGGGTCACTAAACGGGCTTTAAGCGGTCACAATGACTGTGTGTGCCAACTGAGTTATTGCCTTCTTTAACGTTCCGAGACTCTTTTCAGAGTAAATGTTTTTGTTTCACTGAATATGTTGCAGAATGCTTTTCATTCTTTTTTTACTGCTATTTAGAAAGAAGATGAAGTGTTCGTATTCTATTTTGTTCCCCTCTTTTCTCTGCAAGAAAATATTTCGCTTCAATGTTTGACTTTTAAGTTTGTGTGCTAAATATTTCAATGACTACATCTATTTCTTTTCAAATTTTTTTTATTTTGATATTTATTTTATAACTGCATAATAAAGTTATGAATTCACTCTCCGCGAGAAACGTGCTGCAGGATGACGAGCTTAAAATTATTTTTTTTAAGCTTTTATCCGATTTGCGTGAAATTTAAGGGGCCCGTTCCTGTTAGTGATTTATGGAGTTGATTAAAGGTTCAGTCAGTTTTGCGAAAAATCCGCAAAAACATATTTTCAACATTTTTTATCGTAGTCTCAGAACCCCATGTCGGATACTTCGTTATCAAACCAAAGCCTCTGGCCAATGCGAAAAGAGGGACTCCTGCTGGCGCGCATGCTTTTACCGCGATCAGAGAGGCGGCGGAAAAGCGGGCCCAGTCAATAATTTAATAATTTTAGCCAATATTTTTATTTGCCATATATGCGATTTTTTGTTGTGATGAGCCTTAGAAAGTTGCTCTAGGTAAGTGACCAGGTGGTCCTAATCCCCTTAACAAATCTCCTTAGGCATTGTTTTTCTTCTGTTTGTTCCTGAAAGCGGGAAGGGAGGGGAGTGCACCACGATTCAAAATTTCGGGCCCGGTCAACGAACTTCAATTTCCGCCGCCCCTGCCCCACGTCACCCCCATACAGCCGGCCACGTGGTGCCTGCCCGCCGGTATTTGCTCCCCGTGCTTGCACCTTGCATAGAGTTTTCGACGGCATTTGTGTCAAATTAAAGTAATCGGCGAATTGAGAGGTCTGCAAGGTTTCTGACTGGTGCAATTATGACTTCCAAAAAAAAAAACTCTATTTAATGTGGATTGGCTTGAAGAAAAACTTAACTCACAGTGGTCAGAATGGCTGTTACCTGTTCAGGTGACCCATACAAAGCAAGATGTAAAGTTTGTTTAAGAAGTTTCAACTTGAGCAATATGGCCAAGCGATTTTGAGCCATGAATGAAGTGCTAAACACATAAAAGCTTTAAGCCAGGTTTCTGCTTCTCACGCTGTGACAATTTTTTTACATTGGATACTGCACCACTTCAAAGGGATTGTTCAGAAAAACAAAGTGGAACTTTAGGCAGTATGGCTGCTGTTCCTGATTTGATACAGTGCATGCCATATTCAGCAGATTTTGTAGCAAAGCAGAGTGGATCTTCATTCACTGTATCTCCTACTAATAGTTCAATGTTGAACATCGCTAGTTTTGTGACAAAAGAGTGCATTTTAAGAGCAGAAGTAATTTGGGCCATGAAGCTTGTAATGTCAAATTCTTCATACAACTCTTTTAAAGATGCTAGCGATGTATTCCAGCATATGTTTATGGACAGTGATATAGCAAAAAAGGTCAGTCTTGGTGCAACAAAAATGTCATATATAATTTGTTTTGAGCTTGTGCCATATTTTTCTAAATGCTTATTATCAGAGATATCAGGTACTGAATTTGTCATATGCTTTGATGAAACCCTTAATAAAGTAGCTCGGAAAGGGCAGATGGATTTGATTGTTAGATTTTGGTCTAAGTCATTGAACCAGGTATGTACACGTTATTTGAATTCAGTATTTCTTGGCCATGCAAGAGCATCTGATCTCATTGAAAAGTTCCGTGAAGTAGTTTCAGAACTAGATTTAAATAAACTGTTTGCAAATTTCAATGGATGGGTCCTATGTTAATCATAAATTTCTGCGAGTTATAAGGGAAGATTTGTTGGCAGAAAATGGATGTGATCTACTTGATCTGGGTTCATGTGGACTGCATGTGGTTCATGGAGCCTTTCGGAGAGGCCATGATGCTACTGACTGGAATTTGAATGATATCTTCACAGCTTTCTATCAGTTGTTCAAAAATAGCCCTGCACGGCGAGCTGATTATGTATCGATAACAGAATGTGAAATTTTCCCTCGTAAGTTCTACCAAGTCAGGTGGGTCGAAAATGTTGATGTGGCAGAACGGGCCATTCAGATTTTTATCAACATAAAAAAGTACGCTGAAGAGACAAATACCTTGCCAAAAACTTCAACATGTGCACGTGTTGCAGTAGCATGTAAAGATAACCTAATCCTTTCAAAGTTTGCATTTTTTTCATCAGTAGCTAATGTTTTGGAACCATTTTTGAAAAATTCCAAACAGCTGATCCTGTGATTCCATTTCTGTATGACAGTTTATGTGATCTTGTCCGGCAGTTGATGTCTAGATTTATAAGGAAAGAGGTGATGGAGGAATGTGCAATTCCAGAAAAATTGTTTAAGCTTGACGTAAGTGATAAGGTTAACCACTGTAAACTGCAAAATGTAGACATTGGTATTGCTGCTCATGGATATTTGATGAAAAGTAAAACCAGAGATTCAGAGCAGAATGCATGAAATTTTTAGTGGCAACCACACAGAAAATAGTAGAACCAGGTCCCACAAACTTTTCTGCTATCAAAGCAGTTTCAAGTCTGAACCCTAAGCTCATAAAGTCAAATTCAATAATTTGTGAAAAAAGAATGCATTTGCTGTTGTATATTTTGCATGAAAAAAACAGAATGTTTTCTGTTTCAGCAGATCGAGCAAAACAGCAATTTCAACAGTTGTGTAGCAGAGCAAAAACTGGACTGAAGGATGTGTTTTCTGCATTCTCAGAAAATAACCACCTGGATACATTCTATTCTTCTTTACTTCAGGATAAAAGAACATTTCAAAGAACTGTGGGTGGTTGTTAAATTGGTTCTTACCTTATCGCATAGAATTGCGCTTGTTGAAAGTGGTTTTTCAATTAATAAAGACATGTTGGTTGAGAATCTTCATGAAAAGTCACTTATTTCATTGTGTACAGTATAAGATGCCATAAAGTCGCATAACGGAGTAGTTTCAGTGCCCAGAACTGCAGAATTACTGCAGTATGTGAGGATGTCTTGATCAAGATATCAGCATGCATTAGCAGTTCAAAGAGAAAAGAAAAATAAAGAGATACAACTCGTGAAAAAAAAAATCGCTAGGTGTCTGATCAAATAAGTATTTTAGTGCAAAAGAAAAGAAATTTGTCTCATGAGGTTCTTTTGGAGACAGGAAAAATTGACCAGCAAATTCAGGAATTGTCAAAATTGATGTAACTGTGCATAAAACTAACTAGATTTCAGTGATTTCTTCTAGTATTCAGTGTAAAATGTATTGCAAGGAAGCAGTGACTTATTTTTGTTTCACTTTACATGTGTAGTTATAATGTGTTTACAAAAAAAAAAAAAAAAAAAATCTGCCCAGATTTTTTTGTTAGCCAGTTTGATCTCAATGATTTTAGAGTTGCCTTTGAACCTCAGTCAGTTATTTTCATATGAGAAAAAAAAAAAAAAAAAAAACCCTCTGGGTACAGATAACTTAAAAACAGCAGTATTTCATCATTAGGTGTGTTAATTATTCAGCAGGATAAGCCAAGACCATGCTGGTATGTGCAGAAAATTTCTTTTTCTTTGCTGTTCACCAATTTGTATTCCATATTTTTTAAATAAGAATGTAAACTTCTAAAACAAATTATATGACTTAGTAACTTGGGATAGGTATAATTGTAAGTATGTGCAGCATGTAATATGTTTTAGAATCTGTTATGAGTATCACTGTCTTGCATGTCAAAACACTGCATTACAAGAGTTAAAACTAGTTCAATATCCTGTTATGAAATTGCTTATTCACAAGTTTCTGCTCAGCTAACTCAAACAATATTTTAATATCTTTCATGCAAATCTGGGGAAGTATCTAATTAGCCAGTATTTTTTTCTCATTATATGTTGTTAAGCATATTTTCAAAACGCCGTTGCAAACACCTGGAATTTTACTCAAAACCACTTGGAAAACCAGGAAAAGTCAGGGAATTTGATTTCACTAACTGAGTGGGAACCCTGAATAACCAGTGATATTTACTAGAAATGAGCTAATACTAATTGTCTTTTCCTGGACACTACATAACATTTTTTAGTAACTTAAAAATTCAATACATGTGATATTTATTTTAAATGAAGCTTATTGCATTACTAACATTGAAGTTAATGCAAAAGCTAAGATGGAATATATTTGCAATATACTGGACATACACATGTGTAAGGATACTTCACATAAAAAACAAACAAACAACAACCTCGGTAACAATATAAAAACTGAGTAACTGAAAAATAAAGGATATGTTTTATTTATTTAAAACAAACTTATTCGAGTGCTAACAGTTTGAACTTATTCAGTTAATTTTTAATTATTTTATTCTATTTTATGGAATGAACATGCAAAATGCAAGCCATGTGACATAACTTAATCGTGAATAATAAAATAAAAATTTCAATGACTGAAAATGACTGATATGTATAGACACGCATGCACGCACCACACACGTACACGTACGCACACAGTAGAACCGAAACTGGTGGAAACCCTAGTTAAATCCAGGCACTCACTAAATCTGTGTTCAAAGGAAAATTTTCATCATGTAAAAATATGCATGTATACATTTATATTATGTATCCATAACAATTGGATAGCCTTGAAAATTTAATTAATTATGTTAGTACTATAGTTAATTAATGTAACGTTTCAAGTATATTTAACTCGATGGCCTTGTGAAACTGACTGCTGCTTTTAACTACCCAACACACATGAACCAAAAGCACTCACTGATGCTCCCAATTCAACTCTCCCTTGGAGGGTGAAAGAGGCAATGGACACAATTCCAGGAATTGTTGTATCCTGTTTTCCCTATGGCCGTACTCTCCTATCCGTCTCTGCAATTGTTCCCCAGGCATCTTATTTTTGCTTAGAAGTGGGTGTGCTGTTTTCACCTCTGTTGATGTGATACACCCAAGCTATAGCCCCTTGGTGTGGGTGGTAGAGAGAGTATATTGTACAATTGGCTTGTTTAGCATTTGATGTACTCCCTTCCCATTGCTTTTCTATCAGCATTCTTCCACCAGCACACCAGGATTCCCCTGCGCCATTGCAGTTTCGTCCTGTATGCCACCATTTCTATTCCTCCACTCCAAGACAATGTGCAGCAGATTTTCTGTGCCTCATTAATTATGAATTTCATTAAATTTTGTTACCCTACTTGTTAAAAGTATTCATTTTAGCTTCTCTCTCTCTCTCTCTCTCTCTCTCTCTCGTTAAAT
The DNA here is from genome assembly GCA_039090855.1 of Macrothele yani. Classification (NCBI taxonomy): domain Eukaryota; kingdom Metazoa; phylum Arthropoda; class Arachnida; order Araneae; family Macrothelidae; genus Macrothele; species Macrothele yani. Next base: position 54,439,454 of record CM077006.1, on the reverse strand, counting down.
CTGGGGACTTCCTTAAATTCTGTTCATTAAAAACGATCAAATTGGCAGTGTTCTTAACAATATACAAAACAAAAGTTTCTACTTGTTAAATCCAAGATCTTACTAAATACGGGCTTGTTATAAGAGGGTTCTACTGCATGTACACTGGCCAAAGAAAGCTAAGGATATTGCTGTTTCGAACAGGAAACGAGATGATGTGCAAATTTAGCAACTACTGTAGATTGGTTAACAAATTAAGAAGAAGATAGTGTAGAACACGCTAAGTTATGTATAAAAAAAGTTTAATGCAAATATATTTCAGCCATTACTATGGCCTTCATCAGTGTGATTACGATTGGTTTTTGTTGCCAGATTAGAAAAGTAAGTTTTGTAATGGTAACTCCGGGTGTCGTGGTGCAATGAGAGATTTCCAGATGTAAGGAATAAAAATGTGGAGCTCAACAGTTGCAATTTTTGGAAAATAAAATTTCCAAACTTTCTCTAAACCTCAGAGCATACCAATTTTGGAAGGGAGCCAACTTTTTGGTATCGGACCAAAGTGGAATAGCAGAAGTGTCAGCCATGGTAAGAAGAGACAAGGAAGATGAAGGTTTTCCAAATTTCACATCAGATTTGTGTTCCTGAAGTCTTGAGAGAATTTTCCGAAACGAACTTCCTATGTACGTGGTTAATCCAACGTTAGTCTTGATCAGAATTTTTTACACTCCAGGCGAAGAAAGCAGAAGTCTTGGGTCTCTGTCATTACGGAGGATAACAGAAATTGAAGGGGAAGAACGAATGGCAAGTCTATATCCTTCTCTTTTGAAGATACTGATGAGTTTGTAGGCAGAAGGTTCATGGTAAGGGATTGAGCCAGAGACCCAAGACTTCTGCTTTCTTTGCCTGGAGTGTATAAAATTCCGATCAAGACTAACGTTGGATTAACCGCGTACATAGGAAGTTCATTCCGGAAAATTCTCTCAAGACTTCAGGAATACGAATCTGATGTGAAATTTGGAAAACCTTCATCTTCCTTGTCTCTTCTTACCATGGCTGACACTTCTGCTATTCCACTTTGGTCCAATACTAAAAAGTTGGCTCCCTTCCAAAATCGGTATGCTCTGAGGTTTAGAAAAAGTATGGAAATTTTATTTTCCAAAAATTGCAACTCTGAGCTCCCCATTTTCATTCCTTACATCTGGAAATCCCTCATTGCATCACGTCACCCGGAGTTACCATTACAAAACTTACCTTTCCAATCTGGCAACAAAAACCAATAGTAGTCGCACTGATGAAGGCCATAGTAATGGCTGAAACATCTTTGCATTAAACTTTTTTATACGTAACTTAGCGTGTTCTATACTACCTTCTTCTTAATTTTTATTAGTTACGTGCATTGCCTACCACTCATTTACGATTATTGCTTAACAACATGGGTAGTTACTTTATATGTAAATTATCATCAGGACAACACAGCACACGGCGTGGGACCTCCAATAAAAGTACCCTACGAGAAGTGTAGAATGGGTTGTTTCATCTGTTGGTCTGCAAGTTTGTTGAATATATATTGCCTTCAATGTGGGATTAACCTGAAATGATGTTCAGACTATGTTTAAGCATTCAAAACAGAAAATAGAGCTGTTGGCATGTTATAGGTAGGTGTATGGCAGATCAATGTGGCTGCTGCTTTAGGAGTTTTGCAAAGTGTGGTAATTTGGCTGCACACAAGATTTCCACAGCATGGAAATGTTGCATATCAACCCAGGAGTGGTCTCCCAAGGATAACCACCAGGAGACAAGATTGCTACCTGACAGTAAGTGCCTTGAAAAGGCCTAGTATCCCCAGTAGCTAGCTCCAGGAAACACTTTGAGCTGCTTCTGGTGTCACAGTATGTACTCAACCCAGGAGTGGTCCCCCAAGAATAACCACCAGGAGACAAGATTGCTACCTGACAGTAAGTGCCTGGAAAAGGCCTAGTATCCCCAGTAGCTAGCTCCAGGAAACACTTCGAGCTGCTTCTTGTGCCACATTATGTACTTAACCCAAGAGTGGTCCCCAAGAATAACCACCGGTAGACAAAATTGCTACCTGACAGTAAGTGCCTGGAAAACGCCTAGTATCCCCAGTAGCTAGCTCCAGGAAACACTTCGAGCTGCTTCTGGTGTCACAGTATGTACTCAACCCAGGAGTGGTCCCCCAAGAATAACCATCAGGAGACGAGATTGCTACCTGACAGTAAGTGTCTGGAAAAGGCCTAGTATCCCCAGTAGCTAGCTCCAGGAAGCACTTCGAGCTGCTTCTTGTGCCACAGTATGTACTCAACCCAGGAGTGGTCCCCCAAGAATAACCACTAGGAGACAAGATTGCTACCTGACAGTAAGTGCCTGGAAAAGGCCTAGTATCCCCAGTACTCCAGGAAACGCTTCAAGCTACTTCTGGTGTAACAGTATGTACTCAAGTGGTACGAAATTGTCTTCATGAGTACAGGCTCAGAGCTGAGATGTATGACATTGACATCAGCTCACCATCATCAAAGATGTACCTGAGTCCGACAGTATATGTAATGAAATACAGAGTGGCACTATGTACTTTTCACTGACAAATCCCGTTTTGCTCTTTATCTTGATACTCGATAAGGACATATGAAGACTAGAGGAGACGCAGCACATGGATGCAACCACACTATGTGCAGTCTGCCTACCCTTACCAGTTGCAGTCAGTTCTGGTTTGGGCTGGATTGTGTTTTAATTTAATGGATGTACTTCCCTGTATGTTTGTCCAGGCAAAATGAGTGCCTCAGTGTACCGAAACAAGATCATTGTACCCATTGTAACACTGTTTCACTCTGTTATTGGACACACATTCTGTTTTCTTGATGGCAGTGCAACCAGTAACTGTGCCGCCTAGAGCGTGTTTCAGGAGCTGGAAAATCATGGGATTGAATCATTACAGCTGCCTCTGAGGTCTCCTGACCTTAAACCTATTGAGATCATTTGGGACACTGTACAGCGATGTCTGGAAAACCATGTTCCTATACTCCAGTACACTGGTGGATCTCTGTATGTGTTGCCTGTAATGTTGGATAAGCTTCCCCAGACATTAATCAATAATGTCATTTCAAGTATGTCTCATAGGTGTCAAGATGTTCATTGACACAGAGGTGGTGCTGCTGGGTTCTTAAATCCAGAGGTATGGACATTCTCCGACTTTACCATTTGGTCTATATTGCAGTGCTACATTGTTGTGTACAGTAATTGCACAATAAATTGTTTTTGTATATGCACTCTTGTGCAAATTTTGCATTTAGATTTTTACATGTTATGCAGTTATATATACACTGAAGAGCAATTGAATTAGAGATACCTGTCTAGTAACGTGTAGCACCACCTTTCGCCCTGATGACAGTGGCGATTCGTCTCGGCATGGACTCTACAAGACACAGGAAGCGTTGGGAAGCCATAAGGATCCACGACCCCTGAACAAGCTCCTACAGTTTACGAAGATTTTATGGAGGGGGTCAGAGCCTCGAACATCTCTCTCGATGTCATCCCAGATGTGCTCGATGGGATTGAGGTCAGGTGACCTAGCTGGCCAAGGAAGCGAGGTCATGTCAGTGGAGTGTTCATCCAACCATTCGGATACAATTCGGGAGCGATGGCACGGTGCATTGTCTTGTCGCAGGATGAGGTCCCCAGTGGGATGTTGAAGACGCACAAATGGGAGCAAATGGTCATCCAGGATATCCCAGTAACGTTGACCTGTGAGAAATGATGTCACACTTACCAAGAGTCCCATTTCAGTCCACGTAAACAGTCCCCAGACGAGAATGCCACTCCCACCAGCTTGAAGAGTACCCTGCTGGCAAGAAGGATCCATCGCTTCATGTGGTTTGTGCCGTACTCATATCCTGCCATCCGCATGTACCAACGTGAATCTCGACTCATCAGTCCAGGCAACATTTTCCCACATGTCTAGGGTCCAGTGGCAATGTTTCCGTGCCCATGCTAATCTTTGCACCCTGTGATGTGCGGTCAGCAGCGGTACCCTCGTGGGACAATGGCTTTTGTACCCTGTAGCGAGGAGATGATTCTGGATGGTGTGGCTCCTTACACATTTTTGTGCACCAGCGTTAAATTGCCGAGTGCTTTCTTGCACTGTGGCCCATCTATCCGGTGTTACCATGCGATCTAGCCGACGATGACCCCGCTCATCCACACGCTGTTGTTCACGGCAGTTGGCCCCTTTCAGGGATGGTTTTTACTGGATTCGATGTACTCACGGTGCACCTGTGACACAGTGGCTTTTGAAAATCCCAGTGCCTTCACGACTTCCGAGATGGAGTGACCCATTCGTCAGGCCCCAACAATTTTGCCCATGATCAAACGTGCTTAGATCCTTCGTCTTACCCATACTGCATCCGACTCTTACCGATTCCCGTTGCATCACTCCTTATATTGTCGAATCGTTGCATACGTCATGTCGTTTCTGTTTACAGGGCCGCCTACAGTGCCATATTTGCATAATGCCAGCTGTCCCTAATTCAATTGCTCTTCAGTGTATATATATATATAAAAAGTACTCTTTATCATTTGTGTTACGTAGCCTCTCTGATGTTATTTCAATGCGTGTTACTTGAGTCAGATACATACATCCTGCATTTCATTCAATATCCCTAACTTTTTGTGACAAGTGTGTTTTAATTTGAACAAAAAGTTTGTACTACATAACTTTGCAAAATGTAAAATTTTTGAAAAAGTATGTAAAAATTTAAATGTTGCATTTCCATATGCAGTTGAATTCAACAATGAAAAAAGACTTGCAGGTAGTGTTAATCAATGGCTTCCAGGTTTCACCTGGTGGCACTTGTAGATGTAAACAACAAACTAAAGTCAAGTGTATTGCTGCTAAACAAGGCTAACTGCCCTTGCTGGAGAAATGTGAACTACCAGGAGAGGATGGGTTGCCACTCCTGCACATATACAGTAAGGCCTACAATTTTCCTCACTTTTCAATACAGTTGAATTGACTCGTTGCCTCAATATTACAGCAACATGGAATGAAATGTGAAGTACTATTGCTTTAAGTACAACTACATTGTACTGTACAATAATGATGAAATGTGTTCATTATTAATTTAAAATTTAATTGCTCCAGTATGTTTAAAATTAATAAAAATTGAGGCAATTATTACATTTTCTCAATAATTCTGTTTGAATTTAGATTTACAAATTTTGATTTTCTTTTTATAATTATTGACTTCTCCATCAAACTCTCTTGCAACCCTATGTCAGCCCCACTAATGCTGATTTGGGTCACAACCTGTAAGTTCAGAAACTGCTGTTTTATAAAATATTTCTGTAATATTTCTTGTTTATTGCATATGATGTTTTTTGAGACCTTGATTGAATCATGATGATCATTATTAGTTGAACTGTTCCAGACTTATGATGTCCTTATATGCTGATTCATATTTATGCACTTAGTAAAGAAGGTGAAGTGAAATTTTCGCATTCTAAGTTTTATTTGTTGGGAATTCCTAATTAAAGAGCAGTTTCAATAGCATTTCTTCTTTTTGCATTCCAGGTTTATTGTGTTCTGGTATAATGAGAAGTTCAAGAGGGAAATTGTTTGTTTATGTAGCTTTATTGGGTACATTTTTTATCATCATGTTCATATTCAGCCGTACACATTCCAACTTGAAGGAACTAGAGGGTGTGAATCAAAAATGTCAACAGCAGCGAGATTCCTTGTCTGCACAGCTACAAGGTATAATTAATGTATTTCCTTCTTAAGATGTTTTTTTTTCTTTTTTTTTGAAAAGCTGATTATGCATGTGCTATAGTTTATGACTTGTGTTGCTCATACTTAATATTAAACATTTTATTGCTCTACATTTGACATGAATTTTCTCTGAAGCTAATTACACACACTAATATCCAGATTAATTTGACTCATGGTAGAATTATGGGACCTAGAGAGGTTTTATTTTTTATTTCCTTAAAAATATTTTGTATTCAGAAGTGCATTGATTTCCAAAAAATTGTTATCACCACATCAGTGGGATTTAAATGCTTGGAAGTTTATTGTATGTAAGAGCAGCATTGTGGTTTCTGTTTTAGATATATGAAAATCATTTAACCATTAAACTCTCTCATACCTCCTGGCTGGAATCTAGTTTCATGACACCCAGCTCTCTTCAGCCCTTTGAGGCCCCTTTATGCCACTAAAATCAACAAAACAGTTGTAACTGTGGAATGTGTGACCGACCAGTGCCCAGAATGGTTTGTGGGATGGATTCAAACGAGGTGCTGTTATTGTTCAACAGGAATGCTCAGCCAAGTGGATGCGATGATATCCATGAATTCCCAAATGTTTTCTGGAAAAGGATCTCTATTATGAAGAGTTCTCTGAATCTCATCCCACAGATGTTTAACTGGATTCAGATCTGGTTACTGTTGGCGTTATTTTAGTACTTTGAAGTCAATGTCATGCTCCTAGAATCACTGTGTGATGATCCAAGCCTTATGGTATGACATATTTTCCTGTTGGAAGTAGCCCTCTTTGTCTGAAAACACCATGAAGTTGTGTCTGGTCTGCAGTGATGTTAAAATATCTTGTGGCATGCAAATCCTGTTCCAGAAGTATTAAGGAACTCAATGCCCTCCAAGAAAACAGACCCCAGACCATTACATCACCTCCACCAGCTTGTGCAAGTAGATGCTAGGCAGTTGGGTTCCATCAGTACATACTATTGACATAATATTCTAGGCAATCAATCAGTATGTGTTAAAAGAAACATGATTTTTTGGGCCAGGTGTCCTTTTTACAGTCCTAGAGTGTCTAGTTTTGGTGCTTCCATACCTACTACAGACAAATATGTTGGTTTTTAACAGAGACGAAGGATACACAAAAGGGACATCCACTGTTATAGCCCATCTACACCACTGTATAGTGGGCTGTGCATGCTGAAATTCTTCTCTGAATACCACTTAAATCATGAGTCTTTCCCATGTTGCTGCTAATTAAGCTTGGTACAATTCAGAATCCTTTGCAGTGAGCTGTTTATAAAGCCATCTCAATGTAGGTGGCACATGTCTTATTGCTATATATTACAAAGAAGAAGAGTGGAGTAGAAAGAGAGAACTTCAGTCATAGATCATTATTACTTTATTTGTAAGAAGTGTGGTGTATCTAGAACAAAAAGTTCTAGAATAAGAAGGGTGGGGAAGTACAATGGTGGTCTCTTAAAAAAAAAATCACTCTTCAAAATTAAAAGTCATACTTTTAGATAGTTTATTTGTTTGCATGCATCCCCCTGTGTCTTCTGAATAACCCTTCAAAAAAAAAAAAAAAAAAAAATCATGACTTTCACACAAATATATTGACACATCATATGTATTTTTATTTCATTTTCCCATCATAATCTTAAGAAAAGTAACATCTTTTAAATTTATATTAAATTTTTGTAAAATTGTGTGGCTTATTTTTTGTTGAAATATTGTTATGTGTGTGTTACATGGCATTGTACTTTGCATAATTTCATTCCAGGTGAAGGCACAAAGAGTGACCTGTCTAAGTTCCAAAGAGGGCAGATTGTAGGAGCCCGTCAGGTTGGTGCGTTGGTTACCACAGTGGTACAGGTATTGGGGGTATCGAGAGGTACCGCGTCGAAGGTCATGACAGCATACAATGTTCACGGCACAACATCATCTGCGAGACACAACTGTGGAAGGAAAACCAAACTCGCTGCGAAAGACAGGAGGACATTAAAGAGGAATGTGACTGCAAGGAGTAAGACCACGGCGGAGAAAGTGACTGCTGAGCTTAATGCACATCTCCAAAACCCAGTGTCGACACATACTGTGCGAAGGGAATTGCATAAGCACAATATTTACGGCAGAGCTGCGATTGCAAAACCCTTGGTGTCACAGGTGAATATGAAATGGAGACTACAGTGGTGCCATAAACATAAGATGTGGACTGCGGATCAATGGAAACATGTCTTGTTTTCCGATGAATCAAGTTTCTCACTATTCCCCACCACAGGACGGGCTTACGTGTGGAGAACCCCGCAGAAGCCTACAACCCAGACTGTCTCCTTCCTACAGTGAAGCATGGGGGCGATTTCGTAATGGTTTGGGCTATAATCTCGTGGTTTACAGCAGGTCCCATTATCACCTTACACGGACAGATCACTAGCGGTGACCATGTCACCCTTTTGGCCGACCATGTGCATTCAATGGCACAGACATTGGTTCCGTCAGGGGATTGCGCCTTTCAAGATGATAATGCCCCGATTCACAGAAGTCGAACTGTTCACTCATGGTTTGAGGAACATGAAGATGAAGTTGCACACCTTCCCTGACCTGCACAATCACCAGACTTAAACATCACTGAGCCCCTGTGGTCTGTGTTGGAAAACAGAATGTGACCCTGTTACCCTCCTCCAGCATCTCTCAAGGAATTGGAGCAGTTTCTGCAGGAAGAATGGTACAACATACCACTTACCACCATCCAGGACTTGTACATGTCCATTCCAAGGAGAATTCAAGCAGTTTTAAATTCCAAGAGTGCTCCCACACCATATTAGGTATGTAACGCCTATTGTTTCAAGGTGTTTCCATTATTTTGCACAACCCTTGTATCTCTCAACATTGTTGGATTTCTCAAGAAAGTACCTTCAGTGGCTCCACTTGTGATCTGCAAATATTCAACTAATATAAAATCCAGCTGCATTTATATTTCATTTGCCATTGCTTCCTATTGAACAGTGGACCTTCTCTATTCACATGGTAGTATTTATGCAGTATTTATGGCAGTATTAGCAGTAACACGACATTATTTATGCAGCGCATTCATTCTTTTGTGTTTGGTTACAGATAGTCATTGAATATAATAGATTGATGAGCAATGGCCTGATGCAGGTTTTTCAGAATGATTGATTTACACATTTGTATTTGTATAAAATGAAGAGCAAATTGTTATTCCTTCATTTAATTTGTCATAATAATGAAAAAAAAAATGTTCGGAGGAGATAGTGTGTGTTTGTATGCTGTTGAGGAAGAGTTTAATCTTCTGGCTCATGGTAAGTTTATGCAATCAAAAGTTGAGCTGGTGGGTGAAAACAGTTTCACTTCTGTTAGAAATATGAAATTATGTTGAACTGTGTAGTATGCAAGTTCAAAACACTTAAAATGTGGTTTAAATCAATTTATTTAATAGCACAATATCGTATATACAAGACGCAAGGCTTTCTCTCTCCATTCGGAGGCCTTTTCAAAAGGCACTGGTTAGACATAAGACATCTTTATAAATAACATAAAATTAATGCAAAATGCATTTTATGTTAATTTTATAGCAGTGGTTAGACCATAAAACTTCCTTATAAATAACATCAAATTAAAATAACATAAAATATATTTTGTGTCTAACCACTGCCTTGAAAATATCCCCCATTAAAGAACAAAACATTGGCAACTTGTTTGTAATATATGACACAGCTAAATAATTGAATTTATATCACGCTACATGCATTTTGAACTTGCACAGTTACTCTTAACTGATGTGTAGTATACTTATATAAATACTACAATAATAAAATTATGTTCTTTGTAATGTAAATTAATGCTATTTATATATATATATCATCATCATCATCATCATTGTCAACCATTATCAATCCACTGCTGGACGAAGGTCTCCCCAAGTTTCCTCCACAACGGTCTGTCTTGTGCCAGTCTCCTCCATGTCACCCCTGCATACTTTCGAATTTCATCCACCCATCTCCCATGTGGTCGTCTTCTGGGTCTTTTCCTGTCCCTTGGAATCCAATCTAAAATTTCGGCTGTCCATCGATGATCTGTCCTTCTGGCAGTATGTCCAGCCCATTGCCATTTCAGGGATTTAACTCTGATCATGATGTCTTCCACTCTTGTCATTTTTCGGATCCACGAGTTCCTCTTCTTATCTCTCCTGGTTACACCAAGCATGCACCTCTCCATGCTACTTTGAGTTGTCTGCAGCCTTTGTATGTCTCTTTTAGTTAAGGTCCACGTCTCTGCACCATACGTAAGCACTGGAAGGATGCATTGATCGAACACTTTTCTTTTAAGACATAATGGCACATTGCTCTTGAAAATTATGCTGTTTCTTCCAAAAGCTCTCCAGGCAAGTTTTGTACGCCGATTAATTTCTTCACCAATGTGACCCTCACTTGATATCTGCTGTCCAAGATAAACATACGTGTCTGTTATCTCCAGCTTTTCTCCATCAATCGACAAATCTTCATTTCTTGTAAAAGCATTGAACATCACTTTTGTCTTCTGAAAGTTCATTTTTAATCCCACTTCTTTACTCTTATCAGCAAGTTCCTGGATCATATATATATATATATGTATGTATGTGTTTTAATAGGGATAAATATTTAATCAGACAGACGTCATTTTTACTCTTTTTGCGGAGTGTACTCCCAGGTTTTGCAACATGACAATCAAAGGAGTAAATAAAAATGACACTTGTGATAAGGATTATAAAAGAGTGAATAAAAATTACACTTGTTATGTATAAATAACTATAGCAAGTGTCACTTGGGAATAATTAGGGATCTGTCTGTTTAGCAAATTGGGCAAATTATTGGGATCTGCTTACCATGGGCATCCAAGACTGAAATATCTGAATTAATTCAAACATTCGACATGGATCAGGAACACCAAACAGAAATCATCGCTGTTTCCACATTAATAAGCGAGTCTCAGAAAAATGCTCATCGGCCGCCACTGGGAATCAAACCCAGGGTCTTCCAGTTACGCGCCGAACGTGCTACCACTGCAAAACAGCAGCCTCAAATTCTCCAGACTCACATATTATTAATGGTCATACTACACTGCCGGACAATATCTAAGGACGGATGACAATAGCAACGATAGCAACCATAAAATGGAAGGCAGGAAAATGTGGAAATTAGCATAAGTGCGGGATACAGTAAGACGTGTTGTGCGTATGCAAATTTTGGATTGCCGAACTTGTTCGTGACGTCATAGCGCTGATAAGAGATATAAAGGATTTGACGCGTATTGACAGTTGTTGTTCAAACGCAAAGTTGAAAGGGAAAGAATCAATTGACGAACTTGCAATTTTCAGTATGTCTTCCCGACATCACCTAGATGATTTTACGCGTGGCCGTATTATTGGCAAGATTGAAGAAGGGCGAAAAATAACAGATGTTGCCAGGGAGTTCGACGTCAGCCACAGTGTTGTTTCAAGGCTTTGGAAATCATTTCAAACAAATGGAGAGTGTAGCAAACGTCACGGGGAGGTAGTGTTCGCAGTACAACACCTGCAGAAGATCGGTAGATAGTGCTATCAACAAAAAGACACCGGCGCAGCACAGCTAGTGAGGTAGCAAATCAGTTTATGGCTGCTACTGGCAAACGGATCTCCCGAAAAACTGTCGTCAGACGTTTGCATGAAGGAGGACTATACACCCGCCGTCCTGTTGTGTGCATCCCATTGTCCAGACGTCACCATACCGCCCGTTTGCAATGGTGCCATCAACATCGCAATGGACTGATAACGACTGGTCTGCTGTCCTCTTCTCAGATGAGAGTAGATTCAGTCTATCGTCTGATTGTCGACGACAACTGATCTGGCGTGATAGTGGTACTGCATATTGTCCAGCAAACATACAGGAAAGGGACCGATATCCGACATGTAGTGTCATGGTATGGGCTGGCATCATGATCAATGGCCGTACGTCCGTCTATGTGCTTCCAACTGGGACTATGACTGGCCAACGATACATTAATGATGTTCTGCTACCTCATGTTTGCATGTTCCGTGGTGCTGTCGGTGATAGACTCATTTTCATGGACGACAACGCAACATGTCATCGAACAGTCGCTGCCCAGGAGTGTCTTGAGAGCGAGGATATTCAACGCCTCGTATGGCCAGCACGTTCTCCAGATCTGAATCCCATTGAAAATGTGTGGGATGCTTTGGGGAGGAGTCTTGCTGGTCGCCAATGCCCTCCAATAAACAAGGACACCCTCATCCGTGCACTGACAGAGGAATGGGATAAATTACCCCAACAGCTGTTTGATAATGTTGTGCAAAGCATGACACGACGTGTGGAATCTTGCATCGCCCTCCATGGTGGCCATATCCCGTATTGGCATCTTACGCCGGAACGCCTGCGGACGGTAATTGCATTTTTTTCACGTTTACGTATTCTGCACAAAATGGCCTGTTTGTCCCTCGAACACGTTCCAAAGCCTTCTGGATTTCAGAGCACAATAAATTGTCTTTCTTGTAATGTCCTGGCATTCTGACATTATTTTATTTCACTTGGCATGCAACCACACTTACTTTTTTATGCGCTATATAGCCGTTTATGATCCGTCCTTAGCAATTGTCCAGCAGTGTATATGGCAGGTTGCTTCATGGAGCCCCGCACTGTGCTGGGGATTCACCAAAGATGGAAAGCAGCAACTGAACAAATAACTAGGAGGCGAATGGATAATTAATTCAAACACTCGACGTGGATCAGGAACACCAAACAGAAATCATCGCTCTTTCCACGTTTATAAGTGAGTCGCGGAAAAATTATCATCGGCCGCCACCGGGAATCGAACTCAGGGTCTTCCAGTTATGCACCAGACATGTTACCACTGCACCACATGATAATTTTTCTGAGACTCACTTATTAATGTGGAAAGAGAAATGATTTCTGTTTGGTAAAATATCTGATTTGTTCAGTGCCAATGAATCAACTGTTTCCAAAGTCATGATGGCATTCACCAAGCATGGATATCTGTGAGGAAAAACTATGTTCAAAAAATCTATGCTCATAGAGAGAGAGAGAGAGGGAGGAATTTTTATGAGAAACATGAGATGCACTGTCACTGCAAATACCACGAAACTCAATAGGATTTTCAGTGATCCCATTTTCAGCAATGCAGTTGTTAAGGACCTGTGAAAACAGTCATAATTTATGGCAGATTTGCTATTGGTAAACCATTGTTACAAACCACAATTATCTGAAGTGGTGTAAATGAATGCTAAGTGTGGGTATGAAATGACTGGAAACATGTCATATAGTCATCAGAGAAATTAATGAAGAAATAATCTTCATAAGTACACAGGATATATAGAAATATGTCACAAAGATAATTTTTTCATAATACACTTCTGTGTTTTCCGTGTGCTTACAAAGATATCCTGTGATATCTGAGGCAGTGCTGTTTTGTGAGCTATATCCATTTCTGGATTATTAAAGGGTTGTCAACACTTTGAGGGAGCATGGAGTTTCTTTTACTAGCACAAATCTGAAGTTAAGATTACTTAGCTAAAATTGCATAGCTTAAGTTACTTGGAACTTTTTTCTTTTGTCCTGAGTTGTGCTGCAGCCCTATCTGAAAAAGAAGTTGGGAGGTAAGCTACGATGGGTGTTTTGGGAATATTATTTCTCCATTAAATGCACAGATACACAATCTGGTGAAGACTGACCACTCTCATTTTATTCATGGGTATCTTCAAATGAGTTCTGAACAAAATACAATGAAACCCATCTAAAATGAAATCCTTTGATTCAAATTTTTTTTCGTTTTATACAGGGTCATGCACAAAATTTTTAATGTGAAGTAGGAAAATGTTATGACAAAAGAAAAAACTGCATAGAAACCATACATACTGTATTTTAAAAAGACAAACTGCATAAAAAAAATAATGAGAAAAATACATACATAATACAGACAGCTTACATTGCAGTTATTTAAAAAAGTCATCTATACTTGTTTGCTGGAGAGGTTTCAAAGAGCTAGTAAATATAATTTCTTTTTCATATTTGCAGTATGTCCAGAAGTTTGGGACTATTTTTATGGGCTGCAAATTCCTCTAGGGCATTAATTGCACTTATTGCGTGACTGAATATCTTTATTTTTAACTCTCTGCTTTCTTCATCGCCTTCATCCATATCATCATCTTCTTGCTCCTCTGCCTCCTTCAATTTATCAACAGCCTTGCCAGTGTCTCCAAACATGGGAAGGTGAGCATCGAAATGAACAACGTCAGCATCAAACTCAAGATTGGCTTGTTGGCATAAATCAGAAATTTCAACTCTTTTCTTCTTTGCCATTGTTGACTTCTTCTATATTTTCATATCCTGCCTTAATGAAATGTTTCTTCATCATCTGAGGAAGGATGTTCTTCTTTGCCTTGCTTATTCAGTTAACTGCATCAGCACATTTATATATTTGCATAGCTCAGAAACACTGGTACAGCCTTGAAGCTTATGGATAAGTGATTGTAACACACACTTCTTGTAAAAACACATGAAATTGAATCACACCTTGGTCCAGCGGCTGTGTATCTGACGTCATCATTTAGGAGGAAACCAGGCTAGTTTTACATTAGATAAAGAAATGTGGGGATGTCAAGTAGCATTATCTAAAAACAACAAAACCTTTCTGTTCCTTCATCTTTTTGTTAAACATGTTCAGCCATTCTTCCATAATGGCACTTGTCATCCATGCTTTTTCATTGAATCTCCACTGAACTGGTACGGCATTACTATCAAGTTGTCTGAGTGGCCTAGGACAAGCAGATTTACCTATCACAAGAGGTTTTTCAATGACAAGAAGATTAAAAGCTGTCAAAGCAGGGTAATATTTTGTGGAGCCAAAGCACACACCATACCTTTAAAATTGCTTTTAAAAAACGCAGGATCTGAAAAATGTCTTTATTTACAATTTAAAAGAATATGGTAGATAAAAGCTCTGGCGAGCACTTTCGCGACCACTATGGTCACATCATCAGGCCGCTGAGTGAAACCAGACCAGAACGGCACAAGGTTAAATAGTGACAGATGGGAGCACAAGTAATACACATTATGTAAATGAACACAAAAGTCAGTGCCATTCACTACGAATTGTTAAAAGTTCCTTATAATCATTCAGATTCTTTCTCCCGTGAGTACTGCAAAATCAGGTTTCTCCACTTAGAGGAAATGTATACAGGCACATCTTCATTACAGCATTTTGTTCCAAATTTAATAATATATAGACTCTCAGTAAAAAGCATAGAACATTTATTAGAAGCAGTTGATAGTAAGTTTTTCAATTTCTCCTTCCATGCTGGCACACAGAAAAACGGTCAGCCTTTCTTTAGACATTTTGCCTCCGACGTATTTATCACCCTTCTCAACAAGTGATTTTGTAGGCAACAGTCTAAAAAGCAGTCCAGTTTCATATCCCTCAATAATTTTCCCAATTTTCTCTTTCCATTTGTTTACCGATTGAACATCAACGTCTTTAGCTTCACCACAAACTTGATTAAAAACAATGTTGTAACGGGATTTGAAACTCTCTAGCCAGCTTTAAAGTCAGTTTTTTAAATTTCTGAGCAACCTCCAATGCTGCTTCTGCTTGAATCATTGGCCCAGAAATCGGCATCCCTTTCGCCCTAGTGCTTACAAACCACTCCCAAACTGTCTTGTTTATTTATTTCCTAATTTGAAGACACTACCCAGTTGTTTTATCTGCCCTGCAGCTCCTTTAAACCACTGGTCCATTCATTATCTTGTCTTTACTTTTCAAGGCTTCATGCACTAGAGTTTTTCCAACTTTAAATTTCTCAGACAATTCCTTGACCTTACTGAATGTTTTTCTTGTTGATGCTCTTCAATCAGTTTCACTTTCTCACCAAGAGATAAGATTTTATATTTGTCGCCTGGCATTATGAAGAATTGTTTAAACTCTCTTAAACAACGCACTCACTTGTTTAAGTGATGAATTGTATGACACAACTGAGAATGAACGGTGTTGGCGAAATCCATGTTGGTAAAACTTCTTCAACACCAAAAGCAGAGGAGGGGGTTAGGGGTATATGTACTCAGCATACTGTCTGCCCACACGAGTCGGACCGCTTGGCAGAATGCCAGGAATGCTCAATTCACGATGTAGGGAAGAGGTGGGAACTGATAAACACAATTATGCACTATGAATTCCCACGTTAACTTGGAAACGTTCTTTTAGATTGATCTTGCTTTTTCTATTATTCCCAAACTGTTTTGTTAATGCATATTTAATTTGATGTGTCAAGAAACTACAAAGGCCATTCCATAAAAACTGAGAGTAACAATTTTTTTTTTTTTTGAGTTGTCAACAGTGCAAAGGGGAAAAATTACCATGCAGATGACAACCTGAATTAAAGAAGTATCTATGGCAACAGTTATTAGCCGTGGGAGAGACAATTCAGGTTTTCTTATTGCGCAGTTGTGTAAGGTACGTCTGCATTTCACCCTACAGCTATGGAGGTAAGTGATTCAGAGTTAAGAAGTGAAATGCATTGTGCGATAAAATTTTGCTATCGTTTGGGTAAAACTGCTCCAGAAATAGTTGATTTAATGAAAAACGCTTACAAAGATAAATGTTTGGGTAAGTCAACAATTTTTAGATGGGACCATGATTTCAAAAAAGAAAAATTTGTCGGCAGAACTTGCTCCTAGGCCTGGCCGACCTGAAAGTGTTGTTAGGGAGCGTATTGCAAACACTGTTTGGGCAATCCTGCCAGAAGATCGACAAGTGACGTGTGAAGATATAGCGGCGTCAACTAGTATTTCATTCGGCATTCTATGTGACAAATTACTGCTGTATTGTGTGTGTTTCAGATGGGTACTCATCACGCGACGAGAGAACAATTGTTAGCTGGAGTTCAGGTGTGTCATGAGTGGAAACGAATGATTGCAAAGGATCCAAACTTTCTAAACACAGTAATAACTGCCGATGAAACGTGGGTCCACTCTTTTGACCACTCATGAATCGCACAACGAGTGTCTAGAAACACACAGGCTCTCCTCCTTTGAAAAAGTCCGCCAAACCAAACCATCTGGGAAGGTGATGATGATAATTTTCTTTGATCTTAAAGGTGTAGTGTGCCAGCATGCCGTTCCTCCACAAATTATTGACAGTGCTGAGTATTACATTTCAGTATTGAAGCATCTGCAACGACACATATCGATTAAGTGACCGGAACTGGTGGGCAAATGGACCCTACACCATGATAATGCCCACCCACATGTGGCTGCTTGTGTTCAACAGTTTCTTAATAAATGCAGTATTGAAATCATGCCACAGCCTGCGTACAGTCCTGACCTCGCTCCGTGCGATTTCTGATTGTCTCTAACACTGAAGAAGTTCCGTGGCGCAAGATTCAACACAGATGCTGACATTATTCAAGCTGTACAGGGGTCGCTGAAGCAGCTTCCACAAAATGCCTTCGCCAGAGAAGTGGACTGAACGATAGGACCGTTGTATATCATCAGAGTGAAGATACTTTGAGAAGGAATAACATATATTTTGCTGTACCTATATTTTTTCATTTTGTATGATTTTACTCTGTTTTTATGGAATGGCCATTGTACATATTTTCAATTTTCATTTTCCATTTTAAACAGTTTTGTCTGTGCCATCGTACCGAAAATCGGTTTCCGTTTCCAGATTTGACAGGTTTTCAGTTTATATGGGGTGGTTTGTATGGTAAAATGATCGGTTCCGAAATTTTCTTCTGATTTAGCCAGGTTTTCCATTTCATACAGGGTCCGTTTTAGACAGGTTTTTCTGTAATTGTGAAAGGAAGAGCCAGAACACAGCAGAGATGGGAATCCCATCTTCAGTAAAGTTGAAGGGTGGCACCTACTTCACCTTTCCCCAACTGCAGCGCTGGTACTGAGTGGTGTAATGGAAGTTGAATGGAAATCAAGAGATGTGGGTTCGATTCCACCCCAGGGCATTTCAGTTTTTGGAGATGTTACATGGAGAACAGTGTGAAGTGAAAGTGAAGCAGTACTGAAATCTCATTGCTGATTATATTATAATGTCCTAAAGTGTGATATATAAATCACCTTTTACATTCTTTCCAACATTCAACAATACTTTTGTTTGGAGAGAGTTGAACAAAAAGTATAATCCTGACTGTATCGTATACAGAAGATCAATATTTCTCTGTACAGCAGTATTGCAGCTTACCTTAGATCTTGTTATTACACCACAGTAGAATTACCACCAGTACATCTTTTAGATGACCAGGTTCATTTAATGGTTCAGGCTTTGTTCCCTGAACATGATGCCACATTTCAGGGTGATAACACACCAGCACACACAGCAAGATGTGCGTCTTGCTGTTTCAACAGTTACCATGCCGTGCATAGGCACACAATTTAAATACAGTTGCTGCACTATAGTCCATTCCTGAAAAGAGGGGTGATGAACGGGTTCCTTGTTCTTTCTTCACTTACAAAACATGCAGCTTTCCTTCATGAGGAATGAACTCTTACTTCTCTTGTGTCTGTTCAGGATTTATTTTCATCTATTCCATGTAGAATGCAAGCTGTATTGCATTAGCAAACACTTGTTATATATTAAAAAACACATAGTTACTGTCATTGGCATTTCCTATATTTTGCCCACTTCCTTTTTCTCCTTTGTTTCTCATGGCACAGTGCTCTTTGCCCAAATATGGTCCATGCACCATTAAGAACAACAACAACACTTATTATCATTTGGTGTGCATTGCTGTTATCATGGCTTCAGCCAGCAGCAAGAGTACTCTACAAGTGCACGTGTATTCATCTGATGACATTTTGTTATTTCAGTGTGCAGAAAATTTAGCCTTTTAATATTTTTTTTTTAATTCTCTGTGTTATTCTTCTGATTTTTGATATCCTCTTGATTTTTATATAATAGGGATGAGAGATTAAGAAAAACGTTTTTACAATTGTTTTATTTTTTATGTGAACCAAGGTTTCACTGTGCTTTGGCACAGCTTCTTAAAGACAAATAGCATGAAAATATTCAGATCGAATGCAAGATTATCAACCTGATGGTGTCACATGTGATTTGAATATTTATGTGCCACATATCTTAACAAACTTGGGCCAAAATACAGTGAAATCTTGGTCAACATAGAAAATAAAATAATTGTGAAATAACATTGTTTTTGAAAGCAGATGTTTAGTCATGCTTATTACGTTAAAGAAGAACTAAAAAAATGATTGTGGCTGACTTGGTGGTGCAGTGAAGTGATGGCTTCTGTTCGAATCCTGGTGAGGCATGGATGTTGTGTTTGTCTTACGGCACTGGCCCTAAATTAGGGATGCACGATTGTTTATATCCCATTGAGTTCCTCATGGTGTTCGTTAAACCCCCAACCAAAAAAAAAAAAAAAAAATGTGAAGTAACTTTGTTTTTGAAAGTAGATGTTTAGTCGTGCTTATTACATTAAGGAAGAACTAAAATAAAGTAATTGTGAAGTAACATTGTTTTTGAAAGTAGATGTTTATTACATTAAAGAAGAATTAAAATAATTGTGAAACCACTGTTTTTGAAAGTACATGTTTAGTCATGCTTATTACATTAAAGAAGAATTAAAGTAAAATAACTGTGAAATAACATTGTTTTTACATACATACATATCACTAAGCTGTTCTGTAAGATTCAAAGGTTATCTCGAAAAGGAAATACAAATTACCAGATAATTTTTATTTACTGTCTCCATATCAAACTTCTCCATTTACAGCGATCTTGACATACAACTTGGGCTTCACTGACATCCATTACATGCCATACACAAGATCTTCTATACCTCTTACTCATAATCTTTTTCTCAGACACTTCTGAATCTAATCCTCCCATGACTTCCTTGGCCTTCCTCTACCTTTCCTTCCTGCCACTTGGGATAACAAGATTTTCTTAGTAAGCATCTCATCACTCATTCTTTCAACATGGCCAAACCACAGAAGCATATTAGTCTTCTCTTAGCTTACAACATTTTGCTTCACATCACACAACTGCAACATATCTTCATTCCTCACACAATCAGAACATGTCTTGCCACAAACCCCCAGTAAGCAACACATTTATCCAGCACACAAACCACTTCTATGTTTCTTCTGTAATACCCAGGTTTCACTGCCATTCATCAGAGTAGGAACAATTACACTTTCATACACAGCCATGCAGGACACTCTTGAGAACCCATCAGTCCTGTGAAAACTTCCCAAAGCAGCCATGACTTTCAATGAAGAATCCACTCTCCTACTAATTTCACAATCCAATTTGTTCTCTCAGTCAAACATGCTTCCTAAATACACAAACTCGCTTACCTGGTCAATCACTGTGCCATTTAGACGTACATTGCGTTCAATGCTATCAGTTCCTCTCTCAAAAACCACAACTTTGGTTTTTCCCTTATTTATACTCAGTTTGAAAAAAAAATGTTTTTGATGGTAGATATTTAGTTACGCTGATTACGTTAATGAAGAATTGAAAAACCACAGGGTCTTGATCACCTATAAACATTTGGAGCAAGACTGGTTATTAGCTTTTGATTTTCAAGATCTCCATGATGATTTTCGAGATCTTCATCAGAGGTCAATGGACAACTTCAGTTTGCTGTTTGCATCCCTTTTCTTGACCAGTCTACCTATCAGTTCCATCAAATTTTTAAATACTGTGGCTATTTGATTGGTATGAAATTCAATCCTATCATCATGATACTTATCCTCATGGACCAAGATGAAGTCGAAATCCTTAGTGTTCCTGGTATGTGGTATGTACAGAATTCCTATTTCTACTTCTGTTGGCACCACAGTGTACATCTGCAGCACTTTTAGCAGCATTACTAAGTGCCTGGCTAAGCATAAAAAGGAAGTTTGTCTAGGCAGACTTAATTCTTCCTTGGCATTATTGACTATCTCAGACACTTCATCAATGCCACTCTGGAAGAATGCTGAGAAAATTGCTCCTTTTGTTAGTGAAAGGGCTGTATATTTTTGTGAGAGCATTGAAATATCTACATCTTCAAACTGCAAAATTGGTAGTTCTTCTCCCCCCATCATTTGAAAATCCCTCCTGTTACTTGGCAACAACCTTTGTGAAGATATTGAAAATCAAAATTTGGTAACTAGTCTGTCTCTCTCTCTGAATGTTTGCAGGTGATCAAGATAAGTCTTCCGTGATGTTACTGAAATTTGTGTATAGGATTGAAAAAAAAATAAAATGTAATTTTCAAGTTTTCCTTTTATGGTATTACATGGTGAACAGTAAGCTAGAGCAATTCAAGATCCTAATCATAATCTGGTTGTTACATGAATAATTACAAGATTGTAAATTTAAAAAAAAAAAACAAGTTAGTAAAATCATGCAATGCATTGATTATGATACGCTTTCCAACATACCAGAAATCATTACTCAAGTTATGAGGATAATGGCTGTGGAATAAATCTCGGTCCTGTGCACTGACCTTTGATCCCATTTCGATGATATTCAACAGAACCGGTTCAGTATACCTCCGAAATAACATGATAAAGTTTAGTCCCAATCAAATCATTTTTATGTAAGTTATGATGCAAAAGGGCTATGGAATAGATCATGTTCCTGTGTCCTAACCTTTGACCCCATTTTGCCCATTTTCAATAAGATTCGTCCCCAGGCAGGCCCTTACAACATATACTAACATTTCATCCAAATCGAAGCATTTTTACGTATGTTATGACAATAATGGCAATGGAAGTGATTCCGCTCCTATGTCCTGACCTTTGACTCCATTTTGTCCATTTTCAATGGGGGTTTGTCCCCAGGTGGTCCCCTACCACACACTAAAATTTTATCAAAATTGAACCTTTTTTATGTTAGTTACGACACATAGGAGCAGTGGAATGGATCCCGCTCCTATGTCCTGACCTTTGACCCCATTTCGTTCACTTTCAATAGGATTCCTTCCTAGGTGTTCCCTTACCACACACTAAAAATTTAATCGAAAAGCGAACGATTTTTACGTGAGTTATCGTGCGGGCAGACATACGCACACAACGCATGATGTAATGAAGCAGATGGGAATTGCGACCATCTGCTCGCAAGAGTGTGACATCATAAAACTTTAATAGCATCCACACATGACGTAATGAGACAGATGGCGGGCGTGACCGCGCGCCTACATCTCAGTCGCGAGAGTGTGACGTCATAAGATTTCTAAGCATGGGTAACATTAATGGGACGACGCCATGACACTAAAAACATGGTAATTCAGGGTGGTTATTTAACCCACTAAACAAATTTTCCTAAAGTCGAGATCAAGCTAAATCGATTTCTAGTACCAGAAAACAATAGGTTAACGACTTTCTTCAAAATCCTTGGAGCCGTTTTCAAAAAAATTTACATACATAAAAGAATTGCTCCTTTAATAGTATGGGGTAAGGGCGATGGAATGGATCCCGATCCAATGTCCTGACCTTTGATCCCATTTCGTCCATTTTCAATAGGTTTCGTCCCCAGGTGGTCCCCTACCACATACTAAAATTTAATCGAAAACAAACCATTTTTATGCACGTTAGGATGCATAAGGGCAATGGAATGCATCCAGCTCTTATGTCCTGACCTTTGACCCCACTTCACCCATTTTCAATAGGGTTTGTCCCCAGGTGGTCCCCTGCCACATACTAAAATTTCATCGAAATCGAACCATATTTATGCACGTTATGACGCATAAGGGCAATGGAATGGATCCACTCCAATGTCCTGATTTTTGACCCCGTTTCACCCATTTTCAATAGGGTTCGTCTCCAGTGGTCCCCTACCACATGCTAAAATTTCATCGAAATCCAACCATTTTTACGCGGGCTATTGTGTGGACAGACAGACCGACGGACGGACAAACCTGGAGCATATACGCTTCTTTAACGTATGGTTGGAAAGCGTAAAAAAAAAAAAAAAAAAAAAAAAAGTTGAGAACTTCAAAATAACAAAACAGTCCAAATGCTGACCCTGTCCTGTTAAACAATGTTGTAGAAAGAGGCAGTGAAACCTCTGAATAATGGTCACTGCTTGCACCAGAAAAAAGTGACCATTGTTGGAAGGTCTCCGTTGTTCGGAAATTAGGCCTAAGTTAGCATTGATAGTCTGTTGCGTTTGTACAGTAGGGTAATATATGTATGAAGCTTATGCACAATTGAAAATGGTTGCAGTGTTTTCTCATAATGCTGAATAAAACTCAGCATAATAATTAAATAAATATATCATAACATAGAGAATTTCAGAAAAAAAGTGTCTGACATCTAGTCCTAAACAGCATTTTGAAAAAATGTAAGCTAGGAGATAAGGGACAGAATACACTACAGAAAAGAAAAAAATGTTAGATAGACACTGAACTGTAACTGCAGAGTTAGCTGGCCTCGACCCAGAAAACAGGAACAGAACCCACATGGACCAAACAAAGAGATACCGCCGCCAATGAGCAACATTCCAGCAACCAGTCCTGTAGCCCTCGGAGGATGACTGATACATATATGGGAACTGGAGCTAGCCCATCTAGAAATTAAACTTTAACTCCTTTCTTTTAACACACCCTTATACATACATTCATATCACTAAGCTGTTCTCTGATATTCAGAGGTTAGCTGCTCACAAAAAACTTACTGTTGCTGTATCAAATGTCTCCATTTACAGCGATCTTGGCACACAGCTTGGGCGTCATTCACATTCATCACATTCTGTGCACAAGACCTTTTGTACTTCATAGTCATTATCTTTTTCTCATGGACATTCCTGAATCTGGTCCTACCATGATTTCCTTGGCCTTCCTCTACCTTTCTTTCCTGCCACTTTGGCTGAATATATTCTCTTAGTAAGCATTTCATCACCCATTCTTTCAACATGGCCAAAACCACCTAAGAATATTACTCTCCACCTTGCTAACAACATTTCGCTTCACATTACACAACTGCAACACATCTTCATTCCTCACATGATCAGAACGTGTCTTCCCACAAACCACTGATAAGTAATGCATCTCTCCAGCATACAAACGACTCCTATGTCTTTTCTGTACTACCTGGATTTCACTGCCATACATCAGAGTAGAAACAATTACACTTTCATACACAGCCATTCGAGACTTGCTTGAGAAGCCGTCGTTCCTGTGAAATCCTTCTAAAGCAGCTGTGTCTTTCAACAAAGAGTTAACTTACCTACTAATTTAGCCATCTAATTTGTTCTTTCTGTCAAACATGCTTCCCAAATATACAAACTCATTTACCTGGTCAATAACTGTGCCATTTAGACTTACCTTGCATTGAGTACTAACAGTTTCTCACTCAAAAACCATAACTTTTGTTTGTCCCTTATTTATACTCAGTTGAAATTCATACAAACTTCATATATCCGGGCTAGCATACTCTGCAACTCGCTTTCACTCTCTGCCAACAGGACTGTGTCATCAGCATAGAGCAATCTACATACATGGACATTACCAAGACATAAACCAGTATTGTCCATTTTGGCATCATGCATGCAACCATAAACACACTTTTGTACTCACTGTAATCCAATCCATCCTGCCAGAAGCACAGTTCCTTCAGCAATATTCTTTGTCCCAGTCTGTTATTGCGAAAGTACTGAAGGAACTGCTTAATATCATACGGGACAAGGTGTGCATTATATAGCCTTCAGGCCTGACTGGAGTGTCCATTGACCACTGTTAAGAGGTTTCATTGTTCTGAGGTTATTATTAATGTTAAATGTACTGCAGCTGCTCCATACTAACCAAAAGATGCAGTTGCTCCATACTAACCAAAAGATGCAGTTGCTCGGAGGTTATCATTGTTTGGAGGTGTCCATTCATGGAGGTTTCTCTGTAAAAGTCCATTTCAAGCCATATCAGAGTAAGAGAATTTTTGAGAAGGTAGAAACTATTAATATAGTTTTCTATGTATCAACATTTTATGCCTGGTAAAGACTGCACTAACCAAATTTTTGCATTACATATGATGATTGAAAAGTATCTGGCTGTTGGTAAGAAAGGTTTTGCTGCCTTCATAGATTTAAAGAAAGCTTATGACCGAGTAAATAAGACACTTTTGTGGAAGGTATTGAATAAATATGGTGTTACTGGGAACCTACTTAATAGTGTAAAAGCCATGTATGCTGGTAATAGAGCTTGTGTATGAGCTCACTGCCAGCATACATGGCTTTTACACTATTAAGTAGATTGCATGCAACCATAAAGTATGGCTTTTTATCAAAATGGTTTTCTATTGGTGCAGGAGTCGGACAAGGTTGTGTAATGTCACCATGGCTGTTTAATATATTTATAGATGCATGCATGCGTGATGCCAAAATAGATAATAGTGGTTTATGTCTTGGTGATATTCGTGTGTGCAGATTGCTGTATGCTGATGACACTGTCCTGTTGGCAGAGAGCAAAAGTGAGTTGCAGAGTATATTGTCCTGGATGTACAAAGTTTGTATGAAATTCAAACTGAGTATAAATATGAGAAAAACTAAAGTTATGGTTTTTGAACGAAGAACTGTTAGTACTGAATGCAAGGTAAGTCTAAATGGCACGGTGATCGACCAGGTGAATGAATTTGTGTATTTAGGAAGCATACTTGACAGAGAGAACAGATTAGATGGCAAAATTAATAGGTGAGTGTCTTCTTCATTGAAAGTCATAACTGCTTTAGAGGATTGATGGGTTTTCATTGAAAGTCATAACTGCTTTCAGAGGATCGATGGGTTTTCAAGAGAGTCCTGAATGGCTGTGTATAAAAGTGTAATTGTTCCTACTCTGACGCATGGCAGTGAAACCTGTGTACTACAGAAGAGTAATAGGAGTCGTTTATATGCTGGGGAGATGCGTTACTCACAGGGGTTTTGTGGGAAGACATGTTCTGAGCATGTGAGGAATGAAAATGTGTTTAAGTGAGATTAGAATGCCACCATATTATACTAGTAAAACTAATAACAATTACAGATTTGATAAAAATGGAAGAAATTTTCGCATCCAGAGCGAATGTTTATTAATTGTGTAATGTGAAGCAAAATGTTGTTAGCAAGGTGGAGAGTAATATTCTTAGGTGGTTTGGCCTTGTTGAAAGAATGAGTGATGAGATGCTTGCTAAGAAAATTTTTTCAGCCCAAGTGGCAGGAAAGAAAGGCAGAGGAAGGCCAAGGAAGTCACTGGAAGATCAGATTCAGGAATGTCTGCATGAGAAACAGATTATGAGTATGAAGTGTAGAAGGTCTTGTATACTTTGTTTGTGTGATGGATGTCAGTGAAGCCCGAGCTGTGTGTCAAGATCACTGTAAATGGAGAAGTTTGATACGGCAACAATAAGTATAATCAGTTAAAATTTATCTGGTGGTTTGAATTTCTTTGTGAAGCTAACCTCTGAATCTCAGAGAACAGCTTAGTGGTATGTATCAACATACATGCAGGAATAACAAATTTACTTTAGGATATAATGCTGTGTGACAATATCCCTACACATACGCCATTATATCTAGTTCCACATTTATTAAGTCGTGTAATATTACACTCTTCTCATATTCTGATGCCTATACATAGCAGTGATGTAACTGATGAGCAGAACTGTTAACTTGGATATCACAACTGCTCCCGAGATTATTTTGTAAGAATAATAACCAGCCGATTATGGAAATATTGAAAGTGTAGAATTATAGTAGTGTAATAGAAGCAGCTTGGCATTCTAGCAGACTTACAACTTTTCTAGCATGCTTTTTTTCTACATTTGGTGAAGTATTTGATCATTTATGTTTTATACTTAAATAAGTAACCATGTTTTAAATTGATTGTTACCTAATATTACCACGTGTGTGATAAATTTAACCTTAGACATCATTTGTCATGTCTGTTTTGCTCTGGTGACTGGCAGCCATCTGCTGCTTTCTGTGCAGCTTTTCTAGAATGCTTTTTTTTTTCTACATTTGGTGAAGTATTTGATCATTTATGTTTTATACTTAAATAAGTAACCATGTTTTAAATTGATTGTTACTTAATATTACCACGTGTGTGATAAATTTAACCTTAGACATCATTTGTCATGTCTGTTTTGCTCTGGTGACTGGCAGCCATCTGCTGCTTTCTGTAATGTTTGTGACAAAGTGTTGTAGACAGTAAAGCATGTGTCTTATGTGTGTTTCTTGTTCTGTCTTTTTCCGTAGTTGTTTATGAGCACAAAAATAGGTTAGAGAAATCCCTCCAACAAGAAAAGTCTGAACACACACACACTAAGGAAGGTAAATTGATCTCTTTTATATAAAGAAAACATTTTTTATATATTTGTGGTATCAACAAAAGTTTATAAATATGTGCATTTTTATATTTCTTATTATTTGTTTTTTAGAATGTGAAGCACAGCATCGAGAAATGGAAAGGAAACAGCTGCAAGACAAAGTGAGTTAGTATTGTTATGTAACTTTTGTTTACTATGCGTGCTAAATTACTTTGTTTTACTGTGGTACTTCTGGGAGGAGTGGGTCAATGAACTTATTTACTTATGGGTCACATTCATGAAAAGAAGAACCATGGGTACTGTTTATTTCTTCTCCTCCAAGGGGTGAAAGCAGTTTCTTCTCTAAACTAATGAACACAATGCTTATCTGCTGGCCCCTACAGGTAGCAGAGGACAACATTTGGACATCATGATTTCTGCTCAGAGAACCTGAATTTCATGAGAACCTGGGACCAGATACTCGTGTAAGAAGTGGTTCACTCTCAGTTCATGGGGATGTAACAATTAACTGCAGCACCCCTGCCATTCTTGCTGGAGGGTTAAAGTCTGATGCATATATGGCCAGAATGTCCTGTCACACCATGAACCCATCCCCACCCCACTTTTTTTTTTTTTTTTTTTAAGAGTTCAGGAAATGATGTGATAAAATGGAAAGCTAAAGGCATTACTGGATGTTCAGCAGTCTGTTGAAGAATTGGGAAAGTAAAACTTCAGATAGCCATACACTCAGGACAGTGAACCCTTTCTTTTTTTTATTTATTTTTTATTTTTTTTTATTTTCACCATTTCTTACAAGACTATCAACTTACCTCTGTCTCCCACAAAACTCATAGTCCCATAGCAGAAGTCAGTCTGTTCTAACTTCACCCTCCACCACCACTAGGGGCCAACAGATGAGTGGGAAGTGTTGAGTTAATTAGCTTAGAAAAGAAGGAGCTATGGGGTGTGTGCAAAAGTTCTGTCAATTTTTGTAATAGATGCAAATTGCGGTCAGAGTAGTTACATCACAGATGACGCTGCAATGCTGAATTTTCGGCCAATAAAGCGTGGAGCAGTAGAGCATACAGAGGCACTATGTTTGCCTGAGTAAGTCATTTGTAACGGAAATCATGGACGGTGTAACATGGCATGGAATAAGGAGCACATTAGTCATTGTTTACTGTATGAGTTTGATAAAAGAGTGCTGCAGCTGCTGCTTTCTGCAACATCTGTCAAGTGTATGGGGAGGATGCAGTTGACTATAGTACATGTTGCAATTGGTTTCGGAAATTCTGAGACAGAGGCAGAAGCTGTAAAGATAAACCACATCCTGGATGTCCATCCGTGGTTTCTGACGAGGATGTGGACCAACCCATAACAAATGACCCACATCCAACTGTTCAGGAATTAGCGGAAACGTTGTCGGTACACAGAACAACAGTTGAAAGACGATGCAAGTGCTTGGGTTCATTACCAAGTTTGATAACTGGGTTCCGCACCAGCTTTCTGCTAAGCAACAAGAGGAGAGAATCCATACTTGTGTTTCTTTGCTTTCTCATCACAGAAATGAACCGTTTTGGGGAAGAATTGTAACGGATGATGAGAAATGGGTACTGTACCATAATGTAAAGTGTCGATGGACTGTGTGCCAAGGTGCAGAGCAGCGTGCTCTCCATCGACCTCAAAAAAGGACTGCATTCCAAAAAGGTTTTGTTGAGTGTTTGGTGGGATATCCAGACAATAATCCACTGGGAGGTGTTGGCACCTCTACTGCCATCAGTTAGACAAATTGGCCAGCACTCGTCAATTGCAAAAGTTTGATCCTTCATCATGATAATGCCAGACCTCGTGCTCCTTTAATCACTTGGCAAAAATTACTGGACTTTGGTTGAGAAGTGTTACCTCACCCGTCGTTGCATCTACAGACTACCACCTTTTTCTATCATTACAGAACGCCTTCGCTTTCCAAACCTTCGACTATGTGGACGAAGTGAAAATGGCATTACATGACTTCTTTTACTCTAAAACACAGGAGTTTTTCTGGTGTGGGATTTGCCTACTCATAGACAGATGGCAAGAGGTCATACAGAATTATGTAAAATCTTAGGTATGTTATTTGTTGTGTTCTCCTCCTTTCTTTGTATCCTACAAAAATGGGTAGAACTTATGCACATACCCAATACTTTCACCCCTCGGACCAAAAGAAATCAAATGTGCTCATGGTTTTTCTTTGAATAAATAACCCATAGTTTGTGTGACTCATGTTAAACATCTGTTCAAAAAACTCTTTTAAGAGAACAGTTTTTTTACAAAGCATGGTTTTGCTTCAGTGGTTGTATATATTTCTTGGTATATTATTTTGCTGTCATAAAATTAAACAATGTCTAGTAAGATTATGTAAATAATTAGAAATGGAATGTTGAGAAAAAATAAGAGAGGTATCCCTTCATAAGAATGGTCATGTGTGCGGCGCATGATGGTAATATGTGTGTGCAAAAGTAAATTGCTAATAAAGGGGTGATAGGGAACTTAGCATTCAGCAACTATCCAGTTGGTCCGAGAGAGTTGGTGTGGGAATTCGAAGTTGGTCACATTTTTCATTAGGAGAGGAATTTGATCTGGCACTTTTGAAGGTGGTAGAGTTATTGATCCCCCATGTGATGAATGGAGTTTTCAGATTCTCAAGATAAAGAGGGGTAGATTTCTTTGATGCCAAAGTGGAATAATGAGGTAGAAATTAAGTTGGAAATGGGAACTTGACAGCCAGGTAACTGAGAAAAATGCCTGATAGAATAAGCAGGAGCAGATCAATGTGCAAATAATTAAGAGAGTAATTTAGAAATCAGAAGAAGCAAATTCATGACCTTCCCCATATACTGCATTGAATAAGGAGCACCACTGAAGAAGAGTTATCATTTAGATAGTAATTCATTCTTTTCATCATCAGGGAAGAATAGCTAAAACCCCAGAGCTACTTAATTTTCTTACAAGAAAAGTTGTGATGCATCCACGCTATAGGGCACTGAAAGAAATCCAGTGAACAGTGCTGTATCAACACAGCCATAAGATGGTGAATATAATGTAATTTTGGCTGTGTGCACTTTATCATCCTCCCACACAAGATGTGATCATGAATAAAATTTGTTCTTAAAACTTTTGTATGCTATCACTTACCTTTCCTCCAATTTAATACACTTACCAACCATCTGCCATGATGTTGCACACTTCCAGGGTACTTTCTAATTATTACTTGCATTTAGTCAGACTTGTGAGCAGTACCATATTTCCTGTATGGAGGAATGTCTTTTTCAAAGTTTTGGAGTTAAAAAATGAAAGTTTGTCTTGATTTTAATGGGCAAAGTATGTGAAAGGAATTCAGTGAGTTGTTTTGAGCCTAACATACCTATGTCTTGTATACTAGAAATGTATCATTACGTTTTGATATAGTATCTGGTAACAGAAACCAGCGTGGAAATACTCTCATAGAGTTTGCAGAGGCAGAAGGGTTTTTCTTCTTGAACTCCTTTTTCAAGAAAAAGCCACACAGGAAATGGACATGGAGACATCCAAATGGGACGACAAGTGAAATTGATTTTATTATGTGTAACAAAAAATTTGTCATAGAAGACTGCAGTGTGCTAAACAAGTTCAACACAGGCAGTGACCATAGATTGGTGAGATGTAAGATGCACCTCAACACTAAACTCGAACGTAGCAAGCTCATAAGACAAACAAAATGTATTGACATAACCAACCTTAAAAAACACCATAATACCTTCAAATTGGAACTGAAGAACAGATTCTCTGCTTTAGAAGGCCTAACATCGGAAGAAGTGGATATTTCTGAAGTTAACAGAAAAGTAACCAAAGCTCTTTTGGAAACAGCAACAAAATTAGCTGGGTCTAAGAACAAATTGCATGTGAACAAATTATCAGGAAAAACCAAAATGTTGATGCAAAAAAGAAGAGTGATGAGGACAACTAAAGAAGATGTGACTTCCAAAGTGGAATATATAGAGCTATGCAAGACAGTACGAAAAAGTATCACTGAAGACGTAAGGAAATTCAACTGTGAACTAGTAAGGAAAGCAATTGAAAACAACCAAAGCCTAAAGATAGCAAAGGGACATCTCAGTAAGGGGAAAAAACAGATTATGGCACTGAGAAAAGAAGATGGTTCTGTAACAAGAAATAGAGGCGAAATTTTGACAAGAGTGAAAGATTTCTACTCCAAATTATATGAAAGGGATGATACATGTACTCCAGACATCATGAAAGGTACCAGTACCAGAGTTCTTCCAGTTTTTCCAGCAGAAGTTGCACATGCAATCAAGAACATGAAGCAGGGAAAAGCTCCAGGAGAAGATGGAATTACTGTAGACATCATACAAGAAGCAAGTGGAGAAATCGAAACAGTACTCGCCCAAATTTTCACTCGATGCCTTAATGAAGGGAAAATTCCTGAGGATTGGAACAACGCTACAATGATCTTGCTACATAAAAAAGGTGACATTGAGGATCTCAGGAACTACAGACCTATCAGCCTCCTATCAGTGGTTTATAAAATCTTCACTAAAGTTCTTTCACACCGCTTGAAGGTGACACTGGACATGGCTCAACCGAGAGAACAAGCTGGATTCAGGAGTGGCTACAGCACAATAGATCATATCCACGTACTGAGAGAACTAATTGAAAGAGCGAGGGAATATGAACTTCCATTGTGCATGGCTTTTATCGATTATGAAAAAGCCTTTGATTCGGTGAAACCATCAGCAGTCGCAATGGCTCTGAAATCCTGCGGTATTGAAGATGCATACATTAATATTAATAACATCTATGAAAATGCAAGTGCAAAGATTCGGCTGTTTGAAAATACAACACACATAAAAATTGGAAAAGGAGTGAGACAAGGTGACACCATATCTCCGAAGCTCTTTAATGCGACATTGGAAAATGTCTTTCAATCACTGAACTGGGAAAACAAAGGGATAAAGATTAATGGAGATTATCTAACCCACCTTCGTTTTGCTGATGACATAGTCATTTTTGCAACTACCCAATCAGAGCTACAGAGTATGATCCAGGAACTTGCTGACAAGAGTAAAGAGGTGGGATTAAAAATGAACTTTCAGAAGACAAAAGTGATGTACAATGCTTTTACAAGAAATGAGGATTTATCGATTGATGGAGAAAAGCTGGAGATAACAGACACGTACGTTTATCTTGGACAGCAGATATCAAGTGAGGGTCACATTGGTGAAGAAATTAACCGGCGTACAAAACTTGCCTGGAGAGCTTTTGGAAGAAACAGCATAATTTTCAAGAGCAATATGCCATTATGTCTTAAAAGAAAAGTGTTTGATCAATGCATCCTTCCAGTGCTTACGTATGGTGCAGAGACGTGGACCTTAACTAAAAGAGACATACAAAGGCTGCAGACAAACTCAAAGCAGCATGGAGAGGTGCATGCTTGGTGTAACCAGGAGAGATAAGAAGAGGAACACGTGGATCCGAAAAATGACAAAAGTGGAAGACATCATAATCAGAGTTAAATCCCTGAAATGGCAATGGGCTGGACATACTGCCAGAAGAACAGACCATCGATGGACAGCCGAAATTTTAGATTGGATTCCAAGGGACAGGAAAAGACCCAGAAGAAGACCACATGGAAGATGGGTGGATGAAATTCGAAAGTATGCAGGAGTGACATGGAGGAGACTGGCACAAGACAGACCGTTGTGGAGGAAACTTGGGGAGACCTTCGTCCAGCAGTGGATTGATAATGGTTGACAATGATGATGATGATGAACTCCAGTGCATTCAACACACCCTTTCTTCAGCAGTGCTGGTCTTTGGTAATAAAGTCTTTATTGTGTCATGCAAACCATACCTCTATGACATCATCATTGCCAAAACATCTTTCATAGTTTGAGATGTTGAACATCCCCTGAATATCAGATTATTCATATACTGGAGTATCAGTCTTGTGTAATTGATTAAAATTATTACTACAAATGTTTAATAAAACTTAGAAATAATGCATTAAGTCATCTTCATGAATTGCTAACAACTGGAAATCTCAACTGAAGCATCCATTTGTTAATTGGTTTTACAAATTTATCGTGCATCTACGAAACCACATACAAAAGAATAAAAATGTGTACCTTTGTTTTTCTGTCTTGAAGTTGATCCTTGACCTTTTGTCATGATTATCTACACAAAAACAAATAAATAAAAATAAAACCTGAACAAACATGTATGTATGTAGCTTAGCATTTTATTAAAGTCAGAGATGAAAAAAATATTTCTGGAAAAGTATTTTTATTTTTATATATTGTGAAAATTAATTGCACAGTTTCAAAAAAATTTGCCTGTCTCTCAAAAATTAACCTTTTTTTCTATTTGTAAAGTTTTAAAAAGTGTATTTTATTCTTTTAAGTACTGAGTAAAAAATTAGTAGGTAAAGGCAAGAATTTACAAATATTCTTGTTTTTTGCAATGATAAATGTATGGAAATTATTAATAATTTATGTAATATAAAATAATTTGATCATTTAAAATTAAACAATTAGAAAAAGACAGGAAATTATCTGAATGGAGTAAATTTGGAACATATAAAGATTTTCTGTATTGTGACTTTTCTAACAAACTTAGCTATGAATTTAGGAAGAATGATCAAGAAATTGGAAAAAGAAAGACTAAATTGCTGCTCTTTTGCTTGTTCTGACATCATACTAAATGTATGGTGTCAGAACAAGCAAAAGTGCATTTCATACTGAAAAGGCAATTTATTTTGCACACCTGACTAATAAGGTGTGCATCCACCTTTTGCGCTCGCAACTGCAACAACAACTTGTGGCATGGCCTTGACTAGGTGTTGGAAACATTTGGATGGTATTGTGGCCCATGTATCCTGAACAGACATTCATAAAGCGCCAACAGAATACACTGCTCCACAGATGCTCAATCGGATTCAAATCTGGAGACCAAGAGGGCCATTTTAGGGTTGTGGACTCATTGAAATGCCCTTCCAGCCAGTCCTTTGCCAAATGGGAGAAATGTCGTACGAGATTTTGTCTTGTTGAAGGATGACATCCAAGCTGTAGGAAATGGATAGCCATAAACGAGTGTAGGTGCTCAGCAAGTACATCGACACAGCAGTGTGCAACGGTGCTGTTCTCTGTAAGTACGAGTGTCCCTTGAGTCGTGACCCACATAAACACACCATATAACATTACAACACCTCCACCTACCTCTAACACCCCAACTTGACAGTTGGGGTTCATGTCCTCATGTGGTCTATAACACAAACTCTCATCCTTCCATCTGCATATCGTAATAAGAATCTTGATTTGTTAGACCAAGATACCCATTTCCCATCTTCTGTGGTCCACTGATGTCCCTTTGTACACTGCAACCTCATAGTGTGGTGGCATGTGACTAACAATAGTACCTCTCTGTGGGGCTTCAGTTGCCATAGCCCACAGTTGTGCCACTGCAAAGCCTTTGCAGGTGCTCCGTCATTGAATGTTGACATTACAGGGTTCCCACTCAACCTGGAATTCTCAGGGAATTTGAAAATGGTTCCAAAAATCAGGGAAAATTACCCTTTTTTGTAAAAGTCAGGGAAAACTCAGGGAAAATTACCCCCCCCCTTTTTTTTTGGTAAAAATCAATGAATCTTTATTTTGCCAAAAAAAAAAAAATTATTTGTTCAAGATTTCAAACTTTTGCTTGCAATTACTGCCTGCCTAGAATTTTGTAAATCTTACTTTCAGTTATATTAAGTATTTCCTTTATTCTCTAAAAAAAGATGCAAAATTGAATTTTTAAAATTGCTAGTTATTAAGCTTTTGTTCAATTTCTGCAGGCAGGCAGTTATAACATGGAACAATTAGGCACAATGGCTCCTGCTTAAAGAAACACTTCACAAGAGAACCAACCAAATGATGGATCAAAGTCCTTTGTCTGTTGGTTCTCTTGAAGCAATGTTTCTGTGAACAGAGCCATTCTATCATTAAGCTTAGCTGCATTATGTTATAGAAAAACTGAAACTACTCAACTGACAGATTTTTTCTTACATATGTCCTGTTTCTATGGGAATGTATTTACAAATTCCATGTGGGTAGTATTCACAAAAGTTCATGGAACTTTGGTACAGGAAATAATGTGCACAGTTAGTTGTTATGAATGAAAAGCAGGTAATTTTATAAATACAAATTATGTAAAGAATTTACAAGTGTGTGCTTTGGTGAAAAAAATGAGTGGAATGAAATGTAACAATTCTTTGCAACATGCCACTCTGGAAAACTTTAAAAACCACCTGGAGAACCTGGAAAAGTCAGGGAATTTTTTTATTACTTTTGAGTGGGAACCCTGCATTATCCTCACTACTGTGTCTTCCATTGTGGTATTATTATATGGAAGAGGTGGTGCTGACCTTAAACATTATTGGCCTGTTTATGGCAGGTTTTGATGTATTCCTAATACTGGTACTCATATGCAACGATCACTCATGGAAATTCCAGACATTTTGCAGTTGTAGAGATGGAACACCCCATCTTTCTTGCATCAATTTATCTTCCCACGAATAAACTCACTCAGGTCACCATGTTTACTCAAAGTCATGGGTATGCTACACAGGAAATAAGAATGTGGCCTGTGTGCTTCTCATACATGCTCCGCTGTAACTTCAGAGAGAGCTGGCGTACCTGGCCCGATTCACAGTGCACTGTGCCTCCAGTTGGGTAAGAAGTGTGAGCAACATTCAGTGATTGAAGAATGGGCAGAAAACTTCTTTTGATACCTTTGTTTAGAGAGCCGCTGTATAGAAGTCACAGAATGATATTTGTTATGCTACAAAACACATGCTTCACACCTGCTGCCAGTGAAGTTTGCCATTTTGTATTTCTGACTGCACTTGCACCAACTGTTTCAGTTAGCAACAACCAAGCTGAGTTGTTAAAAAAATCTTAGGTTTTTACCAATGCAATATCATGTGTTTTATGCTAATTGCTGCATTCATTCCTATGTTACTATTTAAAAAAAAAAATTGGCAGCTAATTTTTGTCTGCCATGTACGTCTATTACCTATATAATTGCTTTGATCCATGGTAGAGAACTTAAAATTTTACTAGTTGATAGCATAATTTTAGTGAAAACAACATTTATAGGATGGGCCTTCACTGGTCAGAATTTAAGTAAATCTCTGCAAGTAGTCAATTATTTAGATATTTGCCAATATTACTTTAAAGTAATGCTTCTGAATTTGCTGTTGTTATTGAAGTTATGTAACTTTAAAAGTCATTGGCACAACTTTTATTTGTTCAACAGGAATAAATCATCTGAAATTCTCCACTCTGTTGTGGCATCATGTACTTCCTTTTCCAGTGTATCAGAAATTTTGTTGTATTGAATTTATGGTTGTCCTCTTATTTTATCGCAGGGATTTTTCTGTATGTTTCATCACCTGCCCATCTTTAATCCTATACTAAAAGGTGCCACAGTCCTTTTTTCCTATACTAAAAGGTGCCACAGTCCTTTTTTCCTATTTTTTGTTCAGGGTAAGATCGCATTTATGCCAGGTGCATTTGTCTCCTCCCCTTTCCCCGAACTTCATTGTTGTAACTGTGCATGCATTGTTGTATTCATCAATGAATGACCTAATGTTTTCATATGTACAGAGGGTGAGTCGAAAGTTTCGCAATATTTGAATCACTTTGTCTTCATCCGTACCTTTACGACAAAAGCTGACTAGCATTCAAAGTATAGGCCATCGTGTTGCACTGTCTTTGGCCATCTGTCTGCCAGTTCTTCGATTCTACAGAGGGTGAGCCGAACGTTTTGCAATATTTGGATCACTGTATGTCTTCATACGTACCTTTACGACGAAAGCTGACTAGCATTCAAAGTATAGGCCATCGTGTTGCACCATCTTTAGCCATCTGTCTGCTAGTTCTTCGATTCTACAGAGGGGGAGTCGAAAGTTTTGCAATATTTGGATCACTTTATGTCTTCATACGTACCTTTACGACGAAAGCTGACTAGCATTCAAAGTATAGGCCATCGTGTTGCACCGTCTTTAGCCATCTGTCTGCCAGTTCTTCGATTCTACAGAGGGTGAGCCGAACGTTTTGCAATATTTGGATCACTTTATGGCTTCATACGTACCTTTACAACGAAAGCTGACTAGCATTCAAAGTATAGGCCATTGTGTTGCACCGTCTTTAGCCATCTGTCTGCCAGTTCTTCGTTTCTACAGAGGGTGAGCCGAACGTTTTGCAATATTTGGATCACTTTATGTCTTCATACGTACCTTTACGATGAAAGCTGACTAGCATTCAAAGTATAGCCCATTGTGTTGCACAGTCTTTAGCCATCTATCTGCCAGTTCTTTGATTCCGTGGCGGTACCAGTTCTGGTCCTTCAAGGCGAAAAACTCTTTCACCTCAGCAGCTACCTCCTCCTGGTTGTTGAAGTGCCACCCACAAAGGAAGTGGGCCATGAACCAGAACAAGTAATAATCCAACAAGGCAAGGTCCGGACTATATGCTGGGTGTGGCATCAGTTCGATGCCCTCAAATTCCTGTAGTTTTGCCCGGGTTGCTTACGCAGTATGAGGCGGAGCATTGTCCTGCTGTAGGAGAGGATGCTTTCTGTGCACCAATGCTGGGTACTTCTCCAAAATGGCATACATCTGCTTCAGCTGTTCAGAGTAGAGGGTGGTGTTGATGGTCCTCCTTTCTGGAACAAATTTGTAATGGATCACTCCTCGAAATCCCACCAGATGCAGAGCATCACCTTGTGCTCGAAGCGCCCACTTTTGGCAACAGGTTCAAGAAGCTGATCTGGATTCAACCACTGTTGTTGTATGTTAGTATTATGGAAATAGACCCACTGTTCATTGCACGTAACAATTCTCTTGATGAAACGTACGTCGCGTGGGTTTTCTAAGAGTTTCATGCATACTTCCACTCGCAGTTTGCTTCAGCTTGCTTCAGTTCGTGAGGGACAACGCGGCAGCTCCTGTAGACCTTACCGAGGTCCTAAAGGTGATGAACCACGGTGGTTTGTGATATGCCCAGCTCGCCTGATAATCTCTGAGTGCTGGTTGTCGGATTTGCCTCTATGGTCTGGCGCATGATTTCCGAAACCATGGTCCGCGGCGTGCATGACCTTGGCTGATCGTCGAGATTTCTGTCACCTGAGCGAAATTTCTTGAACCATCTGGTTGCAGTGCTGTGGTCCACGGAACCTTCCCCTTTCACTTGACAAATGTTTTGTGTTGTTTGAGCAGTGTTATGGCTGAGTTCAAACTCATAAAATAAAAGTTTCCTAATTAGTTGGTTGTGGTTGTTCATCTTTTAGGCATCCCAGTGACAGACAGAACGACGACATGCAATGCTGTTCACAGCAACAACTACTACTTTATATCCCTTTCGACTGACTGCAGTGCATGACTTGAACTAGGTTTAAACACATGACATACTCGCCGCCACACATGCGTTTATGCAAATATTGCAAAACTTTTGACTCACACTCTGTAATAGTAATTTTTGTTTGCTTCTGGGCATTTTCATTACATTTAATGTAACAGATTTGTTTGAGCACTTCATGCGTCTAAGCAATATGCTGAAAGAGTTTCTGTAGCAAAAAAGATACTGCCACATTTGCTCTATTTGATTTTTCGCATTACCTTGCTAATGATGCTACAAACATTTACCTTAATATTTGTATCCTTTTTCAGTAATTGGAACTTGTGGTACTAAATTCAGTATTACTCTGTCACACTGTGAGTGAGGCAAAGTATCATGAAATACTTTGGTTAAATTAAAAGATCATTTTACTTTCCCACATGTATCAATTACATTTGTATGAATTACTGAAAAAGCAAACAGAATCAAGATGGAATTGCTGTACTGTGAAATTTCACATAGCAAAGATACTATTTAATTGTTTGACTGTGGAAGTTGTACTCTGTGAATTTACAATTAAGCTACTGCTTGTTTTTTTAATGTATATGCTGAACTAAGCAGTGCACAAAAATGTATTAAAATACATTTTCCCCCTCTTCTTGTAGGATAAACAGCAATCACTTGAAAAGAAGCATAGTGAAATCAGTAAAAGTTACTCTGTAGTTATTGAAGAAAAGAAAACTCTAGAAAACAATATGAAAGAACAAATGCAGTTTCTTCAAAAACAAAAGGATGAAGATGTAAAGAAACTTCAAAGTAACTCCTCTTTTTTTGTATATAAAAAAAATTTGTATAAAAAATATTTTTTCTGTGATATTGTATTCCTAATACATACATATACATATCATTAAGCTGTTCTCTGATATTCAGAGGTTAGCTCCTCAAAGAAAGACCATCTGACAAATAAATATTTAACAGATAATGAAAACCAGATATAAATTGTGTTTTCCTCGGTATCTCTGCTCCTAAAACTCTGATTTGCAAAATTCTTCCTGTGCCTGATACAGCTCCTGGTGGAAAATGTTTTGATTGTAATTTCTAATTTTTTGTAAAATACGGTTTGGCCACCAGGTGGCGTAAGCATTCATTTCTGCTTCGTAGATATTTGCAGCAAAATCTGAGCTTCTAAAAACTTGATTTAAAAAAATCCTTTTGTGGACTGATTACGACATGACGATAAACAATTGAGAATATTTTCTTCTTAAAATAATGCATGATTTCTTCAGGGAACGTAGACTCATATTTCTGTCAATATCTCTGCTTCTAAAAGTCGGATTTGAAAAATTCCTTCTTTGTTAGATAGCGTTTCTAGTGTAAAATGTTTCTCATATAATTTCAAAATTTTCAAGTAATGCATAGACTTTCTGCTAGGGGGCATGAAGGTAGATTGTGATTTCCTCGATATCTCTGCTTCTAAAATTCCAATCTGAAAAATTCTTACTGCGCCGGATACAGCTCCTGATAGGAAATGTTTTGCATATAATTTCTAATATTTGATAAAGAATGGTTTGGCCACCAGGGGGTGTAAGCGTAAGCGTTAATTTCTGTGTCTGATGTATTTGCAGCAAAATCTGAGCTCCTGAAAGCTCAATTGAAAAAATTCTTTCATGGACCGATACCACTCACATCGAAAAACCTTTTGACAATACTTTCTTCTTAAAATAATGCATGTTTTTTTCACCAGGGGGTTTAAAATCAT
Source organism: Macrothele yani (assembly GCA_039090855.1). Taxonomy (NCBI): domain Eukaryota; kingdom Metazoa; phylum Arthropoda; class Arachnida; order Araneae; family Macrothelidae; genus Macrothele; species Macrothele yani. The sequence goes on along the minus strand of CM077006.1, from coordinate 54,399,240 downwards.
ATCTTTTGTCGATGTCTTTGCTTCTAAAAGTCCGATTTGAAAAATTATTTCTTTGTTGGAAAGCGTTTCCATGGGGAATGTTTCTCACATAATTTCAAACTTTTCTTAGCGCACAAGTCTGTCACCAGAGGGCGTAAATTCACGTTTCTGTTTACAGCAATATCTGCTGGACTAAAAACCCGATTGAAAAACTTCTTTCTTCGGTCAGATACCACTAACTATGCAAACTCTGTGTGTGTATTTTCTTTCCGAAACAGTGCACAGTTTTGCCGTTGGGGTCCCAAATGCTTACTCTGTTTTTCTCAGTACATTGCTTTTACATGTACGATTTCAAAAAAATTTTCAACACCGGATGCCATTTCTCTTGTAGAACACTTTAGTCTAGTATATGAGGAATTTTGTAGTTCACAGTTCTGTCAGTAGGTGACGTTTTGGCAGTTTGCAGCTGTATCGCCACTTCTAAAAACGCCATTGAGAAATTTCTTCTTTATTGTGTGCCATTAGCTACAACAGAGAGGTGGAGATTATCCTCTTTAGATAAAGCAAAGATATTCCACTAGCTGTGTAAAGGTCGCAACTTTTTTTTTGCTATATCTGCTCCCGGTGTACGTATTTGAAAAGTTCTTTTCCTGTAGCATAGCTTTTTCCATGACGAATGTTTTTCGCCTATTTTCAACTTTTCCGTTATGCAAAACTTTTTCGCTAGTAGACATAGACTTGTATCATGTTTCCTTCTTTATTTCTCCTTTTAACTATTTGATTTGACAATCTCTTTGTCTCTGGTACCTTTCTTCAGGGTTCCCACGCTACTTGGAGAACCTGGAAATCAGGGAACTGTCAGGGGAAAAAATATTGGTTCAAAAAGTCAGGGAAAAGTCAGGGAAAACATGAATTTTCGTAAAAAAATCAGGGAATTTCGAAATTTTATTTCGTAAGTCGGGGAATTTGGGGAGTTTCTAAAATAAAATACTTTTTCCTCTGTGTTTGATCTTTCTCCGTATTTAACATTTCGTTTAGTTCACACCCAAGGACCGAACTGTAGGTTAAAGGGGAAAGGGTGAAACCAACATATTTGGCAGAGTTCTCCGTCATTGAGCACTAGAAAAGGAATTCATTGCAGCCACGTGGGGAGGAAACCCCTACGGTGGCTACTAGGAAATGAAAAGGGTGCGTAGTGTTGGAGTGAGAGTGGAGCCTGTGGAGGGGTTACGATGGAGTGACCAAAGCACTTCCTGCCCCCTTCATGCCTTTGTTTGACTGCCAGACTGGGGATAAAAATGGTGAAAACTAACTTTTTCTATTCATGAAACTGGCTGAAATTGACCTCTAAAATTTCGCATGAATCGGTAAAGAACTTTTGAAATTATCCTTTAAAATTTTTAATGGGATAAATCTTTAATGTAGCGCTCTTACTGAGGGTTTCTGGTGAGCTTTGCCGGGCCTCAATGCGTTTTAGGCTGGGAGAGCTTACTGGTGAAGGGTCACTAAACGGGCTTTGAGCGGTCGCAATGACTGCGTGTGCCAACAGGAGCCAACTGAGTTATTACCTTCTTTAACGTTCCGACTCTTTTCGGAGTAAATGTTTATGTTTCACTGAATATGTTGCAGAATGCTTTTCATTCTTTTTTTACTGCTATTTAGAAAGAAGATGAAGTGTTCATATTCTATTCCCCTTTCGCTTCAATGTTTGACTTTTAAGTTTGCGTGCTTAATATTTCAAGGACTACATCTATTCCTTTTCAAATTTTTTTATTTTGATATTTATTATAACCGCAAAATAAAGTTATGAATTCACTCTCCGCGAGAAACTTGCTGCAGGATGACGAGCTTAAAATAAATTTTTTTAAGTAAGCTTTTATCCGATTCGCTTGAAATTTAAGGGGCCCATTCCTGTTAGTGATTTATGGAGTTGATTAAAGGTTCAGTCAGTTTTGCGAAAAATCCGCAAAAACATATTTTCAACATTTTTTATCGCAGTATCAGAACCCCATGTCGGATACTTCGTTATCAAACCAAAGCCTCTATCACTGTCTTGCATGTCAAAACACTGCATTACAAGCTAGTTCAATATCCTGTTATGAAATTGCTTATTCACTAGTTTCTGCTCAGCTAACTAAAACAATATTTTAATATCTTGCATGCAAATCTGGGGAAGTATTTAATTAACCAGTATTTTTTTCTCATTATATGTTGTTAAGCATATTTTCAAAATGCCATTGCAAACACCTGGAATTTTACTCAAAACCACCTGGAAAACCTGGAAAAGTCAGGGAATTTGATTTCACTAACTGAGTGGGAACCCTGTTTCTTGTAGTATATGTAATTTTTTGTTCACCATTCGTTCATTTTCGTAACATGCCTTTTAGCTGCTGGTGGAACTAAGTAGATGTTTCCATTTCTGGATGTTTTATCAATTGTTGGAACCAGTTGTTTGTTTTCGAAACTGGTTCCATTGACTTTGAATAGCTTTGATAAATTTAATTCGCATCAGAACAGATTCAAAATACGTGCTCATTACATCCGAAAATTTGGTGTCATCTTTCTTGTTGTTATTATTTTTTTTGTTTTTGTCATGAAATGTCTTTATTTTTGTTCTATATCATGAAAATTTGAGTGTAATCCTGAAATTTTAAGAATAAATGGTAAATCTATGTATAGTAATTCATCATGTAGCGATTACAAGTACCGTGTAAATAAAAAAAAAAAAAAATGGAACAAGAGAGGGAGAGAGCTCTTGAGTGACATCATCGCCAAGAACACACTCCTGTAAGCTGCGATGCACGTGAATGCATTTCCACTTTTGGGAGATCACCTGAGAATTGAAGCTGCCATGAGTGAATTGATCCTTCAGGGTTCCCACTTAACCTGGAATTCTCAGGGAATTTGAAAATGGTTCCAAAAATCAGGGAAAACTCAGGGAAAGTTACCCTTTTTTTAAAATCAGGGAAAATTATCCCCCCCCCCCTTTTTTTGTAAAAACCAATGGATACTTTATTTTGCCAAAAAAAAATATATATATATATATATTTTCAAGATTTCAAACTTTTGCTTGCAGTTACTGCTTGCCTAAAATTTGGTAGATCTTACTTTCAGTTATATTAAGTGTTTCCTTTATTCTCTAAAAAAAGATGCAAAATTGAATTTTAAAAATTGCCAGTTATTAAGCTTTTGTTCAATTTCTGCAGGCAGTTGTTATAACATGGAACAATTAGGCACAATGGCTCCTGCTTGAAGAAACACTTCACAAGAGAACCAACCAAATGATGGATCAAAGTCCTTTGTTGGTTCTCTTGAAACAATGTTTCTTTGAACAGAGCCATTCCATCATTAAGCTTAGCTGCATTGTGTTATAGAAAAACTGAAACTATTCAACTGACAGATTTTTTCTTACATATGTCCTGTGTCTTTGGGAATGTATTTACAAATTCCATGTGGGTAGTATTCACAAAAGTTCACGGAACTTTAGTACAGAAAATAATGTTCACAGTTAGTTGCTATTAATGAAAAGCAGGTAATTTTATAAAGACAAATTACATAAAGAATTTACAAGTGTGTGCTTTGGTGAGAACAATGAATGGAATGGAATGAAATGTAACAATTCTTTGCAACATGTCACCCTGGAAAACTTTAAAAATCGCCTGGAGAACTTGGAAAAGTCAGGGAATTTTTTATTACTTTTGAGTGGGAACCCTGTACCTTCCATCTGTCGTCCTCTGTAGGAAGAGGCAGGACTTAAAGCACTGATGACTTTGATCTATGTGTAACTGTGGCACTTGCTGCCTGCACCAGGCTCCATGCTGTGCTCCCCAATACGAAAGAAAAGCTGTAAACAAAGGACATGTCACATGGATATTTTGCATGGTTGATGAACATGATGTGTGTTGTCTTTGTTTCAGCTTTTTTTATTGTATGTGTGGTGATGCTGTGTTGGATTCAATAACAAATAGCATATTCCACGATACTTCTTGTTTAAGTTATTAAAATACTATGGAAAACGAAATTTTCACCAACTTAGTTTGAAAATAACAAGAAAGAAGAATTGAAATGGTGACTTAGTAAAAAATTGGGGCTGTGCTAATGATGATATCTTTCTGGCCACATGCATTCTGTGCAACAAGGATTCATGGCGGAATGGCCCCAAACCTTAAATTTCTGTCAGAATAAAGTTTCTAGAAGGGAGTCTCCCATCTTACAAAAGTTTAAAGGAGGTGGAGGTAGGGGCATATTTTTCATAACTATGTATATGCAATCTGGGTCCTTTTTTGACCACTTACAAAATGTGAACTTTAAAAATGTGTCATTCGTAAAATTACGTGCTTTTTAGAAATGGATCACAGAGTTCTGAAAAATGCAGTCATCGTTCATGTCAAGAATATAATCAGTTTATGGATATGTAAATCTGATTTACATGTAGCGGCATGAGAGTCATTCACTTCGCATATTGCTGACTATTAAAAATCAAGAATGTTGTTTTTTTCTCAGATTTGTGGAATTCCGTTTTTGCCGCATCATTTGGGATCGAAGCAAAACTGAAGAACATTTTCATTTTGAGGGGATTGTGTGTGTGTGTTTGTGTTTGTGTAGGGGGTTCCTTTCTGTCTGGTAATGGTATTCTGTTTTTCAAAAGTGGAAGTTAAATGTAGTAAAATTTTCCCCCATAAGCATAATTTCTCTTTCTCGCAAAGTTGTCTCTGTCCAGTATTATTGCTAAATATCATTTTATTACATAAATGTTTGTATTTTAGCTGGAAACTGTTGGCAATGATTTCTGAAAACGTAAGTTTGACGGTGCGAAAATTTTACTGTAATCTTTAGGCACGAGTTTCTTCTACGGATTCGGGGAATTTTCCTTTTGTTGTCATCATTCTCGAGAGCAAAGAAAAACTGAAAAGAATTTTGAAGGTGGTTGTGGGAGTGGCGACAGGAGAGGGGGCATTTTCTGGCTGGAAATGGAAATCTAATTCTGTCTTTTTTAAAAAACTTCTAAAAATGGAAATTAGATAAAGTAAAAATTTCTCCCGTAATCACATTGTTTTCTCTCGTGATGTTCCCTCAGTTAAGTATTAATGTAAAATATTATTTTATTCGATAAATGATTGTGTTTCAGCTTGAAAATGGAGGAAAATTTTCCGAAAACGAAAATCAGGCGGAGGAAATCCGTAATCTTTTTCTTTTTCGCAATGTTTTTACTGTCCCGTATGATTTGTTAAATGTTTTTGTACAATATAGAGACATAAATGAGAAGAAAGTGTTAGTGGGGATAAAAAGCTGTTCCATTGCTGCAACGGAATATTTGCTAAAAAAACTCCCACTGAATAACTTCCTTCTATGAGACATCCAGTCCATTCATTCTGTGTTTCAGAAAGAGAAAAGTGCAAGAGATGCTATGAAATGCTTGAGTCAAATGTTTTTCATTGCACGTAACAATTCTCTTGATGAAACGTACATCGTTTGGAATTCCGTTTTTCGGCATCAGTTGGGATTGAAGCAAAACTAAAGAACATTTTCATTTTGGGGGATTGTGTGTGTGTGTAGGGTTCCAAAGACACAGGACATATGTAAGAAAAAATCTGTCAGTTGAATAGTTTCAGTTTTTCTATAACACAATGCAGCTAAGCTTAATGATGGAATGGCTCTGTTCAAAGAAACATTGTTTCAAGAGAACCAACAAAGGACTTTTGCTTGCAATAGTCACCAAAACTGACTGTGACAAGATAAATGCAGAGTGGTCACTATTCATGTATGAGGAGGTAGTAGCTCATCGTAAAAGTTTCATGGAAGATAATGATATTTGTAAATATAGGGCAGTAGTGGCTAGCATTAAAGATTCTGCAGGTTTACCAAAACACAGTTCATTATCTGCTCTAGTGAAGATATGTTTAACATTGTTGCATGGGGATGCACCTCCTGAAAAGGGGCTTTTCCCAGAACACCAGCATTGTCACAGAAGAAAAAGTGTCACCTTCAAATTTATCTATCAGATCATTACGTACCTGCAAAGAAGCAATTTGATTGCACAATAACTCCATATTTTCAAAACCCATAACTAAAGGCCTCGTAAATAGTGTAAAGAAGGCTTATTCACAATGTGCCACCTACTGGAAACAGCAGAAGGAAGAGAGGAAAGGAAGCAAAAAGATGCTGAAAGAAAGGTTGAAGAACAAGTTATGCAGACTTTGGAAAAGCAAAAGAAATATGTGAGGCTTGATAAGAAATATGAGGCTTGAATTTTCTTCTGTCCAAACTTAAGACAGAAGAAAATTCCTTAATGAATGACCAGAAAATTGCTCATAATCTCTTTGCTGAAGCTTAAAAAAAATTGGAGAGTGAGATAAAAGAAAACAGCATGAGTGACATACAAGTTGCTGAAATGATGTTATCAACAGGAAATATGGAACTGGAAAAAATCAACCAACAAATTGAAAAAAATCCACGAATCAATAGTAGAATTTGAAGGCAAAATTTCCAAATATTATTAAAGTTTTCTTAAAAGTTATGAGTACCAAAAAATTTTGTTTTAGTGAAGCACACTTACTATGATTTTATAGGCTATTAAGACGAAGTTTCAATAACAAAGGCAGCTATTTCATAGTTAAAATAGAGGAAAGCCATGGTTGTGAAGAAAACTACCTGCTAACAATTGGGCCATAATTTAGATAGCTTTTTAGTAAAAGCATGACTTCTGGATTAGTATTAATATTTGATTTAATTTACCTGCCAGCTCTGCCAAAATATGTCCTGAAAATTTTTTTTATCGCTCCTAACCCTGCAATTATAAAGTTTGGTGGAGGATGCATCATGCTCTCTAGGGCTGTTTTGCATAATTTGTGCTGGGTTCCTTAGTTCCAGTGCTTAACACTGCTGCATATAATCACATTCTTAGCAATTCTGTACTCCCAATGTTATGGCAACCGTTCGGTGAATGTCCTTTCCTTTACTGACAACGCCGTGCCCCCTTCCACAAAATGAGGGCCATGTAAATATGGTTTAGCAAAGAGTGGATCAATGAGATGGGTGTGGAAAAACTTGATGGGCCTGTACAGAGCCCCGATCTCAACCCTATGGAAAATCTTTGTGATGAATTAGAGCACCAATTGTGAGCCAGGTTGAACTGCTCAACATCAGTGACTGATTTGACTAATGCTGTTTTAGCAGAATGGAGGGCAATCCCCACAGCAATGTACCAAAGTCTAGTGAAGACCTTCCCAGCATAGTAGAAGCTGTGATAGCAGCAAAGAGAGGATCAACTCAATATTAATTATTTTCCTATTGCAGGGAATTTATGGATAGGCACATATCTGGATACTTTTTCAGATAGTATACTGTATGTGGAAAACAATTTCCGGAATACTGTAAAAGTGTTTTGGAGAATTGTCAAACATGTGAGAAAGAGTGGAAATTCTGTAACCCAGCATTTGCTTGACAAAGATGGGATGCTTCTCATTTCAGTGGAGGACATGTTAAATAAATGAAGTGAAAAAGTATGCTAAATGAAAATCCAGGGACTGAAAGATGGATAATAATAATTAAGATTGATTGCATAGATCATTCAGACGTCATGGAAAACTATTTCGATTTCTTTGTACTGACAGAAAGAACTCGTCATAATGCCAATTTCTAAAAACAGAAATGTGAAGGATACTAATATTATTTTATCTGCTAAAAATAGTGGTCCTTGCAAAGTTTATTTAAATACACTGAGTTGAAACACTAAACAAAATGGGGGAAAATCAGTTGAGTGAATGACAGGATAATTTCAGAAGGGCAGTTCCAGAGCTTGATCCCCATTCCAAGGCAATGCAACTTTAAAGTTTTCTGAAAGATGGTTACATGGGAAACAGTAGATGATATATATAAATCTGGGCTTGAAAAATACCATGTTCGTGATGCCAGGGGCATGTAAATTCTTGGCCTGGGCAGGTAAATAAAAAATCTAGTTGCCCGGTCCAGGCAACTAAATTTAAAAATAACAAGAAAGATGCCACCGAATTTTCGGGTGTAATAAGCACTTTGAATCCGTTCTGACGCAAATTAAATTTATCAAAGCTATTCAAAGTCAATGGAACTGGCATGGAAAACAATAGATCTGACGAAAGAAAGAAAATTTTCAATCGGGTTTTTAATCCCTCAGATATTGCTGTAAACGGAATCATGAGCTTACGAACTCTTAGAAACAGAGATATCAACAAAAATAAGATGTGACTTTACGTCCCCTGGTGGGAAAACCATGCATTATTTTAGGAAGAAAGTATTCTCAAAAGGTTTATCCATATAAGCGGTATTGGTCGAAGAAAAAAAAATTAGTCGAGTTTTCAGGAGCGCAGATTTTGCAACAAATACTTCAGAAGCAGAAATTAACACTTATGACCCCTGGTGGCTAAACCATTCTTTACCAAACATTAGAAATTATGTGAAAAATATTTTCCATCAGGTCTCGAATGCGATACAGGAAGAATTTTTCAAATCGGAGCTTTCGGAGCAGAAATAACGCCGAAAACGCAATTTACCTTTGTGCCCCCTAGCGGAAAGTCTGTGATTTACTTGAAAATTTTGAATTTATAGGAAAAACATTTTGCATCGGAAACGCTATCCAACAAAGAAGGAATTTTTCAAATTGTACTCTTAGAAGTAGAGATATTGACAAAAATAAGATATACATATACACTCCCCTGGCGTAGAAATCATGCTTTTTTTCAAGAAGAAAATTTTCCTAAAAGGTTTGTTGATATGAGTAGTATTGGCCAACAAACGACTTTTTTTCAATCAAGATTTTAGAAGCTCATATTTTGCTGCAAATACAACAGAAGCGGAAATTAAGACTTATGCCACCTGGTGGTCAAACCATTTCTTACGAAAATTAGAAAATATGTTCAAATGATTTCCCATCAGGAGCTGTATGCGGTGCAGAAAGAATTTTTCAAATCGGAGATTTAGAAGCAGAGATTTTGGGGGGAAACACAATTTACATTTACGCCCCCTAGCGGAAAGTCTATGAATTACTTGAAAATTTTGAAATTATATGAACCACATGTCACACTAGAAACACTATCCAACAAAGAAGGAATTTTTCAAATCTGACTCCTAGAAGTAGAGATATTGACAAAAATAAGATATACATCTATGCCCCCTGGCGTAGAAACGATGCACAATTTTAAGAAGAAAAGGTTTCTAAAAGGTTTGTCGACATGAGTAGTATCTGTCAACAAAGGACGTTTTTTTCAATCGAGAATTTAGCTCATATTTTGCTGCAAATACAACAGAAGCGGAAATTAAGATTTACGCCCCCTGGTGGCCAAACTATTTTTACAAAAATTAGAAATTATGTGCAAACGATTTCCCATCAGGAGCTGTATCCGGTGTAGAAAGAATTTTTCAAATCGGAGATTTAGAAGCAGAGATATAGAAGGAAACGCAATTTACTGCTACGCTCCCTAGCGGAAAGTCTATGAATTACTTGAAAATTTTGAAATTATATGAAAAACATGTCACACGGAAAACACTATCCCGCAAAGAAGGAATTTTTAAATCGGACTCCTAGAAGTAGAGATATTGACAAAAATAAGATGTACATCTACGCCCCTGGCGGAGAAACTGTGGAATACTTTAAGAAAAAATATTCCGAAAGGGTTTATCGATGTGAGTGGCATCAGTCCACGAAAGAATTTTTTCAATCGATATTTTAGAAGCTCCGATTTTATGGCAAATGCATCAGAAGCAAAAATTAACACTTACGCCCCTGGTGGCCGAAGTATTCTTTACCAAAAATTTGAAATTATATGTAAAAGATTTTCCATTAGGAGATGTATCCGCTTTAGAAAAAAAATTTCAAATCGGAGTTTTAGAAGAAGAGTTATTCGGGAAAATGTAATTTACTTTTACGCCCCCAGCGGAAAATCTATGCGTAATTTGAAAAAGTAACTATATCTAAAATACTCTTCAACATAAATGGAATCGAAAGATAAACAATTTTTTTCAATCGGATGTTTAGAAGCAAATATGTGGAATAAAACATATTTTTGATCCTAGTTGTAAATGCATTTATGGCACCTCTATTCATAGTGATTGTGGAATAGCTTTTTACGGGTCTTATAGAGGGAATTCGACATCATCTGCATTTATGCCCTCTACCGGCGAAATTGTACATCGTAAAAAAAAACTTAATAAAGAATCATCATTTGCATATTTCAAGCTTCCAAATGCAAAAATAATTTTTAAAATCGGACTAATAGTTGCAGAGATATCGTGGGTACAGACGGACAAACCGATAACAGAAGCACGATCTTTTTTTACAAAAGACGTGCTAAAAAAGTTTGGAATAGGATTTCCTTCTACACAGGAAAAAAGGCAGTTGTCACATATCATGTTTCATGTCACTGCTAATCACCGGAAGTTGTATTATTGTTACAGAGTGCTAAGGACAGAACAATATCACTTCTTTAATTATGTTATGCTCTAGGTCCAAGAACTGGAACCATATGTAGTTTTGCTTCAGATGTTTCAAATCAGCAACGGGATGCATGTCTCTGATGGAACTAGCCTCTGGTGTTTGGTGACAAAGGGCGAAAACTTGAATGAAAGGAAAATGGCAGAATCACTAAATTTCTCACATACCGATTTCATCATCATACCGTTTCATACCAACTTCAGCATCATCTTAAAACTTGAGATACACGCTTTTGTGCGTTGAACATTTTGAATACAAACCCTTTAAGTGGAAATGCAAAACATGTAAAAAAATTTCATATTTTCTAACTTAAAAAAAAAATGAGGGTTCTGATTTGTTACCTTAAAAGGTAAATTTTCCTGGGCATTCAGCTTTTACTACCTGGGCAGGTAAATAATTTCTGCACATGCCCAGCTTGGCATGTAACTTTTCAGATATTTTTCAAGCCCTGTGTGTGTGTGTGTGTGCGCTCGCTCGGGATTTAACAACCATTGTGAGCACCTCGCAAGGTCTTGGCAGTCTTTCATCCCTAGTTTCAGGCCATTGGTTCCATGGAAAGGAGAAAGCCAGCGCCATCTGACAAGTACATTCATCATGCTTCAACTGGGATTTGGACCTAGGTTTACTGTGGGTGACTAACACAAAATCAGTGCAACAGACCCTCACTCATTGATTGCTAAGGTTGCTGAAAGAATTTGTGAGAAACTGCAGAGGATGGGCAAAAAAGTCCATGTAAGATTAGCCCCAGGATATAATAAAATGAGAAATTATTTATTTAACATTAAGCAAAAAGGGGGGAAAATCCTTTTTCAAGAAATAGTTATCCACTATGTGAAATGTAAATGGAGTTTTGGTTATGTTGGGAAGAAAGGCAGCTTAATACAAGTGTCAGAATATAAAGTAGCAGTAGCAAATATTAGAAACGAGGCTAGGTTAGATAGAAATATTTGGAGTAAATTAGGTTATAAAATAAAATGGGACTCAAAAAATTCTGGTACATGAACAGGCAGTAGATATCCTGGGGTATCTGTTGCCATAATGTCAACAGCAGGTTCTCCAGTTCCTGTACATTTCAGGGTGGTGGTGATTTAGTGCAAACCCGCTTTCCCAAGTCAAACCACAGTTCGATTGTGTTCATGTCAGGTGAATTTGTAGGCCAGAGCACAAACAAAGTCACCATCATGTTCATCGAACCACTCCTTGACGATTCTGGCGGTGTGGCACGGTGCATTATCCTGTTGGTAATGTAATGGCCATCACCAGCAGGGAACACAGTTGGCATGAATGGGTGAACTTGGTCCACAAAGATGTTCAGATACCAGACAGCTGTCAGGAATTGTGTTATTGGGATAATGGGGCCTAAAGTGTCCCAGGAAAACATCGCCCACAGCATAACTGTAACACCACTGGCCCCAGCCTGTTTCTGCCCAACAGTACATCCAGGTGCCATAGCCTCCATTGGTAATCGGCATATCCGCGCTCAGTCGTCTTTGTGATGCACCAGGAATCTTGATTCTCAGACCAGGCCACTTTCTTCCAATCATCCGCGGTCCAATCTTGATGATCTTGGGCCTATTTCATGCATTGTTGGCGATGACATGCAGTGAGCATGGGGACCCAACTGCGTCTTCGGCTATGCAGGCCCATGTGCAGAAGGCTGCGATGAACTGTGTGCTGAGACGCATCGCCCTGATCACCACCGTTGTAGCTGTGGATGATTTGTCACACTGCGGCCCTGCTGTCACTGTGAACAGTGTGCAACACTCTCTGCACCACTCTGGCATCGATGAGCTGCGGACGACAGTTCGTTGTTTGGCCATGTGTGCACCACTTTTGATACGTACTCACTACAGCGGCACGTGAACAAGCCACGCCGTTTCTGAAAGCGTAGTTCTGAGGCACTGTGCATCACAATTTGTCCATTATCAAACTCCGATAAATTAGCAGCTTTTCACATTCTGACTCCGAACACTCTACAAACTGAAAGCTGTTCCTCGGGTTGTATATATACTGCTCTGTGAACTTCACCTGCGCCACCATTTGGTCTTTAGGTGCGCTCATTTCTCTAGGCTGGGGGTGGTCATAATGTAATGGCTCATTGATGTATATTTGCTTACCATTGGCTGAATTCACTTTGCTGCTAGTAAAATTAGAATTTAAAAAAAAGAAAAAAAAAAAAAAAAAAGAAAGAAAAGATAGTTCTGAGAGTGAAATTACATTAATTTCTCGTCATGATTCAAATTTATTCAGAATATGGTGAGCATAACTCCCAAATTTAGAAATGGTATTGTTTTCATGAACAAGATATATTTTATTGTGTTTGGCTCAGATCTATTGGCATTGAAGCAGGTGCAGAATGCTAATGTATGTGCACCCCCCCCACACACACTCATTTTAAGTTTCATGTTCTGCTATCTGAAGATCTCCCCCCCCTCATTCTTTTATATATCGGTGACTGAGATTTTATGTGAGTAATTCATGCTTTTGTTGTTTTGATTGTTTTTTGCCATTTAAAGAAAATGGAAAAGTAAAGGTACTAACTCTTACCCTTTCTGTAGCACAGCTGAATGATTTATTGCGTGAAAAAGAGGCTTTGAAGAATTCTATTGATGAGTATGAGTTGAAGTTACAGCAGCAAGTGGTAAGCATTAACATTGTTATTTATTGTGTAAATCTTGATTCTCTAGTCTTAAATGGTTGAATTTTAGCTATAATTTAGTAATAGTTAAAATCTAAGAATCATGTGTTAGATAGTTGAAGTTCAGTGATACATTTAACCAGGGCAGGACAAATTCCAAGCAACCTGGTACCAAATGCCCCCATCCCCTTCAAATTTAATAATTTGTAGTAAGTATCAAAATTTCCATCTTATAGTCTATGGATTTAAATCTGTTTCAAAGTTAGAAGTTCTGCAGATAATACACTGCTTTAAAAAAGAAGTTTTTGTGGCACTCTAATTTTTAACATATCTGCATGATATTTGCCAGGAGAAGGTGGTAGTGGGAAAGTTCCAAAAATGTATTAACAACAGGAAAAACATCACACAATATGAAGACAGAGGGCTGAATTTTTTTTTTTTTTTTACGTATGAGCATTTCGTCAGAAAACATGATACAGCACATGTAGTGCACTTCGTACTTGTGCAAGAATGTGCTGTGGGAAGCTTTCTGCACTATTCTACATCATGTAATTGTTGCCATTGGAAATTACTTTGCAAATCCCTAGGCTTGCTGCACTAATCATATTAGTTATGGTTTTTTTCTTTAGTTTAAACATTTTCAGAAATGGTAAATGCTATGGATGGTTCATAGTTTCTGCAGATTTTTAGGTCTGACTATGGTAATACTGAAGAAACTAGGGATGTTTGTTTTTTATTCACTTGAAAGTCACTTAAAAATGCTTAAAAAATGACAGTTACTTTTTAATGATGAGATCATTTTTCTTTCATACTTTTTTGGACTTTTGGGTCATCCTGTGAATCATGTGTTTTCTGTTTGAAATTATGGTTTGGTATCATGACAAGTGCAAATTTTTTGTCTCCTGAATTTCATGATCTATGCCGCTGCAGATTATACAAAGGAATTTTTTTTAAACTGAAATTCAGTAGTCAATGGATTATACTGTGCCATGGATTATATGAACAGGGGTGCGGGGTATGGATTTCACGCTCTGCTGATTGTATGTTATTTTATATTTATATGTGCAAACTTTAACTTTATAAAATTGTATTATAATAAACTCAGACAATAAAGAAGATGGTAGTGTAGAACACGCTAAGTTACGTATAATTTTATACGTAACTTAGCGTGTTCTACACTACCATCTTATTTATTGTTTGTCAGTTACGTGCATTGCCTACCACTCTTTTATAATAAACTCAGAATTGTAAATTTGTATTTATTGACAGCAGTGACTGGAAGAACAGGAACATAAAGTAATGGGTCGAATTTGAATTTTATTTAGCAGTAAGTAATTTGGGTTTAAAAAAAATGACAAGTACACTATTACTTTTTGTTCCAGCATCTCATCTCTTTCCTCTGCTAGTGAAAGGTTCAGTAATTAATACATGTGCATTGTCGTGTGACTTTATTTATGTTGGGATCACCACTTATTTTAACCTAACTGAACTGGCAAATCAAGCTAAAATTCAATTATATGAGGTGTTTTCAGAGTTCTAGAGATTGATTTCTGTGGTTTGACAAATCAAATAATACATAATCATTTTTTTTGTGTTTCTCAGTAGATACAACCAGAACCAAAGCTTGTCAGTTTTGTTTTTTCTTTTGCTACTGTCACTCAGTGAATATATATTATGAACATTAAAATTGAACCCATGAAAGAAGAGATGAGGTTCAAACTGAAATAGCACTCATTTTCTTTGTGTTGAAGAAGGATATAAACCATTAGAAATCATGCAGCATGTCCAGGCTGTTTATAGCAATTGTGCTAAATCAAAAAATGCCATTCCTTGCTGAGTTGGTGTATTTAACAAAATAAAATGAATAAATAAATAAAAAATGGATGGGTAACACTAGAAAGAAGACAGGGTTGCCAATTGGTCTTTATTTTGTGGAGTTAAAATAAAGTGAATCCACATAATTAAGGATGTTATCTGCGAATATCAGGTAGCTAAAAAGTTCTGGCATTTTTCCAGAACTACAGAGTTTAATATATGTGGCACGGAAGATCCGATAGGTGGCGTTACAATGGCAGTGATATTGAAAACAAGACATGCTGAGAGAGAAAAGACATACTAGAGACATTCTACTTGAAAACAAGACACACTAGAGTCTACTTGTATACAGAAAATTGGAAAGGTGGTGCTGTAACATTGTCATAGCTGCCAAGTGTCCCGGTTTACCTGTATTCTGTCCAATTTCGAAAATATTTTACGGAAATCCGATTTTTCTATAAAAAATCCGGTTTTGTAATTTTCTTATTTTATTCTTTTATTTATTTATTATGTACGGTTTTTTTCCCCCCATTAATGTTATCAGCCATCATTTTTCTCCAGTGTCAACGCTGGCTGTGGGAATCAGTAATGAATGGAAATGAAAAAATAATGTTCTTTTGTTAATCCACGGCACTTCGAGCGCCAAGGTCTTGCACCCCGCGATGATAACAAGACCGCGAAGCGTTCCGCTCGCTCAATCAAGCCAGGCCATGGTCAGGAGACTTGGAAAGTTGAAGTATTGGTTCATGATGTCAAATCCATGGCGCTTGCAGCCAACGAGCGCACGGCGCTTTTGCGGAGCCTTGTGAGAGTGGAAAGCTTTTTGCTGATGCTCAAGTTGAGCGCCGATTCCGTATTTTGATATTTCAAACCAAACAAGTTATGTTGCAAGTTATTATTTCAGTTCACAGCCCCAGAATGGGTCTAAATGTCGAAACCAAAGATTTTTGAAGAAATGCTCCGAAGAATTTGACTTATATGAGGGGAGTGTTTCATGCGTATTGCACTTTATGTAACACTGATTTCTCTGTTTCTCGCGCTAGTCACAGTGACATTGTCACACATGTTGGAATGAACAAGCACATCATAAAAAATCATGATAGCACAAAAAGTGTGTGCAATATGGATCATTTTGTTTCAGTGCCGAATGATTTTCAAACGATTCGCGCAGAAGTTCTGTTTACCGGATTTTTGTTGGAGCACAACATACCACTAGCAGCAGCTGATCATGCTTCCCGAATGTTGTCAGCTATGTTTCCTAACTCCCTAGAAGAGAATAAAAAGATATGTGTGTGGCAGGACAAAAAACTTTGCATATTGTTCAAGAAATGGCAGAATATCATTCAAGAAATGTCTTCTGTGCTATTAAAAGTGAACCCTTTTCTGTCGCAACTGATGACAGTAATGATGCTGACAATCAACTTTATCCTATTATGGTAACATACTTTGATAATGATTGCAAGCTTGTGAGACATACGCTGCTCTCTTTGCCATGCCTGGAAACCAGTTGAACAGGTGAAAATATTTCCAAATTTGTGTCCAAAGAATTTCGGTATCATGATATTCCATGGATAAAGAGTCTTGCCTTATCCTGTGATAATACTCCTGTAATGGTGGAGAGAAAAATGGTCTCTCTCTGGAAAAAATAGTGTCCCACTCTCTAACAATGAAACTCATTAACAAGGTTTGTTAATCTCATTTTATACTTAAATACTATTTTTTTTTGTTAATATTTATTTATTTATATTAAGTAATTAACTGTAATAAAATAATAAAGGAACCTATAATACACAGTTTTATTATTTATAAATTGTAAACACACATGCCGCCGACACGTGTTGATGTCCCAGTTTTTGATTTTGAAAAGTTTGCAGCTCTACATTGTAATAATTTACCTGAAAATGAGTACTTCAACCTCAGTTATTCATGCTTGTATGCTGTGTAAGTTTAAACTTGGAACATAAGATATGTCAGGCTTTTGGAGAAGGTTTTGTTATTGTTCGCACCACTCAGAGATGGTTTAAAAAATTTGCTTCTGGTGACAAGTCTCTTGAAAATGCGCCACGTGAGGGGCAACCATCTGTTGTTGATGACAATGAATTTAAGGCTGCAGTTGAATCAGATTCTGCTTAAACATTCCAGTGTTGGCACAAAGGTTTAACGTCAGTGATGAAATTATTCATTTACATTTGCATCACTTTGGGAAAGTGTACATGCTCAGCAAATGGATCCCACATAAACTGATGCTTGCCAACAAGTAGCATTGGTGGACTGTTTGCTTGGGATTGTTTTCTCGCTACAAAATGTAACCATTTTTGGACCGTTTGTTAACTTGTGATGAAAAGTGGATCTTGTGCCACAATACCAAGAGATTGCATCATTTGTTGTCATCCACTGACACTGTGCCACAGACCTCAAAGCCCAATATTCATCATCAGAAGGTTTTATTGTGTGTATGGTTGACTACATATGAAATTGTTCACTATGAGCTGTTACCATTTGGCTAGGCCATTACTGCAGCTGTCTACTGTGCCCAACTAGTGCATTCACGAATCACTTCTGAAAAAACAGCCAGCGCTAGTGAAATGCAAAAGCATTCTGTTCATGCACAATAATGAAAGGCCTCATATCGCATGTGTAATCTGGGACAAGATTCAGGCTCTAAGATGGGAACTTCTTATTCACCTTCCTTATTCTCCTGACATTAGTCCTTCAGATTACGATCTATTTTTAAACCTAAACAATCATCTACAGCAGTGGTTCCCAACCGGTGGTCCATGGAGCTACCAAGATATAAGTATAAAAAAATACCATATTCATCCGAGATTATGAGAGTTAATATTTATATGAGAATGAAAGCGACGGATTTGAATACATGGTCGAACTGAAGGCCGACCGACTTCAGCCATACCCATGGTTGCACCTCAGCACTTCGCGTACGCTGCGGTGCTGGACACTACAGTGGAGTCAATACCCAGTAGTCAGCTGCAGGGTAATGTTGATTTCTGTGATTGTTCTTGTTCGATCTGCATTTTGCGACATTGTGCATTAGCACTATAACTT
Organism: Macrothele yani; assembly: GCA_039090855.1. Taxonomy (NCBI): domain Eukaryota; kingdom Metazoa; phylum Arthropoda; class Arachnida; order Araneae; family Macrothelidae; genus Macrothele; species Macrothele yani. The sequence continues at coordinate 54,381,280 of CM077006.1, read as the reverse complement.
ATTTTGGGTTGTGTAAGAAAATGGCATCGAAAAAGAAATACGATAGTGGTTATATCAAGTTCGGGTTCACCTCAATTGAAGTAAATAAGGAGATTAGACTCCAGTGTGTGATTTATGCTACAATCCTCAGCAATGATAAAAAAAATAAAAAAAACAACAGCACTAAAACCGGCAAAGCTGGAAACGCCATTTAAAGACAGTCCATCTTAATTTGAATGATTGTCTGCCAGAATAATGTGCAGAATTTGGAGAATTTGAAGAAAATGAAACTCGGAAAATGTGTTACAAGATCTGAAATGTCCGAAAAAGCGCTTTCCGCATCATTTGAGATTTCACAATCAATTGTTAAGTCAAAAAGCCTCATAGCATTGAAGAAACATTAATGTAACCATGTTTGCTAAAAGCAATGCAAGAAGTTTTAGGTGAGGAAGCTAAAAAGAAAATTTAAGAAATTCCATAATCGAGCAACACCATGAAGGCGCGAATAGAAAAAATGTCACAGGGCATTGAAGAGCAGCTCATGGGTGAAATTAAAAATTCTTTCTATTTAGCTCTGCAATGTGACGAAAATAATGATGTTGCTCAGTGTTGTCAATTGCTTGCCTTTGTTCAATTTCTAGGTGAAGACAACACGATCAAAGAAGAATTGCTACTGTCACGAGAATTGGAAACTACGTCGAAAGGAAAGGACATCATGAAAATAATCTGCTATTATTTCTAGAAGCATGAAATTAGGTGGGGAAAACCTTGCTGGGTTTTGTACTGATGATGCTCCTGCTATGCTTGGATCACATGCGGGTTTAGTAACGATGGTGAAAGATAAGAACTCTCCTGCACATTGACAACGCACTGCATCATTCATCGCCAAGCGCTAGCGTCCAAATCGTTGCTGGATGACAAAGCCATTACAATGAAACTGGCCATAAAGTTAGTGAATAGTGCGCTAAATACACACATTTCATTTTCAGAAAATTGGGCGCAGATTTGGAGAGAGGCTACTTCATCATAATGAGATTCATTGTCTCTGAAAAGGAAGCATGTTGAACGCTTTTATGAGCTGAGAGAGGAGTTAAAATTGCTTTTAATCGAAAAAATACCTGAACTATTTGTTGGAGCAGTTTTGTGAATAAAGTGTTATATGAGCTGATTTTCTGACATCTTGTTGGAGCAGTTTTTTGAGCAGAAGTATCAGCCTGAGAATTCCACAGCTAGTGAAACAAATCCAAGCCCAACAATCACATTGATTATAATCTCAAGTAAAACGGTAACAATTTCAGTTAATTTCAGGTAATAAATATTAGTTACAATTAAATTAAATAAAATTAATTTAGTTAATAAATATGTTTAAAAAATAAATTATACTTTTCCTTTAGTTGCCTGAAATCCATCCTTGGAGGGTGGGGGTGGGGAGTCCGTGCTTTATCTACCTATCGAGTCAGTGGTCCGCGGTTAGCTTAAGGTTGGGAACCACAGATCTACAGAATCAACAGTTCAGAAGCAGAGAGGCTGTGGAAAAAGATTTGGATACTTTTTCATCTCCAGAGATCATGACTTTTACAAAAACAGTATAGATAAGCTTGTTTCCCCATTGGGAAAAGGTTATTGCATGTGAGAGTAACTATTTTGATGAATAAATTCATTTCTTCATGAATGAAATATGGGATTACACCATATAATAAAAATTTTGATACACCATATAATACAAATTTTGAAAGGGACTATGAAATTTTCAAGTTTTCGGATATTATGTGACATACCATCTTTGTCATATTTACACCAAAAATGGATTGTCATCTTCAAAATTCATTTCTTTCTACAATTTGTGCATATTTATTTTCTGTCAAAAAAAAAAAAAAAAAAAAAAAAATGCCAGAATTTTTTTGGTCATCCGATATGAAAAATTTCTGCAACATGCAAATTTTTCCTAGGTGTGGCATAGCTGCCAAGTGTTCTGATTTAATTGATTTATGTCTGGTTGCTGAAAAACCAGATGATTCCAGAAAATGTCCAGTTTTTGTGAAATTTTGATAATTTGTAGTTATTCTCCCCCCCCCCCCCGTAATATGTGTCTTTTCTACTACTACGAGCACTCCAAGTGCTATGGATTCTGTGCAGTTACTACAAAAATTGTTAATCTGCTATGGAGCATGGGTAACATTGAATATACTACCAAAATCTCAGTGAAAAAATTATATTTAACATTTATGTAAAGTTTATTTTCATGTTTTCAATGCTTATTTAAGCATTTATGCATTGCTTGTTGGATGTTTTTAATATCAGGATATTTTTTTGGCTTCTTGATGTTGTCTGCCAGCCAAAAATGATAATGCTAACAGGGATTAAAATGTTCCATGATTTTCAGAATTTCGAATTTTTGTGACAAGAGCTACACCCTTTCTTCTCATTATCTTCCAGATTGTATTCTTAGTTTTTATATTTTTCTGATCATGTTTCTCATTTTTAATTGATGCACAATATTATTTAGATTTTCTTGTAGGGCTGTAGTGTCAGTTTTTTAAGAAAACTACCTAGAAAACTGCATGCTCTTCCTCTGTTGCAGCAGGACAATGCTGTACTTGTATTATTTTGTCATGCAAAGGAAATTTGGTTCATGTGTGATAGGAATTGTTACTGCACCTGGCCAGTTTGGCTGATGTTCCATGACTTACGTTTGTGTCCAAAAATTAATAAATTACTCTGAAGTATTCATTTTCAGTCCCTGAAGGAAGTTAACAGTATTGTAGGCTGTTGGATAAAAGTCACAAATAAATAAGGGATGAAAGACATGTCTTTTATCTAGGCTTAGTGGAGGTTATATTGAAAAACTGACATCAGATTATGATGAAACATGATCATATAAAAATTTAACACACATTTTTAGTACTTAAGAGATACCTCACATTAACTAAAAGTGTTCTTTACATGCATTGGAACTTTTATGCTGATGGAGTTTAAGTGCGGCACTGCAAGAATGTATTTGAAATTAATAAGTAATGAACTAATATGTGTACAAACAAGTGAAAAAGCACAGAAAGCACTATTATTGTATTAAGGTGGCTTTGCACTGAGGCAACTAGTGGCAGCTTAGTTGCCTGCAGCAAGCAAACATTGGTTGCCACACTGGTTCACATGCAGCATGCTGCCAACCTATTTACACATAATGGCACTGGTTGCTTTAATTTTTGAGTAAGTTTTTGTGGAGGTGTCAGTACAGACAGTTGCTGCCGTGTCTTGCCTTATCCTTTTGAACTGGAAAATAAAACGTATTCACAGAAAGATGTGGTGCAGAAAGCTTTTTTGTAAGTAGTGATGTACCTTGAGTCCAAAAAGTTTAGACATATGAGTAAACAGGACTTTGAGTACCACAGTGGCATACTTAGCAGCCACCAGAGTTGTATGAAAATAAAATGTATCTGTGTACACAACCATTGAGACAGAAAACTTGCTGCAAACCCACGTATCACGAATAACAATACAATAAGATGATTTAAGGAAAAATTAATAAAACAATAAATAAACATTTGAACATTACAGATTCCAATTAGGACAAAATAAGTACATTACAATTGAATGTGCAGCAATGCGGGTAAAATGGACCTTTATGGTAAAATATTAGACCATGAACCTCATAAAAACAAGAAACTAAAGAAAAAATTAATGTCCAGAAAAACATGACGTGCATAATTTTAATAAAATTTCTTACTTCTTACAAAGATTACGCAGTTGCAGTTTTCCTGTGGTTTCCATTTTTTGACCTTTCCCAGATGGGTGATTTTCACTATTGCATCATTCTCAAACTCATGTAAAATCAGTTTTGTGTTGTTCTAACCAAAGATTTGTAAACCAATTGCTGGCTATTACTTTCACAAGTTCACTGGATAAAATTTTATGTCTTATCTCAGTTTCTTCCAGTAATCCAGAAAAGATATTTGAGGTATCATGTTCTAAAATGGACAAAAAATTTATTCTTTTGTTGAGGTAATAAAAGCGGTAATGAAGTAGGATTTTTTTGCTCTTTTTCTTCTTTTTCTTTAATTGTCTTCAAGCTTGTTTTCAATATGCTGTACTTTCAGTATCATGTATAAATACCTGTGTTCTATACTGGGTGTCTCAGAAAAGATTGAAACAAACTTTCATCTTTTCAACGGTTGATCACAGATACATACTTTCAATTAGAAAAATCAAAATGACGTAAAGACTTACGACATGGCAATTGCACCCCTGTGGGTGACATTTGTATGAAAATAAAACATGTTAGTAAAATCATGCAATGCATTGATTATGATACGCTTCCCAACATACCAGAAATCATTACTCAAGTTATGAGGATAATGGCTATAGAATAAATCTCGCTCCTATGCCCTGACCTTTGATCCCATTTCGATGATATTCAACAGAACCGGTTAAATATACTTCCGGAACAACACGATATGGTTTTGTCTCAATCGAAGCATTTTTACATAAGTTATAACGCATAAAAGCGATGGAACGGATCCTGCTCCTATGTCCGGACCCTTTACCCCATTTCACCCATTTTCAATAGGATTCGTTCCCAGGTGGTCCCCTACCACATACTTAAAATTTAATCAAAATTGAACCATTTTTATGCAAGTTATCATACGGACAGACAGACAGATGAACAAGCTGAAGCATATATGCTTCTTCAACCTACGGTTGGAAAGCGTAAAAAACAAACAGTAATTTTTTATTCAGCCTTCATTGAAAAAAAGTTCAATTAAAAAAAGTTGAGCAATGTCCTAATTAGTCAATAAAAGCAAATTCTGTCATTCTGCTTACAAAACTCGCAGAGATATCTGCAATGAAAATTGTAAAAAATGTATCATCTGGACCGATAATTTCCTGCACATGCAAGAGCTTTTCCCTTAGTTGCTTTGAGTGCTACAAAGCTATGCAGCAAAGCAAGCTACCATTCACCCGTAAACGGGCTCCAGATGTTACTTAATTAATACAGACATTCAACGTGGACCAGGAACATCAAATAAAGGTCTTCGCTCTTTCCACGTTTATAAGTGAGTCACAGAAAAATTCTCATTGGCCGCCACCGGGAATCGAACCCTGGGTCTTCCAGTTACGCGCCGAATATGCTTCCACTACACCACAGCGGCCTCGAATTCCTCCAGACTCGCACACACTAACGGCCAAGACAATTTGGCAGGTTGCTTCTTGGAGCCCCGCACAATGCTGGGGATTCAACAAAGATAGTAAGCAGTAACTGAAGAAATAATTGAACTAGAAGACCCGAGGCGTAACTGGAAGACCCGGGGTTCGATTCCTGGTGGCGGCCAATGAGAATTTTTCTGTGACTCACTTATAAACGTGGAAAGAGCAAAGGCCTTTATTTGATGTTCCTGGTCCACGTCGAATGTCTGTATTAATTATTCATTCGCCTTCTAATTATTTCTTCAGTTGCTGCTTACCATCTTTGGTGAATCCCCAGCATTGTGCGGGGCTCCAAGAAGCAACCTGCCAAATTGTTTTGGCAGTTAGTGTGTGCGAGTCTGGAGGAATTCGAGGTCGTTGTGGTGTAGTGGAAGCATATCCGGCACGTAACTGGAAGACCCGGGGTTCGATTCCCGGTGGCGGCCAATGAGAATTTTTCCGTGACTCACTTATAAACCTGGAAAGAGCGAAGATCTTTATTTGATGTTCCAGATGATACATTTTTCATTTTGAATATCTCTGCGAGCTTTGTAAGTAGAACAACAGGTTTTTTTTTCAGACTAATTAAGACATTGTGCAACTTTTTTAAGTTGAACTTTTGTTCTGCTAAGGTTGTATAATGTTTTTTTTTTTTATTTCTATGCAAAAAAGCGGGTGGTCTTAGTGAGCGATGGGTTTGCCTCCTCGGGGCGCTCCGTGGTAACAATGGCACACACAACAGCAACTAGGCCTCTGTGAATCTTGGAGAGGTGCAAGCTAGTTCTGTGTGATATTGGCAAAAAGACCCCCAACTCACTGGGTTTTGTTCCAGAATCCTTAGGTTGAATGACCAACTGGAACCCTCAGCTGTGGGCTAATCCCCCACACTGATGTACTCACCTGATTAAAAAGACAAAAAGAAATATTAAGAATGATTCAAGTGTGGGATATGGTGGACCTACCACACTTGAGAAGGGCGGTCCACCACGGAATCGACTTGGACTACGACAACAATAAGTAAAAATATCTGGTAGTTTGTATTTCTTTTTGGAGCTAACCTCTGAATCTCAGAGAACAGCTTAGTGATATGTATGTATGTAAATGCCACAGACAGGAGTGCAACTGCCATGTCGTAAGGCTTTGCATCATTTTGAGTATTTTCTAATTGAAAGTATGTATCTGTGATCAACCATTGAAGAGATAAAAGCTTGTTTCATTCTTTTTTGAGACACCATTTAAGAAAAACACAATGTGATCAAAAGTATCCAGACACTTGCCTGTCCACAAACTCCCTGTAATAGGAAACAAATTAATATCTAATTGGTGCACTCTGTGCTGCTGTCACATCCTCCACTCTTCTAGGAAGGCTTTCCACTAAATTTGTGTACATTGATGCTGGAATTGCCTTCTTTTCTGCCACAAGAGCGTCAGTCAGGTTGATCACATCATTATCAAATAGTTTGGCCTGGCCCGCAGTCAACGTTCTAATTTGTCCCAAAGGTGCTCCATCTGGGTTGAGATCGGGGCTTTGTGCAGGCAAGTCAAGTTCCTCTCATTAAACCATTATTTCACAGACCAAACTTTGTGGTTGGTAGCATTGTGCTGTTGGTAAAGCAAAGGGCTTTCACTGAACTGTTGCATAATGTTAGGAGCACAGAATTTTCAAGAATGTCAGTATAGGCTGCAGTATTAAGATTCTCAGTCACTAGAGGTAAGGGGCCCAGCCCAAACAATGAAAAACAGCCCCAGAGCATGATGATGCCCCTCTACTAAACTTCACAGTTGGCACAACACAGCCAGGCAAGTAGCATTCACATGGTATCCTCCGCTCCCAGACTGCCAGATGGTGAAGTTTGATTCATCGCTCCAGAAAAGGCGTTTCCACTGCTCCAGAGAACACTGTCGCTGAGCTTTACCCTACCTCAACCAACACTTGATGTTGATCTTGCTGTTGTTAGGTTTTGTGCAGCTGCTCAGCCATGAAAACCCATTCCCTTCAACTCTCAATGACCCATCATGGTGTGGATGTTACTTCCAGAGGCATTTTGGAACTAGATAATGAGTGTTGCAGTGAGGACAGGCAAATTTGTCGCACCACCCTTAACTTAAACACTTGACGGTCCCAATGTGTCATTTTGCATTGCTACTAGGTAGCAGTTGCAAATTTGCTCCTAGACATTTCCAGTTCACAGTAATATCACTTGCAGTTGATCAGGGCAGCTGTAGCTGGGCAGAAATTTCCCAAACTGAGTTGTTGCTAAGGTGGCATCCTATGACCTTGCCACTTTGAGAGTAATTGAGGTCTGCCATATGGCCCATTTGACTGTTCATGCTCGTCCATGATGTTTTCCAGGCTATGTACATGTATACAGGATGTCCCACTCACTACCAAACCCGGCATTTCTTTAATAATATTAACACAAATGAAGATATTGCAACGAAATTTGAAGTGGACTTACCTCGTTTCGTGTGAAATGTGATGACATCACAACATGTGCTAGAAGCGGCCACTATTTGCATCCAGAGAGCATTGAACCCGACACTGTCCGCCAGCCAGCCAGAGTGCTCCTTAGTGGCAGACACACTTCTAAGTGTGGCGCCACTGAGGAGCAGTCCACCAGCCAGCTGGACACGCCTCTCTGTTGCTTTGTTATGCCATTTCACTGAGTGTGTCTACATAATACGGTTGTTGATAGTGAGTGCTCGTGGCTGTTTGTGTGCATGTGAAAATGTATCGATATACTCTGGAGGAGTGAGTGTTTATTGTTCACACTTATTAGAAAACAGAATCGACAACGTTCTTGTCAACAGCAATTCCTGGAGAGGTTTGCAGGCAGACATTCGCTGAGCAAGTCCACCATTTGGGCATTGTTGAAGAAATTTGAAACCAAGGGGACTTTATTAGATGGCCATGCAGGAGGTCGTCCACAAATGTCCGAGGAAACGATTCATAATGTAAAGGGCCGACTACTTGCGTCTCACAGGAAGTCACTTCGCCGACTGTCACGGGAAACAGAGTTGTCCAAAAGCACTTGTCAACGTGCTGTAAAAAAGTGAAGCTTCATGCGTACCGTATCTCTGTGGTCCACGAACTGAAAGAGCCTGACCGCGTGAAATGAGTGACATACTGTTGATGGTTTCAGACATTTCTTCAGGAAAATCTGGGCATTTTGGACTACATGTGGTTCTTGGAAGAGGCGTGGTTTCACCTGTCCAAATACTTCAATTCTCAAAATTCCCGTATTTGGGCCAGTGAAAATCCCAACGCGATACATGAAGAACCCCTTCATTCACAGAAAATTGGTGTTTGGTGTGGGATGACCCGGCACTGCATAATTGATCCCATCTTCTTCGATACAACCATCAGCTGCATGTAAGAAAATCTTCAACACCTTTGTAAGTCAATTGGACTACGAACTCTCCATTGGATATTACCAGCACGATTGAGTGACATCACCCAGCAGTATGGCCGAAATTCAGTTCTTTTCCGGCAACCGGGTAATTTCGAAGGTTCTATGGCCACCGCGCTCGCCCGATCTGACACCTCTTGATTATTTTTTATGGGGATATCTAAAAGAGAGTGTACCAAACGAAATTGCAAACCATAGATGCCTTGAAAGCAAACATCACTGAAGAAATTCAGGTAGTGATTTTGGATGTACTGGCAAGGACTTTCCACAATATGGTACCCCAGGTTCAATGCTGTCTGGATACAAATGGTGGCCACTTCCAGCACATATTGTGATGTCATCACATTTCGCACAAAATGAGGTAAGTCCACTTCAAATTTTGTTGCAATATCTTCATTGGCGTTAATATTATTAAAGAAATGCCGGGTTCGGAAGTGAGTGGGACACCCTGTACTAGTATGGGTCATGGCTGTGATGCATATGGGCAAGTCAAAAGGGGTGTCCAGTTATTTTTGATCACATTGTGTTTGTTGTATCATGACTTCTCTTCTTTATGTGTCATTTGTATTTCAAAATCATTATAAAATAGCAAAATCTGTTAGAAGTAGTCTAAACTGTAACTTTTGCTTTCCAGGGTGAAATAAGTCATTGCCAGATGCAGTATAAGCAAGTGGTGCTGGACCTCAGCTCTGCAAGAGAAGAAATGAAAAAGCTGCAGTCACATGCTCCAGTTGCTGAATCTCCTGATTTTAACCAAGCTGTGGAGGAGCACAAGCATGCAACTCTTTCGAAAATAAATGTAAACGTGTAGTTAACATTACCATTGTTTTTTCATAGTAACTAATCAATAAGACTTCTGCAGAGCCCAGTGAAGAAATTTTAAGACTAGTGGAAATTTGTATCGAACAAAACAGTTTCCTTTCTCGTGGAAGATTTTTCCAACAGACGGAAAACCTTGCAATAGGTAACCCACTGTCGCTTGTTTTATGCGAAGTCTACATGCGTCACTTTGAGGGCAAATTCTTTCAGCTCATTATATTTGACCTGTGGGTTCGATATGTAGACGATACATTTGTCCTGAAAAGGCAGGAATTTGGAATTACCTAAATTACTTAAACTTATCCATTCAATTGATCCTCATATACAGTTCACATGTGAGACTGAAAATAATGGCTGCTTAACATTCCTGGATGTCCTTGTGTCACTCTCTGAAGGATCCTTTAATACAACAGTTTATCAAAAACTATTTGCTGTTTCCTTACCTCCACATGCAAAATCAAATCACCCAAGGAAACAAAAATTCTGCTTTCTATACATACGTATATCATGCAATACATATATGCTCAACTGAGGATTCCTAACAGAAAGAGCTTGATTTTCTTAAACAAATTTCAGTACACAGATGATACAGCCCTCCCGTGATAAACAAAGCTGTCCAAAAATTTAGGAAACCGAAGCCTGTCTGCTCGCTCACACCAATAGACATCCCAGTACGAACGAATTAGGCAGTTATCCCATTTGCTTCTCAGATTTGCTTTGGAATTTAAAAAATTCTCAAAAGTTTTAATTTCAAAGTTATTTTCAAACCCATAAACAAAGTGAATGTTTATGGATCAAAAGACTATGTCCAAAGACATAAATTCCTGGGGAATTTATCAGATACCTTGTGAATGTGGACTTTCATATATAGGACAAACCCACAAGGCTTTAAGTTTCTGTGTGAAGGAACACAAGACTTATGTATGGAACTATGAACTGAAGAAGTCATCAATAGCCCAACATTGCCATGAAAATAACCATAAATTTTTATTTGGAAACACTATGCTTATTGATAAACCTGATTCGACTACCAAGCTTAATATATTAAAAGCTTTCCACATATACCGGAATTCTTCACGACTTGTCAATGACATGACGTCTATGCCATTTCTTTAAAGCGTGCGACAACAACTAATCAAAATCCGTGACCGTCAGAACTCTGATGATGTCAGAATGATTTGAATGTTTGCGCTCCATTTGTCCTGATGATACCAAGCCGAACGCTCTGCGAAACTATAGTCGATGTTAATAAAATATTTAATTGTGAATAAACGTTGAGAATTGATTCTAACTCAATGATGTAGTTTTCGCAAAGAAAAACGAATTTTTATTATTTTACTTGTTAAGTTCTTCCCCATTCCAAAGATTTTACATTATAGTAAATAACTATAATGTAAAATTATTGGAATATCTTTGTGAAAAACGGTACAGTTTAAAACAAGTATGGAAAAGTTTACTTGAGTAATTCTTAAATTGATGTTTTCTATCGATGTTAACAAACTTTAGTTCTTTGATGGAACAGAAAATATAATCACTGAAAAAGATAAAATTGTGCATAACTGTTCACAATAAGTATTATACTTACAACTTTTCTATACTGCTACCATTCATTTCATATACTTGTCTTTTTTATGTTCTGCCCTAGGATGTTTGTATATATTCATGCACATGCATATATAAATACATTTTATTTATAAATTTATCTTTACTTTTTTTATTTAGGGTGAAACAGGAGATATCCATGAAAGAGAGAAAAATGATATTTCCAATGTGTCATTTCATAAAGATAAACAAGTCCTTATGAGGCCGCATATTCAGCCTCCTACTGATATCAGAAAATCTATTTCAGGAATTAATGTTCCAAAGTATCCTAGAGATCTACCAGACTTTAATATAAACCACATTGGTAGCTCAGGAAAACTTAACAATATCCCTATGAAATATAAAGTTAATGTAGAACCTGATGCCAACAAGAAAAGCAATGAAGTACAAGATCAAGGTGATAACAAAATAATACCTGAAACAAATGATATAGGTGCTGGGGATCAAAATGATAAAGGTTTTCAAGAGGCATTAAATCATCCTCAAGTACAACCTCCACACCCATTTGATGAAGCTGCAGAGCATGGAGAACTCAGCATGTTTCAGCAGGTAATAAAGTTTTGTTTTATCTTCATGATCTTTGAAAACGAAAATACATTAAAAAAAATGTGTACATTGTTGTGTTTTTATTTTGTAGTATGTTTAACCCGGTAGACCTCACAGTGGGTTTGTGTTACCCAAGCCTTTTAGTTTTCAATATTTAACATAAATGGAGATAGCTTAAAGAGGTGTCCTTTTCATTACCTTCCTAGGAGAGCATGCCATTTTACGTTGTGTTGCTGCCAGCACACGACATGAGATGGGTGCTTGTGGGTCTCGAGTGCAGAACATGTTTTGGGTCCTGTAGACCCAGTGCAAGTATTCATGTTACCTTTCTTGTTTGTAGATAAGTTCTGTTTTATGTATTCTCAACACTGTTTTTGCATTGAAAAAGATGGGGGAAATGTGGTAGATGCCGAGAATGCTGTGCAAAAGATGAAAAAACTCAGTACTATTGCAGTAAATGCTTCAACTTCTCATGTCTGGAGCACATATCAGCTCTATGTAAGGAGTGCCTTAGGAAAACCACTGAAAGTAACTAGAACAAACATCAAAACAAGCCAGTTTGTAAGTAACACTTTGACCATACACAAGATTCTTTCGTGGAATTCTTCGGTTTTTTTTTTTTTTTTTTTTTTTTGTCATCATTTGGGTCATACTCGAGATCGATGCAAAAATGAAGAATGAAGATAAATTTTGGGGGATTAATATGGGGACAGGGAGGGGACATTTTCCATCTGAAAACAACGGCATTTCATTGACCAAAACTTTTGGAAACAGAGATTTTTCCCGTAATATATTATTTTTCTCTCGCAATGTTGCCTGCCCAGTATTGCTGTTAAACATAATTTTATTGCTTAAATGTTTGCATCCATCTTGAAACTGTGGGCAATGATTTCCGAAAATGGAACTTAAGACAGATGTAGTCTTCAGGCATAAGATTCCTCCATGGATTTGAGGAATTCCACCATTTCTGTTATCATTTTGGGCATTCGTGAAAATCAACTGAGCAGAAATTTTAGGGGATTGGTGGTGAAAGGGGAAGGGGATTCATTTTCCGTCTAAGGACGGAATTCTTTCTTCCGAAACTTTCAAAAATGATGGAAGTTAGATGGAGTGAAGGTTTCTCCCGTAACCATAATTTTTCTCTTACGGTGTTTCTTCTGCCACGTACTGTTGTTAAATTTTCTTTTATTCCATAAATATTTGCATTTCAGCTTTAAAATACGGGGGGGGGGGGGTCCGAAAACGAAAGTCAGACAAAACTAAGATTTGTTCCTTAATCGTAATTTTTATTTCCTCCGTGACGGCGGATTTCCGACTAGGGCGCACTAGGCACTCGCCTAGGGCTCCACAACTTGAGGGGCCCCGAAAACGTATAATTGGATTTCCAGTTTTGTTTTGGTTTCCACGGACCGAAGGTTCCTAACACAGATGTGAAAAAAGTAGTGAAATTTTAGACGGGCAAAAATTTAATGAATGTTAATGTCCTACCATTCGCAAAAATAATGTTTCAAAAATCTGTGAAAACCAAATTCTTTGGACTTGGCGCCTCTAGCAGGAAATTAAAGAACTAATTCGGAAATTTAAATATTTGAGAAGGAATACGTAAGCTTATCCTGAGAGAGACAGAAATATTTTATTCCTTTGAGTTGAACAGTTTCTTCACAATAGAAGTTTAATTTTTTGACTTTGACAGCCCTTAGTGGTAAATTTGTGAAGTATATGGATATTTAAAATGCCGAACTTAATGTCCTTTAAATTCCTATTAGCCACAAAATGAAATTTTGAAATATCTCTAAAAACAAAAAGTTACATGTGTACGGACAGACAAAATGATTACACTAGCATGGTTTCTTACAGAGCGTTCTAATAATGGGAAAATAAAATGGCATTTTAAAAAGTGTAAAAACCTGTTTCTTGACCCACCTCTTTTTTTTTTTTTTTGTTAATCTGATGGATGAAAATTTCTGCGGCGATAAGAACGGAAGGGGGCCCTGAACTTTTTAGCGCCTAAGGCCTCAAAAGATCTAAAGTCGTCTCTGGTTGTTGTTAAATGTTACTTTCCACCATAAATGTGTGCATTTAAGCTTGGTAGGGAGGTGGGAATTTGTAAGACTTGATGCATGGTTTTCAAAGTATTCATATTCTCAAAGTTATCTAAAATAGTCAAATCTTGCATTCATGGTCCTCAAGCAGAAAGTTCTTTCAGCATGATGAATAAAATTGTCATCTGAGGGAATAAAAAAAGAAAAGAAAGGAGTGACAATGAAGAAATGGGAAGGAGAATAATATCAATAGAAAATAAAATTAAACAATGAATGCTGTGCAGCTGCAGAGTCAACAAAAGGCAAACATGGCTGTGGAACTTGCTGAAAATTTGAGCTGTTGTTCTAGAAAGTACAACAACAAAACAAAAAGCCGAAGTAATGTCTTTTGAAACCATATTATTTGGTTTTGAATTCAATAATTTTATATTGTAAGTACATAGTGTGCTCCGGTTTAATATTTACATAAATAAATTACATTGAATAATTCCATCTTGTGCTGCGTAATATTCACATTTTCTCGTGGTGCTTTCTGATTTTTCATCCAGTTTAAAAGTTAAGCTTTTTTTGTTTCTTGGTCGGCCTCATGTATGTTTGACTGTCTACCATTTTACCTTTAGTTTAGTGAGTGTATGCTGCTAGAGCTCGTTTTACCCTTTTTTGTATAACTCTGCAAATACATCTGAAGTTTTGTCTTAAAAAATTTAATTAACTTGATCATATTCATATATGCAGCAAGTATTCAAGATTTGTATTAAAAATGCTTAAAAATACCCAAATAATGGCTTTTAAATTAATTACAATTATTAATAATTAGATTATTAATTAAATATTATTAAAAAGTAATATGATTATAATTAATTAATTACATACATTAAAAATAAAAATGGGTCTGTCAGACCTGGTGCGAGCATTAGTTTAACAAAACCGTATGTAAGCTCTGCTAGTTAATTATTTAAATTAACTCAAACAAAAGTGAAGAAATTGTTACCAAGCTAAGATACAAAGTTTGAGTTACATGTTTTGAAAAACAAAAAAGTATGTGATTGTGATATCTTCCCCATTCTTCCATTTGTAAATGTGGTATTTGTGCATCAGTCAGTTAGATTAAAAACCTTTTGCATCAAGTTGCACAAATCATGGTGATTCGTGCAGTCTCAAATTTCTGTGGTGCACAGTGTTTTACTACTAATGTAGTTAATTTATTTTTATGTCTGGTACAGTATGTATCCTTCAGAAAACTTGATGGGGAGAAACATTCAATGTTTTTGATATCAGGCCTAAGCTTCATACGTTAAAAAAGCTAAAATATTGGGTTGTCAGAAAAGTCATGACGTATTTTGGCACCCGATGACTGCTAGGCGGTTTTGGAAATTTTGGCACCCGATGACTGCTGGGCGGTTTTGTAAGTACCAGAGGCATGCGCAGCTCTGTTATCGCTATGGCATTCGACAGGTACCAGTTCTAGCTGCAGTCTAAAAGGAATAGTGAGCGATTTGGTTGATTTGCGGAGATTTGACATTAAGTTGAAGATGGAAGACCAAACTGTGCATTTTCGCCATATTTTACTGTTTTACTTCCGTAAAGGGAAGAACGCGCGTCAAGCTTGTGAAAAGTTGCGTAAAGTGTACGGTGATAATGCTCTTACATGAACGTCAGTGCCAGCGGTGGTTCGCAAAATTCCGTGCTGGTGATTTTGACCTCAACGATGCCCCTCGATCCTGGAGGGCAACCGAGGTTGATGACAACCAAATCAAGGCATTGATCGAGTCAAACCCACGCTACGCGACACGAGAGATTGCAGACACATTGCACATCCATCATTCAAGCGTTCACGACCACCTGAAGAATCTGGGTTACGTAAGGAAGCTTGATGTGTGGGTTCCTCATGAACTCAAAGAAGCTTAATTGACGGCGCGTATAACCATCTGCGATATGCTCATTAAACGTGAGGAAAGCGACTGATAACTGGTGATGAAAAGTAGATTGTGTACAGCAATGTGCTGTGCAAAAGGTCTTTTTCCCGATGTGTTGCTTCGTCTCAAACGACATCCAAAGCAGACATTCATCAGCGGATGGTTCTGGTCTCAGTGTGGTGGGATTTTAAAGGTGTCATGTTTTTCGAGCTCCTACTACGGAACCAAAACAATCAATTCGAATGTGTACTGTCGGCAATTGGACAGTTTGAACAAATCCATTATCCAGAAACGTCCAGAGCTCGTTCATCGTAAAGGTGTTGTGTTCCGTCACGACAACGCGAGACCACACACAAGTTTGATCACCCGCCAAAAATTATTGGAGCGTGGGTGGGATGTGTTGCCACACCCAGCATACTTGCCTGACCTTGCGCCGTCAGACTTCCACTTGTTTCACTCTCTTCAACAGTCCTTGTGTGGTATAACGTTCAATTCAGATGAGGCTGTAAATCAGCACCTTGTACAGTTTTTCGCCATGAAAGACAGGTCCTTCTATGAACGAGGCATTCTGCAGCTCACTGAAAGATGTCAAAAGGTTATCAAACAAAACGGGCGTTATATCATTGATTGACCTTTGTTCTTTCTATCAATTAAATGACCTTTGCAAAACATGGCTAAAATATGTCATGACTTTTCCAACAACCCAATATATGGTGTTTTTCATTGAAGTATGTTTAGTATGTATCTCATACTGTCCCTTTTCTCATTACATTTTACTTGGGAAAAACATATATTCTGAATGCTGTGCTATTCATTGAAATTATTCAAACATTATTCTTAATATATTATAAATTTCACTAAATTATGGGATTTACTCAGGAATAAAAAGATATTACAGTCGAATTTTTGGGTAGCACCTCTACCCTTCCTCAGGAGTAGAGGTAGGTACAAAATCACGTCACGGTTACTTTGTAACGTTGCGAAAATGTCACTGTCACAGTTTGCGATCAGCTGCAAAAATCACCGTTCCAAAATCACGAGAACACTTAGGTTCCTGAATTGTTCCAAATTCACGCTACTTTTGTGGAATGACAGGTACATTGCAAATAAAGTATTCCTAAATCAAGCTACTTTCATTAACCACTCCAAAATCACTGGCTGTTAAATATTGATATTTCCAAGCTTTTTCACTCATTTTAAATCAAGCTACTTTTATTAATCGCTCCAAAATCATTGATATTAAATATAGATATTTCTCTGCTTTTCACTCAGTAATCTCACTTTTAAAGCTATTTATCTGACAGTGTTTTTTTTTTTTTTTTTTAAGTGACATTTATATATGCTATTTTGCATCCAAACCACTGTTCAATGAAGTTCTGGAGCACCAAGATTTTTTTTTTTTTTTAGTGCTGGAGCACAAATTTTCAGAAAAATGTAATTATTGGCTAAAAATATACCCAAATAAAAATCTTTTTGTGTTTAGGTCTGTCTACAGACCAACAGACTGAATAAATGAATTATAAATAATAATTCGTTTATCTTCCACTTGAAATTTTTTTTATATACGAGCTTGACTAGGTAGGAATCTGCTCTTCGGGAGTTAAAAGATTTCATATTTAATGTTTCTCCATTACTTACCTATGAAAAGTAACTAAAATGCCTATTTAACGGGAATTATCGAGGATAAATTTATTAGGTACATTACCTCTCAAATTTTTGATCTTTGAAACACTAGATCTTCGTCAGGAGTTCTTGCTTCTTTCTACTTCCACAGGTCTCCGCAGATGTCTGGAAGCCATGAAGTCATTAATTACTAAAATGCCTATGAAAAGTAACTAAGAATACAAGTGCCTACTTAGTCTGTCACTGGAAATCTTGGAAATAGCACGAACACGAATCCTCTTGAGAACTGCAAAGCAAAGTGCCAACTGCTGAGTAACGATTAATGAAAGGTTCCTGTGGATTGTGATTTCGCCACATGACTAATTTGAGCATGCAGATACAGGTGCCCGTTCTTGTCGTGGTTATTTTTTTGGAACGTCGCGGAAAAGTCACTGTTAAGCCCATTCCTACTCAGGACTACACTATAGTAGATGTTGCCATTTGTGAGCTAAATTCCAACCTTTCAAATAATTTAATGTTGTACCTCTTCTTCTCTCTGTTCCCAGTCCTTCTGAAAAATGTCTCTTGAAAAAATGCTGTTGATGTGTCAGAACTTATACAGTGTCCCAAAGCACTTTATGTCCAGTATTTTGAATATGTCTGTCCAAACCTGTTTTTTTTTTTTTTTTTCTAACCCATCAACACCACTTTTTCAAGAGAATTTTTTAGGACTAGAAATAGAGAGAAGAGGAACAACATTGAATGAACAACATTTTTCTTACTGTATCATTAATCATGTTGTACCTGGGCTGCTTGAAAATTATATTTCCCGACATGCTTGGAACATGTAAAAATTCTGTCTGGGCTTGTATAATATGGTTTTTGTTTTCCCTTACACATAAAAAATTCTGTCCAGGCATGTAAAAACTCTAGCTCCTTACAAGACAATTAAAAAAAAATGGGGTTTTTCTATTTCCCAGGCAATTTCCTTACTACTCAGTCTCCTTCCCTATGCAATGAGGTGCATTTTGAGAGATTCAAGGTCAAAATAGATTACCTAGAAAAACTAAATTGCCCATAATATCCTTGTGTGCTATCTCAAAACTTTCAGATGGGCCCAATATGAACTCTGTTGACCAATTAGGTCTACAGTCATTATCATTTGTGATACGCACCATGCGAATGGTAGACACAAAAAAAATTGTGTGTTTTGTAGATTTCAAAGCCCTTTTAAGTATATAAGTATTGTATGTAGGTAGCTGAAATTTTGCACTGATTAGGTTTTTCATAAAGCTGGCAAGTTCACCAAGTTTTATGAAAATCAAAATGATTCAGGTCAAAAATGCTACTTTTTTGTGCTAATTTGACATGGAATGAAAGACATGCACACCAAAGAGCCAAAACATTATGACTGCCTGCCTAATATGATGTTGGTCCTCCATGTGTCACCATAACTGCTCTTATCTGGTGAGGCTCTTATCTGGTGCTCCAAGATTTCTAAAGGTGTCTTGTGGTATCTGGTGCCAGCATGTTATGAGCAGATCCTTTAACTTTTGTAAGTTATGTGGTTGAGCTGCCATAGATCAGATTTGCTGTTCCAACACAAACCACAGGTTCTTGGTTGGATTTATGTCTGGAGATATATACGTTCTTGGTTGGATTTATGTCTTATCAAGAAAGGCCAGAGCATTCAATGCCTGAAAGTCTTCCTCATGTTCTCAGGGGTGAAAGAGTTCTGCCAAAATGTGGAATTCCGCCTTTTCGAAAGTCATCTGGGAAGTTTCTGAGATCGATGCAGAAATGCAATAACTTTGGGGGGGGGGGGGGTCGGTTAAACTGTCACGCAAAGCTAGAGGCAGGTAAACTATCCCAAATCAGGAGAATGAGTCACAACCCTGAGCAATGCCAGCATCAAATTCTCCAGCCCAGATGTTTCTTTTCTGGGCTGCCCCAGTGGCGCAGTAGTCTAAGTGATGGCTTCTGATCATTTGTCCGGGATCGAATCTTGATGAGGCATGGATGTTGTGTCTGTCTTATTGTACTGGCTCTCTCTCCCTTCCCTGGAGTCGGCGGCCCTAAATTAGGGAATGGCAACTGCTTATAGCCCATTGAGTTGCTCACGATGGTCATTAAACCCCCAATCAAAGAAAGAAAAAAAAAAAAAAGAGTGTTTCTGCAGCATGCCCACTGCAAAGGCAATAGGTGGGGCTTCCCTGGTGAAGGCTTGGTCTTACAGCTGATTGGCGTGGGTGCGAAGACATCATTGACTTTGCGCTGACCACAGTTGTTTTCTATGTGGCTGTAGGGGATCATGTAACTGCATTTTCAAGATGCAGTATTAATCATAATCATTTTGTAGTCTAGTTGGCAGTTTGCAATGAGCACGTGTGTGTTTTTAGAAGTAAATTGGAAATTTTTCTCGTTTTGTGTTTCACAGAAAATGGCTGATTTAGTTGCAGTAACAGATGAATATAAAACTTGGATGTGTGATGACTGCGAGAAAAACAAGTTCCATTTTGATTGGCTTGAAAAAAGTACTGGTTATTGATATTAAAATAACTGTTGGAGAAACTATCAAGAAAGTGGATGTAAGTGGGAAAATTTTGTGCACTGTATGTGCAGATTTTATATCTTATGAAAATGAAGGATTCACTGCTTTTTCAAACCATCCAAAACTTGTGCCTGCATTATGTAAATTTTTGTCTGTGAACTATCTAATTACTCAAATCTGATAAGGAAAACAAATTAAATTGGTATAAATATGGAATTGACATTATTGGTTTGGTGTAAGCACATTGACTAAAAAAATTCTTATTCATTCATAAAGAAATGTTAGAAAATTTTATGGCTTTTATATGTGCATATATGGTGCTTAGAGTAGTTAATAAATGCTGAAAGGGTACTTATTTTTTTATAATTCCTATGTGGGAAATGTTCAGCCTTTTTCTGCCATGACCACTTTCATGCCTGTGTTCTGTGAACTATTCTCCAACAATCCTGGCAGTGTAGCATGATGCATTATCCTGCTGAAAGAAGGCACTACTAGAAGAAAATACCATTACTGTGAAAGGCTATACTTAGCCTACTGTGATGTGTTGGTAGATGGTAGATGGATGTCAGTTTCCTGCGCATGAATGACTGGACTCAGGGTTTCCCAGCAGAACATTGCCCAAAGCATTACACTTCCTTCACTGCCTTGTTTTCAACCCACTGTGCATCCTAGTGCCAACACTTCCCCTGGTAAATGTCACACACTTACTGCCCCCCCCCATCCACATAGTGCAACAGGAAACGATTATTCATCGGACCAAAGGACCTTCTTCCAATTATTCAAGGTCCAGTTTTGATGCTCGCTTGCCCATTTGTACGCACTTTGTATGGTGAACCAAGGTTAGCACGGGCACTTGGAGCGACCTGCTGCTACACAGCCCCATTTTCAGGAGGGTTCAATATACTGGGTGTTATGACACATTATCACCAGCATTCAAATTACTGGTGAGTTGCACCATGGCATCCCCTCTGTCGGCTCATACAGAATAGCCTTCACTCACCCTTTGCATTGTTAAGCCATTGTTGGTACACACCTTTGCCAGTGGTTCATGGTTTTCCCCTCCTTAGACCAGTTTTTGAAGGTACTAACCATGGCTGACCATGAGCCCCCCCCCAGTCTTGCAGTCTTGGAAAAGCTCTGGCCATTACAATTTGGCCTTTGTTAAATTTGCTTAAGTCTTTACATCTGAAGAACGAGAATAACACTGATGAGCTCAGTATCAAGTGTTATTTATATTGTTTCATGACCTTCACATGCTCCGTAGCTTACCTGGAGTTGCTTCAATTTGCATAAAGGTGCTCCGATTGTGATGTTTGGTGTATGTGAGTTAAAATTTCATTGGGACAATTTATGAAATGCGGTAAAAGCACTTTCTTACATTGTTTCTAAAATGTTTAGAAGAAATAGTACAATATGTGTGTGTCTGTGGGGAAGTATGGATTTTTTTTTGGAAAACATGCCTGAGTGGGCATGTTACAATCTTAAAAAAATTTCTGGCCCTGTTCTGTATCCAATTGGAAAAACAAATGCTCCCCCCCCCAAATTCAGAAATAGAAATTGCCACCCCGGTGGCGCAGTGGTCTAAGCGATGGCTTATGACCATTCGTCCGAGAATTGTCCGGGTTCGAATCCTGGTGAGGCATGGATGTTGCGTTTGTCTTACGGCACTGGCTCTCTCCCTTCCCTGGAACCAGTGGCCCTAAATTAGGGATGGGCAACTGCTTATAGCCCATTGAGTAGCTCATGGCGGTCGTTAAACCTTCAAACAAACAAAAAATATGCATATGCATGCTAGTAGTAATTTCTTACATTTTTATCATTTTAAGTCTATATCTTCATGCTCCCCCAGACCAAGACTGTTTAATTTGTGCCTTCACCTATTGATATTCTGATAAAAAAAAAAGCACGGAGATATTTGATTGAAGAGCATTTTTCAGTAATAAATTGTTTTTGGGGTATTTTTCATAATAAAAAATAAGGTAAATTTTAAGCTCATTTATTTTTATAGGCTGATGTCCTAAGTATGTTGGACTTTGAGAACAACACACATATGATACAGGGATACAGTTCTTTGAACAATAACTATTTATATTAAATGAAACAAGTTTAAGGAGAAACAACATTGCAACATCAGTGACCTGTGGTTCCCGAGATGAAGTGTCTGGTTTCATATTATGTCATGTATGCAAATAGCATTTCAAAACATCAGCATCTGTTGGAAGCATATTCAAAGGAAGTTCTGAAAACAAGGCAGGATGTGGTAGACCTTGTTTTTGGCTTGCTGCAACTCGTGTCTACTTATTTTTTCCTGTTCAGATGATTATGATTAAGATTACCTCCTGAAACAAAAAGAAGACTGCCATATAACACTGTACTATGTACATTTGCAGAATACATTATATACGGTAATTTCAAGTACCATGGGGCACATGAAAATATAAAGTTACAGCAAAACAATGTAACACAATGTAATTGTACATAATTACACAACTTTTGGCCTCCCAGCCAATGAAAAATTCGTAAATGTGGAATTTCACTCCATCCTATTGTACAGCATAGTAAATTGAGCAAGATATCAACAGCCGAAGCAATATATATATATTGAGAAAACAAGGAATTCCAATTGTAATACTAATACCCCTATTATCCTATCTTGTGTATGAAAGCATATTATTGATGAAGAAAAGAAACATAAAAATGAAAATGAAAAGGAAGGCAAAACAGGGTGAAAGTGATAGCATAACATATGGGCAATATAGAAGCATCTAGATGGTGCTAGTGGTCCAGTGACAACAAATGTCACATCAAACAAGAAACCTTATCTATCCCCTATCCAAATGCTACACAATAGTCCAACAAATGATGCTGAAAATGCCAGCAAAGTGCTGAGCAAAAATCCAGCATGATAGGAAAGAACTCTTCCTGTATACCCTTCCTGAAGGTTTTAATCCTTCATCCAACCACTTTGAATTTTATCTCTTTGTTATTTCTAACATATTTTTTTTTCTTTTTTTCAACCTGAACTTTTGAGCAATTTATGTCAGTAATTTTTTGAAGTCTCTAAGCACAGTGGCAGCAAGATGGAATATCAACACGAATTCAAGAAAGTGGGTGAGCCTAACCTAATCTTTTACTTCCCAACAATCTTAATGTTTGAATAATTTCAGTGAGTAGCACAGCATTCAAATTATAACTTGTTTTTCCCTAGCAAAGCAATGCTAAAGCTCTGTACACATTGCAATACGAGATGGTTTCAGGTCAAATGTCAATTTCTTTAGAACACCAACGTACACACATTTATCTGAACAGCAGGCAGTCATTGATGATTTTCCCCACATGGCCAACCCTGTTGGTGACTACTGCAACTATGCCACGTACATGTATGATCCTGTTTTACAAAATAACCTGTTGCATATAATCAATATTCACTTTGGTCGCAGCAGTAGCTGACACATGCCATGCAGTTCACATGCTGCTACTCTTTAGCCCTCAGAAGACTTGTAGCACCAATTGTAAACACTTGCCTCTGACATCGTTTTATCCCCATACTGTGCTTGCAATCTTCACAACATTTTAGCTGATTTCACCATCTCCTTCGCATGAAATTTAATAATGCAGTGTTGTTCCACTTTAACTGACACCTACAGACTTCTTGGTTCTTACAATGCAGCTCGTAAGTACCATATGGATGAAAAAAATATTGCCAGCAAGGGGCAGCTAAACACATGTTGACTGTAAGGATTTTGTGGCAATCGGTACGGAACATGGAGAGTTACAATAAAAAGTCCAGGTCAACCTTGAATCACCTTTGTATGTTTTCTATTTTAACCCCTTTTTTTGTATAATTAAGTCATCTGTGAATGAATGAATAGATATCTGAGTTAGTTTTTTGAAAATTGTATTTCTGTTGGATTCATAAACTTTGTTGTTAGACTCAGCTAAATACAGTCCCATTTAGGTGTAACATTGTCACCTTATGTTCTGAGAGTTCATAATGTGGAAAATCCTTATTCTCTCAATTTATGTACTGAAGCATACACTGAAGAGCAATTGAATTAAGGATATCTGTCTAGTAACGTGTAGCACCACCTTTCGCCCTGATGACGGCAGCGATTCGTCTCTGCATGGACTCGGCAAGACACTGGAAGCGTTGGGAAGCCATACAGATGCACGACCCCTGAAAAAGCTCCCACAGTTCACGAAGATTTGATGGGGGGGGGGGTCCTCGAACATCTTTCTCGATGTCATCCCAGATGTGCTCAATGGGATTGAGGTCAGGTGACCTAGCTGGCCAAAGAAGCCAGGTCATGTCGGTGGAGTGTTCATCCAACCATTCAGATACAATTCTGGAGCGATGGCACGGTGCATTGTCTTGTTGCAGGATGAGGTCCCCAGTGGGATGTTGAAGAGACGCACAAACGGGAGCAAATGGTCGTCCAGGATATCCTGGTAATGTTGACCTGTGAGGGACGATGTCACATGTACCAGGGGGTCCCATTTCAGTCCATGTAAACAGTCCCCAGACGAGAATGCCACCCCCACCAGCTTTAAGCAGGGCTGTTTGTGTTCCGGGTCTAACCCGGATTTCCGGGTTTGGGCGATCTTTCATGCCCGGAATTCCGGATGTTTAGCTTTGAAGACATTTTTAAGACTGTTAAATTTTGAGTTCTAATAAGCGACAAAGCAAAAAAAAAAAAAAAAATTTAAATGATTCATGGCAAAAGTATTTACTAAAAAAAATTGCTTTTCACCAGTGAATTAATGTGATAATAATATTTTCTTCCTCGCCGATGCAGCTGACTCGAGCTTGACACACGAAGCCGGCAGTTCGTGCTGTGGTTGTCCCGGGTTGTCCGTTGTTCTGTGGGAAGGGCATGCGCGCAAATTCTCAGTCATTTCGTCGGAGCTTCTGCTCCTCGATGCAAAAAAACAGGTTTTCGCTCTGATGAGCAGAGATCGCGATAACGCATCTACACGCGTATTTCACGCCTTAAAAACGCCGAATACGCTTTAAAATTAAGAAATGAGTATTTTTACGCATTGTTTTTTCATATGCAATTTCCTTTTATAATCGGTGATTACACCGGGATTTTGTCATAAAAATGACTTTTTTTTTTTATCAAGAAATTGTATGTTAACTTTTATGTTACAGTTTATGAAAAAATCATAATTTGGTTCCCATTGCCGAGCTAGTCAGCTAGGGATAGGCTTTTGGCAATCATTCGGAAGAACCTTCAGGGCAGAGCGGCTCAACCGATGGGCATGCGCATTGGTCATAAGAAACGATTCAGCCGCGTCGGGATTGAGACGCTAGTGTATCGGTGCAGCATGGTGCAGTTAAGCGTTGGCGCGGAGGAAGTGAAAAGCGACGTGCTTTGAAGTTCGTTTAATTGCCATTTCAGGGCTGGATGGCGGGTTACCAGCGGAAACAAAGCTGTTAAGCGGGGTCTCCCGCCTTAAGAAATTTTAAGAAAAAATATATATAAATATAAAATCTTGGGTCCGTTTTTGGATCGCTCGCAAAATTCGTGCGTTAAAAACGTATCCTTTGTAAAAATACGTGATTTAGAAACGGATCGTTCAGAGTTCTGAAAATTGCAATCTAATACATCGGGAACATAATCAGTTTATGGACCCGTGAATCGGCTTCCATGCATAGCCATATGAGCAGTTCATTTTGCATATCGCAGACTGTTACGAATCAGGCATGAGATTGTTCTTCGGATTCGCGGAATTCCACATTTCGGTTATACTTGAGAGCTATGAAAAAAACAAACAAACTGAAGGCAATGTTTTATTTTCTGAGGATTAGGGAGGGGGCTCGTTTTCCGCCTGGGGGGGCTAGTATTCCGTTTTTCAGAACTTACGAAAGCAAAACGGAGTGAAAATTTTTTCCGCGATCAAATGTTTTTTTTTCTTGCGAAGTTTCCTCTGTCCAGTATTGTTATTAAATATCAATTTATTGTATAAACGTTTGCATTTCAGCTTGAAAGTGTAGACAATAATTTCCGATAACGGAAGTTTGACGGAGCAAAAATGTCCTTGTAAACTTCAGGCACCAGTTTCTTTCGCGGATTCGAAGAGTAACTCTGACTTTGTTGTCATCAAAACTGAAGATAATGGCTGGGGACAGAATTTCATCTTTCGAAAATGGAAGTTAGACGAACTGCAGATTTAATCTGTAATCGTTAATTTTTTTCCCTCGCAATATTTCCTCTGCTCATTTTTATTGTAAATATAATTTTGTTTGATAGCTGATTGGGTTTCAGCTTGAAAACGGAGGAAAAATGTCCGAAACGGAAGTCGGACTGAGCGAAGATTTTTTTTGTAATCGTAATTTTTTTTTTCGCGATGTTTCCAATTATTGTTAAATGTTATTTTCCCTCTATAAATAGTTGTAAAGGGAGAAACTGGACATTCCTCAAATCAGAAGAATGGTTGAATCAACCAAGTCTCAATTATGTGTACTGTAAACATCTAATACATAGTATTCAAGAATTTTTTTTTTTTTTCAGAGCTGGAGGAAAACATGCTGCAAAATAATAAATTAGTTGATCTATGTAATACTAAACTTGCACATCACAATGTCCAATGAAGGTTTATTTTATCTTTTGTGATTGAGATAGACTGAAGATTTCCTTCCTCCACAATATAACTTGTTTTAAAGTTTGAGTGTGTAGAAACTGAATCTGTGAAGCAACACACACAAGTTTTGGTACAGTCTTTCAAAAGCAAAACAAAATTTTTTGCAGCCTCATGGATAAAAAAAGACAAGTATGTAAGATTTTGATAAATTACAATTTACTTATTTTATATAAAAGAAATTCAATTACATCCTAATTCATGTTGACATATTTATATATAGATATAATTATTTGTTTTTATGTTAAATATTATTTAGCTAAAAATTTAATGTGGTAATTGTTTGTTCTCTAAAATTACCCCTTTGGAAAGAAAAATACTCCTTCAAAAAATGTGAAGGAGTATTTTTACTCTTTTGAAAAATCCTAGCACGATCTCTGCTGATGAGTGATGTGGGATTGGAACTTGGAGATGGCGGGGGAGGGAGTGGGTTAAAGCAAATAAAGTACGTCACTCACGTGTCTGCACCTACACGCGGGAGCAGCCTGCCTCATTGTACAGTATTAGTAAGTCAGTGACGGAGACGAGGTGTCTTTGTTTCCCTGATGAAACGTTTGTGTGTTTTTGTTTAGGCAAAAATGATGGGGTTTTTTTTGTGTGTGTGATGTATGAATGTTTTTAGGAATTTGAAAGTTTACACGGTTTAAGTTAAGTTCGTCATCAACGATGAAATTTTTAACCAAAACTGACAATCTCAAGACATTAGAGGCTTCAGTCAAAAATAAATTCCGGTGGGATTGGCTAGAAAAAAAGACACCCAAAAGGAGAAAGCTGGGATATATGGTGTCAGAAAATTGATACAGCTGGGTCATGTTTCTGCATATATAAATGGAGTATGTGCTACAGTTCTGCCTCCAAAACCTGTTGAAGCAATTATAACGGCTACTTGTAATAGTAAAGGTTCTTCTCCTCTCTTCGGTACACAAACAAGACACTGCAAATGAAGGATGTTGGAAACGTAAGCGCCAGCCTGATAGCGTCTCCGCAAAAAACAAATGAAGATAACACACATTTTAAGAACTAGTGTTATTTTATTAGTAAATATAACTTTAGATTAACACCACACCAGGCTGATGTGTTTTTTTATTAATAAATGGAACTTAGATCAACATCCAATTTGATAAATATACTGTTATTTTATTAGTAAATAGAACTTTAGGTCAATGCCACCTGACTGAAACTCAACGACTAAAATTTCTGTTAAAAAAAGATCAATATCCTATGAAAAAGAGGAGTTGCCCTTCTAGTAACATAAAAACTTGACTGCAGATTTTCTTTTATTTATTTGCCAAATGGGTAATTTTGCAATTGGAAAGAAAGGCAAAATGTTTTTAAAAGGTATGTTATGTGTGTAATTGGTTTATTTTATACAAATGCAAAATTTTTATTAACGTTCTTAGTGTGGTATATGTTAAAGACAATATCATGTAGTTATTGAAATCAAAGATACTTAAATTTCACTGAATTTATTTATTATTTTAGCAACAAATTAATACTGCAAGCTCAACCCCAAAATAATTTACTGTTGTGAGCAAAAGGTATAGGTAGGTAGTGAGCAATTCCCAAAGTGAAACCATTTTATCTTTCGAAGTATCGGTAACAGCCTTGCTGATAAGTATAATAATTAAAGATACTAGTAGTAACGGAAATACTTTTGTTGTGCGGGGTGGGGGTGGGGGAATACCCTCACATGTTCATTTATGTCTCGAGTTTATGCATTGGCACCGTTGGGAGACGCCGATGATTTCAGGGTTTCGTGCCTTGCCTTGCAAACACCTCTGTTTAAGAGTACCCTGCTGGCAAGAAGAATCCATCGCTTCATGTGGTTTGCACCGTACTCGTATCCTGCCATCTGCATGCACCAACGTGAATCTCGAGTCATCAGTCCAGGCAACATTTTCCCACGTGTCTAGGGTCCAGTGGTGATGTTTCCGTGCCCATGCTAATATTTTCACCCTGTGATGTGCGGTCAGCAGCAGTACCCTGGTGGAACGATGGCTTTTTTACCCCATAGCGAGGAAATGGTTCTGGATGGTGTGGCTGCTTACACGTTTTTGTGCACCAGCGTTAAATAGCTGAGTGATTTCTTGCACTGTGGCCCGTCTATCCGCTGTTACAATGTGAGCTAGCCGACGATGACCCCGCTCATCCACACGCTGTTGTCCACGGCAGTTGGCCCTTGCAGAGATGGTTTTACTGGATTCGATGTACTCACGGTGCACCCGTGACACAGTGGCTTGTGAAAATCCCAGTGCCTGCACGACTTCCGAGATGGAGTGACCCATTCGTCGGGCACCGACAATTTGCCCACGATCAAATGCGCTTAGATCCTTCGTCTTACCCATACTGCATCCGACTCTTACTGTTTCCCGTCGCATCACTCCTTATATTGTCAGATCGCTGCATACGTCATGTCATTTCCATTTACAGGGCTGCCCACAGCGCCACATTTGCATAACACCAGCTGTCTCTAATTCAATTGCTCTTCAGTGTATATTCTTGAGGAAATTTAATACATTCAGTCATGTTTCCTTATTGTGCATGCACAGTTGTGTCAGAAAAATATGATCACCCCCAGGAATCACAGTGTACCTGCCGACCAGGACAGATGAGCCATAGCGCGCAACCTGAGCACAATGGGCAGAGGTAGTGATTTCACAGACATTCAAAAGAATGATCATCGGCTGCCGCACTAAGGGTTGGAGCATCTCAGAAACAGCAGATATCGTGGGCTGTTCACAAGGTGCTGTGGTAAGGGTACTGTACCAAGAATGGACTACTAGCACACCGAGGTACTCAGTGTGCCTCCCGACATAATAACTGTAGAACCCCAAAGGCCATCAACCCCAGAGCAAAACGTCGCCTCTGTCAATTGTAAAGGGCAATCGACGTGCAACAGTGCAGCAATTGACCGTGCAAATGAACGCTGGATGTCCCCGATAACAGTAGAGCAAACCCTGTTATGCATGGATCTCCTGAGTCTATGCAGCATCAAGGTGCCCATGTTAACCCAGGTCGCATGGGACTACCATCATTGGACAGTGGAAAAAAGTTGCCTTCTCCAATGAATCGAGGTTTCTACTCCACCGAAGTGACGGGCGGTGGTGGATACAGTGTCAGACACGCGAAAACCAACACCCGGACACACTTGGCGGTCAAGTACAATCCAGTGGTAGCAGTGTGCATGTCTGGGGGATGTTTTCCTGGTATGACCTGTTACCACTGGATGGGTCCCTGAATGCCAATGGCTACCTGTCCATCCTCAATGACCACATGCATCCCTTCATGTTGGCTGTTGACCCTGGTCGTGATGGTGTCTACCAGCAGGACAATGTGCTATGCCACATCGCTAATGGAGTGAATGACTGGCTCCAGGAGCATGATAGCGATGCCTCCGTTCTCCCTTGGCCGTCAAAATCGCCCAACCTCGGTCTTGTAGAGCACTTGTGGGACTATTCGGATTGACAGGTTCGACATGCTGACCCACAACCTTGTCATCTCCGGGACTTCCGTGCTCTGCTGTAGCCCAAATGGGCATGTGTGCCTCGGGCAACCTCCCAGGGCCTCATTGTGTCTATGCCATGCCATCTCGTCGCTGTTATCTGGGCCAAGGATAGTTATTTCCATTATTAGGTAGGTGGGCATATTATTCTGATACAACCGTGTATTTTTAAAAATGTCCATGATTTCTGTAAAATTTAACTTTTGGGGGAAGAATGTAGAATTACAAGTAACACGAGTCTTGTGTTTACTGTCATACATCAGGGTGTCCACATTCTGGAAAGTCAGGGAAATGAAAATTGGTCAAGGAAAGTCAGGGAAAATCAGTGATATTTAAAAAAAAAGTCAGGGAAATTTCAATCACAGTTAGACTACAACTAGTTTTAACCCGGAATCGGGGAGTGACGTCCTCATCGCCCAACACACTTGCACTTGGTGTTGCAGACAGTCACTAACTTCCCCTTCTTACTAATGTAACCTTGTATTTCCTACCTATTATTGTAAGTTGTGTTACATTACTTGTTAACATTTCTCTTTTTGTTTTAGGTCAAACGAGTAGAAGAAAATTTGTGATATAAGTTATACCTTCTTAAAAGGCAATTAAGACTGCAGCAATGTCAAAGCGTTGTGTGTTTAATGAACAATGGTTGGACGAACAATTAAATCCTGAGTTTTCTGGTTGGATAGCTGTTGTGAACGGCGACAATGAATCAGCATTTTGTAAAGTGTGCTCTAAAACTTTCAAGCTTAGCAACGTGGGGCGTCGGGCAGTCTCCAGCCACGGAAATGGCCCTAATCATTTGAAAAACATCTGTGCTAAAATGTCTCAGCCAAATTTTCCTTCTTTCACTTCCTCTATGAAAAAGAACTGTCTTTGTAATAACAAACTCTTGCCATCAACAAGCTCAGGAAATGTGGAATCAGTACTTCGTGAAAATATAAGTCTAATGACTCAAATACTTATGTTGTGAAAGATGATGTAAAGCCCAGTGACCTTAATGCTTCTATAGTGAAAGATGATGCAACAAAGTTGGAAATAATATGAGCCATGGAAGTGTTGTCCAAGCGAATGTCCCTGAACTCTTGTACACAGGTTAACAAAACATTTCAGTTAATGTTTCCTTACAGTGCAATAGCTTCAAAATTTACTTTAGGCAAAAGCAAAGCATCTTATGTGATAAACCATGGATTGGCACCACATTTCAAAGAGTGTTTAATGGACGATCTGAAGCACTGCACTAACTTTATAATTTGTTTTGATGAATCACTAAACAAAATTGCTCAGCATGGGTAAATGGATCAGTTTGTTTGTTATTGGCATGTCAATCTGCAAAAAGTTTCCACTAGATACTTAAGTAGTGTGTTTTTAGGACGGGCAACAGCTAATGACCTTTTAGAGAAATTCATTAAAGGTGCACCTCTTCCCTTGGATAACATGCTACAAGTGTCAATGGATGGACCTAAGGTTAATCTCAGCTTTCTTCAAAAGCTGAAAGATAAATTTAGAGCTGAAAATCCAGATGGTAAATTATTAGTTGACATTGGAGTATGTGGTCTTCACGAGGTCAATGAAGCTATGAAAACTGGACTTGAAGCAGTGAAATGGGATATACATCACTTTCTGCGTAACTTGTACTACCTTTTAAAAGATAGTCCTGCTCGCTGTGCAAATTATACTATGATTACTGGATGTAAAGATTTTCCTTTGAAATTTTGCACTGTAAGGTGGTTGGAAAACGTTAATTGTTTGACTAGGGCGTTGCTTGTCTATGATCATATCAAGAAATATGTTCAAGAATCATCGGTTTCCAGCAAACAGCACATGTTTCTTGTAGAATTCATGGAAAGTCCACTGTTGAAATGCAAATTGGCTGCATTTAGGACTATAGCTTCAGAGTGTGAATCTTTTTTGAGAAGGTTCCAGAGCCCAAAGCCTTTAATTCCTTTCTTACACACTGATTTGCTGGATCTGATGAAAAATTTGATGGCACGAAGCTTGAAGCCTGACAAATTAAGTGAAGCTGATAGTGTCTCAAAACTGTTAACTTTAGACGTATCAAAAAGTGAAAATCTTCTCTCAATTGAGAAAGTAGATATTGGATTTAGTGCTAAAAAGCTATTAAAAGAAGTGAAGTGCTCAGAAAGGGAGAAATTAGAGTTTAAGCTTGAGTTTAGGAAACTTATGACCAGTATGATTGAAAAACTTCGTGAGAAAAGCCCACTAAAATTTAAGTTTGTCCGTGGAGTAACTTGTTTGGACCCAATTATTATAGTGCAGCAGCTGAGTCTAGGCAAGAAGAGAGTGGAAATTGTGCTCGAAGTTTTACTTAGTGCAAACAGGATTTCAGATGACTGTGCTGAAAAAGCTAATAAACAGTACGCTTCATTGTGTGTAGAAGCTCAATCTGCTTTAAAGTCTCAGTTTGATGAATTTTTAGACAGTCATGATGGTTCCATTGGATTAGACAAATTTTACAGTGCTCTACTTGACAACCAAAAACAATTCGGTGAACTTTGGGATGTAATAAAAATTTGTCTCATTATGTCTCATGGAAATGTTTCTGTGGAAGGTGGATTTTCTGTCAATAAATCTCTTCTTGTGGAAAATCTCCTGGAAGAATCCCTGATTTGTCAAAGAACAGTTTTTGTTGCCATTAAAAATGTGGGAGGAGTAGAACACATTGCCATCAATAGAAGGTTTCTTCTTTCTGTAAGAGCCTCCAGACGAAGATATCAGGATTATCTTGAGAAAAAAGGGTTCTTCAAAACGAAGAAAAAAACTGAAGGAAAAAAGAAAAATTGATCATGAAATAAAGGAATTGAAGGGGAAAAGACAGAGTATGGAAGGAACTAGAGTTGGAAGAAGCAGCATTGCAGGCGAAGATTTCAGATTGGGAAAAGAAAAAAGGTGGTGTGTGATATAAAAACAGTGACTGTGTTCCTACGGTAATATTTTTATAGTAACTGTTTTGAATATTGTGTATGGGTTTGTTTGAGTGTTTCTTCAATAAATGTAAAACCATGAAAAAAAGAGTAAACTTAAAATTAAACAGGTGTGAGTTTGGATGGCTATGGGGAAGGTGGAGGCTGATTAAAAAAAATAAAAAATAAAATTGAATCAGTTATTTGGGAAACTTTATACGTCAAACGGAAACACTTTTAAATAATATAAGTTTCTCAATTATCCAATTCAATTTTATTTATTATCATGGCACATATATTGAAAAACTCAAATAAACCTATTTGTGTAAGGTCAGGGATTTCTTATATATTTGGTCAGGGAAATCAGGTTTGATAATTCTGTGGACACCCTGTACATACATACATATCACTAAGCTGTTCTCTGAGATTCAGAGGTTTGCTCCAAAAAGAAATACAAACTACCAGATATTTACTGTCATCATAAACTTAATTATTAATGATTTCATGGTATTGCGCATGGACTATATTCTTTTGTTGTTCTGCATATTTTGTAGCAAACAATTATTTGTACAATTATGATATGTTCTCACTTTTTCTGTTCTTTCTGTGCACAGAATGGAATGGATGATGAAAAGCATCAAGTGGAACAGCCTCTGAACAAAGGTGATAATTATGCAAGTGAAATGAAGAACAATAATATTGGAGCATATCTTCAGCACAATAATGGCCTTGCAGTCCCTCATTTGCAGAGCATGATAGATGCGCATTCAAATGACAATTACGTTCATGATAAACATATGGGACAACCATTTGTCAATGTAGTGAAAAGAGAATCTCACCTAAATAATGATAGGATTGCAGAACATGGGGCAGATGGTGAAGATGGTATGCTTTTATCGTATGCTTCATATTTACACATTCCTTGAAATGCCTGAAGAAATTTATTTTCATGTTTAATTCTTCAAAAAATAATATATTGTCAATACTGTTTATTCTTGCACTGTTTAAAACTTACCAGGCATGTGATTCTTCCGCTAATTAGCGGAATTCTGTGAATTCACTTTTCAAGAAAAACAGAAATCCGCTAAACTTGTCATTTGCAATATCAGTCTTTTGACAAAAGTTTGTGATTGTTGATATGTTGGGGGGGGGGGGGGATCGGGCGAGAGAGAGAGAGAGAGAGAGAGAGAAATATTCGTCGGGTAGATGGCGATATTTCAGTTGTAAGGCATACTTTTTTGGCGTGGCTGACCAGCAACTCCGGGCTGACACTGCTGTGGCTCAGCCAATGAGATAGCTTCGGATGACCTCACAAAGCTATCTCGTTAGCCGAGCTCCAAAAGAGATAGCCTCGTGAGTTCACCCAAAGCTATCTGATTTTGGAGTGTTCCCCTAAGGAAACTGGTTTGCTTGAAACCGGTTTTCAGGGGAACACTCCGCTGTTTAGTTGAGAGGGAATGGAGCCCTGAGTCATCGTACGCAGCTACCAAGAGATGAACAAGAAAGAAAAGTTCTGTTCACTTGTGATTGGACATTTACATTACAAACCTCTCTCACTGGCAGGCAAAAGTGTTATTCGCATTCAGAGATGCCAGCCATTGTGGATTTCCCCCAGATTAGCGGAATTATGGGTGACTAACGAAAAATGATGGAAATTCAGATTTTTGCTGATATTAAGAATGTTTTACTGGTTTTGTAATTAATTAATCAATGTAAAAGCCTCTGAACAAAGTTCGTGACATAGCTCTTTGTTTCTTTTTCTTTTCTTTTTTCTGAGGAGCAGGAATTTGTTTTGCTTGTTTGAAAGCTAAGTGGAAAGAATGTGCGGTGCTGGGCCTGGATTACGTTGGCCCAACGCCATGCTTCTTTCGCCATGCGTGATTACATCAGCCTGAAGCCTCCGAACAAAGTTCGTGGTGCAGCTATTTCTTTCTTTTTCGTACCGGGGAGCAATTTGTTTTGTTTGTTTGAAAGCTAAGTGGAAAAAATACATGACGCTGGGCCGTGATCAGTGCCCGATTTACACAGAATCAGGCCCTAGGCACAACACAAGATGAAGGGCCCCCCCCCCCCCTTCCATCCACATTCTTGAAAGTACATTTATTGCTACTAAATATTGTCAATTAATTTAAAAGTTGATTTAATAAATGGGATATTGTGTGGGGGAAATAGGAAATGATATATACTTTTATTAAATCTTAACGTTAGCAAGGAAATTTGCACTTAAAAATATAAACCAGTAAGTGTAACACTTCAGTGTTGCTATTTTTGCATTTAATTTTACAAGCAGGGTTGTGGTTAGGGAATGGCTGCTTTTTGTGGGCTGCTCTTGCTCCGAAGTTATGTTACTGAGCTGTGTGTATTTATATGTATATAATAAAATTAGCGATAATTTTTGATTTTTGCATTTGTCTCATTCATTTTTCTTTTTTGTTATTTTTTATGTGTATCTCGGAACAGCTTTTGGTGTTTTCAGGTAATTGGATGCTTAGACAATCACATGCCTGACTTACAAGCACATGTGGTGCTAAGCTATTCTCTGAGGTTCAGAGGTTAGCTCCTCAAAGGAAGATTATCTGCCCAATCAAAGTTACCATTGGTATTAGACAGATACTGTTGATCTGTCAAATGTTTCCATTTACAATAATCTTCACACACAACTTGAGCTTCATTGGCATCCATTGCATGTCACACACAAGATTTTTGTACTTCATATTCATTATCTTTTACAGCCATTTTTGAATCTGCTGCTCCCATGATTTCCTTTGCTTTCCTTCACATTTCTTTCCTGCTGCTTAGGTTGAATAAATTCTTAGTTAGCTGCTCATTCTTTCAATATGGCCAAACCACCACAGAAAGTTGTCTCCACCTTATTAACAGCATTTTACTTCACATTACATATCTTTGTTCCTCACATAATCAGCACATCTTGCAACATATTCCCCCTAAGTTATGTATCTCTCCAGCACACAACTGTCTCCTATCTCGTGGGCAGTTCTCTGTTTCACTACCTTAGATTAGAGTAGGAAGAATTACAGTTTTATACACAGCCATTTGGAACCTTAAGAAATTTGCCAAGTAACACATGGGAATATTTGAATTAGATTGTAAGAAATGTGATATGTTGAAAAAAAGAAGTGTGTTGTGTTGGAAATAACAGATGTTATTGCCACAGTCTCCAAAGAGATGTTAGGCAAAACATGGCCTGAAATTGAATACCGACTAGATATGCTCCAGGCCACGAATGGCACTTGTATGGAGGCATAGCAATAATGGAGAAAAAAATATTAGTTTACATGCAACATGTCATAAACCATTTGTTTCTACCTATCATATTTTTTTTAAATAAAAGTTTTCTTAATGAGGGAAATACTTTACATACACTATGTATCCCTCCGAGTTGTAGAGTACGAACTTGCTGCAAAGAAGTGGGGATAAAAGAATGAACTTACAGAAAACAAAATTGAAGTACAATGCTTTTACACAAACTGGAGAATTAGGGACTGAAGCAGTAAATTTAAAGTTACTAATGCCTACCTCAATCTTGGACAACATATATCAAGCAAAGGTCACACTGAAGAAGAAATAGCATATAAAACTTGGCTGGAAAGCATTTGAAAGAAACAGCATCAATTTAAGGGTCAATTTGCCATTGTGTCATAAAAGAAAATTGTTTAATCAATGCACCCTTCCTGTTCTTACTTATAGATCAGAGACATGGACCTTAACTAAACAAGTTTGTAAAATCATGCAATGCATTGATTATAATATGCTTTCCAACATACCAGAAATCAATACTCAAGTTATCACTCAAGTTATGAGAATAATGGCTGTGGAATAAATCTCAGTCCTGTGCCCTGACCTTTGATCCCATTTTGATGATATTCAACAGAACCGGTTCGGTATACCTCCGAAATAACATGATAAAGTTTTGTCGCAATTGAAGCATTTTTATGCAAGTTATGATGCATAAGGGCTATGGAATAGATCCCGCTCCTGTGTCCTAACCTTTGACTCCATTTCGCCCATTTTCAATAGAATTCGTCCCCAGGCAGGCCCCTACAACATACTAACATTTCATCCAAATCGAAGCATTTTTACGTAAGTTATGGTGCATAATGGCGATGGAAGTGATTCCGCTCCTATATCCTGACCTTGGACCCCATTTCGCCCATTTTCAATAGGGTTTGTCGCCAGGTGGTTTTCTACCACATACTAAAATTTAATCGAAATCGAACCCTTTTTATGTTAGTTATGACGCATAACAGCAGTGGAATGGATCCCGCTCCTATGTACTGACCTTTGACCCCATTTCGTACACTTTAAATAGTGTTCCTTCCCAGGTGATTCCCTACCAGATACTAAAATTTCATCAAAATCGAACTATTGTTACGCGAGTTATTGTGTGGACGGACATACGCACACAACGCATGACGTAATGAGGAAGATGGGAATCGCGACCATCTGCTCGCAAGAGTGTGACGTCATAAAACTTTAATAGGATCCACACACACCGCGTGACGTACTGAGACAGATGGCGTGACCACGCACCAACATTCTCAAACGCGAGATTGTGACGTCATGAGATTTCTAACATTAATGGAATGACGCCTTGACACCAAAAACGTTATAATTTGGGGTGGTTATTTTACCCACTAAACGAATTCTCCTAAAGTCGAGATCAAGCTAAATCGATTTCTAGTTCCAGAAAACGGTAGGTTAACGACTTTCATCAAAATTCTTAGAGCTGTTTTCAAAATAAAATGTACATACATACATACAAGAATTGCTACTTTAAGGTGGACGTCAAGTAAGTTTGCTTCCTATACTTCTAATGGAAAAACTTCTGTACACATTTTCTTCACAATTAATGCGTTCCCAAGGATGAAAATTTGAACATCGATTAAAATAGCTTCGTTTCATAACTTGGAATACTTAATATTTTCTAAACCATAACCGTAATTATGCAATCCAACATTTATTTGTCCACTGACGCCATCAAAGTACAGGTCGCGTCATCTTTTTTCTGGTTTCACCACCAAAGGAAACGTTATTGTATTTTAATATCATTATGCTTATGTTTTAGAAAATGTTAAGTATTCCAAGTTATAGTATGAAATTA
The DNA here is from genome assembly GCA_039090855.1 of Macrothele yani. Lineage (NCBI taxonomy): Eukaryota > Metazoa > Arthropoda > Arachnida > Araneae > Macrothelidae > Macrothele > Macrothele yani. The sequence goes on along the minus strand of CM077006.1, from coordinate 54,343,445 downwards.
GTTTAATCGATGTTCAAATTTCCAGTCTTGGAAACACACTAATTGTGAAGGAAATGTGTACAAAAGGTTTTCCATTGGAAATATAGGAAGCAAAATTACTTGACGTCCACCTTAATAGTGTAGGATAAGGGCGATGGAATGGATCCCGATCCTATGTCCTGACCTTTGACTCCATTTGTCCCATTTTCAATAGGGTTCCTCTCCATGTGGTCCCCTACCTCATACTAAAATTTCCTCGAAATCGAACCATTTTTACGCAGTTATGACGCATGAGGGCAATGGAATGCATCCCGCTCCTATGTCCTGACCTTTGACTCCACTTCACTCATTTTCAATAGGGTTCGTCCCCAAGTGGTCCCCTATCACATACTAAAATTTCATTGAAATCGAACCATATTTACGCAAGTTATGACGCATAAGGGCAATTGAATGGATCCCGCTCTTATGTCATGACCTTTGACCCCACTTCACCCATTTTCAATAGGGTTCATCCCCAGGTGGTCCTCTACTGCATACTAAAATTTCATCGAAATCGAATCGTTTTTACGTGAGTTATCGTGCCGACAGACAAACGGAAGGACGGAAAAAGCTGGTGCATATACGCTTCTTCAACCTACGGTTGGAAAGCGTAAAAAAGACATGCAAACACTGCAGGCAACTTAAAGTAGCATAGAGAGATGCATACTTGGTGTAATAAAGAAAAATATGAAAAGCAACTCTTGGATCAGAAAATGACGAGAGTTGATGACATCAACTCACTCACTAAGCTGTTCTCTGATATTCAGAGGTTAGTTCCACAAAGAAATACAAACTACCAGATAATTTTTACTTACTGTTGCCATATCAAACTTCTCCATTTACAGCGATCTTGACATACAACTCGGGCTTCACTCGCATCCATCACACGAGGTGCACAAGATATTCGATACTTCATACTCATAATCTTTTTCTCATGCAGACACTCCTGAATCTGATCCTCCCATGACTTCCTTGGCCTACCTCTACCTTTCCTTCCTAACACTTGGGCTAAAAAGATTTTCTTAGCATCTCATCATTCATTCTTTCAACATGGCCAAACCACCGAAGCATATTAGTCTCTACCTTGCATTTTGCTTCACATTAACAACTGCAACACATCTTCATTCCTCACACAATCGGATCGTGTCTTGCCACAAACCCCCCCCCCCAATAAGTAACGCATTTCTCCAGCACCCAAACGACTCCTATGTTTCTTCTGCAATACCCAGGTTTCACTGCCATACATCAGAGTAGGAACAATTACTGTTTCATACTCAGCCATGCGGGTCTCTCTAGAGAGCCCATCATTCCTGTGAAAATCTCCCAGAGCAGCTATGACTTTCAAAGAAGAATTCACTCGCCTACTGATTTCACCATCCAACTTGTTTTCTCTGTCAATCACAGTGCCATTTATACTTACATTACATTCAGTGCTACCTGTTCCTATCTCAAACACCATAGCTTTGGTTTTTCCCTTATTTATACTCAGTTTGAATTTCATGCAAACTTCGTGCATCTGAGTCAACATACTCTGCAACTCACTTTTGCTTTCTGCCAACAGGACAGTGTCATCAGCATACAGCAATCTGCATGCCCAGATATCACCAAGACATAAACCAGTATTATCTATTTTGGCATCACACATGCATGCATCCATAAATTTATTAAACAGCCATAGTGACATTACACAACCTTGTCTAACTCCTGCACCAATAGAAAACCATTTTGATAAAACACCATTCACTCGTACACAAGCTCTACTTCCAGCATACATGGCTTTTACACTGTTAAGTAGATTTCCAGTAACACCATATTCATTCAAATACCTTCCACAAAAGTGTCCTATTTACTGTGTCATAAGCTTTCCCTAAATCTATGAAGGCAGCAAAAACTTTCTTACGAACAGCCAGATACTTTTCAATCATCATGCATAATGCAAAAATTTGATTAGTGCAGCCTTTACCAGGAATACGCATACATGGTTTTATGCCTGCTTTGTTCTTTGTTTCAGTGCAACATAGCTTCTGGAAATATGTCTGCAGTATTGTTGCCACTCTGCATTACTATGTCACCCTATGCATTACTAAGCTAAATTCTGAAAATAAGCATTTACTTTTATCAAAAAAAAAAAAAAAAAAAAAAAAATTAACCTGCCATGATTGGGGATCTGGATTCAACAGAGATAGTGTAGTCCTGAGGAAGGGTAGGGGTGCTATCTGAAAATTTTACTGTAAGTAAATTCCTTTATTCTTGTGTAAAACCCATAATTTAGTGAAATTTATAATGTATCAAGTCCAGGAATAACCATGACATCAATTATTACCAAGAGAAATTCTGTTAAAAATCAGCAGTTATATTTCAAACATCAAAATGCATGCAAACTAGTGAATTATTATGCAGCGCCTTTTTTTTATTTATTTATTTATTTATTTATTTTAGAGTTTGAAATTGTGTACTGATAATTAAGTAAAATGTGCTTGATGTGATAATTAAGTAAAATGTGCTTAATGTATTTTTCAGATGATGAAGACCAAGACGGAGAAAATGAAGAGCAGTTGATGGCTGGTCCAGCTGGAAGGGGGTAAACAATTTCAAGATCATGATTTTGAAGATCAGGTAAGAGTATGTTTTCCTCACAACGATATGAAAATATATAGCAAAACTTTAAACGACTGCTTTTAATTTTAAACTAACCTAGTGTTGTGTTCCTTATTTCATATAAAACTTCAAGTTTCATTTTGATGTAAATTCATTATTATTCATTTTTTAAAGTAATATTGAAACAATATGTGCCTACATTCAGGAGATCTATAAAGTGAACCAGGTGAAAATAATGAAACTGTTCCTGCTTAGAAATTTAATACATCAACAATAAGTAAAATCTAGCACCATCAGTCTTGAGACTAATGAATTTTCTATGAGGAGCTAACCTCTGAATATCAGAGAGCAGCTTACTGGACAAAAAATGTTTATCACTTTTCAAAACTGGAAAATTAATTAATTTCTAAGGCATTCCTCATTTCAAGTTTTTTGTGCAAGAGAGTCATACACAGAAGAGTATTTCAGTAAAACTTGGTGAAATACGTTATCCAGCACTATTTTAGGTAAATCGCAAAAGTGGTTTTAATGGCTTTTCTGGAGTACTCCTGTTTAGATCAGTAGTTCTCAACCTTCTCTGGGCTAAGAAACCGTGGATATATTGTAGTATTGTGAGAGACCTCAATGGTATCTACTAGCACTGTTCACAGTTTGATATTTTGTGAAATCTGGACATTTCACTATCTGAAATTCAGATTTTTAGTACTTGAATAATTCTGATATCTAGATTTTCAGCATCCAATTTTCCAAATTCAAAATCCCAATATTAAAATTTGGGTATCATAACCGAAGTAATATTTTGATTACAAATATCAAAAATTCGTATTTCAGTACCAACTGTCAGAAGCATAAGGTGCCTGTCCCATACCCTCACAGTCGGTGTGATCCAATTCACTTGTCAGATGTTATATTACATAGCACATGAAAAAGTGTTTTTAAGCTTTCATCATGTCTGTCTGTCAGTCAGTGATCAATGAGAGCAAAACAGCAATGAAAAGGAATGTGTATTCTAAAGTAGATGAAATCACATGTATTACAGTCTTCTCTTCTGTCTTGGAGATGTGGAAAAGAAGTGACTATGTAGCAAGGCACAGTGCAACTGGTAAATGATGTTATGAATGCACCAAATGTGCCAAAATGGTACGCAAAAGTGAACTTTCCATTTTAGCCTGTGCAATGCCCAGCACTACGGCTGGTCATCAACCACAATAGATAGCAACCCAGTATTTGTGGAAAGCCTTGTTAAACATGTGGAGGAGAAGGGGGGGTATCAATGGTCAAACATTGCATTTGTTTCTGCATGGTGCCCATTAAATAGCCAAAGTGATCTTTTCTCCATTTTTATTGTGGCCAGTGAAGAAATAAGCAGAGTTGCAGACAGTTTTATTCACTGACAAGCATTTGGACTCCTCAAAGAAAGTCCATCTGTCAGATTAACATTAAAACTGATGGAACTAGATTTCACTTACTGTTCATGTTCAAAAGTTTCCATTTACAGTGATCTCGACTCACAACTCAAGCTTCATTCACATCCATCACGTCTTGCACAAGACCTTATGTACTTCATACTCATAATCTTTTTCTCATGCAGACATTTCTGAACCTGGTCCTCCCTTGATTTCCTTGGCTGCCTTCTACCTTTCTTTCCTGCCACTTAGGCTGAATAATTCTCTTAGTATGCATTTCATCATTTTTTTCAATATGGCCAAACCATCTAAGAATATTAGTATCCAACTTGCCAACTTACTAACATTATCCCTCACATCACACATCTGCAACTTCTTCGTTCCTCACGTGATCAGAGTGTATCTTGCCACAAAATGCCCTGTAAGTAACACAGCAGCACACAAACGTCTGACTCCTATGTCTCCCCTGCAATACCCAGGTTTCACTGCCATAGATTATGAACAATTACACTTCCATAGCAGCAATTCAGGACATTCTTGAAAACCCTTAAACCTTGTACAGTCCTTCAAAAGCAGCTATGACTTTCAAAGAAGAATTCGCTCACCTACTAATTTTGCCATGTAATTTGTTTTAAGTGTCACATGTGCTTCCTGAATGTACAAATTCATTCACCTGGTCAATCTGCCATTTGGACTTATCTTGCATTCAGTACTAACAGTTTCTTGCTCAAAAGCAATGACTGGTTTTTCCTTTATTTATACTCAGTTTGAATTTCATACATACTTCATATATCTGGGACAACATATTCTGTAACCCACTTTTGCTCTTTGCCAATATACAAGCATTTGAAAATTGATCTTATTCCATGGAATAAATAAAATAAATTGACCAAGTTTGAGAAAACCAGCATGCAAAGTCAAAATGACTTAGTTTCAGTATATACAGAAAAAAAAAAAATTGAAATAGCAACATATTTCTGCTTCCAATGCAATTTTTCATTCCTCTAAGAACTAAGAGTAAAGAATGTATTTCTCTGTTGTGGATGGAATTATGTGCCGCATTAGAAGAATAAACCTAGAATCCAAATTTATTTGGTGAAAGTTTTTTTTATTCATGCTTATAAACCTCAGTGATTAATTCAGATTTTTTTGGAGGGAGGGGGAGGGGGAGGGGGGATTTAGGAGACACTGATTACAGAAATAAAATATAGGAATATTTTGTTTATCTGTTATTTAATTACCGTATTTTTCGGAATATAGGATATACGTTTTTTCAAAAAAAAAAAAAAAAAAAAAAATTGGTGTCAAAATTCCCCTGCTTCTTTATACAATGAAGGTGATTATTATCAAAAAACAAAGTTCATTATTATCGCCATGAATGTGTATGTGCAGTGGTGTACAAAAGTATTGGATCACCTGCAAAAACTGTGAATTTTGTAGTTGTTATTTCACCATTTATATGTCATTAGAGGCAAAATTTAATGGAGATTTCAGGAATGTCTTAGTTTTTCCTGTATTTTTGTAATGTATTCTTAAGATATATTACAAAAATCCTGATCAAGTTGAAATCATTACGAAAACGATCATTTATCCAATACTTAGGTTTACCGCAATAAATTGTTTTTGTAATCCATAAGGAATGAAATGACATTTAAATACAAAAATATAATAAAGCAAAATTATAAAATGTACCTAATATTTTGTTGCCCTGCCTTTAGCTTTAATCCCAGCTTTGCATCTTGCTGGCATACTGTGAACAAAGTTTTGTAAAAGATTGGGTTGAACAATAGGATTCTAAATTTGAATTGTGTCTTTAATGAGTTGAATTTTGGTTGTTGGCCTTCTTTTTTTATAGTTCATACAACACTTTGAACCACAAATTTTCAATCAAGTTTAAGTCCGGTGACTGTAGTGGTCAAGATGCTGAACATTTTTTCCTGAAACCACTTTTTCTCACTACTTTAGCATAATGACAGGGAGCATTGTCATCTTGAAAAATTAAATTGCCATCATAAAGTCTTCTAGATGATGGTAGCATCTTGTTTTCTAATATCCGAATGTATTTCTGGGCATTTGCCATACCATCAGCAATATGGAGGTTCCCAGTGTCATGTGCACACATGCAGCTCCAAGCCATGACCTTCACCAGATGCTTAACAGTAGTAACTAAGCTACTTGGATGGAATTCTTCATGCTTGAATATTCTTACATAGGTACTACTCTGATTCCCACTAAGGCAAAATTCTGATTCATCACTAAAAAGAACATTTTCCCATTGCTTTGGTTGTCCATGAGATGTGCTGTTTTGCTTATTGAAGTCTATGCTGTCTGTGATTTGCAATTAACAGTGGTTTATGTCTGCATTTGCAGCCACGTAAGTCATAGCTAAGCAGTCTCCTCCTAATAGTAACATCAGCCACTTTAGACCATCTTTGAAGCAATTCAGTTGAATTGGTATGCAGCTAAATTCAAGGGTACGCCAAGGGTGTTTGCCCAGATTTGCCACCCCTTGAACGAGAATATTTTTCATTTTTTATTCATTTTTACATGAAATAAATATCTTTAGCAACATCAATTCCTATTTCCTGTAAAGTAAGAGTTTTCATAATATATATACGTATATGAGTATAATAACATTGAACATGACGAGCGTCTGTTTAACTATTCTAACCAAGTAACCAAAAAATCTCTCATATGGGTACATTACAAATAAGTTGTTTAAAACTAAAAACAAAATTCGAAATAACTGGTTTTCATATTTAAATAAAAATATTTTTTACATATATGCATAAAACTAAAAATAAAATTCGAAATAACTGGTTTTCATATTAATTTTTTCTCCTAAAAACCTCAATACCCTTATTACATCGATTCCCCACCTTGTTACAGAGCACGGTTTTACAGTCAACGCTGGAAGCTCTTTCTTTAAAATTTGCCACAAGTAAGGTAATTCAAAAAAGAAAGCATATATTTCTGGAATAATGCTGAAAATTTCAAGATAATTTTTTTCTGGAGGGGCTGCAAACAAATTAGTGTTGGCTGCATTATTGCTTCTGCAAATTCTTCAGTTTTCACAAAACTTTCTAGACAAAACAGAAAAATCCTTTTGTGAAACCTGCAAATTTTGCTTGACCTTTAACTGGGGGAATGTACTTTTTATTTGCAATTTGCAGCGGAAGATGCTGTCACGTCTGACAGTCTTGTTTCCTTGCTGTTTGTCAACAATGTGCAGAGGTTAGCCTGTTTACTTCTTTGACAATATTTTTTATTTCAAATGGTTCTTGGCAAACTTTAGATAAAAAAAAATTCCCAGTTTCCAGGAATTGTTTGTATGCCACAGAAAAAAAAAAAAAAAACAACAATTTCCCATTCCCAGGAATTATTTGTATGCCACAGAATGCCAAAAGACTTCAACCAAGGACATCTTACTTTGACACATCAGCCGTACCACAGTCGAAGGTTATTGGCTGTATGAAGGTGTGACATCACAGGCAAGCATGTACGCCATTGGTTGATGGACTGAGTGGCGTTTCTCTTCATTGTTTTCATCAGTGATATTGCACATTGCCAATTTCACAAAGCTTCAATGATTCATAAGCTGTTTTTTTTATGCATAAAGTTGTTTTTTTCTTAAAAAAAGTCTTAAAAATGCTAATTTATTTTATTTTTTCTTAAATTTTTCCTAAGTATACTGGTACATTTTACATTCCAAAAAATATGGTATTTATAGAAAGAACATAATTGCGCCAGTATTGCAGTGCTAAGCATAAGCTATAGTTTCCTGTTCAGTGGTGCCACATTTTAAATGGATTTATTTTATGCTGATTCAATTATACACGGTCAGCCCCACTGCTAGATTGATATCACATGCGAAATGGAGCTACAAAAGAATCAATCAATGCATGCTGGCGGCTCCTGTGGTGTAACTGTGTCAATGATTTAAAAGGTTTTCCTACCATCAACAAGGAAGCAAAACTTATTACTCAGATGGCCAAGCAGATTGGGGGGGGGGCGAAGGCTTTGTCGATATTCTGGAGGAAGAAATAACAGAATTTATTGGACATCAAGAACCGTTGACAAATGAAGAGTTAGAAGAACTTGTGAAAACTTCCTCGGGCGAAGACGATGACGCTGATAAACAAGGTGAAACTGCCAGCGGTAATCTGCACAAGCTTGCTGAAATTTTCCAAGCAGCAAAGCACTTGAAAGATTTAATTTCTAGCTATGATCCCTCTATGGAACGTAGCCTTAAAATAAATCGAAGTATTGCGGACTCTTTAATGTCGTATTATGAGATTTTTCAGCAGCTAAAGACGCAGCGGCAACAGTTGCTGATAACGATGTTTTCCTAGAAAATACTCCTTTTACTGGCTCCCCTGTGCCTCGCCCAGAGTCCCCAACTACTGCACCTAATGCATCAGCTTTGGAACTCAGCGTTGACGACCCCACAGTGGTGTTACGTAGTGAAAGCAATGATTATGCAGTTATGCATAAGGATTTGCATCATGCTATCTCATATTTCAACTGTAACCATTACAGAAATACATGTACATTGTTCTTTGTAAAATACACATTATACTGTAAGAGATATATGCAAGAAAATAATATTGTACATATATAATGAATAAAATCGTGAAGTGATTTATTGTATGTAGTTTTATTATTGGTTTTGAATACACGCGGTTTTGGCTTTACGCAGTCTCGTCAGAATGTAACCCCCGCGTAAAATGCTGCACTACTGTACTTATTAATTGTTGGAGCTGGTTTAAACAACCCAGTACTTAAAGTTTATGATGGTTTGCTAAACTGGAATCTAAAAATTTGAAAGCAGAAACAATTTCAAAGAATAAAACAAAGGTTTAATTGGTTATTATTACTGTGAGCCACAGCCAGACACTGCATATGTTGTACTGAGTGTAACAGGCAATAGGTGCAAGTTTTCCATCTGGGGTCAGAATTCCATTTTTCAAAACTCCCCAAAAATGGAAGTTATAGATGGTGTGAAAAAATTCCTCCCATAATCGTAATTTTTTTCTCACGATATTCCCTCTGCCCAATATTGTTAAACATCATTTTATTGCATAAATGTTTGTATTGCAGCTTAAAAATGTATGCAGCAATTTCTGAAAATGGAAATATTAGATTGAGCAAAAATTTCACCATAATTTAAAATTATTTTTCTTGCAGTGTTCCCTCTTCTCTGTGTTGCATTTAAATATAATGTTGTTCCATAAATATTCATATTTCAGCTTGAAAATGGAGGAAAACTTTCTGTAAACAAAAAATTGGACGTGCAAAGCAAGAATTTATTCTGTATTTTATTTTTTATCCCCAGCAATGTTCCTTCTGTCAAGTATTAGTGTTAAATATCATTTTGTTCCACACATATTTGCATTTCAGCTTTTTGAAAACGAAGGAAAAAATTTTGAAAATGGAAGTAGTTGCCAGGAGCAAAAAATTTCCTGTAAACTTAAATTACTTTTCTTGCAATGTTCCCTCTGCCTTGTATTGTTGTGAAATATAATTTTATCAGATAAATCTTAGGTTTCAGCTTGAAATTTGAAGAAAAATTTCTGGAAACAAAAGTTAAAGGAAGTTATAATTCCTCCCAGAATCATAATTTTTTTTTCCTGTCTCCTACTTGTCATGCATTGTTGTTAAAAAAATTTTATTTCATAAATGTTGATATCTCAACATGATGTTAAATTGAAAGATCTAACTTTGCTCTAAGAGCTTTGAAAAGTGTACCAGGGAATGCATATTCTGTGCTTGCACGCTGCTGTCATTCACTGTTTAGTATGGCTGAAATAGACTGACCTTGACTCCTGTGAAGTGATGTGATATTCACAGTTATAGTGAAAACATTCCAAAAAAATATCTGAAAACATTTTATGATAGGGATGAAGTTTTTCACATTTGTAAGATACAAATGAACTTGCTTTATAGGTTGAATTACAAAAAACATTAATGGTAAGACAAATTTTGGGGTAACACCTGAAAATGTTTGTAAATTTATGTTTTTCCTTATAATAGATGTTTTTCCTTATAATACTCTAATATACAGTGCATTTATATATGTAAATGCATGTATAAGTAGGTAACATTATGCATTCAAAAGTAAAGATAAGGGATACAATTGTGAGCATAATGCCTTAATTTGTGTTTAAAGTGGGAGTATGCAGTGGACCAGCAATATAAGAAGTCAAAATCCTTCATCCTGGATATGATACAATTGTATGCATGATGCTATCTCTGTTGAGAAGGACTCGAAACAAACTGGTACATACTAAGTTGTATTATTGTGGTTATTGAGTGCAAAAATTGGAGTCGCACACTTTCTCTTGCATGAAGGCAGAGAGAGGCCTTCTCCAGGGGACGTATTTGTTTTAATCTGGGTGTTTGTTTTAATCTCGAAACAAACTGGTACATACTAAGTTGTATTATTGTGGTTATTGAGTGCAAAAATTGGAGTCGCACACTTTCTCTTGCATGAAGGCAGAGAGAGGCCTTCTCCAGGGGACGTATTTGTTTTAATCTGGGTGTTTGTTTTAATCTCGAAACAAACTGGTACATACTAAGTTGTATTATTGTGGTTATTGAGTGCAAAAATTGGAGTCGCACACTTTCTCTTGCATGAAGGCAGAGAGAGGCCTTCTCCAGGGGACGTATTTGTTTTAATCTGGGTGGCCGAGACGGGAGTAACATGTTTATGAGGGGGTAAAAAGTCCAGCACTTGAAACTAAAGAGGGGGAAATGCACAAGAAGTATCCAAGAGGAAAGATTGTCTGCTGCACCTCGAAGAAGGACAAGAAAGAAAGTGCCAGCCAGAGAGATTTATGGTGAAACTAAAAGTTTCCAGAGAAATAATGGACCGACGTTAAAACAGAGAGGCCTTCTCCAGAAGACGCATTCCTTTTAGTTTGGGTGGCCGAGACGGGAGCAACATGTTTATGAGCAGGTCAAAAGACTGACACTTGAAACTAAAGGAGGGAAATGCACAAGAAGTATCCAAGAGACAAGATTGTCTGTTGCACCTTAAAGAGGCGTGAGAAAAACAGAAAGCACCAGTTAGAGAGATTTATGGTGAAACTGCAAAAGTTTGTCGAATTCCAAAAACTGTGTAAGAGTTTGCTAAAATCCACTGATGAAAACAGACCTCTTTTTGGGGGACAGCTGTCATGTGTGGAAAGTACCGAATGGGCATGGAGTTGTTGCAGTGCGCTTCAGAAGTGACTCGCAACCCTTGGTTTGGGAAATACTTCTGCCCGCTAGCCTTATGTGTGTCAGTCTCTCCCCCCCCCCAGACACTCTTAGGCAAGTCCTGTGGACCATGTGTGATAAGTTTTTTTGGAAGCTGCTACAAGTGTGTGCAAGTGCATCTCAGTCAGTCAGTCAGTCAGTCAGTTGAAACTGTGTACTACAACTGGACCATGCCACACTGTTCCTGTAAGTAACACTCTTAATTTCATTTTCTTGGGCTAGTGAACTGCACCCAACTAACTAGCCCCAAATTGAGGTTCAGTGCAGCGAGTAGAACTTTACAAGCTGATGAGCACACATTCTAGGACCCTCTGTAAATGGTGGGTCATTGTCATGATACTTGCAGAAGTTAAATAGCTCAGCCATCTATTATAGCAACAATATTTTAAAACTGATGTTATTAATATCCATTAGCGTGCATGTGTGTAATAAAAAAAATAACTGGACAATGTGAACACATCTTGTAATACAGTATGTTATGCTAATTTATTACTGTATTAATACTGTATGTTAATTTATCTCCAAAGATTAACATTATAAAATTTGCAAGTATTGTGATATTAACTGTATTTATTTTGTTTCGTTCTAAGGAAAATGCGGAGATGGAAAATGCAAGAGAAGAAGGAGTTGTTGTTGCACCTAGGTAAAGATCCGAAAGCAGGAACTCTTAATTTAACCCGTGATAAAAGCTTTGCATACGAAGCTCTAAATAATTTTGAATGAACTGAATGCATCTACATGGTTCCCCATGCACATCTGAATTGAGTGCCTAGAAACTGTAATGTAATTTTCTACAAGCACAAACACTGCTTGAATCATGGAAGCTTTACATTTGCATGCAACATGCAAATCTTACTGTGTGTGTGGCAAAGCTAGTGCTCCTCATACAATTTTGTAAATTTCAGATTATGCAAAAAACTCAATTACAGCAGTTGCTTATCATGTTTTGATTGTATTATGAAAATTGGCTTACAATGTCGTGTTTCTTTTTAGCATGTTTTCGTGGAATTTTACTTCATGTGGCAGTCCTAAGTCACTTACCACTGTATGGATCTTATTCCTGTTTTTTGGCTCTGAATCAACGTTTTATTATATGTTTTTATTGTGTCAGAGGTTCTACTACATAATATCTTTTGGAGTGATGTATTTACGTCTAAGTTCCTTGTACAGAAGTCCTGCATTCCATAATTGTGAAAATGTAAAAATTTTATGATACTGACGGGAGGAAGATGGCTGTGTTAATGTTACAATAAAATTTATTAGCTGTATGCATTATACAGTTTGATTTCTTTTCCCACCACATCACTATATAAGAGTTTCAGAAATTATTGGGTTAGGGCAGATATAATGTCTGAAATGAGAATGCCACCTGCAAACCCTCATAAAAATTGGAATCACCTACCTAAAAACAGAAAGCACCTAGTTAAAGTACACTCGATGGACAAAACATTAGAGATACCTACCGAATAGCGTGTTGTTCTTTCTCTAGTGTAACAGCCTGTACACACCGAGGCATTGACTCCACCAGATGATGGAGGGTTTCTGGAGGTAATGCCAGCAATGCATGTTGTAGCATTGTCCACAACTCAGCCAAAGATGGTCCAGGATCTGTGGATCTGATGTTCAACTCCAGGCATCTTGTAGAGCTCCCACACGGTTTAAATCCACGGACCTTCGAGGCCACTGGATGGTTCCAAACTCAGATGAGTGTTCCTTGGGTCATGCCTGGGCAGAGTCGCAGAATATAGACGCATACGCGGATAGTTTCCAAATTATTAGCAGATTTTGCAGATAGTTTTGGCTTGTAGATTAAAAAAAATAAAAATGTTACTTATAGCAATTCAAACACTTACTCAAGGCTTTACTCAGATTAATATATTTAATTCTATCTTAACGTGAGAATACTCAACTATTTTTCACATCTTCCGATAATGAGTTCTTTTGTTTTTACAGAGGTTTCTGGCCTCTTGATTTTATCAAGGCCTGTTCTCAATATATAGGAACTGTAACAAAAGTTCCATTTACACAGAAAGAATTTAAATTTTATTGCCAGGTTTCTATTGCAGTTGCCAGTTATAAAATTAAAATCTTTTCCTTTTGTATTTTATAAGTCTACTATTTTTGAATTAAGTTGTTGAAAACGCTATTTATAGTTTTTGAAGGTTCATTAACGGAACTGCTTTTCTAGATATAAAAACTTTCTTTAATTAGTATCTTGTTTTTATGAGGTTCATAGTTCAATATTTTGAACTTTTGGCCTTGAGGTCCATTTTACAAACATTTCTACGCATTCAGTCGTAATGTACTTTTGTCCACTCTGGAATGTGTAATGTTAGTCTAATAATTATTTATTGTTATATTAATTTTTCTTTAAATTTTCTTATTCTATTGTTATTGTGATTCGCGGGTTTGCAGCAAGTTTTCTGTTTTAATGGTTGTGTACGCAGATACATTTTATTTTTATACAACTCTGTGCCTGGGTGGTTGTGTCCCAGTGGTGCAGCACATTGTCCTTCTGAAACAGAACATTGGCGACATGGTGTAACTCATTGTCATAAAAATCCGCGCACCACGAAAAAAAAAAAACCGTGTAATTAATGCCAAACTCGGCGAATAGCTACATGGAGGGCAGACATTTGAATGATTAAAGTTTTCTGCGATTCCGCATGCCCGCAGGTCCACGACCGACACTGCAATTGAAATCCTTGGAGCTTAAGAGGCGCAGCGCAGGGGACTCCACATTTGTGCCGAAATGCATGCTAAGAGTCAGGTTGAGATCCCTGAGCAATAAACATGCCAATGAACCACCGTAGGGCAACTGGCAGAGTTTGTACAAGGCCGTATCGTCGCGGTGAGAGAGGCAGTGTGGCCAGCACACCGAATCGGCCGCCATTTGAGCTGGTCAGACAGTATGGTGCAATAGTGTTGGGAGCAACGGACACGGGAAGGCACCCAGACATGGCAGACTGGCTCTGGACAACCCAGACACACCACCAGCAAAGAGTACCTTTGTGATCATGAGAGCGGCATGCACACATGCAACGTTAGCCTTGTCCAATATCCCGAGACGTGGTGGCTGTACAATGGACTCCTGTGTCTGCCAGAACCATTTCCAGACGTCTGGCAGAAGAGAATCTGCACTCTCTGTGACCCTTGCATTTTCTGCCTTTAACACCTGACCATCGTCGGCGTCCATTGCAGTGGTGTCAGCAGCGAGCAATGTGAAATGCTACGGACTGGCGACGTTATAGTGTTCAGCGATGAATCCCACTTCTGCATGAGAACATGCAACCACCGTGAGCGCTACAATTCCAACCTCACTGTACAGCGGCACACATCCTGAACTGCAGGCATGATGGTCTGGGGTGCCTACGCATATGAGAGCCGGACTTCCCTCACAGTGATCAGAGAAAGCCCAGCACTACATACAGGAAATCCTGTAGCCCCATGTACTGTCTTTCCTTGCGGGGCAGCCCGGAGCCATTTCCAACAAGATAATGTCCATCTGCACACAGCTCAGGTTTCCCAGGACTGTGTACAGCATGCTTCGACGCTTCCGTGGCCTGCCTGAACTGTCGAGCACGTGTGGGACCAGACGGGACGCCAGGTTTCTCCATGTCCCAGTGTTCATGATTTAGAGCATCAGTTGCAAAAAGTGTGGGCCAATCTGTCCCAGGATAACATACGGTGCTTCTGTGCCAGACCATATCATCACATGTATCCAAGCATGAGGTGGTCCAAAGCGGCACAAACGCTGACCGGAATGTGCACCGTATGTCCGTGGGAAATGACCCTGCTGCTGTGATACCGAAACCACTTCTGTTTTTGGTATGTACCATCTGACTAAAATCTCATTTCTATCTGACGCCGCCGCCTTGGTGCGTGGATTTTTATGACAATGAGTGAATGAAGGCCATGAAAACGTGTAGGTGATGATTGCCCTGCACATGCTGGTAGTGTGTAGTGGTTAAGAACCTCTGTGTCCTATGAGAAAGCTCCTCAAATCATCAAAGAGTCGCCACTGCCTTGAACAGAGCTGACCTGATACAATGATACCATAGCCTCATGCGATCAACGCCATACTCTTGCCCTTCCGTCAGCTTGATGCAACTAAAAATGGAATACAACTGACCACACGACGTGGCACCACTCTGCAGAAAAAGTCCAGTTTTGATGTTCCTGGCACCAGGCGAGGCATAATGTCCAATGGTGAGCAGTCAACAGTGGCACTTGAGTTGGGCGTCGGCTCCCGTTGCACAGGGTATGCAGAGTGTGCCGTACCGTTCACTTTCTGACACTGCTTGGGCCTCCAACTTTTAGCATGGATATGATTTGCATTGCTGTTGCCAAGTGGTTGGTCTGTACGAGCCTGGATAGTTTACATCAACCCTGGTCATCAGTGGCGTGTGATCAGCCACCGATGTGCTCTCTGGGCGCTGGTATGTCTGCTGATGGTGTAATCGTGGTACCTCCATAATACTGTTGCCCTTGGGAACCCTGGGGTTCTTACCTCTTGGGTGATAGAATGACCCATCTGTCTTGTGCCGACATGTCCACAATCAAAGTTGCTCAGATCACCACGTTTACCCATGTTCATAAATTGCGATACCCTGTTGCCCACCTATTCCTCGCCTGCATTCAGTTTGCGTCTGTTCCACTCTACGTGGGGATGCCTATGTCAACTGCCCATCACCCTGTCTCTAATGTTTTGTCCAGTGGGTGCAGTTCCTCTCTGCCTCAACCCACTTCTCCCAACAGGTTACGAGGCTGTGGATCTGGCGATGATAAAACTCTGGAGTCTGTAAGGTAAAGAAGGTGGCAACAGCTTGGTCATTTGGACAGGTCTCCTGTGCCAGGAAATAGTCCAGATCTGGAAGAGGTGATAATCTGTGGGAACAAGGTCAGGGTAATATGAAGTATTTGTCAGAGTTTGTAGTCCAACTGGTGGATTTGTTGAGTGGTCCTTTGGGAGATGTGCACTGTTGTGCAACAGAAAGACCTCATGCGTATTGACCAGAACCGGCTTTTCGTGCCTGCATTTCAGACCAATAGCCGGTCAGGGTAATATGAAGTATTTGTCAGAGTTTGTAGTCCAACTAGTGGATTTGTTGAGTGGTCCTTTAGGAGATGTGCACTGTTGTGCAACAGAAAGACCTCTTGCGTATTGACCAGAACCGGCTTTTCGTGCCTGCATTTCAGACCAATAGCCGTCTAAATTGGTCTCACCTGGTCAGAGAAATGAATGGAACAAGCTAACAAATAGACCCATGGTTTGTACGCTCCTTGAAAAGTCCTTGAATAAAAAGTTCATTTTCAAGTCCTTGAAAATTTTGCTTGAAAAGTTTAATGCTATGTAAATAGCACCTGAATGTTTGTTTTGTTCTGTTCTTTCAGTAATGATATGTAGGGGCATGTGTTAAATAATTGTTTATGCTGAAAAGATGTATAGGAGATTTCTGTGTAGTTCTGATAAAAACACAAAGCTGATCAAATAGTGCAGAACTTTCAACCCAGGGGAGCATGTGGACAGCTGGTACCTTGGCTATGATATCACTGCAGAATAAAGCACCAGCCATGCGAGTAAAATAAGGGAAATGATGTATTCGCAAATTGTGATGGGCTTCTATTTACTGGGGTTAGGGACGCATTCTTTCCGGAGGGTGGAAGTTCCAGGAATAGCTTGTGCTTCCTACATGGACTCTTCGTCTCCTAGCTACATCAAAAAGGCATCAAAGTTATGCATCAAAAATAAAAAGTTAAAGCAAACAATAAGTGTCATACCAGCAGATGAATACGAAAATAATGTACCCTTTCAAAATATTCCACAAAATAAAACTATTTTGAAAACAAAGGTGCAATTCAAAGTTAATAAAATAAGCCATCTAGAGGCAAGGGGTAACAGGCAGATCATTGAAAGTGTGCCCTCCCCAGCTAAGATCAATGGTCTGAACTTATTAAAATACTGACCGACCAACAGTACACATATAATAATTCGGGTTGAAAAGTGGTTGAATTTATTTTGCTTGGAAAAGTATGAACCTTGAGACCACCATACAAGAACCAGTAATTTCCACAAATGGGACTTTTTTTTTATTCAGGTTTTAATGGCCACCACGAGCAACTCGATGGGCTATAAGCATCCGCCTGTCCCTAATTTATGGCCACTGACACCAGGGATGTGAGAGAGCCAGTGCTGTAAGACAAGCAAAACATCCATTCCTCGCAGGATATTGAACCCGGACCCATCTTGGATAAATGATCAGAAGTCATCGCTTAGACCACTGCGCCACCGGGCGGCCAGATGTGGCTCTGGACAGTGTTTATGTTACATCCAACCACTGAGCTGATCACTTATGATTGTTGTAAAGGACCCACTTTTCATTGCAGGCCAATGTAGGAATCCCTCCCATTTTGTGCTTGGCAAGGAGGGAAATGTATATGTCTAGATGATGTGTCTTATTGGCTGCTGTTAGTTCATGTGGCACATAGAGATCCAGATTTTTCACTTTCCCCAGGACTATCAGGCACTGGACAATCATTGAATGATGCACACAGACCTTCTCTGCAATCTCATGGACGCTTTGTAGTGGGTCAGCTTCCACAATGTTCTTCCGCTCTTTATCTGTTACAGCTATTAGCGGGCAACCACAATGCGCATTTGCAAGCGACATGTCTCCTGCTTGGAATTTTGCGAACCATCAGCAAATGGTGCATTCATTTACAGTACCCTAAACAAATGCCACATAAAAGTCTCGAGCTGCCATACTTGCAGAATGTTCAAGTGTAAACTCATACAGAAAATTACTTGCAACTGGCCTGTCTCCATTGTCCATTTTGACTGAAGCTTGTGCACTTAAACCTTGCCACAAAATGAGGCACATAACATATACACTAGATATATACAGACCTTGCGACATTGTTAGACAAGATGAACATGTCCACCCACTGAAAGTAGGCATTTCATCTGCACCAACCCAATAAAAATATTGTAACACGGACACTTCAAATGTAAAATTTGGTTTTGGTAAAAATTCCACATTTTTCAACATGTGCTGCACCAGAAATAATGAACTTTTCTATTCCCTTCTTCCCTCTCATTTTTAATTTAGCAGGAAATGTTAACCTACAAATATCAGATTTAGTAAAATACACTTATAGGCCATAACATTATGACCACCTATCTAAAAGTGCATTAGTTTGCCTTTCACCATGATAACTGCTTTCTCCCCATAGGGCATCAATTCCATTAGACTGCAGAATGTGCCCTCAAGTATTCTGCATCAGCTGGATGGAATGATGTCCCCGAGTTTGGCGCCAGTGCAAGGCACTGGCATGAACAGCGAATGCTGCTTTCCACAAATAGACAATGCAATTTAAGTTGGAAGAATTTAGCAGTCAGCAAAGCACATGAAATGCTGGCAATACTAGAGCTATTCCAGTACTATGTGGGCCATGTTGTCTTGCTGAGAGTTCAGTGCATTCTAGATCCACAATCACCATGTTGGGCAATGCGTGTGCAAAATAATGCCTAGATATGATCTAGTGGAGGGGGGGGTAGAGCTGAGTTCGGGCTCAATTTTCGGAGCCCAAACCCGTGCTATATCAGCCCGAGCACAAATTTTGTATTGCAAGATAGAGCCCGGGCGCTAACGAGCCCGAAAATTGGCTAACTTGTTCAACCATTAATAAAAAACATCTCCTTTTCCACACTTCCACTATCTCCTCCTCCTGCAATTAACCAATGTATTTCTCAAATGGGGAGTTGTTGGAAGGGACCTCTATCTCTATTTTTGCAGTGTACTTGTACGATTTTTCTCTGACCGTTCGTTTCCACCTGAAGTGCTTCGGGTGGTGCTGCAATTGTATGCTGCTCAAATAATGCTAATATTATTGCACCATAATGCGCTGAAATATGTACATTGTTAAATAGAATTAGCAGGGAACTACTGAGTGAAGATAGGGGTAAATATGGCGTAAGGAGCACCAATACGATATCAGAAAAGGCAATATGAATACAGCTTTGTCCAAGTTTGTAAAAGATGAAGATTACAGTCCCCAATGGGAAAACATAAGACATCTATCAACTACAACGAATAAGAGTGATATGTGGTACCCATTGTTGTAATGAGGATTTACCAACAATAATACCTTCATCATGGAGACAATTCATACGTACCATGCCAGCGCCTATTCATGAACATATATTTCGATCTAACACTTTTGATAACACGTGATGGACTTAAAATTAGACCTAAATTGATAATTATATATTCATTATTACTGTCACTGCATTGTATAATGTGTGCAATTATATCTTTACAAATTACCTTGTTTAACATCTCAAAATTTAAAATGCTTGTTCCCTGAGAGTGGTGTAGCCTGTTATAACTTCACAGCATTATGTTGTCAGGACAGCGTGACATAACTTTTGTATATCTGAGGGTGCACACGGCATTATGGCTTGAGAATGAGCTCCAGTGGGAGCTCGAAAGATCTTGCCTTTTTAACTTATTATCTTTTATTTGTACTTTGGGACCTGACTGTATTAAACTTACTGCCAATGACTCAAATGTACATAATGGAGATGTTTTTAATCGTGTGGGACAGTTGTTATTTTAAATGTGCATCGTTTAAAAGCACGAAAAAGAAGATATTTGCAGCTTGATTTCTGTGTTCCGTGGTTGTAATCTGCTACTAGTTAAGGTTGATGTTCCAGACAGCATGCACCAACTTCCATTCACCTCCTGTCAACCAGTAGTGATCTCTTTTTGCTATGGTGAGTGCATCCTGCCACACCTTTGCTATAGTGGTCCCCACTTTTGGGTGGGTGGGGGTGTAACGACCACTGTGGGCAACTCTATGGGCTATACGCAGTCACCCGTCCCTAATTTGGCGTCACTTGTTCTAGGAGAGAGACAGCCTGTGCAATAAAACAACCACACCTCCCATAGCTTATCCATCACACAATCTGAAGCCCATCTTGGACGAACAATAAGAAGCCAGCTGTTAGACCACTACACGATCTGGGTGGCCCTTTCGTTGTTCCCCTATTTCTTGGGCCAATAAAATTTTCCCATTGAAACTCTGAAGTCCTAGTCTTTCCTCATTGCACCACCTTTGTACTGGCAAACTGACATGTCCTACCTACATTGCTGTCTGCATACATTCTGAGCTTGCTAGTAACATCGCCGTCATGTGCTGTGCGACACGTCCACTTGTGCTTGTGCAGACAAGTGGTTGTAATGATATGGTCCATAAATATAAACAAAATGGTGGAAGGTCTAGCCTAATGTGACAAAGAATCATTATTGTACTCATTTTGAATGAGGGGTTTGGAGAACCTCTCAATGAAATGCACCTGTGTCCCTCCTACAAGGAATACAAATGTCTGTGTTGGGATTTTCTTTTTCAGTTCTTTTTAAAATTTAATATCACATTCTAATCTGTTTTATGAAAATAAATATAGCATTGTGGAAATTCATATAGTTTTTGGAATAACAGTCCGTTTTGATACCTTCATGTTGTGATCAAAGAAACTGAAATACCTAAGTGTTGAGCCAAATATTATATTTTACTTAGAATTGAATTCATCCCATAATGTGTGTAGCTGCTGCGAGGATGAAAGGTTGGCCAACATGTTATTAGGTGGATGTATACAATAAGTTGTTCTTTGAGTGTATGTTGTTACACTGCAGAAGTAAGTAGACCCCATTCCTTTTGTTTTTATTTAAGGGGGGGATGTCCAAGTTGCAGGGTTTTTTTCATTTCATTCATACAAAGGTGGTCACCATTCACATCTTAATGATGCTACATGATCATTGACTTAACATTACATAATCTTTAGTGCCGTCTCTCACACAAACTACTAAGAAGGCAGTTTGTGTGAGAGACGGCACTAAAATTATGTAATGTTAAGTCAATGATCATGTAGCATGATTTGGCCAAGGCTGAATGAAGCTGTTTTGGAATTCAAGAAATGGCAAGTCATGAAACCATCCAAATGCAGTAAATGAATGTACTGATATGCCTTGCCGACAGCTGATTACACACACAGACTCTGTATTTACAGTACCTTTCCTTTCACATTAAGATGTGAATGGTGACCACCTTGGTATGAATGAAATGAAAAAACCCTGCAACTTGGACATCCTCCCCCCCCTTAAATAAAAACAAAAGGAATGGGGTCTACTTACTTCTGCAGTGTAACAACATACACTCAAAGAACAACTTATTGTATACATCCACCTAATAACATGTTGGCCAACCTTTCATCCTCGCAGCAGCTACACACATTATGGGATGAATTCAACCAGGAGTGTTGGAAATGTTCAAGTGGTATTGAAGCCTGCGATTCCAGGACAGCCATCCATAAAGTAGCGAGAATTTCCAGAGGTGGATTTCTGGTCAAACGCATCACTTCACTTAGTCTGACAGACACTCAATTGGGTTCAAATCTGGAGAGTGGGTTGAGAACTCACAGAATCCTTGTACAACCAGTCATTTGTAAAACAAGAGTGATGAGACAGGATGTTTTGTTAAAAAAAAAAGCATCCTGCCACAGGAAATGGATATCCATAAATGGCTGCGGGTGGTCAGCAAGCATATCAATACAGCCTTGTGCTGTCCTGGTGGTACAAGAGGCCCACATAAATGCATACCAGAACATTACACCAGCACGTAACACTCCTGAGTGGAAGTCCATGTGGTCTATGCTATACATGCACTATCCCTTTGGTGTGTTGTAATTGGAAACTTGATTCATCAGACTATTGCTAATCTTCCACGATCCAGTGATGATGTTGCCTCACCCCTAACAAGGGTATTTAATGTAGGTGTTTGGCTTCATAGTCCAATTGTGCGATGGCATGTCAAACTGCCTTTGTAGGTTCACCGTCATTAAATGCAGACATTCTTCTATCCACTGTTGCCCTCCATTCTGACGTTCATACAGGAGAAAGATGGCGTTAACCTCGAACATTAACATTCTGTTCATGGCAACCTTTTCCCTGAAAGCAGTCTGTTTTGTTGTTAGTCCTGATAAATGCACTAAGGACTAACAATGAAACACTAAGTATCAGCCCATGATCAAATTTGCTCAGGTCTTTGTGTTCACCTATAATCACAATCGTGAGTATGCTATACAGCAGGTAGGTATCTGACCTATTAATAGCAAAGAGATGGTTTTAGTTGGCTTCATTATTGTAGTGAGATAGGGCAGGTATGTGAATAGGTGCAGTGTATATAATAAATTGTGCTTTCGATCTAAGTTTATGGTTTGTAATGTGCTTTTATTGGAGTTGTTCATGTTTGGTGTATGTCATACTCAGCTGGCATTTCATTACATACAGTAGTTGCTCTACTGCTTTTGATATGCCTCATATTCTAAGTACAGTATTTTGAAAGCACTGAACTGTAGCCTGAGAGACACAGTTACCAATTACTTGAACACACAACTTACTGTTTTGAAAAGTCACCTGCAAAGCATGTAGGAGCTTGGACCACCTTTACTTGCAGAACCACTAGCCAAAAATGAGCATCCAATGTGTTATGCCCTACTTAAATAGATCATATTTTCTACACTAACTCCTACCTTTGAAAACAAGCTTCCTGTAGTTCTTTTTGCTTTCATTTAAAGCACTAGCAATCATGGCCATTCTCCAAACAGTGAATCTATAAAATCATTTTTGAACATAAAATTAAAGAAAGGGAAAGAAAAGTAATTTAAAATCTGCAACTGTTTACGATTTGGATAAGCATTGTGATGTCAACGCAAACAGTTTGGCGCAAAACAGAGCAGTATTTGGCACTCCATAATTTTAAATCAAAATTTGAAATTTTCAAAGCATTTCAGTGATTCTGACAAAATTATCTTTAAACCTATCAGCATTTTGAAACAGTAAGGCTAAACCACTCTTATTGGGGGGGGGGGGGTTCAGACTTTTTTTTTTTCTAGGTGTAGAGTAGAAGTGGTGGAAAGATACAAGCAGACAATGTTTCAAAGCTTTTTTTTTTTTTTTTTTTTTCGTGCATTTGCAGGTATCTGGACTTTTAAGACCTACCAACATGCCAATATTTAGATCTACAAGTTATTTAGAAGTGGTCAAACAATTCATGAAAAATTCAAGCAGATAATGTTACAAAGCCGCCACCTTGATTTTTTTTTTTTTTTAATAATTTTCTAGGTAGATGGACCTTAAGATCTATCATGCCAATTTTCAGATCTCTAGGTCATTTAGAAGTGGTCAAACAATTTGCGGATGAACCCACTCATTTTCCCTCTTTGCTTTTTATATAGGAGGTGAAAGCCTATATTTACATAGATATTCAAGTATGCCGGCAGAAAATGCTGAACTTTAAAAGTGTCACTATGTCATTACCAGTTTGATTGTAACCTTTCCTTTCACTCATTGAGAAGAGAGTGCTAAAATAGCTGTGTCACCATGGCAGCAGGTCACGGGACCAGAACTTTCATGTGTGGTTAACGCTGAAGACAGAGTAAGCTGCTTCTTTGCTTCTTCAAAAAATGCTTAAAAATCAGAAAATGACTTTTTCATAAAAAATTTTTTTGTAAATAAGAAATGATCGTTGTGAGTTTATGCTGTAAAAATTGCAATGCGTTATGATTTACAGTTTGCCATATATCCATTTTTTAAAATGGATCCCATTACAAAATAGAGAATTTTGTGAAACTTAATTTCTTCTTTGAATAAAGCTCATGTTGAGAAATGGCTTCCTAGTTTAATTGAATTAATAATCTAAAGGGAATTTTACTAGGAATTTTTTCATTAATAGCAAATTTTCGGAGAAAACTCTTCTCCTTCAGGCTGTCTTGTTGTTGTCACTTTTTACTTGTCACTATCACGGTTACGGTTAACCTTGACGGTTTAGGTTATTTTTCAACAAATCCTGCCAGATGTTAGGCAGGGAAAATCCTTGCAGTCATTGATGATGGAATTTTGATTTTTCTCAATCTCTATTCCTTCTTTCAGTTTTCTTTTGGAAATTGCTTTGGAAACTGATTACTTTAAGGGAATTCCAATCCATGCTGTGCCCAGTTTCTCTAACATGCCTATCTAATCCAGTCTTGTTGGAGCAATTTTTTTATAGCTGCTTTATTCTCAGCTATACGAGTTTCTAGTCTGCGACCTGTTTCACCTATGTAAGATAGTCCACAACTACAATTTACTTCATAAACTACTCCTTGCATTTTAAAAATATCTTCTTCTCTTTGAACTATTTTAGGGAAAAATTTTTTAACTTTGTTCTCTAAACTTGGAGCTAGCCTAATATTGTATTTCTTACTGATTCTCTTTAAAGACTCATTGAGTCATATGAGTCTTTAAAGAGAATTAGTAAGAAATACAATATTAGGTAGGCTAGCTCCAAGTTTAGAGAACAAAGTTAAAAAAATTTTCCCTAAAATAGTTCAAAGAGAAGAAGATATTTTAAAAATGCAAGGAGTAGTTTATGAAGTAAATTGTAGTTGTGGACTATCTTACATAGGTGAAACAGGTCGCAGACTAGAAACTCTGATAGCTGAGCATAAAGCAGCTATAAAAAATTGCTCCAACAAGACTGGATTAGATAGGCATGTTAGAGAAACTGGGCACAGCATGGATTGGAATTCCCTTAAAGTCATTAGTTTCCAAAGCAATTTTCAAAAAAAGCTGAAAGAAGGAATAGAGATTGAGAAAAATCAAAATTCCATCATCAATGACTGCAAAGGATTTTCCCTGCCTAACATCTGGCAGGATTTGTTGAAAAATAACCTGAACCGTCAAGGTTAACCGTAACCGTCAAGGTAAACCGTAACCGTGATAGTGACAAGTAAAAAGTGACAACAACAAGACAGCCTGAAGAAGGAGAAGAGTTTTCTCCGAAAATTTGCTATTAATGAAAAAATTTCCTAGTAAAATTCCCATAAAAGTTGCTTTAGATTATTAACTTAATTTCTTGTAAACTAAATCGAAATTCAAAAAAAGGGCAACGAGGTGCAAAAATTCGGCCATGGCCCTACATACCTACAAAGTTTCGTAGTTCTGTTGCTGTTAGTGTGTCCGGAATGTGAACTGATAGCACTTTTTTGCTTACCTTAACTTTGAAATACAATAGCTCTTGAAGTATCGCCAGAATCGAAAAACAGTTTATTTCATCGTGTTTTCCGAAGAATTCTCTACAAACGATGTAAATTTAATTTTTTTGTGTTTAATACCTTTTGCGCTGCGAGCCAGAAAAGTGCTAGTGTTGCGAGATTTCTAAAACAGCGGGGCAGCGGCAGTTACTTTTTTTTAGAATAGAGATTTATCAACAAAATTTCAACTGTAAAACAAATTATAATCTCATTGGTCTTAAAAAAAGATAATGGAGTATGCTGAAATTATATTTTTACCTTCAAGCAAGTAGTAGTGTACGTAAGAATCAATAACAACATTGTTTCTACAGTCATTTATTTTTACTACAAGGTTTTAACAGCTTACAGGAAAACTGCTTTTGATATATCAAACATTTAAAATCTAGCTTTTTTTTCACATTGAAAATGTATGTCACAATGCTAATACAAATTCATTTTATGAAATCTAAAAGTACCATAATAAATTTTTCTCATTTTTGCTAAAATATATCTATATTTATACAAATTTTCACAGCTAGTTCTTGAAACAACTTCTCTGTACCTTAATTTTACATTTGCATGTCCAACGACTATAACATAAGCCATTTTTGTTTGCAAAATATTTCTTATACATTTGGATACGGCAAATGATGTTAAGTAAAACAAAAGGTGGAAAAAGAGTTATTACGAAATCAATCTCAGACATACCTGACTTTCAAAAAGTAAGGCTTGAGATTTTTCTTTTAAAAAAAAGGTAATACCAGGTGTTTAAATGCTTTTACTAGAGTTGTTAATACCTTTTCATTCTATGGTATATAACAATTTGTTTTATAACACATACATTTGTTCATTTAACAAAAATATTGGATAAAATTAGAGCAAAACTGTATAAAACAAAATTTTATGTTGGCACAGTAAGAACTGTTGGTCGCAGTTCACAATTCTCAACAATAAACGAATCCAATTTTATGCGTTTCACTTTTGCGAAAGGAGATTCATTCTCTTTTACTAATATAGCTGTACCAGAAACAAACACTTGGCCACTGTATTCTCCCAATTTCTTCTCAATATTTGTATCACATGTAAATGCCACCTTCACTTTTTTCTCAATATTACCATTATTTTTTACCCTTGAGCAAATTTCAACTTGCTCTTCCACACCATTAACAACAACATAGCCCAGTGCTGATTTGGTTTGACAATCAACTATGGAAAATTCATCACCAGCTGAGACAGCCACTAAGGAAAAGCCAAAGCCATCAGGACTATTATCAGACCAGAAATAGTTTTCATTTCTGTTCAGGCATTGGCTAGCAAATGTTAACCTTTTGCCATACCCTAATCCGATTCGCTCGAGAAACTGTGCCTTGCCTTGGAAAAGATATCTGTTGGTAATGTTCTGCCTTATTCTGTACTTGAAGCCTGGAAGTATATGTTTATCTATATAGGTCCCTGCAAATGTATACAAAAAATATATATTGTATTAGTCTGTATCCATAATTTTTTTCATTTATTTTCATACATTTTGTAATTTTTAGGTAAAATACATTGAGTAGAAAAAATTATATTCCAAAAATCTCATCTGAAAACAAAATTATGCAAATATAAATTAAAAATCATGAAAAGAAGTACAGAATAAAAAAAACCACAAAAACCAACCAACTTCAAAATATTAACAGCATGTTCCTTGCTAAAGTGCAGTGGTTCCCTGGGAAGCTGCGGATTCCTCACAGGGCGCCGTGAAATATTACAAAATTTTCATAATTTTACAAAATGTTTAGAATTTTAGAATTGTGTACTTGTTAAAATTTGACATATGTCAAATTCTAACAAGTAAATTTTGCCTAGGGCCTTGGAAAAGCCTGGATTCCGTAAGGTAGCTGCTAATCAAAAAAGTTTGGGAACCACTGCTATAGTGGTTCAATTAAAGATTACACATTATTCAAAAGATTGTGAGCTGGGAGTGGTTAAAGTGGTACCACATGCCTTTAAGGGCTTCAGTATATCACCTGTCTGGAAAGGGAAGAGAGAAGTGTGAGGACACAGGTGTCTCCCAAGAACGATCAGAATGAGAAGAGAAAGAACAGACCTTATTTGTAATAGGGGGGGGGGGGGTGTCCCATACCTCAGGTTTGATGGCTTAACGCGCTCTTTCAATGTACAATGAGTATTCAGTTGTTCAGAGCAGTTTGACTGGAGTTGAACCCTCAACCAACACAACAGCATCTGACGGCTCTTACCACTTGCTACCCAATTCCATTAAAAAAACAAGTAAATATATTTTGGCCAACTGAATATACTGAACAGGAATGTAAAATAAATGAATGAACAGACATAAATGAAATAAACTGGACGAATTTGTACAGAAGTAGCTCCATCTTGTTGAGATGAAACTGGGTCTTATGCATAATGGATGTATAATTTAATATATGTCAGTTACACTACAAATGGAGCTTAAGATGTATGTAGTAAGGGTGTAGAGGTACATTTCAAACATTGTCTATTCTATACAATATGACAGTTTCCTTTCTTACACTTTTCACACATAGTGGAGGTTACAATAATCTTTTGATACCATCTGGAGTTTTGTCATTAATCATTTACAAGAAACATATTTTCATTTCTTATTATATCTAGGATGATGTTCTTTGCCATAGGGGTTTTGTTCATAATTTTAAGAAAAAAATCCAATATTAAATTATACACCTTAAAACATAAATTTGGTTAAAATCAACATGGCAAGAAATTTAAGAGCTAAGCTATTAACTTTGAAATAAAACAAACAAAAACAACTACAAGAAATAGTTAAAACTTTAATTGATAATGAAGTCTTCCCCATAAAATTATTATTAATATTTTATACGAGGCAAAGGAAGGAAAATGATAAAACAAATGTAAGCTTGCAATGAAGAATAGATCAATATGTATACTTAACTTACTTATATAGCTAATTATGGAAAGCTAAATAGTATAAGCAAGCACAGAAAGGAAAAACATCAAATATAGTAACCACAGCCCAAAACAGGATAAGTAAAAAAAAAACCCTCATAAAAGAACTATATGGGAGGGGGAAAAAAAAGAACATTATTTATCAAATACCCTTGGATGCAATAACAAACATACTGGACAAACAGTACATAAATTAAAACGGGGGGGGGAGAAAACCCAGAACAGAACAATGATCAAACATAAAACATGGAAATACAAGCTACTGTGGGATAAAATTCAAATTTCAGATTATGAACCACAAATCAATAAATGATTAATTAAAGACAGCTACTACATCAGGAGTAAAGTATAAATTAATGAAAAAACCAAAACAGAACACAACAATGATCAAACATGGAAATACAAGCTACTGTGGGATAAAATTCAAATTTCAGATTATGAACTGCAAATCAATAAATGATTGATTAAAGATAGTTACTACATCAGGAGTAAAGTATAAATTAATGAATCCACAAAATGTGATATTAAAAAATATTGGAAACAGATTTTATTCAAAACAAATCTATTGAAGTATCAAGAGTGGTGGCCATATCTTAACATGGAAAATGGCAACACTTTTTAAAATGCATTCAGAGTTAAACTTTAAGAAGTGAAGTTATTCATTGAAAACTGGTTTTGGTGGTCACCAAAAATACCACGAAACATTTACGTAAAATTCAGTGGATTCTTTATCAAAATGATATTCCACAACTTAATCTCTGAGAAATTCCAAGAGGAAACAGTATTATAAATTAATGAAGAAATAGCCTCCGAATTTAGGTAGAAGGCAGAGAAACTAGTTATGCTAAGACACAGAAATATACAAATAAAATCATCATCTGCACAGCCAACTCAACAGAAAATTTG
This sequence comes from Macrothele yani, assembly GCA_039090855.1. Taxonomy (NCBI): domain Eukaryota; kingdom Metazoa; phylum Arthropoda; class Arachnida; order Araneae; family Macrothelidae; genus Macrothele; species Macrothele yani. The sequence goes on along the minus strand of CM077006.1, from coordinate 54,314,198 downwards.
AAAACTGCATTTTTTTTTTTTTTTTTTTTTTTTTTTTTTGGTGAGAATCAAATCTGCATTCCCTTATTTTGTTCAAGTATGATACCAGATGGATGAATCTCTGCTACAAGAAGGCAGATAGATGCCTTTACAGGTCTGGAGCCTCATTCAGATTCTTATATAATGGCTTTAATTGCTTAAAAATTCATTGTCCCAGATGTATATTATAGTAACATACCTGGGTGGAAACCAAGAGATTTAGTCACACAAATTAATCAAGAAATAATCTTCCCAAGTAAAATACACAAAAAGATATTGCTTACCGATACAATTCATTTATCCATATTTCAATAGGACTATAATCATAGGCTGAAATTTTCCAGTGGTTCTATGAATGGGACAAGCATGGCCAAGTTTTCACGTGGTAGCATTAATTTGTACTTTTTTTTTTTTTTTTTTTGTTTCTTTGTGTGACAGCCTAAAAGTTAATGTTTTTTGTGCCATGAGCATGAAAAAAGTGTACGGGCCCTTCATTTTTGCCGAGTCCACCATTACTGCATATCTCGACATGCCACAACAGTGCCCCATTCCACAATTGGACAACGATGACCACGATAGATGCTTACACTTCCAGAGAGAGCAAGATGGAGAACCTCCACAATACCTAAACAATGTACGGTCGTACCTAAACACCTATTTTTCAGGTAGGTGGGTTGGTAAGGTGCACCTGTAGCATGGCCACCTTGTTCCCGTGACCTTATACAGCTAGATTTTTTTCTTGTGGGGCTTTGCTAAAGATCACGTCTATGTAACATCACTACCAACCAATATTGATAAATTGTGTACAAGGATTACTGCTGTTTATGCCTGATATGCTATGCTGATTGTGACAGAAAATTAACTACAGGGGGATGTACTGGAGGCAATCACATCAAAATTTGACTCTGTGTGAAACTTCAAGTGTTATTCTACATTTGCACAGTAAGACTAATTGTTCATCTCTTACTATTTCCTTTCTACCAGATTTTTTTTTTTGCTGGGGGACATTATGATTCACTTGGAATTAAACCTGTGCTATCACACATTTGATTTGAAAATCCCTGTTTTACATCCAACTGCTGTTGTCACAACCACAAATTTCTCTTCCCTTTTACCATGCCATATCCAGCTCTTCCGAAAAAAAATTTCACTCGGTGAAGTAAATTTAGATTTTTAGTTGGATTATACAGTATCTCTGTTTCAACAGGTTGAATGAGAAAACACTTGCTTAGCATTAGCCAGCTGTGATAGTAATCATGTTATCCATATGGTTACTGATTTTCCAGATGCACTGTTATTCCTCTAGGAAACAACAATTTGCTTTATATCAATGCTTCTAACAGTCTAATTTATAATTTATTTATTGCTATTATAATTGTTTGCGGTAACTATGAGTTTCTATCTAGAATGTATAAAATATATATTTTTTAAGAAAACTACTGATTACACACTTAACAAGTTAGTAAAATCATGCAATGCATTGATTATGACACCCTTTCCAACATACTAGAAATCATTACTCAAGTTATTACTCAAGTTATAAGGAAAATAGCTGTGGAATAAATCTCACTCCTGTGCCCTGACCTTTGATCCCATTTCGATGATATTCAACAGAACTGGTTCGGTATACCTCCGAAATAACATGATAAAGTTTTGTCGCAATCGAAGCAATTTTACGTAAGTTATGATGCATAAGGGCTATGGAATAGATCCCGCTTCTGTGTCCTAACCTTTGACCCATTTTGCCCATTTTCAACAGGATTCGTCCCCAGGCAGGTCCTTACAACATACTAACATTTCATCTAAATTGAAACATTTTTACGTAAGTTATGACGCATAATGGCGATGGAAGTGATTCCGCTCCTATGTCCTGACCTTTGACCCCCATTTCGCCAATTTTCAATAGGGTTTGTCCCCAGGTGATCCCCTACCACATACTAAAATTTAATCGAAATTGAACCTTTTTTACGTTAGTTATGACGCATACGAGCAGTGGAATGGATCCCGCTCCTATGTCCTGACCTTTAACCTCATTTCGTTCACTTTCAATAGGGTTCCTTCCCAAGTGTTCCCCTACCACATACTAAAATTTCATCGAAATCGAACGATTTTTACACGAGTTATCGTGCGGACGAACATACGCACACAACGCGTGATGTAATGAGGCAGATGGGAATCGCGACCACCTGCTGGCAAGACTGTGACGTCATAAAACTTTAATAGGATCTGCACACAACACGTGACGTAACGAGACAGATGGCGTGACCACGCGCCAACATCTAATCGGACGCCGCCATGACATTACACTAAAAACGTGGTAATTCAGGGTGGTTATGTAAGGTCAGGTGATGCGTAACATCACAGCCTCTCCTTGACAAATGTCAACCCCGCCTTCTCGTGGTGCATCCTGTTCCCACTAAAGGGGCTCTGACGACCGCCAATAGCGGTATAACTATACCATCGGGATCAGAGGAAATGCTATCCCACACTCACCAACCCGCTTGGCCAGCGTGGTGAGTTATGGCCAAACACCTCCAAAATGACTCTACAACTTAAATCTTGGCCCTCAGTCTCCGGCAGCTGGAATGTACCTGGCCAAGGCAGCGGCCAGTGCGACATGAAGGCAGAGGGTGCTAAGAATCCTCGGAGGACCGGACTAGGCTGCCATTTGATGCTGACCTTGGCTACCTATAACGGACGCTCCCTATCTTCTGATTCAAGGCTTCTTGAATTGGAAGAGGAACTACAAAGGATCAAGTGGGACATCGTCGGGCTAAGTGAGGTAAGGAGAAAAGGAGAAGATCTCATTGAACTGAAAAGTGGACATCTCTTCTATTATCGTGGGACAGATACTGGCAGAACTAGTGGTGTTGGATTTATAATAAACAAGAAACTGAAGGATAAAGTGGTAGAAGTTGAAAGCCTCTGACAGAGCTGCACGACTCGTTATCCAACTATCGAGAAGATACCAGGCTCAGATTATTCAAACTTATGCACCTACCACAAGTCATGCTGAAGAAGAAATTGAAGAATTTTATGAGGAAATTCGTCATCTAAATAATAAAGGTAAGCAGCACTTGAAGATAATTATGGGAGATTTCAATGCAAAAATAGGGCAACGGCAACAGAATGAAACTTCAGTAGGTAAATTCGGTCACGGCAACAGAAACCAGCGTGGAAATACTCTCGTTGAGTTTGCAGAGGCAGAAGGGTTTTTCATCTTGAACTCCTTCTTCAAGAAAAAGCCACACAGGAAATGGACATGGTGACATCCAATTGGGACGACAAGTGAAATTGATTTTATTATGTGAAACAAAAAATTCGTCATCGAAGACTGCAGTGTGCTGAACAAGTTCAACACAGGTAGTGACCATAGATTGGTGAGATGTAAGATGCACCTCAACACTAAAACTGGAACGTGGCAAGCTCATAAGACAAACAAAATGTATTGACATAACCAACCTTAAAAAACACCATAATACTTTCAAGTTGGAACTGAAGAACAGATTCTCTGCTTTAGAAGGCCTAACATCGGAAGAAGTGGATATTTCGGAAGTTAACAGAAAAGTAACCAAAGCTCTAATGGAAACAGCAACAAAATTAGCTGGGTCTAAGAACAAGTTGCATGTGAACAAATTATCAGGAAAAACCAAAATGTTGATGCAAAAAAGAAGAGAGATGAGGACAACTAAAGAAGATGTGACTTCCAAAGTGGAATATATAGAGCTATGCAAGACAACACGAAAAAGTATCACTGAAGACGTAAGGAAATTCAACTGTGAGCTAGTGAGGAAAGCAATTGAAAACAACCAAAGCCTTAAGATAGCAAAGGGACATCTCAGTAAGGGAAGAAAACAGATTATGGCTCTGAGAAAAGAAGATGGTTCTATAACAAGAAATAGAGGCGAAATTTTGACAAGAGTGAAAGATTTCTACTCCAAATTATATGAAAGGGATGATACATGTACTCCAGACATCATGAAAGGTACCAGAGTTCTTCCAGTCCTCCCAGCAGAAGTTGCACATGCAATCAAGAACATGAAGTGGGGGAAAGCTCCAGGAGAAGATGGAATTACTATAGACATCATACAAGAAGCAAGTGGACAAATTGAAACAGTACTCGCCCAAATTTTCACTCGATGCCTTAATGAAGGGAAGATTCCTGAGGATTGGAACAATGCTACAATGATCCTGCTACATAAAAAAGGTGACATTGAGGATCTCAGGAACTACAGACCTATCAGCCTCCTATCAGTGGTTTATAAAATCTTCACTAAAGTTCTTTCACACCGCTTGAAGGTAACACTGGACATGGCTCAACCGAGAGAACAAGCTGGATTCAGGAGTGGCTACAGCACAATAGATCATATCCACGTACTGAGAGAACTAATTGAAAGAGCGAGGGAATATGAACTTCCATTGTGCATGGCTTTTATCGATTATGAAAAAGCCTTTGATTCGGTGAAACCATCAGCAGTTACCACGGCTCTGAAATCCTGCGGTATTGAAGATGCATACATTAATATTATTAATAACATCTATGAAAATGCAAGTGCAAAGATTCGGCTGTTTGAAAATACAACACACATAAAAATTGGAAAGGGAGTGAGACAAGGTGACACCATATCTCCGAAGCTCTTTAATGCCACATTGGAAAATGTCTTTCAATCACTGAACTGGGAAAACAAAGGGATAAAGATTAATGGAAATTATCTAACCCACCTTCGTTTTGCTGATGACGTAGTCATTTTTGCAACTAGCCCATCAGAGCTGCAGAGTATGATACAGGAACTTGCTGACAAGAGTAAAGAAGTGGGATTAAAAATGAACTTTCAGAAGACAAAAGTGATGTTCAATGCTTTTACAAGAAATGAAGATTTATCGATTGATGGAGAAAAACTGGAGATAACAGATACGTATGTTTATCTTGGACAGCAGATATCAAGTGAGGGTCACATTGATGAAGAAATTAATCGGCGTACAAAACTTGCCTGGAAAGCTTTTGGATGAAACAGCATAATTTTCAAGAGCAATATGCCATTATGTCTTAAAAGAAAAGTGTTTGATCAATGCATCCTGCCAGTGCTTACGTATGGTGCAGAGACGTGGACCTTAACTAAAAGAGACATACAAAGGCTGCAGACAACTCAAAGAAGCATGGAGAAGTGCATACTTGGTGTAACCAGGAGAGATAAGAAGAGGAACACGTGGATCCGAAAAATGACAAGAGTGGAAGACATCATGATCAGAGTTAAATCCCTGAAATGGCAATGGGCTGGACATACTGCCAGAAGAACAGACCATCGATGGACAGCCGAAATTTTAGATTGGATTCCAAGGGACAGGAAAAGACCCAGAAAAAGACCACATGGGAGATGGGTGGATGAAATTCGTAAATATGCGGGAGTGACATGGAGGAGACTGGCACAAGACAGACCGTTGTGGAGGAAACTTGGGGAGACCTTCGTCCAGCAGTGGATTGATAATGGTTGACAATGATGATGATGATGATTAACCCACTAAACGAATTTTCCTAAAGTCGAGATCAAGCTAAATCGATTACTATTACCAGAAAACGGTAGGTTAACGACTTTCATCAAAATCCTTAGAGCCCTTTTTAAAATAAAATTTACATACATACAAGAATTGCTCCTCTAAGGTGAACGTCAAGTAATTTTGCTTCGTGTAGTTCGAATGGAAAAATTTCTGTACACATTTTTTTCCCAATTTAATGCGTTCCCAAGGATGAAAATTTGAACATCAATTAAAATATCTTCATTTTATAACTTGGAATACCTAATATTTTTTAAAACATAACCATAATTATGCAATCCAACATTTGCTTGTCTACTGACGTCATCAAAGTACAGGTCGCGCCATCTTTTTTTTCTGGTTTCAACACCACCAAAGGAAAAGTTATTGATTTTTAATATAATTATGGTTATGTTTTAGAAAATATTAAGTATTCCAAGTGATAGTAAGAAGTTATTTTAATCGATGTTTAAATTTTCATCCTTGGGGACACATTAATTGTGAAGGAAATGTGTACGAAAGTTTTTCCATTGGAAGTATAGGAAGCAAAATTACTTGACTTCCACCTTAATAATAGGTGATAAGGGCGATGGAAATGATATCAATTCTATGTCCTGACCTTTGACCTCATTTCGTCCATTTTCAATAGGGTTCGTCCCCAGGTGAACCCCTACCACATACTGAAATTTCATCGAAATCAAACCATTTTTACACACTTTATGACGTATAAAGGCAATGGAATGCATCCTGCTCTTATGTCCTCACCTTTGACCCCAATTCACCCATTTTGAATAGGGTTCATCTCCAGGCGGTCCCTTACCACATAGTCAAATTTAATTGAAATCGAACCATATTTATGCAAGTTATGACGTATAAGTGCAATGGAATGGATCCCGCTCCTACGTCATGACCTGTGACCCAATTTGTCCCATTTTCAATAGGGTTCGTCCCCGGGTGGTCCCCTACCACATACTAAAATTTAATCGAAAATTGAACCATTTTTACGCCAGTTATCGTGCGGATGGACAAAGCTGGAGCATATACGCTTCTTCAACCTACGGTTGGAAAGCGTAAAAAGGAAAGAAAATCTTAAAATATTTTTTAGTATACGAGGTTTAAGGTCAGGTGATGTGCAACATCACAGCCTCTCCTTGACAAATGTCAACCCCGCTTTCTAGTGGTGCATCCTGTTCCCACTAAAGGGGCTCTGACGACCGCCAATAACGGTATAACTGTACCATGGGGATTACAGGAAATGCTATCCCACACTCACCAACCCGCTTGGCCGGCATGGTGAGTTATGGCCAAACCCCTCCAAAATGACTCCACAACTTAAATCTTGGCCCTCAGTCTCTGGCAGCTGGAATGTACCTGGCCAAGGCAGCTGCCAGTGCGACATGAAGGCAGAGAGTGCTAAGAATCCCCGGAGGACCTAACTAGGCTGCCATCTGATGCTGACCTTGGCTACGTATAATGGACGCTCCCTGTCTTCTGATTCAAGGCTTCTTGAATTGGAAGAGGAACTACAAAGGATCAAGTGGGACATCGTCGGGCTAAGTGAGGTAAGGAGAAAATCTCATTGAACTGAAAAGTGGACATCTCTTCTACTATCGAGGGACAGATACTGGCAGAACTAGTGGTGTTGGATTTATAATAAACAAGAAACTGAAGGATACAGTTGTAGAAGTTGAAAGTTCCTCTGCACGACTTGTTAGAAGTTGAAAGTTCCAGAGCTGCAAGACTCGTTATCCAACTATCGAGAAGATACCAGGCTCAGATTATTCAAACTTATGCACCCACCACAAGTCATCCTGAAGAAGAAATTGAAGAATTTTATGAGGAAATTTGTCATCTAAATAATAAAGGCAAGCATCACTTTAAGATAATTATAGGAGATTTCAATGCAAAAATAGGGCAATGGTAACAGAATGAAACTTCAGTCGGTAAATCCGGTCACGGCAATAGAAACCAGCGTGAAAATACTCTTAGAGTTTGCAGAGGCAGAAGGGTTTTTCATCATGAACTCCTTTTTCAAGAAAAAGCCAAAAAGGAAATGGACATGGAGGCATCCCAATGGATGGACAAGTGAAATTGATTTTATTAGGTGTAACAAGAAATTTGTCATGGAAGACTGCAGTGTGCTGAACAGGTTCAACACAGATAGTGACCATAGAATGGTAAGATGCACCTCAATGCGAAACTCGAGCGTGGCAAGCTCATAAAACAAACAAAATGTATTGACGTGACCAACCTTAAAAAGCATCATAATACCTTCAAATTGGAACTGAGGAACAGATTCTCTGCTCTAGAAGGTCTAACATCAGAAGAAGTGGACATCTCTGAAGTTAACAGAAAAGTAACCAAAGCTCTTGTGGAAATGGCAACAAGATTAGCTGGGTCTAAGAACAAGTTGCATGTGAACATATCAGGAAAAACTAAAATGTTGATGCAAAAAAGAAGAGAGATGAGGACAACTAAAGAAGATGTGACTTCCAAAGTGGAATATATAGAGCTATGCAAGACAGCACGAAAAACTATCACTGAAGACGTAAGGAAATTCAACTGTAAGCTAGTGAGGAAAGCAATTGAAAACAACCAAAGCCTAAAGATAGCAAAGGGACATCTCAGTAAGGGAAGAAAACAGATTATGGCACTGAGAAAAGAAGATGGTTATGCAACAAGAGATAGAGGGGAAATTTTGACAAGAGGGAAAGATTTCTACTCCAAATTATATGAAAGGGATGGTACATGTACTCCAGACATCATGAAAGGTACCAGTACTAGAGTTCTTCCAGTCCTCCCAGCAGAAGTTGTACATGCAATCAAAAACATGAAGTGGGGAAAAGCTCCAGGAGAAGATGGAATTACTGTATCATCATACACGAAGCAAGTGGAGAAATTGAAACAGTACTTGCCCAAGTTTTCACTCGACGCCTTAAAGAAGGGAAGATTCCTGAGGATTGGAACAATGCTACAATGATCCTGCTACATAAAAAGGTGACATTGAGGATCTTGGGAACTACAGACCTATCAGCCTCCTATCAGTGGTTTATAAAATTTTCACTAAAGTTTATAAAATCAACCGTTTGAAGGTAACACTGGACATGGCTCAAACGAGAGAATAAGCTGGATTCAGGAGTGGCTGCAGCACTATAGATCATATCTACATACTGACAGAACTAATTGAAAGAGCAAGGGAATATGAACTTCCATTGTGCATGGCTTTTATAGATTGTGAAAAAGCCTTTGATTCGGTGAAACCATCAGCAGTTACAATGGGCTTTGAAATCCTGTGGTATTGAAGATGCATACATTAATATTATTAATAACATCTATGAAAATGCAAGTGCAAAGATTCGGCTGTTTGAAAATACAACACACGTAAAAATTGGAAAAGGAGTGAGACAAGAAGACACCATATCTCCAAAGCTCTTTAATGCCACATTGGAAAATGTCTTTCAATCACTGAACTGGGAAAACAAAGGGATAAAGATTAATGGAGATTATCTAACTCACCTTCGTTTTGCTGATGACGTAGTCATTTTTGCAACTACCCCATCAGAGCTGCAGAGTATGATCCAGGAACTTGCTGACAAGAGTGAAGAAGTAAGATTAAAAATGAACTTTCAGAAGACAAAAGTGATGTACAATGCTTTTACAAGAAATGAAGATTTATCGATTGATGGAGAAAAGCTGGAGATAACAGACACGTACGTTTATCTTGGACAGCAGATATCAAGTGAAGGTCACATTGATGAAGAAATTAATTGGCGTATAAAACTTGCCTGAAGAGCTTTTGGAAGAAACAGCATAATTTTGAAGAGCAATATGCCATTATGTCTTAAAAGAAATGTGTTTGATCAATGCATCCTTCCAGTGCTTACGTATGGTGCAGAGGCGTGGAGCTTAACTAAAAGAGACATACAAAGGCTGCAGACAACTCAAAGTAGCATGGAGAGGTGCATGCTTGGTGTAACCAAGAGAGATAAGAAGAGGAACTCATGGATCAGAAAAATGACAAGAGTGGGAGACATCATGATCAGAGTAAAATTCCTGAAATCGCAATGGGCTGGATATACTGCCAAAAGGACATACCATCGATGGACAGTCAAAATTTTAGATTGGATTCCAAGGGACAGGAAAAGACCCAGAAGAAGACCACATGGAAGATGGGTGGATGAAATTTGAAAGTATGCGGGAGTAACATGGAGGAGACTGGCACAAGACAGACCGTTGTGGAAGAGGCTTGGAGAGACTTTCGTCCAGCAGTGGATTGATAATGGTTGACAATGATGATGATATGAGGTTTAAAAGATTTCTATCAAAAAGCATGCATGCTCTTTGACATCCACTTTTTAAAAGTAGCTAGCTATAATGACATTTTCTGAAAAGTAACAAGCTACATGACGATGATGGGCAAAAACACATAAGGAGAGAACTAAATTATGTTAGGAGATTAGAACTTTTTCAAATACTATAAGTTGAGAGCTTTTTTTCATGCCTAACAGAGGACTAAGATCAGTTTTCAAATTTTTAAGTTCAAATTTCCATTGTCATTTTTGTTGTCAGAATCTAGAATAGATCTCCAAATCACTACAATTCCCCGCTGGAATGAAACAAAGTGCATTGCTCCTTTTGATAATCGGTTTGCCCCCCATTACAGTAAAAGCCTGGAAATTCTTTTTACACCAAAGACTTGCAATTTGAAATGAAATCTCAATAATCTGGAGATCTATTCTAGATTCTGGCATCAAAAACAACAACAAAGATTTAAACTTAAAATCTGGAAACCAATCTTAGTCCACCATTTGGCATGATGAAGACCTAAGACACGGTTGAAAGCTCCCAACTTATGAGCTTTTAAAACAGTTCTAATCACCTAACGTAACAAAGCATGATCTACTTTACCTTAATTTAGTAGCTAGCTACAACTTTTTTAAAAAAAGTAGCTACTTTTGCAACATTTTAGCAGCCCTTTTTAGGTTTATTATTAAGAAGCTCAAATTCTAAGGATTATCCTTGTATGAATATTCTTATATATGGCATTCAGAACAAAATACCAAGGTAAATTATGTGAATAATTTACCTTTGTACTTACCTCAGCTCTGATTATCATATGTCACATATTTGACACTCGTTTAGTAAGGGCAAGCTAAATTATATGCAAAGCTTTGAGAAGTCAAATTAAGGACTGAATCAAGAAATATATGTAAAATTTATTCTCTTTGAATAAGATAATTGAATCATGCAATCAATTGTCCTCAACAAAACTGACTGCAATCATGATAGTCTTGTATGTGCTCTCTTTGCAGGTTGATTTAGAAGACTTCCCATTCCCAGTTAACGGCTGGGCCAGCTTACACAATGTAAGTCAAGTATGTGACAGTAGGCAAGGCATACTCAATCCCCTGTCTCAGTAAATGGCACTTCAGGAGAGCTGGAAATGTCACAAGATTTTAAGAATATTTTTTCCCACTGTTTTTTAAAAGTAGCACAATTTGTAGCGTAAGTTTTCACTACAAGCTATCTTATTTTGTAGTGTGCTACTGCTACAACTACATTTTTCTATTTGTAGTAATGCTCTACATGCCATGCTACTTCAGATCACTAATTGGCATTCTCCTAAGTTTTGTTCTTAGCATCAGAGTTTCGAACTTTAACCACTGTAAGTTAACTACTATATGCATAGCTGAACTGCTATAGCTACTGGTTTCATCTTAAATTTTAAAGGCTATACGAGTGATCTTACACGTAGCTACTTCCATTGCAATTGTTCACACAATAAATTCACCACTAGCGATTACACGAACCTAGTGAATTTCATGTATCACACTGATTGCAATCCAAAATTATGAAAGGTATCTAACTATATTATTTATTTCAGAGTACATAGCAGCCTGTAATAATACCTTAACAAGTTAGTAAAATCATGCAATGCATTGATTATTATTACACGCTTTCCAACATACCAGAAATCATTACTCAAGCTATGAGGATAATGGCTGTGGAATAAATCTCTCTCCTGTGCCCTGACCTTTGACCCCATTTCAATGATATTCAACAGAACCAGTTCAGTATACCTGCGGAACAACATACTAAAGTTTTGTCGCAATAGATTTATTTTTTGTCAAGTATGAGGATAATGGCTGTGGAATAAATCTTGCTCCTGTACTCTGACCTTAGACCCAATTTTGATGATATTACACAGAATTGGTTCAGTATACCTCCGGAACAACATTTTAAAATTTTGTTGCAATAGAAGCATTTTTAGTCAGGTTATGAGCATAATGGCTGTGGAATAAATCTTGCCCCTGTGCCCTGACCTTTGACCCAATTTTGATGATAAACAGAACCGGTTCAGTACATCTCCGGAACAACGTGATGAAGTTTTGTTGCAATAGAAGCATTTTTACCTAAGTTATGATGTATAAGGGCAATGGAATGAACCCCGCTCCTATGTCCTGACCTTTGACCCCATTTCGCCCATTTTCAATAGGGTTCGTCCCTAGGTGGTCCCCTACCACACACTAAAATTTCATCGAAATCGAACCATTTTTATGTGAGTTATTGTGTGGACGGACAGACAGACGGAAAAAGCTCGAGCATATACGCTTCTTCAACCTACGGTTAGAAAGCATAAAAAACTGAAATGAAAATGAGATTTTTGAAAGTACACATGAAATGCCTAGGGTGTGTTTTGTCAAACAAATACTGTAAAAGTATGCTAGTAATTCTACAAAGTGAATTGGAATCAAATCCCAATATGGAAATGTGCATTTGACATTTACAATGATTTAAAAGCAAGCATTAGTACTGACCAATAACAACAAATTCGTGAGGATGAAATCCTTTTAGCACATAGGAAGATGGAATGTCTTTAATATCTTCTCCTCTAACATAACTGGACTCTGGGTAGCAGCTGTTTTCATCCTGCATACATTAAGATAATAAAGATATATCAACACTTACCCAGGATGGCTTTAAAAACAAGTGATGCAAAACAATAATTATAAGCAAATTTCAAAGTGAGTGCATAAAATTGACAAAATTATGTATAGCAAACTCAGAGAAAATAATTTTTCCAATCCTTTTAAAGAACACAGAATATACAGGTATTATTCAAAGTAGTGAGAAAGGCTACAGATACATCGGTCACTTTTCATGCATTTTTGTATCCCCCTCTCATTTATACATGTAATTTTTAAAACTAATCTCAAGTTTAATCAAATACAGTATTACAAATCAATGAACACAGCATAGGATCTTTTATCCAGAATCCCTGGGACCTGGATTTTTTCTGGATAAGGGTTTCCATAATTAAGAGCACCATGCCTAAAATCTGCTAAAACATATTATGAACAGCTGAAACATGTGCTAAACAAACATACAGATTTTAGCAGTTCTTGTTGTGTTGCTGCGTCACAAAAGTAAAATCCTTTTTAGAAGCCCCCAATGTAGAAAAGAAAACCTAAAATCTGTCAGCAAGGTAAGGAGGGATGATTAAATGTTAAAGTTTGCCGTGAAGTGTATTACATCACATACAATGACAAAGAAGAGTTCGTTTTTTCAATGAGTCAGTTTAAGAATCTCATAATACAAGATTAGCAAAAACTAGCTTTACCCTGATAAGAAATATAAAAGGAACAAGAATATCTCGTTTTATCTAGAATTTAAACTTCTTCATTCACAGATGCTTTTGGAATTTTAAAAATCATGTCCAAAAAATATAAGGAATAATAAAGTTGAAATGCAAAAATTAGAATAAATTTATGTTCTTTTATCTTTTAGCATTCAGTTAACCACCAAAACTTTTCAACTTCCTCCATCAAAGGATGAAGGCTACCTGATATAGACTCTGTTCTTGCTATTTTCTATAGTAATTTTGCTGTAGCAACCAATCAGGTGATGACTTAGGTGACTGCACTGTAGTAGTGGGCTTGTGTAGACCATCTAATGTAGACCTTACAATCCTTGGAAATAATGATTTTAAAATTTCACATGTTTAGGATCATATTTAGCCAGTTTGTATAATTCAAAATATGCTAAGATGTCCTAATATGTTGTTGTTTCATCTTCAACAATTTTTCTCCATGACCATGCAAAGGGTTTTGGGCAATAAAATTTATTCACAATCAATACAGAAAATACATGTACGTCACCAATATCATGTCAACTTGCTTTATGAAATAAGGGTCTATTATGAATTTTTTTTAAACCAATTTCGTTAATTTACGAAGCAGTTTTGAGAAAAATTAAGTGCAGTTATGTAAATGTGGTGGGTGGGGGGGGGAGGCATACGCTGATGTGATTAAACATATAAAATTAATGTAAAAAAAAAAAAAAGTCTGTCAGCTTTCGAAATGCTGCACGATATGGCCATGGGGAAATGTCACGTCCTAGCTTCAAGGCTGAAAGAAAAACAATAAACCTAGTCAAGTTGGAGATGCCTAGTGGAAAAAACAAAATCAAAATAAAGCAATTGCATACAAGATCTACAGAATGCTGCATGTGACATGCCAAGCAGGAACTGTAGGAAATACATATACAGAAGCTGTTGTTATGTATGATGTGTTTATAAATCTGTTTCCAGTGAGGCTTTGTGCATCTTGAGAATATTTACTCTCCTCAGCCGAAGTGAAAAGTATGTCTTAAGTGTTGCACATAGGAAGGCAAGAACACACGGTCTGAAGGCTTCAGTTTGTCACAAGTTGCAATTAAGGTTTTTTTGACAGATTTTTCTGATTGTGGAATAACATTTTTACGGGTCTTATAGAGGTTATTTTTCATCCAAGTTTGTTGTCAAATTTTCGAACTAAAGCCTAGTTCATCATCAGGACTATGTCACTGGAGTAGTTGCTGCCACTCAATTGGAAGAGTCCATCCGCAATTATCGTTAATTGTGGTACTTCTTCTTGCTATTTCGATCCCTTCTTCTAGTTTCCTCTTTACTAAGTTTGACTGGTGGGCGATTATTTTCACTGAGTCCCAATTTATGGAGTGTTCACTTGCTTGTATATGTCTGTCTAGCCCTGTTTTGTTCCCAATGTTCCTAATAGCTGCTTGGTGTTCTTTCATTCGGACCTTAATACTTCTCCCTGTTTCTCCTATATTCGCCCACCAGTCAAACTTAGTAAAGAGGAAACTAGAAGAAGGGATCGAAATAGCAAGAAGAAGAAGTACCACAATTAACGATAATTGCGGATGGACTCTTCCAATTGAGTGGCAGCAACTACTCCAGTGACATAGTCCTGATGACGAACTAGGCTTTAGTTCGAAAATTTGACAACCAACTTTGATGAAAAATAACCTCTATAAGACCCGTAAAAAAGTTATTCCACAATCACTATGAATAGAGGTGCCATAAATGCATTTACAACTAAGATTTTTCTGTTTAAGACAATTCTGAAGAAACCATTGATTTTATTTCTCTTGTTTTTTTCTGCTTTTGAAGTCATGGTTAACAAAACACTCAATTGATAAAGCATAAGGAATCACATTTTAAAATGTCAATACACTTTGACCAGCATTCATACACATCAACCGTAAACCAAGTTCACAAGAATAAGTCTGGTGTGGCTAGAGTAAGTAAAAGTACAAAACTCAGGCTCAGCAGCTTATATACCTCAAAACTGGGACATGAACACATTTCCACTTACACAAATCCCTTCCACCTGTTATAAGGCTCAACAGACAAGTGCAGTTATACCTAACTTGTTTTTAAGAGTTTACTTTTCTACTAGCATGCACTAAATGACATTTGAAAATTTTAATGAATAAAGCTGTTTGCAGCCCATTTACTTGTTTTTCCTAAAAACTAAGGCTTTTAATTAAGAAAATAAACTTATTTAGTAACCTTTCTGTTTTTACTGAGGGACACCCACAAAAACAGCCTTGGTTCACTTTCTTCCCATTTTATCTTTAATAAGACTAGCTATAAATCAAAACACAATTACAAAGAAAAGGAAAGAGCCTCAGCAAAAGCAGCTGAGAAGAGTAGGTGGTATGGTGTCTAATGCTCATAAAAAATTGTTCATCCAAAATATTTAAAGCATTAAGCTTCAGCATTAATGATTTCATAAAAGCAATATTGGTACTTACCTTCACCGTTGCTTTATTTACATATCTTTTGTTGGGCATGTGTTATCCCCAAACTTAATTTCCTTTCAACTTTATTATACAGAGCAATTCAAAATGATTCATCTGATTTCAGAAAAGCATAATTCCATCTATCAACCATGTATGTCCAAATGAAAGAGGAAATCTCAAGAGTTTTAGTAGGTCACCATGAGAGGGCTTCACTGTCACTGTGGGGTCATCTCATTGACAGTGTGCTGTTCACCATTTCCTCAACGAAGTGCTCCCTTGCCATTGGATTGGTCGCAGTGGACTCCATAACTTGGTGCTCTACAGCTGGCCACTTAGGTCACCGGAACTTGCACCATGCAACTTCTTTTGGGGGGGGTATGTTAAGGGTTCTGTGTACATGCCACCATTGCCTACAACTCTGGATAAGCTCCAGGGTTGTAGGCAATCTTTCTAATGTGCAGGTTCACTCATTCCAGTATGCCCATCGTCACCGAATCCACCGCAGTAACAATGCAGCCCCACAGTGACAGGGGAGCCCTCTCATGGTGACCTACTAAAACTCTGATTTCTTCTTTCATTTGGTGTATGCTAAGGCCATACACAGTTCATTAGGTGTGGAATTATGCTCTTCTGAAATCATTTTGAATTACCCTGTATTGTAAATTTTAAAAAGGACAATTTTTTTCTTTACTATTTAACCATTTAACGACCAGGGCCATAAAACCTTGTGTCGCGCAGAATCCCATAACACTCAAAACTGTCCGTTGTTCTTTCAGAATTTCAGCCCTCCTCTTTACAATTTGACAAAAAAAGGATTAGTGCTCGGTCACCACACGAAACTTCTAATCTGTAGTCTTGATGTACATTGACCTTCAGACGTTTCTCGGGTGTGTGTGATCATTTACTTTCTTCCAGAAGGCATGCAATGTCATGAGAGCAAATAACATCACCCTGGGAGGTACCAACACCTGCTTTACTTATTTGTTTAGTGGCAACAATGGTAACCGAGACTGACCTTGTTACATTACAGGGCACAAAAGAAATAGTTATCAGAGAAAGGCATTTATGAGGCACTGAATGAAATCTAGAGGCCTTAAAGTACTTCATTTTCTTTGGCACCTCTTCTTCGATACATCGCCTTGGTGCGCATTTACACAATCTTGGATACATGTTCCTTGGCAATTGTTTGAAGTGAGATAAAAGAGCATGTAACGAAGATTTCATTGCTCTTCGGTGTAGATACACACTTTGTGCTGCTTTTTCTTTCATTGCAAAAAAAGGCCATTGGAGCTCTGAAGCCGGGGATCAGCTGTCCTCGCGTTGCTTGAGGGATGAAGTACAAGCCAAGCAAGACTCTGTATGGAACGTGATGTAGTAAGCTGAATTGTTGTTCTTGCTTGTTCCTGCTGACATCACGTGTGCCGAGGAGTGGCATACAGGCTGACCATGACTACTTATGGAACTGTTGTTCTACCTTGTTCCTGCTGAGGAGTGGAATACAGCTTCATGTGACTAACTACCAGCCGAGTGTGATGAGGTGACAACTCATTTCTATAGTGTTTTGGCTAACTCGCTTTGATGGAAATGATTGTTATTTTGAATTCTTCTATTCTGTGCAAGGCTTCATGCTGTAGAGAGACCTTTTAAAGCTAAATGTTGTTCTCAGATTTAAAGTTAATGTTGAAAATTAGAGTTCAAAATTTGTGTTTAATTTTTGTGCACTGTTAGTAATTTTAGGTGCACATGTCAACTTTGCTTAGACGGTCCTTCTTGCGTGGTTGAGTTAGTTGCGCTGGGGCAAAGAGTTCGGAAGGTTGGAATGTCACAACCTCTGCTAATCTCATAGAGGCACCGTAAATTCAAAGAACAGGTGAGAGTAGGAAATCCTACTCTAGACAGATGTTTTTGGGCAGTTATGGTAGTTTGGAAATTAGGGCATTTCTGGCATTATGGCCATTAAAAGGTTAATCACTGTAATATACATTCAGTTCCACAAACAATAACTAACAAGAATGTTATTTCTTCAGATAAAAATTCCAACCTTTAAACCACAGC
Source organism: Macrothele yani (assembly GCA_039090855.1). Taxonomy (NCBI): domain Eukaryota; kingdom Metazoa; phylum Arthropoda; class Arachnida; order Araneae; family Macrothelidae; genus Macrothele; species Macrothele yani. The sequence continues at coordinate 54,296,507 of CM077006.1, read as the reverse complement.
CATGAATGCACCATTCATAAGACAATTTCTTTTTAAAAAGCTTGACTTACTTTAAAATCACTTAAAATTCTAAATTTTTGAAGTCTAAAATAACTATATAAAAGGTTAAAAGAAATTCGCTTGGCACATACTCTCTGTTTCAGACCAGGGCTTTGGCGAAAATGCATTCAATGAGAAGTGAACTGGGTCCAACAGGAACTCTTAACCATGAAGATGTGAATGCATATTCACAAAAGTGCTAGTTGGAAGAAAGGAGTAGCTGGCAAGCGAATTTGTTTCAGTATTTTAAGATTAATGTATTTAGTTATTTTAAGCTTCTATATATTTGAATTTTAAGTGATTTTAAAGTAAGTAAATTTTTTTAAAAGAAATAGTCTTATGAATGGTGACCACACGGTCATAATTTAAAGGCTGGGATTTTTATCTGGAGAAATTACATCTTTGCAAGTTATTGCTTGTGGCATTGAATGTATATTACAGTAATATTAAATAATATATGAAATACTTGTCTTTTTTAAAATTTATAATATAATAAAGGCTTCAAAGCAAATTAAATTTGGGGATAATACATGCCCAACAAAAGATACAGTATGTGAATAATAAACAATAGCGAATACATACATATCACTCAGCTGTTCTCTGATATTCAGATGTTAGCTCCACAAAGAAATACAAATTACCAGATAATTTTTACTTACTGTTGCCATATCAAACTTCTCCATTTACAGCGATCTTGACATACAACTCTGGCTTCACTCACATCCATCACACGCTCTACACAAGATCTTCTATACTTCATACTCATAATCCTTTTCTCATGCAGACACTCCTGAATCTGATCCTCCCATGACTTCCTTGGCCTACCTCTACCTTTCCTTCCTACCACTTGGGCTAAGAAGATTTTCTTAGTAAGCATCTCATCATTCATTCTTTCAACATGGCTAAACCACCGAAGCATATTAGTCTCCACTTTGCTAACAACATTTTGTTTCACATTACACAACTGCATCACATCTTCATTCCTCACACAATCAAAACGTGTCTTGCCACAAACCCCCCTTAAGTAACTCATTTCTCCAGCACACAAATGACTCCTATGTTTTTTCTGTAGCACCCAGGGTTTCACTGCCATACATCAGAGTAGGAACAATTAGACTTTCATACACAGCCATGCGGGACTCTCTAGAGAACCCATAATTTCTGTGAAAACCTCCCAAAGTAGCCATGACTTTCAATGAAGAATTCACTTGCCTACTAATTTCACCATCCAATTTGTTCTCTCTGTCAAACATGCTTCTTAAATACACAAACTCATTCACCTGGTCAATCACTGTGCCATTTAGACATATATTACATTCAGTGCTACCAGTTCCTCTCTCAAAAACCATAACTTTGGTTTTTCCCTTATTTATACTCAGTTTGAATTTCATGCAAACTTTGTGCATCCGAGACAACATACTCAGCAAATCACTTTTGCTCTCTGCCAACAGGACAGTGTCATCAGCATACAGCAATCTGCACACACGGATGTCACTAAGACATAGACCAGTATTATCTATTTTGGTATCATGCATCCATAAATCAGCATACAGCAATCTGCACACACGGATGTCACTAAGACATAGACCAGTATTATCTATTTTGGTATCATGCATCCATAAATATATTAAACAGCCATGGTGACATTACACAACCCTGTCTGACTCCTGCACCAATAGAAAACCATTTTGATAAAACACCATTCACTCGCACACAAGCTCTACTGCCAGCATACATGGCTTTCACACTGTTAAGTAGATTCCCAGTAACACCATATTCATTAGTAATACTACTTTTATGAATTCATTAATGCTGAAGCTTAATAATTTAAATAATTTGCAATTTTGAGGGTGTGTTTTGAATATTATATTTCAGCATATGCTCTTTTTGTATTAAGTAGTGAACTGGGACCAGCGGGAACTTTTAACCATGAAGATGTAAATGCATATTCACAAAAGTGCTAGTTGGAAGTAGGGAGTAGGTGCAAAGCAAATTTCTTTTAGTATTTTAAGATTGTTTAGTTATTTTAAGCTTCTACATATTTGAATTCTAAGTGATTTTTAAGCAAGTAAAATTTTGTAAAAGAAATAGTCTTATGAATGGTGAACCACATGGTCGTGGTTTAAAGGTTGGGATTTTTATCTGGAGAAATTACATCTTTGAAAATTATTGTTTGTGGAATTGAATGTATATTACAGTAATATTAAATAGTTTATAAAATACTTGTCCTTTTTAAAATTTATAATATAATAAAGGCTGAAAGCAAACTAATTTTGGGATAACACATGCCCAACAAAAGTTATGTGAATAAAGCAATGGTGAAGGTAAGAATTAATATTATTTTTATGAATTCATTAATGCTGAAGCTTAATAATTTAAATAATTTGTGATTTGAATACTAAAGTGCATTTCAGCATATGCTCTTTTTGTATTAAGTACTGTACATATATTCACTGCATAGTTCCTAGAAATACAAAGTCTTAAGATTTCCTCAGAACAGAATTTTGGATTTAAGGAAAATGAGTCTCAGAGCATAAGGGACAGTAGGAATTAATTCCTTTACAGTACAGAAAAGGCTTTTCTTTATGGCCAGTCCAAAACATATTTCATAGCAAGCAGGCAGTTTAAAGATGTAGAGGAAAGCCTAAAATTTGTTTGAGAAGCAACCAATTCTGTGATTCATTTTGAAGTGCAGTCAAAGGGATATTGAATGTTGAAAGTGAATGTTACACACACATACATACCTATCACTAAGCTGTTCTCTGATATTCAGAGGTTAGCTCCTCAAAGACAGAACTTACTGTTTCTGTATAAAACATCTCCATTTACAGCAATCTTGGCACACAGCTAGAGCTTTTCTAACATCGATCACATGACACAAACAAGACCTTTGTACTTCGTGCTCGTGATCTTTTCCTAATGCAGACATTCCTGTGGTTAGCTTTACTTATGGTTAACTATGGGGGAGGAGGCTTTCTTTCTTGCCACTTGGGCTGAAGAAAATTAATTCTCTTAGTAAGAATCTCATCACTCATTCTTTATGGACAAACCATCAAAGAATATTAGTCTCCATCTTACTAACAACATTTTGCCTCAAATTACACAACTGCAACACATCTTCATTCTTCAAGCGATCACAGCAAGTCTTGCCTTAACATTCCCATAAGTAAAGCATCTCTCCAGCACACAAATGACTCCTATATCTGTCCTGTAGTACCCAGGTTTCAATACTGTACATCAAGGTAGGAACAATTACGCTTTCATATACAGCCATTTGGGACTTTCTTGAGAACAGATAGTTTCTGTGAAATCCTCCAAAGCAGCAATGATTTTCAATGAAGAATTCACTCGTTTACTAATTTTGCCATCTACCATCTAGTTCTGTGCGACATTGACCAAAAGACTTCAATTCATTAGGTTTTGTTCTAGAACCCTTAGGTGGAATGACCAACTGGAACCATCAGCTATGGGCTGATTACCTATACTGATGTACCTTTATGATTCTAAGAAAGATTTAAATTCTGCATACACCATGTGAAGCAAAAGTTTGACAGCAAGAAAATGAAATGAAAAATTTCATTTTTTTTTGTCTTTAAATACAAAGAGAAATGTCTCCTCATGTTGAAGATGCCCTGTTACATGGTCCAACAAAGCAAGACTTGCGAGTTCCCCAGTTAGCAGTGGAATACTGCTTGAAAAAGTTTGTGATGTTGTCATAAAATTTTACAAGTATAAAATGAGAGCAGCTGATATATGACTGACATGATGGAAGTGAAGGAACAGAATTGTACATAAAAAATCATGCAGTGAGGAGGGAGATGCCAGGAAAATATCTTAGTGGTGCAAAATAATCTGTGGGGTGGCCACTGGGTAAGACATGTAACTGGGGGCAAAAAACAATAACAGCTTGCACAGGCAGAAATAAAAAAGAGAGAGAGATAAGAAACTCATGACCTTATATTTCTTTCTACCTTAAATAATTGAAGATTAGATACAACAGCAACTGCAATTATCAAGAACACTCTGCCCTCTGAACATGCATACCTTTGTATACTTTTCAAAGCTCCAAGTGCAAGATAAGATCAGTTCTCCAATTAGTTCCGCATTCACCGTCATACCAAAATATCACCATTTATGGAATAAAATTTTTTTATCACAATACATGGCAGAGGAAACATCATGAAAAAAAAATCTGATTTCGGTAGAAATTACTACTCTGTTTCCCTGCAGCAGAATCGCGGTGACGGGAGACTTATGTCGCAAATTTTATTTTGGGCCTGCAGACAAAAACTATGTTCCCCAAACCCCCATTAAATCCTCTCTTTTTCCATCTATCAAAGCGTTCCGAAAACGAAAGTTAGACATAGTAAGATTTCTCCCATAATAGCACCCCCCCTCCCTCACGACGTTTCATCTGTTCAGTATTTTTGTTAAACATAATTTTATTGCATAAATGTCCGTTTTAGCTTGAAAATAGCAGCAAAATTTCAAAAACGTAAATTTGGACGGAGCCATGTAATCGTGCACTCTTTTTCTCGCGGTGTAGCCTTTGCCCCGCAGGATTGTTGAACATCAGTTTATTGAACTGTATAAATGTTTGCTTGCATTTAAGATCAAAAATGAAGAAAAAATTCCCACAAACAGAAGTTGGACGAAGCGAAGATTTCTGCCGTAATTGAAAAATAGATTAAAAAGTTTCGACAATGAAAGCTAAAGGCAGCGGAGATTTCTCCCGAAAGTCTTTTTTTTCCCACGGTGCTTTCCCTTCACTGTATTTTATATTATTATATCATTTAATTACATTAACATTTGCGTTGAAGATCGAAAAGGGAGAAAATTTTTCCGAAAACGGAAGTTGGACGGAGCGAAGATTTCTCCCGTAATCATAATTTTTTTATTCTCTAGCGATGTTCCATCTATCCTGTATTTTTTGTTAAATATAATTTTATCCCATAAAACTTTGTGTTTCAGATGGAACATGGAGGCAAATTTCTAGGAATGGAGGGAAAGGTGTTTTAATCATAGTTATTGCAATTTGCTGTAGTACCTAGACTTGAATTTTTTTTTTGTTGTTGCTTTAGTAGAAGACATATAGGGGAATACTTTTCTTTTTTTTAAATCTGTACCAGTGCAAATTTTTATTACTTTTTTCTCATCTAGTAGTTATCTCGCCCAGCGAACACCCGCAGATTTATTGTGGCACAATGATATCTACCGCAGACTGATGAACTTTTTGCTCGGTTCAACTTCCGCTGTCCAAATTTTTTTGTCTCCATTTTCAAGCTAAAACACAATGTTTCATAAGACAAAATCATATTTAAGAATATATGACAGAGGAAACACACTAAGACAAAAAAATAATAATAATAATAAAAACGATCAAGGGAAAGGTTTTGCTGCCTTTAGCTTCGGCTTTCCGAAATGCTTGCCTCCACTTTCAAGCTAAATCACAAACATTTCTGCAACAAAACGACATTTAACAACAATACTGGAGAGGAATCATTGTGGGGAAAGAAGTTACGATCATGGGAGAAATCTTCGCTCTGTCCAACTTACGTTTTCGGAAATTTTTCCTTTATTTTTCCAGATGAAACAAATGTTTGTGGGATAAAATATTTCAAAATAATAAAAAAACAGAAGAAACATGAGAAAAAAAATTGCAGATTATAGTGCTCCATTCAACTTCCATTTTCTGAAATCATTGGCTCCATTTTTGTAATTAGCTCAAAAGCAAACATTTGTGGAATAAAAGGACATTTAACAACAATACTGATAGAAGTAACATCGTGAGAAAAAAAAAAAAACCCTTAAGATTTCGGAAGAAATCTTGACTCCATCTAACTTCTGTCTCTGAAAAATTTTAAAAGACAAAAAAGTGTTCACCAGTGGTCAGAAACTGCACAACAGAGGGTTAAAAAGATTCTGAGATATCATTTTTGTCAGCAGGACCAAAAGAAATCTGCGACATACGTCACTCGTCGCCACCATTCCGCTTCGGGGAAGGAGAGGGGCACAAATATGTGTCAACTGTGTTCCTTGGGGAAGGGAGAGAGGCATGAATAAGTATAACTGATATTTTCCTTTTGGAAGGAGGCCATGCTTGGAAATCGCTTCTCTACAAATGTCGTAGAAGTTGAATTTTTTAACTGCATAATGGCAAGAGCTATGGCTCCCAACTTCAGCATTTTAGCGGGTATTCGTGGGCGGATGGAATTGACTTTTACAAAAATTTCTGTGAGTGATCGCTCGCTTGCTGCCAGATATGGAGGGAAAAGTCTAAGCCTGGTTGCAGGTGTTCAAAAGGGAAGGGCCAACATGGCAGCCCTCTCATTCTCTCTTTATCACCCCCCACCCCACCCCCGCTCCTCAGCTCAGTCACAAGAGAGCTCCAAGCATCTTTCATGACTGCTGACCAAATTAGAGTACATTTAGTCACATGACAAACCCCCCGATTGGCCAGTGGTCTTTGCAACATGACAGCAGTTTAAATCTTGGGTGTTTCAGTGAGGACAGAAGTTTGGAGGGAAAATAATATTCAGCTCATGACGAGGATGGAGGTTAGAAACATACTCTGGTAGGGAGGTTTTCCTAAGCCAATTAAAAATTAAACATGTCTTCGTTGTTGTAGGGTGTTTTTTGGCAGAAAATAAATTGAAGACATGAGCCCACCAGTAGCATGCTAGAAAAACAAGCCCAAGGAGCCAGAAGCTTACTGTCAACATGGTGGAATAACCAGTGGCAGTTGCTGTGGTACTCTTTGGAAACAGTCCCACAGTGGACTCCTAGCTTAAAAAAAAAAAAAAAAAAAAAAGAAGTAAAATAATCTCCTCAACCATGAGGAAATTGCAACCACTTTCCAAAGTGCCCAGCTTTAGCCGAATTGGCCTGTCATACCCAGAGCCTTGAAACCAGTGTTCTCAAAAACATGTCTGTTGGAGGCGACCTGAGGGACAGTGAAAAGGTTACTTGTCAGTATTTGGAAAAGGCATTGCATCCGGCTGTGCTCTGCTAATGCTTAGTGAAGACTCCACTAACCTGTGTTTATATTCCTGGAAAAAAAAAGGGGGGGGAAACAAAAACTGTTGTGACTGCCTTGAGAATAAAAATTGAACCATGGGCCATCTTGTACTGAGGTTCTGCCTGCTGGAGTTTTAGGGTAAGTCTCCCCCATTTGCCATATTTTATGCTATGTCTCCACCAGTCACAAATGACAACCCATGAACTGGCATTTGGCAAGACCATTTTCCAAAGAACTTTCTTATTCCTCAGTGCAGTAATTACAAAGTAAATTATATTTTTCATCTTTACCTCTACCTTGGGTCCAGATTAGCTCCTGAAAATAATGCTATGTAACATTTTTCCTCACCTTAAATTTATTATCATGCCCCTTCTGCAAAAATACAGGGTGACAAATTTGACTAGGCCTTGACTATTTGTTTACATGTTAAAAAAAAAATAACGCGTTTATAATGGCTAGAGGGATGACCGCTGTGTGGGAATATATATATATATCATCATCATCATCATCATTGTCAACCATTATCAATCCACTGCTGGACGAAGGTCTCCCCAAGTTCCTCCACAACGGTCTGTCTTGTGCCAGTCTCCTCCATGTCACTCCCGCATATTTTCGAATTTCATCCACTATATATATATATATATATATATATATTTTATAAAGAAGATACCTAAGCAAAAAAATACATATATAATTTTGACTCACACCTAGTACAACATAGAAAAGGTTATGTATCTACCTGTGTGATCAAAAGGAAAAAAGATAAAAAAAATAAAATAAAACAACTGAATGTAGAAGGTGTCGAGAATACTGAGCCTTGGCTTTATCAAGGACCAGCAAAAACTCTGCATTTTCTCACTTCCACAAAGACCTAGTTGGAAATGGGTTTCTGCAAGGCCATAGATGCAAGTAACATTCCCACCTAAAATAGTTTAAAAAATATATATATATATATAAGTCATGTCCTCCTTAGAGTTGCATGACCTAGCACTAGTTAACAATTTCGCTTGCATCCATTAACCTTCCTGGCCCGACCCATACTCTTCATCTGTTACTATTAAACAGAGAGAAGAAGATTAAAGAGAACTCAAGCTGTGAGAGTGACATAATAATTAGAAATGATTTTCAGCCATAACGAAATTCCAAGTTCGTTTGAGAGAGAATTTAAACCTGAAAAACAATGCAAAAGAAATCCAAATTTTACATTGCAATTAAAAAAGGAAATGTTAATTTATAACGAACAGATTTTTGAAAGAAAACTTGAGTCTAAAACCCCCTACTCTACAACTTATGACAACACGAAAACGAGAATAAGTTAAAGATAATAATTAACTAAAGAAAACTTTGTGAAAGTTATATACCTTAAACAGTTAGTTGCAATATGTACAAAGTATTTCAGCAGTGCTTTAAGTGCATAATTAATTAGTTATTAAGAACTTAACTACTTTGAAAAAACAGCGCATAGACAGCGCATAGAAAAGGAACAAGCTAAGCCATCTTCTGTTCCTAGGTACCCCAAAAGACGCTCAAAGTTACAAAGAAAAGAAAGAGTTAAAACCCGCAAAAAATGTTAACAGACAAACCAATGCCTAAAAGTTGAAAAGCTAAAAAACGACAGAGAAAAGGTACATGAAGTACAAACATTGAACTTATAAAACCTAGAACCCAAAAACAAGGAAGAGAGCTTACCTCTTGTGTTACAAAAAACTTTTCTCCTCACAAGAGAAGAACATGGCTGACCTCTTCTGCCACTCCCTAGACGCTGGGGGGCAGTGAGGGTGGGGCTGATGGCCTCCTCATACAGCAAGAAACCAACGCGCGGAGATTTTAACCAGAGAAAAAAAATATATAAACATAAGACTGTGGATCTGTATGATCAGAAAGAGCAGAATTAACTCTCCAGAATACATGAGAAATATTATAAAATACACGAGCAGTTTATTTAATAATCTTTGCATGTATTAAATCACCTTAGTGAGCTTCTATAGATTAATCAGAATCTTATTAATTTTAATGTTGGTTTTACTATTTTTAGTATAGCTATCCTAGTGATGAATAACTAGTTTTCTTTTTTATTTGTTTTTATTTTCTTTTATAAACGGATTTTTAAACTTTTTTTGTGATTTTGTTTATATTATTTAATTTTTTGTTTTAATAGGACCGTCATATCCATAGCACTAAGGTTCCTTTAGGTAGTTAATAGGCATCCTCTAGCCAACTTCCTTACGGCTTTGATTGGTCAGAATCATATTATTAACTGTGTAGAAAATTAAAGCAGATCTGCCAACCTTACTCTATTATTCAGAATAATTTTTCTTAAAGTTCTTTTGATGAAAGAAGAAGGAATTTCGTTCTCTAGAAAACTTTCTAATAGTATATTAATGTGGTAATTGAAGTCCAAATTGTTGCTGCAAATTCTTGAAATTCTTAGGACCTGAGAAATTAGTACATTCTCAATTACTTTGGTTGAAATGTTATTATTCCAGTGTAGATATTTAATTACTTTGAAAGGAAAATTAACTCTTTTATCATAGAGGCTAATAGATGGGTTACCTCTGTTGAGCTTAATGCTTAAGTCTAGGAACTCAAGTTCCTGATTACTGTGGTTGGTTTTACATAAGTTAAGAGAGCTAGGATAGATATTATCAAAATCACTCTCTATAACTTCTGAATTATTGATACACAGCAGATCATCAATATATCTAAAAGTGTAAAGGTAGTTATCTGAGCAGGTGGGGTGATTTTTAATGAATTTATATTCCTTAAAGAACAGGAATAGATTAGCGATATGCGTGGACGTTGATGTTCCCATTGGAATACCGTTCACTTGCTTATAGAGAGTATTATTATATAAGATATGGTTATTTATTATGCAGCAATTGAGATAAGAGTTCCAAGTTCCTACATCAACAAATTGGTTAAGTTTTAAATTCTGCATACAGCTCTTTAAAGGTAGTGATTATATCTGATAGAGGCAGATTAGTATATAGGTTTTCAAAATCATAACTATTAATATCTAGGGGACAAACTTTGAGTATAGTAGAAATTACTTCTGCATTATTATTAATTATCCAAAAATCTCTGTACATCAAGTTAGAACAGTTTCTAATGTGTTTCAAAACCTTCTTTAAGACATCTTCAAAAGCAAGATCTATTTTCTTTTTATGACTCCTTACTCCACTAGCTATGAACCTGAACTTCACAGGATCCTTATGAAACTTAACCGTTATATATATATATAAATAATCAATCAGTTAACATTGTTTCTTAAGTATCAAAAAGTGAAGTGAATAATGTTTACATTTTGAAGGGTTGCTGTTGTATTATGACATATGTACTCAAAATTTCATGTTTAGTTTCTTTCTCTATGAAAACTTTGAGTTCATTCTCTTTAAGCGTTTCAACCTTATATTATATTTTTCTCACTCACCGAATGCTTTGTGGCAATCAGTCTTGAGATCAGAGTGCATGACGAGTGTGTGTTGACATAAGAGCAAGCTACAATGTTGGAGCAAGAAGTGAAAAATGTGGTGTGATGTGGATAGATTACTGCAAACAATTTGTCGTAATTGGCAGATTAGATCAGAGTTATATAAAAATAAAATGTATCTGTGTACACAACCACTGAAACAGAAAACTTGCTGCAAATCCACGATGCACGAACCACGATAACAATAGAATAATTTACAGAAAAATTAATAAAACAACAAATAATTATTGGAACCTTAGATTCCAACGAGGACCAATCAAGTACATTACAATTGAATGGGCAGTAACGTGTGAAACGGACCTTTATGGCAAAATATTAAAATACTGGACTATGAACCTCATATAAACAAGACTAAAGAAAGTTTTTATGTTAAGAAAAACAGTTCTATTAATGGAACCCTCAAAATTATAAATAGCATTTTCAACAACTTAATTAAAAAATAGTAGACTTGCAAAACATTCAAGGAAAATATTTTAATTTAATAAATGGCAACTGCAAGAGGAACCTGACAAAATTTTAATTATTTCTGTGTAAACGAAACTTTTGATACAGTTCTTATACATTGAGAACCAGCGTTGACAAAATCTAGAGGCCACAAGCGTCTGTAAAAACAAAAAAACTCAAATGTGAAATATAATTGAAAGTTCTTAAAGTTAAAATTGAATTAAGTATATCAATACAAGTAAAGCCTTGAGAAAGTGTTATAATTGCTGTAAATAACATTTTTTTTTAATCTACACGCAAAATCTATCTGCAAAAACTGCTAATAATTTGGAAACTATCCACGTACAGCATACGCACGTACGTCTACATTCTGCTACTCTGGATTAGATGTAAACATGTTGAACCTAAGATGATCGAGGTTCAGTACTGTGAATTATGCAGATGTGATCAGTTGTGATGCATTGTGAATATGAAGCACAGTGAAGTTTCTACTATAAAGACCATTTTCTTTTGCAAGTGGTTTCAAAGACTTCTCTCTTCTGGCTGTTAGGTCGTTTAAGTTAGCTCAGTGTGTAATTTAAACTTGTTCATGAACTAGCTATCCAAGGCTTAACAGTATGTAGTTCCAGTGATATGATAGAAACTAACAGCTGGTACAAAGGTAATATTTAAGAAGTGACTAATTAATAACCAACAAACATTACAGTATTCAAAGCAGATGCTTATGAAGTACTGCTAGGTCTCACTAGATATAGTACAGCTAATACAAATTTAATATTTGCCTTTTCATATATTTTTGGTCCAAGTAGTACATGTATCTATGGCTTGAGTGAATCCTGACATTACCAAGGGGTTCATGCTTTTGTAAAGAATGTTTGCATAATTGTTAGGGAGTAGTGAAGTCCAATCCAGTCCCTGGCCTAAGCACTATGAGTATGGGTAAATGTTAATGAAGTTACTATATGCATATTATTTCTGTGGTTGTGGTTCTAGAAAAGTATCAATATTATTATTTTTTTTTTTGCATGTGTTTAATGGTTATGTGCCTGACAGTCAGTTAAATGCATTTTCTTAGCAAATGGTAACAAACTTAACATATTGCAATTGAGGAAATCACCCCTGAGGTGATGAATTGGGTTATATTGTAAGCCAGTTTTGTGTGCTACTCATGTGAAACTATAGTAAATTCAAACCCCAGCTAGAGCTGCAAAATTTAAATGCATATCTAATTCATATAATTTTTGGTTCCCTGCCTTGCAAATCAATTTAACTTACTTCTAAAGGTCCAGGTTTAAAATAAATACAGGCAATAGCCTTTCACAAAATTTTAATCTCACTTCATGGCAAACTTATTTGTGCTTTCTGTGTTCAATTCATATACTGGGTCTTAACCACTATCACTTCCAGCCTATACTGGGGTTACAGAATAAAGACCTGGGTAATTTGTTACTTTTGCAAAGGTCCATTTAAACAAGTTTTCCTTTCAGCAGTTTTCTGTGTAATTGTAGCTTTCTTTATTTGGCCATTTGTTCAATCTTATATGCAACATAACAAGTACAATGTTATTTCTTTTTTGAATGTGACATGTTTTAACATGACCACAATGTGACACTTTTCAAGTATCAATAGCTACCAAAGCAACTTGGTTATAACATAAACTATACAAAAAGTAACCTTTTAAATATCTCAAGACCTCAATTATTATTTTTTATTATCAGCTATCAAAAAACAAAATTACAAAAATATTTTTTTCCACCAAACACTGCCATTTAATTTTTTTTTCTAATGTGGCTGACCAGCCTACATTCTAAATCACTGATACCTTTGAGCAATTTTTTTTTTAAGCACAGTGATTTTCAAATTGTGGATGAACACAGATCAATGAGAGAAATTGTGGATGAACACAGATCAATGAGAGAAATTGTGGATAAATATAGATCAATGAGAGGGTACTTTCTATAGTTTATTTGAATGTTCAGACCCGCTGACTTACATATTCTTTTTATTTATTTATTTTTTTTTATTGGAGGTTTAACGACCACCGTGAGCAACTCAATGGGCTATAAGCAGTCACCCGTCCCTAATTTAGGGTCACTGGTTCCAGGGAAGGGAGAGATCCAGTGCCATAAGACAAACACAACATCCATGCCCGACCGGGATTCGAACCCGGACCCCTTACGGACAAATGATCAGAGGCCAGCGCCTTAGACCACTACGCCACCAGGGCAGCTGACTTACATATTCACCGTATTGAATTTCACCATTGAATTTTCAACTGCACATGCATTGAAAAACTAATCTTTGCATATGCATGGAAGGAAGCTGATAATGGTTATGGTTTTCATGCCAATACAGATCAACAAACATTAGCAAATTATTATTCACATTAACATTACAATAAATACATCAATACATGTGCACCTTGTTTGTTTGTGCATATATATTCATCATATTGGATTACACGATTGAATTTTCAATTGCGCAATTTTCAACACACACACTTGTTAGCAAATTCCTCGATCATACTCTCAAGAGCAAAGAAGCAGAATTAAAAATGAACTTTCAGAAAACAAAATTTATGTACACTTTTACAAGAAATTAAGATTTATTGACTGAAGTGGAAAATCTGGTGGTAACTGATTGGGCAACAGACATCAAAAGAGTCAAACTGGTGAAGAAATTAATCTGTACATAAAACTTGGTTGGAGAGCTTTTGAAAGAAATAGTACAATTTTTATGAACAATATTCCATTATGTCTTAAAAGAAAAGTATTTATTAAATGCATACTTCCAGTTCTCAAGTACACAACAGAGACATGAACATTGACTAAAAAAGAGATGCATGCTTGGTATAACCAGGACAGATAAGAATAGGAACTCATGGATCAGGAAAATGACAAGAGTTGAAGATATTGTGATCAAAGTAAAATCCTTGAAATGGCAATGGGCTGGAAATATCGCTAGAAGAACAAACCACTGATGGAAAACAGAATTAATAGACTAGATACCAAGGGACAGCAAAAGACCCAGAAGAAGACCACGTGGGAGATGGGTGGTTGAAATTCAAAAGCATGCCAGAGTGATATGGTGGAGACTGGCTCACGACAGACAGTTGTGGGAGAAACTTAGGCATACATTCCACCTAGCAGTGGACTGATAATAGTTGGCAATGATATATAGGTAATTTTTTATATTTTTTTTGCACAAGTGCTGTATTTAATGTGATAACACAGCATTCGGACATCCCTGAATTGACTGTATTTATTGTTTTTCAACTGTTACCATACAGCCATCTCCTCAGAAACCTGCAAACTACATTGCTTGGAATGGGAGTTGAACCCACATCTTGATTTTCGTTTTGGGGTTTAATGACCACCACGAGTAACTCCAAGTCACCCGCCTCTAATTTGGGGCCACTGGTTCCAAGGAAGAGAGAGAACCAAAGCTGTAAGACAAGCAAGCATACAACCCATGCAGGACCCAAACCCAACTAAGATGAATAGTCAGAAACCTATAAAAAGCAGTGGTTAAGTCCCTTTGAGCACTTGACCAGGTCAGCCCCAATTTTTACCCAAGCATGCTGTTGTTGTACCACCTGGTCAACTCAATCTCCATGCAGCTGAAACAAGAATCTGAACATTACATTCACACTGAATGATGCAATATTAGCATGTTCAAATAAAAAATGCAAGTCCAATTTTACTGTAAAACAAAAGTTTTGAAACTAAAAATTTAAAGGCAGCACAAAATATTATCAGCTAAGAACAGAGTCCCAGTTAAAAAGTACCCAATAATCAAGAGTTAGCTAAATTGGCCAAACTTAAGTACAGTTAGCATTAAAAGATACAATATAATTTTTGGTAAACCTTTCATTTCGGAAGGTTAGCCTAATTTTTTCCGAGTAAAAAATAACCAAACTAACATCAAGTCATCCTGTATCATCAATACTTTATCAAAATAAAGTAAACTGGTTTACAAGTCGTCTGTATGACTGTTCCACATGGTAAGCCACATGCTAAAAAGTCTGCTACATCTTAACAGTACGCTGCAGATACTACCAATTGCACAAGATGTCGCAGCTCTAGATAAATCCTTTTATTCCATTACTTAAACCCTAATTCATTACTTAGTTATGCAGTTTTTAAAACAGTCTGGTTAATTTTTCTACATAAATCATGCATTTGAATTGCACAGTTTTTCACTTTTCCTTATGATGGTTCATAACTTTAAAAATTCCTGTATGGAAAAAAATATTAGTTTCCAGACGAGATAATATGACAAATTTAGGACCCAAATGGTAAATATTCAGTGGCTTACTTTGACACAATTACGGTCCCCTTCGCATGGTTTGTTCAAGCAGTCGTCTTGCAAGAGATGTTTCTCGAGGCTACTAGATAACTGAGTTTCCAACAGATGAACACGATGTTTTTCGTTCCCCCAATACCTCTTTAAATCCTGCCAGTTGTCCTCATGCTCTTCAAATGAACACCGACTTAAATCAAGAAATGGCCCTCCGTCAGAACCATCCTCTCTATTTGGAATGCATACTGGATCACTACGGACAGTTTCCATCAACTTAACGGTTAGAAAAAAAAAATCAATATAATTGACTGTCGATCACAGTGATGCAGTAGAGAAAAAGGTCTCGCGAACCACGTCTAGCTTTTAAATACAAGACATCAGGCACAATTTTATCTTTTCTATCAACAAGGCCAAAAGTCGAAGATGTGTTACCCAACAGCATGCATAACCCTTCAATTTTTATCTCAAGGGATCAACACCGACGACTGACTGTTTTCTTTTGCAGATTGCAAAATGCGTCTGGTTACCACACCGCGAAGTTCTCACTGCGCGAACCACTTAGGCATCTTTAAAATATTTACATATACTATCAATCTTTCTCAACATCAGTGGAGAACTTTTCTCATCTTGAACCGTTGTTCAATTCGGATTTTAATCAGCGCTCGCCCATAAAATTAGATCAGTGGAACAAACAACGCTTAAATAGTCCCTTTATGCGTTAATATAACAAGGAAAACAGACTCTGCTAATTTTGAATAACTAAATCTTTAGCATAAACAAATATTTCCAGGTATTTAACAGGACACACCTTCTTTTACCAACCACAGCTGTCAACCCGAAGATTATCGATATACCAAATATCGATAATCTTGAAATTCAGTGAATCAAATTTTTGCCAGCTTTCCAAGTGCAAATAGCCGCCCCGGTGGCGCAGTGGTATAAGCGATGGCCTCTGATCATTTGTCCGAACGGGGTCCGAGTTCGAATCCCAGTGAGGCATGGATGTTGTGTTTGTCTTACGGCACTGGCTCTCTCCCTTCCCTGGAACCAGTGACCCTAAATTAGGGACGGGCGACGGCGACTGCTTATATCCCATTGAGTTGCTCACGGTGGTCGTTAAAATTCCAATAAAAAATAAAAAAAATTCAAATATTTATTTATTTATTGAATGGTCTCCAAAAGCACCTAAAGCAATAAGCAGACGCCCGTCCTGCCTCCATTCTCCCGTGGTGGTGGTGGAAGAACAGGGGGGGGGGCACGCTGGTATTTCCGCGTCAAGTCAAGTCCAAGGAGGTTGGTTAAAATAATCTATCTTTATTTCTTTCTTTGATTTGGAGGTTTAACGACCACCGTGAGCAACTCAATTGGCTATAAGCAGTCGCCCGTCCCTAATTTAGGGTCACTGGTTCAAGGGAAGGGAAAGAGCCAGTGCCGTAAGACAAACACAATATCCATGCCTTACCGGGATTTCAACCCGGACCCCTTTCGGATGAATGATCAGAGGCCATCGCTTAGACCACTGCGCCACCGGGGCGGCTAAGATATCTGGAGATGCCCTTGTTAATAAAGCAGTACTACTTTGCGTGAAGCCTATAACCGCGAGCGACAGCCGTCAAAGTGTGGGAAAGCTCATGGTGCCACCCCGGTGGCGCAGTAATCTAAGGCGCTGGCCTCTGATCATTCGTCCGTAAGGGGTCCGGGTTCGAATCCCGGTCAGGCATGGATGTTGTGTTTGTCTTACGGCACTGGATCTCTCCCTTCCCTGGAACCAGTGACCCTAAATTAGGGACGGGTGACTGCTTATAGCCCATTGAGTTGCTCACGGTGGTCGTTAAACCTCCAATAAAAAAAACTCATGGTTTCCAATGCATTGTGGCCGCCCCGGTGACGCAGTGGTCTAAGCGATGGCCTATGATCATTCGTCCGAACGGGGTCCGGGTTCGAATCCCGGTGAGGCATGGATGTTGTGTTTGTCTTACGGCACTGACTCTCTCCCTTCCCTGGAACCAGTGACCCTAAATTAGGGACGGGCGCCTGCTTATAGCCCGTTGAATTGCTCACGGTGATCGTTAAACCTTCAATAAAAAAAATGCATTGTGTGTTGGCGCAGTGGTCTAAGCGATGGCCTCTGATCACTAGTCTGAAAGGAGTCCGGGTTCGAATGACTTCATAAAAGCAAAGAACTGCTGCCAAGGAAAGGGAATTGAGATTTTCTTAGAGGAAGTAAAAAGAAACGTGGATACTGAATTTCATTGAAAGCCAGCCAAGTTCATTCGTCATCGAAGAATAAGAATGTGAGGGTGACAACGGAAACAACGTTGCTGTGCTGCATTGTTTAACCAAGATCCGGAATCTTATGTAATGCAGGAGGACATCGATAAATTGTGAATCTGTGGGTATGTAATTTTTGTGTTTTTTTTTTTTGCTGTTGTTGTTAGCACATCATTCTGGAGATGGGCTGATATCATGGAACAAAACATTTCCTGCGAGTGTGTTGACTTTCCAATTAATTTCCTTTGTTAAAAAATAAAGGAAACTATTTGATTAAAACTAAGATCTCTTTCTGTCAACAGTTTTCTTTAAAACACCAGCCATGCGATCTAATTCAGATTGCATGCATATCATTGAAACTTTTAAGTTGAATGGCTACGGGGTATTTCACTAAATGTTTTACTGAAAAATTTTGTATAAAAATTATGAAAACACAATACAGAAAATTAAAAAAAACAGTAAAAAGCATACTGAAAATAAAAGTGGCTAACTGAAGGTTTAGTGAAAAGGCTAAGAAAAATGAGTTTTACTAAAAAACATTTTACTGAAATTATTTAATTTGCAAATAAAAGTAAAAAAAGTGTTTACCGAAATTTTTAGTGAAAATAAGTTTAACTGAAAAAACGTTTTTACCAAAACTCATTACAAAAAAATTATGTGCGAAACAGTAAAGTTTAAAACAAAAAATAAAAGTATGTTTCCTACAGTTTTTAGTAATAAAGAATTTTACGAAAATAAATTTTATCGGAAAAAAAGGTTTTTACAAAAATTAAATTATACAAAACAGTAAAGTTTAAAAGCAAAAATAAAATTCGTTTCCTACAAACTTTAGTAAAACAAAAATCTTTACAAAAAAAAAATTTGTCGAAAAAAGTTTTTACAAAAGTTAATGTGAACACATTGCAGGGAAATTATTTACAAAACAGTAAAGTTTAAAAATAAAATAAAATGGTTTGCCAAAAATTTTAAATTTTTGTGAAAATATTTTGTGATAAAAATGGAAAAAGTTTTTACAAAAATTGTAAAAACGTATTACAGGAAAAAATATCTACAAAACAGTAGTGCTTGCATTTAAAAACAAAAATGTGTTCACCAAAACTTAAGTGCAAAAATTTTATGCAATAAGTTTTACTGAAAAAGTAAGAGATTTCAAAAAAGTTTTAAGAAAAACAGAAGATTTAGAAAAAGGAGTACGAAAGAATAATGTAAAAAGTTTAATGTTTAAAAATAAAAAATAAAGACGTTCTTACCGAAAGTTTTAAAGGAAAAACATAAGGTTTAGAAAAGCAGTACGAAAAAATAATTCACAAATAGTAACGTTTACAGAGAAAAATAAAATACGTGCTTACCAAAAGTTTTAAGGAAAAACAAAAAAAAAAAATAAGTCACAAACAGAAATGGTACAAAAAAATCGTTTTACGAAGGACTTTGCGAAAAAAATGATTTACAAAAACAGTAATATTATCATTTAAAGGTTTAGAAAAGTTGTTTCGGAAAAATGTTTTAAAACAGTAAAGTATATGAAACGAAAACTGGCAAAGGAAAAAAGTTTACCAAAACGACGAAACAAAAATAGCTTTGGAAGAAAATATTACTACAAATAAACGTTATAAAAAAGCAAAAAGGTATTCCCAAAATGTTTTAAGCACGAATATTCGGTAAAAACGTATTACAGACAAAATATTGACAAAATAATAAGGTTTGCCATTGAAAACAAAAAATGTGTTTACCAAAACTTAAGTGAAAAAAATTTGTGAAATAAGCTTTCCTCAAAAAGTAAGAGATTTCGAAAAAAGTTTTAGCAAAAAACAGAAAATTTAGAAAAGCAATACAAAAGAATAATTTACAAACAGTAATGTTTTAAAATAAAAATAAAAACGTTCGTACGGAGAGTTCAAAGGGTAAACTTAAGATTTAGGAAAGCAGTACGAAAGAATAATTTACAAAGAGTAACGTTTATAAAGAAAATTAAAAAAACGTGTTTACCAAAAGTTTTAAGAAAAAACATTACGAAAAATAAGTCTCAAAGAGAAAATGTAAAAAAGATTTACAATGATGTTTTAGGAAGGGCATTGCGGAAAAAATGATTAAAAAACCCAGTAAAATAGCCATTAAAAGTTAAAGAGAAAACGTTTCGGAAAAAGGTTTTAAACAGTAAAATTTACAAAAATGAAAGCTTTCAAAGGAAAAACGTTTACCAAAAAGAAAAAGAACAAAGGAAATTTTCGACAAATAAACTTCAGAAAAAAGTAAAAAGGCTTCACAAATGTCAAGCACGAATGTTAGAGAAAATAAGCTTCACGAAAACTACAGGTAGTTTTACAAAGGATAAAACTTTTAAAGCGTTTGATATATACTCTGTTATTGTGTTGAACTCTTCTTGGCCGTGATTGAATCAATTTATTGTCACCGAATCCTTCCTTGACTGACCAAGAATTTTCAGTGGAGATAAATTCATCTTCAATCTCATAAGGTAAATAAAGACTGTGGTTTCAACCGTCTTCAGGAAAATCACTTTCTCCAGGAACTCTAAATCTTTCTCATTCACACACAGCAAATCCTCGCTTAGAAAATCCATTGAATCTTAACAATCAGCAATGTTTTCAGCTTAAAACTTTTTCGCACCCGTTTTTGATTTAAAAAAACCTGAACTTATTCAAAAGAAGAAATGTAATTTGTGCGAATGAAATTTATTGTGGACTGTAAATGTCTGTGTTGTTTCTAAGAAAATTAAAATCGTGCAAACTTGGAAGTAAAGATACAATCAAGAATTTTGCCCATTTCGCACTAATTGAGCAAATACTGTACATCTCGATAAACGAAGCTCATACGTAGTGCGGTATATGCTAATTCTCTCGAAAGATTAAAGACAAGCACAGGAGGACTGCCATTTTCGTCCAAGTGACACAAAATATGAAGCTTTTGTGAGTACTGCAAATGTTTTATCTCTAACTATGCTCAACTGTTCAGAAATTTCACTGCTTTTGAGCCATAATTTTTGCCCCTCACGTGACATCTTTATTGATTTTATTTGTTTTTCAGAAGTATTGTTTTTCTCTCACCGTGTATTTTGAGAATCTTCCACAGTTTCATTAACAGGATTGTGGTTATATCATTCAGCTTGGCTTGATCACCAATATTTGTTCTTTTCTTATTCATTTATTTTTTTATTTTACATGTCTTCATCCTTTGTGTCACAAAACTCTATTTTATTGTCAATGTTTTTGTTTATTTGTATTTTGTTTCTTAATAAAAAATGCATTAAGATAAGCTTCTTTGCATTTTTCCAGCGAAATATAAAAAAAATCATTTAACTTATTCAGCAACTTTTTCCCAACAGCATTT
Organism: Macrothele yani; assembly: GCA_039090855.1. NCBI lineage: Eukaryota > Metazoa > Arthropoda > Arachnida > Araneae > Macrothelidae > Macrothele > Macrothele yani. The sequence goes on along the minus strand of CM077006.1, from coordinate 54,275,598 downwards.
TTTCTCGCATTGTATCTTTAGAGAACTAAAAACCTTTCACAACTTTACTAAAATGAATGTTAATATCATCCAACCTTGTTCAATTGCTGAGATCTATTTTCCATTCGTATATTAATTTTTATAATTCCTTTTTTCCTTCTGTATGCTGAAATAACTCAAACGACCAGAATGCTGACTTCTATTTAAACGTATTTTTATGTTTGAGAAATTATATTATTATCTAAGCATTCTTTATTTTTCTCCTATCTTCTTACTAAAGAGAGAATTTCCTTTGCATTTTCCAGACTTTTTGCTTTCAAGGAAGCCGTTCTCACTAAACCATCAGACACCTTTTTGACAACATGTCTTTGACTATATTTTTATGGTCGTGAAGATGATATTTTTTCTTTTGAATTTTTTAAGGCGTTTTTCTTTCCCGCTTTATGCAGTTTCTTATAGGTGTTTCTTAATCTTCTAGTAATTTATATATTCCTTTGCAATGATTGCGTTGTTATAATTTCTTCGCTCTGACTCTCACCCTCTTATCAACTGAGTTCACTCAGAATTCAATGTGTTTAATACCGAAGACTAAGAAATCTAATTTGTGATTTCTTAAAAAGCGAGTGATAATCCATATTGAAGTCTTACCGCACATTCCGTGAAGGGATGTTCCTATTCCAAAAATTGATCGTTTTCAGGAAAATTCTCATTCAGTTTTTTATTTCCTAACCAGTACTTAAGCATATGTTTAGCGGTTTGATCCGTGTTCCACCACCATTCCACAAATCTTGGTAGAAATCATGAAAAAAATTTCTTCCTCTACATTTCAAATACGTTAAACTGATATATGCATAATTGTAGTTATTTGTATTACATTTCGCAAAGCATTAAAGAAAAGTATGATTTTATTTTTTTACACTCCCTAGGATGAAGGTAATAATGATGAAAAATATATTTGCATTCTATCTGGTATGATTTATTTTGTATGACTTAAGTACGATTTATATATTTTTTTAGTCTCTGTAGGATGAATGCAGTAATGAAGAAAGAAATATTTGCATTCTATCTTACACATAGATATCTAGATATTTTCATCCTGCGTTTTCATGAAAGACACAAAACACAGACAAAGGAGTAATAATATTCCTAAAGTTGTATAGATTTAGAAAAAATTATCTTACATATGTCAGTCGGAATACGTTGAAGTTAAATACATTGGCTATGGAAAATAATACTTAATTTTTATACGAAGCCTCTGCCTAAAATAATGCTGGAACGGAAGAAAATAAATTATTTCTATTATCAAAGAAACATAAACTAGCTGACACATTTTCGGTACAGATCGAAAAATCTAAAGTCCTCAAACCTGATGTTAAGTTTTGAATAATCATGAAAAGAAAATTTAACAAGTTCTCCTATAAAAATAAAATGTAGTAATTCCTACCGAAAAAGACGAACCCTGAAGAAAGTACTTTGTTTCACATGAAAAAGATATGAACGATCATATAAAACCCCTAAATTTCTGAAAATAGTATGTTGGGCGGGATAACTCCTGAAGAAAATATTTAATAAGTCCTCCTGTAAAATAAACCTCTGCAGAAAAATTAATGTTCAAACGTGAAGATAAAGTCTTTCATTTTATAGAGAAAAGCAAGGACGAGTTTCAAAATGATTGAAGTAAATCGAAAAGAAATATCTTAAATACGTTGCACAGAACTAATCATGGCGAAAAGATTTATTAAACCCCTAAAAAAATAATGTTGAAATATGAAGTACTTTATTTCGATATAAACAGATCGAAAAAGATATAAATTTCTGAAAACAACACATTACACAAAATAAATTACGAAGAAAAAAATTCAAGTCCTGCTATAGAAAAAATAAATAAACAACAATAAACCCCCGAAGAAAAAATAATTTTTAAAACACGTAGAAAATAAATCAAGTGCTTCATTTCACAAGATAAATACATGAAAGAACATAAACATGACCCCCAAAAAATCTCAGTACTGAAAGCAGCATGTTTCATCGAATACTGATGAAAACTGTAGATCTTCTTACAGAAAAGTTTTCAATAAACCTCCACAAAGATTAATGTTGCAGACGCGGAAAAAGTAAAGTTCTTTATGCTACAAGAAAAAAGCATGAACAAGCATAAACATGATTATACAATCATCGGAATATTTTTAAACACGTTACATAGAATAATCGTGAAAAAATAACATAACAAAATCCTACAGAAAACTAATTTTGAAACATGATAAAAAAAGAAGTCCTTTATTTCACAAGAAAAGACATGGCCGAACTGGTTTTTTTTCAAACACGATAGTATCAGATCGAAAAATCCTAAATTCTCAAAGCATAACGTAACGTTTTGAAAAATTACGAACGAAAAAATTAATTTTGTCCCTCTGTAGAAAAAGTGAAATATAATAAACTCTAGGAAAAATTGTTTCAACGTGACTAAAAAAATAATTCCCCCAAATTTTCGTAGGAGAAAAAAACATGAACGAACATAAATGTGATACAAAAAATATGGATTCTTAAAAACAACACGTTGCGGAGAATAAATAACGAATAAAAATTTATTAAGACTTCCTTTAAAAAATAAAGAGAAAAAAATAACTTTGAAGACATGAAGAAAATAAACCAAGTTCTTCATTTTGCAAGATAAGAACATGAACAAAACATATGGTAGAAAAATCTCAATTACTGAAAACAACATGTTGCATAGAATATTCATGAAGAAGAAAGTACTAATTTTTCCAATAGAAAAATGAATTATAATAAACTTCCACACAAAAAAAGTAATGTTAAAGACGTGAAGAAAATGAAGTTTTTCAGTTTACAAGAAAAAATATGAACGAGCATGTACATGATCGAAAGCAGATCTAAAATTCCTGAAAATAACATGTTGCATAGAAAAAAGTTATGAAAAAAAAATCACAGGTCCTCCAATTGAAAAAAAAAATTATACAAAACCCCTACACAAAAAAATAATTCTAAATATGAAAACAAAAGTCCTTCATTTCGAAGGAAAATACATGATCCAGATTAAACGCGTATGAATCACGTCGGGGGAAACGTTTGCACCACACCTTACATTTGAAAATTCGTGAAGAAAGAAGTATGTTTAGGATTATTAAGAATAATACGTCATGAAAAAAATGAGCTCCTGTTCCCAGAGAAAACAAACTTCCCTGTAACTGTTTCCGAACGCGAGACTCGCCAGTAGCAATAACATGGCACTGCAGTATTTCTCCATGGTTGTGGGAACACGCCTGCGTTATAGCCACTATATCTGCGTGGTTGTGAAAATCATGTCAGTACTTGTTTGAGTGAGTCATACACCGTCCTTCCTGTATTCAGTCTGAAGATGTCCTACAGCAAGTCCCTCAGGCAGTCTTCCCCCCATTACGCGAACTACGTCTCTTAATCCCCTTGACTACCCTAACCAATGTCTCGGTAGCAGAATCGGTAGAGCATTTCACTACCACATGAACGGCCCGGGTTCGTATCTACCCAGTTCCACATGTATTCATTGCTTTTTCGAAAATAAATACATTCGATTTTTTCAAAATAAAAAATGGCGGACAAAAAAAGATAATCTCAGAATTAAAAGTTGCTTTGACGAGAACAACGTGGTATGTGACGTCATGCAGAAAGGACCACGCCCACCTGTGACGTCCCTTCCAGATCATGACGGTTTCTTCTTACCACGTGACCCAAAGTGTTGCCACCGCCTAAAAACTAAGCATGCGCCGGAACCCCCCCCCCCTACTACTGCCGTATCTATAGAGGCGGTCTACGGGGATAGTAGACACTGAATTCGAAAGTCCGACTCTTTTTAGACACCCTAACGGTTTTGTGGTCATCCTACATGAAAGTGTAATAATCTAAGAAATAAAAAAAAATTCAATTTTTTGAAATTTCCCCGAACGCTTTTGTGGCCAGCCATTTAGCCATATTCCAATTATAGTAAAAGTTTTCGACAAAAGCTTACCCTACGATATTGTATGTTTCGGTTGTTTCGCTCTCGATTTAACCATTTTCGATGAACTCGTTTCCGATAAATTCGATTTCGATGATTTCACCTAGAACGGAAGGAGGGGGGGTCCCTACAGCTTATTAGGTAGGTGATCATAATATAATAGCTCATCAGTGTATATGGTAATCCTATGTATGAAAAACGCATCATAAGTCCTCATCCAGGGCTCGAACCCGACCTCAATTTGGTAATATTTTGAAGTACGAAATGTTATCTTCTTCAGCTGTCAAGAAGATAACATTTCGCACTTCAAAATATTACTAGAACATTAAATTCAGCTATTCTGTAAAAAGGTACGCTCACTGCACCAGAAGACTGTTGTAACATGTTTTGTCTGACGAGGAGCGTATCTAAAAAGGCAGGTTAAAAAATGGTCAAGATTCAGTTTTTGCAGAACTGTTTACCACACACTGAAAAAATACCGTTAGAACACAGGCTCAACAAAGGTTTTAAAGTTGGAATGTTCGTAATTAGGACGATACAAAAGTGTGACCGTTTCATTGACGGATCCAGGTAAGGAGACTGGGGTACGCGCATCCCATCGCAAAACTTTCTCTCCGCCACCCCTCTCTCATTTCTACATTTTTCAAAACTTTTATGCTAGCCACAGATGCAGGTTTGCTTACTAACCCTGCGTCTCCCTTCCACTCCTGAAGTAAATATTGAATCCACCACTGTACAAAGCCTTTTTCTCAGAAATACACTATATTGGCAAAAGTCACAGGACACCTAGAAGAGAAACACAACATAGCATTTATTGACATACATTAGTACGGTGTCGGTCCACCTTTGGCCTTAATGCATGCACTGACCCTTCGAGACAGGCTTTCGACAAGGTTTTGGAACAAAGCGATAGGTATGCGCTTCCATTCAGTACATAATGCTGCAGCTAACTGTTGCTTAGTGGTAGGTCTTGGTTCCAAACTCCTTATGATGCGCTCTAATTCATCCCATAAGTGCTCTATGGGATTAAGATCAGAGCTCTGTGCTGGACAGTCCACACACCATACAGAATTACACACCATAACAGTTCTTGCTTTATGGCTCGGCGCATTTTCCTTCTGGCACCAACAAGGCTCGGTTCCATAGTATTACTAAAGAGCTGGTAGGGCATAATTGTCCAGAATATCAAGGTAGACATGCAGGTTAACAGGTTTTTCCACGATAACCAATGGGCCGGGACCATACCACGAAAAACACCCCCACACGAGTACACTGCCAGCTCCAAACTTGACCGTAGGAACAGTACACTGTGGTAAATAGCATTCCCCGGTTGACGCCATATCCACACACGGCCATCAGACTCATGGATCATGTATCTGGATTCATCAGTCCATAGGACCCGTTTCCATTGATCTACGGTCCGCGATAGATGTTCTTTACACCATGCTTAACGACGAGTAGCATTCCGAATGGAGATGTAAGGCTTATGAGTAGCCGCACGACCACGGCAACCCATGGAATGATAAAGTTCTCTGCGAATAGTACGTGTACATACCGAGGTTCCAGCATTTTTACTCACTTGTACACTGAGGTCTTGTGCAATACTCCGTCGATTAGCTGTAACGAATCTCCTGAGGCTTCGACGTCCTCTATCACTGATTTTCTTTGGTCTGCCGGTACGTTTTGCTGCCTCAGGCACGTCACGTGTCTTCCACATATTCAGTACATCCAAAACAATTGATTTGGGTATGTTTAAACGCCTCTCGGTTTTTCTTATGGACAACCCACTAATATAACACCCAAGAATCTTTCCTTTCTCAAAATCAGTTCTTTCCCGCCGCGACATTTTCACTCAACCTCACAGTGCGATATGATCGCGGTCAGCTGCAGGCTTGTTTTTATACCGTTTGCAGCTGCACCACACATCTTAACAACGCAGTGGATCCGTTCAATTGCTTTTGAAGGGGTATCCGGTGAGTTTTGTCAATTCAGTCCATGTTTAGCTATCATAAACCCTGTAATTACAAGATTTCATACACCAATTAAAGATGGGTCATCACAAAATTTGAATCTGTGTAAAGATACGGAACTGAAAACTCGAAAAATGCACTTTTGAAATCTGTTAAATATTTTGGGATAATAAGTCTTTCTTTAATTAGTATTCGCATAATTATAGTGCAGGATAAGAATCAAAACATTTGTGAAGCGTTGTTGAATCTCCCCGTTGGCGCTGTGGTCTAAGCGATGGCTTTTGATCGTTCGTCTGAGCTGGGTTAGGGTTCGAATCACGGTGAAGCATGGATATTGTGTTTGTTTTACAACCATGGTTTTCTCCCTTCCCTAGAACCAGTGGCCCTAAATTAGGGACAGGCGACTGCTTATAACCCATTGAGTAGCTCAAGGTGGTCGTTAAACTCCAAATAAAACAAAAAAACGCCGCCCCGGTGGCGCAGTGGTCTAAGGCGTTGGCCTCTGATCATTCGTCCGAAGGGGTCCGGGTTCGAATCCTGGTGAGGCATGGATGTTGTGTTTGTAAAACAAAAAAACGCCGCCCCGGTGGCGCAGTGGTCTAAGGCGTTGGCCTCTGATCATTCGTCCGAAGGGGTCCGGGTTCGAATCCTGGTGAGGCATGGATGTTGTGTTTGTCTTACGGCACTGGCTCTCTCCCTTCCCTGGAACCAGTGACCCTAAATTAGGGACGGGCGACTGCTTATAGCCCATTGAGTTGCTCACGGTGGTCGTTAAACCTCCAATCAAAAAAAAAAAAAAACGTTATTTTTACATTTCGTCTACCTTTCCCATGGGGAGGGGAGCTTTTGCAGTGAATACTACATGCATCAACATGAAAGCGCTGAGCAGAATTACTTTATCCTCATCAAAAGTTCACCACACCAAAATATTTCATCCAGGCAAAAGTTTCAATGGATCGGAAAAGTAGGAAATAAGATTATAATTACAATCAGGTATCAAGGGTATTAATTAACATTTAATTTCAAAAACATATAATCAGCATAAGAAATAATTATTTTCTCTATAAAATGCCTTCAGTAATTATCCGAGAAGTTCATTCCTCAGAAAACTTCAAAACCACGATTTTCTCAAAATGCTGGGAAAGCTTTAAAACTGAAATGTAATAAAAGTGCAACTCTTGCACATTTGAAACCATCTGATCCCAACGTAAATTGGAGTCATTCCGTAAAGATGCAATTGTGTAAGTTGTCTGAGGCATTCTCTATACGAATCACAGCTGTCAATGGCATTTTTATTTCGAAAAATAATGTCAAACCAATTCTGGGCGTGACGCAATAGTATCAGGCTGTAATATAATATCAATTGCGTTAGGAATTTTTCATCTAACTTAGTTGATAAACAGTTTTGAACTCCAGATATGCACGAGGTCTAGAGCAAAAACCTCACTGTTAAAAATTGGTACTTAGAAATAAGCAAAATGTACTCATTTTTTGAGTACGTTCTGTGCTTATAATAGCTCCGAGCACTTGTGTCTCATTTGTGGAAAAGACACGTACTCATTTTTCAGTACATACAGGGAATCAATTGTGAGTATTATAACGAAGTAAATTTCTCCGTCATTTCTGTATCCGCGCCAGGATTCGAACCCGGGTCCCCTCATTCCGGAATAAGTTGCTCTACCAATTGAGCTACGCGGACGTTTTATTCTGATTCCTATCTGCCTTTATATCGTGTGATGCTTCCTTCTGGCAGGTACGTCACATCTCCTGGTACGTTACATCATCTCCCCCTTATTTTTTTTTTTCTTTTGAAGTGCTGGAGAAGGGATTCTCTTATTTTTCCTATCTCGTGGTGTGGAAATAACATCACACCATTGCGAGATTTTGAACGGTCGGGTCATCCGGATGGTTCGGGCGCCATTATAACGAAGTAAATTTCTCCGTCATTTTTGGTCTACGCCGGGATTCGAACCCGGATCCCCTCATTCCGGAATGAGTCGCTCTACCAATTGAGCTACGCGGACGTTTTATTCTGATTCCTATCTGCCTTTATGTCGTGTGCGTCCTTCTGGCAGGTACGTCACATCTCCTGGTACGTTACAGTATATCTGGTATTTTTAATTTGACATACATGTACTCATTTTTGAGCACATATATTTCAAATATATGTACTAAAAAATCCATATATTTCAAATATATGTGTTCTAACTCCATTCAGTTTCTGTGCCCTTTCGGGCAGGGCACAGAAACTAAAGGAAGTTTGAGCGAATCTAGCGATTCTGACAGGATGGTTTGTAAGTGAGAGAGAGCACACTAGATGGCGCAATCGTACAAGCGTACGATTTTACACACAGAAGGCAAAGAGAAATTAGGAGAGAGGAGGTTTAGGAACTTTAACCGGGTGATTCCGACCCGGCGGCCATCACTTTACGTGCTCGCCTGATGCACGGCGGATATTCAGCGATTGTTAGAAATTCACACCATCACGGAGAGCCCCCAGGTTCAAGCCTATCAGGCTAGGTTTGAACCTGAGGTCACTCCATCAGTAGTCTGAATCTGTAACCACTAAGCCCTAAACCATCCGCGGCTCGATTTCAGGTTTGAAAGATCAGATCAGATCATATGTAGAGGGATTTTAGGAAGGGAGTGTCTGACCCCAGTTCTTAAGCAACCCTTAGAATTAGGAAGCTAGGAGATTTAGGCTAGAGTGCCCGAAAGGAAAGTGCCACGGAAGCGAGGTAGAAAGGGGGAGGAAGACGCCCTTATTTATTACCGGGGGGCCAGTACCCGGGGTCCGACGACTTAACGTGCCCATCCGACGCACGGCTGGTATTTAGTGGTTCGAACCTGCCCAGGATCGAACCTGAGGTTATCTTCATGGCAGTCACGAACGCTGACCACTAGGCCTCCCGCGGCCCAGAGAATCATTTCAAGTTTGGAATACGTGTGCTCCATACATACCCATTTATTCATAGAATCAACTGGAAGTATGTTATTTGATGGCACATCTGGGATAATAGATATACTCGTTGTCACATGCTGGGAAAATGGACCGCACAATTTTATGACAAATATAGTGATGAAGCGACAATATATTATTTATGAGATTTACACAAATATATTTAATGTAAAAACGTACACAAAGATACTTTATGCATAATTAAATTACTTGTGATCAGTGACTTTGTTGTACTAATTATTTATGTGTGTCACTTTACACATTTATTAAACAATTTCTCTTGAAAACTATAATATCTAAAATGAAGTAATACGAGATTATATTTATATTTATTGACGCAGTTATTTGTAAGTATGTATGCTTACTTATATTTGAGCATGTCATGTACTCGTTTATACGATGCGATTGTACTTAAAAAAAAAACACAAGTAGGTTCAGGTTCTCATTTTTAAGCAGATTTTTTTTAACAGTGCTTACTGTGACCGAGGGTTCAGAAATGCAAGCTTTTGATTAAACGTCAAAGTTGGGCGAGGGCTCAAGTCCGCGATCAGACAATGAAAAATGGATGGTAAGGTTGTCATACGGCGCTAATTCCGTCCATTTTCTGGAACCAGTAACTTTAAATTATGGAAGGGCTCTTCTCTATATTTAAACCCGGAAATGAAGTAACAAAATAAATAAATTCTACATTACGACGAAGCTCAACAGCTGACTAGGTTAGTTAACAGCGATCAGCCCTAAGTTGCCCCAGCAAGATATAGCTGATGTTGTGCTAGCGGGAGGAAACACTAGCTGATAACACAAACCTGCAGGAAGTTTGTCTACAAAAGATATATACAGCAGGAATCTGGTGGGGCGAGATTAGAAAATACGTCCCATCAAATTCAAAAGTTCCCCACTGCCATCCAGATAGCACGCAGTTTCTACTTTCTTGCATCTCCGTTACAAGAAAGTATCATGATCGTTCATAAATCGCACTTCCAGTTTTGAACATAATTTTACTAAAAATATAAAAACTAAATAAATACCCAAAAGCCACAGTTGTAAATTTTAAGTAAAAAGTAAATATTACGTGAACGTCAGCAACGCACCTCGCCGCAGAAATGTAGAATGAAAAACGAACCAGCACAAAATGAATGAGCATCAGATAGCAGAGCTGAGACGAGTTGAGTCCGAGACCCGAAGCAGAGCCGGGACCGAATCGGGGTCGGGCTCGGGCTGTAGAATATTTACTGTGGTTCGGGCTCGGGCTCTTAGAGAGAGGGACAACGAGAGTTTTTATATACACTGAGTGGCCACTTTATTATGACCACCACCTCAGTACTTCGTTGGGCCCCCTTTTGCCTTTATTCTTCGTGGCATGGACCCCACGAGATGTTGATAGGTGGTTTGTGGAATCTGAGACCATGCTTGATGAACAGCACTTTCCAGGAGTGTGAGATTGCAGGGTTGTGGATCCAGCTGTCTGATGGCTCGTTCAACTTCATCCCACAAATTATCAATGGGGTTGAGATCTGGAGATTGTGGGGACCACATAAGCAAAGTAAACTCACCGACATGTTCGGGAAACCAATTCTGTACAATACGAGCACTATGGTAGGACGCATTAGCTTGTTGAAAGTAGCCATCGCCATTGGGATAAACCATCCGCATGACAGGATGCACTTGGTCCGCAACGATGTTTAGATATGATGTGCCAGTCAGACACGAATTAAAGGGCCCAAAGCATGCCAGGAAAACATTCCCCAAACCATAACGTTGCCTCCACCAGCTTGAAGGGTTGTAGCAATGCATTTGGGGTCCATGCTTTCGTGCTGTTTCCGCCAAATTCTCACTCGGCCATCGGCATGGTGCAACTGAAAATGTGATTCATCGGACCACATAATTTGTTTCCAATTATCGACTGTCCAATCCTTGTGCTCCTGTGCGAACTGGAGACGTTTTCTCTTGTTAACTGCAGACAGCAAAGGTGTTCGAACAGGCCTTCGGCTGCCATATCCCATCCGATGCAGTGTACGGCGAACAGTGCGTGCAGAGATCATTTGAGGGGATCCTTGATTAAGATGGTCTGTAATTTGCTGCACTGTTGCCCTTCTGTTGTCTGTTACCAGTCTGGACACTCTCCGTTCCACCTGAGCATTCACTAGTCGATGACGACCACACGTTGCACGTAGAGACCCAGTTTTTTTGGCTAACAGTTCAGTCTTTAAGCACTTTAACAACAGCTGCTCTGGAACATTTCACGAATACGGCGGTTTTGGTGATACTCGCTCCATGGCTCCGAGCTCCTACAATAATCCCACGTTGAAAGTCCGTCAAATCGCATTTTTTACCCATCTCCTCACCCAAAAATCACTTCTACTACTGCCGCAAGCACTACGTTTTCCCTTTTTATACTAGCCTCGCCCTCTGGCGGCAGCAGCGTGCATCCATTGCTCATTTGCTTAAAACTGTCAGGTGTTCATAATAAAGTGGCCACTCAGTGTATATATATATAAATGTGATTTTATACGATTTAGCAAATGAGACACTTTATAGTTGGTGAAGTGAATTCTTCGGCAACAGGTTCTGGTTGTGGAGCGGGCATTCGAGATGGCTATTTATTCCGGGCTTGGGTAGAAGATGCCATAGGCCTTGCATTAGTGTGTTTCTGCAGAGAAGAAAAAGCTTTTTCAAGAATTATAGATATTGGATAATTGATAGCATGCCTACGATAATGTACCGCATATCTCTAAGCAGTAGCTCCCTGCTAAATCTGTTTAGCAATGTACATATTGCAGCGCATTATGGCGCTATAATAGTAGCATTATTTGAGCAACATAACAGTTGCAGCATCGCCCGATCATTTCGGATGCCCGGCCACCTGAAGCACTTCAGGTGGAAACGAACGGTCAAAGAAACTTGTACAGTTGCACTATAAAAATTAATAGAGGTCCCTTTTCCCACTCCCCATTTGAGAAATACATTGGTTAATTGCAGGAGGAGACCAGAGAAAGTGGAAGTGTGGAAAAGATGTTTTTTATTGATGGTTGAACAGGTTAGTCAGTTTTCGGGCTCGTTCGGACCCGGGCTGTATCTTGCAATATAACACGCGGGCTCGGGTGGGCTCGGGCTCCGAAAATTGAGCCCGAACTCAGCTCTGTCAGATAGTGAGGGTGACAATAGGAAGATGCTTGGAGTAAGGCTTGAAAACTTCCGTGCAGGGCTAAACCCTCAAAGTAGCTTTCTGTGACAGAAAACAAATGACTGATTAGCTCTTCTTCCTTACGGCGTGTTCGAAAAGATTACGGAGGTTAGGTATAAACTGCATATTGTTTTACATGTCTTTCTCCGCTGTTTCGGACAATTAGTTTCACGCATGTGAGGTGTTCATACCTCACAGTCTAGTTACTCCCCCGTTTAGTTACGTGGAATACTGTGTGCGGATTACACTAAGGTCGTTGAAAAAGAAAATATTTAACTATATGACTTTCGGTTTCAATTACAGTTTTCAGAAAATTTATTCACACGTTGTGCATTTCAATTTTTAATGGCCCTCAGAGCATGAATTTATGCCCCTGGTGTGTGCCCTCCCAGCAACTACTGCCATGATGTACGCTAAATACGAAGTGTTCTCAGATTATAAGATCACCCCTTCCCCTTTTGCCCCCATAACAAATATCTATAGTGCAGAAATTAAATTTAATCCATGTTTCAACATGATCTCCAAGAGGTTTGTTTTTATTTTTCTTGGATTTAGGGTTTAACGACCACCGTGAGCAACTCAATGGGTTAGAATCCATTTTCCGTCCTTAATTCAGAGCCACTGACTCCAGGAAAGGGAGAGTGCCAATGCGTTAGACAAACACGACATCCATGCCTCACCGAGATTCGAACCCGGACCCCTTTCGGACGAACGTTCAGAAGTCATCACTTAGGCCACTGCACCGCCGGAGCGGCTAAGACAGAGTTTCTCACTTCGTTGTATGACCTCATGCTTAGCCACCTTAATTAAAAAAAAAAAAAAGAAAGAAAGAAGGAAAATAAAAAGAAAACAGGCAGCACTTTTTGCTTTTAACACCTTTTGCCTTTAACCAATTACGGAGGTTAATGATGGTAAATGATGGTTAATGCCGTCCGGTGGCGCAGTGGTCTAAGCGATGGCCTCTGATCATTCGTCCGGACGTGAGTCCGGGTTCGAATCCCGGAGAGGCATGGATGTTGTGTTTATCTTACGGCACTGGCTCTATCCCTTATCTGGAACCAGTGACCCTAAATTAGGGACGGGCGTTTGCTTAGAGTCCACTGAGTTGCTCATGGTGGTCGTTAAACCCCCAATAAAAAAGAAGAGCAATAGAACATAAAAAAAAAAAAGGTATTAATCTGTATTATATACCAAATAAACCCAAAATTCATGTAGATTTCAAATCTGACCTGATATTTAAGCACTTTACAACGTTGTGAAAATTATGAGACAAAAATGCAGAGTATGTGTCATACATCTATTTAAGGTTTCTTAAGTAAACGTGTAACGTATCAGTTGTTTACTGACACATTTGAAATTATACGAAAAAAGCAACTGAAAATGAATATAATGGACTTTTATTGCATACACTTACTGAAACACAAGGCATGACAATATTTGATGGGATAGCTCTTATTCTTGAGCACTAGAGCACACCTCTTGAGCAATAGCGCCCAGAGGACACTGCCAGCCCAGATTCGCCCCCTTCCCTAATGCGTGAAAAAATTTCAAACTTTTACTCTTCATTTTCAAAAGTGTAAGAAGTAAATACCTTCAAGAATATCATTTTCTGTTACCCTTAATTATACAGTTTCTATAAAAATACAAATGGCTCATATAAACATCTAAAAAAGAAAAAAGAAAAAAAAAAAGCCCTTCGGAACTCTGATTTCATTAACGCGACCGAAAAATCTTCCATTCTGAAGATTTACAGCTTCCCGCTTTTGAGTAAAAACTTCAAATGATGTCCCATGTGATATAATTTTTTCTTTTTTAGTATTTCATTTTCTATAAGAAATTTCGACATTTCCATGATTTTCGGGCCAAAGATAAAGCGGAGAACTGGCCACAAAATTTTAAAAAATTGCGTTCTTGACTGAGAAAATGCGAAATTACGGGAACTTTATGTGAGTTAGATAGCCAACTGCTGGGGACGTGGCGCAATTTTTATACGGCCCCTTAAAATTTTCGTTGCCAGTTCTTTAAAGCTTAAAATAATTAAAAGAAAACTCCACGACGTGCGAAACATAGGGAAATCAATGCGGGTAGCTGAAGTCTAAATTTCTCCCAAACATCTACTGCCAATTTATGTTTGTCTCAATCGACGAAAATTATTTAAATACTGCTCAATACCTAGCGAGAAACCATTAGATAGGTCTTTTAATATATTATTTTATTTTATGCACAATCAAGTAAGTTATATATGATAGTCATAGAACACATAGCGTGAGGATAACAAAAAAGCTGAATAAACGCGCATACTTAAAACCGGCTCCTGATACAGAGGAAATTAATTTTAAGCTACATATATCAAGTGGAAAGGATAAAACAGGAAGAAAGAGGTATATACACAATAATTCAGTTTAGCACAAATAATTGTAACAGAGGAACACGTGATATCAGAAGTTATGGTGTCATGGAAATTCCTAGCTAAAAGCAGAATCCAACGCAATTTCCAAGAGCATTATCACAGGATCAATGTATATAACAAGGTGGGTACACTGTATGCCAAAAAAAAAAAAATAAATAAATAAAAATCTATGAAACACATATCTAGATTAAAAAAAACAAAACAAAAAACCATACAATAAGGATGCATCGCAGAGAAAGACAGACATTGTCCGAAATCACAAATGTACAGCAACAAATGAGTTCACACAATACGGAACTCTACAGCCAATGTTAGGCCTCAAATGACATCTTTGTCTAAGCTCGCGTCATTACGCCGAAGAAATGAAATTTTTTCATCTCGTGGTATTGTGTGCGTGAGCCTCCTTGCAGCTCATAACGTTATTTCACTAGTTCCTGAAACTCTTTTGGGTAAAATTTAGATACACTCTGCGCCAAAAGAAAGAAAGAAAAAAAAAAAAAAAGGAATCACACACAAAGAATCGTCCAATCAAGATGAAAAATGGTGTGTGCAATGTACATGCGTAAGAAAAGAAATAATTGCAATTCCAGAGCAGTTGGGTCATTTATTCGGATAAAACAGCTACACGAGTGAAACAAGTCAGTACGTTGTAGCGCCACATCTGGCTCACATACAATCGGTTACCCGGCGTGGTATAGACGTGTACAGTTCACGGATACTGTCCTGACGTATGGCATGCAAGATGGTATCCAAATGCCTGGCGAGTTCGCCGCCATTCCGAGATGGATGTAGGTGGCTCACCATTATGTTCCAAACATTTTCGATCGGTTACAGGTCAGGCGATCGGGCTGGCCATGGTGGGGTATCAACATTACGGCGGTATCATCTGTGGCCGGGAATTATCCTGTTGCGAAATTGCTCTGTGACGCTGAGACAGGAATGGCAACATAGCAGTTCGTAGAAAGTCGTCGAAGAAGCGTTGAGCCATGTGGATGGTACTGAGGAAGACCAAAGGTGTTCGATTATCGTAGGAAATGGATCTCAGGCAATCACTCCCCGTGTGCGAGCGGTGACACGCCGTTCCACGGTAACGAAAGGATCCGTGTGCTGGCATCCTCGTCTCCAGACACGTATGCACTGGAAGTCGATGTCAAATGCTAACCGTGACTCATCACTGAAAACAACAGGAAGACACTGAACACTATTCCACGTTGACTGGGCCGAACGCCACGGCAGCCGGTGCCGGCGATGCTCGCTTGTTACTGGTAGGCGGCGGAGTGGCCTCCTCGAATGCAGTCCAAGTGCCTCAAGTCATCTGGCTACGGTCCACATGGCCACTTCTGTACCTGTAGACGACGCAACATGGCCACGGTTAGTTGGGAGCAACGAATTCGATTGTGTTTGTGAGGCACTCACAACTGCTCGGTTCTCGCGTTCTGACGTTACCCTCAGCCGTCCACTGCTCTCTTGCTGCTGGGTTGTGCCCTCCTCGACACACGCCAACATCGTCCAATGGGCGTTATTCACCTCGCGTTGCATCATGGGAAATCTTTTCCATGTCCGCGGACCAGCAATGTTTTGTTTACATGCGTTTTCCCACTGCTTAACAAGGCGTTGCGTTTCAGGAGTTCAAGAAAATCGCGTTTTACGGAAATTTATTAACGACATGCCAAACTTTTTCTCATCGTATGGTTGTGCTAATAGATCCTAATCACCTAAAATGTACAGAAGAAGGAATAACTTCCCATAATTTTCCTTCGAAAAGGCCGAAACCGTGAAAAGAATGGCTGCGTAAAATGAAACACGATGATTTCCATCACAATGTGCATTCTCGAACCCGTTCGGCCCACTTTTTTTTTTTTTCATTAGTTTTTTTTTTTTGTTTATTAGTTGTGTTTTTTTGGTTGGATTTTTAACGACCACCGTGAGCAACTCAATGGGCTATAAGCAGTCGCCCGTCCCTAATTTAGGGTCACTGGTTCCAGGGAAGGGAGAGAACCAGTGCCGTAAGACAAACACAACATCCATGCCTCACGGTATTCGAACCCGGAGCCCTTTCGGACGAATGATCAGAGGCCATCGCTTAGACCACTGCGCCACCGGGGGCGGCTCCGCTCACTTTAACGAGGAAGATTTTGAATATTATAGCACTAAGAATAGAAGACGATTAAAATCTGGTAATATTCCTTCCATATTTAGTTTCCAAAAAAAAAAAAAAAAAAAAAAGAAAAAGAAAAGAAAAATGTGAAAACGAATTACATATCTAGATCGGTAAGTTGCGAATTAACTTCTACATTCTTTCACAAAAGTGCTGCGAAACATGTCTATAAGTTTTCTTTTATTTAATGTTACGCATTCATTTTATTTTTAAGTAGATAGCCCAGCGGGCGACAATGGGACGTTTTTAATTGTTTTTGAACACCAGTTTGTTCCCATATTACCTGTTTGTCTGGACTTCTAAATACTTCGGGTTTAAAAAAAATATCCAGGTTTATGTTTCACCAATGTTTGACAATAAGAATGTGAAATTTAACATACCATGTCTGAGAAATGCTTTTATTAAAATTTTCACCGTGACTAATGGTGATGTTGTCCTGCATCATTTGAAATAAATACCGAACACAACATTTTCTTGGTATATTTTTGCAACCTTGATTTGTTTTTCTAAGAAATTAACTTCATCTTCTTTGCCCTGTACTCCAAGACGGTAAAATTAAAACAATTGGCCGACAGTAATGCGTAATCAAATAGCGACAACATTGAATCAGCAAAGGCCGCCCCGGTGGCGCAGTGGTCTAAGCGATGGCCTCTGATCATTCGTCCGAAAGGGGTCCGGGTTCGAATCCCGGTGAGGCATGGATGTTGTGTTTGTCTTACGGCACTGGCTCTCTCTCCCTTCCCTGGAACCAGTGACCCTAAATTAGGGACGGGCGACTGCTTATAGCCCATTGAGTTGCTCACGGTGGTCGTTAAACCTCCAATCAAAAAAAAAAAAAAGAATCAGCAAACATGTTGGTCCGCAGAAATCCACTTCTCACGTCATATGAATAAGGTCCATTATCGTGTCGCTCTGACCCAAAGGCCTGGTGATAAGGTTACTTTACCAACCGGCCTCTCTCACCCCAGTCATTCTTCATTTAAACACTCAACTTATGGTAGTGTGCACGGACCCGACGTCGAGTAATCCTCACAATAGTTGGAAGTTAGTGCAACCGCAATCCTCTGTCACAATTGTTTCTGCATGCGAGGCTTTCTCTTGATATAGCCCCCTCGATGCGCGGTTCCCATGAGATATGACGGCCTTTAGTTCTTTGTTGATTATTATTTTTTAAACATTTGAATATTCAACATGAGATACTCGCATGCAGATCTTCATCAGGACCGAACGACTTTCTCGGGGTGATTCATTTTTTTTTTTTTTTTTTGCAAAGACTGTTTGCTAAACGTACCGTACCTATTCACTCAATTACACAAGATTTATCTGAACACAGTACTTCATTTAAAGGCTATGTAGTTCGCTAGGTTTTTTATCTGGCTATTTTTTTGCACGTCTTTTGTAAAAAAAGATCGTGCTTATGTTACCGGTTTGTACATCCGTCCGTCCGCCTGTTCCCACGATATCTCTGCAACTGTTAGTCCGATTTAAAAAATTATTTTTGCATTGAGAAACTTGAAATATGCAAATGACGATCCTTTATTTCGTTTTTTTTTTTTTACAATGTACAATTTCGCCGCTAGAGGGCGTAAGTGCAGATGATGTCGAATTCAAAAATACGTTTTATTCCACATATTGGTTTCTAAACATCCGATTGAAAAAATTCTTTTATATTTCGATTCCATTTATGTCGAAGAGTATTTTAGATATAGTTACTTTTTCAAATTACGCATAGATTTTTCGCTAGGGGTCGTAAAAGTACATTACATTTTCCCCGATAACTCTTCTTCTAAAACTCTGATTTGAAAATTTATTTTCTTCAGCGAATACACCTCCTGATGGAAAATCTTTTGCATATAATTTCAAATTTTTGGTAAAGAATACTTTAGCAACCAGGAGGCGTAAGTGTTAATTTTTGCTTCTGATGTATTTGCCATTAAATCTGAGCTTCTAAAATATCGATTGAAAAAAATTCTTTCGTGGACTGATGCCACTCACATCGATAAACATTTTTGGAGTATTTTCTTCTTAAAATATTCCACAGTTTCTCCGACAGGAGGCGTAGATGCATATCTTATTTTTGTCAATATCTCTACTTCTAGGAGTCCAATTTGAAAAATTCCTTCTTTGTTGGATACTGTTTCCATTGTGATATGTTTTACATATAACTTCAAAAGTTTCAAGTAATTCATAGACTTTCCGCTAGGGGGCGTAGAGGTAAATTACGTTTCCCCCTATATCTCTGCTTCTAAATCTCCGATTTGAAAAATTCTTTCTGCACCGGATACAGCTTTTGGTGTGAAATCGTTTGCACATAATTTATAATTTTTGTAAAAAAAAATGGTTTGGCCACTAGGGGGCGTAAATCTTAATTTCCGCTTCTGATGTATTTGCAGCAAAATATGAGCTTCTAAATTTTCGATTGAAAAAAGCGTCGTTTGTTGACCGATACTACTCATGTCGACAAACCTTTTAGGAACATTTTCTTCTTGAAATAATGCATGGTTTCTACGCCAGAAGACGTAGATGTATATCTTTTTTTGTCAATATCTCTACTTCTAAGAGTCCGATTTGAAAAATTTTTTCTTTGTTGGCTAGTGTTTCCAGTGTGACATGTTTTTCATATAATTTCAAAATTTTCAAGTAAATCATAGACTTTCCGCTAGGAGGCACAGAGGTAAATTGCATTTTCTGCGTTATTTCTGCTTCTAAATCTCCGATTTAAAAAATTCTTTCTGCACCGGATACAGCTTCTGATGGGAAATCGTTTACACATAATTTCTATTTTTTGTAAACAAATGGTTTGGCCACCAGGTGGCGTAAGTCTTAATTTCCGCTTCTGATATATTTCCAGCAAAATATGAGCTTCTAAAATCTCGATTGAAAAAAAGTGGTTTGTTGACCGATACTACTCATGTCGACAAACCTTTTAGGAACATTTTCTTCTTGAAATAATGCATGGTTTTTACGCCAGGGGCGTAGATGTATATCTTATTTTTGTCAATATCTGTACTTCTAGGTGTCCGATTTGAAAAATTCCTTCTTTGTTGGATAGTGTTTCCGATGCGAAATGTTTTTCCTATAAATTCCAAATTTTCACGTAAATCATAGACTTTCCGCTAGGGGGCACAAAGGTAAAATGCGTTTTCTGCGTTATTTCTGCTTCTAAAACTCCCATTTGAAAAATTCTTCCTGTATGGCATACAAGACTTGATGGAAAATCTTTTTTCACATAATTTCTAATGTTTGGTAAAGAATGGTTTGGCCACCAGGGGGCATAAGTGTTAATTTCTGCTTCTGATGTATTTGTAGTTCAATCTGGGCTCCTGAAAACTCGACTAAATTTTTTTTGTCTTGGACCGATAGTTCTCATATGGAAAAACCTTTTGAGAATACTTTCTTGCTAAAATAATGCACGGTTTTTCCACCAGGGGACGTAAAGTCACCTCTTATTTTTTGTCGATATCTCTATTTCTAAGAGTCCGATTTCAAAAATTATTTCTATGTTGGAGAGTGTTTCCGGTGCGAAATGTTTCTCATATAAATTCATGTTTTTCTTAACGCACAAGTCTGCAACCAGAGGGCGTAAGCTCACGATTCCGTTTACAGCAATATCTGAGGGATTAAAAACCCAATTGAAAAACTTCTTTCTTCTGTCAGGTACTATTGATTTCTATACCGGTTCTATTGACTTGGAATAGCTTTGATAAATTATTTGCGTCAGAACGGATTCAAAAGACATGCTTATTACACCCGACGGTAGAAATACTTTCACAAAATTTTAATTTACGAGGTGTTTCAACAGGCAAAACCTCCTCTTACCACAGGTTATATTTCGTTTTGCCACATTAAATGGGAAAATGTAAGGCATCTTGCGAATAATAGTATGAAACAGAATCCAAAACTGGATGCCATAGGTTGTACATGATTAATTTGAAATAGCGTCACGCATCACGACAGACATTGACACAAAGGAATTAATGAATACGCTTTAAAGCTTCCTAGTTTTGGTGTAGGATGATCCATGGTGTCTACGAGCAGTCTCCAACATTTCAGTTCCTATTCATGTTGTTCAATTGTTGCGATTCCTCTCTGCTACAACTGATAGATATTTCGACCACTATTCACGCAATAGTTCCTTTCTGTGAGTGTGATGTTTTTAGGTACTATTGATTTCGTATTTACAGAAAAGTGTAGAGTGATATCGGTTTCCACGCCACCCAGGAGGTACGATATCCGACGCGTTAACCCTTTTAGCAAAATGCTGGGCGGTTTCCCCCATAGTACAAAAAATCTTCATACGACGAGGCCTATTTCCCGTTAAAAAAAAAATTGTTAAATCACAATTTTCTGTTCCTAAACTTCTTCCTCCAAGCAGCAGCAACTTTCTTTCCGGACTTTTCTCCAGCAGGATCTTAAAATTCTTCGGAACACAGAGGAGATACAGCAGCAACTTTCGGTATTTTCTTTGCAGAAGAATCGTTTCTCTTCGTAAAAAAGGCATTCACGTCTTTTTTTCAACTTCGGCAATCTGTTTCTCTTCCTTTTTTGTTCTCCACTGTCCACCAAATCTTGAATTTACGTACAAATTGCATTGCTAATAGTAGATCCAGCTTATATTCTAGAAAGAATGGCATCACCTATAACCCTCGCTTTGAAAATGATTTTGAAATTTCTCTGCGGCATACGAAACGATAATATGCGATCCCTGGTCTCCTCTTTCTTTTTGTCTACCCTTCGTTATGCTTGTTAAATGCTCTACCTCAGTCAAGATTTTGTCATCGACAAGAGAAAGAACCTTTTCTTGATCTTCCTCTTCATAAATTTCTTTTTCCTCGCACAAGGTTCCCAGTCCAATTTCTTGATCATCGTACTTGCCCAAGGTCTGCTGAGCTCCATCATCTTGATATTCTTAATCTCCGAATTAATTTTCTTCTTACTTATCCGATTTCGCACGCACATTTCGCACGCACTTTCTGTATTCCATCGTTATTTTCTTTCTTTTCTTCTTATTTTCTCCAAAACGGAGCCCCTAAACACAATTTCGCCGCAGCCCAAGCACCGAATAACACCAAAACAATTATCAAAAGACAATCCATCTTAATAACATGCACAATCGCTAGATTTCCGTTTTATTCGTTCAAGCTTTCTCGGTTTCTTAAACCTCGAATAACTCATTTTGAGTTTCTCTTCTCTGCAAATAATACCCAAAAATGTATTTTGTTGAACGTAACAATACCAGAAGAACAATTCCTTCCCTGGTGAGGAAATTTCTGATCATTCGTTCGAGATGTGCTGGGGTTTGATTTCAAGAGGAGGTATGGGTGGTGTGCTTATCTAATTGCGCTTCCTTCCTTGGAGGGAGATGTCCTCAATTAGGGACTGACTTCTACTTAAATCACTTAGTTACTTTCGGAGGTCTCGTTAACTTCCTCCCCGAAAAAAATATTTCCAAAAATGTCAGTGTTCTGAAATTTTGGATCACTGATGGCAGAAAACCGTTATGTTGGTTTTATTACGATCCCACACCATTATCAAAACAGCACTTGTTTATAATCTTAACAAAATGTTTGTTAATTAAAAACTCAGACGCAAGCGGTCTCGTCTTTAGATATTCCAGCTATTCCACTTTACTTTCCAGAATCAATTAAAACCTTGACTACAGTGGTATCGAGCGCTATTTTTAAAATATATTATACGTTATTTTAGCCAAATTCTGAGCTAAGCAACTGAAAAAACTCGGTCATGCTTACCACATCTTGTCCAAAGAATTTTTTCTAATCGTTCTAGAAATAAGTATAACCCTACCATGATAAGTGACTTAAATGAGAACACATATTTACAATTTCTAAAACCAGAATTGCACGCGGCGCGAAAATGAGTTAAACTGTGCGGGTAGTCTGACTCTAATTTTTCTACGGCAACATCCTGCAGTTGATCTGTGTCTTTCCATTAACCGACACCAACATATCGAGGTCAGAATTTTTCAGCAACCTAGCGTGAAACCAATTGGGATTCATCCACACGTGACACAAGCGACAGTGTTAGGGACATCATTTCTAAGCACCAGTGCACAACCATTTTTCACCATTGCACGACAGTTTCTATCATACAGTGCAATATGATGATGATCATCATCATCATTGTCAACCATTATCAATCCACTGCTGGATGAAGGTCTCCCAAGTTTCTTCCACAACGGTCAGTCTTGTGCCAGTCTCCTCCATGTTACTCCCGCATACTTTCCAATTCCATCCACTCATCTCACATGTGGTCTTCTCCTGGGTCTTTTCCTGTACCTTGGAATCCAGTCTATAATTTCAGCTGTCCATCGATGGTTTGTCCTTCTGGCAATATGTCCAGCCCATTGCCATTTTAGGGATTTTACTCTGATAGCGATGTCTTCCACTCTTGCCATTTTTCTGATCCACGAGTTCCCCTTCTTATATCCAAGCATGCATCTCTCCACACTTCTCTGAGTTGTCTGCAGTCTTTGTATGTCTCTTTTAGTTAAGGTCCACGTCTCTGCACCATATGTAAGCACTGGAAGGATGCATTGATCAAACACATTTATTTTAAGACATAATGGCATATTGCTCTTAAAAATTATACTATTTCTTCCAAAAGCTCTCCAGGCAAGATTTATACGCCGATTAATTTCTTCATCAATGTGACTCTCACTTGATATCTGCTGTCCAAGATAAATGTAGGTATTGGTTATCTCCAGCTTTTCCCCATGAATCGATAAATCTTCATTTCTTGTAAAAGCATTGTACATCACGTTTGTCTTCTGAAAGTTCATTTTTAATCCCACTTCTTTACTCTTGTCAGCAAGCTCTTGGATCATACTCTGCAGCTCTGATGGGGTAGTTGCAAAAATGACTACGTCATCAGCAAAACGAAGGTGAGTTAGATAATCTCCATTAATCTTTACCTAGACATTTAACGTGCACCTGGAACATCAAACAAATATCTTCGCTCTTTCCACGTTTATAAGTGAGTCACGGAAAAATTCTCATTGGCCGCCACCGGGAGTCGAACCCAGGGTTTTCCAGTTACGAACCAGATATGCTTCCGCTGCACCACAGCGGCCTCGCATTCCTCCAGACTCACACACGCTAACTGCCAAGCTAACTGGAAGACCCTGGGTTCGACTCCCGGTGGCGGCCAATGAGAATTTTTCCGTGACTCACTTATAAACGTGGAAAGAGCGAAGATATTTGTTTGATGTTCCAGGTCCACGTTAAATGTCTGTATTAATTATTCATTCGCCTTCTAATTATTTCTTCAGTTGCTGCTTACCATCTTTGGTGAATCCCCAGCGTTGTGCGGGGCTCCAAGAAGCAACCTGCCAGATTGGCTTGGCAGTTAGCGTGTGTGAGTCTGGAGGAATTCGAGGCCGCTGTGGTGTAGCGGAAGCATATCCGGCGCGTAACTGGAAGACCCTGGGTTCGACTCCCGGTGGCGGCCAATGAGAATTTTTCCGTGACTCACTTATAAACGTGGAAAGAGCGAAGATATTTGTTTGATGTTCCAGGTCCACGTTAAATGTCTGTATTAATTATTCATTCGCCTTCTAATTATTTCTTCTGTTGCTGCTTACCATCTTTGGTGAATCCAAAGCGTTGTGCGGGGCTCCAAGAAGCAACCTGCCAGATTGGCTTGGCAGTTAGCGTGTGTGAGTCTGGAGGAATTCGAGGCCGCTGTGGTGTAGCGGAAGCATATCCGGCGCGTAACTGGAAGACCCTGGGTTCGACTCCCGGTGGCGGCCAATGAGAATTTTTCCGTGACTCACTTATAAACGTGGAAAAGAGCGAAGATATTTGTTTAATCTTTATCCCTTTGTTTTCCCAGTTCAGTGATTGAAAGACATTTTCCAATGTAGCACTAAAGAGTTTGGGAGATATAGTGTCTCCTTGTCTCACTCCCTTTCCAATTTTTATGTATGCTGTATTCTCAAAAAAGCGAATCTTTGGACTTGCATTTCCATAGATGTTATTAATAATATGAATGTATGCATCTTCAATACCGCAGGATTTCAAAGCCATTGTAACTGCTGATGGTTTCACCGAATCAAAGGCCTTTATGATCATAATCGCAGATATATACAATATATGCATAGTCGTATCACAGTAATACGACCACCCCTGATTCACAGAGTGCACGTCGACCACACGGAGATATGAGCTTCGGACCACGACAGATATGCGATAGTGCATAACGTGAGCACAATGGGTAGAAGTAGTGATTTGACAGACGTTCAAAAAGGAATGATCATCAGCTACCGCGCCAAGGGTGAAAGCATCTCAGAAACAGCAGACTTCGTGGGTTGTTCGCGAGGTACTGTGTTAAGGGTGTTCCCAAAATGGACCGCTGGCGCACCGAGTACCTCATGACGTCATAGTTGTGGAGCCCCAAAAGCCATCGGCCCCAGAGGAGAACATCGCCTTCGTCGACTGGTAAAGGGCAATCGACGCGCAATAGGGTAGTAATTAACAACGCAAATGAACTTCGGAGCACCTAGGTACGTGCCCCCGATAACAGAAGAGCAAACCCTGTTACGCATGGGTCTCCGGCATCGACGCTGCGTAGAAGCGCCCATGTTAAACAAAATCCATTGGCAACGACACCTGCAGTTCGCATGGGACTACCGTTATTGGACAGTGGAAAAATACGTTGAAAAAGCTAGCCTTCTCCGACGAATCGAGGTTTCTACTCCACAGAAGTGACGGACACGGGACGTCAGACACACATGATTATTGATTCTCATTATTAGGTAGGTTTATTAATTCGAGATTATTGATTCTCATTATTAGGTCATGTTATTGTGATACGACCGTATATATATATATATATATATATGTCACTAAGGTCAGGTGATGCGTAACATCACAGCCTCTCCTTGACAAATGTCAACCCCGCCTTCTCGTGGTGCATCCTGTTCCCACTAAAGGGGCTCTGACGACCGCCAATAGCGGTATAACTATACCATCGGGATCACAGGAAATTCTATCCCACACTCACCAACCCGCTTGGCCAGCGTGGTGAGTTATGGCCAAACCCCTCCAAAATGACTCCACAACTTAAATCTTGGCCCTCAGTCTCCGGCAGCTGGAATGTACCTGGCCAAGGCAGCGGCCAGTGCGACATGAAGGCAGAGGGTGCTAAGAATCCCCGGAGGACCGGACTAGGCTGCCATCTGATGCTGACCTTGGCAACGTACAATGGACGCTCCCTATCTTCTGATTCAAGGCTTCTTGAATTGGAAGAGGAACTACAAAGGATCAAGTGGGACATCGTGGGGCTAAGTGAGGTAAGGAGAAAAGGAGAAGATCTCATCGAACTGAAAAGTGGACATCTCTTCTACTATCGTGGGACAGATACTGGCAGAACTAGTGGTGTTGGATTTATAATAAACAAGAAACTGAAGGATAAAGTTGTAGAAGTTGAAAGTTCCTCTGACAGAGCTGCACGACTCGTTATCCAACTATCGAGAAGATACCAGGCTCAGATTATTCAAACTTATGCACCCACCACAAGTCATCCCGAAGAAGAAATTGAAGAATTTTATGAGGAAATTTGTCATCTAAATAATAAAGGTAAGCAGCACTTGAAAATAATTATGGGAGATTTCAATGCAAAAATAGGGCAACGGCAACAGAATGAAACTTCAGTAGGTAAATTCGGTCACGGCAACAGAAACCAGCGTGGAAATACTCTCGTTGAGTTTGCAGAGGCAGAAGGGTTTTTCATCTTGAACTCCTTCTTCAAGAAAAAGCCACACAGGAAATGGACATGGAGACATCCAAATGGGACGACAAGTGAAATTGATTTTATTATGTGTAACAAAAAATTCGTCATAGAAGACTGCAGTGTGCTAAACAAGTTCAACACAGGTAGTGACCATAGATTGGTGAGATGTAAGATGCACCTCAACACTAAACTTGAACGTGGCAAGCTCATAAGACAAACAAAATCTATTGACATAACCAACCTTAAAAAACACCATAATACCTTCAAGTTGGAACTGAAGAACAGGTTCTCTGCTTTAGAAGGCCTAACATCGGAAGAAGTGGACATCTCTGAAGTTAACAGAAAAGTAACCAAAGCTCTTATGGAAACAGCAACAAAATTAGCTGGGTCTAAGAACAAGTTGCATGTAAATAAATTATCAGGAAAAACGAAAATGTTGATGCAAAAAAGAAGAGAGATGAGGACAACTAAAGATGATGTGACTTCCAAAGTGGAATATATAGAGCTATGCAAGACAGTACGAAAAAGTATCACTGAAGACGTAAGAAAATTCAACTGTGAACTAGTGAGGAAAGCAATTGAAAACAACCAAAGCCTAAAGATAGCAAAGGGACATCTCAGTAAGGGAAGAAAACAGATTATGGCACTGAGAAAAGAAGATGGTTCTGTAACAAGAAATAGAGGCGAAATTTTGACAAGAGTGAAAGATTTCTACTCCAAATTATATGAAAGGGATGATACATGCACTCCAGACATCATGAAAGATACCAGTACCAGAGTTCCTCCAGTCCTTCCAGCAGAAGTTGCACATGCAATCAAGAACATGAAGCGGGGAAAAGCTCCAGGAGAAGATGGAATTACTGTAGACATCATACAAGAAGCAAGTGGAGAAATCGAAACAGTACTCGCCCAAATTTTCACTCGATGCCTTAATGAAGGAAAGATTCCTGAGGATTGGAACACCGCTTCAATGATCCTGCTACATAAGAAAGGTGACATTGAGGATCTCGGAAACTACAGACCTATCAGCCTCCTATCAGTAGTTTATAAAATCTTCACTAAAGTTCTTTCACACCGCTTGAAGGTAACACTGAACATGGCTCAACCGAGAGAACAAGCTGGATTCAGGAGTGGCTACAGCACAATAGATCATATCCATGTGCTGAGAGAACTAATTGAAAGAGCGAGGGAATATGAACTTCCATTGTGCATGGCTTTTATCGATTATGAAAAAGCCTTTGATTCGGTGAAACCATCAGCAGTTACAATGGCTCTGAAAACCTGCGGTATTGAAGATGCATACATTAATATTATTAATAACATCTATGAAAATGCAAGTGCAAAGATTAGGCTGTTTGAAAATACAACACACATAAAAATTGGAAAGGGAGTGAGACAAGGTGACACCATATCTCCGAAGCTCTTTAATGCCACATTTGAGGGTGTTTTTCAGTCACTGAGCTGGGAAAACAAGGGGATAAAGATTAATGGAGATTATCTAACCCACCTTTGTTTTGCTGATGACGTAGTCATTTTTGCAACTAGCCCATCAGAGCTGCAGAGTATGATCCAGGAACTTGCTGACAAGAGTAAAGAAGTGGGATTAAAAATGAACTTTCAGAAGACAAAAGTGATGTTCAATGCTTTTACAAGAAACGAAGATTTATCGATTGATGGAGAAAAGCTGGAGATAACAGATACGTACATTTATCTTGGACAGCAGATATCAAGTGAGGGTCACATTGATGAAGAAATTAATCGGCGTACAAAACTCGCCTGGAGAGCTTTTGGAAGAAACAGCATAATTTTCAAGAGCAATATGCCATTATGTCTTAAAAGAAAATTGTTTGATCAATGCATCCTTCCAGTGCTTACGTATGGTGCAGAGACGTGGACCTTAACTAAAAGAGACATACAAAGGCTGCAGACAACTCAAAGCAGCATGGAGAGGTGCATACTTGGTGTAACCAGGAGAGATAAGAAGAGGAACACGTGGATCCGAAAAATGACAAGAGTGGAAGACATCATGATCAGAGTTAAATCCCTGAAATGGCAGTGGGCTGGACATACTGCCAGAAGGACAGATCATCGATGGACAGCCGAAATTTTAGATTGGATTCCAAGGGACAGGAAAAGACCCAGAAGAAGACCACATGGGAGATGGGTGGATGAAATTCGAAGGTATGCAGGGGTGACATGGAGGAGACTGGCACAAGACAGACTGTTGTGGAGGAAACTTGGGGAGACCTTCGTCCAGCAGTGGATTGATAATGGTTGACAATGATGATGATGATGATGATGTCACTCACGCATACTTTCGAATTTCATCCACCCATCTTCCATGTGGTCTTCTTCTGGGTCTTTTCCTGTCCCTTGGAATCCAATCTAAAATTTCGGCTGTCCATCGATGGTCTGTTCTTCTGGCAGTATGTCCAGCCCATTGCCATTTCAGGGATTTAACTCTGATCATGATGTCTTCCACTCTTGTCATTTTTCGGATCCACGTGTTCCTCTTCTTATCTCTCCTGGTTACACCAAGCATGCACCTCTCCATGCCTCTTTGAGTTGTCTGCAGCCTTTGTATGTCTCTTTTAGCTAAGGTCCACGTCTCTGCACCATACGTAAGCACTGGAAGGATGCATTAATCAAACACTTTTCTTTTAAGACATAATGGCATATTGCTCTTGAAAATTATGCTGTTTCTTCCAAAAGCTCTCCAGGCAAGTTTTGTACGCCGATTAATTTCTTCACCAATGTGGCCCTTACTTGATATCTGCTGTCCAAGATAAACGTACGTGTCTGTTATCTCCAGCTTTTCTCCATCAATCGATAAATCTTCATTTCTTGTAAAAGCATTGTACATCACTTTTGTCTTCTGAAAGTTCATTTTTAATCCCACTTCTTTACTCTTGTCAGCAATTTCCTGGATCATACTCTGTAGCTCTGATGGGGTAGTTGCAAAAATGACTATGTCATCAGCAAAACGAAGGTGGGTTAGATAATCTCCATTAATCTTTATCCCTTTGTTTTCCCAGTTCAGTGATTGAAAGACATTTTCCAATGTGGCATTAAAGAGCTTCGGAGATATGGTGTCACCTTGTCTCACTCCTTTTCCAATTTTTATGTGTTGTATTTTCAAACAGCCGAATCTTTGCACTTGCATTTTCATAGATGTTATTAATAATATTAATGTATGCATCTTCAATAACGCAGGATTTCAGAGCCATTGCAACTGCTAATGGTTTCACTGAATCAAAGGCTTTTTCATAATCGATAAAAGCCATGCACAATGGAAGTTCATATTCCCTCGCTCTTTCAATTAGTTCTCTCAGTACGTGGATATGATCTATTGTGCTGTAGCCACTCCTGAATCCAGCTTGTTCTCTCGGTTGAGCCATGTCCAGTGTCACCTTCAAGCGGTGTGAAAGAACTTTAGTGAAGATTTTATAAACCACTGATAGGAGGCTCATAGGTCTGTAGTTCCTGAGATCCTTAATGTCACCTTTTTTATGTAGCAAGATCATTGTAGCGTTGTTCCAATCCTCAGGAATTTTCCCTTCATTAAGGCATCGAGTGAAAATTTGGGCGAGTACTGTTTCGATTTCTCCACTTGCTTCTTGTATGATGTCTACAGTAATTCCATCTTCTCCTGGAGCTTTTCCCCGCTTCATGTTCTTGATTGCATGTGCAACTTCTGCTGGAAGGACTGGAAGAACTCTGGTACTGGTACCTTTCATGATGTCTGGAGTACATGTATCATCCCTTTCATACAATTTGGAGTAGAAATCTTTCACTCTTGTCAAAATTTCGCCTCTATTTCTTGTTACAGAACCATCTTCTTTTCTCAGTGCCATAATCTGTTTTTTCCCCTTACTGAGATGTCCCTTTGCTATCTTTAGGCTTTGGTTGTTTTCAATTGCTTTCCTTACTAGTTCACAGTTGAATTTCCTTACGTCTTCAGTGATACTTTTTCGTACTGTCTTGCATAGCTCTGTATATTCCACTTTGGAAGTCACATCTTCTTTAGTTGTCCTCATCACTCTTCTTTTTGCATTAACATTTTGGTTTTTCCTGATAATTTGTTCACATGCAATTTGTTCTTAGACCCAGCTAATTTTGTTCCTGTTTCCATAAGAGCTTTGGTTACTTTTCTGTTAACTTCAGAAATATCCACTTCTTCCGATGTTAGGCCTTCTAAAGCAGAGAATCTGTTATTCAGTTCCAATTTGAAGGTATTATGGTGTTTTTTAAGGTTGGTTATGTCAATACATTTTGTTTGTCTTATGAGCTTGCCACGTTCGAGTTTAGTGTTGAGGTGCATCTTACATCTCACCAATCTATGGTCACTGCCTGTGTTGAACTTGTTTTACACACTGCAGTCTTCTATGACGAATTTTTTGTTACACATAATAAAATCAATTTCACTTGTCGTCCCATTTGGATGTCTCCATGTCCATTTCCTGTGTGGCTTTTTCTTGAAAAAGGAGTTCAAGATGAAAAACCCTTCTGCCTCTGCAAACTCTACGAGAGTATTTCCACGCTGGTTTCTGTTGCCGTGACCGAATTTACCTACTGAAGTTTCATTCTGTTGCCGGTGCCCTATTTTTGCATTGAAATCTCCCATAATTATCTTAAAGTGCTGCTTACCTTTATTATTTAGATCACGAATTTCCTCATAAAATTCTTCAATTTCTTCTTCAGGATGACTTGTGGTGGGAGCATAAGTTTGAATAATCTGAGCCTGGTATCTTCTCGAGAGTTGGATAACGAGTCGTGCAGCTCTGTCAGAGGAACTTTCAACTTCTACAACTTTATCCTTCAGTTTCTTGTTTATTATAAATCCAACACCACTAGTTCTGCCAGTATCTGTCCCACGATAGTAGAAGAGATGTCCAATTTTCAGTTCAATGAGATCTTCTCCTTTTCTCCTAACCTCACTTAGCCCGACGATGTCCCACTTGATCCTTTGTAGTTCCTCTTCCAATTCAAGAAGCCTTGAATCAGAAGATAGGGAGCGTCCGTTATACGTCGCCAAGGTCAGCATCAGATGGCAGCCTAGTCCGGTCCTCCGGGGATTCTTAGCACCCTCTGCCTTCATGTCGCACTGGCCGCTGCCTTGGCCAGGTACATTCCAGCTGCCTGAGACTGAGGGCCAAGATTTAAGTTGTGGAGTCATTTTGGAGGAGACTGGCACAAGACAGACCGTTGTGGAGGAAACTTGGGGAGACCTTCGTCCAGCAGTGGATTGATAATGGTTGACAATGATGATGATGATGATGATATATATATATACCTAGGGGCTAGTCTGTGTCTATATCGCAGTCGATCAACGAGAGTGGTCGGAGTGTGCATGCTGCATTAGCAGAGCAGTAGCACAGATGGGCGTCAAAAAGTGCGTTCCACACAACATATCGTAGTTTCAAAGAGGACAGAATGTTAGTGCTCGTCTCGCCGGTGCATTTTTGTCGAAAGCAGCAAGTCTTTGTGGTGTATCGCGAGCCACGGTATTCTGGGTCATGTCGGCATACCAGTAAAAGGGAAGAACCACATCCAATTGGAGTAGCTGTCGGGGTAAGAGGAAGCTGTCTGACAGGGACTTCCGGTATTAACACGGATGGTAGCCAAAAATCACAAAACTACAGCTGCCCGACCCACCGAAACACATGGTTACACGGGACGGAATAGTCAATCTGCATAACACCCATTACTGGGTTCTGAGCAACCCATCTGATGTCAAGCTGCTCGACATCAACGGCGTTGGGCAACTAACGTTTGGTGCGGTATTTGGTGAAACACACTAGTTGGACCCATTTTCTATTATGGGACACTAACAGGTCAGCGGTACCTTCAGCTCTTACGGGGCCCGATATCTGACTTTCTGGATGATCTTCCCCTCAGAGATCTGCTGCGCGTGTGGTACCAACATGATGGTGCACCACCTCACATGGCAGCCAACGTACGGAGTTTCCTGGCTGAAACATTCAGACATCAGATAATTGGTTATGGCGGTACGGTGGAATGGCCTCCGCGGCCATCGGACTTAACACTTTTGGACTTCTTCCTGTGGGGTTACTTGAAGGAACAGGTGTATGCTACAGAACCTACTAGCCTGGAGGATTTACGACACCGCATTGTGTGCGTCTGTAACACAGTGACACCTGCCATGCTAGATAGTGTACGAGAAGCTATTCTTACACGCCTTGGAATGTGCATTGTAGCCGATGGTGGCCACTTCGAACCGGCTTTACATTAACTTCGCGCAGATGTGCATTGTGTCTGTAAGTAGACATATCTCCTGTAAACCTTTTTCAGTATTATAAATAAGCCTGCACAGCTTCTGTCTCGTGTCATTGTTTTTGTGTCTGTTTCACCCGCTTTACCGATTTCAAATTAACAGCATTTTTACCCGTTCATGTGCATAATTCGCGCGCACCATCCATATGTCGTTTCCTACTAATTAGACGATGCGCTACAACTTTGTAATTGGAATTTTGTTTCTATCTCGCTTTGTTCACGAGTTAGGTTTCCCAACTTCTTACCTTTGCCGCTAGGGGCGCTCCAATCGCTTTCATTCGATCGGCCATCGTCTCTTTCCTATACATACACCTAACTTGTGCACCACTCGGACTTTTCCTTCCGCAGTTATTGCCCTGAATAAGAACTTTCCTTTGAACTCTGTATGCTTAATTCATATTTAAATTCTTCAAAAGTGCATTGAAAATCACAAATAATAAATTTGCAAGGTTGATTATACATTGAACAAAGACACTGGAGAAATATTTTCCATTAAAAATACGGAAATAAATGAAAACGTATTTTTCAAAAAAACTTGAGTAAATAAATATTTTTTTTAAATGATCCACAGCTGAATGCATTTTCTGGGCAACTGAAGTCGTCGCATGTTAATAAATCCGTGTGTTCTTCATATCAGGCTTAATATTTTTATCGAATATATGGTTATAAATTTAACAGCTAACACTAAGAAGGCGATTTATGTAATTATTGTTGCTAAAAAGGTGAAAAAATTATTAATAATTCGTGTGAATTTGTATATAATTACAGAAAACATCTGGAGTTACCCTTAATTTTCCTATATTAATCTTTTCTTTATTTTTTTTTTACGACGTATGGTGGATCTAAGATCGTTGAATCTGAATTCTAAGATCTTTGCTGAAAAGGGAAAGCGGAGAGCAGAGGAGGGGGGGGGGGGGGGGTAGCGCGCACATTTTCAGCAAAAGGAGCCACCGCTGCCTAATGCTCAAGTATTTTTATTAGGGTAAGATATAGTGAAGAAGGTACTGCCGAACGAAGTGTCATTTCTTATCCCAATGGGAACTGCACTTTACTCTCTTTAACTGCGTAGAAAGAAGTTAGGAAATAAGAGCATCACTCAGTACTATGAATTTTCTTTATCCCTTCATCGAAGGTGTTCTAGGTAGCCAAGACGAACTGGAAGTGAGGCGCTCTTTAGGACGTAAAATACAAAAAGGGAAGAAGGAGGTGAGATTCCCAACTACTATGGAGTTCGAACCTTCTCAAACGGACTGAAGGCAGCTCGTATTCGTAGTATAATTAATAACATAAACACCCAAATCTACCTGTCTGTCTCTATGGAACGCTTGACGTCACAGTAAAGTCTGCACTGTTGCACCATCACTTATTGACCAATTCATGTGTGCTCTCGCGATGTCAAAATGATTACCTGCTACATAGCAGCACGCGATCACTTTTACATGTCAAGGTGATCGCGTACTAATTGGAAAAACATTGGATTGTTAATGACTCAAGTTCTGTTTTTCCAATCTACAAAATTCGAATTGAATTCTTAATATCACAGCAAGTTGAATTTGCACGCGTTCACATTGAGATGTCAAGGTGATCGCGTGCTAATTTAAAAACATTGGATTATCAATGACTCGAGTTCTGTTTATCTGATCTACAGAATTCGAATTCAAATCTTAATATCACGACAAGTTGCGTTTGTAGATTAATTTAATTTAGCATAATTGGAATATTAATTTGTACGCTTTAATTATTTTTTATTTTTTTCAATTCAACTAACTTTTCGAGTTTAGTGTTGATTTTAATAAACATTTCGCAAAATATCGATCTATCTAAACGCTCTAACCTACAATAAAAACTTAAATCTTGCGATGTCGAAGTGAGCAAAATTGCATCTAAAAGCAGATATCGCCCCAATAACACATTGTCGAGAATTTAAATAGTTCCGATTTGTAATACCAGATGGCCCATTATTTTGTAGAAAAAGAGTCGGTACAAAGTGGCAAACTAACCTTCGTATAGGAGAGTGTGAAACAAGCCGTGAAGGGAATAACAAGTGTGCCGGAGAAAAAGTAATTTAACGCGAAAAATCAAAGTAAAATTTATTAAAGTAAGTTTACGAGAAAACATCTTTCCGAGTTTAGTGCTGATTCTATATTACACGTTTTGCAAAATATCGATCTATCTAAACGCTGTAATCTACAGTTGTTAAACAACAAATATTTTACAGAGAATGTTATTTTTTGCTATAGGTCTTTTGGAAAACGGAAATAAGTAGCATATAATTTTTAGTTCTAACGCGAATGAGTTCTTATAACACTGCTAAGGCCACCCAAAATGCAACACCAAGAAGGACACAAGATAGCAAAGCCAGATTTACTGGACACATAACAACAGATACAAAGATGAAACGATTGAGCTTACAGGTCCGTGAGACTTGCGGAACACGCAAGCATCAATAGTTCGTGCGGCCCCCATGGTTGGCTATAACGGCCGCTACACGCCACGGCATCGAACGAAAGAGGCTTTGGATGTGGGCTTGGGGTATGTCGGTCCAGGCTGCTTCCACACGTTGCCATCAGGCGTAGCCGCGGGTGGTGCTTGCCGGGCCACTTGGTTGCCGATCAGCCACCAGACGTGTTCGATGGGCGACATATCGGGAGAACAGGAAGGCCACGGCAGTATTGACACCTGGTGGGCCGTGAAGAATTGTTGCACGATGTGTGCCCCATGCGGACGCGCATTGTCCTGTTGAAACGTTGCCGCTGGCAGGTCCTGCAGGTAAGGAAGGACTACAGGCTCCAAAACGTCGGAGATGTAGCAATGGCTGTTGAGTGTACCGGCGATGCGTACCAAAGAGGTGCTGGTGTCATATCCAATTGCGCCCCAAACCATAACGCCAGGTGACGGACCGGTAAGGCGATGCATAATGCAGGCGTCACACAGTCTCTCGCCGCGGTGCCGCCACACGCGGATCCGACCACAGTGGTGTTGCAGGCAGAAGCGGGATTCGTCGAAGAAGACAATGTCGTGCCGTTCCGTAGTCCAGGTGCGGCGTTCAATGGCCCACTGCCGCCGCACTCGCTGTTGGTGTAACGTAAATGGCAATCGGAGAAATGGGCGCCGTGCGACAAATCCCCGCTCCTGCAGACGACGTCGAACGGCACGTGCTGACACAGGTTGTTGCGCAACACACCCTAATTCCTGCGTTAACGTTCGTGATGTGGCAGTGCGACCCGTCAATGACCGCCGCAAGACATGCCGGTTCTCTCGTTCGGTGGTGTTCCGCGGCTGCGGCAATCGCTCATGTCGGTCCGTCCGTCCCTGCTGCACCAACCGAATCCATATTCGCCTCACTGTGGCTGGATGTCGTCCCACACGGGCGCCGATGTCTCGGTGCGATGAACCGCTGTCGCGATAAGCCACTATTCATCCTCTGTCGAACTCCGAAACGTGCTGGAATGACTGCCGTATTCTACGACGAGGCATCAGGAAGCTTCCCACGCACAGGTCCGGCAGCACAACACACTCCCACTAATTACACCCTGCCTTCTGTGCACTCTTCTTATAGTGCTTCTCAGTGGCGTGCCGGGCGCACATGATTTGCATATGCCCTTCAATAGTAATCGTTTTCATGTCCTCTCGCGGGCGACGCATGCTGAGAATTTCAGGCCAATCGGATGCTTCTTTCTTGGTGTTGCATTTTGGGTGGCCAGCAGTGTATATAAGTTTTTACTATGCTTCCTTACAGAAATCCGGCATGTATTTGATTTGTTTTCAATCTGCTTCAATTAAAAATTTCACTCCGTCATAGGACGGGCAACATCCCCTACATATTATTATTTATTTAAAGCTTAAAAACAACCGTCCTAGGACGGGCTATACGCTAGTTTTCAGTATTGTTGAAGATTCTTTGGTTAGGTACTACAGACATACCACCGCGCCTTCATTTTTGGACGTGCGCAATCTTTCTGCACATTCTGAGGAAGATATATGAATTTTACCGAAACATTAGGAAAATTCTGTAAATTAACAAATGACAAAGTATGGAGCAAAAAAATTCTACCAGAAACTTGTGCAAAAGTATTTATTCCAATTTTAGTCAGATTGTGCGCTGTGATTTATGCGCTTTCTCTTAAGTTTCGCCCTGACCGGCAGCTCCGCCAGCCGTGCCCAAGTTATTCCTTTGCAGACAAGGATACTTTTAACCTTCCAATACTGACTTCTCAAAGGAACTCTTGCGCCATGATTCAACTGACTGGTTGTACACTCACTAGACAAAACATTAGAGAAACCTACCTAATAGCGTATTGGTCCTTCCGTAGTAGAGCTGAGTTCGAGCTCAATTTTAAGAGCCCGAGACCGTCCAAGCCCGAAGTATGTCAGCCCGAGCCCCTCCAAGCACGAAGTATGTCAGCCTGAGCCCACCCGAGCTCGAATTTTACACTGGTGTGCAAAAATTAAGGACGAAGAGGAGAAATTAGCATAACAGCGGAACGAGCAGGCAGAACGGACCGAAAGACCACTCAGGAGATAGACTAGGGTCCGGTACGGTAGGGCATGCACATACATGCAGGATGACATAGGTGGGGGAGTATCGGAAGGGTATAAAGCACACGGGCTGTGTACGCTCAGCAATTCTGTGAAAGCTATTGCACGGCGTACATCGGTTTGAACGACGTCGAGTTGCTGCCACCGTGTGATATGGCCAACAAACAGGCAATCCAGTAGACGACATCTAGATTACTTTACCCGAGGTCGCGTCATTGGGAAGTTGGAAGAAGGTCGAACTGTGACTAGTGTGGCCGAGGAGTTCAGGATCCCTCACAGCATCATTTCACGAGCTTGGAGGGCATTTCAAACAACAGGAACAGCTGTCCGAGAGTTTAGCAGTGGTCGTCCACGAGCAATCACGGCGGCAGACGACTGGTATATTGTCCTACAGGCGAGAAGAGACAGACGGCAGACAGCGGGTGAAATCGCAAGGCACATGCAACAGCCAACTGGACGTCCGTTATCACGTTTTACCGTGACCAGGAGCCTGCACAAAGGTGGTCTATTTGCACGACGACCAGTACGGCGTGTGCCATTAACGCCTGCTCAATCAGAGACGGTGGTTTCTGTGGTGCCAGGAACACAAGAACTGGACACATCAGCAATGGGGTCGAGTTCTCTTTACGGATGAGAGCCGATTTAGTCTGACGAGCGATTCTGGACGTATACACAACTGGAGAGAGCAGGGAACATGCAATCACACCTCCAACATCATCGAAAGGGACAGGTTTGGAGGTGGCGGAGTTCTCGTTTGGGGCGGTATCATGCTTGGTAGCCGTACTGACCTCCACATATTCCAAGGAAGTTCAGTCACTGGTGTCCGCTATTGTGCCGAGGTTCCCCTGCTTCACGGGCGTCTGTTTAAAGGTGCTGTGGGTCCTGAGTTCCTCTTCATGGACGACAACGCTACACCTCATCGTACAGTGGCTGTCGCAGAGCTGTTGGAGAGTGAAGATATTCAACGCATGGATTGGCCCGCAAGGTCCCCGGACCTAAATCCAATCAAACACGTGTGGGACCTTCTCGGGAGACGCTTGGCAGCACATCACCAGCCCCCAGCAACGATTCCGCTGCTGCGATTGGCGCTACAAGAGGTATAAGCCGCGATACCTCAACAGCTCCTTGACAACTTCGTCCTCAGCATGGACAGACGTTGTAAATCCTGCAACGCAGTCAAGGGGGATCATATTCCCTACTAAAGACTGGAATTTATTTTCTTGGCAGCCGCCTGTCACATGGACGTTTCTGTCTTCTGTCCAGTTGTGCTCGAAGCTACCATTTCAATAAGGTGCCTTTGTATCCTTTGAATTCCTTGTTTGGACGGTTTTGCTCACTTGTCCCATATTCTTACATCTTGGGGATCTTATGGTATGATTTGAGTCGATGTGGAGCACTTCTGCACGACGTTACATTCGAAAAAGCGTCTCGTCCTTAATTTTTGCACGCCAGTGTATATTGCAAGATAGAGCCCGGACCGAACGACCCCGAAAACTATGATTTACCTGTTTAGGCATTAAAAAAAAATCTCCTCTTCCAGGCTTCCACACTGCCCCCCCCTCGTGCAATTAACCGATATCTTTCTCAATTGAGGAGTTCTTCCTTAAATGTTTCGGGGGACCGGACATAATATCATAATAATAATAATAATAATTTAAATTTTGCTGTTACATTGTAGGCTTTGTGAATATACATAAATAATTTATATTTCATAAGAACAGCAGGGAAAATCGAATCGGGGGAAAGGCCTCAGAGAGTCCTCACAAGCCCTGATTTCCCAAGAAGATAGGCAAGCAAACTCAGGTTCAATAAAACACAGCAGTAATGTTAGTTATATTGTAAACAATTTATATCTGTTTTAAGTTATTATTATTTTAGCACATATTTTTTAAGTTTGTTTTTTAATAAATTTAGGTTATTTATTGTGATTTTTTTTTTTGAATTGGAGGTTTAACGACCACCGTGAGCAACTCAATGGGCTATAAGCAGTCGCCCGTCCCTAATTTAGGGTCACTGGTTCCAGGG
Organism: Macrothele yani; assembly: GCA_039090855.1. NCBI lineage: Eukaryota > Metazoa > Arthropoda > Arachnida > Araneae > Macrothelidae > Macrothele > Macrothele yani. The sequence continues at coordinate 54,236,339 of CM077006.1, read as the reverse complement.
AAGGGAGAGAGCCAGTGCCGTAAGACAAACACAACATCCATGCCTGACCGGGATTCGAACCCGGACCCCTTACGGACGAATGATCAGAGGCCAACGCCTTAGACCACTGCGCCACCGGGGCTGCTCATTGTGATTAACTCAGCTGGTAGTGTATTCCAACATTCAGGACCAATACAATTTAAGCTTTGCTTCATCATGAGGGCTTTTGGATGTATGGGTCTTAATAATGATCTGTGTCTCGTATTGTAGTGATAAGTATGTAAATTCAATTCAATGATATCTGTGTGTAAGTTCAGTTTAATTCTTTGAAACATTAATGTGCCTATTTTGAAATCAAATAAATGTTTAATAGATAAAATTCCGTAATGGTTGGGGTTGACATAGGTATGGTGAAAAGTGTAAGGTCGGAAGTTGATTTGAGAAGAATTTCTTTTTAATTCTAATAACCTAATGTATTTATTCTGTAATTTTTGTAGTTTATTGATGTTGGTTTCAGTGGTTTGTCCCCATGAGGAAAAGCAATAATTAATGTGTGATTGAAAAAGTGTACAGTACAAAAGTTTAAGTGTTTTAGTAGTTAAACATGTAATAATTTTGCTTACAATCCCAATATTTTTGGAGATTCGATTTGCAATTCAGTTTATATGGTTGTTCCGCCTTAGTTCGGAAGTTAGAATAATTCCCAGTTACTTAAAGTCCTGTAGTATATCAATGGGAGTATTATTTAAAAGTAAGTATGGAACTTGTGTATGTAATATTTTTTGTCTAGTAAAGATAAGAGATTTTGTTACATGAGGAAAAATAGGGAGCCACAACAATCTACGTCGCTCAATAGAATTAGCAGGGAGCTAGCTGCTCCGTTGAGGTGAGAAGGACCATTTCTTCAGCTTTTTTTTTTTTTTTTTTTTTTGGATTGGAGGTTTAACGACCACCGTGAGCAACTCAGTGGGCTATAAGCAGTCTCGCTCGTCCCTAAATTAGGGGCACTGGTTCCAGGGAAAGGAGAGAACCAGTACCGTAAGACAAACACAACACCCATGCATTACAGGGATTCGAATCCGGACTCCTTTTGGACGAATAATCAGAGGCCATCGCTTAGACCAATGCGCCACGGCTCGTCAGCTTGCTATCTATAGTTCTTAGAGAAACTTTTCCTTTGCAGAAATTCAGTAATTCATGGCCAATGATATTTGTTACCCAAGCTCGGAATGAATAGTCCAGCCGAGTTCCCACTCCCCATTCAGAACCAGATGCCGAAGAATTCTATTTAACAACCAGAAAGTGTAAAAAAACTCAGCTCCACACAAGTTCCGAACCCAGTTCTGGCCCGGGCTCGACTTCGGGCTTTCGGGCTCAGGCTCGGCCCGTCTCAGCACTGTTCCATAGTGCGAATAACAGCCTCTGTACGTCAAGGCATTGACTCCACCAGATGTCGAAGGGTTTCCGGAAGAAATGCCAGTCTCGGTTGCAGAATTGTCCACAACTCAGCAAGAGGTGTCGGCCTAGGGTCCATGGATCTGATGTTTCGGTCCACGGCATCGAAGAGATCTTCAACAGGGTTTTAATTCGGGTACCTTGGGGGCCACTGGATCCTGTTGAGGCGCGCATTGCTATGCCTAAATAGACCATCGGCAGCAGGATGCGCGAATGCCATGATAGCGTGTATGTGATCAGCCAACACATTCTGGTAGCACGCAGCGGTTAAGGACCTCTGTAGACGCACTAAGGAACCTAATGTGTCAAATGAGAAGGCACCCCACACCATTACAGAGCCACCACCGTTTTGAATACAGTCGACCTCGCACGACAGTGCCATGGCCTCCTGCTGTTGGCGTCACACCCATAGCCTTCCGTCAGTTGGGTACAGCTGAAAACGGGATTCATCTGACCACACGACGCGGCGCCATTCTGCAGCGGTCTAGTTTTGATGTTCCCAACACGAGGCGAGGTGTTAATGCCCGATGACGATCAGTCAGTAGCGGCACACGAGTAAAGCGTCGGCGCCCGTAGCCGAGGGTATGCAGCGTGCACTGTACCGTTTACTCGCTGACGCTGATTGGGCCTTCCTGCATTTAAACTGGAGGTGATTGGCGCCGCCATTGACACACCGTCGGTCTGTACGAGTCTGAATAGTCTACGTCAACTCCGGTCATCAATGACGTGTGGTCGGCCACCGCTAGCTCTATGGCCGCTGGTACGTCCACCGATGGTATACTCGCGGCATCCCCCTTGATACGGTTGCCCTCGTGAACCCTATGGCTCTTACCGCTTGAGCTATAGAATGACCCATCTGGCTTGTGTCCAGTGTTTCTTTCAGGCATATATCCAGGGGGAGAAGCCCTCCCGGAAACGACCATTCGCCCCCCCCGAGACATTTTAGGTTACCGAACCAAATTTTAATAAATTCAGGCTATGATGAAAAAGGAAGTTTCGTTTCTTTTTATACTACAAATATTTCTCCAATTATATTTTTTTTAAATATTTGTTCAAATGGTACTAGTTATACAAATTTTGAAGATGACAATCCGTTTTTTGGCGTAAATGTGACAAGGATGGTAAGTCAGATAATATCCGAAAACTTGAAAATTTTCATCGTTATAATAAGTAGACTAATCATACGTAATTGTCTGGGAATCGTGATTTAGGAACAAGAGTGCGTTGAATGCATTTTAATAGATAAAAATTTCAAGCCTGTGGGACCCCCCCTCCTTTAGCTGAAAAAAGTTTGTTATTCCTGAAATGTTTGAAGAAGTAATTACTATATCAGGGATGTATATAGAATTTTCCTCGCGGGGGGGGGGGGACGAAAAAAGGAAGTTTTTGAAATCCACCATGTGGAACAAAATTATAGTTATTGAAGCATTTTCTTCTAATGTAAGTTGATATACTTTTATTATAGTAGTTAAAATTATATATATATATAGCAAATGGAAAACTTGCCCCTCTAAGGTTCCATTTGCCCCCCCCAGCCAAAAAGTCCTGAAATAAACACTGCTTGTGCCGACAATTCGTCCACGATTAAAGTCGTTCAGATCACCACGTTTACCAATGTTCGTCGATTGCCATACACTGTTGGGGAGCCCTGCTGTCCGTTTATTTATCGTATGCGTTTGGTTTGGGTCTGTTCGATGCCCATGTCAACTGCTCATCATCCTTATTTATTTCTAATATTTTTGTCTGTTGAGTGTTTTTGGGTCCGCGGGTGGCCTAGTGGTCAACGTTCGTGACTGCCACGTAGAAGACCTCGGGTTCGATCCCAGGCAGGTACGAACGCTCGAACCACTAAATATCCGCCGTGCGTCAGATGGGCACGTTAGGCCGTCAGGCCCCGGGTACTGGTCCCCCGGTAATAAATAAGGAGGTCTTCCTCCCTCTTTCTACCTCGCTTCCGTGTCGCTTTCCTATCGGGCACTCTAGCCCAAATCTCTTAGCTTCATTTTTTTTATTGAAGGTTTAACGACTACCGTGAGCAACTCATTGGGCTATACGCAGTCGCCAGTCCGTAATTTAGGATAACTGGTTCCAGGGAAGGGAGAGAGCCAGTAGCATAAGGCATAAGACAAACACAACATCCATCCCCCACCGGGATTCGAGTCCGGACTCCTTTCGGACGAATGATCAGAAGCAATCGCTTAGACCACTGCGCCACCGGGCTGCCTTCCTATTTCTAAGGGTTGTTTAAGACCTGGGGTCAGACACTCCCTTCCTAAAATCCTCTCCATGTGATCTGATCTGATCTGTTGAGTGTTTTTCCAACCGTCATTGTTGACTTAGAGCTGCTCTCCAAAGAGCATGAACAGAACCAGAACCAAAAAATACATTTACTTACCCTTATGAGTATCATTTATTGACCCTTATGAGTATCATCTATAACTAGATGCAGTCTCCTCATGGTTCCAAGGAAGAAAAAGAAGTTAATGCCGAAAGAGTTAATACTGCTTGATACTCGAACTTAAATTTAACTCATACGTCAAACCTATTTTTTATCACCCAACCTACTCAGCCTAAATATTTGATAACTGCTGACTATAGCAATCACGTTGTTGTTTTCCCACGCTACTTGTTGTGGGAGCAACTATCAAAAGCTCGATCTGTCAAGCGCCAAAATGCTTTCCTTGTGGTGAAATCGAAATTTTGTTCTAGATCCATGTAAACGCGCGTCTTAGTTAATTAATTACACGATCAACGCGTGATAACCCATCAGTTGCCTAAAATGGGACCGTGCGTCTCCCCACTTTTTCTTTCTTTTTTTTTCTCTTTAGTAATAATTAGTGCGGTTATCCTTCACACAAGGCATTTCATTGCAACTAGTTTTTTCATATTCTAGTGTGATGTCGAAGTGTGATCAAGGCTAGTAAACAAGGATGTTTTCTTTATTCTTGTGGAATCTCCAAGAAAAAAAAAATGTCGCAGTTACTGGCAAAAGTATTGCTACATCATAATAACAACAATCAACGGGCGTCTAAAGACCCGGACTATAATAGCAAAAAGTCACGGGTAAGACTAGAAAATTCTTACTTGTTTAGTGTTCAACATAATCCCCTTCCTTGCATGTTAAAGGCAGGTTTACTGCGTCTCGGAAGTAACTACAATTTACCTCGATCCGCAGATGGCTTAGTGGTTAACGTTCGTGACAACAACAAAAAAAAAAAAAAAAAAATTAGTAAAATCATGCAATGCATTGATTTTGATACGCTTTCCAACATACCAGAAATCATTACTCAAGTTATGCGGGAAATGGCTGTGGAACAAGTCTCGCTCCTGTGCCTTGACCTTTGACCCCATTTCGATGATATTAAACAGAATTGGTTCAGTATACCTCCGGAACAACACACTAAAGTTTTGTCGCAATAGAAGCATTTTTTATGCTTTCCAACCGTAGGTTGAAGAAACGTATATGCTTAAGCTTTGTCCGTCTGTCTGTCCGTCCGCACGATAACTCGCGTAAAAAAATGGTTCGATTTCGATGAAATTTTAGTATGGTAGAGGACAACTGGGAACGAACCCTATTGAAAATGAACGAAATGGGGTCAAAGGTCAGGACATAGGAGCGGGATCCATTCCATCGTCCTTATGCGTCATAACTTACGTAAAAATGCTTCTATTGCGACAAAACTTTAGTATGTTGTTCCGGAGGTATACTGAACCGGTTCTGTTGAATACCATCAAAATGGGATCAAAGGTCAGGACACAGGAGTGAGATTTATTCCACAGCCATTATCCTCATAACTTGAGTAATGATTTCTGGTATGTTGGAAAGGGTATCATAATCAGCGCATTGCATGATTTTACTAACTTGTTAGCCAAGTTATGAGGATAATGGCTGTGGAATAAATCTCGCTCCTGTGCCCTGACCTTTGACACCATTTCGATTATATTCAACAGAACCGTTTTAGTATACCTCCGGAACAACATGATAAAGTTTTGTCGCAATTGAATCATTTTTACGTACGTTAGGACGCATAAGGGCGATGGAATGGATCCCACTCATATGTCCTGACCTTGGACCCCATTTCTTCCATTTTCAATAGGGTTCGTCCCCAGGTCATACCACATTATTGCTAGTTCTCGTACAAGTTAAGAAGAGCTGAAAAGAATGTTAAAATTAATTCTACATATTCCCAAAATAATGTTTTAACTTCCTTATTTGAAGAGGAAATACCATTTCTTTATTCACAGAACATTAAAAAAGTAGAACTTCATCACGATTAGGCTACCAGCCATACATCCTAATGTACCAGCCTATTTCTTGAAAAACTGAAAAAAGAAACAGGTATGAAGTCTATTTTCCTTTAATCACTTATATTTTACGCTTTCCACCCGTAGGTTGAAGAAGCGTATATGCTCCAGCTTTGTCCGTCTGTCCGCACGATAACTAGCATAAAAATAGTTCGATTTCGATGAAATTTTAGTATGTGATAGGGAACAACCTGGGGACTAACCCTATTGAAAATGGAAGAAATGGGGTCAAAGGTCAAGACATAGGAGTGGGACCCATTCCATCGCCCTTATGCGCCATAACTTACGTAAAAATGCTTCGATTGCGACAAAACTTTATCATGTTGTTACGGAGGTACGCTAAACCAGTTCTGTTGAACATAATCGAAATGGAGTCATAGGTCAGGGCCTGTACAGGAGCGAGATTTATTCCACAGCCATTATACTCATAACTTGACTAAATATGGTTTTATTGCGACAAAACTTTAGTATGTTGTTCTGTAGGTATATTGAACCAATTCTGGCTATAGTATCACCGAAATGGGGTCAAAGGTCAGCGCACAGGAGCGAGATTTATTCCACAGCCATTATCCTTGTAACTTGAGTAATGGTTTCTGGTATGTTGGAAAGCGTATCATAATCAATGCATTGCATGATTTTACTAACTTGTTACCTTTTTCTCATATTCCTTCGAAGTCCCCTGATGTGCCGCCAATAAACTATTGTGCTTTCGGACTGCTAAAAAGATTCTAAACACACACCTAAAACAATTATTGGACTGTGGAAAGCAGTAGGAAAGGAGTGGAATAAAGTATCAATGCCAATTTTAAGAAATGCTCTGTTATCGTGGAAGTCTAAATGTAGGTTCATAACCCAGAGAAAGGGCTATCAGATAGAGCATTTAAGAACGAAATAATTTTATTTTAACCATTAATTATATTGCTGGAAAATCGTTCTAAAAATATGTGAACATCCTCTGTATTTTTGTAAATAAATATACTGTTAATTAGAGCGCCATTCAATTATAAGGAAACAATAACTTCACAGGAGTCGAGGTCTGCTGATATCAGGCACGCTGAAAAATGACTAACAGGAGCGTGCAAACAATAGAGAAGGCAATGGATGAAATACGAAATCACCACTTTGCACAATACAAATTTGGAAGCTGTGAATTCGTTTATTGGAGTAAATATGTCATGGATGTTAAGCCAGATAATATCCGAAAACTTGGAAATTTAGTCGTCCTGGAGCGGGAATCGAACCAGCCTCTCCCGGATAGCGCCCGAGTATGCTAACCACTACACCACCCAGAACGACCAAGTTTCAAGTTTCCAATTAATTTGAATATATTTGAATATATTGGTCGTTCTGGGTGGTGAGTGGTTAGCATACTCGGGAGACGCGGGTTCGATTCCCGCTCCGGGACGACTAAATTTTCAAGTTTTCGGATATTATCTTGCTTAACATCCATGTCGTATTTACACCAATAAACGGATTCACATCTTCCAAATTTGTATAATAGAGAAGACATTCCTCGGCACGCTTTTCAAAGTTCTAAGTCTTCAGATTTGCCAAAATACCAACATTTATGGAATAAAATAAGTTAACGATACACAGCAGTAAAAATATTTGCGAGATTTTTTTTTTTTTTTTTATTTCGAGAGAAATTATTGCTCCGTTCAACCTCTGTTGTTCAAAATTTCTCTTTCCATTTTCACGATGAAACACAAAGATTTATAAAAAAAAATTATATTTAACAACAATACAGGTAAAAGGAACACCGTGAAAAAAAAAAACGATTAGGGGAGAAATCTTTACGCCTTCAACTTGTTTCCGGAAAAAAATTCCCGTCCATTTGAATCCTAAATACAAATATTTTATGTTATCAAATAGTATTTTACAACACTGTAAGACAGGGAAAACACGGCAAAAAAAAAAAAAAAAAGTAAAGAACAGAAAAAAAAAAATGATCATGGAGAAATCTTTGCTCTTTTCAGCTTCTGTCGTCGGAAATTTTAGCCTCCATTTTTCTGCTGAAAATCAAGCATTTTCGCAACAAAATGATATTCAGCAACAATATTTGGACAGACGGATCACAGGCCGGAAGCTACAGGTGGGCCAGGGTGGGATTTATACCACTCAACTTTTCTTTGAGTACATCCATTAGCTCCCCCACCCCCGCCCTAAAAATATATTTTAATAGTTAGAACACATGGCGAGCGCCGCCATGTAAGATTTTAGGGAACTTAGAGGTATGCGAATTTTTCGAATTCACAGAAACTGCTACATAAAATGAATATTTTGTTAAATTTAGTGTTCTTACTGTTCTGTGAAATGGAGAGGATTTCCTGAGCGAATGTCTAAGAGAGTTGTAGAAAAATACCAACCATTTTCGCAATAGTACATAGTTTAATGCGTAGCATCACAGCATCTCCTTGACAAATGTCAACCCCGCCTTCTCGTGGTGCATCCTGTTCCCACTAAAGGGGCTCTGACGACCGCCAATAGCAGTATAACTATACCATCGGGATTAGAGGAAATTCTATCCCACACTCACCAACCCGCTTGGCCAGCGTGGTGAGTTATGGCCAAACCCCTCCAAAATGACTCCACAACTTAAATCTTGGCCCTCAGTCTCCGGCAGCTGGAATGTACCTGGCCAAGGCAGCGGCCAGTGCGACATGAAGGCAGAGGGTGCTAAGAATCCCCGGAAGACCGGACTAGGCTGCCATCTGATGCTGACCTTGGCAACGTACAATGGACGCTCCCTATCTTCTGATTCAAGACTTCTTGAATTGGAAGAGGGACTACAAAGGATCAAGTGGGACATCGTGGGGCTAAGTGAGGTAAGGAGAAAAGGAGAAGATCTCATCGAACTGAAAAGTGGACATCTCTTCAACTATCGTGGGACAGATACTGGCAGAACTAGTGGTGTTGGATTTATAATAAACAAGAAACTGAAGGATAAAGTTGTAGAAGTTGAAAGTTCCTCTGACAGAGCTGCACGACTTGTTATCCAACTCTCGAGAAGATACAAGGCTCAGATTATTCAAACTTATGCACCCACCACAAGTCATCCTGAAGAAGAAATAGAAGAATTTTATGAGGAAATTCGTCATCTAAATAATAAAGGTAAGCAGCACTTGAAAATAATTATAGGAGATTTCAATGCAAAAATAGGGCAACGGCAACAGAATGAAACTTCAGTAGGTAAATTCGGTCATGGCAACAGAAACCAGCGTGGAAATACTCTCGTTGAGTTTGCAGAGGAAGAAGGGTTTTTCATCTTGAACTCCTTCTTCAAGAAAAAGCCACAGGAAATGGACATGGAGACATCCAATTGGGACGACAAGTGAAATTGATTTTATTATGTGTAACAAAAAAATTCGTCATAGAAGACTGCAGTGTGCTAAACAAGTTCAACACAGGTAGTGACCATAGATTGGTGAGATGTAAGATGCACCTCAACACTAAACTTGAACGTGGCAAGCTCATAAGACAAACAAAATCTATTGACATAACCAACCTTAAAAAACACCATAATACCTTTAAGTTGGAACTGAAGAACAGGTTCTCTGCTTTAGAAGGCCTAACATCGGAAGAAGTGGACATCTCTGAAGTTAACAGAAAAGTAACCAAAGCTCTTATGGAAACAGCAACAAAATTAGCTGGGTCTAAGAACAAGTTGCATGTAAATAAATTATCAGGAAAAACGAAAATGTTGATGCAAAAAAGAAGAGACAACTAAAGAAGATGAGGACAACTAAAGAAGATGTGACTTCCAAAGTGGAATATATAGAGCTATGCAAGACAGTACGAAAAAGTATCACTGAAGACGTAAGAAAATTCTACTGTGAACTAGTGAGGAAAGCAATTGAAAACAACCAAAGCCTAAAGATAGCAAAGGGACATCTCAGTAAGGGAAGAAAACAGATTATGGCACTGAGAAAAGAAGATGGTTCTGTAACAAGAAATAGAGGCGAAATTTTGACAAGAGTGAAAGATTTCTACTCCAAATTATATGAAAGGGATGATACATGCACTCCAAACATCATGAAAGATACCAGTACCAGAGTTCCTCCAGTCCTTCCAGCAGAAGTTGCATATGCAATCAAGAACATGAAGCGGGGAAAAGCTCCAGGAGAAGATGGAATTACTGTAGACATCATACAAGAAGCAAGTGGAGAAATCGAAACAGTACTCGCCCAAATTTTCACTCGATGCCTTAATGAAGGAAAGATTCCTGAGGATTGGAACACCGCTACAATGATCCTGCTACATAAGAAAGGTGACATTGAGGATCTCGGAAACTACAGACCTATCAGCCTCCTATCAGTAGTTTATAAAATCTTCACTAAAGTTCTTTCACACCGCTTGAAGGTAACACTGGACATGGCTCAACCGAGAAAACAAGCTGGATTCAAGAGTGGCTACAGCACAATAGATCATATCCATGTGCTGAGAGAACTAATTGAAAGAGCGAGGGAATATGAACTTCCATTGTGCATGGCTTTTATCGATTATGAAAAAGCCTTTGATTCGGTGAAACCATCAGCAGTTACAATGGCTCTAAAACCTGCGGTATTGAAGATGCATACATTAATATTATTAATAACATCTATGAAAATGCAAGTGCAAAGATTAGGCTGTTTGAAAATACAACACACATAAAAATTGGAAAGGAGTGAGACAAGGTGACACCATATCTCCGAAGCTCTTTAATGCCACATTGGAGGGTGTTTTTCAGTCACTGAGCTGGGAAAACAAGGGGATAAAGATTAATGGAGATTATCTAACTCACCTTCGTTTTGCTGATGACGTAGTCATTTTTGCAACTAGCCCATCAGAGCTGCAGAGTATGATCCAGGAACTTGCTGACAAGAGTAAAGAAGTGGGATTAAAAATGAACTTTCAGAAGACAAAAGTGATGTTCAATGCTTTTACAAGAAATGAAGATTTATCGATTGATGGAGAAAAGCTGGAGATAACAGACACGTACGTTTATCTTGGACAGCAGATATCAAGTGAGGGTCACATTGGTGAAGAAATTAACCGGCGTACAAAACTTGCCTGGAGAGCTTTTGGAAGAAACAGCATAATTTTCAAGAGCAATATGCCATTATGTCTTAAAAGAAAGTGTTTGATCAATGCATCCTTCCAGTGCTTACGTATGGTGCAGAGACGTGGACCTTAACTAAAAGAGACATACAAAGGCTGCGGACAACTCAAAAAAGCATGGAGAGGTGCATACTTGGTGTAACCAGGAGAGATAAGAAGAGGAACTCGTGGATCCGAAAAATGACAAGAGTGGAAGACATCATGATCAGAATTAAATCCCTGAAATGGCAATGGGCTGGACATACTGCCAGAAGGACAGATCATCGATGGACAGCCGAAATTTTAGATTGGATTCCAAGGGACAGGAAAAGACCCAGAAGAAGACCACATGGGAGATGGGTGGATGAAATTCGAAAGTATGCAGGGGTGACATGGAGGAGACTGGCACAAGACAGACCGTTGTGGAGGAAACTTGGGGAGACCTTCGTCCAGCAGTGGATTGATAATGGTTGACAATGATGATGCTGATGACATAGTTTAAAAAAAATGTGATATTCCTTGTCAGATTACAAAGTAAAAAATAATAAACCTCTTTACGACAACAAATAGTAAAAGATATTTAAAGAATGACGTACGTCAGCTGCAATTGCAAAGAAATAGTCACTTGTTAAAGGCCTTGAAGATTTGCATCCATGCTTCCCAGTACTACACTGCCGGACAATTGCTAAGGACGGATGACAATAGCAACGATAGCAACTATAAAATGGAAGGCAGGAAAATGTGGAAATTAGCATAAGTGCGGGATACAGTAAGACGTGTTGTGCGTATGCAAATTTTGGATTGCCGAACTTGTTCGTGACGTCATAGCGCTGATAAGAGAAGGATTTGACGCGTATTGACCGTTGATGTTCAAACGCAAAGTTGAAAGGGAAAGAATCAATTGACGAACTTGCAATTTTCAGTATGTCTTCCCGACATCACCTAGATGATTTTACGCGTGGCCGTATTATTGGCAAGATTGAAGAAGGGCGAAAAATAACAGATGTTGCCAGGGAGTTCGACGTCAGCCACAGTGTTATTTCAAGGCTTTGGAAACCATTTCAAACAAATGGAGAGTGTAGGAAACGTCACGGGGGAGGTCGTGTTCGCAATACGACACCTGCAGAAGATCGGTACATAGTGCTATCAACAAAAAGACACCGGCGCAGCACAGCTAGTGAGGTAGCAAATCAGTTTATGGCTGCTACTGGCAAGCGGATCTCCCGAAAAACTGTCGCCAGACGTTTGCATGAAGGAGGACTATACGCCCGCCGTCCTGTTGTGTGCATCCCATTGTCCAGAAGTCACCGTACCGCCCGTTTGCAATGGTGCCATCAACATCGCAATTGGACTGATAACGACTGGTCTGCTGTCCTCTTCTCAGATGAGAGTAGATACAGTCTATCGTCTGATTGTCGACGACAACTGATCTGGCGTGATAGTGGTACTGCATATTGTCCAGCAAACATACAGGAAAGGGACCGATATCCGACATGTAGTGTCATTTTATGGGCTGGCATCATGATCAATGGCTGTACGTCCCTCTATGTGCTTCCAACTGGGACTATGACTGGCCAACGATACATTAATGATGTTCTGCTACCTCATGTTCGCATGTTCCGTGGTGCTGTCGGTGATAGATTCATTTTCATGGACGACAACGCAACATGTCATCGAACAGTCGCTGTTCAGGAGTGTCTTGAGAGCCAGGATATTCAACGCCTCGTATGGCCAGCACGTTCTCCAGATCTGAATCCCATTGAAAATGTGTGGGATGCTTTGGGGAGGAGTCTTGCTGGTCGCCAATGCCCTCCAATAAACTAGGACACCCTCATCCGTGCACTGACAGAGGAATGGGATAAATTACCCCAACAGCTGCTTGATAATGTTGTGCAAAGCATGACACGACGTGTGGAAATCTTGCATCGCCCTCCATGGTGGCCATATCCCGTATTGACATCTTACACCGGAACGCCTGCGGACGGTAATTGCATTTTTTTCACGTTTACGTATTCTGCACAAAATGGCCTGTTTGTCCCTTGAACACGTTCCAAAGCCTTCTGGATTTCAGAGCACAATAAATTGTCTTTCTTGTAATGTCCTGGCATTCTGACATTCTTTTATTTCACTTGGCATCCAACCACACTTACTTTTTTATGCGCTATATAGCCGTTTATGATCCGTCCTTAGCAATTGTCCAGCTGTGTATTAATACATACAGTATACTGAATAAATACTAGGTACAATACACACCTGAAAACTTTTTTACAGCAGTGCTAACGTTCGTAGCGTCGGATTAAATCTACATGTACGGAATGTTTTGGCAAAATTTCTGCCAAGCACTTCAAAATTTGTGCTCCCCGTACGACATCAGCTCCCCTATTAGCCCACCCAGTTCTGAACTTCTGGCATCGCCACTGACAGAACAGCGCAGAAAAACAAATGACGCATAAAACATTTAAGGCGTACAGAAGACTGACAAAAGAAAAATGGCTGAACTTTTTAAGCGGGTGAAAAATCAAAATATGCGGCAAAACAGTGTGAACATAATGCAGTATCAGCCAGATGGGATTGTTCACTGTAGTTTATTTATGTAAGTACTAGGTGAAAACGCATCAATAATGACGGGGGGGTATGTAGAATTATTTTTTCATCATTTATTTATTCCTAAAAATGTCGACAGATGGTGCTGTAATCATTCTCATTCAGTGAAGCACTCACGGGCTTCACTGTGGTGAAGCCCGTGAGTGCTTTTTTTTTTTTTTTTTTTTTTTTTTGGAAGTTTAATCCTTTTAGTGGCTGATGTGTACTGTGCTTGAACTAAACTTTCACTCCCTCCAAAAAGAAAGCGACGGTGTTTTACGAAAGCTACTGTAGGATAATTTATCTTTACGCCCTCTCATCTCGGCAGCAGCGGAAATTAACATGTCATAGGTGATAAGCCCTCCCTTTTAGTCCTATATTTCGGGTTCCATGACCTAAAATGTAATATAATTACTTAGAGGCGTGCTGTCTCCGTACGATATCATCAAACCAACATCTCTGACTGTACAATAAAAACTTTATTTACAATAAAAGACATGATTTTAAAATATTTAAAAAATGGCAAGATCTTTCGGGGGTACAATAGCACCCGTCCTCAGGCCACCCAACAGTGCCACAAAGCATAGGGAAGTGCCGCAATATATAACCAGTCTCCCCGCGGGACCCACAATACATTTGTTCAAAACCGCAGGTGATGCCAATTGAGAAAAACAGCAGAACAAAAGTAATATGTACAAATAATATAATCGATTAATTAAGGTCCTCTTCTTCAGTTTTTTGAATGGGAGAAGTAATTATTACAGCACGCCTCTAAGTAATTATCTCCTATACGTACGAATTTTTAACAAGTATTACTAAAATGTAATAGTGAAGTGCTAGTCTCCTTGAAAGGAACATCATGTAACTGGGTAAGAAAAGTTGCTCAAATGTCTTCTCGCTCCTTCCTTAAATTCGGCTACATCCCCATATCCTTTTATCTAATTTGTCAGAAGGGATTGATGTCAATAATACGCCTGAATGAACAGTCTGAAAAGCAAATCTAAGGATGAAAGCTACTTTTTGCGATGCTCTACTGTTGAAGATAACTCGTACGAGCAGCTTCAGGACCACTGAACCTGAATGAATCCGTTCCAGTAGCGTTTGACCTACTTCTTAGACAGCGAACATATTAATTTGAGTTGGAGTTCAACCCATTTTGTTAACTCCCAGTTTACTCGTTTCAGCCGGTTAAAGGGTTAAAAACGACCACAGGGAGCAACTCAATGGACAATAAGTAGGCGCCTTTCCCTAATTTAGGGTCACTGGTTCCAGTGAAGTGAAAGAGCCAACGCCGTAAGACAAACACAACACCCATACTACATCTGGATTCGAACCCAGACCCATCTCGGACGAATGATCAGAAGCCACCGCTTAGACCACTGCGCCACCGATGCGCCCGTGAGTGCTTGTAAAAATAATGTAAGTACAAGTTTGAGGGAGCCAACTTTCACAATTTATCACATAATCATACTGACTCCCATAGGCGCCGACTATAAGGGGCAAAGGTGAATTTTGCCCCTCTCATAATTTTATTGGGGGAAGGGGAATCCTGCCCCTTCAATACTTTTTTTTTTGGAGGAGGGAAGAGCCCATCCAATATACACTCACGGACAATGAAATTTGCGTAACAAGAAGGAAGCATCGGATTGAACTGAAATTTTATGGACGTAATGATACAGGTGCATGATACACATGAAGGCAAAAACAGAGCTGCAGGACAATAACAGAGGGATCTGTGGCACGCAGTCCGGTCATCGTCAATAGCACGTCGCACCGGCTCGTGCAGCAATACATGCTGTAATACGGTCCGGGATGGAGGAGAAAAAACGTCTGATGTTGTCCTGCGGCAGACTAGCCCGCACGTGTTTGACGGTGTGCCCCAAATCCCGGATAGTGCTGCACGGTGGTAGCTTGCGTTTTAACTGGTCCCACACATACTCGATAGGGGACATGTCCGGGGAGCGGCCAGGCCATGGAAGTGTCTGGAAACGACGTAGGCAGTCTTGGGCAACCCGAGAAGTGTGCGGACGGGCATTATCCTGCTGGTTTAGCGCACCTGGAATCCCGGCCAGGCATGGGAGTACATGGAGCCGTAGTATAACGAAGTGAATTTCTCCGTCATTTTTGGTCTACGCCGGGATTCGAACCCGAGTACGCTTATTCCGGAACAAGTCGCTCTACTAACTGAGCTACGCAGACATGTATTCTGATTCCTATCTGCCTTTATGTCATGTGCGTCCTGCTGGCAGGTACGTCACATCTCCCCCCCCCGAAAGAGGGCCGGGGGCATGGCCCACGGATCAGCCGTGACCATGAATCGTTGCAGGCAGACAACCACTGTAGAACGTGCACTTGAGAACTCCCAGTCAATCTGGTGTGTGGAATGCAACGTCACACACATTTATTTTTCGAAGCACTGGAGAAGGGATTCTCTGATTTTTCCTATCTCGCGGTGTGGAAAGAACATCACACCAATGCGAGATTTTGAACGGTCGGGTCATCCGGGTAGTTCGGGCGCCATTATAACGAAGTAAATTTCTCCGTCATTTTTGGTCTACGCCGGGATTCGAACCCGAGTATGCTTATTCCGGAACAAGTCGCTCTACTAACTGAGCTACGCAGACATGTATTCTGATTCCTATCTGCCTTTATGTCATGTGCGTCCTGCTGGCAGGTACGTCACAGTAGGATCTCATCCGCATACCGCTGGCCCGTCAATGATCTATGTACCACTACTAGAGCTGATCGGTTATCGCAGGCAATGGCTGCCCAGACCATAATGCCTGCAGTGGGGAGGTGTGGCGCTCGATGGCGAGGTTGGGATTGTGTCGTTGATCCGGGGACCTTCACACCCGGACACGATGGCATCTGTCCCCAAAAAGAAGCGGCACTCATCGCTAAACACTACACGTCGCCAGTCGGTGGCTTTCCACGTTGCTCTGGCCTGACATCACTGCACACGGAGCTAAAGATGTTCCGATGTTAATGGCAGCACACGCAAGGGCCGATGGGATCGCAGATTCGCTTCCGCGAGGCGTCGGGTAATGGTTCGTGGGCACACAGTAGCCGCTACATCTGCCTGTATAGTCAAAGAACATCTAACTGAGAAGAAGTTAAGGCTCGGCGAGACGTAACTAGCACCGCCATATCTTAAGATATAAAATGCAGTGCACAGAAGCCAACATACAGGCTGATGCCGGAGCAGACTGCGCATGCGTATTTCTGTTGACTTCAATTCTGGCAAAGAACAGTCATGCAGCCGAGCTACTCACAGCACGTGATTGTTACCTTCTCGGTAGCATAATCACTTCGCAAATCGGATATGTTAGTTTTGTTATACGCCAATCGCGTTAGTTAAGGCTTTTGTTTGTTCTTCAGTTTTTCAGAAACATTTTCGGTAATGCCAAATACTAGGGATTGTCTGCATTTTGTACGGATCCTTAGGCCTAACTATAATATTTGCTAAATTTAATTTAAATAGCAATATTAATGTTATTGAATATTTTTCTCACTAAAATAAAAGACGGGCGGGATATCAGGAAAACAACAACAACAACAACAAAAAACTGCTCTAAGCAAATAGTCATCAGATCGAAGGAAACCATCGTGGATCAAAGAAAACCTTCACTGTCGTAATCCCCCTAATGTGTTTTGCTCCTGAATGTCTGCTTTCCGGTAGAGCATATTACCTCTTAGGTTGTGGTGGCGCTGTTGTCGCCTGTTTTACGTTATCTCTACAAGAGTTGGCGTTCTGCACGCGAAGTTTTATATTGTTTGGTATGGTGGACCGGGTCCCAGTGGGATCCGTTCGTGCCTGGCGCACGATCCGTCGATCATCTCTACTGGTGGTCCTCCTGGTCCATCCGGAGCCGCTCCGCTTTGTGGCAGTGCCGTCACGTGTCCACTGCTCCCAACACAGTCGGACCGTATGGTCAGAACCACCCACGTGGCTGGCTATACGGCGCCCCGACCACTCTGCGGTTTTCAGCCTGATGATCCGGCCTCTCTCAAAGTCCGTAAGTTGCGTAAATCGACGTCTCTGGCGTCTACCCGGCATTTTTGTCACTCTGTATACTCTTGCTTTCATTGGGCATCGACTACACGCCGGTTTATAAGGCTGCCGGTTCGTGCTTGCAGAGCCACCACAGGGTGTGCGGTCATGCGCACTCGCACCAAACTTGGATCACCAGTACGCACTCTAGCTATTTGCAAAGTTTCGCGGTTGTAGCTTTCTCCTAGGTGCGCAAATTTCATTGTCCGTGAATTTATTTGGCTTTGTTTAATTAAATAATCGCTTTAGCATCATAAGCTGGACCAAGCTCCATCTTATGAAGCCAAAGCGATTTATTTCCAAAATATTAATAAATAACAATATAAATAAAAACATTTTTCCCATTCTCAGCATTCCTCATTTGATAAGAAACTGAATTGCCAGGCCCGTATTAATAGTGTTTATCATGTTCTCGTGATACGGGTTAAATGATTAAAATAATTTCATCATAAATAAAATACAGAAATGTATAATCTAGCACCTTAATTTAACTATTTATTTCTTGCGGTTCTTGTTCTTTGTTTGAGTAACTCCGTTAATTTCTCATATTTTTTACTAAACTGTGGAAATAAAATCTCTCTGGATATTTTTATAAAATCACAGGCAGAATTTTAATTTTAAAATGTACCAATATTCAGCGAAAGAATATTTCTTTTTCCTTGTTCATTTGCTGATGAGCAATTACAATTGCGTTTTAAAATATACGTCGAATCTCATAGTTTATTTTTTTTTCCGCCTTTTCTCCTGACAATGGAAAAGACATGCCCCTCCCACGTCTGATCTCTACGACCTGCCGTTTCCCCCATTAATTTGGAGAAGTCGGCGCCCCTGCTGACCCCCACGCCGAATGCCTATGTGGCCTAATTGATAGAGCATACGACTGCCCCTTAAACTTTTCGAGGTCGAATCCAGCCAGAGCCAAACCTTCCTGTTGCTTTTACGAAAATAAATCCGCAAAGTTCATGTAAATTTCTCGAGTTCACCTTCAATTAAATTTCCACTCAAAAACCGATTGGGAAATTCCAAAATAAAAATAGCTGATGCAAATAATTCTCCTAAGATTAAAAGTACCTTCGTAAACATCAACTACTTGAAGGTTCCATTGTGCCATTCCCACCCGTGACGTAAGTGGGACAAACGTTCAGACAAAGGAAATTATACAATATCGGATAAAAGTGGATCACAATTCACACCACTGTATTCACAATTAAAATTACTGAATTCAAAACAAAATAAAATGGTTTTAAAAGACATTGCTTCAAACACTAGGGCTTTTTATTTTTTGTTTTGTTGTTGCACTTGCCAGGGGCATAGGCAGGATTTTGTCTTGGTGGGGGTCCAACATCTACTAGTTCAAAAGCAGAACCGAAAATTTTATAAAAATTTCAAAAGCCCAAAAATAAAGGCGCTAGATATTATACGTTTTTGTATTTTTTATTTATTTTATGTTTGATAATTGTTTTTTACATTTACCACATATCCAGTGTTTCTTTCAGGCATACATTCGGAGGGGCGAAGCCCTCCCGGATACGACCATTCGCCCCCTGGAGACATTTTAGGTTACCGAGCCAAACAAATGTTAATAAATTCTGGCTATGATGAAAAAGAAAGTTTCATTTTTTTATGCTATAAATATTTCTCCAATTATGTAGTTTTTAATATTTGTTCAAGTATTATAGTTTATTTTTCTAACAAGTATATTATGACGCATGCTATTCTTGAAAATATAATAATTAGACTAATCACACCTAATTGTCTGGGAATCGTGATTCAGGACCAAGAGTGTGTTAAATGCATTTTAGTAGATAAAAATCTCCAGCCTGTCGATTCTTCCAGAACCTCCCCCCCCCCCCACCTCGTTTAGCTGAAAAAAGTTTGTTATTCTTGAAATGTTTGAAGAAGTAATTACTATATCAAGGGTGTATACGAAATTTTTCTTGGGGTTGTAGTGGGAGGGGGGGTAAAAAATGGAAGTTTGGCGGAATCCACTGAACAAAATTAAAGTTAATGAAAAATGGAAGAATAATTAAAGCATATTTTTCTAATGTAAGTTGATACATTTTCATTAAATTAAAGCATTTTTTTCTGATGTAAGTCACATTTTAACCAAAAAAAAAAAAGAAACAATTTCTGGGCGGGGGGGTACAAGGCTCCCTGGCCCCCTCTAAATGCGCCCCTGTATTAGATATACATATAATAATTACTTCTATATATATAAATATAGTACTTAAAATTTTTATTTATATATATATAAAATGGAAAATTTGCTCTCTCTAAGGTTCCATTTGCCCCCCCCCCCGGTCCAAAATTCCTGAAAAAAACACTGCACATATCAGGAGACCATGTCAAACACAATACGGGCCTGGCAATGCAGTATCATATCAAATGAAAAATGCTGAATATGGGGGAAAAAATGTTTTACTTATTTTGTTTTTTATTAATTTTTTTGGAAGTAAATCGTTTGATATGATAAGGTGGAGTTTGGTCCACCTTATGAGGCCAAGGCGATTAACTAATTTAACCGGACGACAAATATTGGGTGCCGCCCCGGTGGCGCAGTAGTCTAAGCGATGGCCTGTGGTCATTCGTCCGAACGGGGTCTGGGTTCGAATCCCGTGAGGCATGGATGTGGTGTTTGTCTTACGGCACTGTCTCTTTCTCCCTTCCCTGGAACCAGTGACCCTAAATTAGGGACGGGCGACTGCTTATAGCCCATTGAGTTGCTCACGGTGGTCGTTAAACCTCCAATCAAAAAAAAAAAAAAAAAAAAAAAAAAAAAAATATTGGGTGGGCACTGCCGGGGCCCTCGGGACTCCTCCTCCTCCTCCTGTCTCTGTTTACGGGCCAGGCCACCGGATTAAGAACTTGCTTGTGACGTCACACAAAGCGACGGGCACCGTCCATAGGTAACTGAAGACATTGTGAAAATATTGATCATTTGCTTCAAATTATTTAAATTCCTTTTGATTAATGATTGTGAGCAGTTACTCCATGTACAAAATGTTAAATTTGTGTTAAAAAAATTAGCGGCAAAGAAGTTGTTTTTTAATGTGGCAAACGGAAATGTTCAAAATGTAATCAAACCAAATTTTAACTGGGAACTAAAGTGCGCTTCTGTATTTTTAAAGATATTTTTAAATAACTACTCACCAAGTTGAAAAATCACTGCTTATATAACAAGTCAGAGAAAAGAAAATATGCTATGTTTGTAGTAGCTACTTAATGAATCTGTTCTTCCTGTGTGCCTCACTAACAATGGGAATATAGATCTCGAAATTTTGGCAAAGACATTTGATAATCATCATTACAGGGAAACTAAATCCTAACCCCAGTTTAACTACCCTGAACCCGATGCAAATAAATATATTTAAATTTTAGTTTTTATATAATTTCAGTCTTCATTTCATGTGCGGGAAAAATTACAAGTATGCATGGTCTAACACATGTTCGTAACCATGGAGGGGGGGGGGTCGAAATCAGTACAAGGTAAGTTTATTTTTCATTTATTTATTTCTGTGTATACATTGTGCTGAGAGTTACACATTCTCAGTATCAATTTAGTCTACTTGGTAGCCTCAAAACTTATTTATTTTGTATCTGTATGCTCTGCAACATTTTGCAGATAAATAGCAAGATTATATTTCTAATTCCTTCAATTTCAAAATAGACTAGGAGAGGGGGAGAGGCTAAGTTGTTAAAACCACACAAAAATATAGACTGTAGTTGCATTATTAGCATTTTTTTTTGCGACTTTCTTTCCCAAATACGTTCTTAATAATAATTTAGTATATAGTTGACCATCCCCAATTTTTATTAATTTCTGTATGTACTGCAACATTGACCTGGTGCATCATTATCATAATTTTTTCTTCTTTGTGAAGAAAAATTATGATAATGATGATAATTATCATTATCATACGTTTTCTTCTTTGTGACCTTTTCATATTCGTAGAATATTAATTTGGAACAGTTCACCTCTTGAAATTTATTAGTTTTTGGATGAAAGCAATGTTATTTGATCAGAAAAAGTTAGGGTCTAAAAACACAATTTTGGATGCTGTTTTATTAATTTTTCGCCAGTTTTTCTTTTATAGACGCAAATTGCAATGTAACAGTACGTCAACGTACTAACAGATTGCGTTTCAGTTATTTTCTGCGTCTGTTTAAAACTGCATTAACACATTTTTTTGGTAGAGCCGTTTATACTCGTACAGAACAGAAACAGTAAGAAAGCGTAATTCATGAGAGACGTAAAACAAACACAATTTTCTTTCTTTTCCTTTTTTTTTTTTTCAAATTTCGGTAGAACTGCTCTGTCACACAATAATTTGCAGAAAACTAAAATATTCACTTTATTAAGCTGTTCCTTCAAGCATTAAGTACGATTGAATGCCCAGAAACGTATAGTGCTGTAACCTTCTCGATGAATAACTCCGTCGCTTAGCATGACGTCACAAAAACGATGGCCAAGCCCGTAAAGAGTGGAGAGGTGAGTCCCGGGAGCCCCGGCACTGTCACCCATAGTTGGCGCCTATGGTACAGAGAATTTTGAGATGTCATTTCCGAGCCAACGAACAAAATAAGCAGAAGTTGTTGTTGTTATTTAAGGAAATAACTTTGGAGACGGAAATATGCTATGTTTGTAAGCTACTTAATGAAATTAAAAATTATTATTCATAAGTACCAAACTATTGTAATTAGAGAGCTTTAAAACTCTCTAATTACAATAATTACCACGCACAGTCGTTTTGCACTCGCGATTGTCCAGATAAACCGCGATATTTCAAAAGTTTATTTTAAAGAAAATTAGCGTGTAAACGCCATTGGGATTTTTTTTAATTCGTTGAGAAACTCTACGCCTGTTTGGTAGACTGCCGTTCCTCCTCCCGCTTCTTCCAAAGCGGTTACGACAGTTCTCAGTTTTTCTACACCAGTGTTACTAGCTCATCGGAATGACTTGTGATTAGTTCATTGTGTTGTGGCGTCATCTAGTGGTGAATTAAAGAAAGAGAAACAATTTGGAAAGGAGGGCTTTATGAAATTTTTAATTTTTTCACTTTAAAAGAGAAAATCCGCAAGAAAGAATACAGGGTTACTAAATGAATATAAGACTGACTTTTAAAAGTATTCAACAGAAAGATTTTTTCCCAACATCTGACATTTTACAAATCAAGGAAATGACTTTAAATGGCGAAAATGCAATAAACGACTAAAACAAACAAAACTAAAATTCAGAGTTTTTAATAAAAGAAATAGCTATGTCTCAAAATATTTGTCTGTATACATTGTTTAATTGTTTCCGTCTCCGTGAAAAACAAAGCACAATACTCGTAATGACTGGAAATTTGTGCGGGTGAATTACAGTTCTGAATTTCTCAAAACAGGAAATTCCTCCCGAAGTTTCGAATATATTTCTTCTCTAATATTAGAAAAGATATTTAATTTTTTGAACTAAAATCGATCTCTTACTTGATTTTAGGCTAACACACACACACACACATACACGGTCTGCAGGAAAAACAGATATTTGCAGGTACGGATCTTGGATAGCTCTGTACGTCATCTAGCCTTCAATAAGCCCGCGTAATGCATGCGCTTTAAAACTTTTGCACTTACAAACTTCGGGTCCAGTGAGGAACTGAAACGTTTTACGCCACTCTTCTTGAATCCACTATGTTCTGTAATCTATTGAATTTGAACACGAACACAGGGACGCACCCGCCGCCCGGGTGCCAGACTGCTATGCCAGCCCTGCTTTGTCGGAATAGTTGTTCGTTTTTTGTTTTGTTTTTTCATATTAAAAAGTATAAATATATTTCACAGTATCATTTGCTATTTCCCCTACATTAACAGTTTTTATAGAGCACAAATGTCTCACACAAGTATCTCATAAAAAAAAAAAAAAAGTTAGGAAAATAGATAGAAAAAGAAAAGTAGCAATCTCTAAAACCCTAATTTAGAAGACACGGTTGCGGTATAACCCAACAAGAAAAATTACACTGAATTTTCGAGTGTAATGAGCACTTTTACAAGAAAATATTTAACGAAAAAGAAAATGCACATAAATGGTGCATTTTAATGAAAATGCACTTCCTGGAGCAAATGCGCACATAATTTAAAATGCTCAATGTAAGCAATGTTTTTCGTGGTGTACTGAATCGGTTACGTTAAATAAATAAACAAATAATTTTTCAATCTGTGGCCCCCGGGCCATTAGAAAGTGTTTCCGTGAGCCACGGGGTGAAAACCCCTGCTCTAGAGGAAGCCTTGCGGCTTTATTTGAAATAAGTGGCAGAGAACGCGTGATAAAAGTTTGAAATGGGCTATGCCGTACCGTAAACTGAAAATTCTTAGCTGGGCCCGGCTCAGAACTCTAGCGTGCATAGCCGTTTTTGGAGTGAATAAATCCACAGCGTCCTGTATTTGAAAAAAAAAAAAAAAAAGAATACAGGTAGGCTCAGTTCTGATTGAGTCGTCAGTTTGGAACGTAGGACTACGACTTGCAGATCGGAGAGTTGAAATGAGCTAGTCGAGTATGGTTTCAAAGCGTTTATTTAATTTGTTATAGCCAACACGGGTCTATGATATGAAAAGTAGCTTACATAATTTTTACAAATAATGCTGGATACATTGCGAACACAAATCAGATCGATACACGAATTACCCAACGTGGTGCTCTGTCTTCTTTGACTTCTTGCATTCCTCATCACTTGCTCTCGTTTCGATTTTCTCCACTTTTATTTGCATTCATTTTGCGAATTCCGAGGCATTGTCGAAAATGTTAACCAGTTCACACAAAAACAATTTAATTTTTTTTTAGTTTAAACCACTGCGATTTATTTTTTTATATATTTGAATAGATCTCGTCGAGAGCTTTAAAACGATACCACGCACAGTCGTGTTACGCTCACGGTTGCCGAGATAGATTGAGTCAAATGCGGCGGCGACCCAGAAATATTGCATCATCTCCCCCGCGCACAGGGAGCGAGGAAAGCGTCGCGCGCACCCCCTTGTTCCCATGCTGTTTGCGAATATGCTAACATGATTAGTTTGCGGCACGTATGTTTAATGCTATAATGATTTCAACTGAGACCTATTTTTGTCACAGGTGGTTGGCCGTAAGTCGCCTCATACTATCCGCGGAGTTAGACGTCAAAATTAAGGATACGGTTATGCATAGCGTCCCATTACGAACACAGCGCCACATGAAGTACATAAAGGTAATGGAAAAGCGTAGGGACGAATAGCATAAGTTTGAGAAATCAGCAAGCATTTAATGTTAGCTCGAATTTTTCAGAAATACTCCCGGAAATCTCAATTTAATTAGCTGTGTTCAGCAGCAGGGCGGGATTGACGGGAGGTGGTTGGGGGGGTCTATAACGGCTGTAGCCTTGGGGCCCACCATGACCAAGGGCCCAGGAGGTATGCTTGGGCAAATAACAGATAGATAGATAAGTTTATAAAAGAGTTTTACTTTTGTCTTGTGTGATTTCCACTTGGTGAGATACAGAAGCTGGAAGACGAACAGATTTCAAGGTAGTGACTCACCAAGGGTAAAGGTTTCATTTCGCTGTGTACAGCAGGGTGAACGAGACAGTTTCGGCTTTTTCACTACTGTCAAGTCCCGCTGAGTTCGATCTACCACTAGGCCTTACGGGATCCGAATCTCTCAAACGGGCCTGACGTAGGTTCTTTTGAGTGCCGTCGAGTTAAACTCGTTCGTTGAAAAAAACTGGAACGTGTAGTCAGTAATCACTTCAGTTCACGAAAATGAATAATTCCAATGGCAAGTCCTTGGTTAGACGAAACAAAATTTAATAGATGAAAGAAAAAGTTCCGTTCTATTGGCTATCTCCACGTGCCAACAGGTTCCCAGATAGCGAACACTTCACTATCTCACGATATCACGGAAGATCCTCCGCCACGGGGACTTGAGTCGTTTCGTATACGTATACAGGGTGTCCACAATGTCTTATTACCCCCCCCCTTGTAATAAGAAATGTAAGTGAGCTATGTATCTGTTGTATGATGTATATGTTGAGGCATCCTTAAACATCCAGTGGATCCGTTTGGGCTCCTTCATTCTCGTGACAGAGAATAATTTTACGCCATGTTCTGTGGGACATTTTCCGAAGCAGTTGCGGGGTGATACGAGAGAAAGCACGTCTCACTGCTTGTTCAAGTTCATAAGTGGTTTGATAGCGCTGCTGTGCAACAACCTCCTTCATGAAAACCCAAAGGGCATTATCACACGTTGAGAGATCTAGGCTTCGAGGTGGCCATTCAAGTGGAGCGGGAAGCACTGCCGAACCTCGGCCGATCCAACGATCCCGAAAGACCTCACCAAGGTATTCCCGAACATCGATTGGGTAATGGGCGGGTGCCCCATCCTGTTGGAACCATACGTCATTCAAAATGCCAAGATTTCCAAGTTGTAGCACAAACCAGGTTTGAAGAATGTCCAGATAAGTTGTCTGATTCACTGGACCATCAAAGAAATACAGTCCAAACAGATGTCGACCATATCATAACATGCGGAGGATGATGTTCCAATTCTTCGACATAATGTGGGTTTTCCTTGGACCAGAACACAACGTTCCGTGATCGACAGCTGCGGTATATCGCACATTCATCACTGAAAATGACCTTTCCACGTTTTGGGATTGTGGCAAATGTCTGAAGCATCCTTGCACATGCATCCCGTCTGCGGTTTAAATCGATGTCTGATAACTCCTGAAGGAACATCGGGCGATATGTGTGCAAATTTAGGTCATTCTTCATGTGCTTATGCAGTGTCGATCGTGGTATTCCAAGCTCCGCTGATCGTTTGCGGAGAGACTTCGTCGGTGACCTGATAACTGATTCCTCGACCGCTTGACACTGTGTCACTCTGGTTGATGGTCTTCCCGTTCGTGGTTTATCCTTGATGTTGTCTGCTTCGAAGAGTTTATGTTCCCAGCGCAGAAGAGTCTGTTTTGGAGGGGCCTCTTTGTCAAATCGTTGTTGAAAATCGGCACGCACGTCACGCATTGTCTTTCCTGTGTGTGGACGTTCGTGTACCCAGAGGCTGACAACAATCCGTTGTTCCAGGGTGTATTCACTGGTATCACACATGGTTCCGGTATACCTAATCTGTAAATAAACACAATACAGACCATACCTCAACATGTACATCATACAACAGATACATAGCTCACTTACATTTCTTATTACAGGGCGGGGGGTAACAAGACATTTTGGACACCCTGCCGAGACATTTTGGACAACTCGGCCGATCTCTTATCGCCGAAAAACCCTGACTAGTCCGTCAGTGAAAACGTAAAAACCCCGAGAGGTCTAACCAATACTCTCTCGTAAAACACAACTTCTTCCTCATGGAAGGTAAAACGCGAAAAGCCTCTTTAGTTTGTGCATTCCATTTGTCATTTTCTTGTAGGACTTTTGTCCACAGTGAGTAGAGTTTAGGTCCCAGCCACCTACAGCGAGATTGCCTTTTGGGCAGGACACAAAAACGGAAGGAATGAGAGCAAATCTAGCGACTTTGACAGAACAGTTTGTAGTGATATTAGAGTACAGTAGATGGCGCCACCGTACAAGTACGAGGTTGCACATAGAGGGGTGAGAGAATTTCAGGGGGTATAGGAAAGGATACCCATTTAACCAGTGGGTCCAGCCTGGGGGCCGTTACTTAACGTGCTCGTCCGATATTCAGCGATTGTTAGTAAATCATACCATCTCCGAAAGATCAGCCCAGGCTTGAACCTGGGGACCTTGCATCGATAGTCTGAAATGCTAACCACTAAGCCATCCGCAGCTCAAGCCTCTTTCGTGAACGTGTCGCTTCCTTTTATATTCTTAATCTTCTTCCCCCCTTTCCACCTCTGGAAATCCTATCGGTGTTGAGTTAGCCGTTCACCGGAAGTGGTGACCTTTGACGTACTCCGTCGACCCGGTCGCGGTCAACGGATCTTGTTAGTCACGTGTTTCGCTCGGTGTTACACAATCCGTCATACAAAGGAAACGAACCACGTGCGTTTGAATTTACATAACATTGCCTTTGAAATGAGAAATAATTACAGAAAATAATACTACATGGAAATAATTAGTGGGGCCCGACTCCGTCACCTTACAACTACCATCCACCCAATTTGCACTTGAAACCGTTAACGGTTGAAGTCCCTTGTGGCTGTAAATATACAATGCTAAATCATTAGGCAATCCAAGACAAAATCTTGGAATCCTAAGCTTTTAACTCATGTTCTTGAGAACAATGGAAAATACAGTGACTTATTATGAAAACTCTGCGGGTAATTTTTGCGTTCGAAAAATGCACTACGTATTAATTATCACAAGGATATTGCTACAGTTTCGTGTTCTAACGGACTTCATAATGACTCCCCGTCATAAGTTCCTTTGGGGCCCACTCAAATGTCTTAGCCTAGGGGCCTACTGAGGCCTTATTCCGGCTCCGTTAAGCAGTACAGTTGCAAACAGGATACGAAATATCTCCTTCTAGATGAAACCCGTATCGGTTTCAGATAATAAGAAGATTAAGAAGACAGAAGACCTTCTGCAATTTTCTGTTATCTTTAAGCAGTCGGCGGCGTGCACCTTGCAAGTCCGATTATGTGAAAAATGGATAATGCGATCATCGCGAGTTTGATGACAAATCAAGCTTCTGATTTCTTTCCATCCATGTTTAATAAAATTACTAAAGCCTGAAGAGTTGCATACCCTTATAACAAACCTGACGAACTGCCACCAGGAGCACTCATTGATTAAAAGAAAATTGTATGCCTAGGAGAACGATCTGAAAGCAAATGTTTTCGTGGATTAGGGTGAGGGGAAATAAGGGCACGCAGACACAATCCTCCCCGTCCTTAACTCCCTTCCTTCAAGCCAGCAACCTTGTCTTGCACTTATCTCTAAAGTAGTCGTCAGCTACGAACTGCTCTCTGACTCGGGGCAGGCTTAAGAGCGCTGGTTCTACTTTCCGTGTTGGAATCCTCTTCTTATCAGCACAAACAAACAATTAGCAATGAATTCCTACCCACCCTCCTCTTTTCCACCTGGCCATACTAACATGCAAAACAAGACATAAACTAAAGATTTTTTTGTTGTTGTTTTTGTTTGGAGGTTTAACGACCACCGTGAGCAACTCAATGGGCTATAAGCAGTTCGCCCGTCCCTAATTTAGGGTCACTGGTTCCAGGGAAGGGAGAGAGCCAGTGCCGTAAGACAAACACAACATCCATGTCTCACCGGGATTCGAACCCGGACCCCGTTCGGACTATTGATCAGAGGCCATCGCTTAGACCACTGCGCCACCGGGGCGGCAACTAAAGATTTGGAAGAGTGTAGAACAACTAATCGAACACAAGGAAGGATGTATTTTCCGCTGGGGGTGGGGGTTGGGGGGTGGGTCAGAAGGTCGAGGAGAATGTCTGGTAAAGTGAGTTTTAACTACCCTAAGTGAGTTTTTAACTAACTTAAAACTACAGGGCTTAACTAAAAGTTAAGCCCAGTAGTTTTAACTTTTAAATGATTTTTGGAACAGAAGTACATAATGTAAGGTTATCAATCAGCCAAAAAGATTAACACTGTGCGCCGATTGACGCATGAACATGAATATACATTTTATCGCAAGAAACGCATTCGGTAAAATATACTTTAATGGTTAAAGTCAGTAACTATACTTTAATGGTTAAAGTCAATAACTATAAAACATCGTAATCACCCATTTTACTTTCACTTGTTTCTGAAGTGCTTAGTTTATGTGAAATGTCTGCTTCTAAAGTTTGAACAGTTGACGTGCTGAACAAATCCTCATTCTTTTAAGCAGAAGCAGCACTTGGGTTTAATTGATTCTACGCAGAAAGGGCTGGTCGAGCTTTGGAAGTTTCTTCGCGGGCTCTTTTTTCTTTCGCCGATACTATGCTCCACTTGGACGCTTTTGTGACATTTTGCAAATGGATGCCGTAACCCTTGTATGTTAAAGTGTCGACACAGTAAATGAGATAGACACACTTACTGCAAAGAAGAACTAAGAGCAAAGCAATATGTAATACAGGCAGATCTGCGGCTGCTGTTAATAAATATTGGTGCCTGTCGTGTACGTAATTCTAGGTGACTGACTTTTTCTCACCTCCCCCACGGGGAAATCCCACGTGTTCTCGTACTTTTCCTGAGAGGGCGATTGGAGAGCAATCATATTGTTTACAATCCATTGTAGAACGATGGTATTACAACCCATTGCAGAGCGATCGCATTACATCTCGGAGCCTAAGGGCCGAATAGCTGCCACCCGTAGGGCATTCAATGTTTTAAAAGTAAAACTTGGCATTTATTTAGGCAAGGCTATATATGTATTAAAGGAAAATATGAATTTTTGGATTAATTATTTGTTTGTCTGTTTTCGTATGCGTTCGGATTTTTTTATTTTTTTTTATTGGAGTTCAACGACCACCGTGAGCAACTCAATGGGCTATAAGCAGTCGCCCGTCCCTAATTTAGAGTCACTGGTTCCAGGGAAGGGAGAGAGCCAGTGCCGTAAGACAAACACAACATCCATGCCTCACCGGGATGCGAACCCTGACCTTTTTCGGACGAATGATCAGAGGCCATCGCTTAGACCACTGCGCCACCGGGCGGCTCGGATTTTTCATAAAACCATTACTGGTAGCTGCAGTACGCCCCTTCGTTACCTGCGCCCCCACGCATGCAGGGGTGGTAGTTGCCACTGGACACATGATGAAAAACACGACACTAATTATTTCGTGGCAAAGTCCAGATTATGTTTCAAAGTTAAGAAATTGAGAAATGTTACATCTTAAATTGGGTGGGTGGCAGGGTAGGCAAGAGAAATTTCGGAGTGGGATCCATCCCTCCCTCGCATTCAACAATAATAATAATAATAATAATAATAATAATTTTATTTATTTATGCTGTTACATGACAATATTAAGTTACAATAAATTATGCATACAAAGGCTATTAATTGAACAGCAAAAGGAACAAGGGAAAAGGCCTCTTAGGAGTCCTGACAAGCCCTTCGTTTCATCAAATTGTAAGACAAGCGAGTTTGGCCTTAGTAGATGAATCCAATTCAGAATAATAAATTTAGAAATGACTTGGTGTTTTTAGTAATTAATTATTATTGGTGTTTGTATTAATTAAGGAAAGTATTTTTTATTTTCTAACTCAGTAAGTGGTTCTTAAGTGTTTTTTTAAAGAGATTTTGGTCATTGATATTTGTTAAGTGTACAGGTAATGAATTCCAATAATCCAGTCCAGAATAATTCAACTTTTGTTTTAATAGCTGGATTTTAGGCTGTATTGGGCGAAGCGGCAATCTATTTCTTGTCTAGTAGTTATGTCTGTTGCAGTTAATTTCAATTAAGTCCACATGTAGATTAATCTTGAGTATTTGAACATAATTTTACCTAAGTTGTAATGGAAAAGTTGATCTATTGTTAACATTCGGAAATCATTAGGATGAACTGGAGGGTGTAAATATGGATGTATGTGTGTTGTCATAGCAGTACTTCGTTTTGAAAGTAGGTTTATTAATCTAATGTATTTTTTTTATAATACCTGTAATTTATTTAAGTTTTTTTTAGTTGTTTCACCCCAGGACAAAAAGCAATAGTTAATGCGAGTCTGAATTAATGAGTGATACAGGAGAATTAGCGTTTTTACTGAGAGAGTTGTTAATAGTTTACTAAGGAGTCCAATATTGCTGGATAATTTATGCGAATGTATTTCTGTGTGTTTATTCCAACGTAAGTCAGAGGTAAAATCATTGATTAACGTGTGGCACAATATCAATTATTTGATTTTCCAATAATAAATTTATGATATGTCCCCATTCAGATCTCTGTTTAGTGAAGACCATAATAGCCTTAGTTTTAGAAATGTTAATTATCAGTTCGTTAGTAGTTAGCCAATTTGAGTAAAGATGTAAATAAGTGTTAGCTTTAGTAATAATATCATTTATATTATGTCCACTGGAAAGTAGTGTTGTATGGTCAGCATATAGTATGAGTTCATTGTCTAGTGTTATGGTGAATATATCATTAATATATAAATTGAATAAAAAAGGTCCCAAAATCGATCCCTGTGTGGGACTCCATATTGTGGTTGTTTTAAAGTGGAATGGAATTGATTAATTTGTGTATATTGTTGTCTATTTGTTAAATAGCTTTTGAATAAATTATAAGGCGTTCCCCTTATTCCCAAAGTATATAATTTATGAAGAAGGATTTCATGGTTTATTGTGTCGAATGCTTTTGTTAGATCTACAAAAACAGCTAGTGTTATATTATTAAGTGCTAATTTTTTTAATAGTGTTTTGTAAATGAAGGACTGCAATTTTCGTAGATTTATGGGGTTGGAAGCCAAATTGATTTTTATTTATAATATTATATTTTAGTGTAAATGTTATTAATTTTGTGTATATTAGTTTTTCTAAAATTTTAGCAAATATGGACAGGTTTACAATGGGGCAATAATTATTAGCATCATTTTTTGAGCCTGATTTATATTTAGGAGTAACCCTTGTTATCTTTAGTGCGCCCGGAAAAATTCCTGTGTGAAATACTAAGTTAAAGATTATTAATAATGGGGTTATTATTAATTCAGCAACATGTTTGATTGCCATAGGGTGAATATCATCGTTGCCAGGACCGGTATTAACTTTAATTTGCTGTAAAATATGTGACAGCTCAGAGTATGTAATTTCTGAAAGGAAGAATGAATTAAAAAGGTGTACTGTCTTCGAATTTTGTGTATATAAGGTATTTCCAGCTAAATAATTTTGTTTAAGAGTATGTGAAATAGAAATAAAATGATGATTAATATAGTTTACAATATCTTGTGTTCTTGTCAGCTTTGATTGCATGTTATCAATTATGTATTCAGGAGTTGTGATTCCAGTTTGATTACCAAGTAAAGTATTTAAGTGTTTCCAAGTCAGTTTCGAAGAATGTTGAGCAAATATATGTGCATAATAGTTTCTTTTTACTGTTCTAATAGTGTAATTTAAGGAATTTTGAAATGTTTTAAATTTGTTAAAATCACTTTGTAATTTTGTTTTAATAAATTTTGAGTATAACCTATTTTTCTTGTTTATTTGATTTAAGAGATGTGAGGTAATCCAAGGTTTGCGAAATTTCTTTCTCCATCTTGCATTACCTAA
Source organism: Macrothele yani (assembly GCA_039090855.1). Classification (NCBI taxonomy): domain Eukaryota; kingdom Metazoa; phylum Arthropoda; class Arachnida; order Araneae; family Macrothelidae; genus Macrothele; species Macrothele yani. The sequence goes on along the minus strand of CM077006.1, from coordinate 54,203,694 downwards.
AATTGTTGGGAAGGCTTTATCATAGGTTTCTTTTAAAATCCTGAAAAACATATTACATGCTAAGTTTGGAGATTTATACAGTACATTTCAAGTTCTTCCTATGTAACCACTCCTAAAAGTGTTTTGAATTTATCAAGATTTATTTTATTCATTCATCGACTTTTGTGAAGTATAGGTGCAGTTTTAAATGTATTTCCCTTCCGGTAGATTAAAAAAAATTGGTAAGTGATCACTAATATCATATTGTAATATTCCTGTTGTTGCAAATTGAACTGGAGCATTAGTTATAGATAAGTCAATTGTAGCATTAGTATTGGGGGTGATTCTAGTTGAGGAATTAATTTTATTCAGAAACCCAGATGTGGTTAGTAGTTGGTTAAATTGATTAGTTATTGAGTTGTTACATGAAATATCAATATTAAAATCTCCCATTATAAATGTTTTTTTATTTGTAAGATTTGCAAATTCTAAAAGGTTATTTAAAATTACTAAAAATTCGCTATAGTCTGAGTTAGGTGGTCTGTAACATACGGTAATAATGTAAAATTCATCTTGAACTGTATTTCAATATTTTTTATTTAGAAATGTAAACTCTTCAATTAAAGAGTGATATAGGTGTTGTTTATTGGTATTAATTTCTACCCCTCCTCTCCTTGAGTATTCACGGTTGAAATAGAACACCTGGAAGTCATTAATTTGAATAGTATAATGCTGGGTAGGAAACCAGGTTTCGGTAATACATATTACATCCAGTGGTGTGCAAATTAGTTGCATAAGTGTTTCTAAAAGTGTAATTTTATTTTGTGATGATCTAACATTTATATGTATTATTTTGAGTGTTTTATCTGTTTTCAGGGATAAGTGATTTAAATGTTGTACTGTGTAATATTGAGATTGCATTACAAGTCATAATCATATTGTTGTTAATTAACAGTGGCATGTAAGTTGAAAAATCAGTCGGTTAGGTAAGGCCGCATTGCTGCAGATCCTCAATCAAAACAATTTTCCTTTTTTGGTCATTTTCACCTTGTCTTTTGTATAGAGAGATCCATTGCTGATCCAGGCGTATTTAATTTTTTGTTGTTGCACCAATCTTCTGGCTTGCCAGTACATGCATGCGTTTGTAGTAAGGAGAGAGGTTTTCATTGATAAAGATTTTTTTAGGTTCATATTTGATGTCTAGATCAGAGTTGTTAATAGGAGTCACTCGGGATGCAATCCACTGGTTTCTAACAGACCTAGATCGAAATTGAACCAAGATGGAAGTTCCATATTCCATATTTTGCTTCGCTGGTAGGGCATGAACAATGCCTATGCCTTTAGGTTGGTGATTCTGTATTTTTATAGTTTACCAGCTAATGTCTATTTTCTTCGTTATTTCACTTTCACAATTTATATTCTCAATGAAAAGTCCATGAATTTCGATATTTTTATTCCTGTAATATTGGTTCATTGAATGCAGTTCAGTCTTTAGATTTTTTATCTGAAGGCAACTAATATTTTCTTGAGTTTCCATCCTTTCAATTTTACTTTTTAGAGTATTGCTGGCCTGCTGCAAATTATTACACTCATCAATTAGTTCATCGTATTTAGCTGTCATAAATTCAATAGTGTGTTTAAATTCTTATATTTCATTTTTTAGTTCTGGGATGCAATCAAGTTCAGAATTTATCCGAAGTATTGCTTGATAAATGCGTTGTAACTCTTGTACTTGATCTTCTTTAATATTAGTTGTATTAATCTTTGTCCTAGAAGGAATGGTCACAGCTGGGCTGTTTTTTTTTGGGGGGGGGGGGGGGTCAGGTAACTCTACAACCCAAGTAGTGAACAATCCTGACACTGAATGATATTTTTAAGTCTGGTGTTAATGTTTCCATTGGTGAATGCGAGGATGGGGCCCACCCCTTTGTAGCGGTAAGTGAAAAGCATTAAAAGTTAGTTCCTTCAGTGTTTCGTAAAAAAAAAAAAACAATCTATTAGGCTTGCCCCATTGCCTCACCAAAAATGATGGTCGCCCATTCACATTCCAAAGTCTAACGACGTTCCTGTAGCTTACGCAAGGAGCTATACAGGGACGTCGTTAGACTACCCGTGGCAGCTTACGCAGCCATTGGTATTTTGACTCCCCCTTTTGAGATACAACAAGGGCTGCTCCTTTGGGCTTCGTAAGTTAAAGACAAAAATCCAGGTGTTGGTGCATTTTGTGTTGCTCTCCCCTATCTATTGTCGGAGGGGAGGAATACATCACATGGTTTATAAATCCCCCAGTCAGACGGGACACTTGGCTGACAATTCATAACAAATCATTTTGAGTGCACATCGTTTTGCATGCTTAACAATGGGATCATTTAAAGCCATTGAGGTGACAAAAAAATGAACTATGTGCTTTATCTAATGATTTTTGATACAGGATAAAAAGGAAGAACCAAAATGGTTCAATAATGTGGAACTGTCCTGAATGAAATATGGCATTACACCATATAATACAAATTTTGAAGGTGACAAACCGTTTTTTTGGTGTAAATATGACAAGGATGGTAAGTCAAATAATATCCGAAAACTTCGTCGTCCTGGAGCGGGAATCTAATCCGCGTCTTCCAGATAGCTCCCGGGTATGCTAGCAACTTCAAGTTTTTCGATATTATCTGACTTACCATCCTTGTCATCTTTATACCGAAAAACGGATTGTCATCTTCAAAATTTGTATTACACTGAACGAAACCCGTCGGAATTGACGGGATTTTACTTTGTTTTGTTTTTTTCTTTGAAAAATATAAACTCATATGAAACAACAAATGTGAACTTTACTTGATTGATAAATTCATTCATCCACTTCAGTAAAGACAATAGTCCAAATTCGTGATTTTTCTTTTCTTTTTTTGACTGAAGGTTTAACGACCACCGTGAGCAACACAATCGGCTATAAGCAGTCGCCAGTCCCTAATTTAGGGTCAGTGGCTCCAGGGAAGGGAGAGGGCCAGTGCAGTAAGACAAACACAACATCCATGCCTCACCGGGATTCGAACCCGGACCCTTCACGAACGAATCATCATAAGCCAGCGCTTAGACCACTGCGCCTCCAGGAAGGCCAGGTTCGTGATGAGCATCACTACTACAGCCTTTTTCAGTCGTAAAATATGAAGCGGAAGGCCACTGATCTCGATCGTGTACAAAAATTCAACCGGAGAGCGCACTCTTTCACTCTCATTTTCAGTCACAACAGTGTTTGTAAATGTTCTTGGAATGAGATTCGCGTTGCGAATACTCTTCACCCGTCGGAATCGACGGTTAGTTTATTTTTTTATTTTTTTTTGAAAAGAATAAACTCATGTGAAACAACAAATGTAAACTTTATTTGATTGACAAATTCATTCAACCACTGTAGTGTCCAGGTTCGTGATTTTTTTTTCTTTTTTTTTTTTTTTTTTTTTTTGGCTGAAGGTTTAACGACCACCGTGAGCAACTCAATGGGCTATAAGCAGTCGCCCGTAATATTTTCACTAACAATGGTCAACGGCATGTTTATTTACATCTTTACATAATGGGAAACGTCTTACCTACGTGAATAAACTGGATCGAATGAATATTAAATTGTATATATACTTCCCACAGTCCAACAGCATAACGCAATCAAGTCTTCGAGAGTGCTCGCTGTTCCGATAAGTAGAACTTTGATAGGAATGCCTGCTAGCGTTGCTTTGCGCAACGGTTCGCTCAGAAAAGATAAGACTTCGGACTTCGGACTATCTCAGTCCCTCCATGCTTTCGCCTTCAACAGCGCGTGAGTCAACCGCACGCTTCTCCCATAGACTTTACATGGGAACTTTGCCGTCCCACAACGCCCGAACCGTTGTCTCAATCTCATTTTTCTCTTCGACTGGCACATCTAATATGGTAAGACATTTATTTTGATACCTCAACCATATCTTTACGTTCAGCCGTTCTCTCAAAATAGGATTCACAGTAAAAAACCTTATAGAATTATATATATATGGTGTAATCTCGTATTTCATTCATGATTTATCTGCTCCTTCGAGCAATCACGGGATTGTATTCTTAACCTCCAGATTCGCTAAAACATGAATGCCGGTTGCTTCGACTATAGCGAATCCTGTGATCGTTATATTCAAATTAATCGGAAACTTGAGATTTGGTCGTTCTGGGTAGTGTAGTGGTTAGCATACCCGGGCGTTCTCTGGGAGACGCGGGTTCGATTTCCGCTTCAGGACGACGAAATTTTCAAGTTTTCGGATATTATCTGACTTACCATCCTTGTCATATTCGGGTCTGGTTCATTTGCCCGACGTTTACTTCACCGAAGGGTCACTTGACCGAAAATCACTTCACCGAAAAAATTGTTTCACCGAAAGATCACTTGATCGAAGCGTTCATTTCACCGAAGGGTCACTTGATCGAAAGGTACATTTCACCGAAGGGTCACTTGATCGGAAAGTTCATTTCACCGAAAGGTCTCTTTACCTAAAAGTTCATTTCATCGAAAGGTCATTTCACCGAAGGGTCAGTTTATCGAAAACGCTAGATTTCATTACAGGATCTGTTGAAGCATGGTGCAAGTTTGACAGACAGACCACCGAAACGTTAGGGGATCATACTCAAATTGCACTTTTGATTTCTCCGTGTCACAGAGAACGCAAAGATTTAGTTTTAAGGCAAAAATAATTAATTTTAAGTCCCTATGCCTCGGCCTAGGCCTTTTTAGCAAGTTTTATCATGTTCATACGTTTTTCATAAAAATCATGTTCAGTGCTCATGTTCATAAATAGTTTACATGAAAAGTCAAGTTAATAACGTTGCACATTTATTCAGGCAAAAAAGAATCAATATTAGTGCCGTAGGCCTCGCTTAGGCCTTTTTAGCAAATTTTAACGGTGCGTGCTCATGTTCATAAGGTTTACATAAAAAATCAAGTTAATGATGTTACACATTTTTTCAGGCAAAAAGAATCAATTTTAGGGCCCTAGGCCTCCGCTTAGGCCTTTTTAGCAAATTTTAATCGTGCGTGCTCATATTTATAAGGTTTACGCAAAAAGTTAAGTTAATAATGTTGCACATTTATTCAGGCAAAAAAGAATCAATATTAGGGCCGTAGGCCTCGCTTAGGCCTTTTTAGCAAATTTTAACCGTGCGTGCTCATGTTCATAACGTTTACATAACAACTCAAGTTAATGATGTTGTACACTTATTCAGGCCAAAAGAATCAGTCTTTAAAGCCCTAGGCCTCGGCTTAGGCCTTTTTAGAAAATTTTAATCCTGCTTGCTCATATTTATAAGGTTTACATAAAATGTCAACTTAATAATGTCGCACATTTATTCAGGCAAAAAGAATAAATTTTAGGGCCCTAGGCCTCCGCATAGGCCTTTTTAGCAAATTTTAATCGTGCGTGCTCATATTTATAAGGTTTACGCAAAAAGTCAAGTTAATAATGTTGCACATTTATTGAGACAAAAAAGATTCAATTTTAGGGCCCTAAGCCTCGGCTTAGGCCTTTTTAGGAACTCTAAACGAATTTCGCGAAAACGTTCCATGTAAGCCAAGCGAGAATTGTGCTTTAATTTGAAGAAATTAATTGCCGATGATCCGAGGTACACTTGGTTTGAGGGAACTGTACCCCGAACTTCCGTAGTCTGTGCCACTGGAGTCTGTCAGTGTATCCAGGATGTTCCCCTTGAAGTGTCTGCGAAGTCCGTGAGCTTTGGGAGGGGGCTTTCCCCCAAAATGTTAAAATGGACGTAGAGCTTTAAACATTAGAACCTTGCTTTATATAATGATTCTGTACACGATCACGAATTTTCAGGAGGGTGGGACGAATTCACCCTCCCCCAAGTTTCTAAGAGCGCAGACAGGTGTTCAAGGTAAGGGATTTGCTCGCAATTTCTATGCTTCATGTTGTGTTTAGTGCCAAACTATGTATGCCCTTCCCCCTCCCCCAGAAATTTGGTGAAGTCTGTAAAAGGGATACGAGGTGCTTGGTTTTGAGGGCTCTACCCCCAACTTCCATAATTTTATATTCTGGACCTCTGGAGTCGGTCATCAGTGTATCCTCGATGTTACCCCTGAAGAGCTCTTGGAAACGGGGGGGTTCAGTTTCACTCCACATTCCTGAAAATTCATGGTCGTGTACAGAATCATTATATAAAGCATGGGTCTAATGTTTACAGCTCTACGTCCATTTTAACATTTTGGGGGAAAGCCAACCCCCCCCCCCCAAGATGACGGACCTCGCGGACGCTTCAAGGGGAACATCCTGGATACACTGACAGACTCCAGCGGCCCCGAACATAATATTACGGAAGTTGGGGGTACACCCTCCCAAAACTAGGTGTACCTCGGATCCTCGGCAATTTTTTTCTTCAAATTAAAGTGCAATTCTCGCCTCGCTTGGCTTACATGGACCGTTTTCGCGAAATGCGTTTGGAGTTCCCAATTCAGTTCTCAATATATGCCCAGAAATGGCAATCTTTAACCCCCCTCTTGATTTTTTTAACTTGACATTTTATGTAAACTTATGAACAAGCAAGATTAGAATTTTCTAAAAACGCCTAAGCTAAAAAAAAAAAAAAAAAAAGCCCTAAGGGCAATAAAATTTATTCTTTTTTGCCTTAATAAATGTGCAACATTATTAACTTATTAACTTGACATTTTATGTAAACTTATAAACCAGCAAGATTAGAATTTTCTAAAAACGCCTAAGCTAAAAAAAAAAAAAAAAAAGGCCTAAGGGCAATAAAATTGATTCTTTTTTGCCTGAATAAATGTGCAACATTATTAACTTGACATTTTATGTAAACCTTATGAATATGAGCACGCTCGATTAAAATGTTCTAAAAAGGCCTAAGCTGACCTTGGGCCCTAAAATTGATTCTTTTTTGCCTGAATACATGTGCAACATTATTAACTTGACTTTTTACGTAAACCTTATGAATATGAGCACGCACGATTAAAATTTGCGATAAAGGCCTAAGCCGAGGTCTAGGGCCCTAAAATTGATTATTTTTGCCAGAAAAATGTGTAACATTATTAACTTTACTTTTTATGTAAAGCTTATGAACATGAGCAAGCACGATTAAAATTTGCTAAAAAGGCCTAAGCGAGGCCTACGGCCCTAATATTGATTCTTTTTTGCCTGAATAAATGGGCGACATTATTAACTTGACATTTTATGTAAACCTTATAAATATGAGCACGCACGATTACAATTTTCTAAAAAGGCCTAAGCCGAGACCTAGGGCTTTAAGACTGATTCTTTTGGCCTGAATAAGTGTACAACATCATTAACTTGAGTTTTTAGGTTAACCTATGAACATGAGCACGTACCGTTAATATTTTCTAAAAAGGCCTAAGCTGAGGCCTAGGACCTTAAAATTGATTCTTTTTGCCTGAAAAAAATTGCAACATTATTAACTTGACTTTTTATGTAAAGCTTATGAACATGAGCAAGCACAATTAAAATGTTCTAAAAAGGCCTAAGCTGAGACCTAGGGCCCTAAAATTGATTCTTTTTTGCCTGAAAAATTGTGTAACATTATTAACTTTACTATTTATGTAAAGCTTATGAACATGAGCAAGCACAATTAAAATTTTCTAAAAAGGCCTAAGCTGAGACCTAGGGCCCTAAAATTGATTCTTTTTTGCCTGAAAAAATGTGTAACGTTATTAACTTTACTATTTATGTAAAGCTTATGAACATGAGCAAGCACGATTAAAATTTGCTAAAAAGGCCTAAGCGAGGCCTATGGCCCTAATATTGATTCTTTTTTGCCTCAATAAATGTGCGACATTATTAACTTGACATTTTATGTAAACCTTATAAATATGAGCACGCAGGATTAAAATTTTCTAAAAAGGCCTAAAACGAGGCCAAGGGCTTTAAGACTGATTCTTTTGGCCTGAATAAGAGTACAACATCATTAACTTTAGTTTTTATGTAAACCTTATAAACATGAGCACGCACGGTTAATATTTTCTAAAAAGGCCTAAGCCGAGGCCTAGGGCCCAAAAATTGATTCTTTTTTGCCTGAATAAATGTGCAACATTATTAGCTGGACATTTTACGTAAACCTTATGAATATGAGCACGCACGATTAAAATGTTCTAAAAAGGCCTAAACCGAGGCCAAGGGCCCTAAAACTGATTTTTTTTTTTTTTGTCTGAATAAGTGTGTTTACATAACTACTCATTAACTTGAGTTGTTATGTAAACTTCATGAATATGAGCTCGGGGGATTAAAATTTGGCAAAAAGGCACAGGTCTATCTATGACTCGTAATTAATGTTATATTTCGAAAAACCTACTTATGGGGAGGTGTTTAAAAGAAATTAAAAGTGTATTTTTTATACAATCCAATAATGTTTAGGTGACCAGCTTTTTAAAAACCAGCACCATACTCCAACAGATCTATAACAACAAAATTCTAAGTTTTCGATAAACTGACCATTCGGTGAAATGATCTTTCGATATAATGAACTTTTAGGTAAAGTAATCTTTCGGTGAAATGAACTTTTCGATCAAGTGTCCTTTCGATGAAATGAACTTTTAGGTGAAGTGATCTTTCGGTGAAATGAACTTTTCGGTCAAGTGACCCTTCGGTGAAATGTACCTTTCGATCAAGTGATTTTCGGCGAAGTGATTTTCGGTCAAGTGACCTTTCGGTCAAGTGAACGATACCCGTCATATTCACACCAAAAAAACGGATTGTCATCTTCAAAAATGTGGAATTGCTCAAGGAAAAAAAAAAGAAAACGAAAAGTGTAATGGTGGAATGTTTTCAATGGATAAGCTTGTTTTAAGGTGGACGTCAAGTAATTTTGCTTCCTATACTTCCAATGGAAAAACTTTTGTAAACATTTCCTTCACAATTAATGTGTTCCCAAGGATGAAAATTTGAACATCGATTAAAATAACTTCATATTATGACTTGGAATACTTAATATTTTCTAAAACATAACCATAATTATAATAAAAATCAATAACTTTTACTTTGGTGGTGTTGAAACCAGAAAAAGATGGCGCGACCTGTACTTTGATGACGTCAGTAGACAAACAAATGTTGGATTGCATAATTATGGTTATGTTTTAGAAAATATTAAGTATTCCAAATTATAAAATGAAGCAATTTTAATCGATGTTAAAATTTTCATCCTTGGGAACGCGTTAATTGTCTAGAAAAAAGATGGCGCAACCTGTAATGACGTCAGTAGACAAACAAATGTTGGATTGCATAATTATGGTTATGTTTTAGAAAATATTAAGTATTCCAAATTATAAAATGAAGCAATTTTAATCGATGTTCAAATTTTCATCCTTGGGAACGCATTAATTATGAAGAACGTGTGTACAGAAGTTTTTCCATTGGAAGTATAGAAAGCAAAATTACTTGACGTCCACCTTAAAAGTAACGATCATACGTACTTGTCAAAAGTGTAGTAGCATAAAAGATAGTAAAAGAATTCACAAAATTCTTGAGTAAAAAGAAACGAAAAAAATAAAAATAAAAATAAATAAATAAATAAAAACCAGACTTTTAAACACTCCAGCATTTTCTTGTGAGGGTAAGAAGCTTTTGCCAGCCTTAAGCCTGAGTAAAGTTTGAAAGAAAGTTAATAAATTTGAAGCTTCTATTTTTCAACTAAAAATAAAAAAAAATAAAAAAGAGCGCTTGTTTGTCCATCCTATGTATACACTTGTTATCATATTGCGCTAAGCGGCTGCAAATGATGCGTTTTCGGCACCGTCCGCAAAAGCAACAACACCCCTGCGTATATGCCTTCCTAGTATTTGCGAAGAATTATTTTTCCCGGGAATTCGCTTCCTATTTATTTCTATAAGAAGAAAACTGATTTTCAAGAAATGCTTTATAATCAAGAAATAGTAATAAGAAATGTAAATCTTGTAATTCCCCTTTTTCCCCCGCAACTTTGAATTGAAAGGCCAAAAATAAAAAAGAAATAAAAAAAGGGGGAAAAAAACACAAGCAAAGCATAACATAGATCTCGCTTTTTTCCTAATTGATTTTTCTCCGCATTTTTCTTTCCTTTTTTTTTTTTTTTTTTTGAATGTGCAGGAAGGGCTAGTTACGGTAGGTGCCAGCTCACCACGAAACATTCTGTTCACTGTAAATCATCCTCCACTGCACAGCGTCAATGCTTCACACACCCGCATTCACAAACAGCGTCGGTGTTTTTAAAAAAGTCCGGTTATAAATCATAGACCAGTAGAAGACTTATTTCGTCTTTTATGTTATTAGTTGGGAATTTTTGGGTAATAAAAAGAACATTCGAGAAATTTCTACCAATTCTTTCACTGTCAGAATTTTCAGACGGCTTCTCCTGCGCAGTGTAACCACTTTGCACAGTACATATACAGTATAAGTACATAAATACATAGCATTTACATTTGGTAAATCAGTGCTTCTTGTATTTGCAAACTATGTTCAATTTACTGTGATTCAGAATGAATAAATACAACGAAAGAGAAAGGAAGAAAGAAAGAAAGGCCATCACTATATTTAATTGATATCCGGATAGAAAGCGCTTTCGCAATGATTTCAGATTAACGTATTTTCTCCGATGTCTAGTTTATGTTTCAAAGAAGAGTACACCAGTTTAACCAGTGGCGTACCGGAAAAACTCGAATCCCCCGCAAAAAATATCTAAGAGGTCCTTTTTCGAAAGCTTTCAATTACCAAAATTTCAAAACTCTATATTATTAAATAGGTTTTATGGGCATTTTAATGATTCAGATTCTTTGGAACCTACCAATATTTTTCTTAAAACCCAAAATTATTGCGTATAACACAACTGTGCACGTTGTTATTATAAAAATGATTGCCTTAGTTTTATACCAATACAAAATACTACAAAACGTTTGCTCCAAAATTACTTAAATTATTTTGCCTTGAATATAAAAACACACTTAACATAATACCACAGTGTTTTGTACATTATAAAATTCATTTTATCTTGACTATGCTATATACGATAGTTGTACCTGTACGTTTTTTGTTAACTGACAGAAGTAATTAAAATTGCACATCTTGGTAGAGTAACTTTTTCTCTAAACAAAGGTACTACTCAACATAGTCTCCATCACAAGCGATGCACAGTACTAAAATTAAAAGTGGTCTGATGCTTTTCTAATTTTAGCTTTTTTTTTTTTTAATGGGGATTAACGACCAATGGGAGGAACTCAATGGACTATAAGCAGCCGCTCGTACATATTGTGTTGTCGGAAAAGTCATGACGTATTTTAGCCATGTTTTGCAAAGGTCATTTATTGATAGAAAGAACAAAGATCAATCAATGATATAATGCCCGTTTTGTTCGATAACCTTTTGCCATCTTTCAGTGGGCTGCAGAATGCCTCGTTCATAGAAGGACCTGTCTTTCGTGGCGAAAAACTATACAAGGTGGTGATTTACAGCCTCATCTGAATTGAACGTTATACCACGCAAGGATTGTTGAAGAGAGCGAAACAAGTGGAAATCTGACGGCGTAAGATCAGGCGAGTATGCTGGGTGTAACAACACATCCCACCCACGCTCCAATAATTTTTGGCGGGTGATCAAACTTGTGTGTGGTCTCGCGTTGTCGTGATGGAACACAACACCTTTACGATGAACGAGCTCTGGACGTTTCTACATGATGGATTCGTTCAAACTGCCCAATTGCTGACAGTACACATTCGAATTGATTGTTTAGTTCCGTGGTAGGAGCTCGAAAAACACGACACCTTTAAAATCCCACCACACTGAGACCAGAACCTTCCGCTGATTAATGTCTGCTTTGGATGTCGTTTGAGGCTAAGCAGCAAGTCGGGACCAAGACCTTTTGCACAGCACATTATACACAATCCACTTTTCGTCACCAGCTATCAGTCGCTTCAAAAAGGATCGTTTTCCTCACGTTTAATAAGCATATCGCAGATGTTTATACGCGCCGTCAATTGAGCTTCTTTGAGTTCATGAGGGACCCACACATCGAGCTTGCTTACGTATATCAGCTTCTTCAGGTGGTCGTGAATGCTTGAATGATGGATGTGCAATGTGTCTGCAATCTCTCGTGTCGTGTAACGTGGGTTTGACTCGATCAATGCCTTGATTTGGTCGTCATCAACCTCGGTTGGCCTCCCGGACCGAGGAGAATCATTGAGGTCGAAATCAACAGCACGGAATTTTGCGAACCACCGCTGGCACTGACGTCCATGTAAGAGCATTATCACCGTACACTTTACGCAACTTTTCACAAGCTTGACGCGCGTTCTTCCCTTTATGGAAGTAAAACAGTAAAATATGGCGAAAATGCACAGTTTGGTCTTCCATCTTCAACTTAATGTCAAATCTCCGCAAATCAACCAAATCGCTCACTATTCCTTTTAGACTGCAGCTAGAACTGGCAGCTGTCGAATGCCATAGCGATAACAGAGCTGCGCATGCCTCTAGTACTTACAAAACCGCCCAACCGCCATCGGGTGCCAAAATACGTCATGACTTTTCCGACAACCCAATAATTTAGGGTCACTGGTTAAAGGGAGGGGAGAGAGCCAGTGTCGTAAGACAAACACAACATCCATGCCTCACGCTGGATTAGAGCCCGGACTCAACTCGAACAAATGGTCAGAAGTCAGCGTTTATACTACTCCGCTATTGAGTCGGCTTCCTAAATACAGTCTTCACTGTCAATCGAGAGTATCTATGGTGAGAAGGAGCATGAATTGTCACAAGAGGTCAACGAAATTTTAAACTTCAAAATTTAGCAGCATTTTCAGAATTTAGCATCAAAAGCATTCGAGCTCTTTAGTCCGTGTTTTTTCGACGGAAAATCAGTAAAAGTCAAATTACGAAATTTTTAGAATGCAATTTCACGAAAACAAAACCACTTAATAAAGTTCCAAAAGCGATGACGCGAGATAGCTACACTGTAAAAATTAAGTGGTGTGAATTCACGGAAAGTTCCTGAAAATAACGTGCGTCAAAGTTGCCGGTAGGTGGCCGTCTTTTCAGAAATTTCCGTTTTTAAAAGTGCCCGTTTATTTTAATTTGACAGAATTGTTCCGTAGTCAGTTACTCCGTTTATTTCAGAAAAGTACGTTTCAGGTTTTTCCCTACTTATACAGAAAATTCGCGAAGACATTGGTTTTGTCTTTCTCAGTCTTCTACAAATTCTTTCCCTTTGCACCTACTAGGTTTCTAACCAGCGACCTTCACAACGCGAACCGTGCGTGCTAGAGCTGAGCCAGAAAAGCGCATGAGTACATAAGTTAGAACTCTAATTGCGTGATGATGAAATGTTTTTTGTTATAAATGTGGGCGAATTATATATATAAATACCCAGATCTCTCTCCATCTCTCTCTCTCTCTCTCTCTCTCTCTCTCTCTCTCTCTCTCCCTGTCTGGAACACTCTCGAGATGTCAAAGTCATTGCGTGCTACGACTAATAAGTACCCAGTTCTTCTATTTCTCTGTGTTGAACGCTCTGGAGATGTCAAAGTGATCACGTGCGAATTTTAAAACATTGGATAATCAATGACTCGAATTCTATTCATACGATCTACACATTTTTTTTTATTGGAGGTTTAACGACTACCGTGAGTAACTCAATGGGCTATAAGCAGTCGCCCGTCTCTAATTTAGGGACACTGGTTCCAGGGAAGGGAGAGTGCCAGCACCATAAGACAAACACAACATCCATGCCTCACCGGGATCCGAACCCGGACCCATCTCGGACGAATAATCAGAAGCCATCGCTGAGATCAGTGCGCCACCTAGATAATTCGAATTGAAATCTTAATATCACGGCAAGTTGAGTTTGTATATTAATTTAATTTAGCACATTCGAATATTAATTTGTACGCTTTAATGATTTTTTTACTTTTTTAATTTAATTACTTTTCCAAGTTTAATGATGATTTTGTTATACATTTTGCAAAATATCGATTTATCTAGAACGCTCTAACCTATACAATAAAAACTGAAATCTTGAGATATCAAAGTGAGCAAGATTTCATCTAAAAGCAGATGTCGCCTCAATAGCACATTCAGTGGCGTCGCTAGGATTTGGAGATGAGGGGGGGGGGCGGCTAAGCCCATCTGTTATATATATGTATATATACTTATATATAATTTTTTAAATAACTTCAAAAAACACCCAGAAGCAAAGATGTGGAACTTGACAAAAGCTATCCAAAAGTACCCTGATTAATCTCAGTTGTTTATAAAACTGGAATAATGTCGAACCTTATACATGCCAGATTTTTCCTCTGTATCACAGGACAATTGCCCGAAACTGAATTTGAATAAAATCGACAATAAATAGAGCATTTTTGTCTGGAATGCGTTTCTTGTGTGTTAGAGAGCTCGTGCACACGGTGACTACTTGCAATAAAGACCGTTGTTTTACGCTGTTTTCCAAGAGAAGTATTTTGCGGTGCTATTTTAAAAAAAAATCCATAGTAGCTCTGAAAGTATAGCTTGCAGTGGACAAAAAAATCAACTGCACTTAATTGAGAAGAATACGTAGCAACACTGTTCTGTAAAAAAAGAATCTATCATACGGCAGTTCTCCACTCTAAACGCCGTTATTCTATTTCACGCCCGATGGCCAAATACATCCACCAATAAAGTACCGTAACAAGAAATGCGCTCATACCCCATCGAAATCCCTTTACCCTGTCAAACAAACGCCTTCACTCAGTGGAAACTTCTTATCCCTTTCATGATATTTTTATTACCCTAGTAAAGATGCCGCCTTTTCACATGAATGTTACCGTTACCGAAAAGCTGTTGCAGTTGCTGTCGTACATCGTTCCTTCAGTCTTTTGGCTTACGGCTGATTCTCAGGAGTTGGGCTTTTGTTAGCTTGGGACTGATAGTACGTGCCTCCTCGATTCTCCCACCCCCGTGAATCATTAAGTTGTTTGACGTATTGTTCGCTAATGGCCTAACCCCTGCAGAGACCAAGCGACGAGATTACCCCAACTAGAGTAATGTTATCTTAATGCTGTTTCTGTGACACCTGACCCCCTCATAGGAAAAAAAGGGAATCGAAGGAAGAGGCTTTTTCATTTTGACAAAAAAATATTTAAGAAAATTCCCATGTCTTTTTTTTTTTAAGTGAAAAAATATTACGTAGGTAAAGATCAGCTAACACAAGAAAAGGTTTATTTTGATTGGGAGGGCTTTGGGCTTCCTCGGGTGGGGGGGGGCGTTAAGCCCAGAAAAATTAGTCTAACGACGCCACCACATTGTCGATAATTTAGATAGTTCCGATTTGTAATACCAGATATCGCGTAGAAAAAGCTTCGGTATGAAATTCGAAACTAACCGTCGAATATGACAGTCTAAAACAAGCCATGAACGGAATAAAAGGTGTACCGGAGAAAAAGTCATTTAACGTGGAAAACCAAAGCAAAAGTTATTAAGGTAAAGTTTACACGAAAAGAAATGGGCTACAAGGAAAATTGTTAAACAACAAAAAATATTTTACCCAGAATGTTATTTATCGCGAGGTCTTTTGAAAAACGGAAATAAATAGCATATAATTTTTAGTTCTAACATGAATGAGTTCTTACTATATAAAAGAGGTTGCAAGGGCTGTCAAAGGACGATCAAATTTAGCTTGTTACAAAGCGCACACACCACACTTCCAAATCGCCATCTAAAAACGTAAGGTTTAAAATACGTCTTTATTTACAATTTAAAAAATATGGTAGTTTAAAAGCTTTAGCGAGCACTTTCGCGACCACTATGGTCGTATCTTCAGGCCGATGAGTGAAATCATAATAGAGCGGCGCTTGGTTTAAATAGTTAGAGACATGAGCACATTGAATACATATTATGTAAATGAGAAAAAAACCACATAAATCACTACCATTCACCACAAACTGTTTAAAGTCATCAAGATTATTTTGGTGGTTCTTCCCATGGGTATTGAAAGACGAAATATCTCCAGGCACTAGGGACGTAGACAATAACGTCTTCCTTGCAGCACTCAGGTCCAAATTTTATAATATATAGGCTCTCAGTGAGAAGCATAGAGCTTTTGGTAGAAGCTGTTGATAACAAGTTCGCTTTTTCCCAATCAGGTCTTAAGTCCCTTTCAATGACGGTCTTAGACAATGTCGAGGTAGTAGCTCCTTTACGGACTGCATATTTATCCTCAGCCCATCGAATTCCCAGGCTTCTGAAGGTCGAACCCACCTAGCAGAGATCCGCAGATTGTCCATTAATGTCCATCAAGGGAACACTATATACACCAAAGCGGGAAACTGTTGGTATTATATCTCTATCATGTCTAATAATAGAGAAAAGGTTTTGAGTTTTGACACCAAACCCAAAGGAGTATTTCTTACAGGTGTTTTTCAGGAAGGGGACAACTGATTTTTGGTAGGGCATATTTCCCACGTATTTGGTTGTGGGTACACTTCTAGTCAGGGTTGTTGAAGTCTCCCGTTTACATTGTTGTATAAGTCGTTGGACACTACCCGCTGGGCATCCATGTGCATTTGCAATTTCATTAATTTTCCGCAATTCCTGAGTTCGGTAAACAGAATTCGAAGAGTGAGTAAAAGCTCTTTTTACAAGGAATCTAAGTGCCGAGTATTTATAAGTGGTTGGAGTACATGAGTTGAAGGGGATCATTACCGGGATAGAGGTTGGTTTCCTATAAAAAGAAAAGTCAAAATATTCATGATCTGGGGAATGTGAGACTAAAAAGTCAAGATAAGGTAGTGGCCCACATTTTCCCACCTCTATAGTAAATTAATGAAATTGCAAATGCACATGGATACCCCGCGGGTAGTGTCCAACGACTTATACAACAATGTAAACGGAAGATTTCAACAACCCTGACAAGAAGTGTACCCACAACCAAATACGTGGGAAGTATGCCCTACCAAAATCAGTTGTCACCTTCCTGAAAAACACCTGTAAGAAATACTCCTTAGGGTTTGGTGTCAAAACTCAAAACCTTTTCTCTATTATTAGATATAATACAGATATAATACCAACTGTTTCCCGCTTTGGTGTATATAGTGTTCCCTTGATGGACATTAATGGACAATCTGCGGATCTCTGCTATGTGGGTTCGACCTACAGAAGCCTGGGAATTCGATGGGCTGAGCATAAATATGCAATCCGTAAAGGAGCTACTACCTCGACATTGTCTAAGACCGCCATTGAAAGGGACTTAAGACCTGATTGGGAAAAGCGAACTTGTTATCAACAGCTTCTACCAAAAGCTCTATGCTTCTCACTGAGAGCCTATATATTATAAAATTTGGACCTGAGTGCTGCAAGGAAGACGTTCCTGTCTACATCCCTAGTGCCTGGAGAAATTTCGTCTTTCAATACCCATGGGAAGAACCACTAAAATAATCTTGATGACTTTAAACAGTTTGGGGTGAATGGTAGTGATTTATGTGGTTTTTTTTTTCTCATATACATAATATGTATTCAATGTGCTCATGTCTGGTAGCTATTTAAACCAAGCGCCACCCTAATATGATTTCACTCATTGGCCTGAAGATACGACTATAGTGATCGCGAAAGTGCTCGCTAAGGCTTTTAAACTACCATATTTTTTAAATTGTAAATAAAGACGTATTTTAAACCTTACGTTTTTAGATGGCGATTTGGAAGTGTGGTGTGTGTGCGCTTTGTAACAAGCTAAATTTGAACGTGCTTTGACAGCCCTTGCAACCTCTTCGATTTGTAGGGCGAAAAATACCATTGATTCTTACTATATAAGTTTTTACTATATTTCCTTTCATAAATCCGGCGTCTATTTGATTTGTTTTCAATCTTCTTCAATTAAAAATTTCACTCCGTCATAGGCTGGGCAACATCCCCTATATATTAATATCTATTTAAAGCTTAAACAATCGTTTTAGGACAGGATTCCGGCTAGTAACTAATAATAAAATAGAACAATTATAACAATATATTGTAACAAACTAGCACAAATTTCTTTTTCCTTCTTCACAATTTCGCGGATAGGCGATTCGTTCTTACCGTGGATCTTATCAACCTCAGCTAACGATTGTTTTTCTTTCCTTATTAAGTCGAGCTATAGTATTATATTTTCTGTTGGAGCTTATTATTTTTCTGAGTAGGCTTGTAATAATTTTACTTTATTCTGTAGAAGAACTTATTACAAATCACGTATTTGTTTTCATTCTGATATTTCGAAGTAAGGGAATGCTTTGGAACTTGAGATCTTATTAAACTGAAAATAACTTTCAATTATTTTTTTAAGAAAAGGTAAAATGTACTGCTTTATGGTATATTTCACAAAACTCCTAAATATTGGTGTACAAATAGGTTTCAAAGCGGTTTTTTTTTGTGACGTATACTGCTAATTTAAATATCGGACATTCCCCCATTGTTGTCATGTGACCGTAACTGATCCTGAGTATAAAATGCGTCACAGAAGTTTGCCCAACAGTCAAACGCACTTGCACATCGGTAGGTGAAAGACGGCAAGCGATACTGCATTTATTCAACACTGCATTCGTTACGAATTTCATCAAGGAAAAAGTGCTGCAAAAGCATGTGCATCAATCTTTTCTGTTCTGGGAGAGAATATGGTATCGAAAAGCACGTGTGAGTTTTGGTTTAGACGGTTTAAAGCAGGTGATTTTGATGTTAGTGATCGAGAATGTAGTGACCATGAGGAACTACAAGCATTGTTGGATGAAGATTTGTATCAAGCGCAAAAAGAACTAGCTGAACAAATGGAGTTTACTCGGCAAACCATTTCTAATTATTTAGGCGCAATGGCAAAGATTCAGGAGGAAGGAAAATGGGTGCCACATGACCTGAGCCAGAGGAACAAGGATGAGCGTGTCATGAAATGTTTGAATCTGTTGAATAAACAACACAGAAAGTCTTTCCTATGGTACGACAATCCCAAACGCAAAAAACACAGGGTAGACCCCGGTGAAGCAACGACTTCGACACCGAAACGCAATATTCACTCCAAGAAAGTTCTTCTGTACATCTGGTGTGATATGAAGGGTATGAACTATTGGAACAGGGCCAAACTGTTACTGCTGATCGCTACAAGCAATAATGGCTGCGATTGAACCAGGAAACCTGTCGGAAACGTCCATTCACAAGCAAAGGATTGCGTCCCGTGAAATTACTGCATGACAACGCTAGGCTGCATGTCGCAAAATCGGTGAAAGAAACGCTATTGAAGCTTGGCTGGGAAGTTATGGAGCACCCGGCGTATAGTCCCGACATCATAGCCCCTTCAGACTATCGTTTGTTCCGATCGATGTGACATGATTTGTCTGCTGTACGGTTTCGGACATGTGACGAAGCGCAAAAATGGGTTGACGACTGTATCGCGTCACACGACGAAGTATAGACCGTAGGCATTGACGTCCCGTAACCGCGGTTCGCGTCACTATTTCGTCTGCTGATTTCTTGCAGAACAACTGGTGTACAAGTGAGATCAAAGATGCATTACATGGTCTAGGGTTATATGGCGATCAAAAATAGCTTTATTCTGATGAATTAAAGTTATTGGGCAATTGTGGTGAACCACATGTAATTCCATACTCACTTTTCCTGAACAATATTGAGGTCTTGCCACGAATAGAACACGGCGATATTGTTAATTATTTCGTTTTTTGCACTAACGCCTTCACTCCCGAGCAAATGAAATTGTGCAAGTCATTCATAAAGAAAGGTTAATTACAGTATAAAGATCTTCATAGAGGTTTTGTAGATAACGCAACAGTAAATTTATGAACATACCTGTTACAAAATGTAAACTACACACTCTAATGTTCCTTCGATTCCGGTCATCAATATCAACTGTGCTGATACGCGATAACCACAAATTTTGGCGCTTCTGAATAATTTTTTTATAATTCTGATCCCACTTCATTCCCTCAGATGGTAATCTACAATAGGACACATCATTACTCTCCCATTTCGGTTACCGCAGCCGAAAATACAGTAGCACATAAAACCATCTTCCTTACGATCCACAATGCAAATCCAAGCAGTGTTTGTACATCAGCTGATCACCAGGGCGTCTGCTATGATGGTTTACCTTGCTGTGACGTCATATGCATACGGTCTATTCTTCATTGGTGGAATCCGTCAGCTGCCTGGCCGATGGCGGAAGATGACAGATAATGACGGCGCATATTTTGATTCGTAAAGGTATTGTTGTTTTCTCTCAAATTACATGTTGCACTGTCTTAAAACGCTTTAAAACTTATTTGTACACCTAATATAAAATTTACTCTTGATAACTAAAATAGCTTTTGCCTTAAAGCGTCCACATACTGATACATAGACATCATACAATCACCTGTACAGTAATTTAAGTATCAGGTTTCTTACGGTAACACATACGTACAATAGCTGATGCACAAAATGGAGAGAGGGAGAAATATTCTGTGCCACCAGTGCTCGAAATGGGCCTGTATGGCATACAGGTACTTCTTTTTTCCTAGTATTTTATACCGGCACTAATTTTAGTTGCGGGAACAGCTGAAATTTTATTTTTCTTTTGTCCCTGACTTACGAGCGCACATTCTGAAATATAAAAATCTCATGCGCTTCGTGCCCTCGAGAAATAGATATTTGGAAACCGAAAAGGGTAGGAGAGTGGTGTAGCTATAAGTTCAATCCTTCAAAGGATGGAAATGAAGCTACTCATAGCTCATGATCACATTTTGCCCAAGCGCCTGATCATCCCGATAAAGATGTCTAATGTTTATCATATCATTAATTTAATATATTCAATTTGAAGAGCTCCTTCATAGAATGAAGAATCCGGAGTAATAGAATAAACAAAAGTTTTAATTTTGCAGTAATGAGTACAAACTTTTTCCATTTTCCGGATTTTTCTTTTTTTTTTTTTAATTGAGGGTGGTGAGATTGCTATTAATTTTTTTTTTTTTTTTTTTTATTGGGAGTTTAACGACCGCCGTGAGCAACTCAATGGGCCACAAGCAGTCGCCCGTCCCTAATTTAGGGTCACTGGTTCCAGGGAAGGGAGAGAGCCAGTGCCGTAAGACAAACACAACATCCATGCCTGACCGGGATTCGAACCCAGACCCCTTACGGACGAATGATCAGAGGCCAACGCCTTAGACCACTGCGCCACCGGGGCGGCTGCTATTAATTTAAGGTAAGACTTAATATTCACTCTGATTGCAGATATTTTAATTGCCCAACTTTCTACTTCACGAAAGTCGCTATTGAAAGAGGGCCATAGGCGCCGACTATGGGGGGAGGAGATGAATCTTGCCTCTCGAATAATTTTACTGGGGGAGGGGTCAATGCCCCCCCCCCAAATTTTCCGTTCTGTTTAATTAAATAATCGCTTTAGCCTCATAAGGTAGATCAAGCTGCACCTCATGAGGACAAAAAGACTTATTTTCAAAAAATTAATAAATAACAAAATAAATAAAAACGTTTTTCCCATATTCAATATTGCTCATTGGATAAGAAACTGGATTGCCAGTCCCGTATTGTGCTTGATATGTTCTCGTGATAAATGTTTAAAACAAATATCAAAAGTAAAATCTATATATTAATTCTATAAGGTTTTCTACTGTGAGTTCTATTTTGAGAGAACGGCTGAACGTAAAGATGTGGTCGAGGTATCAAAATAAAGGTCTTACTTACTATGTAGATGTGCCAGTCGAAGAGAAAAATAAGATTGGGGCAACGGTTCGGGCGTTGTGGGGCGGCAAAGTTCTCATGTAAAGTCTATTAGAGACGCGTGCGGTTGACATTCGATCGCCTGCGGTTGACTCACGCGCTGTTGAAGGCGGTAGCATGGAGGGACTGAGATAGTCCAAAGTCCGAAGACTTCTCTTTTCTGAGTGAACCGTTGCGCAAAGCAACGCTAGCAGACATTCGTATCAAAGTTCTTCTCATCGGGACAGCGAACACTCTCGAAGACCTGATTGCGTTATGCCGTTGGACTGTGTGATGCATATAAACACTTTATATTCATTCGATCCTCCAGTTAGTTTATTCACGTAGGTAAGACGTTTCCCATTATGTAAAGATGTAAATAAACATTCCGTTGACCATTGTTTGTGAAATTATTACGCCCATTGAATTGCTCACGGTGGCCGCTAAACCTTCAGTCAAAAAAGAAGAAGAAAAAAATTACGAACCTGTCTTTACTGAAGTGGTTGAATGAATTTGTCAAACAAATAAAGTCTACATTTGTTGTTTCATACGAGTTTATTCTTCTCAAAAAAAAAAAAAAAAAAAAAAAAAAAACTAACCGTCGATTCCGACGGGTGAAGAGTATTCGCAACGCGAATCTCATTCCAACAACATTTACAAACACAGTTGTTACTGAAGATGAGAGTGGAAAAAGTACGCTATCCAGTTGTATTTTTGCACACGATCGAGATGAGTGAACTTATGCCTCACATTTTACGACTGAAAAAGGGTGCAGTCATCACGAACCTGGCCGCCCCGACGGTGACGCAGTGGTCTAAGCGCTTATGATGATTCGTTCGTGAAGGGTCCCGGTTCGAATCCCGGTGATGCATGGTTGTTGTGTTTGTCTTACAGCACTGACTCTTTCCCTTCCCTGATACTAGTTACCCTAAGTTAGGGACGGGTGACTGCTTGTAGCCCATTCAGTTGCTCACAGTGGTCGTTAAACCTTCAGACAAAAAAAAAAAAAATCACGAACCTGGACTATTGTCTTTACTGAAGTGGTTGAATGAATTTGTCAATCAAATAAAGTTTACATTTGTTGTTTCATATGAGTTTACCCTTTTCAAAAAAAAAAAAAAAAAATTAAAAAAAAAAGAATAACCGCCGATTCCGACGTGTTTCGTCTAGTAAATAAAAATACAGAAATGTATAATCTTTAGCTCCTTTACTTATCTGCATGTACTTATTTTTTGCGCTTCTTGTCAGGGGCGCCGACTTCACGAAATTATTAGGGGGGCATACGTGAATAAATCAGACGTAGGAGGGGTACGTCTCTTTCATTGGCACGAGGAAAATAAAAGGGGTGGTGGTTGAGCAAAAAGACAGACTACGAGATTCGACGTATATTTTAAAACCCAGTTGTAATTGCTTATAAGCAAATGAACAAAAAAGAAATATTCTTTTGCTGAATACTAATATTTTTAAAAATAAAATTCAGCCTGTGATTTTTAAAAAATACTCAGATTTTATTTCCAAACGTTTATAAAAAAATATGAGAAATCACAATTTTACTTAAACAAAGAACGAGATGCGTAAAAAGTAAAGGTTCTAGAGATTATACACTTCTGTATTTTTTATATATTTTTTTTACTTTTGGTAATTGTTTTTTAAACATATACCACATATTACAAGAACATGTCAAACAAATTACGGAGCTGGAAATCAAGTTTCGTATCAAATGAGCCATGCTGAATATGTGAAAAATGTTTTTCTTATTTTGTTATTTATTAATTTTTTAGAAATAAATCGCTTTGACCTCATAAGGCGGAGCTTGGTCCGTGTTATAAAGAATAATACATTTCTGTAAAGGAAAGAAATGCATTTTTTGCAATTAGTACAGCACATGATGCACTGAATAGCATGGAAAAACATTTTTCTCTATAAAAATATCTCAACTCAGGCATTTGGAAAATGACATACACACGCAAACACAAAAACGTATTTTATTAAACAGGACGAAAAATATTGGGTGGGCATTGCCCCTCCAAGAAAATTATTAGGGGGCAAGATTCACCTTGCCCCCCTATAGTCGGCGTCTATGCTTCTTGATCTTTGTTTAAATAACACAGCAAATTTCTCATATTTTTTTTATAAACGTTTGGAAATAAAATCTCTGTTGATATTTTTATAAAATCACAGGCTAAATTTTATTTTCGAAAATATTAATAAGCAAAAGAATATTCCTGTTTACTTGTTCATTTGCTGATGAGCAACTGTAATTGTGTTTTAAAATATATGTCGAATCTCGTAGTTTATTCCACCCCCTTTCTTACGCTTTCCAACCGTAGGTTGAAGAAGCGTATATGCTCCAGCTTTGTCTGTCCGTCCGTCCGTCTGTCCGCACGATAACTCGCATAAAGCTGGTTCGATTTCGATGAAATTTTAGTATGTGGTAGGGGACCACCTGGGGACGAACCCTATTGAAAATGGGACAAATGGGGTCAAAGGTCAGGACATAGGAGCAGGATCCATTTTATTTCCCTTATGAGTCATAACTTGCGTAAAAATTGTTCGATTTCGATGAAATTTTAGTATGTGGTAAGGGACTACTTGGGGACAAATCGTATTGTAAAATGGGAGTAATGGGTCAAAAGTCAGAACATAGGAGGGAATCCATTCCATTACCCTTATGTGTCATAACTTACGTAAAAATGCTTCGATTGCGACAAAACTTTATCATGTTATTCCGAAGGCATACTGAACGGGTTCTGTTGAATATCATCGAAATGGGGTCAAAGGTCAGGACACAGGAGCGAGATTTATTCCAGAGCCATTATCCTCATAACCTGATTAAAAATGCTTCTATTACGACAAAACTTTAGTATGTTGTTCCGGAGGTATACTGAACCAATTCTGTTTAACATAATCGAAATGGAGTCAAAGGTCAGGACACAGGAGCGAGATTTATTCCACAGCCATTATCATCGTAACTTGACTAAAAATGCTTCTATTGCGACAAAACTTAAGTATGTTGTTCCGGAGGTATGCTGAGTCAATTCTGTTTAAGGGCTTGTGTAGACCTCAATTCTGTTTGTTAGGGCTTGTGTAGACCTAACCCAATCGACCCGAGTTCGGTCTCAGGCACCGGCATGAAAGGATTATCTAGCGTAAGAGTTGAATAATTCAACGTCTTCAGATTTTGCAAAATTTCTGTATAAATACGAAAAACCTCGAAAGAAACTTTTCTGAAATAAACAGAGTTACTGACTACGGACTATCTGTGAAAATACGGAATAAAAAAAATAAAAAATAAAAAAAAGGGCACTTTTAAAAACGGGAATTTCGTTAAAAGACGGACACTTACTGGAAACTTTTCTGCACGCTATTTTCAGAAATATTCCGTGATTTTACATCACTAAGAGTATTTTTTACAGTACGGTTTTCAGTCTGAAATGCTATTATTGGCCACCAATGCCAATCTTTGCCTACGGCAGCCAAAATTCTAACCCAATCGATCCGAGTTCGGTCTCAGGCACCAGCACGAAAGTTGAACTGTTAAAAAAAAATCAACTTAAAAATGTACACTGTTAAAAAAAATCTACTTGAAAATGAGAACCTAAACCTACTCGTTTTTTTTTTAAGTACAATCGTTTCGTAAACGAGTACAAGACTTGCTCAGATATAAGTAAATATACGTACTTACAACCAACTGCGTCAATTAATATAAATATAATCTCGTATTATACTTCATTTTAGATTTCAAGAGAAATTATTTAATAAATGTGTAAAGTGACACACATAAATAATTAGTAAAGCAAAGTCACTGATCACAAGTAATTTAATTATGCATAAATTATCTTTGTGTACGTTTTTACATTAACTATATTTGTGTCAATCTCATAAATAATATATAGTCACTTCATCACTATATTTGTCATAAAATTGTGCGGTCCATTTTCCCAGCATGTGACAACGAGTATATCTATTATCCCAGATGTGCCATCAAATAACATACTTCCAGTTGATTCTATGAATAAATGAGTATGTATGGAGTACACGTATTCCAAATTTGAAAACGAGCCGCGGATGGCATAGGAGTTAGAGATTCAGACTACTGATGGAGGGACCCCAGGTTCCAGCCTAGCCTGATAGGCTTGAACCTGCGGGCTTTCGCACGGCTGAATATCTGCCGTGCATCGGACGAGCATGTTAAGTGACGGTCCCCGGGTAGAATAGAAATCCCTCGGTTACATAAAAAGGTGTACATTCCTAAGCGCCCCCCCCCCCCAATTTCGCTCTGCCTTCTATGTGCAAAATTATAAGCTTGTACGGTGGCGCCATCTAGTGTTCTCTCTTTCACTTGCAAGCTATTCTGCTAGATTCTCTAACTTCCTTCAGTTTCTGTGCCCTGCCCGAAAAGGCACAGAAACTGAATGAAGTTCGAGCACATATATTTGAAATATATGGGTTTTTTTTTAATATGTACTCAAAAATGAGTACACACATTTCAAATTAGAAATACCAGATATACTTACAATTGATTCTCTGTATTTACTCAAAAATGAGTACGTGTCTTTTCCAAAAATGAGACATAAGTACTCGGAGCTATTATAAGCCCAGAATGTACTAAAAAACGAGTACATTTCTCGAATTTTTAACAGTGTAAGATCTATTGACGTTCACAAATATGCTATTAGGATCCGCCAATGTCAGTTCCTGCCTTGGACCGCCGAAGTATTAAGACCGGTGCTGCAAGAAACATGGACGTTCTTCAGTCAAAACCACTGTTAGTGGCAGTCAATATCAATTTTTGACAAGGGCCATCCAAGTACTGTGGTCGGGGTTGTAAGAACGATGCAGGTTTTTCAGTCAAAACTGCTATTAAGGGATCCCAAATCAGTATTTGGATAAGGCCGCCGAAATTCTACGGTCACGGTTGATCAGGAAAGCCGCTCCGAGGTTCGAGTAGATAGAACCGCAGATTCCTGGACAACTGCCAGCACCGAGCGCAGACCAGATAACTGAACGGAGCATCGGTGGCTCAGAGGTATCACGGCGTTGGCCCCTGCTGCATCGGGTGTGAATAAATTGCGGCTTAATAATTCCCTTTATCCTTTGACATTCTATACTTCGATTTACCCTAAGATGACACTGAAAGGGAAGGTACGTGAATCCTTTCGCCGCGGCTAAAAGTAGTTCCCAACATTTTTCGTGAAAACCAACGCATTTGCTGTCCAGAATCATAGTTTATATTGTCCTAGATGTTTACTTATAGGTGCATATATTAGTACGTTCAAAAAGTTCCGGAACTTTTTTATATTAAAAAAGAATGAGCACAGATAATACCCGTTTATGATTTAAATGCAGATTGGCAGCCTTCTTTTGCCACATCCTCCAGTGCCTCCTTCGCAGCTCTTCGGAACTTGAGAAGCGTCGCCCATTAAACAAATTCTTCGTCCGGGAAAAAAGAAAAAAGTCACACGGGGGCGAAATCAGGGGAATAAGCTGGCTGTGGAAGAACGGGAATGTGATATTTAGACAGGTAATCGGACACCAGGAGGGATCTGTGAGCCGACGCATTATCGTGATGGAGCACCCACGAGTTGGTCTTCCAAAGATCGGGACGCTTGCGTCTCACTGATTCTCGGAGACGTTTCAGGACGTTGACGTACTCTTCTTAGTGACTGACTGTACGACCATGTTGAAGGAATTCCTTGTGTACGACCCCCTTGCAATCGAAGAAAACTGCTAACAAGACCTTTCCTTTGGAACGGTCAGCCTTGAACTTTTTTAGTCGAAATGACGACGGTGATTTCCGCACTTTTGACTGTTGGCTGGATTGAGAATCGTACAGAAAGCACCAAGTCTCATCGCCAGTTATCAATCGATTCAAGAGATCGGGATCTGAATCCACTACATCGATGTTATCCCCGCAAACTTGCGTGCGCTCATCCATTTTTTGTTGTGTCAGGTTATTGGGAACAATTTGTTGGCACACATGATGCATGCCCAGTTTCTCTGTTAAAATGGCATGGCAACTTCTAACTGAGATGCTGGCAACTTCTGCAATCACTGCAACAGTTTTTCAAAGGTCATTTTTCACAATTTCTTTGACAATGGTGATTTGTTCATCCGTTGTGGATGTTTAAAGTCATAATGGCCTCTCATCATCCTCAATACTCTGTCGCCCGTTTTCAAATCGTCGATGCCATTCGTAAACTCTAATTCGACTCATTACACTCTCACCGTACGCTGACTTAATCATTTGAAAGGTCTCAGAGAAAGATTTTCCGAGCAGAACACAAAATTTTACACTTGAACGCTGTTCAAAATTTGACAACATTGTCCTCGCGACGGAGAGCCTCGAATGCTTGTAATCACGAACTACGCACATACGCTGTACGAGTTAGATCTGGATCAAACCAGTTCTGGTTGGTCGGTCACATCATGCTCTTCGCTTGCTCAGCGGGGATATGACGTAAGTTTTTGACATTTGGCAATTATTCAAAAAGTTCCAGAACTTTTTGAACGTAGTAAACTTAGACAAATCTAAAAATGATCTATTTTTAAGAAATGAAGTATTGAAATTAGACCAACACACGCATGCGTAGATATAAAGTGTTTTGGAGACGAGGAAGCCAATGAGTTGATGGGGGAAGTGGTTGACAGCTGCTAACAGCAGGACACGGTGAGGAGTGACGCGGATGAACATAACTCTCGGCTGGCCCCGAAGGCTTAGTGAGTGCGTAGGCTCTTGTACCTTAAACGGAAGTGTCATTTTAGGGTGAATCAAATTATAAGTCATTGGAACTCCACAAGAAAATTGCGGCGGAAAGCTGAAGCGGATACTTCTGAACGTCCGTCAAAGATAATAAGCGCTGCTGTGGAATAATTCTGGTGGTCTGGGGACTCTCACAGAAAAGGATATTTCTTGCGTTAAAAAGAAAAAAATTATGAATGCCAGGCATTAACAGAACACACGACGAATGCATGCAAGTCTTTTCATGCTCGGTTTAATAGCATCCCCATCTAAGCTTATACACTGAGTGACCACTTTATTATGACCACCTGACAGTTTTAAGCAAATGAGCTATGGCTGTACGCTGTTGCCGCCAGAGGGCGAGGCTAGTATAAAAAGGGAACGCTTAGTGCTTGCGACAGTAGTAGAAGTGATTTTTGGGTAACGAGATGGGTAACAAATGCGATTTGACGGACTTTCAACGTGGGATGATTGTAGGAGCTCGGAGCCATGGAGCGAGTATCGCGGAAACCGCCGTATTCGTGAAATGTTCCAAAGCAGCTGTTGTTAAAGTGTTTAAAGACTGGACTGTCAGCTAAAAAACTGGGTCTCTACGTGCAACGTGTGGTCGTCATCGACTAGCGACTGCTCGGGCGGAACGGAGAGTGTCCAGGCAGGTAACAAACAACAGAAGGGCAAGAGTGCAGCAAATTACAGATCATCTTAATCAAGGATCCCCTCAAATGATCTCTGCACGCGCTGTTCGCCGTGCACTGCATCGGATGGAACATGACAGCCGAAGGCCTGTTCGAACACCTTTGCTGTCTGTAGTTAACACGAAAAAACGTATCCAGTTCGCACAGGAGCACAAGGATTGGACAGTCGATAATTGGAAACAAATTATGTGGTCCGATGAATCACGTTTTCAGTTGCACCATGCCGATGGCCGAGTGAGATTTTGGCGGAAACAGCACGAAAGCATGGACACCAAATGCATTGCTACAACCCTTCAAGCTGGTGGAGGCAACGTTATGGTTTGGGGAATGTTTTCCTGGCATGCTTTGGGCCCTTAAATTCGTGTTGATCAACGTCTGACTGGCATATCATATCTAAACATCGCTGCGGACCAAGTGCATTCTGTCATGTGGATGGTTTATCTCAATGGCGATGGTTACTTTCAACAAGATTATGCGTCCTGCCATAGTGCTCGTTTTGTACAGGATTGGTTTCAGGAACATGCTGGTGAGTTTACTTTGCCTAGGTGGCCCCCACAATCTCCAGCCACAACTCTCTTCATCCCACAACTCTCTTCATCCCACAACTCTCAACCCCATTGAGAATTTGTGGGATGAAGTTGAACGAGACATGAGACAACCCTACAATCTCACACTCCTGGAAAGGGCTATTCATCAAGCATGGTCTCAGATTCCACAAACCACCTATCAACATCTCGTGGAGTCCATGCCACGAAGAATCGACGCAGTATTAAAGGCAAAAAGTGGCCGAACGAAGTACTGAGGGGGGGGGGGGTCATAATAAAGTGGCCACTCAGTGTATAACTTTATAGAAGTTTTGAAACATTTTCAAACTCAAACATACACATAAAAATCCAAAGGTCAGGAGATGTCACTCGGAGAAGGAAATCTAAACCTGCCATGCAAAAGAAACAAATGTTGTATAAGAAAACAAGCGATTATAGAGGAGTATGTATACCAGACATGAATTGGTGAAATTTTCATTATATTTTTCAAAATATTAGTTCTTGGGTAAGCTGAGGGGGAGTCCTGAAAGAGAAATGAAACGGTCAATATTCGATTTTCCTCAAAGGCATAATAAAGAACACATATTAAAGTTTTGTATATGTGATGACAGTGTTACTTTCTCTCTTCAGTATCGGTATGGCAAAAAAAATTTATTCCTCTTGTGGCAACCATATAAAGAGATATTTAACTTGAAAATATTGGTTGATTTTCATTAATATAAAGATGTAAGGCTATTATGTTTTGTGTTGTCTTCCTTTTGCGTAAGCTCTAGCCGCAATTTACATATGGGGGTTCGGGACCACCCGTGGCGTTCGCCGCAATTTACCAACACCACCTCTCAATTCGTCCCAGGTGGGACCTCTCCAAATTAGAAACGGATGACTTTCCATAGCCGTAGATGCTCATGGGGAACGGTAACTCCACTTTAAAAGAAAAAAGAAAATATCACAAATCGAAGAAGCACTCGGAGGCAAGAATAAGCAAAACCTAACTTCCAGCAGCAGGTATATTGCCAAAAAGAGCTTTCGTGATGGAACAAAAGAAAACTTTTTCGGAAAGAGACGTAATAAAAATCACAGATCCTCCACTTCCCGATGAATAACTCAATCTGCAGGAACGGTCGTTTTTAATCAATTCCTTAATTTATTTCTGGCACTCCTACCGGGGTTTCCTTTGCAATATATATAGCTCTTTATCGTTTATTTCACAATTTTGAACCGGCAAATCTCACATATGTTTGTGTTCATGAAAATCGAGGATCTTCCTTTCACCCGCTCACCGAATCATTTCATTTGTGTGGTAATATCAGGCCATCCCAGAAGTAAAGTCGTTTTGCGCAAACCCAACAGTAGTGAGTCCCCTGGTGCCCAGACTATGACGTCGACCACGGTGAGTATAATAGGTATCACGCGAGCAGACCTTCAAGTCAGAGCCGCGGATGGCTTAGTGGTTAGCAGTTCAGACTATCGATGCAAAGTCCTCAGGTTCGAACCTGGGCTGATCTTTCAGAGATGGTGTGATTTGCTAACAATTGCTGAATATCGGACGAGCACGATAAGTGACGGCCCCCAGGCTGGACCCACTGGTTAAATGGGTATCCTTTCCTATGCCCCCCCCTGAAATTCTCTCACCCCGTACTTGTACGGTGGCGCCATCTTCTGTACTCTAATCTCACTACAAACTGTTCTGTCAAAGTCACTAGACTTGCTCTCATTCCTTCCGTTTCTGTGTCCTGTCCAAAAGGCGATCTCGCTGTAGGTGGCTGGAACTTAAACTCTACTCACTGTGGACGGAAGTCCTATAAGAAAATGGCAAATACTAGACCTTCAAGTCACTTGAGACCGCAAACGGGAGTTCTAGGTGCAGTCGTTGTGTACTTAAACCGCATAGGAAATGGCAGTGTCAGAAGACCACATGTGGCACATTATGGTGAATGAGTTCCACCATCGACATTCAGCGACGGTAGCAACACGAAACATCAATGCCGTATATGGGCAGGGTACGCTGTTAAATTTTTTGAGGTAGGTTGCACCAAAAAATGGTTCTACTACAGCTGCACCACTTTCTGAGAAATGATACATCATTGTGTGGTGCAAACAAAACAAACAACATGGTGCAACCTTGCATAATAGTTTGGTACAACCTTGTACTATAGTATGGCGGGAAGTTGCACCACGTTGTTGGTTTTGTTTGCACCACACAATGGTGTATAATTTCTCAGAAAGTGGTTCAGCTGGAGTAATACCACTTTTTGGTGCGACCTACCTCAAAACTTTTAACAGTGTACCATGGAGGTCATGAAATGTTAACGCTGGTTCCAGAATTTTCGAAGGGGGGGGGACCCCAGCCTCAAAGAAATGCAGCGACCCCGTGCTGAAAGCTGCTGTTAAAGAAAATCCTTAAGCAACAGTCGATGAATTGGCCACACTTGTTCATTCAACCCATTCCACTGTTCACCGGCCTCTGCAGGACCTCGGTTACGAGCCGAAACTGGATAAGTGGGCAACCCATGATCTCACTCCACAACAGCTGCAACAGTGTGTTGACATTTGCACTTCTTTGCTCTCCTGTAATAAAAGGGATCCGTTTTTGCACAGAATTGTAACGGGCGATGAAAAATGGATTGTTAATCAAAACATTAAGCGTAAACGGCAGTGGCTCCCCAAAGGGGGCGTGCCTGCAGCAGTGGCGAAAGCAGGACGTTTCCCACGAAAGGTTTTGATGTCTGTGTGGTGGAATATGCAAGGCATAATCCATTACGAGCTGCTGCCACCCAACAAAACCATTACAGGGGAAGTCTACTGTCAGCAGCTGCAGCGTCTACGCACTGCTTTGCAGGATAAAATTCCAGCACTCGTGATTCGTAAAGGCGTGCTGCTGCAGCAGACAACGCAAAACTACACACAGCGAAAATGACCAGTGCCACTTTGCAGGACTTCGGATGCGGAAAACTTCTGCATCCAGCATATTCCCCTGACATCGCCCCATCCGACTACCACCTCTTTCGCAGCCTGCAAAACCATCTTGCTGGGACTACACTTCGAAATGTGGAGGAGGTACGGCGAACCCTTTCTGCCTTTTTTGCATCGAAACCCATGGAATTCTGGGATTCAAAAACCTTTTCGATCGATTTGAGAAGGCTGTAACTACCGGGGGCACTTATTATATGGATTAAAACATCTGTTCCAGGAACGTTTTTCTTTCTTTTCTTCACACGTTGAAAAAACGACAGTATTTTTGGGATTACCTGATAGTAAGTAAGCTGTATCTAAATATACTTTACTAGCTCATAGCCCTTTTTATAACACGAATCGTAAAATACAACTAAATTTTTATAACACGAATCGTAAAATACAACTACATAACTATAATAAACGGCTGATATCAAAAGTTGCATTTCGTCTACTATTAAATGTACCTTTGTTCAAGTTATGCAAAGTATTAGAAGATTGGTTTGCATGCCATCGCCGTTGTCGTTCTCTATTTAAGCGACGTTTTCCTTCAGCTCTATCTTCTTCCATCTTGTACTACAAAGAAAAATGTCCACGGAACCAATCATTTTTTAAATTTCCATCACAGTGAATCAAAACTACGTCTGCAGTGACTTTCTTACGATTTTACTTGTTCCTTTTTATGAAATAAATAAAGCTGATTTCTTTTTATGAAATTACTCTGCAATTTTATTCCTTTTTCTGAAATGAAATTACTTGACAATGCGAAGAAAATGAAATAAAACACGACATAACACCTACGTAACGGAACAAACGTCGCAGACAGTTGTTTGAGCACGTGCGTGTTGCCACAGATGAAATCGTTTGTCTTACTAACTTAATTTTATTTTCCGTTATTTCTCCTTTATTTTATGTATCGTGCGATAGCGATGACCTTAGTTCTGTTACGGCCACCGGATAAAAGCAGATGGCGCTGCAAGTACTAATGACGTCAGAGCGTTAGGACAGAGGTAGCCTATTATATATAGGCTTTATGTTACTCGTACGTTCCGACCTGTGCTTCCTTTGCAATGTAACGTTCGTTGTCACTTGTTCGCCGCACCGGTATAGCTCAGTGGTCTAAGCGCTGGTTTCTGACCATTTCCATTCGTCCGAGAAAGGTCCGGAGTTGAATCCCGGTGAGGCATGGGTGTTGTGTTAGCCTTGCGGCACTGGCTCTCCCCTTCCCTGGAACCAGTGACACTAAATTAGGGACGGGCGATTGCTTATAGCGTCGTTAAACCCCCAATAATAAATATATCACTCGTTCAAAGTTTTTGAGCTGACAAGGCTCGTCTCTTACGTCACGGTACGTAATCGAAACTGCAGACCGAACCAGTTGTCAGCGCAATAGTGAAACAAAGGTCAAACAAGACGAATGACACCAAATTATGCCATACTAGAAGAAGAAACTATGTGCAGAATTGTGCTCAAAATCAAGGTTGTCTGAGCAAGGGAGGATTCGCTTTCAATTCGATTTTTACAATCAGATATACTCTTGCAAACAGAATTGTGGCCGCCGTATTGAAGCGATGGTTTCTGACCATTCGTTCGTGATGATTCCTGGTTCGAATCCCGGGGAGGCATGGATGTCGTGTTTGTCTTGCGGCACTGGCTCTCTCCCTTCCCTGGAACCAATGGCCTTAACTTAGGGACACTCGACAGCTTATAGCCCATCGATCATATCATATCATATGTAGAGGATTTTAGGAAGGGAGTGTCTGACCTCAGGTCTTAAACAACCATTAGAAATATGAAGCTAGGAGATTTGGGCTAGAACGTGACACGGAAGCGAGGTAGAAAGTCGCCCTTATTTATTACCGGGGGGCCAGCACCTGGGGCCAGACGGCTTTACGTGCCCATCCGACACACGGCGGATATTTAGTGGTTCGTACCTGCTTTGGATCGAACCTGAGGTCTCCCAGTTGCAGTCACGAACGTTGACCACTAGGCCATCCGCGTCCTATATAGACCATCGATTTGCACATGGTGGTCGTTAAACTCTTAAACAAAAAATCATAAACAATCAAACAATCTAAACTGATCCCCTAGTTGTATTACTCTGCATTATGAAAGAGTAGAAAAGATCTATAAAGCATTCTTCACAGCGGAAGCAATGCGACGGAAAAGGAATTTTTCAAATACGACTTTTAGAAGCAAAGATAGTAGAAAAATATTTTAAGCATACGTACTTCCTAGTGAGAAAACTGTGTATTATTTAAGCAGGATAATGTTCTCAAACTTTTCCATAACCAATGACGAACATTACAAAAATAATTTTTTGCTATTGTATTTTTAGAAGTGGAGATAGCCCCCTCTGTTGCTAAGACTCGGATCGTTCGTTTGAGGCACCTATGCGATGAATTAGAGCTCGTGTCCTGCTTGAGGTGTGGGCGATGTGTTTGTCCGATGGCCCTCCCTTAGAACCACTGGCCGTAAATCAGCAGCTGGCGACTGCTTACAGCCATCCAAATTGCTCATGGTGGTCAATAAGCGCCAAAAAAAAAAAAAAAAAAAAAAAAAAATAGCGGAGATACTGCTGATGTAACTGAAATGCGTACATAAGGACCCCTAATCAGAGCTTTGACAACAAGCCACTAAGGCGGCAACAAAACTTTGAATTATGAAAAATTGGAAATTTCATGCGAAATATTCTACACTGTAAATGCACCGGACGGAAAAAAGAAATTTTCAAAACGGACGTTTAGAAGCAGAGATACCGAGAAAACTAACATTTCGGTCACCGAGCAGAAAACTGGGTGTTATTTTGAACTGGACATATGCATAAAATGTTTTTTATACTTATTTCCAGTTCAAAATAAGTGATTTTTCACAATCGGATTTTTAATATACACTATGTTGACAAAAGTCACCGGACACCCCTTCATAAGCAAAATGAACGGATCCGCTGCGTTGTTAAGATGCGCAGTACAGCTGAAAACGGTATAAAAACAAGCCTGCAGCTGAACGCGATCATATCGTACTGTGAGGTTGAGTGAAAATGTCACGGCGGGAGAGAACTGAATTTGAGAAAGGAAAGATTGTTGGGTGTTGTATTAGTGGGTTGTCCATAAGAGAAACCGAAAGGCGTTTAAACATACCCAAGTCAAGTTGGATGTACTGAATATGTGGAAGACACATGAAGCAGCAAAACGTACCGGCAGAACAAAGAAAATCAGTGATAGAGGACGTCGAAGCCTCAGGAGAGTCGTTACAGCTAATCGACGGAGTACTGCAAAAGATCTCAGTGCACAGGGGAGTAAAGATGCTGGAACCTCGGTATGTACACGTACCATTCGCATAGCACTTCATTCCATGTGTTACCGTGGTCGCGAGGCTGCTCATAAGCCTTTCATCTCCACTCGAATGCTGCTCGTCGTTTAGCATATTGTAAAGAACATTTATCGTGAATCGTAGATCAATGGAAACGGGTCCTATGGACTGAAGAATCCAGATACACAATCCATCAGTCTGATGGCCGTATGTGGGTATGGAGGCAGCCAGGGGAACGCTATTTACCACAGTGTATTTATTATTCCTACGGTCAAGTTTGGAGCTTACAGTGTACTCGTGTGGGGATGTTTTTCGTGGTATGGTCCCTGCCCATTGGTTATCGTGGACAAACCTGTGAACCAGCACGTCTACCTCGATATTCTGCACAATTATGCCCTGCCAACTCTGTGGAAATATTATGAAACTGAGCCTTGTTGGTACCAGTAGGATAATGCACCGAGCCATAAAGCAAGGTTTCAAAATCGCTTTATTCTAATTTATCATAAGAAAACATAAGAGGGAGACGTACAGTATTGGGCATCTCACTGGGAAATAATACAAAACTGTTAAAAACATGATGGTATATACATTGCAATGACAATGGGGATGAATAACAAAATGCTGCAAGCAAAGCTTATTGAATAAAAAAATTGCAGAAGTGACAAAGAGAAACACATCGTGTCACATGACATTGGCTGGGCATGATTTACAGGATAACACAGGCGAAACAATAGTACACAATTAGAAAAAGAACAGCACAAACACCGCCGTGAAGGTAAAACATTACATACATGAGATAAAAACACAGCGTGCACAATTGTGCAAGTTATTTAACGAGGGCACCAAAGCAACATAATACAGGCGGGGTGAAAGTAAGTAATGTACACGAGTAAGCATGAAAATACACTGAGATGGCATTAGCATTCACAATTCAACGGTAGTGTGGATTGCACGAGTCGTAGAGTGGAGGAGGGCCACCAGGGTGCCACGGAACTCAGCAAAGGAGGTGTAGAATGTCCTAGGGTTCTGATAGGTGTAGCAGTCCAGAATCAATCGCAAACCATGGAGCGGCCGGCGCCCAGGTAGCATAGAAGGTGGCTTCTCGACGACTGGAAGAAGCCGACTGGTACTCCAGGCGGAGTCGAGAAAGCAATCGATCTTGAAAATGGCACAAAAGTGCTGCGCTGGCCTGGTGTAAAGAGACCGGCGAGGAAATGCTGCGGAGTTGTTGAAGGTATACGTAAATAACGTGTTTAACCAGCACGAAAAGATAGGCACATACTGAAGGAAGAGTTGTAGGTGGATGAGCCCGCAGAAGAAGATGTCTGTAGGCAGTGAACGGAAGATCTTGAGAACAAGAGCGACTGGCAATCCGGAAAGCCTGGTGGAGGAGAGGCATCAGGATGGGACAGTAAAGGTAGACGTGAGAAACGTCTGCCTCCTGTGCGCAGAAGGAGCAGAGAGAGGGGAGGAGAGAAGAGACATGCGAAAGAGAAAATACGGAACAGGGAGGCGATTATGCAAAAAGAGCCAGTGGGTATTAATTTCAAGAGGGGCAGATAAGGGTGAGCGGGCAGCGGCCCAGACAAGAGGAAGAGAAGCAGGGGGAACCTCCAGAATAGAAAGCGGTGAAGGGGTGGCAAGGTGCACTAGAAAACGATAAAGAGATTTAGAGGAGAGAGAGGAGAGAGGAAGAACCGAGTTTGTGAGTCGGAGGAAAAACGGCAGCGGAAGAGGGGCAGAAAAGACAGAGACGAGACCGGTGGGGGAGACAAGATCAGGGAAAAGCGAAAGAAGTGCAGTTAGCAGAGAGTCATAGACCAAATGGGCGGATGGGGACGAGAGAATAGCAGGGGGAGGCCAGAGAGAGGGCGCCAGGATAGATCCGAGTTAGTGAGGTCTTGTACAGTTACTACACCTGCTCGGAGCCAAGAGGGGAATGAAAAACAGGGGAGATGGGGGGATGAACAAGGGAGTTGAAGAAGAGGGGTTCAGAAAGAAGCTCTAGAGTTGAAGAGGGAGGGGAGCGAATGAGGGGGAGAGAGCGAAGGTGAGTGAGGGCTTCAGAATATGCAGGTGGGAGTTTGGAGGGGGGGAAAGGACAGCAATCCATGAGAACTAAAGAAAGAAAAGAAAAATGTGGGTTACGCAAGGAGGCAAGAACGTCACGTACCTGAACTGCGGAAGCCACTGGAGCCGTGAAAAGGTGAATGAAGTTGATCACTCGGCTTGCTTTGTAGCACAGCGGGACATCAGGTAGGCCAGCACCACCATAGGAGGGAGGAGCACAGAGCTTGTGGACGTTAATCCAGTGATGACCCGCCCACATTACTCGAGTAAGGCAGCGTGTAACCTCCTGGAGACAGAAAAGCGGGGTCGTAGATGCAATCCAAGAATGCTTGCAGATGGACAGAAGGTATGTCCTGGTGAGATTTGCACGCTGGTAGTAGGACGTACAGAACTGCGCACGACACCAGAATGCAGCTGTGCGGAGGAGGCGAGAATGGAGTTCCGAGCGAGTTGCACTGGATGTAGCTTGTGGTGCGCCTAAGTGCACACCCAGGAAGCGTTGGGTAGTGGATGACCATGTGGCCCCCCATGGAGCATCCAAGCGATTGGACCACGACCCGCACCACAATCCAGTGCTCTTAGAAGTATTCAGTTCAGCTGCAGAACATGAAGCATATGCGGAGAACAAACGACGAAGCAGTTGGAACTGTGAGTCGCTACGAATGCAGACGGTGATGTCATCTGCATAAGCAGAGTAAATGACTGAGTGATGCCGTGAGCTGGCAACTGGTGGTGGAAGTTGTGCTAGAAGAGATGTTTGCAGAGAGCGTAGAAAAGGCTCGACGGCAATCGCAAACAGTTGACCAGAAAGCGGGCAGCCCTGACGAACTCCCCGCTTGAAGGGAACATGTGCTGTGAGAAAAGATGCCGTCTTGACATGGAAAACGGCGTCCCGGTAGAGGGAGAGAAGAACGGAGACAAATTGTGGAGGAAAGCCAAAGTGTAGCAGGGTTTGTGTTAAATAGGCGTGTGAGATATTATCGAAAGCGGAACGGAGGTCTAAGGAAAGGAGAGCAAGAGGCTCAGAATGAGTCTTGGCAAGATGAATGAGATCGCGAAGAAGTTGAACATTGGAGGAAAGAGAACGGCCAGGAACAGTATAGGTTTGAGAGTCAGCAAGGATGTGAGGGAGGATAGAGTTTAGTCGACGGGAAAGAAGCTTAGTATAGAGTTTATAATCTTGATTGAGAAGAGAAATGGGGCGCCAATTTCCCAAGTCAAGAGGGTCACCCTTCTTGGGAAATAGGACCACATGTGCGTCCGTGAAACTCCTCGGGAGGGGGG
Source organism: Macrothele yani (assembly GCA_039090855.1). Lineage (NCBI taxonomy): Eukaryota > Metazoa > Arthropoda > Arachnida > Araneae > Macrothelidae > Macrothele > Macrothele yani. Next base: position 54,164,411 of record CM077006.1, on the reverse strand, counting down.
AGCAGTTAAATGCAGCAGAAAAAGCGGAGAGGAGAAAAGGCAACAAAAGAGGCAAGAACGCACGGTAAAAAGGAAAAGAGAGGCCGTCCGGACCCGGAGCGGCATGGGGTTAAGGGAAGAGAAGGTGTCTGACACCTCCGTGGATGTGGGTGCAAGAGACAGGGTGTGAGCAAGATGAGACGGAACTTGTGGTAGGTTATTGAGAAGATGGGGGAGAGCAGAGGAGAAGGGGGAGGAGTTTCACTGAACTTGGTGGTATAGAACTGACGAACGTGAGAGCAAATCGCTGCCGAATCGGATGTGATTTCGCCAGAGGGGAGGCGAAGATGACGAAGCGAGGTAGAAGACTTACGTGCAGATTCCATTGATGTTAGAAAATCATAGGTGCATTCCTCCGGATTGAGATGTTTAATGCGCAGACGTAAAAGTGCTTGCTGCGCAAGAGGTTTCAGCAAAGCCTGGAGCTCCGCCTGATATGCTGGAAAAAGCGGATCTGATAACCCAATCAGTGTGAGCATCTGCCTGGCGTGATCGAGGCGCATCTGACTAGAAGTCTTCATGGTGAAGGAAAGTTGCTTGATATGTAAGAGGAGCTGATGCTTGACACGAAGCCAATACGTCAAGGTACAGGGTGCGGAATGCAACCCTGCGCGACGAGCAGCGAGAAAAGAACGGACAGAGGCACAAAATTCAGGATCAGTGAGGAGATTGGAGTCAAATGTCCACGGACGAACAGTCCGAGGGAGTGACGCCGCAACAAACACTGTGAGGGTGACCGTGCAGTGGTCTGAGGAAGCAGTAGGTTGATGTTGCAACTCGGTAATAGACGCAAGAAGCGGTGTGGAAACGTAAACCCGATCCAAGCGTGCGGTTGATGGAAGCTGACTCCCAGACGAGCGCCACGTGTGTGAGGTCTCTTGTGGATGAAGGCGCCTATAAGCATCGGTGAAGGAGAAATCAGCAACAAGGTCATGGAGTAGTGCGACGAGATCCGTCCGACGCTCTCGTGACGAAGGAGAGCGATCCAGAGCCGGGTCAAGGGTGCAATTGAAGTCTCCACCCAAGAGCACACGATCCGAAGGTGAGACTTTCGAGAGAGCTTTACGGAGTTTGGTGAACAAGATGGATAAATGAATAGAGGTGCATGGAATATACACATTAAAGATGTGAAATCGAGCTCCGCCAACTGTGAAGGAGACTTGCTGGAGTAAATCTCGGCATAAGTTCTGCACTGAGAGTGCAGTGAGGGTGGATCGGAAATGTTGATGTATTCCGATAGCAAGTCCACCATGAGATGAGTAGCGGAAAGCATGATGGAACACATAATCGCTAGCACGCCAGCGAGTAAACAGAGTGGAGGAATGGCAGTTTGTTTCTTGTAGTAGTAACAGATCGGCCCCGAGGGGCGAGAGGTCTTCCATAACAAGAGCATTCGCTAGGGGGCTAGCGAACCCTCTGCAATTAAGGGTCGTGACCTTGAATGGACTGGTCAGTCGTTGGTTGGAGGAGTCGCGGAGCAACTTTCAGGAGTTGTTGTAATCGGTTTACGCAGCCAAGGGTCCATGAGTGGTGCATGGGGTCATGAACAAACCCACGAAGGTACTTAGCAATGCATCCGGCTTGCAGGAGCAGCGCGGGAAGAATGTCTTCGCGCTCTCGGAGGTAGTCATACGTCGACTCCAGGTTCGTGGTGTGGGTGCAAAACTGATAGTAATCTCCAAGATTGAGAGGTTCTGAAGGAGCACCACATTTGGAGAGAACACTTGAAAAGACCTCAAACGAAGGTGGAGACCCATCATCATCAGTGTCCCTTTCAAATTTCTGTTGGCGCAGGAGAGGGAGAGATATCTCCTGAAGATTTGGTAGTACGGAACGGTTGCCCATCCGCAGAGGAAGATTTCTTCTTCTTCCTCTTACGTCGGGTACCTGTACGAGTGCCAGAAATTCGTTTTCCAGGGAGCGACGATGCTCGGGAAGCTGACGCAGAGTCAGAGGAGTTATCGGCACCGCCGTCACACTCGGAGACACCAACAGTGAAGACTGGTGGGAAACCAGCGGCGAAGTCTCCCGATGTTGCCACGGGATGAGGAGTAATAGGTGAGGTGAGCACTGGAAATTGAAGGTGGGAGGTAAGATCAGCATCAAAAGACGCTCGTGGACGAGAGGCTGTAGATATACTTTTTGTGTAACTCGGCCCTGGGGCAGTTGGCACATTTGAAGACGGTGCAGGTCGAGAGCGAGATGTAGCAGGATGCTGCTTAGAGGCGGTAGGCACTGTAGAAGCCGTGGGAGCTGGATACTGGTTGTTGGGGCATCGAGCACGCTGATGCCCAAGTTCTTTGCAATTAGCACAGTGTTCTGATGTTAGCATGTCAATTCTGTAGGAGAGCTGCCCACATCGGACGTTTAGAATCCGTGGGAACTTGCGGAGATGCTCCTCTGATGGAAAGATGAGTCGAACACTCCGGCGAAAACTACGAGACATTCTTATTTGCAGGATCCTTGGGCGCAGCTGAATGTGTGATAACAGGACCAACAATCTTACCACACTTACTAAGTGCAGTACATATCATCGCATCCGAGATTTCGGGGGGCACCGGATGCAAGGAGACCTGAACAGGGCGCCTGGAAATCGGTTCAGCTTCCAGGTGGTGGTCTCCCAGGTCAAGACCAAAGTTTAGAAGCGTGTCTGCATGCTCTTTGGATGTGAAATAAACAATCACCGTCCGCGGCCGGCGGGTGAGGTGAGTAATGGCTCCGGCTGGAAGAAAAGCAAGGAGCGTATCACAATAGACTTTCAGCGGTGTATTCGGAAGAGCATCTAGGCACACTCCCAACTCGCGGGTGGAGTGAAGTTCCTGCGCAGCGGGTGAGAAGTGCGGAACGTCCAATTGAAGTGAGTCACCATGTATCTGGACATGGGCATCTGCAAGGGGAAGGCGAGTCGATTGCGTCGGTAGGGACGCACCTGAGGTAACGCTAGAATAAGAGCGGGAAGGCAATCCTCCATTGGAAGGCAGAGGTGCAGCGCTGGATGAAGGAGCTGACACAACGCTGGGCAAGGCTACCGAGGGCAGAGAAGCAACGCCCTCAGAGATATCCATTACGTCATCGGTAGCATCAGGAACGAACGTCATAGCCTCACCACCAGGAGGGGTGGTGGAGTCAGAGAGTTGAAGCGTAGAAGAAGAAGAGCAATAGGCATCAGGAGGAGGACGATATTCCCTATCATCAAGGACGGACGCTGATTGGTTTGCTCCGTCAGAGATAAGGATCGACGTAGTAGGAGAAGCTGTGACGAGAGCGGGAATTCTGCTCTTATCAGCAGTCGCCATCGCCGATGGCGAGGCCTAACTTAGTAAAAACGACCAACTGGTCGAGAAAATAAAGTGCTGATAGCTAATTGAAAATAGTACTCACCGACTCGGGAGATGTCTTAAATGAAAGATACAACCTTCGTCTTGAAGGCACGCACAAAAGTTAAACGACAGAGCACACAAAACACACTCAGTAGACGGCGAAACACGGAGCTCAAAACAGACACGACTTACGTCCCATAAAGCAAGGACTGTTATGGCGTGGTTTGACGATAATTCTGTATCGTGTGTGGACTGGCCAGCACAGAGCCCTGATCTTAATCCCATAGAGCATCTATGGGATGAATTAGAGCGCCGCGTAAGAAGTTTGGAACCAAGGTCTACTACTAAGCAACAGTTAGCGGCAGCATTATGTACTGAATGGAAGCGCATACCTATCGCTGTGTTCCAAAACCTTGTCGAAAGCGTGTCTCGAAAGGTCAATGCATGCATTAAGGCCAAAGGTGGACCGGCACCGTACTAATGTATGTCAATAAAAGCTATGTTGTGTTTCTCTTCTAGGTGTCCGGTGACTTTTGTCAATATAGTGTATTTGAGATAAATATATTAATTTATTACCAAATAAAATTTTGAAATGTTATGTGAAAATAAATGGTTTCAAATATATTTATTGTTTCGTGGTTTAACGACGATCATGAGAAACTCTAAAGGATATAAGCAGTACCCGTCCCTAATTTAGGGCCACTGGTTCCAGAGAAGAGATGTAGCCAGCGGCACGGACAAACGCGACATTCATGCCTCATCAGAACACGAACCCAGGCCCATCTCGGACGAATGGTCAGAAACCAGCACTTCACGCCACTTAGCCACCGGGACGGCGGCACTCCAAATGTATTGTAAACAGTAATATGCTCTTATGCCACCTTGTAGCATAATAATACATAATAGAAAATTCCAAACAATGTATGAAATCTTCAGCATGAGCAGCCACTATCTGAAATATAAAAGGGAACATGATATAAGTCTACGTCTGCTAGCGGAAGAATTTTGCATAATGGAAAAGTTGAAAATAGGCGAAAAATATTCTTCATGGAAAAAGCTATGCTAAAAGAAAGAACTTTTCGAATACATCTCTGGGAAGCACAGGTAGCGAGGGAAAAGGTTTCGACCTTTACGCAGACAGAGGGAAATATTTGCATTATTTAAAGAGGATAATGCTCCACTGTAGTGAATGGCATACAATAAAGAAATTTCTCGATAGTGTTTTTAGAAGCGGAGACGCAGCTGCAAACTGAAGTTCAAAAACACCACCTAGCGATAGAACTGTGAACTGTAAAACTTCTCATGTACTAATGTAAAGTGTTCTACAAAGTAAATGGCATCCGGTGTTGAAGGGATTTTTTAAATCGCTCTTGTAGAAGCAGAGATATTAAGAAAAAACAGATTAAGCATTTGCGCCCCTAGCGGCGAAATTGTGCCTTATTTTGGGAAGAAAATATGCACACAGAGTTTGCACGGTTAGTAGTATTTGACCGAAGAAAAAGGGTTTTCAATCGGGTGCTTAGTCCTGCAGATATTACTGTAAACGGATACGTGAGCTTACGCCCTCTGGTGGCAGACTTGTGCGTTAAGAAAAATTTGAATGAAATTATATGCGAAACATTTCGCGGTAGAAACGCTATCCAACAAACAGAGAAATTTTCAAATTGAACTCTTAGAAGCACATATATTGACAAAAATAAGATATGCATCAACGCCTCCTAGCAATAAAAAGCCATGCATTCTTTAAAGTAGAAAGTATTCTTAGAAAGTTTTTCGATATGAGCGGTATCGGTCCACGGAAGAATTTTTTCAATCATGTTTTCAGGAGCTCAAATTTTGCTGCGAATACATCAGAATTCTTTATCAAATATCAGAAATTTTGTGTAAAGCATTTTTGATCAGAAGCTGTACCCGGTGCAGAAATAAGTTTTCAAATCGGAGTTTTAGAAGCAGAGATATCGGGGAAAACACAATTTACCTTTACGCCCCCTAGCGGAAAGTCTATGAATAACTTGAAAATTTTGAAATTATATGAAAAATATTTCGCACTGGGAACTTCATCTAACAAAGAAGTAATTTTTCTAATCGGTCTCTTAGAAGCAGAGATATTGACAAAATAGGATATACATCTACGCCCTCTGGAGGAAAAAATCATGCATTATTTTAAGGAGAAAATATTCCGAAAAGGTTTATCGATGTGAGAGGTATCGGTCCACGAACGAATGGTTCAATCGAGATTTTAGAAGCTCGGATTTTGCTACAAATGCAACAGAAGCAGAAATTAACATTTACGCCCCCTGGTGGCCAAACCATTTTTTACCAAAAATCAGAAATTGTATGCAAAAGATTTTCTATCAGGAGCTGTATCCGCTGCAGAAAGAATTTTTCAAATCGGAGTTTTTGAAGCAGAGATATCGAGGGAAAACGCAATTTACTCTTACGCTCCCTGGCAGAAAACCTATGCGTAACTTGAAAAAGTGACTATACCTAAAATAGCCTTTGACATATATCTGCTTCAATCGGATGTTTAGAAGTAGATATATGGAATAAAAAGTGTTTGTAATTCGATATCATCGCATTTACGCCCTTTAGCAGCAAAATTGTGCGTCGCGAAAAAAAAAAAAAAAACGAAATAAAGTATCATCATTCACACATTTTAAGCTTTCCAATACAAAAATAATTTTTCAAACCGAGCTATTAGTTGCAGAGATGTGGTGTTCAAAGACGGGCAAACCGGTGACATATGCACGATTTAAATTATGAAGAGGACATCCGTTTTTTGGTGTAAATATGACAAGGACGGTAACTCAGATAATATTCCAAAACCTTAAAATTTCGTCGTCCTAGAACGGGAAACGAACCCGCGTCTCTCAGATAGCGTCTGGGTATGCTAAACCACTTCACCACCCAGAACGACCATGTCTCAAGTTTCCGATTAATTTGAATATAACCATCTTAGGATTTGCTAGTCGAAGCAACCGGCATTCATGTTTAGCGAATCTGGAGGTTATCTGACTTACCATCCTTGTCATGTTTACATAAATAAAAAACGGATTGTCATCTTCAAAATTTGCATTGTATGGTGTAATCCCGTACTCCATTCATGATAAGCACGATCTTTTTTACAAAAGACGTTCTAATTAAACTTAAATCCTTGAGAATTAACAGGTTGTTTTTATTAGGAGAATTCAAATTCGTGCAGAAATAGTCCAAAGTAATCGAATTTTTTAAGATCGTGCATTGAAGGCAACTACCTCAATTACTTTGGAGGTGGTTTTTTAAAAAAATTCATTCGTAACACTTTTTGACAAATTTTTAAACACTTCCGCGTTGCGCATTAAACACAAATTGAGAATTTCTTGAACTCCCAATAATTTTCAAAATCGGCGCCCATGCCTGGATGGTCTCCTCAAGTCTCTTCCCTTTCTGTCATGTGCCAGGCTTCTTCATGTAAATCCGGTAGGCTTTCGAATTTCGTCCACTTATGTAGTCTTCTTCTGGGCCTTTCTTATCTCTTGCCTCTTGGAACCCATTCTATATAGTTAATACTTAAGTTGTCCAACGGTGGTCAGTTCTCCCAGCAATATGTCCAGTCCATTGCCATTTCAATGTCTAAGCTTTGGTCACGAGTCATAAACTCTTGTCATTTCCCTGATCCAAGTGCTCCTTTTCCTTCTGTTTAAAACAACCATGCATCACACCATGCTTCTTTCAATAGTGTGCAGAATGTGAATGTCTTTTATAGTTTAAGATAGTGGTGGAAGCAGGTGGGAACCGTGTAGAACGGCGTTCCGTTAAGGAATTGGTAAGGGGAACGACGTTACCCTAAATGAAATAATTGTGAACAAAAGTACATAGAAACTTGATTAAGGAAAGTTAAAAAAAATTGTGCTGCTGAACTAAACAAAGGAAATTCGGGCTCGCCGTTTATGTTAATATATAAAAGGCTAAGCCGTTTCTTTCCGGCCTTAGTTATGGACTTTTACCGGACCGATTTTAACGACTTTTTTAAAAGAAAACTGTGACTGTGTAGATGTGCACAAAAATCTAAAAAGTCTCGATTTTCGATTCCGCCCATTTTTTATTTGCCCTCAAAAGTTTTAATGATTTTCCCTTCCCACACTCTTTTTGGGGCATATGCTTCCAGTTCGTGTATTGTATACGTCGTCGAATTCGTGACATCACAAAATGGCGACTGGGCATAAACACACTTTGTTAACTAACGTTAGTTTTAGTTCCATGTTGTGACGTCACACTTCCACGACGTGTTGCATATCATTGGAAAGATGAACCAGCACTATGTTGTGACGTCACACTTCGATCTGTCACGAACACGCAGTTTCCCATTCTTTTGGCTTTTGCTATAACAATTAATAAGTCCCAAAGACAAACTCTAGATATAGTTGGAATATATTTACCACAACCGGTTTTTAGTCACGGCCAATTATATATGTTGCCATGTCACATGTTCGTAGCTTTCAAAATTTAAAAATACAAATCTTTCCGTGTGGTAACACAAAAACATCAAACATTGTATATCGAGAAATTTTATAACTTACAAGCAGTTCAGCTACGTCTATTGCATATTTCTGCCTATAGCTTTCTACACTATCTACTATAACGAAGTGAATTTCTCCGTCATTTTTATCTGCGCCGGGGCTCGAACCCGGGTCCACTCATTCCGGAATAAGTTGCTCTACCAATTAAGCTACGCGGACCTTTTATTCTGATTCCTATCTACCTTTATGTCGTGTGCGTCCTTCTGGCAGGTACGTCACATCTCCTGGTACGTTACATCATCTCCCCTTCTTATTTTTTTTTCGAAGTGCTGGAGAAGGGATCCTTTTATTTTTCCTATCTCGCGGTGTGGAAATGACATCACACCAATGCGATATTTTGAACGGTCGGGTCATCCGGATAGTTCGGGCGCCACTATAACGAAGTAAATTTCTCCGTCATTTTTGGTCTACGCCGGGATTCGAACCCGAGGCCGCTTATTCCGGAACAAGTCGCTCTACCAACTGAGCTACGCAGACATGTATTCTGATTCCTATCTACCTTTATGTCGTGTGCGTCCTTCTGGCAGGTACGTCACATCTCCTGGTACGTTACACTACCAACAAGTAATTGGACACCCCTGCAATCGACGATATCTGCGGTCCTGATACACGTCACGGCCGCCGCCGTTAGATATCTTGTGGAAAACAACAACGCAACCAGTCGCATGCAAGATGCCACGCAGTTCGGAGCTCTCTGATTTCGAGAAAGGTGTAATCGTCGGGTATCACAGAAATGGCCGATCCGTACATGACATATCCAGGGAGTTGAAGTACCCAAAATCGACAGTGGCCTACGTGATTGGCAAGTGGAAGATGAGAGGTGACTGTCGGAATGTGCCCCGACCCGGCAGACCCACAAAACTGGTAGTTGGAGACCGACGGGTGCTGGCCAGAGAAATTCGGAAGAACCGCACCAAATCGATGGGCCACATCCGCGAGGAGTTTCAACAGGCATCCGGGAGTGTTCTTTCGATGAATACCATCCGTAAGGAAACCCATCTGCTCGGTTATCATGGACGTGCTGCCGCCCACAAGCCTTTGATCACCAAGTCCAATGGCGCTGCTCGGCTAACGTGGCGCAAAGAATGTCGACAGTGGACAGTTGAACATTGGAAACAGGTTCTCTGGAGCGACGAATCAAGGTTCACCCTCTACCGTTCGGATGGCAGGGTCTGGGTTTGGCGTCTGCCTGGAGAACGCCTCCTGCCGGAATTTATTGTGCCAACTGTGAAGTTCGGCGGCGGTGGAATTATGCTAAGGGGGCGTTTCTCCTGGTATGGCACGGGACCCTTGGTCGCAATTCCTGGTAGACTCAACGCCGAGACCTACTGCACCATTTTCGATGACCATGCGCTTCCTACGTTGTGGCAGTTTTACGGGGTGGACCCATGTTACTTTCAGGATGACAATGCCACCTGTCATGTTGAGAGGTCCACCATGGCTTGGTATGATGACAATGGGGTTAATCGAATGGACTGGCCTGCGCAAAGCCCGGACCTTAACCCTATCGAGCACCTCTGGGACGAGTTGGAGCGTCAACTTAAGGGCTGCCCCCTCCGTCCGAAATCGGTGAAGGAACTGATCTGTCTTCTCCAACCCGAGTGGAAGAAAATACCGCTAGCCGTCGTACAACGCCTGGTTGAGAGTATGCCCCGGAGGGTCGCCGCCGTAATCGCCGCTCGTGGAGGCTCCACTAACTATTGAAGGTGAATAAACTTCGTTTTCCTTTGCTATCACAGGTGTCCAATTACTTGTTGGTAAATAGTGTATTTTCAGAAATTAATAAAATATGTTAGTAAATATTTAAATAGATACAAAGCATTACTTATTTGATATTTTATATTTGATTCTTACTGTTTATCATTTCGCGTGGGCTATTATTAAAAACAATCTCAAACTCAAACCAAAAAGTATCAATCATTGTCTATGCAGAAAATTTATAATTTAATACTGTATAATAACATTACCCCATAATATTGTTTGTTGCTAATATTTGCAACGGGTATAGCTAGTTTATATATACGAATTCTATTCGTAATTTGCGCAAGATTTTTATGTTTGAAAATTTTCTCTATCTGATTTTGCAGTTCTCAAAGATTTTGACCCGAGACAATAAATTTTGTCCTTCGCTCTTGAACTTTGAAATGAACACCCTCTGAGGGGTTCCTTTGCAAGTTTAAGGGTGTGTAGTTGTTATCGTTTTCATGCTGCATTATGTCGATGACTGATTAATTACTATGTACATTTAGGTAGGAAAACTGTCAGTGAATTCCAAACGTTTTCACTGTTTTTCAGCTACGCAATTGATAGACAAGTTAGTAAAATCATGCAGTGCATTGATTATAACACACCAGAAATCATTACTCAAGTTATGAGGATAATGGCTGTAGAATAAATCTCGCTCCTATGACCTGACCTTTGACCCCATTTCGATGACATTCAACAGAACCGGTAAAGTATACTTCCGGAACAACATGATAAGGTTTTGTCTCAATCGAAACCTTTTTACGTAAGTTTTAACGCATAAGGGCTATGGAATGAATCCCGATCCTATGTCCTGACCTTTGACCCCACTTCACTCATTTTCAATAGGATTCGTTCCCAGGTGGTCCCCTACCACATGCTAAAATTTCATTGAAATCGAACCATATTTACGCACGTTGTGACACATAAGGGCAATGGAATGCATCCTGCTCCTATGTCCTGACCTTTGATCCCACTTCACCCATTTTCAATAGGGTTCGTCCCCAGGTGATCCCTTACCACATACTAAAATTTCATCAAAATCGAACCATATTTACGCAAGTTATGATGCATAAGGGCAATTTAATAGATCCCGCACCTATGTCGTGACTTTTGACCCCATTTGTCCCATTTTTAATAGGATTCGACTCCATGTGGTCCCCTACCACATACTAAAATTTCATCGAAATCGAACCATTTTTACGCGAGTTATCGTGCGGACGGACAGACGGATGAACGGACGGACAAACGGACAAAGCTGGAGCATATACACTTCTTGAACCTACGGTTGGAAAGCGTAAAAAACGAAACTCCTTCAGCTGACGTGCAGTCTGCACTTTGTGATATAAACATTTTTAGGTGAATTTGAAATTTATTAGGATTTATTTTTTATTCATTAAAATATTTTTATTTTTCTGTTTATGTGAGAACACAGTTATAAAGAAGCGTATGAAATGTATGTGAGTATGTGCTTGTGTTATTTCGCCCAGACTTGAAACGCTGAGCACTGCGCTCCCCCGAAACAGATCACTTAATTTTACTACTGGTTAAATATCATGTTTCTGATCCATAAGAACTTGAAGGATGCATTGATTTAACACTTTTCATTTAAAACATAACGGTAAATTTCTCTTGAAAATCATGTAATTTTCTCTTGAAAATCATGTAATTTTCTCTTGAAAATCATGATAAAATTACATGATTTTCGAAATAACATTTCTGCGAAATTACATTGTAAATCACGAATCTCAACCCTATCATTAAATTGTAGTTCCAAGCATGCTGCTAACAGTGGTGCTTTATATTCTTTGATCTTACTTGCTTTCATATATGCCATATGTTTTATTCCTTTTCTTACATCTAATAGGGGGAATCGCCTTACAACCAATGTGTTCAGATTCCTCCTGGTGTATTGCATTTTCATATAACTGTAAGTTTTAAATGTGTGCAATAAAATAATTGTATTGTACTGTATGCTGTTTCTTTCAAAAGCTCTTCAGCCAAATTTTATGCTCCTCTTTATTCTTCTTCATTGTGGTCCTAACTTGATACCTGTTGCCCAAGGTACATGTATGTATTAGTTACTTCTATTTTACAAATAAACGCCCTAAAATATTTCCGAACACGGACACCAGAATAATTTCTTTAAAAAGTTCTTTTAAAGCAATTACAACACCAAAATGCACTGAATTACACTTTAGTACTTTCCCGCCCATCAAGCAGACTAGAATGGAAAGGGAAATGAAAGGTAGTAAAAACATTCTACTTTGATATTTGGTCAGAAGACAAATAGTTAAATTAATGCTTTCTTATTAATCCAAGTAAAACCCGTTCTGCGTAGATACAACGAAACATGAATGGGAATAATCATTCTGAAGAAAATAAATATTTCAAGAAAGGGCTCACTCCTTAGCTCTTTATGGCAGTACACGGAGTTCGTGCACCTTCTTTGTATGTAAAACATTAAAAAACTGGGGGGAGGGAGAAAAGAAGCGAGCTCTCCGAATTAAAAATGCGACTTTCGGTGAATTAGCCACGGTTGTTGGGATTTGGAAAATTGGAATGAGAAGTGTCATTAAACAGAGGGAGAAGGGGTGTTGCTTTTTTTTTTTTAACATTTTTTTTCTTTCTTTCTTTTCTTATCTCCCCCCCCCCGCGCCCCCTCTTCTTCGTGTGGAGAGAAAAATAGACACCTCGAGCAGGTGCAGTGTGTGCTGTGTTACAAAACTAAGGAAAGCCGTCAGGGCCTTGCGACGGTACCGTGAGAAACGCATCTAGAAGTCCTGAATGGAAAACCTGTCCTTTTTTTTTTTTTTTTTCATTCAATGTAAGTGGTAACTATAGGGACCAGGGCTGTAACGGAGGACTTGCGCCCCCCCCTCTCTCACGTTTAACAGTCCTCATAAAATGCTTTCTTCCTACACCAATTAACAATATTCTTCAATATTTTTTTGTACAGTTGCAAAAATAATTACGATTTCAATGAATGCAATATGAAATTACACCACAGTATAATACAAATTTGGAAGATGTGAATCCGTTTATTGGTGCAAATATGACATGGATGTTAAGTCAGATAATATCCGAAAACTTGAACATTTCATCGTCCAGCAGCAGGAATCGAACCCGCGTCTGAGTATGCTAACCACTACACCATCCAGAACGACCAAGTTTCAAGATTCCGGTTAATTTGAATATAACCATCACAGGATTCGCTAGTCGAAGCAATCGGCATTCATATATAGCGAATCTGGAGGTTTTGGAATTCCTTCCCGTGATTGCCCGGAGGAGCAGAATGTCAATGAATGAAATACGGGATTACTCCATTGTACAATACAAATTTGGACGATGTGAATCCGTTTATTGGTGTAAATATGACATGAATGATAAGTCAGATAATATACGAAAATTTGAAATTCAAATTAATCGGTAACTTGAGACCTGATCGTTCTGGGTGGTGTAGTGGTTAGCATACTCGGGCGCCATCCGGGAGACATGGGTTCGGTTTCCTTTCCAGGACAACGAAATGTTCAAGTTTTCGGATATTATCTGACTTAACATCCATGTCATATTTACATCAATAAACGGATTCACATCTTCCAAATTTGTATTAATATTGATTTATTTGAAGGTACAACAGGTGTTTTCCAGTCGATTTTGAATTTATGTGGTCAAAGAAGTTTTGCCTGAGCGAAATAATTTGTCCTTTCATCAATATTTACAATTCTGCTTCTTTCTTATTCGATTGCCAAATCCTAAAATCGACGTGGTGTTTTTCTATTATTAATTTTTTTCATTAATTTCATTATGGAGAACAATCTTTCTGATGTCACAAGACTGAGAATCTAGGTAAAAAAGTCCGAGAAAAAAAAGTCCAGGTAAAAAAGTCCGAGGAAAAATAATCCGAGACTGTTGATAAAAGCGGAAAAAAGTCTAGGAAAAAAAAGTCCGAGGAAATAAAGTCCGAGGAAAAACAGGCCAGGAAAAAAAGGCCGAGATGGGTGTTTTGATTGTCATCATGGGCATACTAATAAGTCGATTTGACATACTGTTTGAATGTTGGGGGTGGGGGTGGGGGGACATACTTTCATTATTTACCTAGTGTGGTGGGGTTGCCGGAAAACCGCCACACAGGAAAATTGCCACACGTTTTTCATTAAGGGGCCGGGCACAAAGTGTTATTCCTCCGAGGAACACTTTGAATGTGTGGCAGTTTTCCAAGTTTCCTAATTATGTTTTAGTTTTCCAAGACGCCTAACGACGGGAAGGTGCTCCTTTGTTTGTCTGAATTTTCATGCCGGTTCATACCAGTTTAGGGTGACTGGCCTCAAAAGTTCAACAGGAGAGAGGGGGTTATAAAGATCGCCGTACATTTCTTAAAACTACAGTGTTCGACGAAACAACAGAATTACACATGTCTCATGCTGTGTTTAGAAAAGGACGATAAGGTGGGATTTTTACTAACGCTGCACTTGTGCTTAGGCACTAAATATTTACATAACATGTCAAGTTTGTAATACTTTTCTTTTACTGAATTAATTCATAGGGCCTATACCTTGGCCTTTTTAACAGCTCTTAATCCGCCGACTTCATATTCATAACGTTTACGTATCAAATAAAATAATTGGCATTGCGCTTCTGTTTAGGCACTAAATATTAATTTATAGGCCCTAGGCTTAGGCATTTTTAACAGTTTTTATTCTACCAATGTAATATTGACAGCGTTTACACGTCAAATCAAGTTATTAATAATGCGCCTTTACTTAGGCACGAAATATTAATTCAAGAGCCCAGGCCCTTTTACTAGTTTTTTATTTAACCAATGTCATATTCACAACGTTTACAGAGCAAATCAAGTTAATAATATTTGGCGTTTACTTAGGCACGAAATATTAATTTATAGGCCCTAGGCCTAGGCCTTTTTAGTGGTTTTTATTCTACGGATACCACATTCATAACGTTCACATATCAACCCAAGTTAATAATATTCCGCTTTTACTTATGCACTAAATATTGTTTCATTGGCCCTTGGCTTAGGCCTTTTTAGCAGTTTTTATTCTAACGATATCATATTCATAACGTTTATGTATGAACTGAAGTTAACCATATTGCACTTTTATTTAGGTACTAGTTATTAATTTATTGGCCCTATGCCTAGCAATTAATATTGAATGCCTAAGTAAAAGCGAATGCTATTAACCTGACTTGGTACATAAACTTTATGAATATGACATCGGTAGAATAAAGAGTATTAAAGAGGCCTAGGCCTAGGGCCTATGAATTAATACTTAGTGCCTAAGTAAAAGCGTAATGCTATTAACTGAAGTTGATAAATAAACGTTATGAATATGGAGTCGACGGATTAAAAACCGTCAAAAAGGCCTAGGCCTAGGGCCTATAAATTAATATTTTGTGCCTAAGTAAAAGCGCAATATTATTAACTTTATTTGATATGTAAACGTCATGAATATGGTATCCGTGGAATAAAAACTACTAAACAGGCCTAGGCCTAAAGCCTCTGAATTGATATTTAGTGTCTAAGTAAACGCTAAATATTATTAACTTGATTTGCTGTGTAAACGTTGTGAATATGACATTGGTTAAATAAAAACTAGTAAAAGAGCCTGTGGCTCTTGAATTAATATTTCGTGCCTAAGTAAAGGCGCATTATTATTAATTTGATTTGACGTGTAAACGCTGTCAATATTACATTGATAGAATAAAAACTGTTAAAAAGGCCTAGGCCTAGGGCCTAAAAATTAATATTTAGTGCCTAAGCAAAAGCGCAATGCTATTGATTTTATTTGATACTTAAAAGTTATGAAAAAGAAGTCGGCGGATTAGAAGTTGTTAAAAAGGCCAAGGTATAGGCCCTATGAATCAATTAAGTAAAAGAAAAGTATTACAAACTTGACATGTTATGTAAATATTTAGTGCCTAAGCCCAGTGCAGCGTTATTAAAAAATCCCTCCTTATCGTCCTTTTCTAAACACAGCATGAGTCATGTGTAATTCTGTTGTTTCGTCGAACACTGTAGTTTTAAGAAATGTACGGCGATCTTTATACCTCCCCTCCCTCCTGTTGAACTTTTGTGGCCAGTCACCCTAAACTGGTATGAACCGGCATGAAAATTCAGATAAACAAAGGAGCTCCTTCCTGTCGTTAGGCGCCTTGGAAAACTAAAACATAATTAGGAAACTTGGAAAACTGCCACACATTCAAAGTGTTCCTCGGAGGAATAGCACTTTGTGCCCGGCCCCTTAATGAAAAACGTGTGGCAGTTTTCCTGTGTGGCGGTTTTCCGGCAACACCACCACACTAGGTAAATAATGAAAGTAGTATGTCAAATCGACTTATTAGTTAGCCCATGATGACAATCCAAACGCCCATCTCGGACTTTTTTTTATGGCCTGTTTTTCCTCTGACTTTTTTTTCCTAGACTTTTTTTTCGGGACTTTTTTTCCTGGACTTTTTTCCGCGTTTATCAACAGTCTCGGACTTTTTTACCGATTACCCACGAGTGACGGGTACTCCAAGTCAGCCTAAGGGTCAACTATTGTGGGCAATACGGTAGCTAACTCGCAGTGTATCCGGGGAAAAGTAAGAATGGTACCAATCCGCCTTATACTTCACCCCTCGTCTCACTACTAAGCATTACTCCCGTGGGTAAACGATAACAATAACTTATCTCTCTGAGACAGGTTCATATAGAGGCGTACCTGCTAGAAAAGCAGAAATGGGCACTTTCCTCTGGGGCGGCAGTACATGGAGGCACTGGAAAGACTGCAGTAATGTTTATTTCCTTCTGACAATTTTATTCTTTTAAACCAATGCTCCTGTTGACTAACTTCATGAGTCGCATGAGAACTTCCACAAACTTTCCCGAGCCACGCATGACAATGATTTTTGTTCCGTCATGAGGAACGCTTTACACACATGTGTTGCAAAAACTATGCCGACAATTGCCGGTTTATACAAAAACTGGATTCAACTGTTCGCATGTGCTACTTTTGTGCCCGTGGTAATTCTAAAGTAGAAACGTCCATATTTTTTTCCTTTTTTTTTATTGCAAGTTTAAAAAGATTTATTGGACATGGTGGTACAGAGACATGACAAACATGCAGACATAGAAAGGATACAGATGTTTCACGTCAACAAGTACATATCAAACACGGTTTTACAGTATGCTAAATGACCAATGGACGCAGAGAGCCAGTGTTGATCAAGTAACACATTATGAACAGGTACACATCAAACGTGGTTTTACAGTATGTAAATGGTCAATGTACACAGAGAGCCAGTGTTAATCAAGTAACACATTATGAACAAGTACACATCAAACATGGTTTTACAGTATGCTAAATGACCAATGTACGCAGAGAGCCAGTGTGGATCAAGTAACACAATATGAACATGTGCACATCAAACGCGGTTTACAGTATGCTAAATGGCCAATGTACACAGAGAGCCAAGGTTGATCAAGTAACACATTATGAACAAGTACACATCAAACATGGTTTTACAGTATGTAAATGGCCAATGTACACAGAGAGCCAGTGTTGATCAAGTACACATCAAACATGGTTTTACATTATGCTAAATGGTCAATGTACACAGAGAGCCGGTGTTGATCAAGTAATACATTATGAACAAGTACACATCAAACGTGGTTTTACAGTATGCTAAATGACCAATGTACACAGAGAGCGAGTGTGGATCAAGTAACACAATATGAACATGTGCACATCAAACGCAGTTTTACAGTATGCTAAATGGCCAATGTACACAGAGAGCCAGTGTTGATCAAGTAACACATTATGAACAAGTACACATCAAACGTGGTTTTACAGTATGCTAAATGGCCAATGTACACAGAGAGCCAGTGTTGATCAAGTATACATCAAACATAGTTTTACATTATGCTAAATGGTCAATGTACACAGAGAGCCGGTGTTGATCAAGTAACACATTATGAACAAGTACACATCAAACATGGTTTTATAGTATGCTAAATGACCAATGTACACAGAGATCCAGTGTTGATCAAGTACACATCAAACATGGTTTTACAGTATGCTAATTGACCAATGTACACAGAGAGCCAGTGTTGATCAAGTAACACATTACGAACGTGTGCACATCAAACGCGGTTTTACACTACGCTAAATGGCCAATGTACACAGAGAGCGAGTGTTGATCAAGTAACACATTATGAACAAGTACACATCAAACATGGTTTTACAGTATGTAAATGGCCAATGTACACAGAGAGCCAGTGTTGATCAAGTACACATCAAACATGGTTTTACATTATGCTAAATGGTCAATGTACACAGAGAGCCAGTGTTGATCAAGCAACACATTACGAACAAGTACACATCAAACATGGTTTTATAGTATGCTAAATGACCAATGCACACAGAGATCCAGTGTTGATCAAGTACACATCAAACATGGTTTTACATTATGCTAAATGGTCAATGTACACAGAGCGCCAGTGTTGATCAAGTAACACATTACGAACAAGTACACATCAAACATGGTTTTACAGTATGCCAAACGACCAATGTACACAGAGAGCCAGTGTTGATCAAGTAACACATTATGAACATGTGCACTTCAAACGCGGTTTTACAGTATGTTAATGGCCTATGTACACAGAGAGCCAGTGTTGATCAAGTAACACATTATGGACAGGTACACATCAAACGCGATTTTATAGTATGCTAAATGGACAATGTACACAGAGAGCCAGTGTTGATCAAGTAACACATTATGAACAAGTACACATCAAACATGGTTTTACAGTATGTAAATGGCCAATGTACACAGAGAGCCAGTGTTGATCAAGTACACATCAAACAGGTTTTACATTATGCTAAATGGTCAATGTACACAGAGAGCCAGTGTTGATCAAGTAACACATTACGAACAAGTACACATCAAACATGGTTTTATAGTATGCTAAACGACCAATGTACACAGAGAGCCAGTGTGGATCAAGTAACACGTTATGAACATGTGCACATCAAACGCGGTTTTACAGTATGCTAAATGGCCAATGTACACAGAGAGCCAGTGTTGATCAAGTAACACATTATGAACAAGTGCACATCAAACGCGGTTTTACAGTATGCTAAATGGCCAATGTACACAGAGAGCCAGTGTTGATCAATTAACACATTATGAACAAATACACATCAAACGCGGTTTTACAGTATGCTAAATAACCAATGAACACAGAGAGCCAGTGTTGATCAAGTACACATCAAACATGATTTTACATTATGCTAAATGGTCAATGTACACAGAGAGCCGGTGTTGATCAAGTAACACATTATGAACAAGTACACATCAAACATGGTTTTACAGTATGCTAAATGACCAATGTACACAGAGAGCCGGTGTGGATCAAGTAACACAATATGAACATGTGCACATCAAACGCGGTTTTACAGTATGCTAAATGGCCAATGTACACAGAGAGCCAGTGTTGATCAAGTAACACATTATGAACAAGTACACATCAAACATGGTTTTATAGTATGCTAAATGACCAATGTA
The DNA here is from genome assembly GCA_039090855.1 of Macrothele yani. Classification (NCBI taxonomy): domain Eukaryota; kingdom Metazoa; phylum Arthropoda; class Arachnida; order Araneae; family Macrothelidae; genus Macrothele; species Macrothele yani. The sequence goes on along the minus strand of CM077006.1, from coordinate 54,145,186 downwards.
CACAGAGATCCAGTGTTGATCAAGTACACATCAAACATGGTTTTACAGTATGCTAATTGACCAATGTACACAGAGAGCCAGTGTGGATCAAGTAACACAATATGAACATGTGCACATCAAACGCGGTTTTACAGTATGCTAAATGGCCAATGTACACAGAGAGCGAGTGTTGATCAAGTAACACATTACGAACAAGTACACATCAAACATGGTTTTATAGTATGCTAAATGACCAATGTACACAGAGATCCAGTGTTGATGAAATACACATCAAACATGGTTTTACATTATGCTAAATGGTCAATGTACACAGAGAGCCAGTGTTGATCAAGTAACACATTACGAACAAGTACACATCAAACATGGTTTTACAGTATGCTAAACGACCAATGTACACAGAGAGCCAGTGTGGATCAAGTAACACATTATGAACATGTGCACTTCAAACGCGGTTTTACAGTATGCTAAATGGCCAATGTACACAGAGAGCCAGTGTTGATCAAGTAACACATTATGAACAAGTACACATCAAACATGGTTTTACAGTATGTAAATGGCCAATGTACACAGAGAGCCAGTGTTGATCAAGTACACATCAAACAGGTTTTACATTATGCTAAATGGTCAATGTACACAGAGAGCCAGTGTTGATCAAGTAACACATTACGAACAAGTACACATCAAACATGGTTTTAGAGTATGCTAAACGACCAATGTACACAGAGAGCCAGTGTGGATCAAGTAACACATTATGAACATGTGCACATCAAACGCGGTTTTACAGTATGCTAAATGGCCAATGTACACAGAGAGCCAGTGTTGATCAAGTAACACATTATGAACAAGTTCACATCAAACGCGGTTTTACAGTATGCTAAATGGCCAATGTACACAGAGAGCCGGTGTGGATCAAGTAACAAATTATGAACAAGTGCACATCAAACGCGGTTTTACAGTATGCTAAATGGCCAATGTACACAGAGAGCCAGTGTTGATCAAGTAACACATTATGAACAAGTACACATCAAACGTGGTTTTACAGTATGCTAAATGACCAATGTACACAGAGAGCCAGTGTTGATCAAGTAACACATTATGAACAAATACACATCAAACATGGTTTTACAGTATGCTAAATAACCAATGTACACAGAGAGCCAGTGTTTATCAAGTAACACATTATCAACAAGTACACATTAAACATGGGTTTACAGTATGCTAAATGGCCTATGTACACCGGGAACCAGTGTTGAACATGGTTTGACAGTATGCTAAATGACAAATGTACACAGAGAGCTAGTGTTGATCAAGTTACACATTATGAACAAGTACACATCAGACATGGTTTGACAGTATGCTAAATGACCAATGTACACAGAGAGCCAGTGTTGATCAAATAACACATTGAGAGCCAGTGTTGATCAAATAACACATTGAGAGTCAGTTCCGGAAGACAAACAAAAACATCCATGCCTCACCGGGATTCGAACCCAACTAGGGCGAATAGTCATAAGCCATCACCTTAGACCACTGCGCCACCGGGACGGCGTCCATCTTCTGGAGAGTTGCAGTGTCTAGAAGTCAAAGGGTCAGGTACGAAACTTCAGACTTTCAACGTGGAATGGTGGTTGCTTGGCAAGGGCACAGGGAGCTACCATGTTTGATGTGTACTAGCTATTTCTGCGCCTGGGGCAAAACGCAAAATATTGCGACCCTTCCTCTGCCTCTCTCTCTAAGCAGTGGCGGTTCTAGGGCGGTGCGATAGCACCGGGCGCCATCGAAAAGGGGGCGCCGAGCTCCGAACCAAGAAACCGATTTTTCTCTACTTATAGTTTATAGACATGGACGCGTCTTGGTGGAAATTCTGTTCGTGTAAAAATAAAAAATAAATAAAAACAGCGACGGACTCCGTCGAAATCCTCAAGCACGTGTGGGATTTTTTTTATCTGTGCGAACCGGAAAAAAAGAAAAAAACATCTGCTGGCACCAGTTGTCTGTCTCACGTCAAAGCAAAGACCGAGGACAAAGACAGGCGGAATGTTTTTCGGGGAGGATCAACTGAGAGCGCTACTCTTGTTAGTAATGGGCACAAACGCCTGGGGATGGGCTCATGCGGGGGGGGGCGGCTCTAACGAGCTAGCGCTTGCAAGATGCGGGGAAGAACAGGTGCGAACAGACAGAAACAGATTGATAGAAAGTGGTCAAAAAGCGGAAATGTGTTTTGGTTGATGGGATGGGGTGTCAGACTCTCGGACAGACAGTCGCCGGCTCTCTGTTCATAACCTTAACTGACACCATAGTTCGGCCATAAATTATCGGCAAATCAAAGGGTCGGTAAGGGCTAGTTAGTAAAATTCGTCTGCGCCAACGCCAATCGACATAGAATTAGCGATGGACAGCTACCAATAGGGGTTTAAAGTCAGGTCGTGCATCCCGCCTTGCTGTTACTGTACTACATAAGGCGAGGCGGATTCGGGCGAGTTTATAGTAGCGGTTCATTTGTTTTATTTCTAATACCATAGCTAGATCAAATGACGCATAGCATTTGAATTTTAACAGTTGAATCTAATAATATGTCTGAAACTCGTAAAAAGTTATCTGGATCTGAAAATTTAAAACGAAAATTGAAGAAGCAAAAAGAAGATGAGGAGAATGCCAAGAAAATGGCAAATTTTTTAATTCACCAACCTAGAGACGAAGGTAAAGGTTTTGTGGAGGAAACTCATACGGAAGTTTCTTTCGAAAATGATCAGCCAATTACGAAAGATGGAAGGGTTCAAGTTGTGGATGCATCAACGCATTCATTTCATCAAAATATACAATATGAAGATATAGCAAGTTGGGCAAGTTTGAACCCTGCTCATCATTCGTGGACCTATTAGTGGAGAAATGTCTAACGAAAAATATCCCCGAAATAGCGACGGACGTCATTTTTCTAACAATCACTTTCAAAGAGTAATTGCCAACGGTGAAATTTTTAATCGGCGATGACTCGTTTATTCACAGAGAGCAAATAAAGTTTATTGCTTCTGTTGCAAGTTGTTTTCCCGAAACTCTCAAACTAAGTTAGGTAACGAAGGCTACAATGATTGGATTCACTTATCATCTCGTCTAAAAAGTCATGAAACTTCTTCAGATCATTGTGTAGAAACATGGAAAACTGGATAGACGCCTCAAATAGGCTTAAGGGATTTAGCGGAATTGATAAAGTGTTGCTAAAGCAAATAGAAGACGAAAAGTCTCGATGGGTATCAATTTTAGAACGCTTAGTAGCTATCACTATTTTCTTAGCAGAACATAATTTACCTTTCAGAGGAAATTAAGACAAACTCTTTACTCGTGGAAATGGTAATTTTCTTGGTTTAGTTGAATTATTAGGGAAACTTGATCCGGCAATGATGGAGCATCTCCGCCGTTTTGTAGAAAAGGATTCCAGCGTCAGCTACTGCAGTAAAATAATTCAAAATGAATTAATCAGTTTACTTGGAGGAGAGGTTCGGAAAAGAATCATATCTAAAGTAAAGGAATCTAAGTATTTTTCCATTATATTGGATTGCATTCCGGATGTAAGTCATACCGAGCAACTTTCTTTTACGTTTCGATTCATTGATACAGAAGACGAAGTGAAGATTCCAGAATGTTTCATAGGCTATAAACCTGTAAATGATTCTTCAGGCGAAGGACTTACTGGCCTTTTTCTGGACAAAATTGTCAGTAGTTATAGTTTAAATATGAATTTCTGTCGTGGCCAAGGATGCAACAACGGTGCCAATATGGTAGGAATCAATAAAGGAGTTCAGTCTAGAATTTAAAAAAATACCCTCGCGCTTTTTTTATTCCTTGTGGATGTCACAGTTTAAATTTAACAGTTTCAGATGCTGCAAAATCCTCGGTGAAATCAATGTCATTATTTGGAGTGCTACAAAGATTATTTGTATTATTTTCAGGATCACCGAAACGGTGGGACATCATCTCGAAACATGCATGTGAACTTTCAGTGAAAAAAGTTTCCGAAACACGGTGGGAATGCAGGATTTCTAGCCTTTGTTCAGTTCGTTACCAGTACAACGAAGTTTATTGTGCTGATAGAGAACTCTACGAAGATGCTACTCACTCTGTAGTAGCATCCGAAGCGAAGTCGATCATGCAATTCATGGAACAATTTGAATTTATAGTTACATTAGTCGTTTGGTATGATGTTTTATTTGAAGTTAAGGTGGACGTCAAGTAATTTTGCTTCCTATACTTCCAATGGAAAAACTTCTGTACACATTTTCTACACAATTAATGCATTCCCAAGGATGAAAATTTGCACATCGATTAAAATAGCTTCATTTCATAAATTGGAATACTTAATATTTTACAAAACATAACCATAATTATGCAATCCAACATTTGTTTGTCTACTGACGTCATCAAAGTACAGGTCGCACCATCTTTTTTCTGGTTTCAACACCACCAAAGGAAAAGTTATTGATTTGTAATGTAATTATGGTTATGTTTTAGAAAATATTAAGTATTCCAAGTTATAATATGAAGTTATTTTAATCGATGTTCAAATTTTCATCCTTGGGAACACACTAATTGGGAAGGAAATGTGTACAAAAGTTTTTCCATTGGAAGTACAGGAAGCAAAATTACTTGACGTCCACCTGAACATAGTAAGTAAAACAATGCAATCAAAAAGTATGCACTTATCAAATGTTTCTGAGTTACTAAAAAAGTACTCAGATTTTATGAAAGGATACAAAACTTCGGGTTAGTCATCAGCTTTAATAACAGCGAAAGAAATCGCAGACAAGTTGGAAATCGAACCAGTGTTTAAGGAAACACGAAGCTGAAAGAAAAAAAGATGATGTTTTCTTATGAAACCGATGATGAAATACCAACAAATGCCGAAGAATTATTTAAGGCAGCAGCATTCTATCCAATGACAGATACAATTCAAAATTCATTGAGCACACGATTCGAATAGCTCTTGAAAATAAAATGTTTGTGGTCATTTTTATGTGATGTAAAAGAAAATTTGGAGATAACACATCTAACGAAAGTTTGCGAAAATTTAAAAGTACTTTTGACAGACGAAGACAAATCAAATGCGACATTTCATCAGATGAATTAGTCGGAGAAATTTTAAGTATAGAATCATTTTTAAAAGACTCGGGAGAACCACTGAAAGTATTACTGTTGATCAGAGAAAATAGTTGGCAGGACATTTTCCCAAATTTATGGACTGCACTTCGAATCATTTTTTTTTTTTTTTTTGATTGGAGGTTTAACGACCACCGTGAGCAACTCAATGGGCTATAAGCAGTCGCCCGTCCCTAATTTAGGGTCACTGGTTCCAGGGAAGGGAGGGAGCCAGTGCCGTAAGACAAACACAACATCCATGCCTGACCGGGATTCGAACCCGGACCCCTTACGGACCACTGCGCCACCGGGGCGGCCTTCGAATCATGTTGACAATTCCTATCACAGAAGCTACGTGTGAGCGAAGCTTTAGTAAACTTAAATTGGTCAAAATCTTCTTTCGTTCAACTATGTTAGAAGAAAGGTTATCAGATTTAGCAATTCTGTCCATAGAGAATAATTTTGTCCAGTCGTTGTGCTATTCAGACTTCATTACAAAATGTGCGAGTACCAAAGCAAGAAAAATACGTATTTGAGAAGCTGTCGCAAGCATTCCCTGTTCTGCGGTACTCATAGTTTATATAGCTCAGCGTCACGACGACACTACCTTCCCAACGGATTCTGTTTACAAACACGGTAAGCAGTTTGTCTTTGTTATGTTTTGTTTCTAAATAACACTTTTGGATCACCTGTTCCCTCATGTTTCCACATAATATTAATTTAATGGACAGATAATGGCAGATTAGATAACCTTTTTTTTTTTTTTTTTGATTTGAGGTTTAACGACCGCCGCGAGCAACTCAATGGGCTATAAGCAGTCGCCCGTCCCTAATTTAGGGCCACTGGTTCTCCAGGGAAGGGAGAGAGCCAGTGCCGTAAGACAAACACAACATCCATGTCTCACCGGGATTCGAACCCGGACCCCATTCGGACGAATGATCAGAGGCCATCGCTTAGACCACTGCGCCACCGGGGCGGCAAAGATAACCTTTTTTGAATCATTGTAATTTAAAATATCTGGTCATTAAATTCGAATTCTAGAAGAGAAGTTTCATTCCATTTAATTTAGACGTATTCAGAAGGTCCCATTATTTTTCCTTATCTTACATTTTATTCGTTGTGTAAATTAGTTTTAATTATGACATATATTTTACCGAATGAAACAAGGTACAGCCAAATGCCGATATCTGCAACCTTAATCATTTGAAACTTTTTTGGTCATTAAAAATTAAGGTATCTAATCATACATCGCTAACTGAAACCCAATACCATATCGTAACAAGAATGAAAACAATGCATTAGTTGATAAGCTAATTTTGCGCCGCCTGCCGTCCCGAATCAAACAAAAATGTTTTGAAGTAAAAAAAACGGAAGCAAGTAACTGAATATTTTAAGATTTTTTTTTGATTGGAAGTTTAACGACCACCGTGAGCAACTCAATGGGCTATAAGCAGTCGCCCGTCCCTAATTTAGGGTCACTGGTTCCAGGGAAGGGAGAGAACCAGTGCCGTAAGACAAACACAACATCCATGCCTGACCGGGATTCGAACCCGGACTCCCTTACGGACGAATGATCAGAGGCTAGCGCCTTAGACCACTGCGCCACCGGGGCGGCATTTTAAGATTGAAATTACAGTAGTACGTATATATACATTATATACACTGCTGGCCACCCAAAATGCAACACCAAGAAAGACACGAGATAGCAAAGCCAGATTTACTGGACACATAACAACAGATACAAAGATGAAACGATTGAGCTGACAGGCCCGTGCGACTTGCGGAACACGCAGACATCAATAGTTCATGTGGCCGCCATGGCTGGCAATAACGGCCGCTACACGCCGCGGCATTGAACGAAAGATGCTTTGGATGTGGGATTGGGGTATGTCAGTCCAGGCTGCTTCCACACGCTGCCACAGTTCATCAGGCGTAGCCGCGGGTGCTGCTTGCCGGGCCACTCGCTTGCCGATCAGCGACCAGACGTGTTCGATGGGCGACATATCGGGAGAACAGGCGGGCCACGGCAGCAGTGACACCTGGTGGGCCGTGGAGAAATGTCGCACGATGCGTGCCACGTGCGGGCGCGCATTGTCCTGTTGAAACGTGGCCGCTGGCAAGTCCTGCAGGTAAGGGAGGACTACAGGCTCCAAAACGTCGGAGATGGTGCGGTGGCTGTTGAGTGTACCGGCGATGCGTACCAGAGGGGTACGGGTATCATATCCAATTGCGTACCAAACCATAACGCCAGGCGACGGACCGGTATGGCGATGCATAATGCAGGTGTCATACAGTCTCTCGCCGCGGTGCCGCCACACGCGGATCCGACCATCGTGGTGTTGCAGGCAGAAGCGGGATTCGTCGGAGAAGACAATGTCGTGCCATTCCGTAGTCCAGGTGCGGCGTTCAACGGCCCACTGCCGCCGCACTCGCCGGTGGGGTAACGTCAATGGTATTCGGAGCAATGGGCGCCGTGCGACAAATCCCCGCTCCTGCAGACGACATCGAACGGTACGTGCAGACACAGGTTGTTGCGCAACATACCCTAATTCCTGTGCCAACGTTCGTTATGTTGCGGTGCGAGCCGTCAATGCCCGCCGCACAACATGCCGATCCTTTCGTTCGGTGGTGTGCTGCGGCTGCAGCAATCGCTCACGTCGGTCCGTCCTCCTGCACACACCGAATCCATACTCGCCTCACTGTGGCTGGATGTCGTCCCACACGGGCGCCGATGTCTGGGTACGATAAACCGCTGTCACGATAAGCCACTATTCGTCCTCTGTCGAACTCCGAAACGTGCTGGAATGACTGCCGTATTCTGCGACGAGGTATCAGGAAGCTTCCCACGCACAGGTCCGGCAGCACAATATACTTCCACTACTTACAGCCCGCCTTCTGTGCACCCTTCTTATAGTACTTCCCGGTGGCGTGCCAAACGCACATGATTTGCATATGCCCTGCAATGCTAATCGTTTGCATGTCCTCTCGCGGGCGAAGCATGCTGAGAATTTCAGGCCAATCGGATGCTTCCTTCTTGGTGCTGCATTTTGGATGGCCAGCAGTGTAGTATTTTGGTCTGTTTTTATATGCTTGCAACAATAACTACAGATCTGAATACATGATAACACTTATGTTATGTGTGTTAATTTTCTATCATATCGGCGGTTGTTTTTTTCTGCAAAAGTTGGATTATCCGCCCGCGAAACTCGTACCATCCTAACAGCGGATACCCTGGAGTTGACTTTGTATGTTAATTTATACATATAATTATATTTCTATTTATATCTATGAATTTGATTATAGCTGTTTTTTTTTTAGCTTTTGGAAAACAAAAGCTTATACCGGTTTGGAGGGGGGGGGGGTGAGCGCCATGATGAGACGTTTGCACCACCTTAAAAAATAGCTAGAACCGGCTCTGTCTCTAAGTATATACAGACACCGGAAAAAAATTAGCCGTCTCCAAAAATTTCCTTTTAGTACTTAGTTGTATCACCACGTGCGGAAATCACAACAGCATTGATTCTTGCTGAAAGAGATAAACAACTTAAAAGTCAATTTTTAAGGGACTTTAAAAATTGGCTTTAAAGTTGTTAAAAATTGACTCAAGTTAAACTGACTTTTAAGTTGTTAAAAAAATTTTGTTGTTTAAAAATTGACTCAAGTTGTTTCTTTTTTAGTCAATTTTTGGTCATTCTAGGAAGAGTTTGTATGGCAATTCATTGAGATTCCTAGGACACTGAATTCGGTTTTTTGCACTTCGTTCAAGGTGGTCCCATAAATTCTCGATGGGATTTAAGTCTGATGATTCAGTTGGCCAGTCCAGGTATCTCAGAGTTGTATCATGCTCTTCACACCAATCCATAATGGTTTTAGCTCTATGAATTCTACAGTTGTAATCCTGATAAATCAGATAAGTTACTTGATGAGAATCGTGCAAATGTTGTTGAAAAGGAAACACATGATTGTCTAAAATTCCTCTATAAGCATGCTGTTTCATCTCATTCTTCACCTCAACTAGTGGGCCTAATCCACAACCATTAAAACAACCCCACAGCATTACAGAGCCACCTCCTTTGGCAATAATTCTTTGAACACACTCAGGATTGAATGCTTCTTTAGACCTCCTGTTCACCCTACGCGTTGCGCCATTTGAGCATAGGCAAAATTTGGATTCATCAGATCATATGACGGTGTTCCACTGATCAACAGTCCACGTCCTGTGAGCTTTGGCCCAAGCTAATCGGCAGCCCTGGTGGCGCAGTGGTCTAAGCGATGGCCTATGATCATTCGTCTGAACGGGGTCCGGGTTCGAATCCCGGTGAGGCATGGATGTTGTGTTTGTCTTACGGCACTGGCTCTCACCCTTCCCTGGAACCAGTGACCCTAAATTAGGGACGGGCGACTGCTTATAGCCCATTGAGTTGCTCACGGTGGTCGTTAAACCTCCAATCCAATCCAAGCTAATCGAGCTTTTTCGTGAGCTTAAGTCAACATTGGTTTCAGTCCTGAAATTCTACTCCAGATATCCATTCAATGAAGTTCCCTAAGCAATGTTCCCTCGGGTATAGAACTGTGAGGTCTATTATTAACAGACTGGAAATCTTTTTTCGTTGACCAGGCCAGAAATTCTGCGTCTGTTACGACTTTTCAAAAGATGTTTCGTCCACAATTTTTCCCTTTATTTTCAGCCGAGTTTGACTTACATAAATCTTTATAAACACGTAGAATTGTTCTTTTGCTAACACCTGCAAATGCAGAAACATCCTTCATGCTGTGTCCTTTTGACCAGCCAAACGCTATGACACCTCTTTGCCAGTCACTTACATCTGTCTTTCGACGCATTGATTTTAATTTTTCAAAGGTTATAGCTTAAAATTTTGCCTGTAGAAAGAAATAACACATATTTTATTATTATATAACCCAGAAATTTTTGAACAAAATTCTGATTATAACCTCAGACACATACACAGTCGAGTCACATTATTGTGACCACCCCCTACTTTTGGCGTCAACAGCGCGTAGCCAATAAAAAAGACACGTGTCGTGAGCTGGCTTGCAGTGTATATAAGGTGTGCTGTACGCAATCTGGAAACATATCACTCGTTGCTGTCATGGATAAAAGGAGCGATTTATCAGATCTGCAAAAAACGGGTGATCATCGGCTTTCGGGGCAAGGGTGGCAGTATTTCTGAAATAGCGCAGTTTGTGAACTGTTCGCGTGCTGCTGTGGTTAAAGTGTATCGTGTTTGGAGAAAAGGCATCATTGTGAGCAAGCGACGTGGAAACTGCAGAGCACCACGTGCCATTAATGTGAGAGGTGAACGTCGTCTTCGAAGGTGCGTGAGGGCCGATCGACACGCTACAGTGGAGCAACTCACTGGCCGAATGAACCAGGGGGCTACCGGAAGTGTGTCTAAAACAACATTTCGGCGAACCTTCCTGCGTGTGGGGCTCCGATGCAGACAGATGGTCGTCGCACCTATGCTAACGAAAGTGCATCGGCAGAAAAGGCAGTGTCGGAATTGGACCTCCACTGATTGGCAAAGGATTGCCTTTTCCGACGAGTCACGCTTTCTGCTTCATCGAACGGATGGACGTTGGTGTATAAGGCGAGAAACATCGGAGAACAAACACTCTTCAACCATTGTTGGGCGAACACAAGCTGGTGGGGGCAGCGATATGGTCTGGGGAATGTTTTCTTGGCATTCTCTGGGTCCAAAGTGAAAATCCTCCAAATACGTGGCGTCAGTAAATAAACAAATAGATCGCTCTTTCCATGTTCCAGAAACACATAGCAACCAAAAAATTGTTATTCCGTCACCCCCGGGGAAATAAATCCACGGATCTCTCGATATCTAGCCAAACGCGTTGCCCTACAATACGGTGGCCAACAATCTACGGTGCTATGAGTGTTTTGGTCCACTCATACCTGTGGAAGGCACTATGGACCAAATTCGTTTTGAATCCATCCTTGCAGACCACGTACACTTATACACGCTGACTGTCTTCCCTGGGGCGGATGGGATCTTCCAGCACAACAATGCGACGTATCAACAGCTAGAAATGTCGGAGAGTGGTTGGAAGAGCACGATCAAGACTTCAAAGTACTTCCCTGACCACCCCCTAATTCCCCAGACATATATATATATATTTTATTTCATCTGAAACATATTATTTCATCTGAAACCCCTGTTTTGACCGGACTACACGTCGTCTGCAGCAGACCTTACCGAGCTTGAAAATGGTGTAGAAACATCTGTCTATACCGCAGGATTTCAGAGCCATTGTAACTGCTGATGGTTTCGCCGAATCAAATGCTTTTTCATAATCTATAAAAGCCATGCACAATGGAAGTTCATATTCCCTCACTCTTTCAATTAGTTCTCTCAGTACGTGGATATGATCTATTGTGCTGTAGCCACTCCTGAATCCAGCTTGTTCTCTCGGTTGAGCCATGTCCAGTGTTACCTTCAAGCGGTGTGAAAGAACTTTAGTGAAGATTCTATAAACCACTGATAGGAGGCTGATAGGTCTGTAGTTCCTGAGATCCTCAATACCACTTTTTTATGTAGCAGGATCATTGTAGCATTGTTCCAATCCTCAGGAATCTTACCTTCATTAAGGCAACGAGTGAAAATTTGGGCGAGTACTGTTTCAATTTCTCCACTTGCTTCTTGTATGATGTCTACAGTAATTCCATCTTCTCCTGGAGCTTTCCCCCGCTTCATGTTCTTGATTGCATGAGCAACTTCTGCTGGGAGGACTGGAAGAACTCTGGTACCTTTCATGATGTCTGGAGTACATGTATCATCCCTTTCATATAATTTGGAGTAGAAATCTTTCACTCTTGTCAAAATTTCGCCTCTATTTCTTGTTATAGAACCATCTTCTTTTCTCAGAGCCATAATCTGTTTTCTTCCCTTACTGAGATGTCCCTTTGCTATCTTAAGGCTTTGGTTGTTTTCAATTGCTTTCCTCACTAGCTCACAGTTGAATTTCCTTACGTCTTCAGTGATACTTTTTCGTGCTGTCTTGCATAGCTCTATATATTCCACTTTTGGGAAGTCACATCTTCTTTAGTTGTCCTCATGTCTCTTCTTTTTTGCATCAACATTTTGGTTTTTCCTGATAATTTGTTCACATGCAACTTGTTCTTAGACCCAGCTAATTTTGTTGCTGTTTCCATAAGAGCTTTGGTTACTTTTCTGTTAACTTCAGAAATATCCACTTCTTCTGATGTTAGGCCTTCTAAAGCAGAGAATCTGTTCTTCAGTTCCAACTTGAAAGTATTATGTTTTTTTTTTTTAAGGTTGGTTATGTCAATAGATTTTGTTTGTCTTATGAGCTTGCCACGTTCGAGTTTAGTGTTGAGTTGCATCTTACATCTCACCAATCTATGGTCACTACGTGTGTTGAACTTGTTTAGCACACTGCAGTCTTCTATGACGAATTTTTTGTTACACATAATAAAATCAATTTCACTTGTCGTCCCATTTGGATGTCTCCATGTCCATTTCCTGTGTGGCTTTTTTTTTTGAAAACGGAGTTCAAGATGAAAAACCCTTCTGCCTCTGCAAACTCAACGAGAGTATTTCCACGCTGGTTTCTGTTGCCGTGACCGAATTTACCTACTGGAGTTTCATTCTGTTGCCGTTGCCCTATTTTTGCATTGAAATCTTCCATAATTATCTTCAAGTGCTGCTTACTTTTATTATTTAGATGACGAATTTTTTCATAAAATTCTTCAATTTCTTCTTCAGGATGACTTGTGGTGTGTGCATAAGTTTGAATAATCTGAGCCTTGTATCTTCTCGAGAGTTGGATAACGAGTCGTGCAGCTCTGTCAGAGGAACTTTCAACTTCCACAACTTTATCCTTCAGTTTCTTGTTTATTATAAATCCAACACCACTAGTTCTGCCAGTATCTGTCCCACGATGGTAGAAGAGATGTCCACTTTTCAGTTCAATGAGATCTTCTCCTTACCTCACTTAGCCGGACGATGTCCCACTTGATCCTTTGTAGTTCCTCTTCCAATTCAAGAAACCTTGAATCAGAAGATAGGGAGCTTCCATTATACGTAGCCAAGGTCAGCATCAGTTGGCAGCCTAGTACGGTCCTCCGGGGATTCTTAGCACCCTCTGCCTTCATGTCGCACTGCCCGCTGCCTTGGCCAGGTATCATTCCAGCTGCCGGAGACTGAGGGCCAAGATTTAAGTTGTGGAGTCATTTTGGAGGGGTTTGGCCATAACTCACCACGCTGGCTGGCCAAGCGGGTTGGTGAGTGTGGGATAACATTTCCTCTAATCCCGATGGTATAGTTATACCGCTATTGGCGGTCGTCAGAGCCCCTTTAGTGGGAACAGGATGCACCACGAGAAGGCGGGGTTGACATTTGTCAAGGAGAGGCTGTGATGTTACGCATCACATGACCTTACATCCCTTAAATTCGTGGCTTTGTTGTATTCGAACTGTTTTGATAAATTTTGTGAAAGCTTTCATGAACATCTACTGTCAGAACTAAAAACTCTATGCTTCAAATTTTGATACAGCTAGACTAAAAAATGAACTGAAGGTGTTTTATTCAACTGATGAATATAAAAACAAATCAGTAGGAGACATTACGTGTTATATAAAGTTGAATAAATTGGACATAGTGGTTAGTGAGGTGTACAAATTTGCAGACCTCATGTTAAGCTTTCCATCAACACTGCAACTGCCGACAGAAGTTTTTCTGCTTTAAAAAGAATCAAAATATACCTTAGAGTCACACAAGGATATGCACATTCGAAAAACTTGGCTGTTTTGTCAGTAGAGAGAAACATTATTTTCAAAAATGAAAAAGTACTCAGAAGAAATATTTTATGAAAACGCAGCACTCAAGTTCACAGAAAAGGAAAGAAGAATGGAGTTCATGTACAAATAAGGTATTCAGAAGAAGAATATAGTTCATGTACAAATAAGTGCTCAAATCCTAATAATCATAATTATTTGGTATCATGTTAGCAAATGGCATGTACCTAAAATTTAGAACAAAAAAGTTACTTCTATTACTTAACAATGAAAAATTAAACTTCGCAACTTAAAAAAAAAAAAAAACAGTACTGGGGGAAGGGGGACGGGTGACATAGGCCAGGTCTCGGAACCAAGATACGTCACTGATTGGTACCAAGTTTGCCCTACCAAAAATATTGCTCGCCCACCCGTCGCCTATTCAGATTTCGAAGTCTAGCGACGTCCCTGTACACTAGCGCTCTTAAGACTGCCTGGGACAGTGAGAGAGCAGAATGTGGCATTGGAGGAGAGGAGTACAAAAGGCAAAGTTGCTGGCTTGAAGGTAGGAAGTTAAGGAGGAAAGAGGTTGCGTGTGCGTGTATGTGTGGGAAGGATGGGGGGGGGGGCCGCGTGCGTGCCACGGCGTTAAAATAAGGTTTAGGTAATCAAAAAAGGCATTTTCCTGAAAGAAATCGTTCAAGAAATTTTTCATAAGAAAAAAATGCAAAATTTTGAAAAGCAATTACGATGATTCACTGACGACAAGAAAGAAAGTTGAAGACGACGTTCTGCAAACACTTATATCTTACACCCAGTGGGGTAACTTGTCAGATCCGCGTGTGTGCATGTGTGCACAGGTGGAGGGTGCGGGGATTGCTCGAATTCATTTGTAGCCGATAGTGAAAACCATTAAAAATAGAATATTCAAGCAAAACAAACGGATTTGCTTGTACCACTTACTCGTTATCCATGTAACACTTATAACGAAGTAAATTTCTCCGTTATTTTTGTCCACGCCGGACGTCGAAACCGGGTCCCTTCACTCCGTAATAAGTAGCTCTCCCAACTGAGGTACGCGTGTAACGTACCAGGAGATGTGACGTACCTGCCAGCAGGACGCACACGACATAAAGGCAGATAGTAGTCAGAACAAACGTCCGCGTAGCTCAATTGGTAGAGCAACTTATTCCGGAATGAGGGGATCCGGGTTCGAATCCTGGCGTGGATAAAAATGACGGAGAAATTTACTTCGTTATAATGGCGTCCGAACTATCCGGATGACCCGACCGTTCAAAATCTCGCAATGGTGTGATGTTATTGCCACACCGCGAGATAGGAAAAATAAGAGAATTCCTTCTCTAGCACTTCGAAAAAAAAAAAAAATAAGGGGGAGATGATGTAACGTACCAGGAGATGTGACATACCTGCCAGCAGGACGCACACGACATAAAGGCAGATAGTAGTCAGAACAAACGTCCGCGTAGCTCAATTGGTAGAGCAACTTATTCCGGAATGAGGGGATCCGGGTTCGAATCCTGGCGTGGATAAAAATGACGGAGAAATTTACTTCGTTATACGCGGACGTATGCTCTCGCTGCTATCTGTCTTTATGTCATGTGCGTCCTGCTGTGCAGGCACGTCACACATTTCTCAGAAAACTTGAAAATTTCATCGTCCTGGAGCGGTAATCGAACTCCGCATCTCCCGATTACCGGTCGAGTATGATAACCATTAGACCACTTTGAAAACCAGCCCCAGAATATTCTTTGCATTGACTTTCTTTCCTTCTACTAACGTTAGAAATTGGAATTTTCACTATTGTTCCAACGCCAGTTTCGGAAATGCCTTTTCATTTGATAATTTCCTTTTCTTTGCCTGTTTTTTTCAAGCCTTCAAGAGCTTTGGTCTTTGAATTTTTTTTTTTTTTTGTTTCTTATTATGACATCTCATGCAATATTATACAATTTGCTGACTTCTCTTACTGCACACGTATCATCATGAACGGATTGAAAACATATGTTACACGTATTACTATCTTCATAGTGCAACTCACAGATACAACATGTTTTTTGTTAATTTTTTTCTGGAATTACACTTGTAGTAATAACCTGACTAGAGTTCATTTCTTTGTCATTTTGTTCGGCTGAATCATCACTTCGGTTATTCTCTTCGTGAACGGTATTTAGTGCATGTTGGAGGTCTTCTGAAACTGAGCTATTCAGGACATTACTTGGTAGCATAGATGAGTTTAAGGCGATATGAGCTTTACGTCCAAACAGTGCTTCGGAGGGCATTTGCTGTATTCCACTATGTAATGAACTTTTCTTTCGGAATTGGCAAAATCTCGGTCCCTCGCTCCACTGCTTTGAATTATTCTCTTCTATCCAAGTAAATATACGAGAGTAATTCAAAAAGTAAGGTCAATGTTGTCTATATTAAAGAAACTAAGAGGCATACAGATAACAATTACCTTATTTCTCAACATGGTCCTCCTGTCATTTAACGCATATTTTATATCTGTCTACAAGCTTCTGGAATCCTGCAGAGAAAAAATGTTTTGGGTTGTTTCTGCAGCCACGAATGTACCGCTTTCTGTACCTGGGCATCACTTTCAAAACAGCAGCCTCGCAAAGTGTCTTTCAGAGGCCCCGAGACACGAAAGTCGCACGGCGCCAGATCGGGGCTGTAAGCAGGATGTGGTAACACCTCATATTTCAACGCGGTAATTGTTTGTTGAGTTGCCAATTCCATATGTGGACGAGCGCTGTCGTGCAGCAACAGCACTTTTTTCGGGTAACATTCCCCGTCGTTTTGTGCGAATTGCTGCTTTTAATTTGTCTTTCAGCAAGTCAATATGACCGACCGTTAATTGAGTCACTCTGTGCTGGATACAGTGTTTCTTTCAGGCATACATCCGGGGGAGAGCCCTCCTGGAAACGACCATTCCCCCCCGGAAACATTTTATGCTACCGAGCCAAATGTGAATAAATTCAGGCTATAATGAAAAAAATAAGTTTCGTTTCTTTTGATGCTACAAATTTTTCTCCAATTATAATTTTTTTTAAATATTTGTTCAAGTGTCATAGTTTCTTTTGCAAAAAAATGTATTAAGACGCATGTCATTCTACAAAATATAATAAGTAGACTAATCATACCACATAGTCAGGGAATCGCGATTCAGGATCGGAAGTGTGTTAAATGCGTTTCTATAGAAGGAATTTTCAAACCTGCCGAAACAAACACCCAAATCGTGACCCCCCCCTCCTAGTTTAGCTGACGAAATTTTGTTCTTGAAATGCTTGAAGAACAAACGTTAAACATTACTGTACTATACTACTGTATATCTATGTCTATTACTATATGTGGAGCGTATATAGAATTTTCTTCGGGTGGGGGGAGGGGGCGACGAAAAGTGGACGTTTTTGAAATCCACCAGAACAAAATTAAAGTTAACTAAAAATAGAAGAAATATTACAGCATTTTTCCAATGTAAGTTAATGCATTTTTATTAAATTAAGGCATTTTTTCCTAATATAAGTCGTAGTTTAACCAAAAACTAAAAAGTGAAACGTATTCGGGGCAAGGCCCCCTCTAAATTCTCCCCTGTATTATATATATATATATATATATATATATAGTAATTACTTCTAGATATGTAGATATAGTAGTTAAAATTATATATATATACACGCTAAAGTGCCAGGAAAACTGGTACACCAATCTAATACTTGGTAGGTCCCCCACGGGAGCGCAGGACTTCAGAAATACGAAGGGGCATGGACTCCACTAGCTTCTGGAAATATTCTGTAGGCAATGCACACCATACTTCATGAAGAGCGTTCCACAATTCGGGTGTGTTCCGAGTTCTCGGTTTCCTGTGTTTGATAGCGCGTTGCATGGCATCCCAAATGTGTTCTATCACGTTTAGATCTGGGGACTTGGGTGGGAATGGCAACACTCCAAACTCAGATGAATGTTCCTCTAACCATAATGTGGCGTCCCGACACTTGTATGGAGGTGCATTTATAACGAAGTAAATTTCTCCGTCATTTTTATCCGCGCCGGGGTTCGAACCCGGGTCCACTCATTCCGGAATAAGTTGCTCTACCAATTAAGCTACGCGGACGTTTTATTCTGATTCCTATCTGCCTTTATGTCGTGTGCGTCCTTCTGGCAGGTACGTCACATCTCCTGGTACGTTACATCATCTCCCCCTTATTTATTTTTTTTTTTTTTTTTTTTTCGAAGTGCTGGAGAAAGGATTCTCTTATTTTTCCTATCTCGCGGTGTGGAAATAACATCACACCAATGCGAGATTTTGAACGGTCGGGTCATCCGGATAGTTCGGGCGCCATTATAACGAAGTAAATTTCTCCGTCATTTTTATCCGCGCCGGGGTTCGAACCCGGGTCCACTCATTCTGGAAAAAGTTGCTCTACCAATAAGCTACGCGGACGTTTTATTCTGACTCCTATCTGCCTTTATGTCGTGTGCGTCCTTCTGGCAGGTACGTCACATCTCCTGGTACGTTACACATTGTCCTGTTGAAACAGGCCCAACCCATCAACAGGAATGCAGGACATGAACAGGTGTATCTCGTTAGAAACGATGCGCACGTAGCATTGGCCGGTCACAGACGTTTGTAGACTTACCAGGGGTCCCAGTGAAGTCCAGCTAAGCCCACTCCATACCATTTACGGACCCCCACCAGCCGGTACAGTTCCCTGTTGACAGGCGGGATCCATGGCTTCATGGGGTTTGCGCCACACACGAATCCTTCCATCTGCCCGATACAGTTGGAAACGCAACTCGTCAGACCAGGCTACTTGTTTTCAGTCATCAAGTGTCCAGTGGCGATGTTGCCCTGCCCAAGCGAGGCGCATAGCTCTGTGAAGGCGCATAGCTCGATCAAGGGGACTCGAGTTGGGCGTCGGCTGACAAAGCCCAGGTCGCGCAGGGTACGTTGCACAGTACGGACGCTGATGCTTGTTGAGGTTCCAGCATTGAATTCCGATGATACCTGCGAGAGTGTTGCACGCCTATCGCGTGAAACGATTCTTGACAGCCGACGATAGTCACGTTCACCCAATGTCTTTTTACGGCCACACTGGTATTGTAGGTTGGAGGTTTTGCCGGAATTCTTGTAGTTACGGTACACCCTTGCAATGGACGTCCGTGAAAATACAAACTTCGTTTCTACCTCCGAAATACTATGGTCCATCTCACGAGCGCCAACTATGACACCGCGTTGAAAATCGCTTAAATCGTTATTACTTGTCATTCTCATGCCGAAAACAGCTCTGACAGCTGGCAAGGATGTCTATCGCTTTATATACGCACTGGCGGACGCAACCGAGTACGCGCATAGGTGACGTTGCTATGTATTTTGTATAAGCTCGTCTGTACCAGTTTTTCTGGCACTTCAGTGTATATAGCAAATAGAAAACTTTCCCCCTCTAACGTCCCCCCGCCAAAAAGTCCTGAAAGAAACACTGGCTGGATGGTGCTTACCAATATGTCTTTTCATGTCAAAAAAGAGAGTCAGCATTAATTTTTGTGCAGAAGGGATAAATTTCAACTTCTTTTTGCATGGGAAGCTCGGATGTTTCCACTCCATGTTTTGCCTTTTGCTCTCGGGGTCGTAATGATGGACCCTTGTTTCATCCCTAGTGACAATCCTCTCCAGAATACTGGGAATACTGACTCATACCGCTGCAAAAACTTTCTGCCAATTTCCAGGCGCTGCTGCTTGTGCGCATCAGACAACTGCCGTGGCACCCATCTGGTACACACTTTATGATATCCGAAATCGTCATGCTATAATGAATAGAATTCTCCGGCTGGACGTGTAGTGCAGGAAAGCTTACGTTAAGTCACGTTAGGGTTATTGAAAGGTTACTTGACGTAACTAAAGTGTGCTTAATCTTCAAAGTGCTAGAGTTTGTTTAGGTAAGACACGCACGTGCAATAAATTCCAAGAATATGGAATTTATTGTTTACTCAACGTTCCTCATTATCTTGAATATCAGTAATATAACTTCGGTTTTAGTACATTAGTACCCTGAAGGCTCCTTATTAGAGCGGTAAACACAATATTCCCTGAACTTAACGTAAACACTCAATGAAATAGACTTAACGGCCAGACAGAGGTCTGACAATAAAATGAACTAAGTAAACGTACTCACTTTTAACCTTTTATTGGGGAGCTCCTGGTATTACTCAAATACACACTCCAAAATAACACAACTACTGATAGCCCGAACTTTCGTACTATCGTAGAAAAGTAGGTAAATCGCATATCAATAATCAGGAAGAACCTATCACATATAAAACGAAGCTCTCTCGTATCTTTTGCGCGCCTATATATATATACATATATATATCATCATCATCATCATTGTCAACCATTATCAATCCACTGCTGGACGAAGGTCTCCCCAAGTTTCCTCCACAACGGTCTGTCTTGTGCCAGTCTCCTCCATGTCACCCCTGCATACTTTCGAATTTCATCCACCCATCTCCCATGTGGTCTTCTTCTGGGTCTTTTCCTGTCCCTTGGAATCCAATCTAAAATTTCGGCTGTCCATCGATGATCTGTCCTTCTGGAAGTATGTCCAGCCCATTGCCATTTCAGGGATTTAACTCTGATCATGATGTCTTCCACTCTTGTCATTTTTCGGATCCACGAGTTCCTCTTCTTATCTCTCCTGGTTACACCAAGTATGCACCTCTCCATGCTTCTTTGAGTTGTCTGCAGTCTTTGTATATCTCTTTTAGTTAAGGTCCACGTCTCTGCACCATACGTAAGCACTGGAATGATGCATTGATCAAACACTTTTCTTTTAAGACATAATGGCATATTGCTCTTGAAAATTATGCTGTTTCTTCCAAAAGCTCTCCAGGCAAGTTTTGTACGCCGATTAATTTCTTCATCAATGTGACCCTCACTTGATATCTGGTGTCCAAGATAAACGTACGTGTCTGTTATCTCCTAGCTCTCTTAAATTATGTAAAACCAACCACAGTAATCAGGAACTTGAGTTCCTAGACTTGAGCATTAAACTTAACAGAGGTGACCCTTCTATTAGCCTCTTTGATAAAAGAGTTAATTTTCCTTTCAAAGTAATTAAATATCTACACTGGAATAATAACATATCCACCAAAGTAACTGAGAATGTACTGATTTCTCAGGTGCTTAGAATTTCAAGAATTTGCAGCAACAATTTAGACTTCAATTACCACATTAATATACTTTTAGACAGTTTTCTAGAGAACAAAATTCCTAGTTCTTTCATTAAAAGAACTTTAAGAAAAAATATTCTGAATAATAGAGTAAGGTTGACAGATCTGCTTTAATTTTCTACACAGTTAATAATATGATTCTGACCAATGAAAGCCTTTTGGAAGTTGGCTAGAGGATGGTATTAACTACTAAAAGGAACCTTAGCGCTATGGATAAGAAGGTCCTATTAAAAATAAAAAATTAAATAATATAGATAAAATCACAAAAAAACTTAAAAATCTGTTTATATAAGAAAATAAAAATAAATATAAAAGAAAACTAGTTATTCACTCACCAGAATAGCTATACTAAAAATAGTAAAACTAACATTAAAATTAATAGGATTCTGAATAGTCTATAGAAGCTCACTAAGGTGATTAAATACATGCAAAGATTATTAAATACACTACTTGTGTATTTCTTGATATTTCTCATGTATTCTGGAGAGTTTATTCTACTCTTTCTGATCATACAGGTCCACAATCTTAATTATATATTTTTTTTTCTCCGGTTAAAATTATCCGCGAGTAGAATTTTTCAGAGTGTGGAGGCCTTCAGCCCCACCCACACTGCCCCCAGCGAATTGGGAGGGGCGGGAGTGTTTGGAAGTTTGGAAAGAAAAGTCGGCCATGTTTCCTCAAGTGTGAAAGCAGCAAAGTTGCATAAGAGGTAAGCTCTCTTCTTTGTCTTTTGGTTTTTAGGTATTCCGGGTTCAATATTTGAACTTCTTGAACATTTTTTCTTTTCTTGCTTTTAGTTTTTAGGCACTAGCAAGTCTATCAACTTTTTTGCGTATTTTAACTCTTACTTTTCTTTGTATTTTTGCGCGTTTTTTAGGGAACTAAGGCTCAGCAACCGCCCGTTTCGTCGTGCTTGTAGTCTGCGCTGTATTTTCAATGCAGTTAAGGACTTATTATGCACTTCTGAAATACTTTGTACATATTGCAACTAATTGTTTATGTAACATAACCTTCACAAAGCATTTCTTTAGTTTATTATTGTCTTTATTTTATTCTCGTTTTTGTGTAGTCAGAAGTAGTGGAGTAGGGGGTTTTTATAATCCAGTTTTCTTTCAAGAATCTGTGCTTTAATAATGTTAAGAACTTGTAATACTTTTGTATTGATATTCAGGTTTGAATTCTCTCTCAGGCGAACTTGACTATTTGTTAATAACTGAACATTATTTCTAGTTCATTATGTCACTCTTACAATTTGAGTTTTCTATAATCATCTTCTTTCTGTTTAATAGCAACAGATGAAGAGCATGGGTCGGGCCAGGAGAGTTATGGATGCAATCTAAATTGTTAACTAAAGCTGGGTCATACAACTCTGTGGAGGACATGACATATATATTTATATTTTTAAGAGGGTTAATTACTTGCATCCATGACTTTGCAGAAACCCATTTCCAAATAGGTCTTTGTGGAAGTGAGAAAATGCAGAGTTTTTGCTGGTCCTTGATAAAGCCAAGACTCAGTATTCTCGACACTTTCTGCATTCAGTTGTTCTTTTTTTCTTTTTACTCACACCGGTCAATACATAGCCTTTTCTATGTTGTACTTAGTATGATTTAAAAAAATTTTTTTAGCTTCAGTTTCTTCTTAATAGAATATATGTAAGTTCAGGTGATGCGTAACATCATAGCCTCTCCTTGACAAATGTCAACCCCGCCTTCTCGTGGTGCATCCTGTTCCCACTAAAGGGGCTCTGACGACCGCCAATAGCGGTATAACTATACCATCGGGATTAGAGGAAATTCTATCCCACACTCACCAACCCGCTTGGCCAGCGTGGTGAGTTATGGCCAAACCTATCCAAAATGATTCCACAACTTAAATCTTGGCCCTCAGTCTCCGGCAGCTGGAATGTACCTGGCCAAGGCAGCGGCCAGTGCGACATGAAGGCAGAGGGTGCTAAGAATCACCGGAGGACCGGACTAGGCTGCCATCTGATGCTGACCTTGGCTACGTATAATGGACGCTCCCTATCTTCTGATTCAAGGCTTCTTGAATTGGAAGAGGAACTACAAAGGATCAAGTGGGACATCGTGGGGCTAAGTGAGGTAAGGAGAAAAGGAGAAGATCTCATCGAACTGAAAAGTGGACATCTCTTCTACTATCGTGGGACAGATACTGGCAGAACTAGTGGTGTGGGATTTATAATAAACAAGAAACTGAAGGATAAAGTTGTAGAAGTTGAAAGTTCCTCTGACAGAGCTGCACGACTTGTTATCCAACTCTCGAAAAGATACCAGGCTCAGATTATTCAAACTTATGCACCCATCACAAGTCATCCTGAAGTTGAAAGTTCCTCTGACAGAGCTGCACGACTTGTTATCCAACTCTCGAAAAGATACCAGGCTCAGATTATTCAAACTTATGCACCCACCACAAGTCATCCTGAAGAAGAAATTGAAGAATTTTATGAGGAAATTTGTCATCTAAATAATAAAGGTAAACAGCACTTGAAAATAATTATGGGAGATTTCAATGCAAAAATAGGGCAACGGCAACAGAATGAAACTTCAGTAGGTAAATTCGGTCACGGCAACAGAAACCAGCGTGGAAATACTCTCGTTGAGTTTGCAGAGGCAGAAGGGTTTTTCATCTTGAACTCCTTCTTCAAGAAAAAGCCACACAGGAAATGGACATGGAGACATCCAAATGGGACGACAAGTGAAATTGATTTTATTATGTGTAACAAAAAATTCGTCATAGAAGACTGCAGTGTGCTAAACAAGTTCAACACAGGTAGTGACCATAGATTGGTGAGATGTAAGATGCACCTCAACACTAAACTTGAACGTGGCAAGCTCATAAGACAAACAAAATGTATTGACATAACCAACCTTAAAAAACACCATAATACCTTCAAGTTGGAACTGAAGAACAGGTTCTCTGCTTTAGAAGGCCTAACATCGGAAGAAGTGGACATCTCTGAAGTTAACAGAAAAGTAACCAAAGCTCTTATGGAAACAGCAACAAAATTAGCTGGGTCTAAGAACAAGTTGCATGTAAACAAATTATCAGGAAAAACGAAAATGTTGATGCAAAAAAGAAGAGAGTTGAGGACAACTAAAGAAGATGTGACTTCCAAAGTGGAATATATAGAGCTATGCAAGACAGTAAGAAAAAGTATCACTGAAGACGTAAGAAAATTCAACTGCGAACTAGTGAGGAAAGCAATTGAAAACAACCAAAGCCTAAAGATAGCAAAGGGACATCTCAGTAAGGGAAGAAAACAGATTATGGCACTGAGAAAAGAAGATGGTTCTGTAACAAGAAATAGAGGCGAAATTTTGACAAGAGTGAAAGATTTCTACTCCAAATTATATGAAAGGGATGATACATGCACTCCAGACATCATGAAAGATACCAGTACCAGAGTTCCTCCAGTCCTTCCAGCAGAAGTTGCACATGCAATCAAGAACATGAAGCGGGGAAAAGCTCCAGGAGAAGATGGAATTACTGTAGACATCATACAAGAAGCAAGTGGAGAAATCGAAACAGTACTCGCCCAAATTTTCACTCGATGCCTTAATGAAGGGAAAATTCCTGAGGATTGGAACAACGCTACAATGATCTTGCTACATAAAAAAGGTGACATTGAGGATCTCAGGAACTACAGACCTATCAGCCTCCTATCAGTGGTTTATAAAATCTTCACTAAAGTTCATTCACACCGCTTGAAGGTGACACTGGACATGGCTCAACCGAGAGAACAAGCTGGATTCAGGAGTCGCTACAGCACAATAGATCATATCCACGTACTGAGAGAACTAATTGAAAGAGCGAGGGAATATGAACTTCCATTGTGCATGGCTTTTATCGATTATGAAAAAGCCTTTGATTCGGTGAAACCATCAGCAGTTGCAATGGCTCTGAATTTTTTTTTTTTTGATTGGCGTTTTAACGACCACCGTGAGCAACTCAATGGGCTATAAGCAGTCGCCCGTCCCTAATTTAGTGTCACTGGTTCCAGGGAAGGGAAAGAGCCAGTGCCGTAAGACAAACACAACATCCATGCCTGACCGGGATTCGAACCCGGACCCCTTACGGACGAATGATCAGAGGCCAACGCCTTAGACCACTGCGCCACCGGGGCGGCTGGCTCTGAAATCCTGCGGTATTGAAGATGCATACATTAATATTATTAATAACATCTATGAAAATGCAAGTGCAAAGATTCGGCTGTTTGAAAATACAGCACACATAAAAATTGGAAAAGGAGTGAGACAAGGTGACACCATATCTCCGAAGCTCTTTAATGCCTCATTGGAAAATGTCTTTCAATCACTGAACTGGGAAAACAAAGGGATAAAGATTAATGGAGATTATCTAACCCACCTTCGTTTTGCTGATGACATAGTCATTTTTGCAAGTACCCCATCAGGGCTACAGAGCATGATCCAGGTACTTGCTGACAAGAGTAAAGAAGTGGGATTAAAAATGAACTTTCAGAAGACAAAAGTGATGTACAATGCTTTTACAAGAAATGAAGATTTATCGATTGATGGAGAAAAGCTGGAGATAACAGACACGTACGTTTATCTTGGACAGCAGATATCAAGTGAGGGTCACATTGGTGAAGAAATTAATCGGCGTACAAAACTTGCCTGGAGAGCTTTTGGAAGAAACAGCATAATTTTCAAGAGCAATATGCCATTATGTCTTAAAAGAAAAGTGTTTGATCAATGCATCCTTCCAGTGCTTACGTATGGTGCAGAGACGTGGACCTTAGCTAAAAGAGACATACAAAGGCTGCAGACAACTCAAAGCAGCATGGAGAGGTGCATGCTTGGTGTAACCAGGAGAGATAAGAAGAGGAACACGTGGATCCGAAAAATGACAAGAGTGGAAGACATCATGATCAGAGTTAAATCCCTGAAATGGCAATGGGCTGGACATACTGCCAGAAGAACAGACCATCGATGGACAGCCGAAATTTTAGATTGGATTCCAAGGGACAGGAAAAGACCCAGAAGAAGACCACATGGAAGATGGGTGGATGAAATTCGAAAGTATGCGGGAGTGACATGGAGGAGACTGGCACAAGACAGACCGTTGTGGAGGAAACTTGGGGAGACCTTCGTCCAGCAGTGGAATGATAATGGTTGACAATGATGATGATGATGATGATATATATATATATGTACTGCATACCACCACGTCATGACTTACACTCGTTGCCACATATAATTCAGCGGGAGAAAGTTAAGTGAGAAGATAATTTGCATAGGAAAATAAAATAACAAGAGATAGTAAAATCAAAAAGAAACTGAATCTAGAGTATATGTTACAATGCAATATTGAGACTGCAGAACCATAGCTAATGTTTACATTTTGGGCGATCTTCTTTAATGAGCGCATCGATGCGATCAAGATGGTGTATTTCAAAGAAGATTGTTAAAAAACCTAAAAATTCAACACAAAAGTATATACAGTTACACTACGTAGGGAAAAGTTGCGCATACACCGATCAGCTATTCCATTATGACAACCTCCAGCCTAGAGAAATGAGCGCTCCTGGAGATCGAACGGTGGCTTAGGTGAAGTTCACAGAGCAGTATACATACAACCCGAGGACCGGCTTTCGGTTAGTAGAGTGTTCGGAGTCAGAATGGGAAAAGCTGCGAATTTGTCGAAGTTTGTTAAAGGACAAATTGCGATGGCGCGGCGCCTCGCAACTACGATCTCGGAAACGGAGCGGCTTGTGGGTTGTTCACGTGCTGCTGTAGTGAGTACGTATCAAAAGTGGTGCACATGTCATATTACCTAACGACGAACCGTCGTCCATCTGTGCGTCGTCCGCAGCTCATTGATGTCAGAGGGGAACGGAGACTATCGCGCATTGTTCACAATGTCAGCTGGGCCACAGTGCGACAAATCGCCCGTAGCTACAACAGTGGTGATCAGGGCAATGTGTCACAGAACACAGTTCATCGCAGCTTTCTGCGCGCATGGTCCTGCGTAGCAGAATACCCAGCCGGGTCCATATGCTCAAAGCACGTCATCGCCAACAACGCTTGACATGGGCCCAAGATCATTAAGATTCGACCGTGGATGATTAGAAGAAAGTAGCCTGATCTGACGAATCAAGATTCCTGGTGCATCACGTAGACGGCCGAGAGCGGATACACCGATTACCAACGAAGGCTATGGCACCTGGGCGCCCTTTTGGGGGAAACAGGCAGGCTGCGACGGCGGTGTTATGCTGTGCGCGATTTTTCTTGGGACACTTTAAGCCCAGTTATCCAAATCCCTGACAGCTGTCAGGTATTTGAACATCGTTGCGCACCAAATTCACCCATTCATGGCAACTGCGTTCCTTTTTGGTGATGGTCATTACCAACAGGATAATGCGCCATGCCACACTGCCAGAATCGTCAAGGAGTGGTTAGAAGAACATGCTGGTGACTTTCTGTTAATGCCCTGGCCTCCAAATTCACCTGACATGAACCCAATCGAACACTTGTGGTTCGACTTGGAAATGGGGGTTCGCGCTAAAAGATCACCAGCCCGAAGTGTACAGGAACTGGAGGACCTGCTGTTCAGATTGTGGTACCAGATACCCCAGGATACCTATCGCCACCTCATCAAATCGATGCCTCGTCGAGTGGCCGCTGTTTTGCGGGCTAAAGGGGGTCCTACAGCTTGTTACGTAGGTGGTCATAATGTAATGGCTGATCAGTGTAATTTAAAATATGTTATGTGAGTAGGGCTATTTCAAGGAGGTTAGAATAATACTTCTGGAGATGCCCTGAGTCGCTAAACCGTGAAGCCGCAAAGTGTGGGAACTCGACGTTGTTTGTGTGATACCTGTGTAATATCAACTCTGTGTGCTTTGGAATTCCGTATTTTTTAGTTTCAGAAATCGTGTTAATATCCAACCGGAAGGAATTATACTTCATACACGAGTGAAGTTTTCAATTTTAACGCTATGTTTTGTTTTGAAATGGCACTAACGTTCGTGTGCTTCAGTTTAAAATAAAAATGAGAAGGAGCCTCAAAATGATTAAGAATTTTAGAAATTCAGCATTTTCTCAAACGTCGGCAGCAAGCAACAATGCGAGATTGAAAACATTTGCGACGAAAGAAGGCGATTCGGCCAACACAAAATGCATTGCAATAGGCTTGAGAAGCATCTGCTTTCCACACTTTGACGGCCGCCGCTTGCGGTTATAGGCTTCACGCAAAATGGTACTGCTCCATTAACGAGGGTATCTCCAGATATCTTATTCTAACCTCTTTGGGCTATTCATAGTCAATAGAGCTGGTTAAAAGAATTCGACCAGATTTCTACAATCGATGAAACATCTACAAATAGAAATAGCCACTTACAGCCACTAACGGCTGAAAAATATGTTACGAAAATTAACAAACTGTGAATAAAAAGTTAGCGTAAGGAAGATATCAGAGACAAAGGTGCTTTCAAAGTGAAAATTTAGAAGAAGATATACACTATATTGGCAAAAGTCACGGGACACCCCTTCAAAAGCAAATGAACGGATCCGCTTAGTTGTTATGATGCGCGGTACAGCTGCAAACGTTTGAAAACCAGCCTACAGCTCACCGCGATCATATCGCACTGTGAGGTTCAGTGAAAATGTCGCGGGGGAGAGAACTGACTTGGAGAAAGGAAAGATTGTTAGGTGTTATAATAGTGGGTTGTCCATAAAAGAAACCGAGAGGCGTTTAAACATACCCAAGTCAACTGTTTTGGATGTACTGAATAAATGGGAAACACATGACGTGCCTGAAGCAGCAAAACTTACCGGCAGACCAAATAAAATCAGTGATAAAGGATGTCGAAGCCTCAGGAGAGTCGTTACAGCTAATCGACGGAGTACTGCACAAGACTTCAGTGTACAGGTCAGTAAAAATGCTGGAACCTCGGTATGTACACGTACCATTCGCAGCGAACTTCATTCCATGGGTTACCGTGGTCGTGCGGCTGCTTATAAGCCTTTCATCTCCATTCGGAATGCTACTCGTCGTTTAGCATGGTGTAAAAAAATATCGTAGACCGTAGAACAATGGAAACGGGTCCTATGGACTGATGAGTCTAGATACACGATCCATCAGTCTGATGGCCGTGTGTGGGTATGGCGGCATCCGCAGGGAACCGCTATTTACCACGGTGTACTGTTCCTATGGTCAAGTTTGGAGCTGGCACTGTACTGGTGTGGGGCTGTTTTTCGTGGTATGACCCCGGCCCATTGGTTATCGTCAAACCTGTTAACCAACACGTCTACCTCGATATTCTGGACAATTATGCCCTACTAACTCTGTGGCAATATTATGGAACCGAGCCTTGTTGGTACCAGTAGGATAATGCACCGAGCCATAAACAAGGACTGTTACGGCGTGGTTTGACGATTGTTCCCTATCGTGTGTGGACTGGTCAGCACAGATCCCTGATCTTAATCCCATAGATCACCTATGGGATGAATTTGAGAATTATAAGAAGTTTGGAACCAAGGCCTACAACTAAGCAACAGTTAGCGACAGCATTATGTACCAAATGGAAGCGCATACCTATCGCTGTGTTCTAAAATCTTGTCGAAAGCATGTCTCGAAGAGTCAGTGCATGCATTAAGGCCAAAGGTGGACCGACACCGTATTAATGTATGTCAATAAATGCTATGTTGTGTCACTCTTCTAGGTGTCCGGTGACTTTTGTCAATATAGTGTACATAGAAAAACATGATATAACTTAACAGCCCCTAGCGGGAAATCTTTGTGTTACTTAAAGAAAAAATGCGTTTCAAATTCTCTTCGCAATGAAGAATATTCTACCAAAAAAGGATTTTCTCAATGGATTTTTAGAATCGAATCAATTCTTTCAAATAGAAATATACGCCGACGCACTCGGGTGGCATAATTTTGATAATGGAAAAGTAGAAAACGTACTAAGAGTATCCTTCATAGCAAAAGCTATGCTAAGGGAATTTCTTTTTTTTTTTTAAATGTCTCCTCGAAGCAGGGAGAACGAGAGAAAAGTTTTGACATTTCAGCCCTTAGCAGGAGAACTGTGCATTATTTAAAGACGACGATGTTCCCCATCCTTACTGTAGCGTATGACATCCGGTAAAAGAAGAAATGTGTCAACAGGATTTTTAGAAGCGGAGATACCGTTGCAGACATGAACGTGCGCGAACGCCACCTATCGCTAGAACTGCGAACTAAACAGCATATGAGTACATGAAAAGTATTCCACGTGGTTAATGGTATCGGGTATTAAAATAAATTTTTTAAACTGGGACTTTCAGAAGCAGCGATATTGAGAAAACTTGTATCTAAGGGCAGAAAATGCACACAAAATGCTTTTGTCGTTAGTAGTATCGGACCGAAAAAAGATCTTTTACATCTGGTGTTTGAACGCGCAGATATTGCTGTAAATGTACACGTGAGCTTATGCCCTCTAGTGGCAAACCTGTGCGTTAAAAATGGAAATTAAAAGAAAAATGTTTCCCACCAACAACTCTTTCCGACAAGAAAATAATTTTTCAAATCGGACTATTAGAAGCAGAGATATTGAGAAAAGTATGAAATACAAGTACATTCACTGGAGGAAAAGCTATTAACTATTTTAAGTAGTTAAGTTATTCCTAGAGATTTTTCGTCATAACAAAAGGATTTTTTGAATCTAGGCTTTACACGCGGAGATATACATGCAAATACATCAGAAATTAGAAATATATACTTACGCCCACAGGCGCCACCTGGGAGTGGGAGGGGAATCTTGGTCTCCAATATTTTACTGGGGGGCAGTGCCCATCCAATATTTTTCGTTCTGTTTAATTAAATAAGTTCTTGTTTTTTTTCATGTCATTTTCGAAATGCGTAAGTTGAAATATTTCTATAGAGAAAAAAAAAGTTTTCCCATGCTATTCAGACTATCCTGTGTTGTGCTAATTTCAAAAATGAATTTCTTTCCTTTACAGAAATGTATTATTATTTTTTTTAAGATGGGCCAAGCTCCACTTTACGAGGACAAAGTGATTTATTTCTAGAAAAATAATAAATAACAAAATAAGCAAAAACTTTTTTCCCATATTCATCATTGCTCATTTGATATGTAACTTGATTCCCACCCCTATTGTGTTTGACGTGTTTCTCGTGATATATTGTAAATATTTATATCAATTATAAAATATAAAATAAATAAATAAAAGCACAGAAACACGTGTGACATGTGGCGCCTTTATTTATATATTTATTTTTGCGCCGCTAGTTCTGTGTTTGAGTAACCACGCTAATTTCCCATATTTTTCATAAACGTTTAGAAATAAAATTTGTCTGGATATTTTTATAAAGTCACAGGCTGAATTTTATTTTTAAAAATCTTAATATTCAACAAAATAATATTTGTTTCCTTTTTCATTTGTTGATGAGCAATTACAATTGCGTTTTAAAATATACGTCGAATATTGTAGTTTATATTTCGCCCTTTCTTTTTTAATTCTTCTCCTGACAACGGGAAAGACGTGCACTTCCCACGTCTGATCTTTTCACGCCTGCCCCCCCCCTTCCCAATATTTTATACTTCGATTTATCCTAAGATGACACTGCAGTTTAAGGTACATAAGCCTTCGAGGACGGCCGAGAGTTATGTTCATCCGCGTCACTCCCCACTGTGTCCTGCTGTTAGCAGCTGTCAATCACTTCTCCCATCAACTCATTGTCATCCTCGTCTCCCAAAAACTGCATATCTACGCATGCGTGTGTTGGTCTAATTTTAAAACTTAATTTCTGAAAATAAATCATTTTTAGATTTGTCTAAAATAACTACGTATATGTAAGGTCAGGTGATGCGTAACATCACAGCCTCTCCTTGACAAATGTCAACCCCGCCTTCTCGTGGTGCATCCTGTTCCCACTAAAGGGGCTCTGACGACCGCCAATAGCGGTATAACTATACCATCGGGATCAGAGGAAATGCTATCCCACACTCACCAACCCGCTTGGCCAGCGTGGTGAGTTATGGCCAAACACCTCCAAAATGACTCTACAACTTAAATCTTGGCCCTCAGTCTCCGGCAGCTGGAATGTACCTGGCCAAGGCAGCGGCCAGTGCGACATGAAGGCAGAGGGTGCTAAGAATCCCCGGAGGACCGGACTAGGCTGCCATTTGATGCTGACCTTGGCTACCTACAACGGACGCTCCCTATCTTCTGATTCAAGGCTTCTTGAATTGGAAGAGGAACTACAAAGGATCAAGTGGGACATCGTCGGGCTAAGTGAGGTAAGGAGAAAAGGAGAAGATCTCATTGAACTGAAAAGTGGACATCTCTTCTATTATCGTGGGACAGATACTGGCAGAACTAGTGGTGTTGGATTTATAATAAACAAGAAACTGAGGGATAAAGTGGTAGAAGTTGAAAGTTCCTCTGACAGAGCTGCACGACTCGTTATCCAACTATCGAGAAGATACCAGGCTCAGATTATTCAAACTTATGCGCCCACCACAAGTCATCCTGAAGAAGAAATTGAAGAATTTTATGAGGAAATTCGTCATCTAAATAATAAAGGTAAGCAGCACTTGAAGATAATTATGGGAGATTTCAATGCAAAAATAGGGCACCGGCAACAGAATGAAACTTCAGTAGGTAAATTCGGTCACGGCAACAGAAACCAGCGTGGAAATACTCTCGTTGAGTTTGCAGAGGCAGAAGGATTTTTCATCTTGAACTCCTTTTTCAAGAAAAAGCCACACAGGAAATGGACATGGAGACATCCAATTGGGACGACAAGTGAAATTGATTTTATTATGTGTAACAAAAAATTCGTCATCGAAGACTGCAGTGTGCTGAACAAGTTCAACACAGGTAGTGACCATAGATTGGTGAGATGTAAGATGCACCTCAACACTAAACTGGAACGTGGCAAGCTCATAAGACAAACAAAATGTATTGACATAACCAACCTTAAAAAACACCATAATACTTTCAAGTTGGAACTGAAGAACAGATTCTCTGCTTTAGAAGGCCTAACATCGGAAGAAGTGGATATTTCTGAAGTTAACAGAAAAGTAACCAAAGCTCTTATGGAAACAGCAACAAAATTAGCTGGGTCTAAGAACAAGTTGCATGTGAACAAATTATCAGGAAAAACCAAAATGTTGATGCAAAAAAGAAGAGAGATGAGGACAACTAAAGAAGATGTGACTTCCAAAGTGGAATATATAGAGCTATGCAAGACAGTACGAAAAAGTATCACTGAAGACGTAAGGAAATTCAACTGTGAGCTAGTGAGGAAAGCAATTGAAAACAACCAAAGCCTAAAGATAGCAAAGGGACATCTCAGTAAGGGAAGAAAACAGATTATGGCTCTGAGAAAAGAAGATGGTTCTATAACAAGAAATAGAGGCGAAATTTTGACAAGAGTGAAAGATTTCTACTCCAAATTATATGAAAGGGATGATACATGTACTCCAGACATCATGAAAGGTACCAGAGTTCTTCCAGTCCTCCCAGCAGAAGTTGCTCATGCAATCAAGAACATGAAGCGGGGGAAAGCTCCAGGAGAAGATGGAATTACTATAGACATCATACAAGAAGCAAGTGGAGAAATTGAAACAATACTCGCCCAAATTTTCACTCGATGCCTTAATGAAGGGAAGATTCCTGAGGATTGGAACAATGCTACAATGATCCTGCTACATAAAAAAGGTGACATTGAGGATCTCAGGAACTACAGACCTATCAGCCTCCTATCAGTGGTTTATAAAATCTTCACTAAAGTTCTTTCACACCGCTTGAAGGTAACACTGGACATGGCTCAACCGCGAGAACAAGCTGGATTCAGGAGTGGCTACAGCACAATAGATCATATCCACGTACTGAGAGAACTAATTGAAAGAGCGAGGGAATATGAACTTCCATTGTGCATGGTTTTTATCGATTATGAAAAAGCCTTTGATTCGGTGAAACCATCAGCAGTTACCATGGCTCTGAAATCCTGCGGTATTGAAGATGCATACATTAATATTATTAATAACATCTATGAAAATGCAAGTGCAAAGATTCGGCTGTTTGAAAATACAACACACATAAAAATTGGAAAGGGAGTGAGACAAGGTGACACCATATCTCCGAAGCTCTTTAATGCCATATTGGAAAATGTCTTTCAATCACTGAACTGGGAAAACAAAGGGATAAAGATTAATGGAGATTATCTAACCCACCTTCGTTTTGCTGATGACATAGTCATTTTTGCAACTACCCCATCAGAGCTGCAGAGTATGATCCAGGAACTTGCTGACAAGAGTAAAGAAGTGGGATTAAAAATGAACTTTCAGAAGACAAAAGTGATGTTCAATGCTTTTACAAAAAATGAAGATTTATCGATTGAAGGAGAAAAACTGGAGATAACAGATACGTATGTTTATCTTGGACAGCAGATATCAAGTGAGGGTCACATTGATGAAGAAATTAATCGGCGTACAAAGCTTGCCTGGAGAGCTTTTGGAAGAAACAGCATAATTTTCAAGAGCAATATGCCATTATGTCTTAAAAGAAAAGTGTTTGATCAATGCATCCTTCCAGTGCTTACGTATGGTGCAGAGACGTGGACCTTAACTAAAAGAGACATACAAAGGCTGCAGACAACTCAAAGAAGCATGGAGAGGTGCATGCTTGGTATAACCAGGAGAGATAAGAAGAGGAACTCATGGATCCGAAAAATGACGAGAGTGGAAGACATCATGATCAGAGTTAAATCCCTGAAATGGCAATGGGCTGGACATACTGCCAGAAGGACAGACCATAGATGGACAGCCGAAATTTTAGATTGGATTCCAAGGGACAGGAAAAGACCCAGAAAAAGACCACATGGGAGATGGGTGGATGAAATTCGTAAATATGCGGGAGTGACATGGAGGAGACTGGCACAAGACAGACCGTTGTGGAGGAAACTTGGGGAGACCTTCGTCCAGCAGTGGATTGATAATGGTTGACAATGATGATGATGATGATGTACTTATAAGTAAACAGCTAGAACAGCATGAAGTATGACTCTGGGCAATAAATGCGTTGGTTTTCAGGGAAAATGTTGGGAACTACTTTTAGTCGCGGTGATAGGTTTCCCATACCTTCCCTTTCAGTGTCACCTTAGGGTGAATCAAAGTATAGTGAAGTTGGCGCCCCTGCTTACGCCCCTTAGTGGCATAAACGTTCTTTCCCAAAAAAGTTAGAAATTCTACGCAGAACATTTCCTACCTGGAGATTTCTTTATGCGGTATAAAAAAGAATGTTTCAAATCGGACTTTTAGAAACAGAGATATCGGAGAAATAGCAACTTTCTTTTACGCTCCTAGCGGAAAAACTTTGCATTACTTAAAACAAAAAAAAAACTGTACCCAGACTAGTCTTCGTTATAAGTGGTCAAAGTGAATAGATAGTAAGGTTTGCTCATTCAGCCTCCCCGTCCTGTTGGTTGGGGACGACCCAACCAACAGGACGGGTAGACCGTTGAAACAACTGAAGCACTCGCAGGAGATATGTCAACAATTTTCAATTCATATACGCTTTGTATCTGAAAATTTGCAACGAAGAAGTAATGCGAAAGATATCTGCAATCAATACACGCAAGAAAAACTGACAGCTATGAGAATATTTTATTTAGAGTAAACCGAGATTTTGAAGAAATTCAGCATGCATTTATTTTTATTTTCAAATCTGTTTAATCTAATGGGATATTGACATGGTACTAAGGAAAATCGTAGGAATAGTGATCATACCTTTTAAGTTTAATTATATGCAATGTAATATTGTAATTAAATGAATTCAAAAGAAGGAAAAAAGATAAGATTTTTTTTTTTTTTTTTGATTGGAGGTTTAACGACCACCGTGAGCAACTTAATGGGCTATAAGCAGTCGCCCGTCCCTAATTTTGGGTCACTGGTTCCAGGGAAGGGAGAGAGCCAGTGCCGTAAGACAAACGCAACATCCATGCCTCACCGGGATTCAAATCCGAACCCCTTTCGGACGAACAATCAGAGGCCATCGCTTAGAACACTGCGCCACCGGGGCGGCAAAGATAAGATTATGTTACGAGAATCTCATAAAGAAATCCCTTTATGCTGAACAAATGAACTTCAGGAACATTTCACGAACTCGGTTAATTAAAAAGCTGGAAATTAATTTCATTAAGCCCCAGTGGTCTAAGCGCTGGCTTATGACCATTCATCCGAGAATTGTCCGGGTTCGAATCCCTGTGAGGCATGGATGTTGTGTTTGTCTCACGGCGCTGGTTCTCTCCCTTCCCTGGAACTAGTGGCCCTAAATTAGGGACGGGAGACTGCTTATAGCCCATTACGTTGCTCACGGTGGTTCTTCAATAAAAAAAAATAATAATAATTTCATTAAATGCCCTGTTATTTGTAATCACTCGCTGAATAGAAAAGATAAAATCATGGATTTTTTCATTTTTTTTTATTTCTTTTCGTCATTGAAACTTTATTTGCAACCTTGATTTGTTCTTTTAAGAAATTAATTTCTCCTTCTTCGCCCGGTAGCTCTATTAATTCGTTGGCTTACTCCAAGACGTTAAAATAAAAAAAAACTGGCTAACAGTAAGGGCAGTTAAAAAAAAAGTAGCGACAACATTGAATTAACAGCCGTGTTGATCCATAGAGATCCAGTTCTGATATTACATGAATAAGGTCCATTGAGCAAAGACTAGCAACGTAATGATCAGGTACTGTTGCTATGGCTATTTTTGACAGTGATGTCCCGAAGCCACCAGTGGAAGTATAAGATGAGCACAATCTTGCTGTCTATTAACCTTGATAAGTGGTATCGAAGGGAAGAAAGAGTTCTTTTAAACTGATATTTAGAAGCAATGATACGCAATAAAATTTATTTCGAATTCGACAGCATCTGTATTTACGCCCTCTTGTGGCAAGGCCATGCATCAGAAAAAAGTAAGGCAGGGGTCATAGTTCCCAATCTTCCTAACGCAGAAAGAATTTTTTCAAATTGGTCTAATAGTTGCAGAGATATGGTGTCCATATGCGGACGGACAAAGTATATCACACGAACGCACTTTTTTTACACAAAAGACGTGCTAATAAAACGAATTTGTAAATAAAGGAATTTAATCTCCATAACAGAATTACAGCAAATAATTAACGAGGTAAAATATAAAAATGACATAAATTTCTCGTTTTTAAGGAAGTTCCAAATGTGAGTCACGGTAGAGTCGCTGTCAACTATCTATCTGTTCTTCGATTTTTGTGACCTATTTTCTGCAGACTGATTTACAAATAAGGTCAAGTTTATCCGTAAATGATATGAAATAGTTGATTAGCAGATTCAAATCTGGTTTCACGGTGTCTCATATGCGGAAAGTTCCAGTCTGTGGTTTGCGCAGTGCCATAGCAAAACTGGCAGAAATTTCTTATGAAATAAAGCAGACACAAATTTTGGAGATCTAGCCATAACAGCTGCTTCACCACACGATAAAACGATCAAAATTTCACTTGAGAATTTGTCCGTAAAACCAATAACATAAGGCTCTGCAAAATGTCACTGAACGTGCTTTCAGCAGTTACGTTTTCTAGCAATTACTAAGTAGATGCATAGAAAAACTTTTACGCCGCCCCGGTGGCGCAGTGGTCTAAGCGATGGCCTCTGATCATTCGTCCGAACGGGGTCCGGGTTCGAATCCCGGTGAGGCATGGATGTTGTGTTTGTCTTACGGCACTGGCTCTCTCCCTTCCCTGGAACCAGTGACCCTAAATTAGGGACGGGCGACTACTTATAGCCCATTGAGTTGCTCACGGTGGTCGTTAAACCTCAAAAAAAAAAAACTTTTACAGGCTCGAGATCTGTATGCTGCGAAATAGTGAGCACGTAGATGATTAAGCAGATTTGACCGAATGTTGTGCTTTCGGCAATTAGTAAAGACATTTTACACAACCCGTCAATAATTTTCCGATCAAGGATTTTCTTCCTTTGTTGGCCGATATGGCTGACTGTGTTAATGAGGGTATTTGTCGAATGGATATCGGTGATATGTTGATAGCATTAAGCTTTTGTAAGTCTATTTCGGCTTCAAAATCGTTGAAAGCATTCGTTTTACTCATCTTTCAAGCCATTTGAAATATACACTAAATTGACAAAAGTCACCGGACACCTAGAAGAGAAACACAACATAGCATTTATTGACATACATTAGTACGTTGTCAGTCCACCTTTGGCCTTAATGCATGCACTGACTCTTCGAGACATGATTTTGACAAGGTTTTGGAACACTGCGATAGGTATGCGCTTCCATTCAGTACACAATGCTGCCGCTAACTGTTGCTAAGTAGTAGGTCTTGGTTCCAAACTTCTTATGCGGCGCTCTAATTCATCCCATAGTTGCTCTATGGGATTAAGATCAGGTTTCTGTGCTGACCAGTCAACACACGACGGAATTATCGTCAAACCACGCCGTAACGGTCCTTGCTTTATGGCTCGGTGCATTTCCCTGCAGGTACCAACAAAGCTCGGTTCCATAGTATTGCCAAAGAGTAGGTAGGGCATAATTGTCCAGAATATCGAGGTAGACGTGCTGGTTAACAGGTTTGTCCACGATAATCAATGGGCTGGGACCATACCACGAAAAACACCCCTACACGAGTACACTGCCAGCTCCAAACTTGACCGTAGGAACAGTGCACTGTGGTAAATAGCGTTCCCCTGCGGCTGCCACCATACCCACAAACGGCCATCAGACTGATGGATCGTGTATCTGGATCCATCAGTCCATAGGACCCGTTTCCATTGATCTACGGTCCACGATAAATGTTTTTACACCATGCTAAACGACGAGTAGCATTCCGAGTGGAGATGAAAAGCTTATGAGCAGCCGCACGACCACGGTAACCCATAGAATGAAGTTCTGTGCGAATGGTACGTGTACATACCGAGGTTCCAGCATTTTTACTCATCTGTACACTGAGGTCTTGTGCAGTACTCCGTCGATTAGCTGTAATAACTCTCCTGTGGCTTCGACGCCCTCTATCACTGATTTTCTTTGGTCTGCCGGTACGTTTTGCTGCTTCAGGCACGTCGTCTTCCACTTATTCAGTACATCCAAAACAGTTGACTTGGGTATGTTCCAACGCCTCTCGGTTTCTCTTATAACACCCAACAATATTTCCTTTCTCAAAGTCAGTTCTCTCCCGCCGCGACATTTTCACTCAACCTCACAGTGCGATATGATCGCGGTCAGCTGCAGGCTTGTTTTTATACCGTTTGCAGCTGTACCGTGCATCTTAACAACTCAGAGGATCCGTTCATTTGCTTTTGAAGAGGTGTCCGGTGATTTCTGTCAATGTAGTGTATATTCGTATATCCGAGTATATTATTTCTGTTATTTGTTTATCATCTTAGAAAGCTTTCGCACAAACGACTTTCATCTCCCTGCCCTTTAATACAGGACACAATAACTTTGCTTGCTTTATTCGCCAGGGTATTTTTATGATAATCGTTTTTAGTACGCCTTTTGTGATAATAGTATACGTGCTTATAGCATCACTTTGTTCGTCCGCACGTCTGTCTGCCCGTCGGTCCTATCGTCTGCTCACACCATTTCTCTGCAACTATTATTCCGATTTGAAAAATTATTTTTGCATTGGAAAGTCTGAAATGTGGGAACGATTATCTTGGTTTTCAGGCTTTTTTAAAATGCATGACTTCGCTGCTAGAGGGTGTAAATACAGACGCTATCGATTTCAAAATATATTTTGTTTCTTATATTTGCTTCTGACTGAAGAAAAATATTTCTTCCTTTTGTTTCCATTTATAACGAAGACTATATTCGGCACAGCTTTTGTTTCAAGAAATATATTTACATACAGTAGTCCCACCTTATCCGCGGGTGATACGTTCCAGCGGATGCCTGAAGCCGAGGATATTACCCAACGCTTTTTCCTATACATAACAATGATAAAGTTTAATTTATAAATTAGGCACAATAAGAGGTTAACTACAATAATATATATATATATATAAACACCCAGATCTGTCTGTCTCTCTGGAACGCTTGACGTCACAACAACTTCTGCATTGTTGCGCCATCACTTATCGAACAATTCCTGTGTGCTCTCGCGATGTCAAAATGATTGCCTACTATATAATAGCACGAGATCATTTTTAGATTCAATGCGATCGCGTGCTAATTTAAAAACATTGGATTATTAGCGACTCGAGTTCTATTTATCCGACCTACAAAATTCGAATTAAAATCTTAATATCACGGCAAGTTGCGTTTATATATTATTTTCACTTAGCACAATTTGAATATTAATTTGTACGCTTTAATTATTTTTTAATTTAACTAATTTTCCGAGTTTAGTGCTGATTATATTATACATTTAGCAAAATATCGATCTATCTAAACGCTCTAACCTACAATAAAAACTGAAATCTTGAGATGTCGAAGTGAGCAAGATAGTATCTAAAAGCAGATGTCGCCTCAATTAACACATTGTCGAGAGCTTAGATAGTTCCGATTTGTAACACCAGATGTCGCATTATTTTGTAGATAGAGCTCTGTTATGAAGTTTCAAAGTAACCGTCGAATAGGACAGCCTAAAACAAGCCGTGAAGGGAATAACAAGTGTGCCGGAGAAAAAGTCATTTAACGCGAAAAATCAAAGTAAAAGTTATTAAGGCAAGATACTAATTACGTTGTCCCGTTCCGCCAGTATGTTTGGCTTCACGGGGACTAATGAGACTCGTTAGATTTTAGTTTGTTCGTTGCGACAGTTTTCCTGCCATGAGACGCCGGTTCGGGCCTCAGCCACCCCCGTGGTCAAGAGTCCAGTCCGCTAGGTCTCTGCTGGCCGACGATTTAGCGCACCTTGGCTGGGTTTCCGCACGGTCTGGTGGGAACCCAGATAAATTTGAGGGTTTTGACTGGGAGATTGTTTACCCCTCGAATAACTTTTTTTTTGTGTTTAGGAGAGCCATGTCCCTTTATTCATTTCTAAAAATTTCATACACACATTTATTTGCACTATCCTCATGCTAGGATTTACAAAGTTGAGTAATAAGTACACTGAAGAGCAATTGAATTAGAGACAGCTGGCGTTATGCAAATGTGGCGCTGTGGGCAGCCCTGTAAACGGAAACGACATGACGTATGCAGCGATCCGACAATATAAGGAGTGATGTGACGGAAATCAGTAAGAGTCAGGCGCAGTATGGGTAAGACGAAGGATCTAAGCGCATTTGATCGTGGGCAAATTGTCAGGGCCCGACGAATGGGTCACTCCATCTCGGTAGTTGTGCAGGCACTGGGATTTTCACGAGCCATGGTGTCACGGGTGCACCGTGAGTACATCGAATCCGGTAAAACCATCCCTGCAAGGGCCAACTGCCGTGGACAACAGCGTGTGGATGAGAGGGGGTCATCGTCGGCTAGCTCACATTGTAACAGCGGATAGACGGGCCACAGTGCAAGAAATCACTCGGCAATTTAACGCTGGTGCACAAAAACGTGTAAGCAGCCACACCATCCAGAACCATCTCCTCGCTATGGGGTACACAAGCCATCGTCCAACGAGGGTACCGCTGCTGACCGCACATCACAGGGTGCAAAGATTAGCATGGGCACGGGAACATCACCACTGGACCCTAGACATGTGGGAAAATGTTGCCTGGACTGATGAGTCGAGATTCACGTTGGTACATGCGGATGGCAGGATACGAGTACGGCGCAAACCACATGAAGCGATGGATCCTTCTTGCCAGCAGGGTACTCTTCAAGTTGGTGGGGGTG
Organism: Macrothele yani; assembly: GCA_039090855.1. Lineage (NCBI taxonomy): Eukaryota > Metazoa > Arthropoda > Arachnida > Araneae > Macrothelidae > Macrothele > Macrothele yani. The sequence continues at coordinate 54,103,224 of CM077006.1, read as the reverse complement.
GCATTCTCGCCTGGGGACTATTTACGTGGACTGATATGGGACCCCTGGTACGTGTGACATCGTCCCTTACAGGTCAACGTTAGCGGGATATCCTGGACGACCATTTTTGCTCCCGTATGTGCGTCTTCAACATCCCACTGGGGACCTCATCCTGCAACAAGACAATGCAGCTCCCGAATTGTATCCGAATGGTTGGATGAACACTCCGCCGACGTGACCTCGCTTCTTTTGCCAGCTAGGTCACCTGACCTCAACCCATCGAGCACATCTGGGATGTCATCGAGAGAGATGTTCGAGGCTCTGACACCTCTCCATCAAATCTTCGTGAACTATGGGAGCTTGCTCAGGGGTCGTAGATCCGTATGGCTTCCCAACGCTTCCGGTGTCTTATGGAGTCCATGCCGAGACGAATCGCCGCCGACATCAGGGCGAAAGGTGGTGCTACGCGTTACTAGACAGGTATCTCTTATTCAATTGCTCTTCAGTGTATTTACATGGGTACCACTCTTACCTGAATCTTCTCTGTCTTTAGTCTTCACACTTGATCCGAGTCGCTTTCAGTGAGCACGTTCACCTCTTGCGACTCGGTTTCCCCTTGCCTGGGAAAAATCGTGTGCTGCTGGTGGGTTAGCCTTTCCACTAAGGCTACTATCCCCTCCTATTTATGGAGGAGGATGAGCAGATCCAGTCTCCGCGTTCTTTGCGCTCTTAGGATCAGATCGTTTCTCCACTCGTCGAGGCCGCTGCATTCTAGCAACCAGTGTTCAATGCATGCCAAAGTAAGCCCACAGGGACAAGTGCAGTTCCTGATCACTAATCTGCTTAAGTATTCAGGGCAGATGCGATGGCCACTGAACACTTGATTCAGGAACTTATTAGTTTGGGCTCGTTTGGTCGAGACTTTTGGAAACACTTGATGTGTCTTCCTTCCTGTCTCTCCCGTATCCCATCTTACCTGTCATTCGGCTATGGTCTGTTGTTCCAGTGCTGCGTGGAGTTCTGCATTGCACATCTACCGTCTCTTTCAGCGTGGCTTCCTTCTCCAGCTGGTCCGTCCTTTCATTTCCCTGGGTCCCGACATGGCTTCCTACCCAGTGGAAACTAACTGCCCCATCTTCCTCCGCCCTCAGGAGAGTTTTAGTCCTCTAGACGATGTGGGTTTTCCCTCTGAGTCTACTCAGAGTAGAGTTTTATTTCATTATCACTCCGCCTGGGGAGTACCCAGGTGAGTGCCTTTTCTATCACCAGAAGTTCTGCTTGGAAGACAGAAGCATTCTGCGATAGTTTAATGCATTCTGCTGTCGCCTCGTTTCCATCCGAGAGCGCGCAGAAGCCTGCCCCCACTTGTCCCCTAAGTTTTGTGCCTTCAGTGAACAGCTGATGCCCTACTCCCGTGGGCTTTGCCTTATCCCACGGTGGGCAAATTTCCTCTGCCGGAAGGATTGATCAGTCCACCCTTTCCAACTCCATGTGGAACACCGAGAAGGTAGGCATCCTCACCTGACCTTAGGCAGTGCATTGCTGCCTCCCTTTCCACTACCAGGTCTGCCGGCTCACACCTCGCCAGCACTTGTAATGCTAAGGTCGATGTCGTGCGGAAGCAGCCGGTGATCCCTAGTAGTGCCAACCTCTGGATTTGGTTTATGCCTCTCCTCATTCTGACTGTAGGGGTCCACCATGCCCCACTTGCATACGTCAGAATTCTTTCTATTCCACTATGAAAGATGGCCTTCTTAGTTTTGCCCGATAACCTCATGCCATTCAATCTGTTGAGTATCAGCGTGCACCTTGTGCGAAGTTGTCTTAGGTGTAGTAGCCCCGACAGATTCTGATCAAGGACCACGCCTAAGTATCTCATTTGTCTCACCGCCTTGATCGTGCACCCTAGAAATTTGCACTTAGGTGGTGTTTTCATTACTCCACTCTTTGCAATTGCTAAGAGAGTGGTCTTTTCAGGGGCAAAGCAGAGTTTTCTTTCCCTGCTCCAATTTTCCAGCACAGCTAGGGCACTGTGCGCTTCCCATTCGATCACGTGTCTCCCTGAAGAGGAGCAGCCTCGTCCAGAATTGGCAAGCAATGGACGACGAAACCTGCAGTGACCACTTAGCGTTGACTTTCGTTATTAAGGTAAATTTACAAGAAAACAACTTTCCGAGTTTACTGTTGATTACTTACGCATTTTGCAAAATATCGATCTACCTAAACGCTCTGATCTGCCATTGCTAAACAACAAATATTTTACACGGGATGTTATTTATCGCGAGATCTTTCGAAAAACGGAAATAAATAGCTTATAATTTTTAGTTCTAACATGAATGAGTTCTTACTATATAAGTGTTTACTATATTTCCTTACAGAAATCCATATCAGAAAACACAACTCAGCTGAACTTGTTGCACGATTATAAAGAAAATCATCCTACCACTAATGACTAGTTAAAAACCGTTGTCAGTTATAAAAATGATTTATTGATGGTAAAAATAAGACATTAAAATCATTAGATCTTTCGGCCTTCCTAGAAGCCCATCATCGGATGAAATAAAAACCTAGCCCTGATGGAGGTGACATATATGTATAGTCAACCCGTCAGTGATAATGACGTTGCACATGAGCAGGCAGACAGCGCCACACTTGGACGCAACAATTGGACAAAGCAACTAAGGTATCTTACACAAAATTAAATAGAGTGAAATTTGAGAAATACAAATGATAAAAAAAGGGAACAATTACAAATAAGTCCATCATAATCATTCATAATATACACAGGCCATTGTAGAAATGAAAGGCAAAAAGGAAATGTCCTGAAAACAAAAAAGAATACAAAGAATCGGTGATAAGAGTTAAAAATAAAACATGTACAATATTCCTGTTAAGTAGATGCAGTTCAGTCAATCACAAACGGTACATGATATGGGATTTTTGTTCATACCTAGTGAAGCCACTCATTTTCTGTATGGAGGCATAGAAGTATGAGTCACTTTTAACAGTTCACCAGGAAGAATTATGTCCTTTATGATTCCGGGTAAAAACCTCATGGTTGGTTAAGTGAAAGTAGCTGTTTGCAAGGGGTAGTGGGAAGTAGGTTGGTGTATTGTCATTGCAACAAAAATTTCCTTAACAAGTCAAATATATGTAGACGCCGGATTACAGAAATCCGGCGACTATTTGATTTGTTTCGATCTGCTTTAATTCAAATTTTCACTCTGGCATAGACTGGGGAACATCCCCTATATACGTATTAATATCTATTTAAAGCTTAAAAACAACCGTCCTAGGACAGGCTTACGCTAATAACTAATAATAAAATAGAACAATTATAACAATCATTATCATCATAATCATTATCAACCATTATCAATCCACTGCTGGATGAAGGTCTCCCCAAATTTCTTCCACAATTGTCTGTCTTGGGCCTGTCTCCTCCATGTCACTCCAGCATACTTTCGAATTTCATCCTTCCGTCTCCGATGGGGTCTTCTTCTGGGTCTTTTCCTGTCCCTCGAAATCCAGTCTAAAATTTCGATTGTACATCGGTGGTCCGTTCTTCTGGCAACATGTCCAGCCCATTGTCATTTCAGTGATTTCACCATGGTCATGAAGTCGTCTACTCTTATCATTTTCCTTATCCACAAGTTCCTCTTCTTATCTTTCCTGTTTACACCAAGCATGCATCTCTCCATGCCTCTTTGAGTTGCCTGTAGTCTTTGTATGCCTTTTTAGTTAAGGTCCATGTCCCTGCTCCATACGTAAGCACTGGCAGGATGCATTGATTAAACACTTTTCTTTTGAGACATAATAGCATACTGCTCTTAAAAATTGTTCTGTTTCTTCCAAAAGCTCTCCAGGTAAGTTTTATACGCCGATTAATTTCTTCTTCAATGTGGCCCTCACTTGATATCTGCTGCACAAGATAAATGTAGGAATCGGTTGTCTCAAGCTTTTCTCCATCAATCGATAAATCTTCGTTTTTGGTAAAAGCATTGTACATCACTTTTGTCTTCTGAAAGTTCATTTTTAATCCCACTTATCAGCAGGTTCTTGTCAGCAGGTTCTTGGATCATACTCTGTAGCTCTGAAGGGGTAGTTGCAAAGATGACTACGTCATGAGCAAAACGAAGGTGAGTTAAGTAATCTCCATTAATCTTTATCCCTTTGTTTTCCCAGTTCAATGATTGAAAGACATTTTGCAATGTGGAGTTAAAGAGCTTGGGAGACATGTTGTCACCTTGTCTCCCTCCCTTTCGAATTCTTATTTGTGCTGTATCCTCAAATATCCGAACCTTTACACTTGCATTTTCACAGATGTTATTAATAATGCTAATGTATGCATATTCAATACCGCAGCATTTCAAAGCCATTGTTACTGTTGAAGGTTTCACGGAATCGAAGGCCTTTTCATATAGTCAATAAAAGCCATGCATAATGGGAGTTCATATTCTCTTGTTCTTTCAATTAGTTCTCTCAGTACATGGATAGGATCTATAGTGCTGTAGCCACTCCTGAATCCAGCTTGTTCTCTTAGTTGGGCCATGTCGAGTGTTACCTTCAAGCGATGTGAAATAACCTTAGTGAAGATTTTATAACCACTGAAAGGAGGCTGATGGGCCTGTAGTTTCTGAGATCCTCAACGTCACCTTTTTTATGGAGCAAGATCATTGTAGCATTGTTCCAATCCTCAGGAATCTGTAATAAATCAGCACAAATTTCTTTTCTCCTTCTTCACAATTTCACGGACAGAAGATTCGTTCTTACCGTGGATCTTAGCGACCTCAGCTTACGATTTTTTTTTTTGCGTTCCTTATTAAGTCGAGAACTTTCACCTCTTCACATAAAGGAAACACTTTGAGGCTCTTCTTTGGCATATCCGAATTTCCAGCATCACTACTGTTGAACTTTGGGGACATTATTAAGTAAAATAAGGGTTTCTTGAACACAAACACTGCGATACCGCGACAATTGATTCGATAAACGAGACGGCTATGCTAAGTAATTACCGGGAGGGTAGCGTAGCGTATACAGCGAGTATACGCTGGACAAAGGGATGACTCACGTCCACAGAGGGACACAGCGAAACTGTGCGAGATTTCATCGCGCTACTCAGAACGGCGTGCAAATTAAAACTTATGAATTACTAATTTCCGGAATTTTCCATTTAATATTTTCGAACTGCGGTTGTTTGCCGCCCCGGTGGCGCAGTGGTCTAAGGCGCTGTCCTCTGATCATTCGTCCGTAAGGGGTCCGGGTTCGAATCCCGGTCAGGCATGGATGTTGTGTTTGTCTTACGGCACTGGCTCTCTCCCTTCCCTGGAACCGGTGACCCTAAATTAGGGACGGGCGACTGCTTATAGCCCATTGAGTTGCTCACGGTGGTCGTTAAACCTCCAATCAAAAAAAAAAAAAAAAAACTGCGGTTGACGGTGGGCAATATTCCCTCTAAGCGACCACGAGCCATGCGCGCTTAACCGTCACCCCCGGAAAGAGAGGGCCATCGCACAGGTGTGAGACGTCACTGACGGTGGATCTTCGCGTTGGATCAGTGACGCCGCAAGCTTACGCGAGGCCCTCTGGCTAACTAATAATTTTTGCTAAATCAACCTGGCTAACGGTATTTTGCGCACGTACGCAATAGAATATTTTTATTTTCTGGTAAGGTTATGATAAGCTTTTCAATCATTTATTTGTTATAGAAGAAACTGATATTTTTCTTAAACTTATAACTGCTATTATTATTAAGCTCAACCGTCGTTCTCCTTTGCAAAAATAAAAAAAAAAGAAGGTAAATGTTTGTAATACTATGCATTTATTTCTGTATTTCTGTGTGTACTGCAACATTATTATAACATTTCTTTTTGTGAATTAGATTTATTATTTCTTGGATGAAAGCAATGTTGTTTGTCCAGAAAAAGTTAGGGTTTAAAAACGCAATTTTGGAGGCTGTTTTATTAATTTTTCGCCGGTTTTTCTTTTACAGATGCAAATTGCAAAGTAGCAGCACGTGAACATACTAATAGATTGCGTTTCAGTTATTTTCTGCGTCTGTTTAAAACTGCATTAACAGATTTTTTTTGGTGTAACCGTTTATACTGATACAGAACAGAGAAAGCGTAATTCCTGAGAAAGGTAAAACAGGCGCAAACTTTTTTTTTTTTTCCGGTATAACTGCTATAATAAAGTAATATTTCATAAAATAATATGAAGAAAATAAGATATAGACTTTATTTAAACTCTTCCTTGAAGCATTAAGTACAAATGAATGCCAAGAAACGTAGTGCTGTAACTTTCTCAGTGCACAACTCCGTCGCTTAACGTGACGTCGCAAAAAGATGGCCAAGCCCGTAAAGATATAAGGGGTCAGCAGTGACGTGCCAACGTTTCAGAAATTGGGGATCGGGGGGCAAAGTATTTTCCTATTTTCTAAATAAAGCTCTAAAACTATATCAGAAAGTCGCGCTCGCGCATTTATATGTATAAATTCAACTGTGAACTAGTGAGGAAAGCAATTGAAAACAACCAAAGCCTAAAGATAGCAAAGGGACATCTCAGTAAGGGAAGAAAACAGATTATGGCACTGAGAAAAGAAGATGGTTCTGTAACAAGAAATAGAGGCAAAATTTTGACAAGAGTGAAAGATTTCTACTCCAAATTATATAAAAGGGATGATACATGCACTCCAGACATCATGAAAGATACCAGTACCAGAGTTCCTCCAGTCCTTCCAGCAGAAGTTGCACATGCAATCAAGAATATGAAGCGGGGAAAAGCTCCAGGAGAAGATGGAATTACTGTAGACATCATACAAGAAGCAAGTGGAGAAATCGAAACAGTACTCGCCCAAATTTTCACTCGGTGCCTTACTGAAGGAAAGATTCCTGAGGATTGGAACACCGCTACAATGATCCTGCTACATAAGAAAGGTGACATTGAGGATCTCGGAAACTACAGACCTATCAGCCTCCTATCAGTAGTTTATAAAATCTTCACTAAAGTTCTTTCCCACCGCTTGAAGGTAACACTGGACATGGCTCAACCGAGAGAACAAGCTGGATTCAGGAGTGGCTACAGCACAATAGATCATATCCACGTGCTGAGAGAACTAATTGAAAGAGCGAGGGAATATGAACTTCCATTGTGCATGGCTTTTATCGATTATGAAAAAGCCTTTGATTCGGTGAAACCATCAGCAGTTACAATGGCTCTGAAAACCTGCGGTATTGAAGATGCATACATTAATATTATTAATAACATCTATGAAAATGCAAGTGCAAAGATTAGGCTGTTTGAAAATACAACACACGTAAAAATTGGAAAAGGAGTGAGACAAGGTGACACCATATCTCCAAAGCTCTTTAATGCCACATTGGAGGGTGTTTTTCAGTCGCTGAGCTGGGAAAACAAGGGGATAAAGATTAATGGAGATTATCTAACCCACCTTCGTTTTGCTGATGACGTAGTCATTTTTGCAACTACCCCATCAGAGCTGCAGAGTATGATCCAGGAACTTGCTGACAAGAGTAAAGAAGTGGGATTAAAAATGAACTTTCAGAAGACAAAAGTGATGTTCAATGCTTTTACAAGAAATGAAGATTTATCGATAGATGGAGAAAAGCTGGAGATAACAGACACGTACGTTTATCTTGGACAGCAGATATCAAGTGAGGGTCACATAGATGAAGAAATTAATCGGCGTACAAAACTTGCCTGGAGAGCTTTTGGAAGAAACAGCATAATTTTCAAGAGCAATATGCCATTATGTCTTAAAAGAAAAGTGTTTGATCAATGCATCCTTCCAGTGCTTACGTATGGTGCAGAGACGTGGACCTTAACTAAAAGAGACATACGAAGGCTGCAGACAACTCAAAGCAGCATGGAGAGGTGCATACTTGGTGTAACCAGGAGAGATAAGAAGAGGAACTCGTGGATCCGAAAAATGACAAGAGTGGAAGACATCATGATCAGAGTTAAATCCCTGAAATGGCAATGGGCTGGACATACTGCCAGAAGGACAGATCATCGATGGACAGCCGAAATTTTAGATTGGATTCCAAGGGACAGGAAAAGACCCAGAAGAAGACCACATGGGAGATGGGTGGATGAAATTCGAAAGTATGCAGGGGTGACATGGAGGAGACTGGCACAAGACAGACCGTTGTGGAGGAAACTTGGGGAGACCTTCGTCCAGCAGTGGATTGATAATGGTTGACAATGATGATGATGATGATATATATATAGGGTCGAGTCACATTATTCTGACCACTTACGCCACCAAGCGCCTGTTGGAATTTGCACCATACCAGTGCGAATTCCTCACACAACCCGCAATCAATATCACCAATTCACCATGATGTTACAACTGAATTCAAAATACTTTTATGTAAAACAAGCCAATGGCGCATTCCCCCCAAAATATCAAATATATGTTAAAAAGGATTTTTAAAATGGACTTACATTTATTGATTCTGCACCGTCTCACGTTTCATTTTGCTCGTAAGTTTCTCCATTCAGTCTTCAAAGATCAAAATTCTTCTCTGATCACGAAAACACTCCAAAAAATTGCACTTTTGTAAGCACGCATAAAGCACGGAAGTAAAACTGGTGAATATCTGGGCACCAGCTACACAGTCACAGTACGAATACGACGATGGACATGGAAGTGAAGTTTGGGGTAAAGCATCCCCCCTTCCCGGAAACCCACAAACTAAGATGAAGATTGTTTCCTTCATGATTCCCAGCTCAGAGGATAGGAAACCCAGATGGGGTAGGAAGCGGGCGCGGCAGTGATGAAAGGTCTTTACACTGGAAAAACAGCTCAAGGCCCCACCCAGCGTCCCAGAAAGTGTCTCCAGTGATGCCACACTTCAGACTATTGCTTTCTGCAGAAACGCACTTGCCGTCTGGTCTTGCCGATTGATGGATTGAGCTGAGAAAAGCGGGATGTTTGATAGGCGATAATACAACATTAATTGTTCAAGAACTAGATAAACACGACCCCCACCCTCCCTACCCCATTGGGTATATACGCATAGAACGGATTTCAAAAATCACTTGAATGCAAAAGGAAAAATGGAGTGGACCGTCCCTGACTCCCTGCCCCATCTACACACATTCACACAACTATTTATTGTTGTATTTGTGTAGGATCATTCTCCCTTACTCTTCCCACCCCCACCCATTAACCAGTCGTAGAACAGAGCAGAAAAAATCAGGAGCACAGGGGGGGGGGTCTTTTTACAGTGCTATTTTGTTTTCTTTTTCTTTCCCTTACCATAAAGGTAAAAATGCTAATTAAAAACTGCTAAAACGCTATAAAAATCACCAGCATTTCGTTTGTTTTTTAAACAATTTGAAAGCTTTTTTTTCTGTTAAATTAAATGAACTTATATTTTGGGTGCTAAAACTGGAGGGGCAAAACATAAGGTCTGCCCCTCCACTTAGATTTCGGAAGGGGGGGCAGTCTCCTCTCCTTCCCCTCTGTTGGCACTTCCCTGGGGGTGAATCCCGGGACTCCGGTCAAGCGCCGCGGCACACCCAGAAATATTGCATCATCTCTCCCGCACACAGGGAGCGAGGGGAACGTCGCCCGCGCAGTATACGCGATTTGGACACCACGCTGTTTAGGAATATGCAAACACGATCAGTGTGTTGCACGTATTTTTAACGCTGTAATGATTTCAATTGGGAGCTATTTTTGCCACAGGAGGTCGGCCGTAAGTCGCCCCATACTATCGGTGTTTCAGTTCGCCCTTGGTGACGGAGTACTTTCGTCTACATAGGGTATACGCATACACCACATTTTTGAATTTTTTTACTCCGAAGTTGTTTTAATACAAATGGACAGGGAAGAAAATGTGAGCGGGCGCTGTTAAAAATGCCAGCACTCTTATCTTCTTTCAGTCCAGTTTGCCTGGAAGTGTAAAAAGTAGCAAGCAAGTAATAATAACTGAAAAACGACAGATTGTGAATGCGTTCTGTGAAAAGCTGAACGTATGAGAGGTAACTGAAAATATTCAAACAGCAAAAGCAAGAAATAAGAGAAGACATCGCTCGTATTAGACGGATTTTAAATGAGTATGGCATTGTGTTAAGCAGTGATGTATTCAGGCATTTTCTCGGGGGGGGGGGGGGGCTTAGCACTCCCCCGAAAATCCATGAATGCGCCCCCCCCCCCTAGGTTTTTGGGCGATCTCCTCTTACATTTAGTCTAATTGTTTTCGTTTATAGCTGAATAACTGGAGAAATTAACTTAAAAAAAAAAAAAAATTAAGAAAATGACCACACGGACTTCAATCTGAAATTTCTATCATCCTTCAATAAAACATTAAATAGTCGTCGCCGAAGGGGTGAATTTTCAAGCACTGACAACTTGGACTACTTCCGCAATAAAAACCTAATTCCACAGTGTAGTGATGTTTGGAAAGCAATGTATCATATTTTGGAAGCTGGCATTCAGCTTTATGTCAGTCTTCTGGATTAAAGATGAGCTGGGAACCGGGATCGGACGGGCTCAGAATTTATTAACTACCGAAAAACCCGGGCTCGGAATTACACGTCTTGAATTTCATTACTGTAATTAATTTAACACGTGTAATTCTGAGTAGTATTATGCGTAGTATTTCTAAAAATATATTAATATTGTGAAGTGGATTAACTGAACTAAATTTTTTAAACTAATCCTTGCTTGGGCCATATCTTTGGCCAGTGTTTAATGCATAAATGCAAACCTTGATAAACAAAATTTTCCAAGAATCCGGGCCCGAGCTCTAGGCCTTTGGCCCGGGCTCTTAAAATTAGGCCCGAACTCATCTCTATTCTGGATGCCGAACTTCCATGTATACGGTTAAGCCTTAGCGTAGCTAACGTGACGTTAGTGCTTCCAATACAACAAAGTATTTGCTACCTAATATTTAACAATAGCAAATTATTAGAAATTGTTCCCATAAAAAGTTTTCCTGGCGGTGGGTAGTTTACACTCTGTAACGGAAAAAAAAAAAAAAAAAAAATCGACGTATCTCAAACTGGCATCCAAACGGTTAGTTAGTTTTTTTTTTAATAGTATGTGCTTAATCTAAGTAATCTAAAGGGGCTGAAACCAAACGGCAGGGAAATGGTTTGCACCATACGTTTTCAGGTATAACACTGTATTTTTTTTTTTTTTTGATTGGAGGTTTAACGACCACCGTGAGCAACTCAATGGGCTATAAGCAGTCGCCCGTCCCTAATTTAGGGTCACTGGTTCCAGGGAAGGGAGAGAGCCAGTGCCGTAAGACAAACACAACATCCATGCCTGACCGGGATTCGAACCCGGACCCCTTACGGACGAATGATCAGAGGCCAACGCCTTAGACCACTGCGCCACCGGGGCGGCAACACTGTAATGATTCCTGAATAATAAGAAACAGACTTGTTGTGAAGCGAAGACATTTTTACCACTCCTAATGTTTTAGAAGGGGGGGATTTTTCCGGAACAGCGCTATCTTACTAGCATCCTCAATACTTTACACCACCCCATGAGGAAATCCGTGGTGCATTACTGAATTAAAGCAAAGGTTTAACATTTTTAGTCATTTGTGTGTGTGGATTACTTGGAATTTGCATTTGCTATATACGAACATAAGAAAAATTTTATATATTTAAAATTTTTATATATATTAATGTATATATATATATCATACTCTGCAGAGCTGCAGAGTATGATCCAGGAACTTGCTGACAAGAGTAAAGAAGTGGGATTAAAAATGAACTTTCAGAAGACAAAAGTGATGTTCAATGCTTTTACAAGAAATGAAGATTTATCGATAGATGGAGAAAAGCTGGAGATAACAGACACGTACGTTTATCTTGGACAGCAGATATCAAGTGAGGGTCACATAGATGAAGAAATTAATCGGCGTACAAAACTTGCCTGGAGAGCTTTTGGAAGAAACAGCATAATTTTCAAGAGCAATATGCCATTATGTCTTAAAAGAAAAGTGTTTGATCAATGCATCCTTCCAGTGCTTACGTACGGTGCAGAGACGTGGACCTTAACTAAAAGAGACATACAAAGGCTGCAGACAACTCAAAGCAGCATGGAGAGGTGCATACTTGGTGTAACCAGGAGAGATAAGAAGAGGAACTCGTGGATCCGAAAAATGACAAGAGTGGAAGACATCATGATCAGAGTTAAATCCCTGAAATGGCAATGGGCTGGACATACTGCCAGAAGGACAGATCATCGATGGACAGCCGAAATTTTAGATTGGATTCCAAGGCACAGGAAAAGACCCAGAAGAAGACCACATGGGAGATGGGTGGATGAAATTCGAAAGTATGCAGGGGTGACATGGAGGAGACTGGCACAAGACAGATCGTTGTGGAGGAAACTTGGGGAGACTTTCGTCCAGCAGTGGATTGATAATGGTTGACAATGATGATGATGATGATGATATATAAATCACAAAACTGTTATTATATGTATACAATCAGTCAACAAGTTTCAGCCCCCTCAAAATTTGTAATTGCCCCTCCGGAAAAAACTCTCTGAACGCAACACTGGTGTTAAGTGATCAGAATATGAAGTTTAGGAAGTAAAAGTGTCTTGGAGATTCCTGAACGAAGGAACGGAAAACTGAGAATAAAAAAGTGAAAAACGAATAATATATATTAACTGGGAATAATCGAGGAAAGAAGTAAAGATGCCTTTAAAAATTAAAGATGGTAAGCTCATGAGCCAGTGATATACTAATTGGGGATGCTGACAATTTATTGAGTGTAATGCTGATATTTAGCTCAGAGGAGGACAAGTCAAAAACATAAAATTATCGCTTAGGGTTCCAGCACGCAAGGGTCTCACAATTTTCTCGGTGAATTCATAAACCTTACAGTCTGGCCCCAGGACCAGGGTTGGTGTCTGAAGAATCATGTGGGCCGACTCAACTACAAACTGCATTTCCCCACTAATACAGACGAGAGTTTTGTTTTATTTTTTAATCTCCTTTTGTTAGTTTACTTCATTAGTGAACACTCATGCCAAAATGTAAAACCAATTACACTCATCGCCAAAAATTAGTTGCACCCAGCAGGGCGTGTCGGATTGCAATGCTATTCCGAAAGAATGTAGAGGTTACCAGGAACAATAAATGATTAAACATTGAGACTGATATGGGCAATACTTATTGAGCTACACGCCAATTAGTTGTGTTTCTCAGTATGGCGTCGGGCCGCCATGTTTGCTCACACAGTATGCCAGATGTCTCGGCATGGAGGTGTACAGGTTCTTAATGGTGTCCTCCGATACGCCATCCCACGCAGCTTCAATCTTCTCACGCAGATTGTGCGGTAGGGTTGGAGTGTGGATAGCGCGTCCAATAGCATCCCACACATTTTCAATCGGCGATAGGTCTGGCGATGCGCCTGGTCATGGCAGAGTGTCAGTGCCTTGAAGGCAAGCTCTCAAGACAGCAGCAGTATGCGGACGAGCATTGTCCTACTGGAAAATTGCACCGGAGTGAGCGTTCAGAAAAGGAAGGGCCACTGTTTGCAGGACCTCATTAACGTAACGTTGGACTGTCAAAGTACCAGTAATTAACACCAAAGGTGATTTGTCATCGTAGGCAACTGCACCCCACACCATGACACAATGCTTCCCGGATGTATGATGCTCGACAACAAACCGTTCACCTTGGCGCTGATCACACACAGTGCCTCCACACACGGATTCGGTGGTCGTCTCCTCCAAGACAAAGGCCAGATTCGTCACAGATCATCCGCTGCCATTCTGAGTGGCTCCATGACATTGTGGCACGACACCATTGCAGTCTTTGGCGATGATGCAATGGTGTTAAGGGTAGTCGTCGTAATGGTCTGCGTGCGTGTAATCCTACGTCGTGCAGCCGTCTGCCAATGGTGCTGGCACTAATCGGACGATGCATGGAGGACATCGCTGAATATTCGCAATCGCGGCTGTTGTGTCACTCGGCGCATGCCGGACAACCCGTCGGTCCTCTCTCTTCATGGTTTACCTAGGTCTCCCAGACATTTCCTGCCGCTGCTGCGTGCCGTGTTCTATCCACTGCCGCCAACAGCGTGCAATGTTGATATCTGCACGACCGGTATGGTGTGCTATACGGTGACAAGACCTTCCTGGAGCACGATGATTCGGTCCCTCTCGAAATCCTCCAACTGCTCGAATTGCTTCCGAACTTTTCTCCTCGGCATACTTCACTTGCAAAGGATGCAACCAACACAACAGCACGAGTCAGAATGGTAAGCACGCGCAACGGGACGACCTTATATAGCCGGTCAGGCACAGCCCTACGACTCCTCCTTTGCTTGCGTCACATTAGCGGCCGAGAGTTATACTTGAATCATTCGCATTCCTCACGATGTCAAACCTACCCTCCAAGTTTCATTTCTGTCGGTTGCTTCCTTCTGAGTGCAACTTTTTTTTTTTCTACGATGAGTGTACATAAATACAAAATATGAAACAAAAAGGGGGGAAAAACCCACAACCCTCTTGAAATATACACTCAGTTATAGACAAAACGTTAGAGATACGGGTGGTGGGCATCTGACATGAGCATCCCTTGCGCAGACTGGAGTAGACACAAATTGCATGCGATAAATAGGCGGGGAGCAGGGCTCCCTAACAAAGTATCGTAACCGACAAACATGGGTAAACGTGGCGATCTGGGCGACTTTGATCGTGGACGCATTGTCGGTTCAACACAGATGGGTTATTCTGTCACCCAAGTGGTAAGAACTCTAGGGTTCCTGAGGGCAACCGTATCAAGGGTTTATTGCGAGTAAACCATCGACGGGCGAGCGCTCAAAGAACAAGCGGAAGCCGACCAATGAACCAATGAGCCACTGTTGACTGCTCGTCATGAGACATTACGCCTCGCCTAGTGCCGAGAATATCAGAACTGCACTTCTGCAGAGTGGGCGCCGCGTCGTCGTGTGATCAGATGAATCCCGTTTTGCAGCCGTGACTGGAGGGATACGGGTGTGGCGTCGACAGCATTGAGGCCTTAGCCCCGTCGTGCCAGGTCGGCTCTGTTCAAGGAGGTGGTGGCTCTGAGATGGTTTGGGGAGCCTCCTTATGGGGGGACACATTAGGTCCCTTAGTGTGTCTGGAGAGGTCCTTAACCGCTGCGCGCTACCAGCAAGTACTGGCTGATCATCAACGCGCTTTCATGGCCTTCGCGTATATCCTGTGGCTGATGGTCTGCTCCAGAAGGACCATGCACCGCCCCATCGGGCAGCAACCATCCCGACGTGACTCGTGAAACACTCGTCTAAATTTGAAAGCATCCAATGGCTCCTAAGGTCCTCGGATTTAAACCCTGTAGAAGCTCTCTGGGACGCCGTGGAGTGAAACATTAGATCGACGGATCCTGAGCCGACGTCTAGGGTGGAGTTGTGGACAATGTTACAACAGGCATGGTTGGCATTACCTCTGGAAACCCTCGGGCATCTGGTGTAGTCGATGCCTGGGAGTGTATAGTCTGTTATTAGAGTTACATGGGTTCCAACACGCTATTAGGCAGGTATCTCTAATGTTTTGTCCATTGAGTGTAAAAAGGATACATCACAGTCTTTGAATTGGCTTGATGGAGGCTGATCTACGCTTTCCTTATAGCTGGAGGGAAAATAATTCCCAACTAGCGTGATTTTTTTACCTTACTGTTATGATCTCTGGCATCAGGCATTTACTGTTGTCATACTTCAACTTTTTCGACTCCTCTCCCTCGGTTCTACTTTTTTCTCCATCTGTAATCGTGCATTCTCCTTCGCTGGTGCTTAGTGGAAGCCACTTCTTACCGTGTTCAATAGCCATACCCCCTTTCCCTTTTAAAAACCAAGAGCACCAGAATCCTGCCAAAAAATATTTTTTCTTTCTTTTCAGCACAAGCCTCGTAAAACTACTCCTATTGGACGAAAAACAATGAACGAGATGTTGAAAGCTCTTTCTCTCTCGCGAGTGTGTGGAAGGATTATTTGAAAGTTCTTTCTCTGGCACGCACGCATAGAGGGATATATTTATTTAAAACGTCCCTTCCACAGCACTTTTTTGTAGGAAACGAACTACCTGGAAGTGTTTAAACAGCAGCTTAACATCTCACAGTCTCTTTCGAAATGATGAACAGAGAAGCCTTCTGCCCAACTACACTTAAAAATTTTGTGGTAGGTTGCACCAAAAAGTGGTGCTACACTAGCTACACCACTTTCCCATAAAAGATACACCATTGCGTGGTGCAAACAAAACCCAACACGTGATTCAACTTTACACCATATTCTACAAGGTTGCACCACATTATGGTATAAGGTGGCTCCATATCGTTGGGTTTTATCTGCTCCACACAATGGTGTATCTTCTCTGAGAAAGTGGTACAGCTGGTGTAGCACCACTTTTTGGTGCAACCTACCACGAAATTTTTAACAGTGTACGCCTTCACCTCCGCCACTCTTCATTTTTTTTTTTGACAATGTTCTTTAAAATTTTGCGTTTCACCGAAATAGGAAAAAAAAAAAAAAGGACAATTCTCTCTTCCCTAAGACAAAACACCAATAAGCCCTACTACCATGTGGCGGAGAATTACTGACGTGGCTGGCTACTCCAACTAATTCACATTTGAAAGTAGTTTCCCCGCAGTTATTCATCGTATGTGCTGTATCACTTTAAATTTTGTTGTTTTTAAAAAATGCAATGCAGGAAAAAATAGGGAAAAGCATTTATGCTTACAATGAAATACAAAAATAATTTTCATAAACCAACCAAAATTAAAGTTCAAAAAATTTATTATATTTTCCGGGGAATATGGGGGGGGGGGGGCTTGCTTGCCTTGAAAGGAAAGGCTATCCCACTCTTGCCCCCTGCTAGCAACAGCCCTACTTACAGTATGTCCATTGTATTGCTCAATGAGACTATCGTGGACCACATTTGTAAGCCAATCAAAATGACTGTGTAGGAGCATATGTAAAATTATTTAGCTGAGTACTCAGTACAGAATAGTAGTGTAAAGTGCAACACAGGAAAAATCAGAACATTTTCTTACCTGAACATAAAAACGATCGGGTAGTTGAAGGAATTTTAGATAAGGGCAAGAGGAAGATTGATTTTCAGCTACCACGGGGAAATTTATCTTTATGGACTGAAGAAAGTAAATGAAATCTCATGTGGACAACTGTTAGGAAAATGAATAAAATATTATGAGATATAGAATCGCAATAAATGATTTTGTGCAGAAAAACGGCAGGAAAAAGTTCATTAAAAGAAAACTTGCCTTTTGGATCATGCATTATTCGATTTCTTTAGAAAACCTTATCTATAAAGTCTTATAACAAACAATTTTTAGGAAAGAAGAGTGACAGTATTTTAATCATCTCAACAGTGTATGGATTAATGCTCATGTTTGTGATTAAGATATTTCTTTCACATGTGCTGGTGCACTTTGTAAAAACGGGGGGCGGAAGAAACATTGCAGCTTACCGTGCAGTCAGCATTGATGACTGTACATGCAAGTAATAGACTGCGTGCAATTTTTCTCTAGCGGACAATTATTCTTAAGAGATTTTCTTTAGAATAGATTGAATAAACAAAAATCAATATTCTGTTCAGTTGCTCTGTATCTAATTATTATTTACACCCTTTTGCTCTGAACTGTAAGAGTGAGATAGAAATAGGTTTAAAAAGCATTCAAAGGAGCGTTAAAGTTTCTTTTTGCATTCATGTTCAATGCAGTTTGAGCTGAAATAATGGGACGAAATTAACAATTGAATCAATAACTATCAGTCCAAGTGTAGTTTTTTAATTGTTACTTGATGTGATAATATGTATAAAGTACTTGATATGATTTGAGCGAGGGATGATTCCTTTTAAGACTTTCGTATTTCCCCGTTAATTTATATTTCATATATTTCTTATATTTATTATTGTATTTTTTATATATTATACGCATTATTTTGCATTCATTTTATATTTAGTATCATATTTTTCAATGATGACATAAGAAAACTATTTTCATGGTAACAAAATTATTTGAGATGCATTGTATACTTCTCCACAATAAACATCTACTTATATCCGCCTCTGACATCTTGTAGTCTAATTTTTTAAAAAAAAAGAAGACATTTTAACAGAAATTATTTTGGATAAATAGAGCAGGAGTGCACTGTTCATGTCCACTTAAGTGGAAATGGGATGCATAAGATTAAAACCATCATCGGCGCATGAAATTAATTTTGGATACTGTCGAGACATAAGATCATTGCATATGAGATTTAGAGAAGAAGTAAAAATAGCAGAAGAACAATTTAGATTTATTGCAAGAAATACAATAGGTTCGACATATGACTTGAGGTAATTCATCAAGAATTACAAAGTATGCACTGTACCATCGTGATCTTTATAAATATGCGGAAAATACAACAGAGAGCTTAGGAGAAATGTGGAATTGCCTAAGGGTGAAAACAGTGCAAGAGAAATATGCGGAGTTGGTAAATGAAATGTGCAGAGATTTCTGAACATATTAAGAAGTAGCGCAACAAAAACAGAAATCTGATATGAAATCTGGACAAGGATAATCATTAAAGCCGTTTTCGATATGGTTTTGAATCTGATGTCAACAGGAATGGATAAAGCAGCACCGTGGGCCATGTTCGCAGATGATGTGTTCCCCTGATAATGTGTTTCCCCTGAAAAAGAAGTAGAAGAGCTTGAAAGTTAGAGAAGAGCTTCAACATACAGAAGATTGAAAATAACTTGCATGGAATCAAAGCAGAGTTTATGTTACAAATATGTAAGGTGTATCAAAATTGTGGTGATAATTTCTAAAAGAAATAATGAAAAAGTGAAAACATTTAAATAAATATGACCAGTGTGTTCAAGAAAAATGGACGTATAGAAGAAATGAGTGGCAGAATGAAGAATGAGTGCAGAATGAAGAATGAAATGAGTGGCAGAATGAAGAATGAGTGCAGAATGAAGAATGAAATGAGTGGCAGAATGAAGAATGAGTGCAGAATGAAGAATGAAATGAGTGGCAGAATAATCGAAGAATGACAAGTCGTGGGTACTGGTTTAGAAAGTTGCCAGTGAGAGGAAGAAATGGTTCCAATACTATGATAAAGCCGTCAGTCCAATATAGTTGAGAGACTTAACCTGTGATGAAACGCGTGGAGAATAAGTTAAGTGTCGCGCTAATGAAAATAACACAAACGGATGTGTTGTATTGCGCATATACGCATATAAAAAAATTGCAAAACTGAAGATGAGAGGACAAGACAAGCAGCTTCAAGTGCCAGAGATTTTGAAGAATGCCATGACTTAAATTTATTGGACATGTTTTGAAATAGATAAAAGGCTACGGAGGTTCGTAAAGTTATGGGCAGGAAGCTGCCATTAAAGTGGAACAGATAAAAACCTGATGTGTGATGAAGCGGAGCCAGGCCCGTAGCCAGACAAGCAAGTTGGAAGGGGCGGCTGATGATTGAGATCGGGTGAAGGATGTGAAGTGGGCGGACAAAAATATATGAAAGAGGTCGGGCAAAAAGATGTGAAAGAGGTCGGGTAAAAAGATGTGAAAGAGGTCTGGTAAAAAGATGTGAAAGAGGTCGGGAACTATACTGTTGTGCGAATCGCTAGTACGGGCAAAAGACAGCACAGGTCGAGTGCAGCCCGGCCTGGCCCTTCCCTGGCTACGGCCCAGAGCGGAGCTACCATTAAACCGAAAGAGGAAAAGTTATTACGTGGTGGAGTAACTGCTTCAAGACGAAGGGGACACACTTAAAAAGTGAGATGACAAACGACGAAACTGAATGAAGAAAGGAGACTGCAAGAGCAACTCTAATTAGCACTGGGACTAAATGTCCCAGTGCAAATAAGAAGAAAAAACTGATCAGAAGAAAATCAGTTTTTACTTTAAAGAACTACCTAATATCAAAAATTACTGAATTCTAATGAATAATGCTGTACCATAATGTATATATTATGAAAACATAAAAAGTTCTTTGTAATTTATTGGCTCAAATGTATGTATTTACCAATGAAACACGGATTCTTTTACTTCCTTTCAGAAAGCAAAGCTTTGTTCATATAGAAACGAATCTATGTGTTTTTTGCAATTACAAATGTTACAGCTCTCATATAATTATGAAGATATAATGCATTAACTGAGCTTCCTAAACTACGAACTCAGATAAAAGGTTTTTAAATAATTCCTTCATTGGACCAATAAATCTGGACGGGGCACGTTTGCTCCGCTGACGTTCGTGACGTCATTGGAACATTTCCGGAAATGACACAATCTTTAGCAACACAGACTGCCAAAGAAAAACGAATAAAAAAAATTGAGATAAATTAAAGAGTATAAAAAATTAAGAGGATTTATATTTGAGACATTATGGCACTTTCAATTCCTGTTTTAATTTTTTATCGGGTGAAGTCGTTAGGATGAGTTTTGAAATTCTTGTCACCAGAGAAAAGAAATGCAAGAAGCATAAATCGAAGTGAAGAAAACGTTTGGAATAATAATAATGATAAATGAAAAAGCATATAGAAACTGAGCTTTAACTTCCTCTTATTTTCATAACTTTGAAGGAAATCCTTCAGCTTGAATGTGCAACAAGTTTTCTGAAAATGACAGTCCCACGTCGGCGGATCTTTTACCCAAGGCAGTCGGGCGGTGTGTGTGATTGGCCAATAGTCTCATATCCTGATAGGATTGTGGACAAGGTTGTGGATGTAGGCACGTAACTTGGAGTATTTCTGTTGTTAAATTACTTTTGTGGTGGTTTTATCAGCTGTGTTATATTTCGGTAGTTGCGGTGCTTTAATTTTCATACAACCATCGTGTATGGTTTCGTGTAATTTCAATGAAACTTCGAATATGGACTTTTCCATTTATCTCCTACCGTGAGAGAGATAGCTCGTAATCAGCGAAGTCCTCCATTTCTCTAGCCTGAACTTTAGGATGTTTCCTTCTCTGCTAATGGAAGAGGCTGATATTTAAAGAGCGTCACTGTTAATGTAAGCTTACTTTATCTGACTTTTCAGTTTTTGAATGAAGTGTATGCTATTTCATGTCCTGAACTTGTACTTTAGCATGGTTTTTAAGAGATTTTAGGCGTTCTCCGGATTTGAAACGGTGGATGAGTTCATCGTGATTTATCCAAGATACTTTTCCTGCTCCTTAAGTAATTATCGTTTACATAGTGTGGCAAAGATTTCTGGGGTGCAGCAGTTAAAAATTAGGTTTTCTATGACCAGCACGCGTACCTTATTTTATATTTTAAACATATGTCAAAAGTGATACGTGGTTTTTTTTACGTAATCTCAAAAGTTTCTCTTCAGGAACAGGAAATTCGAAATTCAGTGAAGCGAAACTTTCCTAAGGTCGGTACGAATTTTTAACTAATTGACTGGATTTAAAAAACATATTTACCGGGGAAATCATTAAAAAAACGAGCGAATGAAATATATTGCCTTATATATTTTTTATATAATGAAAAAATCTTGCATGGAGTGGAAGAATTACAATTTTTTTCAGAAGAATGAATTCTCTCTCTTTCTCTCTTACAAACTACAAAAATATAAATAATTTGTTTGTAAGAGAATTAGAAATTTCATGAGTTCTGCGATGATAGGATATCTTAAATAGCACATTTCTCAGTATAGTGCATATTTTCACCACTTAAAACAGAAATTTGATAAACTTAAGAGTATTTTTCTCGGTTATACACATTATTCTTTTAAACTACTCATTCTTTACTGTGTATAATTCATTTGTGCATACTTATGCAAGGTATACAGATATCAAAAGTTTGCCCATGCCTTTTAAATATATGCAGCATTTAAGCCTTTCACTGATATTTTGAAAGAACTAAACAAGTATCTTGTACAGTGATATATGAACTTTTGCAGCTGTAATGTGTGACACTTAATTGCTAGAATTTTAACTATCACCTGTTGAACAGTTTTGGAAATTGTATACAGATGTTTAACAACATGTCATGTAGTTTGGCTTTGCTATAGTACACAGGTAAGATAACAGTTTGATATTGTTTTGTAACATATAACTTACGTAAAACATTCTGGAGAGCCATGACATTTTCCATATGTCTTGTTTTTTAAAGTAACCGATTTTCCTATACTGTTACTTGCATTGGGAACTTTATTTGCATTTTATCATGTAAAGCAGTACATTTCCATTAGGTCACATAATTTAAAGTGATAATTTGTTCAGTTTCATAGCTTATTTTAAAAGCAATAGTTACCTACAATATTTGTTCAGAAAGGGAAGTAAAGAAAAAATGGTGCATATTACCTCCACTTTGTTTTATTAAAAAACAGCCAGTTCTCATATTGCTTGACCTGTTTTTAGTATTTGACAAATCATTTTCAAAATGAAGAGACATTTTTTTGTCCATTTTCAAAACAATCAGAATAGAAGAAAACCCAATTTTGTTTCACAAGAGTAAGTAACATTGATATCAGGATATAGTTTTAGTCTATTGATGTATGTTTAACAGCAGCTGAAGTGCTTAAAATATGTAGATTGATCATGAAACCATGAAAGAAATACGTGATTACGCCATATAATACAAATTGTGAAGATGGCAATCCGATTTTTGGCGTAACTGTGACAAGGATGGTAAGTCAGATAATATCCGAAAACTTGAAAATTTTCATAGTCTTGGAGCGGGACAGGACGATGAAAATTTTCAAGTTTTCGGATATTATCTGACTTGCCATCTTCAAAATTTGTATGTAGATCGAGTTTTCCAAATGCAGGCCGCATGATATGTCTTCCAATTTTTCAATTTTTGTACTCTAAGTATATTCTGCTGTGATAAAAGTCGCAAGTTATGTTAATGCCATTATGATAAAAACTTTGTGATACACATGAAAACATTTCACCTACGTGTCTTTTTTAAGCATTACAATACTATTAGAAAAAATGAATATGTTTTTCAACTGAATCTTCATTGTTGTTGTTTTTATAACAAATGGAATGGAAAAAGTTTCCAAAATTCAGATACAATACTTTTTCCTTGTGCCCAGTTCCATAAGGGATTTTCAAGTATGGTTATTTTTGGCTGCATCTGAGAAACTCATTGGAATTCAGAAGAGTTTTCATGTTTTGAAATAAACATGGGAACAATATGCTGTGTTGTAATTTGGTGATGCAAAATTACCTCCAAAGGTAAATACAGGGAGTACAAAAAGTTGTAGAATAATCAGTAGAAAAAAACCCACTCTCTTCCTTTTCTTTTTATGATTTTTTTAATAGTATGTTCATTATTAGATTGAAGTGGTAATGAGCATATTGCTTGTTTTATTGCCTAAGTAGCAGTGTGCTATTGGAAGGCACTGAAGTTTTCCATAACTTCTGTTACTTAAACTTATCAATAAACACTCTGGTTACATGGAAAGCTCTTTTGGCAAACAACCTTAGGAACAAAATCCTCCATATGAATTGTAGAAACTTGTTTTTGTTTTCACTACGTGAACTTGGATAATGTCCACTTTAGACAATCTTAATTTTGACTGTAGCAGGCATCTCTATGATTCACAAAATTTGTTCTTGCACCCCTTATCCTTATCAGATATAGTGTGCTACAGTGTGGCAGTGTATTTTGCAATAATACAAGGTCCCTCCGATTAGCTTTTCAATAATTGTCCATGCTACCTTTCTTCTTACGGTTTCATGCCCTAGAAAAATTCAGCAACCACAGAGGTGGATAGTTCTCTAGCCAAGATAGTTTTTTTTTTTTTTATTGATCTTTCCTTCAAGTATCTGTTGAATAATGTGATATTTTTCATTTCACATTAGATGTCATATGTCCTGCCTTTTCTCCAGTCATCTCATGATTGTTCTTCATCATTTACTTTATTATTTTAGAGAAGTGGAGATTCATGTAAGAAAGATTCTTGTGTCTGCAGGAGTAAAATTTAAAAGGGGTTTGGCCTCTTAATTATTTATCTTTTTAATTTTTCATTCTGTCTATGTAATTTTCAGCATTCTTCTGCCTATTTACAAATTTTTGATGATTTACGTACATACATATCACAAAGCTGTTTTTTGAGATTCAGAGGTTAGCTGCACAAAGAAATACAAACCACCAGATAAATTGTTACCTGATTATTTACTTACTGTTGCCATATCAAACTTCTCCATTTACAGTGATCTTGACACACAACTCAAGCTTCACTGACATCCACCATACTCATAATCTTTTTCTCATGTAGACACTCCTAAATCTGATCCTCCCATGTGGCCTTCCTCTGCCTTTCTTTCCTACCATTTGGGCTGGAACAATTTTTTTAGTAATATTTGATGATTTACCTTCTAAAAAATATGGTATGTTTCCCTCATTAAGAAAGGAAATCTTAACCCACAAGGGAGTGCATTCACTTCAGGATGAAAACTATTGTGCTAACTGAACTATTTAGTAATTTGTATTTTTATGATGTGTGGAATTGTTATATGGATAAACAAGAATAAAAAGTCACTGTCTGTACTTTAGTTTTAAGTATAGGTGGCAACATCTTAAATATTTATTATGAAAGTATATCGTGATATGTGAATGTCAAACAATGTTGATAAATATTTCTAAAATTGCATTGATATGATTTAAAAACACCATGTTTTTCCGTTTTCCTGGAAACACTTGTAATGTATCCAATGGATAATTCAAAATGCTTCTGTTTTAAAATCTTCATCTGTAAATTTTTTTAAAATCTTCAATTAAAATTACTTTCATGTGCTACTTGGAATTCTTAAATGCAGGTCTTGATGAAAAATGGAGTGGGAGCATATGAAAAGTAATTCTCACCTTGGGTGAATATAACTTGACATTATCTCCAATGAAAATTGCTAGCCTTTTTTACTTTCTCATGACTTGTTTCAGATGCTTACAATGTATATTCATCTTTAGATGGAAGTTTAACAATATTTGTCACTATTTTTGAAGCTCAGATATGGTGATTATTGTAAACTATAGTAAAACAGTCATACAAAAACACTGCATTTAGTTTCTGTTTGAAAGACAAATAGATGAAAGTATGTTTTAATATTTATTATTAAAGTATACTTCTCCAATATGCGATATTCCATTGTTGGCTGTAATTTCCTTCCAGTATTTTGTAAAATGAAATATCTCCAGTCTTCAGAAATGTGTCCAAAATTTGCAAGTTTTCTTCTGCTAATTGTATGTAGAAGAATTTTGTTTTTGACAGATATTATATCCCTCTATAACATTGCACATTAGGTCCTATGGACTTCTCAAATTACTTGACACATTTTTCAGGTTTAATGTACAGAAGGAATAGTTACATAATAAAATGTTTTTCTACATATTGATTTTTTTGTGTTGGCATATCAATAGTTTTGTTCTTTTCACTATGGTTGGTATAGTTTGAAATAATTAACCTGAAAAAAACAATATTTAATTATACCACATATACATACTGTGTCTTTCATGTTGGTCTGGATCAAAGAAGAACCTTTGAAGAGCTGTACATGCCTTTATTTTCCACTTAGCACTTGCAATATTGGTCTGTTAATATTGGTCCAGTACCAATGATTAAAAAATATATATCATAAGCCTAAAGAAGAGACGAGATACATCCAGAAAGATAGTTCTGATTGGTAAAAAATGAAATAAATTTTGGGTTAGTGAAATTACTTTATTGGCACAAGTTTATACATACCTTAAGCTACTTCTGAACATAATCACCATCAGTATTGAGACTTTTGTTGTATCGAGGCACAAGTTTTTGTACCCTCATGTGGAAGAATGCTGCCAACTTATTGACCCAATCTTGCCCAGTTGTCTTCACAGTACGCGTGATCTTCCTGGTAGAAAGCATCTGCTTGCATTTCTTTGCCTTTGAAGATCCATTGTGCTGCCATTGCATTGACTGCTGCTTATTCTGCAGTGTCACATGGGCAATCCAAGTTTTATTTCCTGTCACAATGTGGTCCCAAAGCTTGTCATATTCCTTGTGATACCATTCCCAAAAGTTCAGTGCTGCCGCCAGGTGCTCTGTAACTAACAGAAGATTCACCATTTCTGAGCTGGCTACACATTTCCCACAAATTTCTCATTCTTTGCTGCGTGAAAACCATCAGAGAACACTTGCGGTATCTCAGATTGTGTTAAAGATGATTGCCCAAAATATTTTCCAGATTTTTACAAACACAGCTCATGGAGGCAGCAGCACTTAATCTTTTGGAATGGTATCACAATGAAGGGGACTTGTATTTGGAACATATTGTGACTGTTTGAAGAGGCAATACAAAAACTTTGGCCCTGTATGACAATTGTCTCAGTGCATATATGTGTGTGGAGAGGGGGGGCATTAAGTAATAATACTGACATACAAATTCTTTGATTTACTGCCAATTGGAAATTATTTTCTGGGTGTCCCTCATAGTATTGATGTGAACAATTTCCCTATGGTTTATTTAATCAAGACCAACATGAAATACAGTACATATAACTAAGTGATTTATACCTACCATATTTAAGAATAAGACTAAAAGTATGTCAATATCAAAAACATCTCATTACTTAACTATTCCTTCAGTGATTTGAAGATGAAAAAGCATATCAAATAATTTGAAGAGTCCATAGAGTTTGCTTGCTGCTTTTAAATTCTGCTTCTAAAATCAAGTCATGGCAAATCATAGTTTCAAAATATCATAAACTTTAGTTTTATGGAGATTACTAGATTGAATTTTGTTGTCGTTGTCAAATTTTGGGGTTGCACACCAACCCATCATCAGGACAGACTAAAGAGAGTAGGTGTTTTCACTCGTGGGGTAATAATTAATGAACAGAAAAACTGGGTATTAATTACCACTCGAGTGGCAACAACACCTACTCTCTTGAGTTGGTCCTCATGACAGGTTGTTGTGCAACCTGAAAATCTGACAACAGCAAAACAAAGTTCTTCCTAGTAATTCCCATAAAATGAAGGTTGAAATTTATGATAACTTTAAAGGCAAAAAAAAAAAAAACACATTTAAAAAAGATGTCTTTTACTGTCATGAAGTTATGTAAAAGAATTCTAGTTCTCAGTTTTCTACAAAACTCTTATGTTTTCCAATAATTAAGCACCCTCATTTTAAATTCATTAACTTCCTTCTGTTGTAGCTTTTCAAGTTCTAGAACACTAATTGAAGAAGCAACTGGATGTAGAAATTGAAGGCCCCCCAGTAGCGCAGTGGTCTAAGCGATGGCTTCTGATTATTCATCCGAAAGGGGGCTGGGTTTGAATCCAGGTGAGGCACAGATGTTGTGTTTGTCTTACGGTACTGGCTGTCTCCCTTCCCTGGAGCCAGTGGCCCTAAATTAGGGGCGGGCGACTGCTTATAGCCAATTGAGTTGCTCACGGTTGTCTTTAAACCTCCAATGAAAAAAAACTGGGGAAACTGGTCATAGTAGGAAGATTTTAATATTTCATTACTTAGTTAAATCTGCAGCATAATTTTTGGCCATGCCTGTTTTTTTTTTTTTTTAATCTCAATTGAGTAGGTGCCACTTTGATAAGTGAAGCAATAAAAGTTATTAGTGTTATGACCTTAAAACTGAGAAAAGTTCCACGATGTTTGGAGTTAGTGTTAGACCAGAGAATGAATAAACAGGAACAGTTGCGATTCTAGTAATCGGCTTCTACACAAAGAGAAAATCAGGTGTGTACAAGGCAAGGATAAAGAAAGCAGAGTGTAATGGAAATAAAATATTGTGGCATATCGGACTATGTCTCTTCTCAGTGTCGTGAGAGGGTGCCACAATGCAGGTGCTGAAGAATTACTCTCTCATTCGAGCTGGCTGACAACACTAGCCTCATGTGTCATGTCATCGAAGGTGCTCGAAGTGAGATCTCGTGTGCTGTTGTAATACGTGAATGTGAAGATAATAAATCCATGTAAATATGTATATCTGCTTCAATAATCGTGCAGTGTCGTTCAATCCATTGAATCCCCACAATATGAAATGATTATGTGCAGAACTTCATTTGTCACAATGTGGTAATGACTTAGTACTTGGTTGAAAATGTAAAAATTGTGTGATGTTCTGTTGTTCCATAGTTAAATAAAACTCTACTGCTTTTTTTTTTTTTTTTTGGATTGGAGGTTTAACGACCACTGTGAGCTACTCAATGGGCTATAAGCAGTCGCCCTTCCCTAATTTAGGGTCACTGGTTTCAGGGAAGGGAGAGAGCCAGTGCCGTAAGACAAACACAACATCTATGCCTCACCGGGATTCGAACCCGGACACCGTTCAGGCGAATGATCAGAGGCCATCGACTCTACTGCTTTAGCTTAAAAAAACAACAAACAAAAAAAAAAAAACAGGACATCGTCTAACTGGATGCTTTTGACTTTTGAAAATAATTTTGTTGCATTGTGAGGGCCTCTCCTTCTGTTGATGTTTACATTTCTAAGGATTACAGTTATTTATTTCCATGAATTCAGACACATAACTTCCAGTTTTTTTTTTCTTGTTTCAGAGTTCAAGGACCACTTTAAGCAACTCTAAGAGGTTATAAGCAGTCTCCCATCCCTAATTTTGGGCCACTAAATCCAGGGAAAGGAGAGAACCAGTGCCATATGACAAACGTGCCTTATCTGGGGCTCGAACCATGACCCAATCTTAAATATCCCCCTAAAAGCACTAGTTCTACATATTAGCCCATCCAGTACCTTTACATTGTTCACATTCATTTGTTTTTGTAATAAGCTGTTTGAAGATAGAATGTCTGCAGAAGTTGTTTACCTACCATACTAAATTTGTTGAGCTTCGTATGCAAAATTCTTAGTTGTTTTCCTCATTTTCAATATGTTTTCCTCTGACTCACGGAAAATTTTTGGAATACAGTCAGGCTTCAACAAGTTTTTTTTTGTGTGTGTTTCTGCAGTCTTTTCCTTAGCCTTTTTAATATGGTTTTTATTCATATTTTTGCAATTTTTAAATAACTGCAAAAATGAGTTGCAGCATTAGTTTTGAAACTTAAATTGTTGTTAAAAAGTATCTTTAACCTTGCAGCTTTGCAGGTCCATAGCTGGGTGGGAAGGTTGGGCAGCTCTCAACTTGCATTTCTTTTTGCTCACACTACAGTCCAGTGCCCCACTTCTTTATAACTTTTACCCCACCTTCTTTATATTCTTTACCTTGCCTCAATTGTCAACCACCCCTCCTAACTTCTGTGTCTGGCCACACGCCTTCAGCTTTTCCAACACATTGTAACAATTAGCGAAACATAACATGAATATGGAATACAAACCAATCGCCACTAATGTGTAGATCAGTAAATTTCTTCTTCATATGGCATTACAGATCGTAAAGAGCCTTTGCTGTTAAATGGAGCAGTGGCTTCCATTAGAAAACTCACCTGGGAATACACCAGATCAGGTGGCCAACCCAATGCAGGAGTAAGGGTACTTAAATCATAGGGGCAATGGCCAAAATTGGTTGAGAGAATTGGTAAGAGTGATGTTATTGAAGTTCAAGGTCAGTTTGCAGGGATCTATCCTCTCATTCATGTAACATTTGTGAGAAACTCTGGAAAACTAAGCCATGAACTGGATGAGCTGCAACAGGAATTGAACGCACACCAGTAATCTACGACAGAGACACCCACAAAATTCATCAGGGCAAATTATTTACATGTTCTAAAATGAAAAGAGAACACTGACTAGTTGTCAACATGAATACAGAACAGATGCTGACAGCTCTACTGTGGTACATTGTAAAGCACAACAAACTGCTACTATTATACAGGCTTACCTATGTGTACATGACAAGCCTTTTTGAGTATGAAAACAGGTTAAATATGTTTTTCTTCTATGATAGGAGACAGAAATATCAACAAATCATCATAGAAAAAATTGGCACCAAAATAAATAAATAAATAAATAAATGAGGGAACTGAGTCCCCAAAATTCAGAATTAATTTTTTTTTAATGGAGAATTAATTGATTATGAAAGGCAAAATCAGTTTTGCTTTCTTACTTTGAAATGTAGGAACTACACAAAAGTATTTCGTTAGCACCCTTGATTTGAGTAGATGAAGTTTGTAATTCTCAGGGAGAAATGCAATAAGGCAAAGAAATTTCTAAGCTTCAATGTAATGGGAATGAATGAATTGGAAAAGCATTTTGTGTAGCCCTTATTTCACTGAAAACAAATGGCTGGTGAGTGACCATACTACATGTAGTGTTATAAAATTATAGGAGAGAGCACAATGCCTAGTTTTACAAGGGGGGGAGACACATAGAGAGCTCCCCCTACCTCAGAGTGGAATGAAATGAATCAGTGTGGTCTGATTTGTTAACCATCTGCACCATTTTTTTTTTTCATTATATTGGCACATGGGCACCATATTGTCCGTTTCCCATCGCAGCCGTCCTTCAGAAAACTTGAAAATTACATTACCCAGGAATGGGAATCAAACCATCTCCCTATTTCTGCTCAAGTATGCTGGCCTTTAAGTCATCCAGGACTGCAAAGTTAAAAGCAACCAAAGCAAAGCAGCTGTAGTGTAGGAATCTGAATATTACAGATTTTGATTTAGTCAAAGCTATTCTTGCTTCTTTGAGGCAGTAATGACCTTTCTTCATCCAGGCACGGATATAGGAAAGTAACTCCAGTTCTTCCAGATCATAGACATAGGTGGGAAACAAGGTCCTTTGAAGAAATATTTCTCATAAATTACATGCAAGGCATAAACTAATAATATCATTTGGCAAATAGGTACTTTAAGCAGGGAAAGTACATCAGTGTGGCAGATTAGCCCACAGCTCATGGTTCCAGTTGGTCATTCCACCTAAGGATTCTGGAACATAACCCAGTGAGTTGGGGTCTTTTTGCCAATGTCTCACAGAACTAGCTGGTGCTTCTCCAAGATTCACAGAGGCCCTTGTTGCTATTCTGTGTGCCATTGTTACCCATGGAACACCCCCAAGGAGGCAAACCCATCTCTCACTATGACTGTAGAGAGAGAACAAATCAGACGGCAAAATTAGTAGGCGAATGAATTCTTCATTAAAAGTCAACTAACTCTGCCTTAGGATTTCACAGGAATGATGGGTTCTCAAGGAAGTCCTGAATAACTGTGTATGAAAGTGTAATTGTCTCTACTCTGATGTACGGCAGTGAAACCTGGGTACTGTAGAAAAGATATAAAAGTTCTTTGTGTGCTGGGGAGATGTGTCACTTATGGGGGGTTTGTGGTAAGGCCAACACTGATCATGTGAGGAATGAAGATGTGTTGCAGATGTGTAATGTGAGGCAAAATGTTATTAGTAAGGTGGGGGCTAATATTTTTAGGCGGTTTGGCCATGTTGGAAGAATGAGTGATGAGATGCTTACTAAGAGAATTTATTCAGCCCAAGTGGCAGGAAGGAAAAGTAAAGAAAGGCCAAGAAAATCATGGGAGGACCAGATTCAGGAATGTATGCATGAGAAAAAAATAATGAGTATGAAGTACAAAAGGTCTTGTGTGCAGCTTGTGACAGATGACAATGAAGCTCGAGCTGTGTGCCGAGATCGCTGTAATTGGGGACGTCTGATACAGCAACAGTGATTTCTTTCTGTGAAGAGCTAACCTCTGAATATCAGAGAACAGCTTAGTGATATGTATGTATGTATGTATTTGGCACATAGGCACCATATTGTATACTGCTTCCCTTGTAGCCATCCTTCAGAAAAACTTGAAAATTACATCAGCCTGGAATGGGAATCAAACCTACTTTGTATTTATTTCTGTTCAAGCATGCTTACTATTACTTCATCCTGGACTACAAAGTTCTAAGCAGATGAAGCAAAGCAGCAGCTTAGGAATCTGAAACTTAGATTTTGCACTAGTTGAACTTATTCATGCTTCTTTGTAGCACTAACAACCTTGCTTTATCAAGACACTGATATAGGAGAGTAACTTCAGTTCCTCCAGTTCATAGATATCATTGGGAAATTAGCCCCCTTGAAAAAGTATGTCTTCATAAATTACATGGAATGCATAAACTAAAAGTATCATTTGGCAAATAGGTGCTGTAATTTTTACTGTTTCTCGTGTAGCTGTCCCCTTCAGGAAACTTGAGGATTTCATCACCTGGGAGAGTGGGTGATGTAACTGTAGCATACTCCAATGAAATTGGGAGATGTGGTTTTAATTCCCTCTCCAGGGTGGTAGGTAAACTTTCTGAAAGGATGGCTGGGAAACAGTATGAAATATGATATATGTGTGCCAAATAAGGACATCTTTTTGTACCTTCTATTGTACTTATGAAGTAATATTTCAAGGGAACTCATTTGGCTTGATATCTAACCACTTTTCATTTTTTGTACAGCATAAAGTTTAAATTATGATTTAAGTACTCTGTCCTAAATGTAGGAACAATACTCTAAAAGTTGTTCGTAGAAATAGTATTTTGTAACCTAAAGGAAAAATCACATTTAATGAAGCAGATTTATCTGTAGAAGAAATAGGGCCATACCAAAGCTAGTCTGAAAATGTTCAGACCAAAGATGCATAAGGATGTGCTGTTTCTTCAAAGTTATCCTGATGTGGTAATAGAAGGAAATTTAAACAAAAGGCAAGAAATCCTTATCTCTCAACCTCCCTCCTCAAAGCAACAAATGTCCTCAAAATTCAAAGATGCAGCAACGTTGAAGTATAGTTCTTTTACTATCACAGTAGATGATAGAATCAAGTGCTGTGGCATGAATACATAAAGGGAAATTAATTGTAACAAGTATCAGTCATATTCTTTGGCAAGGGAAGTTGGATAAAGAACAATGCGATAAAAGATCGTGAACACGACTTAAGTTCATTTAGATTTGGACACCAGACTTTGTCAGAAAAAAGTCTGTAATATTGGTTGGTAAAGCATGATGTGTTGCATATGAGGTAAAATGAGATTATTAGTTAGAGATTGTACCAAATAATTTAAAGTTTTAATGTATTATTAGTCTCATTGTAGTATTTTGAGATATGCACTCACTTTTATTTAGCTGTTTACAAAAATATTCTTGAGTCCTGAATTTAAGTAAAAGATATGCAGAATGTAAACCTAATTTCTAAGTAGTTTCGTGGATAGGGTTTACTCTTAAATTCTTCACATTTTTGTTCAGATTCCATGTTATAAATTTTTCCAGAAAAGTGTTATTTAGGAAAAAAACATTCTTAAAGTTTTTTGTGTCAGAACATTAAAATATTTTTAACTTTGTAAGAGAAAACTCTGTAAAATGGGGTAGTGTATGTACTACACAAAGCAGATTTTCTTTTCTTTCTTTTTCCAAGAAGTTTCCACCTTTAAATTTGCTGAAAATATTTTGCATGTTTAAAATGAATCACTCTATGTACAAAAGGGAAAACATATATTGGGATCTGTTGAATTTTTTTTAGGAAATTTTTTTCCCTGATGGATAATGTGTGTGTGTGTGTGTGTGTGTGTGTGCGCAGGGATAGGAGTGAGTGTCCTTTTTAGCTTAAAAGTCTTTTTTTCCAACTTGTCTCTTAAAGTATCTTTTTCTGTAATCAAGTCTCCTAAAATCTCTTTTTTAAGGGATTTGTTCTTTAAGATTCAAGAACAGATCCCTTAAAAAAGGGATTTGTTCATGAATTCTTTGTCTTATTTTCTCAAATTTGTTTAACCTTAGGTAATATTGAATAGTAACCCCAATGAAGGTTAACTGAGGTGTGTTTTGGTTTCATTTGTGCTTCTCTTTTTAATTTGAGAGGTGAACACTTTTGAAATCTGTGAAGTCCTAATTCAACATTTTAGTGAAAAAATATGAGATTTCATTATGGGCAAGTGCAAGTTTTGAGACTTTTGGTTGAAACAAGAAGACCATAACAGTCATGAACTTTCATTGTGGTGTATTAAACAGAGTGAGTCTGAGGCTTTTTGTAAATTTTGTATTGCTGTGATAAATATTGGGAACAAGAATGTTCACTCATTATTACAGCATGCTGGTGGCTTCAAACATAAGAAAATCTTGTTGGAGGTTTTGAATCCATGAAACAGATTACTTTGTTGTTATTTGATCAGATAAATTTGGTAGAACTGTCTTCTACTACTATGTCTGAAGAAGTAAAGAAAGACATTTCTTTGCTTGACCAAAAAAGTAAACTGATTTTTCAGAAAAATGTCCAATCACACTATATTGCTGGTTGTACACACCTTATAAAAAGGTCATCACACCTTCATTAAAGCTCAAAAAAGCACTGGGATGTCTACACAAACCAGAAAGGAACACAGAGAGAAGCTGTCGACAGATTGTGACTGTTGCCAAAGCACTCCCTTTGGATATTTGTGAAGATTGCCTCTTAGATGAGTGAAAATGTCTTCAGGTGGAAAGTGACGAATCAGATGCTAATGAAATCGAAAAGTATTGGAATCACTTTTCTCCTCTTAAAACATCTGATGCATTACCCAAGTATCCTATTGTTTCCAAGCTAGTGAAATCAGCATTATGCATCTCGCATGGAAATGCAGATATTGAGAGATTTTCATCCTCCAAGTTTATTCTTGACGATTGTTGACAGATGTCTGTGAGAACACTTAATTCAATTCTTATTATAAAAGATGGAATGGGACAATATAAAAATAACCTTTCCTTTGTACCAATTACTAAGAAACTTATATCGTTGGCACAGAATGCTCATAAGTATTACTAAACATATTTGGAGGAACAACAGCATCAGAAAGAAGGGCGTATGAAGGTAGAAGAAGAAAAATGAAAAGAAGAAGAAGAAGAACAAAGACTTAAAAAAAGAAGAAATTTCTAAGAAAGAAATTCAACATTTGGAATATACATTAATTTAAAGAGAAAAAAAAAGAACCTTGAAACCACTAGAGAATCAGCAGATGTTTTGTTAGAAGATGCCACAAAAAAGATGAAAAAAGGCTTGGAGAAAGGTGATCTTGTGCAAATTCAAGTGGCTCAAGGTATATTAGAGGGTTTTTGGTCACTGAAAGACTTGGAGAACAAAGAATTTAAAGGAGTTCAACAGCTGCAAACTGTAGTTGAAAAAAGAAAAAGCACGATTACTAACTTTTTCACAAAAAGCCTAAAAAACAGTAGCTTTTTAATTGCATTTTAATATTTTGTTATACAGTTTTGTAATTTTAATAATTAGGCTACATTTAATTGTAATCTTAGTACTTTAAAATGAAGACTTTTCA
Source organism: Macrothele yani (assembly GCA_039090855.1). Lineage (NCBI taxonomy): Eukaryota > Metazoa > Arthropoda > Arachnida > Araneae > Macrothelidae > Macrothele > Macrothele yani. The sequence goes on along the minus strand of CM077006.1, from coordinate 54,068,047 downwards.
CTATTGTGGTTTATTAATAAGCTGATAGATCTTTAAGATAAGTTTATTTGTGCTATTTTTATTTTTATCTGTAAATCTCATGTAATGTTGATAAATAAATAAAATTTGGCCATACCCAACCCATGTTCAGAATGAAATGAACAATTTACTTATAACTGAAAATGTTTTGCACTTTACTTGCCAGAACTAATAAACTGATATTTCATTTTGGACTTAACCAGCCTTTGGTAGGGGGTTTTTATTAAAAAAAAAAAATGTTTTTTGTTCAAGTCAAAGCTATGGTAATTGTAGTCTCTTTTTGTCTCTTTTTTTATAATTATAGTCTGAAATCTCTATTTTTAGCTTCCAAACCCTCTCCTCTCCCTGGTGTGTGTGTAGGCAATTTTTTTTTGGCTGCACAATAGGTAATTTTTAAAAAAGTGTTTGTTCTCACCTTAAATATGCTGAACATATTTTTGTTTATATTTCATGCCAAAAACAGCCACCTACAATGAAAAAAATACACATTTGGAGATCTATAAAATTTTGGAAAAAAAAAAAAAAAAAAAAAAAATTCTTATCTCTTGTTTTGGTACATAAGCTTTTTATATATAAATGCTAACTGAACAATGCTTATTTTAAAAGGTGAACTTTGAATGATTAATGAGTGATCTAAAAAAAGTTGTTTGAGTTTTTGCATTTTTCTCTAATCCCCCACTCCCATACTGAAAGTTCTTTTTAAGTACAGACTGAGTTTAAATAACTTTTTACATTAGATATGTTAACACAAGGGAAAAGACTTGATTTCTACATAAAATATATGTCGTATAAAAGTGAATTAATATACTGAAAGAACATTTGCAAATATATCCAATGGTTGCAGTTCAATCCCTTTTCTTTTAAAAATATTTTCTGCCTATGAGAATTAATGAGATTCCAACGATTACTATTTTCTGCCTATGAGACAAAATGGTGCAAGCTCTGTACAGTTTTCCAGGTGGAGAAATTTTTTATTGGTTGATCTTGTAATAAATTGTTAAAAATTGTAACGTGAAAAAAGAAAATTGCTGGCTTTTATACCATGACAAGTTCGACACAATCATCCTCTCATATTTTTTGGTTAGATTGCTCGTTCTTGCAGTTGTAATCCATACTCCATCTTGAGAAAGATACTTCACTGCTGTTATTATTTAGCTAGTGAAAAGATGATGTAGACCCACATGAACTCATGAAAGAAAGGGTCATATTTCTTTCATTATGGTTTGTTTTCAACAAATTCCACATGCCACAAGTGATCATACATGCACTGTATGTAGAAGTAGGCCCAACATGTATGAGGTCAAATATAAATGTGGCTTCCGAATGTCCTGTTCAGTGAACACTTTTGGGTGAAAAGGTGATCTTGGTGGGTTATTGCCATCACCTTTATTCATTATCCACCTGCTGGTCAGATCCTGCCATTGCTGTGAGATTAATTTACCATCATGAGTGAGCAGCATGTGTCTTGGAATGTGGAACAGCACATTGTTATCAAGTCTTGTGTCCATGAAGGGGTGCAGCCATCAAAATTTCTTACCAGACTTCAAAGACAGTTTCAAGAAGAGTGTTTTATGAACTCAGATGTTGAGTGTGTAAAAGCTTTGTTACAAAAATGAACCATGCACTTGCTGCTCAAGAACATCCTTCAATCCCAAAAGCATTGAGACCACTGACCTTATTTAAGACAACTAGTGAGCCAGAGCACAAGTTGTTGCTCACAGCATGAAGTGTTGATACTACAGAACATGCTGTCAGAAACTAGTTGGGCTACCGAAAAGTTAATGCATGTTGGGCTCCCTGGACTTGAACAGAAGAAAATTAAGTGGTGTGAATACAAGTTGCTACTTGACTTAAATAAAGGAAAGAATTTCTGAAGTGTGTTGTTACTACTGATGAGAAATGATTTTGTTACCACTAATAATATTTCATCTCAGAGTCAAAAGAAGCAACAAAGGAATGGCATCATGGCATCAAAAAAAAAAAAAAAATGCTTTCAGTTGGAAAGATAATGGCAGAATTTTTTTTGACTGGAAGGGTGTACTTTGTTTTCCTTCAGAAAGGGTGTACTTTGGTTTCCTTCAGGAAGGGTGTACTTTGGTTTCCTTCAGTAAGAGTGAACTGTCAATGCTTTTTTCCAGTGAAGTGAGATGGATTCACTCAAAATGAAAGAAATGTAGAAAAAAAAAAAAAAGTATGTGTTTCCTTCAAGGCAATGCCAGGTCTCATACAGCCAAGGAGACTATTGAAACCATTCAAAACCTACATTGGGACCTTCTCCCACATCCTTTGTATAGCCCTGACTTAGCTCTCAAGTAACTCTCATTTCTTTAGAATGGTGGTGCAATCTGACTTACTGACTTATAAGAGCAGCACTTTGAGAACAATGACTGTAATCAAAAGTGTTTGAGAGTGGAATCACACCCATCTTCAAAATTTTGTTTGAAGAAAGTGTAGAATGGCTTCCAGAACATTAAAAAAATGTATAGAATCTCTGGGAGAGTATTGTGAATAGTAAGTTACCTTTTAAAGAGTTCCTGCAGTAAAGTAATTCTAAAAAAGAATCAGTCCCACCTTTTTGTTCGTTTGATGGTTTAATGATCACCTGGAGCAACTCAGTGGGGTATAAGCAGTTACACGTCCCTAATTTAGGGCCACTGGTACCAGGGAAGGGAGAGAACCAGTGCAGTAAGGCAAAACACACTATCTGTGACACCATCTCATCCAGGAGATGAATGATTAGAATCCAACTCTTCATACCACTCAGCCACCAGGATGGCTTATGTATGAATGATCTAGTACAGTGGTTGCAGTAAGTTTTTGGATAGGGAGTAAAAATACTTCTCACATAATTTTCAAGAAGTATTTTGTGGTTTCTGGAAAAAATTCTCTCTTCTAAAAAAAAACATTTTTTTTTAATTCTATTAGAAACATATGCATTACAATAAAATAATCTGTTCTTTGGATATGCAGTTATTCTAATTATTTTAATAAGTATAGCAAAATTTAAAATAGAGTAATAATCTCTAAGTTTAAAAACGTGCATTTTTACCGCTGCGGGGAAGATGAAAATTCTGTGATATATGTACTCTAATTCTTCCTACACATGTAATTTAGTATTGCAACAGTTCTAATTGAGAATAATCTTGGTCTCTCATATTTTTAATAAAAAATACAGTCTGCTTTGTCAAGTTCAGTTTGGTTCATTTGCTAGTCACTTATCTGTACACGGAGAATTAAAAATCCATGGCATTCCATGTTCTTTTAATGAATGTAACAGTGTCAGCAGTAGATTTTACTTTGATTTAGTGTTGCAATTATTCGGCAATACTGTCCACAAACCTTGGGACTCTAGAAAAAAATATTGCCTTCCCCCATTTCATTTGGGCTTACATGCACCCTACAACTCTTTTGTAGCTTTGTCATTGCCAGGCTGGCTAAGCGGGAGTGGGGAATGAGGGATGAATTACATTATCAATGGCGCAACTGCTGTGTTGAACAGTCGAGGAAAAAAATAATAGTAATGATAATAATTAAAAAAACCTCCCAAGAGATCAATTTTTAAATCAGTATGGATAATTTTTAGAGCCGGAAAAATATGTATGGGCTTTATTTTAGGAAGTAATTTTTGATTTTGATGCATGAAATATGCCTGTCCAGGCGTCAATGCTATCTCTGATCTAGTATGTAAGTTAATTGCAGTTACAGGTCTGTAAAGCTCTTATAACATGAGATGCTATAATTTTCATATAAGATCAATCTCTTGACTTCAGTCTTTGAACTCGGAAGTTGTATGAAGTTATGCATGCTTTGTTTGCCAAAAAGGCTTTTTTTAGCCCAAAATGTGAACATAACAAGCCTTGCATGCTTTATTTGCCAAAGGTATTTATATATACACTATATTGACAAAAGTCACCGGGCAGCCCTTCAAAAGCAAATGAACGGATCTGCTGCATTGTTAAGATGCTCGGTACAGCTGCAAACGTTATAAAAGCAAGCCTGCAACTGACCGTGATCATATTACACTGTGAGGTTGAGTGAAAATGTTGCGGCAGGAGAGAACTGACTTTGAGAAAGGAAAGATTGTTGGGTGTTATGTTAGTGGGTTGTCCATAAAAGAAACCAAGAGGCATTTAAACATACCCAAGTCAACTGTTTTGGATGTACTGAATAAGTGGGAGACACATGGCATGCCTGAAGCAGCAAAACGTTTTGGCAGATCAAAGAAAATCAGTAATAGAGGACATCGAAGCCTCAGGAGAGTCGTTACAGCTAATCGACGGAGTACTGCACAAGACCTAAGTATACAGGTGAGTAAAAATGCTGGAACCTCGGTATGTACACCTACCATTCGTAGAGAACTTCATTCCATGGGTTACTGTGGTCGTGCGGCTGCTCACAAGCCTTTCATCTGCACTTGGAATGCTACTCGTTTTCATGGTGTAAAGAACATTTATCGTGGACCAATGGAAACGGGTCCTATGGACTGATGAATCCAGATACACCATCCATCAGTCTGATGGCCTTGTATGGGTATGGTGGCAGCTGGGGGAATGCTATTTACCACAGTGTATTGTTCCTATGGTCAAGCTTGGAGCTGGCAGTGTACTCGTGTAGGGGTGTTTTTTGTGGTATGTCCCGACTCATTGGTCATCATGGACAAACCTGTTAACCAGCATGTCTATCTCGATATTCTGGACAATTATGCCCTACCAACTCTGTGGCAATACTATGGAACAGAGCCTTGTTGGTACCTGCAGGACCAACAAGGCTCTGTTCCATAGTATTGCCACAGTTACGGTATGGTTTGACGATAATTTCGATAATTGTTACGGTGTGGTTTGACGATAATTCCGTATCTTGTGTGGACTGGCCAGCACAGAGCCCTGATCTTAATCCAACAGAGCACCTATGGAATGAATTAGAGCACCACATAAGAAGTTTGGAACCAAGGCCTACTACTAAGCAACAGTTAGCGGCAGCATTATGTACTGAAAGGAAGTGCATACCTATCGCTGTGTTCCAAAACCTTGTCGAAAGAATGTCTGGAAGGGTCAGTGCATGCATTGAGGCCAAAGGTGGACCAACACCGTACTAATGTTTGTCAATGAATGCTAATATATTATGTTTCTCTTTTAGGCGTCTGGTGACTTTTGTCAATATAGTGTATTTATATATCATCATCATTAACAACTATTATCAATCCACTGCTGGATGAAGGTCTCCCCAAATTTCTTCCACAATGGTCTATCTTGCGCCAGTCTCCACCATGTCACTCCTGCTTTTTTGGAATTTAATCGACCCATCTCCCATGTGGTCTTCTCCTGGGTCTGTTCCTATCCCTTGGAATCCAGTCTAAAATTGTGGAGGCAGAAGATATTATCGAGTCGAGAAAATATTTTATGTCATTTTTATTGATCCCAGTGGGCACCCTTTCCACATGATTAGAATAGCTATCTCGAATTTTTTTTTCAGCCCACCCTAATGAGTGATTTCTTTACTGAGTAACCTTAGTTACTCATAACAATCGTTAAACCTTGAAATAAATAAATAAATATAGATAGATATAGATAAATATAGATAGATATAGATAAATATAGATATATAGATAAATATAGATAGATATAGATAAATATATCATCATCATCATGAACCATTATCAATCCACTACTAGATGAAGGTGTCCCCAAGTTTCTTCCACAGATGTCTGTCTTGAGCCTGTCTCCTCCATGTCACTCCAGCATACTTTCGAATTTCATCCATCCATCTCATACGGGGTCTTCTGGGTCTTTTCCTGACCCTCTGAATCCAGTCTAAAATTTCAGTTGTCCATCGGTGGTCCATTCTTCTGGCAACATGTCCAGCTCATTGCCATTTCAGTGATTTCACTCTGGTCAGGATGTCGTCCACTCATGTCATTTTCCTTATCCACAAGTTCCTCTTCTTATCTCTCCTGGTTACATCAAGCAGGCATTTCTCCATGCTTCTTTGAGTTGTCTGCAGTCTTTGCATGTCTTTTTTAGTTAAGGCTCATGTCTCTGCTCCATATGTAAGCACATAATGGCATATTGCTCTTAAAAATTGTTCTGTTTCTTCCTAAAGCTCTCCAACTAAGTTTTATATATTAATTAATCTCTTCATCAATGTGACCTTTGCTTGATATCTGCTGTCCAAGGTAAATGTATGTATCGGTTATCTCCAGCTTTTCCCCATCAATCGATAAATCTTCATTTCTTGTAAAAGCATTGTACATCAGTTTTGTCTTCTGAAAGTTCATTTTTAATCCCACTTCTTTACTCTTGTCAGCAAGTTCTTGGATCATACTCTGCATTTCTGAAGGGGCTGCTGCAAAAATGACTACGTCATCAGCAAAACGAGGGTGGGTTAAATAATCTCCATTAATCTTTATCCCTTTGTTTTCCCAGTTCAGTGATTGAAAGACATTTTGCAATGTGGCATTAAAGAGTTTGGGAGATACAGTGTCACCTTGTCTCACTGCCTTTCCAATTTTTATTGGTGCTGTTTCCTCAAATAACTGAACCTTTCATTTTCATAGATGTTATTAATAATACTAATGTATGCATCTTCAATACCGTAGGATTTCAAAGCCATTGTAACTGCTGATGGTTTCATGGAATCAAAGGCGTTTTTATAATCGATGAAAGCCATACATAATGAGAGTTCATATTCCCTCGTTCTTTCAATTAGTTCTCTCAGTATATGGATATGATCTATAGTGCTATAGCCACTCCTGAATCCAGCTTGTTCTCTTGGTTGAGCCATGTCCAGTGTTGCCTTCAAGTGATGTGAAAGAACCTTAGTGAAGTTTTTATAAGCCATTGAAAGGAGGCAGATGGGTCTGTAATTCCTGAGAACCTCGGTGGCACCTTTTTTTATGTAGCACGGTCATTGTAGCATTGTTCCAATCCTCAGGAATCTTCCCTTCATTGAGACATCTAGTGAAAACTTTGGTGAGTCTAGTTCCAATTTCTCCACTTGCTTTCTGTATAATGTCCATGGTAATTCCATCTTCTCATGGAGCTTTCCCCCATCTCATGTTGTTAATTACATGTGTAACTTCTTCTGGGAGAACTTGGAGGGACTTTGGTGCTGTTATCTTTCATAATGTCTAGAGTAGATGTATAATCTATTTCATATAGTTTTGACTAGAAATCTTTCACTCTTGTCAAAATGTTGCCTCTATTTCTTTTTACAGTGCCATTTTCTTTTCTCAATGCCATAATCTATTTTCTTCCCTTACTGCGATGCCCCTTTGCTCTCTTCAGGTTTTGGTTGCTTTCAATTGCTTTTCTCAGTAGTTCAGTTGAATTTTGTTATGGCTTCAGTGATACTTTTTGTACTGTCTTGCATAGCTAAATACAGGGTGTTTTCAAAAGTCACGGCTCACTTTAATAACTCTAAATCAGTCAACGGATATTAATAAGAGATGATATGATCTATTTAAGGGATGTGTGAATGACTCCCAAGTCCCCCTAAATGGGGGGGGGAGGCTGGCGAGCTATCTCGTAAACAAAGCAAGTTAGAAAAAAATTCCAAAAACAAAGTTGTACAGTGTTCTTACCTTAATTGTCTATGGTTACCTCTTCAAGAGCTCAACAAATACAAAAATTGGCTGATATTTAATGTATCCATACCAGTTGTCTGTAGTTTTAGGCAATTCTTTGGAGTGTGTTGCCATTGTTTTAGAGTCATATATGTAGAATTTTTTTGGGAAGGACAACGAAAAATGGCCACCAGAATAAAATAAAGGTCAATGAAAAATAGAAAAAAATTTAAAGCATTGTTTTCATATGTAAATTGAGGAGGCCAAGGGGGAGGGGGATGCCCCTTGCCCCACCTTTAATTATGCCCCTGCCTTTTTACATAGTCCATGATAGCTGTAGCATTAGGACATGCAAAGACTCGTGTACCATTGTGTGCTGTTATTGGCATTTCTTGTGCTCTGACATCAGGAAATATGGGTGCTTCAATTAGTCATTTATGGAATGTTGCACAGTTAAAATTTACTGTAGCTGACTATGCTCTTTCATTTATCTCGTTACCTTATCGAGAAAGACTTTTGTACCGAAGTTGAGTTATGTCTATCTCTTATGGCGATTCCTATATTGCATACAATAAGTCAAGTGTTTTTATTTCTGAGTGCGTTCAACAGGCCAAGTACCCACCGTGTATCAGATACCTCGGAAGTCTTGATGTATAACGGGTTTTTAAAAAAATCATGTAAATGTGCATTTCCCTCAATAATGTTTTCACGGAATGTGTCTACTGGTAAAAAAGGAATGAAAAAACAACAAAAGAAACATTATGTGTTCATTAGCACACATGAATTCCATACTAATTCACATAATTCCATACTATTTTGAAACAACTTGTCATTATTTTTCCTGATGTGCAAATGACAGTGGCATCATTAATAACAGAAACAAACCATATTGTTATAAGCTAGTTAAATAAACAGAGAGTTCAGACTGTAATGAATAAATAATAGTGGCTACAAATTAAAGCAAAAATATCGATGTTTCAAACAGGATTGCAGAAACGTTTGGATCTGCAAAAAAAAAAAAAAAGCTCATCAGAATAATAGCAGACTCGTATGTGCACATTTGCTCAGTTAAACCTTATAAGAACACAGGATTCTGCCAGTGCCATAAATTTCTCCTAGAACTGGTGTCTTTTGTGGACAACGTGTGGTGTACTTATGCAAATGCTTGTGAATTTGCACCCACCATATGACTGTGGCAATATAAAAAGTTACTTTTTATTATGAAAATGAGGTTTGCTGAAGCAAAAGTCCATTTGCAAAAAATGAGTTACTATATTAAGACGACAAGTTCTGCAGTTCAGCATTATTTTCGACCTCAAGTCACTGTTACTTGTGAGGACAACTGCTTTTTTGAATCCAGCTATCAGGTTGGTGGTAAAAAAACTTTGTTCATCTTTTTTGATTTGTTGTGACTTGTGATATATCAATCACTATTGCCACCTGGGGTCTCTTAGTTGAGTTGCTTTCCCAGTAAATATCTACTGAGTTTTGTAGTTGTTAAGCTCCTGAAGGGGTAACTATAGGAAATAATTTTTTGGGGAAGATTCGGGAAGAGCTTAGGGACATAATTTCCAAGATTTCCTCTTAAAGTTCTAGATACATGAACCAGAACCCTAAATTTATTGCACAGCAGGATTTTACGCAAAGCTTAGGTGATTTTACAGATTCTTGGTGAAAACTGGGAAAAGTCGGGCGGGTGGGGGACTTATTTCAGTGAGGGGTGCTTTCGAACCCTTAACTCCCTTAACTTCACCAACGAAAATTATCCTCTCAGATGCCTTTATCTTTGAAGCTCAGGAAAAGGCAGAAACATTTCAAGATTTGCAGAAAAAACAACTTTTCCTTGTAAATATGTTATAGCTCAAGAAGGCACAGCCCGACCTTTGAGAGCTATTGGAAAATTTTCTGTGGATTTGCATTAAAGTAAGAACGCTGTACAAATTTGTAGTTGAAGTTTTTTTCTAACTTGCTTCGTTTATGAGATAGCTTGCCGGGCCCCACAATTAGGGACCCGGCAGCTATCCAAGGCCCCCAATTAGGGGGGCTTTGGGGTTCATTCACATATCCCTTAAATAGATCATATCATCTCTTATTAATATCCATTGACTCTGTTTTTCTGTTCCAATTAATTTTAGAGTTACTGAAGTGAGCCACGATTTTTGAAACACCCTGTATACTCCACTTTGGAAGTGACATCTTTATTTGTCCTTACCTCCTTTCTCTTTTGCATCAGGGTTTTTGTTTTTCCTGATATTATATATATATATATATTTTTTTTTCCTGATACACATATATATATATGTATATATTTGTGTGTGTGTATGTACATACATACAGGGGTTGGACAAAATAACATGAACACCTAGGAAATAGCCAACATGTCTTTATTAATAAGGTGTTGGACCACCATTTGCCTTTCATATAGCTTCCAACCTTCTTGGAATAGATTCATACAGCTTTTGATTTGTTCCCAGTGGGATCTATATACACTGGCGTGCAAAAATTAAGGAGGAGACGGTTTTTCGAATGTAACATCGTGCAGAAGTGCTCCACATTGACTCAAATCATATCATAAGATCCCCAAGATGTAAGAATATGGGACAAGTGAGCAAAACCATCCAAACAAGGAATCCAAAGGATACAAAGGCACTTTATTGAAAAGGTAGCTTCGAGCACAACTGGACAGAAGACAGAAACGTCAATGTGACAGGCGGCTGCCAAGAAAAATCCAGTCTTTAGTAGGTGATATGATCACCCCTGACAGCGTTGCAGGATTTACAACGTCTGTCCATGCTGAGGACAAGGTTGTCAAGGAGCTGTTGAGGCATCCTGGCCCGTTCCTCTTGTAGCGCCAATCGCAGCTGCGGAATCATTGCTGGCGGCTGGTAACGTGCTGCCAAGCGTCTCCCGAGAAGGTCCCACATGTGTTCGATTGGATTTAGGTCCGGGGACCTTGCGGGCCAATCCATGCGTTGAATATCTTTACTCTCCAACAGCTCTGCAACAACCACTGTATGATGAGGTGTAGCGTTGTTGTCCATGAAGAAGAACTCAGGACCCACAGCACCTGTAAACAGTTGCACGTGAGGCAGGAGAACCTCGGTACAATAGCGGACACTAGTGACTGAACCTCTTTAAAAGATGTGGAGGTCAGTACGACTACCAAGCATGATACCACCACAAACGAGAACCCTGCCACCTCCAAACCGATCCCTTTCGATGATGTTGGAGGTGTGATTGTGTGTTCCCTACTCTCTCCAGATGTGTATACATCCAGAATCGCTCGTCAGACTAAATCGGCTCTCTTCCATAAAGAGAACTCTACCCCATTGCTAATGTGTCCAGTTCTTGTGTTCCTGGCACCACAGAAACCGCAGTCTCCGATGAGCAGGCGCTAATGGCACACACCGTACTGATAGTCGTGCAAATAGACCATCTTTGTGCAGCCTCATGGCCACGGTAAAATGCAATAACGGATGTCCAGTTGTCTGTAGCATGTGCCTTGCGATTTCTGCCACTGTCTGCCGTCTGTCTCTTCTCGCCTGTAGGACAATATACCGGTCGTCCGCCGCCGTGGTTGCTCGTGGACGACCACTGCTAAACTCTCAGACAGCTGTTCCTGTCGTTTGAAATGCTCTCCAAGCTTGTGAAACGATGCTGTGAGCAATCCCGAACTCCTCGGTCACACTTCGACCTTCTTCCAACTTCCCAAAGACGCGACCTTGGGTAAATACATCCAGATGTAGTCTACTGGATTGCCTGTTGGCTATATCACATGGTGGCAGCAACTCGACGTCGTTCAAACCCATGTACACTGTGCAGTAGCTTTCACCGAATTGCTGAGCGTACACTGCCTGTGTGCTTTATATCCTTCCGACACTCCCCCTCATCCTACGTCATGCTGCATATATGCGCATGCCCTACCGTACCGGACCCTAGTCTATCTCTTGAGTGGTCATTCGGTCCATTCTGCCTGCTTGTTCCGCTGTTATGCTAATTTCTCCTCTTCGTCCTTAATTTTTGCACACCAGTGTATTAATTCCATAAGGTTTTTTACTGTGAGTCCTATTTTGAGAGAATGGCTGAACGTAAAGATATGGTTGAGGTATCAAAATAAATGTCTTACCATGTAGATGTGCCAGTCAAAGAAAAAAATGAGATTCAGGCAACGGTTCGGGCTTGTGGGGCGGCAAAGTTCCCATGTAAAGTCTATGGGAGAAGCGTGCGATTGACATTTGAACGCCTGCGGTTGACTCACGTGCTGTTGAAAGCGGAAGCATGGAGGGACTGGGATAGTCGAAAGTTTCTTTTTTGAGTGAACCATTGTGCAAAGCAACGCTAGCACACATTCAAATTAAAGTTCTAATCGAAACAGCGAACACTGTTGAAGACCTGATTGCGTTATGCCATTAGACTGTGTGATGTATATACACAATTTAGAATTCATTCAATCCAGTTTATTCACGTAGGTAAGACGTTTCCCATTATGTAAGGATGAAAATAAACATTCCGTTGACCATTGTTAGTGAAAATATTACGGGCGACTGCTTATAGCTTATTGAGTTGCTCACGGTGGTCGTTAAAACTTCAGTAAAAAAAAAAAACTTGCGCCTATACTATTGTCTTTACTGAAGTGATTGAATGAATTTGTCAATCAATTAAAATTTACATTTGTTGTTTCATATGAGTTTATTCTTTTAAAAAAACACACAACAACAACAAAAAAAAAAAACTAACCATCAATTCCGACGGGTGAAGAGTATTCGCAACGCAAATCTCATTCCAACAACTTTTACAAACACAGTTGTGACTGAAGATGAGGGTGAAAGAGTGCGCGCTATCCAGTTAACTTTTTGCACACAATCGAGACGAGTGGACTTCCGCCTCACACTTTATGACTGAAAAAGGGTGCAGTCGTGATGCTCATCACGAACCTGGCCGCCCTGGTAGTGCAGTGGTCTGAGCGCTGGCTTATGATGATTTGTTCATGAAGGGTCCGGGTTCGAATCCCAGTGAGGCATGGATGTTGTGTTTGTCTTACGGCACTGGCTCTCTCCCTTGCCTGGAACTAGTGAGCCTAAATTAGGGACGGGCGACTGCTTATAGCCCATTGAGTTGCTCACGGTGGTCGTTAAACCTTCAGTTAAAAATAAATCACGAACCTTGACTATTGTCTTTACTGAAGTGGTTGAATGAATTTGTCAATCAAATAAAGTTTACATTTGTTGTTTCATATGAGTTTATCCTTTTAAAAAGAAATGACTGTCGATTCCGATGGGTTTCGTGTAGTGTTGTACTATTCGTCAATCAGAACATCAACCAATTGCTTCAGAGATGTTGGATTAGGGAATCTGCTTCTCACTCTGCTCTCGAAAACTGTTTGCCCACAGTGGTTTGATGATATTCAAGTCAGGTGATTCAGCTGGCCAGAACAACAGATGTTGAGATGTTATCTTGGTGCTCCTAAAAAAAAAAAAAAAACTGTTCTGGCTGTGTGTATGGGTGCATTATCATCTTGAAAATGGCATCATTGTTGGGAAACAACATTTGGACTTGGACCATAGGATGCACCTGATCACATAGAATGTCTTAAGTACTCACTGGCAGTAACTCAACTATGTTGGGTAATGATGGTGCCAGCTGAATACCAAGTTATGGCCGCCCAGTTCATCATAGATCCACCCCCATGTTTAACACTTGGAACCAGACATTCCGAATTGTACGCTTCCTTGGGGATTCTCCATACATAAATCCAACCTACTGTTGGGAATAATGTAAATGAGTACTAGTCGGGTATATCACACATTTCCGGTCATCAGCTGTCCAGGTTTTATGTTCATGACATAATCTTTTTCACATTTATAGCATTGGTTTCTGTGATTAAAGGTTTAGCAATTGCAGCTCTTCAATGGATGTTAGCTTTGTGAAGTTCTCTGGACTATTCCAGGTGAATATTGAGTTCTGCTGTCACTTTTTGCTGCAGTACTGTTTGAACACAATCCTTGTTAGTACTCAGTGGTCTCTCTCATGCAGTCTTGGTTTTTGCCCACTATTCTTCTTTGCTAATGAAGTCTTGCCATGTTTTGTGCACCCAGTCATAACCATGGAGATGACTGTTGCTCTTGTAACACCAAACAATTTGGTTGTTATGGTTACAGATGCTTCTGCTAAATGGACTCCCATGATTTGTCATCTTTGGAAATCTGACAGGCCATCCATTTTACTGACTGCTCATATGAATCACTGCTTAGCACAACTTGTACTACACAGACATACAACCTAGAGATTATGCACAAAGATGCACAAATGATAATCACAACAGTTTTTTTTTTTTTTGCAATGTAAGCCTACATGAATAACATTAACTCTCTGTTCACATTATTTTGTCCAACCCCTGTATATACAAGAGTAGATGAATCCAAGGCATCCGAACAATTTTACCTAGTGTCTGAGTTTTGAAATTCTATTCTTAAAATTAAATTTTTCAAAATTTGGCTTTCTGTTACAAAGCTTTTCAATTAAGCAACAAGTACATTATATACATTTTTCTAGTTGTAAATGAATATATATATAGTCCTGATGACGAACTAGGCTTTAGTTCGAAAATTTGACCATCAACTTTTTTTGAATAGTAACCTCTACAAGACCCGTAAAAAGTTAATTCCATAGATTTTGCTGTTTGCATATTTTTTTTGTAGACTACTCACCATAAAATCAAAATAATGGAAATGCCAACATCTATTTTTGGCACCATTGCCAGCACGGTTAGGCATTCGGCAGCAATATCAGCAGTAGTGGTTCAGACTGAAGTTCTGTGGTACAGTGCAAGATAGACATGTGTACATGCACACAGGCAGAAAACAGAAGTAAGAATATTTCTAATGAAGCACTGTGTGTGTGTGTGTGTAGAGAGGGGTTAAAATACTGAAGGTGGGAGGAAAACCTTTCACCCTATTTATTAAAAACACTGAAGATGAAGACGTGTACAAACAAAGCATAACCTCTACCAATAACACGAGCCATACAGGTGCCAGTGAACCACGTTAAAATTGCACATAACACAGGTGAAAACCACGAGAGAAAAAAAAGGTACAGAATATAGGGAGATACTCATAGCAAAACAGGTAAACATGATGTACGACAAAGTCTCAATTTGTGACAGTCACAATATAATGCATGGAAGTACAACAAAGCCACTAAGGAGTACAATCGCAACAAAAACGTCAGTAGAATATAGGACAAAGTCGCAAAGCAGCACTTGGAATCATCACCAGATCTACAACTACAGGTACGACAACGATACAGAAAAAATGACAGAGGTGTCAAACTCACATTCACAGAACATGGCAAAACTCAGCAAAGTCACAAAGGAAACATACATAGCACTCAATAGATCATGCAAAATACAGTAAAAACTTGAAATACACTAAATGCACATGATGTAAAGCTGCAAAAGACAGTCTTACCTGATAAATTCCATCTTAGCATTAAAGACCACATTAATAAAGGAACACCAATCAGCAACTCTTACTCAGATTTCATAGGATCACTGTGATACATATGTGGTTTTACATTTTCTGTTAGAAACACTAACGGTCTGGGCATTGTGTATGTGTGTGATATCTAGACCTTGATTATAAATATCCTTTACCCTAGGAAGAAAACTAAGAGCAGAAAGCATTAGGTTATTCCATCTCTGTAAATATCCCTCCTGATAGCTAAAATAATTCATTAGAATGACTAACAATTCAATGGATAGCAGATCATAAACGGAATGTACAGAATGGAACTCTGAATGCAAACCTTTTAAGAAAAGTTAGTCTTGATGATGCAATGTCTCAGTGGGCAGGATGTAGATGTTTGGCCCTATATGCTACCCAAATTAAGACATTCATCAGAGAGAACATGCTACCCAAATTAAGACATCCATCAGAGAGAACATGCTACCCAAATTAAGACATCCATCAGAGAGAACATGGAGATACCTACAAGAGAGAATGCATGCAGCAATTCTGTTTCATGAGATCTGCAGCACTTCTGGGTGGATATTCTAGAATCTTAAAACTGTTTTGTTTGTTTTTTCATGTGCAAATTAAAACGTTTCACACAATCTCAAGTTAACTCAGCTCAAGTATTTCATGAAATCAAACTTAGTTTTACTAAGCTGAAACTTTTTGTTGTCAAATTTTTGGGTTGCACATCAACCTGTCATCAGGATGGACTCAAGAGAGTAGATGTTGCTTCTTGTGTGATAATAATACCCAGACTTTCTGTTTGTTAATTGTGGCTCTTCCTCTTCTTCTTTCAGTTTGTACACCTTTTTTTCAACAAGTGCTGTTAATCGAATAGAATTTTTATGAAGACCCTATTAATTGAATATCCAGTGTTTTGAATGTGTCAAGCATTGTTTTGCTGGTAAAATTTCTTGTGGCTTTTATGTTCTGCTAAGTGGGTTTGCAGTTGTCTCCCAGTTTCTCCTACATAGGTTTTCTCACAATTGCAGTTTCCACTGTAGGCCACTCCTTCTTGTAGTGGGCCATTGCTTTCTTTTTTACTTTATAATAATTTTATTTTTTTGTCTTGGAGCAAGTTAAACATGCAATTTTTGCTAATTTTTTGTAGTTTTTCAAATAACTTTTATGATGGTGAGGGATGTAAGGTCAGGTGATGCGTAACATCACAGCCTCTCCTTGACAAATGTCAACCCCGCCTTCTCGTGGTGCATCCTGTTCCCACTAAAGGGGCTCTGACGACCGCCAATAGCGGTATAACTATACCATCGGGATCAGAGGAAATGCTATCCCACACTCACCAACCCGCTTGGCCAGCGTGGTGAGTTATGGCCAAACACCTCCAAAATGACTCTACAACTTAAATCTTGGCCCTCAGTCTCCGGCAGCTGGAATGTACCTGGCCAAGGCAGCGGCCAGTGCGACATGAAGGCAGAGGGTGCTAAGAATCCCCGGAGGACCGGACTAGGCTGCCATTTAATGCTGACCTTGGCTACCTATAATGGACGCTCCCTATCTTCTGATTCAAGGCTTCTTGAATTGGAAGAGGAACTACAAAGGATCAAGTGGGACATCGTGGGGCTAAGTGAGGTAAGGAGAAAAGGAGAAGATCTCATTGAACTGAAAAGTGGACATCTCTTCTATTATCGTGGGACAGATACTGGCAGGACTAGTGGTGTTGGATTTATAATAAACAAGAAACTGAAGGATAAAGTTGTGGAAGTTGAAAGTTCCTCTGACAGAGCTGCACGACTCGTTATCCAACTATCGAGAAGATACCAGGCTCAGATTATTCAAACTTATGCACCCACCACAAGTCATCCTGAAGAAGAAATTGAAGAATTTTATGAGGAAATTCGTCATCTAAATAATAAAGGTAAGCAGCACTTGAAGATAATTATGGGAAATTTCAATGCAAAAATAGGGCACCGGCAACAGAATGAAACTTCAGTAGGTAAATTCGGTCACGGCAACAGAAACCAGCGTGGAAATACTCTCGTTGAGTTTGCAGAGGCAGAAGGATTTTTCATCTTGAACTCCTTTTTCAAGAAAAAGCCACATAGGAAATGGACATGGAGACATCCAATTGGGACGACAAGTGAAATTGATTTTATTATGTGTAACAAAAAATTCGTCGTCGAAGACTGCAGTGTGCTGAACAAGTTCAACACAGGTAGTGACCATAGATTGGTGAGATGTAAGATGCACCTCAACACTAAACTTGAACGTGGCAAGCTCATAAGACAAACAAAATGTATTGACATAACCAACCTTAAAAAACACCATAATACTTTCAAGTTGGAACTGAAGAACAGATTCTCTGCTTTAGAAGGCCTAACATCAGAAGAAGTGGATATTTCGGAAGTTAACAGAAAAGTAACCAAAGCTCTTATGGAAACAGCAACAAAATTAGCTGGGTCTAAGAACAAGTTGCATGTGAACAAATTATCAGGAAAAACCAAAATGTTGATGCAAAAAAGAAGAGAGATGAGGACAACTAAAGAAGATGTGACTTCCAAAGTGGAATATATAGAGCTATGCAAGACAGCACGAAAAAGTATCACTGAAGACGTAAGGAAATTCAACTGTGAGCTAGTGAGGAAAGCAATTGAAAACAACCAAAGCCTTAAGATAGCAAAGAGACATCTCAGTAAGGGAAGAAAACAGATTATGGCTCTGAGAAAAGAAGATGGTTCTATAACAAGAAATAGAGGCGAAATTTTGACAAGAGAAAGATTTCTACTCCAAATTATATGAAAGGGATGATACATGTACTCCAGACATCATGAAAGGTACCAGAGTTCTTCCAGTCCTCCCAGCAGAAGTTGCTCATGCAATCAAGAACATGAAGCGGGGGAAAGCTCCAGGAGAAGATGGAATTACTATAGACATCATACAAGAAGCAAGTGGAGAAATTGAAACGGTACTCGCCCAAATTTTCACTCGATGCCTTAATGAAGGGAAGATTCCTGAGGATTGGAACAATGCTACAATGATCCTGCTACATAAAAAAGGTGACATTGAGGATCTCAGGAACTACAGACCTATCAGCCTCCTATCAGTGGTTTATAAAATCTTCACTAAAGTTCTTTCACACCGCTTGAAGGTAACACTGGACATGGCTCAACCGAGAGAACAAGCTGGATTCAGGAGTGGCTACAGCACAATAGATCATATCCACGTACTGAGAGAACTAACTGAAAGAGCGAGGGAATATGAACTTCCATTGTGCATGGCTTTTATCGATTATGAAAAAGCCTTTGATTCGGTGAAACCATCAGCAGTTACCACGGCTCTGAAATCCTGCGGTATTGAAGATGCATACATTAATATTATTAATAACATCTATGAAAATGCAAGTGCAAAGATTCGGCTGTTTGAAAATACAACACACATAAAAATTGGAAAGGGAGTGAGACAAGGTGACACCATATCTCCGAAGCTCTTTAATGCCACATTGGAAAATGTCTTTCAATCACTGAACTGGGAAAACAAAGGGATAAAGATTAATGGAGATTATCTAACCCACCTTCGTTTTGCTGATGACGTAGTCATTTTTGCAACTACCCCATCAGAGCTGCAGAGTATGATCCAAGAACTTGCTGACAAGAGTAAAGAAGTGGGATTAAAAATGAACTTTCAGAAGACAAAAGTGATGTACAATGCTTTTACAAGAAATGAAGATTTATCGATTGATGGAGAAAAACTGGAGATAACAGATACGTATGTTTATCTTGGACAGCAGATATCAAGGGAGGGTCACATTGATGAAGAAATTAATAGGCGTACAAAACTTGCCTGGAGAGCTTTTGGAAGAAACAGCATAATTTTCAAGAGCAATATGCCATTATGTCTTAAAAGAAAAGTGTTTGATCAATGCATCCTTCCAGTGCTTACGTATGGTGCAGAGACGTGGACCTTAACTAAAGAGACATACAAAGGCTGCAGACAACTCAAAGAAGCATGGAGAGGTGCATGCTTGGTATAACCAGGAGAGATAAGAAGAGGAACTCGTGGATCCGAAAAATGACGAGAGTGGAAGACATCATGATCAGAGTTAAATCCCTGAAATGGCAATGGGCTGGACATACTGCCAGAAGGACAGACCATAGATGGACAGCCGAAATTTTAGATTGGATTCCAAGGGACAGGAAAAGACCCAGAAAAAGACCACATGGGAGATGGGTGGATGAAATTCGTAAATATGCGGGAGTGACATGGAGGAGACTGGCACAAGACAGACCGTTGTGGAGGAAACTTGGGGAGACCTTCGTCCAGCAGTGGATTGATAATGGTTGACAATGATGATGGTGATTTTGCTTGGTTAGCTTAATATTACTGTTTCATTGTTTATACTTTAATTGTTCATTATTTTTTTCCACAGTTGTAGAAGGGTAATTACACTGAAGTGCCAAAAGTCATGGGATACATATTGTCTAGCCCGGCGAAGTGCAGCAACTCTACATGGAATCGATTTCACAAGTGGCCGGAAGACTTCTGGAAAGATGTTGAGCCATGCCATCTGAACAGTTGCCCATAGTTCCCTGGTATTTGTAGGTGCAGGATCTTGGGTGCGAATGGACCTTTCCACCACGTCCCATAAGTGCTCTATTGGATTCATGTCGGGCGAACGTGGTGGCCACACTATCCATCGGAACTGTCCGGAATGCTCCTTGAACCAGTTGTGGACAACTTGGGCCCAATGAGAAGATGCGTTGTCCGCCTGGAAAAATCTCATCATTGAAGGGGTACATGGTGTCCATGAAGGGCTGCAAATAGTCACCCAGCAGAACAACAAAGCAATTACCGGTTAATGACGTGTTTACGAGGACCAGAGGACGCACACCGTGCCATGTAAAGACACCCCACACATGTATGGAACCACCACCAGCTTGCACAGTACCTTGTTGTCAGCTTGGGTCTATGGCCTCATGGGGTCTGTGTCACACCCGAAACTTACCATCAGCTCGTAACAAGTGGTAGCGTGATTCATCAGACCACACCAGAGCTGAGATGGGCTGAGCCCTCGGGCCTGGGCTGTAGAATATTTACTGTGGTTTGGGCTTGCATGGGCTCAGGCTCTTAGAGAGAGGGATAGCTAGAGATTTTCTTTTACATATAAATGTGATTTTATATGATTTAGCAAATGAGATACTTTTTAAAAAGTTGGTAAAGGAAATTCTTCGGCAACAGATTCTGGTTGGTGAGCAGGCTTTGGAGATGGCTATTTGTTCTGTGTTTGGGTAGAAAATACCATAGGCCACGCACTAGTGCTTTCTGCAGAGAAGAAAAAGCTTTTTCAAGAACTATAGATATTGGATGGTTGATAACTTGCCGATGATAACTTACCCCTTATCTCCAAGCATTAGCTCCCTGCTAATTCTGTTTAGCAACATACATGCTGCAGCGCATTATGGTGCGACATGTTAACAGTATTTGAGCAACATACAATTGCAGAAGCGCCCGATTATTTTGAATGCCCGGCCGCCTGAAGCACTTCAAGTGGAAATGAACGGCCAAACAAAATCACACAGTTACTCTATAAAAAAAATAGATAAAGGTTCCTTCCACACTCCCCATTTGAGAAATACATTGGTTAATTGCAGGAAGAGAAGAAAGTGGAAGTGTGGAAAAGGGGATGTTTTCTTTATCAATGGTTGAACAGCTTAACCAATTTTCGGGCTCGTTCAGGCCTGGGCTCTATCTTGCAATATAAAATTCGGGCTCAGGTGGGATCTGTCTGATATACCACGGGCTCAGACAGGCTTGGGCTCCGAAAATTGTGCCCGAACTCGGCACTGAACCTCACCACATGTTACCAGTCTTCCAGTGTCTAATTACCGTGTTCACGAACCCAGGTGAGGTGCTGTGTCTGATGTCGTGGTGTTAACAAAGGATGTTGTGGTGTTAACTCCTTCCATACCCCAATGGACGCTAAACTACACTGTATTAACCTGATGGATATGTCTCTAGTACCTCCTGCATTGAATGTGGTTGTTATTTGAGTCAGTGTCTGTTAGCATGGACAATTCTGGGCAGACGCCACTGGTCACGGTCACTCAGCACCCGTGGTCGACCACTGCACTGTTCACAGTGGGTGGTAATGCCTTCCATGAAGCATTCTCGGTACACACGTGACACCGTTGATCGAGGAATGTAGAGTGGTCGCAACAACTTCGGAAATTGAATGTCCCATCTGTCTGGCTCCTATTGCCATGCCTAATTCAAACTCTGATAATTCATGTCAGCTTGTCATAATTCTACTGGTGGTTGTTCAACCTGACTCATGAGATTACACCTTGCAACTGATAAAAATCATGGTGTGCGTCAAAGCCTTTATACGATGGCAGTACCGGTTAAAAAGTTGCATACTGCTATCCCATGACTTTTGGCACTTCAGTATGTTTTTTGCAAGTGGACTTTTTAATTCTTTAAAAAGTTCCTTCCATATTTCTGAAGAATTTATGGCCTCTATGTTTTCCAGGAATAGTTTAGTTTCATTAAATTTAATGTAGGTGAAATGGTAAGAGTGGTAGCTCAGAACTTTTGTAGTATCAGTAATTTTTTTTTTTCTTATAATTTTGTAGTAGTTTTTCTTCTGAAGCTGTAGCATCAAGTTCAGGAAGTTCAAGTTATTTATTAATTATTATTATTTTGCTGTAGTTCTAAAGTGAATTTCAGAGAACCATATTAAAAAAAGTTGAGAATATTTTTCAGTATTTTGTTTTCAAATTCTTGCATTACTTGTATGTTTTCTCTCACATAGGTTTGCAGTGTTAGTCAGCATTAATAATACCACCAAGTAAATGTGTGAAAGTACGTCAGTTGCTACACCAATTAAAAACAGGTTTTTGTAATAGCATGTATTAATTTGGTGTACAAATGTGCCTATGTTTTTGTCATGGATTGTTTTAAAAAATAACCATCTTTTTTCAATCCAAAGAAGTGCTGTTCAAGAAAAAATAAATTTGAAAAGCTCTTGCGGTTCTTATACTGTGTAAAAGAACCATTTGTAAAATGCTCATTGTTCACATAGTTTTTTTAGTCTTGTATTTTGAAAGCCATAGTAGGTACATGGGTCATCTGAAATTATCTAAAAGAGTTCATTTTGCCATTTTCTACATATCACAGATTGCAACAACATGGAGATTGTAGTTACTATGATTCCTTCTATAGTCTTTTGCTTTATCTTGCTAATAAGAGGATAGTTTTCACTGATATCAATGAAGATTAAAGCTATCCTTTCTCTTAAATTTTCTTTCTTCTCTCAAATATTTATTCTAAGGTTCAACAATGAAACCATGAAGTATGAATTCTTCAATTTTACATATCAGGAGTGAATAAGTAAATTCTGATAATTTTCTCAACTGCCTGATATGATTTGTTGTTTCATTGAAAACCCACTGGCCTGACTTCACAGTTTTCAACTTTCAAGAGTGGGATGAGTCAAATTTTTTCAGATGCAAAGAAACTCTCTTTGAAAACTTTACTTCATGAAGAAAGCAAACTGATGCAACATGCCATATAATGCTGCTATGTCTACCATAGACGTAAACTTGTCCTGAAAGTTGGGGGTAGGAGAATGGTTGTTTCTGATTAAACAAAATATTTCAAGAATCTGTAAGTTTTCCATTAAAAAAATTATCATAATTACTACCCCGATGAGCTATTACATTATGACCACCTACCTAATAAGCTGTAGGAGCCCCTTTAGCCCACAAAACAGCGGCCACTCGGCGAGGCATGGATTCGATGAGGTGGCGATTGGTATCCTGGGGTATCTGGCACCATAATTTCAATAGCAGGCCCTCCAGTTCCTGTACATTTTGGGCTGGTGGTGATTTAGCATGAACCCGTTTTTCAAGTTGAACCACAAATGTTCGATTGGGTTCATGTCAGGTGAATTTGGAGAACAGGGCATTAACAGAAAGTCACCAGCATGTTTCTCGAACCACTTCTTGATGATTCTGGCAGTGTGGCATGCTACATTATCCTGTTGGTAATGGCCATCACCAGCAGGGAACACAGTTGCCATAAATGGGTGAACTTGGTCCACAATGATGTTCAGATACCTGACAGCTGTCAGGGATTATGCTATTAAGATAATGGGGCCTAAAGTTTCCCTAGAAAACATCGCCCACAGCAAAACACTGCAGCCACCAGCCTGTTTCCGCCCAACAGTGCATCCAGGTGCCATAGCCTCTGTTGGTAGTCGGTGTATCCACACTCTGCTGTCTACATGATGCACCAAGAATCTTGATTCTTCAGACCAGGCCACTTTCTTCATTTCATCCACAGTCCAATCTTGATGATCTTGGGCCCATTTCATGCATTATTGGTGATGACATGCAGTGAGCATGGGAACCTGGCCCATGCACAGAAGGCTGCAATGAACTGTGTGCTGTGACACACTGCCCTGATCACTGTTGTAGCTGCAGGTGATTTATCACACTGTGATCCCGAGGTCGCTCTGAACAATGCACGACAGTCTCCGCTCCCCTTTGGAATCGAGGAGCTGCAGACGACATGCGGCTGGACGACGGTTTGTCATTTGACCATCTGTGCACCACTTTTGATACATACTCACTACAGTGCCACGTGAACAACCTACAAGCCGCGCCGTTTCTGAGATCGTAGTTCCACGGCCCCATGCCATCACAATTTGTTCTTTATCAAACTCCGATAAATTGGCAGCTTTTCCCCATTCTGCCTCCGAACATTCTACTACTAACCAAAAGCCAGTCCTGAGGTTGTGTATATGCTGCTTTGTGAACTTATCCTATATCACCATTTGGTCTCCAGGCACGCTAATTTCTTTATCCTGGGTGGGTGGGGGTGGGGTGGGGGTCGTAATGGAATGGCTCATCGGTGTATAATCTTAATAAGAAATCAATGCATTGATTGCTTCATTGTTTCATTCAGATAACTAAAAAGCATGAATGCCTGAACTGCAAAGTTAAAGTAATTTTAAAATATCATATGTAAATAATATATTAGGTGTGCAACTTAATTCTCGGCCCCTAACCGCAAGCGTTCATAGAACGTCGGCAAATTCAAATAGCTGTGTGCGATAATGGCTGATTGCAGCGCCATCCAACAGCTTTCCAGGCAACCGTAACCCCTTACAGCTGTAGTGACAGAAGGGACGAAAGTTGACGGTGAAAGCAATGCAGTTCGATAAGCAACATTCGAGGCACCGTCCCCTGTTCGCGTTTTAGCTGAAAAAGTGCAGCAGAAGCCTAGCAAATGATCTTTGCTGCTTTGGGTGAGGCTGCTGTGTCCTACAGTACGTGCAAGAAGTGGTTCCAGTGGTTTAAGCAGGGAAATTTTTCGATCTCCGTGATGCAGAACGTCCGGGACAGCCACAGAAAGTTGACGATGAGGAACTGGAACAACTGTTGGATGCGGATCCCTGTCGCACACGGTCAGAGCTCGCCCAGGAACTCGGAGTAACACGGCATGCCATTGCAAAGCGCCTGCACAAGCTTTGATGGATTCACCTATCTCCATGGAATTCTGTTCTCTACTATACAAATTATGACTTTTTGTTTGCCTGGCTTTCTATTGATGTTGTTAGTACAGTATAAACATATTGTGTTTTCTCCTCTCCCATTTCTCCAAACTAGTGAAACACAAAAGCAACATGGCCAAGTAAAAAGGACGTGGCCGCCCCGGTGGCGCAGTGGTCTAAGCGATGGCCTCTGATCATTCGTCCGAAGGGGTCCGGATTCGAATCCCGGTGAGGCATGGATGTTGTGTTTGTCTTACGGCACTGGCTCTCTCCCTTCCCTGGAACCAGTGACCCTAAATTAGGGACGGGCGACTGCTTATAGCCCATTGAGTTGCTCACGGTGGTCGTTAAACCTCCAATAAAAAAAAAAAAAAAAAAAAAAGGACGTGGCCGAGGTGCATTTGTTGAGCAATAAATTCCTTCCTTGTTTCTTTTCAATGTGTAATAATCACGTGCAGCAATGATAATGCATTGAGAAACTATGACAGGCATTTCAGAATTTGGCATATTTTTTCGTGATATGTATATGTTTGGGCACATTGTATTTTGTTGTGTTATCCAGGTTGCAGAGGTAACTTTTATGTCAAAATTAAAAAAAGGGAGGCTTCCTAGAAGAAGAAATATTTACCATAACATTTCTATGGGAATCTATTATACAGCGGAAAATGTGTATGTGACATTGAACATGTGTGTATGAGCTGCCATTGGTGCTTGAAAATGTTCCTGTCACATGTTCATGAGAAGCAAAATTGACTTTGAGTATTGTTACATTGCATCAGCAGTCAGAATTTTTCATGGTGACACATGTATGTCATTCTCCTGATGCATGCAGACCTTTCCTACTAGTTGCAAATTGGGTAAATTATTTTACCTAAAGTTCATGAAGGATTATACAGGATGGCGTTTTTGTCAAACTTACTTCCATTACATTCCTTCTGAGAGAGGAAATTGAAATTCATGGCTGCGGCTAGAGCGAATGAAACAGAGGAAGCAATATGGCTGAGAAAAGAGATATTTTTTAGCACCTAAGGGAAAGATGATTAATGTAGTTTTGAAATAGGCATTATGGACTTAAAACGGAGATCCTTTCCATATTTGTGTATTACTACTGCACTGTTAACAAAATTTATACACATAGAGTGTATATTTTTATTTATTTATTTATTCATTTATTTATTTTGTGTGGTGTGGGGTTGTCACAAGAGGTGATACTCACAACACAATCACCTGCTACAGTGAAAATCAGAATATACAGATCTGAGACATTATATCTGGGCAGAACTGGATACAATTCAGATAGTAATAAATATGGCATCTCTTTAGAGGAAAGAAGTTGCTGCTTACCCTGAAGTAATATGGAAACTAGATAACATAAATTGTTGTGCAGCAAAAAATCAAGTTCTTTCTGTGAGATCCTGACTTCAGGGAATACCACATGCATATGCATGGTAAAAAGAATGGCAGTTTTATTGGAATTCTTAATTGCATTCTTGGATGTAGTTTTATGTCTCATGCTTTAGCATTCATAAAAAAAAAATATTATTAATGATGTATCATTCAGCATGATACAGAAACTAAGATTTTAGAAGCAATTGACTGACTCATTTATTCTTGTAGGCATAAAATGCAGGGTGAGTCATAATAGTCTCCAGGCACCACTATGTCATAACAAAAAGGGATAGGGGGACATAGTTAATGGTAATGGAAAGAGAAATGTTCGAAGTTTTTCTACACACTTTAGAAATGTTAGATGTATCCACTCTTTGTACACAGCCGATGTCTATCCTGCAATCCAATTCGGCCCACACTCACAACAGTGTTGCCTGGTCTGGCTGAGGAATAGACAGGGTAATGCATTGTTTCAATTCCATTAAATCTCGGGACAGGGGCTGCACAAACACCTGGTTCTTAATGTAGACCCAGAGGAAAAAATCACACAGCATTAAGTTCAGTGATTGAGAGAGCCAAGCAAGATGTAGTTGGTTGTCGGCAGCTGCACTGTCATTCCACCCTTTGGGTAACTTCTCATTGAGATATGCATGAACATCTTTGAAAGTGGGGTGGAGCCCCATCTAGTTGGAGAATTAAGTTAGCACTATCATGTACACAACTTGGAGACTTTCTCTTTTTATCACCATGTGCTGTGTTTCCGTATCCCTTACTGTTATAGTGTTATGGCTTACCAAAATCTTGGAGACCATGGACTCAGAGCCCTGTATTTTGAAAATTCAAGACTGAACTATGAGCATTATGCATATTCACAAATTTACTTTCAGCATGTTAATCTACATACAGGGGGTAGACAACAAAACTGAAACACATGGATTTAGGACACAACAATATATTAGTTATGATGGCCTCCTTTGGAGGCCAAATAAGGCTGCAATTCATCGTGGGAAGGACCAATACAAATCCTGTACAGTGGCCAGAGAGTTTTGAAGCCATTTCTTTTGCAGAAAAGTGGCTAGTTCATGACGTGATGCTGGTGGAGGAAAACGTTTCCAGACTCGCTCCTCCAGAACACCCCAGAGTGGCTCAATAATGTTCAAGTCGGGTGACTGTACAGGCTATTACAGATGTTCACCCTCACTTTCATGCTCCATAAGCCACTCTTTTACCAGTTTGGCTCTGTGTATTGGTGCGTTATTATCCAGATACACTTCACCACCATCAGGGTACAAGGGGCTGGCCACCAGGTAGCATGTGAGCCATTGGGAGCACCTGGTTCTCCAGAATTGTCTGATAGTCCTTGGCAGTGATGTGCCCCTGAAGAACAATCAGCGGGCCAACAAACTGCCATGATATTGTGGCCTAAACTATCACCAATCCACCTCCGTGCTTCACTGTGGGCAATAAACAGGACGGGGGTAAGCCTGTGAGGGATTTCTCCATACATAAACTCTCCTGGTTGTGGGAAAGACAGTGAAGGATGATTCATTGGAGAACAGTACACATTCCATGTTGTCCAACGTCCACAATTTGCACTGCTGGCACCATTGCAACCGACATTTGTAATTCACACTGGAGATCCAGGGTTTGGCGATAGCAATGCGACAGTGAATGTTGTCCCGGTGAAGCTCCTGACGAACAGTTTTGATGGAAACAGGCGAGTTGCGGTGCGTATTCAACTTTGTGGTGAGTTGGGCAGCTGTGATTTTATGTTTTTTGGCTACCATCTGTGTTAGCACCCGGAAGTCCCTGTCAGACAGCTTCCTCTTACCTCCACAATTACTCCTCTTGGATGTGGTTCTTCCCTCTTGCTGGTGTACTGACATGACCCTGAATACCGTGGCTCGCGATACACCACAAAGACTTGTTGTCTTGGACACAGATGCACCAGCAAGACATGCATCAACAATCTGTCCTCTTTGAAACTCGGATATGTCTCCCATTATGTTGTGTGGATTGCACTTTTTGACGTCAAGATGTGCTACTGCTCTGCTAATGCAACCTACACACTCCGCTCTCATTGATCAACAGCAAAATAGATGCAAGCTGACCACCAGGTAGCGCTTGCAGCGGCGTGACATATGGGGTGCTATTTGCACAGATGTTTCAGTTTCATTGTCCACTTCCTGTATTAGGACTTGAAAAATATCTCAACTGGGAATGTGCAGAAAACAACAACAACAACAACAACAAACTGGCCAGGTAGTAAAGGTAGTAAAACAGGATGTACAGAAAAATTTATCTTTTGATGCAAAAAATAAGGTCTAATTTTTTAGGTTGGAGCAAAACATCATATTGCCTCAATGTCTATTCCTAGATGAAAAGACAGTTACAGAAGTGATATTACACTGACTGCAACAGTAATACATATTCCTTGGTTTGCAGTGGAAAACAATAATACAAAAAAAAAAAAAACCCAGCAGGTGAAATCTGTCTTTTTTTTATTACAGTAGCAAATTCAGCATTCCAATTTCTTTTCTAAGCCAGGCAACTACAGTGAAATCTGCTTAATACGATTTTCAAGGAACCAACGCAAATTAGCACCTTAAACGGGAAAGCGTCTTGGCTGGAAGTAGAAAATAAATAAAATCTAAGCTACGTACCTTTGTATATGTTGGCTACATATTCACAAAACTGTTAGAGAACACCAAAAATAATGGTATTAAAAAAACACTGGAAAAAACCCAATTTACTGTAGTCACAAACTGCATTACCGCACAATATTAATTAAAAAATACATAAAAACATCATGTAGATTATAAAAATGATTTTGTTCTTGTACAGTATTTATAAACTGTAATTCATTTTTTTATAGTTTCTTAAAATAATTCTCAATCTTGTTTTGTTTAATTTTTTTAAAGTGGAATTCAGAATTATCGTTTCTAGCTGATTAATTTTAACTGATAGTTTCATCAGAAACTTAATCATGCTGGACACAAAACACCTTACTTTAGCGAGTGAATTTAATGCTGCGGCTGGCGTCAGCAGTGCTACAGGCTTTTCTTCCTTACTCTCCTCATTTGTAGTAGTACTCGCAGCATTATCTTCTACAATGTCTTGTACTGTTGGAATTTTACAAGGTGCGATATCATCATTGACAGGCACGCATCCAGGAAAATTCACGAAAATGGGACCCTCTTCGACTTCATCATCGGGTTGCAGTGCAGATTCATTTTGTGGCCATTTGATGCCTGCTTTAATGAAACAGTTCTTAATTACCTCAGGGCGGACTGCATCCCTTGCAGCAGTGACATAATGAATTGCGCCAAAAACATTTATAGAAGGTGAAGGATGAGCTTGTTCCATGGCACATCAGTACCCGTGGTCCAGTCTGTTGTGATAATGATGTTTCACTACGTTTATTATCCTCTGGTCCATAGGCTGAAGCGTACTTGTGCCATTTGGAGATAGAAAAATGATTTTTATATTAGTCAATTCGATACTTTTTGGATGCACTGGGCAGTTACCAATGAGAAGAATTTTTGAATTCTTGCGATGAAACATCACATAGAGCTGTTTGGCCCATGAAACTGTTCACCAGTCAACGTTCGACGTTGTGCATTGTAATCACATGGAAATGTGAGAACAGTTTTGGAGCATCGCGGTCACTTGCTTTCCTACAACCAGTAATTTTATTTTCTCCGATCCATCTGTGTTGGCACATGCTAATACAGAAAGTTGCTCCTTACTTTGTTTTCCACCATCGCATTTGTAATTTTTATAAACGAGCAACTCATCTTGCATCAGTTTAAAATAAAGACCAAACTCATCAACATTGAAAACATCAATGTTGATGAAAACATCACGCAGAGAGAAATATTTCAGTAATTGTGATAAAACAGTTTTTTTCTACGTTTCAGCATCTTGTTCATTTAGAGACTCCACTGATCTAACAGTAAACAATGCCATATCTAGCTTTAAATTGGTCAGTCCATCACTCGATCCAGAAAAACATCACTAATGTGAAGTTCCTTTTCAATTTCATGAGCTTTTTCTGTCGGCAACGTTCCATTTAATGGCACATTTAAGCTACGAGCTTGATGGAACCATTGCAGTAAAAGCTTTTCCAATTCTTCAAACTTTTCGGTCTTTATTTCCTTCCATTTGGTACCCCCTTGCACAGTCTTCTCTTCTATCTTCTTCCTTTTTAAAAAAAAATTCCGCAACGTTGAGCTAGGAATGTCCAGATCCTCCACAATTTGTTTTTGATTTTTTAATTTAGTTTTCATCATAAGTTTTAAAAATTTTTAATTTACCATTAATTGATAACGCTTTTCTTTTGATCCCACTCATCATGCAATCCAAAGTTATACAGTATTCACTTTATATTGCAATACGCATTTAAAAACAGAAGTTAAAAAAAAAAACTATAGTAGCAACACACAACCACAAAATTCACTATCTTCACTAAATGGCCTTTCTACTTGAACAACGGCACCTTACTACTGTGCTGTGGCCTTCATTCAACTGTGGAAGTTGGGGAGGAGGTTGAGTGATGTTGACAAAAAAGTCATTTTGGCGCGTAAGGTTTCAATGCTTTCCCCTTCCCGTCAAGGTCACGGAAAAGGAGACCCTTATGTGCAGTAAAGCCACACCTGAAGCTTGAAAGCCACAAGTTGAGCCCATGACAAGCCTGTTTAGCTAGTGGCGAGGAAAAAGGGAGTTTTTTTGTCTAATAAAAGTAAACATCCTGTGACTCGTGTAACGTGCGACTGATCCCTCTTTTTGCATAGTACCGGGTGTATCACTGGTTAGTGACAACTTTCCTGCGGAATAAATCGTTAAAGAATAACGAGATGGCGCTGTAAGTCCGAGACGTCAATCAGCAGGTGACAGGCATTCATGAGGAAGTAGTGGGATGGTGGATACATGATTTTAGACATGCAGCGATATGCCACGGATGAAAGAGTTTTCTTGGTAAAAAATTGGTATGTGGCGGGCGGAAACCCCACAAAGGTGTTACGAAAGTGGGGTATGGTGTTTAAGAATCATCGTAAGCCATCCCGTGCGTACCTGATAAAATTGGTAGCGAAATTCGAATGAACCGGCAGTGTCACAGGGAACATGGCAAGCATGGCGACGGAAGAGAAGAACAGCGTCGACGGAGGAAAACATCGAAGCCGCACTAGAACTCCTACACGAAGTAGCTGGTACGTCAACATGAAGACTTGCGCAGCAACTAGATGTTAGCCCAGCGTCTGCATGGCGCATTGTGATGTCGGATTTGGACATGCTTACCTGCAATATCCAGGTGCATCAGCCTTTGAGTACAGCCGTCCAGCAGCGTTACGAGTTTGCAAATCACATGTGTTCACTGATCGATGAGCACAACTTTGATGTGAAGAGCATTGTCTTCAGCGATGAGATGCACTTCTGGTTGGATGGCTACGTTAACCGGCAAAATTACCGCATCTGGGGAAGCGAGAAGCCGCATCTGTGTTGTGAAGCCTCTCCGTCCACTGAAGCTAACCGTTTGGTGTGCAATGAGTAGTAATGGCATCACTGGACCATTTTTCCTGTAGTTCACAGTTACCGTTGCCGCCTACAGTGACCTCTTGAAGAATCATTTCCCCGCTGCAGTCTAGAAAAACTGGATTCACAACCGCACGTTTCAACAGGATGGAGCACCGCCACACTTCAGAGATGCTGGTCTTGATTTGCTTCACCAGCAGTGTGGCCCACGGGTCATCGCCAGACAATTCCTCCAATGTTTTTTAGCCGGTCTCTCTTGGCCTCAGTACAGCCTCGATTTAACGCCGCTTGACTACTTCTTGTGTGTGGGGCTATCTGAAAGATTGGGTGTACAAGGACAACCTGCGAACACCACCTGACCTCCGTCGTGCTATCCAACAGGAAATTGCACGGATCCCGTCTCGTACATCTTCCTGTCACTATTGCAGCACTTCGAAGCACGCATTCGCCACGTCATGACAGCGAATGGTCATCATATGGAACATGTCATCCATTGATTACCTTTTGCCTACTCTTACTCCTGTAAATGTCTTTTTCCTCTTCCAATAAAGTAAGTTACTTTTATTGTCTCTTTCTTTTGTCACTACCCAGTGAAACACCCAGTATTACTATTCACCCAAAGTCAAATGTACATGATGTTACAAACCTAAGTGCTTATTAAGTGGCATTTGAAACATATTAAATAGGGTATATTTGTACTTATTTGCCTCTCAATTGTAGGCACTGTGTGAAAAACGTGCGTTAAGTGGAAAATCGTATTAACCGTGAGCGTATTAAGCAGATTTCACTGTAGTTCATTATTTTATCTACCCAGGCTAGTACATGTCTCCTGGACATCTCTGGTGTTTTTCGAGCCCTGCTTATGTATGGAAAATATCTTACGTAAAGATGAAGCATTTCTCTTTGTATTCACATTTAATGTACAAAGTAATTTCAAGTCAGTACTGTACATAGTAGTCCTGCATTACAAAAAACTTCCATGTAGGAGGTGAAGGTGGGATTCAAAAGATCGGAAATTCCAAAATCAACTCTTTACTCGATGATGAATGGATGACTTATGTAAAAGTGAAATAAACCAAATGGGAACTGTTGCACCTTTCAATTGAAAACTTAAAAAAAAGTCAGTCCTGACGAAGGGTTGGGGCACAACCTGAAAATTTGACAAGTGAAAACTTATATCCTAGTAATCCCCGTAATACACAATTTAAAGGGTACAAACCGAAAATTTGACAAGTGAAAACTTTTATCCTAGTAATCCCTGTAATACACAATTTAACTACAATTAAGAAAAAAAAAAGGGAAGAAAGAGTTACTTGTATAAAATTGTGTATTTTTGTTATAGTTTGTCTGCCGCACAATATAAGCAAAATGTTTTCTGCACAAATTAGAATGAGGCACCTTTTGAAAAAAATGCTACTTAATACATAGCAATCCCCCCCCAAAAAAAAAAAAAATGTGGAGCTTAAAAATGTAATGAAATTTAGTATTAATGAAGGTTTTAGTGATCTAAAGAGAACAACACACATACATCCATGCATGCACAATAAAAACAATTAAGGTTTCATAATAAATTCTTAAAAGTTTGAGCTATATTTATATGTCAAATCTAATTAAAAATACCAATTTCTGTGTGTGATTAATATTCATTCCTTTAAAATTTGGGAACATTTTGTCTGTCAGGGAAAATTTATCATTCAATGGCCTCTCATCTATGAGAAAAAATTAGAAAATTCTGAAAAATGAGATATGTTGCATGAAATAGTGAACACATTTGCCCATGTAAAGAAATGTACATGGTTGTTTTACCACCACATGCAAAGAGACAAAGTGGAAGTATTTGAGGAAGGGGAAGGCAGAAAAATAAAAGATAGCAGTTGTTTAACCATTTAAAAGTGCCAGGAAGTTCTGTAGGAATGGCACATGTCATATTCCAATTTCAAAGGCAAATGGTCATTCATACAGTGGCAACAATCCACATTCCTCCGTAACAGAAAGTTTCTGATCAGTCTGCAACTGATATGGTGCCCCAAAATAATCAGCAGGTAGTCGACCTGTAAGATAACTACTGGGTGTGAAAAACAATAAAAACTTTGCATGGGTTGTATAAAAATAAAGAGAGAAAAGAAGCTGACCTTATATTTCTTGTAACTTAAAAAAAAAGGGGGGGGCTTAGCTGGGATGCTATAGCAATTTCAATGATAACTAGGGCTAAGAACATGACCCTGTGTACCTAGAATTTTGCCTCCATTTTCAAGCTGAAGCACAAAGATTTTTGGAATAAAGTGATGTTTAACAGCAATACAAAGCAAAGGGAACATAGCTAAAAAAAAAAAAAAAATCCCCAAAAACAATACAATTACGGGAAAAAATCTTCAGTCCAAGAATGCAAAATCTACTTTACATGATCAGGAGTCTGCAAGAGAGAATTTAAAAAGGGTTCAGGAGATATCACTTTTGTATGCAAGTTCAAAATAAAACCTGACTTACTTTACCCGTCACCTCGATTCTGCTATGGGGTCCTCATTCATTCGGTTGCAGCATTCAGTGATTCACGAGGCTTCTCCAATGGCCCCAGCTTTTTATGAAGCACGAGAGCTTTGAGAAGTGTACTTCCACTTCCATCATATATCTCCAATGGCATAAAAAAGTGAGTCACTGGAAATTTAGTGTTTCTGGTTTGCCAATTTTTTATGTAAATCACATTTGGCAAACTGGTGAAAGCCTAATGTGAGCCATACATGTGTGTGGTCATATATGTAGAAGGGATTCAATTAACTACTCAAGGATTATACAATAGGTAATGACTACAGTTTTGTTTTTCTTAATTTATTTAATCGGCAGGGAGCTGTTGTATCACCGCTTTCGGAAATTTCAGAAATTATCAAACCAAACAGAAATCTGCATTAATTTATAAAGCATGCTTTTGTTTCATTATGTATGATTAATAATCTTGGTCAGGCTCTTGCACGACTACAACTCATTGTCATTGCTGCAGGAGTTATTTATGGTTAAACCAGCCCATGCGATTGTAGGCATCCATAGTTTAAAGACCTTCATAAAAAGGGAAATTTAAAGATCCTCACTGACAGTATAGTTCTCCTCATTGTCAGTGATCACATGAGTTGATCATAACCAGAAGAGTTGTTCCACATGAATAACTGCAACCAGTACAGTGATTTAAGTTGCAGTGGTGAGGACCTTAAAATGAAGACGATTAATCCTTGAAAATATACTCATGAAAATAATACTGTAGTTTGAAAAAAATCGTAAATTTAAGAAACAGTTTTTTCATTATCATTTAATTACCTTAATTTGAAATGTTTAAATGGCTTAATATTGCTTGATTGCATTAATTTTCATTCATGGCACAGATTAGTCCAGATAATCAGTTCTCTGTTGAGATTTTTCTGTTGATCTAGGCTTCGTAAACTTTAAAAATGGTGCTTCTGTTACATGTGTATAAAAACCATAGGTTGATATGACGATCTGTTAAATTGTTACCATAAATCAGACATCCGTTTAAAGGGATTTGGAAAATGTGAGAGTGGGTTTATATTCTGTAAAAAATTTAAATTTCATTCTTCATGACTTATGTCACTCTTATTGCATAATTTGTCCTCCTACCCCCTTTCTTTAGTTGCATAAAATGAAATAAAAAATACGCTTCTGAAATAATTGGATTAGCTATGTCACCATGTTGCTAGTAAAGTATCTTTTAAATAGCAGCTCCTTATACCCTATAATGAAACTATTTTGTTTTTGTATAAATAAAAGTGGGCATACTCTTGGCTATATACCAGGTGTACATAAGTAAAGTTCACATTTCCAAGGATGCTGGAGGTGGAACTATTGCTTCAAATAATTTCAAATTTGATATGAAGGCTCCTGAGGTGATGGAATTTTGTTTGGGAAAAAGTAGTTCCAAAACTTGCCTTGAGGGAGGCTAAATGGCATGTTATTACAGTAGAGAAAAATACAAAAAATGTAAAAAACTTGCAGTACAAATAGCTTGTTTTGTGGTTACACAATAGCATGTTCAACATGCTGTCCTCCATTTTCTGCAACGTGCTGAAATTGCAAAATAGCATGCTCAACACAGATTGATGTCGCACTGGAAATGTGGATATGGTGTGTACTGCTTGTCTGGAGGTCCAACAAAGTTGCTACGTGACCACGATAGGCATTGTTCTTTAAATGTTCGATCTGGTGAGTGCTGGCCAAGTTGTAGGAAATTAGTATCTGATTATTTATTCGTTGATAAAATGTGTTTGTAGCTACTGCTTGATGGGCATGTGTGAAGGGGAACCATCCTGTATAAAAACTGTTGAATTGGAGGCACTGATGCTGTCTGTCAGTGTTGGAATCACCGGATTTGCATCCTGTATAAAAACTGTTGAATGGAGGCACTGATGCTGTCTGTCAGTATTGGAATCACCGGATTTGCAAGAGGTGCATATTTGATATATCACTGGCCATTGACAGAGCATGTCACGAGACCCACCAGACTGAGTTCCTCTAAAAAGAAGTGCTCAACAATTGTAAAATCATACCAAATGGTGGCTTTTGGAAAATGGAGTGGAATCTCATGCATTTTGTGTGGATTTTTTGTTGCCCAAATTCTGCATATTTAACAACACTATGTAAATGAAAATAGGCTTCATCTATCCACAAAATGTTCCTTGGCCATTCATTGTATAGTTCAACCCATACAAGAAACCACAATGCAAATGCTTTTCATGCTTCCCTGTCAGGGGGAAGCAGGTGCTGAACAGTAGAAATCTTATAAGGATAACAGTGTAGTATTCCTCTCATAGATTTGTTGACCTTGCTCAAGAGCACAATATACTGTGCACTACTGCTTTTCCTGATATTTGTCATCCTGTCTACCTCTAATGCTGTGACCACAACCTCCATGGTCTGCTGGTTGACGGCTTCCATACTTGGCTAGGTTTGATGCCTAAAGAACCTGTCTTTTCAAACTTCTCGATAATTTTTCATAAACCAGTCATTGGCACAGTTTTTTAATTTCTTTAACATCCCGAACTTGTGCAGTGTCTAAGACACAGCTGTTATTCTGCTAAAACAACTTTGAGATGAGCAGTGCACGATATTTTGGTGACAGTGCCATTGTGCTTTAAAACATTGACCACTCACTTGCAGTGAAATGACTGTTTATGCAGATATCTGCTTTTATAAGTAGCTTCTTTCCAAGCATGCTGCATTGTGAGCATGTGTAATTTGCATATTTTGCATCAGCAGTGTGCATAACTGCAGCTTCTCGTTGTTACATATGATTGCAGTGCCACTTATCTCTGTGGAAGCAAGTTTCGGAGCTAATTTTTGTTTTACCGTCAAGCAAAATTCTATCTCTTCAGTAATTCTCATATCAAATTTGAAGTTATTCTGAGTAATAGTTCCACCTGTTCAAATTCCCTTGGAAATGTGAACTTTAACTATGGACACCCAGTGTAATGTATTGTACCTCAAAACAATGTCAGATTCCTTTGTCATAACTAACATATTATTTCAGCATCAGACTATTGTTCAAAAAGTCTTCCATTTACAAATATGAAAGGAATTGTGAAATTGTAATGGAATTTTTTTATTTAAGATGTATCCCTGCATACTAAAGTCATGTAGTATGACAGAATTCCATGGTGAATAATTATACAGGTTTATCAAGTCAGTTATAAGTATATGTGCCAAGGAAGTTTCCTTAATGGGAACTGCACTTGAAAGAAGCAATATACTATGGCTCTAGTAATATCTGTAAATTCATTTTACATTTATGGTGAAACAGAGAAGAAAAAGCTGTTGATACTTTTTTTTTTTTTTTTTTGCATAGTTGATATTTTATGGGAGGAAGAGTTTCTTAAAAGCAAGATATCCTCCAACAGAGACACTCACATTTTTCAAAAAAGCACTTGTTTCTTCAGGGAAAAACAGCTTCACATGTCAGGTGCTCCATTGCAACCTTACAAATAGATGTTGCATATGAGAAGAAAACACTTTAGCAGTCCAGAAGTTAAAAAGGTCATGTTTCAGATGTTGCTTTCCTGTGCTACACCTACTGTGGATAATTAACTGTCTTGATGTCTTGAAAACTTTATTATTCTTTAATAAAATTTTTATGGAGCTGAAGCATGTTTTCCACTCTGGAATGTTTGATATATTCGTGCTTATGTCAGCCCAATACTTCATCAATTTTTATAAATTAGCTGTGAATATTGTGTACTGATTCAGTGTTCTGGTCTTCTCACTTACAAGTGCCACACCCTTTTTATTAATTCATATATGTGCGTTTTCATCAATCAAATGCTGGGTGAGGGTCTCTCGAAGTCTTTTCCACAACTCATGTCTTGACCCCCTATCTTCTAAGTCACTGCAGCATGTTTTCAAATTTCATCCACCCATCTCCCACAGAGTTCTTCTTCTGGTTCTTTTCCTGTTGATGTATATAACTCAGTCATATGTTTTTCATTTTCATACGTAATTCTGCCCTAGTCTGGATATTTTACCATAGTTTCTATTGCTTTTTCAATTTGGTTATATGCAGTTCGTATATGTTTTTTGCAATTATATGTTAAATTTGAATTTCAGACTATAAAAAATATACTGTTCTTTGATTCTTTCATATGCAATGTGGTGTGCTACAACTTTGAGAAAATTGAGATTTTTTTTTTTTTCATCCATGAAACATAAGATGCACTAAAGCTTTATTAAATAACATTCACAGTTCTCCTTTTTCTCTGAATTCAAGAAAGCTGAAACAAGCAAAAATTAGTGAATATTATACTCTGCACTAATGGTAAATCAACTAGTTGACAAACTGCTTTGAAAAGAGCGATACTTATAAGTAAAGAATGTGTACTAGTGCTGTTGAATACAAAACAAAAGTCATATTCAGATTTCCTTTCTAGTGTTTCAGAGGTAAGGAACTTTTTTTTTTCATATATTGAAAATATGAAATTGAACAGAATGTCTTAACGTAGTTTCTATAATAAAATTAGAGTAAAAAAAAAATATACAAAAGTCAAAATAGACAGGCTTAAGGTAGCAAACAAAGTATTTATGTATATTTGTACATCTTACATTATCGATTAGCGTAATCTAAAATCAGACTCTCCCCCCCCCTTCCACTTCTTTTTTCTTTTTTGGGGGCATTCAAAATTTTGCATTGGCATTTAACATTTTGAAATTTCTTTTATACATTTCTTAAGGTGCCATCTCCTAGAAAAATTCATAACTGAGGTTCCAGTCGTATGTATGGTTGGTTGGGTTGGTTGGTTGGTTGGTTTGGTTGGTTGGTTGGTCGGTCGGTCGGTCGGTCATCCAGCAGTTCAGCTAAGAAAAATATTTCTGGAGCTTTGATAATTTAGATCTTTGCACACTTCACACAAACTAAACTAACTTTTCAGCCATGACTGTTGAAATGAAGAGTCATTTTCAAAGATATATTTATCAGGCTTTTGTTTCACTGGGATTAATTACACTTAACAGGTTTTTGTTATTTGCTGGTAGATCCAAATGTAGAGTGGCAAATTTTTTGGTGCAGAGCAATTTTTTTTATGAAATACATAATGAAAATATGGTGTTCCTTTGCTGCATTCAAGGACTGTCTCTTCCAAGTCATGCTGCCCCACAGCTTGTAACCTGTGGAGCTCATGACATTAGCTGAAAGGTGGGATTAGGCTTGTAGTGAAACTCATAGTCTAACTACCTACATGGGGCTGAAAATAAGTAAAAGCATCTACCTTATATTTTGTATTGACAGAATCTAGAATATTTAGGGTACTCCAATGAGAAAGTCTATTTCTCAAGAAGTCAGAACCTGTTGCAAAGAAGGTGCTTCAATGTAAAATTCCAAAAGGTAAACAGAATGTTTTGTGTTGATTCAATGAGAAAGAACAGTGAGGTAAAATAAATTTTGAATGTGAGCATTTCTTACCATTATGTAATAGATGCCTTAAAAAATTGTAATGTTAGATATATTATACAGAAAATTGGCCCCTTGATGTCAGTATATTATTGCAAAAAAATATCAGATCATTTGCCTACCATATGTTTTGGAGACTTGTTCTTTGCTAAATTCACTATGTATGTACTTGTAAAAATAAACTAGAGAAATGACATTATTTGACAGAAGTAAGGGAATGGGGTAGCTATCTATGTAGTTGTTATTTTGTTGGTGTTAGAAATAACTTCCATGATGCAGTGGCATAGCCAGAAATTTCTTAAGAAGGAGGGCCTCATACATACATATAAAGCGCTTTAAATGTTTACTCAATCGACCTTGGGGGGGGGGGGGGTCCAGAGCAGAGGACCACCCCTTTGGCTAGGCCTCTGCCACGATGAATACTTTCTATTGAAAGAAAATTTTTTAGTTCAAGTAAGGGTGGATGCATAAGGATGGATTTTGTGTAATGTACTAAAATATTAACACTGTGCTGAGAATGTTGAAAAACACAACATCCAGAAGTCACATATATTGTGGAATGTTGATATTCGTTCCTTTAAAACTTTAAAAGTTATTTCTGATAAGAAATTTTAGAACACTGATTAAATACTTTGTAGGCATATTTCCCTGATCTGCTGCATTAAAACCATTAACATGTTTACTGAAAGTAAAGTGGGATCACGTTTCTTTTCCTGCTTTAAAGTAAGTTCTGTGCTGTTGTGGAAATAAAAAAATCAGTGATAATTTTTATAAGAAATTTCAAAGTAATAAAGCTACTTTCGTGGAATAAAATGCGCAGATCCTACGAGCAACAAAGCGATAATCCAATTCTCTCTGCTTTTGTGTGAAAGTACTCGTATGTAACTATACAACTAATCTGATTATGACAGTGTGACAAGTAAACTTATTGGTGTAAGTTGACATACTGCACAGATGCCAAACTATTTTGTTAACTTTACCCCGAAAATGAATTTGTTGTACTGTTTTAATTGTTGATTTTTGCTGTAAAAAGAATGGGAAGCATTATTACTTTAGATCATTATTTTAAGCATTTCTTAATGTATAAACACTTAATTTTTTTTTAGTAAAACTTCAGTAATTCAATGGGAAGTAGAATCAATGAATGACTACAAAATGGATGATTTTCTTCCCAGGCTGTTGGTGGTTTTATTTTACAGTGCCAAATACTGATGTTTGGAGTAGGGGGAGTCTTTTCATTAAGCCTATGCTTAAAAGAAATTATTACTATTTGTGAGAATGTACCCAAAATCTGTGACATGAAAATGTTGTAATAGGTGTTATATAAGCTGCCACTTCTGACTGAATTTCATTGTTGTAAAATAATTTCTAACTATTCATCTTGCTAAAGTTCTAAAAACATAATTTTGTAGGTTTGAAGATTAATATGAAAAACATTTTGTATGCACATTAATTTTTTGAAAAGTGGACTGAAGTGTAATATTTCTGGAAACTTGGGTTAATTGATAGTCTGTTCAGTGAGTGGTTCATGTCATTGTTTGAGTATGGCTTAAAAACAAATATGTAAGTATTTAATTCTCTAGCACAATAATCAGGATTACACTATCACAAATAATCTTAGATTTTCTGTCTGGAGTGAAGTATAATACCAGAGTCATTTATGCTTTCCAGTTGTTGTGGTGTTAGTGCTTACCAAAAACCAGTACTGAAATCACTCAATCTGTTTTAACGTCCCATAGATTCTGGAAATGTTCTGCATCTCACAGTTCCTGGGTTGTATTTTTGTCACCATTGCATGTGAAGTTGTCTGCTAGGAAAATTGTTTAAGTTTTAATTACCGTATTTTCCAAGAATAACGCCGCAGTTCCATTTATCTCGTTGGTTTGTTATCAAGCATAACGCCGAAGTTCCATTTATCTCGTTGGTTTGTTGTCAAGCATAACGCCGCACCATGTTTTAAACCGCAGGTAAACATACTACAAAGGAGCTTTTAGTTGACGATCATTCCGACCCTCCCATCTGCCGGTATGGCACCAAAGTACATTGTATGACTTTCATTGAGGATAAGTGACGCAATGAAAGGAGGTGTTAGGAAAAACTGTTTATTTTTAATATACTTCTAATGGCCTGCGCAACTCACATCAGATGACATCGGAGGTGAAAGCGCTGCAGACGCGCGCAAAGTTATGCACAAATGGCAATCGTTACTACTGTACTTGTGTAATTCTTCTTTCTAATGGGTAAAAGACTTTCACAACCCTTTTACGGAAGAGGACAGGGGGTGTGAAAGGCCATATGTGTCTCAACGGAGCGTTTGTTTTTGACACTGGGAGGCCGGAGATGAATGTCATTGAGCCTGTGGTTGACACCTACAGTGGTATGTGTTAAGAAAGAGGGAGACACGAGTTTAATTTTACGTATGAGTAAGTGTGCAATTAGGCATTAGTGGAAGCGCGTAAAATTTTGCGCTTTTCTCTGTTACGAGCTCCGCGACTGTATTATGCTCAAGACCGAATAGAAATTCCCATTTTAACCACCCAGCGCAAGATAAGAACGAGAAAGGGAGAAAAGAAAAAGGCGCTAAAGCATAATTTATTAATCCTGAATAGGTTTCCAACGCAAAACGAAAGGCCAGATTGAATCCTTGCCGTTTTCTAATTATCTATTCATAATCACGCAGGATTTGAGACTTTTATTTTCGCTTCCGCCAGGCTCCCGTGCTAATATAATCAATGAAGAGTCGGCACTCCAAATTCTTTGCAGCTCAGTATCTTCCATTAACGCTTCACGAAATGATCTGCTTTAATATCGTTAACGATAGTTGAAATTTATAATGTTACTGAAAGCGGTTATAAGTGGCACCTAGTTGAACGTCGCATTTCAGAGCTGCACGTTTGTAAAATCCAGTTTAACGCGACGATGTTATAATTGGAAAATGCAGGAGCCATCATTAACTATATATATATATTTTTTGTTGATCTTTGTGCTTAAAGTATGCATTTGTACTCTTGTCGTGAAATACGTGCGTTTTTTTTTGTTTGTGGATGTGCAGTGACAGTAAATGCTCATTGGAACTTTTACAGAAATGCACGTAGAAGTCTTAAAAGCAACTGTATTAGATCGGATTTTTTTGTGAAAATAAATAAATTTGTAATGTCTAGGAGTGAGTTTTTAAGTGAATAGCTATTTACTAAAGGATGAGCTATTCATGGTGTTGCTGATCAAATTTCTGTGACAGAAATAACTTGAATCACCATTGGTTTGAGAACATACACTGAGTGGCTACTTTATTATGACCACCCCTTCAGTACTTCGTTGGGCCACCTTTTGCCTTTAATACTGCGTCGATTCTTCGTGGCATGGACTCCACGAGATGTCGATTGGTGGTTTGTTTAATCTGAGACCATGCTTAATGAATAGCACTTTCCAGGAGTGTGAGATTGTAGGGTTGTGGATCCAGCTGTCTGATGGCTCGTTCAACTTCATCCCACAAATTCTCAATGGGGGTTGAGATCTGGAGATTGTGGGTGCCACTTAAGCAAAGTAAACTCACCGGCATGTTCCTGAAACCAATTCTGTACAATACGAGCATTATGGCAGGACGCATTTTCTTGTTGAAAGTAGCCATTGGGATAAACCATCCACATGACAGGATGCACTTGGTCCGCAACGATGTTTAGATATGATGTGCCAGTCAGACGTTGATCAACACGAATTAAAGGGCCCAAAGCATGCCAGGAAAACATTCCCCAAACCATAACGTTACCTCCACCAGCTTGAAGGGTTGTAGCAATGCATTTGGTGTCCATGCTTTCGTG
Organism: Macrothele yani; assembly: GCA_039090855.1. NCBI lineage: Eukaryota > Metazoa > Arthropoda > Arachnida > Araneae > Macrothelidae > Macrothele > Macrothele yani. Next base: position 54,024,771 of record CM077006.1, on the reverse strand, counting down.
CTGTTTCCGCCAAATTCTCACTCGGCCATCGGCATGGTGCAACTGAAAACGTGATTCATCGGACCACATAATTTGTTTCCAATTATCGACTGTCCAATCCTTGTGCTCCTGTGCGAACTGGAGACGTTTTCTCTTGGAAACTGCAGACAGCAAAGGTGTTCGAATAGGCCTTCGGCTGCCATATCCCATCCGATGCAGTGTACGCAGTGTTTCTTTCAGGCATACATCCAGGAGGGCGAAGCCCTCCCGGAAACGACCCCCCCCCGGGGAGACATTTTAGGTTACCGAGCCAAATTTTTAATAAATTCAGGCTATGATGAAAAAGGAAGTTTCGTTTCTTTTTATGATACAAATATTTCTTCAATTTTTTTTTTAATTTGTTCAAATTGTACTAGTTATAGTTTATTTTATTAAAAAGTGTATTACGACGCATGGTATTCTTTAAAATATAATAAGTAGACTAATCATACCTAATTGTCTGGGAATCGTGATTCAGGAACAAGAGTGCGTTGAATGCATTTTAACAGATAAAAATTTCAAGCCTGCGGAACCTCCCCCTTCCCTCCTTTAGCTGAAAACAGTTTGTTATTCCTGAAATGTTTGAAGAAGTATTTACTATATCAGATATGTATATAGAATTTTTTTGGGAGGGGGGGGGGGACAAAAAAGGAAGTTTTTGAAATCCACCATCTGGAACAAAATTAAAGTTAATGAAAAACTGAAGAAAAATTAAAGCATTTTTTTTCTAATGTAAGTTGATACATTTTTATTAAATTATGGCATTTTTTCTAATGTACATCGCATTTTAACGAAAAACAAAAAAATTAAGCATTTTCCGGGGAGGCCCCCTCTAAATGCGCCCCTGTGCTAGATATACACATGTGTATAGTAATTACTTCTCTATATATAAATATAGTAGTTGAAATTATATATATATATATATATATAGCAAATGGAAAACTTGCCCCCTCTAAGGTTCCATTTGCCCCCTCGGCCAAAAAGTCCTGAAAGAAACACTGAGTGTACGGCGAACAGTGCGTGCAGAGATCATTTGAGAGGATCCTTGATTAAGATGGTCTGTAATTTGCTGCACTGTTGTCCTTCTGTTGTCTGTTACCAGTCTGGACACTCTCCGTTCCATCCGAGCAGTCACTAGTCGATGACGACCACACGCTGCACGTAGAGACCCAGTTTTTTGGCTGACAGTCCAGTCTTTAAACACTTTAACAACAGCTGCTCTTTAACATTTTACGAATGCGACGGTTTCGGTGATACTCGCTCCATGGCTCTGAGCTCCTACTATCATCCCACGTTGAAAGTCCGTCAAATCGCATTTTTTACCTATCTCGTCACCCAAAAATCACTTCTACTACTGTCGCAAGCACTAAGCTTTCCCTTTTTATACCAGCCTCGCCCTCCGGCGGCAACAGCGTACAGCCATAACTCATTTGCTTAAAACTGTCAGGTGGTCATAATAAAGTGGCCACTCAGTGTATATTAATTCTCTCAATATATTTTTTAATGAATGAATGTAAGGGGAAAAAAGGTAATTATCGGTTAGTTGTAGATTGCAGGTATAGATTCTTCTTCTTCTTCTTAACCAGTTGACGCCTACTGCAGGGAATAAGCTTCCCCCGGTCTTTTTTCTTTTTTTTTTTTTTTGATTGGAGGTTTAACGACCACCGCGGGCAACTCAATGGGCTATAAGCAGTCGCCCGTCCCTAATTTAGGGTCATTAGTTCCAGGGAAAGGTGAGAGCCAGTGCCGTAAGACAAACACAACATCCGTGCCTCACCGGATTCGAACCCGGACTCCTTTCTGACGAATGATCAGAAGCCATCGCTTAGACCACTGCGCCACCAGGGCGGTCTTTTCCAATTTCCTCGATCCTTATCTTCAGTCCACCATTTAGCACCACATCACCTTTTTGGAAGTCATCTCTCCATCTTGTTCTCTGGCGCCCCCTTCGTCTCTTTCCATCTCTCGGTTGCCATTCTGTTATTAATTTTGTCCATCTTTCAGTCTTCCAACATGTCCAGCCCATCTCCACTTTGATTCTTTTATTATTTTTATAATATCTATTATTACTGTTCTTTATCTAATAAGTTCATTTTTAACTCTGTCTCTTCTTGTTATTCCCAACATTCTTCTCTCTAACTGTCTTACGGATACTCTTATTTTTTCACATTGTCGTTCTGTGATACTCCACGTTTCACTTCCATAAGTAAATACGGGGTTAGTACATGAATTGAAGATTTTTCTTTTTAAACACAATGGAAGATCGCCGGTTAAAAGTCTCCAAAAGACTATTTCCTTGGATAATTCTTCTATTGATTTCTCTCTTGTAAACTGATTACTTGACCTAAATAAATGTATTCATCTAGCTTTTCGATTTCTTTTTCTTCTATCAAAATATTTTCTGTATCCTTTTCTGTATTGTTCATATATTTAGTTTTTGTTGTGTTTATTGTCAGAAATTTCTTAAGACTTTCATATAAATCCTCTATCATATTTTTCATTTCACTATTGCTAGTTGTAATGATGACTATGTCATCAAGAAATCTTAGTGATTTAGGTACCTGCCATTTATGTTTAATTCTTTTTTTATCTCAGTTTAAATTTCTAAAAATATCTTCAGGTGTATAGATTACTTGCTTGCAAATGCAAAAATTCAAGTTTGCTCTCAATGATGCAGAGTGTGAGAAAAAAAAATGAGAACTTGGATTAAACTAATGTTAAAAAGCAGAACTTCGCTAAGTTACGGACATTATGACCAAATAGTTGAGGACAAAATTACATGCTATGATACCTTTTAGATGAAGATGCTGTTTACGGATGGGTGGATAGAAATGCCTTTCAAATTTTAAGTGTTTTGACTGTTAGTAGAGCAAATGTCATATGATACAAAGCGTGATCACGTAGCAGAGGAATCTCGCAAACCAAGTGCCACTGCTACCCAATTAGAAAAAAGTAAACAATGTGACGTATACTCCTAGTTAACTTTCCTTTTCAGTTCCTGTCCTTTTATCTAAATTTGGGTTTATTCTCTTTTAACGTTTTCAATCTGAACGTCACATTTTTTTCTAGCACCTGACAAATTTGTGTTTAGCAACTCCCACAACATATTCTAAAGCTGATGATAAGAGCTGCTGTTTTAAAATGTATGAGGAACAATTTTATTTTAATTGAGAATATTTACGAATTAACGCTGACTTGAGTAATCACTCACGCTCTCACTCAGTATTTACGCTTCCTTGTTTTAGAGTGTGACTTGTTTGTCGGACGGTGGCGATATTCTACGTTTATGCGGTTTTGAACATGTCATTGTGAAGTGTACTAATTACGGATGTATCAAAGTATGAAGAGGATTGTGTCCAAGGTGATATGTTCTGTTACCAAGCTATTTGGTTAAGCAGTGTTTTCCGCACTACTTATTCTAGACGAACGTGAATGAAAGAGCACTGTAAAAAATAAGTGGTGTGAATCCAGGGAAAATTTCTGAAAATAACGTGCAGTAAAGTTGCCGGTAGATGTCCGTCTTTTTCAGAAATTTCTGTTTTTAAAAGTGCCCGTTTATTTTAACTTCCGTATTTTTTTCACAGATTTTCTGTAGTCAGAAATTCCGTTTATTTCAGAAAAAAAAAACAACAAAAAAACATTTCAGGTTTTTCCGTGTCTAAACTGAGATAATCCTTCCGCTGAAGTCAGGATCGAACCCCCGTCGTTTGGGTTGGTTCAACAGGTAGCGCACGTCTTTAACCACGGAACCACAGATTCTCGGAAAACTGAATCACGTTCATCGTAAAATAAATTGCACGACGATGAAATTTTTTTTGTCATTATTTTAGTTCCTGTTTGATTTTATTTTTCTGAATAGGTTTGTAATAAATTTTTTTGTCTGTAGGAGGACTTTTCGCAAACTGAGCATTTTTCATCGTGATTTTTTCGAAGCAACAAAATGCTTTGCAACTTGATTTTTTCAAACTGACAAGGACTTCCAGTTATCTTTAAAAAATGTGAAATGTACTTTTTTTTTATAGTATTATTTCACACACACCCACCCACCCCCACACACCCTAGGTATAAAATTTACTCATGACAGCTATAACAGCCTCTGTCTGAAGTTGTCCAAGGACTGATACATCGTATAATCAATCATCTGTACAATAAGTTACGTACCCGGTTTCTTACAGTAACACAATACATAATAAACAGCTGGTGCACAAAATAGGTGAGAGGAGAAGAAATATCCTGTGCCACAATACGCAAAATTCGTGCGATGTGCTATCCACAATATCCGATCTCGCCACGGAAATTCAAAATTCGAGAGACGATTGAAATTCAAAAGTTAAACAAACCTCAAGTATTCTCGCCAGTCGCTACTGTTACTTAAAATTTCTCGTCATATGGATACGGAAAAAGTGAGAACGGAGTTTTCCCGTTAATATATACGAAAGGAATAGCTGAAAGGTTTCGGAATATTCAGAATTTTCCGTTAACACATCTCTAAAACGGTAATTTACTGTCACTTATAAGAAAGAAACTGCGGAAAGGTTTCGGAAAATTCAGAATTTTCCGTTAACACATCTCTAAAACGGTAATTTACTGTCACTTATAAGAAAGAAACTGCGGAAAGGTTTCGGAAAATTCAGAATTTTCCGTTAACACAGCTCTAAAACGGTAATTTACTGTCACTATAAGAAACCGCGGAAAGGTTTCCGAAAATGGAGAATTTTCCTGTGGTACAAAAAAATCTGTGAAATTCAGGCTTTCTTCTGTCATTTCACAGAAAATGTTGTATCAGAAATATACTTCGTTACTTCACGAAAGAAATGACGGAAAATGGCTCGCGAATTTCAGATTTTTTTACAGTGAGTGGACTCTTTGAGTACGATTTAACTTTCTTCTGGCCGTTATTATTGCTAGTGCTTAATTAGTTAATTCATGTAGTTGCAACGAAGTGAAGCCATTCTGGATTAATTCAAAATGATTCAGTAAGCTTTACGGTGAAGCCAGTTTACTTCGTCAAGGTAAGCCTTAGTCTGTTATCGTTGTAGTGCTTTACAGTGAAGTCTCATGTTAGGGTAATGGTTGGAAACAAACATACAGTAGAACTCCAATTATCCGGATTAACTCGGACCACAGCCTATCCGGATAATTGGGTTCTCTTTTTTCTGTAGGCCCAATACCTATTTATTAATTGAAGTGAGGGAATTTAATTTTTTTCGTTTATCGTATTTTATAATAACAGATGTTACACAATTTAAAAAATATCTACTGTACTGCATTATCATTTTGTATTATTTAAATGAACGAAAAAACTAAAACAGGTAAATAAATGAAGGAAAACCTTAATTTTACTTGGCCTTGAAAGAAGAACAAGCGATCCGGATGATTGGTGTTCCGGATATCTGGAGTCCGGATAATTGGAGTTCTGCGGAATTCCATAAAACAACTATTACTCCACAACAAGCAAGGCAAACTGGCATCGGTGCTGACTTGGTTCCGCCGTGCCCTGAGATCTTGGTCTGTTCGCAATTGTCAGAGAAAGCAGTTGTCAAAACGGTGTACATTTCATTAACAGGAAAAGTACAGGCTAAGTCGATGAATGCCGATGACTTGAAGAATATTCTTAAATGCTTAAGCAATATTTGTGTGTACGTACCTCCTGTAAACATAATTCATTCATCTGAGCGTGAAGGCTTAATGTTTCATTTCTTTAACAGGTGCACTTCTTGCTATTTATTTAGTATATGCTTAAACACAGAAATAATTATTTACGCGATACACATTTCTCGGACAGAAATAAATTTTCGAGACAGGTAGAAAAAATTTCTAACTCAAATTTATAAAGCACGCAATATTGTTTCAGATTTGGACGTCCAAGTTTTTTTGGCTGGGTCACAGCTTCCAGCATTGTAGAGTGTAGATCAACTCGTGATTCTTTAAATAACTGAAGGGACGTTCAGAGACTATGCGGGAAATCGTCTGTAGAGAAGCTCTGCAGTCACAGCGAAGATTGTCAGTCTAGTCCCTATCAGTGTATAGGAGATAGTGGCACTTGCTATATCCAGTTCTGAGGCACAATTTAGGGTGTTCTACTCCAACGTACCTGCTTGTGGGGTCAATGATAGTAATCCTTGAAAAATAAATCAATTAACATTTCCAAAAATCTTGGATGTTGAAATATTCCTCTTTAAGCTTTGCTGCTGTTTGCCCAGCTGGAAGTTTGGATATCTGCCTCAGTGGCCTTTGATTATAGAGATCTTCGTGAATTGGTAGTTGAAAGTTATGCAACTCTTTAGAACTGATTGCTGAAATTAAAGTTGAATATCACAAATCATAGATCACAAATTCTTCTCACGCATTTTTGTTTTGCATATAGTTTCAGCAATAATAATGTAAATTTTGAAAGTTTGGATACTGAGTTTAATTGTGTGTGTGTGTGGGGATTGTATTTTTCTGGGAAATCAGCATAGTAATCTGTCCCAGTATGCCAATAAAGCCTATTTGTTCTCCGGAGGTAGACAGGAATTCCGGGTTCTGTCGTATTCTAAACCCGGAAATCCGGTTTTTTAATTTTCAGAAGAATTTGAGAATCCTTAGTTATGCCAATTCTGATAATGCAGCAAAATGATAATTAAAAGTGCCTTCGTGTTCAGTTTGCTTAGAAATTTCAGTGTTTGATGGAAAACATCGCATTACCTTCCTCCGTGATGAAAGGAAAGCATTTTTTTCATCATTTTGGCAGCTGCATCTGTATCAAATAATTAGGGTATATAAAATTCAGTGAATCCATTGAGCTACATTTAGTATTGAATCATATCCGCTATAGGGCTTTCATAGACTGCCCAATTAATCTGAAGCGCGTAATTCGACTTGAAAAATGCCATTTTTGAAAGATTTCCGACATACTGAAAACAATTTTGGTTAAGAAAAAGGTGCGAAGTTAAACTGTACTGGGGCTCCAGTGGCTATTTGTTGTGCAGCTAGTTTACGTATGTTTGATAAATAACGGGTATATAATGGCACTGAGCTCAGAGTTTCCGGGTTTTCTGTTTCACCTCATTCTGCATTATGATGTTTGATCTGTAGGTTGCATTCAGAAATGTCACATAAAGTTTATAAGTACTTCCATTTGCTTCGTGTTGAGATATTTAAACCAGAACTGTAAGTGTTTTGGGTTTTGAGCAGCAAATTTCTTCCGGCATTGTTGCTGTGAACCGCGATGCCATGTTTCTTTTAAAACTACTGCTGTGAGACTAAACGTTGGAAGCACTGTCAGGGCTTGAAAAATAATATGCCCCGGGCATGTAATTTATTGGCCTGGACAGATAAATAAAAATATCTAGTTGCCCGCATCGGGCAACTAAATTTAGAAAACTTAGAATTTCCTGCTACGTACAAGAAAAAAGACAGTCGTCGCATGTCGTGTTTCATTTCACTGGTAATCACCGGAAGTTGTATTATTGTTACGGAGTGCCAAGGATAGAAGAATATCACTTCTTTAATTATATTATGCTCTAGGTCCAGAAATTGGAGCCATATGTAGTTTTGCTCCAAATGTTTATATTCAGTGACTGCATGCCACTAATGGAACTGGCCTCGGATGTCTGGTGACAAAGGGCGAAAACTTGAACGAAAGGAGCATGACAGAATCACTAAAATTTTTACAATACCAATTTCTGATCATCATACCATTTCATACAAATTTCAGCACCATCTTAGAACTAGGGATGCACGCTTTTGTGCATTGAACATTTTGAATACAGACCATTAAAGCGGAAATGTAAGACATGTAAAAATAGTTTTCGTATTTTTAAATTAAAAAAAAAATAAAAAAAAATTAGGATTCTGATTTGTTATCTTAAAAGATGAATTTTTCTGGACATCCAGCTTTTACTACCTGGGCAGGTAAATAATTTCTGCACATGCCTAGTCGGATAGGTTACTTTTCATATATTTTTCAAGTCCTGATTAGTTTTGCTCTGTCATTTTTCAAATAATTTTGAACACCCGCATCTCACGACTTGTTAGCATATAAATGTAAAGGATTTGTTGTTTTATTATTATGCATGTCGTGCGTTTAAAATCGAAAGTGCTTTTATTAGTTTTTGTGAAGGCTAAGATCGTTTCCAGAATTCGGTTTATCTGGACACCGTTAGAGGATTGTAGCATTTTAATCCACTCCGTTGCATTGTATAACATGGTTGGCACACAAGGTATTGCTGTCACGTGATCCTGTCTTGCAGCCTGTGAAACTGATGTACTGCATTGGAAATTAAATTGTTATCCACCTCATGTCCTATTTCTGTTGTGAGTTTTGGCTCACTCTAGTTGGGGCAATTTTTGTGCTGTGCAGTGTATTATGCCACCATGTTCCAATTTCCGCAATTTAGTTGTATGGCTGTTCTTACGTAAAACGGTTTGGGATTTACATTTTCGAATAAAGTGAAGACTGAATGATGTCACGGAATCAAACGCTGCCCACCTCTTCGGTTCACTTTGACCTTGGTGACGTTTTCGCCAGGAAACATCAAACAACCAGTCAGTCATGCCAACGTGTACCCGTTTCATCCTAGAGGAAGTGAAAGTAGCGTCGGAAAAGATTTCGTTCGTGGTCTTTTATGATAAGAAAATTTATCTTGTTAGTAAAAAAAGAAAGCACATGTGTATACTTAATATAAAGAAAACTCGGAGGAAAACAATTTTTGCTTTTTGGAAGTCAAAGCGGTTGACCATCTGATATTTCGTATAACTCTGTTAAACGTTGAGGCGTTAAACTTCGACCGGAAATTATGCTTTGGAAGGTGAACGCCATCGCCAAAAACCGGTTACGTGGATGTTGTATTATCATTTTAACTGTTACAATATACGTCTTACTGAAAGACAGATGGGGAACAATTCTCTTTGGATCAAATAGTAGCAAACATGGCCAACATTTTCCAGGTTTTCTTAGCATAGAATTTTTTCCATCGATAGTAGCAATGTGTATGGTCTATATATATGTTTCATCGTTTTGGAATTTTATTAGTAGTCCCGGGTTATTGAGGAAAATTTTGAAACTTCCTAAATGTCATTTTTGTTGTTGTTGTTGTTGTTGTTGTAAGCCATGCTTTTTGATTCGGAAAAAAGAAAGGTAAACGGAAAAACAAACAGTATTTTGTTATAACGCCATGCTCAAACATGGTTCGTTCTAAGATTACAAAAAAGAGCATGGCGCATATTTTGAGGGAAAAAAAAAAAAAAAAAAAGGAATTGTAATTTCTCAAAAAAAAGTTAGTTATAAAAAGGCAATGCGTAGAATGCGAAAAAAAAAAAAAAAAGAAAAAAAAAAGGAAAAGGCTTTAGTTCTTTGTTTTTATTTAACCAAACGGAGGTAATAAAGTTCTGTAGTGTAATAAGCAGTCACGTAGTGCAGTTTCTGGGCGAGATGTTTTGAAATTTAAATGCTGACGTGTCGCATAATTTTTCATGGAGGTGAGACTTTTTAAAACGCAGAACAGGCAAGGCAAAAGTTTTAAAATGGAGAAATGGCCGAGCGGAATTTTCCAAACTCTGGGATAAGTAGGGAGCACTGCGGGGGACTTGGAATAAATCCTGGCTTATCATATTAGTGTACCATTTATTTGTTTCCTGCTTTTTATATCTGTTTTGGAATTTTGGTATCCAGATCCACCCTGGTAGCTGAGTGGTCATGAACGCTGGCTTCTGCCAGAACGTCAGATTCCCACATGACGCATGGATGGGGTACTTGTCCAACACCCTGGAATCAGTAGCTCTAAATAGAGATGGTCGACTTCTTAGATAGGTAAAAATGTCAACGTTTACCACAATCAAAGGTTTAATATACATCGACTATAGTTTCGTAGAACTTCTGGCTCGGCTTCATCAGGACAAATGGAGCGTAAACATTCAAATCATTGTGACATCATCCGAGTTCTGACGGTCACTGTTTTTGGTGAGTTGTTTCCACGCGCTTGACAGAAATGGAGTCAACGTCATGTCGTTGACAAGAAGTGAAGCGTTCCGGTATATGTGAAAATCTTCTAATACATTAAGCTTCATCGTTGAATCTGGTTTATCAATCAATGAGCATAGCGTTTCCGAACAGAAATTTATGGTTGTTTCCGTGACAATGCTGGGCTATAGACGACTTCTTCAGTTCACAATTCTGTACGTAGGTCCGGTGTTCCTTCACACGGAAATTTAAAGCCCTGCGGGTCTGCCCTATATATGAAAGTCCACATTCACAAGGTATCTGATGAATTCCCCAGGGCCGCCCTGGTGGCGCAGTGGTCTAAGCGATGGCCTCTGATCATTCGTCCGAACGGGGTCCGGGTTCGAATCCCGGTGAGGCATGGATGTTGTGTTTGTCTTACGGCACTGGCTCTCTCCCTTCTCCTGGAACCAGTGACCCTAAATTAGGGACGGGCGACTGCTTATAGCCCATTGAGTTGCTCACGGTGGTCGTTAAACCTCCAATCCGAAAGAAAGAAAGAAAGAAAGAATTCCCCAAGAATTTATGCCTTCGACGTAATCTTTGGATCCGAAAAAAATTATCTTGTTTATGGGTTTGAAAATAACTTTGAAATTAAAACTCTTCAGAAATTTTGAAATTCCGAAGCAAATCTGTGGAAGCAAATGGGATAACCGCCTATTTCTGTCGTATTGGGTGGTCTACCGGCGTGAGTGAGCAAAGACAGGCTTTGGTTTCCTAAATTTGTGGAACGTGTATATGCTCTGTGTACTGCAATTCGTTTAAGAAAATCTAGCTCTTTCTGTAAGGAATCCTCAGCTGAGCATCTATGTATATATTGTACGATATACGTATGTGTAGAAGGCAGAGATTTTTTCTTTCCACCCAATACGACAGAATTGGGCGGTTATCCCATTTGCTCCACAGATTGGCTTCGGAATTTCAAAAATTCCGAAGAGTTTTAATTTCAAAGTTATTTTCAAACCCATAAACAAGATAATTTTTTTCGGATCCAAAGATTACGTCGAAGACATAAATTCCTGGGGAATTTATCAGATACCTTGTGAATGTGGACTTTCATATATAAGGCAGACCAGGGATTTAAATTTCCGCGTGAAGGAACACCAGACCTACGTACGGAATTGTGAACTGAAGAAGTCGCCTATAGCCCTGCATTGTCACGAAAACAACCATAAATTTATGTTCGGAAGCGCTATGCTCATTGATAAACCTGATTCAACGATGAAGCTTAATGTATTAGGAGCTTTTCACATATACCGGAACTCTTCACTTCTTGTCAACGACATGACGTCGACTCCATTTCTTTCAAGCGCGTGGAAACAACTCGCCAAAAACCGTGACCGTCAGAACTCGGATGATGTCACAATGATTTGAATGTTTACGCTCCATTCGTCCTGATGAAGCCGAGCCAGAAGCTCTGCGAAACTTTAGTCGATGTATAATAAACCTTTGATTGTGGTAAACGTTGATATATTTTTACTTTATTCAACACCACAAGTTTGTAGTCAGAAATGATATATTCTTAGATAGGATTTGATGCTCGCAGTAAACCCCGAGAACACACACAACGTGTTTATGCAAATCGAAACAGCTGCAGGTAAACGATGGCACGTGTCAAGGTCATGAAACTGTATAAATAACACCTGATGTCGAGCTCTGTTAATCAGTGTTATCCTTGTTCTTCAGGTGGAAAAGGTCACAGATTTAAGCGAGTTCGACAAAGGCCAAATTCTAATGGCCAGGCGACTGGATCAGAGCATTTCCGAGACGAGGCTTGTGAGGTGCTCACGATCAGCCGTGGTTAGTACCTTCAAAAAGTGGTCCGAGGAGATAAACCAAGAACTGCCGACAACGGCTCATTGATGCTAACGGTGAGAGAAGTCTATCCCGTATGGTACGAGCCAACAGAAGGGACTCTGTGGCCCTACTCCCCCGGTAATTTGAATGCTGGTGACGGGATTAATGCGTCACAACACACAGTACATCATACACTTCTGAAAATGGGGTTGCGTAGCCGCAGGACGCTCCGAGTGCCCATGCTAACCTCGGTTCACACACACAAGAGTAATGTATAACAACACGCAGTACATCGAACCCTGCTGAAAATGGCGCTGCGTAGCCTCAGGCCCCGAGTGCCCATGCTAACCTCGGTTCACACACACAATAGTAATGTATAACAACACACAGTACATCGAACCCTGCTGAAAATGGCGCTGCATAGCCTCAGGCCGCTCCGAATACCCATGCTAACCTCGGTTCACACACACAAGAGTAATGTATAACAACACACAGTACATCGAACCCAGCTAAAAATGGTGCTGCGTAGCCTCAGGCCGCTCAGAGTGCCCATGCTAACCTCGGTTCACACACACAAGAGTAATGTATAACAACACACAGTACATCGAACCCTGCTGAAAATGGTGCTGCGTAGCCTCAGGCTGCTCCGAGTGCCCATGCTAACCTCGGTTCACACACACAAGAGTAATGTATAACAACACACAGTACATCGAACCCTGCTGAAAATGGGGCTGCGTAGCCACAGGCCGCTCCGAGTGCCCATGCTAACCTCGGTTCACACACACAAGAGTAATGTATAACAACACACAGTACATCGAACCCTGCTGAAAATGGGGCTGCTCCGAGTGCCCATGCTAATCCTCGGTTCACACACACAAGAGTAATGTATAACAACACACAGTACATCGAACCCAGCTGAAAATGGCGCTGCGTAGCCTCAGGCCGCTCCGAGTGCCCATGCTAACCTCGGTTCACACACACAAGAGTAATGTATAACAACACACAGTACATCGAACCCTGCTGAAAATGGCGCTGCGTAGCCTCAGGCCGCTCCGAGTGCCCATGCTAACCTCGGTTCACACACACAATAGTAATGTATAACAACACACAGTACATCGAACCCTGCTGAAAATGGGGCTGCGTAGCCACAGGCCGCTCCGAGTGCCCATGCTAACCTCGGTTCACACACACACACACAATAGTAATGTATAACAACACACAGTACATCGAACCCTGATGAAAATGGCGCTGCGTAGCCTCAGGCCGCTCCGAGTGCCCATGCTAACCTCGGTTCACACACACAATAGTAATGTATAACAACACACAGTACATGGAACCCTGCTGAAAATGGGGCTGCGTAGCCAGAGGCCGCTCCGAGTGCTCATGCTAACCTCGGTTCACACACACACAATAGTAATGTATAACAACACACAGTACATCGAACCCTGCTGAAAATTGGGATGCGTGGCCGCAGGCCGCTCCGCACTGTAATAAAATTACGGTAGATTTTACGGTTTTAAACCGTTTTCCAGAGTGCCAACACAAAACCGTAAAATCTACAGTTTTATGCAGTGTTGGAGTAAAGCTATAGCTTTGCTCCAACACATTCGTCCCAGCCAAGTTTTTGTGTTTTCGTGATTATTTGGACTGTGACTCGCTCCTGCCAAATTCTGTGCTGTTTTCTTCATTAAAATAAATCGTGTTAGAGGTATAGCTTTGCTCTAACACTACATAAAACTGTAGATTTTACGGTTTTATTTTGGCATCCTGGAAAACGGTTTAAAACTGTAAAATATACAGTCAATTGTTTACAGTGCGAGTGCCCATGCTAACCTCGGTTCACACACACAAGAGTAATATACACTGACGGAAAAAAATCCCAACACCAAGAAGGGTTTGTGTTAGATAAACGACAGTTGGTAGGCGGTGAGAGTACATCTGTAAGATGACGTCTATGCAAATTTCGCGCTCGGCGCATACGTGTGACGCTAGTAGCACCCTTCGGAACATGAAAACCAGGTTTGCTGTAAATACGCGCTGTAACGTTCGTGAGCGTTAGTTATCGTTGAGATTCGACGTAGTGTGTTGATGTTAGTCAAAAATGCCTTTAAGAAGACGAAGAAGCCATTATCAACAGCTCACGGAGTTTGAACGAGGTCGTGTAATAGGGCTACGAGAAGGTGCATTTTCTTTCCGCAATATTGCAGAACGACTTGGCAGGAATGTAACCACTGTGCATGATTGTTGGCAGCGGTGGGCAAGGGAAGGTACTGCCTCAAGAAGACCGGGTTCCGGCCGGCCACGCGGCACTACTGAGAGGGTAGACCGCCGTGTACGGCGTATGGCCGTGGCGCATCGTACCGCGTTTGCGGCAGCAATTCGAGCTGCAGTTGCCACCACAGTGACACAACGAACTGTTACAAATCGGTTACTTGAAGGACAGCTCCGAGCCAGACGCCCTGTAGCGTGCATTCCACTTACTTCCAGACCACTGCCGTTTGCGACGTCAGTGGTGTCAAGCTAGAGCTCATTGGATGACGGAGTGGAGATCTGTTGTGTTTTCTGATGAAAGCCGGTTCTGCCTGGGTGCCAGTGATGGCAGTGTGTTGGTTAGAAGGAGGCCAGGTGAGCGCCTGCAACCAACCTGTCTGCGGCCGAGACACACTGGACCTACACCTGGAGTTATGGTCTGGGGAGCAATTTCCTATGACAGAAGGAGCACTCTCGTGGTTATCCCACGCACCCTGACGGCACAGTTGTACGTCGGTCTGGTGATTCAACCTGTTGTGCTGCCAATCATGAACAGCATTCCAGGGGGTGTTTTCCAACAGGATAACGCTCGCCCGCATACCGCTGTTGTAACCCAACATGCTCTACAGAGTGTCGACATGTTGCCGTGGCCTGCTAGATCACCAGATCTTTCACCAATCGAGCACGTATGGGACATCATTGGACGACAACTCCAGCGTCACCCCCAACCAGCATTAACCGTCCCTGTATTGATCGACCAAGTGCAACAGGCATGGAACTCCATCCCACAAACTGTCATCCAGCACCTGTACGACATAATGCATGAACGTTTGCGTGCTTGCATTCAACATTCTGGCGGTTACACCGGTTATTAATGTACCAGCATTTCACATTTAAAATGGCTCTTCTCGCGCTTACAATAAGCTGTGATCTTGAAACCTTAATCGATTAAATATGTTACCTGTACAAATGTATTGCCGCCATTCATTCCTCTACAACTATTTTTTCGTGGTGTTGGGATTTTTTTTTCCGTCAGTGTATAACAACACACAGTACATCGAACCTTGCTGAAAATGGGGCAGCGTAGCCACAGGCCGCTCCGAGTGCCCATGCTAACCTTGGTTCACCGTTGAAAGCGCCTTCTATGAGCACGCGAGCATCAAAACTGGACCTTGAATGATTGGAAGAAGGTCGTCTGGTTTGACGAATCTCGTATCCTGCTGCAGCAAAGTGCTTGGCCGGGTACGTGTGCTTCGTTTAGCTGGGGAAGTGTTGGCACCGGGATTCACCGTGGGACGAAACCAAGCCGGTGGAGGAAGTATAATGCTTTCGGCAATGTTCTGCTGGGAAACCTTGGGCCAGACATTCATGTTCATGAAACTATGACGTCTGCCACCTACTTAAGCAACACTGTAGGCCGGGTACATTCTTTCTTTGCAACGCTATTCCCCTCTAGTAGTGTCTTCTTTCAGAAAGATAATGCGCCATGCCACACTGCCTGAATTGTTCGAGAATGATTGCTCTGGCCTCCAAATTCCCCAGATATCAATCCAATTGAGCATCTGTGGTTTGCGTTAGAACAGCAAACCCAAACCCAAACCCAATCTGTGCTCAACCACGTAACTTACAAGAATTAAAGGATCTACCGGGAACGTGTTAGTACCAGATACCACAGGACCCCTTTAGAAATCTTATAGCGTTCATGCTGGATCTGGTTTGACGGCACATGGTGGGCCAGCAACATACATAATAAATAGGCAGGTGGTCATAATGCTCTTCGGTGCATAATTTAAACAGATACTTTAAGTAACAGGAAATTTTCAGTTTTTAAGGTAAATTATTTGAGGAATTACTGAAATGCTACAAAATTACAATTAATTGGCACTGTTCCAGAATCTGTAACGCTCCACTAAGCTGCCGAAAGAGGTAGATTACAGTCTTTCATATTCCCTCCTTCCTTTACCTCCTCATTCTATCCTCTCTTTTTCCCCTTCCTCTTTTCCTCTCCCTTCGCCTTCCACCTTTCCTCTTTTCTCCTTCCTCTCTCCTCGTCTTCCCTTGCTTCCCTCCTCCCTCTGCCTTTTTCTGTAGTTTACAGGGACATTATGGAATTTCTAACAGTACAAGCTAATTTTAATTTTGTCACATTTCAATGATGCATCAAATAATTTGCCTTAAAAATTCAGGTAATTACTTTGCGAATTTCCTGTTCCTTGTTAAATAATTTTTATTCCAGTCTCTACTTAGTAGTAGTCATCATCATCATCATTGTCAACCATTATCAATCCACTGCTGGACGAAGGTCTCCCCAAGTTTCCTCCACAACGGTCTGTCTTGTGCCAGTCTCCTCCATGTCACCCCTGCATACTTTCGAATTTCATCCACCCATCTCCCATGTGGTCTTCTTCTGGGTCTTTTCCTGTCCCTTGGAATCCAATCTAAAATTTCAGCTGTCCATCGATGATCTGTCCTTCTGGCAGTATGTCCAGCCCATTGCCATTTCAGGGATTTAACTCTGATCATGATGTCTTCCACTCTTGTCATTTTTCGGTATATATATATATATATATATATATGCGCTCGTAGGTTTTTCAAATCGTTACATGTTCAGGTTTCTCTAAAATGTTATTTAATTTTCTTTAGTTTTCTACAACCTTGAGGATATACAACACTATATCGACAAAAAGTCACCGGATACCTAGAAGAGAAACAAAATATAGCATTTATTGACATACATTATTACGGTGTCGGTCCACCTTTGGCCTTAATGCATGCACAGGCCCTTCGAGACATGCTTTCGACAAGGCTTTGGAACACAGCGATAGGTATGCGCTTCCATTCAGTACACACTGTTGCCGCTAACTGTTGCTTAGTAGTAAGCCTTGGTTCCAAACTTCTTATGCAGCGCTCTAATTCATCTCATAGGTGCACTATTGGATTAAGATCGGGGCTCTGTGTTGGCCAGTCCACACACGATACGGAATTATCGTCAAACCACGGCTTTATGGCTCGGTCCATGGCTTTATGGCTCGGTCCATTATCCTGATATCGATTCCATAGTATTGCCACAGACACGCAGTTTTTCTGTTCCGTAAATTTCGTCTTGCTTGTTTTTTTATTTATTTTTTTTGATTGGAAGTTTAACGACCACCGTGAGTAACGCAATGGGCTATAAGCAGTCACCCGTCCCTAATTTAGGGTCACTGGTTCCAGGGAAGGGAGAGAGCCAGTGCCGTAAGACAAAAACATCCATGTCTCACCGGGATTCGAACCCGGACCCCGTTCGGACGAATGATCAGAGGCCATCGCTTAGACCACTGCGCCACCGGGGCGGCCGTCTTGCTTGTGCTCTTTTCGGTGTTCCGAGTATCTATTTTTGTGTGTGTGAGTTCCGTGAAGGTTCCACGATTCTGCTCGTATCCCTGCCAAGTCGGTGAGTGATCATTTTGTTAAGTTATCTTCGTTTTATTGTCTTGGCCGAGTCGGCCAAGACGTGAATTCTGCTTCGCCATTGCGGATGGCTACATCGGACGAGGTCGACGTCCCAGCTCTTGCTTCTGATAACGATTTTCCTCCGCTTCCACCATCCTTCAATGGCGATCCTGCTCCGACAAGCCCCTCCTCTCCTAAGCGTAGTTCAGCTACCCTATCAGCTAATCCTACTTCTACGTCACTGAGTGGTGACCAGCAACCTTCCCAGCAGGTGACAGGAGAGGCGATGGACGTTTCACTTTCGTCAGTGATCTCTACTTCATCACACTGCCCAGCCACTCCATATGCAGCCGTCCTTTCGAAGAAATCTTCTCCACCTTCGGAGTCGGCTTCTATCAAAGGCCCTTATCGGATGAAGTGTGATGCTAACTTCAACTTCTTCGTCGATCTTCCAGCAACTTCGCCAGCTGGTCAACACTTCCTTAGTAAAGTTGACCTCGACATTGCCTTCCCGGCTCTTGCCAATACTAAGCTCACTGCGTACAGCGTAGCACTTCGTTTACTCTTCCCGAAGTCAGCCGTCACACACGTAGGCGGGAAAGATGGCAAAGTAACTTCATATTTCTCTGATCCCAAATTTGCACTTCAAGTTATAAATGATGGACTTTCTATTGGTGACCGCCATATTAATGCTGATCTTGTCTCCCACATGCCTACTGTTCTGAGTTTTTCCCCAGTCCCGCCAGAAATTTCTGACGAACTTTTACTGTCCATTGCGCAAAACTTTGGACGCATAGTTGGCACAATTACCACCTTCTCCTCTTTCCCAACCCAGCCGGAAGATCGTTATCTTCTTGCCCTACGGCGAAATGTAAGAGTGGTTTTTCCATCTGATGAAACGAAACTACGAGTTCTACCCAAGTTCAGTATTCGTTGTGATACGCACATCCGGGATATCAACATTACTGTCGGCACTATGTGTTCTATCTGTAAAGGTTATGGGCACCCTCGTGCTTTATGGCCACATGGCACTTCTACTACAACTTCGACAGCCCAAACACATTCTGCTTCAGCGGTACCCTCAACGACTTCAGCACAAGCCAAAAGCTGGCTTGGGACGGGCGACCCATTGAGTTGCTCACGGTGGTCGTTAAACCTCAAAAAAAAAAAAAAAAAAAAAACCCAACTGTTGTCATTTTCTGTTTTAGTTATCTGCAGCTTTTGTGTGTGTACGTTACCTTCTCAAGACAGATGGAATGGGTCATTTGATCGTCCAAGTGTTAAGAACCATAGGGTTTCCTAGGGCAACCATATCAAGGGTATACTGCGAGTATGTCATCGGAGGAGGTACCGCCCAGAGAGCAAGCGGTGGCCGACCACACACTATTGATGACCGGGGCTACGGAGACTATCCAGGCCTGTACAGACAGACTGCCTGGCAATGGCGGCGCAAGTCACATTCTGGTTAAATGTCGTCGGCTCCCGTAGCTCTGAATATGCGCTCGCTGCATATTCAGAGCTACGGGAGCCGACGCCCTACTCGCGCGCCACTGTTAACTGCTCATCATCGGAAATTACGCCTCGCCTGGTGCCGGGAACGTCTAAACTGTACCTTTGCAGAGTGGCGTTGCGTCGTTTGGTCAGACAAATCTCGTTTTCAGCTGTACCGAGCTGACAGGAGAATGCGGGTGTGGCGTCGACAACATGAGGCAATGGCCCCGTCGGGCTCTGTTCAAGGCGGTGGTGGCTCTGTGATGGTTTGAGGAGCCTCCTCATGGGACACATTAGGTCTCTTGATTATTCACAGGGCTTAATCCCTTAATTTGGGGGTCCTTAGCCGCGCAAACCTACACGCTTTCATTGCTTTCGCGCATCCTGCAGCCGATGGTCTGCTTCAGGAGGACAACCCCCCCCCCCCGCCCCCACCTCGGGCCGCAACCACCTATATAGCCTTTGCACCGACGTCATTTTTGACGTCACGGTTACTTCCGGGTGGTTAGGAGAAAGTTCGGCTGCTAAGGTTCCCCATAGGATTAACACGGGGAAGCGATTTCTGGACCCTCTGTCACTCGATTGTTTGAAGTTTTAGAAATGGTTAAAAGTTGTGTGGCGTATGGGTGCTTCTTAAAGTACGAGTAAGGTAGTGGAATTTCCTTTTTATTGCTTTACAACGGCAGAAAAACACCTGATTTTGTGGAAAATAGCCGTAAATCGAAAGCCATGGTCACCCAGGCCGACAGGATCTGCAGTAAACACTTAATTTCAAGTATCATAAATCTGCATATTTTACTACGTTAACAGTCGAATTTTTATCGGTACATTTTCTTGCTCACTCTTAAATATATTTTTCAAGCTTTTACGTAAATCCTTGTTATTCTGTTTAAAATTGTCTGAATGCATGGCGGATTAACTTTGCTGTCGAATCGGAAATTGCTAAGCTTTCGTGAACTTTCAAGATTTTGTACTGTTACTGATTTCTAAATACTGAAACAGATGACTTTTTTCCGAACCGAAATTTAAGGATATCATCATCATTGTCAACCATTATCAATCCACTGCTGGACGAAGGTCTCCCCAAGTGTCCTCCACAACGGTCTGTCTTGTGCTAGTCTCCTCCATGTCACTCCCGCATACTTTCGAATTTCATCCACCCATCTTCCATGTGGTCTTCTTCTGGGTCTTTTCCTGTCCCTTGGAATCCAATCTAAAATTTCGGCTGTCCATCGATGGTCTGTCCTTCTGGCAGTATGTCCAGCCCATTGCCATTTCAGCGATTTAACTCTGATCATGATGTCTTCCAGTCTTGTCATTTTTCGGATCCACGAGTTCCTGTTCTTATCTCTCCTGGTTACACCAAGCATGCACCTCTCCATGCTTTTTTGAGTTGTCTGCAGCCTTTGTATGTCTCTTTTAGTTAAGGTCCACGTCTCTGCACCATACGTAAGCACTGGAAGGATGCATTGTTCAAACACTTTTCTTTTTAAGACATAATGGCATATTGCTCTTGAAAATTATGCTGTTTCTTCCAAAAGCTCTCCAGGCAAGTTTTGTACGCCGATTAATTTCTTCATCAATGTGACCCTCACTTGATATCTGCTATCCAAGATAAACGTACGTGTCTGTTATCTCCAGTTTTTCTCCACATAAAATAAGAGGGTGCTGTCATACATTATTGTGTCGTCCGTTTTCCCGGATCTGTTTTCTTTTTCATTTTTTTTTTTTTTTTTTTTTTGTGTGTGAAAAAATGGTCCGTTTTTTGGGATATGATAAGTCGGTGTTTTCTTTTTTTTTAATTGCAACACACACAGGAAAAAGTCAGAAATGTAACAATTTACTTTACACTGGGTAAGAAATTTTTCGTTTTCAATCTTCAGAATTAATACATTTCTAACCCACCCATTGGTAATATATTTATATGCATCAAGGCCTTTATAAGCTTTTAGAGCTTTTCCGGTATAACACGAAAAACTGCCTATTAAATAGTTATAAATATCGTGATAGTTTAGATCAGGCAGGTCCGTAGCAACACAAACTTCCATATGATAAAAATATCTTTCAGGTATGTCATATGGATCTTCTATGCCATTATTTCTAAGCTTTTCTTCGTAACGTTGTTTTTCCACCACATTAAAATGACAAACTTTGTCAGAAAGAACAGTTTTTTTTTTAACTCTATTTACAGCAGCAGCAGCAGCCGTTGAAAAGCATGGAGGGAGACCGGCTCGGGTACTTTCTAACCACCCGAAAATCTAGCAGATAGTTTTGTGACGTTACATGCAAAGGCTGTATACTCCAATTCACCATAAAAGTGTACTACTGGGAAAGGCGGGAGAGCCTTGTCACATCTCGTCGTGGAACGCAAGAACGGTATCCATCCGCGTTAATGTGCACTTCTACTGTTTCCTTTCTGATCTCCACATCCACCCACACATCTCACAAGCAGTGGGGGTCTGGTGGAGGCCAAACTGCTTCCTCTACTGCCTGTTTAAGTAACGCACCCTTCGAGTCTCCCCGATTGTCAATTTATTGTCTCTGTGTTATTAATGTTGGAAGAGGGCTTCCACCCCTTCCCCCGTCCGAGTTGTATCCCAAGTGGGCAGAAATAGCCGAAAGTGCAAAGCTCTTGATTCAGCAACTTCTCAGAACAAATTTATTTCTAAAAGCCCTCTTAACTTCTAGAATTTTTTTTTTTTTTTTAGATAGCAATGTTGTCTGATAAACTGTTGAACAAACAAAATTGATTCTAAGCAATAATTATGATGCTTTTCGCTCTAAATGCTAGTGACTATTTTTCGTAGCGGAGGTAGCTGTTTGGTACCCTTCATAGTGGTTCACTCTTAGGTTGACTCTGAGTATAAGCACGATTTCAGGAACACTCATCTGAGTTTGGAACAGGATTGCCAGACCTACTGATTTATCAGTAGATCTACTGATATTTTCACACATTTAGTGACCTTTTTTTGAAAAACGCCTTATTTCTACTGATTTTTCCATGTTTCATTAAATTCTAATTTTTCGGAACGCTTTTAGTGATACTGTTGAATAATTTATATGAAACATAACGAGTTTTACATAATGTCTTTTAATTAAAAATTTTTTTTTAACAGGAGCTAATAATCTGTTTGAAATGGTTGGTAAACTTGGGTATTATATTTGTGTACAAACGGATAATTGCTATAATTGATATTGATAAGCTACAATGATGTTGTTCCTTGAATGAGAAATATCCATAACTGCTACGATCCCTGACGTAGAGATAGGGAACCCTGTTGTGTTTTAACAACCACCGTGAACAACTCGATGGGCTATAAGCAGTCGGCCACCCCTAATGTAGTGCTACTGGTTTCAGGAAAGAGATAGAGAGAGAGAGAGAACCAGTGCCATTAAGCAAACAGAACACCCATGTATGCATCACAGAGAGTCGAAAAGCTAGCGCTTAGACCACTGCGCTATGGGGCCTTCTTGATAGGTAGTGGTGGCTAATTTGATAAAGGGTAAAAATACCCCCGGAGAAAATACTCCTGAAAACTGAAAAGCGAAAAAAATGCCCCCGGAAAAAATACCCCCAGACACTGTAAACTGCCACACAGGAGCACTGATGTGCGGCAGTGTCCGGGGTGGCAATTTGCCGGCAACCCTGCCACACATCTTTCAGCAACTTGGCTACAAAAGCTCAAAGGGGTGGGGGGGGGGGCTATATTGAGAACTGAATTGGGAACTCCAAATGGATTTCGCGAAAACGTTCCATGTAAGCCAAGCGAAAATTGTACTCTAATTTGAAGAAAGAGGATCCGAGGTACACTTGGTGGTGGTGGGGGGGGTCAACCACCAACTTCCGTAATTTTATATTCTGGACCTCTAGAGTCGGTCAGTGTATCCCCGATATTACCCCTGAATAGTTCTTAGAAACTGGGGGGGGGGTTACCACATCCTCCTGAAAATTCGTGGTCGTGTACGGAATCATTATATAAAGCATGGTACTAATGTTTACAGCTCTACGTCCAATTTAACATTTTGGGGGAAAGCCCCCCCCCAAGCTCGTAGACCTCGCGGACACTTCAAGGGGAACTTCCTGGATACACTAGCAGACTCCAGCAGCCCAGAATTTAATATTACGGAAGTTCAGGGCAGAGCACCCTCTCCCCCCCCCAACCAAGTGTACCTCGGCAATTTATTTCTTCAAATTAAAGTACAATTCTCGCTTGGCTTACATGGAATGTTTTCGCGAAATTCGTTCGGAGTTCCCAATTCAGTTCTCAATATAGGCCCAGTAAGGGCAATCTTTGTAGACCCCCCCCCCCCCCTTGAACTTTTGTAGCCAAGTTGCTGAAGATGTGTGGCAGGGTTTGCCGGTAAATTGCCACACCGGAACACTGCCACACATCAGTGTTCCTGTGTGGCAGTTTACAGTGAACCGTTTATTCCGGGGGCATTTTTTCCGCTTTTCAGTTTTCAGGGGTATTTTTTACCTACATCCGGCAAATTTGTGTTAACACGTGGTTGATTGGTGTTAGTGGTTCATACAATTTTTTGTAGTTCATTGTTATTTTATTGAATTGTCAACAGTAGTTTGTTTTTCTCTTAACCAAAAGTTTTTTGTTTTTATTTTCTGATAATGCTAAAAATGCATTATGCAACATTTGGATGTTGTTACCCCTGTTAGTGTCCTGGGAAAGAAGTTTCCACGAGTTGCTGCTTTAGTTTCTTTCTTCCCCAGTGTGATTCCTCCAACTGAGATTCAAACACTGGACA
Organism: Macrothele yani; assembly: GCA_039090855.1. Lineage (NCBI taxonomy): Eukaryota > Metazoa > Arthropoda > Arachnida > Araneae > Macrothelidae > Macrothele > Macrothele yani. Next base: position 54,001,040 of record CM077006.1, on the reverse strand, counting down.
ATGAATGGAAAATGCTTCGAAATACTGATCTTGAAATGCAATGCACTCTCATGATACGTGTGCATCATTTTTGGTCATGTGTGAAATAATAACACATTCGTGACGGAACCATACTCTTTCCATCATTGTCGAAATTTGTGGCATGTTTGTTATTCTTCCTTCCTTCCTTCATTCAAGGGCTGCAGTAAAAAGGATTTTTTGTTTTTTTATGATGAACATCATGAAGACAAATCAGAGAAACAGACTTTCTTTAAAAACCGCATGTTGATTGCTGCATGCAAAGGTTATGCTTTCAAGTTCTTCATAGCATAGCTTTGACGGATGAAATGGTTTGGCAGAAAAAATGAAAACCAGCATCTATGATAGCAATAGTGTTTGATAATAAGATTAGAACAACTCTTCTGTTTTCAAATTCTGACAGTGTGGATTCTACAGTTCAGTTGACCAAAGACCTTTACAGTTGACCCATATCATTAGACTTTGCATTATATACACTATCTACCAACAAGTAATTGGACACCTGTGATAGCAAAGGAAAACGAAGTTTATTCACCTTCAATAGTTGGTGGAGCTTCCACGAGCGGCGATTACAGCTGCGACCCTCCAGGGCATACTCTCAACCAGGCGTTGTACGACGGCTAGCGGTATTTTCTTCCACTCGGCTTGGAGAAGACAGGTCAGTTCCTTCACCGACTTCGGACGGTGGGGGCACCCCTTAAGTCGACGCTCCAACTCGTCCCAGAGGTGCTCGATAGGGTTAAGGTCCGGGCTCCCATTGTCACCATACCAAGCCATGCTCCAACTCGTCCCAGAGGTGCTCGATAGGGTTAAGGTCCGATTAACCCCATTGTCACCATACCAAGCCATGGTGGACCTCGCAACATGACAGGTGGCATTGTCATCCTGAAAGTAACATGGGTCCACCCCGTAAAACTGCCACAGCGTAGGAAGCGCATGGTAATCCAAAATGGTGCAGTAGGTCTCGGCGTTGAGTCTACCAGGAATTGCGACCACGGGTCCCGTGCCATACCAGGAGAAACACCCCCATAGCATAATTCCACCGCCGCCGAACCTCACAATTGGAACTATACATTCCGGCAGGAGGTGTTCTCCAGGCAGACGCCAAACCCAGACCCTGCCATCCGAACGGTACAGGGTGAACCTTGATTCGTCGCTCCAGAGAACCTGTTTCCACTGCTCAACGGTCCACTGTCGACGTTCTTTGCACCACGTTAGTCGAGCAGGGCTATCGGACTTGGTGATCAAAGGCTTGTGGGCGGCAGCACGTCCATGATAACCGAGCAGATGGGCTTCCTTACGGATGGTATTCATCGAAAGAACACTCCCGGATGCCTGTTGAAACTCTTCGCGGATGTGGCCCATCGATTTGGTGCGGTTCTTCCGAATTTCTCTGGCCAGCACCCGTCGGTCTCTAACTCCCAGTTTTGTGGGTCTGCCGGGTCGGGGCACATTCCGACAGTCACCTCTCATTTTCCACTTGCCAATCACGTAGGCCACTGTCGATTTTGGGTACTTCAACTCGCTGGATATGTCACGTATGGATCGGCCATTTCTGTGATACCCGACGATTACACCTTTCTCGAAATCTGAGAGCTCCGAACTGCGTGGCATTTTTCATGGGACTGGTTGCGTTGTTGTTTCCCACACGATATTTAACGGCGGCGGCCGTGACGTGTATCAGGACCGGAGATATCGTCGATTGCAGGGGTGTCCAATTACTTGTTGGTAAATAGTGTAGATCATAGCAGAAAAGCTAAAAATTGCCTTTTAAGAAAGGAAATTAAATGGAAAATACAATTATGTGCTCAGAACTACTTTAGATCATTGCGATTGTGGTGCATTGTGTATTGTAGCGAAACAAAAAATCTGCTGATTTTTAAACTAATCTACTGATTTTTGAGAATTTTACCTGGAAACACTGGTTTGAAACCATCCAGTGGCTCCCAAGGTCTCCGTATTTCAACCCTGTTGAAGCTGTCTAGGCTGCCGAGGAGCGGGACATCAGATCTATGAAACCTGTACATGATCTCGGCATGAGTTGTGGACAATGCTTCAAAAGGCACGGCTAACATTACCTCCGGAAATCCTTCGGCTTTTGGTGGAATCGATGCCTCGACGTGAACAGGCTGTTTATTCGCGTTAGAGGTGGACCAGCACGCTAATAGTTAGGTATCTCTAATGTGTCTATTGAGTGATACGCTATATCATCATCAACCATTATCAAACCACCCACTGCTGGATGAAGGTCTCCCTAGTTTCTTCGAGAACGGTGTAACTTGAGCCAGTGTTTTGCATGTTACTCCTGCATGCTTTCCAATGTCATCCACTCATCTCCTATTTGGTTTTCTTCTGAATCTTTTTCTATCCCTTAGAATCCAGTCTAACATTTCGGTTTTCCAATGGTGGTGCGTCCTTCTGGCAATCTGTCCGACCCATTGCAGGGATTTAACTCTGATCATGATGCCCTCCACTCTTGTCAGTTTCCTGGTCCACGAGTTTCTCTTTTTATCTTTCCTGGTTGCACCAAACATGCATATTTCCAGGCTTCTTTGAGTTGTCTGCAGCCTCTTTGTTTTCTTTAGTTAAGGTCGATGTCTCTGCTCCATGCGTAAGAACTGGAAGGATGCATTAACTAAACACTTTTGTTTTACACGGTAGTAAATTTCTCTTAAAAATTGTATTGTTTCTCTCCAGCCAAGTTTTACACGCCGATTGATTTCTTCATCAGTATGGGCCTCGCTTGGTGTGTGTTGCCCAAGGTAGACATCGGGCATTTCTAGAACTGCTCCATCAATCGCTAAATCTTCAGTTCTCGTAATTCATCAGATTTGTTTTCTGAAAGTTCACTTTAATCCCACTTCTTTGCTCTTGTCGGCAACTTCTTGGATCATAACTGTACAGCTCTGAGGAGGTATTAGCAAAAGTGAGTATGTTATCAGCAAAAAGAAGATGAGTTAAATAACCTGCATTAATTTTTTCCTCTTCTTTTTTCCCAGTTCAATGATTGAAAAAACATTCTGCAATGTGGCATTGAAGAACTTGGGAGGTATGGTGTTATTTTCTCTCACTCCCTTTCCAGTTTTTATAATTGCTGTGTCCTGAAACAGTCAAACTTTGCGCTTGCGTTTTCATAGATGTTACTGATAATGCTAATATGCATCTTCAATACTGCAGGATTTCAAAGACATTATAACTAACTGCTCATGGTTTCACAGAGTCAGAAGCCTTTTCATAATGAACAAGAGTCATACATAATGGAAGTTCATACTTATTCGCCTCTTTTAATTAGTTCTCTCAGTACATGGAAATGATCTAGAGTGCTGTAACCACTCCTGAAGCAATGCCGTCTAGAAAGCAGAAGATCATGACATTACAGAGTTGAGTTCCTTCTGTTATAGTGACGTCACGTGAAAACAAAGGCTTCAGGTTCATTTGCAGTGTTGTCATGTACGACGTCAAGCACCGAGCCATATTACCTGAGAGTGACGTCAAGAAAGGAGGAAGCTCATCTCATAGCGTAGTACTTTTTTAGACGGCTTTGCCTGAATCCAGTTTGTTCTCTTGGTTGAGCCATTTTTCTTCAAGTGATGTGAAAGAATCTTAGTGAAGATTTTATAAACCACTGATAAGGAGGCTGATGAGCTTGTAATTCCTGAGATCCTCAATGTCTCCTTTTTTATGTAGGAGGATCATTGTAACAGTGTTCCAATCATCAGGAATAATACCTTCACTGAGACATGTGGTGAAAACTTGGGCTAGTGTAGTTTTTATTTCTCCACTTGCTTCTTGTATAATGCCCACGGTAATTCCATCTTCTCCTGGAGCTATTTCCCCGTTTCATATTCTTAATTATAACAGTTCCTGTAATTTTCGCAGATTTTTTTTTTAATTTCTTAGTAGTTTAGCCGAGTGAAATAAATTTGTTATAGCTGAGAAGCTTCAACGCAGTCATTTTAAAATTTGTTTCTCTTTTCAGGAGGGATGAGGTCAGCGTTAGACAGACGTGCTTTGCTGTTGGGCCATATCTGGGCAATCTGAGCGTCGAAAACTAGAAAAAAACAAAAACAAAAAAAAAACTAATGTAATCTCAGACCGTGAAAACGAAAACCGTCAAAAAAAAAAAAAACAAAAAAAAAAACCTCACTTTAAAAAAAAATTCTAAAATTCACGAGCCATTTTGTGTGATTCCTTTCCTGACTAATTAACGAAGTATGTTTTTAATGCAACCTTTCCCGTGAAATGAGGGAAAAAATCTGAATTTCACGTATTTTTCGTACACCAGGAAAATTCAGAATTTTCAGAAACCTTTTCGCAATTCCTTTGGTACATTAACGGTAAATTGAAATTTTTAAGAGGTATTAAGAGAAAACTGAATTTTCAGAAACATTTCCGCAGTGATTTTTGTATAATAACGGAAAAATTATGTTTTCACTTCGTTCGCATTTGTGTGATGTAAAATTTCTGGTAATAAGAGAGATTCGCGGGAATACTTGAGGTTTGATTGACAATTAAACTTCAATCGTCTGTCGGAGGACCTGATTTTGAAGTTCTGTAGCAATATCGGATATTGTGAATAACATATCACATGAAAATTTTATTATTGTGGCACCCTATATTCCTTCCTCATTCCCCTATTTTGCGTGCCAGTATTGTATCCGTTAAAAACGGGTGCTTAAATTATTGAGCAGGTGATTGTATATCTATGTATATCAATCTGTGGACCACTTAAGACAAAAACTATTATAGCTATCAAGAGTAAATTCTATATTTAGTAGTTTTGTTAAATAATTCTACACAGTCGAGTCATATTATTGTGACCACCTCCTACTTTTGACGTCAACAGCGCGTAGCAATGAAAAAAGGCACGTGTCGTGAGCTGGCTTGGAGGGTATATATATAAGGTGTTCTGTATGCAATCTGAAAACATATCATTTGTTGCTGTCATGGATAAAATAAAAGGGGCGATTTATCAATTTTGTAAACAGGGATGATTATATCGGCTTTAGGGTTAAGGGTGGCAGTATTTCTGAAACAGCACAGTTTGTGAACTGTTCGCGTGCTGCTGTGGTTAAAGTGTATCGTGATTGGAGAAGTGGCACCATTGTGAATAAGCGACGTACAAACTGCGGAGCACCACGTGCCATTGATGTGAGAGGTAGGCGAACGTCGGCTTCGAAGGTGCGTGAGGGCCGTTCGACACGCTACAGTGGAGCAACTCACTGGCCGAATGAACCATGGAGCTACCGGAAGTGTGTCTAAAACGACAGTTCAGCGAACCCTGCGTCGTATGGGGCTCCGATGCAGACGGATGGGCACTGCACTTATGCTAACGAAGGTGCATCGGCAGAAAAGGCTTACATTTGCACGGCAGTATCGGAATTGGACCTCCGCTGATTGGCAAAGAATTGCCTTCTATGATGAGTCACGTTTTCTGCTTCATCGAATAAATGGAGATTGGCGTATAAGCACTCTTCAACCATTCAACCATTGTTGGAAGAACACAACTCTCTTCAACCATTGCTGAAAGAACACAAGCTGGTGGGAGAAGCGTTATGGTCTGGGGAATGTTTTCGAGACATTCTCTAGGTCCACTCATACCTGTGGAAGGCACTATGTACCGAATTCGTTATGAATCCATCCTTGCAGACCACGTACACCCGTACGTGCTGACCGTCTTCCCTGGGGCGGATGGGATCTTCCAGCACGACAGAGCGACGTGTCACACAGCTAGAAATGTCCGAGAGTGGTTGGAAGAGCACGATGAAGACTTTCAAAGTACTTCCCCGGCCCCGTAATTCCCCAGACTTAAACCCAGTTGAGCATCTGTGGGACTACCTCGATCGTGTTGTTCGCTCTATGGATCCTCCACCACGCAGCCTCCAGCAGCTGTCAGATGAACTGCAGTCAGCATGGCTCCACATACCTGTGAACATCTTCCAGAACCTTATTGAGTCACTCCCAACCCATCTAGCTGCTGTCCGCGCTGCACACGGCGGTTATTCTGGATATTAGCTGGTAGTCACAATAATGTAAATCGACCGTGTATAAAGCAGTACGTTGCACCTTTTCTTAAAGATAATTGAAAGTTATTGCCAGTTAAAAATAAAAATAAACAAGTTAGTAAAATCATGCAATGCATTGATTATGATACGCTTTCCAACATACCAGAAATCATTACTCAAGTTATGAGGATAATGGCTGTAGAATAAATCTTGCTCGTATGCCCTGACCTTTGACCCCATTTCGATGATATTCAACAGAACCGGTTAAGTATAACATCCGGAACAACATGATAAAGTTTTGTCTCAATCGAAGCATTTTTACGCAAGTTTTGACACATAAGGGCGATGGAATGGATCCCGCTCCTATGTCCTGACCTTTGACCCCATTCGCTCATTTTCAATAGGGTTCGTCCCCAGGTGGTCCCCCACCACATACTAAAATTTCATCGAAATCGAACCATTTTTACCCAAGTTATGACGCATATAAGGGCAATGGAATGGATCCCGCTCCTATGTTCTGACCATTGACCTCATTTGTCCCATTTTCAAGAGGGTTCGTCCCCAGGTGGTCCCCACCACATACTAAAATTTCATCGAAATCGAATCATTTTTACCCAAGTTATGACGCATATAAGGGCTATAGAATGGATCCCGCTCCTATGTCCTGACCTTTGACCCCATTTGTCCCATTTTCAAGAGGGTTCGTCCACAGGTGGTCCCCACCACATACTAAAATTTCATCGAAATCGAACCATTTTTACCCAAGTTATGACGCATATAAGGGCAATGGAATGGATCCCGCTCCTATGTCCTGACCTTTGACCCCATTTGTCCCATTTTCAAGAGGGTTCGTCCACAGGTGGTCCCCACCACATACTAAAATTTCATCGAAATCGAACCATTTTTACGCGAGTTATCGTACGGACGGACGGACAAAGCTGGAGCCATACAAGCTTCTTCAAACTACGGTTGAAAAGTGTAAAAAAGATCTCAAGTTCCAAAGTATTCTGTTCCTTCGAAATATCACGTTGAAAATAAATGCTTAAGCTGTGATAAATTCTCCTACAGAAAAAAATAGAATTATTACAAACTTATTCAGAAAAATAAGCCTCCAACAGAAAATAAAATTACTAATTTACCTGTATTAATAGCGAAAAGCATTTCATCATCGCGCGAGTAGAGCTGTAGCGTATACGTTACTGTACGTTGTGGGTCTTTGAATTTCGTATCTCAGGGAAAAAAAAAAAAATCTCTGGTTAAAAGGGCTGAAAAAGTCAAAATCGAAGATTTGCGAAATTTCTGTGTATATACGGAAAATTTGTCAATATACTGAAGTTAGACGGAAACTTTTCAAAACCGAAATTTCGTTAAAAGACAGGCACTTGCCGGCAACTTTGCTGCTTTATATTTTCAGGAATTTTCCTTAAATTCACACGACTTACTTTTCGCAGTTTAGGATGAATTAACAATGCGGTATAGGATAGATTTCCCATTGATGTCTCCCTATAGTTGTACGTGAAGAAAAGTTAAATGCTGCTGAACGGAAATAACAAAATTACAAAATTAATGGTTGATGTTAATAAGTAAATTTGCACGAGGCGGCTTTTTTTTTTTTTTTTTGGAAAATGTAGCTAGGACTTTTAAATCTGTTCCGGAATACAACTACGCATTTGTAATGATTTTGTGTATCAGCTGTGTGTGAAATAACCCCGGCTATTAGTTCAGAGAGCACCTCCCCTATTTAATAAACTCTAACGATAATTCACATTTTACCCTTTTTTTTTTTTTTTTTTTTTATTTGTGATTTTGTCGTAAAAAAGATCTCAAGTTCCAAAGTATTCTGTATGTTGTGCATGTCCCCTAGACTGTTAGGGACTGACGAGCGAAAGTTCTCTGGTATATGTGTGCATGGAACAGTACTTATCAGATTAGTATATTTATGCGAAAGCATGTTCAAGAGCTAAGCAACTTCTGAAAACAAAATTCCGTGAAGGTCACGCAGACAGCAAACTACGTACTAGAAAGTGTTTGCATTTAACATTTACGTGTTTCGAGGCTGGATTCTCCTAAATACGCGTAATCAACTACCTCTCAAGCACACTAACTGTATTGTTTTTTTTGTTTTTTTTTTCTGTCATTCTGTATATTGCGCCATTTTTTAAAGTACTCGTTAGGAATTTAGAAACCTTTTAAGCGAAATCGTGCGATTGAATCGATGTTTTTGAAGATGAAATATCTCATTTTTCATTCCGTTGCATCGTGCGATAAGCAGCTTATCACTGTTTGCTGATTGTTCTTTAACGAAGAATGACTGAAATGTTGAACGTTCCACAATACCGTATCATGTGAAACTGAGAATTTTACAAATTGACGGAGATATAATGTTTGTAGAAGGACAGAGGGGTACTAAATTTATTCATTTTCGTAATATGGCATACGTTATCTTAACAGGGTTCCCACTCAACCTGGAAAACAGGGAAAACCTGGAATTCTCAGGGAATTTGAAAATCGTTCAAAAAATCAGGGAAAACTCAGGGAAAATTGCCCTTTTTTGTAAAAGTCAGGGAAAACTCAGGGAAAATTACCCCCCTTTTTTTTTTTTGAAAAAATGAATGGATATTTTATTTTGCCAAAAAAAAAACTTATTTTTTCAAGATTTCAAACTTTTGCTTGCAATTACTGCCTGCCTAGAATTTGGTAAATCTTACTTTCAGTTATATTAAGTATTTCCTTTATTCTCTAAAAAAAGATGCAAAATTGAATTTTTAAAATTGCCAGTTATTAAGCTTTTGTTCAATTTCTGCAGGTAGTTGTTGTAACATGGAACAATTAGGCACAATGGCTCCTGCTTGAAGAAACACTTCCACAAGAGAACCTACCAAATGATGGATCAAAGTCCTATGTCTGTGGTTCTCTTGAAACATGTTTCTTTGAACAGAGCCATTCCATCATTAAGCTTAGCTGCATTGTGTTATAGAAAAACTGACACTATTCAACTGACAGATTTTTTCTTACATATGACCTGTTTCTATGGGAATGTATTTACAAATTCCGTGTGGGTAGTATTCACAAAAGTTCACGGAACTTTGGTACAGAAAATAATGTGCACAGTTAGTTGTTATTAATGGAAAGCAGGTAATTTTATAAAGACAAATTATGTAAAGAATTTACAAGTGTGTGCTTTCGTGAGAAAAATGAATGGAATGAAATGCAACAATTCTTTGCAACATGCCACTCTGGAAAACTTGAAAAACCACCTGGAGAACCTGGAAAAGTCAGGGAATGTTTTTATTACTTTTGAGTGGGAACCCTGCCTAAGGAAAAGTGTGAAATCACTGTCTTGCTTATTCCTGTGTGATCTAAAAACATTTTATCAGATTTCTCTTTAGCAGTGGTCGTGACAAATACCTATACCTACAGGCCGCGTTGCTGTGAAGTTGTTTTGCAATATCTCGTACGGTGTACACCCATTGACACATCCGTCCCACTGGGAATTGAAAATTCAGATATTGATGTCTCGGAGGCAATTTCTGCTGATCCTCAAGACTAAAAATATGAAACCTGATTGTGCAGAGACCAGATGCTGCAGCTAACTTTAGTGATGATTCTGAGAATTAGTAATTCTGAGGACCCTGGGTGGTCGTGTGAGATACAGCATTCGTCGCATCAGCAGGAAATTTGAAGTGGTAACGATTTCTGCGAAAAAAATATCTTGAGTGTATATTTACTCGCCTATCTCTCTCTCTCTCCACACATGTAAGGTTCGGATATTTGAGGATACAGCACCAATAAAAATTGGAAAGGGAGTAAGACAGAGGTGACACCATATCTCCCAAATCTATAATGCCACATTGCAAAATGTCTTTCAATCATTGAACTGGGAAAACATACGGATAAAGATTAATGGAAATTATTTAACTTACCTTCGTTTTGCTGATGACGTAGTCATTTTTGCAACTACCCCTTCAGAGCTGCAGAGTATAATCCAAACACTTACTGACAAGAGTAAAAGAAATGGGATTAAAAATGAACTTTCAGAAGACAAAAGTGTTGTACAATGCTTTTACAAGAAACGAAGATTTATCGATTGATGGGGAAAAGCTGGAGATAACCGATACCTACATTTATCTTGGGCAGCAGATATCGAGTGAGGGTCACATTGATGAAGAAATTAATCGGCGTATAAAGCGTGGATGGATAGCTTTTGGAAGAAACGGTACAGTTTTAAAGAGCAGTATGCCATTATGTCTTAAAAGAAAAATGTTTAATCAATGCATCCTGCCAGTGCTTACGTATGGTGCAGAGACGTGGACCTTAACTAAAAAAGACATACAAAGACTACATACATCTCTAAGAAGCATGCTTGGTGTAACCAGGAATGATAAGAAGAGGAACTCGTGGATAAGGAAAATAACAAGAGTGGAGGACATCATGATCAGAATGAAATCACTGAAATGGCAATGGGCTGTACATGTTGCCAGAAGAACGGACCACCGATGGACAACCGAAATTTTAGACTGGATACCGGGAGAGTAAAAAAGACGCAGAAGACCACATGGGAGATAGACGGATGAAATTCGAAAGCATTCCGGAGTGACATGGGGGAGACAAGCTCAAGACAGATAGGGCAGTTGTGGAAGAAACTTGGGGAGACCATCCAGCAGTGGATTGATGTTCCATTGAAAAATGGGACTGCTGCCCCTGTGGTCGAATAGTCTCTGGTTCGGACCAGTCTTCACTCTTCCGAGATAAGCTCAGGTTAGAATCCCAAACAAGGCATGGGTGGGTGTGCTTGTCTAATGGCGCTGGCTTTCTCCCTTCCTTGGAACTAGTAGCCTTGAATTAGGAACGGGCTACTGCTTATAGCACTTAGTTCTCATGCTGGTCGTTAGACCCAAACACAAACGAGAGAGAGAGAGAGAACTAAAAATATGGCGAACAAAAGATTTGTACCTGTATTTTTTTTTTTTTTTTTTTTTTTTTTTTGTTTGCAACCTAGGATCCTCGGATCAACACCTCTGGCGTGTGAAACAGTTTGCATTTTATGTGCAGTAAAATGCACCATGCGCATATGTTTATTATTGAAACATTGTAGAACAGGTTTTTATGTTGTTTGCGTCAGAAATTACGAGATGGTGTAATTTCTGATGCGAAAGCTGAAAGCTCAAAACCTGTTCTAAAATGTAGTACACGTAGATTGCAAACGTTTCTACTCTACTAGATGATGATACGAAGTCTACGTGAACTTAAGCATTCCCCCTCCCCCGTTCGTCGACAGAGTGTGGGAGTGCTTATATTGCACGAGGCTTCTCGCGCAGAAAATGAAAACAGCAAAGCCAGTTATGATTGTACCAAACTTCACTTCTTGAAGCGCCGGGGTGCGAAATTGCGTTCTTATGCAGGGAAGCATTGGGACGACCAATCTAGGACGCAGTAGCGGATCCAGCGATGGGCAACTAGGGCGATCACACCCCCCTCCCCCTTCAAGCAGGTTTTTCCTTTTTTAAATGGCCAATATCTAAAACAACCATTGCATTTATTTTTGTAAAATTATAGTAATAAATCCACAGGGTTTTTTTTTTTTAAGTTTTATAACTAAAATTTGCTGTGAGACAAAATGCTCCGTTCTAGCGCCAGCAGAAAAACAAAACAAAATAAATAAATAATATTAGAAGTTCAGAAACAAAGAAAGATGTGAGCGGAAGAGTGAAAAGAAATTTTGGCTGATCATGAAAAACAATGTGTGAGCTTTTTATTTTTTTTTTTTATTTTTAAATGTCTGGCATCGTTACTGAGTTTTTATGAAATTCAAACTGAATATAAATAAGGGAAAAACCAAAGTTATGGTTTTTGAGCGAGGAACTGTTTGTACTGAATGCAAGATAAGTCTAAATGGCACTGTGATTGACCAGGAGAATGAGATTGTGTATTTAGGAAGGATGTTTGACATAGAGAACAAATTGGATGCTGTAATTAGTAGGCGAGTGAATTCTTCATTGAAAGTTATCGCTGCTTTAGGAGGTTTTCACAGGAATGATGGGTTCTCGAGAGAGTCCCGCATGACTGTGTATGAAAGTGTAATTGTTCCTACTCTGATTTATGACAGTGAAACCTGAGTATTGCAGAAGAGACAAAGGAGTCGTTTGTGTGCTGGAGAAATGCGTTACTTACGGGGGATTTGTGGCAAGACACGTTCTGATTGTGTGAGGAATGAAGACTAATATTAAATTCTTAGGTGGTATAGGAAATAGTAATACTATATTAGTGATCAGATTTATCGGCGTAGGAAATAGACACATAAGCGTTTCCAAGCTTTCGCATATCAACCAGATGGCTTTTTCAAGGAAGTTAGACAAACTGCAAACTAAATAATAAAACGCTTTAACAATTTGAACGCGGGAACTTGACTTGACAATAAATACACTATCTACCAACAAGTAATTGGACAGCCTTGCAATCGACGATATCTGCGGTCCTGATACACGTCACGGCCGCCGCCGTTAAATATCGTGTGGGAAACAACAACGCAACCAGTCGCATGCTAGATGCCACGCAGTTCGGAGCTCTCTGATTTCGAGAAAGGTGTAATCGTAGGGTATCACAGAAATGGCCGATCCATACGTGACATATCCAGCGAGTTGAAGTACCCAAAATCGACAGTGGCCTACGTGATTAGCAAGTGGAAGATGAGAGGTGGCTGTCGGAATGCGCCCCGACCCGGCAGACCCACAAAACTGGGAGTTAGAGACCGACGGGTGCTGGCCAGAGAAATTCGAAAGAACCGCACCAAATCGATGGGCCACATCCGCGAGGAGTTTCAACAGGCATCCGGGAGTGTTTTTTCGATGAATACCAACCGTAAGGAAGCCCATCTGCTCAGTTATCATGGACGTGCTGCCGCCCACAAGCCTTTGATCACCAAGTCCAATAGCGCTGCTCGGCTAACGTGGTGCAAAGAACGTCAACAGTGGAAACAGGTTCTCTGGAGCGACGAATCAAGGTTCACCTTCTACCGTTCGGATGGCAGGGTCTGGGTTTGGCGTCTGCCTGGAGAACGCCTCCTGCCGGAATGTATTGTTCCAATTGTGAAGTTCGGCGGCGGTGGAATTATGCTATGGGGTTGATTCTCCTGGTATGGCATGGGACCCTTGGTCTCAATTCCTGGTAGACTCAACGCCGAGACCTACTGCACCATTTTGGATGACCATGCGCTTTCTACATTGTGGCAGTTTTACGGGGTGGACCCATGTTACTTTCAGGATGACAATGCCACCTGTCATGTTGCGAGGTCCACCATGGCTTGGTATGGTGACAGTGGGGTTAATCGAATGGACTGGCCTGCGGAGAGGCCCGGACCTTAACCCTATTGAGTACCTCTGGGACGAGTTGGAGCGTCGACCTAAGGGGTACCCCTACCGTCCGAAATCGGTGAAGGAACTGACCTGTCTTCTCCAAGCCGAGTGGAAGAAAATACCGCTAGCCGTCGTACAACGCCTGGTTGAGAGTCTGCCCAGAAGGGTCGCAGCTGTAATCGCCGCTCGTGGAGGCTCCACCAACTATTGAAGGTGAATAAACTTCGTTTTCCTTTGCTATGTCCAATTACTTGTTGGTAGATAGTGTATATCATCATCATCATCATCATCATTGTCAACCATTATCAATCCACTGCTGGACGAAGGTCTCCCCAAGTTTCCTCCACAACGGTCTGTCTTGTGCCAGTCTCCTCCATGTCACTCCCGCATATTTACGAATTTCATCCACCCATCTCCCATGTGGTCTTTTTCTGGGTCTTTTCCTGTCCCTTGGAATCCAATCTAAAATTTCGGCTGTCCATCTATGGTCTGTCCTTCTGGCAGTATGTCCAGCCCATTGCCATTTCAGGGATTTAACTCTGATCATGATGTCTTCCACTCTCGTCATTTTTCGGATCCACGAGTTCCTCTTCTTATCTCTCCTGGTTATACCAAGCATGCACCTCTCCATGCTTTTTTGAGTTGTCTGCAGCCTTTGTATGTCTCTTTTAGTTAAGGTCCACGTCTCTGCACCATACGTAAGCACTGGAAGGATGCATTGATCAAACACTTTTCTTTTAAGACATAACGGCATATTGCTCTTGAAAATTATGCTGTTTCTTCCAAAAGCTCTCCAGGCAAGTTTTGTACGCCGATTAATTTCTTCATCAATGTGACCCTCACTTGATATCTGCTGTCCAAGATAAACATACGTATCTGTTATCTCCAGTTTTTCTCTATCAATCGATAAATCTTCATTTCTTGTAAAAGCATTGAACATCATTTTTGTCTTCTGAAAGTTCATTTTTAATCCCACTTCTTTACTCTTCTCAGCAAGTTCCTGGATCATACTCTGCAGCTCTGATGGGGTAGTTGCAAAAATGACTACGTCATCAGCAAAACGAAGGTGGGTTAGATAATCTCCATTAATCTTTATCCCTTTGTTTTCCCAGTTCAGTGATTGAAAGACATTTTCCAATGTGGCATTAAAGAGCTTCGGAGATATGGTGTCACCTTGTCTAACTCCCTTTCCAATTTTTATGTGTGTTGTATTTTCAAACAGCCGAATCTTTGCACTTGCATTTTCATAGATGTTATTAATAATATTAATGTATGCATCTTCAATACCGCAGGATTTCAGAGCCGTGGTAACTGCTGATGGTTTCACCGAATCAAAGGCTTTTTCATAATCGATAAAAGCCATGCACAATGGAAGTTCATATTCCCTCGCTCTTTCAATTAGTTCTCTCAGTACGTGGATATGATCTATTGTGCTGTAGCCACTCCTGAATCCAGCTTGTTCTCTCGGTTGAGCCATGTCCAGTGTTACCTTCAAGCGGTGTGAAAGAACTTTAGTGAAGATTTTATAAACCACTGATAGGAGGCTGATAGGTCTGTAGTTCCTGAGATCCTCAATGTCACCTTTTTTATGTAGCAGGATCATTGTAGCATTGTTCCAATCCTCAGGAATCTTCCCTTCATTAAGGCATCGAGTGAAAATTTGGGCGAGTACTGTTTCAATTTCTCCACTTGCTTCTTGTATGATGTCTATAGTAATTCCATCTTCTCCTGGAGCTTTCCCCCGCTTCATGTTCTTGATTGCATGAGCAACTTCTGCTGGGAGGACTGGAAGAACTCTGGTACCTTTCATGATGTCTGGAGTACATGTATCATCCCTTTCATATAGTTTGGAGTAGAAATCTTTCACTCTTGTCAAAATTTCGCCTCTATTTCTTGTTATAGAACCATCTTCTTTTCTCAGAGCCATAATCTGTTTTCTTCCCTTACTGAGATGTCCCTTTGCTATCTTTAGGCTTTGGTTGTTTTCAATTGCTTTCCTCACTAGCTCACAGTTGAATTTCCTTACGTCTTCAGTGATACTTTTTCGTGTTGTCTTCCATAGCTCTATATATTCCACTTTGGAAGTCACATCTTCTTTAGTTGTCCTCATCTCTCTTCTTTTTTGCATCAACATTTTGGTTTTTCCTGATAATTTGTTTACATGCAACTTGTTCTTAGACCCAGCTAATTTTGTTGCTGTTTCCATAAGAGCTTTGGTTACTTTTCTGTTAACTTCAGAAATATCCACTTCTTCCGATGTTAGGCCTTCTAAAGCAGAGAATCTGTTCTTCAGTTCCAACTTGAAAGTATTATGGTGTTTTTTAAGGTTGGTTATGTCAATACATTTTGTTTGTCTTATGAGCTTGCCACGTTCCAGTTTAGTGTTGAGGTGCATCTTACATCTCACCAATCTATGGTCACTACCTGTGTTGAACTTGTTTAGCACACTGCAGTCTTCGATGACGAATTTTTTGTTACACATAATAAAATCAATTTCACTTGTCGTCCCAATTGGATGTCTCCATGTCCATTTCCTGTGTGGCTTTTTCTTGAAAAAGGAATTCAAGATGAAAAATCCTTCTGCCTCTGCAAACTCAACGAGAGTATTTCCACGCTGGTTTCTGTTGCCGTGACCGAATTTACCTACTGAAGTTTCATTCTGTTGCCGGTGCCCTATTTTTATACACGACGTTATATTCATTTAAAGAAACGAGGCATCACGTTGGTTGTGCGCGCGGTATCCTGGTTGGGAGAAAGCGTTACTTAAAGAACTGGTTCCAAATTCGTGGCAACTCGAGTGAGACGCTATCTGTGCAAGTATCGCTGTTGGTAATGATCTCCAAGGTTTCCCGAATGGCTGTACATTTAGGGGTAGAATGGATAGCTAGTTTCTTTATATCATCCCACATAGGTGTAGCGACTTGAATTTGACTTCTCTAGATAGTACCGTGGCTACTTTACCGTATTTTGTGTCCCTTTTATGTTCGCTAACTCTGATTCCGAACGAACGCTTGGTCATTCCAATATAGTATCGTTTAGAGCCGTCCGGATACTGTCAGGGGATCGCATAAACGCCTGCTTCGCAGGAGATAGGTGGTTTTTCACTATTTCTCTTTAACATAGTACGTATATAAAGATGCAGGAGACCTTGTGCCGACGCCGTAGTTCATCTTCTTGAGGGCGTTCTTGAGTTTGTAAGATACATTTGGTATGTAGGGAATTGAGCCTAAATAACGAAGCTGTGACACAGGAAGATTAGAATGTTCGACCCTGGCTTTTTGGATAAAGATCAGAATAATGGCGCTCCGATGGGATCATCACTTTCACCCGTCCTTGCAGAAGCAATAAATACTTCGCCCAATTGAGCAGAATATATTCTCCAGCTTTACCCCACGGCCTACCATCTGGCTGCGTTATGCGGACGACGCATTTTTCGTGTGGCCTCACGGAAAAGACTCTTCCAAAATTCCTTGATAAAATCAATGATATACATCCTACAATCAATTTCACGACGGAGCTTGAACAAAACAACGCGCTTTACCTTATCTGGATGTTTTATTGAGAAAATCACCTGACAACCATCTCGGTACGCAAGTCTACTTTATAATCACGTCCGTCCCAAACCTGATGCTCCTCAGCTCTTTCTGTCCCGCAGAATACAAATCAGCTGACTTCCCTTCTCGAATTCGAAGAGCCTTTGCCGTTTCCTCCGATACCCATTCTATAGACAACACGAAATTGAAAGCGTCATCAAGTTGGCCACCGATGTAGAATATTCATTGAATCAGATACGGAGTTTGAGATCTTTTTTTCAACTGACAATAACTTTGAGTTATCTTTAAGACAAGGTTCAATTACTGTTTTATATTATTATTTCACATAACTTCTAAATGTAAAATTTAGTCTTGATAGCTGTAATCGTTTTTGTCTTAAGGACTCCACAGACTGATACATAGGCATCGTACAATCAGATGTGCAATAAATTAAGTACCAAGTTTCTTACCTGGGTTTGAAAAAACCCAGCCCATTTGGTTTTTTTCGGGTTTATTGGATTTTTTCGAGTACTGTTGTAAAAAAACCCCAAAGAAGCGACAATCAGCGAGTAAATTCGTTTTTTATGCTGCTAACATACTATTCAATGCAGCAAAATTAGATCAGTTTAAAATTATGATTGACACACTGAGACCTTGACATCAACCACCTTCAGCAAAAGCCATTGGTGGAAAACTGTTTGATACTGCAGCAGAAGAAACTGAATCTCAGCTTTCAGAAAAATAAAATTATTAGGTAGTTTGACTCTCACCACAAATCGTTGGTGCAGTGTGAAGAATGAGCCAGTCCAAGCTATTAGTGTCCACAACGGAACAGAAAGTTTTTTGCTGTGTGCTAATGGTACTGGTTTAGAAAAGGAAACAGCAAAATATTGTGCTTCTAAATTAGTGGCGGCCATAAAGTAGTGTGAAGAAAAATCTGGAAAACCTGTTTTTGCTGTTGTAACTCAGAGCAAAATCAAAATGATGAAAATGTGGACAATTTTTAAATGAAAGATATCCAACTCTCATAACATACGGATGCTCAGCACATCTGTTGAATTTGTTAGAAAAAAGTTGTTTCCCTAAAGACAGTTTTGAAGCAGATTGTGGCGGTGCAAAAATATTTTTGTAACGTAGGCCTACATCAACCACATGGATGGTTTAAAGAAAAGCCTGGCTTAATGCCACAACGACCTAACGAAACGAGGTGCAACTTTCATCCTGATTGTGTAAAAACATTTGTGGCCAATTATCACAAATACAGAGAAATATCTTAAGAGCATATTGAGGAATTTGATCAATCTATTTAAAAAATCTTGGATAAAATAGGCATTTACCGTGAAGCTATGAATCTGGAAAAGCAGTTACCCGTTGCTGCTAGCACACTGGACACACTTCAGAGAGAGACACAACGTCTGTTTCTGTTTCAGTTGCTGTTGAAATATGGCCGGATTTACTACAAGAAGAAATGCTGCAGCCGTACCATCTAGATTTTAAAAAAGTTTTGAACAAGCAATTCTTGCACCACATTTTCTAGTAAACCTCATGGATCCGAAATACAGAGGTCAGAAACTTAACCAAACAGGAGAGTATTGCAGAAGAGTGGATATCCAAATTTCCCCCTGATTACACAGTCGAATAATATGACCACCCACGAAATCACTGTGTACTCGCCCAGGTGTGTCACAGGTTGCACGTGACAAGGTCAACCACACGGAGATATAGGCAGCTGGCCAGGACAGATGAGCCACAGTGTGTAACGTGAGCACAATGGGCAGATGTAGTGATTTGATGGATGTTCAAAAAAGAATGATCATTGGTTACCGCGCCAAGGGTGGAAGCATCTCAGAAACAGCAGACTTTCGGGGCTGTTCACGAGGTGCTGTAGTAAGGGTGCACCAAGATTGGACCGCCGTCACACAGAGTACATCCCGACATCATAACTGTGGAGCCCCAAAGGCCATCAACCCCAGAGGAGAATGCCACCTCTGTCAACTTGTAAAGGGCAATCTACACGCAACAGCGCAGCAATTGACCACGCAAATGAATGCTGGGGCACCCAAGTACGTGTCCCAGATAACAGTAGAGCGAACCCTGTTACACATGTGTCTTCGGAGCCGACGTGGCATGAAGGCACCCATGTTAACCCAGGGCTGTCGGCAATGATGTCTGCAGTTCGCACGGGACTACCGTCATTGGACAGTGGAAAAAAGGTTGCCTTCACCGACGAATCGAGGTTTCTACTCCAATGATGTAAAATATTTTCTCGATTGGATAATATCTTCTGCCCCCGCATCACACTTGAAATTTCGGCATTTGGGTAAAATTTAGCACTTTTCACCTTTTATAGTAAAAACGTTATTTTCCGAGATCGCTATTCTAATAGCGTGGTAATGGTGCTCAGTGTGATCAGTAAAAATGCTGTAAAATATTTTTTCGATTGGATAATATCTTCTGCCCCCGCATCGCACTTGAATTTTCGCAAATTTTGTTAAAAAGTGCACTTTTTAACATCTTATAGAAATAACACATGCATGCAAAAAAATATGGTCCAAACAGTGTTTATTGCTGTACTATATTGTACAAAAGATGAAAATGTTTTGCATCCCTAACAGTCTCTGTATAGACGAACACTGGTAACAGTCAAAGTATACTTACACTTAAATATGACCAGCAGGAAGAGGCTTGAAATCAACCTTATGGTCGAATTCAGGCATAACTGAACGTGACAAAAACGTGGTTCTGAATCCGTATCTGTTTTGAGCTTCATATATCTAGGCTGATGCTTCTGTCACTGACTTCACACGCCGTTCATTTGCCTGTGTGTGACATGGGAAGTGAACCAAGTCCCAGTCCGGGTTGGTCTTATCACTCACAATGGAACATAATACGTCAGTGGATTCATTCATTAGTTGATAACCAGTCAATCATATCGGTATAGTCATCAGCTTCAAAGTGCAGCTTTGGTGGGCGAAACGTACGCATTGCCTTTTACATTGGAAGGTGACCCTCTTGACTTAATTATTGTTACAGTGGACACCCCCCCCCATCCTAAAACCTGAAGAAAACTCTAAAATTTGTCCGCCATGTCGCGTATGGTATGAGGTAGCTAGGAATCACAGTTCGGCAGGCTCACATGTTCTTTTACAGTTCAGTTTTTTTTATTTATTTCTCATTTACGTTGTTTTTTCTTTCGGATGTTCTCTAAATTAATTAACAAAATTGCGGGATAATTGGGAAGTCGCTCCAATGCTCTTGAAGGCATGAAACGCAATATTTTTGCCATTTTAAATTGTTTCTACCTGTGGGAAAATGTAGCACTCAATGGTTGCTCTGGAAATTGATAAGAGCAAAGCGATAGGCCCAGAAGAGGGCTTCTGGATTTCTTGATTAGGGGCCGATGTTACGACCCACCCGCCATTAATTTAGTAATTAATGGGCGTGGTTGATGTGTGAAATTAATTAAGTATTAATTATGTTCGAGGCTTGATTGGAGTTTAAAAGTGTAAACAGCAGATAAAGTTTTATCTGGGGGTTTGGAAAAGAAAAGAGGCGACGAATTCTCTCTCTCTGGCTGGGTGGTCTCAGAATAGCTCTGTTAGGTCATAAATATCAGGGCGCAGCTGACGGGAAACTAAGCAACACGGAATGGTACCTTTCGAAGAGGGGTCCACTTGAGTAAATGAATGAAGATGGGGACAAAAGGTTTAGCGAATAATCGTAAATTAGTCGATTGTTTGGGGCATTTTCGAGAACAATTGCTCTCTGTGTGGTCCGTGCAGAAAAATAAGAGTTCGCACTTGGCATGAACATAAGGAAGAAAGTTCAGTTGTCTGTGCGCTCTCCGATGTGAAAGGCTGGATGCCTTGGATCTGCAAAAAATGAATTGGGAAAAATGAAGCAGCAAACCTCCCCGCATTTGGTAAGAAATGGAGACAACTCGAGGCAGCTGGAGATGCCAGTTTGCCATAAAGACAGCAGAATGCCTAAATCCGCGGGATAAAGCAGAAATTTCTAGGCTGGAGCGTAATGGAACTCAGCGACTGTTTGGCCTAATGAAAGCCAAGTTACAGGGGAATTAAGAAGTCTGCGAGTGGACAGTGGTCATTCCTATGAGAAGCGAAGCCAAGCAAAGTCGGGTTCGGATGCCAACCACTGCAGTGTGGAATCGTCACCCCCATTCATCCCCTACTGTGGAGGAAGTGAAGAGATGCGCTTGTCTTACGGGGCGAAGCGAGGCCCCATGTGTGCGTGTGTGTGGTCGCGTAAGCAGCGAAGCCACTACGTGTAAGTGCGACGGGATAAAAACATGTCGAAAGAAAAATATGAGCGTAAGAGCGGTGGCTTCGATACCTAACAAATATACAGGTGAAATGTTGAGTTGCCGATATACGCTTAAGGTAAAGCACGTCTGATTTCGCTCGGCCGAGAAAATTAATCTTGGAAACCGCAACATCAGATGTGAGAGGGCCTATTTTGCTTAACGGCCACCTTCAAATCGTCACGAGAATAGATCAGTGTGCACTCTAATCATTGCAACAAAGTGCGGCGTGATATTACCATTTTTAATTGTGTGCTTCATTTACATCAAGCGTCAAAGTGAAGTGTTGAATCATCGGTGCTGCCACATGGTGCAAGTGTCTGTGTGCGTGTTTTTTTTGTCGAGTGATATTATGTGATGCACAACGGATTTGCACAGCAAAGTCACGAAACTGTAAGTAGATGAATATTTCCTTTTTCTTTCTTCGCACATCTGCGAACTTGTGCCATTCCGACACCCGAAGCTGCATGGACATAGATGCAGTAATGCTGAGTGACTGAACCTCAGAGGAAATACCTGCACATACAGATTTCAATTTCTTACAGGGCCCATTTCCTGATTACTTTTTTACATGAATAAGGGAGAAGGTGTGGCCACAAATTCCGCTGGGCGGGACAGTTTCTTTTAACTTTGGTTCAGGGCCAAAGCGAGCGGAGCAGGGTTCTGCATGTGCATGCTTATTAGATTTAGTTAATTAACTTTGGCAGTATTTCGCACCTATAATCTTATACCGCAAATTAACGTGCTTGTGTATTTTGTGTCGCGAGTATTTTTAATGTGATCGTTTGCATATAAGTTTTTTTTATTCTCTAAGCAATTGTATATGAATATCACCTGCAGCTCTATTTAGTGTGTAAACGAGTAGTATCTCTTGTTCAGATAGTCCGGTGGAGACTCAGTCGGCTGCGTTATCCGACAGTAAAGTGTGACACCGTATGCTGCCCACATATGAGGGGCAATTGTCTATGCGCCTAGAGAGCGCCGGATCTGTTTAAATCTCGCAGAACGTTATTAAATGTTGTGTTGTGTATTTGAGAATCATGTGTTATTTGCGAAAGTGAGTGTTGTACTGGCTGGTTGGGGATTGAATGTACCGGAGTAAGATCCGGACCACTACACTCAGTCACGAATTGGTGATTGCGGGTGAACCTCATCACAACTCTGATCCCAAAGTATCATTTTTTTTTAGATTATTTTATATTTTATTTGTTGTTGTTATTTTGTTCACAAGGTGGATTCACCCAAGCCTTATGCTTCTGGTCATTCTTCAACTTTTCATTTTTTATGTTCTGGTGTGAATCTTTGAGTGCAGCAGTGCACCTGAGATTCTCACCTGGTGCCGTGGCCAACTAAATTGTACTTCAGGTCTCAAGCACCGTTACCGGCAGACTAGGCAGGAACACTGCTAGTGCCGTGTAACATTAATGATGCCGTTGTCCCAGGATCGATACCTATATTTTGCAGCTAGCGGAACAACACTCATGTTCGTAAAATAAGTGCGAATTGACTGCCATTACTATTTTTATTTAGTTTTGTTCGGTGCGAATTTTGTATAATTTAGCATTAAGTAAGCCTTAAGCTGTTTTCTAAGAACTGCCATAATTTTAGTGGGTAAGAAAAACAAAATGGCTAACACGAAAAAATCGTCATCTGCGAGTCACATGGATTCAGATGATTCTGGTGGTCACTCTGACGGAGAACATGTGAGCACTGGGGCTGCAATTGTTCCGGAAGAGAGTACACCTGTTACAAGTACAGCGGGTACATCACAGCTGAGACAAACAGCTTTAGCCGCACCTATGGTTTACGGTGAGCAAATAGCGGATGCATAAACATGTTGAGGCTATTTACAGGCACTGATCCGCTGTATCGTGCTAAACACTTTTTTCAGGATGTCGAAAGTGTAGCGATGGTGGGTAGATGGTGTGAGCAAACTAAACTCGCGATTGCAAAATCTAAATTTCGGGAGAGAGCAGCTGAATTTCTATCTGATAGCGATGAGCTGAGGGCTGAAACCGAATATGTAAATTTTAAACGGCTTGTCATTGATCGCTTCCAAGCCGAAGAGCCATTGGTAACGCGAATGAAGCAGTTTATGAATTGTGTGCAATTGCCAGGACAAGACGTTCGGCAGTACGCAACACGTCTTAAGAGCGCAGCTACGAAATATCATGGTCATAAGTCGGATATGTCCGAAGAGACAAGGAAGCACAGGGATCAAGAAGCGATGTGCCAATTTATTTCAGGGTTATCTGAATCGATTAGGCGTTGGGTACTAACAAAATGCCCGGAAACTTTGGATGCTGCAGTTCTCATCGCAATTCAAGAGGAGGAGAATTTAGCACTCATGGAGTAGAAAAAACTTTGGTGAATACGGTGGAAGGAGGCAGAGGGGACGAGGAGTCGGTAATGCTGGCCCGCACTTTGCAACAGATGTTGTCGCGTTTGGAAGCCATGGAGAATACGGTAGGGCAGTTAGTCGGGAATTCTCAGGGAAGAGAAGACAGGGAAATCGGAAGGGAATGAGAGAAATAGAGAGACATTTCAGCGATCTAACCCCCAGCTCTTCGGGGCGGAACGAGCTAGATGGAAGGAAACAAGGCCAGATGATCGCCGGGGTTTCGGTAATCGAAATGATTCACTCGAGGAGAATTGTGGATCGCAACAAACACGGCGCAGCAAAAGTAGAATTGTGTGCTTTGGGTGTGGATTAGAAGGCCACGTGATCC
The DNA here is from genome assembly GCA_039090855.1 of Macrothele yani. Classification (NCBI taxonomy): domain Eukaryota; kingdom Metazoa; phylum Arthropoda; class Arachnida; order Araneae; family Macrothelidae; genus Macrothele; species Macrothele yani. Next base: position 53,977,082 of record CM077006.1, on the reverse strand, counting down.
GGTTGTGCCTAATTTGGATGGGTCAAATAGGACGGAGACAATACCCAAACAGGTATATAGCAGAGGAAGTGGAAGAGATTCTCATTACGAGGTATCAGGAAAATTTGGTACACAGAAACCAGATTCCAAGAATAAGTCTTTAAACTAAATAAGGGTCGATTTGTAAGAGGTATCTCGGCCCAGTCAGAGTTTAAATCCTCTCAGGTGCGTTATGTTTCTATTCAAAGTGGGGACAATTTGCCGATTATTAACGCAGATCTCGAAGGTGACAAAATTAAGTTATTAGTCGACACGGGATCCTCGGTAACTCTTTTGGCGAAAGATGCTTATTTAAGATTGAAAGGTCGCAGGAAATTGACTCCCATCAATTCAGATTTAAGGATAAAAAGCATCACAGGGAAATCATTCCAACCTTAGGATGTTACAACGTTAACCTGCGAATCAAAGGAAGAAATATCTTGGTCAAAGCCCATGTGTCAAAATACCCGCTGAGTGAAAATTACTCAGCATTGTTAGGAATTGATGCGATGCGAACACATCACCTAACCTTCTCTGCCCATTCGAATCAGCTGTTGTTTCCCGACCCCCACCCACGCAGTGCTCTCCGCAGAAAGAGAGGGACGCGGACGATATGCTTGAGGAGGGGGTGACTGTTGCCTCCCTGGCGCAGAAAACTTGTGTCCCTCCCAACGCAGAAATGTTCCTTCAAGTGAAGTTGGGAACACCGCTTCGTATGAGAGTACAGACTGTCTTGTTTGAACCGCATCCACGTTCACGCAAAGATGGATTACTTTTGGCACGGTCTGTTAATAATGTCGCATCAAGTGGTTTATATGATGTAAAAGTAGCAAACACTAGTAGTTCCCCTATTTGGTTAAACAAACATACTAAGCTATTTCAAGTAGAACCTGTGGAAATCACTCAGAATTCACGGGAAATAGGTGTAACGCAGCGCGGTACTTTGCCTGTGTCTGCCGGTGATTTTAAATTGGAGCATTTGAATTATTTTGAACGTGAGAAGGTTTTGGAATTACTGATGACATATTCCGATGTTTTTGCACGGGATCCCATAGATTTGCAGGGCACTGACCTCGCTGAACATGAAATTCATCTAACAGATGACAAACCTTTAAGCTTCGCCCATACAATGTTCCGCATGCTCTTAGACCTGAATTAAAAGATCAAGTGAATGAATTACTGGATGCTGGAATTATTTCTAAGTCGGATAGTCCATATAGCTCCCCAATTGTCCTCATTCGAAAACGGGACAATTCATATCGTTTCTGTTGTGACTTTAGAAAATTGAATCAGATAACCAGAAAAGACAGTTACCCAGTCCCCAGAATACAACAGACCCTATCTCTTTTGCATGGATGCCGAATTTTCTCGAAAATAGACCTTTTGGCAGGGTATCATCAAATCAAAATCAGGGAACAAGACAAGCACAAAACTGCTTTTTCCTGCGAATTTGGTCATTTCGAGTGGAACCGTCTCCCGTTTGGATTGTGCAACAGTCCTGCAACCTTTGAAAGAGCTCTAGACTCATTGTTTTTGGACAAGCGTGATGATGGCATTCTAGTGTACGTGGACGATATTTTGTGTGCATCTAAGACCTTAAATGAACACTTGGAGAAATTGGAGTTAATTTTCCAACGTTTAAGAAGGCACAAGCTTAAAAATTAAGCCAAGTAAATGTGAGTTTGCGACCAAGGAGGTTACATATCTTGGGCACCTTCTGGATGGTCAAGGAGTAAGGCCAAACCCTGAAAACGTGGAGGCCGTACGGGATTTTCCAGCCCCACGCACTGTTAAGCACGTCCGAGCCTTTTGGGAATGGCGGGCTACTACAGGCGCCATATCAAAAATTTTGCATCCATTGCCCAACCTTTGACAAATCTCACCAGGAGAAATGTAAAATTTATGTGGGATGAGCAGTGTGAGGAGTCCTTCCAGCAATTGAGGAGGGCGCTCATAAGTGAGCCGCTGTTGGCTTACCCAGATTTCTCGAAAAGATTCTTCGTGACCACAGATGCATCCAAATTGGCTATTGCGGGTATACTCGAGCAGGAGGACGAAGAGGGCGTCAGACATCCTATTGCATTCTTCAGCAGAAAACTTAATCCCGCAGAACAAAATTACAGCGCAACTGAGCAAGAGGCTTTGGCAATAGTTGCATCCATCACGCATTGGCGGGAATATTTAGTGGGTAGGCAGTTTACAGTTATAACTGATCACAGACCCTTAAAGTGGCTGATGACGCTAAAGACTCCCAACTCTAGGCTTGTTAGGTGGAATCTCAGTCTATCCGAATATGATTTTGATGTAATGTATCGCCCAGGGAAGAAGAATACAAACGCGGATGTGTTGTCGAGGCATATTGCAGCAGTGGTAGCAAGTGATGCGGCTCCAGGCCCTACATTTGATGCTGAGGCCATAAAGGCTGCACAACGGGCAGACCCGAATTTGGTCGAAGTAATCGATTGCATCGAGGGGCGTGACTACTCTGCTGTTGATAAAATCACAGATACCTACTTCATGCGTGACGACCTGCTATATCATTTTTCCTTGCCAGCTAAAAACAGTCCACGCAGACTTGTTACTGAACAGTTGGTGGTGCCTGACTCTCTAAAGTCTGAGGTAATGAGAGCTGAGCATGATGGTATAAGCGCAGGGCACTTAGGGTTTGAGAAGACATTGGGGCGAATTAGACTCAAATATTTTTGGCTCAATATGTTTGCTGATGTAAAAAATTACACTGCTAGTTGTGAGGAGTGTTTAAAACGCCGGGGCTACAAGAGAAACCAAAAGGCGGGTTTAATTACCCCGGAAATAGTGCCAGTTCCGTGGTCCAAAATTTCCATGGACATCGCAGGACCTCTTCCCACGACAGAGAACGGGAACAAGTACCTATTGGTAGTCACCGACTCTTTTACCAAGTATATTGAGCTAATCCCCTTAAAATCTCAAACAGCCAAAGAAGTAGCTGAAAAATTCTCGACGCACGTTATAGCTAGACATGGTGTACCTCATACTTTGTTGACTGACAGAGGAACGAACTTTTTGTCAGAATTAATGTCCGAACTCTACAGAAGATTAGGCATTAAGAAACTGAATACGAGCCCGAGGCATCCGGAGACTGACGGACAAGCGGAACGAAGTATCCGTACAGTGATGCACTCCTTAGCGCTTTACTGTTCTCCGACTGGGAAAGATTGGGATAAGTTTACAGATTTTGTAGCTATGGCGTACAGAGCGGCCACTCACAGCGCTACTCGGGAAACTCCCAATTTCCTCATGTTTGGAAGGGACTTTAATATGCCTGGGCATTTGCTGAGCGAGGAAATCCCTTGGAGCTACTCTGAGCACCCGAATGATGCAGAGAGCTTGGTTATGCGAATGCAGGAAGCATTCAGAATTGTTCGCGATAACCTTGAAGAGGCAGCTCAGAACTCAAGGGACTATCGGGCACGGACGGCAGTAGATAAGCAAATCAAGGTGGGTGATCTTGTTTATCAACACGACCCTTCGGCGTCCAAGGCAAGATCGCGCAAGCTGATGAAACCGTCCATAGGACCCATTAGAGTGGTGGAAAAGACTTCACCAGTTAACTTCAAAATTGTGCCGGTGAACGATATGAGGCGTCCTCGCCTAACCCATGTTGATAGGATCTTTAAAGCCCCACAGAGAAGGGTATTCGACACGTGGCATTTCCAGGAAACAGTTCGGGATGCGGGAGATGAACCCGAGTCACAGCACCTCGCACGAACCACATGGGAGTCCGAAGATGCAGAATTGTATGAAGATGATGAATGGGAGAGCCCAATGTGGATGCTACAGGCGGGCGACCCAACGCCCTCCGCAGCAATTCCGCTTCCCTCAGAAACCGAACCCTTTGCAGCGCGAACCCGCATGATTGTGGATCCCTTACGAGTGCAGGAAGCCAGGTCAAAAGTCCTCCAATCATTTCGCGGGCGTCGCTGAGACAAGGGATGATTACGGGCGGGTGTTAAGGGCGAGTAACACCATACCACACACTGACAGACGGGGAGCAGTCGAGATTATAGTGGATCCCCAGGAAGACGGTGACACCACGATTATCTACGATGTTGAGAAGGAACTCGAAGACAGTGGAACGCAAGAATTTGGCATCGAGCGCAGATTAAAGCGGGCGTAGGAGCATCGAACGTGAGAGATCTGTGGAACTCGTGGATTCTTCGAAGCTATGCCTCATATTTAAATTTTCTTTCCGCCTATCTCGACGGGTAGCAATGAACGTGTGATGAAATCCTTAAACTTTCCTTCCGCTCTCAGGGCGCTTAAGTCCGGAATTAGGTGCCTTGCGACGGTGGGGAAAGGGTTGAGTGTTTACAGTTAAAAAAAAAAAAAAAAAAAATGGATTGATTGGATGAATAAACTTCATCCAGTCATCCCTTTTTTTTTTCTTTCATGGGGGATGGAATGTTACAGTGGACACCCCCCCCCATCCTAAAACCTGAAGAAAACTCTAAAATTTGTCCGCCATGTCGCGTATGGTATGAGGTAGCTAGGAATCACAGTTCGGCAGGCTCACATGTTCTTTTACAGTTCAGTTTTTTATTTATTTCTCATTTACGTTGTTTTTTCTTTCGGATGTTCTCTAAATTAATTAACAAAATTGCGGGATAATTGGGAAGTCGCTCCAATGCTCTTGAAGGCATGAAACGCAATATTTTTGCCATTTTAAATTGTTTCTACCTGTGGGAAAATGTAGCACTCAATGGTTGCTCTGGAAATTGATAAGAGCAAAGCGATAGGCCCAGAAGAGGGCTTCTGGATTTCTTGATTAGGGGCCGATGTTACGACCCACCCCCGCCATTAATTTAGTAATTAATGGGCGTGGTTGATGTGTGAAATTAATTAAGTATTAATTATGTTCGAGGCTTGATTGGAGTTTAAAAGTGTAAACAGCAGATAAAGTTTTATCTGGGGTTTGGAAAAGAAAAGAGGCGACGAATTCTCTCTCTCTGGCTGGGTGGTCTCAGAATAGCTCTGTTAGGTCATAAATATCAGGGCGCAGCTGACGGGAAACTAAGCAACACGGAATGGTACCTTTCGAAGAGGGGTCCACTTGAGTAAATGAATGAAGATGGGGACAAAAGGTTTAGCGAATAATCGTAAATTAGTCGATTGTTTGGGGCATTTTCGAGAACAATTGCTCTCTGTGTGGTCCGTGCAGAAAAATAAGAGTTCGCACTTGGCATGAACATAAGGAAGAAAGTTCAGTTGTCTGTGCGCGCTCTCCGATGTGAAAGGCTGGATGCCTTGGATCTGCAAAAAATGAATTGGGAAAAATGAAGCAGCAAACCTCCCCCGCATTTGGTAAGAAATGGAGACAACTCGAGGCAGCTGGAGATGCCAGTTTGCCATAAAGACAGCAGAATGCCTAAATCCGCGGGATAAAGCAGAAATTTCTAGGCTGGAGCGTAATGGAACTCAGCGACTGTTTGGCCTAATGAAAGCCAAGTTACAGGGGAATTAAGAAGTCTGCGAGTGGACAGTGGTCATTCCTATGAGAAGCGAAGCCAAGCAAAGTCGGGTTCGGATGCCAACCACTGCAGTGTGGAATCGTCACCCCCATTCATCCCCTACTGTGGAGGAAGTGAAGAGATGCGCTTGTCTTACGGGGCGAAGCGAGGCCCCATGTGTGCGTGTGTGTGGTCGCGTAAGCAGCGAAGCCACTACGTGTAAGTGCGACGGGATAAAAACATGTCGAAAGAAAAATATGAGCGTAAGAGCGGTGGCTTCGATACCTAACAAATATACAGGTGAAATGTTGAGTTGCCGATATACGCTTAAGGTAAAAGCACGTCTGATTTCGCTCGGCCGAGAAAATTAATCTTGGAAACTGCAACATCAGATGTGAGAGGGCCTATTTTGCTTAACGGCCACCTTCAAATCGTCACGAGAATAGATCAGTGTGCACTCTAATCATTGCAACAAAGTGCGGCGTGATATTACCATTTTTAATTGTGTGCTTCATTTACATCAAGCGTCAAAGTGAAGTGTTGAATCATCGGTGCTGCCACATGGTGCAAGTGTCTGTGTGCGTGTTTTTTTTTTTGTCGAGTGATATTATGTGATGCACAACGGATTTGCACAGCAAAGTCACGAAACTGTAAGTAGATGAATATTTCCTTTTTCTTTCTTCGCACATCTGCGAACTTGTGCCATTCCGACACCCGAAGCTGCATGGACATAGATGCAGTAATGCTGAGTGACTGAACCTCAGAGGAAATACCTGCACATACAGATTTCAATTTCTTACAGGGCCCATTTCCTGATTACTTTTTTTACATGAATAAGGGAGAAGGTGTGGCCACAAATTCCGCTGGGCGGGACAGTTTCTTTTAACTTTGGTTCAGGGCCAAAGCGAGCGGAGCAGGGTTCTGCATGTGCATGCTTATTAGATTTAGTTAATTAACTTTGGCAGTATTTCGCACCTATAATCTTATACCGCAAATTAACGTGCTTGTGTATTTTGTGTCGCGAGTATTTTTAATGTGATCGTTTGCATATAAGTTTTTTTTATTCTCTAAGCAATTGTATATGAATATCACCTGCAGCTCTATTTAGTGTGTAAACGAGTAGTATCTCTTGTTCAGATAGTCCGGTGGAGACTCAGTCGGCTGCGTTATCCGACAGTAAAGTGTGACACCGTATGCTGCCCACATATGAGGGGCAATTGTCTATGCGCCTAGAGAGCGCCGGATCTGTTTAAATCTCGCAGAACGTTATTAAATGTTGTGTTGTGTATTTGAGAATCATGTGTTATTTGCGAAAGTGAGTGTTGTACTGGCTGGTTGGGGATTGAATGTACCGGAGTAAGATCCGGACCACTACACTCAGTCACGAATTGGTGATTGCGGGTGAACCTCATCACAACTCTGATCCCAAAGTATCATTTTTTTTAGATTATTTTATATTTTATTTGTTGTTGTTATTTTGTTCACAAGGTGGATTCACCCAAGCCTTATGCTTCTGGTCATTCTTCAACTTTTCATTTTTTATGTTCTGGTGTGAATCTTTGAGTGCAGCAGTGCACCTGAGATTCTCACCTGGTGCCGTGGCCAACTAAATTGTACTTCAGGTCTCAAGCACCGTTACCGGCAGACTAGGCAGGAACACTGCTAGTGCCGTGTAACATTATGCGTCTTGCAGTAAGTTCTCTGATGTGCGGTCTTTCATCCGTGAGCATACTCAGCAAGAGGTTCTTCGGATGTGCGAAGAACGCATTTCGAGAAATTACCTCGTCAACGACGTCCTTGAGGTCATGATGTAAGTACCTGGATCTATAAATCGCCTTCCACACATGTTTAGCACCATCTTTCAGAGTGTTTAGATTTTATATCAAAGCAGTTCAGCGTGTAAACTTTCATAACAAACTCAACAATGCGTTTCAGTGCCGAGGAAGGGGTTGGAGTCTCAATACTCTGTCCACCGTAATCAACCAGCGTGAATGTGATAGTGGCCCATGATTGCGCTTCGCCAGGTCATAAGAACCATTACCCAATCGGACCTCTTGAGATATTTCGAGTAAGTATTTTTGGTCCTTGCTTAAGTCACGTGCAACGATAGCTGGTAATTCTCCGTCAGTGATATCAAAATCAGTTACAGGAAAGGTTTCACAATATAAAGAGCGCCTTTGCAGTTGTACCCAATATAAAGAGCGCCTTTGCAGTTCATCCAGTGTTTCAAAAAGATGCTTCAGAGGTAGTTTATTGAAATGTAGAATACATACCGTCCACTGCAAGGGTCTTCCAAGCTTTCAGTTCCAAGCACCAAATGACGCCATCTTTCCAGCCAGTGTTAATGGTTGTGCCGTCACAGCCAATTACAAGAAATTGAGAAAGATCTCTCGTGATCTCTTCGAAATATTCAGTAATGGTCTTGGAAATCTGTAAACCGGTACTACATGGTGGACTTAAGTGGGTAATGTAATCTGAGGCAGCCCGGTTCCTCAATACGGAATAAGTGTTTCTCCTTTGTTGTTCTGGTGTACCTTTTGGCACCTACCCTCTCCTCTACCAATGTATCATCCTTGTGTCCATCGAAATAGAGTCCCTTCAACGTTAACGCCTGAGCTTCATATGCAGCCTAAACTTGGAGCTCCTGTCTAACTTTCGTCTTTTACCTTCGCAATTTGGTTTTGTCAATCACCAAATTTGTGTCGTTGCTAGTTATGAGACCGACATCGGAAGTACACTTGAAACAATTGCAGCCACAGCCCGGTCCGACACACAAAACCTATCGGCAACCACTGCAGTTGAAGGAAGGCCTAATCGTATTTGTGTTGTGGCGGGAAGACTGAGAGTCAATTCTTTGCACTTTGAGTCAGTGAGTGAGATAAAACCTGTCAGCAACCACTGCAGTTGAAGGAAGGCCAAATCGCATTTGTGTTGTGGAGGGAAGACTGAGAGTCAGTTCTTTGAACTTTGAGTCAGTGAGTAAGACAAAACCTGTCATCAACCACTGCAGTTGAAGGAAGGCCAAATCGCATTTGTGTTGTGGCGGGAAGACTGAGAGTCAATTCTTTGCACTTTGAGTCAGTGAGTGAGATAAAACCTGTCAGCAACCACTGAAAGTTGAAGGAAGGCCAAATCGCATTTGTGTTGTGTAGGGAAGACTGAGAGTCAATTCTTTGGACTTTGAGTCAGTGAGTGAGATAAAACAGCTTGAGGATTTGAAGATGTTACGATTTTAGTCTACTTCAGGAGAGTCTGAAGAACAATCTATCTCTTCTTCATAATCTATATTAACTACGTTAGACTTTGTTGGTGTATCACTCAGAGACAAATTTTGAGCCCTTTTGTCAGCTGTCTTCTGAAACCGTAAGAGCTCCACCCTCCGCCTCCACACACACATAGTTTTCGACCATTTTCATTTTTTGTACAGTAATAAACACTATCTGGACAATATTTTTCGCGTGTTTGTTATTTTTATAACGTTTTAAAAAGTGCACTTTTTAACAGCATTTGTTAAAATTCAAGTGCGATGCAGGGGCAGAAGATATCCAATCGAAAAAAATATTTTACAGCGTTTTTATTGATCACACTGAGCACCATTTCCGCACTATTAGAATAGCGATCTCGGAAAATAACGTTTTTACTATAACAGGTGAAGAGTGCCAAATTTTACCCAAATATCGAAATTTCAAGTGCGATGCGGAGGCAGAAGATATTATCCAATCGAGAAAATGTTTTACACCATTTTTATTGATCGCAGTGGGCACCCTTTCCACGTTATTAGAATAGTTATCTCGAAAAATATTTTTTTTTTCGGCCCACCCTAATGAGCGATTTCTTCATTGAGTAACCTTAGTTACCCATAACAGTCGGTTAAACCTTGAAATAGATATAGATAAATATAGATAGATATAGATAAATATATATATTAAAACTCGTTGCGTCTAGGGAAATTCAGTCTTGCACTACTAATACAATCATCCATCATATCCATAACATCTTTATTAGAACACACAACACAAGTAACACAAGACGGATTATTATTAACTTAATTAAAACGAATTCATTCCATAACGACCAACTGCGACCAACGACCTTCTTCTGTGCTGCTCTGCGATCGCGTCGTCTCATCTGTGAAGCGCTCGTTAGATGGTGCTCTGCGCGTGCGTCGTCTCATCTGTAAAGTAGAATCGTTGTTATATGTAGTTAGTCCATTTGAATAAGCAGACATCCTACATATACAGGGTGCATAGGAAAGTCCCTTTAGCCTGGAATAACTTGCGAACGGAGAGAGGTACAGTTATGTAAGTGAGATAACGGTATAGTAAAGCGACTACGCCCGATCGAATGCAACCGATAGAAGCGCCCCTAGTGGCGAAATGCGGAAGTTAGCCATTGCAAATCGAAAACGAAAAGAGATAGAGCAAAATTTCCAATTACAAAGTTGTAGAGCATCAATTAGTTAGTACAAAACGATATTTGTTTCACACGGATAAGATAAATTGTCGCCTGAATACCCTACAACGTCCGAAATTGATGCGTTTGTCTGCCGGGTCGGGGTACTATTAATCGTTGTGTACTAATTAATTGATGCTCTACAACTTTGTAATTGAAAATTTTACTCTATCTCTTTTCGTTTTTGATTTGCAATGGCTAACTTCCGCATTTCGCCACTAGGAGCGCTGCTATCGGTTGCATTCGATCGGGCGTAGTCGCTGTACTATACCGTTATCTCACTTACATAACTGTACCTCTCTCTGTTCGCAAGTTATTCCAGGCTAAAGGGGCTTTCCTATGCACCGTGTATAGATAGATAGATGCTGTATTTCTGCTGAGATATTTTAATTAGATCGATTGATCGTCGACAATATTGCACATAATGTATTATGTATTCTAAGCTATAAAGCAGATTTTTACACAGTTTTATAACTTAATAACGATATATAAAATATACGTGCTTTCTGCTTATATAGCATATGCATTTATTTTAGTGCTTCCTTTCTGTGCGCATGTTGACACAATTCACAATTATGAAGAGTTTCGATATTCTTTCTGTTTAATCTACTCATGAAGTTGTTATAAGAAGTTCACCTTTTGACAGCTTATGCATCCATACTGTATTTATTATCTTTCGGAGATTCAAGGCAAATAGCACCGCTCGATCAAAGAAACAAAGAATGTTCTTCATCTCAGAGGGTGATTCGGGCAAACATTATTAGAGTTAATTTCTAATAATATAATCATGTATGAGAAAAGCAAAACAGAAAGGACATATAGATTCTTCATATTTATAATTGTAGCAACATGTGCATAAAGAAACCTGAAAATTAAAAAAAAAAAGATACTATGCGATTAAGAGAAAGCAGATTTATAAGATTAAGGAAAACACCGTTTGGTCATAATTTTTGTTTTTCTTGTCCACTAACGTTTCTTTTGCCTTTTTCTTTTTTTAAATTTTTTGGTCCACCTTCTTCAGGGCGAATAGCACATAAATATTCAAATCACATGCATGGGCGCCCATAGAGGGGGTACTGCCCTCCCCTGGAAATCGGATTATGTCCTTTTTGTCTTTGAAAGGTACAGTAGTGGCCAAAATTGTGAAAACCTTTTGGAAATAGTGTATTTTTGAGGTTTGATGGCTCATAACACCACTTTGTTTTGGAGTAATACCATAAAATCAGTGGAAAGATAATTTCAGAAAGAATGTAATGCAATAACTTTTATGAAGGATTTTGTATTAGAACAGCAGTTATAAAGAAGAAAAGTGAAACACATAGAAAAAATGAGATGTACAAAAATTTTCACCATGTCAGTTAATACTTAGTTGGGTAACCTTTAGCGTTACTTACGGCCTTACAACGCCTTCCCATGGAGTGAACCAAGTTTTTTTAGTTCTGCAGCTGTTATAATGTGAAACCAAGATTGAATGATTGCTTCTATTAATTGGGCTTTATTGCTGGGTTGCTTCTGACTAACTAATTTCTTTAGTCGGCTCCATAGATTTTCGATGGGGTTAAGGTCTGGGCTATACCCAGGCCATTCCAGCAGTGAAATATGATTATCTTGAAACCACGTTTTGTACACAGCAGCAACATGACATGGAGCTGAATCCTGTTGAAATATAAATGTTTCATTTTCTTGGAAAATATCACGTGCGGAAGGCTTCAGTCTGGGGTCAAGTATTTCATTAATGCATTTTTGGCCATTTATATTCCCATTAATCACGCAAATTCTGCCCACACCTTTTGATGCCATACAACCCCAGATCAAAACCCTAACTGGGTGTTTCACGGTACATGTAAGGCAATCAGGATGCAAATCTTCTCCAATTCTTTTCCTTATGTATTTTATGCCATCACTACCAAACAGGGAGATTTTGGTCTTATCACTCCAAATAACACTGTCCCATTGTTCCGCTGTCCAGTTACATGGGGTTTAGCTCAGTTTAATCTTTTCAACCTTTGTTTGAGAGATAAAAATGGCTTTTTTCGTGGAATTCTAGCTTTTAGACCAAATTCCTGCAGTCTGCGCCGAACAGTCCTTGCACTCAACTTCACATTGCATTGCGCCATTTTATCTTGTATACACCGAGATGATTTTCTTCTGTCACCTAGGCACAATCTCTTAATTCTTCTATCATCACTTCCTGTTATGCACCTTTTCCTGCCTTTACCAGTCTGGTTTTGTAGTAACTTAGTCTCCTTATACCTCTTCAAAAATTTAAAAATACCACATTTAGTTAAGTTTCCACCAATTTTTCTCCTAATTTCTTCATAACTGAAACCTTGTTCACGTAATAGTACTATTTTACATCGCTTTCTGGGTGACCAGTCAACTCTTTGCGCCATTTCTTTAATTTTGTCACGTTATACAAGCTCACTAAATGAAAAAACAAAAAAAAGCCCAACCAACTTGATAGCAATCACATAACACACTGACAAATGTCCTCCTCTCAGACCTCAGCTCCAATACATGAAATCAGTAGCTGAATCCTACTGTGACCTGATTCGCTCATTGCCAAAATAAAATGACACCTGATTAACTCTCTAAACACTCATGCTCATTGGCTACATTCAAATGAAGGAAAGCTGCTTCATATCATCCTAAGCAAGTTGTGGTTCCTTTTTCTGGTTATTTGGCTATAACTTTTCATAGAATACAGATAATTGCACAAACTTTGTTGCATTATATTCTTGATGAAATTATATTTCCATTGATATATCATTTTATGGTGTTATTCCAAAAAAAAAAAAAAAAAAAAGGTGGTGGTATGGGCCATCAAACCTCAAAACTACACTTTTTTCAAAAGGTTTTCACAATTTTGGCCACTACTGTATGTGAAAACACAGATTTGTTGGTGATGAGGATTGAATCCTCGCATCGGACCCAGTCGTTTTAACCGACTAAACTACACCGACGGAATGTATCTCTGCAGATTTGTCGTCTTGGCATGTGCTTCACCTCTGTACAGTTATTTGCAAAAGTTTAAGCCACCTGTCAATTTATTGAAAATTAAGATTTTCAAAGAAATAACTAATTACTAGTCAGAGATATTTGAAAAAAGGACACCACCCATGAATACTTACATTCTTTAGAACACAAAAAGACCGAAATCAGTACTTTGTGTGGCCACCTTTGTTTTTCATAACGGACAGAATACGATGTGGCATACTCTCAATGAGAGATTTGCCGTAGTCACTTGAAATATCTTTGCACCACACGTACTTTATCGCGTCAGTCAAAGCTTGGTAATTTGATGGCTGCTTTTCTGCTACCTTGTCTTTAAAATGGTCCCCAAATTTTCGATGGGGTTAAGGGTGGGACTGTTACCGCGCCAGTCAAGCACAGTTATGAAACTCTGCACGTAGTCCTTTATTGTCTTCGATCTGTCGCATGGAGCACCATCATGCATAAAGATTGTGCATCTGCGCACTTACATATGAGTTAACAGCTTCTCACGTAATATTTCCACATAAAAAGGACCAGTTATGTTAGTAGCTGTCGGCAAAAAGGATAATGAAGCAGTACCGGATGCTGACATAGCACCCCATATCATCTGACTAGATGGATGTCTCACGATGCTGACGGTACATTTTTCATCAAACCTTTTGCCTTTTGATCGTTGAACATGGGCTTTACGTGATTCAAATTGACGCACAGTTGATTCATCGGAAAAGAAGAACTCGTCTCAAATTTTCAGCAGTCCACGATTGATGACGCTTCGCAAACTGCAGTCTCTTCTTTTTCATGACAGAGGTTAGACTAGGTTTATAAGACTTTAATCCAAAATTCTTGCTAAGACGTCGGGAAAGAGTGTTGATACTAATATCAGAGCCTTTTGAATGTAGAAAGGCCTTGATTTTCTTGCTCGAACTTCTGGGAGAACGCATAGCTATTCGCCTTATGGTATTGCCATCACGTGGGGTTGTTTTTCCCTGGACGACCACTTTTATCGGTTGCTGAATTCACCTTATCTCGATATTTCATGATGGTATTATGAATAGCAGTCTTGCTCACATTCACCTTTCTGTTTATGTCACGGTCGGAGTATCCTCCATGATATAAAATCACTATTTTTGCCCACTGAGTAACACTTAATGTCGCTTTTTTGCCCATTTTTCGCTATATAGAAAATACGTACAAAACCTCTCAGCATGAAAACCAGAAGCAAACCGACGTTCGCACACTTCCCCAACTCTATCAACAGCTGCCGCTGTAGGATGACGCAATACCGACAGGAAGTTCAGTAATACAGACAGTAGCTGACGCATTCGTCAGAAATCTCTTAACACAAACAAGTGGTCTTAAACTTTTGCAAATGACTGTAGTACGTCACAGGTACTACAGAGATTTTTACGATAATAATTATTGTGATTGCTAATTTTTCTATTTTTCTGTAGTACTTCTGAATGCGTGTGTAATGAGTTAAAAAAAAAAAAAAAAAAAAAAAAAAGGAAAAAGTTGGAAATTTCTAGTAGAAAAGCGAAAATTTACAGTAAAAAGTAGCGATGAAATTTCCCATCGCGTGTTGGAGAACAAACAGCATTCATGCGGTACAGTATGGCAAGGCATGAAAGGCGAGGTGGAAAATATATCATCCTCTGTCGCAAACAATTCATTGCTGGACAAAGATCTCTCGAATTTTCACCCAGAATTTTGGTTTGAGAGTATTTTTTTGTTCTTGATGACCTATTGAGTGATGTGTGAGGTTTTTGGCGCATGTGATACAAGTAGCCAAACGGATCGAAAGAACGACGAAGAAATTTTCTTATTTTCCTAACATGCTGTCTAATTTCGTTTAACCATCTTTTTTGTGCAGTCTTTGGGTCTTCTGTTTTCCAATTAAATTTATGTGTTGAGATTGAGGTAAAAACTGTTAGATAACAAAGAGGCACAGGGAAATTTGCGTATGTTATTTGTAGTTACAATGTCTGTTTGCGCCTTCATGAGAACTAAGCTATGGGCGCCCATGATCGCATGTGACACTATCAACGTTGTTGACGGTTACGGATTTTTGTCAGGTGAGCGCGTGGAAGCAACTGACAAAAATCTGTAAAAACGGTCAGTGGTGTCGAAACCGCGGGGTGGTGTCGTATCGTTTGCGGACGGGTAGGAAATCGTGGCATTAGCGTTATGCCATGAGTAAGAAACACCCACCTCTTAAAAATAGAAATACATTTCTAATGCATTTTGGTAACGTAGCTTTAGGCTGTCATGCCGCCCCGGTGGCGCAGTGGTCTAAGCGATGGCCTGTGATCATTCGTCCGAAAGGTGTCCGGGTTCGAATCCCGGTGAGGCATGGATGTTGTGTATGTCTTACGGCACTGGCTCTCTCCCTTCCCTGGAACCAGTGACCCTAAATTAGGGACGGGCGACTGCTTATAGCCAATTGAGTTGCTCACAGTGGTCGTTAAACCTCCAATCAAAAAAAAAAAAAAAAAAAAAAAAAAGGCTGTCGTGCATTTTCCCAGGTCATTTGAGCGCCCGAACTCCGTAATAATATCTTCGATTCTTCTGTCCAGCTGAGTGCATTTTTTGTTTCCTTTTTTCTCCTACTTGTCCCAATTCTTTAGCTTTCAAACTCTGTGAAGCACTCGTTGCTTCCTGCTTTAAAATGTTCACTAGCAACTGCACATTTGGTTGTTTTTGGCTTACAATCTATATATTAATTCTATAAGGTTTTTTACTGTGAGTCCTATTTTGAGAGAACGGCTGAACGTAAAGATATGGTTGAGGTATCAAAATAAAGGTCTTACCATGTAGACTTGCCAGTCGGAGAGAAAAATGAGATTGGGCCAACGGTTTAGGCGTTGTAGGGCGGCAAAGTTCCCAGGTAAAGTATACGGGAGAAGCGTCTGGTTGACATTCGATCGCCTGCGGTTGACTCACGCGCTGTTGAAGGCTTCCGCCTTCATCGCCTGCGGTGGAGGGACTGAGATAGTCCGAAGTCTTCTCTTTTTTGAGGGAACCGTTGCGGAAAGCAACGCTAGCAGGCATTCGTATCAAAGTTCTTCTTGTCGGAACAACGAACGCTCTCGAAGACCTGCTTGCGCCGCCCCGGTGGCGCAGTGGTCAAGCGATGGCTTTTGGCCATTCGTCCGAAAGGGGTCCGGGTTCGAATCCCGGTGAGGCATGGATGTTATGTTTGTCTTACGGCAGTGGCTCTCTCCCTTCCCTGGAACCAGTTACCCTAAATTAGGGACGGGCGACTGCTTATAGCCCATTGAGTTGCTCACGGTGGTCGTTAAACCTCCAATCAAGAAAAAAAAAAAAAAGAAGACCTGATTGCGTTATGCCGTTGGACTGTGTGACGTATATATACAATTTAATATTTATTCGATCGAGTTTATTCATGTAGGTAAGAAGTTTCCCATTATGTAAAGATGTAAATAAACATTCCGTTGACCATTGTTAGTGAAAATATTTAGAATGTACATATTGAGTTGCGCCATCTATATATTCATTCTTATAAGGTTTTTTTACTGTGACACCTATTTTTAGAGAATGACTGAACGTAAAAATATGGTTCATGTTTCAAAATAAAGGTCTTACCATGTAGATATGCCAGTCGAAGAGAAAACTGAAATTGGAGCAACGGTTCGGACGAGGGGAGGGGAGGGGAGGGGCGGCAAAGTTCCCATGTAAAGTCCATCGGAGAAACGTGCGGTCCTTATCTACATCAGGCGCTCAGTTCAGTGTCAGACTTGGTGTGTGCATGGTGTTCTATGATCAGTCCTAAAGTAAGTGAATACTTTATTGCATACTTACCCTTAACAGAATGTTTCTCCAGCAGAAAAAAAAAAGAAATGAAAACGTAAGAGCCTTACTGGAAGACGTGAGCGATTAATGGGTCGCAACTATATGTCTCAAACAAGAGAGAATGAAGAGTATTCGCAACGCGAAACTCATTCCAACAACATTTACAAACACAGTTGTGACTGAAGATGAGCGTGAAAGAGTGCGCTATCCAGTTCAAGTTTTGCACACGATCGAGATGAGTGGACTTCCGCCTCACATTCAACGACTGAAAATTGGTACAGTCGTGATGCTCGTCATGAACCTGGCGCGCCCCGGTGGCGCAGTGGTGTAAGTTCCGGCTTACGATCATTTGTTCGTAAAGGATCCGGATTGTTTGTTTTACGGCACTGGCTCTCTCCCTTCCGTGGAACCAGTGAGCCTAAATTAGGGACGGACGACTGCTTTTAGCCCATTGAGTTGCTCACGGTGGTCGTTCAACCTTCAGCCCCCCCCCCCAAATCACGGATCTGGGCTATTGTCTTTACTGAAGTGGTTGAATGAATTTGTCAATCAAATAAAGTTTACTTTTGTTGTTTCATATGAGTTTATTCTTTTCAAAAGAATAACAAAAAAACTAACCGTCGATTCCGACTGGTTTCGCCTAGTCTTATGTAATTTTGAATTCCAACTCTCTACGCCTTTATTCGTCCTGTGTCTCTGTCGATAAACATTCCACATTTTGATAGACATATTTGTGTTGTCCGGCAACTGCTCAACGAAATAGTTAAGAAATTGGGATAATTTTTTATTTTTTTTGAGATTTGGCCATAATATGTAACATAATATGCGATGGGAAAGTAATTCTGGGAACGTGTGGCTGTTTCTTACTCATCGCATACCCGTCTGCTAATGCCACGATTTCATACCCGTCCGCAAACGGCAAGTCCGCTGACGACACGGAACCGCGGAGGCAGAGGGGCAAGCTGCTCCCGTAGTCATTTACATGCAGGGGCGAAACATCACATTCACCCCCCTCATTTTTTTCTCTTTTTGATTATGTCCATAATCGGAAATTGAATGAATATTTGGATTTCTTATATCCTGCCATTTAAAATTCCTTCTGATAAAACTATTGTTTTCTATTTTAATTATTAACCATCTATTATAGAACGAATTTATGAGGAAATTCGTCATCTAAATAATAAAGGTAAGCAGCACTTGAAGATAATTATGGGAGATTTCAATGCAAAAATAGGGCACCGGCAACAGAATGAAACTTCAGTAGGTAAATTCGGTCACGGCAACAGAAACCAGCGTGGAAATACTCTCGTTGAGTTTGCAGAGGCAGAAGGATTTTTCATCTTGAATTCCTTTTTCAAGAAAAAGCCACACAGGAAATGGACATGGAGACATCCAATTGGGACGACAAGTGAAATTGATTTTATTATGTGTAACAAAAAATTCGTCATCGAAGACTGCAGTGTGCTAAACAAGTTCAACACAGGTAGTGACCATAGATTGGTGAGATGTAAGATACACCTCAACACTAAACTGGAACGTGGCAAGCTCATAAGACAAACAAAATGTATTGACATAACCAACCTTAAAAAACACCATAATACTTTCAAGTTGGAACTGAAGAACAGATTCTCTGCTATAGAAGGCCTAACATCGGAAGAAGTGGATATTTCGGAAGTTAACAGAAAAGTAACCAAAGCTCTTATGGAAACAGCAACAAAATTAGCTGGGTCTAAGAACAAGTTGCATGTAAATAAATTATCAGGAAAAACGAAAATGTTGATGCAAAAAGAAGAGAGATGAGGACAACTAAAGAAGATGTGACTTCCAAAGTGGAATATATAGAGCTATGCAAGACAGTACGAAAAAGTATCACTGAAGACGTAAGGAAATTCAACTGTGAGCTAGTGAGGAAAGCAATTGAAAACAACCAAAGCCTAAAGATAGCAAAGGGACATCTCAGTAAGGGAAGAAAACAGATTATGGCTCTGAGAAAAGAAGATGGTTCTATAACAAGAAATAGAGGCGAAATTTTGACAAGAGTGAAGGATTTCTACTCCAAATTATATGAAAGGGATGATACATGTACTCCAGACATCATGAAAGGTACCAGAGTTCTTCCAGTCCTCCCAGCAGAAGTTGCTCATGCAATCAAGAACATGAAGCGGGGAAAAGCTCCAGGAGAAGATGGAATTACTGTAGACATCATACAAGAAGCAAGTGGAGAAATTGAAACAGTACTCGCCCAAATTTTCACTCGATGCCTTAATGAAGGGAAGATTCCTGAGGATTGGAACAATGCTACAATGATCCTGCTACATAAAAAAGGTGACATTGAGGATCTCAGGAACTACAGACCTATCAGCATCGTATCAGTGGTTTATAAAATCTTCACTAAAAGTTCTTTCACACCGCTTGAAGGTAACACTGGACATGGCTCAACCGAGAGAACAAGCTGGATTCAGGAGTGGCTACAGCACAATAGATCATATCCATGTACTGAGAGAACTAATTGAAAGAGCGAGGGAATATGAACTTCCATTGTGCATGGCTTTTATCGATTATGAAAAAGCCTTTGATTCGGTGAAACCATCAGCAGTTACCACGGCTCTGAAATCCTGCGGTATTGAAGATGCATACATTAATATTATTAATAACATCTATGAAAATGCAAGTGCAAAGATTCGGCTGTTTGAAAATACAACACACATAAAAATTGGAAAGGGAGTGAGACAAGGTGACACCATATCTCCGAAGCTTTTTAATGCCACATTGGAAAATGTCTTTCAATCACTGAACTGGGAAAACAAAGGGATAAAGATTAATGGAGATTATCTAACCCACCTTCGTTTTGCTGATGACGTAGTCATTTTTGCAACTACCCCATCAGAGCTGCAGAGTATGATCCAGGAACTTGCTGACAAGAGTAAAGAAGTGGGATTAAAAATGAACTTTCAGAAGACAAAAGTGATGTTCAATGCTTTTACAAGAAATGAAGATTTATCGATTGATGGAGAAAAACTGGAGATAACAGATACGTATGTTTATCTTGGACAGCAGATATCAAGTGAGGGTCACATTGATGAAGAAATTAATCGGCGTACAAAACTTGCCTGGAGAGCTTTTGGAAGAAACAGCATAATTTTCAAGAGCAATATGCCATTATGTCTTAAAAGAAAAGTGTTTGATCAATGCATCCTTCCAGTGCTTACGTATGGTGCAGAGACGTGGACCTTAACTAAAAGAGACATACAAAGGCTGCAGACAACTCAAAGAAGCATGGAGAGGTGCATGCTTGGTATAACCAGGAGAGATAAGAAGAGGAACTCGTGGATCCGAAAAATGACGAGAGTGGAAGACATCATGATCAGAGTTAAATCCCTGAAATGGCAATGGGCTGGACATACTGCCAGAAGGACAGACCATAGATGGACAGCCGAAATTTTAGATTGGATTCCAAGGGACAGGAAAAGACCCAGAAAAAGACCACATGGGAGATGGGTGGATGAAATTCGTAAATATGCGGGAGTGACATGGAGGAGACTGGCACAAGACAGACCGTTGTGGAGGAAACTTGGGGAGACCTTCGTCCAGCAGTGGATTGATAATGGTTGACAATGATGATGATGATGATGATAGAACTCTGAATTTTTTTAATGCCATTTCTGAGGCGCGGGCTAAGCTATCCTGGCTTGCCCAAGTATGTGAATAAAAAAAGTTTCACGAAGTACCAGCCTTATATTTACCAGCACGGTAAAGAACTTTCACATCCTTATCTATCACGATAAAGAACTTTCACTGTCCTTATCAAAAAATACTTACCTTGAAATTCCTGAAAAGTATTGTTTTTTGTAAGAAAAGCAGAAACGTTTTTTAATTAATTTCAGTATAATAAAATCAGTCGTTCTTTTGTGAAATAAAATAGAAGGGGGATAGGGAGGAAGTGATGAAATATTTTAACATTTTTTTTTTTTTGGATTGGAGGTTTAACGACCACCGTGAGCAACTCAATGGGCTATAAGCAGTCGCCCGTCCCTAATTTAGGATCACTGGTTCCAGGGAAGGGAGAGAGCCAGCGCCGTAAGACAAACACAACATCCATGCCTGACCGGGATTCGAACCCGGACCCCTTACGGACGAATGATCAGAGGCCAGCGCCTTAGACCACTGCACCACCGGGGCGGCATTTTAACATGTATGCTGTTTGATGTGTAACGTAATACCTACGGTTCTTGTGGAATACTAATCTAGAGATGTCGAAATCAGGACAGTTTGATATCGTTTATGATGAAAGTAAAATGTAGTATATCGAAAAACCTCATATAAAGTTATATTAATTTGGAGAATATCAGTGTAATGGATTTATCATAGCATGTTCGAATGACGTCATCGCGTCTTGATTTACGTCACCACAATGCGTTGATTTGACCAATAAATGCATATCATGATTTTGTCACAGTTGTTAAAAAAATAGTTTCGACTCCCTTTGAAACGTTGGATGTCATGTCGTTGATAAGTTTTGAATAATTTTGGTGTACGGAAAGCTTCCAAATTATAAAGTTCGCTTAAGCAACAGTTTGAGTTTCATTTACTTGCTAGCAATATGCATGGGTTGGATGCCCTATTCGTAGTCCGTCAGCAAAAGAGTGATTGGGCTCATGGACAGTTAGTGGGTTAAACGTAAAAATTAGAAAAAACGTGGTTGTTCCGCTTCCAGAATGGGGCACTGAGCTCTCGTTCGTGGCAGCCGTTCCGAGGGAGAGTCCTTCCTACCAGCCGAGGTGTCGTTGCAGCTTGGCTGCAGACAATGCTCGTTTGTGACGAAAGTGCGGCGGTTGACCTTGACAGGAGAGAACTGTGCTGCGAAAACTGTCGTTGAAATCTTGTTTTATCCTCTTGCTTAGTTGGCGGAAGTTATGAATTCATTATGTTCTTGAACGCCTGAAACGTACGGGAAAGTGTAGGAATGATATCATACATCGACTGTGGAGCACGGGCGTCTTTCGCGACCTTTTGCAGGGCTTTTCCCTGTTTTGAATTCAAAATCTGTTTACATCTGTTAATATAATTTATTTCCATGGGTCACGTGCTAGCACGAAGGTAAATCTAAGCCTTTACCTTTTTTTTTCTTTTTCTTGGCGTAGTGTTTTGTTGCGGACATTTCAGAATATATAAATGAGAGATCTTGAATGTGTTTTTAAGAGTAATTTCTTTTTACCTACAAGCACCACCATTGGGTCATTTTCCAGACCATAGGCGCCGACTACGTGGGTTCTCTGGGATCCAGGCACTTATTGAAATTTATGAGTGGGTGCGGAGCACCCATTAAGTCAATGTTAACAAGAAAAGACTCGCCTACCGTCAATAAAAAAGCCCAGATTGTTCGTTTTTGAATTTTTAGTTGGAAAACACTCTAATTTCCTTATGTAAGTATTTCTGCATATAAACTGGTTTATTAAAATGCGAGTGTATTAAAGCTTATCTCATTATATCCGTTTGGAGAAGGTGAAAGGTTTTATAGTGCGTACAGTTATGAAAATCTAAATTATCGTGAAATAACTTAAACTACTGGTACTTAATTACTGCCCTCCCTTTTATGTTGCAAACTCTCTCATATACGGACACGGACACTGGTCAGAACATTCCAAATGCATATTTAGAACCTCTCGGTGACATCCAGGTAACGGTAATACATGTGACTTCATCTGCATGAATTAGCATAATCTCGTAAGAGACAGCGCCGACAGCGTTTGTGTCCTCGCCGCACTTACCAGTTCATGCCTGTGAGTGGATAGGCTATCCTAAACCAAATTTGCATTTCTCATTCGTACTGGCTAGATGTGCTTGTTATGTGTTAGCGGGTTGGACGGGATAGGTCAAAGATGCCTGAATTGCCGTATTTTTCGGAATATAAGACTTACTGTGTTCCACAAAAATTGGTGTCCAAATCTCTCTGCGTTTTATACACCGAAGTTCATTATTATCTCCATGAATGTATGCTGCTATAAAGACTGCTAAGTGAGTTAAAAATGTTATCGCTTTATCTTAGATATAGTAATTGATATTCTTCTGCACTTTTTTCTATATTGTTATTGTATCGCGAATGCTTGTATATTTTATAATTTTATTTTTATCCATTGTTAACTACGAGTGTGCGTTTTGTTTTTTATGAGTCGGGCCTGCTATCGTGTTAGACATGTGTATTTGTCCCCGTGTGCATACCTATGTGTTTGTGAGTTCATGAGGTACAATACAGGTTAAACACATACCTCATATGTTGTACACAGCTATCTGAAACAAACCTAAAAAGTTAGTAAAATTATGCAGTGTATTGATTATGATACGCTTTCCAACATACCAGAAATCATTACTCAAGTTATGATGATAATGGCTGTGGAATAAATCTCGCTCCTGTGTCCTGACCTTTGACCCCATTTCGATGAAATTAAATAGAACCGGTTCAGTATACCCCCGGAACAACATACTAAAGTTTTGTCGCAATAGAAGCATTTTTAGTCAAGTTATCGTGTGGACGGACGAACAGACAGACGGACAAAGCTGGAGCATATACACTTCTTCAACCTACGGTTGGAAAGCGTAAAAAAACGACAATCATAATTCTTTTAAAAAACGAAGTGATCGAAAAACAAGGGAAAGGATTGCATCTCAGAACGAAACATCACAATAGACGCTCGAGAAATCCGCCAGCAAACTGGGATGCATTGTTACTGCTGCAAATTTTTTTATTTACGCAGAACTTTTGTAGACAAGCGCAAAAATCGTAGTCATTCACAGTGACAAATACCGTAGAGTAAGTAATTTTTAAAATCGTTTCATGAAACAGTGCTTTAAATGGGAGAACGTACTTTTCTTTGCAGTTTACGACGAAAGATGCCGCCGTAGCTGACACTCTTGCTTTCTTGCTGTTCGCCAACTTGTGCGGATATTTTTAATATCGAGCGGTTCTTGACAAGCTTTAGATTGAAAAAAAGAAAAGTTCTACGTTTCCAGAAATTGTTAATACGCCACAAATTGCAGACAGACTTCGACCAAAGCCGTCTTACTTTGACATATCATTCATACGGCGAGAATGACCATGCGAAACTTCAATAACGAAGACCAATGGTTGTGTGAAGGTGTGACGTCACTGGAAAATCTTGCAGCCCGTGTATGCCATTGCCTCTTGGACTGAGTGACGTTTCTCTGCGTTGTTTTCGTCAACGCTGTCACACAATGCTAATTTCGCAAATCACAATGATTCATAAACTGCAGTTTTTACGCATAAAATAAATTTTTTCTTTACAAAAATTTTTGAAATGCCATTTCTTTTTCTTAAATTCTTTAAATATGTGGGCGGGTCTTATATTGCGAAAAATACGGTAATTAACTGTTTTAAATTTTCTTCATCTTCATCGTGATTAATCCCACTTACACTATATTGACAAAAGTCACCGGGAACCTGGAAAAGAAACGCAACGTAGCATTTATTGACATATATTAGTACGGTGTCAATCCACCTTTGGCCTTAATGCATGCACTGACCCTTCGAGACATACTTTCGACAAGGTTTTGGAACACAGTGATAGGTGCTTCCATTCAGTACATAATGCTGCCGCTTACTGTTGCTTAGTAGTAGGCCTTGGTTCCAAACTACTTATGCGGCGCTCTAATTTATCCCATAGGTGCTCTATGGGATTAAGATCAGGGCTCTGTGCTGGCCAGCCCACACACGATAAAGAATTGTCGTCAAACCACGCCGTAACAGTCCTTGCTTTATGGCTCAGTGCATTATCCTGCTGGTACCAACAAGGTTCAGTTCCATAGTATTGCCACAGATTTGGTAGGGCATAATTGTCCAGAATATCGAAGTAGACGTGCTGGTTAACAGGTTTGTCCATGATAACCAATGGGCCGGGACCATACCACGAAAAACACCCTCACACGAGTACACTGCCAGCTCCGAACTTAACCGTAGATACAGTACACTGTTTTAAATAGCGTTCCCCCGGTGCCTCCATACTCACACACGGCCACCAGACTGATGGATCGTGTATCTGGATTCATCAGTCCATAGGACCCGTTTCCATTGATCTACGGTCCACGATAAATGTTCTTTACACCATGTTACACGACGAGTAGCATTCCTAGTGGAGATGAAAAGCTTATGAGCAGCCGTACGACCACGGTAACCCATGGAATGAAGTTATTCGCGAATAGTACGTGTACATGCTGAGGTTTTAGCATTTTTACTCACCTGTACACTGAGGTCTTGTGCAGTACTCCGTCGATTAGCTGTAACGACTCTCCTGAGGCTTCGACGTCCTCTATCATTGATTTTCTTTGGTCTGCCGGTACGTTTTGCTGCTTCAGGCACGCCACGTGTCTTCCACTTATTCAGTACATCCAAAACAGTTGACTTGGGTGTGTTTAATTGCCTCTCGGTTTCTCTTATGGACAACCCACTAATATAACACCCAAGAATCTTTACTTTCTCAAATTCAGTTCTCTCCCTCCGCGATATTTTCACTCAACCTCACAGTGCGCTAATGATCGTGGCCAGCTGTGGGCTTGCTTTTATACCGTTTGCATCTGTACCAAGCATCTGAACAGCGCAGCGGATCCGTTGATTTGCTTTTGAAGGGGTGTCCGGTGACTTTTGTCAATATAGTGTGCTTGTGGGGTCACTCTATAGGATTCTCCTCCACTACTTTGCGGCGCGCTCTTCACAATTTCTTCTTTTTTATGTCTTTGCTGACACAGTTCTTCCATCTCACCTTAGTTCTTCCTTTAGTTCGCTTTCTACGAAACTCCAATGTGTCCGTTACAGTGCGTCTCAAGCATTTCTGTTAACCCTTCTCCAAACATGACATTACCACTGCAGTCTTACTTCTTGGACCCTATTTGAGATTTCTGTCACTTCAAGTGTTGCCCTTATTCTCATATTTCTAATTCTGTCCTTTCTTGGTGTCACCATTCATCCATCACTCGGCATCTTCATTTCAGCAGTGTTCTCCCAACAGCTTGTCATTGGCCAAGTCACAGCACTGCACAGCATCTCTATATAGTCTTACTAAAGCCTTTTATTAAAAACTCGACTTTTTAACCACTTTGGCGTTTTTCTGTCTCATAGTGCACCTTTTCCTTCCCAGTGATTCCATGCTGCTTGTACAGTACTGCTCACTTCAAATCTCCGTCGTCTTCCATCATGCCACATCCGTGGTATTTGAATCTTTCCATCGTATACCTGGTTGGGCCTCTTTACTATCGCTGTGGGAGGGCCTCGGGGAACAACCGGCATGAGGTTTTAAATTAAATTTCTATGCAAATCAGTCTCATTATATCACTCTTTCCTAGATGTTAATACCTAGGATTTGATTTTCTCCTTCATTGCAGCGCATGTACTCTGTTTCGGTGGCACTTATTTTCAACCACCTTTCTTCTAAGTTTTCCTTCTCTTTTACCCTTGGCACATGCTGCTACTTTAGTGCTACTTTCCCCTACTTTATTTTTTTATTCATGGTTTAACGACCAGTATGAACAACTCCTAGGACAGTCGTCTGTTCTTAACTTGTGGTCACTGGTTCCAGTGAAGGGTCGCAGGACAAATACACCACTCATGCGTGACTCGAATTCGGACCCATGTCAGATAACTTGCCACAAACCAGCGCCTTAGACCCTTGGGTCATCGGGGTGGCGTTTATTGGGCTGTAAGACATCGAATGACTTAAGTTGAAACACACGACGATACTTGTGTAGGATTTAAACAGAAAGAAGGGATTTGTTTGCCGTCCCGTTAGTCTTCAATAATTACCTCATTCATATTATTCAATACAACAGGGACAAAATTAATCAGACGCTCATCCTGACCTGTACAATCTCACGGATGTACAGGACGCCGTCCATCTGCGGAAGTCCAGGAATTTCAGCAGTACAGTAGAACCTTGATTATCCGACCCGATGTGGACCGGCCCTATATCGAGGAAGTCTGATAATAGAGGTTATACTTTATTCTATAAAAAAAAAGCATATTTTAGATAGAAATTATTTTAATTATGTCTTTAAACTCTATATATTCAACTCTGTTCTTCCTAAATGGTTAATGAAATGAAACATCATTCTTTGATACAATATAGAAACATCAAATATATGCAGATACATACGTACAGTAGTATGTACATATGTAAGGTAGCTGATCCGAATAAAGTCCGCTTAGAAACATATGAATTAGTACTTATGATTTAACTAAAAGAAGTATTTTAGTCTGCCGCAGTCCCGCTGATGACCTATTCTTCATGACAGTGTCTCTCCATTTTTCATCATGTACAAATCAGCTGGTGTTGCATCTTCTCGTTGCTCCACGTACGCCATTGCAGATTCAAGAGCGGACATAGCACTCACTGGAAATTCTCTGCTCAACTATTTCTCTTCATATTCTGACGCTGACATTTCTTGGGATTTTTGTTCGACGAGGGTCACTATATCTGCATCACAATAATCTAATTATCTGTCGTCGCCTCTTATTCGTTCTTTGATGTTTTTTTCCGTAATTTCTTCCGATCCAGGGTGGGCCTTTGCCTTTTCAAACAAGGGAATCGGATCATTTGGTGGCACCTCTTCTTGCCCAGAAAAAATTGATAATCTTACGCCACGACTTGCTCGAAGTTTCTGGTTTTTACCTCGTTCCATGATTGAGCTACCCAAAACACTACATCCTTGCGATTGATCTTCTTCAGTTTCTCCGCCGTGTTTGATTGCCTCCAAAAGGGATTGTAAACCGCTTTAGGTCGAGAGCACCGTGATCCAATGGCTGAATCAAACACGTCACATTAGGTGAGAAGAATTTCACTATGATATCGTCATTATGTAGCATGTCTTCGTTTGGACGTGAAGGCACATTGTCGAGAAACAAAATGCCCTATCTTGTAAGTTTCATCATCTTCAAATGTTTCTCAGCCTTGGCCGTAAATTCTTCATGGAACCAAAATTTGGGGAGTGCAATGTCTCCATCCAAGCATTTATATGGTTCTTGTAGTGAACCGGTATGATTGAAACTGATAGATTTTTGAATGCCTGGATTACGGAAGTAGACCCACTTTTCATCGCACGTGATAATTCTCTTGATGAAACGTAAATCACGCGGGTTTTCTAGGAGTTTCGTGCACACTTCCACTCGGCGGTTTGCTTCAGCTGGCGTCCGTTCGTGAGTTGCGTCAGTGCGACGATGCGGCAGCTCCTGTAGACCTTGCCGAGGTCCTGAAGGTGACGAACCACGGTGGTCTGTGATATGCCCAGCTCGCTTGATAATCACCGAGTGCTGGCTGTCGGATTTGCCTCTACGGCCAGGCGCACGGCCTTCGAGTCCACGTTCGCGGCCTACCGGACCTTGGCTGATCGTCGAGGTTTCTGTCACCTGTGCGAAATTTCTTGAACCATCTGGTTGTGGTGGTGCGGTCCACGGAACCTTCCCTTTTGCATAACAAATGTTTCGTGTCGTTTGAGCAGCGTTATGGCCGAGTTGAAACTTGCAAAGTTCCCCAATTAGCCGGTTGTGGCTGTTCATCTTTTAGGCGTCCCAACCACAGAGAGAACGACGACATGCAATGCTGCTGTTCACAGCAACGACTATCACTTTATACCTCTTTCGACTGACTGCAGTGCGTGACTTGAACTAGTTTAAACACGTGACATATGCGCCGCAGCCCATGCGTTTATGCAAGTATTGCAAAACTTTCGACTCGCCCTCTGTAGTTACTTGATGTTGAATTGGTGAGTATCACTGTTGTATAGAACAAAGATTTTACAAATCGATCGCCATTCACTGCTGCAGATGGAAAAGAGCGAATTCTTCAATTTATTAGCAAAAAATCGAGGTTCACACCAATACATCGAGGTTTACACCGATACATCGAGAATTTTAAGGTATCCCATTATGTTGGGGGCAATTTTTTTGAAAAAAAAATGCAAGAATTGGTAATTTTTTTTTAGGAAGGCTAACACACAAAAACCACATAAACGTTGAAAAAAAAATGATATCAATATAAATTTTCAAGAAATTGGGAAATTTGTGATTGTGCTATTGGGATAATGGGGCCTAAAGTGTCTCAAGAAAAATCGCCCACAGCATTACACCGCCGCCGCCGGCCTGTTTCCGCCCAACAGTGAGTCCAGGTGCCATAGCCTTCGTTGGTAATCGGCACACCCGTGCTCGGACATCTACGTGATGCAACAGGAATCTTGATTCGTCAGACCAAGCAGTCTAATCCCGATCTTGGGCCCATTTCATGTTGGTGATGTCGTGCAGTGAGCATGAGGATCCAGCTGGGTGTTCGACTGCACAGGCCCATGCGCAGAAGGCTGCGATGAATTGTGTGTTGTGAGATATTGCCTTGATGACCACTGTTGTATAGCTGCGGGTGATTTGTCGCACCGTGGCCCTGCGGTCGCTGTGAACAATGCGCGACAGTCTCCGCTCCTCTCTGGCATCAATGAGCTGCGGACGACACGCGGATGGATTATTGTTCGTCGTTTAACCATCTGTGCACCACTTTTGATACGTGCTCACTGCAGCGGCACGTGAACAACCCTCAAGCCGCGCCGTTTGCGAGATCGTAGTTCCGGGGCTCCGTGCCATCACAATTTGTTCTTTATCAAACTCCGATAAAGCGGCAGCTTTTCTCATTCTGACTCCTAACACTCTACTAACCGAAAGCCGGTCCTCGGGTTGTATATATACTGCTCTGTGAACTTCACCTGCGCCACCGTTCGGTCTCCAGATGCGGTCATTTCTTTAGGTTGGTAGTGGTCATACTGTAATGGCTCATCGTTGTATATTTTTTATTTTATTTCAGCATGACGTTGGAAAAGGAAACAGAACTGGGCAAAAACAACAACAACAACAACAACAACAAAACGCATAATGATGAATGAAACGTTGCTAATCTTTACCAGTTCATAAGAAATATATGATCTACATTAATAAAAATACTAACTTCTGTAATCCTCTTATCGCACATCAAGTCTTCAGCACAAGACACACGCCGAGCAAACAGACTGTCTCGGTTTCAATATTAGCGCGTTTGGTTTGCTATGACCCGGTTGCTGACGTCACAAACGTAAAATCGCGTTGTCTTAGGCCTCCAGTAACTCGTGACGGCTTTGGCACGGAAGTCTTTCTTACGAAATTAATTTTACAAAAATGAAGTGAATGAAAGCGCATAATTTATAGTCTTCACGGCTTTTCTGATTTACAGAAATTTAATTTTTTTCGCTTTTTTTTTTTTCAAGCATTATGTTAACATTTTCTTTTTTCCATTCCTTTCTCGCTCATTTCCAGATTTAATGACTATTCGGATGTCTAACCTAACTTCCACATTAATCAGTTCTTTGGGCTATAAGTAGTTGTGCGTTTGGGGCGGAGAACTAGCGACGTAGGACGAACGCACTGTGCCTGGTGCTTCGGGGGATTGGACAGAAACCAGTACCTCTGACCACTTGGCTGGCGAGGCAACTTTGGTCGTCTTATGTAGTCCCCTGCTTCGGAAAACTGGTATCGTAGGGCTGGCGTACCACCCAGCCAAGTGGTCAGAGGTACTGGTTTCTGTCTCTATCCAGCCTGGATAGGGACAGAAACCAGTACCTCTGACCACTTGGCTAGCGAGGCAACTTTGGTCGTCTTATGCAGTCCCCTGCTTCGGAAAACTGGCATCGTAGGGCTGGCGAGGCAACTTTGGTCGTCTTATGTAGTCCCCTGCTTCGGAAAATGCGTTTGCATGTAGTCTCCTGCTTCGGAAAATGCGTTTGTAAGTAGTCCCCTGCTTCGGAAAATGTGTTTGTTTGGAAAATGCGTTTGTATGTAGTCCCCTGCTTTGGAAATGCGTCTTATGTAGTCCCCTGCTTCGCATGTGCGTTTGTTTGTGCTTGCATTTATGCTTTAAAAAAATTTGCACCAGATACACACTTTCAAATTTAACGATACGTAGATGTATTTATAATAAAAAGAAGGTCCAATGAAAAAAAAAAAAGGAAATAATCAATTACTGTTTCTTGTCGATCAACAAAACGGTTCAACAGTCGATTAAGTAATTACTTGACTTTCTTTCTTTCTTTTCTTTATTCATTTTTCAGTTGCCACATATTACAGTTCAAAATACAAACAATATAATCAATTACAAAAAATGTAGCAAACCAGGAGGAGGAGGGAAAAGGCCGAAATGCCTGACATGGCCCTCCCACCCCTAGTACTAAAAAAAAAAAAAAACACAAAGAACAATACAAAAGACAAGTCAGAGGCATATTAAATATATAACTGAAAGATTAAATAAATACATAAGTGTATTTTGATACAAGGTCTATCCATAAACCGTGAAATCAATCCAGCGACCAGCACAGGTCAATTTCATATTAATTGAGAGACTTGTTCATAAGGTGGTATTTGAAATTTTTTTTAAATAGATCAAAATTGTTAATCGATGTTATGTCACAAGGCAAAGAGTTCCAAAGTTTTGGACCCGAATAATTAATATTCATTTTAATTGTTTCTGTCCGAGGGAAATTAGTTATGAGTGTTGATCGATTCCTGGTTCCATAACTATGAGTACGAATATTTAATGATATTAAGTCATGGTATAAATCATTTTTAATTCTTCTGAACATTATTTTACCAAGATTATAGTCAAATAATTGTTTTACTGTAAGTATATTATATTTATTGGGATTTACTTGTGACCTAAAGATAAGATTAGGTATAAAATTATTAAGAGTTTTTTAGGTCTATTAATCTTATGTATTGTGACGTACCTGCCAGGTCGTACACGACATAAAGGCAGATAGCAATCAGAATGAACGTCTGCGTAGCTCAGTTGGTAGAGCGACTTATTCCGGAATGAGGGAACCCGGGTTCGAGCCCCGGCGTGGACAAAAATGACGGAGAAATTTACTTCGTTATAATGGCGCCCGAACTATCCGGATGACCCGACCGTTCAAAATCACGCAATGGTGTGATGTTATTTCCACACCGCGAGATAGGAAAAATCAGAGAATCTCTTCTCCAGCGCTTCGAAAAATAAATGTGTGTGACGTTGCATTCCACACACTGGATTGACTGGGAGTTCTCAAGTGCACGTTCTACAGTGGATGGCTGCCTGCAACGATTCATGGTCACGGCTGACCCATGGGCCATGCCCCCGGCCCTCTTTCGGAGGGGGGGAGATGTGACGTACCTGCCAGCAGGATGTACACGACATAAAGGCAGATAGCAATCAGAATGAACGTCTGCGTAGCTCAGTTGGTAGAGCGACTTGTTCCGGAATAAGCGGACTCGGGTTCGATTCCCGGCGTAGACCAAAAATGACGGAGAAATTTACTTCGTTATAGTATCTATTCTGTAATACCTGTATTTTTTTTAAAGCTATATTGTGTTGTTTGAAAGTGTATTCGCTCTGAAAGTAAAGTAAAATAGCGAGACTGCTTACCAATCAGCAGCAGTCATGGATATGTCTTTTCTATGTACTTCACATAATAAAAGTACTGCATGCTGCTCCCCCATGCGAATTTCCGGGAACTAAATGTTACCGCCACTTGTGGTGACGGTAATTTGGCCTATCAGCAAACACCGTATGACACAATGCCCAGCAACATAGGAAAAAACTTGATGTTCCTAGAGATGCTGTTGCAAGCAAAGAACTTTATCGGAGATTGAAAGTCGTACACCATTGCATGAGAAAGTGCTGTGCTTGTTTTTGTCGTGCCTAGAAAACGAGCTACTATGTGGCTGTTTGATGTTTGTGCAACTCAGGTGTATTCGCTTTTCATGTTTGTCTCAGTAAATATTCGTTGTGTTTTAAGAAAGTGCTGTCGTCTCTTTTGATACGCGCTTTGGCACGGGTAGTGCCCTTGCTCGTAATAAATGTAGTTACGGTCGATTTCAACGTAAAAATATAAAACAATAAAAAATGAAAGTAATAAACAAGAATAATGAAAACAACTAGAAATCAACTAAATGTTTCGGACAGTCAACCAGATTTTTTTAGCTATCTTAGTTGATAGTTGAAAAATCAGAAATCTTCAAACCAAGTGCTTGGTAAAATCAAGTAGATTTAGTTGGAAATTAACTAAATTGGCAGCACTGGCCCTGTCCCTTTTCTGGAACCAGCGGCCCTACAGTTGGAACGAGTAATAACGTATGGCCCATAGAGTTGCTCACGGTAGTCGTTAAACCCCGACTAGAAACAAAACAAAAACAATTACATATGTACAGTATTTCATTTATAGCAAGCAAATAAAGAAAAAAAAAACAACATTTTTATAGCTGGTTAATGGATCACACATAAGTTTGACTAGGTTCAAGAGTCACATCCATTTCGTGCAAAATAGTATTTTTCAGTCTTAAATTTTCAGCATGAAAAGCTTTTCTTTTACCTCCAATAAAAGTATTTGTACAAGGTACATATTGTTTCGAAACTATTAGTGTCGTGGTTTATCTATTTACCACCGAGGACGCTAAATTGTATTTCATAAATTCAGATAGGCAAACTAAAAACAATTATTTTTTTAATTATTCAAGTGCACTGTAAAAAAAAAAAAAATGGTGTGAATTCACGGGAAATTTATAAAAATAACGCACAAAAAAGTTGCCAGTAATTGTCCGTCTTCAGAAATTTCCGTTTTTAAAAGTGTCCGTTTAATTTGACCCGTATTTTCACAGATTTTCCGTAGTCCGAAATTCCTCTTATTTTAGAAAAGTCCGTTTCAGGTTTATCTGTATTTAAACTGAAATTCCGCAAAATCGACAACCCCGCATCTTTCAGCCCTTAACCTCCATAACCCTTCCGCTGCAGATAGGGTCTAACCCCGTCGCGTCGTTTGGGTTAGCTCAACAGGTAACTCATGCCTTTAACCACTGAGCCACAAACGCTCGAAAATACGAATCGCGTACATCTTAAAACCAACTGCGCAGCGATGAAATTTTTTTTTTTTTTTGTCATTAATGCGAGTGATTTAGTCATTTTGTTTTTCTGTTGGAACTTATTATTTTTCTCAATAGGTTTGTGAAAAAAAAATTCGTGTAGCGAAGACTTATCACAAATTAAGCATATTTCATCGTGATTTTTAGAAGCAACAAATGCTTTGCAGCCTGATTTTTTTAAACTGACAGTGAAGACTTAAAAAAAGGGTGAAATGTATCTTTAAAAAAGGTGAAATGTACGCTTTTTTATAGTATTATCTAAAAAAACCCCCCAAAAAAAAAACCCTCCTAAATATAAAATTTACTCCTGATAGCTACACATAGCTTTTGTCTTAAGTTGTCCAAAGACGGATACATAGGCATCGTCTAATTCATAATCATAAACCATTATCAATCCACTGCTGGATGAAGGTCTCCCCAAATTTCTTCCACAATTGTCTGTCTTGGGCCTGTCTCCTCCATGTCACTCCAGCAAACTTTCGAATTTCATCAATCCATCTCCCATGGGGTCTTCTTCTGGATCCTTTCCTGTCCTTCGGAATCCAGTCTAAAATTTCGGTTGTCCATCGGTGGCCCGTTCTTCTGGCAACATGTCCAGCCCATTGCCATTTCAGTCATTTCACTCTGGTCATGATGTCGTCCACTCCTGTCATTTTCCTTATCCACAAGTTCCTCTTCTTATCTTTCCTGGTTACACCAAGCATGTATCTCTCCATGCTGCTTTGAGTTGTCTGCAGTCTTTGTATGTCTTTTTTAGTTAAGGTCCATGTATCGGCTCCATATTTCAGCACTGGCCGGATGCGTTGATTGAACACTTTTCTTTTGAGACATAATGGTATACTGCTCTTAAATATTGTACTGTTTCTTCCAAAAGCTCTCCATCCAAGTTTTATACGCCGATTAATTTCTTTATCAATGTGACCCTCACTTGATATCTGCTGCCCAAGATAAATGTAGGAATCGGTTGTCTCAAGCTTTTCACCGTCAATCGATAAATCTTCGTTTCTTGTAAAAGCATTGTACATCACTTTTGTCTTCTGAAAGTTCATTTTTAATCCCACTTCTTTACTCTTGTCAGCAACTTCTTGGATCATACTCTGCAGCTCTGAAGGGGTAGTTGCAAAGATGACTATACGTCATCAGCAAAATGAAGATGAGTTAAGTAATCTCCATTAATCTTTATCACTTTGTTTTCCCAGTTCAATGATTGAAAGACATTTTACAATGTGGCGTTAAGAGCTTGGAGATATGGTGTCACCTTGTCTCGCTCCCTTTCCAATTGTTATTTGTGCTGCATCCTCAAATATCCGAACCTTTGCACTTGCATTTTCATAGATGTTAATTAATAATGCTAATGTACGCATTTTCAATACCGCATATGTACAAAAGTTAAGTACCCGGTTTTTTAGTTTCTAACAGTAACACAACATAATAAATAGCTGGTGCACGACATAGGGGAGAGGAGAAGGTATAGCTTGTGCCACAATAAGCAAAATTCATGTGATATGCTATCCACAATATCCGATCTCGCTACGGAACTTCAAAATTCGACAGGCGATTGAAATTTAAAAGTTAATCAAACCTCAAGTATTCTCGTCAATCGCTCCTATTACCGATATTTACTCGTCATACGGATATGGAAAAAGAGAGAACGGAGTTTTTTTTCGTTAATATACAAAAAGAATTTAAAGGTTTCTGAAAATTCAGAATTTTCCGTTAACACATCTCTAAAACGATAGTTTACCGTCAATATAAAAAAGAAACTGCGGAAAGGTCTCTCTCTCTCTCTCTCTCTCTCTCTCTCTCTCTCTCCTTCTTCTTCTTCTTGTCTGCGCGCGCTCTTGAGACTGATACTGATGAGATTACCTTTTAATATTTAGATTTCAGTTTCTTATCTCCAAGGGATTGTAAAAGTTGCCTTTCAACAAATACATTTAAACTTTTTAAAGCATGATAGGTGGTTCAAACTTTGTTTTTTTTTTTCAATTAATTTTTCAAAGAATTTTGTTCCATTGAAGCTAAAAGAATCAAAAAATGTAAAAAGTTGAATTGGTATTTCTTTGATCATACCTATACTAATTTTTTTATATATGTATTTTTCGGTTTGCTGATTTTGAATTCGTTTAATAGGAAATTTAAGAAAAATCTAATACAAAAAAAGTTTTACTTTTTAAGAAGTTTTTTTTGTTTTGTTTGGCGGGAGGAACAAAAAAGTAGATAGCTGTTCGTGCTTACACACACACACCGATGTTAAAAATAAAACGTCCAGAAAATATATTTGTACATCAGCCTGATCATCTGGATATTCGCCAACTCGGGTTGGGAAATGTCAAACAGGGCATTCCGTCAATAAAAGAAAGTTGAATGTCTTCATATGTGACTGGCTCAACGTTACATAATATTGAACCCCGTTTTTCACACAGCATTCTAAATTTCTGTTTTAACGGAAGCTTAATGCTACAATATTGTTTTACAAGTCCGAACTCTGTAACCTCTGCCACAAGAAGCAGTCAAGAAAATGTACTGCTACACAAAGAAAATTTTCTTTCTTTCCGTTGACTGTTCACGAGCAGAGAAAGATTGTTTTCAGAATAAAAAATATTTTTTTCCCTCTTGAATGGGTGAGGATAGAATAATTTGGTCTCTGTTTCGTTTTGTAAGAAGGATGCCACTGAATTCTTCGGTGTAATGTGCATGTCTTTTGATAGAAGTTTCATGCCCAATGCTCTGTAGGTACTTCAACGCAATTTTAAAGTGTGTGTTGTCAGTAATTGTTCAAAACCCGAAAAGACTTCAAAGGCAGTATGTGGATAAACTGGGTTATTTTTCTTCATATCCGATGCAAGGATAGTTTTTTTAGGCAGAATTGTAGGAGAAATATCCTGCTAAATGCAAACTACGTATGTGTGCCATCGAATGGAGAATTCTAGGTCAGAAAAAGTTAGCAAATGCATCGAAAATTATAGTGATGGCTACACACCTCTAACGAAAACACAAGTTTTCAGTCCGATAGCTGGAAGCAAAGTTATCATCGTAACTTGTACGAGTAAAAATAATTCTCGGCAACCGAGCGGAACAACTTTTCACGAAGAACTGAGGAGTACTGTTTGTAACATTGAAATTGCAATTATCCAAAAGCTGTTAATAAATTCATCTGATGTTAACGGATGGAACAGTATGGAAGACAAGAAAGACATGATTAAGTTTTCAAAACTAAGGGACGCTTTTTTTACCTGTAAAATGAGGCACGTCATTAAGAGGTATAACCACCTCTGTTTCCAGGCATTCAACAATGTATTGTGTATCATGAGCAGAAGTACACTGTAAGAAATAAGTGGTGTGAATTCACGGAAATATTTTGAAAATAACGTGCAGCAAAGTTGCCGGTAGGAAATTTCCGTTTTTAAAAGTAACCGTTCATTTTAACTTTCGTATTTTCACAGATATTTCCGTAGACAGAAATTCCGTTTATTTCAGAAAAGTCCATTTCTGGGTTTTCCGTATTTAAACTGAAATTCCGCAAAATCAACAACCCTGCACAGTCCTCCCACCCCAGATAATCCTTCCGGTGAGGTTAGGATCGAACACTCGACGTCATAGCTCGCCGAACCGGTAATTTGCGTCTTAACCAACTGAACCCGAAACGCTCGGCAACCTGACTCGCGTACAGCATAAAACGAATTCCGCGACAAAGAAATTTTGTTTTTTGTCAATGTGAGTGATTTAGTCATTTTATTTTCTGTTGGAGCTTATCATATTTCTGAATAGGTTTCTAATTTTTTCCCCCCTATAGGGAGGACTTTTCAAAAGTTAAGCATTTTTCATCGTCGTTTTTCGAAGCAACAAAATGCTTTGCAACATTATTTTTTTAAACTGACAATGACTTTACTAACCTTTAAAAAAGGTGAAATGTACTTTTTATAGTATTATTTCACACACACAAATTAAAAAAAAAAACTAAATTTTTATTTTTATTTTTGGTAGCTATATAATAAGAGCTTTCGTATTAAGTTGTCCAAAGTCTGATACACAGACATCGTATAATCATCGGTGCAATAAGTACCCGGTTTCTTGCAGTAATGCATTATATAATAAATAGCTGGTGCACCAAATAGGGGAAAGGAGAAGGAATATCATGTGCCACAAAAACAAAAATCTATACGATATGCTATCCACAATATCCGAACGCGCTACGGAACTTCAAAATTAGACAGATGATTGAAATTTGAAAGTTAATCAAACCTCAAGTATTTCCACGAATCACTACTACTAGCGGAAATTTCTCGTCATACGGATACGGAAAAAGTGAGAACGCAGATTGTCCGTTAATATACGAAAGGAATTGCAGAAAGGTTTCTGAAAATTCAGAATTTTCCGTTAACACATCTCTAAAATGGTAATTTACCGTCACATCTCTAAAATGGTAATTTACCGTCAATATAAAAAAACAAGAAAGATGACACCGAATTTTCGGGTGAAATAAGCAAGTCTTTTGAATCCTTTCTGAGGCAAATTAAATTTATCAAAGCTATTCAAAGTCAATGGAACCGGTATGGAAAACAATAGTATCTGACGGAAGAAAGAAGCTTTTCAATCGGGTCTTTAATCCCTCAGATATTGCTGTAAACGGAATCCTGAGCTTACGAACTCTTAGAAACAGAGTTATTGACAAAAACAAGATGTGACTTTACGTTCCCGGGTGGGAAAACCATGCATTATTTTAGGAAGAAAGTATTCACAAAAGGTTTATCCATATGAGCGGTATCGGTCCAAGAAAAAAATTTTAGTCGAGTTTTCAGGAGCCCAGATTTTGCTACAAATACATCAAAAGTAGAAATTAACACTTATGACCCCTGGTGGCCAAACCATTCCTTACCGAACATTAGAAATTACGTGAAAAATATTTTCCGTCAGGTCTTGTATGCGATACAGGAAGAATTTTTCAAATCGGAGTTTTAGGAGCAGAAAACGCAATTTACCATTGTGCGCCCTAGCGGAGAAACTATGATTTACTCAAAAATTTTAAATTTATAGGAAAAACATTTCGCATCGGAAGCACTATCCAACAAAGAAGAAATGTTTCAAATCGGACTTTTAGTAGTAGAGATATTGACAAAAATAAGATATACATCTACGTCCCTCGCGTAGAAACCATGCATTATTTCAAGAAGAAAATGTTCCTAAAATGTTTTTCGACATGAGTAGTATCGGTCCACAAAAGACTTTTTTCAATCCAGATTTTAGAAGCTCATATTTTGCTTCAAATACATCAGAAGCGGAAATTAAGACTTACGCCACCTGGTGGCCAAACATTTTTTTACAAAAATTTGAAATTACGTACAAACGATTTCCCATCAGGAGCTGTATCCGGTGCAGAAAGAATTTTTCAAATCGGAGATTTAGAAGCAGAGATATAGGGGAAAACGCAATTTACCTTTACGCCCCCTAGCTTAAAGTCTATGAATTACTTGATAATTTTGAAATTATATGAAAAATATGTCACACGGAAAACACTATCCAACAAAGAAGGAATTTTTTCAAATCGGACTCATAGAAGTCGAGATATTGACAAAAATAAGATATACATCTACGCCCCCTGGCGGAGAAACTGTGGAATATTTTAGGAAGAAAATATTCCGAAAAGGTTTATCGATGTGAGTGGCATCAGTCCACGAAAGAATTTTTTCAATCGATATTTTAGAAGCTCAAATTTTATGGCAAATACATCAGAAGCGAAAATTAACTGTTACGCCCGCTGGTGGCCAAAGTATTCTTTACCAAAAATTCGAAATTATATGCAAAAGATTGTGCATCAGGAGACGTATCCGCTGAATTTTTTTTTTAAAATTGGAGTTTTAGAAGAAGAGTTATCGGGAAAAATGCAATTTACTTTTACGTCCCCTAGCGGAAAATCTATGCGTAATTTGAAAAAGAAACTATATCCAAAATAGTCTTCGACATAAATGGAATCGAAAGATAAAAGATTTTTTTCAATCGGTTGTTTAGAAGCAAATATGTGGAATAAAACGTATTTTTGAATTCGACATCATCTGCATTTACGCCCTCTAGCGGCGAAATTGTACATCGTAAAAAAAAAAAGCGAAATGAAGGATCATCATTCGCATATTTCAAGCTTTCGAATGCAAAAAGGATTTTTCAAATCGGACTAATAGTTGCAGAGATACCGTGGGTACAGACGGACGGACGAACAAACCGATAAGATAAGCACGATCTTTTTTTACAAAAGACGTGCTAAAAACTGCGGAAAGGTTTCTGAGAATTCAGAATTTTCCGTTAACACATCTTGAAAACGGTAATTTACCGTCAATATAAGAAAGAAACTGCGGAAAGGTTTCTGAAAATTCAGAATTTTCTCGTGGCACAAAAAGTCCGTTAAATTCAGTTTTTCCCCCGTCATTTCACGGAAAAGGTTGCATCAGAAACATGGTTCATTAATTCACGAAAGAAATGACGGACATTTTTTTACAGTGTATGATGTCCTCCTGCGGCACTGTCCATCATGATTTCTGCAGAAGTTCGTGCAGGTCAGCCGTTGTCTGCGTTGGTTACGGGTGAATGTTGAGACTCTGTCCAACCATATATCTAGTGTCACAATAACCAAAATTTGATAGCATAACATTGTCAATCATTATCAGTCCACTGCTGGATGAAGGTCTCCCCAAGTTTCTTCCACAACTGTCTGTCTTGGAGCCCGTCTCCAGGTTACTCCGGTATGCTTTCGAATTTCGTCCATCCATCTCCCATGTGGTCTTCTTCTGTCCCTTGCAATCCAGTCTAAAAGTTTGGTTGTCCATCGGTGGTCCGTTTTTCTGGCAACATGTCCAGCCCATTGCCATTTCAGGGATTTTACTCTGATTATGATGTCTTCCACTCTTGTCATTTTCCTTATCCATGAGTTCCTCTTCTTATCTTTCCTGGTTACCCCAAGCATGCGTCTCTCCATGCTTTTTTCAGTTGTCTTCAGCCTTTGTATGCCATAACATATACTACCCACAATATCCGATCTCGCTACAGAACTTTAAAATTAGGTTCGTCGTTCAACAATTTCTTGCGGGTCAAACGGGTCGGGTCAAGGGTTCCTGACCTGGTTTTATTTCCGTTTTATTTTTGAAAAGAAACAAAATATTTCAAAGAAACCTTCAAATTTCCTTGTAATAATACTTCGGAGCTGCAGAGTATGATCTATAGGAACTTGCTGAGAAGAGTAAAGACGTGGGGATTAGAAATGTACTTTCAGAAAACAAAACTGATATGCTTCTACAAGGAATGAAGACTTAGCAGTTGATGGGGAAAAGCTGGAGATAACCAATTCCTACATTTACCTTGGGCAACAGATATCAATCGAGAGCCATATTGATGAAGAAATTAATTGCCGTTTAAAACTTGTTTGGAGAGCTTTTGAAAGAAACAGTGCAATTTTTAAGAGCAATATGTCTCGTCTTAAAAAAAGTGTTTATCTTTGCATCCTTCCAGTGCTTACGTACGGAGCAGGGACGTGGACCTTAACTAAAAGAGACATACAAAGACTGCGGACAAGAAAGATAAAAAGAGGAACTCGTTGATAAGGAAAATGACAAGAGTGTAAGACATCATGATCAGAGAAAAATCCCTGAAATGGCTACGGGCTGGGCATATTGCCAGAAAGACGGACCGCCGTTGGAAAACCGAAATTTTAGACTGGATTCCAAGGGGCAGGAAAAGACGCAGAAGAAAATTGCGTAGGAAATAGGTGGATGGAGTAGACTGGCTCAAGAAGAAACTTGGGGAGACCTTTACCTTCATACACCAGTGGATAGATGATTGACAATGATGATGATATATTAACAAACTGCTGGCCACCCAAAATGCAACACCAAGAAGGAAGCATCCGATTGGCCTGAAATTCGCAGCATGCGTCGCCCGCGAGAGGACATGCAAACGATTAGCATTGCAGGGCATATGCAAATCATGTGCGGCCGGCACGCCACCGAGAAGCACTATAAGAAGGGTGCACAGAAGGCGGGGTGTAAGTAGCAGAATTGTGTTATGCTGCCGGACCTGTGCGTGGGAAGCTTCCTGATGCCTCGTCGCAGAATACGGCAGTTATTCCAGCACGTTTCGGAGTTCGACAGAGGACGAATAGTGGCTTATCGCGACAGCGGTTTATCGTACCGAGACATCGGCGCCCGTGTGGGACGACATCCAGCCACAGTGAGGCGAGTATGGACTCGGTGGGTGCAGGAGGGACGGACGGAGCGACGTGAACGATTGCCGCGGCCGCGGCACACCACCGAACGAAAGGACCGGCATGTTGTGCGGCGGGCATTGACGGCTCGCACCGCCACATCACGAACGTTAGCGCAGAAATTAGGGTGTGTTGCGCAACAACCTGTGTCAGCACGTACCGTTCAACGTCGTCTGCAGGAGCGGGGACTTGTCGCACGGCGCCCATTGCTCCGATTACCATTGACGTTACACCACCGGCGAGTGCGGCGGCAGTGGGCCGTTGAACGCCGCATATGGACTACGGAATGGCACGACATTGTCTTCTCCGACGAAGCCCGCTTCGGCTTGCAACACCACGATGGTCGGATCCGCGTGTGGCGGCACCGCGGCGAGAGACTGTATGAGGCATGCATTATGCAGCGCCATACCTGTCCGTCGCCTGGCATTATGGTTTGGTGCGCAATTGGATATGACACCCGCACCCCTCTGGTACGCATCGCCGGTACACATAACAGCCACCGCTACATCTCCGACGTTTTGGAGCCTGTAGTCCTACCTTACCTGCAGGACCTACCAGCGGCCACGTTTCAACAGGACATAGCGTGCCCGCACGTGGCACTCATCGTGCAACAATTCTTCACGGTCCACCAGGTGTCACTGCTGCCGTGGCTCGCCTGTTCTCCCGATATGTCGCCCATCGAACACGTCTGGTCGCTGATCGGCAACCAAGTGGCCCGGCAAGCACCACCCGCAGCTACGCCTTATGAACTGTGGCAACGTGTGGAAGCACCCTGGACCGACGTACCGCAAGCCCACCTCCAAAGCCTCTTTCGTTCGATGCCGCGGCGTGTAGCGGCCGTTATTGCCAGTCATGGGGGCCACACGAACTATTGATGACTGCGTGTTCCGCAAGTCACACGGGCCTGTAAGTTCAATCGGTTCATCTTTGTATCTGTTATGTGTCCAGCAAATCTGGCTTTGCCATCTCGTGTCCTTCTTAGTGTTGCATTTTGTGTGGCCAGCAGTGTATATTCGAATTTATAGTTCAAAGTGGATTTGTGCGGGTCAGGTCCGGGTCGGGAGGCCAATTATTTATCGTACGGGTCGGGTTCAGGTCCAAAATGTTTGACCCTTTTCCAACTATGACTGGTGCATCTTTCCAATTTTTAAATTTTAATGCTTTCTGAATTGCCTGTAAGAAACAGTGGTTTTGTGAATATATTTACAAACAATGATTTTTTTCTTTAGGATTTTATGATTTTGTTGAGAGCCAATGTAGTTGCAGATTTTTCTGTTTTCAAAAAAGCAATCATTGCATTTTTGTGAAAAACATGGACCTTTCATTGGTGTTTGGTTATACCATCAAAACGGCATTATCACTTGTCAGAGTTTAATTTCTCTGAACATACATGGTGTCCCAATGCTTAGTGAACTTCCTGCTGTATCAACAGACCAAATTTCTTTTCGTCTCTAAAAAAATTAAAGTTCAAAATCGAAATTGCGTCGCTGCCTTCCGTTCCCTGTAAAGTGGTTTCCTCTGCACAGTTCACCCGCAGTTGCGTTTTTGGACGCTAGTTTCGCTTTAAACAAAAGAAAAAAACGCTTGCTTTGCCCTCAATTTAGGAAGAAGTGACCAAGGAATGCAAAAACAAGCGTTTTAAGTGAAATTAAATGCCGAAAATCGGTACTGCGTTGTCCACTCTGCCGTGGAAACAATTTTACTGGTCACGGAAATGTATCAGATTCCATCATGAACAGATTAAGTATTCATTTTGATTAAATTCTATAAAGAGACTTAAAAATACGAAAATTTTATAGAATTTAATTAAAATATAAGAGACTTAAAAATAGGAAAATTTTATAAATTTAATTAAAATATAAGAGACTTAAAAATACGAAAATTTTATAGAATTTAATTAAAAATGAATTAATTATTCATTTTTAATTAAATTCTATAAAGGGACTTAAAAATACGAAAACGTGCACTTCATTAGAAAAATTCCTAAAAATACGAAACCGTCCGTAGCCAGAAAGAATTTTCGGGGAGGGTTTCTGAATTTGAAAATTAATTTCCACCGTATGCTATACATATGTTGAATTTTTTCTGTCACATTTCATTTGCACGCGAAATTCTCCTATTAATTAACACTCCCCATTTTTCAAATACTTACTTATATGGCATACTACTTACAAAAACTTACAAATTATTTTATTTTTGAGACATTTTAAACATTTCGAGGAGGGTTTAAACCCTCTGGCTGTTCGGCCCTGTTGACACCGGATAATATTAAAGAATGGGAACATATTTGGGAAAATATAGAAAATAAGAACCCAATCAGGATGAGAAATGAGGAAGTGGGAGAAAAATGCAGCTTTCTTTGTCCGGTTACTATGAAATTCCGAAATCACGGAACTTCTAGAACAATCATTTCCGGCTGTTAAAAGAGTTATTTCATTGAAAAATAATTTCAATCACGGAACTGTTAGGAAAATGAATTCCGGCTATTTGGAAGATTTGTCCGTCACCGGACGGCACGAAAACACCCCCACTAAAGCGTCAAAAACGTCGAAGAAAAGTTGCGGTGTTTAAATCTGGACATTTGTCAACTATATGGTATATATTTTTCAGCCAGTAGCAGGAATAAGAAATCTGTATACTACTTCGAAATTCGCGTTGTGTAAAAATCT
Organism: Macrothele yani; assembly: GCA_039090855.1. Classification (NCBI taxonomy): domain Eukaryota; kingdom Metazoa; phylum Arthropoda; class Arachnida; order Araneae; family Macrothelidae; genus Macrothele; species Macrothele yani. The sequence goes on along the minus strand of CM077006.1, from coordinate 53,932,448 downwards.
GGAACGTTATTCATACCTACCACGTTTTACGGTTTTTTCCCGTAAAATTTACGGAAATTCTACTTGATTTTTTACTGTTATTTTACGGACAACATACGTATTTTACAGATTTCAGTTTTGTTTTCAGGTTAGTGCAATTTCGATGGGAAAATAATTGTCCCCAGGGACCACTGCGCCTGTATAGCGTATATGTTGATTTACCTGACCACATTTTCATCCGCTTCTGCGTCCCCAAATCTTTCCTCGCAGCTTACAGGAAAAGACTGTAAAAAATGCTGTAGGAATAGGTTAAGGATTACCGCAAAGAGGGGAGGGGGGGAGAAGGATGGAAGCTACCGGCCGCAGAGACTTAGAATCTCGCTTTTTAAAAGTATTTTAACATGATCCAAGAATTTAAGGTCGACACCTCAGTAAATTTAAAGTAAAAACTTACTGCAATATCGCCAAAATTTCACAGGTTCAGATGAGAATTTTATCTGTGTGTAGCTTAGTGATAACATACTAATGATGTATTGTAATTACGCTTTAATTCCATTTTGATCGTTGTAACCGTGAAATAGTGCCGGACATCATGCTTTTTTAAGCATACGAATCGGCAGATCACTTACATAATAAATAGGCTTTTAATAGATATGTTCGATACATTCAATCAGTTCCGTTGATACATCAGTAAATCGAACATACCGATTAAACGTTCAATGAAAATTTTTTACGGATTTCTGTTCTTGAAAGTTGACAGGTTTGATTTTTTCAAAAATCCTGAAAATCAGGACTACAAACAAGCCTGTCGATCTCACTCTCGTCGGGTTTCTAGCAGGCGCTCTAGAAAACGATCGCCTTTTTCCTCTTCTGAGGAGGAAATTGACGCCGAACTCGTCAAGCGTCTTCTAAGTACCTTGAAAAAGTTGCTGTCTCGTAGTAAGAGAAGGCGTTTAATCTTCCCTTACTATAACATTCCTTGGTGCTTTCCGGATGGAGGAGGAGGGGCTGGGGGAATTTAAGATTACACTGGGTTTCGGCATACCACGTAACTGGCAGGGCGGGCTTGTGTTTCTTTCTTTCTTTTCTTTACTAAATTTGTTTGGTAGGTTTCTAGTAATTTTGTTTGCGTTTTGTTGGGCTTTATACTTTTATTTATTTGAGGATTTAAACTACGCTATAAGCGTTTGTAACATGCACGATTAGCTTACACTGAACTGTTGTTATAGTTAAATTGATTGTTGCTGCATACCCTTGTTATATCAATTTCCATAGAAGGGTTGCTGTTACGACTTTTGAAGAATTAATAGTTGGTTGTTACGTACGTTGATCATTTCTATGACCCTGACTGTTATTTCAATTAGTTACTCATGCGCTGAGCGCAAATGTTTTTAGTTAAGGACATAATCCAATCTTTAAAATAATTTAAACAGTACAAACCCTTGGATTCCCTTGAGTGAAAATTACAAATTCCGCGACAAAATAAGCATAGTAATGATTTTCAAACATTTTTCGATTTTAGTGAAAATTCTTTTCATTTACGTTTAGGTTAAGATATGGATAGTCAACATAAAACCCTGTTTTTACGTAAAGAACAGGTAACTATGGAAAGTAAAAAACCACACTAAATTGTCTGAATTACGCAAGCGATGGCGGTATAGCTCTGCAGTCATAAATTTCGATTACGTGATCAGTTCAGAAATGTTTCTTGGTTGTCGAGAATTTACCAACCGTGTGATGAACACAGTCTGTAATGCAACTTGTTTGAAGGATGCGAGTCTGTCGCAGTAAGAAAAATAAGAACTAATATTTTCATGCGGAAGGCTGCAGTTTTGACAAAGCCATACGGACTGTTAGCCAATTCTCAATGATTATCATATTGACAATTTATGTACAACTTTTTGCCAATTAGTTTTCGTACATAAACAAACTGCTGGATTCGAAATCCATTACCTATACAACGAAGATACCATCTCGGTTTTCTACGTTAGATTACGCAAACCTGATTGAAATCACTTTGGATGAGAGTTGTTAGTGTAAAAATTCAAAAGAATTTCATTACTTATATTTTAGGTGGCTTACGTAAATAATATGACTTATAAAGAACAACAGATCGAGAGCTGCACTCTGCCACCACATACTTGCGCAAATCGGGGTTTTCGAATTACACAGCAACAAAGACTTAATACAGAAGTCCGCCATAAACCAATTATTAAAAGAAATTTGCCAAGAATTTTCTCATATTTTATTTGATTTAATTTGCCAATTAACGACATTTGATATTAGAGTTCTTGAGTTTAGATTTCTTTTTTCAAGAAAATAAAAATATCTTCGCTCCCCTGCATGCCCCAATTTCTTTTATACTGTGCGCTTAAACAAAATGTTAGTTCTCGTGACCTTGTTTGGCATTTCGGTTTTTCATTATTTCTCTCGTCCTTGTTTACATATGATATACCTTTAAGGGTTGTTTGAGAGGATTCCGTAATTGAATTAAATTGGAAGACAGTACCTTCTTGGTCCTGCTGTACAGGGTGCATAGAAAAGTCCTTTTAGCCTAGAATAACTTGCGAACGGAGAGAGGTAGAGTTATGCAAGTGAGATAACGGTATAGTAAGGCGACTACGCCCGATCGAATGCATAATAGCAGCGCCCATAGTGGCGAAATGAGGAAGTTAGCCATTGCAAATCGAAAACAAAAAGAGAGAGAGCAAAATTTCCAATTACAAAGTTGTAGAGCATCAATTAATTAGTACAAAACGACATTTGTTTCTCACGGATAAGATAAATTGTCGCCTGAATACCCTACAATATCCGAAATCGATGCGCGGCGATTCGAATCTGCATATTCACATTTCGCAAATGTAGCCGTATGCAAATGCAGATTGTGACGTTGTACCGTACCTACGATATAAAAACCAGTAGCAGAATGTATCCTGATAAGAAGTTTAGGTCTACGTAAGCTGTGTGAGAATGGCTAACTTGGATTTCTGGGGTTACGTAAAAAATCAGATGTATGCAACAGCACCTACAAGTCTGCTGGATCTACGTCGTCGTGTTACAGATGCTTGCAATAGTGTGACACCTTCCATGCTGAGGAATGTGCATGCAGATTTACTTTCACGAATACAAATGTGTATCGTGGGCAATGGCGAACTCATCGAAAATACTCGACATTAACTTTTTATCACTGTGTGCCAGTTTGCCTTTTTTGTTTTTGTTTTGTCTGACGTCATCAAACTGTATTGACATAAGTACACATTTATGCAATAAATTGCGTGTATTTGCTCATACCTATGCCTGTTCCCTTCAAACGTTCACACAAAAGGTTGCACATCAATTTTGGACATTTTAGGGTATTTAGGCGACAATTTATCTTATCCGTGTGAAAAAAATGTCGTTCTGTACTAATTAATTGATGCTCTGTAACTTTGTAATTGGAAATTTTGTATCTCTTTTCGTTTTGCAATGGCTAACTTCCGCATTTCGCCACTAGGGGCGCTGCTATCGGTTGCATTCGATCGGGCGTAGTCGCTTTACTATACCGTTATCTCATTTGCATAACTACCTCTCTCCGTTCGCAAGTTATTCCAGGTTAAAGGGACTTTCCTATGCACCAGTAGTTCTGTGTAACCAAATTCGGACGGTACGGTTTAGTTCTTAGAAGCTTTTGGAAATTTCAGACGTTTCTTTTGAATATTTGTTTCAAATGTCCAAAGAGAAATATTTTATTCCAACTGCGAAAACTTATTCATCATGAGAAAAAGATACAGAGGGGTGAGTCGAAAGTTTTGCAATATTTGCATAAACGCATGTGCTGCGGCGGGTATGTCACGTGTTTAAACTAGTTCAAGTCGCGCACTGCAGTCAGTCGAAAGGGATATAAAGTGGTAGTCATTCCTGCGAACGGCATTGCATGTCTTTGTTCTGTCTGTTATTGGGATGCCTGAAAGATGAACAGCCAGAACCGGGCTAATTAGGGAACTTTTGCTTTATGAGTTTGAACTCGGCCATAATGCTGCTCAAACAACACGAAGCATTTGTCATGCGAAAGGGAGAAGGTTCCGTGGACCACAGCACCGCAACTAGATGGTTCAAGAAATTTCGCTCAGGTGACAGAAACCTCGACGATCAGCCAAGGTCAGGTAGGTCGCGAACCGGGGATTCGGAGGTCGTGCGCCAGCAGGCTGTAGAGGCAAAACCGACAACCAGCACCGGAGATTATCATGCGAGCTGAGCATATCGCAGACCACTGTGGTTCGTTACCTTGAGTACCTCGTCAAGGTCTTACAGGAGCTGCCGCATTGTCCCAGAGGTCTGCACGGGCCTTAATTTGGAAAGCCCGGCCCGACCCAAGCCCGCGCGTCCAAGGCTCAGCCCGTTTTAAGTTTTTTTAATTAAAGCCCGGCCCGGCCCGTAAAATTTCAACAATTGCCAAAACACGAATTTGGCACCTGGTGCACTCGGTCATTCGATTCCTGAAGAGTTTTCGTTTTCTTAATTGCTACACGTATTCTATTACAATAAACGTTAATTCAGAATATTTCTGAGACTCTGTATAAGTCACGTGACGTCCGAGGAAAGGGGGAGGAGAGCTTGTATACTAAAAAATATAGCATAAAAATGACAATTTCCATGCCTTTCAAATTTTTCTGGGTTTTCAAATTATCATTCCCTACCGCCGGAACCGGAGATATCCTTGGGGATAAAGAGGAGGGGGGGCTAATTCAAAAAGTACGAAATATCCAGAATTATGAGTCCGATCGTTCTACTGGGAGAAGATTTAATGGCTTTATAAACTGCACCTATCTCTACTGGCATATCATAGCGCTGGAACCCAATATGTCTCTCGTGTGTGTGTGTGGGGGGGGGGGGCACATTTGTGCCGCTTATGATGCGATGTTCCAGATTTTGTGCTATCGTAACTCAAAAAGTTTTTGCATTTTAGTGCACTGCACAGCGTTTTTCCGGCCGACTAGTTTCAGAACGGGACAGTAATTTAAAAATATTTCCAAATATCGGTTTTACCCTTTACATTCTCTACAAGCACATATTCTCCGGAAGCGATTTTTTCGAGAAAATCTTTCGCTTTCTTAAACTTCATAATAAGTATTGAAGAATATTTATCAGCAACACTGAACTGAGCATATACTAAGGGAAAGCAACGACAGACTGCCCAGCTAATCAGGGTCACAGAAGTTTTGAAAACGGCTGCCTGACAGTACAAATGGTTAAAATACGGATGAGATTTATACACAGAAGTAAGTTTCTCAAAGCGCATTTCTCCCGTGCCGTTTAAGACAACTTTAAAAGCTTTTCGCACCTCTAGAGAAAGTGCCACCGACCAGAACAATAAAAAAGATCGTCTGTGAGCGGGTGGCTCGGTTTACAAATGCTGCAGTTAATAGCCTGCCCTGAAGCATGAGAGGAGGGTGGAAGTTAGAGAGAGAGAGAGAGAGAGAAGGGACCACATTCACATTGAAAAACTAAGGGAGCTGACCCACTCCAATAGGAGGGGAGGATGACATAAAACTTCTAGTTTTTACCAACAGCGGAAATTATTCAATCTTATGCTGCTGCTGTACGTTGCGAGTTTTCCAAACGAGAAAAGCACCGTACAGCGATTGGTTCGCTCATTAAAAAAAAAAAAAACAGAACCCCCCCCTGCTCGGCCCGTGTCTGTTTCACATTAAATATTGAAAGCCCGGCCCGTTTTCCCAACTTACAAATGAGCAAAGGCCCGACCAGGGTCGGTGCTCATTTATAAATTGAGAAAACGGGCCGGCCTGTGTCTGTTTCATATTAAATATTGAAGACCCGGCCCGGCCTGTGTCTGTTTCACATTAAATATTGAAGGCCCGGCCCGTTTTCCCAACTTACAAATGAGCAAAGGCCCGACCCGGGTCGGTGCTCATTTATAAATTGAGAAAACGGGCCGGCCTGTGTCTGTTTCATATTAAATATTGAAGACCCGGCCCGGCCTGTGTCTGTTTCACATTAAATATTGAAGGCCCGGCCCGTTTTCCCAACTTACAAATGAGCAAAGGCCCGACCCGGGTCGGTGCTCATTTATAAATTGAGAAAACGGGCCGGCCTGTGTCTGTTTCATATTAAATATTGAAGACCCGGCCCGGCCTGTGTCTGTTTCACATTAAATATTTAAAGGCCCGGCCCGTTTTCCCAACTTACAAATGAGCAAAGGCCCTACCCGGGTCGGTGCTCATTTATAAATTGAGAAAACGGGCCGGCCTGTGTCTGTTTCATATTAAATATTGAAGACCCGGCCCGGCCTGTATCTGTTTCATATTAAATATTGAAGACCCGGCCCGGCCTGTGTCTGTTTCACATGAAATATTGAAGGCCCGGCCCGTTTTCCCAACTTACAAATGAGCAAAGGCCCGACCCGGGTCGTTGCTCATTTATAAATTGAGAAAACGGGCCGGCCTGTGTCTGTTTCGTATTAAATATTTAAGGCCCGGCCCGGCCTGTGTCTGTTTCACATTAAATATTGAAGGCCCGGCCCGGCCTGTGTCTGTTTCACATTAAATATTGAAGGCCCGGCCCGGCCCGGCCTGTGTCTGTTTCACATTAAATATTGAAGGCCCGGCCCGGCCTGTGTCTGTTTCACATTAAATATTGAAGGCCCGACCCAGCCCGGCCCGTTTTCCCAACTTACAAATGAGCAAAGGCCCAACCCGGGTCGGTGCTCATTTATAAATTGAGAAAACCGGCCGGCCCGGGCCTGCTCTACAGCATTGTCCCTCACAAACTGACGTCAGCTGAAGCAAACCGCCGAGTGGAAGTGTGCACGAAACTCCTAGAAAACCCGCGCGATGTACTTTTCATCAAGGGAATTGTTACATGCAATTCTCCTGATGAAACGTATACATCGATTACGTAATCAGTGGATTTGTGTCTATTTCCGTAATCCTAACACACAACGAGGTTGGTTGAGCTTGGTCAGCTTCCTCCTGAACCTCTTGCCAAACGTGGGCGCTGCGAGCTCTGTGTCTGGTGAAATTTCGCGGTGATAATTCATTACGAATTTGTTCCAGACGATCCGACCATCAACGCCAACCTCTACTCTGAACAGCTGGAGCGGATGTATGTCGTTTTGGAGAGGTACCCGTCACTGGTGAACAGAAGGCGCGCTCTCCTACAGCAGGACAACGCTCGGCCTCATACCGCACGAAGGACCCGGGCAAAACTCCAGAAACTTGAAGAAAGCATCGGACTGATGCCATATCCAGCGTATAGTCCGGACCTTGTCCCTTCGGATTATTATTTGTTCCGGACCCTGGCCCACTTCCTTGGCGGGCGGCACTTCAACAACCAAGAAGAGGTGGCAGCTGGGGTGAAGGAGTTCTTCGCTTCGAAGGATAACAAGAAAGATGACACCGAATTTTCGGGTGTAATAAGCACGTCTTTTGAATCCGTTCTGACACAAATTAAATTTATCAAAGCTATTCAAAGTCAATGGAACCGGTATGAAAAACAATAATATCTGACGGAAAACAGAAGTTTTTCTGTCGGGTTTTTAATCCCTCAGATATTGCTGTAAACGGAATCGTGAGATTACGAACTCTTATAAACAGAGTTATTGACAAAAATAAGATGTGACTTTACGTCCCTTGGTGGGGAAAACCATGCATTATTTTAGGAAGAAAGTATTCACAAAAGATTTATCCATATGAGCGGTATCGGTCCAAGAAAAAGAATTTTATTCGAGTTTTCAGGAGCCCAGATTTTGCTACAAATACATCAGAAGTAGAAATTAACACTTATGACTCCTGGTGGTCAAACCATTCTTTACCAAACATTAGAAATTACGTGAAAAGTAGTTTCCGTCAGGTCTTGTATGCGATACAGGAAGAATTTTTCAAATCGGAGTTTTAGGAGCAGAAAACGCAATTTACCATTGTGCGCCCTAGCGGAAACTCTGATTTACTTGAAAATTTTGAATTTATAGGAAAAACATTTCGCATCCCAAACACTATCCAACAAAGAAGGAATTTTTCTAATCGGACTTTTAGAAGTAGAGATATTGACAAAAATAAGATATACATCTACGCCCCTGGCGTAGAAACCATGCATTATTTCAAGAAGAAAATGTTCCTAAAATGTTTGACGACATGTTTTTTGTTCACCGATACGGTGAACAAAAAACTTTTTTTCAATCGAGATTTTAGGAGCTCATATTTTGCTGCAAATACATCAGAAGCGGAAATTAAGACTTACGCCACCTGGTGGCCAAACAATTTTTTACAAAAACTTGAAATTACGTGCAAACGATTTCCCATCAGGAGCTTATCCGGTGCAGAAAGAATTTTTCAGATGGGAGATTTAGAAGCAGAGATATAGGGGGAAACGCAATTTACCCTTACGCCCCCTAGCAGAAAATTTATGAATTACTTGAAAATTTTGTATTTATAGGAAAAACATGTCACACTACAAACACTATCCAACAAAGAAAGAATTTTTTAAATCGGACTCTTAGAAGTCGAGATATTGACAAAAATAAGATATACATCTATGCCCCCTGGCGTAGAAACCGTGCACTATTTTAAGAAGAAAATGTTTCTAAAAGGTTGGTCGACATGAGTAGTATCGGTCTACAAACGATGTTATTTTCAATCGAGAATTTAGAAGCTCATATCTTGCTGCAAATACATCAGAAGCGGAAATTAAGGTTTACGCCCCTGGTGGCCAAACCATTTTTTTAATCAGAAATTATCTGCAAACGATTTCCCATCAGGAGCTGTATCCGGTGCAGAAAGAATTTTTCAGATCGGAGATTTAGAAGCAGAGATATAGGGGGACACGCAATTTACCTTTACGCCCCCTAGCGGAAAATCTATGAATTACTTGAAAATTTTGAAAGTATATGAAAAACATGTCACACGGAAAACACTATCCAACAAAGAAGGAATTTTTCAAATCGGACTTCTAGAAGTCGAGATATTGACAAACATAAGATATATACCTACGCCCCTAGCGGAGAAACTGTTCAATATTTTAGGAAGAAAATATTCCGAAAAGGTTTATCTATGTGAGTGGCATCAGTCCACGAAAGAATTTTTTCAATCGATATTTTAGAAGCTCAGATTTTATGGCAAATACATCAGAAGCGAAAATTAATACTTACGCCCCTGGTGGTCAAAGTGTTCTTTACTAAAAATTCAAAATTATATCTAAAAGATTGTGCTTCAGGAGATGTATCTGCTGCAAAAAAAAAATTTCAAATCGGAGTTTTAGAAGAAGAGTTATTGGGGAAAATGCAATTTACTTTGACGCCCTCTATCGGAAAATCTATACGTAATTTGAAAAAGAAACTATGTCCAAAACTTTTTCGACATAAATGGAATCGAAAGATAAAATTTTTTTTTAATTTGATGTTTAGAAGCAAATATGTGGAATAAAACGTATTTTTGAATTCGACATCATCTGCATTTACGCCCTCTAGCGGTGAAATTGTACATCGTAAATAAAAAAACGAAATGAAGGATCATGATTTGCATATTTCAAGCTTCCCAATGCAAAAAGAATTTTTCAAATCGGACTAATAGTTGCAGAGATACCGTGGGTACGGACGGACGGACGGACGGACAAACAAACCGATAACATAAGCACGATCTTTTTTTACAAAAGACGTGCTAAAAACTGGTACCGCCGCGGAATCGAAGAACAGGCAGGCTAAAGACGATGCAACACGATGGCCCATACTTTGAATGCTAGTCAGCTTTCGTCGTAAAGGTACGTATGAAAACATAAAGTGATCCAAATATTGCAAAACTTTCGACTCACCATCTGTAGAATCGAAGGACTGGCAGACAGATGGCTAAAGACGATGCAACACGATGGCCCATACTTTGAATGCTAGTCGGCTTTCGTCGTAAAGGAACGTATGAAAACATAAAGTGATCCAAATATTGCAAAACTTTCGACTCACCCTCTGCAGAATCGAAGGACTGGCAGACAGATGGCTAAAGACGGTGCAACACGATGGCCTATACTTTGAATGCTAGTCAGCTTTCGTCGTAAAGGTACGTATGAAGACATAAAGTGATCCAAATATTGCAAAACTTTCGACTCACCATCTGTAGAATCGAAGAACTGGCAGACAGATGGCTAAAGACGGTGCAACACGATGGCCTATACTTTGCATGCTTGTCATCGACTTTCGTCGTAAAGGTACGTATGAAGCCATAAAGTGATCCAAATATTGCAAAACTTTCGACTCACTCTCTGTAGAATCGAAGAACTGGCAGACAGATGGCTAAAGACGGTGCAACACGATGGCCTATACTTTGAATGTTAGTCAGCTTTCGTCGTAAAGGTACGTATGAAAACATAAAGGGCCGCCCCGGTGGCGCAGTGGTCTAAGGCGTTGGCCTCTGATCATTCGTCCGTAAGGGGTCCGGGTTCGAATCCCGGTCAGGCATGGATGTTGTGTTTGTCTTACGGCACTGGCTCTCTCCCTTCCCTGGAACCAGTGACCCTAAATTAGGGACGGGCGACTGCTTATAGCCCATTGAGTTGCTCACGGTGGTCGTTAAACCTCCAATCAAAAAAAAAAAAAAAAAAAAAGAAGACATAAAGTGATCCAAATATTGCAAACCTTTCGACTCACTCTCTGTAGAATCGAAGAACTGGCAGACAGATGGCTAAAGACGGTGCAACACGATGTCCTATACTTTGCATGCTTGTCAGCTTTCGTCGTAAAGGTACGTATGAAGCCATAAAGTGATCCAAATATTGCAAAACTTTCGACTCACTCTCTGTAGAATCGAAGAACTGGCAGACAGATGGCTAAAGACGGTGCAACACGATGGCCTATACTTTGAATGCTAGTCGGCTTTCGTCGTAAAGGTACATATGAAGACATAAAGTGATCCAAATATTGCAAAACTTTCGACTCACTCTCTGTAGAATCGAAGAACTGGCAGACAGATGGCTAAAGACGGTGCAACACGATGGCTTTATACTTTGAATGCTAGTCGGCTTTCGTCGTAAAGGTACATATGAAGACATAAAGTGATCCAAATATTGCAAAACTTTATACTCCCCTCTGTACAACGACGACTTAGGGAAAGGACCATTCTGCTCCAATTATCATATACATAAGCTTGTACTGTCAAAAACGTTAAATCCCCAAACAAAATAAACAAACACTGTTAGAAAAAAAAAATGAAATACATAATGTTTAAAGCTTCCCTTTTTGTTAATTCTATTCCATTATTTCTCTTGTCATCGACTTTCTCGGCCAGAGCTGGTGAGCAAAAGGCGGAGATATTCACCTCAATCCTGGAAATTCAGGAATTTTCTAGTGATTTGGCAGGTTTGTAGAATTACTGCCTTCTGGATTGGGTGAAGCAGTCTCTGTGGCAATCCTAATTCCTCGAGATTTTTCAGAAAGTTATTTGGTACCATCACTGTGATTGCCGAAATGACAACTAGTACCATCTGTGTTATACTTTATTTTCCAGACCCTTTTGGCTTTCCATTTATTATTATTTAGGGATGTATTTAGGGAAGGCGCAGTCGGGCCTTTGACCCCTGGAAAGTGTTTTTTTTTTTTTAATGTTTTTGGTTAAAATGCAACTTACATTAGAAAAAGAATGCTATTATTTAATAAAAACGCATCAACTTACAATAGAAAAAAAGTGGTTTAATTTTTTTTTATTTTTCCATTGGCTTTTATTTTGTTCTAATGGATTTCAAAAACTTCCATTTTTCATCCCCCCAGAAAAAAATTATATGTACGCCCCTGTTATTATTATTTTTGACACATGATGTTTTTAGCAGAAAAGATCCTCGCTCTGAGGAGGCGTATGAAATAATTACAGTTCATGCTATGAAAATTGAAATGGAAACTTAACCGATTATTTAAAAAAAATTTGGGGAGGATTCTTTTCAAGAATGAGAGAGAAAAACAACTTCAGCCTCAGCCGACCTTATAATAATTCCATTCATCCGTGGCGATAATATCGAAATCAGGGCCTCCGACTTTTAAATTGTTGGGGGGGGGGGGGGAACAGGCGTGATGAGATCAGACGTGGGAGGGGCATGTCTCTTCCATTTAAAATAAAAAGGGAAAGGGGAAAAAAGATAAACTATGAGATTCGACGTATATTTAAAAAAGTAGTTTACTCATTAGCAAATGAACAAGGAAACAAATATTTTTTGATGAATATTAATATTTTAAAAAAAAATTCAGCCTGTGATTTTATAAAAATATCCAAAAAGATTTTATTTCCAAAGTTTAGTAAAAATGAGAAATTAGCTAGGTTACTTAAACAAAGAACAAGAAGAGCAAAAAAATAAGTAGATAAATAAAGGCGCTTAGAGGTTTAAAGTTTTTGTATTTTATTTTATTTAATTTTTGATAATTGTCTTAAGAATTTACCACATATCGCGAAAACATGTCAAACTCTATTAATACGGGGCTGGCAATCCAGTTTCTTATCAAATGAGCAATGCTGAGTGAGACTGGGAAAAAAGTTTTTATTTATTTTGTTTTTTATAATTTTTTTTTTCGAAATAAATCGCTTTTACCTAACAAGGTGGAGCTTGGTCCACTTTATGAGGCTAAAGCGATTATTTCATTAAACAGGATCAAAAATATTGGGTGGGCACTGCCCCCTTCCCCCGTAAAATTATTGGAGGGGCAAGATTATAGTCCGCCTATGATCGAAATACAACTCTCGCTCGAAACATTCTACATTTAATAAAGTTCAATTGCAAATGATTATCGAAAAAAAAAAAATAATAATAATCTGACTGTTCTGCGTGAGGTAGTTCAAGTCACTGCCGAACGGTTCGCAAGTTCATGAAATTGCCCGATAAGCCGGTATGTATTTTTTATTCTTGAGAGACATTAGCTGCTGTTTGGCAGATGTAATTTGTAGCTTATTGGAAAGACCAAAAAGCGACGTTGAGTTCTCGAAAGGAAGCGGAAGAGCCAGTAGAAAGGTAGGCCTCTCCCTTTCTCTGTATGACAATGGAGCTGCTTCACTGTATCATCCCGCCAAGTAAAGCAGGCTGAGTGCTGAGTGTGTACGTAATAGTTTCCCCTCTCTCTCTCGCAAGCAGCAACGAATGACGTGGCAGACAGACTACCGCCCCAACAGGGCTCGTAGCTCTCGCGTCAACCCTCCCTCGGGCTGATCAACCACTACCCGTTTCTCCGTTTCCCACGTGCGCACAGAATGCGAGATCAGTTCCGAACGCGACGGAGAAGCACTGAAGCTTTGCGAGAGGAAATCATTTCTTATCTCGGGAATCGAACCGTAAGCATGCGAAGTTATGAGGCTGCCTAGTGCTTCTGCTGCATTGTCGAGGAGGACGTTTCCCCGTCTTTACTCATTAAAACGAGGTTCTCACTATCACAGCACAGAACTAAAAATAGCATTATTTTGGATTGGCGCTCCTTACTCTCTCTAGTGAAAAAGTAGAGACACAGAAGCGAGTAGGGAAAATGTTGTTCTCAATTCTATGTAATTTACTATGTTCTCTTTATCCCGTTGAATTTAGTTGCTTGTAAAAGTTTTCCATCCATCGATCGATGCTTATCGTCGACCGACAGCGAATATGTTTTAATAGCGTTGCCGTCATAGTTTAAAAGGAAGTTTTGTTTCGTATTCTGAAATGTATTTGGCTTCTATTAAACATGCTATTGACGTCGACAAGGTTTATGTTATTTTGTCATGCAACTCTCTTTCGTAAATGTATTCATAAGAAGTTCAAAATAGGAACAGCACCTCATATACTTGCAATTGTGAATATATTCTGGCTCATTCTACAGCTGTCAGGTGATCTTAATTGTTTTAATTTACGTGAGTTTAGTCAGATGTAGTGGTTATTTGTAGTTCAGTGGTTTCAAGGGAGTATTGCCTTTTATATATAAACACACGCACACAAATGTGTGTATGTAAACTATACTATATATTTAAGTTTTATATCATCATTGTCAACCATTATCAATCCACTGCTGGACGAAGGTCTCTCCAAGCCTCTTCCACAACGGTCTGTCTTGTGCCAGTCTCCTTCATGTTACTCTCGCATACTTTCGAATTTCATCTCCCATGTGGTCTTCTTCTGGGTCTTTTCCTGTCCCTTGGAATCCAATTTAAAATTTCCACTGTTCATCGATGGTCTGTTCTTCTGGCAGTATGTCCAGCAAATTGCCATTTCAGGGATTTTACTCTGATCATGATGTCTTCCACTCTTGTCATTTTTCTGATCCATGAGTTCCTCTTATCTCTCCTGGTTGCACCAAGCACGCACCTCTCCATGCTTCTTTGAGTTGCCTGCAGCCTTTGTATGTCTCTTTTAGTTAAGGTCCACGTCTCTGCACCATACGTAAGCACTGGAAGGATGCATTGATCGAACACTTTTCTTTTAAGACATAATAGGATATTGCTCTTGAAAATTATGCTGTTTCTTCCAAAAGCACTCCAGGCAAGTTTTATACGCCAATTAATTTCTTCATCAATGTGACCCGCATTTGATATCAGCTGTCCAAGATAAACGTACGCATCTGTTATCTCCAGCTTTACTCCATCAATCGATAAATCTTCATTTCTTGTGAAAGCATTGTACATCACTTTTGTCTTCTGAAAGTTCATTTTTAATCCCACTTCTTTGCTCTTGTCAGCAAGTTCCTGGATCATACTCTGCAGCTCTGATGGGGTAGTTGCAAAAATGACTACGTCATCAGCAAAACGAAGGTGAGTTAGATAATCTCCATTAATCTTTATCCCTTTGTTTTCCCAGTCCAGTGTTTGAAAGACATTTTCCAATGTGGCATTAAAGAGCTTGGAAGATACACACACTCCGAAATGAATGTGTGTATAAGTGTGTGTGTATCGGAAGTGGCATGTAGCATCGCTACAAATATACAAATAGGAAAAGGTAGTTGTAGCAGTAGCACGCTACAAAATAAAGTAGCTTATAGCGGTAAATTACGCTACAAATCGTGCCGCTTTAAAAAAATTGTATTCTTCAAATCACGTGACATTTTCAGACTTCCTGAAGTGTAATTGGCTGTAACAGGGGTCCGAGTGTGCTCTGTCTACAGTAGCGTACCTTACTTAAATTACACTGTGAAAGCTAGCCAAATTGTTAACTGGGGAATCTCAATTAGCCAGTGAAGACAGCGGATACGGGGGCCATCACGCTAGTGTTTTTTCCTTGAAGACCGTTACTTGATTGCGGGATTCAGTTCCTTTAGTCAAAGAAAATGAGTTCTTATGAGTTCGCAAATATAGAATGATATATGACTTTTAATTGAATTCCCATGGCTTTCAGCTAGTCTGTCTAGTTTAAAATATGCACCATTGAACGTGTCAAAAATGTGTGACATATACAAAGATAAATACAAAGATTAATTACTTGTGTAATTTACCTTGGTTTTTAACTCTGAATACCATATGCAATAATGTGGATGTAAATACCATCCTCAAAATTTGCACATTTAATTTGAATCGAAACGTAAAAAAAGTCTTTGAAAAGTGGCAAAACTCCCTACTTTAAAAAAAAAGTTGAAAGTAGTGTAGCTAGCTACTTTTTCCAATCACTGTATATATATACTGAAAAACTTTGTTGTAAAGAAAATTCGTTAAATAGAAATTAACTTAAATTGTAAAAACCTAAATAATAAAATGAAAAAGACTGTAAAATTAGTTGAATTTGGACAGTAAATTGAACTTTTGAGTAGAAACTTCGTAAATGAGTTTAAATCTTCCTTTATCATATATTTGTAGAAGTAGAATACATTGTCCGAATAAACAAATTGATGAAGAGATCAAACTAAGACTATAAAGCTTACTTCTTCTCTTTATTATCCGAATAACATATGTACTTATTTTAAACTGTAAAAAATTCCGTAATTCTTCTCTGTACAAATTTCGTATAAAAAGCGTTTTACGCATAAAAGGTTTCACATTTTTGTGTTTACAAAAAATTTTAACATTTAATCTGGAACACTTTCTGGAAACTGGAGTCCTTGTCGAATCGTATCGAATGCTTTTAGCATTTCTTCATTTGAAAGCTTTTTGATGGCTTCTTCATCATTATCTTCATCACCACTCACTGAAGTTTCTTCACTACATTTTATAACACTTTCTAAGATGTCATTCTCTGTAGGATATTCAGCGATCACAACGTTTTCATCAACGCGGAGGAAATCGGAGAGCTCTGCCCCTTCTTCAACACTTCCTTTGCCTTTCAGCTGCTGCCATTTTTACTTCAACTCTGCCAGGCTCATATCGGATTCAGATTCAATTTCTGCTGTATCAGTTTTGAATCCGGTTTTCAGGAAACAGTTGTGCACAGTGGATGCAGTCACATCACATTCCCATGCTTTCGTCATCTCCGATATGGCGATTCTTAAAGTTAGAAGATTATCTATATGCATTGGCTGCTCTCTATGGCTAGAATAACTTTTTGCATGATCCTTTTTCGATAGATTTTTTTTTTTTTTACTCATACCTTGGTCTAATGGCTGAAGTTTTGCAGTTGTATTGGCAGGAAGAAAGATTATTTTTATGTTCTTTAATTTGCATTTGGAAACACAGTCTTGTGATGTACAGGTCTATAATCAACACAATGATGCGACGTTGATTTATTAATCGGTTATCCTATTTTAATAACCACTTTTCAAAAGTTTCTGATGTCATCCACGCCTTTTTATTGAATTCATAGTATACCTGTGAAGATTTATACTTTTAAAGCATTTCGTTTTTTTACTTTTACCGATTGCTAGAGATTTTTAATTTTCCTCTCCAGTCATATTCGTTCCTAACGAAACAGTTGTTCTTTCTTTGCTATGCTTCCCTCCGAAGCTCTTGTCATCCTTAAATGTTAACCTTTCATTCGGTAGACACTAAAAAAATTAAGTAAAAATAGCAGCAGTTTCATCTGCATTAAAAATGTCTTTTGTAGGATATTTTTAAAAAGTTTTTCAGTATCTCCTCCCCCCCCCCCATTTTTCACACGCACTTCTTGTGAAACATCTGCGCATTTTCCTGATATACGGTATTGTATGAAATTCCATGTCTCTTTTTAAAGTTATCTACCCGTCCAACGCTGGCTAGAAATTTTGAATGTCCTTAATCTTTAGCAAATTTCAGAACTTTTTGTTGGGTCATCGGACTAGGGGGTGGCAGTTTTTAGCACGTCTTTTGTAAAAAAAGATCGTGCTTATGTTACCGGTTTGTCCGTCCGTCCATCAGTCCGTCCGTCTGTACCCACGATATCTCTGCAACTATTAGTCCCATTTGAAAAATTCTTTCTGCATTGGGAAGCTTGAAATATGCGAATGATGATCCTTCATTTCGTTTTGTTTTACGATGTACAATTTCGCCACTAGAGGGCGTAAATGCAGATGATGTCGAATTCAAAAATACATTTTATTCCACATATTTGCTTCTAAACATCCGATTCAAAAAAATTATTTTATCTTTCGATTCCTTTTATGTCGAATAGTATTTTAGATATAGTTAATTTTTCAAATTACGCATAGATTTTCCGCTAGGGGGCATAAAAGTAAATTACATTTTTCTCAATAATTCTTCTTCTAAAACTCCGATTTGAAAAAAAAAAATTCGGAGGACACACCTTCTGATGGAAAATCTTTTGCGTATAATTTTAAATTTTTGGTAAAGAATAATTTTGCCACCAGGGGGCGTAAGGGTTAATTTTTGCTTCTGATGTATTTGCCATAAAATCTGAGCTTCTAAAATATCGATTGAAAAAATTCTTTCGTGGACTGATGCCACTCACATAGATAAACCTTTTTGGAATATTTTCTTCTTAAAATATTCCACAGTTTCTCCGCCAGGGGTCGTAGATGTATATCTTATTTTTGACAATATCTCTACTTCTAGGAGTCCGATTTGAAAAATTCCTTCTTTGTTGGATAGTGACATGTTTTCATATAATTTCAAAATTTTCAAGTAATTCATAGACTTTCCGCTAGGGGGCGTAAAGGTATATTGCTTCCCCCCTGTATCTCTGCTTCTAAATCTCCGATTTGAAAAATTCTTTCTGCACCGGATACAGCTCCTGATGGGGAATCCTTTGCACATTATTTCAAATTTTTGTAAAAAATGGTTTGGCCACCAGGTGGCGTAAGTCTTAATTTCCGTTTCTGATGTATTTGCAGCAAAATATGAGCTTCTAAAATCTCGATCGAAAAAAATGTCTTTTGTTGACCGATACTACTCATGTCGACAAACCTTTTAGGAACATTTTCTTCTTGAAATAATGAATGTTTTCTACGCCAGGGGCGTAGATGTATATATTATTTTTGTCAATGTCTCTACTTCTAAGAGTCCGATTTGAAAAATTCCTTCTTTGTTGGATAGTGTTTCCGATGAGATATGTTTTCCCTATAAATTCAAAATTTTCAATTAAATCATAGACTTTCCGCTAGGGGGCACAAAGATAAATTGCGTTTTCTGCGTTATTTCTGCTTCTAAAACTCCGATTTGAAAAATGCTTCCTATATCGCATACAAGACCTGATGGAAAATATTTTTCACATAATTTCTATAGTTTGGTAAAGAATATTTTGGGCACCAGGGGGCATGAGTGTTAATTTCTGCTTCTGATGTATTTGTAGCAAAATCTAGGCTCCTTTTTTTTTTTTTTTTTTTGGACCTCTTTCGCTCATATGGAAAAACACTTTTGAGAATACTTTCTTCCTAAAATAATGCATGGTTTTCCCACCAGGGGACGTAAAATCACATCTTGTTTTTGTCGATATCTCTGTTTCTAAAAATCCGATTTGAAAAATTATATCTTTTTTGGAGAGCGTTTCCGGTGAGAAATATTTCTTATATAAATTCATGTTTTTCTTAACGCACAAGTCTGAAACCAGAGGGCGTAAGCTCACGATTCCGTTTACAGCAATATCTGAGGGATTAAAAACCCTATTGAAAAACTTTTCTTCCGTCAGATATTATTGTTTTCCATACCGGTTCCATTGACTTTGAATAGCTTTGATAAATTTAATTTGTGTCAGAACGGATTCAAAGACGTGCGTATTCACCCGAAAATTCGGTGTCATCTTTCTTGTTTTATCTTGAACGATCCTCATCCATTTTAAAACAGCGGCATCGACGTCTTCATATGAACACTGTTTAAATCTTTTTCTACTAACATTCGTACTGCTTTCGTGTTGGATGTTAATTGCAGAGCGGTTTTTAAAATTATTGACACACAGCTTGCGGCTATACAATACTTTATAGCCACATCTTCATTCGTTGATCAACATCATCTTAAAGTTTCACTTTACCAGCAAGAGACAGACATTTTCGTTTCGGCATTTTGAGCCAATAACACGGGCGAGTCAATCTTAGTAACTGAATAAGAATGAATACGTAACTTCTGCAGTCAGGCCCACACCAGTTACAACCGGTTTTACCTTGTGGAACGCAGTTTGTACGCTGCACTTTCTATCCACATTTGAAAAAACAGCTGCTCCTTACCGTCTCCATGGATACGACGACTCCCCGCGTGTCGTCGCCGTTCCAACAAGATTACCAGCGCATCACGGAACCAAAAGTTTCAAGATAAGCAATTACGGCGCTTTGCTCTCGTCTGCGTGCAAAAAAAAAAAAAAAAAAAAATGTATAGCAAAACATTTGAAGCACACACAGAATGGTAATTTTTAGTCGAAAAAAACTTATATAGAAATTGATTTTCGTAATGTGGAGATTAATTTACATGTGAATGTCGTTCAAAGTCAAGGTTCTGCGGATAATTTCGTTAAATGGAAGTTTGTTATATAGAGACTAGTTAACTGTATTTATTTATTTAAGCTCAAAATAGGAACTCTACTTTGACCTCGTAAATGGCTTGTACTTGCAATTTTTTTTATGTCTTTCACAAATGTATTCTAGTCCATTCTACAGCTGTCAGGTGCTCTTAAATATTTAATTTATGTGGGTTTTGTCCGATGTGGCGGTTATTTGCAGTCCAGTGGTGTTTTCCTGGGAATATTTATTGCCTTTATATACACTATATTGACAAAAGTCACCGGACACCTAGAAGAGAGACATAACATAGCATTTATTGACATACATTAGTATGGTGTAGGTGACCTTTCGAGACATGCTTTCGACAAGGTTTTGGAACACAGCGATAGGTATGCGCTTCCATTCGGTACATAATGCTGCCGCTAACTGTTGGTTAGTAGTAGACCTTGGTTCCAAACTTCTTATGCGGCGCTCTAATTCATTCCATGGGTGCTCTATGAGATTAAGATCAGGGCTCTGTGCTAGCCAGTCCACACACAATACGGAATTATCGTCAGACCACGCCGTAACAGTCCGTGCTTTATGGCTCGGTGCATTAACCTGCTGGTACCAACAAGGTTCGGTTCCATAGTATTACCACAGAGTTGCAGAGCATAATTGTCCAGAATATCGAGGTAGACGTACTGGTTAACAGGTTTGTCCACGATAACCAATGGGCCGGGACCATACCACGAAAAACACCCCTACACGAGTACACTGCCAGCTCCAAACTTGACCGTAGGAACAGTAGACTGTGGTAAATAGCGTTCCACCGGCTGCCGCCATCCCCACACACGGCCATCAGACTGATGGATCGTGTATCTGGATTCATCAGTCCATAGGACCCGTTTACATTAATCTGCGGTCCACGATAAATGTTCTTTACACCATGCTAAACGACGAGTAGCAGTCCGAGTGGAGATTAAAGGCTTATGAGCAGCCGCACGACCACGGTAACCCATGGAATGAAGTTCTCTGAGAATGCTACGTGTACATACCGAGGTTGCAGCATTTTTACTCACATGTGCACATGGTCTTGTGCAGTACTCCGTCGATTAGGTGTAATGACTCTCCTGAGGCTTCGACGTCCTCTATCACTGATTTTCTTTGGTCTTCCGGTATGTTTTGCTGCTTCAGGCACGCCATGTGAATTCCACTTATTCAGTACATCCAAAACAGTTGACTTGAGTATGTTTAAACGCCTCTCGGTTTCTTTTATGGACAATCCACTAATATAACATCCAAGAATGTTTCCTTTCTCAAAGTCAGTTCTCTCCCGCCGCGACATTTTCACTCAACCTCACAGTGCGATATGATCGTGGTCAGCTGCATGCTTGATTTTATACCGTTTTTAGTTGTACCGCGCATCTTAACAACGCAGTGGATCCGTTGATTTGCTTTTGAAGGGGTGTCCGGTGACTTTTGTCAATATAGTTTATATACACCATTTTTTTTTTTTCACTGATTCGCCGTTTTCGTTGTGTTTCTATTTCATGATTTTTTGAAATTTTTGTGGAGAGTTCTTGCTTTTCCGTGATTTGTCGTATTTGTACATATTTCTTTAGCTTCTTCATTTTAATGTTTTCAACTTTTCCAGTTTGCAGCAACTTATTGACATCGTTTTGAAGTCACCGATTTGCCTCCCCGGTGATCAAGTGGTCTGAGGCGCTGTCTCCTGACCCTTCGTCCGAGATGGGTCCACGTTCGAGTTCGTGACGAACTGCTGCTACTGGGCGTAAGTATATATTTTTATTTGTAGTTTTCTCGCATGTATAAATCGAGTGCAGTTTTTTTTTTTTTTTCTGGTAACTGGTTTCATTCGCTGTGGAAGAGCACTGCATACATTGCGTATTTTAAATAATGCTCAGTTTTTCCACTAGAGGGAGTAAATACATCATTCTCATTTTCGCTGAATTTTTTCATTTTCTAGCAGTCTTGTTCGAAAAATTATTTTCCTTGTCGGAAAATGTTTAAAAAACGTGCGTACTGCACAGGAATTCGGCGTCATCTTTCTTATTTTCCTAAGTAATGCCTTGGCACACACCTGTTCATGGTACTTTTATTACGCAGTTTCTTAAAATTTCGTAAAGTTTCTTAAAATTAGCAGCGTATCGCGTGTGTACATGAACTGTGTTTCGTGTGTAGTTACGGATCTGTTTTTATCGGTGTTTGACGTGAACAAGTACATGAATCATCATTCATCATCATTGTCAACCATTATCAATCCACTGCTGGACGAAGGTCTCCCCAAGTTTCCTCCACAACGGTCTGTCTTGTGCCAGTCTCCTCCATGTCACTCCCGCATATTTACGAATTTCATCCACCCATCTCCCATGTGGTCTTTTTCTGGGTCTTTTCCTGTCCCTTGGAATCCAATCTAAAATTTCGGCTGTCCATCTATGGTCTGTCCTTCTGGCAGTATGTCCAGCCCATTGCCATTTCAGGGATTTAACTCTGATCATGATGTCTTCCACTCTCGTCATTTTTCGGATCCACGAGTTCCTCTTCTTATCTCTCCTGGTTATACCAAGCATGCACCTCTCCATGCTTTTTTGAGTTGTCTGCAGCCTTTGTATGTCTCTTTTAGTTAAGGTCCACGTCTCTGCACCATACGTAAGCACTGGAAGGATGCATTGATCAAACACTTTTCTTTTAAGACATAATGGCATATTGCTCTTGAAAATTATGCTGTTTCTTCCAAAAGCTCTCCAGGCAAGTTTTGTACACCGATTAATTTCTTCATCAATGTGACCCTCACTTGATATCTGCTGTCCAAGATAAACATACGTATCTGTTATCTCCAGTTGTTCTCCATCAATCGATAAATCTTCATTTCTTGTAAAAGCATTGAACATCACTTTTGTCTTCTGAAAGTTCATTTTTAATCCCACTTCTTTACTCTTGTCAGCAAGTTCCTGGATCATACTCTGCAGCTCTGATGGGGTAGTTGCAAAAATGACTACGTCATCAGCAAAACGAAGGTGGGTTAGATAATCTCCATTAATCTTTATCCCTTTGTTTTCCCAGTTCAGTGATTGAAAGACATTTTCCAATGTGGCATTAAAGAGCTTCGGAGATATGGTGTCACCTTGTCTCACGCCCTTTCCAATTTTTATGTGTGTTGTATTTTCAAACAGCCGAATCTTTGCACTTGCATTTTCATAGATGTTATTAATAATATTAATGTATGCATCTTCAATACCGCAGGATTTCAGAGCCGTGGTAACTGCTGATGGTTTCACCGAATCAAAGGCTTTTTCATAATCGATAAAAGCCATGCACAATGGAAGTTCATATTCCCTCGCTCTTTCAATTAGTTCTCTCAGTACGTGGATATGATCTATTGTGCTGTAGCCACTCCTGAATCCAGCTTGTTCTCTCGGTTGAGCCATGTCCAGTGTTACCTTCAAGCGGTGTGAAAGAACTTTAGTGAAGATTTTATAAACCACTGATAGGAGGCTGATAGGTCTGTAGTTCCTGAGATCCTCAATGTCACCTTTTTTATGTAGCAGGATCATTGTAGCATTGTTCCAATCCTCAGGAATCTTCCCTTCATTAAGGCATCGAGTGAAAATTTGGGCGAGTACTGTTTCAATTTCTCCACTTGCTTCTTGTATGATGTCTATAGTAATTCCATCTTCTCCTGGAGCTTTCCCCCGCTTCATGTTCTTGATTGCATGAGCAACTTCTGCTGGGAGGACTGGAAGAACTCTGGTACCTTTCATGATGTCTGAAGTACATGTATCATCCCTTTCATATAATTTGGAGTAGAAATCTTTCACTCTTGTCAAAATTTCGCCTCTATTTCTTGTTATAGAACCATCTTCTTTTCTCAGAGCCATAATCTGTTTTCTTCCCTTACTGAGATGTCCCTTTGCTATCTTTAGGCTTTGGTTGTTTTCAATTGCTTTCCTCACTAGCTCACAGTTGAATTTCCTTACGTCTTCAGTGATACTTTTTCGTGCTGTCTTGCATAGCTCTATATATTCCACTTTGGAAGTCACATCTTCTTTAGTTGTCCTCATCTCTCTTCTTTTTTGCATCAACATTTTGGTTTTTCCTGATAATTTGTTTACATGCAACTTGTTCTTAGACCCAGCTAATTTTGTTGCTGTTTCCATAAGAGCTTTGGTTACTTTTCTGTTAACTTCCGAAATATCCACGTCTTTCGATGTTAGGCCTTCTAAAGCAGAGAATCTGTTCTTCAGTTCCAACTTGAAAGTATTATGGTGTTTTTTAAGGTTGGTTATGTCAATACATTCTGTTTGTCTTATGAGCTTGCCACGTTCCAGTTTAGTGTTGAGGTGCATCTTACATCTCACCAATCTATGGTCACTACCTGTGTTGAACTTGTTCAGCACACTGCAGTCTTCGATGACGAATTTTTTGTTACACATAATAAAATCAATTTCACTTGTCGTCCCAATTGGATGTCTCCATGTCCATTTCCTGTGTGGCTTTTTCTTGAAAAAGGAATTCAAGATGAAAAATCCTTCTGCCTCTGCAAACTCAACGAGAGTATTTCCACGCTGGTTTCTGTTGCCGTGACCGAATTTACCTACTGAAGTTTCATTCTGTTGCCGGTGCCCTATTTTTGCATTGAAATCTCCCATAATTATCTTCAAGTGCTGCTTACCTTTATTATTTAGATGACGAATTTCCTCATAAAATTCTTCAATTTCTTCTTCAGGATGACTTGTGGTGGGTGCATAAGTTTGAATAATCTGAGCCTGGTATCTTCTCGATAGTTGGATAACGAGTCGTGCAGCTCTGTCAGAGGAACTTTCAACTTCTACCACTTTATCCTTCAGTTTCTTGTTTATTATAAATCCAACACCACTAGTTCTGCCAGTATCTGTCCCACGATAATAGAAGAGATGTCCACTTTTCAGTTCAATGAGATCTTCTCCTTTTCTCCTTACCTCACTTAGCCCGACGATGTCCCACTTGATCCTTTGTAGTTCCTCTTCCAATTCAAGAAGCCTTGAATCAGAAGATAGGGAGCGTCCGTTGTAGGTAGCCAAGGTCAGCATCAAATGGCAGCCTAGTCCGGTCCTCCGGGGATTCTTAGCACCCTCTGCCTTCATGTCGCACTGGCCGCTGCCTTGGCCAGGTACATTCCAGCTGCCGGAGACTGAGGGCCAAGATTTAAGTTGTAGAGTCATTTTGGAGGTGTTTGGCCATAACTCACCACGCTGGCCAAGCGGGTTGGTGAGTGTGGGATAGCATTTCCTCTGATCCCGATGGTATAGTTATACCGCTATTTGCGGTCGTCAGAGCCCCTTTAGTGGGAACAGGATGCACCACGAGAAGGCGGGGTTGACATTTGTCAAGGAGAGGCTGTGATGTTACGCATCACCTGACCTTACATCCCAAGTACATGAATACGAAAAGAAAAATCCTCTAGAAAGAATTCGCTGACGTATTGCGGTCGGTTTTTTCTTTTTTAATTCTTGCAATTGCACCTGTTCTTGTCGGTGATTCTTTTTTATGTGTGTGTGTGTGTGGGGGGGGGGGGGGGGTTACAAGTATAAATAAAAAATGGAGTGCTTACACTATCATTTTATCTGTTTGTCTAGCTATGGATATCAACCATATTTTCATTTCTAGAAACCTAAGTAGGAAAAAATTTGTTTTTGACAGATTTTTTTAAGGCATACCTTTAAATAGCCTTCTTGGGATTGTTTTCTTATGTAAATTGATGTAGTTACTTCTTCCTTAAAGATTTTCACACTGAATGGTACATTATTTTCCCGAACAGCTTTTACAATTCGGCAACGCCGACGGTGAGTCAGAGAAAAATAAAATGACGAGATTGAACGTGGAGTGGGTGATGTAGAGATTATAGTTATATTGTTAAGCTAAGGATACAACGCCGACGGTGAGTCAGAGAAAAATAAAATGACGAGATTGAATGTGGAGTGGGTGATGTAGAAATTACAGTTATATTGTTAAACTAAGGATACAACGCCGACGGTGAGTCAGAGAAAAATAAAATGACGAGATTGAACGTGGAGTGGGTGATGTAGAGATTATAGTTATATTGTTAAGCTAAGGATACAACGCCGACGGTGAGTCAGAGAAAAATAAAATGACGAGATTGAATGTGGAGTGGGTGATGTAGAGATTTCAGTTATATTGTTAAACTAAGGATACAACAAGGTCATATAATCCGTGAGAATGGTATATATCAAAATATTTAATCATGCCAAACTTGCGCCTTTCAACGGGAGGCTTTATCACGGTTAACTTACACTAAAACAACGATCCGTTTGGAGTTTAAAATTAGACAATAACACTCTTATTAAACACAAAAATTATCACAAGAAGCGATGCCTAAAATGATGGAATATTGTTTGAACTGACGTCTCCGAGGACCTCTATTTTCCTCAGCCTCTGAATTTTAGACAAATGAAATATCACTTCACACCTTGCATGATGCATAACGTGTACACTGGACCCATGCAATGTTTAACAATTCACGTGTTTGTAATGCACTATATATGTGTTTGTGTTTAATATGCGTGCTATTGTCTGATTTTAAACTCCGAACGGATCGTTGTTCTAGTGTAAGTTCGCCTTGATAAAGCCTCCCGCTGGAAGGCGAAACTTGGCAGGATTAAAATATTTTGATATACACCATTCTCACAGATTATATGACCTTGTTCACTGTAAAAAAAAAAAATTGAAATTCACGAGCCACGTTCCGTCATTTCTTTCGTGAATTAACGAATGTGATATAACCTTTTCCGTGAAATGACAGAAAGAAACCTGAATTTCACGGATTTTTCGTACCACGGGAAAATTCGGATTTTTCAGAAACCTTTCTGTAATTCCTTTCGTACATTAGCGGAAAAACCCCGTTCTCACTTTTTCCGAATGCGTATGACGAGAAATTATCGGTAATAGGAGCGATTGGTGAGAATACTTGAGGTTTGATTAACTTTTAAATTTCAATCGTCTGTCGGATTTTGAAGTTCCGTATAGCGAGATCGGATATTGTGGATAGCATATTGCATTAATTTTGTTTTTTGTGGCACAGGATATTTCTTCTCTCCCCTATTTTGTGCACCAGCTATTTATTATATTAATATATTGCGTTACTGTAAGAAACCGGGTACTTAACTTATTGTACAGATGATTATACGATGTCTATGTATCAGTCTTTGGACAACTTAAGACAAAAGCTATCAAGGGTAAATTTTATATTTAGGAGGATTTTTTTTTTTTTTTTTTTTTTGTGAAACAATACTATAAAAGATTACATTTTACCTTTTTTAAAGATAAGTGAAAGTCATTTTCAGTTTTAAAAAAATCAAGTTGCAAAGCACTTTGTTGCTTCGAAAAAATCACGATGAAAAATGCTTAATTTGTGGTCTACCTACAGAAAAAAAAAATACAAATCTATTTAGAAAAATATAAGCTCTAACACAGAATAAAATGATCAAATCACTCGCATTAATGACAAAAAGAAAAAAAAATCGTCGCCCAATTTGTTTTATGCTGTACGTTACTCCAATTTCCTAGCATGTGTGGCTCAGTGGTCAAAGGCATGGGTTACTGTCCAAGCAACGCCCGGGTTCGATCCTGACCCAGCGGAGGAATTATCTGGTGTAAGGGCTGAGAAATTCAACGTCGTCGATTTCGCGGAATTTCAGTTTAAATACGGAAAATCCCGAAATGGATTTTTCTGAAATAAACGGAATTTCTGACTTCGGAAAGTCTGTGAAAATACGCGTTGAAATAAACGGGCACTTTTAAAAACGGAAATTTCTGAAAAACACGAACACCTACCGCCAACTTTGCTGCACGTTAGATTCAGAAATTTTCCGTGATTTCACACCACTTATTTTTTACAGTATTGTCCCCTTAGTTATTATTGGCATATTTATTATCTTTTGGTAGTTTCCTAAAAATCCACATTGTTAAACTTTGATATTGTAAAAGAGATAAAGCTGTTGATATATACCGGGTTTATCAAAGTAATGGAAACACCGACTGCGAATGTAGCATACGCCGTATGCTACGACGTCACCCGCGATGTTAGGCATGTAAAGGAGTGCATTATGATCATGACTGGAATACGGGATTATACCATACAATACAAATTTTGAATATTACAATCCGTTTTTTGGTGTAAATATGACAAGGATGATAAGTCAGATAATATCCGAAAACTTCAAATTTTCGTCGTTCTGGAGTGGGAATCGAACCCGCGTCTCCCAGTTACCGCCCGGGTATGCTATCTGGAAGACGTGGGTTCGATTCCCACTCCAGGACTACGAAATTTTCAAGTTTTCGGATATTATCTGACTTACCATCCTTGTCATAATAACACCAAAAAAAAAAAAAAAAAAAAAAAAAAGGGGGAAAACGGATTCTCATCTTTAAAAAATGTGCATTATGATGTTGGCTCTCCACGTAGCAGTGACACAGTCGCAGGTGAAGCAGCTGTTGTGGAGTGCCACTTTTCAGAAATTCTGCGGAGATATTTTTTTGAACGCCTTATACACTGAGTGGCCACTTTATTATGACCACCTGACAGTTTTAAGCAAATGAGCTATGGCTGTTGCCGCCAGAGGGCGAGGCTAGTATAAAAAGGGAAAGCTTAGTGCTTGCGACAGTAGTAGAAGTGATTTTTGGTTGACGAGATGGGTAAAAAATGCGATTTAACGGACTTTCAACGTGGGATGATTGTAGGAGCTCGGAGCCATGGAGCGAGTATCACCGAAACCGCCACATTCGTGAAATGTTCCAGAGCAGCTGTGGTTAAAGTGTAAAGACTGGACTGTCAGCCAAAAACTGGGTCTCTATACGTGCAACGTGTGGTCGTCATCGACTAGTGGCTGCTCGGCCGGAACGGAGAGTGCCCAGACTGGTAACAGACAACAGAAGGGCAACAGTGCAGCAAATTACAGACCATCTTAATCAAGGATCCTCTCAAGCAATCTCTGCACGCACTGTTCGCCGTACACTGCATCGGATGGGATATGGCAGCCGAAGGCCTGTTCGAACACCTTTGCTGTCTGCAGTTAACAAGAGAAAACTTCTCCGGTTCGCACAGGAGCACAAGGATTGGACAGTCGATAATTGGAAACAATATATGTGGTCCGATGAATCACGTTTTCAGTTGCACCATGCCGATGGCCGAGTGAGAATTTGGCGGAAACAGCACGAAAGCATGGACCCCAAATGCATTGCTACAACCCTTCAAGCTGGTGGAGGCAACGTTATGGTTTGGGGAATGTTTTCCTGGCATGCTTTGGGCCCTTTAGTTCGTGTGTGACTGGCACATCATATCTAAACATTGTTGCGGACCAAGTGCATCCTGTGATGTTGGTTTATCCCAATGGCGATGGCTACTTTCAACAAGATAATGCGTCCTGCCATAGTGCTCGTACTGTACAGGATTGGTTTCAGGAACATGCCGGTGAGTTTACTTTGCTTAGGTGGCCTCCACAATCTCCAGATCTCAACCCCATTGAGAATTTGTGGGATGAAGTTGAACGAGCAATCAGACAGCTGGATCCACAATCCTGCAATCTCACACTCCTGGAAAATGCTATCATCAAGCATGGTCTCAGATTCCACAAACTACTTATCAACATCTCGTGGAGTCCATGGCACGAAGAATCGACGCAGTATTAAAGGCAAAAGGTGGTCCAACGAAGTACTGAGGGGGTGGTCATAATAAAGTGGCCACTCAGTGTATATAATACGAGTATTATAGTTCAAAGCAGATTTTCCCGGGTCGGGTACGGGTCAGTTACAGATCCAGGTTGGGTCCAATTATGTGACGTCCGCCGTTTTCAACTCTGGTCCGGGTTTGAATCCTGGTGAGGCATAGATGTTTTGTTTGTCTTGCGGCAATGGCTGTCTCCCTTCCTTGGAACCAACAACCCTAAATTAGGGACCGGGGATTGCTTATAGCACATGGAGTTGCTCACGGTGGTCGTTAACCCTCTCACACCCCCACACACATACAAAAAAGAGTGTACTGTTGGACATTTAAACCGCCAGTGTCAGTATTCGTTCGCAGTAAATCATATCAAAAAATTTAGAATCGTTTCTGGATAGTGCGTGCGACCGAAGAATTTATATCAACCTTTAATATCAAATCATATCAAAAAATTTAGAATCGTTTCTGGATAGTGAATGCGGCCGAAGAATTTCTTCCCCTCCTAGGAGCAGCAGCAAAAGCTTTTACGATGTTCTTCTTACGAGGTTTAAAATTCTTTCGTCTCATCTTTTTCTTCGTTGTGAATTTTCTGCCGGTTGTCAGTAAGTAGTCCGTTTCCTGAATAGCAGCTTCTACATCATGAATATTAAGGTGATTTTTGAGCACCGCTATTTTCGAACTACGAGGTATATTTTCTTCTGCCTCTCCTGTTTTTCTTCTCTCCGTGCCTTTTCTCAATCTTGTTTCTCTGTTTCCTGCTCCTTTGTTCATCGTTTCTGCTTTGTTCCGTTCTCCCATTCGTTTCCTTACTTCGCTCTTATTTTTATTTCGTTTATTTTTTGTTTTGTTTTTTCCTTTCCTGATTTCTGCCTTGACGTTTGAAAAGCCTAGCCTCAAAACAAACGGAATGGGTGATCGTTCCATCCTCACTCCTCCCGTGTAGGTATTACGTGTGGTGGCGTTGTCAGATTCTATTTTTAAACTTGCCCACGAGAGTTCTCCGCATCTAGTGAACTAAAACCTTTTCTGAAAATCTTGCTCATACCAAGCATTTGAAGGACGTTTTCGCTGAAACCAAAACTTCAGTACGGTTGAGGTCTCATGTTAGCAGGAAAAACTGCGTAACATGAAGATCGTTTTATGTTGACCTTTCGATGAGCGTTTCACCTGCTTAATGTAAGAGTAAAGACGTGGAGTGAAATCTGTGTTGTGTACAGGGGAAAGAGTGCGGGCGGAATAACAATAAAGGAGGTTTTAAGCAGGTTACAGTTGTTGTCTCACGTGAGAGATAATTTGATTGTCATTTCAGCTCTTTCGGCGCATCATTCTTGCATAGGTTTTATTTTTTTTTCTGGATGGGGATATGTCACCTAGAATTCTGAAAAGCATTTTTTTTTTCGTTGGAGCGGGATTTTGTCAACTGGAATACTAAAAAGCAAGATATCAGAGTCTTATATTCTTATGGGGGGGGGAGTTCGAGCAAAATTTCTCCACGACTTGCCTTTGTTTCTCTCTCTCTCTCTCTCTCTCTCTCCCTTGTATGACTAAACAAGATATCATACCTGTACTGCGAAACACACTACGCCACCTAGCCGTGGATTGTGCTCCAGCAAGAGCTGTAATTTATATGCACGCTAACCCTTATGCGCCGCGGTGGCGCAGTGGTAAAACCGCCTGCTTCTGACCATTCGTCTGAAGTTGGTCCGGGTTCGAATCTCGGTAAGGCACTGGAGCGGATCCAGGATTTTCGTGAGGGGGAGGGCGCAAGTGGCGGGAATAACTGGGGACCTTCCTGATATTTCCCCGCAAAATGAAAAATGTTCTTAGTATCTCTATAAATTCTTCCAATTAATGAATGTACTTTTAAGTAATACTTTCTTTCACGGAAAAATATTCAAAGCCCTCCTTGGTTCCCGAGGGAGGGCCGCGCTCTCCCTCTGAATCCACCCCTGGTGAGGTATGTTTCTCTTACGGCACTGGCTCTGTCCCTTCCCTGGAACCAATGGCCCTGAATTAAGGATGGGCGATTGCTTATAACACATCGAGCTGCTCACGGTGGGCGTTAAACCAAAAAAAAAAAAAAAAACCCAGCGCGCGAAGTGCGAACAGGTTTGACGTCACAGTCAGAGGACCATCGCAATCCCTCTCTCCTGAGAGGTCAAAGGGCAAACGTAAGGGGAATGCCGATATTAGCTGTGCGTTCATGTAGCATTGGTCAGTATTGAGCTTTCGGTAGTCGTGCACGTGAGTTAGCGTTTTTAAGCACCATGCCTGGAAGATATTGAGTGCCTTTTATGTAGATCTAATTACAAAGCACATGCAAAAGTTACTGTTTTCAGCTTTCCTGAAAGTGAAAGCTTTAGAAGATGATGGTTTCTTCCGTAAGAATAAATAATTTTAAACCCACCGTGAATTCAAAGGCTATATAGTTCAGCCTAATTGTTCTCATGATAGCATGTTCTGCTTTCGTTGTGAATACAACTATAATTTAGTGAATTGTTAGTCGTTATTTTGATTGACGGAGAGCAAAATTAACGGGTAGCCTTCCGATTATCAGCTCATTATTTGTAATGGTTTAAATAATGATATTACTTACCATTCAACATTTCATTTCTATAAAATGTTATGTTTCTTTACAAAATGCATAGTTAGCAGTGCTCAATTTGAAAAAAAAATAAAAAAAAACACCCAAAGGAGATGTACAGGTATTATCAGGGCATCAGATACTAAGTAAGGTTAACCAGGCAAAGAAACTGGCAATAAGTAATTACGTTATTTAGTAATCAACATTTCATTTCCGTAAAATAAATGTCATTTTTCTTCACAAAATTGCTGTGTATCAGTGTCCTAATTAAAACAAGAATTCGCACGAAATGTACAGAACTACTTGATGCGCTGATGATCTGAAGCCTAGTCCAAAGAAAAGTTTATTGGATGTCCAAGAAATGTATCCGAAGGTTTGGAATGCATTCGAAAGAATTCACGTATATCGTTAAACTTCAGCACGATCGCTGAAGTTTACTGGCTCATAAGTTAAAATGTATGTATGTACATATATTCATGGGCTTACAGTTTTTTTAAGTTACTGAATGTACAATTTAATTTAAATTAAGTTGTGCTAGAGACTGAAGTTCGGATTAGAGAAACTATGAACTTGAATTGTCTACATTGAACTCTTTTGCAAAGCAGCACTGTAATTCCTACTTACATCCATAGTCACATGTATAAGGATAGTTTCAGAAATATTGACAGTGAAACGTTCCTCCCTGCAAGAAGAACATCGTACAAAAAAGAAAGTATTATGCATAATGACGGAACACCTTTATTAATGCATGTGTTTTCCACTTTTTAGGGAGTCTGTTAATGTGTTAATTGATATCTTCAATATCGTTACAGATATTGAAAAATGAAAAAAAGTGTGACATTCAGATTTACCAGCATAAAATTTGCAGTGTTATGTGCATAAATTCGAAGATAACCAAATTAATACATTCCATGTTCATTTGACAAATAACTTTTCCTAAATGATTTTAATTTATAATTATTATTTTTTTGCCTTCTAAAAGTATTTGCAAGATTTGCGCATACATCTTAACGTATTTTCAGTAAATATACTCACTAAATCGGAAATTTTGCTTTCGCTTCGTTACGTAATTAAGGAAAAATCTTTTTTTTTTCTTTCATTTTAGTGAATCAAATGCGAAGGAAATTTCTAAAAGTTTTAAGTGAAATGATTATGTTCATACAGTCCTACCAATTTGCCATTAACGCACTTAAAAAAAATCGTTGTTGCAAAAATGCTTAACGTAAAATGGCTGGGCTTTTCACGTTATGCGTGAAAAACTTGTGTTTGTGCTCCTTTAGCCAAATTGCAAACAAAAGGAAAAATTTCCTGAAATATTTAGTTTTAAGACTCGTACATGAAATCATTTCCCAGCACAAGAGCAAAACTTTGTAATTCCCCGATTTGCGGATATCATTGCTGTAAACTGAGAAAAAAAAAAGAAAAAAAGAAAGCTAAAGATGTAATCTTTCGATGTTATCTAAGGATAAAAATTACACAGAAAAAACAAAACATGGTCGATTTATTGCTGTGTGCGCAAATTGTCTAGTATCGCACTCGAGAAATTATTTCTCTGCGTAAACACCGCGGTACTTCGTTGGCGTTTTTAGGAGCGGAGAGCTCGAGGCTGGTGTCGGTCGGCCCACTAGCTCTGACTTCACAGACCAGTTCGGAGGCTTTCTTAATCTTTGGGGGTTTTGGTTAAACCCCCAAACAAACAAATAAATCTTTCTCCAAGTTATGAACTTTTGTAGTAAGGGAAACCATGACAAATACAAGTTTTGGCCGCCTCTCTGGCTGAGTGGTCTGAGGTGCTGGCTTCTGACCATTCTTCCGAAATGGGCCTGGGTTCGAGTCCCAGATGAAGCATGATAATGTGTTTGTGTGTTAGCGCTGCTTTCTTTCCTTTCCTGGAATCACTGGCCCTAAATTAGCGACGGATGAGTGTTTATAGCCCTTAGAATTACTCACGGTCAGACCGTAGCAAGCTTTTCGCATCTGGGAGGGCAAGACTTGAAATTACGTTCCTCCAAGTACAAAATTACGCCTCTTCGATTTCCACTCAAATAATACGTGGTTTTTATTTTCTCAAACACGGCCGTTGTGATCGTTCAAAAATCGTACTTCAGGTTTTTGAGATAATTTTATAAAAAATGCAAAACCTAGGTAAATACCCAAGAACCACAGGCTGTAAATACCAAATAAAGCGTAGACATTATGAGAAGTCCGACAACACAACACTTCACAGAAATGCAGAACGAAATCCAAACTAGAGCAGAATGAATGAGAATCTGAAATGGAATGCAACGATAGGAAGGAGCTTTAGGAGTAGGGCTTGGAAAAATTCCGTTAAAAGTTAAACCCGATGGGAACTTTCTGCAACAGAGCACAGATGATTAATTAGGTCTTCATCCCAATGACATATTCGGAAAGGTCATGTAGGTTAGGCATATCAGCATATTGTTTCCTATGCCTCCATTCACTGTTTTGAAAATTTCCCTTCCTGGATATGAGATGTTCACACCTCATAGTGTATGTTACTCTGTACCCTGGTTAAGGTGGATCTCAAGTAATTTTGCTTCCTATACTTCCAATGGGAAAACTTCTGTACACATTTTCTTCACAATTAATGCGTTCCCAAGGATGAAAATTTGAACATCGATTAAAATAGCTTCATTTTATAACTTGGAATACTTAATATTTTCTAAAACATAACCATAATTATGCAATCCAACATTTGTTTGTCTACTGACGTCATCAAAGTACAAGTCGCGCCATCTTTTTTCTGGTTTCAACACCCCCAAAGGAAAAGTTATTGATTTTTAATATAATTATGGTTGTTTTAAAAAATATTAAGTATTCCAAGTTATAATATGAAGTTATTTTAATCGATGTTAAAATTTTCATCCTTGGGAACGCGTTAATTATGAAGATAATGTGTACAGAAGTTTTTCCATTGGAAGTATAGGAAACAAAATTACTTGACGTCCACCTTAACTGCATGGAATACTGCATGAGACTAACAAAAAAGTCTTTAAAAAGAAAATACTGAAAGGTGTAACTTTCTTTATTTAGTTACAATTTCTATTTTTTACATACCGTTGAGCATGAATTTACGCCCATGGAAGGACAATTCTGAGAGGGCAATTGCCCTCCCTGCCCTATCGGTAGCTACGGCCCTCCTCATAGTGGTCGTTGAATTCCGAAATGAAAAAAAAAAAAAAAAAAAATGCACGTGCTCCATCTCGCGGGCATTAATGAAAAAAGTCGTAGTCGTGCCTATGTATCTGACGCATGAGAATTTTTTCAGCTGCAACTTTTAGAAGCAGCGATTGACTTTAGCATACGAATGGAAAATAGAACGATGCCATTTTTTAGTACGTCTTTTGTTAAAAATGATCTTGCTTATGTTATCGGTTTGTCCGTCCGTCTGTACCCACGGATATCTCTGCAACTATTAGTCCGATTTGAAAAATTCTTTTTGCATTGGGAAGCTTGAAACATGTGAATGATGATCCTTCATTTCGTTTTTTTCTTTTACGATGTACAATTTCGCCGCTAGAGGGCGTAAATGCAGTGATGTCGAATTCAAAAATACGTTTTATTCCACATATTTGCTTCTAAACATTCGATTGGAAAAATTATTTTATCTTTCGATTCCATTTATGTCGAAGAGTATTTTAGATATAGTTACTTTTTCAAATTACGCATAGATTCTCCGCTAGGGGGCGTAAAAGTAAATTACATTTTTTCCCGATAACTCGATCTGCTAAAACTCCGATTTGAATTTTTTTTTTTTTTTGTCAGCGGATACACCTCTTGATGAAAAATCTTTTGCATATAATTTCAAATTTTTGGTAAAGTATACTTTGGCCACCAGGGAGCGTAAGTGTTAATTTTTGATTTTGATGTATTTGCCATAAAATCTGAGCTTCTGAAATATCGACTGAAAAATTACGGGCTGCGGGTCGCCTAGTGGGCAACGTTCATGACTGCCACGGAAAGGACCTCAGGTTCGATCCCATCAGGTACGAACGCTCGATCCACTAAATATCCGCCGTGCGTCGGATGGACACGTTAAGCCGTCGGACCCCGGGTACTGGCCCCCCGGTAATAAATAAGGGTGTCTTCCTCCCCCTTTCTACTT
Organism: Macrothele yani; assembly: GCA_039090855.1. NCBI lineage: Eukaryota > Metazoa > Arthropoda > Arachnida > Araneae > Macrothelidae > Macrothele > Macrothele yani. The sequence continues at coordinate 53,896,282 of CM077006.1, read as the reverse complement.
CGCTTCCGTGTCACTTTCCTATCAGGCACTCTAGCCCAAATCTCCTAGCTTCCTATTTCTAAGGGTTGTTTAAGACCTGGGGTCAAACACTCCCTTCCTAAAATCCTCTACATATGATCAATTGATCAAAATATCGATTGAAAAAATTCTTTCCTGGACTGATGCCAATCACATCGATAAACTTTTTCGGAATATTTTCTTCTTAAAATATTTAATAGTTTCTCCGCCAGGGGGCATATCTCATTTTTGTCAATATCTCTACTTCTAGGAGTCCGATTTGAAAATCTCATGCTTTGTTGGATAGCGTTTTCAGTGTGACATATTTTTCATATAATATAAAAAATTTCAAGTAATTCACAGACTTTCCGCGAGAGGGCGTAAAGGTAAATTGCTTTTCTCCCTATATCTGTGCTTCTAAATCTCCGATTTGAAAAATTATTTCTGCACCGGATACAGCTCCTGATGGGAATCCTTTGCACAAAATTTCTAATTTTTGTAAAAAAATGGTTTGGCCACCAGGTGGCCTAAGCCTAAATTTCCGCTTCTGATGTATTTGCAACAAAATATGAGCTTCTAAACTCTTGACTGAAAAAAAAAAAAAACTCGTTTGTAGACCGATACTACTCATGTCGACAAACCTTTTAGGAACATTTTCTTCTTAAAATAATGCATGGTTTCTACGCCCGAGGGCGTAGATGTATATCTTATTTTTCTCTACTTCTAGTAGTCCGATTTAAAAAATTCGTTCTTTGTTGGATAGTGTTTCCGATGCCAAATGATTTTCGTATAAATTCAAAATTTTCAAGTAAATCATAGACTTTCCGCTAGGGGGCGCAAAAGGTAAATTGCGTTTTCTGCGTTATTTCTGCTTGTAAAACTCCGATTTGAAAAATTCTTCCTCTATCGCATACAACACCTGATGGAAAATATTTTTCATATAATTTCTAATGTTTGGTAAAGAATGGTTTAGCCACCAGGGGGCATTAGTGTTAATTTCTGCTTCTGATTTATTTGTAACAAAATCTGTGCTCCTGAAAACTCGACTAAAAATGTTTTTTCTTGGAACGATACCGCTCATAGTGAAAAACCTTTTGAGAATACTTTCTACCTAAAATAATGCATAGTTTTCCCACCAGGGGACGTAAAGTCACATCTTATTTTTGTCGATATCTCTGTTTCTAAGAGTCCGATTTGAAAATTGTTTTCTGTGTTGGAGAGCGTTTCCGGTGTGAAATGTTTCTCATATAAATTCATGTTTTTCTTAACGCACAAATCTGCAACCAGAGGGCGTAAGCTCACGATTCCGTTTACAGCAATATCTGAGGGATTAAAAACCCGATTGAAAAACTTCTTTCTTCCGTCAGATATTATTGTTTTCCATACCGGTTCCATTGACTTTGAATAGCTTTGATAAATTTAATTTACGTTTGAACGGATTCAAAAGACGTGCTTATTACACCCGAAAATTCGGTGTCATCTTTCTTGTTTCTCTCTATGTTCATCCATCAGCTAAAAAAAAAAAAAAATGGCAATCGAAAAAACTCGTAATAATTACAGCGTCGATGTCTTCGCTAGCGAGTTGCCAAACAGTAACGAATGGTAAATGCCTGCTTTTGTCGATACCACTAGGGCACATAAAATGTGTCTGATAATGCGGTATCAGCTCTTGACCCAACTGTGAAGTTAGGCGTGAAATGAGATTTTGAAGGGCACGTCGCGCAATTCTAGCTAGCGTCCGCTTGTGTTATCGGTAGAGGAGTAGGAACGAGTTCATCCACCTTTACTCAAAAACTATCTCGGCAATTTTTCATGACCGAACTATTCTCGGTGTGTATTTATTTATTTATTTATATGTATTGTGCGTTTTCACGTAATGCATGTACCTACACAAAGGATGTTCAGTATGTTGGTTTTCTGAAATGGAGATCAAAAAGTGAAATGCCGCGATGGAGGTACGACTGGTTTGAGTAGTGGGCTTCTGGCGTAATTGTCCGATTCGGGACAGGGTTTGGGTTCCGAATAAGGAATAGGTGGTGTGCTCGATTTACGACACCGGTTCTGCCCGATTTCCGGAGCCAGATGCCCTAAAGCAGTGGTTCTCAAACTTTTTATCCTGTGGAACCCTTTTTTCTACAATGTCTAGCAACGGAACCCCTCTATAAATACCATTAAAAATTAATATACTTATATGCCAATTATGTATCACTGATTTGAAATGAAAATGAAATGAAAAAAATAAGCAATTTAGTCAATAAAGATAATACTTACAAAAAGGTAATGTAGAGCCAATAAAATTTATTATGCCAATGATGCTAGTAATCATTAATGAAAAATATTAATGTGATGAATGGCCTTGATTTTTATTGCCACATAGTTCTTTAAATTTTGGTTCTATCGAAGATAGTTGTGATCTCATACCGGGCTTTGCATCCAGCTTATTGTGGTGCTTAGTGTTTGTTCAGGCGTACACAGAAACGCCCGTTTCACAAAGACAAGTTGTCGCAAATGGTAAGAATACTAACACAGCTTTTTGCGATAATAATGGATATTCCCCTTTCAAACTGAACCAAAAGTCTGCCACTGGCACTGTTTTATAAAGGAATGTCACTGAGAAATCCGAAATCAGATCAATAAATTTTTCATATCCATCAGATGAAAAGCATGGGGCTTTTTCATTAATAACAAATGGATTTTTAATCCATAATTGACTTTTTTAATTTTCATCAGGAAAATAGTGCCTCATTGAATCACGGAAAGCTTTCAGATTCTGGGTGATTTCATCACATTGTTTGTTTTATATTTATGAGCCATTGCTTGTTTTATATTTATCACAGGGATGCGAACCCGGACCCCACTTGGAAAAATGATCAGAAGTCATCCCTTTGACCACTGCGCCTCCGGGGCTGTGCTATTTCCTTCACTCGGAGAGACACTGTATCGCTTGATAACGGAATTTTTGCTATTTCGTTGGCTGATTTTTCACCAAGCATGCACTTAACCATGTCAATAGTACATGGCTTGATTATATTCTCAGCTATTGTATAAGGTTCACCTGCTTGTGCTATTTAATAACGTACTGAAAGGGAAACCTCAGTAGCTTTTTTCATCCAATGTGTGTACTGCATGAAAAAAAACTTTTTTCACTTTTAAAAGTTCATCATGCTTGCGTCCAAAAAAAAAATCAACATTTTTATCTTTGAGCTCTAGATATGTACTCCCTAAATGGCGCCGAAGTTTAGCAGAGGTTATTGAGCTATTATGAAAAACTTTGCTGCATATGACACACTGCGGATTATCATCAGCGTTCATAAATCCGAAACTAATATAGCTCTTCTCGTACTTTCTTCTTTTCGCAAATTTGACAGTTTTATCTTGATCCCACCTTCCAGAACGTGTATTATGTTTTGGAACTGTTTTTTTATTGGCTGTGGGAAATTGGTTAGTTAAGGCTGTCATCGGGAAAAATATGGAATTCACAGATTTTCTGGAAAATTTCGGAGCTGTTTTACGAATTGCTTGTGGAATCCCTGGGGAACCGTCGCGGAACCCCGGGGTTCCACGGAGCACACTTTGAGAAACACTGCCCTAAAGTAATGATTGGGGTACTACCCTCATGGCCTTTGATTTTCGTCGAGGTCACTAACCCGAAAACGTAAAAAAAAAAAAAAAAAAAAAAAAAAAATCCTCAGTAGTATTGACAGTGCCACTAATGAATGCTACGTGCATGAAAGTTGGAGAGAGCTTGACGTTGAGATTACATGATTAAATCACACTGACATAAACTCTATAAATCAGAATAGTAAATCCCCCCAGTCTACTACTATCCACTGCTGAATGAAGGTCTCCTCAAGTCCCTTCCTCAAGTCTGTCTTGGGCCATTCTTTTCCATGTCACTCCGACATGCTTTCGAATTTAATCCACACATCTCCCACATGGTCGACTTGTGAGTGCTTTCCTGACCTTTGGTGTCAAGTCTTATGATATACACAGTTAAAACACAGTAGCTGAGTTATCGCTTGAGGAAAACAGAGTATTCCCCCGAATAATTTTTCTTTAAATATCTCACCGAGAATTCATGAACAGTTAGTTTAGTATTGAGTATGGGGAGAACACACACAAATGCGAAGTTCCAACTCCGAATATGATCGACTAACGCAGTGTTGGTCAGTATTTCATGGTCTTTTGGTAGTATGAAAACGACGATGCACCCACTGGACATAAATTGTTGAAGTTCAATATGGTGGCGCAGTTTTCTAAGTGATGGCTTCTGATCATTTGTCCGAGATGGGTCCGGGTACGAATCCCGTTAAAGCATGGATGTTGTTTGTCTTACGGCACTGGCTGTCTTCCTTCCCTGGAGTCGTGGCCCAGTGGTTAATGTTTATGACTGCCACGGAGAAACCTCAGGTTTGATCCCAAGCAGGTACGAACGCTCGGAACACTAAATATCCGCCGTGCGTCGGATGGGCCCGGTAATAAATAAGGGCGTCTTCCTCTCCCTTTCTACTTCGCTTCCGTGTTGCTTTCCTATCGGGCACTCTAGCTCAAATTTCCGAGCTTTCTATTTCGAAGGGTTGTTTAAGACTTGGTTGGGGTCAGACACTCCCTTCCTAAATCCTCTACATATGATCTGATTTGATCCCTGGAGTCAGTGGCCCTAAATTAGGGACGAGCGACTGCTTATAGCCAATTAAATTGCTCACAGTGGTCATTAAACCTCCAATCAAGAAAAAAAAAACAACTTTATCCGCCGCTAACATGCAGCTGATAAGAAAACCGCGGATAATGAGACGGCGTGTATACAAAAATAGGAATTATGTGTAAATATCAAGCTTTTTTTACACATAATCCCTATTTTCCCAATTTTCCTATAAATAGCAGAAAATTTTGTATAATTTTCTAACTTACAGGATAAATTGAAAACGAAACTACCAACTTAGACATTTGTCAACATGAGAAGGTAACATTTATTTATAAAGCGTGTTTAAGGAAGACACTTACCTGAGTACGAGGCTAAAAAACCGTAGATACGCGGGTAGTCTAACGAGGAGGAAAAAAAAAAAGCTTGATATTGACTTTGCTTCTTCTTCACAAGTCCTTTCCGATTTCTTGATAAGGCTCAAGTAAACTTTCTACACCTCTTTTGAATTTCAATTCTTTTTCTATTAAAAGAATCTAAAACTTTATCAGTTAATTGACCACCAAAGCAAAAATTTCATTCAGCGTTTCCATACGAAAATCCGGCTTAACAACTTCCATTTCTGTTTCATCTTCCAATTTACTTTCCTGCGGATCGGTTATCAATTCTTCCAACTCTTCCGACGTTAGTTCTTCACATTCGTTTCCTGTGACCATTTCTTCTACAGGTGACTACCAGAGAAAAAAGGCATTACTTACTTACGTGTAATTAGAAAGCTTCGCCAGTCGTCCTGGCGGCTAGGTATAGTTACCTTATGATTTTACATTGCGGTGCTGGATACGGACTATGAATTACGTACCACAGTTGCTGAGTTCGGCATTCTGCTAGATCGGCCCTAAGTATCGGTCTATCTTTTTCTCTCTCAGAGAGAACGGAAAGCTGCACTGATGATAGGGGCCCATCTGCCCACTTTGAGCGTAATGTCGAAAACAACCGCAGAGGAAATCAAGATGTACTGGAGTAATTATGCGCTCTACTTTTCATTCCTATACGATATTTTTCAGTAAGTTTTTTTTTTTTTTTTTTCGTTATTTCACAAACGCGTGTAGTCAAATCCGCGGATAACGAGGGATTACTGTAGATATCATTTAACGACGTCAGACGGTACTGCCCAGAAAAAATGTGCATGTTAAGTACCGCGCATGCAGTGAGCGAATAAGGAATTGCACTGCTAGTATTGACAAGCGGTCAATCTACCCTATAGCTTAATTGCATCTACGTAGGCCTACTTTGAAATAGCAAAATTCTTACACTGTAAAAAATGTTCTGAAATTCACGAACCACTTTCCGTGATTTCTTTCGTGAATTAACGAAACATATTTCTAATACAACTTTTCCCCTGAAATGGCGGAAAGAAACTCTGAATATCACGGATTTTTCGTACGCCTGGAAAGTTCTGAATTTTCAGAAATCTTTCTACATATTGACGTTAAATTACCTTTTTCAAGAGGTGTTAACGGAAATTTTCAGAAGCCTTTTCCCGTTACTCAGTTCTCATATTAACGGGAAAACTTCGTTCTCATTTTTCCTTATCCATACGACGAAAAATTGGAGAGATTAACGGGAATACTCGGGGTTTGATTAACTGTTAAATATCAATGTATGCTGTAGAAAATAAGTGGTGTAAATTAACGGAAAATTTCTGAAAATAACGTGCAGCAAAGTAGCTGGTATGCATCCGTCTTTTTCAGAAATGTCCGTTTTTAAAAGTGCCCGTTTATTTTAACATCCGTATTTTCACAGATTTTCCGTAGACAGAAATTCCGGTTATTTCAGAAAAGCCCATTTCAGGTTTTTCCGTATTTAAACTGAAATTCCGCAAAATCGACAACCATGTGCTTTAAAAGCCTTTACCCAGATAATCTTTCAGCTGAGGTCAGGATCGATATGATATGCCAAACATGTGTTGACAAAATTTTCTTAATTTTTTATCTAGGATCTGTTGTGACTTCTGAGTTTTGTAGGTACAACAGAACCTCGGTTATACGTTTTTCACTTTTCCACGTAGTTCTGCGTTAGTCCCGATATGTTATTGTAGTTTCTATCGCCTTTTAAACTCTGTTGTAAGTAATTCATGTACACACTTTTTGCGATTATACGATAAAATTTGAGTTTCAGATTATCAAAAATACATGGTTCTTTGATTCTTTTATAAGTAATCCAGTATGTCACAAATTTGACACAATTAAGACAGCATTGTTGTATTCCTTCTTGGGGCAGTCGAAGCTGAACTTTGATCCTATCAGAGAAGGGTTTGTTGTTTACTTTCGGTTTGAATGGACAGGTTAGTAAAATCATGCAATGCATTGAATATGATACGCTTTCCAACGTACCAGAAATCATTACTCAAGTTATGAGGATAATGTCTGTGCCATAAATCTCGCTCCTGTTTTCTGACCTTTGACCCCATTTCGATTATATTACACAGAATTGGTTCAATAGTGTAACTCCGGAACAACATACTAAAGTTTTGTCGCAATAGAAGCATTTTTAGTCAAGTTATGAGGATAATAGCTGTGGAATAAATCTCGCTCCCGTGTCCTAACCTTTGACCCAATTTTGATGATATTCAACAGAACCGGTTCCGTATATCTCCGGAACAACATACTAAAGTTTTGTCCCAATAGAAGCATTTTTACGTAAGTTATGATGCATAATGGCAATGGAATAGATCCCGCTCCTATATGTCCTGACCTTTGACCCCATTTCGCCCATTTTCAACAGGGTTCGTCTCTAGGTGGTCCCCTACCACATACTAAAATTTCATCGAAATCGAACCATTTTTAAGCAAGTTATGACGCATAAGGGCAATGGAATGGATCCCTCTCCTATGTCCTGACCGTTGACCCCATTTCGCCCATTTTCAATAGGGTTCATTCCCAGGTGGTTCCCTACCGCATACTAAAATTTCAACGAAATCAAACCATTTTTACGCGAGTTTTCGTGCGGACGGACAGACAAAGCTGGAGCATATACGCTTCTTCAACCTACGGTTGGAAAGCGTAAAAAATTCGTTTCGCACTTCATGACATATACATACCCGCTATTAAAAAAATTGATAAATCTTCGGAACGTAACATTGTGGCTCCACTATTCCGTGACGTAGTAGAATAGAACCTTTTTTTGAAGGTAGGAAGGGGAGGGGTTTACAACCAGCATGAGCTATAAGCAGTTCTTTTTCTTAGCGTGTTGACACCCTCTGCTGGGTATAGGCCACCCCAGTCTTTTCCACCTTCCTAGATCCTTACCCTCAGTCCACCATTTAGCACCTCGAAATTTCTGAAGGCCATCTCTTCTCTCTTTCCATCTCTTGGTTGCCATTCTGTTATTAGTCGTGTCCATCTTTCAGTCTTCCAACATGTCCAGCGCATCTCCACTTTGAGTCTTTTATTATTTTTACAATAGCTACCTGGGTATTATTCCTGTTCTTTCTCTTACAAGTTTCTAACTCTGTCTCTTCTTGTTATTCCCAACATTCTAACTTTCTTACCGATACTCTTATTTTTTCTCATTGTCGTTCTGTGATACTCCACGTTTCACTTCCATAAGTAAATGGCGGGGTTAATACGTGCATTGAAGATTTTTCTTTTTAAGCACAATGGAAGGTCGCCGGTTAAATAGTCTTTAAGTATCCAAAAGGCTCTATTATCTTGGATAATTCTTCTATTGATTTCTCTTTTGTAAACTGATTACTTGACCTAAATAAATGTATTCATCTACTCTTTCGATTTCTTTTCCTTCTATCAGAATCTTTTCTGTATCCTTTTCTGTATTTTTCATATATTTAGTTTTGGTTGTGTTTATTGGCAGATCTTTTTTAGGACTTTCCATCCATAAATCCTCTATCATATTTTGCATTTCACTATTGTTAGTTGTAATGATGACTATGTCATCAACAAATCTTAAGTAATTTAGGTACCTTCAATTTCTGTCTAATCCTTTTTCATCTCAGTTTAAATTTCTTAAAATATCTTCCAATGCAGAGTTAAATAATTTTGGAGATAGTGGGTCTTATAAGAAGTTACCTGGCCCTAATTTAAAGCCACTGGTTCCATGGAAGGATCAGATCAGATCATATGTAGAGGATTTTAAGAAAGGAGTATCTGACCCCAGGACTTAAACAACCCTTAGAAATAGGAAGTTAGGACATTTTGGCTAGAGTGCCCGATAGGAAAGTGACACAGAAGCGAGGTAGAAAAGGGGAGGAAGATGCCTTTATTTATTACTGGGTGGGGGGGCGCAGTACCCGGAGTCAGACGGCTTAACGTGCCCATCGACGCACGGCGGATATCTAGTGGTTTGAGCGTTCGCGGATTGAACCTGAGGTTCCTCCGTGGCAATCATGAACATTGGACGTTGGCCACTAGGCCATCCGCGGCCCGGTTCCAGGGATGGGAGAGAGACAGTGCCGTAAGACAAGCACAAGATCCATACCTCACCGGGATTCGAACCCGGACTCATCTCAGATGAATGGTCATAAGCCAACGCTTAGACCACTGCGCCAGCAGGGCTGCAATAGAATCCTAAATGCAACATTAATATTCACCCTTCTGGTTTCAAATGAATGCACTCAGGATCCATAGAAAATAATCCCTGTGAATTCATGAGTTCCATACTCATATTTTTAATGGCGAAGATTTCACTTAATCTGGAATCAGGATTTTTATAGGCAGATAGTCGTCAATAGAAAAGTTCGGTTTTCATAGGTTTCGTGATTTTTGTATGGGGTAAAACGTATTGTAATTTGTGACGTTCGTTTTTCTTTCGCCGTCAGTTCGACTTTAGATAACTTATTATTAAGGGACATCTTATACTCTTTTAAAACACACATTTTGCAGTTGTATTTAATATTTTGAAATTTTGTGTATACCTTTTATAAGGTCATCCCCTGGGAAAACGCATAATCGAGGTTTCACTGTATTGTCTTTCTCTGTGCAAAAGTCCGGTCAGCACTGTTGGAAAGATGTCAGTTAAGGAATTTACGGAGCTCCGTAAGTGGGTCATGAATACTGATTTGTTGGCATTTCTTAATCTGCATCGAACAGGAAAGCGGATTAAGTGGTGCCTTAGAAACCCTAATCCGATATTGGATGTGGCTATTTTCATCGCTGCCACCCCTAGTAGGTTGTTCGTTATGAAGTTGTTTACTGTTTTGGGGAAAAAGACAAAATAAGGAAATAGCTGGCCCTCCAAATATGCCATCGTCCTACACTGAAGGATGTATAGTAAAATGAAGCTATGCTCCCTTTTACATTGCGTACTCCAGACGTGAAGTATCATCTGGGATACCGCACGGGAGGCGCAGCCGTGACTTGAAAGCGATGGTTTTTTCCTGAATGGAGTCTCGTAGGTACCAACGGTCACAGAGTCGAGATGTAAACGTTTCGTGTGTCACTTACGCTACCGCTATGCCATTGTATTTTCCTGTCCCTTGGGAATACGACGCGAAGTGATAACCCCTGATTTATTTTTGGCGTCTCGCCGTCGTTCATGTGCGCATTTCACTTAGTAAAAAAAAAAAAAAAAATTAAGAAAAGACTAAATAATAAAAAAAAAAAAAAATTAGCTTTGGCTGCTGCTGTTAATGTTCATAATTTTTGCAAAATAAAGCCGTTAAGAAAGAAAAATATACTGGATTCCATAAATTAAAAGAACGAAATGGAATTTTGAAAAATCTAAAAAGATACAAGCAATTTTCATATGAAATTCGCGGAAAACGTATAATTATATGCCCTTTCATATTGTATGAACAAAATAAAAAAAAACTAATCATTTAAAGAACAATAGCAAGGTCTGAAAAAAAAACCCTTAATATATGAACAATACAGAAAAGATTTTGGTAGAAGGAAAAGAAATTGAAAAAGTAGACGAATTATTCCCATGTTTACTATGGAAGTGAAACATGGAGTATCACAGAGCGACAATGTAAAAAAAAAAAATAAGAGTATCGCTAAAAATGTTAGAGAGAAGAATATTAGAAATTACAAGAAGAGATAAAATTAGAAATGAAATTATAAGAGAAAGAACAGGAATAATAGATATTATAAAAGAAATAAAGTAATCAGAGTGGAGATGGGATGGACATTTTGGAAGGCTGAAAGATGGACACGATTAATAACAGAATGGCAATCGAGAGATGGAAGGAGACGAAAACGGCCCCAGAGAATAAGATGGAGAGATGACCTAAAGAAATTTAGAGGTGCTAAATGGTGGACTGAGGTTAAGGATCGAGGAAATTGGAAAAGACTGGGGAGGCCTATACCCTGCAGTGGGTGTAACGGGCTAAGAAGAAGATTAAAAAGCAATTAAACTTACCTGGTCGTAAGGCATGCGTGAAACAAAATAGCAAAAGTAAATCAGTATGGAGTGGGGATCACACTTCACAGCGACGTACTGATAATGAGTGTATCCTGGCAATATCAGTCATTCCTTTACCAAGGCGCTTCGAAGCTCCTGTGAGTTTTGGAGAGGAGTTTGAAGGGCTGCAACTCCACTCTCTTGAGCATCAGAAGTATTCTCAAGAGAGTTCAGGTCAGGAAAACGAACTAGCCACTCCATACGACCGATGCTGTAGTTTGACTATGTATCATCATAAACGACGACGAGGCTGCAACTGAATGCAATTTTGGGGAAGTCCAGGAAGTAGATTTGTTACGTCAATCAGTAAAAGCAGAGAAAACAGTAATTGCGTGCTTTTTTTACGAAAGAAGGAATAGAGGTTGCCAATTATCATCAGTAAAAAGTTGTTTTCTTTCTTTTTGAGTTTAACGAAAACCACGAGCAACTTCAATATCTACCAACAAATAAATTGGACACCTGTGATAGCAAAGGAAAACGAAGTTTATTCACCTTCAATAGTTGGTGGAGCCTCCACGAGCGGCGATTACAGCTGCGACCCTCCGGGGCATACTCTCAACCAGGCGTTGTACGACGGCTAGCGGTATTTTCTTCCACTCGGCTTGGAGAAGACAGGTCAGTTCCTTCACCGATTTCGGACGGTGGGGGCACCCCTTAAGTCGACGCTCCAACTCGTCCCAGAGGTGCTCGATAGGGTTAAGGTCCGGACTCTGCGCAGGTCAGTCCATTCGATTAACTCCATTGTCACCATACCAAGCCATGGTGGACCTCGCAACATGACAGGTGGCATTGTCATCCTGAAAGGAACATAAGTCCACCCCGTAAAACTGCCTCAACGTAGGAAACGCATGGTCATCCAAAATGGTGCAGTAGGTCTCGGCGTTGAGTCTACCAGGAATTGCGACCAAGGGTCCCGTGCCATACCAGGAGAAACACCCCATAGCATAATTCCACCGCTGCCGAACTTCACAGTTGGCACAATACATTCCGGCAGGAGGCGTTCTCCAGGCAGACGCCAAACCCAGACCCTGCCATCCGAACGGTAGAGGGTGAACCTTGATTCGTCGCTCCAGAGAACCTGTTTCCACTGTTTAACGGTCCACCGTCAGCGTTCTTTGCACCACGTTAGCCGAGCAGCGCTATTGGACTTGGTGATCAAAGGCTTGTGGGCGGCAGCACGTCCATGATAACCGAGCAGATGGGCTTCCTTACGGATGGTATTCATCGAAAGAACACTCCCGGATGCCTGTTAAAACTCCTCGCGGATGTGGCCCATCGATTTGGTGCGGTTCTTCCGAATTTCTCTGGCCAGCACCCGTCGGTCTCTAACTCCCAGTTTTGTGGGTCTGCAGGGTCGGGGGGCATTTCGACAGTCACCTCTCATCTTCCACTTGCCAATCACGTAGGCCACTGTCGATTTTGGGTACTTAAACTCGCTGGATATGTCACGTATGGATCGGCCATTTCTGTGATACCCGACGATTACACCTTTCTCGAAATCAGAGAGCTCCGAACTGCTTGGCATCTTGCATGCGACTAGTTGCGTTGTTGTTTCCCCCACGATATTTAACAGCGGCGGCCGTGACGTGTATGAGGACCGCAGATATCGTCGATTGCAGGGGTGTCCAATTACTTGTTTTTGCAGATAGTGTATAACCCAGTCTCTAATGTGTGTAGGGGGGTCACTGGTTCCAAGAAAGGGAGAGTGTTAGAGCAATAAAAGAAGCACAACACTCGTGCCTTGAATGGAACTCGAACCCTAGTCCAGCTCCAACTAGCCAGAAAAGCTACGCCTCTGACCACTCAGCCATCGAGGCGGCAATTAATTTTTTATTCACAATACAGCTGGAAAGAAGATCTATTCAGTGCTATGTAATATTTCCAGAATGCAGTACAGACAGTGCATATAGTTTAATATTTTCAGAATGCAATATACACATATATTTTTATGGGATTAGCGCTTGCTCCGTGTATGTCAAATGACTTCCTTTTTTTTTGTGTATTTGGTGCAACCAAAGCCCAAGCAGGGATGAGTTTTTACGAAGAAACCGGGAGGAATGTTACGCGCATCCGACATATTGTGCAGTGACACATTTATTTCATTTTTGTGTGTCTTCGTTATATTTGTTCTACATGATTACAATGCTGTGCCGAGTTCGGGTAAGAGGTTCTAGCTCATCTTTCAGATTGCGTGTGGCTCCAAATTTCGGATGGGGCATGGATGGTGTGTTTGTCATGCAGCGCTGGGTCTGTGCCCTTCCTGAAACCAGTGGTCCTAAATTAGGGACCGGTCCCCGTTTTAAATATAACTTTAGGAGCTCACGGTGGTCTTCAAGCCCCGAAACGAAAATCAGCATTCATGATCTAAAAATCCACTACTCGTTGGAGAAAAGAGAACAGATCCCCATGACTCAAGGAACCTGTTGATCATGGCCAAGTTCTTGGCGAGTGATTTTCAAGATCAAGACATTGAGGTCGTGTGGGTTGGAATTCAGAAATACCCGTTTTCGCTTTCCACCCAACTCATGGTTAAATTTAATTGCTGCTTCTGTGGTTAATTACCTTTAAATGGATATAGGTTTGCGAATTTTCTTCTTTGTGTTTGTGAGAAGATTGTGTAGTTTTCGGTACTCGCGTTAACCACTTTCATGTCTGCGTCGCATTTCGGAATTGTACATATTTTAGTTATTAGCGTGTTTGATCGATATGTTGTAGCTCTTTTATTTATTAATGTTATTTGACAGATGTTATTAAGGAAATTGCGAACGGTGCGGGGGATGGTTATTGGCAGAGGCGATATACACTGAAGAGTAATTGAAATAGAGACAGCTGGCGTTATGCAAATGTGGCGCTGTGGGCGACCCTGTAAACGGAAACGACATGACATATGCAGCGATCCGACAATATAAGGAGTGATGCGACGGGAATCATAAAAGACGAAGGATTTATGCGCATTTGATCGTGGGCAAATTGTCGGGGCCCGACGAATGGGTCACTCCATCTCGGAAGTCGTGCAGGCACTGGGATTTTCACGAGCCACTGTGTCACGGGTGCACCGTGAGTACATCGAATCGGGTAAAACCATCCCCGCTAGAACCAACTGCCGTGGACAACAGCGTGTGGATGAGCGGTGTCATCGTCGGCTAGCTCGCATTGTAACAGTGGATAGATGGGCCACAGTGCAAGAAATCACTCGGCAATTTAACGCTGGTGCACAAAAACGTGTAAGCAGCCACACCATCCAGAACCATCTCCTCGCTATGGGATACAGAAGCCATCGTCCCACGAGGGTACCGCTGCTGACCGCACATCACAGGGTGCAAAGGTTAGCATGGGCGCGGGAACATCGTCACTGGACCCTAAACATGTGGAAAAATGTTGCATGGACTGATGAGTCGAGATTCACGTTGGTACATGCGGATGGCAGAATACGAGTACGGCGCAAACCAAATGAAGCGATGGATCCTTCTTGCCAGCAGGGTACTCTTCAAGTTGGTGGAGGTGGCATTCTCGTCTGGGGACTGTTTACGTGGACTGAAATGGGACCCCTGGTACGTGTGACATCGTCCCTCACAGGTCAAGGTTACCGGGATATCCTGGACGACCATTTGCTCCCGTTTGTTCGTCTTCAACATCCCACTGAGGACCTCATCCTGCAACAAGACAATGCACTGTGCCATCGCTTCCGAATTGTATCCGAATGGATGGATGAACACTCCACCGACGTGTCCTCGCTTTCTTGGCCAGCTAGGTCACCTGACCTCAATCCCATCGAGCACATCTGGGATGCCATCGAGAGAGATGTTCGAGGTTCTGATCCCCCTCCATCAAGTCTTCGTGAACTGTGGAAGCTTGTTCAGGGGTCGTGGATCCGTATGGCTTCCCAACGCTTCCGGTGCCTTGTGGAGTACATGCCGAGACGAATCGCCGCCCTCATCAGGGCGAAAGGTGGTGCTACACGTTACTAGACAGGTATCTCTAATTCAATTGCTCTTCAGGCAGAGGCGATATGTGATGCTTTTTATTGATGACTGCGTTTGTAAAATCAACAGCAGTATTTGTTCAAGGAAGTCACATTTTGGTGTTACGCGAACTGTTTTAAGTTCGAGTCGAATCATTCGCCTCGCAGTTTTTCCGAAGCGGAAGTTTGAAACCTGCAGGCACTTGAAAATTAAGACCTGTTAGGTTATAGTTTTCAAGAAGTAGCAACAGACAGTTTCGGGCGTTATAGTATTTGGGGCAACACTCGATTTCAGGGTCCTGGTTATATCGACACTCGCTTTTAGGGTACTGTTGTATTTTGGGCGACACTCTGATTTAGGGTCCTTTATTACGAACGTTAACTCTTTAACAGAGTTAACGTTCGTAATATCACACGATTATTTCCACATAACGTTTTTTTTGTGTTGCTGAAGAACTCCCGTGAAAGCATAGGACAAAACGAAGAGCATGAATCACTTTGAAACTTAGTACAAACTCAAGCGAAACCCGTTTGGAAAGATGGAAGGAAACACTTTTTTTTTTGTTCGAGGGTTTTAGGTTTGAGTATATACTGAAACATTTTAGGTGCTTTTGGAATTTCCAAATGGTTTTCATTGCAAAACGTATAGATAGGCAATGCTAAATCTCTCTCTCTTCCCCGGTCTTTTTTTTTTTTTTTTTTTTATTGGAGGTTTAACGACCACCGTGAGCAACTCAGTGGGCTATAAACAGCCGCCCGTCCCTAATTTAAACCACTGGCTCCAGGGAACGGAAAGAGCCAGTGCCGTAAGACAAACACAACATCCATGCCTCACCGGGATTCGAACCCGAACCCATCTCGGACGAATGATCAGAAGCCATTGCTCAGACCACTGCGCCACTCCCTCCGGTCTTAAAATATCCAGTCCGTCGACGTCGATTTATGATAACTATAAAAGATTACACGGACCGTTTGTGTAATACGTTCCAAGCTGAAGGTGGTTTTGAAACTGTACACTATATAAGACTACCGAAGAGAAATAATGGCATTAACCTTTCTCCTGTTAGAAAGAAGAAAAAAAACCCCAAAAAGAACGGAATGGTCTTTCAATATGGCGGAAAAGTGTAAAGATCATGAATGCGTTATCGTCGTAATGAATTTGATATTGGAAATGTCGTGGGTAATGTTGTATTATGTGTAAAAGGAAGAGAAGTAAATTATTTAATGCACCATTGAATCTAATCTCAATGCGGAGGAATGTTCAAAACTACTGATAATTGAGATAGTACCAGTACTCCATACGCTCCTGTTCAATGCAAACTCAAACTAATATAGATCCGGTTAACTCTTTTGCAAGGTATTACCAATGATTTGTTTTATAAAATGATGCACACCATTAACACGTATGGGTGGTGAGCATAGTCAGTTTTTTTAGTCACAATATCATCGAATTCACTTGTTGTCTTCCAAAATAGAAATATTTATAAACATGCATTTCTTCTTGAACAGTTCCTAGCCGTTCTCAAAATAGGTGAAACAACTGCTGTACTCAAGAAAGGATCATTAAAACAAATTTCTTACTATAGGTGCTTTTGTAATGTTTTAGGTATTAATAAAATACCAGAGGGAATCGTTGTATAACAGACTAATTAGTTATCTAAATTAGAAAAATATTTCATCTTAACCAGTATAGATTTGAAAAAAAAGAAAGAAAAAAAGCCAGGTATTGGGGAAAATCTTAATCTCTAACTACCTTTCTTCAGAGAAGTGCTGGTTTGATTATTATGAATTGGATGTTCTCGAGTGGCGTTAAACAAACTACCTAAGCTATGACGTACTTTAGTTTCAGTGGCCATCTAGCGATTCGTAACTATAGACCCTTTCACTCTGTGGCATCTGGGTGGAAGATAGAAATGACTGACAAACACGTAGCCTTCTCTACCTCACATGCATGTGTCTTTCCTGTTGGGCACCCTGTTCCAAATCTTACCCTCCTGTGTCTAAGGGCTGTTTAAAACCTGGGGTCAGACACTCCCTTCTCTAACGCTCCTCCAACCACATTCGTTTTTAATCAACTTACCCAAAAAATTGAATTCCATTTAACTATTTATGATTTTTTTTACTTCTCTAAGGTATTCGATAAAAATAACAACAATGAAGTGCTTAAAAAATATGTAACTTTAGTATCAAGGGTGCATCATACGAATATTTTAGAGTTTATAGGAAAAAACGTGTCGAAAAATTGCGTCACAAGCCCAAAACAAAGGCATAACTGTAGAAAATTCAAGAGGTTGCCCTGAAACCAAGAAAAACCAGTATATTCCTGTGGTGTACGAAAAATCTACCAGCACATCAATAGGCAGGTGTCAAAATCAGTATATCTACTGATTAATCAGTAGAATAGCAACACTGCTTCTACCATTCCTCCGAGAAGGGCTCTGGTTGGAATCCCAGGTGAGGCATAGATGGCGTGTTTGTCTTATGGCACTGGTTTCTCTCGTTCCTTGCAGCCAGTGGCCGTAATAAATAATAATAATATGGGTTGTTACCAAAGTTCGTTTCTACCGTAAACGGGGTATGTTGTTACCAAAGTTCATTTCTACCATAAACAAGGTATTTTGGTGAGTGTATTACAGGGGTTTCGTATTATTTCTGAATGAATTCATTTCGAAGTAGGGAATTTTCAAAAATTTGTCTTTCTTTGACAATGAGTATGAGAATCTTCGAAGATATTATCTGTCAGGTAGCCAACGGTCATCAGTAGAGTTAAACAAGAAGGTTAGAATAGATGGAGTACTCAGTCAACCAAATCTTGTTGGCTGCGGATGGAGGAAGGATGATTTCACAAACTTGAAGCACTGAGCAGACTACTTCAATTTTCAATCGTCTCACCATCATGGTGGCAGAGATTGCGATTGGCTGCGACTCGTCGTACCGGTCTCACCAACATGGTGGCAGAGACTGCGATTGGCTGCGACTCGTCGTACCGGTGTCATGCACCAACATGGTGGCAGAGGATGTGATTGGCTGTGACGTCGTGATCTTGACGTTTCGGTGGCTTCACTTTGTTTGCACGAGGGTAACGTCTGGTCTATACTTAATCTATTGTAACCTCCTTGGAGCTAGAGCAGCAGCGTTTTCCGTGTAAATCGAACTTAGTACGTTGACAAAGTGTTTAATGGTTTTATGGTTACATGCCATTACGCAACGATTAGTACATTGCGATCCCGAGGGCTGTCCAGGCGGCTAAATGATTGTATTGCTATTGAAGCCAATGGAGTTGACGTCAGAAAAGTGGCGATAGACGATCGGACATAAAGGCCAAGCTAAAAGAGAATGCTAGAGGGGCGGTCGCGATATGATGGTCTGAGAGGAAGCAATTTTTCGGAAAGGACAGCGAGAGGACACATATTCTCCGAGGACAGCGCAAAAGGACGAAAAGTTACGTAGAATTAGAACATGTACAAAGGAGCGAATTACTATAGTTTGCTGGTAATATTCGAATTACCAGCGCATTATAGGAAACAGAACAAATAGTTATAACGAAGTAAATTTCTCCGTCATTTTTATCCGCGCCGGGGTTCGAACCCGGGTCCACTCATTCCGGAATAAGTTGCTCTACCAATTAAGCTACGCGGACCTTTGTTCTGATTCCTATCTGCCTTTATGTCGTGTGCGTCCTGCTGGCAGGTACGTCACATCTCCTCTCCTGGTACGTTACATAGTGAGAGGACAGAAAACTGAGTAATTTACTAAAATTAATTCGGGACAACCTGCACTATAAGTTTAAGTAAGTAAACAGAAAATTAATTTGAACTGCAACGAGCTGCAAGTAGGCTTAAATGTCGAACCTGAACGTGGCTATAAACTGTTCCACCAAAAATGTTTTTTGTCAAAAGCCCCTTGTGGCGTCTTCACCATCATCACGAAATACTCATTTATGACTATCACAAATTTCACATCAGAACAATTAATTTAATAAGCAAAACAAAAACAATACTATTCTTATGCCCTGTCACCTCCCTACAAATCAAAACAAACAACCTCTGTTCCTTCGCTCTTCACTCAGTCTCTGTCCACCAAAGTTCACCTCTCAGCTCTCTGACGTCAGCATTGGCGTCATCAATGACGTCTCAATCCAAGACTGGGAAGACACAGCTAGTTCCTTCCCCTCTAGAGCTTTTCTCGATGATATGTTCGAAGAATGTTCATAGAGAAAAGTAGGTAAGTTCAAAAGTCTGTTAGGATCAGATGCAATTTACAATGAGATTTACCTAAAATAAAAATTTAAACACTTTAAAACAATACTGCAACTCAGCAACACAAAACTGGAACTTGTCCCTTGAATAGCTGATTATAGCCAACGAATGCGACTCAAACTGTCAGCATTTTTATGTTTCGTCCCACGACGATGTACAACTTCGTAGTTATACGGTTGTAGAATCAGGGCCCATCTCATGAGTCTAGGGTTAGTACTGGCGTGTGTACGAAGCCACACTAAACGACTGTGATCTGTCTGTATCTTGAACATAGTTTGCCCGTCAAGATAACAATGCAATTTTTTTACAGCATATACAATGGCAGCACATTCTTTTTCGGTAGTACAATACCGTTTCTCAACTTTCGTGAATTTCTTGCTCAGATACAACACAGGGTGTTCTTCTCCTTGATCATTGATCTGAGAGAGTACGATACCCATTCCGAAATCTGAAGCATCACATTGGAGAAGAAATGCTCTATAATAGTCGGGAGCGTGTAGCACAGGGTTACTACAAAGCTTATCTTTCAACTCTTGAAAGGCTTTCTCACACTGAGTGGTCCACAATTGTTTTTCTTTCTTAGTTTTGCCCTTTAACACTTTGGATAGCGGAGCGGCAGTGGTCGAAAACATGGGAATATATTGGTGGTAATATCCAGCCAGTCCAAGAAATGCTCTTACATCAGTTTTTGTAGTAAGGGTAGGGAATTCACGAATAGTTTTCACTTTCAGATTTCCAGGGGTTCTGGTACCTTGTCCTACTACATGTCCCAGATATTTCACCTGAGCTTCAGCGAATTTACATTTTGAAGGCTTGATGTTTAGACGGACAATTTGAATGCGCCGAAAGACTTGATCAAGATGCTTCACGTGTTCTTCCCAAGTACAGGAGAATACAGCTACATCATCTAAATACGGTAGTGCAAATTTTTCATATCCCTGCAATAATTCAGCCATGATCTTGCTAAAAAAATACGGAGCGTTCTTGAGACCGAAAGGCATTCGTAACGGACGATAGGTCCCAAAACTGGTTACAAACGCAGCTATTCTTTGTGCCTTTTTGCTCAGAGGTATTTGCCAATATCCCTTCGCCTAGTCTAGTACAGTGATATAGCTGGCCGAAGCAACTGTCTCTACTCTTTGTTCAATGTTTGGTAAGGGATAATACTGTGTACGAATAACGTCATTTAATCGACGATAATCAACACAAGGTCTTGGATCTCTGCCTGTAAGGGCCGCGGGTGGCCTAGTGGGCAACGTTCGTGACTGCCACGGAAAGGACCTCAGGTTCGATCCACTAAATATCCGCCGTGCGTCGGATGGACACGTTAAGCCGTCGGACCCCTGGCCTCCCGGTAATAAATAAAGGCGTCTTCCTTCCCCTTTCTACTTCGCTTCCGTGTCACTTTCCTATCGGGCGTTCTAGCCCAAATCTCCTAGTTTCCTATTTCTAAGGGTTGTTTAAGACCTGGGGTCAGACACTCCCTTCCTAAAATCCTGTACATATGATCAGATGATCAAATCTCTGCCTGTAGATTCCACAAAAATCATCGATGATGTATAATCTGACTCTCCCATCTCAATTACTTTGCATTGCAACATTTTTCTTACTTCATTCTCCAAAATTTCAGTTTGTCTAGGAGACATACGGCTTAGCTCTGATGGGCTCGTCACTAATTAATTCAATGTCATGTTCGACAAGATGTGTCATACCAGGTTCATTAGAAAAAGATGTTGCGTATTTACAAAGCAAATCCTGCAATTGTCGAATTTGTTCTACCTCTAGCCTTTCTCCCAAACGACTTTCCTGAACAATTTCTGCAAAATTAAAAACATTAGGATCATTTTCTATTCCAGGAATTTCTATTTCTAAACCAGGTTGATCCGGTGGTTCACTACTTGATAAGAAATTAATTAACTTTGGTCTTTTGTAGAACGGTTTAAGCATATTGACATGATATATCTGCGATGGCATTTTCTTTCCAGGAACCTTAACAATATAGTTAGTATCAGAGATTCTACTCTCAATAGTACCTGGACCAGTCCATTGGACAGCTAACTTATTTGGTCGAGAAGTAGCTAATACTAGCACCAAATCACCTTCTTTAAATTCTCTTTTTACTGCATTCTTATCATACCAGGTTTTTCTCTTTACCTGCATTTCTCTCATTTTTTTTGTACAGCCACTGTCTGGCATTTTTTTAATCGATTTATCAACTGAAACACATATTCCACGACTGAATTTTCTTCTTTGATGCCTTCAGGTTTCATCCACTTCTCATAGTAGGGTAACTGGTGTCCTTAAATTCTTCCCATGGACTAATTCTGCGGGAGTAAACCCAGTACTTTCATGCGTCACAGTTCGAAGCGCAAATAATGCTAAATAAATGTGCTGTTCCCAATCGAGCGCTGCTTCCAAACACAAGACTCGCATTATACGTTTAATCGTACTGTGAAATCTTTCAACAGGATTGCTCTGTGGATGATGAATCGAACTGTTTTACTTTTATCCCAAAATTTTCCAAAAATTCTATTGTTAAAGCGCTCATGAAAGAAGTTCCTTGATCACACTGTAGTTCTTTAGGAAACCCCATACGACTAAAAATCTGTAGTAACGCATCAATCACTGATACAGACCCAATGTCAGTCACAGCCACGGCATCAGGATATTTTGAAGACAAACACATTGCAGTGATAATATATCTTTTTCTTGTAGGAGTAGGTGGTAAGGGACCACATGCATCTACATTTATCTTTGAAAACATTTCCTCGATAACTGGTACTAGTTTTAAGGAAGCTTTTTTCTGATCACTTGATTTTCCTGCTCTTTGACAATTTTCACAATATCGCACATAATTTTTTACTTCTTTAATAACATCTAGGCCAGAAAAAATATCGGAAAATTCTATCCTTAGTTTTCGTCACACCTAGGTGACCTGAGGTTCCTTCATAACACAAAGCTTTAAGGCGTTCCCTATATTCTTCAGGAACTACGAGTAGTTCTCTTTCAACGCCGGTCTTGTCTACCCTCCGTTTCACTAATAATGTGTTCCTCAAAATATACGATTCCTTCGACAAATCAGTGGAAAAATTCCCAACAGTGTCAAATAAGGGTTTCAAATCCTCACTTCGACGCTGTGCAGCAGCAAAAATATCAGAAGCTATTTCTGAAAGCGCACATATTAGATCGAGATCATTTTGTATAACTGGCAATAATACACCATCATCCTCGCTCGGCTCAGTCTCTATTCCCGACACTTCAACATTACTAGATGAGCTCTCATTTTTTTCTTTTTCAAGTTCTTTCCCACTACTTTCTGGAACATTAGACATTTCCTCCAAAAACTTCTGTGACCTAGTCTGCACGGCATTTAATTCATGATGAACTAATCCTTTATCGTGTACTTAATCTGATCTAATAAAGCAGCAGTACGATTTCCCAGTAAATATCGGCCCTGGTCAAGCTCATTTCTAATTACAGCTGCTTCTGTGACGATGTGACCAAAATCTCCTATCAGTTGCATTTGAGCTAAAGGTAAACAAGTTGGTGCGACATCAAGGGGCTGCTGAACCCAAACATATTCTCCTGTTAACATCTGAGATGTGATATGCTTCTGACAAACAATATCAATTGTCGCTCCAGAATCTCGTAAAATAGGCATTTTAAACCCATGTACTTTGTCGGTAGTTGTAAACGGCATCAACAATTCATCCTCCGTCAGTTTTGAAATTCTATTTACAGTTGCAGAAGCTGATACATGACTTTTTTTTCAAATTTGGACATTGAGGTCGAAGATGGTTATACGAACCACATTCAAAACATTGTAATCTCCTCCGGCGTTCAAAATTTTCAAAATTCCTAGTTCTAGAGACACTATGAGCTCGATCTCTTTGAGCTGTGCTAGGCTCACTTCTACTGCTATTATTGTACAAGTTTTTTGTTCACCATTTGGGCACATTCTTCTCTTTTTGCTGAATGTTTACTGTATCATTTTTCATACTTTACCGGACATTGTCATAGTCATCCAACATCTCAGCAAGTTTGGACGATGACGAAATCTTAGTCCATTTATCAATAAAAGGCTCACGTACTTCTATTGGTACTCGACATTTCATCTGATCGGTCGCCATTAGATCCAGTAACTGTTCCAGATTACAAATTTCAAGACCTGTAACCCATTTAGTGCAATAATTTCGAAGTTCATAGCTAAAATCACGCCACGACAACTCTGCTTTCTTTTGATGTCTCACAAACATTTGACTAAATTTTTCTGGATTTAGCTTAAATCTTTTTAGCAACAAAGTTTTTACATATTCATAATTGTCTGCCTCTTTTTCCGGTTCTCTGGCTATAAGCTGATTAATCTCATACGGTAGTAATCCCATCAAATGTGAAACCCAATCTGTTTTTGTTTTTATTTGTGCTTCACGCACTTGCCTTTCGAACAAGACCAAATATGGACTTATGTCGCCTTCCTTAGGATCAAAAGTTGGTATCAGATTATGTAAATCAATTTTAGGCCTTCCTAACATTCTTCCTACAGTTTGTTTTGAATCATTACCTTGTGTTCTACTTGCAGCTTCAATTCGTTGTAACTCCAATTCGAAACTTTGCAAAAAGCTAGAGTGCATACTGGTATGCAAATGATCCACGTTTAGTGCGATTGCGCATGACCGCACACCCTGTGGTGGCACTGCAAGCACGAACGGGCAGCCTTATAAACATGCGTGTAGTCGATGCCCCATGAAAGCGGAAAGCACCGGACGACGCAGGCAAGAGTACAGAGTGACAAGAATGCAGTAGAGACGCCAGAGGCGTCGATTTACGAAACTTACGGACTTTGAGAGAGGCCTGATCATCGGACTGAAAACCGCAGGGTGGTCGACTCTGTTGTTGTTATTCGGCTCCGGAGTAGAGGGATACAGGGAGGGAGGGGTCTTACCAGGCCAGGAAATCTAGTTTGGTTCAAGAACCTTGGCGATATAATATCCACAATATCCGCTCTCGCTACAGAACTTCAAAATCTAATACTTCGACAGACAATTGAAATTTAAAAATTTAGTTAGTCAAACCCCCAAGTACTGCCGTGAATCTCTCCTATTACCGAAAATTATTCGTCGTATGGGTAGGGAAAAAGTGAGAACGGAGTTTTTCCGTTAACGTAAGAAAGGAATTACGGAAAGGTTTCTGAAAATTCAGAATTTTCCGTTAACACATCTTGATAACGGTAATTTATCGTCATTATAGGGAAGGAATTGCGGAAAAGTTTCTGAAAATTCAGAATTTTCCGTTAACACATTTTGAAAACGGTAATTCACGGTCATTATAGGAAAGGAATTGCGGAAAGGTTTCTGAAAATTCAGAATTTTTCTGGCGTACGAAAAATCTGAGTTTTTTTCCTTCATTTCACGGAAAAAAGTTGTATCAGAAACATGCTGCGTTGATTCATGAAAGAAATCACGAAAAGTGACTCGTGACTTTCAGATTTTTTTTTTACTGTGTGTCACAGAGCGACCAGGTAGGTGCATCCAATACTAGTGGCGGTGAGTATTATGCCTCAGATTCTGACAACAGTGCAAGCGGCGGAGAATATTCTGAAGATTAAATTTGGCAAATTCGCTCTTCGCGATACTACTGCAGATTTTTGCGAGTGTAACATTTACGATGTATACAAATCAAAAACAATTTGCTGTGCACGAGAGTATGTAGTATTTTACATATGCAGTAAGATATCGACTAAATTGTACCAAGCACTGTTGAATAAGAAGTGATTTTTAAGGATTTCGAGTTTTCTGTTTCACCTTTTAAATGCGTCTTCACATGATGGTCGCACTGTACTTTTTCGCACAGCAATGAGGTACAAAATCTGCGACGATTGTACGGTCGGGCGATGAATTACGGCATTCTGTGGAAAACAACTGTTAGAAGAAAGCTTTTACTTAATGTTTCACCACGCTATCTGAACACTGCTTACACTGCGCATTTTAATCTGCGCCCACAATTTAAAATAGCGTAGATGCATTCTTTCTTTCTCTCAGTATTTTTTCTTTTGAAAATCTGCTTTGAATTAGTTTATTCGTGTTGAAAAGGATTCACAAAAAGCGTTCTCATTATACACCTCGGGAATTCTGCGTCATGCTTTTATGTTAGTGATGAAACGCGTTGTGTTTTGGTGTGCATAGTTTTCATTTTTCACCTTTCTCACTTGTCGGCTAGGAAGATTCGTCACTCTTGTTATTTTGTCACAGTGCGAAGTTGTTAAATGCTGAACTGCGAGCGTATAACGAAAATGTCTGCCGCCTTGTGTATCATTTCGTCTTAGTTGTACTAGAGTTCTGCTTGTGTTTTCGAGTTGAAGTTCCTCTTGCGAAGTTAGACGATTTAGTTCTTTCTGGCGTAGAACTAGAAACTGAACTGGAAGCTTGACGTAGCCGAACGTGAAACTACGACGGTTTATGTGAAATGCTACCTGTCGAAGTGATTGATAAATAAATTGCGAAAAACGATATCGTACTATTGTGAAATTGTTACACCGCTTGATTTTGTGTAAGCGAGTGTTCCTCATTTAGACTGTTTCTGGTCTAGATCAGACTGTTTTTAAAACGAACTATGTTCGATATCATTACAAAGACACCTGTGTTTTTTCTATAAATTAACGGATGAAGAATCTTTCGTATTACATAGCAAGACACAATCGATTTATTTTCGGCACTGAGTCACATTTACTTTATAGTTATTCATTCTGGCGAATTGTTCATGCTATGTATATGCCAAAGTTGAAGTTCTGGTTGAGGCATCGGCGATGTTTGTTCTCCGGCGCTCATGTGCTCTCCTCCTGTTTCTGAAGATTGTTAAAACTCAAAGCAAAGAAAAAAAAAAATAATGGTATGTGGTATTTTGTTGCAGTTCGAGACGTTTTAGATTCTCGTAGTGTGAAACACCATAAAATGTTAACACAGCCCTTGTATGACTAGTATCTGTCAAGAAATCGATATGCAAGGAAGGTAACTTACATCTTTTTAATAGTGTCCTGGTTGGCTCTGTAACGATTCAAATTTTCACATTTCACAAAGCGATATCACAACAGCATATTCGTGTACAAGGCGACTAACTATTGTATATATATATATATATCATCATCATCATCATTGTCAACCATTATCAATCCACTGCTGGATGAAGGTCTCCCCAAGTTTCCTCCACAACGGTCTGTCTTGTGCCAGTCTCCTCCATGTCACCCCTGCATACTTTCGAATTTCATCCACCCATCTCCCATGTGGTCTTCTTCTGGGTCTTTTCCTGTCCCTTGGAATCCAATCTAAAATTTCAGCTGTCCATCGATGATCTGTCCTTCTGGCAGTATGTCCAGCCCATTGCCATTTCAGGGATTTAACTCTGATCATGATGTCTTCCACTCTTGTCATTTTTCGGATCCACGAGTTCCTCTTCTTATCTCTCCTGGTTACACCAAGCATGCACCTCTCCATGCTTCTTTGAGTTGTCTGCAGCCTTTGTATGTCTCTTTTAGTTAAGGTCCACGTCTCCGCACCATACGTAAGCACTGGAAGGATGCATTGATCAAACACTTTTCTTTTAAGACATAATGGCATATTGCTCTTGAAAATTATGCTGTTTCTTCCAAAAGCTCTCCAGGCAAGTTTTGTACGCCGATTAATTTCTTCATCAATGTGACCCTCACTTGATATCTGCTGTCCAAGATAAACGTACGTGTCTGTTATCTCCAGCTTTTCTCCATCAATCGATAAATCTTCATTTCTTGTAAAAGCATTGAACATCACTTTTGTCTTCTGAAAGTTCATTTTTAATCCCACTTCTTTACTCTTGTCAGCAAGTTCCTGGATCATACTCTGCAGCTCTGATGGGGTAGTTGCAAAAATGACTACGTCATCAGCAAAACGAAGGTGGGTTAGATAATCTCCATTAATCTTTATCCCCTTGTTTTCCCAGCTCAGTGACTGAAAAACACCCTCCAATGTGGCATTAAAGAGCTTCGGAGATATGGTGTCACCTTGTCTCACTCCCTTTCCAATTTTTACGTGTGTTGTATTTTCAAACAGCCAAATCTTTGCACTTGCATTTTCATAGATGTTATTAATAATATTAATGTATGCATCTTCAATACCGCAGGTTTTCAGAGCCATTGTAACTGCTGATGGTTTCACCGAATCAAAGGCTTTTTCATAATCGATAAAAGCCATGCACAATGGAAGTTCATATTCCCTCGCTCTTTCAATTAGTTCTCTCAGCACGTGGATATGATCTATTGTGCTGTAGCCACTCCTGAATCCAGCTTGTTCTCTCGGTTGAGCCATGTCCAGTGTTACCTTCAAGTGGTGTGAAAGAACTTTAGTGAAGATTTTATAAACTACTGATAGGAGGCTGATAGGTCTGTAGTTTCCGAGATCCTCAATGTCACCTTTCTTATGTAGCAGGATCATTGTAGCGGTGTTCCAATCCTCAGGAATCTTTCCTTCATTAAGGCATCGAGTGAAAATTTGGGCGAGTACTGTTTCGATTTCTCCACTTGCTTCTTGTATGATGTCTACAGTAATTCCATCTTCTCCTGCAGCTTTTCCTCGCTTCATGTTATTGATTGCATGTGCAACTTCTGCTGGAAGGACTGGAGGAACTCTGGTACTGGTATCTTTCATGATGTCTGGAGTGCATATATCATCCCTTTCATATAATTTGGAGTAGAAATCTTTCACTCTTGTCAAAATTTCGCCTCTATTTCTTGTTACAGAACCATCTTCTTTTCTCAGTGCCATAATCTGTTTTCTTCCCTTACTGAGATGTCCCTTTGCTATCTTTAGGCTTTGGTTGTTTTCAATTGCTTTCCTCACTAGTTATATATATATATATATATATATATATATATATATATATATATAAGACAGCGTGCTTCACATTATACAGAGGCCGCAGATGGCCCTGTGGTTAATGTAGCCGGCTTCCAACTTTATGGTTGAGGGTTCAATCCCAGCGCGACTGCTTAACCACTAAATATTCGCCGTGCCTCGGAGAGCACGCTATGTAATAGCGGTCGCATAGTATTGGACCCTCCGTAACAATAACTACTCTACTGACTTTCTAACTCTCTTTTGTTTGACTTTCCTGTCGGGCACTCTAGCCGAAATTTCTTAGATTCCTATTTCTAAGGATTGCTTAAGACTTGTGGTCAAGCACTCCCTCCCTAAAATCCTCTACATAAATCTCAAAATATACACTCTTTAATCATCATTCGTTGCACTACAGCCACCACGCTCACTACTACACTATTTTTGCTCCCAGCGTCGTTTTTATTTACTCTTTGACTCATGGTCAGTGTTGCCAAAACGTATAAGGAAATTCAGGGAAGTGATGAGCCGTTAAATAATGACCAAATTTGCATAATAGAAACTCAAAAGGAAGGCGAAATTAGAGATATACGTCACAGGTTTTAACAGTCGTAAAATGCGAATTCGGATGACAAAGTGTTCAAGGCGCATTCCGGAAAAGGTTTATGTGCACGCTTTCCTTTTATACAGTGTATGTGTGCAGCAGTAAATTCTTCAAAATGTCATTCTCGCGGTTCGTGTCCCAGCGATCAGCGCTGTTTAAACGAATTTTTAAAAGACAAATGTGCAAATTTTTCAAAATATGATGTTTCTAATATTTAAGTTCGCGTGCTTACATTTTTTGTTGGATGAATTATATTGTTGAAAAGAAATATGAAGGCCTGTAAAAAATTGAAGTTGTATGAACTTATTGTTTATTGAAGTTGTAGTTGTAAACAACATCTTCTTTGATATCAGATGCGAGTAAAGCTTGAATTGATTGGCAGCTCATTGTTGCGATGTCCAATTTTTTTATTGTTGTATAGTTGAGGCCATTGTTCTTGTGATAAATTCGTTTCGTAAGCGTTCGATATATTGCCATTGTTCATGAATTAAAAATTACGTGGCGTAGAAGTTCAAATAGCTACAACACAACGAATACCGAGGGATTGTATTGGATTTAAAGAAGAAAAAAATAATCAGCAATTCTGTTATCATGAATCCTGTGAATCTGTTTTTAAAACGATATTAAATGAAAAATATATATCAAGAATGTAATCCGTAATGTTCTGGAATTTCCGTTATTCGTTCTAGTCTTCATCAACAGTACTGAAGCGATTTTGATGTGTGTATACTAGAACTGAGTTCGGGCTCAATTTTCGGAGCCCGAGCCCGTGATATATCAGCCCGAGCCCGAATTTTATATTGCAAGATAGAGCCTGGGCCCGAAAGAGCCCGAAAATTGGCTAACCTGTTCAACCATTAATGAAAAACATCCCCTTTTCCACACTTCCATTGTCTCCTCCTCCTGCAATTAACCAATATATTTCTCAAATAGGGAGTGGGGAAGGGACCTCTATCTATTTTTACAGTGTAACTGTACCATTTTTTTTTACCATTCGTTTCCACCTGAAGCGCTTCGGGAGGGCGGGCATCCAAAATGATTCTGCTGTGCTACAATTTTATGTTGCTCGTACGTTGCTAAACAGAATTAGCAAGAAGCTACGGCGTAGAGATAGGGGGTAAATTATCGTCGGCATGCTATCAACTATCCAATACCTATAGTTCTTGAAAAGCTTTTTCTTCCCTGCAGAAACACATTAACCCGCGGCCTATGCCATTTTCTACCCAAGCCCGGAATAAATAGGCATCTTGAATGCGTGCTCCCCAATCAGAACCAGTTGCCGAAGAATTCCCTTTACCAACTATAAAGTGTCTAATTTGCTAAATCATATGAAATCACATTTATACAAAAAAAAAAAAAAAAAAAAAAAATTATCTCGCCCTCTCTCTCTCTCTCTCTAAGAGCCCGAGCCCGAAGCGCAATAAATATTCTACAGCCCGTCTCAGCTCTAGTGTATACCTGGAATTTCACACAAAGTGTTATATAGATTACCGGCAAAATGTTTCTTTTTCCTGCGGGTTTCATTTTAATATTTGATCGTTCTGGAAGCACGCAAACGCTTTCATTGGCGTACATTTCGGAAGCCCCTAAAGTGGCAGCACAAGTGATGTCTGGCTTCTGCGCAGTACGTACTTCGGACTCATTTCGTGCGTGATGCTATCATCAGGCTGCACAGTACGTACTTCGTGCCTGATGCTAATATCAGGACTATCATCAGGCTGCGCAGTACGTACTTCGGACTCAATTCATGTCTGATGCTATCGTCAGAACTACCATCAGGCTGCACAGTACGTACTTCGGACTTAGTTCGTGCCTGATGCTATCATCGGGACTGTCATCAGGCTGCGCAGTACGTACTTCGGACTCGATTCGTGCCTGATGCTATCATCAGGACTATCATCAGGCTGCGCAGTACGTACTTCGGACTTAATTCTTGCCTGATGCTATCATCAGGCTGCACAATACGTACTTCGGACTCAATTCGTGTCTGATGCTATCATCAGACTGCGCAGTACGTACTTCGGACTTAGCTCGTGTCTGATGCTATCATCAGGCTGCACAGTACGTACTTCGGACTCAATTCGTGTCTGGTGCTATCATCAGGCCACACAGTATGTACTTCTGACTTAGTTCGTGCCTGACGTACTTCGAACTAAGTCCGAAGTACGTACTTCTGACTTAGTTCGTGTCTGATGCTGTCATTAGGACTATCATCAGGCTGCACAGTACGTACTTCGGACTTAGTTCGTGCCTGATGCTATCATCAGGCTGCGCAGTACGTACTTTGGACTCAATTCGTAGCTGATGATATCATCAGGACTATCATCAGGCTGCACAGTACGTACTTCGGACTTAGTTCGTGCCTGATGTTATCATCAGGCTGCGCAGTACGTACTTCGGACTCAATTCGTACCTGATGCTATCATCAGGCTGCACAGTACGTACTTCGGACTTAGTTCGTGTCGGATGCTATCATCAGGCTGCTCAGTACGTACTTCGGCCTTAGTTCGTGCCTGATGCTATCGTGAGGACTATCATCAGGCTGCACAGTACGTACTTCAGACTTAGTTCGTGTCTGATGCTATCGTGAGGACTATCATCAGGCTGCACAGTACGTACTTCGGACTTAATTCGTGCCTGATGCTATCATGAGGACTATCGTCAGGCTGCACAGTACGTACTTCAGACTTAGTTCGTGCCTGATGCTATCATGAGGACTATCATCAGGCTGCACAGTACGTACTTCGGACTTAATTCGTGCCTGATGCTATCATCAGGCTGCACAGTACGTACTTCGGACTTAGTTCGTGCCTGATTTTATCATCAGTTTGCACAGTACGTACTTCGGACTTAGTTCGTGCCTGATGTTATCATCAGTTTTCACAGTACGTACTTCGGACTTAGTTCGTGCCTAGTGAAAGTTGTAAGATGGAGCAGCTGAGACGATCAGTGACAGTGGAAGAACAGCGTGTTTTGACGTAGGACCACGTCTAACTCCGTGGATAGTATGGGGCGACTTACGGCAGACCGCCTGTGACAAAAATAGGTCCTAATTTTGAAATTATTATAGTGTTAAAAATACGTCCCGCACACTAATCTTGTTAGCATATTCGTAAGCAGCATGGAGTCTAATTCACGTACTGCTAAATACATCGTTCACACGACGCTGCCTGTGCGCGGGAGAAATGACGCAATATTTCGGGGTGTGCCACCGTGTTTGACTCAATCTATCTCGGCAACCGAGAGCGCAACACGACTGTGAGGGTTATTGTTGTAAAGCTCTCGACAAGATATATTCGAATATACCAAGAACATTTCGCAATGGTTTGAACTGAACATTTAAAAAAATGTTTTCTTGTGAACCGGTGAACATCTTTGAGAGTATCGTGGTTTATCTGGACAACAGTGAGTGCAAAACGACTGTGTGTGGTATCGTTTTAAAGCTCTCGACGAGATCTATTGAAATTTATAAAGAACATATCGCAGTGGTTTAAACTAAAAATTTTAAAAATTGTTTTCATGTGAATGGGTTAACATTTTGAACAATGCATCGGAATTCGCAGAATGAACGCAAGCAAAAGTGTAGAAAATGAAAACGAGAGGCAAGAGGAAGTGATGAGGAATGTAAACCCAAGACGGCAGAGCACCACGTTGGGTAATTGGTGTATCGATCTGCTTTGTGTTTGCAATGTATATCTAGCATTATTTGTAAAAATCGTGTAAGCTACTTTTCATATCGTAGACCTGTGTTATCTGTAACAAATTAAATGAAACTCTTTGAAACCATATTCGACTGGCTCATTTCAATTCTCCGATCTGCAAGTCGTAGTCCTACGTTTTAAACTGACGGCTCAATCAGAACTGAGACTATACATGGATTTTTTTTTTTTTTTTTTTAAGTTTTATGTCTTATTGCAGCGTTTGGAGGGCATGGCCCAAAGTTTTTTGTTAACAGCAGTAAGTCAAAATTTTCTTAAGAAAACGGCAGTGCACAGTTGAATGAAAGTATATAAAGAAAACAGGACATCACCCCAAAATGCTCCAAGATGCAGTCGACCGATTTCGAGACAAGAAGCTAAGCGACGCATCCAAGAGGCCTTACAGCAGTCGTGTAGAGTGAATTTCAGTGACCTTTCCACACAACTTGGTATCCCCTCACATGGCAGTTTGTACCGTGCTTACCGAAGGTGTAGAAACCACACACACACATACACACATACACACACTAACCCCACGACGCAGGTGGAATTCCGCTACGAAATTGCACGGAGTAATGGCGCGGTATCGTTGCAATAGCAATATTTTTCTGCTTAGATGAAAGTTAAGTGGAATCTTACCTACCCAGGCAACGACATCGGTTATAGTTCTGGGTTGAACTCGGTCATTCCACAACGTCTTTATCCAGTGCAGAGTTACGTAGCGTACCCCCCCCCTTTTTTTAATGGTTTGGGGGTTTAACGACCACCGTGAGCAACTCAGTAGGCTATAAGCCGTCGCCCGTCCCCAATTTAGGGAAACTGGTTCCAGGGAAGGGAGAAGGCCAGTGCCATAAGACAAATACTACATATTTGCCTCAACGGGATAAGAAACCGGACCCATCTCGGATGAATGGTCAAAAGTCAGCCCTTAGACCATTACGCCACCGGGGCCGCCGTAAAATCTTACGGGTCGTTGGCATGGATGCTCGCTATGTGGCATTTTGGAAGACTTATAATGAGAACATTACCATGACATCGGAAGTCATTTCTAGAGGAGCATATCCCGGCGTGTACAGTGACCTATCCTCGTACAACTTACAGCATGCAGAATGCTCGGATTGTTCGGCTGTTCCTTAAACAGAGCGGTTGGGTAGAGCTGCCTCACCCATCGTATTCACTGGAAACGAACCCCTGTGATTTCAACTGTTTTTGGCCATTTGGAAAAGACCAAAACAGTTGACTGCTTGATGTCTGGTACTCGTTCCAACAACAAAGAGAATTTGGATCTCCGAATCACAGACTTAATGACACTGATACTTTTAATGGTGTTCGTTGAACTGCCCATAGTTTGGAAACGTATTATTGTTAATGAGGGGGAATTACAAATTACCCTCAAAATTTTATTTTTTGCTATTTTAGGAATTATGGTAAGGTGAAAGAGTGTTAACTTACTTTCCGAATAGCCTAATAATTTTAACTAGGGTGTAACAGGAACGTGTTGGGTGAATTCACCCGATATGAATACTCCACCGTATTCACCGGAAATGAATCTTGTGATTTCAATTTCGAAAAGGGAGGTAGCTGGTTCTCGCTAAAACAACAACGGGGTTGGATCTCCGAAATACAGACATTTTATACTGATACGCTGATTTTTTAATGTTGTTCGTGAACTGCCCACAGTTTGGAAACGTGTTATTGGTAATGAGGGGAACTCTTAATTGCCCTGATTGCTGTGCTATTTCATGAATTAATGTAATTTGAAAGTGCTCACTTACTGAACGACCCGGTAAATACTGCATATTGCAAAGATTTATGCTCACAATTTTAAATAGTGTCATTTCCATCGCCTGGTCTAGTGGTTTATAGCAGAGCTGAGTTCGGGCACAATTTTAAGAGTCCGAGCCCGAAGTATGTAAACCTGAACCCGAATTTTGCATTGCATAGTAGAGCCCGAACCAAAACAAACCCGAAAACTATAATTAACCTGTTTAGGCATTAAAAAAAAATCTCCTTTTCCAGACTTCCCCTCCCCCGTGCAGTTAACCGATGTCTTTCTCAACTGCGGAGTGGGTAAGGGATATTTATCTATTTCTATAGTTTCTTTGACCATGCATTTCTTCCTGAAATGTTTTCGGGGCCGGGCATCTGGAAAAATCGAGAGGCACAACAATCTATATCGTACGTTGCTCAGTAGAATTAGCAGGGAACTGTGCTCCGTTGAGGTAGGGATCCAAATTTCGTGGTTTACTGGCAGATCCGGACATGGCACTTCCGTACAAATGTAATGCTAATTACCCATCGTATTTGAAATCTCCTATAGCCCTACCGTTTTTGTGTCTGTTCCGTACAAAAAGGAATTTAACTCTCTCATACCCAGAAGATGTCTGTGGATCATCTTTGACCTTGCTCCCTTTTGTGAACCAGGGCTTTAGAAAGAGAAGGGCTGGCTCATTCCTCTGTTGTAGAAGCAGTATTTTAAGCCTCAGTTACTAATTTTTTGACAGTAAACCTGAAAACGGAGTAATATTTTTGCGCCCATTTCTTTGTGAACAACGTCTGTTGTTTGCATTTATTTTAATTACAAAATGCCTTCATTTTGTGCAGTGGACTTATGGCCAGTTTCTGAAATATAAGGAAACCACGTACCCCGGGTGTGTGGTTCATCACGTTTTCCCTGTTTATACCAACGACACTGTAAAGGAATGGATTCTGAAGTTTGCCCACGATTTTATATTGAGGGGGGTGCTGAATAATTTTTTTTTTAATATGGTGAAATATGTGAAAAACAAATTTTTATGATGTTGGCGGTATCGAAAATCATTGAAGACAGTACAAGGCTTGCCTTTTGACGTTTCAGACAACACTACAAGATTCATTTTGTTTAAATAAAATCTCCAAATGCAACAAGAGCACTGTGCTGCATTATTTTAAAAGAACAAACTAACAAAGTAATGAATCTCACCCTTTGTATGGAAGTAACACACGATCAGTTTGCCTCCCTTTCCCCTTGCGAAAGGATTAGGGGAACACTTTGTACGGAAGTGACAGACGATCAGTTTACCCATAAAGGAAGGATGAGTTTACCTCCCTCTCCCATTTGGGGGACGCAGTGGAGGAATGCTGGCTTGTAGGGATCTGAGCTGGGGCGGATTTCCGACTAGGCGCACTAGGCGCGCGCCTAGGGCCCCGAAAACGTATAATTGGATTTCCAGTTTTGTTTTGGTTTTCACGGACCGAAGGTTCTAACACAGATGTGGAAAAAAGTAGTGAAATTTTAAATGTGCAAAATTTATACAGAACACAAAAACTAGAGAAATTTTAGATGGGCAAAAATTTAATGAATGTTAATGTCCTACCATTCGCAAAAATAATGTTTCAAAAATCTGTGAAAACCAAATTCTTTGGACTTGGCGCCTCTAGCAGGAAATTAAGGAACTAATTGGAAAATTTAAATATTTGAGAGGAAATAAATAAGCTTAACCTGAGAGACACAGAAATATTTTATTCCTCTGAGTTAAACAGTTTCTTCACAACAGAAGTATAATTTTTTGAATTTTTGACTTTGACGGCCCTTAGCGGTAAATTCGTGAATTATATGGATATTTAAAGTGCCAAACTTAATGTCCTTTAAATTCCTGTTAGCCACAAAATTAATTTTTGAAATATCTCTAAAAACAAAAAGTTACATGTGCACGGACATACAAAATGATTACACTAGCATTTTTTTTACAGAGCGTTCTAATAATGGGAAAATAAAATGGCATTTTAAAAAGCGTACAAATCTTTTTCTTGACCCCTCTCTTTTTTTCTTTTTTTTTTTTTTTATTAATCTGATGGATGAAAATTTCTGCGGCGATAAGAAGGGAAGGGGCCCCTGAACTTTTTAGCGCCTAAGGCCCCAAAAGATCTAAAGTCGTCCCTGGATCTGACACAAAATTACAAAATTTTCATTGTACCGAAGCGCCATGTCCGGATCTTCCACGACACCAGATTTCGTCAGTTTGCTATCTACTATCTATAGTTCTTAAAGAAACTTTCCTTCGCAGAAATTCAGTAATTCGTGGCCTATGGTATTTGCTACCCAAGCCCGGAATGAATAACCCTGACGAGTTCCCCCTCCCCATCTAGACCCAGTTGCCGAAGAATTCTGTTTAACAACAATAGAAAGTGTTGAAAAAGTCTCGTATGCTAAACCATACAAATATACAAAACCACATTAAAAAAAAAAAAAAAAAAAAAGGAAGAAAATTCTCTGTCTCTCAGAGTAAGTACTATGCAGCCCGAGCCCGAGTCCCAGCACTTTTTTATAGCCCTGACATGCCGCCGCGGTGGCGCAGTGGTCTAAGCCGCTGGCCTCTGATCATTCGCCCGTAAGGGGTCCGGGTTCGAATCCCGGTGAGGCATGGATGTTGTGTTTGTCTTACGGCACTGGCTCTCTCCCTTCCCTGGAACCAGTGACCCTAAATTAGGGACGCGCGACTGCTTATAGCCCATTGATTTGCTCACTCACGGTGGTCGTTAAACCTCCAATCAAAAAAAAAAAAAAAAAAAAAAAAGCCCTGACATCCAGTTGCTGGTACGGTAAGAAGAATTCAGGATAAAACTGATTTTGTTAGTCCTTCCGCTGTTGTGCCTGTCTCGGCAGTCTTTCAGTGGCAACGGGCGACTTGTTTTAGTCTTAATTTCTCGTAGGTATCGTTGAACACTGGAAAAAAATAACATAAAATTTCTTGCAATGTTATTCCGTCCGTGATTCCTTACGTCTGCGTTGGAATGAATTGTTGTCATGTGGTTTGGAGTTATCTAGTGGCCAAGTTGTTTGGGTGATGATTTCTCGTTCCGAAGTCTTTGATCCGTGTCCAGGAAAAAAAAAAATCGCATTAATTTCGATACTGGTTTCTCAGTTTCCTCAGCAACTTACGATGGAGCTGCTTTAACATAAAATAAAAGTAAGGTATTTTGTTAGTGTTATAACTTCGGTTAAAACACGAATGGGGTTTTCATTTTTTTTTTTTTTATGCGTTTATGATTTTCTGCCTTACTTAGAGTTGGCTTCCATAAATTCTAGCAGCGGGAAACTTATGTCCAGCAGAACTACAAACGTGCGAACCCACGTTATCAATTTCAAATTTTCTTAAAAGAAAAATTTGCTTACAGACTAGCTGAATTTTAAGATCTGGCAATGGTACAACGTTCCCACGGTCCTTATTTCTTCTAGGGTGCTTAAAAGACCTTAATTTTTGACAAAAATTCCAAAAGGTACTTTAAAGAGTACTGATTTTTCCTAACTGGCTGCATAAAATCCAGAAATTTTGCTTCTGGTTAGTTATGTTGATAGTGATATTGCATGATGTCAGCTGAAAGCGCGGGACAGTATGAGTAGTGTTGTACAAAAATAAATATATTGGGTGTGTGCATAAATTCTACCCATTTTTGTAGGCTACAAAGAAAGTAGGAGAGCACAACAAATAGCGTACCTAGGATTTCACATAATTGCCATCATTCTGTATGACCTTTTGCCATCTGTCTATGAGTAGGTGAATCCCACGCCGGAAAAACTCATGTGTTTTAGAGTAAAAAAAGTCATGTAATGCCGATTTCGCATCTTCCACATCAAAGGTTTGGAGAGCGAAGGCTTTCTGTAACGATCGAAAAAGGTGGTAGTCCGTGGATGCCAGGTCAGGGGAATACGCCGGGTTATGTAACACTTCCCAACCAAAGTCCAGTCATTTTTGCCGAGTGATTAAAGCAGCATGAGGTCTGTCGTTATCATGATGAAGAATCACGCCTTTGGATTGACGAGTGCTGGCCGCTTCGATGTCAGTTGTTCTCGCAATCTGTCCAACTGTTGGCAGCAGAGGTCAGAATTTGTCGTTCGGTTAGGTGCCAACACCTCCCAGTGGACTATTCCCTGGACATTCCACCAAACACTCAACAAAAATTTTTGGGGATGCAGTCCTCCTTTTGAGGTCGATAGAGTAGGCTCCGCACCTTGGCACACAGTCCGTCGACGCTTCACATTACGGTACAGTACCCATTTCTCATCACCCGTTACAATTCGTCCCCAAAACGGTTCATTTCTGTGACGGGAAAGCAAAGAAACACAGGTACGGATTCTCTCCTCTCATTGCTTTGCAGAAAGCTGGTGTGGAACCCAGTTATCGAACTTGGTGATGAACCCAAGCGCATGAATCCGTCTTTCGACTGTTGTTCTGTGCACCGACAAAGTTTCCGCTAATTCTTGAACGGTTGTATATGGGTCATTTGTTATGGCTTGGTCCGCATCCTCGTCAGAAACCACAGATGGACGTCCAGGACGTGGTTGATTTTTACAGCTTCTGTCTCCGTCCCGGAATTTCCGAAACCAACGGCGACATGTGCTATCATCAATTGCATCCTTCTCATACACTTGACAGATGTTACGGCAAGCCGCGGCTGTTTACTGTACTGTCTTTATCGAACTAGTACAGTAAACAATGTCTAATATTCTCCTCATCGCATGCCATGTTACACCGCCCGCGATTTCCGTTACTAATGACTTACTCGGACAAACCTAGTGCCTTTATATGTTCTACTCCTCCACGCTTTATTTGCCGAAAATTCGGCATTGCAGCGTCGTCTGTGACGTAACAACTTCGATCGCAATTTGCATCTATCACAAAAACTGGTAGAACTTTTGCACACGCCCAGTATCTGCGTACACAACCATTAAAACAGAAAACTTGCTGCAAACCCTCGAATCATGATAGCAATAGAATAAGAGAATTTAAAGAAAAATCAATAAAATAAATAATTATTAGAACATTACAGATACAGATTCCAGTGAGGGCAAAATAAATGCGTTACAACTGAATGTGCAGCAATTTGTGCGAAATCTCCCTTTTTCTTCTATCTTAATTTTCGTGTGAATTCTGGTCTACTCCCGTGTGAATTCTGGTCTACTCCCACTCAGCCCATTCATCTTCGCACAACTTCTTATTCTTTTCAGACACATTAGCCTTTGCGGTAGGACCTTTACAGCAAAATATTAAAATATTCGACTGTAAACTTCATAAAAACAAGAGACTAATTAATTAAAGAAAATGTTTATATCCAGAAAAACGATTCCATCAATAAACCTTCAAAAATTATAAGTAGCATTTTCAACAACTTAATTCAAAAATAGTAGACTTACAAAATACATAAGAAAAAGATTTTAATTTCATAACTGGCAACTACAAGAGGAACCTGGCCATATCAAATAAAATTAATAATATTAATGAGGAACCTGGAAATATCTTTGTGTCTAAATGAAACTTTTGACACAGTTCCTATGCATTGGGAACAGGCCTTCATAAAATCTAAAGGCAAGAAGAAACGTCTGTAAAAACAAAAACTCAGAATATGTGAAAAATAATTGAAAGTCCTTCAAGTTAAATAGAATTAAATATACAGTCATTTGCAGAAGTTTAAGACCACCTGTTGGTATAAAGAGATTTCTGCGGATAACGTCAGCTACTGTCTGTATTACTCAACTTCATATCGGTGTTGCATCATCCTACTGCGCCAGCAGTTGATAGAGTTGGGGAAGCGTGCGAACGTCGTTTTGCTTCTGGTTTTCATGCTGAGAGGCTTTGTACGTATTTTCTATACAGCGAAAAATGGATAAAATGCGTCATATTAAGTGTTGTTACTCAGAGGGCACAAATAGTGACTTTATATCATGGAGGATACTCCGAACGTGACATAAGCAGAAAAGTGAATGTGAGCAAGAATGCTATTCATAATACGAACATGAAATATCGAGATACAGATGAATTTAGCGACGCAAAGAGAAGTGGACGTCCAAGGAAAACAAACCCAATTGATGACAATACCATAAGGCGAATAGTTATGCTTTCTCCGGGGACTTGGTGCAAGAAAATCAAGGCCTTTCTACATTCAAAAGGCTCTGATATTAGTAGCAGCACTGTTTCCCGACGTCTTAGCAAAGGTTTTGGACTAAAGTCTTATAAACCTGCACATAAAC
The DNA here is from genome assembly GCA_039090855.1 of Macrothele yani. NCBI lineage: Eukaryota > Metazoa > Arthropoda > Arachnida > Araneae > Macrothelidae > Macrothele > Macrothele yani. Next base: position 53,855,838 of record CM077006.1, on the reverse strand, counting down.
CTAGACTAACCTCTGTCATGAAAAAGAAGAGACTCCAGTTTTGCGAGGCGCGATCGATCGTGGACTGCTGAAAATTGAGCCAAGTTCTTTTTTCCAATGAATCAACTGTGCGTCAGTTTGATTCACGTGAAGCATATGTTCGACGACCAAGAGGCAAAATGAAAAATACACCGTTAGCACTTTGAGTCATCCGCCTAGTCAGATGATATGGGGTGCTAGGTCAGCATCCGGTACTGCTTCATTATCCTTTTTGCCGACAGGCACTACCATGACTGGTCCTTTTTATGTGGAAATGTTACGTGAGAAGCTGTTAACTCATATGCAAGTGCACAGATGCACCATCTTTATGCACAATGGTGCTCCATGCCACAGAACAAAGACAGTAAAGGACTACCTGCAAAGGAAAAACATAACTGTGCTTGACTGGTCCGGTAATAGTCCCGACCTTAACACCATCGAAAATGTGCTGACTATTTTAAAAGACAAGGTAGCAGAAAAGCAGCCATCAAATTCCGAAGCTTTGATTGACGCGATAAAGTACGTGTGGTGCAAAGATATTTCAAGAGAATACTGCAAATCCCTCATTGAGAGTATGCCACATCGTATTCTGTCCATTATAAAAAACAAAGGTGTCACACAAAGTACTGATTTTGGTCTTTTTGTGTTCTAAAAAATGTAAGTATTCATCTGTAGTGTAATTTTTTCAAATATCTCTGACTAGTAAGTAGTTGTTTCTTTGAAAATCTAAATTTTCAATAAATTGACAGGCTGTCTTAAACTTTTACAAATGACTTTATTAACCTGAGTAAAGCCTTGAGTAAGAAGATGTGAAAAATAATTGAAAGTTCTTCAAGTTACAATAAAATAGAATTAAATATATTAATCTGAGTAAAGCCTTGAGTAAGTATTTTAATTGCTGTAAATAACTTTTTTTTTTTTTTTTTAAATCTACAAGCAAAACCTATCTGCAAAATCTGCTAATAATTTGGAAACTATCCGCGTATGCTTGTACATCTACATTATGCTATACTGAGTATGAGATAAGTAATTTGCTGGAAAAAGTAAAGGACCACGGGCTTCCTAAAAAACGCATGTCCAGTAGGTTCTACCTAGTAAGCCCCATCATCTGTTGGATCTGATAACTCACTTTCACATTTCCATTTCTTGTGTGTGCAGGTAACAATTACACATTTATATCACGAAAAAATTGCGTGCAAATTTGAATTCTTCAGCACATAATTTTTTGACTGTGGTTTTGCAATGTAAATTGTGAGATGATTAAATGCAAAATCCAAATCTTGAACTCATGACTTAAACCACAGTTTCATAATTTATATGCCCTTTATTGCGTATGTGATTATTCTCTCAGATAGGAAAACTGATTTCGCCAGCCGAACTGTCTTTTGAATTGCTAAGTTCAACTTTATGACACCCTCTGACTTAAATTATATGGAAAAATTTCACAAACTTCATCGGTATACTTCAATGTGCATAGTTAAGTCATGTGTAAAAATATTCGTGCATGTCTTTGTTGCGTATGCAATTGATAAGGTCCTTAAAATTTGAGGGAGATGTTTAAAAGTCCTTCTTTTTTGTGGGAGTAAAAGACTGGGAACCCTGTGGCAATTAATCTCGCTTGCATTTGAGAACCGTGTATCATTTTCAAACTGCAGTCGAACCCGTCTATAACCTGAATGAAGGGAGAGTCAAAAACGTTCGATATATGCTAACTTCCAGATTGTGATAATTCGTGCTAAGATCACTAGGTATGTACAGTAGATAACGCCGTCCTTGTACGATGCGAAACATAATCATGGATCAAGGGAACGATTTAAGACATTTAATTTGACTGTGAAATGATAATGAAAATATAAATGGTGCTGATTAAAACAGCACACAAGATCTTTCGTGCCAGCAGCTGGCACATCATCTGGTAATGGTTAAAATTCTATGATATCATAAAAAAAAAACTCCCTAAAAGTTTTCATGAACTGCTGCTGCACTTTATACGCAGCAGTAGTCTTGTGCAAATAAAGCTTGGTCTTGTTCATATAAAGCTTGGTCTTGTTCATATGAAACTTGGTCTTGTTCATATAAAGCTTGGTATTCATATAAAGCTTAGTCGTGTGCATATAAAGCTTGGTCTTGTTCATATAAAGCTTGGTCTGGTTCATATGAAGCTTGGTCTTGTTCATATAAAGCTTGGTCTTGTTCATATAAAGCTTGGTCTTGTTCATATAAAGCTTGGTCTTGTTCATATAAAGCTTGGTCTTGTTCATATAAAGCTTGGTCTTGTTCATATAAAACTTGGTCTTGTTCATATAAAGCTTTGTCTTGTTCATATAAAGCTTGGTCTTGTTCATATAAAGCTTGGTCTTGTTCATATAAAGAGCAGCAGTAGTTCATGAAAACTTTTAGAGAGTCCTTTTTATTCGGTTGGCGCGAATAAAATGTCCGGTAAAGGACCAGCACAGGTGAACTGCGAGAACGGAAAAGTAGGACAACTTACTTAGGCAAAATAATCCGCCTCGGCATCGACGCTTAGTTGCCATCTGTCCGGCAAGGCCATGATCCCGGAACGAAAAAAGTCTTGTGGCTGGGACCCGAAGAAGCCGTCAACTGCACGTTGAACCTCGTTGTCTGTCGTGAACTGTTTCCCGGACAGGAAGTGATCCAGGCGATGAAACAGATGATAGTCTGTCGGAGACAAGTCCGGGAAATAGGTAGAATGAGGCAGTGCTTCATAAACCAAGGCACTTAGTGTCAGCAAGCATCGTTCGTTGCGCGACATGAGGGCGAGCGTTGTCCTGGAGCAGAAGAAAACAATTTCTGTTGACCAAAGCCGGTTGTTTCTGCAGCAGTTTCCGGTGCATCTGGTGTAATTCTGCACAGTAACGTTCTGAAGTAATAGTCTGGCCTCTTGCCAAGAAACTCCGATGAATTATCCCGGCTGTGGACCACCAGACAAGGAGCATCATCTTCTTGGTGTGTAGGGGTGGCTTAGGATGCCGTCCAGCAGGCTGTGCTTCGCTTAACCATTGTGCAGACAGTTTCCGATTATCATAAAGGACCCATTTCTCGCCGCAGGTGACGATTCGACGCAGTAGAGGTCCCTGTTTATTCCTGGCAAGCAGCGACGTGCATACTTCCAAAAGCCTAATCTTGTTAGTAGTTGTCAACTCATGAGGCATCCACATGTCCAGCTTTTTGACCTTACCCAGTGCAGCCAGATGCCGAACAGCTGTTGTGTGGTTGACACCTACCTCTGCCGTTATCTCACGACACGTTTTTCGGGGATCCACTTCAACCACACGTAACAGAACATGGTCAGCAACAGGTCTGTGACCACGTGTTTCGTTTTGCAGGTCCCTATCTCCGCTTCGAAACTTCACAAACCGTCGCCAGATGGTTCGTTCGTTGGCTGTATTTTCCCCAAACGCATTCTTAACGTTTCGAGCGGCAATTTCTGCAGAATGGCCCAGTTTAAATTCATACAGGAAGATGACTCTCAGTTCCGGCGTCTGCATGTTTACTCTGCAAGCCACGTTACGTTCAAACAAACCACGCCTGAACCTTGTTCTTCACACACGTGCTATTTATTTATAGTACCTCTGTGACGTAATATCCGTAACACCTGTGGGTGGTTCCATTCCGCTGTGGTGGGGGCCTGTTTCCACTGCTCGTTCGCGCCGGACATTTCATTCGCACCAATATAATATCGTAGGATTTTAACCATCACCTGATGATGTGCCAGCTGTGATGGCCGACTTCCGTACAACTCAAATTTTGTGCCATTTCGTGCGATTTCCGTACAAGTTCATTTTTCAACAAAGTGCGAGTTCCGTACAAAGGAGTAGAGAGAATTCCGCCCTTCATATATATAAACGGTTGATTAATGAAATGGTTTTAATAACAAATAATTGACTAAATTGAAAAAATAACTACAATTTTGAGGTATTGCTCTAATTTTTTTATGAAATCTTTGTGAAATTTATTTGCTTATTTTAACTTTAAAGATGTAATTATATGAAAACAAGCGTGTTTAAATGTGATGGTTTCTTGCATCATATTGGCATGTTTTCCCTTCACACTTTATCCAGGCTTAGGACTGGCAGCGTAATGCTGGCGTGTTTAAAAAATAGCTGGGATTATTCCTTTGTCTTTTATTAATGCAATTTTTTCTTACATTTTTGTTTTGTTTTAAGGGGTGTTTTTTTTTACATATTTTTATTTTAAACTTTTTTTTTTACATTTTTTTTTTTTTCAAATTTTTACAGCTACTCAAATTTTCCATCGAAGACCAGAGATTTTAAGCATTTTTTTATGGTCTCAGAATCACGAGATGGTGTTCCACAATAATCCTCAAAGATTCTGTTTATTCGTTTGTTGAGGGTGATGTATTTCTTAAGGCGTGTTTTCTTCTCAAGCTTTAGGTCATGCCTCTTTTTCAAAAACCATTACATTCTGCCTCTTCTTTCAAACTTTTTATCAAATTATTAATTTTTGAGTGCTGCTTGTTCGTTAATCGGTTTTGTTTACAGTGCTAGTCTTCCACAGCGTTTTTGCTTCTATGGAGTTTTTTTGTGACAGTTCCACATATCTATTGTAGTAACAGAATTTTCCAACCACTGATTTACAAAGTAATCGTAAAATCGTTGAAGTTTTTCGTTTTCTGGTGAGTCGTTCATAATGCAGAGACAACCATCACCAATATCTGCTATTGGGAAATGCGCTAGTGCTGAACACATTCGTAATTGCATTCGTATATTTTCATCATCCTTGTATTCCGTAGTTAAGCCAACTTCTTGAATATGCCCCTTACGTTTACGTTTGGAAGAGTGCGGCGTAGCGCAATTATCGCGGCTTCTTCAAAGTCCAGAATTGTGGTATCTGAATTCCATTCGACTTTGTTTTTCAAAATCGAAAAAAAAAAAATCTATCATATGTTGATATATTTTTCTTGATAACAAAGCATACGCTGCAGCAATGACGTTAACTTCATCTGAAGAACTTCCAATATCAACATGAACGGAATACACCCTGATTCATAAAGAAGTATACAGTTTCCAGATGCTGTAAAACAGTAACAGTTGAAGACACAGACCACAACTGCAAACTGTTAGGTAGATGTACTCTTAAAGTTTGTGTCCCGCTACTGAGGGAAGTGACGTAGGCGATAGCGCGGGTGTCACGTGACTAGTCAGTCAAAATGGCAGCGTCTGCAGTGGAGAAGGCGTTTTGTGTTCTTGAATTGAGCAAAACGGAATCTGTAACTGTTGTGCAACGGCATTTTCGATCATGATTCGGAAAAGAACTTCCAACCAGAAAATCTATCTACGATTGGCATAAAAAAATTGAAATTACGGGCTGTTTATGCAAACTTAAAAGTCCTGGACGATCGCGTGTATCGGAAGAAGTCGTCGATAGTGTTTGCACCGCCATTCAATGAAGCCCGGGAAAATCAACGCGGAGGGTGAGTTGTGAAGTGCAGATTTCACAGCCCACTGTCTGGAGAATTTTGAGAAAGAATCTGAAAATGATTCCATATAAACAGCGTATCACAGCCACTATCACTGCACTTGATTAAGATATCTTACCTCGCGTTTGGGCGGAAATGGATTACCGGCTTGATGTGTGTCGTGTGACTAAGGGTGCACACATAGAACATCTGTGACTGTCTCTAAAAAACTTGAAATATTCCCCTATAATTCTGTTACAGGTGACATAAAATATCTTACATTGTTCTTGTTTTATAGTGCGCTGAAACCGTATACTTCTTTATGAATCACCCTGTATAATTGATGAAACTGTTTACTGGAATTTTTGAACGTTCCATCCACAAAAAAGGTTTTGTAATTTTTAAAGCGTTTTTTCCCCTTCTTCACTTGCAAAAACCAGCATTCTGCCTTCATCACCAACATCGGCTATTAAAAAATTTGTTCCATCCTGCATCTTAGTTACATCTTCTGAAACGTTGATTTCTGCCGCGGTTTTTGGTTCTCCCTCTTCTCCTTGCGCTTTTCTTCTTGCATCATACAAAGATGTTTTCACCGAAGTAAAATGAGGTATAATTGTTACGAAATCATACCCTTTGCTAAATAATGGCTGCATTTCCTCTCGATAAATACAGGGTATTTTTTTGTCCCCTATTCATTCTCGTTTCCTGGCATTGCGAATCCGTTGCTTAACTTCAACTTCCGCAATATTGGGCTTGCACGCGTGGTTAGAAATGTTCAGTACAATTTCATTTTTATTTTTTAAAGTACAGCAACAATTCTCAGTTCTTTCCTTAAGACACAGCCAAGAAATGACATTTTCCTTATTAATCCTATGCTGCCTATATTGAAATACATCGTGAATAGCAGAACATTTCCTTTTTGACGTTTCTGTTATTTCTAGCGTAGCCGTCGTTTGTCACAAAGAGCACCAACTAGACAACTGACAAAAGTCATTAATTAGTGAAATATACAGAGTGCACTAGAGTTCCAGATAAGTAATGGAATGCCTATTCGTGATTAGTTAACGCAACTTAGCTGATCGAAACTGGTTCAGTTTCTTTTGTCTTCCTTGCGGATCATCTTCTGCAAATCGCCCTTTCATTTTAGACCGCTCCCCTCCCATTCGTAACCGTAGGGAGATAAGGAAGTCATTACGGGGAGAAATGTTAAATAATAGAAAAAACCTGTACAGAACTCGCACTATACTTCGATTCACCCTAAGATGACACTGAAAGGGAAGGTACGTGACACCTATCTCCGCGACTAAAAGTAGTTCCCAACATTTCCCCTGAAACCCAACGCATTTATTGCTCAGAATCATCCTTTATATTGTCCTAGCTGTTTACTTATAAGTACATATTTTGGACGTCCAAAAATAATCTATTTTCAGAAATTAAGTTTTAAAATTAGACCAACACACGCATGCGCAGATATGCAGTGTTTGGGAGACAAGGATGCCAATGAGTTGATGGGGGAAGTGATTGACAGCTGCTGACAGCAGGACACAGTGGAGAGTGACGCGGATGAACATAGACGCGGATGAACATAACTCTCGGCCAATATAAAGAGCCTTGGGGGCTAAGAGTGTTATGCCCCCAAGGCTCAGTGAGTGCGTAGGCTCTTGTACCTTAGACTGCAGTGTCATCTTAGGGTGAATCGAAGTATAGGTCATAAGCCTTTTAAGTTATATGTACGGAAATCGCACGAAATGGCACAAAATGTGAGGTGTACGGAAGTCTGCCACAGCCGTGCCTTCTGCTGGCGAGAAAGATCTTGTGTGCTGTTTTAATCAACATTTATATTTTTATTGTCATTTCATAGTCAAATTAAAGTGTCTTTAATCGTTCACTTGATCCATGACTATGTTTCGCATCGTGCAAAAACGGCGTTATCTATAAACTAAAGAGCAACTTAATTAGAGACAGCTGGCGTTATGCAAATGAGGCGCTGTAAGCGGCCCTGCAAACGGAAACGTCATGACGTATGCAGAGATCCGACAATATAAGGAGTGATGCGACGGGAATCAGTAAGAGTCGGACGCAGTATGGGTAAGACGAAGGATCTGAGCGTATTTGATCGTGGGCAAATTGTCGGGGCCCGACGAATGGGTCACTCCATCTCGGAAGTCGTGCAGGCACTGGAATTTTCACGAGCCACTGTGTCACGGGTGCACCGTGAGTACATCGAATCCGGTAAAACCATCCCTGCAAGGGCCAATTGCCGTGGATAGCAGCGTGTGGATGAGCGGGGTCATCGTCGGCTAGCTCGCATTGTAACAGTGGATAGACGGGCCACAGTGCAAGAAATCACTCGGCAATTTAACGCTGGTGCACAAAAACGTGTAAGCAGCCACACCATCCAGAACCATCTCCTCGCTATGGGGTACAGAAGCCATCGTCCCACGAGGGTACCGCTGCTGACCGCACATCACAGGGTGCAAAGATTAGCATGGGCGCGGGAACATCGCCACTGGACCCTAGACATGTGGAAAAATGTTGCCTGAACTGATGAGTCGAGATTCGCGTTGGTACATGCGGATGGCAGGATACGAGTACGGCGCAAACCACATGAAGCGATGGATCCTTCTTGCCAGCAGGGTATTCTTCAAGCTGGTGGGGGTGGCATTCTCGTCTGGAGACTGTTTACGTGGATTGAAATGGGAACCCCTGGTTCGTGTGACATCGTCCCTCTCGGGTCGACGTTACCGGGATATCCTGGACGACCATTTGCTCCCGTTTGTGCGTCTTCAACATCCTACTGGGGACCTCATCTTGCAACAGGACAATGCAGCTGCCGAATTGTATCCGAATGGTTGGATGAACACTCCACCGACGTGACCTCGCTTCCTTGGCCAGCTGGGTCACCTGACCTCAATTCCGCCGAGCCTATCTGGGATGTCATCGTGAGAGATGTTCGAGGCTCTGACACCCTCCATCAAATCTTCGTGAACTGTGGGAGCTTGTTCAGGGGTCGTGGTTCCGTATCGCTTCCCAACGCTTCCGGTGTCTTGTCGAGTCCATTCCGAGACGAATCGCCGCCGTCATCGGGACGAAAGGTGGTGCTACACGTTACTAGACAGGTATATCTAATTCAATTGCTCTTCAGTGTATAAAGTAACTGTTAAAAATTTGAAATTTCAGTTGTTACATGTTACGTCGGATATATGAGCCAATTCTTTCTTGTTATGTGCTTATCATGATCGTCATCTTATGTTTTTAAACTTCCTTTAACGAGGTTGTTAAGATGATGCAAAATACTCTTTTTAGTTTTTTGATTAATGTTTGTAGATATTTTTTTTAAATCATTCTCTTGGTTAATGTTTGTTGATGTAAGATTAATTCTTTTTAAGTTTTTCTAAATAGAGATATGGTTGAATGGTGGCGAGGGGAGCCAGCATGAATGCAGAACATGAACGGGTGTACCTCGGGAGCCCAAGCGAGAAGCGGGCGGGCATCTGAAAAATTCTTGTCTTCATGCGAACTGACCTATCTTGTAAGGGTTAAGGGGAACCACGGGGTATCGTCTACACCAGATAATTGTTTGCTTTCCACTGAGAGAAGAACGTTTAAAGCAAATGCCATTTATTTTGTTTGCTGATAACTGTGCTAAATTTCGATATATGCACAATTCAGCGTTCGAATTACCCAGTGGCCCGCTGGCCATTGGCCAGTAAAAATTCCATTGGGCCAGTGAACTACACTGCTGGACAATTGCTAAGGACGGATCATAAACGGCTATATAGCGCATAAAAAAGTAAGTGTGGTTGGATGCCAAGTGAAATAAAATAATGTCAGAATGCCAGGACATTACAAGAAAGACAATTTATTGTGCTCTGAAATCCAGAAGGCTTTGGAACGTGTTCAAGGGACAAACAGGCCATTTTGTGCAGAATACGTAAACGTGAAAAAAATGCAATTACCGTCAGCAGGCGTTCCGGCGTAGGGTGTCAATGCGGAATATGGCCACCATGGAGGGCGATGCAAGATTTCACACGTCGTGTCATGCTTTGCACAACATTATCAAGCAGCTGTTGGGGTAATTTATCCCATTCCTCTATCAGTGCACGGATGAGGGTGTCCTTGTTTATTGGAGGGCATTGGCGACCAGCAAGACTCCTCCCCAAAGCATCCCACACATTTTCAATGGGATTCAGATCTGGAGAACGTGCTGGCCATACGAGGCGTTGAATATCCTCGCTCTCAAGACACTCCTGGACAGCGACTGTTCGATGACATGTTGCGTTGTCGTCCATGAACATGAATCAATCACCGACAGCACCACGGAACATGCGAACATGAGGTAGCAGAACATCATTAATGTATCGTTGGCCAGTCATAGTCCCAGCTGGAAGCACATAGAGGGACGTACGGCCATTCATCATGATGCCAGCCCATACCATGACACTACATGTCGGATATCGGTCCCTTTCCTGTATGTTTGCTGGACAATATGCAGTACCACTATCACGCCAGATCAGTTGTCGTCGACAATCAGACGATAGACTGTATCTACTCTCATCTGAGAAGAGGACAGCAGACAAGTCGTTATCAGTCCAATTGCGATGTTGATGGCACCATTGCAAACGGGCGGTACGGTGACGTCTGGACAATGGGATGCACAAAACAGGACGGCGGGCGTATAGTCCTCCTTCATGCAAACGTCTGGCGACAGTTTTTCGGGAGATCCGCTTCCCAGTAGCAGCCATAAACTGATTTGCTACCTCACTAGCTGTGCTGCACCGGTGTCTTTTTGTTGATAGCACTATGTACCGATCTTCTGCAGGTGTCGTACTGCGAACACAACCTCCCCCGTGACGTTTGCTACACTCTCCATTTGTTTGAAATGATTTCCAAAGCCTTGAAACAACACTGTGGCTGACGTCGAACTCTCTGGCAACATCTGTTATTTTTCGCCCTTCTTCAATCTTGCCAATGATACGGCCACGCGTAAAATCATCTTGGTGATGTCGGGAAGACATACTGAAAATTGCAAGTTCGTCAATTGATTCTGTCCCTTTCAACTTTGCGTTTGAACAACAACGGTCAATACGCGTCAAATCCTTTATATCTCTTATCAGCGCTATGACGTCACGAAAAAGTTCGGCAATCCAAAATTTGCATACGCACAACACGTGTTACTGTATCCCGCACTTATGCTAATTTCCACATTTTCCTGCCTTTCATTTTATGGTTGCTATCGTTGCTATTGTCATCCGTCCTTAGCAATTGTCCGGCAGTGTATTATGTTACTGGCCCGGGTGACCAGTAATTGTTTTTTAACCCCGTTTATTTCAGAATTATCAAGTTTATAAGGAACTGAACCAAATTTTAAAATAGCCAGGTTCGGCTATGACAGTTTTCGTATTTTTTTCGAGGTTCAGATATTTCCTACTCAAAAACTGAATATCAGAATTTAAAACCATACTTTGGTTTTACGAAAGTTTTGGACTGTGTGAAGCCGTGGACTGAATCAAAGTATTTGGATTTAGACACAACCACTTGTTTGCCCAAGTAGTGACCCCAGAATATGGGTCTTTTATAATGCTTTCCAACTGGAGGTTGAAGAACCGTTTTTGCTCTGGCTTTTCCCATTTGTCTTTCTGTCCACATGGGGTCACCTCCTCCTGCCTTTCACACTGAAGCAAGGTATTTCAGGCAGGTGGCTTTTGATATGTTGCTTCATAATCAGTATACACTGTATGGTTTTCCCCTTATTTTCTTCCTTGCAGCTTCGTGTGCTGTGCATGCGCATGTATTGAATTTCACGACTTCTGTTGCTCTTATTTGTGATATACAGCTCCAATGAAATGACACGTTATTTTATACTGTAAATGTGAAAGGTTTTTCTTTCACGGACCAGTGATTTGCAAATTCGAGTGGTCCGCTGGGCCCGTAGATGATTTATTTCTAATTCTAACACTGCAATTGTATACAGGGTGCCCAGTAAAGTCCTTTCTCAGCCTCGTAACTTTCGAACGCCGACAGCTATAGCCATAAAAACGGTGTCTAGGTATAGTAAAATTTCTATGCGCCATTCGATGAGACCGCTAATAGCGCCTCCTAGCGGCAAAGTCAGGAGTTAGCTTGCCGATCTCAAAAACTGTACGAGATACGGGAAAATAGTCAATTACAAAGTTATAGAGCAGCATTGATTTAGTACGAAAAGATACCTTGCGCACATGAATGCTAAGAATAGAACGCGTACAACGCTCGTTTGTTTGTTCGCGATGTCGAACAGTGTTACGTCACGAAACGCGTCAGAAAGGATCAATTAGTTGTCACTAGGCACATTTACCGTCTGTGTTCAATGTGCTCTCCGTCAGCCACAATTACACATTTGGACTGTAGATTGAATCTCACGCTGCACATTTTGCAGCATGTCAGGTGACACGCTGGAACAAGCATCTGTTATACGGCGTCGAAGGTCCTGCAACGTTGTCGGAGGGGTCTGATACACCTGCTCTTTGAAGTATCCCCCACAGGAAGAAGTCTAATGGGGTGAGGTGCGGTGAGCGTGCAGGCCACTCTACGCAACCACCATAGCCGATGATTTGTTGCTCGAATGTCTCGACCAGATACCTTCTTACGTTTCCTGGCTGGTGCGGAGGGGCGCCGTCATTTTGGAACCAAACATTCCGCAGTTGAGTCGGGCTAGTGCTTTGCGGAAGGCGATATTATCTCCTTTCTGACGCGTTTCGTGACGTAACAGTGTTCGATATCGCGAACAAACAAACGAGCGTTGTAAGCGTTCTCATCGAATAGCGAATAGCCACTTTACTATACCTAGACACCGTTTTTATGACTATAGCTGTCGGCGTTCGAAAGTTGCGGGGCTGAGAAAGGACTTTAGTGGGCACCCTGTATACAGTTTCCCCAAAAATTGTTGTTTAATATGCTGTTAAAATAACAAGAAAAAATATTACGAAGTTTAAGGGATCTACAAAAATTTCGGTTTATGCGGAACTTTGTATTTTGCGAGCTCGTTATATCTGGGTTCTGCTGTATATGTAAAATAGCGGCGTGATAAAATGAGGTTTGTTGATTTACATCTGATGTGAGCAAACTGCATTTATTGTGTGTGTTGCGTGAAGGCTTTGAGTGGATTATGAGAATTCTTTACGTACTGCGACTGATTTTCAATTTGATGCAAGATAAAATTGCCGATATGCATACCGTTGCATGAATTGCACATCGTGTAGATGCTATCAGATTAGATAAAAAACAGTTTCTCTGTACAATCGCTTTTTGATAATGCTATCGAATTGATTCATACTTGCTTTTTGTGAGAAAACCTTTGCGTGTGTTTGAATATGTAATAGTCATAAATGAGAATGTGTTTTTAGACCTGGCATAATCGATTTTACTCCAATCAGTTAACAAAGATTGTAGAGCCAGCTTCAAATATCAACTTGGAGTGGGAAGGACTGAAGTAATTAATGCATGTAAGGTGCTGCCATCCCACTGGATGTTGCAGACAACTTGTAAACTGTGTCCGCTCTTGTTCGGACAACTAAATCTCTAAAAATTTCGTTCGGTAGAACGAGAAGCGAATTATGAAATGGTACCCAAATGGAAGCATTATAGGAAATTCTTCTGCATCTATGCAAATAGACAATACGAGGTCTCGCCGGAAAGTATCCGTACCTCGAGTACTGGTCGCGTAACATTAATGCAACTTGGCAGCCAGCCAGAGAGGATCTTACTGCACATGCGTGAACACCCGTGGGCTACTCAGTCGGCAGTTAGAGCTCTGTGTGACTGTCGCATTTACACAAAAATAAACCCACGCCCATAGGTGTCGTCACTGAAACTGAATACTGCCTTCTGATTGGCTGAAATTTCCCCAGTTTCCTATGCATGTAAGGTTTGCTTATATGCCACCGGGTCCGACAGCTTAACATGGCCATCCGATGCACGGCGGATATTTTACGGTTCAACACACCCTTAGACCTACTGGAATCGAATCCAACACCCTGGGGTCAGTAAGTAGGTGTGTTAATCACAAGGCCATCAGCTAGTTTAATTTGCATACTTGTCGGGACACACTCGCTGATGCAAATCGGTACCTTAGATCCTGAACTACCTTCTATAGTGTTCAAAGAGGAATTGTGATTATGAACGAGTTGTAATTCAACAACCAGGAAACCAATAAAACAAGTCCTTTGTAAGTTCCCTTTATTTATTTTTTCTGAATTTCCCGATCTACGGATTATACGCCGCCGTGGATTATGCGTAACAATTTTGTTTTATTTGTTTCTGAATTTCACGGCCTGTGGATTGCATGTCGCTGCGGATTATACGAAGGAAAATGTATATATATATATATATTCTGTTAAGAAGAGACTGAAGCAAAATTTTTTTTTTGACTCATACCAAGTACAACATAGAAAAGGTTATGTATTGACCGGTGTGAGTAAAAAGAAAAGAAGAAAAACTGAATGTAGAAAGTGTCGAGAATACTGAGCCTTGGCTTTATCAAGGACCAACAAAAACTCTGCATTTTCTCACTTCCACAAAGACCTATATATTTTTTAAAAATTTTTTGGTGGGCTTATTACTTGCATCTATGACTTTGCAGAAACCCATTTCCAAATAGGTCTTTGTGGAAGTGAGAAAATGCAGAGTTTTTGCTGGTCCTTGATAAAGCCAAGGCTCAGTATTCTCGACACTTTCTACATTCAGTTTTTCTTTTTACTCACACCGGTCAATACATAACCTTTTCTATGTTGTACTTGGTATGAGTCAAAAATTTTTTTTGCTTCAGTCTCTTCTTAATAGAATATGCATTCTGAATTTTCATAACTGCTGCGTCGCGCGTTTTGATCTTCAGGTTATTTTGCAATTTTCGTTTTAAATTCTTAAGTTTTTCTTATGTTTTCGGCTCTGCTCTTAAGTATATATATATATATATATATATTCTATAAAGAAGATACCTAAGCAATAAAATACATATATAATTTTGACTCACACCTAGTGCAACATAGAAAAGGTTATGTATCTACCTGTGTGATCAAAAGGAAAAAATAAAAAAATAAAATAAAACAACTGAATGTAGAAGGTGTCGAGAATACTGAGCCTTGGCTTTATCAAGGACCAGCAAAAACTCTGCATTTTCTCACTTCCACAAAGACCTAGTTGGAAATGGGTTTCTGCAAGGCCATAGATGCAAGTAACATTCCCACCTAAAATAGTTTAAAAATATATATATAAGTCATGTCCTCCTTAGAGTTGCATGACCTAGCACTAGTTAACAATTTCGCTTGCATCCATTAACCTTCCTGGCCCGACCCATACTCTTCATCTGTTACTATTAAACAGAGAGAAGAAGATTAAAGAGAACTCAAGCTGTGAGAGTGACATAATAATTAGAAATGATTTTCAGCCATAACGAAATTCCAAGTTCGTTTGAGAGAGAATTTAAACCTGAAAAACAATGCAAAAGAAATCCAAATTTTACATTGCAATTAAAAAAGGAAATGTTAATTTATAACGAACAGATTTTTGAAAGAAAACTTGAGTCTAAAACCCCTACTCTACACCTTATGACAGCACGAAAACGAGAATAAGTTAAAGATAATAATTAACTAAAGAAAACTTTGTGAAAGTTATATACCTTAAACAGTTAGTTGCAATATGTACAAAGTATTTCAGCAGTGCTTTAAGTGCATAAATAATTAGTTATTAAGAACTTAACTACTTTGAAAAAACAGCGCATAGACAGCGCATAGAAAAGGAACAAGCTAAGCCATCTTCTGTTCCTAGGTACCCCAAAAGACGCTCAAAGTTACAAAGAAAAGAAAGAGTTAAAACCCGCAAAAATGTTAACACACAAACCAATGCCTAAAAGCTGAAAAGCTAAAAAACGACAGAGAAAAGGTACATGAAGTACAAACATTGAACTTATAAAACCTAGAACCCCAAAACAAGGAAGAGAGCTTACCTCTTGTGTTACAAAAACTTTTCTCCTCACAAGAGAAGAAAATCTAAAATTGGTATTTTTGGAGAGCAGCGACTAGAAGAACGGGAAAAGAAAATTATGGACACACTTTAAATTTTATTCAGCAGTAAGGCTTTAAAAATAATGGCAGCAATTACTGTACGGTACTTCGTGTTCCCGGCATAACCACCACACATTACGTTCATGTATTATTCTTTAAAATTTGAATTCGTTTCACATGGCTCCTAGATCAGGAACATATTATTTTCCAGCCCTGTGATAACTGGTACAGCCGCCCCGGTGGCGCAGTGGTCTAAGCGATGGCCTCTGATCATTCGTCCAAAAGGGTTCCGGGTTCGGATCCCGGTGAGGCAGGATGTGTGTTTGTCTTACGGCACTGGCTTTCTCTCTTTCCTGGAACCAGTGACCCTAAATTAGGGACGGGCGACTGCTTATAGCCCATTGAGTTGCTCACGGTGGTCGTTAAACCTCCAATCAAAAAAAAAAAAAATAATAATAACTGGTACATGCTGCACATGCGCTTCAGTCGGGCTCCTGTGGGTCGGTTTGTCAGTGAAGAACAGACAAAAATAAAACTAAGTCCATCGTAGTGGAACATGTCATTTCGTAAATGCTTATTTATAAGGCCAATCCATGCGTGAATATTTTTCTTCTAAAACCAATTTTAACATTTCAGTGGTGTGAACGGTTGAAGTTACACGCAGCAAGTAATAATGGCAAAAGGTCGACTGATTTTACGAGCTGGAGCTCATAAGCCTGCTTGCATTTCACACTCCGACAGCTACAACAAACGAAAGGGAATTACATTTGTATAGTGTTATTTTAACAGTTCATTATTTTACACAGAAAAATGCCAAGGTAAAAAAATAATAAATACAAATTCAATAATAAAATTTATTCAGAACAATATTTTTCAGCAAATAATTTTCGAACCTGAGGTTAGTTTTCACTTACACGGAAGAAACCGTGCCTGTGTTTTCACGTCATGTACCTCTCCCATAAATCAGGTATTTTTGGAGTCATTACTACCACTATATATGTAATAGTCATAAATGAGAATGTGTTTTTAGACAAACGATCAGCTTGTAAAGTTTACACCCAAAGAAAAGGAGTAGACTCTACTAGCTATGCCTGTAACACGCTTTTGAGCTGAGTTCGAGAAACGAAGTGACGTTCGGTGGAACCTAGAGGCTCCTGACAGAAAAGTGGGTAGATAGAAGTCAGAATGCCTAGCCACCATTACCGAGTTCGCGTTCAATTTTAGGAACCCGAGTTCGTCTGCTCCCGAAGTATATCAGCCCGAGTCCGAATTATATATTGAAAGATACATCCCGGGCCTGTACGAGCCCGAAAACTATGACTAAACTGTTTAGGCTTTAATAAACAAATTTCCTCTTCCTCTTCCCGAATCCTACTGTCTCCTAGCCATGCAATTAACCGATGTCTCCCTTAACTGGGGAGCGCGGAAAGCTCCCCTGTCTGTTTCTTTGTGGCCATTCGTCTCCCCCTGAGATGTTTCTGGCGGACGAACATCCGGAAAGAGCGGTCGGCTCTGCAGTCTGAGTAATTTGCTGAGAAGTTAGTAGGTAGCTTCCATATGCAGATAGGGGCAAAATTTAGTTGGAGTGTATTAGGTGTACAAATAAGTTTTAAAGCGTTTTTTTTGTGTGACGTACACAGCTGATTTACATATCCGACATTCCCCTCGCGTTGTTGTCATGTGACCGTAACTGGTCCAGACTATAAAATGTGACACAGAAGTTTGCCCAACAGTCAAACGCACTTGCACATCGGTAGGTGAAAAATGGCAAGCGGTACTGCATTTATTCGACACTGCATTCGTTACGAACTTCATCAAGGAAAAAGTGCTGCAAAAACATGTGCATCGATCTGTTCTGGGGAGAATATTATATCAAAAAGCACATGTGAGTTTTGGTTTAGACGGTTTAAAGTAGGTGATTTTGATGTTGGCGATCGAGAACGCAGCGGCGCCCCGCAGAGGTTTGCACATGAGGAACTGCCAGCATTGCTGGATGAAGATTCGTCTCAGACGCAAAACTCCACCCAACAAACAATTTCCAATCGTTTACGCGCAGTGGGAAAGATTCAGAAGGAAGGAAAATGGGTGCCACATGACCTGAGCCAGAGGAACAAGGATGAGCGTGTCATGAAGTGTTTGAATCTGCTGAATAAACAACACAGAAAATCTTTCCTGTGAAAAATCTTTACGGGTGATGAAAAATGGATATGGTACGACAATCCCAAACTCAGAAAACACTGGGTAGACCCCGGTGAAGCAACGACTTCGACAACTAAACGCAATATTCACTCCAAGAAAGTTCTGCTGTGCATCTGGTGTGATATGAAAGGTATGAACTATTGGAACAGGGTCAAACTGTTACTGCTGATCGCTACAAGCAACAATAGCTGCAATTGAACCAGGAAATCTGTCTGAAGCGTCCATTCACAGGCGAAGGATTGCGTCCCGCGAAATTACTGCATGACAACGCTAGGCCGCATGTCGCGAAATCGATCAAGGAAACGTTATTGCGCATGGCTGGGACGTTTTGGAGCACCCGGCGTATAGTCCCGACATAGCCGCTTCAGACTTTCATTTCTTCCGATCGATGTAACATGGTTTGTCTGCCGTACGGGACCGGGCATGTGACGAAGTGCAAAAATGGGTTGACGACTTCATCGCGTCACACGACGAAGTTATTCTTCATGGCTGGAATCCGTCAACTGCCCCATCGATGGCGGAAGGTGATAGATAATGACGGCGCATATATTGATTCGTAAAGGTATTGTTGTTTTTTCTCAAATTATGTGTTGCCTTGTCTTAAAACACTTTAGAACTTATTTGTACACCTAATAATCTATATTATCTAATATCTGTAGTTCGTATAGAAGCTTTTTCTTCTCCGTAGAAATCCACTAATGCGTTGCTTATGGCATTTGCTATCCAAGCCCCGAATAAATAGCACTCCTGAGACCCCACCTAGACCCAGTTGCCGAAGAGTTTTCTTTATTAACTAAAAAAGAACATTCTTTGTCTCAGAACCCGAGCCCGAACTGCAGTAACCTGCATTATGATGTCAGAGCCGGGTTCATCTTCCAGCTTTTGGAATCGGGCTTGGCCCGTCTCAGCACTGCTGGCCACTAGTGCGCACCATAGAACGTCAAAGAATACACTAGTAGCTGTAGGGTGTAGGGAGGGAGGGAGGGTAGGCGCTTTTTTCAATGAGGGAGTCCAGTACCGCGTGTCGCATATAAGCAAACCTTACATGCATAGGGGACTGGCGAAATTTCAGCCAGAGGGCAGTGTTCAGTTTCAGTGACGATACCTATGGGTGTGGCTTATTTTTGGGGGCGCATGTGATTACTCATTTTAGGAGGTCCGCGAATGGCCCAGTGGTCAACGTTCGTGACTGCCACGGAGCAACCCCAAGTTCGATCCCAGGCAAGTACGAACGTTCGAACCACTAAATATCCGCAGTACCTCGGATGGGCGCGTTAAGCCGTCGGACCCAGCGTACTACGCCCCTCCCCCACCCCCACCCCCGGTAATAAATAACGGCGTCTTCCTCCCACTTTTTACTTCCCTACTGTGCGACTATCCTATCGGGCACTCTAGCCCAAATCTCCTAGTTTCCTGTTTCTAAGGGTTGTTTAAGACCTGGGGTCAGACACTCCTTCCTAAAATCCTGTACATATGATCTGATCTGATCTCATTGTAGGCACGGATAGATATTGCAATCTGACTTGTGTAACTGTTTCTAGGCAGATGGATGCTTTTTAAATGTGATGATGCGACATGGGTTTTTTCAGAATACACTCACGGAAAATGAAATTTGCGCACCCTAGAAGAAAACATGCTACAATCGCGAAACTTTGCAAATAGCTAGAGTGCGTGCTGGTATGCAAATGACCCACGTTTGGTGCGATTGCGTATGACCGCGCACCCTTTGGTGGGGCTGCAAGCACGCAGCTTTATAAACCAGCGTGTAGTCGATGCCCCATGAAATCGCAAAGCATCGGCTGACGCAAGCAAGAGTACAGAGTGACAGGAATGCCGGGTAGACGCCAGAGACGTCGATTTACGAAACTTACGGACTTTGAGAGAGGCCTGATCATCGGGCTGAGAACAGCAGGGTGGTCGGTGTGCTGTATAGCCCGCCATATGGATCGTTCTGACTATATCGTCCGACTGGGTTGGGAGTAGTGGACATGTAACGGCACTACCACACGGCGGAGCGGCTCCGGACGGACCAGGAGGACCACCGATAGAGGATCGACGGATCGTGCACCAGGCACGAACGGATCCCACGGGGACCCGGTCCACTATACAGGCAGATGTAGCTGTTCCTGTGTGCCCGCGAACCATTTCCCGACGCCTCGCAGAAGCGAATCTGCGATCCCACCGTCCCTTACGTGTGCTGCCATTAACACCCGAACATCGCCGGCTACCTGTGCACTGGTGCCAGGCCAGAGCGATTTGGAAAGCCAGAGACATGCGACGTGTGGTGTTTAGCTATGAGTGCCGCTTTGTTTTGGGGATAGATGATTATCGTGTCCGGGTGTGGAGGCCCCCGTGTCAACGGCACAATCCTGACCTCGATTTCGAGCTCCACACCTCCCCCACTACAGTATTATGGTCTGGTGAGCCATTGCCTACGATAGCCGATCAGCTCTACTAGTAGTACGTGGAGCTTTGACGGGCCAGCGTATGTTTATGAGATCCTACGGCTCCGTGTGCTCCCATTCCTTGCCGGGATTCCAGGTGCGATATACCAGCAGGATAATGCCCGCCTGCACACGGCTTGGGTTGCCCAGGACTGCCTACGTTGTGTCCAGACACTTCCATGGCCTGCCCGCCCCCGGATATGTCCCCTATCGAGCATGTGTGGAACCACTTGAAA
Source organism: Macrothele yani (assembly GCA_039090855.1). Taxonomy (NCBI): domain Eukaryota; kingdom Metazoa; phylum Arthropoda; class Arachnida; order Araneae; family Macrothelidae; genus Macrothele; species Macrothele yani. The sequence continues at coordinate 53,835,464 of CM077006.1, read as the reverse complement.
CGCCAGCTGCCGCAGGAAAACATCAGGCGTCTGTTTGCCTCCATGCCGGGACCGTGTTGCAGCATGTATCGCCGCAGAGGCGGTGCGACGCGCTATTGAAGATGACCGGACTGAGTGCCACAGATCCCTTTGTAATTGTCCTGCAGCTCTGTTTTTGCCATCACGCGTATCATTCATCTGTATCATTACGTTCATAAAATTTCAATTCAATCCCATGCTTCGTTCTTGGTGCGCAAATTTCATTGTCCGTGAGTGTATATTGGTGGAGAGGAAAATGTTTTTAAGGAGCGATTGAAAAAAAAAAAAAAAAAGGGGGGGGGGGGGGGGGATCTGAGAGCTATGTTCAGATTCTGTGGCGGAATATACGCTTTAAGCTAATGATTGTTCGTCACGAGTAGAAGATAGGTTAATTAGCTGTTAATGCATTCGTGTGACAATTCGCAATAAAATGAGGTGACTAAAGTTTTGCACGATGCCCGACTGTGAACGCTTTTAGGTTTTCCCTGAAAGCCGGAGAATTACTGTTTTCTTCTATTCAAGATGCTTCCGAATCTTAAGTACTAAGTGCTGAATCTGCGTCGCATTCCAGTGGGGAAGAGGGGGGGGGGGATTAACCCGGTCTTTTAACTAACACAGTGGTCTGCTGTGCTTAATGAAATCCAACTATTGTTTGTAAAAAAATGGAGAGAGGGGCCACAAGTGGAGGCAGCTGCCAGAAGTGTAAACTTTTAGAATATTTCACACTGGTATTGCCGATCAGTCCTTAGCTTTGACAGATTCATTAATTACTACCATTAATGTAGTTGAACAAAACTGGTCCTGAATAGACAGATCTTTCTGAAATAAAAACAGGTATTCTAAAATAGAAAAGTTAGACAACTTACGAACAAACGAAACGTTTTTTGTTTTGTATTTTTGATTGGAGGTTTAACGACCACCGTGAGTAACTGAATGGGCTATAAACAGTCGCCCGTCCCTAATTTAGGGTCATTGGTTCCAGGGAAGGGAGAGATCCAGTGCCGTAAGACAAACACAACATCCATGCTTGACCGGGATTCGAACCCGGACCCCTTTCGGACGAATGATCAGAAACCATCGCTTAGACCACTGCGCCAACGGGGTTGCCAAACAAAACGTTCGCCCCTAGGTTTTCTAGTACGACAGTCCCAAGACGTCTTTGTTTTTAAACCGAATTCTTTAACCCAGCAGTTAATGTCTTCCCTGCAATTCACATTGCTCCTAATCATCAGATCCTGGTTTGTGGAATCATTAACGATTTCGTTGGTAAATACCTAGGAAGATCATTTTCCGATACATCCATAGTAACATTAAAATGTGCGGCAGACATGATAACATTTGCGCATTTACCCGGAAAGTGAAGACTTTGGCGTCAGGACCAAATCCAGCGACACAGTGCCACTGCAGTGAAGACGAGAATGTCCGTAGGAAACACTTAACAGCGTAATCCACCGAGATTTAAGTCTACAGAAACATCACAAAAGTCAAGTACAAGGCACATTTCGGAGAGAAAGGCCGCCTGCGGAAAGCTCAATAAAGAAACATGTGGCGGAGGGAGGGTGGAAGTACGTATGTGGTCACATTGCACGAAGCCTACATTTACCTGTCAGTCTTCTGCAACAAATTCCGTGCGTTTTACTATCGTCAGAACGGCGTCTAGGCCTTTTCAAAAGGGTATCGAGAACGCATTGAAACTTTCCCGCAAGACTTTTTGCTTGTCGCCTGATTCTCGTACTGAAGCAAGACGCAGATCCGTCGGGTGGCTAAAAAAGCCAAAGTTAATTCGGTATATTATCAGACAGATTCTGACACCAATTTACGAGCAGAAAGTCCCGGTGCTGTACGGTAGTGACAGAACTCTGATACGCATCCACCTAGATAAAGTGTCCAGCCACGCTTCAAAATTCCCAGAACACTTCTTACGTCAGATGAATCTGAAGATCGGGACAACATCCCTGACGCCACTCCAATGGATTTCTCAAATCTTCTGACGCCTCTCCAATGGATTTCTCAAATCTTCTGACGCCACTCCGATGGATTTCTCAAATCTTCTGACGCCTCTCCAATGGATTTCTCAAATCTTCTGACGCCACTCCGATGGATTTCTCAAATCTTCTGACGCCTCTCCGATGGATTTCTGCACCTTTGGGTTATCGAAACGTGGTCTTAAAATTCCTTACACCAGATGGACCAGAAGATTATTATTCGGTCAATACAATACAGTGACATCCCTGTCAAATCTTCTGACGCCTCTCCAATGGATTTCTGCATCTTTGGGTTATTGAAATGCGGTTTTAAAATTCGTTACACCAGATGGATCAGAAGATGGGATTCAGTCAATATCATACAGCGATAAATCTTCTGACGCCTCTCCAATGGATTTCTCAAATCTTCTGACGCCACTCCGATGAATTTCTCAAATCTTCTGACGCCTCTCCAATGGATTTCTCAAATCTTCTGACGCCTCTCCAATGGATTTCTCAAATCTTTTGACGCCACTCCGATGGATTTCTGCACCTTTGGGTTATCGAAACGTATTCTTAAAATTCCTGACACCAGATGGACCAGAAGATCGGGATTCGGTCAATATCACACAGTGACATCCCTTTCAAATCTCCGGACGCCTCTCAGATTGATTTCTGCGCCTTTGGGTTATTAAAACGCGGTTTTAAAATTCCTTACACCAGATAGGCCAGAAGACTGAGATTCAGGCAACATCACTGTCGAATCTTTTGACGCCTTTCCCATGGATTCCTGCGCTTTTGTGTTATTGAGACATGCTCTTCAGAGGAGACGATCACTTACAAGAGGTGGTCTTTAAAATAAAATTCGTGGAAGGAGGAGTGAAACAATATCAGAATGACTTCAGTTCAAAACAGCCTTCTATTATGGTAATTGCGTTGCAGAGCGACAGCGGCAATGGAATTCCATCAGGTCGAACACCACTGGTGGTGGTAGAACGGCTTTTCGATCCCCGCCGTGTCGCCTGAAAATTATTATCATAGCTCCTGTACGACCTTCTGTAAAAGACATCTTCGTTGCCTTAACAATATTACTATTGTAGATACAACTAATTCGGTGTACAACAGAGCTGAGTTCGGGCTCAATTTTAAGAGCTAGAGCCCGAATTTTATATTGTAAGATAGAGCCCTAGCCCGAAAGGGTCTGAAAACTATGAATAACCTGTTTAAGCATTAAAAAAATATATATATCCTCTTCCAGACTTCCACTCTTTCCTCCCCGTGCAGTTAGCCGATGTCTTTCGCAACTGCGGAGTGGGGAAGGGATGCCTATCTATTTCTGTAGTTTCTTTGACCATTCATTTCTTCCTGAAATGCTTCGGGGGCCAGGCATCAGGAAAAACCTCCTCTTCCAGACTTCCTCTTCCCTCCCCGTGCAATTAACCGATGTCTTTCTCAACTTCGGAGTGGGGAAGGGATGTCTTTCTATTTCTATAGTTTCTTTGACCATCCATTTTTCCTGAAATGTTTCGGGGGCGGCAATCAGGAAAAAATCGAGCGGCACAGCAATCTACGTCGTACGTTGCTCAATAGAATTAGTAGGGAGAAAAATTCGTCAGCTATCTATGTACTATCTATAGTTCTTGAAGAAACTTTTTCTTCGCAGAAATGCATTAATTTATGGCGTATGGTATTTGGTACCCAAGCCCGGAATGAATAGCCCTGCCGAGTTCCAAACCCCCATGTAGACCCAGCTGCCGAAGAATTTTATTTAACAACTAGAAAGTGTAAAAGAAGTCTCGTGTGCTAAATCATACAAAATCACATTTAAAAAAAGGAAGAAAATTCTCTCCCTCTTGCAGAGCTCGTACCCGAACTCTTTCCGCTGTTTATACGGCTCCAAATTTTTGTCTTTTGAGTTCCTTTCTTTGACTTCTTGAGGAAAAGGGAGTTTTGTGCATAAATTATAGCGACCGTTATACGCTTTGCGCAGTTGTTATAGGGAATTTCCGGTATTTCCTGACAATACCGGTTTCGAGCAGGTTTTCCATGAAGTGATAGTTACCCGGGGCAGTTCGAATCTCAGAACTAGGTACTAATGACAGTGACGAAAAGAGTATTGACGACGGAGAAAGCGGAACTGAAGAGAGATGAACAAAGTAGTCATTGGTTGACCCCAGTGGGAATCAAGAGGCAGTAGCACGCATTGGACTCCTCTTCCTGAGAATATCGTAAAAAGAACGCCTTCCTTCAAGTAATTACCTGCAGCGAAGTGCACGGACGAATTTTGCAGTTGAGTTGGGAACGTTTTTCCCAACTAAAATTTTGTTGTGGTTGATTCCTGCATAGAAATCGAATTCTTTGGGAATTAATTGGAATTTATATTAAAAAAGAAAAGAAACTGTCACCTGAAAAGTATGTGCGAGAGTATATTCAGCAGCAGTATGCCAAGAATCGTTTTAAAGGAATTGGCAAAGTGATAGATAGCTGACATTTATAGTTTTTTGCTCGAGAACAGTTTTATCGGAATGAGAATTTTTGAATTGAGAAAAGTTCAGCGGGGAGATATTTTCTTCGATTACGGCAACCTTTATGCTCTTCTTTGGTGAACACATTTTCGTGTTTAACCGTAACTGTTTTATCGGCTTTGTCGTTATAATTTATCTAGTATTCTATGTTACTCCATTTTTTTTTACAGACTCTACAATTGGAGTCCTAGACTTTGGTTTATTTTAACCATTCTTAAGTATGGCACCCGTGAAATAAAATTTAAATCAGTGTTGCATTTAACTGGTGCTTTCGTCATTGCCGTTGTCATTCGTATCTAGTTTCTTCCTCACTACCCGTAAATTGTCAGAGCCGCCCCCGGTGCCCGAGTGGCCAGAGGCGTAGGCTTCTGGCTAGTTTCCGAGCTGGGCCCGGATGAGGCATGGGTGGTGGGTTTTTCTTGCGGCGGTGGACTGTCTCCCGTTCCTGGAACCAGTGACCCTAAATTAGGGACAAACTACGGTTTATAGATTGAGAATTGCTCGTGTCTGACCGTTAACCCCCATCCCTAAAATAAAGGAAAAAGGAAAAGATCAAGAGAAAGGTAGAAGAGCACAGATTGCATCATAGTGTAATTCGTTTTTGCGTGCACTGAGGAAACCGTCTTTTGCGTTGACCATTACGCAGGCATCATTGCGTGCGGACTGAAACTTATGTCCCTCTTTGGTGGTTTTTAAACTTCGACAAGTAGAAACACTCAGAAAGCACTTTACCTTAATAAATGCCCTATTTATTTTCTGTTTCATTTTGCGGTTCGGTGGTGGTGCAAAATTTTTTCAGTTTTCTTGCTAGGTGTCAGTGATGTATTGCGTAGTAAAAAAAAGAAAGAAAAGAAGAAAAAGAAAAAAAAAAAAGAACGAAAGCTTTTTCTCGTTTATCTGCGTCTAAACACTTGTGACGTACCTGCCAGCAGGACGCACACGATATAAAGGCAGATAGCAATCAGAACGAACGTCTGCGTAGCTCAGTTGGTAGAGCGACTTGTTCCGGAATAAGCGGACTCGGGTTCGATTCCCGGCGTAGACCAGAAATGACGGAGAAATTTACTTCGTTATAATGGCGCCCGAACTATCCGGATGACCCGACCGTTCAAAATCTCGCAATGATGTGATGTTATTTCCACACCGCGAGATAGGAAAAATCAGAGAATCCCTTCTCCAGCGCTTCGAAAAATAAATGTGTGTGACGTTGCATTCCACACACCAGACTGACTGGGAGTTCTCAAGTGCACGTTCTACAGTGGTTGGCTGCCTGCAGCGATTCATGGTTACGGCTGACCCGTGGGCCATGCCCCCGGCCCTCTTTCGGGGGGGGGGGGGAGATGTGACGTACCTGCCAGCAGGACGCACACGACATAAAGGCAGATAGGAGTCAGAATGGACGTCTGCATAGCTCAGTTGGTAGAGCGACTTGTTCCGGAATAAGCGGACTCGGGTTCGATTCCCGGCGTAGACCAGAAATGACGGCGAAATTTACTTCGTTATAATGGCGCCCGAACTATCCGGATGACCCGACCGTTCAAAATCTCGCAATGATGTGATGTTATTTCCACACCGCGAGATAGGAAAAATCAGGGAATCCCTTCTCCAGCGCTTCGAAAAAGAAATGTGTGTGACGTTGCATTCCACACACCAGATTGACTGGGAGTTCTCAAGTGCACGTTCTACAGCGGATGGCTGCCTGCAACGATTCATAGTCACGGCTGACCCGTGGGCCATGCCCCCGGCCCTCTTTCGGGGAGGGGGATGTGACGTATCTGCCAGCAGGACGCACACGACATAAAGGCAGATAGCAATCAGAATGAACGTCTGCGTAGCTCAGTTGGTAGAGCGACTTGTTCCGGAATAAGCGGACTCGGGTTCGATTCCCGGCGTAGACAAAAAAATGACGGAGAAATTTACTTCGTTATACACTATGTCACCGCTTTTCTGGGGCGTTAAGTTCTTGAATATTATTAAACATTCTAAATTTGAGTTTCTTCTTAAATATTACTCGATTAATTATTTTCTTTCTTATCTTCCTGACTTCTCATTGAAACGTAATTACGTTATCGCATTTTGTATCCATAGACGTGCTATGGCTTTTCCCAGAAGCTTTGTTCGATTCCTGCATGAAATAGAGGTAAATATGCCCATTTATTTAAGAGATTTTCGCTTTGAACATTTTTTTTCACCTAGTTAAACGTGCATTTAATTGGGAATGAATTAAAGGTTTTGTCAAGATGTCTTTATTTTACGTAATCGATTGTTACGAGTATTTTGCAATGTATGCAAGTAAAATGGTAATAATTAATGTGTTTTCTTTCCGGAAGGTGTCAAAACCTTGTTTGCGTTTACAATAATATCTGTCTGTCTCTGGAACCCTTGACGTCACAGCAACGTCTGCGTTGTTGCCCCATCACTTATCGATCAATTCGTGTGTGCTCTCGCGATGTATGTCAAAATGATTGCCTGCTATATAATATCCCGCGATTACTTTTAGGTGTCAAGGTGATCGCGTGATAATTTAAAAACATTGGGTTATTAATGACTCGAGTTCTACTTTTTCGATCTACAAACTTCGAATTGAGTTCTTTATATCACAGCAAGTTCAGTTTGCACGCGATCACATTGAGATGCCAAGGTGATCGCGTGCTAATTTAAAAACATTGGATTATCAATGACTCAAGTTCAGTTTGTCCGATCTCCAAAATTCGAATTAAAATATTAATATCACGGCAAGTTGCGTTTGTATATTAATTTAATTTAGCACAATTCGAATATTAATTTGTACGCTCTAATTATTTTTTACTTTTTTAACTTAACTAACTTTCCGAGTGTAGTGCTGATTATATTATACATTTTGCAAAATATCGATCTATCTAAACGCTCTAACCTCCAATAACAACTGAAATCTTGAGATGCCAAAGTGAGCAAGATTGCATCTAAAAGTAGATGTCGCCCCGATAGCACTTGTCGAGAATTTAGATAGTTCCGATTTGTAATACCAGATGTCCCATCATTATTTTGTAGAAAAAGCTTTGCTATGGAGTTTCAGACTAACCGTCGAATAGGACAGTCTAAAACAAGCCGCGAAGGGAATAACAAGTGTGCCGGAGAAAAAGTAATTTAACGCGAAAGATCAAAGTAAAAGTTAAGGTAAGTTTGCACGAAAACAGCTTTCCGAGTTTAGTGCTGATTATATTACACATTTTGTAAAATATCCATCTTATCTAAATGCTCTAATTTACAATTGTTAAACAACAAAAATTTTACGCAGAATGCTATTACTCGCGAAGTGTTTTGAAAAACGGAAATAAATAGCATACCATTTTTAGTTCTAACATGAATGAGTTCTTACTATATAAGTTTTTACTATGTTTCCTTACAGAAATCTGGCGTATTTTTTATTTGTTTTCAATCGGCTTCAATTAAAAATTTCAAACCGGGACGGGCAACATGCCCTTTACACTGAAGAGCAATTGAATTAGAGATACCTGTCTAGTAACGTGTAGCACCACCTTTCGCCCTGATGACGGCGGCGATTCGTCTCGGCGTGGACTCGACAAGACGCCGGAAGCGTTAGGAAGCCATACGGATCCACGACCCCTGAACAAGCTCCCACAGTTCACGAAGATTTGATGGAGGGGGGTCATCTCTCTCGATGGCCTCACAGATGTGCTAGATGGGATTGAGATCAGGGGACCTAGCTGGCCAAGGAAGCGAGGTCACGTCGGTGGTGTGTTCATCCAACCATTCGGATACAGTTCGGGAGCTGCATTGTCTTGTTGCTGGATGAGGTCCCCAGTGGGATGTTGAAGACGCACAAACGGGAGCAAATGATCGTCCAGGATATCCCGGTAACGTTGACCTATGAGGGACGATGTCGCACGTATCAGGGGTTCCATTTCAGTCCACGTAAACAGTCCCCGGATGAGAATGCCACCCCCACTAGCTTGAAGAGTACCCTGCTGGCAAGAAGGATCCATCGCTTCATGTGGTTTGCGCCGTACTCGTATCCTGCCATCCGCATGTACCAACGTGAATCTCGACTCATTAGTCCAGGCAACATTTTTCCACATGTCTGGGGTCCAGTAGCGATGTTCCCGCGCCCATGCTAATCTTTGCACCCTGTGATGTGCGGACAGCAGCGGTACCCCATAGCGAGGAGATTGTTTTGGATGGTGTGGCTGCTTACACGTTTTTGTGCACCAGCGTTAAATTGCCGAGTGATTTCTTGCACTGTGGCCCGTCTATCCGCTGTTACAATGCGAGCTAGGCGACGATGACCCAGCTCATCCACACGTTGTTGTCCACTGCAGTTGGCCCTTGCAGGGATGGTTTTACCGGATTCGATGCACTCAGGGTGCACCCGTGACACAGTGGCTCGTGAAAATCCCAGTGCCTGCACGACTTCCGAGATGGAGTGACCATTCGTCGGGCCCAGACAATTTGCCCGCGATCGAATGCGCTTAGATCCTTCGTCTTACCCATACTGCGTCCGACTCTTACTGATTCCCGTCACATCACTCCTTATATTGTCGGATCGCTGCATACGTCATGTCGTTTCCGTTTACAGGGCCGCCCGCAGCGCCACATTTGCATAACGCCAGCTGTCTCTAATTCAATTGCTCTTCGATGTATATTAATATTTATTTAAAGCTTAAAAACAAACGTCCTAGGACGGGCTATACGCTAGTTATACACTTTACAGACATTGTATTCTCTCTCTCCTCTCTGTCTGTGTTCACATTAGTGGACACCAAAGTGTGTGATATTTCTGGTCACATTAGAATTTCGTTAAAAAATTCTACAAGAAATGAAATAATATTAGCTAAACTCGAAAAAATCTTTAAAAATAAAAAGTAGTAATTGAAAAAGTTATGAATGGAAGAATGAAATCCCTTACTCTGAGCTCGTAGCGATCGCGCCATAAATGTTCGTTACTTTTATGCTTGATTTCTATTCACATTTGCTTGTATTTTTCTAATCTTCATTTGTACAGGTGTCTTGCGAGACCTTAAAAATCTCAGAGCTTCAATGAACTGCGGCTCAGTAGGCTCGAGATGTTGGATATTGGCAATTTCATAATAGCAAGCGCAGCATCGCCACCTTCCCGAAAAGCAGTTAAAAACGCATTAATGGATAATCTTTCATCAGATGCTCGTAACAGCGGAGTATTCTAAGTAAAAAAATTAAAAAAAATGCTCTGTCAAGGACTTTTGATTTATCTTCGCATTTGTCACTGTGTGGATTTCTGGAAGATGAATTATTATTATTAATATTTTCCTGAATCGGTAGATGTAGCTTGACCGAGATTTCCCAGTGTTTCTGCGGCTTTTTTATTTTTCTCAGTGATATGCGTTATAGTGAGTACACACAGACAATAAATACTCTGTCTAGCAATGCGATATTCCTCTTTCTGAGAAATTTTGAGTTCCGGCGTGATTCTCGAATATAGTTACAAGATCCCGTCCCCCGCCCATCTCCTCTTTGAACGGCAGGAGGGTGTCCGAACCAAGAATTCAGTGGACGTGTTTTTTTTTTTTTCTTTTTATTCTTCTTAGAAAACAACGAACTGGATACCAGATTTTTTTTTTTAATCCGGACTTACGATGTTATTTTTTTTTTTTCTGTACTTCTTCCTTCTCGCACTCTCCCCTCGAAGATCGGTTGGAAATAACTTTCTTCCTGAAAAAAGAACCGCGCTAAGAAGCTATTGTTCTCTCAGTAGTTAATTGTAGATGATTACCCGTACTTCGTTTCTTCGTTAGCGCTGTGTCTAGAAGTGTTCTCTGAGTGTCACGGCACTGAAGTTGTTGGGTACAATGATTTGCGTGACTGTGCTGAGAAAAGAGCCCGAAAGCTCGAAGTATGTCAGCACGAGCCCAAATTTTGTACCGCAAGATTGAGCCCGGTCCGAATTTGCCCGAAAACAATAATAACCTGTTTAGATGTTAATAAAAAATAAATAAATCTCCTTTCCCAGACTTCAATTCTTTCCTCATCCTGCAAGTGGAAGGTATATCTATCTGTTTCTGTATATAGCCGCACGATTTTCTTTTACCATTGATTTACTTCTGAAATTCTTCGGGCGAACAGGTATCTGGAAAGATCGGGCGGCTTTGCATTCTACGTATGTTACTCTATAGAATTAGCAAGGAGTTGCCGCCTGGAGGTAAGCAACAACATTTCGTCGGCGTGCTATCTAGGACTTATAATTTTTGAAGATTTTGCTTCTTGGCAGAAATCCATTAATGCGTGGCCTACGTCATTTGCCACCCAAGCCCTGAATAAATAGCCCTCTCGAGTCTCCACTTCCAGACCAGACCCATTTGCCTAAGAATTCTCTTTACAAACTATTGGGTTGTCGGAAAAGTCAGGACGTATTTTGGCACCCGATGGCGGTTGGGCGTTTTGGAAGTACTAGATGCGTGCGCAGCTCTGTTATCGCTATGGCATTCGACAGGTGCCAGTTCTAGCTGCAGTCTAAAAGGAATAATGAGCGATTTGGTTGATTTCCGGAGATTTTACATCAAGTTGAAGATGGAAGACCAAACTGTGCATTTTCGCCATATTTTACTTTTTCACTTCCGTAAAGGGAAGAACGCGCGTTAAGCTTGTGAAAAGTTGCGTAAAGTGTACGGTGATAATGCTCTACAAGAACGTCAGTGCTAGCGGTGGTTCGCAAAATTCCGTGCTCGGGATTTTGACCTCAACGATGCTCCTCGGTCCTGGAGGCTAACCGAGGTTGATGACGACCAAATCAAGGCATTGATCGAGTCAAACCCACATTACACGACACGAGAGATTGCAGACACATTGCACATCCATCATTCAAGCGTTCACGACCACCTGAAGAAGCAGGGATACCTAAGCAATCTCGATGTGTGGGTTCCTCATGAACTCAAAGAAGCTCAATTGACGGCGCGCATAAACATCTGCGATATGCTCATTAAACGTGAGGAAAACGATCTTTTTTGAAGCGACTGATAACTGGTGACGAAAAGTGAATTGTGTACAACAATGTGCTGCGCAAACGGTCTTGGTCCCGACGTGCTGCTTCGCCTCAAACGACATCCAAAGCAGACATTCATCAGCGGAAGGTTCTGGTCTCAGTGTGGTGGGATTTTAAAGGTGGCGTGTTTTTCGAGCTCCTACCACGGAACCAAACAATCAATTCGAATGTGTACTGTCGGCAATTGGACAGTTTGAACGAATCCATCATCCAGAAACGTCCAGAGCTCGTTCATCGTAAAGGTGTTGTGTTCCATCTCGACAACGCGAGACCACACACAAGTTTGATCACCCGCCAAAAATTATTGGAGCTTGGGTGGGGAAGTGTTGCCACACCCAGCATACTCGCCTGACCTTGCGCCGTCAGACTTCCACTTGTTTCGCTCTCTTCAACAGTCCTTGCGTGTTATAACGTTCAATTCAGATGAGGCTGTAAATCAGCACCTTGTACAGTTTTTCGCCACGAAAGACAGGTCCTTCTATGAACGAGGCATTCTGCAGCTCATTGAAAGATGGTAAAAGGTTATTGAACAAAACGGGCATTTATCATTGATTGATCTTTGTTCTTTCTATCATGGCTAAAATATCTTTGTTCTTTCTATCATGGCTAAAAAACATGGCTAAAATACGTCATGACTTTTCCGACAACCCAATAGAAAGTGTAAGACAAGTCTTGTGTGTGCTAAATCATACAAAATTTCATTAAAAAAAATCGCTATCTAAGAGCCCGATCGAACCGCAGTAAAATTATACAACTCCAGCCGGATTCGGGCAAGGCCCCATGGTATTAGAGATGAGTTTCCTCTTTTAGTGACGTCACGTAAAAACCAAGGCTTTCGATTGGCTTCCGACGCTGTCGTGTATGACGTCACACGCGACACCGGCGAATCAGGTAGTGTAAAGTAAGAGCGACGTCACCAACAGAGGGAACTCATCTCTCTGTCATGACCTTGAACTTTCAAGACGGGTTTGGCTCGGGCCCTGGCTCAGCTCAAGGTCGTCTAGAAAACACAAGGCCATGACGTTAGGAGAAAGTTCCCTCCGTTTGTGACGTCATTGTGACGTTATACGGACTGATAGGTCGGTGTCATGTTTGACGTCACACACGACAGCGGTGGTAACTAATCGGAAGCTTTGGTTTCCGAATGACGTCACTAAAAGAGGGAACTCATCTTTCTAATGTCACGATCTAAAAAATGAAGAGGAACATTTGACCATATTTTTTTCAATTGTGACTGATGTATAGTTAAAAAGTGTAAATAAATTCGGTAACGATTCACTGAGTGCTGTGGCAGTAATTAGCCCAGCTTCCAGGCATAAAGCTTGAACTGTATCTTATTTTGAGTTTCGTCGCAGCACACTGCAATCAAGAGTTCACCAGATCTGGGTAAATTCAGTGATTCTGAAGAAAATTAGAATTGTTTGTGCACTGTAGCCTAACCACAAGGATTAAAACTACTTTTTTTTCTAACCAGCAGCACTTTCTAATTCTAAAAATGTCAACATTTTTTCCCCATTATGTTCCAAGTACCTTTACTGAAAATTTATTGGCTTAAAATTTGTTTTTGAATCCAGTTTTAGATTAATATATACGCATTCTGAAAGAGTTACCAAATGCGAATCCAAGTGTAAATGATAAATTTTATACGAACCAGATATTTCAAAAGGCTGTTAAAACTGTATTCAACCTTTTATTTTGCAGTAATCAACAAACTTTTATTTTAAACTGTTCTTCTCTTCACACTGAATCCTTTTGTTGAAATTAAAACCCAGCTTAAATCATGATGTAAAAAAATTTAAAATCGTTGTTAGTGCTTGTTTGACAAAAATTTAGTTTATTTTTTACATTATAAATCTCCCAGTTTAATATTCATACGTCGTTACAATGGATTATTGGTAAAACTTGCTTCTGGTACTGTTATTTGCATATTTTTTCTTGTTATGGAGTGTTTTGAATTTGTAGCATGTAGCAAATTTTGTAAATAGTATATGTATTATATTATACACTGGCGGAAATTGAAAAAAGAACACCAAGAAGGAGACGTCTGATACCAACGAAATTTATACAGCATAATAACGGAATACAGAGGATAACGTGATCAAAACATTATGGCAAAATACAGCTGTATTTGCTGGTAAACTGAAAAATAACATTTCCATGTAACATGGTTAGTATGAGGTTGAACCGCCATGAACTGCGGAACACTGTGCAATACTGGCATGGAGTCTGTCGTACAGATGTTAGATGTAAGTTTGGGGTATTGAGTTCCAAGCATCCTCAACCTGCACGCGTAAATCGGGGATGGTCGTGGCTGGCCGTGGAGACCGGATAAGTCGTTGTCCCATAAAATCCCACACGTGCTCAATGGGGGACAAAACCGGTGAACGCGCAGGCCATGGAAGTTGTCTCACACCCTGAAGTGCATGTTGCGTTGCACGTGCCGTGTGTGGGCGTGCGTTATCTTGCTGGAAAACACCACGATGGACCGACCTTACAAATGGCACAACAACGGGCTGAATGATGTTGTTGATGTAGGAGGTGCTGTTTAACGTACCCGGTACAAACACTAGTTGTGTACGGGAGTGATAGCTGATCGCTCCCCACACCAGGAGACCAGGTCCTGTGTGTCGCTGGCGGATGCAAGAAGGGTGGAGACGCTCCCCTGTGCGTCTGCGAACAAGCATACGGCCATCGGAGGCTCCCAAGCAGAATCTGCTTTCATCGCTTAACACGACAGATCTCCATTGTGTTCTCCAGTGCAGACGTTGGCGACACCACTGCAGCCGTTCCTGACGGTGGACTGGAGTCAGAGGTACACATGCCAGAGGCACACGTGCACGTAGTCCTGCATCCAGTAGACGGTTGCGGATTGTTCGCACAGTCACCTCAGGTGCAACGGCAGCTCGGATTTGCGTCGCAGTGGATGTTCTGCTTGACAACGCCGCTCTTCTTATGCGTCGATCGGTCCGCTCATCAGTCCGTCTGTGACTCCCGGTTCCACGTCTTCTCGTGTGGGAATGTTCCTCGGACCATCTACGCCACCATCGTACCACCACCGATACTTACCGTCCAGTTCGCTCCGCAATACGACGATACGACCACCCGGCCTCGCGGAGTCCGACTAGACGACCTCGCTCAAAGTCCGATAACTGCTGAAATCGTACACGTATTCCATGTCCAGGCATTGCAGCTTCTTCAGGGTCTTCGCACGTGTCCGTACGCCGACGTCTGATTACATTCACTTCGCGCTGCCCCGGTGGCGCAGTGGTCTAAGGCGCTGGCCTCTGATCATTCGTCCGTAAGGGGTCCGGGTTCGAATCCCGGTCAGGCATGGATGTTGTGTTTGTCTTACGGCACTGGCTCTCTCCCTTCCCTGGAACCAATGACCCTAAATTAGGGATGGGCGACTGCTTATAGCCCATAGAGTTGCTCACGGTGGTCGTTAAACCTCCAATCAAAAAAAAAAAAAAAAACATTCACTTCGCCGTGCGCCTTAAATACCACCGACGATAATTTGCATATTACGCCGGCCGTGCTGTGGCGTAAGCGCTCACCGGTTGGTCCCGAAATTAACATCACACCTACGTCAACTCGACACCATTAACATATGTAAATTTCATGATCGTCCGCCAATTCCTTTTTGGTGTTCTTTTTTCACTTTCCACCAGTGTATATATGCAACTGGATGCGTATTAACAACTGAAGCGCGTTGAAAAAGAGTCCAGAAGTATTATTACATCATTGAGATAATCGTCGGATTTTGCATCTTGACGACGTTCAAACAAAACTGCCAGACGTGGGGAAATTTAGCGTTAAAAAGGGAAATTTTTGCAAAACATGTGGGAATTTTTATTTTTAATGGTTGGCATCACTGTATGCGACCTAAGAAAATTACTGTTTGATGTACTCCATGGTGTAGCCTACGGCAATGCGTTCCTTTCAGGAAATGTTTTATTGGCTTAATTTTTGTAATGGAACTTCGCTAAGTCGCCAGTTCAATAATAATATAGCAGCTACATATTGAGCAGTAGCGAATCACACCACAGGCGAAAGAAGCGCGAGCTTGGGGGTCTCAAAGAGCCGAACAGAAAACCAGATTTATTTTTATTTTCAACATTTTTTTCAATTCATAAAAATTCTAAGTAACAGTGACGATAATAAAGCCAAATTCTGTTGTTTTCTATGACGATTTTCCATTATAGGTAACAGTTTCGCGTGCTTTGAACGGAACTGTATTCAGCGTGTAATGCGCTTTATTATTAGAGCAGCAAACAGTTAGTTACCTTGGTTAAAACTTAACTGGATTTAGTTACCAGTATTAAATTAAAGCTGGGAAGAAAGTATAACAGAAAGTATGTCTTTCAGTCATTCGCCAAACCCTCGAAAAAAAAAAAGCTGTTTTTAAAGAAAACTATTTTTTTTAACAATACCTGTTTGTAATACTAGCAGTGAAACCTTATTTTCCGTACTTAAACGGGTTAAAAATTATCATTTAGTTCCAGTTCAGTAATTTGTCACTTATGTTTCTGAAAAACGATGTTAAATCATTAGATTATGAATCTCTTCTTGATAAATTCATTTAAGGTAAACGAGAAAAGTTAGCACTAATGTGATTTTTATATGTAAATTTTTACCAAATAACTAAGATATTTCATTGAGTTGCTTGAAACAAAAAAGTACTTTTTTTTTACTTACTGTTTAATGATGTTTAATGGGACGCACACTATGTGATTTTTTTTTCTATTACTCGAGTATGTGATTTTTTATATGCATGTGTTTTTGTTTAATTAGAAAATAATAAATGTATTTTTCAATTCCTGCATTTTAGTTTGACATCCTTAAAAATAATATTTTTGATTTCGTGGATGGGGGTATCAAAACCAGGTTGATCTTTGAGACAGACCTCCAAATGTTTAATTCGCTACTGACGTTGAGGCTAACAACGCTGTTCTCAATTCTCTCAAAGTTGTAACATACCAGGTTACAAATAAAATGAATTAAGGAACCGTGTATTTTCGACAATCTGAAATTAAATTTTAATGTAAAATAGCAAAAGGGGTATAAATGAATAACGTATAACCGGGCTAAAAAAGTGATTGAAACTATACAATAAAATATCGGAGCTTACGTATAAAAGGGGAAAACGTACAACTGCGAAACGTATAACCAAGGTTCCACTGTGTGTGTATTTGTATCTATTAGTTATACCTATTAGTTAAAAAAAAAAGTTGAAAAACCGCTGGTAATAGAATAAAAAAGATTGGGCATTAGAAAATTGATGAAAATTCAGCGGTTTTGGTTCTAGTCGGGCGCGGTTATCTGGATTGTTATTCCTTCAGTATTTTTGGGCACACTGCCAGTACCTTGACGTCATACCCAGCAGCGTCTGTTTTTATTCTGTTTGTTTTCTGAAAAATCTTCTCGATTTCCATGTCTGGACTGGGTGAAAGGTTCATTACATGGCTTTTGTCGTTTCTTGCGTATCGTGTTTAGCTTGTTTTTGCGTTTGAGCTATTTTATATACTGACGGGCCTGTTTTCTCCTCATAAAGCTTTTAATCACGTGCCAGCAAGTTTACTAACGTATTTCTTTAAGCATATTCTCTCAGTAGATCGTAAAAGTTTTCTTTACCAGACTCGCTGCTGTTCATTTTCATACAATTCAGCGAAGATGCGTCACTTTCGGAGATGTAGTTGATAGAGCATGAGACTAAACTACTACCATTTGTAATGATTAAATTTCATAAGGAATAACAAAAGGCTACGATGAGATTGAATCCTGAGGTTTACTAGAATGAAAATTTTTTAATATAAAACCTGAGCGATTATGTTCACATTTATTAACTGCGACATCGGTGCTTTTTTATGTTAACATAATGCAAAGCATTTCGGGAACAGCATGTTCCAAAGATTATTTTATTTGCTCGAGTGCGAGAGAGAGATGGTTACCATGCTTTTCTGTTCTATGCATTAGCGTATTCTTCTCAGTCAGTGATATAGGAGCAGTGGCATACCGGGAATATTAAGCCCCCTCCCCGCAATTTTTTTTCGAGACCCTTTTTTTACGCTTTCCAACCGTAGGTTGAAAAAGCGTACATGTTCCAGCTTTGTCCGTCCGTCCGTCCGTCCGCACGATAACTCGCGTAAAAATGGTTCGATTTCGATGAAATTTTAGTATGTGGTAGGGGACGACTACCTGGACGAAATGGGGACTAAAATGGACGAAATGGGGTCAAAGGTCTCGACATAGCGGGATCCATTCCATTGCCCTTATAGTTCATAACTTGCGTAAAAATGGTTCGATTTCGATGAAATTTTAGTATGTGGTAGGGGACGACCACTATTGAAAATGGACGTAATGGGGTCAAAGGTCTCGACATAGCAGGATCCACTCCATTGCCCTTATAGTTCATAACTTGCGTAAAAATGTTTCAATTTCGATGAAATTTTAGTATGTGGTAGGTGACCATGGGAACGAACCCAATTAAAAATGGACGAAATGGGATCAAAGGTCACGACATAGGAGCGGGATCCATTCCATTGCCCTTATAGTTCATAACTCATAAAAATTGGTTCAATTTCGACGAAATTTTAGTATGTGGTAGGATACCACCTGGGGTCAAATTTTATTGAAAATGGATAAAATGGGGTCAAAGATTAGGACAAAGGAGCGGGATCCATTCCATTGCCCTTATGCGTCATAACTTACGTAAAAATGCTTCGATTGCGACAAAACTTTACCATGTTGTTCCAGAGATACGCTGAACCGGTTCTGTTAAATATCATCGAAATGGAGTCAAAGGTCAGGACACAGGAGCGATGTTTATTTCACAACCATTATCCTCATAACTTGAGTAATGATTTCCGGCATGTTGGAAAGCGTATCATAATCTATGCATTGCATGATTTTGCTAACTTGTTTTGAGAACATCTGTTAGCTTCCAATTACTGAAAAATTTAACGTCCACCATATTATTTACCACGCTTAACGGGCGTTTCAATAAATCAAATTCTTTAGACCTTCTAGTATTTTTCGTAAAACCAGAATTTTTACACTTTAATGCGTGAAACTCAAATGTGCACATGGTATTTAAAACGATTGCCCCAGTTTCATACCGATAGAAAATGTTCCAAAACACTTAACGCCAAAGTTAATGATAACACGCAAATTTTATTCTTTTAGAGAACTAAGGCCGGCCTCTTTGAAATGCCTCACGTTCACACACACAAACAAACGTGACTTCCGTATTATAGTGTCCGATGACCTTTTCCAGTTCATACGAAAATACGGAACGTAAGTAAGCAAGTAAAAAAGTAACAATTAAAAATTGTGGCACAAAACACGTAAAGTACTTAAATTGTTTACTCTCGAATATGAAAAAACACAAAAACACACTTAGCATAATGGCACAAGTTTTGCAAATAAAAAAAAAGTTTATATTAAAAAAGACACAAATCTCATTAAAAAAAAAAAACAAAAAAAAAAAAACGACACAGCTCTCAGTCAGATTCTTCGTTTCCGTGAAAAACAGCTTTTAAAAAGTTCATTATAGTCTGAAGGATGCGTTGTTATGTGCAAACATTTGTAATACATAACACCTTATCCTCATTGGTATAAAAATTCCACTAACTGAACTGTTATTTCTTCCATATTCCACATTCTATTGTTAGTATACATACATAGGAACTTTAAGCTATGGCTGTGAAAGGGGGCCTCAAGTCATGTGGGGAATAGCTACTTTCCGTCATCTAGTTTTTAAGAACTAAAGCAACGAAAATGTTTTCTAAAGATTTTACTGATTTACTGAAAAAAAAAATGCTTTTCTTTTTTATACTTCATTTAAAGCAGCCTGAATTCCTGGCCATTTCTTTAACCAGTTTGGTATGAAGTTGCAGCAATTTTTTTTTTTTTTGTAAAATCTTTTTACTAAAGCTTGAGTCCCATTTAGCCGTGAATCCCTCGCCCCTCTCCAGCAATGCTGGGTTGCGGGGGTTATGACTACGTTCCTATATGGAGGACTGAGTTGTAATCAGGCCCTGATTTACGGGAGGGCACACGGGGCACGTGCCCAGGGTCCCCGATTTTGGGGAGCCCCCAAATTTGAATTAAATGTGTACTTAGTTAATGGATATTTTGTGTGTGTATATTCAAAATTTATTATTTTTACTTTTGCATGCTCATGAGTCATGTGTTTATAGATGTGGTACTTACACACATTGAGTTTGAGTTTCGAATTTCACGTAAACACGTGGCCATTAATGAGTTTCAGTGGTTTAATAGCCTTTGGGTGGCCATTGAGAAGGAGGATCGCTTCCATTGAGTCACGTGCCTTTTCTTGCGTTTCCCAGTGGTTTAATAGCCTTCGGGTGGCCATTGAGAAGGAGGATCGCTTCCATTGAGTCACGTGCCTTTTCTTGCGTTTCCGAACGCACCTAAACTCAACTGATCCTTCAACTTCCTGCACATGGCTTGTCGTTGTCGTAACTGTAACCACGAAGGCTTGGTTGTATTTTGCGTTGCGTTTCTTGTAGTCTGATGGAATGTTGAATATTTGTTAAATTTATATATAATCAAAATTTAGTTAGTTGTAACAATATATTTAAGTTGAATTATTTAACAGTTAAATTATGTCAAAACGTACATACTTATCAGGCAGCGCTAAACGGAAAGCCAAACAATTGAAACTGAAGGATGATGACCTGCAGCATGGTAGCATTGAACGTTTTGCCATTAAAAAATTGGATATTTCACTTGGTCCCAAACGTTCTACAAATTCATCTAATTTTACTACTGGTGAGTCTCTTGAGCGTAATTTGTCTTTGGAAGCCAGTAATCTGACTTCAGAATCATCTAACATCACAGATGCTCCTAATTTGGGAAACCTTTTGAATTCATCTAATGAAGAGAGCACAAGTTCCACAATGAATGCAGTGGATCCTGCCTTATGGGGAGAAATTACAGAAGGAATTGCGCGAATGCTTTTTGAGCAATCCACCAGTCCAAGATTTGAAGTTGCTGGGAAGGATATATGTGGTAAAAAACGTTTCCTAACAGAAGGTAATTTTTTCAGAATAAAAAAATAATGAGAAGGTAAAACGCGACTGGCTTTTTTATCCCCATCAACTTGTTTACTATTCTGCTGGATATGCAAATCGTATGCTAGGAGCACTACAGCATTAGGATCCACAGGTTTTTCTGACTGGAAGCATGCAAGTGAACGTCTTACAGAGCATGAAAATTCACACATACACAGGCAAGCAGTATGTGACTATTCATCACGCATGAATGCTTCTGCACGCATTGTCTGTCAGATAGTTATGCAGTATCGGAATGAATTCAAGTACTGGCAAGATGTTTTGCATAGAGTTGTTGCAACAGTTAAGTATCTCTCAGTTCGTGGGTTGCCAATGTATGGTGATGATGAAACAATTGGATCAGTTCAGAATGGAAATTTCCTGGGCTGCTTAGAATTAATTGCAGAATTTGATCCATTCTTAGCTCAACACTTGGAAAAATGTGGGAATCCAGGAAGTGGTAACACTAGTTACATATCTTCAACATGTGTGGATGAATTTGTTGAATTAATGGCTGTACGTGTTTTTAATGCCATCACTGATGAAATAAAAATGTCAAAATATTTTTCTGTCATAGTTGACTCTACTCCAGACATTACACACATAGATCAACTGACTTTTATCATAAGGTATGTCAACAAAGATTGTGAAGCAAAAGAACGGTTTTTGACATTTATTCCATTCCATGGACATACTGCAGAAAACATTACAAATACCATGATATCTTTTCTACAGGAGGCTGGCTTGGATATTATGAATGTCAGAGGCCAAAGCTATGACAATGCCAGCAACATGTCTGGGAAGTATTCTGGTGTTCAAACACGCATTAGGGAAATCAATCCACTAGCGGAATATGTGCCATGTTCTGCTCACACTTTAAATTTAGTTGGTGTGAATAGCATAGATAGTTGTGGTAAAGTTCTCTCTTTTTTTCACATTTTTGCAAAAACTCTATACTTTTTTTTTCTGCATCAACTCACCGTTGGAAGATGCTTCAGGAGAAAGTCCAGGAAGCACATGGAAATTCATCACTCACACTGAAGAGTCGGTCAGTTACCAGATGGTGTGCAGATGCTGCAGCTACGCGATCAGTGAGGAAAAATTATCGTGAAATAAAGAAAGTTTTAGTATTTCTGTCAGAAAATGTAGAAGATTCTCCACAGACAAGACATGAAGCAAAATCACTGCTGAAGAAAATGAGAACAATGGAAATATCGATCAGCACAGTAGTTTGGGACACAATACTTCAGAGATTAAACTGTGCAAATCAAACTTGCCAGAATCCAAAAGGAAATATTTCTGAAGTACCTAAAATTTTCCAGTCGTTAATTGAATTCATTCAGTTCGTGAGGGAAAATTTTGAAGTCTATGAAGAGGAAGCTAAAACATTAGTGTCTGAAAATGTGCAATACCATGGTCATGATTCCCGAATAAAGAAGATGCCCCAGAATAAACACCTAGATGAATGTAACATTGAACATATAGAACTCAGTGCAAGGGATATATTTAGAACTCAAGTTTATTATGTGATTTGTGATGCTTTAGTCACTCAGCTTTCAAGCAGAAAAAGTGCTTATGAAAATATAATGAGAAAATTTGAATTTTTTACAAAAAAATCAAGATCTGAAATTTTTGAAGGTGCAAAAGCATTGCAGGAATGCTATAACAATGACCTTGACGACCAGTTTGCAGATGAGTTTTTGCAATTCTCCTCAATGATGGGGGAGCATGCAACCATTCCCCAGATGCTGCAAACTTTGAAGGTAAACAATTTAGAAGCCACATTTCCGAACACTGAGACTGCACTTAGAATGTTCAGGACATTACCGATTTCAAATTGTACAAGTGAGAGATCATTTTCTTTGCTGAAAAGATTGAAAAATCCCTTACGATCAACCATGCGACAAACGAAACTGGCATCATTAGCTCTGCTGTCTTTGGAGAGTGATGTGACACAGTCTTTAAATTGTGATTCTCTGATACATGACTTTGCATCTAGGAAATGTAGAAGAAAAATATTCAACCCAACTGTTTCGTCCTGATATAGGAGGTAAATTTTCAATTGTTTTTATTAATTCCTAAAAATAAAGAATAGTAAACGAGTTATTACAAATAAAAAGATCTGGTGCCCAAACACAGCACTTTGTCATCGTATTGTCAGTTTTGTTTGACATTGGACAATTTATACATTCATGACATTATGTGCTCATTAGATTTTGGTAAAAATTTGGTAAATGTGTAGTTTAGCGTGGTAAATTATTTGGTCGGAAAAGTTGTAAAATTTCTAAAAAGTGTGACTACAGATTCTAAAATATGCAATTTAAGGGGAAATGGTGAAAAAATTTCATTGTTAGAATGAATATTAAAGATGTTTACCGAAAAACTTGAACTCCAAGTATGACGAGTCAGCAGACACTGCGGGATGCCTTAAACAACGCCGAGGCGTTGACATGAAGCTGTGCTCCGTTGAAAGGAAGGATCGCTGCAGCCAGGACATTCACGGGCGGAATAGTACAACAGGAACCGGTTACGCTGTTGTCAGGAAAGAGTGTAGTGCTACGCTACAGAAAATAGTTAATTTCGGTGTCAGTTCTTGACATCGCAATCGGACAGTTTCTTGTTTTTTTCACATGGGATTCTTTGATGCTGAATGTATGAACTCATTTCTCCGTGGAAGCTTTTTTTTTGTAATCAAACTTTCACTTTGAGACTTGCCATCTAACTTCCGTTAGAGAGAATGCGACACCTACTCTAACGCTTTCCTAGAAACAAGAAAGGCATGTGCATACTTACTATTTCGTATCACGGAATTACATACCAAAGAACGAAGACAGTCTCTGCATGTTTTTTTAAAAAGTGAGACAGAAATTGCAAACTACATTCCTTATTAATATGCTTTTTTTTTTTTAATTTTACAACTTTTCTGACCAAATAATTTAGGATGCCGAAGTACAACACATTTACCAAAAATTGAACCGGACTAGGTGTTCCCCTCAGCTTTTCAGATTATTATGTTTTTTGTTTTGTTATTACTTTTTTTTTTTTATAACTCAGACTCTTCCTTATGAACACAAAATTTTATGTTTTGCAGTTTTCTGATATATTGATCATAATGCGCTGATTTGATCTTGGTAGAAACCGTGAAGCTGGAAGTAGGAGTTCCCATAGCACTTTTTCAATTGTTTATGCAGTTTCACATCTCTATTTATGAGGAAGTCCAGTGGAGGTCACCATGGATTTTTTTTTCTTGTTTTAGTTCACATTTTTTGTTGGATGCATTGTTCTCATGTTCTAGACGCAAGAATCAGTACATTGCAAGACCACAATATTCACTAAAATTAAGATGTCCATCCATTTCGTCATAGATATATTGTTATAGTTGGAATCTATGGGGTCATTAACACCACAAACAACTGATCAACCAGTTGTACCCGCACAGCCAGAGTTGTATAAAAATAAAATGTATCTGCGTACACAGCTATTGAAACACAAGACTCGCTGCCAACCCGCAAACCATGATAATAGAATAAGATAATTTAAAGGAAAATTAATAAAACAAATAATTATTAGAACATTTCAGATTCCAATGAGGACAAAATAGTACATTCTAATTGAATGTGCAGCAATGTGTGTAGAATGGACTTTTATGGCAAAATATTAAAATATTGGACTACGAACCTCATAAAAACAAGAGATTAATTAAAGAAAGTTTTTATATCCAGAAAAACAGTTCTATCAATGAACCTTCAAAAATTATAAATATGATTTTCAACAAGTTAATTAAAAAATACTGGACTTACAAAATGCATAAGAAAATATTTTTATTTAATTGGCAACTGAAAGAGGAACCTGGCAATAAAATTTAAATTCTGTGTAAACAAAACTTTTAGTACAGTTCGTATACATTGAGAACAGACCTTTAAATACAAAAGAACTCAGAAGATGTGAAAAATAATTAAGTTCTTCAGTTAAAATAGAATTAAGTATATTAATCTGAGTAAAGCGTTGAGTAAGTGTTTTAATTGCTGTATATAGGCCTAGCATTTATATTTTTTTAATCTACATGAAAAAAACTATCTGCAAACCTGCTAATGATTTGGAAACTATCAGCGTACGCATGTACGTCTACATTCTGCTACTTTGCACACAGTCACTATTATTTGGTCGATAGAGAATAAGGAGGGGGCCCCGAAAATGTTTTGTGCCCTGGGCCTCGCATGTAGTAAATCGGGCCCTGATTGTAATCGCCGTTGTTCGCCGATAACATGGTAAGTTTTGCAACTAACCCGTTGGAACTTTAATTTTGATTGCAGGAAGAAATAAAGTAGTGGAATTGACGAGGAAATTAGAATAAAAAAGCTCGTAGCGAAATGCAAGTGGCTAATGTCTGTTGCAAAGGTTTGACCATACTTCGGTAGTTCCCCTCCCTCCCTTCCTCAGTTAAATAGCTAGATTCATATGATGTAGCACTTTGTTTCTGGATGAAAGCATAACAGTTTGACTTGCTAAATGAACAATGACTTGTAACATAAGTTGTTCCTTATATCAAGTGCCTAACTTGGATCCGAGGAGGGGTGGCTACCCATCAAAAATTTTTCACATTTGGGAATAGTTAATTTTTCATTACTCCAAAATAATGTATCTTAAAAAGAAAATTAACAGTCTCTCATCTTCCTTCTTTTAAAATTGCGGCAAAAATTCACATCTGAATTCCCCAAAAAAACGGAATTGCAATTTTTTTTTATTCATTGAAAAGCAATTTTCGAACTTGTTACCTGCCTTTAGAATTTCTTTATTTTTAGTGTCCATGAAATATAAGTTTGCATTATTTTGCATTGTACGTATATTTCTTCAGCGATCCTAAGAAGTTTTGAAAGTTTGGATGCCGCACTTGTGGCTAAGCGTCCCAGACCATTCTGACCATTCGTCCGAGATTGGTCTGGGTTCAGATCCCGCGTGAGGCATCGATGGTGTGTTTGTCTTACGGCACTGGCTCTCTCCCTTCTTGAACCAGTGGCCCTAAGTGAGGAACGGGCGACTATTTGTAGCCCACTGAGTTCCTTACGGTGCTCGTTAAACCACTTAGAAAAAAAAAAAAAGTGTGAGGCTTCGAATTTGTAATCCCTCCCCCCCCCCCCTTCGTCCTACACTGTGAAAAATAAGTGGTCTGAATTCACGGAAACTTCCTGAAAATAACGTGCAGCAAAGTTAAAGTTGCCCGTAAGTGTCCCTCTTTTAACAAAATTTCCGATTTTAAAAGTGTCCGTTTTTTTTTTCGTTTTTTTTAACTTCGGCATTTTTACGGATTTTCCGTTTATTTCAGAAAAGTCCGTTTTAAGCTTTTTGGTATTTATACAGAAATTTCGCTAAATCGAAAATACTGAATTTTTCTGCCCATACGCCAGATAACCCTTTCCCGCCGGTAGCTGGGATCGAACCACGGTCAGTTGGGTTGGGTCTACACAAGACTCGCGTCTTAACCACTGAGCCAGAAAGTCTAAGGAGCTGCACGCACGTTTTAAATAAAACTAATTGCGCAATGATGAATTTTTTCTTCATCAATGCGATTGATTTAGTCATTTTATTTTCTGTTGGAGCTTATTATTTTTTGTAGCATGTTTGTAATATATTTTTTTTTCAGGAAGACTTATGAAATTAAGCAATTTTTTCATGGTAAGGTTTCGAAGCAACAGAATGCTTTGGAACTTGAGATCTTTAAGAACTGACAATAGCTTTCAATTATCAGTAAGAAAAGATTAAATGTGCTGTTTTATAGTATTGTTTCACAAAACTCCTAAGTATAAAGCTTACTCTATAGATACACCGATGAGTCATTCCCAGCCTGGAGACCGAAATTTTTTCTCCCAGTCCGATTGTCATACGACGCCTTCAGCAAAGAGTTGACCCGCTCTGGCACTAGATTGCCGGGGAGGGTCAGTTACTGATTGACAGATGGGAGCTGTACTGCCTTCTCCTTGCAGTTCAGTCTTTCAGCCTCTCGCCTCAACAGAGCCGCGCGCATTCTAAGTGATGATAAAAAGTTGAGTTGCAGCGAATTCACTTAACGACAAAAGGGAGTAGTTACAGTTGCCCTCGCCTTGTAACAAAAGGCGATGTTAGTACGATGCTTTTTGTCGTCGTCTCCTTCGCGCACAACCTAAAGAAGAAACGAAAAATAGTTGGCTGCTAATTCATTCGTAAAACACATGTGGGCCATTTTACGTTTTCTTAGCGTTCGTGTGATTTTATGGGCTGTAAATATCTCCCGATTTTCTGATTTTGATGGTTGGCATGTCTGTAAACGAGAATAAATTTTATATTTATAAGTTTTGTGAAATAACACTATAAAGCAGTACATTTCACTTTTACCTAAAAACAATTGAGTCATTGTGAGTTTAATAAGATATCTCAAGTTCCAAAGCATTCTGTTGCTTCAAAAAATCACGATAAAAAAATACGAAATTTGTAATAAGTCCTCCTACAGAAAAAATAAAATCGCTACAAATAAAAAGAAAACTAACGACCCCCCCCCAAAAAAAAAACAAAAAACACCAGGTATGCTCAGTTCTGATTGAGCCGTCAGTTTGGAACGTTGGACTACGACTTGCAGATCGGAGAGTTTAAATGAGCTAAACGAGTATGGTTTCAAAGCGTTTACTTAATGTGTTATAGCCAACACAGGTCTATGATATGAAAAGTAGCTTACACAATTTTTACAAATAATGCTGGATACATTGCGAACACAAAGCAGATCGATATACGAATTACCCAACGTGGTGCTCTGTCTTCTTGGGCTTCTTACATTCCTCATCACTTGCTTTTGCCTCTCGTTTTGATTTTCTCTACTTTTGCTTGCGCTCATTCTGCGAATTCCGCAACATTGTCGAAAATGTTAACCCGTTCACACGAAAACAATTTTTATAAATTTTAGTTTAAATTACTGCGATATGTTATTTATATATTTGAATGGATCTCATCGAGAGCTTTAAAACGATACCACGCACTGTCGTTTTGCACTCACGGTTGTCCAGATAAACCGCGATATTGTCAAAAGTGTTCATCGGTTCAAAAAAAAAAAACGTTTTTTTAAATGTCCAGTTCAAACCACTGCGAAATATTCTTCGTGTATCTGAATAGATCTCGTCGGGAGCTTTGAAACGATACCACGCAGAGTCATGTTGCGCTCACGGTTGCCGAGATAGACTGAGTCAAACGCGTCGGGACCCCCAGAAATATTGCGTCATCTCCCCCGCGCACAGGGAGCGAGAGAAGCGTCGCGCGCACGATGTACTGCGCAGTACGCGAATACATCTTGCCTTTTTTTTTTTTTTTTTTTTGTAATGTGGGAAAGATTTTATGGACAGTACATCGATTATGAAAAGGCCTTTGATTCAGTGAAGCCATCAGCAGTTACAATGGCTTTGAAATCCTGCGGTGTTGAAGATTCATTAATATTATTCATAACATCTATGAAAATGCAAGTGCAAAGATTCGGCTATTTGAGAATACAGCACCCATAAAAAAAATTGAAAGAGAGTGAGACAAGGTGACACCATATCTCCCAAGCTTTTTAATGCCACATTGGAAAATGTCTTTCAATCACTGAACTGGGAAAACAAAGGGATAAAGATTCATAGAGATTATCTAACTCACCTTCGTTTTGCTGAAGACGTAGTCATTTTTGCAACTACCCCATCAGAGCTGCAGAGTATGATCCAGGAACTTGCTGACAAGAGTAAAGAAGTGGGATTAAAAATGAACTTTCAGAAGACAAAAGTTATGTACAATGATTTTACAAGAAATGAAGATTTATCGATTGATGGAGAAAAGCTGGAGATAACAGATACGTACGTTTATCTTGGACAGCAGATATCAAGTGAGGGTCGCATTGATGAAGAAATTAATCGGCGTATAAAACTTGCCTGGAGAGCTTTTGGAAGAAACTGCATAATTTTCAAGAGCAATATGCCATTATGTCTTAAAAGAAAAGTGTTTGATCAAGGCATCCTTCCAGTGCTTACATATGGTGCAGAGACGTGGACCTTAACTAAAAGAGACATACGAAGGCTGCAGACAACTCAAAAAGCATGGAGAGGTGCATGCTTGGTGTAACCAGGACAGATAAGAAGAGGAACTCGTGGATCAGAAAAATGACATGAGTGGCAGACATCACGATCAGTGTAAAATCCCTGAAATGGCAATGGGTTGGACATACTGCCAGAAGGACAGACCAACGATGGACAGTCGAAATTTTAGATTGGATTCCAAGGGACAGGAAAAGACCCAGAAGAAGACCACATGGAAGATGGGTGGATGAAATTCGCAAGTATGCAGGAGTAACATGGATGAGACTGGCACAAGACAGACCGTTGTGGAAGAGGCTTGGGTAGACCTTCGTCCAGCAGTGGATTGATAATGATTGACAATGATGATGATGATGACATTAAGGTGGAGCGAAAAAGTCATGTTTTAAATTTAAAATGCCTGTATATGCAAAGGTGGTGTATTTATGAGTTAAAAAGCAGACTAAAATTTCAGCTCGATCAGACTCTGTTTAGCGCTGACCCAACTTCCGTGAACTTTCAAGTGCTCTTGATAAATTACTGTATGATTGTTAGCGCAGCGGGTAGAACCTCCTACACCATCGACCACCAACCAGCCCCGCAGTCTGCACCTGCATCACTTTCAGTTTGATTTCAAGTTTCGCAATAGATTCCGTTGATGCATCTATTGCAAAACTTACGTGACTACTCGTTGTGTAACTGCAAGAATAAGATACCTATTAAAGAACGAGAATTTTTGAAGGATCAAAGACATCACAGAAAAATACCTGTTGGCTTGGTAGATCTTGCAGTTAGCCAATAGCTTAAACGTGCGATATACAGAAAATCTGAAGAAATTAAAATTCCTTTGGCCATGCCTTCAACTTCTCAATTAGAGAAGTAAGCTAGCTTCAGATATTTCAAGAAGTGAAACACTAGAGGAAGAGGAGATTATAGAGGGATGCTAAATCTGGTATGAAAAGTGTTCGGAGGAAAAAGTACCTCGTTTGGAAACAAATAATCCGAAGCAAATGCGAATTTAATTGCAAAGTCTAGCGCAGGCCTGTGATCGCATCGGAATTTCTGGTATGTCAGCTGTTGTGATAGCAAGTTCTGCATTACATACATGAGATTCTTCCGCCTTTTTTTTTTTTTTTTTTTTTTATCACTTGGGTCATTCTCGAGATTGATGCAGAACTGAAGAGAATTTTCGAAAACTGAAACTAAACTGAGTGAAGATTTTCCTCGTAATAGTAATTTGTCTTTTTTCACGATATTGCCTGTGTCCAGTATTGTTGTTAAATATATTTTTTATTGCATAAATGTTTGTACTCTCGCATGAAACTGTGTTCAACGATTTCCGAAAACGAAAGTTAAGATGGTGCGAAGATTTCTTTGTAGTATTCAGGCATGAGATTCTTCCTGGGGACTCGAAGAATGCCGCCATTTCAGTTATCATTTCAGGCGTTCTCGAGATCAATGCACAACTGAACATAAATTGGGGGGGAGGATGGTGGAGGACGGGAAATCGTTTTCCGTTTGAGGACGGAATTCCGTCCTTCGAAACCTTCGAAAACCAAAGTAAGAGAGAGCGAAGATTTCTCCCGTAATCGTATTTTTTTTTTCTCGCGATGTTTCTTCTGCTCAATATTGTTCTTAAATAACCTTTTATTTCACAAATACTGAATTTCAGCTTAAAAATGGGAGAAAAAGTTATCGAAAACAGAAGTCAGTAGAGACGATGATTTTCCCCCTTGATCGTATTTTTTTCTTTCCGCGATGTTCTCATTGCCCTGTGTAGTTGTTAAATGTTATTCTCTCCCTCAAATGTTTGCAAGTAAGCTTGATAAGGGAATGGAACATTTCCAAAAAACGGAACGAAGTTTTAAAATTTGTTAGAATTAATGCATGGTGTTCAGAAATATTCATTTTCTGAAAGTTAGGCTACACCATTTATCTAAAGTTGTGAAAGTTTTGATATCGTGCATTCATGGTCCTCATACTGAAAGTTCTTTCAGCATGATGGGTAAATTATTGCCATCTGAGAGAGTAAAAGGAGAAAAACAAATGAACAAAAGTGACGAGAAAATGGGAAGGGAATTATATCAACAGAGAGAGAGAGAGAGAGAAACTAAGAAAAGATTGCTGTGCAGCTGCCACACGTTCTGTTTTTTCACCTGGTTAAAAAGTTCAGCCTTTTTGTCCCTTGGTCGGTCTCATGTATGGTACTAACGGATGTGAGATTGATTGCAGAGGAAAGTACTAGGAATATTACAGATCAAAGTAAAGTTAGAAGAAAAACAAAAGCGCGAAGAGATTACAAAAATTCAGTTGGAAAAAAGATGATTACTTTATGCCCTTTACTTTGACGAAAGGATATAACACTTGTTCAAAAGAATAAAGGAAACAATTTTTTTACAGCAACAATAGTCGAAGAGACATATTGTATTGGTGTCAGAGCCTGGTTCGACCAATATTCCCTCTAAGCGGCTGTGGGTAATGCGCGCCTAACCCAATGAGCTGGGCAGGCATCAAAACCACTTGGGCAAAGATTCGTTTCAGGGGTTCATAACCAATATTCCCTCTAAACGGCTGTGGGTAATGCGCGCCTAACCCAATGAGCTGGGCAGGCATCAAAACCACTTGGGCAAAGATTCGTTTCAGGGATTCATAACCAATATTCCATCTAAGCGGCCTTGGGCAATGCGCGCCTAATCCAATGAGCTGGGCAGGCATCAAAACCACTTGGGCAAAGATTCGTTTCAGGGGTTCAAAACCAATATTCCTCCTAAGCGACCATGGGCAATGCGCGCCTAACCCATTGAGCTGGGCAGGCATCAAAACCACTTGGGCAAAGATTCGTTTCAGGGGTTCATAACCAATATTCCCTCTAAGCGGCCACAGGCAATGCGCGCCTAACCCAATGAGCTGGGCAGGCATCAAAACCACTTGGGCAAAGATTCGTTTCAGGGGTTCATAACCAATATTCCCTCTAAACGGCTGTGGGTAATGCGCGCCTAACCCAATGAGCTGGGCAGGCATCAAAACCACTTGGGCAAAGATTCGTTTCAGGGATTCATAACCAATATTCTATCTAAGCGGCCTTGGGCAATGCGCGCCTAATCGAATGAGCTGGGCAGGCATCAAAACCACTTGGGCAAAGATTCGTGTCAGGGGTTCAAAACCAATATTCCTCCTAAGCGACCATGGGCAATGCGCGCCTAACCCATTGAGCTGTGCAGGCATCAAAACCACTTGGGCAAAGATTCGTTTCAGGGGTTCATAACCAATATTCCCTCTAAGCGGCCACAGGCAATGCGCGCCTAACCCAGTGAGCTGGGCAGGCATCAAAACCACTTCGGCAAAGATTCGTTTCAGGGGTTCATAAACAATATTCCCTCTAAGCGGCCATGGGCAATGCGCGCCTAACCCAATGAGCTGGGCAGGCATCAAAACCACTTGGGCAAAGATTCGTTTCAGGGGTTCATAACCAATATTCCCTCTAAGCGGCTGTGATTAATGCGCGGGCAGGCATCAAAACCACTTGGGCAAAGATTCGTTTCAGGGGTTCATAACCAATATTCCCTCTAAGCGGCCATGGGCAA
This sequence comes from Macrothele yani, assembly GCA_039090855.1. NCBI lineage: Eukaryota > Metazoa > Arthropoda > Arachnida > Araneae > Macrothelidae > Macrothele > Macrothele yani. The sequence continues at coordinate 53,803,221 of CM077006.1, read as the reverse complement.
TGCGCGCCTAACCCAATGAGCTGGGCAGGCATCAAAACCACTTGTGCAAAGTTTCGTTTCAGGGGTTCATAACCAATATTCCCTCTAAGCGGCCATGGACAATGCGCGCCTAACCCAATGAGCTGGGCAGGCATGAAAACCACTTGGGCAAAGATTCGTTTCAGGGGTTCATAACCAATATTCCCTCTAAGCGGCCAAGGGCAATGCGCGCCTAACCCAATGAGCTGGGCAGGCATCAAAACCACTTGAGCAAAAATTTTATTTTCTCAGCTTCTCTGGCCTTGGATTGGAACCCTTTTTTTTATACCCCCCCCCCCCCCTTCCATTTTTATCACCGTTTTTGGCCGCAATTGATTATATATAAAAAATATAAAAAACAAAAACAGTTCATTAATTGAAATTTTTATTTTATAAAAAGCGAGAAACTCAAACTTACTTGCGGAATAAAAACACTAGAAATTAGGAAAAGCATATTTACGCATAATACACAGTTTCTTTACATATAAAAATACCAAGGAGAATGGGAAACAAAATAACAACTAAATGCAAAATAATTATTTCAATTAGAACAAGTGCGAAATCGTTCTGATCTGGCAGTCCTTTCGAAGAATAAGTCGCCTCTCAATTTTTTCCCTCAAACCGAAGAATCTACCGTGGGAATTTAAGACTCTACTAATTCTTGTGTTGTTTTGAGAAAAGACTCAATATCTGCCTCTTCGGCGTGGGAAAATCACTAATCTGCGTTCTCGCGTTCACTATCTGCTCGACTAGGGCTTCTGTAAATCTTGGAGAGGTGCCAGCTAGTTCTGTGTGACATTGGCGAAAAGACCCCAACTCACTGGGTTTTGTTCCAGAATCCTTAGGTTGAATGACCAACTGGAACCCTCAGCTGTGGGCTAATCCCCCACACTGATGTACTTACCTGATTAAAAAGACAAAAAGAAATATTAAGAATGACTCAAGTGTGGGATATGGTGGACCTACCACACTTGAGAAGGACGGTCCACCACGGAATCGACCTGGACTTTCTAAACGGCGTATGAGAAAGAGATCTCGGCTGAGTGAATGTAAGATTGGTGTATGGAATACTAGAGGTATAAATGGCAAGATGAGTGAGGTGATTGAGGAGATGAATAAGTATAGACTGGATGTGCTGTGTGTAAGTGAAACCAAAAAGAAGGAAATTGAGGTAGAAGAAGTGAATGGCACGGTGAGTGTGTGGTCTGGAGTATTGGATAATATGAGAGGACAGGCTGGTGTAGGTGTGATTTTAAGTGAACAGATGAAGAACAACTTGATTCACTATAGTTGCATAAGTAAGAGAATTATCTAGATTCGTTTGAAAGTGAAACTTCAGAGAATTGTAATTGTTGTAGTGTATGTTCCTTGTGACTCGGAACCTTCTGATAAGAAAGAAGATTTCTGGAATGAGCTAAAAGCTGTTTTGAGCCAGTTTGGTGCTAAAGAAAAAAGTTATAATAGCAGGGGATTTCAATGCTAGAGTAGGTGTGCAGAATGCAATTTCTGACAATGTTCTGGGTAAGTTTAACGATCCTTGTGTGAATGATAATGGTTAAAGATTAATTGAACTCTGCATTGAGAATCGTTTGTGTGTATCTAATACATTTTTCAACCACAAGTATATACACACATATACTTGGGAAAATCGTACTCTTGGTCAAAAGAGTGTGATAGATTTTGTTGTCTACGATCAGCGTTTGAAACACTTAGTTGTTGACACCCGTGTGATGAGAGGTGCGGATGTTGGTTCTGATCATTACTTGGTAGTGTCACGAGTGAAACTTAATGTTGGTTGGAGGAAAAGGAATAAGAAGAGACCCAGGATAGAAAGAATAAAGGTTGATAGGCTCCTTGAAGATCATCAGCGGTATTCTGACTTACTCAGAGAACGACTGAAGGATCTGAAATCTTGTGAGAGGGATGTAGAAAAGAAGTGGGAATGTTTTAAGAACTGTGTTGTCACTGCTGCTAAAGAGGTCTGTGGCACGACAATAGTGGGTAACAATAGAGGTGATACAAATTTTGAAGATGACAATCCGATTTTGGACGTAAATGTGACAAGGATGGTAAGTCAGATAATATCCGAAAACTTGAAAATTTTCATCGTCCTGGAGCGGGACTCGAAGCCGCGTCTCCCAGAAAACGCCCGGGTATGCTAACCGCTACACCACCCAGAATGACCAAGTTGAAGAGGCAGTAAAGAGAAAGAAGGAAGCTTATTTGTGGATGTTGCAAGGTAGAGTCTCTGTGAATTAATATCGCTGTAAGAAGCGTGAAACGGCTAAGCTGGTTCGCCAGAGTAAGGCCAAAAGATAGGAAGGAGAAGGTGGAAAGGAATTAATTGGCTGTTTGGAAAGATAGGTAGTCTTTCTGGAAGTACATGAGACTCAGGAAAAATAGGGGAAACAAAGTTGTAAGTTGTGTGAAGAATAAGATCGGGGAAATGATATGGGAGCCCAATGAGTTAAGTGAAAGATGGGGCGAATATTTCTCTAAGTTATTAGATCAGGAAAGCAAAGTTGATTCTGAGACAGGCGCAGATGATGTCACAATCAGGGATGGAAGCACAGGAGGGATCTCAAGAGAAGAAGTGTGTAAAGCTCTAAAATCTCTTCAGAATGGTAAGGCTCCGAGAATTGATGGCATAACTGTCGAGATGTTGAAATATGGTGGTGACTCTGTAATTGACTGATTAACTGAAATTTGCCAGTTGTGGTGGGAGTTAGGAATGGTCCCTCTGGATTGGAAGGATGCTATTATTGTTCCCTTGTATAAGGGAAAAGGTGATCAGACTGAATGCAAGAACTACCGTGGTATTAGCCTACTAAATGTGCCAGGGAAAGTGTTTGGTAAGGTCGTTATTGAAAAAGTACGGGGTCTTACATCAGAGAAAGTGTGGGATGTTCAGAGTGGTGTTATGCCTGGTAAAGGCTACACTAGCCAGATCTTTGCATTACGCACGATGATTGAAAAGTATCTGGCTGTTGGTAAGAAAGTTTTTGCTGCCGTCATAGATTTAGAGAAAGCTTACGACCGAGTAAATAGGACACTTTTGTGGAAGGTATTGAATGAATATGGCGTTACTGGGAATCTACTTAATAGTGTAAAAGCCATTTATGCTGGTAGTAGAGCTCGTGTACGAGTGAATGGTGTTTTATCAAAATGGTTTTCTATTGGTGCAGGAGTTAGACAAGGTTGTGTAATGTCACCATGGCTGTTTAATATACACCGCTTGCCACGCAAAATGCAAAACCAAGAAGGACGCGAGTTAGCAAAACCAGATTTACTGTACACATAACAACAGATACAAAGATGAAACGATTGAGCTTACAGGCCCGTGCGACTTGCGGAATACGCAGACATCAATAGTTCCTGTGGCCCCCATGGCTGGCAATAACGGCCGCTACACGCCGCGGCATCGAACGAAAGAGGCTTTGGATGTGGGCTTGGGGTATGTCGGTCCAGGCTGCTTCCACACGTTGCCACAGTTCATCAGGCGTAGCCGCGGGCGGTGCTTGCCGGGTCACTCGGTTGCCGATCAGCGACCAGACGTGTTCGATGGGCGACATATCGGGAGAACAGGCGGGCCACGGCAGCAGTGACACCTGGTGGGCCGTGAAGAATTGTTGCACGATGCGTGCCACGTGCGGGCGCGCATTGTCCTATTGTAACGTGGGCGCTGGCAGGTCCTGCAGGTAAGGGAGGACTACAGGCTCCAAAACGTCGGAGATGTAGCGGTGGCTGTTGAGTGTACCGGCGATGCATACCAGAGGTGTGCGGGTGTCATATCCAATTGCGCCCGAAACCATAACGCCAGGCGACGGACCGGTATGGCGATGTATAATGCAGGCGTCATACAGTCTCTCGCCGCGGTGCCGCTACACGCGGATCTGACCATCGTGGTGTTGCAGGCAGAAGCGGGATTCGTCGGGGAAGACAATGTCGTGCCATTCCTTAGCTCAGGTGCGGCGTTCAACGGCTCACTGCCGCCGCACTCGCCGGTGGTGTAACGTCAATAGTAATCGGAGCAATGGGCGACGTGCGACAAGTTCCAGCTCCTGCAGACGACGTCGAACGGTAGTGCTGACACAGGTTGTTGCGCAACACACCCTAATTCCTGCGCTAACGTTCATGATGTGGCGGTGCGAGCCGTCAATACGCGCCGCATAACATGCCGGTCCTCTCGTTCGGTGGTGTGCCGCGGCTGCGGAAATCGCTCACGTCGGTCCGTCCGTCCCTCCTACACCCACCGAATCCATACTCGCCTCACTGTGGCTGGATGTCGTCCCACAGGGTCGCCGATGTCTCGGTACGATAAACCTCTGTCGCGATAAGCCACTATTCGTCCTCTGTCGAATTCCGAAACGTGCTGGAATGACTGCCGTATTCTGCGACGAGGCATCAGGAAGCTTCCCACGGACAGGTCCGGCAGCACAACACACTTCTACTACTTACACCCCGCCTTCTGTGCACTCTTCTTATAGTGCTTCTCGGTGGCGTGCCGAGAGCACATGATTTGCATATGCCCTGCAATGCTAATCGTTTGCATGTCCTCTCGCGGGCGACGGATGCTGCGAATTTCAGGCCAATCGGATGCTTCCTTCTTTGTGTTGCATTTTGGGTGGCCAGCATTGTGTTTATGGATGTGTGCATGCGTGATGCCAAAATATATGTTAGTGGTTTATGTCTTGGTGATATTCGTGTGTGCAGATTGCTGTATGCTGATGACACTGTCCTGTTGGCAGAGAGCAAAAGTGATTTGCAGAGTATATTGTCTCGGATGTACGAAGTTTGCATGAAATTCAAACTGAGTATAAATAAGGGAAAAACCAAAGTTATGGTGTTTGAGAGAGAGAGGAACTGGTAGCACTGAATGTAATGTAAGTATAAACGGCACTGTGATTGACCAGGTGAGTGAGTTTGTGTATTTAGGAAGCATGTTTGACAGAGAGAACAAGTTGGATGGTGAAATTAGTAGGCGAGTGAATTCTTCATTGAAAGTCATAGCTGCTCTAGGAGGTTTTCACAGGAATGATGGGTTCTCTAGAGAGTCTCCCATGGCTGTGTATGAGAGTGTAATTGTTCCTACTCTGATGTATGGCAGTGAAACCTGGGTACTGCAGAAGAAACATAGGAGTCATTTGTGTGCTGGAGAAATGCGTTACTTACTGGGGGTTTGTGGTAAAACACTGTCTGATTGTTTGAGGAATGAAGATGTGTTGCAGTTGTGTGATGTGAAGCAAAATGTTGTTTGCAGGATGGAGACCAATATGCTTCGATGGTTTGACCATGTTGAAAGAATGAGTGATGAGATGCTTACGAAGGAAATCTTTTTAGCCCAAGTGGCAGGAAGGAAAGTCAGAGGAAGGCCAAGGAAGACATGGGTAGATCAGATTCAGGAATGTCTGCGAGAGAAAAAGATTATGAGTATGAAGTGTAAAAGATCTTGTGTACGGCGTGTAATGGATATCAGTGAAGCCCGAGTTGTATGTCAAGATCGCTGTAAATGGAGAAGTTTGATAAGACAACAGCAAATAAAAATATTTGGTAGTTTGTATTTCTTTTTGGAGCTAACCTCTGAATCTCAGAGAACAGCTTAGTGATATGTATGTATGTATGTATGTACTATCTGCTCGCACGAGGCTACCTTGTAAAAAGCCTTTGAGAATGAAGAGGACAATGAGGCGAACTTAGAAGGATGCAAACGGCATTTAAGAAAAGTGTTGTTTTGACTTTTAGGAGCCCGAATTTTGTTTATTTTCAATTATTTTTGCAGGTAATTGATTTTCGATTTATGAAAATTAATTAGGGATTCGGGAATTTTAATCTAAAATGGTTGCTGCTCGGGGGAAGTTAGGTCGCTGCGCGGCCGCGCGTAGCTTAGAGGGAACATTGGGTTCAATATATTGTGGGCATATGAGTGTTTCTTCTGGCACGTCCGATGAAATTGAAACCATAACAACGGAGATTTTACAAGGAAACACGGACTTAGTTGCTGTAGGATGTGATGGAACAGCTGTAAATATTGGCACTCAAAATGGCGTTATTCGTCGTCTTGAAATAAATGTTGGAAAACCGTTACAATGGTTTGTCTGCATGAATGAACTACCATTGCGTCATTTAAGGCTGTCTTTGAATGAGTGTAACAGAAATTCTGTCCTATATTTGAAATGCAAATTTTTTGTACACATTTTCTCAAAAACTATTACTTTGTAGAATTTGAAATTTTGAGCACAAATAAAAACGTTCCATAGCTAATACGTGTGGCAGTTATTTTTCCGAAAAAATTGTTAGAATTAAAAAAAAATTCAATTTATCTGACTCGAAAGTATTCCAATTTGGCGCTAGATGGCGCCAGAAGTTAGTTTGGCTGTGTTTCTGTGTGGAAGAAACGAAATATCTCATTTCTGTCTGATTTTTTCAATTATCTAGGCCAAATAGAAATCAAATAATGGGCACAGAAGTGAGATTGGAATCTTGTCTGCTATAGATCATCTTACATTCTACTGTGCATTCATTTTTTGAAGAGAAAATGTGTACATTAGCAGAAAACACTTGAGTTTGAGACAGAAACCACGCCTACCTAGTAAGCCTCCACCCCCAAATAATGTCATTGGTTAAAACGTATTTTGTCTTTTCATTGTGGATCCAACGAGAGACCGCTTCCATTCTGTATATGGTAAGGTCTTCAGTCATTCACTGACGCCAACTTCTGGGACAATCCCTCAAGACGTAAAAGCCACGCCCAAGGAGTGATATTTTGCGCCATCTATCGCAAAAGATGAAGCCTAACACTCATTTAAAGACAGCCTTAATGCAACATTTAGGTGGACAAACTGTTTGACCCCTCTGCGTTTTCTAGTGAGACTGGAAAAATGGTGCAATCTTGTGCTCAGCTTCCTGTTGTAAAATTCCAGCGAATTGCAACCGAATTACCAGATACTGATTTTAAGAACCTAAAGCAGGTCAAAGTGTTTGTACAAAATTGGCACTTCCATATCAGATGGCAATTTGTCAGATAGCAATCAGACAACATGGGAAAATGACACATTGAGATGACTGACAACTGCTAACAGAAAACTGCGGTTGTATGAGGGAACTATGAAACCCTCCTAAAATTTGAAAGTGTTGGTGAATTATATTTTAAAAGTTTGTGTTCCAACATGGGTTGAAATAAAAGTCAAGTCCCTATTACGTATGTATAATTTATCAAATGAACTCAATATTTGCCACTTGAGTTACGAAGAATGGTAATCCAAATGAACGGATATTTTGGACACCCCGAAAATATTTTGATAGCTGTATTTTGTGGCGAACGCTCACATATCAGGGAACTGTGTTTAGGACGCATTTTGAAATCCAGAACTAATACCACTACGAAAGTAATTAAAGTGCCAAAATTAATTTTGAAGCTAATGACTACACTGAGTTAATAAACTGGCAAACAGTCGCTGCAAATAAACCACCAATTACAAACAAACAAACAAACAAAAATCTTTACTGATGAACTTAAACAAATGGTTGCTAATGTGAATAATATCCGAGAGCAAATAGAAATTTTGAATTTCCCTTATCATTCTCATGCAGTAGAGCCTCATGTGAAACTATTTATTGAAGCTCCTCAGACAGTAGGCGGACCAGAAGCAAGAGCCGGTTTTATAAGAAGTTCCAGGTTTTTGTCTCGACAGTTATTGCCGAAATTTGAAACCAAATCGGACTTTCTGAAATGCCTAGCATGGAATGTTTTACATAAAACATGTATCCACCATCTTGTGGTAAGTTCTTCGTTGTTTTGATTAAAAAACCATATGTGAGGTATGTACTAAAAAATCGAAAAATCTCTTACTACATTTTGAGAGTGCTGGGACAGCGAAAAATATAATCCTTTAAAACCTAATTTTTGCACAGTAAATACACATTGCACAGTAAATACATATTTTTGCACAGTAAATACAAATTGTATGGCCACCCCGGTGGTGCAGCGCTTAGACGCTTATGACCATTCGTCCATGATGGGTTCAGGTTCGAATCCCGTTTAGGCATGGGTGTTGTGCTTGTCTTACGGCACTGGCTCTCTCTTTCTCGGAACCAGTGGCTTTGAATTAGGAACGGGCGACTTCTTATATTTATAGCCCATTGAATTGCTCACGGTGGTCATTAAACCTCCAATAAAAAAAAAAAAAAAAAAACTGTGTGTGACCACGTATGGCACAATTAAAATTTCGCTCAAAATTTTGTTTGTCTGTTTTCACTCCTTCCTACGGTGGCGGTTTTCCAATTAGGCCCACTAGGCGCGCGCCTAAATCCCCAAAACTTTAGGGGCCCCGAAAACGTACAGTTGGATAGCCAGTATTGTTTTGGTTTTCGCGAACCGAAACGAAAAAATGCAGACCTTAATTTTCCGATGAAAATAATAAGAACATTTTTTTCAAGAAACTCTTCACGTTCTCGCTTTCCTGCAGTGACTGATGAAGTTCTTACCATCCACCTTTCTTGGTCCATGGCATTAATTCGTCTATGCCAGAACTCCTCCACGAAAAGTCGTCCACTCTTTTCAAGTGAAGAACTGTGCATAAATTGCATTTTACCCATATTTTCTAGTGTGGAGAACTTTTCCCGTTGCCAATGTCTTCAAGGATTTTATTTTCGTTTGTTACCATGCTCGTTTCTTACTAATTTGCTGAAAATGTGAAAAACAAGATAATTTTCCAAAGCTGAAGCAATGGAAAGAGCACGTTTTATAAATGAAATGCATTCTAATTTTATGAAATTGTATGGCAGTTTTATACGCGATGTACGAAATTTCATTTTCAACGCCCTTAGCGTTAAATTTCCCCAGAAACTTACAACTGAAAAGTTGTTAAAGTAATTAGTTTTGCCTAACGTATCAAACTCAAAAAAACTTTTGCTGTAACTGAAATAGTCCCTTCGTAGCGCAAAGCTAAAATTTACGAAATTTCCACTTTGAGAACTCCTAGCGGAAAATTTATAAACTAGTAGTGAAATTTAAAATGGACAAATTTAATGAATTTTTATGTCCGATCATTCGCAAAAATAGTTTTTGAAAAATCTGTGAAAATCAAATTTTTTGGCAGGAAATTAACGAACTAATTGGAAAATTTAAATATTTGTGAAGGAACAGTTATGCCTGAACTGAGAAGCACAAAAATATTTTTTTCCTTTAAGTTGAATAGTTTCTTCACAGCAGAACTTTAATTCAAATTTTGAAGATGACAATCCGATTTTCTTTCATGAGAACTTTATTTTTTTGAATTTTTTGACTGGACAGCCCTTAGCGGTATTTTAATTTTCCTATTAGCCACAAAAGTAATTTTTGAAAAACAAAAAGTTGGATGTGCACTGGCAGACAAAGGGACACTAGCACTGTTTCTTATAAAACGTTCTATAATAATAAGAAGATAGAATGGAAATTTGAAAAGCGTAAAAAAGTAAAAAAAAAATTCTCGGCCTTTTTTTTTTTTTTTTTTTTTAAATATATTTTTTTTTTTTTGCTAATTGGGCGGATGAATGAAAATTTCAGAGGCAATAAGAACGGGCAGGTCCCTGCCCCCTGAATCTTTTAGCGCCTAGGGCCCCAAAAGATCTAAAAGTTGCCCCCCCCCCCCCCCGCTCCGCTCTAATATACATAATATGCATCAGTTTCGAAGATGTCGTCAGTAGATTTTCTGAAGAAAAAGAACGATAGCTGGCCTCTGTGCTACTTCGTGCTACTGCACCACATGGCAATCAGCTGTATTATGTCGTGAGTTAAAGAAAAAAAATTAACATACATAATCTTTAGCACTTTACTTAGTCTATGCACAGATCAATTTAATTATAATAAAAAAAGATATTGGGGTGTACGCCTAGATCCAATCATACATTCATACTTGTACGAGCGAGGTACATCGGTGGATGGGGGTGCCATGGGGTGCGCGCCCCAAGGATTTGTGGGGGAAAAAATAAATGATATAACTTTGAAAACATAAAAAAAAAAAAAAAGTGTGATAATTTTGAAAAAAAAAGTAACACAATATGTACTGCTAGGTATACGACAAAGTAAAAAGAAATTATTATTATTATAATTATTATTACTATTATTATTATTATACATATAAGTGGCAGATTATGATAAAATTTAAAGAATGACAACATTAATAAATTATTTTTTGTTTAAATTTTGTACACTTTTTTTACCACCGGTTTTTAAGATCATAATACTTCACCCGTAATAGCATAAAGATTTTTTTCTTTGCATACTGTCCTACTGACAGCCTGTTTAGTGTAGTAATGCGGTGGCAAGTTGATAGCAGCTCTGAGTGAACTGCACTGCAATGGTTGAGACACCTGCTTTATTGGCGTTGACCAGGACCTAGATAGAGATCAAGAGTGTTGTAACAGCACTAATTGTCCTAATTCATTATTAGGCCTAAATAAATGTTATGAAATCTAAACTTATTTAAAGAGCATCCAGTAAACTTATTTAAATTAGCCGGAATTAGTTCCGAAAGAATGACTAAATAAAATATTGCACTTTCTTACGAGCGTTTAAATTTCACCTCTGCAATCCCCCCTCTTCCCACAACTCAACCGGTACCCCCAAATTAAACTTCCTAAATCCGCCTATGGCGAGGTATAAGTATTGATGGATATATCTACCTGCTCAATAGTATAGCTATAAGTCCATATTTGAAAAATGGGGAATATTAAATAGAAGAATTTCGTGTGCAAATAAAATGTGAGAAGAAAAAAACTCAACATGTACACTGAAAAGCAATTGAATTAGAGATACCTGTCTAGTAACGTGTAGCACCACCTTTCGCCCTGATGACGGCGGCGATTCGTCTCGGCATGGACTCGACAAGACACCGGAAGCGTTGGGAAGCCATACGGATCCACGACCCCTGAACAAGCTCCCTCAGTTCACGAAGATTTGATGGAGGGGGGTCAGAGCCTAGAACATCTCTCTCGATGGCATTCCAGATGTGCTCGATGGGATTGAGGTCAGATGACCTAGCTGGCCAAGGAAGCGAGGTCACGTCGGTGGAGTGTTTATCCAACCATTCGGATACAATTCGGGAGCGATGGTACGGTGCATTGTCTTGTTAAAGGATGAGGTAACCAGTGGGATGTTGAAGACGCACAAACAGGAGCAAATGGTCGTCCAGGATACCCCGGTAACGTTGACCTGTGAGGGACGATGTCACACGTATCAGGGGTCCCATTTCAGTCCACGCAAACAGTCCCCAGACGAGAATGCCACCCCCACCAGCTTGAAGAGTACTCTGCTGGCAAGAAGGACCCATCGCTTCATGTGGTTTGCGCCGTACTCGTATCCTGCCATCCGCATGTACCAACGTGAATCTTGACTCATCAGTCCAGGCAACATTTTTCCACATGTCTAGGGTCCAGTGGCGATGTTCCCGCGCCCATGCTAATCTTTGCACCCTGTGATGTGCGGTCAGCAGCGGTATCCTCGTGGGACGATGGCTTCTGTATCCCGTAGCGAGGAGATGGTTCTGGATGGTGTGGCTGCTTACACGTTTTTGTGCACCAGCGTTAAATTGCCGAGTGATTTCTTGCACTGTGGCCCGTCTATCCGCTGTTACAATGCGAGCTAGCCGACGATGACCCCGCTCACCCACACGCTGTTGTCCACGGCAGTTGGCCCTTACAGGGATGGTTTTACCAGATTCTATGTACTCACGGTGCACCCGTGACACAGTGGCTCGTGAAAATCCCAGTGCATGCACGAATTCCGAGATGGAATGACCCATTCGTCGGGCCCCTATGATTTGCCCACGATCAAATGCGCTTAGATCCTTCGTCTTACCCATACTGCGTCCGACTCTTACTGATTCCCGTCGCATCACTCCTTAAATTGTCGGATCGCTGCATACATCATGTCGTTTCCGTTTACATGGCCACCCACAGCGCCACATTTGCATAACGCCCGCTGTCTCTACTTCCATTGCTCTTCAGTGTATATAACGCACGGTGAAAATTAAATTTCAAATTCAAAAATCGCTCCCGAAAATTCTTCTTGGCTATGGCCCTGTTTTGTTGTAATTGGTTGATAAAACGCAAGTAACGCGTAGTGTTCGAATAATGTTATTGAAATAATCATACACAGCTCTTTGTTATGGGAAATAAACCGACACGAAAATCCAGTCAGACACAGGCCAAGTGGTTGGAAGGTAATGTGTATGTATCGTTACCTGCGTGCCAACTGACTTTATTATTTTATTAAACTTCAAGGCGACTCGAATTCGTTAACGACCGGAAGCAGAGGTTTCGCCAGTGCAGATTTAGAACTGATAAAACAGGAAAGCCGAGAGTCGCACTGAAGTTTCAGAAATACCAGGAGAGATAAATGGAATGGGGTGATTGTTTCAGTACCGAATCTGATGATTTTGTTGGTTTTGAATCGCAATAGATCTTTGTAATTTTTATTTAGTAAATCTCGGTCTCTGTGTGCACTTACGATTCAAGTGCACAGCTCCTGATGCCTATTTCACATGGCGCAATATTTACGCCGATCAATGGTTAGCAGTTTCAGTATCAGAGTAGCGCAAAGGGAATAATAAGTGATTTCTTTTGCTTTATAAATGTAGAATAACCTTTCTGCGGGATGGGTTTGAAAAATAGTTAGATCTTGAGATTGAAAACGCTACTCATCTTCATTGGCATTGATCGAGATGTTGTGTCCGCCATGCTTCTCCCGCATAATCTACAGTGGAGACGTTAGTGCTTTACGTAGAGCGCTTTTTAACACGTCTTTTGATAAAAAAAAAATGTACATTCTTATGAGAGTCACTCCGTCTGTCTGTGGATACCATATCTCTCAATTATTTGTCCGATTTAAAAAAAAAAAAATATTTTTGTAGTTGAAAGCATAAGAACGACGATCGATAGGTATTGGTCTTTGTCCGATGCATATCCCTCTCCGCTAGAAGGCATAAATGCACGCGCTATTACATTCAAACACGTGTATTTCTCTGTACAATTGCTTCGAAAAATTCCTTTTCCCTTCCGATAACCCTTTACCACGAAGGTCATTTTGTGATGCATGGTGTCACCGCTAGGGGGCCTAAATGTATATTGCATTTCCCCCGAAATCACTGCTTCTGAACATCGGATTTTGAATTTTTTTTTTTTTTTTTTTTTTTTGCTTCAGATAGAGGTCACAACTAAGAATATTTTGCATGCATTTTACAATATTTTGTGACAAAACGCTTTAAGTGCCTGTTTCTGTTTTTAACATGTTTGCAATCGTATCTTCGCTTCTGAAATTCTAACTGAAAAAATTATTTTTCATTCAGACGCCACTCAGCGCGGAAAACGTATGTACCCCCCCCCCCATAATAAGTTTTTCCGCTGAGTGGTATTAATATACACCGACGAGCCATTACATCATGACTACTTACCTAATAAGCTGTAGGATGCCCCTTTTGGCCCGTAAAACAGCGGTCACTCGGTGAAGCATCGATTCGATGAGGTAGCGATTGGTATCCTGGGATATCTGGTACCATAATGTCAACAGCTGGTCCTCCAGTTCCCGTACATTTCGGGGTGGTGGTGATTTTGCGCGAACCCGTTTTTCCAAGTCGAACCATAAATATTCGATTAGACTCATGTCGGGTGAATTTTGGAGGTCAGGGCATTAACAGAAAGTCACCAGCATGTCCCTTGAACCAATCCTTGACGATTCTGGCAGTGTGGCATGGAGCATTATCCTGTTGGTAATGGCCATCACTCACCAACAGGGAGCACAGTTGCCATGAATGGATGAACTTGGTCCGCAGTCCGCAACGATGTTCTGATATACCTGACAGCTGTTGGGATAACGAACCTAAAGTGTCCCAAGAAAACTTCGCCCACAGCATAACACCACCGCCCTTGTCATGTTTATGCCCAACAGTGCATCCAGGAAAATTCAACTGTGAACTAGTGAGGAAAGCAATTGAAAACAACCAAAGCCTAAAGATAGCAAAGGGACATCTCAGTAAGGGAAGAAAACAGATTATGGCACTGAGAAAAGAAGATGGTTCTGTAACAAGAAATAGAGGCGAAATTTTGACAAGAGTGAAAGATTTCTACTCCAAATTATATGAAAGGGATGATACATGCACTCCAGACATCATGAAAGATACCAGTACCAGAGTTCCTCCTTCCAGCAGAAGTTGCACATGCAATCAAGAACATGAAGCGGGGAAAAGCTCCAGGAGAAGATGGAATTACTGTAGACATCATACAAGAAGCAAGTGGAGAAATCGAAACAGTACTCGCCCAAATTTTCACTCGATGCCTTAATGAAGGAAAGATTCCTGAGGATTGGAACACCGCTACAATGATCCTGCTACATAAGAAAGGTGACATTGAGGATCTCGGAAACTACAGACCTATCAGCCTCCTATCAGTAGTTTATAAAATCTTCACTAAAGTTCTTTCACACCGCTTGAAGGTAACACTGGACATGGCTGAACCGAGAGAACAAGCTGGATTCAGGAGTGGCTACAGCACAATAGATCACATCCATGTGCTGAGAGAACTAATTGAAAGAGCGAGGGAATATGAACTTCCATTGTGCATGGCTTTTATCGATTATGAAAAAGCCTTTGATTCGGTGAAACCATCAGCAGTTACAATGGCTCTGAAAACCTGCGGTATTGAAGATGCATACATTAATATTATTAATAACATCTATGAAAATGCAAGTGCAATGATTCGGCTGTTTGAAAATACAACACACATAAAAATTGGAAAAGGAGTGAGACAAGGTGACACCATATTTCCGAAGCTCTTTAATGCCACATTGGAGGGTGTTTTTCAGTCACTGAGCTGGGAAAACAAGGGGATAAAGATTAATGGAAATTATCTAACCCACCTTCGTTTTGCTGATGACGTAGTCATTTTTGCAACTAGCCCATTAGAGCTGCAGAGTATGATCCAGGAACTTGCTGACAACAGTAAAGAAGTGGGATTAAAAATGAACTTTCAGAAGACAAAAGTGATGTTCAATGCTTTTACAAGAAATGAAGATTTATCGATTGATGGAGAAAAGCTGGAGATAACAGATACGTACGTTTATCTTGGACAGCAGATATCAAGTGAGGGTCACATTGATGAAGAAAATAATCGGCGTACAAAACTTGCCTGGAGAGCTTTTGGAAGAAACAGCATAATTTTCAAGAGCAATACGCCATTATGTCTTAAAAGAAAAGTGTTTGATCAATGCATCCTTCCAGTGCTTACGTATGGTGCAGAGACGTGGACCTTAACTAAAAGAGACATACAAAGGCTGCAGACAACTCAAAGAAGCCTGGAGAGGTGCATACTTGGTGTAACCAGGAGAGATAAGAAGAGGAACTCGTGGATCCGAAAAATGACAAGAGTGGAAGACATCATGATCAGAGTTAAATCCCTGAAATGGCAATGGGCTGGACATACTGCCAGAAGGACAGATCATCGATATACAGCCGAAATTTTAGATTGGATTCCAAGGGACAGGAAAAGACCCAGAAGAAGACCACATGGGAGATGGGTGGATGAAATTCGAAAGTATGCAGGGGTGACATGGAGGAGACTGCCACAAGACAGACCGTTGTGGAGGAAACTTGGGGAGACCTTCGTCCAGCAGTGGATTGATAATGGTTGACAATGATGATGATGATGATATATATATATAGGATGTAAGGTCAGGTGATGCGTAAATCACAGCCTCTCCTTGACAAATGTCAACCCCGCCTTCTCGTGGTACATCCTGTTCCCACTAAAGGGGCTCTGACGACCGCCATTAGCGGTATAACTATACTATCGGGATTAGAGGAAATGCTATCCCACACTCACCAACCCGCTTGGCCAGCATGGTGAGTTATGGCCAAACCCCTCCAAAATGACTCCACAACTTAAATCTTGGCCCTCAGTCTCCGGCAGCTGGAATGTACCTGGCCAAGGCAGCGGCCAGTGCGACATGAAGGCAGAGGGTGCTAAGAATCCCCGGAGGACCGGACTAGGCTGCCATCTGATGCTGACCTTGGCTACGTACAACGGACGCTCCCTATCTTCTGATTCAAGGCTTCTTGAATTGGAAGAGGAACTACAAAGGATCAAGTGGGACATCGTCGGGCTAAGTGAGGTAAGGAGAAAAGGAGAAGATCTCATTGAACTGAAAAGTGGACATCTCTTCTACTATCGTGGGACAGATACTGGCAGAACTAGTGGTGTTGGATTTGTAATAAACAAGAAACTGAAGGATAAAGTTGTAGAAGTTGAAAGTTCCTCTGACAGAGCTGCACGACTCGTTATCCAACTCTCGAGAAGATACCAACCAGGCTCAGATTATTCAAACTTATGCACCCACCACAAGTCATGCTGAAGAAGAAATTGAAGAATTTTATGAGGAAATTCGTGATCTAAATAATAAAGGTAAGCAGCACTTGAAGATAATTATGGGAGATTTCAATGCAAAAATAGGGCAACGGCAACAGAATGAAACTCCAGTAGGTAAATTCGGTCACGGCAACAGAAACCAGCGTGGAAATACTCTCGTAGAGTTTGCAGAGGCAGAAGGGTTTTTCATCTTGAACTCCTTTTTCAAGAAAAAGCCACACAGGAAATGGACATGGAGACATCCAAATGGGACGACAAGTGAAATTGATTTTATTATGTGTAACAAAATATTCGTCATACAAGACTG
This sequence comes from Macrothele yani, assembly GCA_039090855.1. Taxonomy (NCBI): domain Eukaryota; kingdom Metazoa; phylum Arthropoda; class Arachnida; order Araneae; family Macrothelidae; genus Macrothele; species Macrothele yani. The sequence goes on along the minus strand of CM077006.1, from coordinate 53,786,501 downwards.
CAGTGTGCTAAACAAGTTCAACACAGGCAGTGACCATAGATTGGTGAGATGTAAGATGCACCTCAACACTAAACTCGAACGTAGCAAGCTCATAAGACAAACAAAATGTATTGACATAACCAACCTTAAAAAACACCATAATACCTTCAAATTGGAACTGAAGAACAGATTCTCTGCTTTAGAAGGCCTAACATCGGAAGAAGTGGATATTTCTGAAGTTAACAGAAAAGTAACCAAAGCTCTTATGGAAACAGCAAAAAAATTAGCTGGGTCTAAGAACAAATTGCATGTGAACAAATTATCAGGAAAAACCAAAATGTTGATGCAAAAAAGAAGAGTGATGAGGACAACTAAAGAAGATGTGACTTCCAAAGTGGAATATATAGAGCTATGCAAGACAGCACGAAAAAGTATCACTGAAAACACGTAAGGAAATTCAACTGTGAACTAGTAAGGAAAGCAATTGAAAACAACCAAAGCCTAAAGATAGCAAAGGGACATCTCAGTAAGGGGAAAAAACAGATTATGGCACTGCGGAAAGAAGATGGTTCTGTAACAAGAAATAGAGGCGAAATTTTGACAAGAGTGAAAGATTTCTACTCCAAATTATATGAAAGGGAGGATACATGTACTCCAGACATCATGAAAGGTACCAGTACCAGAGTTCCTCCAGTCCTTCCAGCAGAAGTTGCACATGCAATCAAGAGCATGAAGCGGGGAAAAGCTCCAGGAGAAGATGGAATTACTGTAGACATCATACAAGAAGCAAGTGGAGAAATCGAAACAGTACTCGCCCAAATTTTCACTCGATGCCTTAATGAAGGGAAAATTCCTGAGGATTGGAACACCGCTACAATGATCTTGCTACATAAAAAAGGTGACATTGAGGATCTCAGGAACTACAGACCTATCAGCCTCCTATCAGTGGTTTATAAAATCTTCACTAAAGTTCTTTCACACCGCTTTAAGGTGACACTGGACATGGCTCAACCGAGAGAACAAGCTGGATTCAGGAGTGGCTACAACACAATAGATCATATCCACGTACTGAGAGAACTAATTGAAAGAGCGAGGGAATATGAACTTCCATTGTGCATGGCTTTTATCGATTATGAAAAAGCCTTTGATTCGGTGAAACCATCAGCAGTTGCAATGGCTCTGAAATCCTGCGGTATTGAAGATGCATACATTAATATTATTAATAACATCTATGAAAATGCAAGTGCAATGATTCGGCTGTTTGAAAATACAACACACATAAAAATTGGAAAAGGAGTGAGACAAGGTGACACCATATTTCCGAAGCTCTTTAATGCCACATTGGAAAATGTCTTTCAATCACTGAACTGGGAAAACAAAGGGATAAAGATTAATGGAGATTATCTAACCCACCTTCGTTTTGCTGATGACGTAGTCATTTTTGCAACTGCCCCATCAGAGCTGCAGAGTATGATCCAGGAACTTGCTGACAACAGTAAAGAAGTGGGATTAAAAATGAACTTTCAGAAGACAAAAGTGATGTTCAATGCTTTTACAAGAAATGAAGATTTATCGATTGATGGAGGAAAGCTGGAGATAACAGACAAGTACGTTTATCTTGGACAGCAGATATCAAGTGAGGGTCACATTGGTGAAGAAATTAATCGGCGTACAAAACTTGCCTGGAGAGCTTTTGGAAGAAACAGCATAATTTTCAAGAGCAATATGCCATTATGTCTTAAAAGAAAAGTGTTTGATCAATGCATCCTTCCAGTGCTTACGTATGGTGCAGAGACGTGGACCTTAGCTAAAAGAGACATACAAAGGCTGCAAACAACTCAAAGAAGCATGGAGAGGTGCATTCTTGGTGTAACCAGGAGAGATAAGAAGAGGAACACGTGGATCCGAAAAATGACAAGAGTGGAAGACATCATGATCAGAGTTAAATCCCTGAAATGGCAATGGGCTGGACATACTGCCAGAAGAACAGACCATCGATGGACAGCCGAAATTTTAGATTGGATTCCAAGGGACAGGAAAAGACCCAGAAGAAGACCACATGGAAGATGGGTGAATGAAATTCGAAAGTATGCGGGAGTGACATGGAGGAGACTGGCACAAGACAGACCGTTGTGGAGGAAACTTGGGGAGACCTTCGTCCAGCAGTGGATTGATAATGATTGACAATGATGATGATGATGATATATATATATATATATATATTTCAGAAGAACCCTTAACAACGCTATATATATATATACATAAAGTTATCGAAACGATTTAATGCCTCATTGTAGCTTTTCGTTTGATTGCACTCGAAATAAATCGACATTTCAGAACAAGGTCATCCGGGTTTTCAAGTCTAGTATGGTATCTCAGACTGTAATTAGACTACATCGTTCAGCAGCTAAATCATTTTGAAGTCATTTTCTTGTTTTTCAGATTTGAGTGCTGTTCTCGAAAACTAGAGAATAAAAAAACAGAAAAAAATGGCGTACTGGGTCTGGAGCACAAAATTTAATAAAGCTTCCTAAGATAAGGAAATAAAGCAAAAAGAGTATTTAAAGTGCAGCTTGTAATTAGTAGCGTATGATCATTAGTGGAGAAATCTGAGCTTTTCCATTCAGTCGAAGCCATTTATTTTCATGTACTAGCTATATGTAATTAAAGCGATAATTAGGGCATCCCGGACTGCGGCGTTTATCTGTACCCGACATTGTAAAAAAATTCCGCGTATTTCGAAGAACTTTTATTCATTGTTGTATTCTTTCCCTTACTTTTGGTGAAACTAGATATAAAAGGACTGCATATGAAATGACAGATTTAAAATTTTCTAACACCCGTCACAAGTGTTTATGAAAAACCATTGCCTTCCCGTTGAGTATGTGAGTTCGAACATAATCGGTGAAATAAATTGTGATCGTATCATTGAAAAATTTTGACCCAGTTCCATGTGGGAATCACTAGTTTGATATTGGAGGAGGTTCTCGTCGGCTTGATGGAGAAATTAATAGATACTGTGGAAATAAGAGCCATCATTAAGAACTTTTGTAAAATTCTGGGAAAATATGTAGTTTAGACAATAGTAAAACTGTACTAGTAATCCGATTTATTGTGATAGGACTATATAAATAAACGTTTCCAAACTTCCGCACATCAACAAGATGGCGTTTGTAAGGAAGTTAGACAGAAACTTCTTGGAAAAAGCCATCTGGTTGATGTGCGAAAGCTTGGAAACGTACCTAATAAGGTGTAGGACACCCTTCAGCCCGCAAAACAACGGCCACTCGGCGAGACATCGATTCGATTAGGTCGCGATACGTGTCTCGGGGTATCTGGTACCATAATTTCAACAGCAGGTCATCCAGTCAAATAATATCTAACTGAGAGAGTAAGTAGCGCCGCCATATCTTAAGAGTTAAAATGCAATGCACTGGAGCCAACATACAGGCTGATGCCGGAGTAGACTGCGCATGCGTATTTCTGTTCACTTCGATTCTTTGGCACTTTGGGTAAAGAACAGTCAGCCGAGATACTCACAGCGCGTGATTGTAACCTTCTCGGTAGCATAATCACTTCGCAAATCGAATATGTTAGTTTTGTTACGCCAATCGGGTTAGTTAAGGCTTTTGTTTGTTCTTCAGTTTTTCAGAAACATTTTCAGTAATGCCAAATACTAGGGAATGTCTGCAGTTTGTACGGATTTTTAAGCCTAACTTTAGTATTTGCTGAAATTTAATTTAAATAGTAATACTAATGTTATTGCATATTTTTCTCACCAAAATAAGGGATGGGCGGGATATCAGAAAACAACAACAACAACAAAAACTGCTCTATGCAAATAGTCATCTGATCGAAGAAAGCCATCGCGGATCAAAGAAAAGCTTCACTGCCGTAATCACCCTTACGTGTTTTGCTCCTGAATGTTAACTTTCCCGCAGAGCATATTACCTCTTAAAATGTGGTGGCGCTGTTATCGCCTGTTTTACGTTGCTTCTATGAGATCAGATCCTATGTATAGGATTTTAGGAAGGGAGTGTCTGACCCCAGGTCTTAAACAACCCTTAGAAATAGGAAGCTAGGAGATTTGGGCTAGAGTGTCCAACAGAAAAGTGACACAGAAGCAAAGTAGAAAAGGGGAGGAAGATGCCCTTATTTATTACCGGGGGGGGGCAGTACCCGGGGTCCGACGGCTTAACATGCCCATCCGACGCACGGCGAACATTTAGTGGATCGAGCGTTCGTACCTGCCTGGGATCGAACCTGAGGTTCCTCCGTGGCAGTCACTAACGTTGCCCACTAGGCCACCCGCGGCCTTAATCTCTATGAGAGTTGGCGTTCTTCAAGCTTTATATTCTTTGCCCCAGTTCCCGTACATTTCGGGGTGACGGTGATTTAACGCGAAACCGGTTTTCCAAGTCGAACCATAAATCTTCGATTGGGCTCGTGTCAGGTGAATTTTGGAGTTCAGGGCATTAAGGTGGACGTCAAGTAATTTTGCTTCCCATACTTCCAATGGAGAAACTTCTGTACACATTTTCTTCACAATTAATGCGTTCCCAAGGATGTAAATATGAACATCCATTAAAATAGCTTCATTTTATAACTTGAAATACTTCATATTTTCTAAAACATAACCATAATTATGCAATCCAACATTTGTTTGTACACTGACGCATCAAAGTACAGGTCGCGCTATCTTTTTTCTGGTTTCAACACCACCAAAGGAAAAGTTATTGATTTTTAATATAATTATGGTTATGCTTTAGAAAATATTAAGTCTTCCAAGTTATAATATGAAGTTATTTTAATCGATGTTTAAATTTTCATCCTTGGGAACGCATTAATTGTGAAGAAAATGTGTACCAAAGTTTTTCCATTGGAATTATAAGAAGCAAAATTACTTGACGTCCACCTTAACAAAGTCACCAGCATGTTCCTCGAATCACTCCTTGACGATTCTGGCTGTGTGGCGTGGCGCATTATCCTGTTGGTAATGGCCATCAATCACCAGCTGGGAGCACAATTGCCATGAATGGATGAACTTGGTCCGCAACGATGTTCAAGTACCTGACAGCTGTCAGGGATTGTGTTGATATGATACTGGCGCCTAAAGTGTCCCATGAAAACATCGCCCACAGCATAACATCACCGCCTGTTTCCGCCCAACAGTACATCCAGGTTCCATGACGAATCCCGTTTCACATTGTATCTCGCCTATGGCAGGCAGCGTGTGTGGCGTAAACCACACGAAGCTATGAACTCCGCATGCCAAGTTGGGGTGGTACTACAGGATGGTGGAGGCGGTGTAACTGTTTGGGCAGCTTTCACCTGGTTCGGCCTGGATCCCTTGGTACCTCTTGAGTCTTCCGTCAGTGGTTCCAGGTATGTGCAGCTCCTGGCCGACGATCTCCACCCTTTCATTAGGTGCCTCTGTCCGAACCAAGTTCCGATCTTTCAACAGGACAATGCTCCACCCTATCGGTCCCGGCTAGCGACCGACTGGCTCCAGGAGCATAGCAGCGAGCTCACCACACTCGCATGGACCCATCGCTCACCAGACATCAACCCCATAGAGAATTTATGGAACGTCCGAGCTGTTCGTGATCAACCATCCTCACTTACATCTGTGCCGGATCTACGCCAAGCACTCTTAGATTGTTGGTCAGCGATACCCGAGTCTGTGTTTCGGAACCTCATTGCGTCCGTACCACGACGTTTGGATGATGTCCTGCTTGCAAAAGATGGTGCCACATCGCTGTTAAGGTGCGTGTACGTAATAATTTGTCTTTTCGGTGTATATATATCATACACGAGATTCTTCCGCGAATTTGCGGAGTACCGCCTTTTTTGTCATCATTTGTGTCAGTATCAAGATCAATGCAAAACTCAAGAGAAATTTGGAGATGGTCATTTTTCCTCCAGGGACGGTGTTTCATCTTTCGAAATTTTCGAAAACGAAAGTTAAATGGAGTGAAGATTTCCCCCGTGATCTTAATTTCTTTTTCTCGTGATGCTTCTTCTGCCCAGTATTGTTGTTAAATATCATTTTATTCCATAAACATTTGTATTTCAGCTTGAAAATAGAGAAAAGTTTTCCGAAAACGGAAGTTAGACGGTGCGAAAATTTTCCTGTAATCTTCAGGCATGAGATTCTTCCATTTGTGTATTTTTCAAGATCAAAGCATAACTGAAAAAATTTGATAGAGAAGGGAGAGGTGAGGGGGGGGGGGTGTTCGTTTTCCGCTTGAGGACGGAATTCCGATTTTCAAAACTTTCGAAAACGGAAGTTAGAGGGAGTAAAATTTTCTCTGGCAATCGTTTTTTGTTTTTGTTTTTTTCTTTTTCTCGCTATATTTCTTCTGCGCAGTATTTTTTTTTCTATAGAAATTTGCATTTTAGCTTGAAAATATAGGAATTTGTTTCGAAAACGGAAGTCGGATGGAGCGAAAGATTTCCCCGTAATCGTAATTTTTTCCCGCGATGTTCCCTCTAACCTGCGTTGTTGAATGTCAGTAATTTTATATTTTGAATTGCAGGAATGTGTTGCAGTTACTAATTACATAAATAAATTACAGTGAACTGTTCCATCTTGCTTATGCTGCATTCTGTTCACACTGTTTCACCGCTTGTTCTGATTTTTCACCCGGTTAAAAAGTTCAGCTTTTTTCTTCTTCGTCAGTCTCATGTATGGTATAGTGAATATTTATACATGTGTGTGTGTGTGTGTGTGTGTGTGTGTGTGTTCAATGAATGTTAGCATAAATTAACACTTATGGCTCACAAGGTTAAAAAATTATTCTTTTAAATAAGTAAGACAAATTTGATAATCACCGTAAAACCGTGAGATGTACAGATAAATTATTGATTGTAACGGAAATATTAGTAGAATTACAAAACTATGTGCACAAAGTTTTTTTTTTTTTTCCTTCAATTTAAATTTAGCCGTGGTCGGAATACTGTATATTAAACGGACATCATTTGTTTCCTTCATCTTGTGAATTGAGTCCGCCGGATTTGGGTCAGGGTATTCTTGTACGAATCCAGCGGACTCTTCCCGTGTGTGCGCTACTGTTTCTCACAAACAATATAATTTTCTTCGTCTGAACGTTTGTCCCACTTTGTTGGTGCAGTGGAAAGAGCGCTTTCCTGTTTTAATTGTCGAATCCCTGCCTCAACATATATGCATTTTTTTTTTATTATTGCTGTAATGTTCATGAAACATTTTCACATTTGGACATCACAAACAAAAATAATTACCTGGTTATTAAAAAATTACTCTACATTTCTTACCCCTCCCCCCCCGGTCATTATTGACGGGCTTTCACCTAGTATATATAATAAATTGTCGGTAAGGTATGCCGAACTGAATAATTTACCCACCCGTTCAGCGCAATCAGTCGCGGTCATTGACCTGGATATTTTACGATGCTCAACTTGTATTTGTCTTCAGCTCCACGAACGTGCTGTTGCCTACTATCGGAAGTCGTCCGAGTTTGAACATAAAGCTGATTTCGAATCTTCTACTGCGGCGTAGGAAACGCCGGCCTTTTTTTTTCCCTTTCTTTCCAGCAACTTCCCGTAGTAGGGTAATTGGACATGGAAGTCGTGTGTGTATCTTACCACCCTGATGTCCTTGTAATTGTGTTTCTCCTGCTTAGCTGCAGTGCTGTGCTAAGCAGCTGGTATCTTGCGTCAACCACTCTGTACTGGCGTGGAGCCCAAATTCCCCGAAAGAGGGCGCTTCTTAGATGCACCCGGCGGTCGCCGCGCCGGTTGCTGACTCCGCTCAGGAGCTTGAGTAATGACGACGGTAGTTCAGAATGTTTCACTGTAAGTCACTTGACTGAGTTGAAGACATTTTCACGAGGTGCTTCGATCCGTGACATATTTGACGTCTCTTTACGAAAGCTCATACATGATGCATTTTTTCGTACAGCTTTTTAGATTGACGTTATTTTTTGGTTGTCAATGCGCTTAGGAATTGAGTTAATTCGCGTTGGAAGAAGAAAAAAAGAAAAATATGAAGGTTTCGGGAAGTTTCATGGTGTAACGGTGCATTACGCAAGTAGGGGCTTAGGATGAAAAACATTTTTATGTATTATTTTAGCCATTTCTGATTGAAATGTGTGCGAATAACTTAGTTTGTCGAATGAAGTTGTATAATAATTTGTTGTACTATAAAAAGCCTTTTCTCCTAAGCTCTTTAATGCCACATTGTAATATGTCTTTCAATCACTGAACTGGGAAAACAAAGGGTTAAAGATTAAATGGAGATTATCTAACTCACCTTCGTTTAGCTGATGATGTAGTCATTTTTGCAACTACCCCATCAAGTGCTGCAGAGTATGATCCAGGGACTTGCTGACAAGAGTAAAGAAGTGGGATTAAAAATGAACTTTCAGAAGACAAAAGTGATGTACAATGCTTTTACAAGAAATGAAGATTTATCGATTGATGGAGAAAAGCTGGAGATAACAGATACGTACGTGTTTATCTTGGACAGCAGAAGAAATTAATCGGCGTACAAAACTTGCCTGGAGTGCTTTTGGAAGAAACAGCAAAATTTTCAAGAGCAATATGCCATTATGTCTTAAAAGAAAAGTGTTTGATCAATGCATCCTTCCAGTGCTTACGTATGGTGCAGAGACGTGGACGTTAACTGAAAGAGACATACAAAGGCTGCAGACAACTCAAAAAAGCATGGAGAGGTGCATGCTTGGTGTAACCAGGAGAGATAAGAAGAGGAACTCGTGGATCAGAAAAATGACAAGAGTGGAAGACATCATGATCAGAGTAAAATCCCTGAAATGGCAATGGGCTGGACATACTGCCAGAAGAACAGACTATCGATGGACAGTCGAAATTTTAAATTGGATTCCAAAAGGACAGGAAAAGACCCAGAAGAAGACCACATGGAAGATGGGTGGATGAAATTCGAAAGTATGCGGGAGTGACATGGAAGAGACTGGCACAAGACAGACCGTTGTGGAGGAAACTTGGGGAGACCTTCGTCCAGCAGTGGATTGATAATGGTTGACAGTGATGATGATGACATTTCAAATTACTAAGAACATTATATATTTGTCAGGAAATTGCGTTTATAAAAATTTCTTTTTCTCTAATTGCGTTGAAAATTTACAGTGGCATTTATTCTAATAAGATGAGGTAAATAAATTGTGAATATGCATATGTCCTTTTTTTTTTTTTTAGACTGTTATGAGAAAGAAGACAGAACGATATTACGTTAAGTGCAAATTGATATTTCATGGAACCCCAATCACAATTCGTTAAATTTAAAGTAGCGAAGTTTATAATATTTTTTTAGACTATTATGAGAAAGTAGACAAAAATGCGGATATCTATGGAATGAAGATAAATAAAATTAAGACAAAGCTAATGTTAATATGGAACGATTCAAAACAGGCTTTCCTTAAAATTGAAGGACAAATTATTACTGAAGATGCGAGATGTGAAAAGGAAATTAGAATGAGATTGGGAATGGCAAAAACTACTTTTAGAGAGAATCAAAGACTACTGACATCCAAAAATATAGATCTAAAACTGAGGAAGAGAATTTTAAAGACATATGCTTGTCCAGTAGCTCTCTACGGTTCGGAGACATGGACATTGACCAAGAGGGAAGTGAAAAGGCTGTGGAGGCATTTGAGATGTGGGGCTATAGAAAAATGGAGAGAATAAGTTGGCTTAATAGAAAGACTGATGAGGAGGTCCTGGAGAGAGTGGGAAAACCCAGGAATCTGATCAACATGTTAAAAAGAAGAATGTTATGGATGGGACACACATTGCGCCATGGAGTCCAGATTCTGAAAATTTTGGAAGGGAAAATTCAAGGCAAGAGAGGAAGAGGACGACAAAGGAATAGTTTTGTGGCACAGTTACTCCAAGACATTAATACTAGGACATTCTATGACTTGAAGAGAACTGCAGAGAATAGAGAGACAGAGTACATCTACTGAACAACCAGTCCTTGGACTGAGTAACCAAGAAGAAGATTATTATTAATAAGTTTTGGAAGGGAAAATTCAAGGCAAGAGAGGAAGAGGACGACAAAGAAATAGTTTTGTGGCACAGTTACTCCAAGACATTAATACTAGGACATACTATGAGTTGAAGAGAACTGCAGAGAATAGAGACAGAGTACATCTACTGAACAACCAGTCCTTAGACTGAGTAACCAAGAAGAAGATTATTATTAATAAGTTTTGGAAGGGAAAATTCAAGGCAAGAGAGGAAGAGGACGACAAAGAAATAGTTTTGTGGCACAGTTACTCCAAGACATTAATACTAGGACATACTATGACTTGAAGAGAACTGCAGAGAATAGAGAAACATCTACTGAACAACCAGTCCTTGGACTGAGTAACCAAGAAGAAGATTATTATTAATAAGTTTTGGAAGTGAAAATTCAAGGCAAGAGAGGAAGAGGACGACAAAGAAATAGTTTTGTGGCACAGTTACTCCAAGACATTAATACTAGGACATACTATGAGTTGAAGAGAACTGCAGAGAATAGAGACAGAGTACATCTACTGAACAACCAGTCTTTGGACTGAGTAACCAAGAAGAAGATTATTATTAATTTTGCGTGTACAATTGCGCTCAAACTTTCCTAAAAAAAAATTCCAATTGTTAAAGTTTGTTGCGAAATCTTTTTGACGTAAAAAAAAAAAAAAAAAAGACTCAGTATCCGTCATTCACCTTCCCTGAAACCGCCATCTGGTTGATGTGGGAAAGCTTGGAAACGCTGATTTATATTCTTGCGCTAATAAATCGGATTACTAGCAGCGGTCGTTCTGACTTTTTAGCACGTCTTTTGTAAAAAAAGATCGTGCTTCTGTTATCGGTTTGTCCGTCTGTCCCCACGATATCTCTGCAACTATTAGTCCTATTTGAAACTTTTTTTTTTTTTTTTTTTTGCATCGGGAAGCTTGAAATATGCAAATGATGATCCTTCATTTCATTTTTTTTTACGATGTAATATTTCGCCGGTAGAGGGCGTAAATGCAGATGATGTCGAATTCAAAAATACGTTTTGTTCCACATATTTGCTTCTAAACATCCGATTGCAAAAAGAAAAATTTATCTTTCGATTCCATTTATATCGAAAATTATTTTAGATATAGTTACTTTTTCAAATTACGCATAGATTTTCCGCTGGGGACGTAAAAGTAAATTACCTTTTCCTCGATAACTCTTCTAAAACTCCTATTTGAAAAATTTTTTCTTCGGCGGATACATCTCCTGATGGAAAATCTTTTGTATATGATTTCAAATTTTTTGGTAAAGAATACTTTTGCCACCAGGGGGCGTAAGTGTTAATTTTTGCTTCTGATGTATTTGCCATAAAATCTGAGCTTCTATAATATCGATTGAAAAATTCTTGCGTGGACTGATGCCACTCACATCGATAATTTTTTTTTGAATATTTTTTTCCTAAAATGTTCCACAGTTTCTCCGCCAGGGAGCGTAAATGTACATCTTATTTTTGTGAATATCTCTACTTCCAGGAGTCCGATTTGAAAAATTCCTTCTTTGTTGTATAGTGTTTTTCCGTGTGACATGTTTTTCATATAATTTCAAAATTTTCAAGTAGTTCATAGTTTCCTCTAGGGGCATAAAGGTAAATTGCGTTTCCCCCTATATCTCTGCTTCTAAATCTCCGATTTGAACTTTCTGCACCGGATACAGTTCCTGATGTGAAATCGTTTTCACATAATTTCTAATTTTTGTAAAAATATGGTTTTGCCACAAGGTGGCGTAAGTCTTAATTTCCGCTTCTGATGTATTTGCAGCAAAATATGAGCTTCTAAAATCTCGATTGAAAAAAGTCGTTTGTTGACCGATGCTACTCATGTCGACAAACTTTTTAGGAACATTTTCTTCTTGAAATAATGCGTGGTTTCTACGCCAGGGGGCGTAGATGTATATCTTATTTTTGTCAATATCTCTACTTCTAAGAATCCGATTTGAAAAATTCCTTCTTTGTTGGATAGTGTTTCCGATGCGAATTGCTTTTCCTATAAATTCAAAATTTACAAGTAAATCATAGACTTTCCGCTAGGGGGCACAAAGGTAAATTGCGTTTTCTGCGTTATTTCTGCTTCTAAAGCTCCGATTTGAAAAACTCTTCCCGTATCGCATACAAGACCTGATGGAAAATATTTTTCACATAATTTCTAATGTTTGGTGAAGAATGGTTTGGCCACCAGGGGTCATAAGTGTTAATTTCTGCTTCTGATGTATTCGTAGCAAAATCTGGGATCCTGAAAACTCGACTTTTTTTTTTTTTTTTTTTCTTGAAACGATACCGCTTATATGGATAAACCTTTTGAGAATACTTTCTTCCTAAAATAATGCATGGTTTTCCCACCAGGGGACGTAAAGTCACATCTTATTTTTGTCGATATTTCTGTTTCTAAGAGTTCGTAAGCTCACGATTCCGTTAACAGCAATATCTGAGGGATGAAAAACCCGATTGAAAATCTTACTTTCGTCAGATCTATTGTTTTCCATACCGGTTCCATTGACTTTGAATAGCGTTGATAAATTTAATTTGCGTCAGAACGGATTCAAAAGACGTGCTTATTACACCTGAAAATTCGGTGTCATCTTTCTTGTTTTAAGTTTTCGTCAAATTCAGTTTTTTATTTCGCCGAAGTGTTATAACAGTACAGAAAGGTAATCGTCAAAACTTTTTTGCCATCGCCAAAACGAATTTTTTTTTCTCAAATTGCGAAGAATGCGATCGGGTCAGCAGGGCGACCCCTGACTAGTATAGTTTTACTATTTTACAAATTATTATAATTATATGCTTTTCTCAGTATCCATCCTCTCCCCTTAATCAATGCATAGATTCTTAACTTTGAATCACATATTTTGAGCAACAGGAAATCTGCATATTGGCTGAAAAAATTTGCTCCACTATATTAAATTCAATATTAAGCTTTGTGACGTAATTACAGAGGTGAAGTGGCAAGTATCAGTGTAAACTCCTGGTCGGTGTAGCTTAATTGGGAAAGCACTCAGCTCCGGAGCAGAAGGATGCGATTTCAAACTCCGCCACCGGCAAATTTGTGTTCTCACACTGGCGCCCAAACATAAAAATAGATTTGCTGGTTCGAAATGTGTGATGTTCATTCCACACATCGTCTGGAATTAATGACAATTTTTTTCGCTTCGAAAAAAACATCATCTGGAATTAGTAAGTATTCCTTCTTCTCTGTAGAAAGTTACTTCAAGCTAGTCCCGCCATCGGCAAATATGGGTTTCATATAAGCGCCGGATTATAACGATGGGTGATCTACTGACCGTTAGGTTCTTCGAAAAATGTGTGATGTTCTTCCCACTTATCGTCTGGCACTAATGAGAATTCCGAATTCTTTCTTCGCTTCGAAAAATGTGTGACCCTTCGTCCGCACATCGTTTGGAAATAGTGTCAGAATTCTTCCTTCTACAGAGAGTTACTTCAAGCATAATATAGTTTGCGGCGGACCCGAAAGCTGCAATTTCGTGCTCCTGCCATTCTCGTGGGGGGGGGGGGGGGGGGGGTTATACCCAGTCTTAGCATAATTACTGTTACAAACGTTCGACAGACTGCGCGCAGCCGGTGTGGAATGTCACCGACCAGCCAAATGATCATATGTAGAGTATTTTAGGAAGAGAGTGTCTGACCCCAGGTCTTAAACATCCCTTTGAAATAGGAAGCTAGGAGATTTGGGTTAGAGTGCCCGATAGGAAAGTGACACGGAAGCGAAGTAGAAAGGGGGAGGAAGACGCCCTTATTTATTACCGGGGGCCAGTACCCGGGGTCCGATGGCTTAACGTGCCCATCCGACGCACGGCGGATATTTAGTGGATCGAGCGTTCGCACCTGCCTGGGATCGAACCTGAGGTCCTTTCCGTGGCAGTCACGAACGTTGCCCACTAGGCCACCCGACAGAACATCTCAGGTTTATATGCCTACCTCCCCACTCACAGCGCACCTTCCTGCGCAACAAATCTTTGCACTTATGCAAATATTTGGTAGTGTCCGAATACTTTTGATAATATAGTGTAGATCTTACTAAGCTGATCTCGGAAATTCAGAGATTGACTTCTCTGAGAAATATCATTTGCCAAATCATAGTTACTGATGTTAAATTTTTCTTGGAGTTGGTAGATTAAATATGTTTCCATTTATAGCGATCTTGGCGCACAACTCGAACTTCACTGGCATCTATCGTACGCCTCACACACGAGCTTTTATACTTCGTACTCGTCTTTTTCTTTTGCAGCGATTCCTGAATCTGATCCTCCCATGACTTCCGTCGCCTGCTTCTACCTTTCTTTCCTACCAGTTGGACTGAATAAATTACCTTCGTACACGTCTGCAACACAGCTTCGTTCCTCAAATGCCCCCTCCCCTCCCCCGTGAGTGACATCTCTCCAGCACACAAAAACAACTCCTTTGTCTCTTCTGTAGTACCCATATTTTACTGCCGTACCTCAAAGTAGGAATAATTGCACTTTCATACACAACCATTAGAGACCTTTTGAAGAATCCATCAGTCCTGTGTTATTGTCGTAAAGCCGCTATATGTTCTTCAAAGTTGAAATCATTCGTTTACTGATTTCACTACATAATCGGTTTCTTCTGTCAAACATGATTCCGAAATGCAGTATAGAACCCGCTTATAACCAGGAGTTTGGAACCGACGGAAATCCTCGCTGAATGTGTTTGAGGGTGAAAAAGCCCACTAATTAAAAAATGTGAATACGTGATAATGTGCATGTACGTTTAAATTATATATCCATAAAAATATATAGAATAAACTTGGAAGATTTAATTAACTACGGTAGTGTATAAATTAAAGTAACATAAGCAGTACATGAGTACACATTGCTAGCAAATATCACACAGAAATAATATATTTTTTTTTTTTAATGTATGTGTCCTTTGTATAATACATGACGACGGTACATGTCATCGATCGGAGAATTGCGGAGGGCAGGAAAGCTATTTCTGTTTTGAATCCTGTTCTTTGGAGCAACAATGTCTTTCCAAGGGTAAAAAGGCACATTTTTTCTGCGATTGTACAGAGTATCATTTTATATGGTGCGGAGACTTGGGACACTGAATAAAAGACATCAACAAAGATTACTGGCTACAGAGATGGACTTTTAGACGCGTTCTGCAAGAACATCCAGATGTGAGAAAGTGCGTAATGCAAAAATTCGAGATATTATGAGTGTTAAAGTAGACATTCTTCAAACTATTGAGATGCGGAGATTACAATGGTTCGGCCATGTAAGGAGAATATCGTCAGAGAGACTTCCTAAACTTCTGATAGAGTGGGAGGCTCCAGGAAAGAGGGAAAGGGGAAGATCAAGGAGAAAGCGAGTCAGAACTGACCTGAATTTTGGAGAGACAGGTCGGGTGGAGTGTTTCGCCGTCGGCGGGAGCGGCGACGTCGGTTTACGGAAAACACGAAGTTCGGAGCTAGTTCCAATAGCACGGACGGGAACGCAGTCCATCAGCATTCCATTAACCAGCCCTAGAGAAGTCCCAAGGTGATCACCCGTTTCTCCTAATTCCCGTTTTCCCTAATCATGTTTACCCCAATGGCGTTTCCCCGAAATCGCTTTCACCCGAATTCCCATTTTCCCTAATTTCGGTTGCCCTAATCTCGTTTCCCCTAATTCCCGTTTACCCCTAAACACGTTTATCCCAATGGCGTTTCCCCGAAATCGCTTTTACCCGAATTCCCATTTCCCCTAATTTTTTCCCCTATAATGTCGTTTCCCCTAAATCTCGTTTCCCCGAAATCGCTTTTACCCGAATTCCCATTTCCCCTAATTTCGTTTGCCCTTATCTCGTTTCCCCTAAATCTCGTTTCCCCTAATTCACATTTGCCCTAAACATGTTTACCCCAATGGCGTTTCCCCAAAATCGCTTTTACCCGAATTCCCATTTCCCCTAATCTCTGTTCCCCTAATTCTTGTTTGCCCTAAACGCGTTTGTTCGTATCAAAGTTTCCCCTTAAAAACGTTTACTGTATCAAGTTTGTTCTAATTCTCCTTTACCTTGATTCGCGTTTTCCCCAATTCATGTTTTCCGTAATTCATGTTTGTCCTGATTTTCGTTGAGCGAAAGAAAACGTTTCTTTTATCGCCAAAATTCAGGAAAATATATGTATATTTAATCATCATCATCAACCATTATGAATCTACTGCTGGATAAATGAATATCTCTCCAAGCCTCTTCCACAACGGTCTGACTTGTGCCAGTCTCTTCCATGTTACTCCCGCATACTTTCGAATTTCATCCACCCATCTTCCATGTTGTCTTCTTCTGGGTCTTTTCCTGTCCCTTGGAATCCAATTTAAAATTTCGACTGTCCATCGATGGTCTGTTCTTCTGGCAGTATGTCCAGCCCATTGCCATTTCAGGGATTTTACTCTCATCATGATGTCTTCCACTCTTGTCATTTTTCTGATCCACGAGTTCCTCTTCTTATCTCTCCTGGTTACACCAAGCATGCACCTCTCCATGCTTTTTTGAGTTGTCTGCAGCCTTTGTATGTCTCTTTTAGTTAAGGTCCACGTCTCTGCACCATACGTAAGCACTGGAAGGATGCATTGATCAAACACTTTTCTTTTAAGACATAATGGCATATTGCTCTTGAAAATTATGCTGTTTCTTCCAAAAGCTCTCCAGGCAAGTTTTATACGCAGATTAATTTCTTCATCAATGTGACCCTCACTTGATATCTGCTGTCCAAGATAAATGTAGGTATTGGTTATCTTCAGCTTTTCCCCATCAATCGATAAATTTTCATTTTTTGTAAAAGCATTGTACATCACTCTTGTCTTCTGAAAGTTCATTTTTAATCTCACTTCAGTTCATTTTTGATCATACTCTGCAGCTCTGATGAGGTAGTTGCAAAAATGACTACGTCATCAGCAAAACGAAGGTGAGTTAGATAATCTCCATTAATTTTTATCCCTTATATATATATATATATATATAGCATTGAACATGACGGGCGTCTCTTGAACTATTCTAACCAAAAAATATCTTCTATCGGTACATATTCAAATAAATTGTATAAAACTAAAAGTAGAATTCGAAATAATTGGTTTTCGTATTAAATGAAATTATTTTTCCTATGAATTAAAAACTAAAGCTTTAAAAAAGCACACAAACAAACGTAGTTTCGGGTAAAATTAACTTTTGTAGCTTTGTTTTTCTTTTTGTTATAAACTTTATAACAATGTCCAAATTGTCTAAGTCTGTAGCAATTTTGTTTTAAATACTAACGAATAAAAAAAAAGTCGTTCCTGTTTCACATTTAATCAGAAGTAACTTTTCATAATTTTAAGTTTGGAAAACGATCTTTCTTCGTAAGTCACTGCTACAGACAGTAAAAATTTGAAAAGAGGGTTTTGTGTACCTTATTGCCGCTATTAATTCTCAGGAATGGAAAAGAGGGCATTGTAATTTTTTTTAAATTACAAAAATTTTTCTTTATCCATTTTGGATTTCAAGTCAACAGAAAGAAAAGGAAATATGTTTGTTTTCAGGGTGTAAAAATCCAGAAAATCCAAAACAAATTTCGTTTTTAACTTAACATTGTACACGTGTGCCCCCCCCCCCCCGACAAGTTTCTTGAAGCAGCACATGCCCTTAGATAATTTGTTGACTTGTAGGTTGTAAATGCTGAAAATCTCCCGATCAGACCAGAAATTCTTTATATTTTATACTTTTGGTGTTACCCCCTCCCCCCGAAAGGTTTCGTGAGGCAGTACATGCCCTCAGATAATTAATTGCTGACTTGCAGTTTGTAAATCCTGAAATCTTTTGTTCAGTTGTAGATCATAAACATTTTTTATAAAGAATTACATTAAAAATCGCAATTAAGAAAATTAAGAAACGACGAATTTACGGAAACTTGATGTAATTCAGATAACCAACTTCCCGGAACGTGGCCACGAAACGGTCGAAAACGCAATTTTTATACGGCCGGTTAAAATTTTTGTGGCCAGTTCTCTTACATCCAATCAGTGATGGTGCTAACTGGGAAAACATTCAAACTGGACAAACTGACGTCTGTCTACTATTAAGGGGGAACTCAATTAGCAAAAGGCATTTCCACGGCTCATGCTTAGTCTCGTACGGTGGGGAGAGGAGAGGGGTCTAGTACGCTATAAGAACTCTTTAAAAGTGGGCCTTCTGCGCTCACAATTCTAGCGAATGCTTTTCTATACTATTTCTTGCTTTAATAAAAGTTTAGTGCGATGTAGTACTTTATCTGGGAGGGGGGCAGGGGGGGTTGACGGATACAATGGCTGCGTTAAGGACTAACCGTATAATGGTTCTCACCATGTGCACTTCTTTACACTTTTGTTGGCATAGTTATCGACATCATCAACAAGAAAGGAAAGAATAATTCTCTTGAGATATCAAGACCCACCGTTTTATTTCGGTTAATAAAAATTAGGACAAACATGAAATTAAAGCAAACGCGAAATAAGGCAAACGCGAATTAGGAAAAACTTGATGCGGGCAAACATGAAATAGGGGAAACGCCATTGGGGGTAAATGTGTTTAGGGCAAACGTGAATTAGGGGAAACGAGATTAGGGGAAACGAAATTAGGGGAAATGGGAATTCGGGTAAAAGCGATTTCGGGGAAACGCCATTGGGGCAAACGGGATTAGGGCAAACGGGAATTAGGGGAAATGGATTAGGGAAAGGGAGGCTACGCGGTCCCAAGCCACACGGTTTTGGCGAAATAAATTGCTCGTCTTTATTAGTGTTAAAAAATGGCCTGAATTCTACTTTTCTTCGAGTGCGCGATTCAACTTTTGGAAACGAACTAAAACATAATTATGTGATGGCTCTCGCTGGATCGGGACTATGATGAGTAAGAGCTTGAAAGGAGCAAGGGTCGTTACAATCTCCTACCTGTCTCTTCATTTCATTATCCTCTGTCTCTCTCTTTATTTCATTTATCCGCTATATCTCTCATTTCATTTCATTATCCGCCCACTTCTCTCTCTTTATCCATTTCATTGTCCCCTATCGCTCTTTTCATTTCACTATCTCTTTCTCTTCATTTCATTATCCCCTATCTTTCTTTTCATTTCATTATCTCTATCTTCATTTCATTATCCTCTCTCTCTCTCTCTTAATTTCATTATCCTCTCTCTCTCTCTTAATTTTATTATCCTCTATCTCTCTCTTCATTTAATTATATCTGTCGTCATTTCATTGTCCTCTCTCTCTCTCTCTCTCTCTCTCTCTCTCTCTCCATATCAT
The DNA here is from genome assembly GCA_039090855.1 of Macrothele yani. Lineage (NCBI taxonomy): Eukaryota > Metazoa > Arthropoda > Arachnida > Araneae > Macrothelidae > Macrothele > Macrothele yani. Next base: position 53,767,199 of record CM077006.1, on the reverse strand, counting down.
TACCTCTCTCTTTATTCCATTATCTTTTTTGTTTCATTGTACCTCTCTTCATTTCATTATTTCTTTGTCTTCATTTCATTATCCACGATATTTCTCTCTCTCTCTCTCTCTCTCTCTCTCTCTCTCTCTCTCTCTCTCTCTCTCTCTTCATTTCATTATCCTCTCTTTCTCCATTTCATTATCTTTTCATTATCTATATCTATCTCTCTCCATTTCATTATCCCTTATCTCTCTTTATTTCATTATCTCTCTTACTCTCTCACTTCATTTCATCTCTCTCTTCAATTCATTATCCCCCCCCTCTCTCTCTCTTTTCAATTCATTATCCCCCTCTCTCTCTCTCTCTCTTTTCAATTCATTGTCCCCCCCCTCTCTCTTTCTTCTTTTCATTATCCATGGTACGTATGCGTCCTGAAAATCCTAGAAAAGTCTTGGAATTCCATTTCATCCTAGAAATGTCCTAAAATTCTGTTACATATCCTGGAATTTTATCCATTCCCGCCTTTTTGTCCCTGCGTGATGTTTTGTAGTTGAGAATGTTTCTATTGATGTAACTTATGTCTGACAAATTTCCCTCCCCATCCCTGCAAAATTTGAGGGGGGGGGCTGTTGGTTTTCTTGTGCGTTATTAGCATCTTTTGCGTCGTGCTTATGTAATCACTTTCTCTGTCCGACCGGGGAGACCATATCTCTGCAATTATTAGCCCGATTTGTAAAATTCTTTTTGTATTGGGAAGCTTAAAAAGTGAGAATGATGATCCATGCGTTCCTGTCTTTTGCCGATGCACAACTTCGCCGCTAAAGGGCGCAAATGGAGATCGTATCGAATTTAAAACGCATTTAATTTCATATATTAGCTTCCAAATATCCAATTGAAAAAAATCTTTTTATTTTCAATGACATTTATATCGAAGACTATTTTAGTTACAGTCCCCTTTTTCAAATAATGCATAAATTTTCCGCTAGGGAGCGTAAAGGTAAATCGCGATTTTCCCTATTACTCCGCTTCCAAAAACCCAATTTGAAAAATTCCTTCTGCGTCGGATACAGTTCTTAAGGAGAAATATTTTGCATATAATTTCTCATTTTTGGTAAAGAATGGTTTGGCCACCAGGGGACGCAAGTGCTTATTTTTGCTTCTGAGGTATTTGCAACAAAATCTGAGCTGGAAACTCGATTGAAAAATTCCACCGCTCACCTCGGAAAACTTTTTGAGAATACCTCCTGCTTAAAATAAGTGCATAATTTTTCTACTATGGGCGTACACATATATCTTATCTGTGTCCATATCTGTGTTTCTATGAGTCCGATTTGAAAAATTCTTTCTTTGTTGGAGAACATTTTCAGTGCGAACTGTTTCTCATATAATTTCAAATATTTCTTAATACACAAGTGCGCCACTAGAGGGTGTAAGTTCATGTTTCCGTTTACAGCAATATCTGCGGGACTAAAAACCCGATTAAAAAATATAAAACTCCTTGTGTGTATTTTCTTCCCAAAATAATGCACAATTTCTCCGCTAGGGGCGCAAATATTTCGTCTATTTTTCTCAATATCTGTATATTTATAAATGTCTGATTTAAAAAATATTTTAACACCAGATACCATTTACCGTATGGAACACTTTAAGTTTGTATTTGAGGAGGCTTGTGGTTCACAATTCTGCCGCTAGGTGGTGTCTGTGTAATTCCTTTTGAAGCCTGTCTGCCTCCAAAAACCCTATTGAGAAATTTCTTTTTTTACACTATGCCATTCGCTATAATAAATATGGAGAGTGAATAAGATTTTTTGCTACAATAAGAAGATCCTCTTCAAATAATGTACAACTTTCCCCTTGGGAGTTGTAAAAGTCAAAACGTTTTTCTTGCTATCTCTGCTTCCAGGAGATGTATTTGAAAAGTAATTTTTCCTTAGCATAATTTTTTGCTATGAAGAACACTTTTTGCATGTTTTCAACTTTTCCATTATGTGAAATTCTTCCGCTAAAAGGCATAGAGTTATATCATGTTCCCTTCTATATCTCTCTTCTTTTAACTATTCGATTTGAACATCGTTTTGCCTCTAATACCTTCCTTTTTGTGAAACGTTTTTTGTGCCATTTGTTAATTTTCGTAACATAATTTTTAGCCACTGGTGGAAGTAAGTAGTTGATGTTTTAGTAGCCTCTTTTTTTTGGGGGGGGGGGGGGGCATTTTGACCTTTACAGAAATTTGCAAATGAATGCTTTATATAAAACTTTGCCATAAAATCAGATTGCTTTTGAATATCAGAAACTTTAATGTAGTTGTTTCTTAGTATTTTCTGAGCAAACTAATCACTTTGCATCTTCTATAATTAGTTTTCTAATCATGTCCAGTTAAATTGCCTTGATCACTAATGAATGCAGTTGTATATATACAGCCCTTGGATTTAAGGTTTTCCCGTTATTCTCTTTTATTTCACGTTGGAAATTTTTATGCATACTTTGTTTCTGGCGAGTACAAATTTAAAACATCACTACAGCATCAATATTATGTTGAAAATGCCTTCCCTAAATAAAGTGTAACCTAAATACTTGCTCCCATGATTATGTGTTTAAAAATTAACAATCCCTTTAGTCCTTTGAAAAAGTTCCTTTTCTTACCATTAAATTTCCAATGTAAGCATTATTTCAAAATAATTAAATATAAATAGTATTTTATGTATTGATTGTGTGGTATAAATATATGAAAGCATTTCAAGAGTAATGCCACATATCTATGTATTTTTCAGTTTTATGTTGTTTTTTATTCTGTAATTTGCTTCAATAACTGAACTAAAGCCAAAGTAGAAAAATAAAATTTTCTCAAAATCAGTGCACTATACTGTATGTAAAAGTTTAGTAGATATTGAGCCTGATCACATTTTTTAGTGACAGTTTTGGTATTTCAGTAATTATCTGTGATTCTAAGTTTGTGAGTAGCTGCAGCAGACATCATTTTTAGCATTTTGCATTCTGTATCAAGTTTGCCCAAGCATGTAGGAAGTTGTTTGTTGTAGGTTACCGGCTGAATAGACCTATGGTTTCACTATATTTTAAGTAAGAGCGTTTGGATCATATGTCCTGGAAAAAAATCCAAAAGTCCTGGAATTTTGTGATTGAAAAAGCGTATGAACCATGCTCTGTCTTCATTTCATTATCCTATCTCTCTTTCTCTTCATTTCATCATCTCTGTCTTCATTTCATTATCTCTGTCTTCATTTCATTATCTCTCCTTCTTCATTTCATTATCTGTCTCTTTTCATTTCCTTATCCGCCTTTCTCTCTTTTCATTTCATTATCCCTTATCTCCCTCTCTCTCTCTTCATTTCATTATATATATATATACATCTCTCATTTCATTTCATTATCTCTATCTTTAGTTCATTATCTCTCTCTTCCTTATCCGCCCTATCTCTTTTCATTTCATTATCCCTGATATCTCTCTCCTCATTTCATTATCCTCTCTCTCTCCATTTCATTACCTTTCTTCATTTCATTATCCCCCGTGTTGTCTGCATTTTTATTATCCTCTCTCTCTCTCTCTCTCTCTCTCTCTCTCTCTCCATTTTATTATCCTCTCTCTGTCTCTCTTTAATTCATCATCTCTCCCCATTCTCCATTTCATCATCTCTCCCCATTCTCCATTTCATCATCTCTCCCCATTCTCCATTTCATCATCTCTCTCTCTCTCTCTCTCTCTCTCTCTCTCTCTCTCTCTCTCTCTCTCTCTCTCTCTCTCTCTCTCTCTCTCTCTCTCTCTCAGAAATGTATTTAATATGTGCACGTGAACTCCGGCCGTCCTCTTTTTACCTTGGAGTAGGTCGCCTGTTTTCAACTCTGCTGACATGACACTTCGTAGGCATAGCACCTCAGATTAGTTGGTGGAGAGAGTCTCTTGCACCACTTGCTTGTTCACCATTTGATGTACTCCCTCCCAATTGCCTTTCTGTCAGTATTATTCCACTGGCGCACTAACATTATAATTTTGTCCTGTATGATGCCACATTTTGTCTTACTTCATTCCATGACAATGTGAAGCAAGAGTTACTCTGCCTTTTTAAATTCCTGGGATTTTATTAAATTTCATTCGTTGAAAAAGGTCAAATTAGCTTTGAATTAACATTATACCAAACAAAAGTTTCTGTTTCGCTCTTTAAATCTATAGGATCTCGGTAAATACGGAATTGTTTTAAACGGGTTCTGTTGTGCACAAATTCATTCACCCGGTTTAACTCTGTACCATTTAGAATGATCTACCCTTTCGAGTAGCAAAAGTTCTTCTCTCAGATACCGTAATTTTAGGTTTTCCTTACAGCTACCCACTGTTTCCGAAAAATTAGCGGTAATGCATACTCAAGGCACGTTTCTGTCGCCACCACCCACCGTCGGTTACTCCTTATAAGGCAATTCAGTGAACGAAGACAGGCATGCTGACTTGCTTGGCCCGATCATTTTGTGATCAAATATTCATGTGAGTTGAGACTGTAAATCAAGTGGACAAACTTTTCGGCAAGAAAAGTAATTCCGTATGGGATTATTTTTCCCCGGAGCTCTAAAATTTTTAGGTAACACCACAAAATTTCACTCACTTTTTCTGTTCTGTATTGCCGTTTCAGTTATACCGAGTCGAATGTTTTTTTTTTGTTTTTTTATATTTCTAGACTGGGACTTATAGCCGTGTCATATGTATGTGCGTGTGTGTTCTGCATGAGACGTACTAGTGACAGAAAGTTTAATGTAAATTTGCCTGTGGGTGTTCGCAGGCTGAAGATCCGTGCATCAACATAAGTAAACGCATCCGAAAAAAAAAAAAAAAAGAAAAGAAAAGCCCATGCCATTGATCGATTGCACGAAGGCACACAATAAATACACACACAAAAAAAAAATATTAAAATATAAAAAGGGGTTAGCCTAGCAATACGTTCTTTTATGTCTTCGACACTTACGAGATATGTCTTCGCCTGTTATTAAGTTACGAAGGTGGCTCAAGGTTGGCGTGGACTTTTATTATAACTCTCCGTGTTCTGTACCGATTGCCTGCCACACAATCCATGTAGTAAACATATTTTTAGCCTCCTCTTCCTGCCAGTAGTTGTTTCATCCACGTGGTGCTTACGAGCAGTGTTTCAGCTGGATTTTTTTCTCTTATAGCAATTCGGCTGTTTTGCCAGCAAAAGTTATAGCAAAATGCTATGCAGATTAGCCGAATTTACGGTTCTATTTTTTTGCAGTATTTGCACATAAAAGTACATTGGCTAAATAAAATAAATAGAGGCACCATGCATTGGCTAAATAAAATTTTGTATTTTAAATAGAATTTAAGAATAAAAGCAAATTGGCTTTTATACTTATGATTGTAACGAAAATACTTACATTTGCTGATGCATGCGGTTTGTAAAAATTTATACAAAAACCAGGGCTGGTCGACTCGACCCGAAATGACGCGTGCTGCTCCGGCGGCGAACCGCCAAAGAAATAAACGAAAGACCTGTTCCTTTATCCATCGCAGCAAAGCCGTTGCGAAAGGTTCTCTGGAGACTCACTGGTGCTTTTCGGCAATAGGAGAAGAGAGAACGGGGGATGGTAAAACGACAGTAGGGCGAAGCAGCGTGCAACAACGATGACGGAAAGAAAAAATGACGGGGAAGGATGCGAAAAGTCGGCAGGACGAAGCAGCGTTGAACGGCGAAAAAGGGGTGAGCTGGATGGCTGAAAAAAATGACTGAGAAGAAATCCAGGTCGGCGGGACAAAGCAGCGATGACGGAACGAAAAAAATGACGGGATGACAAACAATGCAAGGGCGAAGCACGGGTGGGCGGGATGACGAAAGAAAAATGACGGGAAATATTCGCATTTTGGCGATTCAGTGGAGCCTTTTTGTCGCAAAATTACCGTCTTTATCGCGATTTCGCGAAAATGCGAGCGTAGCAGCAAGTAAACCTCACGGACAGGTGTCAGCTACTGCCTCGATCGGAGTGAATATCGATCGTTATTTTGGAAAACAGGATCGTCAATGCACTTGACATAGCTGCAATAGTCACCATCAGGGTTGGTTGTGTGGGGAAAATCATCGATGACCATCTGCTGTTCAGAAAAGTGTGTGTGTGTGTGTGTACGTTGGTACCAAAGGCATTGACATTTCCGAAACCGTCTTGTATCATTATCAGCACGGAGCTTTGGCATAGTTTTAAGTCTGAGGGAGATGCATTTCTTCAGAAGATTGTGACCAGTGACGAGACTTGGGTTAATAATTTTACTCCAGAAATCAAGCAAGCCAGCTGCGAATGGAGCCGCAAGGTTCTCCTCGGCCAAAGAATTGCCGTTTCGAGGAAAGCTAATTGCTGTTGTATTCCGGGGTGCAAACGAAGTAATCCTGGTGGATTTCCTTGCGCGGGGAGCAACAGTGAACGCACAGTAGTACGCTACCCTCTTAAAAGAGAAGCGTCGACCCTCCATCCTTAAGAAGAGGCCAGGAATATTGTCGAAATAGGTCATCTTGTTGCATGACAATGTTAGGCCACATACGGCTGACGTCACATCGACAGCAGTGGCAACAATTGGTTGGGAGATGCTCAGCTATCACCTTAGAGTTCTGATTAAACTCTTTAACTACAAGTGATTTCCACCTGTTCTTCCCTTTGAAAGAGCATTTAGGAAGGAAGAAACTCACTGCAATTGAAGAACTACAGGAGTGTGTGCTGCAGTAGCTACGACAGCAACCCAATCCTTGGACATGGTCGGAATACAGTCTTCCACAAAGATGGGGCAAATGTGTTAAGGTCTCGAGAAGTATCAATGGTTTCGCGAGTTCATTCCTGTTCGTTTCGTGTGTACAACAGAAGTCCAGGTGAGCCTTAAACTAAAGGTCTGCGCGAGCCGTTATTTAGAAAGCCGTGCCGGGAACTTTTAGGATTCCTGCCGAGCTCGGAATTTCAAGTTTACGGGCCAGCCCTGCCCGTGTTAGACTTTCACCATGCTTTCTCCGCAACTTATTGCAAATATAACGATGTCTTCGTTTATAGTAAAGGTCTTCAATTATAGTGGCCTGCGGGGTACTTTTTGATGACCCATGTGACGTTATCCACAAAGGAAATTCTAAAATGGAAAAAAAATATTATTTCAGAACTGAGAAATGAACAGGTACTTTGGTGTATGCACATAGACTCCCCTTCTTCCAAATGTGCTATGAGCTATGCTGCGATAAATCATATGAGGGGAATTTTTAAAGAGTACTAAAAATGTAGGCATAGCACTACTTCGGACTTCTTTGTAACATGGATACCATGTTAACTACATAGGCCGCCCCGGTGGCGCAGTGGTCTAAGTTCTGGCTTCTGGCCATTCGTCTGAGATGGGGTTCAAAGTTCGTATCCCGGAGAGAAGCGCGTATATGTTTTATTTATCTTACTTATAGCTCATCGAGTTGCTCCCACCTTCAATCAAAGAAAAAAAAATAAAGGTCTAGGTTCGAATCCCGTAAGGTATGGATATTGTGTTTGTTTTACGACCCTGCTTTCCTTTCTCCCTTCCCTGGAGCCAGGGGCCCTAAATTAGGGACTGGCGACTACTTATAGCTCATGGAGTTGCTTACAGTGGTCGGTTAAACCTTCAATAAAAAAAAAAGTGTCTGAGTTCGAATCCTGGTGAGGTATGGATACTGTGTTTGTCTTATTACACGGTCTCCCTCCCTTCTGGTGTCAGTGGCCCAAAATTAGGGACGGGCAACTGCTTATAGCCCGTCGGCTTGCTCACGGTGGTCGTTAAATTCCCAATTAAAAAAAAATTAAAATAGTTTCTTTTTCCGAATGACAAGTTTTACGATTCAAAATATTTCTGAAATAATCGATATTCATATAAACATATGCATTCTGTTTTTATTTTTCATATAGCCCGCGAGTCTTATTCCTTTTTGTCGTATCGTTCGCGATTCAGAAAGGCTGAAGACCGCCTGCTAAAGAGAAACAAAGGTGCTGTATACTGAAAAGAACAGCCTCAGTCGTAGAAAGAATGTCACGCTGTGAGACGTGCGTAGGAATTCCTCCCACAGTTGAGGTTTAGACCCCACTACATATTTCTGTTACAGATGTGAATGCTTTTTTTTTCAGCTCCGAGGGCTACCTTGTTTTAAGTATAAACGGGTCTGGTTCATTTGCCCGACGTTTACTTCACCGAAGGGTCACTTGACCGAAAATCACTTCACCGAAAAGATTGTTTCACCGAAAGATCACTTGATCGAAACGTTCATTTCACCGAAGGGTCACTTGATCGAAAGGTACATTTCACCGAAGGGTCACTTGATCGAAAAGTTCATTTCACCGAAAGGTCTCTTTACCTAAAAGTTCATTTCATCGAAAGGTCATTTCACCGAAGGGTCAGTTTATCGAAAACTTTGTATTTCATTGCAGGATCTGTTGAAGCATGGTGCAAGTTTGGCAGACAGACCACCGAAACGTTAGGGGATCATACTCAAATTGCACTTTTGATTTTTCCGTGTCACAGAGAACGCAAAGATTTAGTTTTAAGACAAAAATAATTAATTTTAAGTCCCTAGGCCTCGGCTTAGGCCTTTTTAGCAAACATTTTAATCATGTTCATAAGGTTTACATAAAAAAGTAAAATTAATAATGTTGCACATTTTTTCAGGCAAAAAGAATCCGTTTTAGGTCCCTAGGCCTTACCTTAGGCCTTTTTACCCAATTATAATCGTACAAACTCATGTTCATAAAGTTTACATAAAAAGTCAAGTTAATAATGTTGCACATTTTTGGAGGCAAAAATAATCAAGTTTAGGGCTCTAAGCCTCGGTTAAGGCCTTTTTAGCAAATTTTTAAATCTGCGTGCTCGTATTCATAAGGTATACATAAAAAGTCACGTTAATAATGTTGCACATTTTTTCAGGCAAAAAGAATCAATTTTAGGGCCCTAGGTCTCGGCTTAGGCCTTTTTAGCAAACTTTAACCGTTCGTGCTCGTGTTCATAAGGTTTACATAAAAAGTTACTTTACATTTTATGTAATGCTTATAAATATGAGTAGGGTTAAAATCTGTTAAAATGGCCTGTACCTAGGCCTACGGTCAAAAAATTAATGTTTTGTGGTTGAGTAAAAGTGGAACATTATTTACTATGTAACGCTTATGAATATGAGCTCGGAGGATTAAAATTTGACAAAAAAGCACAGATCTAGGCCTTATAATTAACGGTATATTTCTAAAAACCTATTCATAGGGAGGTGTTTCATAGAAATGAAAAGTGTATTTTTTATACAATCCGAGAATGTTTAGGTGGCCAGTTTTTCAAAAACAGCACCACACTCCAACACATCTCTAACAACGAAATTCTAAGTGTTCGATAAACTGACCATTCGGTGAAATGACCTTTCGATATAATGAACTTTTAGGTAAAATAATCCTTCGGTGAAATGAACTTTTCGATCAAATGTCCTTTCGATGAAATGAACTTTTCGGTCAAGTGACCTTTCGGTGAAATGAACTTTTCGGTCAAGTGACCTTTCGGTGAAATGTACCTTTCGATCAAGTGATTTTCGGCGAAGTGACCTTTCGATCAGGTGAACGATACCCTAAACAAGGTAGCCCTCGGAGCTGAAAATCTGCAAACAAATACTTCGAACTCCCTCATCTCCGCTGTCGCAAGGAATGGCTCAGGTTATGGTTTCGGTTTCGTGAAGCTGGAACTATGTAAACATTTCACTTAAAGAAAGAAAGGAAGCAAGCCACTTGTGTTAGTTGCTAAAGCCAACGAAGAGAAAACGGAATTTTATTTCAACCTTTAAAGAAATAAACCGTCCCACTTCACTCTCTCATCCTTACAGTCCAGCTTGTCGGTTATTAATGCATCGTGTTTTTGTCTTTTTTAATGCAAGAGCAAAATGCTAAATCTTCCAGTAAGCTCGGGCTATCCGGGCTGGGCCAGGTCCGTGTACACCTTACCTTGAACCTTCTACGTTTATTCCGATTGTAAGTGTTTCCTGTTGAACGTATTGCACTGAAAATGATTTACTTCTTTTCACAGCGAAGAATATTTTTTGTGTTGTTGTTAATTACATTCTATTCAAAGTTAACAAACTACGATCTGCTTAAAAACAAATGCCCGAAGAAAAAAGTTACATACTAATTTATGTTTTCTTTCTTTTCCTTTAAAGGTAAATTCACAGAATATTTTATTCCAGATTCACAGTAAATTTCAATTGCTGCAAACGAATACCTGGAAAATAAAATAAACAAACGCAGGTTACGAGAAAAAGCAAATACTGTAAATACAGTTACAACAATGGGGTGTTTATTCCCCCCTCCCGTATTGTCTGCTGCTGAGGTTACTTCACATGTATCGGTAGGGAGAGGAAAATGTTTAGCATATAATGGATTACTGGACGTATATCTTTAAGAATGAAATACTATGTACAACGATACCACTTGGCACCTCGAGCAGGAAAAAAACATAAGAAATGATAACATGTGAGATAGGTATATGAAATTAGAAAGTATGCCGTGGAACCATCTGGGAAAGAATGTAGAGAATGAACTGCACGCAGTAGGAACCTTTTATTTTGCTTAAGTGATTTTTTGTTGCTATGCACCTTTCCCGACAGTAGTAAAGTAAATCACAAATAAAGAATTTCGATGTAACGAAAATGGGTAACGGAAGTAGCCAAAATCATTGTTTAACTCTGATTTTTAATTTCATTGTTACTCAACCTTATACACACTCGAGTCACATTATTGTGACCACCTCCTACTTTTGACGTCAACAGCGCGTAGCCAGTGAAAGAAAGCACGTGTCGTGAGCTGGCTTGGAGAGTATATAAGGTGTGCTGTGGGCATTCTGTAAACATATCACTCGTTGCTGTCATGGATGAAAGGAGCGATTATCAGATTTGAAAAAGGGATGATTATCGGCTTTCGGGCCGAGAGTGGCAGTATTTCTGAAACAGCGCAGTTTGTGAACTGTTGGCGTGCTGCTGTGGTTAAAGTGCATCGTGATTGGAGAAATGGCACCATTGCGAATAAGCGAAGTGGAAACTACGGAGCACCACGTGCCATTGGTGTGAGAGGTGAACGTCGTCTTCGAAGGTGCGTGAGGGCCGATCGACACGCTACAGTGGAACAACTCATTGGCCGAATGAACGAAGGGGCTACAGGAAGTGTTTATGAAACGACAGTTCAGCGAACCCTGCTGCGTATCGGGCTCCGATGCAGACGGATGGTCACTGCACCTATGCTAACGAAGGTGCATCGGCAGAAAAGGCTTTCATTTGTACGGCAGTATCGGAATTGGACCTCCGCTGATTGGCAAAGGATTGCCTTCTCCGATGAGTCACGTTTTCTGTTTCATCGAACGGATGGACGTTGGTGTATCCATGGGTGTAACCACTAGGGGGTCAGGACCCTCCCAGATTTTCCGAGTCGGGGATACCCCAATGTAAAGGACCCCCCCCCAATTTTTTGGGAATATAATGCACTTTTTTATGATGTGAACCAACTAAATATAAGTTTGTAATTTTTCGTAGAATGCAAACACGTGTATAATGTGTACTTAATAAAACAGCGATATCGATTTCTAATAAGCAAAGTCAGTTCTACAACTTTGCAATTTAAATTTCTGCTCTATCTATCGTACTTTTACAGTTGTTTTTGCTAAGTTCTACAATTCGCCAACAGAGGCGCCTATGTCGAATCCGTTAGATCGCGCCTCAGCAACTGCTTTGCTCCTGCGTGTGTGTGTGTAGGGGAGGGGGTCCCAAACTGTATCTTATACAGTATGCATATAATACTGTATGCATATGTACACTGAAGAGCAATTGAATTAGAGACAGCTGGCGTTATGCAAATGTGGCGCTGTGGGTGGCCATGTAAACGGAAACGACATGTCGTATGCAGCGATCCGACAATACAAGGAGTGATGCGACGGGAATCAGTAGAGTCGGACGCAGTATGGGTAAGACGAAGAATCTAAGCGCATTTGATCGTGGGCAAATTGTCGGGGCCCGACGAATGGGTCACTCCATCTCGAAAGTCGTGCAGGCACTGGGATTTTCACGAGCCACTGTGTCACGGGTGCACCGTGAGTACATCGAATCCGGTAAAACCATCCCTGCAAGGACCAACTGCTGTGGACAACAGCGTGTGGATGAGCGGGGTCATCGTCTGCTTGCTCGCATTGTAACAGCGGATAAACAGGCCACAGTGCAAGAAATCACTCGGCAATTTAACGCTGGTGCACAAAAACGTGTAAGCAGCCACACCATCCATGCAGAACCATCTCCTCGCTATGGGGTACAGAAGCCATCGTCCCACGAGGGTACCGCTGCTTACCGCACATCACAGGGTGCAAATATTAGCATGGGCGCGGGAACATCGCCACTGGACCCTAGACATGTCGAAAAATGTTGCCTGGATTGATGAGTCGAGATTCACGTTGGTACATGCGGATGGCAAGATACGAGTACGGCGCAAACCAAATGAAGCGATGGATCCTTATTGCCAGCAGGGTACTCTTAAAGCTGGTGGGGGTGGCATTCTCGTCTGGAGACTGTTTACGTGGACTGAAATGGGACCTCTGGTACGTGTGACGTCGTCCCTCACAGGTCAACGTTACCAGGATATCCTGGACGACCATTTGGTCCCTTTTGTGCGTCTTCAACATCCCACTGGGGACCTCATCCTGCAACAAGACAATGCACCGTGCCATCGTTCCCGAATTGTATCCGAATGGTTGGATGAACAGTCCACCAACGTGACCTTGCTTCCGTGGCCAGCTAGGTCACCTGATCTCAATCCCATCTAGCACATCTGTGATGCCATCGTGAGAGATGACCCCTCCATCAAATCTTCGTGAACTGTGGGAGCTTGTTCAGGGGTCGTGGATCCGTATGGCTTCCCAACGCTTCCGGTGTCTTATGGAGTCCATGCCGAGACGAATCGCCGCCGTCATCAGGGCGAAAGAAGGTGGTGCTACACGTTACTAGACAAGTATCTCTAATTCAATTGCTCTTCAGTGTATACATGTAATGTGTGTATGCGTGATCGGACCCCCTCCCCCCGATTTTGAAACATGGCTACGCCACTGGGTGTATCGAGAAACATCGGAGAAGGAGAACATACTCTTCAACCATTGCTGGAAGAACACAGGCCGGTGGGGGCGCAGCGTTATGGTCTGGGGGGGGGGGGATGTTTTCGTGGCATTCTCTGGGTCCACTCATACCTGGGGAAGGCACTATGGACCGAATTCGTTATGAATCCATCATTGCAGACCACGTACACCCATACATGCTGAAAGTTTTCCCTGCGTCGGATGGGGTCTTCCAGCACGACAATGCGACATGTCACACAGCTAGAAATGTCCGATAGTGGTTGGAAGAGCACGACAATGCGACATGTCACACAGCTAGAAATGTCCGAGAGTGGTTGGAAGAGCACGACGAAGACTTCAAAGTACTTCCCTGGCTCCCTAATTCCCCATACTTAAACCCTATTGAGCATCTGTGGGACCACCTCGATCGTGTTGTTCTCTCTATGGATCCTCCGCCACGCAGTCTCCAGCAGCTGTCAGATGCACTGCAGCCAGCATGGCTCCACATACCTGTGAACACCTTCCAGCACTTTTATTGAGTCACTCCCAGCCTGTCGAGGTGCTGTCCGCGCTGCACACGGCGGTTACTCTGGATATTATGCTGGTGGTCACAATAATGTGACTCGACCGTATATTTTACCAAACCATCGCAGAACATTATTTCATTACGTTTTACATGAGTGTAACAGTATCTCATTGCAATCTGAGTAAATTACGAGATCCTGATGCTAAATGTGACTGATAAAAGCCATTACAAAAATGCATTTTTGATGCTACGAAAACTGTGTGCATTTAGCATCCTCTAAACTCCTACAGGGGTGGGGGGGGTTACCTGCTATTTACGACATCTTTAAAATATTATGTAACACCATAGAGTGTAAATCTGTTGATATCCTAGACCAAAAGTTACCAGTCCCTCTCACTAACCCACGATTCAGCTTTTCTATCTTGATGTCAGATGTTAGCTTGCGCAGGCGCAAATGGATTTCTACATCACATTTCATCGGTGTCAGGGTCGTTTCTTATGTTCGTCTCAGTCTGAATAACATATAACAAAAATAAATATTGGTTTTCAAAAACTAAACAGTCGAAATACTTACTATTGCCAGTGCTAGTTTAATAAATATGTACTTTTATAACTCACATATCTTCTTTCATGGGTTTTACGACAATAACATTCATTAATCCACCTACCTAAGTACCGTTCAATGTCAGGATTTAGTAAAGCTTATTGTTTGTTGTTATAATTTAATTCCACTTAGTATGTACCGGACTGTGTCTCAGTGTGGTCATAAGTGACGCGAATAAATGCAATGCGTTGTACGCAAATAAATGTATATTCTCGAATCACTCGTTTTATTTCACACCCACAAAGATATACTATGCATGTGAAAGATGCATAGCGTAAATCAATAAAGAGTATCAGGGTACTCTTTCTCGATTTTATTATTAATATTTCGATTACCTTAGTAAAGAAGTGTCGACTTTTTGTTGTTGTTCCTTTCATATGTTGAGTGGCGTATGTGTTACATTTCTCATAAATCAACGCCATTCTTCAAGGAAACGATTTATTGAGTGAAATCATTCTTTTTATATCGATTTAACCTTATAGAAACTAGAATGTGCCAATTTTTATCATCTGATATATAAAAACGTTTGCAAGGTTCTTTATCGAAAACTCACGGCGGTGGACGTCAAGTAATTTTGCTTCCTATACTTCCAATGGAAAAACTTCTGTACACATTTTCTTCACAATTAATGCGTTCCCTAGGATGAAAATTTGAACATCGATTAAAATAGCTTCATTTTATAACTTGGAATACTTAATATTTTCTAAAACATAACCATAATTATGCAATCCAACATTTGTTTGTCAACTGACGTCATCAAAGTACAGGTCGCGCCATCTTTTTTTTTGGTTTCAACACCACCAAAGGAAAAGTTATTGATTTTTAATATAATTATGGTTATGTTTTAGAAAATATTAAGTATTCCAAGTTATAATATGAAGTTATTTTAATCGATGTTCAAATTTTCATCCTTGGGAACGCATTAATTGTGAAGTAAATGTCTACAGAAGTTTTTCCGTTGGAAGTATAGGAAGCAAAATTACTTGATGTCCACCTTAATGCGCCACCAAGCATGTACGACTTTTTTTTTTTTTTTTCCATATGGAAATCACAACTAACTCTGCTAAGTTTATCACAAAGAGAACGGGATACTTGGCATGTACAGTATAATCACTACAATAATGAAATACTGGGTTACACATGTACTTATTTGGCATTTAGAGATTGAGGAAAATAAGGGTAACGACACCACATGCGTGTAAAGAACAATCTAGAAAGAATGGAGGGCACCGTATGCAAATCTGCATTTTGTCTGGTGGCGGGGTCACCTTTTGAGAAGTACGGTGATCGGTTTTTAGTTTCGTATGATTTTCATACGGATGAAAGATAAATTTGGTAGCTCGTATTGTACGTCACAAGCCTGTGTTATATCTAATATATAAAGTTGAATGTTTGTTTGTTTGTCTACAGTGCAAATCCAGTTTTCAATTTAGAACCACCAGATTTGGTATACTATCTCATGGTACTCTAACTTAGACCGTAGACGGCTTTTGGAAACTGGTCGGAGCCCGGGGTCAAGGGGCCCCGATACAAAATTCTCATGAAAATTCCAGTTTTTACTTTTTTTTTTTTTTTTTTTTTTGAATTAGTGTGCTATCTCATGATACTGTAACTTAGATCGTAGACGGTTTTTGGAAAGAGTCTGAGCCAGGGCTCAAGGGACCCCCGTACAAAATTTTCGTAAAACGCTCCATTTTTTATTTTGAATTCGAATTTAATACTTTTTGTTGTAATAAGTGCAAGAATTGATTTTTGTGACAAGTGCTTTCCAGTGAGCGGCATCGGAACTAAAGGTAAGTAAACTACAAAAGTCAAACGGGAAAAACTAAAAGCACTGTATGCCTAAAGACTCTACAAATAATAACATTCAATGAAGAAATGAAATACAGTGTTAGATACTGTTTATGCCGTGAAAAAAATTATCGTTTTCATTTGATTTGTACAAAATTTAGGTAGTGAATTATCACCAAATTCTCCCGAGCAATTCAGCTAGTTCGTTACAAACCAAAGTTTTTACTAAAAAAAAAATCATTTATTGAGTGGAACATTATTTTTCTTGTTGATTTTCCCATGCAGAGAAAGAAGAATGTGCGATTTTTTTAATGTATTTTATGTCAGAAAGTTCCCAAGAATCTTATTGACAGTTACCGCCGATCAGTTTCACCTGAAACATCTGCAGCATTTTTGTCATACGTAAATTACAACAATTCGTTATGTTGTTTTTGTTTCTGATGGATTTAAGTCCAACTAACAAATCATATTCCACTGGACAAAATCGTTTTCCTGTGAAAATATTTGATTTTTCTCTGTTTTTTATAACAGCTGCAGCGCACATACACTGCTAAGTTCGCATATGAAGCTTTTTTAAAACCAGGAATCTTCCCAAAACTACACGCGGTTATTTTGTTTTTGTGCTGTTTTTGTTTTTCATCTGTGACGTCTAAATGCTTTCCTAAACAAGGCAAAGAAGTTAAACATGTGCTGCTATAACAGTAGATATTCATATTTTTACAAAGCTTATATGCTGAAATGATTTAGAAGTATACCTGCAAAATCTGTAACAGATTAAAATGAAGAGATACTTATGTTTTGGGATTGCAAAGACTGATTTTAGAAACAAGAAAAACTAAAAAAATCCCGTCAAACTTCAAATTAAAAAAGAAAAAGTGTTGCGTAATGGTAAGAGATACTTCAAGGAAAAGCTAAGAAATTCATGTAAATGCCAACTGCTATTGACAGTTGTGCTGTATGATAAGAAAGGAGACCAATACTCTAAAATGTAATATGTATATACAGTACAGTGTTCGAATTAGCCAGTGGTCCGCTGGCCATTGGCCAGTAAAACTTCCGTCGGACAACTGAACTATTGATTTAACTGGCCCGGATGACCAGTAAATTTTTTCATTTTTTACTAATTTGTCAGAAGTTAAAAAATGAATTTCTGTTTCTTTTACCTTGCTGCGTGGTTTTCGTTTTAGGCTGCAAATTAATGATAGGTTTAAAAACAAACATTCCATTGAAATGATATGTTGTTTTCAACATATAATGTAAAAAATGTCTTTATTTTTTTATTTTTATTTATTTTTTACGGACCAGTGGGCATTTTGGTGGACCACTTGTTTTCCAAATTCGAGTGGTCCGCTGGGCCAGTAGAAGATGCATTTCTAATCTTAACACTGCAGTATATCAGTGTGTATGTGCTACACACCTTCAACTGGAGGAGTGTTAAGATCGTTTATCAGGGAAGAGGGGGTACCTGAGGGAATTTGCGGGGATGTATGTAGGGCCGGCTCAATTGTTTTTAAACCGAAAAACGATACTGACCGATTTATCCAGCTCCCACGTTGGCCACAGGCTATCTCGCTTGTCCCCTCTGTCAGTGCATCTTTCCCTCTCTTTCACTTTCCTCTTTTTGTGAGGAAACCAAACACAGTATTTGTATGTTTTGTTTGAAGCAAACCTAAGCGGTGCCGAAATTTTGTACGCGAATGAATATAGATATACTGTATACGTTCAGGGCCGGATGGAGCTTTTGTGGGGACCAGGGCGAAATTTCATTGCGTGCCCCGGAGCAAAATTTCATTGTGGGCACTAGAAAATAAATCCCATATTTTAATAAAGCCGGTTAGGTGAAAAATGTCGTCCGTAAAGAGCACACACGAGAAACCTGTCATGTAGACAAAATTATCACCTCAAAGAAGTATTTGCTTTAAGCTTAAGAAAAAAACCATAATATGGATTGAAAGTTCAGAGAGAGAGAGAGAGAGAGAGAGAGAGAGAGAGAGAGAGAATGAAAGAGGGAGAATAAGAGAGAGAGAGAGGGGGAGAGGAAGAGAGAGAATGAGAGAGAGTAAAAATCTACGATATCTCTTTCTGGTAAGAGGGGGAATGAGATTGTATTGTGACTCTTATAAAAACTTCTTCACAAAATGATAAAAAGATACCTGCTTAGTGAATATTTTTGCATTGCGAATGTTTTTGTGCAGGTAATAAAAATCCCTCTAAAATAAATTCGTATAAACAGTTTTTCTCCCCTCATACATGTTTAGTGATTGATTTTTAATGCAGAATGGAGTAACTGACAAATTTAATTATTGACCTCCATATCTTCTCCGAAACCGACTTTGATATTGTTCTTTTTATTTCTTTAAATTATAGTATCTGGTTTGCTCACAAATTGTTGAATATATAAATGTAGGGGCCACAAAATGATGAAATATAATTTGCTATTTCATGAATACGAAAAACATTAAGGTGGTGTTACAATAATCATATGAAATCTGCAAATCTTGGTATCTGTACGGCGATGGGCGATAACCTATTCAAAAATGTGGGAATTGGAAAGAAAACAAAAAAAGAACTTTTAAAAAATATCTTTTTAATTACCTCGCGTCCCAAAACTTAAAAACAAAAATAATTATAAAAAATTGTACCGAAAATGATTTTGTTTTGTTTTTCTTAAACTGCGGGGGCCCTTGGAGGTCCGGGGCGACGGCCCCGGCTGCCCCTATGCTCCAGCCGGCCCTGTATTTGTTTGATATACTTTTCCCATAATTCCAATTTTATATTGTTTCTCCAAGGGCATTTACATCCAAACAGCATTCGCATGAATGAATGTATTTTTCCATTATTTTCAACAGATTTTCTCATTCATCCACGGATTTTTATACTCACGCTTTTGCAGAAAATGTCTAGGAGTAGTTATCCAAAATTTTGTGGTGTGGGCATCAGACTTTTTACGAAGTGTTGTCCTTATAATAGCTGCTTTTCAACGATAATACAACTGAGTATATTTGAGATTTACGCAGGCGTGGTAACTCATATCAAGTTGAGTTGTACGGTACGAGCAAAAACGCTTTTCACATTTTCTTTCCGTTCTAAATCCTGGACCTTGAATGCTGTACATGTTCGGTTGCCTCCCTTTCTCAGCGCGATCTGTTGCTGTTCCCCCTGCCGAGGGTTGAAGTTGAGAGACTGGGACGCCACGAGTAGATTACGCTGACGTCCAATCAGCTGTCAGGAGTACTTGTGTGGGTCACGTGGTTTTTCCATTCGTTCTTCATGGAAGGAGGTGAGTAAATCCCTTCCTCGTGCCCGCAGGGAAATTTGGATTTTGGGAGTTCTGTTATCTGGTACACCTGTATGTCGCATCGAAGATTACTAGACGGCTAACTTCGGAGAAGCAAGCCTTTTTTTCTTTGTCTGTCAGGTACGTTCATAAAGCACTTCTTTCATCCTCCTTTGCCACTTCTTTTGGCTCAGTGAGTTCATGACTGTTGCTCAGGAATCAGCCCAGCCGTTATGAGCTAGTCCTAGACAGGAATTGGAAGCGCAGTTTGTAGATAACTCTTTGCCTGAGTTGTCGGCTTGAAATAGCCTTCATTCGTTTTCTCCACGGATTGGGTGTTTTCTAGCAAATGAAACATAACACTACGTTGTTTGAAGTAATATGCGTTATGCAATTTAGTTTAGCAGCGTTTAATGATTATTTTAATCTTTTCCGTCTTATGTTTTGTTTTTCTCCCGCCCTCACGATTAATAGCTGCTAAGCAGTAGATTTTGCTGCACGATGCAGAAGTTTACAATGAAAATTTGTGTAATTTTTTTTTATCAAGTAAAAAATCTGATAGAATTGCTTCGTGTGTGAATTAGAACAAAATATGTATCCGTTTTAACGATGCATATTTTACCTTCAAAAGTCGAAACTGTGAGACTAAGCATATTTTTTTAATGCTTTTGCAATGTGTGACGAGTTGTATGTTGAAGTGTAGTGCAAAGCTCAACCATTAAAAGATTATATTGACAAAAAATGGTGGTTTAGTATTTTCAAACAAAAGTGCTTTTTCCGTTACGTTATGCAAGAGCGTTCTTGTGTAATTTGCTTATTCACCAGCTTGTGCACTTCGTTCTTCGATTGTAGAGTATTATTTCCTATTTCACAATCTCTGTATGTATATCTGTATGTTTTATGTTTGGCATAACACAGTAAGACACTGTTTTTTGAGCTCTCTCACTTCGCGAAATCTTAGTTTCCTGCGAGGTTTTCTTCACCGCAAGATTCCTCGTGAAACAAGGTCTTGAGTAGTATCCCCCCCCTCTCCCGTTTCATCACTGTGAACAATTATTCTGTGCCGAAAATGCTGTTACGGTGTGTCAAACAAAAAAGTTTAATTTATTTTTAAAAAAAAATGCGGTCAAACCCCTACTTAACGGATTGCGATTTAACGAATTCCGCGATTTTACGTACATTTTTTGTGGTCCCGACGGAATTACATTGAAATTAATGCTTGTCGTTTCCCAATGTAACGAACACATTTTCTATTTTTTAAAACACAAAACTTTGTTAACCAGCATTTTCACGTTAAAAGTTAGCTCAAATGCAATCCCATGATGATGTTTTCGATGAACAGATTGGACTAGATGCATCAGATTCTGTTGAAGAAGATGAAGCAGAACTGAAAGTTAGCTGCTTTAGTGATGCCGGTAACAGTATATAGAATGGGCTAAAAAGTACTTGATGCCCTTTGATATTAATGATGATGTTTTTCATGCACTTCATAAAATAGAAGCTGCAATTTATAAAGCTAAACGTTCAGAAAAAAAAATCTTCTCTAAAGCATATTTCTTTTCTACAATGTAAAAAGGTAATCAACACATATTCTGTTTTTACAAGTTAATTAGTACTAACTGATGTTCTGTTTCATGCAGTTTAAGATACTGAAATCATTATTTAAGAAGCTAAATGTTTGAGAAAAAAATCAACTGTCGTATTTTTCTCGCAATTTTAAAGTACGCTTAAATTTTGATGCTACATATCGAAGTCTAATATCTACGAATTATGTATTTAATATGCAAAGTAAATGTGGGCATATTATAACATTTTGATAACAAATTTCGTAATTAAAAGTACTATACATAATTTAAATGTAACTGAAAGAAAGATAATTTAGCTGCTTACATATTCTGTTATCAACGCAAGCTTAATTTGAATGTTACATTCGAAAGGCTTCCTCGATTTAGCGAATTCCGCGATTTTACGTACAGGACTGTTGGTCCCTTGAAGTTCGTTAAATCGAGGTTTGACTGTACTTTAAAAATTGATTATCATGCTGGCTGGGTCAGGTAAACATATCCAAAAAACAAAAAAACCCCGCCAAGTTCGTAGTATGAAATAAAGAGAAAGCTTTGTTTACGAAGAAGTGTCTTTTTGTTTTATACTCGTTACCAGAGGTTTATCCGGGAATTTCAGATGTTCGTATGTGTATGGGAGGGGTTGAATGAAAAGCTAATTGCTGGAAAGCTGAAAATCTTTGAGTGAAATCTTTCGGTTTTGAATCTAGGATTAAAAATATGGAAAAAATTTGAAAACTAGGGAGCTGTTGAATTTTTTATAATTAAAAGTGGTTAAAACCGGGAATCATTTTTATATACCTACACACGGTTATTTTGTTTTCGTGGAGTTTGTTTTTTTATGTCTAAATAATAATTAGGCTGAAGTAAAGAAGTATTAACATGGCTGGCTGAAACAGTAGTTATTGATACCTGCAAAATTTGTAGCAGATACAAATGAAAGATATGAACATACTTTTTTTATGGTTGCAAAGATTGGATAAAAACATACACTTTAAAAAAGAAAAACTAAAAAAGAAACATGAATTAGACTGCTGTGTACATAAACTTTAAATAAAAATGAAAAAAAAAATCATTATGGTAAAAGGTACTTAAAGTTAAAGCTGAGCAATTTCTGAATATGCTAACTGTGGAAGGTCATGTATAAAACAAAGTACAGATACAAGAATTTAAAAAGAAAAATGATAAATAAAAAAGAAACAAAACTGAAAGTGCCAAAGGTTGCATAGAAGAAAATTCAAAACCAATAAAGACAAAGCAAGAGAAAAGCAAGAAGTAAAATAAAAAATAATAAAAATAAATAAAAGATAAAAATAAAAAAGGCAAGCATGGATTCGAATTAGCAAAAAAGTCCAGAAATTCGACCAGGAGAAAAAACAAGGATTACAGAACACACACACGCACACATACACTTTAAAAAAGTGTGTATGTATATGTGTCTGTGTGTGCTGCACACTTTGGAATTGAGGGATGTTGAGATTTGTTTATTGGGAAGGTGTCTATTAGGAAATTTAGGGTTGTGTGTGTTTTAAATCCCTGTTCATCAACTTATTAGGGAAATTTTCCGTGTAAATTGACAAAAAAAAAAAAATTCAACTTTTTTTTTTTCTGGTATAAACTAATTTCTTTGAATATCGTAAATGTGATGAGCAATGGTCTACTACTTATTTTGTGATATCTGTAAATAGAATTTTTTTACAGATCTGAATGAAGTAATTTCTTTTCTGCCCGACTGGGTTGTTGAAAATTATTAACAGGCTGTTATATACATCCGAAGTCTACAATGTGGAAAGAATTGGTGGAAACAGTTCTGCCCAACTGGGTTATTAAAAATGTGGAAAGAGTTCTGGCCGACTGGGCAGAACTCTTTTCCAGTTGAAGATGTTACAAAAGGGAAGAACAACTATCCATTCCTTTTGTAACAGCCCATCTATAATTATTAAAAGCATGTTTATAATTTTTAACAACCCAGTCGGGCAGAACTCTTTTCACATTCGGGCAGAACTCTTTGAGTTCTGAGTTCTGCCCAACTGGGAAAGAGTTCTGCCCAGTTCTTTCACTTTTGTAACATCTGAAAGTACTTTTGCAGTATTTGTTCCATATTTTGATGGCACATATTTTTCTCTATTAACACCTATCCTTTTTCAGGACACTCTTTAAATTTGTTCTCATGCCATTATTTAAACAGCCCATCTCATCCTAGATCTTCATGCACACCACTTTTCTGGTACCTGTGTTCATATAAATTTCTGTAAATGCTTTTTTTTTAAATTTATGATGAGTTAAAATGACCTATCAATATTGTATGCTTTAGCCAAGGTATTGTCTGAGGTTGCTATAACTGAATTCAACTGTATTTTCACTGGTGCATTCTAAGTGATCTTTTGGATGCCATCTTCTAGAAGAGATCATCAACCACCAAGATGACTTATCTTCAATACATTTGACTAGGTGTTTTATGTACACATCAGTCCAATTTCTTGTACTAGCAGTCATGATTAGTCTTTTTATTTTCTTGTTGTCATTTTCCGCTGATTTTCTACCATCACTTGGAAATCATGATGATTCATATTTCTCATTATATGTTTCCACATTCATATCTCCCAATCTTTTCAATGCCGCATTGTGAAATGCCTTTCAGCTATTGAACTGGGAAGGTAAAAGGATAATAATTAGTGGAAATTATTTAACCCACCTTCACTTAGCTGGCAATATAATCCTTTTTCCAAGTACATCTCAGAATCTAAGATTTTGATCCAAGAACTTGCTAACAAAATTAAAGAAATGAGCTTGCTTACAGAAAACAAAATTGATGTACAACGCTTTTATAAAAACTAAAGATTTAGAGGTTGATGGGGCAAATTTGGAAATAACTGATGTCTGTATCTACCTTGGACAACAGATATTAAGTGAGGTCCACATCAAAGAAGAAATTAAATAGGTGTATAAAATTTGGATGGAGGGCATTTGGAAGAGCAGTTTCCAAAAGCAATTTGCTATCATGTCTCAAAATGAAAATATTTAATCAGTACATTCTTCCAGTTTTTGCTTGTAGATTAGACATGAACCTTAACTAAACAAGCTAGTAAAATTATGCAATGTATTGATTATAATACGCTTTCCAACATACTAGAAATCATTACTCAAGTTATGAGGATAATGGCTGTGGAATAACTCTGTCCTGTGCCCCGATCTTTGATCCCATTTCGACGATATTCAAAAGAACCGGTTCAGTATACCTCCGAAATAACATGATAAAGTTTTGTTGCAATGGAAGCATTTTTACGTAAGTTATGATGCAAAAGGGCTATGGAATAGGTCCCGCTCCTGTGTCCTAACCTTTGACCCCATTTCGCCCATTTACAACAGGATTCGTCCCCAGGCAAGCCCCTATAACATACTAACATTTCATCCAAATCGAAGAATTTTTACGTTAGTTATGACGCATAAAAGCAGTGGAATGGATCCCGCTCCTATGTCATAACCTTTGGCCCCATTTCGTTCACTTTCAATAGGGTTCCTTTCCAGGTGTTTCCCTTCCACATACTGAAAGTTAATCGAAATCGAACGATTTTTACGCGAGTTATCGTGCGGACAGACATACGCACACAACGCGTGACGTGATGAGGCAGATGGGAATCGCGACCATCTGCTCGAAAGAGTGTGACGTCATAAAACTTTAATAGGATCCACACCCAACGCGTGACGTAATGAGACAAATGGCGTGACCGCGCACCAACATCTCAATCGAGAGATTGTGACGTCATAAGATTTCTAAGCATGGGCAACATTAATGGGACGACGCTATGACACTAAAAATGTGGTAATTCGGGGTGGTTATTTAACGCAGTAAATGAATTTTTCTAAAGTCGAGATCAAGCTAAATCGATTTCTAGTACGAGAAAATGGTAAGTTAACGACTTTCATCAAAATCTTTAGAGCCGTTTTCAAAATAAAATTTACATACATACAAGAATTGCTCCTTTAATGCACTGCCGGAAAGTGAAAAAAGAACACCAAGAAGGAATTGGCGGACGATCATGAAATTTACATATGTTAATGGCGTCGAGTTTGCGTAGGTGTGATGTTAATTTCGGGACCAACAGGTGAGCGCTTACGCCACAGCACGGCATAATATGCAAATTATCATCAGTGGTATTTAAGGAGTACGGCGAAGTGAATGTAATCAGTCGTCGGCGTACGGACACGTGCGAAGACCCTGAAGAAGCTGCAATGCCTGGACATGGAAGACGTGTACGATTTCAGCAGTTATCGGGCTTTGAGCGAGGTCGTCTAGTCGGACTCCGCGAGACCGGGTGTTCGTATCGTCGTATTGCGGAGCGAATTGGACGGGAAGTATCGGTGGTGGTACGATGGTGGCGTAGATGGTCCGAGGAACATTCCCACACGAGAAGACGTGGAACCGGGAGTCACAGACATACTGATGAGCGGACCGAGCGACGCATAAGAAGAGCGGCGTTGTCAAGCAGAACATCCACTGCGATGCAAATCCGAGCTGCCGTTGCACCTGAGGTGACTGTGCGAGCAATCCGCGACCGTCTACTGGATGCAGGACTACATGCACTTGTGCCTCTGACTCCAGCCCACCGTCAGGAACGGCTGCAGTGGTGTCGCCAACGTCTGCACTGGAGAACGCAATGGCGATCTGTCGTGTTCAGCGATGAAAGCAGATTCTGCTTGGGAGCCTACGATGGCCGTATGCGTGTTCGCAGACGCACAGGAGAGCGTCTCCATCTTTCTTGCATCCGCCAGCGACACACAGGGCCTACACCTGGTATGGGGAGCGATCAGCTGTCGCTCCTGTACACAACTAGTGTTTGTACCTTGTACATTAAACAGCACCTCCTACATCAACAACATCATTCAGCCCGTTGTTGTGCCATTTGTAAGGTCGGTCCATCGTGGTGTTTTCCAGCAAGATAACGCACGCCCACACACGGCACGTGCAACGCAACATGCACTTCAGGGTGTGAGACAACTTTCATGGTCTGCACGTTCACCGGATTTGTCCCCCATTGAGCACGTGTGGGATTTTATGGGACAACTACTTATCCGGTCTCCACGGCCAGCCACGACCATCCCCGATTTACGCGTCCAGGTTGAGGATGCTTGGAACTCAATACCCCAAACTTACATCCAACATCTGTACGACAGACTCCATGCCAGAATTGCACAGTGTGACGCAGTTCATGGCGGTTCAACCTCATACTAACCATGTTACATGGAAATGTTATTTTTCAGTCTACCAGCAAATACAGCTGTATTTTGCCATAATGTTTTGATCACGTTATCTTCTGTATTCCGTTATTATGCTGTATAAATTTTGATGGTATCAGACGTCTTCTTGGTGTTCTTTTTTCCCTTTCCGCCAGTGTAGTATATGTGATAAGGGCGATGGAATGGATTCTGATCCTATGTCCTGATTGGGTTCATCCCCAGGTGGTCCCCTACCACATACTGTACTAAAATTTCATCGAAATCGAACCATTTTTACACACCTTATGACGCATAAGGGCAATGGAATGCATCCCGCTCTTATGTCCTGACCTTTACCCCACTTCACCCATTTTCAGTAGGGTTCATTCCCAGGTGGTCCCCTACAATATACTAACATTTAATTGACATCGAACCATATTCACGTAAGTTATGACGCATAAGGGCAATGGAATGGATCCCGCTCCTATGCCGTGACTTTTGACCCCATTTCGTCCATTTTCAATAATAGGGTTCGTCCCAGGTGGTCCCCTACAACATACTAAAATGTCATCAAAATCGAACAGTTTTTACGCGAGTTATCGTGCCAACCGACGGACAAAGCTGGAGCATATATACGCTTCTTCAACCTACGGTTGGAAAGCGTAAAAAAGGCATTTAGAAGCTCAAACTACTGAAAACAAGTATGGACAGGTGTTTGCTTGGTATTAGGGCTGGCTTTAGTGTTTGTGATACCTGGTGGTGCAATATTTGACATCCCCTCAAGCGTTTTGTGTGTATGTGTGTGTTGGATTGTGTAGTTTTTAGCCACATATGAAAGATATATGATGTAAATAATAATAGTGTGCATTGATCCCAAGGTCAGCACCAAAAAAGGCTGTCCTTTTTACACTTAATTGCAACTGTTGTGTTGATTTGCCGTGTTCCAGTAATGGAGGGAACTTTCATCACTTCCAGTCATCCTTGTCTTGAAATACAATTCTCACAGGATATTTTTTCTTTTTTCATATACTGTCCCATTTTTCCAGAAAAAAAAAAAGTTAAGCTTTTTGCAGTGGCACCGCTCGCACCACCTTGAAGTCAGCCTTACTTTGTGTAACCAAGAAAGATAGGATGAGGAACTTATGGATTGAAAAAATGATAAGATTCCGATCACGAACTTTCCATGCAGCTGTAATTAAATGACCATTGAATTTCCAGGTTGTCACTAAGTGAATTATTCGTTGCAGGAATCTCGTGTTTACGACCAAAGTGCATTCAATGCCACAACTCCTTTTGGCAAACTGTCCATTAGAGCACAAAGATGTTCATCCGTTCACGATGAATGATTTGGGCACACCATTCACATGAGTGGCATTCACATATCATTCCCATTTGTAAGCTTCACCATTATTTTCTAGCTGACTGCCGATTGTTCACTCACATAACGGTTGACACTTGTCAATTTTCGACATTGCTTTTCTTAATAGGAATTCATTCCTGAACTCGTGAAGATAAAATAAAGTTAAACGTGCTGCGACTTCAGTGTGTGTTACAGTAATGACGGATTGAACCGTTCATGGTGGAGAGTTCTTTGTTGTGAATGAATCATTTATGAATGGTCCATCATTAGCCCAGAGCCACTGATCTGTTTTAATAAATATCTGGGATTTTTTATTCTTAAATATCGAGGACTTTGCCATCATCATTATACTATTCAAGTTTCTGATGTTTCATACAGTATAGGATTTCTTATTTGCTAATGAGCATGGTAGAAACATGTTGCACATGCATATTTGCTTCCATACTTCCCACCCCCACCCGCTTGTAAGTCACAGATCATGACTAGACTTTTTTTACGGGGGCCGAAGTCTAAAGTGTAGCCGCGTCGGATATACACTACACAAATCGAAAATCTCAGCGAAATGGCCTTTTTTAACGATGTGCGTAAATTTATTTTCGTGTTTTCAAGATTCTTTTTTAACGATGTGCGTAAAATTTATTTTCGTGTTTTCAAGTTTCTAACATTCATTAAACATTTTGGGAAGTGTTTTTTTCGGATCTTTTCATTATCGTTGCATTTCTTTTTTACATTTTTTTCAATATGTTTTTAACAGAGCCGCCCATAAGCCGCGGGAAAGTCGGAGAATAAAAAAACCCGAGAAAAGTCAGAGAATCTAGCCCTTGCTGTACCCCCCCTCCCTACACTAGACTTGAAACACAGTTTATTGCAGTTATTTGTACAGTTTAATGAAACTTCAAGACGTTTGAAAAGTAACCAATAACGAAAGACTGCATTTTAAATTTTTTGAACGAGACGGAGTTTAAAAAATAAAATTACCGTTCATCTTTCTTTTTGTCTGAGACAGAGTTTTAAAAAAATCGTTCATCTTTCCTTTTGTCTGAGACAGAGTTTTAAAAAAAATTAGAATAATTGAAAATTAGAAATCCCCCCCCCCCCCCTCTCTCTCTCTGGGTGCGAGCGCGGCCTGTCGCACACCCCTAAAGGCGGGTCTGGTTTTGAATGTCTAATGTGCCGCCCCGGTGGCGTAGTGGTCTAAGCGATGGCCTCTGATCATTCGTCCGTAAGGGGTCCGGGTTCGAATCCCGGTGAGGCATGGATGTTGTGTTTGTCTTACGGCACTGGCTCTCTCCCTTCCCTGGAACCAGTGACCCTAAATTAGGGACGGGCGACTGCTTATAGCCCAATGTGTTGCTCACGGTGGTCGTTAAACCTCAAAAAAGAAAAAAAAAATGTCTAAGCGTCATTGGTGACATGCAGAGTTATCACGGCCCATGGAATCCCGGAAACCTCCTAAAATTTTATTTCTCTTTTTAGATCTCGGAAAGTCGTATTTTTTTGCGTCAAGTCATGGAGTAGTAGTACTAGAATTCTTTCCTGCAATGAATAATTTTAAGAAAAAATTATTCATTACAGGAAAGAATTCTAGTATTACTACTTTAAAAAAAAATAGTGGTTGAAAAATTAGGTTGGACAATTAGTTAGGGTGGCTAGCGATTGAAAAAACCGAGAAAAAGTCGGAGAATCTCGCAAATGCTCGTCGAGAGTGCTGAAAATGACGCTTTAGCAGCGATGAGAATGTTCCGTCGTTTTTCGTTTCCGCATTTTCAATTTTTCTGAAAAAGCTTCTCTTTTTTTTTTTTTTTTTTTTTTTGTTATTTCACCCTCATTATATATATTTTTTTATTTTTTTAAATATTCTTCTGATCATGCTTCTCGTCGGTAAACATGAAAAAGTGCGACTTCGTATTTTTTAAGAATTTCTTCTAAATAGATCGTATATTTTCTTGTTTCTCATAGTATTTTCTTAAAACCAACCAGTAGAGAGCAAGCATTTTCGCTTCCCCTCCTTTTTTACGCTTTCCAACCGTAGGTTGAAGAAGCGTATATGCTCCAGCTTTGTCCGTCCGTCCGTCCGTCCGCCCGCCCGATAACTGGCGTAAAAATGGTTCGATTTCGATGAAATTTTAGTATGTGGTAGGAAGGGGACCACCTAGGGACGAACCCAATTGAAAATGGGACAAATGGGGTCAAAGGTCACGACGTAGGAGCGGGATCCTTCCATTGCCCTTATGCGTCATAACTTGCGTAGATATGGTTCGATTTCAATGAAAGTTTACTATGTGGTAGGGGACCAACTGGGGACGAACCCTATTGAAAATGGGACATATGGGGTCAAAGGTCACGACGTAGGAGCTGGATCATTCCTTTGCCTTTATGCGTCATAAC
This sequence comes from Macrothele yani, assembly GCA_039090855.1. Classification (NCBI taxonomy): domain Eukaryota; kingdom Metazoa; phylum Arthropoda; class Arachnida; order Araneae; family Macrothelidae; genus Macrothele; species Macrothele yani. The sequence goes on along the minus strand of CM077006.1, from coordinate 53,737,386 downwards.
TTGCGTAAATATGGTTCGATTTCACTTAAATTTTAGTATGTGGTAGGGGACCGCCTGGGGACGAATCTTATTCAAAATCGGTGAAGTGGGGTCAAAGGTTAGGACATAAGAGCGGGATGCATTCCATTGCCCTTATGCGTCATAACGTGCGTAAAAATGGTTCGATTTCGATGAAATTTCAGTATGTGGTAGGGGACCACCTGGGGACGAATCCTATTGAATGTGGACGAAATGGGGTCAAAGGTCAGGACATAGGAATGCGATCCATTCCATCGCTCTTATCCCATATTATTAAGGTGGACGTCAAGTAATTTAGCTTACTATACTTCCAATGGAAAAACTTTTGTACACATTTCCTTCACAATTAATGTGTTCCCAAGGATGAAAATTTGAACATCGATTAAAATAACTTTATTACAACTTGGAATACTTAATATTTTCTAAAACATAATCATAATTACATTAAAAATCAATAACTTTTCCTTTGGGGGTGTTGAAACCGGAAAAAGTATGGCGCGACCTGTATTTTCATGACGTCAGCAGTCAAACAAATGTGCGGATCCTATTAAAGTTTTATGACGTCACACTTTTGCTAGCAGATGGCCGCGATTCCCATCTGCCTCATTACGTCACGTGTTGTGTGCGTATGTTCGTCCGCACGATAACTTGCGTAAAAATCGTTCGATTTCGATGAACTTTTAGTATGTGGTAGGGGAACACCTGGGAAGGAACCCTATTGAAAGTGAACGAAATGGGTTCAAAGGTCAGGACATAAGAGCGGGATCCATTCCACTGCTCTTATGCGTCATAACTAACGTAAAAAAGGTTCAATTTCGATTAAATTTTAGTATGTGGTAGGAGACCACCTGGGGGACAAATTCTATTGAAAATTGGCGAAATGGGGGTCAAAGGTCAGGACATAGGAGCGGAATCACTTCCATCGCCGTTATGAGTCATAACTTACGTAAAAATGTTTCGATTTAGATGAAATGTTGGTATGTTGTAGGGACTTTCCTGGGGACGAATTCTATTGAAAATGGGCGAAATGGGGGGAAAGGTTAGGACACAGGAGCGGGATCTATTCCATAGCGCTTATGCATCATAACTTACGTAAAATTGCTTCGATTGGGACAAAACTTTATCATGTTATTTCGGAGATGTACTGAACCAGTTCTGTTGAATATCGTCCAAATGGATCAAAGGTCAGGGCACAGGGGTGAGATTTATTCCACAGCCATTTTCCTCATAACTTGAGTAATAGCTTGAGTAATGATTTCTAGTATATTGGAAAGCGTATTATAATCAATGCATTGCATGATTTTACTAACTTGTTTTAAAGTGAAACTGAATTTCAAAACCGGTACCTAAACTGTTCTTGGTAGAGTCTGCGTCATTTCTGTGATTCGTAAAATTGTTTCACGGGAGAGTGAGCAAGCAACCCAGTACCGATTTCTCATATTTTATTTTCCTTAAAATGTGTTCTTTCCCATTTTTTAGACACTTCTTGCTACATCAAAAGACTATGTAAGTATTTTTCTTTCGCTCGAAGCGAAATTAAAGTTCAAAAACGCGACTACTCGCTCTATTTGTTCCTACTATTTGTTTCTTTGATATAGGAAGAAGTAATGGAAACCATCATTTTCAGCAAAATTAAAGTTTAAAAAGCTATAATGCCGATCATCACTCTTCCGTTAAAGTCAGCTGTATAGATCATTGAAACAGTGCAATATCCAGCAAGAACAAGATAAGCAACGATTTTCAGTTTAAATATTGCCTTCATAAAAATTAAAAATGCGTGCTTCATTGACTGATGTAAAAGGAAGTACTGTAAGCAATAAGAAAAGGTACATTTCACTAGGAAACTTTTTTAAAAAATATGAAGTCACTTTTGAGCACTGTTACCATTTTTTTTTTTTACAATATATTTCTGTTTGGGGGGTGGGGTTCATTCTTTTTTTTTTGGGGGGGGGGGGGGTTTGGAGACGACCATGAACAGCTTCCAACTTGTGTAGGCATTTACTATGTTTACTGTAAGGTTCCCATTTTAACATATATTGATTTTTGAGGTAACCTAGAGAAAAAATATATTGGATCTATTACCATGACTGAAATACAGAATTACATCGTATAATACATTTTTTTTTGAAGATGTGAATTCGTTTTATGGTGTGAATATGATAAGGATGGTAAGTTAGATAATTAATATCCGAAAACTTGAAAATTTCGCCGTCCTGGAGCGGGAATCGAATCCGCGTCTCCCGGATAGAGCCCGAGTATGCTACCCAGTACACCACCCAGAACGACCAAATCTCAAGCTTCCGACCAATTTGAACATAACCATTACAGGACTCGCCAATCGAAGCAACTGGCATTCATGTTTAGCGAATCTAGAGGTTAAGAATTCCATCCCGTGATTTTCCCTGAGGAGCAGATAAATAATGAATAGAATACGGGATTACACCATGCAATACAAATTTTGAAGATGTGAATCCGTTTTATATTGTAAATATGACAAGGATGGTAAGTCAGATTCGAAAACTTGAAAATTTCGTCGTTCATGATTTATCTGCTCCTCCGGGCAATCACGGGATAGAATTCTTAACCTCCATCCAGATTAGCTAAACATGAATGCCGGTTGCTTCGACTGGCGAGTCCTGTGATATTTTTGTTCAAATTGGTCGGAAATTTGAGATTTGGTCGTTCTGGTTGGTGTAGTGGGTAGCACTATCGAGCTCTATCCGGGAGACGCGGGTTCGAGATTCCCTTTCCAGGACGACGAAATTTTTAAGTTTTCGGATATTATCTGACATACCATCCTTGTCATATTTACACCATAAAACGGATTCACATCTTCAAAATTTGGATCTATTTTAGTGTTTCCCACGAAATGTCTTCAATTTATGGACAATTTTTTAAGCACAAATGTACATTTTCATGAATTTCAACTGTCATGTTGCTGCCCTGGCAATTTGTTTTTTACGAAGTGTGTAATAAAGTTTTATTCATTACTACAGAAAAGCACTGCAAACTACGGACTTTTTAGTTTTTAGTGCTGAAAAGAGCAGAAAACTGCAGATTATTCAAAGTGTTTACTTCTGAAAATTTCCAGTCAGGTTGGAGTTTTTGTTTATGCAGTGCTTTCTGTTCAGCTTGATTTAACACTGGCATTTAAATTACTTGCAGAGAGAGAGAGAGAGAGAGAGAGAGAGAGAGAGAGAGAGAGAGGAAAGTATTAGGTGTGCAACTTAATTCTCGGCCCCTAACCGCAAGCGTTCATAGAACGTCGGCAAATGCAAATAGCTGTGTGCGGTAATGGCTGATTGCAGCGCCATTCAACAGCTTTCCAGGCAACCGTAACCGCTCAGAGCTGTAGTGACAGAAGAGAAGAAAGTTGACGGTGAAAGCAAGGTCGTTCGAGAAGCAACATTTGAGGCACTGCCTCCTGTTCGCGTTTCAGATGAAAAAAAGTGCTGCGAAAGCCCAGCAAATGATCTGTGCTGCTTTGGGCGAGGCTTCTGTGTCCTACAGTTCGTGTAAAAAGTGGTTCCAGCGGTTTAAGCAAGGAAATCTCGATCTCCGTGATGCAGAACGTCCGGGACAGCCACAGAAAGTTGACAATGATTAACTGGAACAACTGTTAGACGCGGATCTCTGTCGCACACAGTCAGAGCTCGCCCAGGAACTCGGAGTAGCACGGCAAGCCATTGCAAAGCGTCTGCACAAGCTTGGGCGGATTCACAAGGAGGGCCGTTGGGTACCCCACTAACTCACAGCTGCTAACAAGTCTAGGCGCTACGATGTTGCTGTGTCCTTGCTCTCCACATTCAAGAAGGATTTCCTCCACAAGATTTTGACCTGTGATGAGAAGTGGACCCTCTACGATTATCCTAAGCGGCGCAAATCGTGGGTTTATCCAGGTCAGCCTACCACTAGTACCGCTAAACCGAATATCCATGCCAGGAAGTTATTGCTGTGCATACGGTGAGATCAGCGCGGTGTCGTACACTATGAGTTGTTCAAACCTGGTGAAACGGTCAATGCTGAGGGTTATTGTCAGCAACTCATTCGTGTGAGTGACGCAATGGAGGCGAAAAGGCTATAACACCGGCAAGGGCAGAAGGTCGGTTCTGTTGCTTCAGAATAACGCGCTTCCTCACACTGCGAAAACAACTTTAAACACGATCACCTACCTGGGATGGGAGATTTTGTCCCACCCGGCGTATTCTCCAGACTTCGCCCCGTCGGATTATTACCTCTTTCGCTCCCTGCAACATCACCTGAGCGATACGCACTTCACTTCTGTCGATGATGTTCACAAGTATTGATGACTTAACTCGAAACAGCCCTCTTTTTTTTCCTCAGTGGCATTCGGCAGCTCCCTGTCCGATGGCTCAAATGTTTCCAACACGACGGAGATTATTTCCCTGATTAGGTACGTATTCGATTTGCTATAATTTGCTGTCAACTGTGGTGCCTGTGGCCGAGAATTAAGTTGCACACCTAATAATTGAATGTGTGATGCTTGTTTCTTTTGAGAAAGTTTTGACCTTCTTTCAGTGAAAACTGTTTTTGCGCAGAAAGCAAAGGTTTAGGTGAGATTGCCGCATCTCCAAGACACACTGCAGAAAATGTGCCACACTCATTTAGTTTTTGCACAGAAATATTTGGCAGGCCAGTAATTCTATTAACTAATCAGTTATTAATGGCAAGCATTTGTTCACGTGTTTAGGCATAGGTGGATTTTAGAGAATAATAGAACTTTCAGCTGACAATTAGCCCGCATTAGGAAGAAAATAGGAATTGCCAGGATTCATATGCAATAACTGCTTATGGAGGTCTATTACCAGAACAGGCTTTCAGAATATTTGAAAGTGCATCTGAATTATGGTTAAAAGTTTTTTTTTGCATGATTTTCATAAAACAAATTCCCAAAGAACCCATATAGCCCTCATATTACATTAACATCTTAAGTGGTATGCCCGGGGAAATTCCGGGGCTACTGCCCGCACCGTTCTATCCCGGAAGATTTCCGTGGTCTGTTAAGTGCTCAATGCGTTCACGCACGAAACATTCCAGGGCCCACTTTACTGATTTGAAAGTAGTTCATATGTCGGCCGAAAGGAACGGTTAATTCAAAGATCCAACCGTTCCATTAACCACTGAAGGGGTTAACAGTGCTTGCTTTTATGATTGCCAGTTTTGTTCTTCTGAGTGGTAGTTGTAATATTCCCGAGGCGAAATTTAATATGTATCGTATTGCATTTTAGTACAAAAGAAATATACTTGCTAAGAAAGCAGTTGTTTTTTAATCAAATTACTTTGTTCTGAAGGTTGTAACGTGCCTCCCATATGTGCCTCTTTTTATTTTTATCCTCTTCTCTTTTTCCTTCTTTCTTTATTATTATTTTGTGGCATTCTAAAGTTATATCCATAAGGTTTGCAGCAGTTGATTCATTTGTTAGTATAGACATAAATCATGTTGTTCTTTCCATGTAACGTAACCACAGAAATTTGAAAATTTGATGGTTCTGGAACGGGAATCGAACCTTGCATCTCCCGATTGTTTTGATTTTTTTTTATTGGAGGTTTAACGACCACCGTGAGCAACTCAATGGGCTATAAGCCGTCGCCCGTCCCTAATTTAGGGTCACTGGTTCCAGGGGAGAGAGCCGTGAGACAAAAGCAACAAAACGACTATGAGACACGTTTGTTTCGACTGGTGAGTGAAATGAAAGTCTGACGTTTCAGATTAATGCCTCAGTTGTTTGGATTTCATTGTCCTGGGTGTAAGGGGTCCGGGTTCGAATCCCGGTCAGGCATGGATGTTGTGTTTGTCTTACGGCACTGGCTCTCTCCCTTCCCTGGAACCAGTAACCCTAAATTAGGGACGGGTGACTGCTTATAGCCCATTGAGTTGCTCACGGTGGTCGTTAAACCTCCAATCAAAAAAAAAAAAAAAAAAAAATCCCGTTCCAAGACGATCAAATTTTTTAATTTCTGTGGTTATGTTACATGGAAAGAATAGCTTGATTTATGTCAATATTAATTATTCCATGTGTTTCCAACTTGATATTGATTCATTTGTTGTTTGGAGAATGGTTTTCAGATGATCAAAATTCAGCCATGTAATTGATCTTTGCATAGTGCCCATGTTTACTGACAGGTGTCATGTCTGGTCCAGTTCGACTTATACAACAGGACTTCAGCAATTAGGCAGTCGCATTTTTCTTAGGTTTCGTAGAGCAGCTGCCATGTCGAAGTATTTACATCTTTGCCCCTTCCTTTTCTGATAGTTAGGTGATTTTTTACGCTTTCCAACCGTAGGTTGAAGAAGCGTATATGCTCCAGCTTTGTCCGTCCGCCCGTCCGCACGATAACTCGCGTAAAAATGGCTCGATTTCGATGAGATTTTAGTATGTGGTAGGGGACCACCTGGGGACGAACCCTATTGTAAATGGGCGAAATGTGGTCAAAGGTCAGGTCATAGAAACGGGGTGCATTCCATTCCCCTTATGCGCCATGACTTGCGTAAAAACGGTTCGATCTCGATGAAATTTTAGTATGTGGTAAGAAACTACCTGGGGACGAACCTTATTGAAAATGGGCGAAATGAGGTCAAAGGTCAGGACATAGATAGGTACGAGGTCCATTCCATCGCCCTTATGCGTTATAACTTAGGTAAAAATGCTTCGATTGAGACAAAACTTTATCATGTTGTTCCGGAAGTATACTTTACCGGTTCTGTTGAATATCATCGAAATGGGGTCAAAGGTCAGGTCATAGGAACGAGATTTATTCTACAGCCATTATTCTCATAACTTGAGAAATGATTTCTAGTATGTTGGAAAGTGTATCATAATCAATGCATTGCGTGAGTTTACTAACTTGTTTGTTGTAGAACTAGGTCTTTCTCCGCGCTGTGTAGGGGGGGGGGGTAACATCGGGAACACAGATGCAACGGAAACATGTCACATTTTGAACGCTTATATCTTCGAAACTAATACTCGTAGAGTGATAAATAATACATCATTAGATAGTTTATGGAGTCACATTCATAATAAAACAAGTTTCCACCCTTTAACCCTTCGATACAGTAGCGTTAGAAAGTTAACTATAGTTCACGTGATTTTGTTTCGTCGCACGCCGTTTTAAGGTTGATAACTAGTGAATAGATAATGATAGCGATGACCTCAGCCCCGCATTCAGTAGCTGACGGTCAGAGCTAACGGTCGTATGTGATAAACCAAAATAAAGTGGATTTAAAATTTATTATTTTTTTAGATAAAAAGTAAATTGGTGACGAGACTTCAAAAATGCCGCCAAAATCCAGGGACAATTACTACAAGACCGACGAAAGTTGAAGAAACAGCTAGAGGAGAACGAGAGGAATCCGAAAAGGCCCGCTAAGTCATCTACCGAAAGGTCATGGAAATGTAGGGAGCGTCAAAAGTCCATGCGCCAGGATGCGTTTCACCCTGAGTCATGGGCGCCGACAGGGGGTCACTTGACCCCCGCCCCCTGTAGAATTATTTTTTCCTTTATTTTATTTATTACTTTTTTTTACACTCACAGAACTGGACCACAAGGAAAGATGGAGTTAGGGGCGTTTAATTTAATATCCCAATTCCATTGGAAATTTGGATTTGGAATTGGAAAACGATAACGAGAAAGCGGAAAAACCTAGCAAACCGTAAGGTAGTACGCCCAAACAAGTTCCGCTCAGGGTGGTGTGTGCTGAACTTAAAGGGCTTGGCATGGCCCTGCTCAACACTGTTTATTATTTTGAAAACAGTTACCAATGTACATGATAATGCATGACCATTACTAACATACACTTTCTTCAAGAGTAGCATCAATTAATAATAATAGTAGTTGTAGTATGTTTTAGTGTAGTAAGTAAGTAGTAGTAATAGTATTAATCTTTCATTTTCACGAATTACTGTTTGCTACATATTAGCCAAACCTTAATTAATTACAATTGTGACCCCCCTTGAAAAATTTCCTGAAGCCGCCCGTGCCCCGAGTTCGACTGGACAAATTGAGCCTGAACAGCAAGAACAGATTGAGATTGATGTCATCGATCCAAATTTTCACACCGAGCATGGAATATGTACGTCGCCAGTCTTCACAACTTCGCTGGATAATGAATGTATTACGCCTCAAATCTTTACACCGCCGATGCGTTCTGAATCTAGACAACAAGAAGAAGAAGAGCACATTAGACCCAAGACGTATCACCAAATTTATAGCAAGGCAACTAAGGAGTTTGAAAAATTGTTTCTGAAGAACTATTTCTGCAGAAACAGTTTTAGCAATAACTGCTGGCAACGATTATACTACACCTTCTACTTCTACTAACATTAATTTATAATCAGGATAAGTTACTATTAATTTGTAATCAGCATAAGTTACTATTAATTTATAATCAGCATAAGTTACTATTAATTTATAATCAGCAAAAGTTACTATGAATTGCATATGGTGCAAGTTGCTTTTAAGTAAATAAAGTAAAACATTTTGTGTTATTTTTTAAAAAATTTATATTTGAAAAAAATCAAAGGGGCACAATAGCAACTGTATCGCAACCTACAACGTAGGGCTACGTCAACTGTCCTTCGCCGAATACTTTAAGGACGTAGAACCAGTGAAATAGTGCCGTGAAATAGTGACAGTTGGCGTAGTTTTACGTTGTGGGTTACTGTGCCCCTTTGATTTTTTCCGATATTTTATTATTAAATTTTAAAATAGGACAAACATAATGTGGACAAAGATAAAAGTTTTGTAGGATTTCTTAGTGATAATACAGTATAACACTTATACGATTTTTGATGAGATTTTATGTCTGTTCCAAAAACCTTCATTTTGTTTATAACCCCTTTCTATGTACAAGGGTAAACGAGAAAGTCTTTGCCAAACTTTTCTTTTGTACATTTTGCATTGGCGTGAATAGTGCGTGGTACACAAATGAAAGGTACATAAAACTTCATTAGCGTATGTAAATATATTTTTCATGCCAACTAAAGCACGGCCCTTGTTCGCCAAAGGAATGTGTTTTTTTTTTGTGCTCTCCGAATGATGGATATCAGGAATCTTTACTGTGTACACGATGACACCCTCTCTCTGAGAGATGTGAAATGTTCACGTCCATTTGCATATTCGGAAATGTTCGTAACAATGCAATATATGTAAATAAAAAAAATCTGGGATAGTAATTTTTCTGATTTACCGGTATAATTAGTTGAGGACATAACTCAAAGGTTTGCTTGGGAACATGAGGTATTCGATGTTTTGTAATGTGTAAACAAAAGTGGCGATCCATTTAAATTTTTTCGTCATCCATTGTTTCCAGGGCTTTGCATAATGTTGCAAAATATGAGTGGATGTTCCTGTACTCTTTCAGTTTTCGTACCGATTAGAAGTGTTTTATTTCCGAATGTACAGTATATGTGTAAAATTCATCATCGGCATTGGTAGAACGGGTAAAAACAACTGCAAAGCTGTATCTCTCCCCCTTGGGCGTTTGCCCAGAATTTCCCCAAAAGTTGGTTTCGCTGTTGGACGTCTCGTTCAGCGCACGCAGTTCGTGCTAGGGCTTTGTTCTAGATCTAGAGGAAGCGCAAGCAACGTTGTGCTGGAAAGCATCCATACCGCATATTCTCGGAAGGGCATATCGTAAAGATAAGAAAAACTGTGTTTTCGTTGAAACGTGTGTTTTTTTTTTTTTTTTTTTGTTTTTTTTTTCTTTAGCGGAGAAAAGTCAAATTCGTGGTCAAGATTTATTTCAACTTGTACGTTTAACGAAAATCGATACTTTTCATTAGAGCTACATGTCTGTCACTAACTTGTCTTACAAATATTTTTCTTCTTATTTCCGCTGTATTTTTTTTTTTTTAATTTTTAGTTTGTAGCATGTTTAGGGAAAAGATGGACTCAGTTGCAGTGCGTACGCCATTGTTAGAATACCATAACTTCACTAACGTAAGTTATACATACATGAGATTCTTCCGCGGATTTGCGGAATTCCTCTTTTTTTGTCATTATTTGGGTTATCCTTGAAATGGACGCAAAACTGCAGAACATTTTTGAAGGGACTGGAGATGGGGCTCGTTTTTCGTCTGGGGATGGTATTTCGTGTTTCAAAACGTTTGAAAACTGAAATTAAACGGTGCGAAAAATGTCCCCGTCATCGTATTTTATTTTTCTTCTTCTCGCGATGTCAGCTCTTCTCAATACTTTTGTTAAACATAATTTTATTCCATAAATATCTGTATTTCGGCTTGAAAATAAAATAAAATTTCTGAAAACGGAAGATAGGCAGAGCAAAGATTTCCCCCGTAATGACAGTGTTTTTTTTTTTTTTTTTTTCCTTGCAATGTTTCTACTCTCATGTGCTGTTGCCAAACACTATTTTATTTCCCCTCATAAGTGTTTGCCTTTAAGCTGGATAGGGGGGGGGGGGTATTTTCCGTAAACGAAAGCGAAGAAGTTGGGAAATTTGTAAGAGCTGATTGCATGGTGTTCAAAAGTATTGATATTCTCAATTGCACTAAAATAGTGGAAGCAATGATATGCATTCACGGGCCTCGTGCTGAGAGTTCTTTCAGCATCATTTCATGTTTCAAACATTCATGATGGAAGAAGTTTTTGTCATCAGAGGGCATAAAGAAAAAGGAAGAACAGCAACAATTAAGAAATGGGAACAGAAGGATATCAGCAGAAAGAAAAATTAAGCAATGGACATTGTGCAGCTGAAGAGTCGACAAAAGACAAACGGAAGGTAGTCCATGTCCCAGTTGTAAATTTTGATTTTTACCCAAGTTAAAAAGAGTTCAGCTTCCCCCCCCCCTCCCATCAGTCTCATGTATAGTTGTAAGAGTTGGATCAATCTAACAGTTTAATATCAAGAGTTGGATCAATCTAACAGTTTAATATTAAGAGTTGGATCAATCTAATAGTTTATGTTCAGCTTACTTCCATTATTTTGTGAGGTACATGAAGTCACTTCTTTTTCTTTAGTAACTGCCCCTTATTATTTGCTGTGGTAAACTCGCATTTGTTTTTTGTTTTTTAATGTAAGACACTATTCCGCTTCATAAGTGTTATTAATTTCACAGTCTATAGCCATGTTCTCTTCCTGGTTAACATTACTTACTAAATTCTGTGGAACTACTGCTATGTCTGCATATGTTGGATGTAATAAATGGTCTTGAAATTTAGTAGCATTGCTAGTAGTTCCTTTGTGGTATCAGATTGTTTTACATTAGAAATATTTCTTTATTCATTTTATATTTCAAACATTCCATATGTAATTGTGTGGTTTTTTAGTTTGACATTCTAAATTATTGTTTATTACTTCTCTGTGACCAATATGCTTGATCCATCTGAATTTCTATTCCATGTGGCACTTGTAAAACAGATCATGTGAAAATATAATTTTATACGCTGTCTTTTGTTATTTTTAGTGGCTTTGTTAAGAAATCCAGCATTTTTTTTTATTGTTGAAGTGCATTTTATCACATATTTTATGGGTTTTTTCAAACTGTATTTTATTCTCAATGATTTATTTCATGTGAATAAAAAAATAATTCTAAACCTTCTAACTCACTTTTATGTTGAAGCCATTTCATCAATGCAAGAAAAAACATTTTAATTGTTGAATCAATGCAAATTCAGCATGCTTTTCATATTCTTTTGAATTGTTCAATAATTTGTATACTTCAATAATTTCATCTTTTGATGGGGGTTCAGAGAACTGACCACACATACATGATGATCATAAAACACAGACAACTTGTCATATTCGGTTTTAGGGCCATGAAATTGCTCTGCATAAAAAAAATTATAGCATTCATAAATTTCCCATTACCTGAGTAATTGTTGTGTACAAAAATTTTTTTCTTCATATCTTATTATCATTAAGAAATTGAAAGATATTTATAATTTTCTGGCTGAAAGACAGGGCTGTGAACTGGCCACAAAAGCATCAGGGGGGGGGGTGTCCACTGTCATGTATGATGATCACAAAGCTGTTGGAGTCATACAAAATATCACTTTTGATTTTACTTTGTCAACTTCCCAACAACTAAATATTACCTCACTATGTGCTCAGCTGTATGGGGTAAATGGGAAAGTAAATTATTTGTATCGAGATATAGCCTGACATAATATTGCATCTACCCAGTTATTGAAAATATTGTTCTGGTTTTGGGCCTTTCAAACATGACATTCCTATTTTTATAAAAAATAAAAATAACACTTTTAGTCAGGCACAAGACATTAAATTTAAGGGACTAAGCCTTTGTAACAGTTTTTAATCTGCTAATGTCGTATTCATAATATGTATTGACATGGCAAGTTAATAATATTGTGCTTTTACTTAGACACCAAGCAATACTTAATAGGCCTAAGCTTATTAAGTAGTGCCTAAGTAAAAGCAAAATATTGTTAACTTGAGTTTTATGTAAACATTATATGAGATTGATGAATTAAAAGCTGTTGAAAAAGCCTAGAGCCTTATAATTAATAATTTGTGTCTGAGTAAAAGTGTGAGATTTTAGCTCCTGAAAGCTGCATTTCTTAGGCAGAGTGAGGTCACGTGTATCCCCAAATCAAATATTTAGCACTGACAAAGTCTCTGCAATTTCCTTTGTCCAAAAAAGAAAATATAAAAATATCCCACCTTTTCATTCGTTTCTGAACATAGCATAAGTCATGCTCTATTCCGTTTATTTCACCGAATACCACAGGTTTAAAAAATCTTCAAAGTCACTGCAATTTATTTCCCCAAATGAAAGTGCAATGCTCACTTGACCTCCAAATACAATTCAATAAAGCAAGTTTCCTATTAGTATAATCATTAAAAAAAATATGTTGATGGATTTTCCAGTTCAATTCCAATTTTTATAAGTGACAATAATGCTTCTTGCATATGTCAGTTGCATATGTTTCTGTTATTTAGGTTCAGTTGCCAAAAAATTGCAATTTTTATATAGCCCCATAACACTTCGGTAGCCAGTTGTTCCAAACTCCTTTTGATGACCACTGTTATCATGTGTGCTCTTTGTTAGCAAGCTTTATAGTTGCAAATTAAGATACTTTGAGCAGTGAAGCCAAAAACTTCTGCAAATGTCCAAGTAACTCAGATATGATAGATTAAATTCTTTAATTATTAAATTTTCATATGCCATGTACAAAAAGGTGTCAGATTTGTGATGGATTTTTAAGACTGTTTTTTAATGAACCAGGAATGATATTAATGCAATTTAAAACAAGTACACCAAAGAATATTCAGAGCAAACAGAACAGAATATAAATTCAGAACTTGCCTGTAACACTTACTGGTCATCCATGTAACACTTCTCAGAAAACTTGAAACTATCTTTGAATAAAGCTCATGTTGAGAATTAGCTTCCTAGTTTCTTAATTCAATTACTAATCAAAAACAACTATTATGGGAATTTTACTAGGAATTTTTTTTTATTTAAATTGCAAATTTTTGGAGAAAACTCTTCTCCTTCTTCAGGCTGTCTTTTTGTTGTCACCTTATTCTCGTCACTATCGCGGTTATGGCTAATCTTGAAGGTTACGGTTATTTTTCATCAAATCCTGCTAGATGTTAGGCAGGGAAAATCCTTTGCAGTCATTGATGATGGAATTTTGATTTTTCTCAATCTCTATTCTTTCTTTTAGCTTTCTTTTTGAAAATTGCTTTAGAAACTGATGACTTTAAGGGAATTCCAATCCATGCTGTGACTAGTTTCTCTAACATGCCTATCTAAACCAGTCTTGTTGGAGCAATTTTTTATAGCAGCTTTATGCTCTGCTATATGAATTTCTAGTGTGCAACCTGTTTCAGCTATGTAAGATAGTCCACAACTACATTTTACTTCTGCCTGTATAGCAGATACATGGATGACACCTTATTTATAATAGATAGCTCAGAAATTGTCCCAGAAAGAATTCTAGATTCATTCAATGAATTAGATGATTCCCTTAAGTTCACTATTGAACTTCAAAAAGAAAGAATGAACTTCTTATGAAGATGAAAAATTGCTCACTAGTTGGTATAAAAAACAATGAATACTAATAGACTATTGGATTTCAATTCCTATCATCCACTTTCTATTAAGAAAAATGTAGCATGTCAGTTTTTAGAAAAAATTAATAAAATAGTTTCTACAGCAGATAAGAAAGAAGCCCATAAAGAAGAACTTAAAGTCATACTTCCAGAAAATAACTATCCTAAAGAAGAAATTGAGAAGCTTCTGAGTTTTAATGGTAGGAAGAACCCGCAAAAGCAACAAGTAAAATTCACTAAAAAATTTCTTATCACAAAGGTTTATTTGAGTCTTTAAAGAGAATTAGTAAGAAGTACAGTATTAGGCTAGCTCCAAGTTTAGAGAACAAAGTTAAAAAAATTTCTTTAAAATAGTTCAAAGAGAAGAAAATATTTTAAAAATGCAAGGTGTAGTCTATGAAGTAAAATGTAGTTGTGGACTATCTTACATAGGTGAAACAGGTCGCAGACAAGAAACTCGTATAGCAGAGCATAAAGCTGCTATAAAAAATTGCTCCAACAAGACTGGTTTAGATAGGCATGTTGGAGAAACTAGTCACAGCATGGATTGGAATTCCCTTTAAGTCATCAGCTTCCAAAGCAATTTTCATAAAAGAAGGCTAAAAAGAAGGAATAGAGATTGAGAAAAATCAAACTTCCATCATCAATGACTGCAAAGGATTTTCCCTGCCCAACATCTGGCAGGATTTGATGAAAAATAACCGTAACCACGATAATGACGGGAATAAGTGACCAAAAAAAAAAAAAAAAAAAATAGCCTGAAGAAGGAGAAGACTTTTCTCCAAAAATTTGCAATTTAAATAAAAAAATTCCTAGTAAAATTACCATAATAGTTGTTTTTAATTAGTAATTGAATTGAAAATTTCATTGCCCTGGAGAGGGAATTGAAACTGCATCTCCCGATTTTCGTTCCAGTATTTTTTCCGAAAATTTGCAATTTAAATAAAAAAAATTCCCAGTAAAATTCTCATAATAGTTGTTTTTAATTAGTAATTGAATTGAAAATTTCATTGCCCTGGAGTGGGAATTGAAACTGCATCTCCCGATTTCCATTCTAGTATGCTAACCATTACACCACCTATGGGACGGTGAAGTTCCAAGCAACTGAGACTGAGCAAACTTAATTTAGGAATCTGAGCATCCATATCCTCAGATTCCTTCATTGAAGTACACCAAAGTAATAATACAAAGGCATACCCATTAAATGCTTTTGTGTTAACGTAATTGTAACTTCCGTAAGTTAACTGACTTTTCACATACACTGGTGTGCAAAAATTAAGGACGATGAGGAGAAATTAGCATAACAGTGGAACGAGCAGGCAGAATGGACCGAAAGACCACTCGGGAGATAGACTAGGGTCCGGTACGGTAGGGCATGCGCATTTATGCAGCATGACGTGAGGGGGTGGGGTGTCAAAGGGGTATAAAGCACACGGGCGGTGTACGCTCAGCAATTCAGTGAAATCTATTGCATGGTGTACATCGGTTTGAACGACGTAGAGTTGCTGCCACCATGTGATATGGCCAACAGGCAATCCAGTAGACAACATCTGGATAACTTTACCCGAGGTCGTGTCATTGGTAAGTTGGAAGAAGGTCGAAGTGACTGTAGTGTGGCTGAGGAGTTCTGGATCGCTCACAGCATCATTTCACGAGCTTGGAGAGCATTTCAAATGACAGGAACAGCTGTCCAAGAGTTTAGCAGTGGTCGTCCACGAGCAACCACAGCGGCGGACGACCGGTATATTGTCTTACAGGCGAGAAGAGAGAGACGGCAGACAGCGGGAAAAATCGCAAGGCACATGCAACAGACAACTGGACGTCTGTTATCACGTTTTACCGTGGCCAGGAGGCTGCACAAATGTGGTCTATTTGCACGACCACCAGTACGGTGTGTGCCATTTAACGCCTGCTCATCGGAGACGGTTTCTGTGGTGCCAGGAACACAAGAACTGGACACATCAGCAATGGGGTAGAGTTCTCTTTACGGATGAGAGCCGATTTAGTCTGACGAGCGATTCTGGACGTATACACATCTAGAGAGAGCAGGGAACATGCAATCACACCTCCAACATCATCGAAAGGGACAGGTTTGGAGGTGGCGGAGTTCTCGTTTGAGGCGGTATCATGCTTGGGCCACCTCCACATCTTCCAAGGAGGTTCAGTCACTGGTGTCTGCTATTGTACCGAAATTCTCCTGTCTCATGTGCGTCTGTTTAGATGTGTTATGGGTCCTGAGTTCCATTTCATGGACGACAGCGCTACGCCTCATCATACAGTGGCTGTCGCAGAGCTGTTAGAGAGTGAAGATATTCAACGCATGGATTGGCCCGCAAGGTCCCCAGACCTAAATCCAATCGAGCACATGTGGGACCTTCTCAAGAGACGCTTGGCAGCACGTCACCAGCTGCCAGCAACGATTCCGCAGCTGCGATTGGTGCTACAACAGGAATGGTCCGCGATGCCTCAACAGCTCCTTGACAACCTCGTTCTCAGCATTGACAGACATTGTAAATCCTGCAACGCAGTCAGGGGTGATCATATCCCCTACTAAAGACTGGATTTTTCTTGGCAGCCGCCTGTCACATGGACGTTTCTGTCTTCTGTCCAGTTGTGCTCGAAGCTACCTTTTCAATAAAGTGCCTTTGTATTCTTTGGATTCCTTGTTGGATGGTTTTGCTCACTTGTCCCATATTCTTACATCTTGGGGATCTTATGGTATGAATTGAGTCGATGTGGAGCACTTCTGCACGACGTTGCATTCGAAAAACCATCTCATCCTTAATTTTTGCACGCCAGTGTACATGCAGAAGGGTCTCTGTACAAAGCTCAATGAAATGCAAAAATGCATTACAGGTGAAAATGGCTGTCCTTGAAAAACCAAATATCTCCTATAATGATGCAAATAATCCTCTTTCAGTGACTGAACACTGCTGTGTCACCACACAATAGACCAGAAGATTCTATCAATGATGATGAGTTGGAGGCCTTGATTGAATCCAGTCCATGTCAGACAGATGAGACCTTGACAAAAAAACCTCCTGGAACTATTTCCCCGACATTTATTGGCCGTAGGCAAAAGGAAGAAGATGGATAAATGAGTCTCACATGAGCTAACAGAACTGCACAAAACACGGCTACTCTATGTTTGCTCTTCTCTGCTTACCTGCAGTCAAACGAACGGCATTTTGATATGTCTCATCATGCGGGATGTGGAACCAGTGCTGTATGACGATCTCCGACATTCGACACAATTGCTTGACCGCGCTGAAGCCCTGAAACACACCCCGAAGCCAGTGCTTCATCCCAGGACGATGGTCAGTGTTGGTCAGCAGCTGGTATGATACACTCCTCCGTCTTACAAATGGTTCAAACCATCACATTGAACAGGTATTTTCAAGAACTTGGCATTACACCTGGAATACTGTTCACCAAACAGCAGGCATTGAAATAGGAAACATTTTCGCATGGAATGGTATATGTACAAAATATGCTGTCTACACATGTGATAAAAGCAAACCACGTCTTCAATAAGCAAATTAAAATCAATTTATTTACAAATTAAAAGCGGTTAAAAGCAGACTAGCGCTTTCGGGGATCTCCCGTCCCCATCTACTGGTCAATGCGCCACGGGATCCAACAGAGTCAACCCTTATATACTTGATAACACGACCCATCGTGCACCACGTGACCAACAGACCATGATGTCACAGTATAAGCACAAATTGTAAAATTTCAATTCAAAAATCAATATAACATAAATATAAGAATACAAAATATTTACAAAAATGTACTATTCCAATGTTTTAAAATTCCTCATGTGTCAAAGTCTCTTGTGGAGCAACCATTTTTCGCCAAGGTCTTGGTACAAATGTGGGGAGATCTAAATTACAACAGTTGTCTCTGTATGCAATAATATATAAACTTTCTGAAAAGAAAACAGTATTTTTGTTGACATTGGAGTTTAAGATTTTAACATTCTCCCAAACAGGGGTGTAACCACCCTGTTTAACAGCTATAGTAAAGGCAGTATTAATAGTTTCTGTCCGGAGGGTGTACTTGTGTTCACCCAACCGGGTATTCAGAGTCCTAATTGTAGAACCTATATAAAATTTGTCAATAACACCCGAATCCTCATGGGCAAGCGGAATACAGTATACACCATATTTCATGAGTTTGGGTACTTTATCTCTGTCATTTCTCAGTAAAGTAAATACATTTTTAGTGCAAACTCCAAATGTCAAATTATGCCTATGGCATATCTTCTTGAGGGTGTTAACTATTGGAGGGAGATAATCCACCTTTCCAACGTATCTAGTGATTTTATTGTCCATGGACAAGGTCGTGAATTTCAACCTGGTGAACCTTCTCAATAGACTGGGAAAGTAGTGCTCTGGGTAGCCGAGGATTCGTGCCAAAGTTGAGGCCTTAGAGAGTTCGTCCCGTCTTGCTTTGTTGGAAGAAGAGTGTGTGAATGCGCGTTTGATTAGAAATCGAAGTGATGATGCTTTTTTGCTCAGGTGGGTGAGAAGAGTTAAACGGTATGATACATGGTATGAACGTAGGTTTTCGGTACACGGAGTATTTAATCTGGTGAGTGTTGAGGTCTCTTGATAACAAAAAATCAAGAAAAGGTAGCTTACCCCCCTGCTCAAGTTCTTTCGTAAATTTTATTGTGGGAAAAAGTGAAGATAAGCAGTCAATGAAAACATCTAGTTGGAGAAGTGAGTAGGGCCAAAAAAGTAGCATATCATCGACATACCTGATTATTAGTAATGGTTGAAGTGGAGAGTCCAGCAAAACCTTGTCCTCCAAGGATTGTAAAAGAATCTCAGCCAGCACAGGGGAGAGTGGGGAGCCCATGGGCGCACCCTCTCTCTGTTGGTATATTCTATTATCAAATTTAAAATATGATCTTCTGGCCACTAATTCCAGTGCTGAAAGAATGGCATCAGTTTCCAGCAGAGAGATAGAGCTATCTTCTTGTAATTTTTCTGCAATGGTAGAATGCACCAGATCAAGTGGTACATTTGGGAATAGTGAAACAACGTCTAGAGATGCCATAATAAAGCCAGTTTGTGGAGGGTCAAATTCCTTGATTCGCTCAAGAGCCTGAGTAGAGCTCTTAATTGACACCGTGGAATGGATTGTAAGGTGTTTCAAGTAAGATGCTAGCATAGTCTCAAGGGGTCTCGTTGGACTAGCATACCCTGAGTCTAATAATCTGAGGGGTTGATTTGGTTTGTGTAGTTTTAGTTTACCAAATACTTCTGGCACTCTAGTTCCCACAGGTGGTTTCATTTTTGATGACACAGAGGCAGGAAGGAAACCTTGGTTTCGAAGTTTACTCAGTTCAGCTATAGTGGCAGTGGTTGGATCTGATTTGAGCACTCGGTGGGGGATTAGCTCTATAGCCTGTGACATCTTATCAAAGTAGTCAGCCTTATCCATAATGATGATCTGTTGGGTCTTATCCGCACCAACAATAGAGATGTTCGGGTTCTTAGCTAACTGAAGTAGCTGATCCCTTTCGTACCTTAAATTCTGAGGTGAAGTGGTTATTTTAAAAATAGATTTTGCAAGGTTATGGCGTGAAAAATCACGTTCATCCTCTGGCAAGGCATTAATAATGTTTTCAATCTGAGGTAAAGAGTGCATAGGTGAAAACTTCGAGATGGGGAAACTGAACTTGAGACCTCTATTTAAGGCTGCATGTTGACCCTCTGTCAGTTGAACTGAGCCGAGGTTCAAATAAGTCTTGGGTGTAGGAAGTTTAACCTTGGAGGCAGGAAATGAAACGGAGTGTTGAAGCCAGGGAGATCTTCTTGACACCAAGTCACAGAGTTTTTTGATGTGTCTTTGATTAATGGCATTTATTTCACTCTGCAAAGAAGTAAAAAATATCATGAAATTCTTACCCAGAATGATGTGATGTGTAAGATCAGCCAAAAGTAGGTATGCACCATAAGATTTGCGGTTGAATAAATCACTGTAAGCTCGTTTTCTTCTGATTTCTGCACTCAAACGTCTCCGCTCAGCGTTGACAATTACTCGTGTATCTCGTTGGGAAACCAGATGAGCGTGTATTCTGAGGAATTTAGGTATTACCTTTAGAGAACGACAGTTGGTAAGGAAGCTTAGATGTGCTTTATTGATAAAAAGCAGGCATTACTCAATCACCATAGGCCCATATTTCTCCATGATAATGCAATACTCCATGTTGCATGCCAGATGATCCAGAAGATTCACCAGTTGAGATATGTCTCATCTACGTTATTCACCTGATCTATCTCCTATGGACTGTCATTTCTTCAAGCATCTGGGCACCTTTCTACAAAGTAAATCATTTCCCAACCGAACATCAGTTGAAACTGCATTGCATAAATTTGTCACATCCAGAAACTCAACATTTTTTCATGATGGTATTCAGAAGGGGGGATGTCACTGTGGCTTAGTTCTAAAAGGGCCAGTGTAAGTATCTCTTTGGCAAAAGTGTGTTGCTGCTATCATTGATTATGTTGATTAATGGAGTATTTTGCACCATGTTTTGGATGTTTTAAGTTTCCATCAGTATTCTGATATTACCTCTGCAACCACTAAAAATACTTTAGTTCTAAATATGTTGGGAGTTGTCCGCTTTATTATATAGATCCTGAACCCTAATAGAAAGAAATATACACTTATTTTCAATTTTGAAATAGAAAGAAATATACACTTATTCCAATTTGAATGTATTTATTACTCATAAAATTTCTAAGCAAAGAGTTATTAACTGAGTAAATTTCAGATTAATTGAAAAATTAGGTATTACATTCATTCTGAGGCTTAGTTCTAAAAGAGCCAGTGTAAAAAAGAATACAATGTTGAAAAAAAATTGCACTTTATTTACTTACAGAATTTTCATCTGATTTTCGTATTTAATTTAAGTCATGCAATATTGGTTGATAGTTGACATCAAAATATAAGAAGTCCTCAAATATGATAGAATTTAAAAGATTCTATATTAATTTTTAAAACACTCTTGGCATTGCCAATGCAAAATTTGACATTGGTCCATTTAGAACCAAGCCACAGAATTATTCAAAAAGCATAAATCAAGCATGGACTAAACAAATAATCAAATAAAAATTAAAGATTGTTTTTGCTTGGATGTCTAAAAAAAGGTAATCACCAATATTTTCGCCAAAACTTTTTATCCATTGCCAAAAGTTTTTTTTTTTTTTTTTTTTTTGCCAATTGTGAAGAATGCGATCAGCAGCATGACCCCTGCATAGAACTAGTTTACTGGACTTAGTTTAGTTGCACTAACAGACAAAGGAAATGGACTGTGCATTCATATAGTTAAATTTCATCTGTGGCACCATTTCTGTTGAATTAGGAAATGTGTTTTGGGTTTCATTTTATTTGAATAACTTATATACTTAAAACCACTGTTGTATTTTTTTAAAACCATAAACATACTACCAGGGTCTGATTAAGGCCTTAGTGGGTCTCTAAGTAAAGATATCTGAGTAGGCCCCCAAAGAATTTATGACAAGGAAGCATTATGAAGTCTGCTAAAATACAAAACTGTAGCATTATATTTGCAATGATCAGTGTTAGAATCATAAATCTTTTACAGGCCCAGTGGACCATTCGAATTTCTAAATCACTGGTACAACAAAGACTGGTCTGTGAAAAGTCCCCCCCTCTCTCTCTCTCTCTCTCTCTCTGTCTCTCTCTCTCTCTCTCTCTCTCTCTCTCTCTCTCTCTCTGTCTCTCTCTCTCTCTCTCTCTCTCTCTCTCTCTCTCTCTCTCTCTCTCTCTCTCTCTCAAAAACACACAGAAAAAAATAACTAATATTTTCACTGGAGCTGTATATCGTAAAATCAGAACAGAATGTGCACATGTACTCAAATGGTACAAATAAATAAAACATTAAACATGCTACGCAAAGGTAGAAATTTGAAAGAAAGAAAAAAAAACCCTGACCAGTGCATACCAAGGGTTGTAGTTCACTCACTTTTTCTGGTCCAGAATGGCGCAAATAGTATTTTGTATGCAGATGGTGCTAGTAATCAGGACAGTACCCTAATTATAAGGGCACTGATATGAAACACTATGCACTGTCAGTTCACTTCATATAGTGAGGTCACTGATTATAATGAAGCACTTTGCAACATACCAAAAGCCGCCTTCATGGAATACCTTGCTTCAGTGTGAAAGTCAGGAAGTTCTCCTATGTGGACAGAAATACAATTTAGCAAATTCACAGCATAAATGGTTCCACAACCTCCAGTTGGGAAACAATATAAAAGACCCATCCATACTCTATGGTTACCACTTGGGCAAAAAATGTGGCCTGTCTTAATCCAAATAATTTGAGTCTGACCTTGTTTTCTACAGTGCAAAATTTTCAGAAAACTGAAGTATGGTTTGCAACTCCGACATTCAATTTTTTGAGTAGAATATCTGAATTTCAAAAATCTGAAAACTGCCATAGTGAAACCTAGATTCTTTGAAATCAGTGGTTCAATTCCTTATAAACTTACAAACTCCAAAACAAACTGAAAAAAAATAAAATAATAAAGGCTTACAGGCCACCCAGGCCAGTAACATAAAATTTTCAGTGGTCCGATGGAATTTTTACTAGCCAATGGCCAGCGGACAACTGGGTAATTCGAACGCTGCAGTGGTAGAAATTTGGAAAAAATAAAAGGAGCTTCAATGGTCTGCAGGACCACTGTATACCAAAAGTTGGTAGTTCATTCATTTTTACTGGTCCAGAAATGGCACAAATATTAATACATTTTTTTTGTATGCACATGGTGCTCGTAATTACAATGGTATGCTAGTCATAAGGCTACTGATATGAAGCACTATCAGTACAGTTCACAGTGATACATAATACAGTGCACATATATTGAAGTTCTTTGCAACATACCAAAAGCCACCTCCATGGAATACCTTGCTTCAGTGTGAAAGGCAGGAAGTTTTCCCATGTGGCCAACAGATGGAAAATGCCAGAGCATAAAAGTTCTTCAACCTCCAGTTGGAAAACATTATAAAAGACCCATACTCTGGGGTCACTGCTTGTGCAAAAAAGTGGTGCTGTCTTAATCCAAATATTTTGAGTCGTACACCTCGATATTCAGTTTTTGAGTAGTAAATATCTAAATTTCAAAAAATCCTCAGTGAAACCTGGATTATTTCAAAAAATGCAATAGCGAAACCTGGATTATTTAAAAAAACTGCCATAGCAAAACCTGGATATTTTCAAATCCGGTTCAATTCTTTTATGACCTTGCAAATTCTAAAACAAACTGCACAAAAAAAAAAAAAAAAACTTACTGGAAATTTTTCAGTGGTTCAATGGAATTTTTACAAGCCAATGGCCAGTGAACCACCAGGTAATTCGAACGCTGATGATTAATATGTAATGCATTCTTACTTGCAGAGTTTTCTTTTCATCTGTGATTACAATATGTCTTTTACAAACATTACTGGTAAGTGGCTAGTAGCAGAAGCACTAAGGCTTAGTGCGTACAGTAGAATAATTCTGCCCCATGACAAGTCACTGAATTTTTCTTCCACTGTTCTCACAAGATCATGAGTTAAAATCTTAGGATTCTTAGATTCAGCATTGTGTACTTTTCTTGGTGCATCTTTTTGTTATGTGATGTGCAGCCACAATGGACTTCGACCATTGATGTCATATTTTAATCACCATGAAAAAGTGGACTTCGACCATAGTACAAGTCAGGAGGTGTATGTGGATGGTAGTGAAAAAGCTGAAACTGTTGCACCAACCTCCATCCCCACTGTACACAGTGTATCTCTCAGGCGTACATTAGGTGAGGGGGCGGAGCCCTTTCGGAAACGACCCCCCCCCAGGCATTCTAAGTTACCAAACCAAATGTTAATAAATGCAGGGTTTATTTTGCTAAAAAGTATATTATGATGCAAGCTATTCTTCAAAATATAATAACTAAACTAATCATACCTAATTGTCTGGGAATCATGATTCAGGATCAAGAGTGTGTTAAATGTATTTTATTAGATAAAAATTTCAAGCCTGCCCCCTCCCCGAACCTCCTCTTGTTTAGCTGAAAAAAGTTTGAAGAAGTAATTACTATATCAGGGGTGTATACAGAATTTTTCTTGGGGTGGGTGACAGAAACTGGAAGTTTGAGAAATCCACCAGGACAAAATTAAAGTTAATGAAAAAAAGAAAAATTAAAACATTTTTTTCTAATGTAAGTTGATACATTTTTATTAAATTAAGGCATCTTTTTTCTAATGTAAGTCGCATTTTAACGAAAACCAAAAAAAAAAAAAAAATGAGATGCTGGTGGGGGTGGCAAGCCCCCCTGGCACAATCTAAATGCACCACTGTATGAGATATATAATAATTACTTCTATATATATAAATATAGTGGTTAAAAATTATATATATATATAGCAAATGGAAAACTTGCCCCCTCTAAGGTTCCATTTCCCCCCTCCCCTTTCCCGGTCCAAAATTCCTGAAAGAAACACTGACTGTACACAGCAACATGGAACCTTTACCCTTATAGTGAGTCACTGCATTGAAATTTGTTCATCTCTAGCTGGTGTTTGTGATCGAGTGGAAATTATACCAGTACATTCAAAAAGTTCCAAAACTTTTTATATTAAAAAAAGAATGAGTGTGCTTATGCGGTGTTTCCTTCAAAGTAGTTACCCTGTGCAACTATGCATTTTTGCCAGTGCTCATACAAAGACTTAATTGCAGATTGCAAACCTTTTGCCAAATCCTCCAGTGCCTCCGTCGCAGCTCTTCGGAACTTCATCCAAGGAAAAAGTCACACGGGGCGAGATCAGGGGAATAAGCTGGTTGTGGAAGAATGGGAATGTGATGTTTGGACAGGTAATCAGACACCATGAGGGATCTATCTGTGAGCCAGCACATTACCGTGATGGAGCAACCACGAGTTGGTCTTCCAAACATCATGTCGCTTGTGTCTCACTGATTCTTGGAGACGTTTCAGGACTGTGACACACTCTTATTTAGTGATTGTACGACCATGTTGTAGGAATTCCTTGTGCACGACCCCCTTGCAATCGAAGAAAACTGTTAACAAGACCCTTCCTTTGGAGCGGTCAGCCTTGAACTTTTTTGGTCGTGGTGACGACGGTGATTTCCACACTTTTGACTGTCGGTTGGATTGGGGTCGTACAGAAAGCACCAAGTCTCATCGCCAGTGATCAATCGATTCAAGAGATCAGGATTTGAATCCACTGCATCAATGTGTTATCCCCACAAACTTGCATGCTCTCATCCCTTTTTTCTTGTGTCAGGTTTTTGGGAACAATTTGTTGGCACACATGATGCATGCCCAGTTTCTCTGTTAAAATGGCATGGCAACTTCTAACTGAGATGCCAGCAACTTCTGCAATCACTGCAACAGTTTTTCAATGGTCAATTTTCACAATTTCTTTGACAATGGTGATTTGTTCATCCGTTGTGGATGTTGAAGGTCATCCTGGCCTCTCATCATCCTCAATACTCTGTCGCCCATTTTCAAATCATCGATGCCACTCATAAACTCTAGTTCGACTCATTACACTCTCACCGTATGCTGACTTAATAATTTGAAAAGTCTCAGCGAAAGATTTTCCGAGCAGAACACTAAATTTTACACTTGAACGCTGTTCAAAATTCGACATCGTTGTCCTCGTGATGAAGAGCCTCGAATGCCTGTAATCACAAACTACGCACATACGCCGTACGTGTTGGATTTGGATCAAACCGGTTCTGGCTGGTCGGTCACATGATGCTCTTTGCTTGCTCGGCGGGGAATGACGTAATTCACTGACATCTGGTAAATATTCAAAAAGTTCCGGAACTTTTTGAACCTACTAGTACAAGACAAAACTAAAACTATTTTATAAACTTCTGTCTCTCTATAAATATATAAGCTGTAATTCACTAAGGGTAAAGGTTCCACATGGTGTAGCGGCATACCTCCTGGGCCCTTCATAATGGTGGGCCCCTAGGTTACAGCCCTGTTAGATGCCTCCTTAATCCAGCCCTGCATCCTGCCACATATTTGTCTTCATCCTGAGAAGTTAAACACCATAACATATAAAGTGTAAAAATGAATGATAAACAATTTCCATTATGCTGAAGTTGTTTTATTCTTCTTTTTGTGCAGTATTACTCTATGGCAAGGCCAATGTTGAACAGAGGAACTGGGAAGCATTGCCACCAAGAACGTGTTTTCCAGTTTTAACTTAAAGAACAATTTTACTTTCTTTTTATTATTTTTTTTAATATTGACAATCATTGACAAGTTTTAACTTACAAATAAATTTGACAGCTGCTTAATGTTGATATCTATCTGAATAGGTTCACAAGTGCATTCTTGATTTGGTGAAATAATTTTAGTTAATATGATGAAAATTCATAATTTTCATGACATTTTATGGTATAATTTCTCCCCATTACCTATTGATTTGATATTAATATGAAATTAATATAAAATGTTTTTTTGTTTTTTTTTCAGTTTGAAAAATGCTGTGTGATGCACGGGAATGAACGACAGAAACAAAACTGTTTGAAGCAATGTCTTTTATCATTTGACATCTTTATCAGCATATTTTTTGTCATATTCCCGATTCTTCAAAATGTAAAAGCTGCTGTGGTACTAACTCTCTCATTCAGAACATAGAAAGGTAAGTGTGATTAACAGTGATATTATTATGTTTGTATGTTGAACACTTTTCTGATTAATTTCTTGATCTATGCCCACCACCACTTCATTTGAAAATTCATTCATGAGATTCTTATTCAGATTCGAGGAATTTCTTCTTTTCTATCGTCATTTGGATTATTCTTGAGATTGATGTGTTGCTGAAAAGAATTGGAGAGTTGGTGGTGATGCTCATCCTCTATCTGAATTGTGTTTCAAAATTTTCCAAAAAAAGGGAAGTTAGACAGAGCAAAGATTTATTCCATAATCATAATCCTCTCCCCTTCCCCTTCTGTTCCTTGTATCCTGTGCTGGTAAATATTATTTTGCCCCAAAATGTTTCTATTTCAGTTTGATCAGCTAGGAAAAAATTTCTTAAGACAGAAGTGACGAAGTTGGAATTTTTTTCTAAATTAGTGTTCATGGTCCTCAGGCTGAAAGTTGTTTCAGCATGATAAAGGAAATTATTGTCATTTGAGGGCATAAAGAAATGAAGAAATGGGAAATGAAAGATATCAGCAGAAAGAAAAAAATAAGCAATGAATGCTGTGTAGCTGAAAAGTCAACAAAAGACAAATATGGTTATGGAACTTGATGAGGAGAAATCAAAGCTTGCTTGTAAGAGGAAACTTGAGCTAATGTTCAGCAAGTAAAATTTAATAGGAAAAAACTGAACCAATGTCTTTTAAAACCATTTTATTTTATTTTGTATTGTAATTTTATATTGTGAATACAGTGATGTGCTCCAGTTTAATTATAGTGAACAATTTATTCCTTCTAATTCTGCATTATATTCCCTCTTTTTTGCTGTATGTTCTGACATTTCACCTGGCTCAAAAGTTCAGCTTCTTTTTTCTCTTTTTTTCATTGTTTGTCTCATGTATGAAACGTGCAAAAATCATCTATTTAGACTTGCATGTATGCCACATTCACACTGGCCAAATTAGTGAAATAAATGTTCATTTTTAGTAAAAGTTTTGCCCTTCAATGTAATATTCAAGGTAAGCAGGGTTCTTGCCAGGGTTCCAGAATCAGGGGTGAAAATGTCCCCCAGGCTTTTTTTCTGGGGGTGATTTTGAAAAATCAGGGGTGAATTTTAAACAATCGTAAACTTAGAGAAAAATACTACATTATGGGGGTAAAAAACGAACAAACACAAAAATAATATAAATATTTTATACATATCTTCTAATTTTGTTATTAAATATTTCAGCAGCTTTGTGAAATGGAAAGCTTTCTAGTGTTGCATTTGCTGCTGATATTCGAATCAAATTTTTTAAAGTTTATTCTTTAAATCTGTTGCGAAATTTATCTTTTATTTGATTTTGTGTGCTAAAAGAATGCTCTACTAATGCAGAATTTATCGGCACAACCAAAGCAGAACATACTTATCGGCACAACCAAATACAACAACACTGTGCTTGGATACATATCTTTATACCTGCAGATGAAAAGTTCTGCAACATCTGCAAATTTAAAACTAGCATAGCTATTTTTTAGCAGGATAAATATATATGGATATTCACTCAACAGGCATTTCAAATCTTCAAAATCTTTGAAGTGGTCTAACAACTTCAAAACAAATTTGCATGACACCGATGGGGATATTTACATCCCATTTCAAAAGCGTTTGAGCGAATTGGCTCCTTTCACAACAATGAATAATAAAATAAACATAGGGACCTTTACAATGTCGAAAACAAAAAATCACTTTAACACTGTATGATTTAACACTGTATCATTTTCGTCGGTTTCGACTTCAAGCCAGTCGTACATTTTGCACCATTTCTCTTGAAAGTTAAGATTTTTAAAAATTTAGTTGGAGGTGCAGCAGGAACAGCCTCGCTACATTTCTCAGGCAATATTTCACTGTTTAAAATCGTAGCACTCGATGCCGAACTTGCAGAATCGTCAGTAGAATGCTTCCTCTTTCTAATGAGGAACTTTTCCATTGTGTTATAGTAAGAACAAATATCAGAGCTACCAACTTTTCAAAATCAGAAACCGGGACATCAACGCGCGTTTAGCAGCACGTATTTAGATTTTATAAATAATAAAATTATATATTATAGGTTTCTCTATTTTTTCAATTACAGTTAATTATTTAATACAAATAAAGAAATATTTACAAAAAAAATTAGTGTTTAAGTATAAAATAAGATTAACAAACCTTGTTAATGAGTTTCATTTTTAGAGAGTGAGACACTATTTTTTTCAGAGAGTCACCAATTTTTCTCCCCACCATAACAGAAGTCTTATCACATAAGGCAAGACAGTTCATCCACGGAATACCAAGATACTGAAATTCTTCAGACACAAGTTTGGCAATATTTTCACCTGTTGAACAGGTTTCTAGGCATGGCAAAGAGAGCAGCATGCATCTCACTCGCTTGCAATGATTATCAAAGTATGTTACCACAATTGCCCCCCCCCCCCAATTCCGAATTTTTTTTTTTCTTTTGATTGGGGGTTTAACGACCACCGTGAGCAACTCAATGGGCTATAAGCAGTCGCCCGTCCCTAATTTAGGGTCACTGGTTCCAGGGAAGGGAGAGAGCCAGTGCCGTAAGACAAACACAACATCCATGCCTGCCCGGGATTCGAACCCGGACCCCGTTCGGACGAATGATCAGAGGCCATCGCTTAGACCAATTCCTAAATCAAGAAGATTGCTTGCAAAAATCAAGATTTACTATAAAATCAAGAAGATTTGAGACAGTACCAGAACTGTTAATTTATGATTATCTGTTATTAGGGGAGAGCGGTAATGTATGGGATGTGCTAGCAGTATGTTTGATGATACTTGTATTCAATTATTTTTCTGTATCAGTCACTCATAGATGGAGTTCAGAAATTGTGATGATTTTCAAGGTTTTGAATTTTTTTTTAAATTGAATGATGCAATTTTAGAAATAACATGATTTCATTTAAGCAATGACAAGACAGTGACTTGTTTGTTTAATGCCCTTGGATGGCAATTTTATCCATCACGAATGCACGATAGCGCTATTTTAGATAAAGGATGAATAGTGTAACTTTGAGAATATGAATACTTTTGAACACCATGCATCAATTTTTACAAATTTTCAGCTTCTTCACTTTCGTTTTCAGGAAAAAGAATTACGATAACGGGAAAAATCTTTATCCCCCCACCCTCTCTTTGTCAAGCTGAAATGCAAACCTTATTTTGGGGGGGGGGGGGAATATTTAAGAATACAGGATACATGTTCAGAACATCATGGGGGGGGGGGGGGGATACAATTACGGGAGAAATCTTTGCTACGTCCAATTTTCGTTTTCGGACAGTTTCCCTCCATTTTCAAGTTGAAGTACAAATATTTATAAAATAAAATGATATTTAACAACAATACTAGGCAGAGGAAACATCGCGTGAAAAATAAAATTACGATTATGGAGAGAAATCTTCACTGCGTCTAACTTCCGTTTTCGAAAGTTTCCTGCGAAAAACAATCTCCTCCGCTACCAATTGCCCCGAAATTTCTGTTCAGTTATGCATCGATCTCGAGGAAAATTCCAATTATGACGGAAAAGGAGAAATTTCTCGAAGCTGTTGCACGCTCATGCCTGAAGATTACAGGGAAATTTTTGCGCCGTCGAATTTCCGTTTTCCAAAATTTTCCCTACATTTTCCAACTGTAATACAAATATTTTTGGAATAAAGTGATGTATAACAACAATACTGGACAGAGGCAATATCGCAGGAAAAAGAAATTAAGATTATGGAAATCTTTATTTCGTTTACTTCCGTTTTTGAAAGAAATACCGTCCCGATGCGTATTTTTACGCGTTGGTAAAATTTCGATGCATAAACACACTTTTTGATGCGTACTAGACCTAGACGCGTAATTACGCATTTTGGCGAACTCTGCATGGCGCAGAATTAAAAAATTCCTTCGCACTTTGGCGCAATTAGCGCAGCTATTGCAACACTGAGGGAGAGCAAGTTTGGAAGGATTGGCGTTAGGGGGTGTGTGCGATCGCTCCCAGCTAGAAACATGAGATAACATAAGGTTCAATCGCTATGAGATCATAATAAAACAAAAGCAGGAGTTTACACTAAGCGACAATAACAACGATATCAAGTTCCATCAGTAAAAAAATTTACGAGCCATTTTGGCGAAAATCCGGAAGAATCTATCTTCCGACCATAAAACTACCCAAAACTCCGTTAAACTTTCGGGAAATCCGGAATACTTGGCAGGTATGCGGACGTCATTGCACCGATATCGGCTTTTCCGACATATTTTGTAATATCACCTTGCCGTTCTTCACCCGAACCCGATATCGGCTTTGCCAATACATCCAATATCCTCTTGCCGTTCTTCACCCCATATCCGTCCGATATTGGCTTTGCCGATGTATCCAATATCTGAATTTCAAAGGCGCTTACTTAGAAACGGGACCATTAATAGTTTTCGCATTTGCGCGAAAAAAACTATAAATGTATTCGCAAAATGCGATCGCAGTTTAAACCGTGATTTTAACAAAAAAGGACACAAAATTCAGAACTTTTACGAAATACATTGAAATCCGCAATTCTTCCAACCTGTCCGTAATTCGGTAATCATGTAGCCGAAACCGTAATGGTTGGCACCCTTAGCAGCGCATGGGCTTTCGTCTCGTTGCACTCTACGCGGATTATCACGTAATCCGTTTATTGTACGACCGGAAGGGAAATACTGGGATTGTACCATGACGACATGAAAGCGGCACATGTGACGAACAATAGGATTGTATCGTGACGTCGTGAAATCGCCACACGTGATCTGAAACGGCATCGCCTTCGTAGATTTTCCATGCTAATAGCTCACGATTGAAATCTTTCTGCGCGCGCGCCCATTTCACGCGTCACTTTATTTTTCTTGCGCGAATTCAAACTTCTTTGCGCGAAACGCGCGTCTGCGCACGCTATCGGGAACCCTGGTAAGAGCAAAGAAATTCAGATAAAACTGGCTTGGGGCAGTCACATGAGTTCCCCTCCACCATAGCAGGGAAGGCTCCTCAACTTCACACATTTTCTGCTCAGTATGAACCACAATAGAAGGCTGTTAAGATGTGCATTTGTTTAATTCCTCAGTGCTGAAACCTATTGACATTCGTTGAAGATTGAAAGCAGTTTATGGGGATCATTGTGTTGATGTGAGTACTGCGAGATGATGGGTGAGGCAATGTAAAGATGTAAAAGTGGGGAAAGCAAATTTCATTGACTCATCTAGATTGTGGGGAGGGGAGGCTGTGACTACAACGAACCAGTTACATCAACAATGTGTTGAAAAAGTGACCCCAGGAAACTGTCATACAAGGGTTGTACCGAAAGTAATACAGAAGTGGGTATAATTTCTTTATTAACTGACACAGGTTGTTCAAATTACACATGTTGGTAGAGTAACTCTTTCTCTATAGAAAAGTACTACTCAACATAGTCTCCATCACAAGTGATGCATTTGTGCCATTGTTGAAGCCAACTCTCGATTCTTCTTTGAAAAAATTCAGGTTTGGACTATTGTACCCACTTCTTCACAGCCACTTTAACCTCGTCTGTGTCATCAAATTATTGTCCCCAGAGACTGTCGTTCATTTGATCCAACAGGTAGAAGTTGGAGGGTGCCAGATCTAGATTGTATGGTGGCGACCAGCTTAATTTGTTGATTACCCGAATTGAGGAATTGGGAGATATGACCGTATGTAGCGCTCCTGTAGCTTTGCATTCGGTGGCATCTGCTGTAATGCCACACAGGTATAATTCAGCAGTGTGTCTAGTGCCTCGTGTATCACTGTTCTGCAACATTTTGTTCTCGTTTGATTACCCTTGCAATATCCATCATGTCACTGTCAAAACCAGAAAAAAAAAAAAAAAAGAGAGAAAAGTGGACTTTGAATGTCGTGCTTTTAAGGAAGAGTGGAGTGTGAATTATTTTGTTACCAAATTAGATGATAAAGCATTGTGCGCATTGTGCAGTGACACTATGCTGTTTTTAAAAGAGTACAGTACTTAAATAAGAAAAAAAAAGAAACCTACATAAATATCCTCGAGTTTGCCTCTTGGCTCGCAGAGCCTAAAATATTTACTACGTATTACCACCCTTACAACAAATGTTTGCCGACCCTTGCTTTATATGCCTGAATATAGAGTTGCACTCATTCTCACTTTAGGAAAACAGGTGTAAATAACATAATTACTTGATAGAGTTTGAATAATAAGTGTATTACAGAACTCTGAGTTCAGCAGAGCTGAGCCTAACACTCATTACTGCACCCACTTTCATGGGGTATAGGGAAGAATTTTGATGGTAATCGCTAAGATGGAAAGACGACCAAACCAGCTGGCTGATAAATCTGGTATATGTGAAGGCTGAGGCATTTGCAGGACGTAATGATGAACCCAAGCCCAGATGTACAGATCCATGTCACTGGAACTAAAGAGTGTTGGGAATAGTATGCTTGGAGGATAATTGCATAGTAATGTCTGCTTTCCTATATGCATTCACTTTGCTAATGGTGAAAATTAATTCTATGATAATATAACAAATCAATGTGCTGCTGCCACAAAATCATCAAATAAGTGGGAGAAGATCAAGCTCTGGTGCATAAACTTACTCGCAATGAATGGGGGAAAGGTAGAATAAGCCAAAGAATTGGAAAAATTCAACCTGCTAGGCATTAGTGAAACCAGAAAACATATATCAGGGGAAGATTTTCCTTTGGCAGGTTTAGTACAATTTATTTCAGTGTAAGAAAGATTTTTATGCATGCTCTTATGTGGAATTAGCCTTTGATAGTGTAGTGAGGCTTCCACATTCATTAAGTGGGAACCTGTACATGTGTGCATTGTTGGCCATATATGTTTTTAGACTGGATAGTGTGGACTTGGAAGTTTTGGTAGTCTGTAGACTATAGCAGAAAGAGCTCTAGTTCAGTAGATTTCGATTTTTTTTTTTTTTTTTTTTTTTTTTTGAGGATTTAGATGTGGCAAATAAAACCAGACAGAGGGGAAATGTTACTTTGGGGGTTTGAGTCGATTGGAAATGGCAGCAGGAAAATCAAATATGTAATTGGAGTTGGAGTAGCAATTTCAAGATGACAAACTGTGGGTCCCGTTTTTACATACATACATATCCCTAAGCTGTTCTCTGAGATTCAGAGGTTAGCTCCAAAAAGAAATACAAACTTCCAAATATTTTTACTTATTGTTGTCGTATCAAACTTCTCCATTTACAGCGATCTTGACATACAACTCGTGCTTCACTGATATCCATTACACGCCATACACAAGATCTTTTATACTTCATACTTATAATCTTTTTCTCATGCAGACACTCCTGAATCTGATCCACCCATGTCTTCCTTGGCCTTCCTCTGCCTTTCCTTCCTGCCACTTGGGCTGAAAAGATTTTCTTAGTAAGCATTTCATTACTCATTCTTTCAACATGGCCAAACCACCGAAGCATATTGGTCTCCACCTTGCTAACAACATTTTGCTTCACATCACACAACTGCAATACATCTTCATTCCTCACACAATCGGATCGTGTCTTGCCACAAACCCCACGTAAGTAACGCATTTCTCCAGCACCCAAACGACTCCTATGTTTCTTCTGCAGTACCCAGGTTTCACTGCCATACATCAGAGTAGGAACAATTACTGTTTCATACTCAGCCATGCGGGTCTCTCTAGAGAGCCCATCATTCCTATGAAAATCTCCCAGAGCAGCTATGACTTTCAAAGAAGAATTCACTCGCCTACTGATTTCACCATCCAACTTGTTTTCTCTGTCAATCACAGTGCCATTTATACTTACATTACATTCAGTGCTACCAGTTCCTCTCTCAAACACCATAATTTTGGTTTTTCCCTTATTTATACTCAGTTTGAATTTCATGCAAACTTCGTGCATCTGAGTCAACATACTCTGCAACTCACTTTTGCTTTCTGCCAACAGGACAGTGTCATCAGCATACAGCAATCTGCACACACGGATATCACCAAGACATAAACCACTATTATCTATTTTGGCATCACGCATGCATGCGTCCATAAATATATTAAACAGCCATGGTGACATTACACAACCTTGTCTAACTCCTGCACCAATGGAAAACCATTTTGATAAAACACCATTCACTCTTACACAAGCTCTACTACCAGCATACATGGCTTTTACACTATTAAGTAGATTCCCAGTAACACCATATTCATTCAATACCTTCCACAAAAGTGTCCTGTTCACTCGGTCTTAAGCTTTCTCTAAATCTATGGAGGCAGTAAAAACTTTCTTCCCAACAGCCAGATACTTTTCAATCATCATGCATAATGCAAAAATCTGGTTAGTGCAGCCTTTACCAGGCATAAAACCACTCTGAACATCCCACACTTTCTCTCATGTAAGACCCCGTACTTTTTCAATAACAACCTTACCAAACACTTTCCCTGGCACACTCAGTAGGCTAATACCACGATAGTTCTTGCATTCAGTCTGATTCCCTTTTCCCTTATACAAGGGAACAATAATAGCATCCTTCCAATCCCGAGGGACCATTCCTAACTCCCAAAACAACTGGCAAATTTTAGTTAACCAGTCAATTATAGAGTCACCACCATATTTCAACATCTCTGCAGTTATGCCACCAACTCCCGGAGCCTTACCATTCTGAAGAGATTTTAGAGCTTTACACACTTCTTCTCTTGAGATCCCTGCTGTGCTTCCATCCCTGATTGTGACATCATCTGCGCCTGTCTCAGAATCATTTTTGCTTTCCTGATCTAATAACTCACTGAAGTATTTGCCCCATCTGTCACTTAACTCATTGGGCTCCCATATCATTTCCCCAATCTCATTCTTCACACAACTTTGTTTCCCCTATTTTTCCAGAGTCTCGTGTACTTCCAGAAGGACTTTCTATCTTTCCAAAAAGCCAGTTCATGCCTTTCCACTTTCTCCTTCCTATCTTTTGCCTTACTGTGGCGAACCAGCTTAGCAGCTTCATGCTTCTTACAGCGATATTCATCCACAAAGACTAAATGCAGAATGATATTGCTCAGACATAATGTCTCTGTTTATTGCACATCTTAAATCTTAACGGAAATAAAGAACTGAATGCTACTCTCAACAAATTGGTGCCACATCTCACAAGACTCTGTCTCTCTCAATAGTGCTACTTTAAAGGGCTGGAATTATTTCAAGAGGATTTAACCACGCTGATTTTTTTTTTTTTTTAATTCTGGAAAAAGGAATTCATTAGAGACATTGTTTTAATTTTTGAGAAAGATGTTTAGGACACCTGCCTAATCATTCAAAGAGTATGATTTGCACTTGTTTTCACTTTTTTTTTTCACGTTAGGAGTTTTATCCTCTGATCATGCATTAATATATGGACCCTTGTGAGATGAAGGTCATCATTCCTCTTAAACAGAATGGTAAAGCCTTGCTCCAACCTTCAAGGGTTTGAACTAAATAAAGTATTCAGTTTTATGTTTATAAATTTCTTGAGTTTCACATTGAGAACAGTTTAATGTATGACAGTACAACTACTTACTGTTGGGGAAACTACACTGAGATGTCAGTTTATTAGGTATACTTCCCCTTGTCGCGAAAATGTCACGCCCCCAAACACAAGACAGCACATGAGCACAGTGTGATATGAAGCAGATGTACTAGCTTGTTGAGCATCAGTCAGCATTTAATTGAGGGTTGAAATGGACAAAACAAGTGATCTGAGCAACTTTAAATGTGGCATGATAGTTGGAGCCATGCGTGCAGGTTTGGAGCATCTCCCAGCCTCTTGGACTTTCAACACTGAGCCATAGCAAGAGTTTACTCTAAATGGTGTGACACGCAAAAAAAAACAACAACTTCCAATCGACTGATTTCCTATCGACTGGTTGATTAGAAAGTCAAAGGAGACTGACTGACAGGAATCATGCAGGTGATCAGACATGCCACAGTTTGGCGAGGCACTTCAAATGTTGCCGATCGTTGATGCTTTCAGTCCGCCAACTTTTTTTGCATCCACAGGATTGTTAACTGCTGGATGATTTTTGTGTCTTGCACCATCCTTGCTACAGTTGTGCATTAAATAATACCTCAGGTGAACAGCCATCTGGGAGGTGCTTGAACTGACATGCCTGGCTCCAACTATCATGCCATGTTCAAAGTTACTAAGATCACTTGAATGCTAACTGATGTTTGAGAAGCTGGTCTGCATGTTCTATACAGCAAACCATACCCAAGTGCCATCTTACACATTGGAGTGATACATTGATATGATGAGAGCGGGTGTATCTAATAAAATGGCATCTCAGTGTGCATTTTCTAGAGAGAATTTTTGGTACTAGCAAGTATTGTATGTGTTATGATGCTATTAAGATGAAAGAAAATAGTTTAGGTTGTGGTTATGTTGTATCCATTTCCCAATTGTGAAAAATTGAATAATTCATGACTTGAAAATTAAATTAGAAAATGCTCATACCTGTGAGCATTGTAAAAAAAAAAAAAAAAGGTTTCCCTTACCAGCCATGTTACATTCTTTTGGATTACTTTGTTTAGAGGTGGGAGTAGGGCTTGAACTGAAGCAGTTGTTTTAACACCATTTTACAATTTCTCTTTAAAAAAAAAAAAAAAAAAAGATTCCATGGAATTTATTTAGAGGGCAGCACAGTAGGGATCCATTGGGGAATGGTGTGACCGGGGACCCCCCCCCCAAGTAAGTTTTTGTTTTTTTAAATGGCTAATATAAAAATAATTAATGTGTTTATTTTTGTAAAATTATAGTACTGAATGTTTGTAAAAGTTTTGACAAAAACCATATTTGCTGCAAAGTTTGCTGTTTTAGCTTCAGCAGAAAAAAACCCAGAAAACATGGAGGTTCAGAAAGAAGAGAGTGGAAGTGAGGAGATTTTAACTACTCTTGAAAAGCAATGGGGGAGCTCTGTTCTGTTTTTTTTTAACATTGTCTGGCATCATTAGTAATTGGGAGCAGGGAAAGTCACCATGTGGGGTAGACTTTGAAATGTGAGTGAGATGGCGTGGGTGACAGAGCAAAGTATGTACCTTGATTGGGTCACAAACAAAAACTAGTAACAAATTTCCAAGCTGGAAAATTTTTCTAATAAACTAACTAACCCATCTGAATAGAAGGGGTGACACTGTATTTTGAAAGATTTTATCTAGATATGAGATTTAAAAATTGTATGAAGCTGGTTTCCTTGAAAAGTGGGCAATTGATCACCATGAAACTAATAATTTTTCAGTTCCTGTTCACAGTTTGTGATTTAAAAATTTGGAACATTTTTTAATGGGAAATTTAAAAATGCCTTGTGATGCGAAAAACAGGTGGTGCTGCAACTTTATTGTGTGTGCCCTCCACAAAGTTCTGTTCTCTCTCTCTCTCTCTTTTTAGACTAAAGCAACAGCCCTCCCCCTCAAGATAAGCTTCTAGATTCCCCACTGAGGCAGCACAATGGCTCCATATGTTGAAGTGTCATTGACGTGAGATCAGTGCCAATATAAGCTCTTCTTATCTGGGAAGGGTAAGACTTGAAATTACACCTATTCGAGTTTAAAAGTTGCCCACTTTCATATCTGGGAGGGGTGAGACTTGAAATTACACCCATTTGAGTTCAAAAGTTGCCCACTTTCATATCTGGGAGGGGTGAGACTTGAAATTACACCCATTTGAGTTCAAAAGTAGCCCACTTTTACTCAAATCACACACAGTTTTCACTTTCTCTCGCCTCCGTTGCATTAAAGTATTATGATTGTTCAGAAATCGCACTTCCAGTTTTTGACATAATTTTACTAAGACTGTGAAAACTAGGTAAATACCCAAGAGCCAAAGTTGTAAATATCACATTAAATGTAAAAGTTATGTGAATGCTGACAACACAGCACTCTGGGGAAATTAATATACTTTATTACTACTATACTTGTGATGTTAAGATAGAATAATTGAGCAACATTTATTCACAATTAAATATTTTATTTAAAGATCTACCATAGTTTCACTGAGCATTTGGCTCGGCTTCAAAGGGAGAAATGAAGCGTAGACATTAAAATCATTGTGACATCATCAACTTTCTGGTGGTCACAGATTTTGGTGAGTTGTTTCCATGCACTTTAAAGAAATGGAGTAGATCTCATGTCGTTGAGAAGCCATGGGAGTTGCAATATATGCGAAAAGCTTCTAATATACATGTATTAAGCTTCGCAATTGAATCTGGTTTATCAATAAGTTAACCTGATAACTTATTGATATAAATTATATTAAGCTTGATAGTAGAATCAGGTTTATCAATAAGTTGTCAGGTTAAGTTACTGATAAAATTGATTCAACTATGAAGCTTAATATATTAGAAGCTTTCCACATATGCCGATTTCAACGGCATGAGATTTACTCCATTACTTTCAAGAGTTTGGGAACAACTCTCCAAGGCCGCCCCGGTGGCTCAGTGGTCTAAGGCGTTGGCCCCTGATCATTCGTCCGAAGGGAGTCCGGGTTCGAATCCCGGTGAGGCATGGATGTTGTGTCTGTCTTACGGCACTGGCTCTCTCCCTTCCCTGGAACCAGTGACCCTAAATTAGGGACGGGCGACTGCTTATAGCCCATTGAATTGCTCACGGTGGTCGTTAAACCTCCAATCAAAAAAAAAAAAAAAAAAAAAAAAAAAACTCTCCAAGATACGGGACCTTCAGAACGCTGATGATGTTAGAATTATTTATGTTTACGCTCCATTTCTCCTGATGAAGCCAAGCCAAATGTTCAGTGAAACTATAGTGGATCTTTAAATAAAATATTTAATCATGAATAAGCATTGTTTATTTATTTTATCTCTGGAAAAATGCGAAATGGAAAATGAACCAGCACCAGATAATCAAACAAACAGTAGGAACACACTTTCGAGGTAGAGCTTGGAAATTTTCTGTTCAACCCATATGTAAATGTAAACACTCAGAAAAGCTTTTTGTGGCAAAGCATAGATTACTAATAAGCTCTTCATCCCAATGGCATATTCGTTAAGGTTATAGAGGTTAGGCGTACCCTTGTTTTGTTCTATATGCCTCTCTCTGCTGTTTTTTTCTACACCTCACGGAGTAGGTTACTCTCTACCCTGGTTCAAGAGTTTGGGAACAACTCTTGAACCAGGGTAGAGAGTAACTGAACAGCTGTTCAGAATATTGTATGCGACCAATTAAAGTCTTTAAAAAATAAAATTCTAAAGCATATAAATTTCTTTTTCAGTTAAAATTTTTACCAATTTTATTCACGCGTTGTACATACATTTCTATTTTTTCCGCCCCTCAGAGCATGAGTTTTTGACCATTTTGAGAGGTTGACTCCCCTGTTTGCTATGGCTGCACAATATGAAATGATGATCACTCCCTTCCTCCCAGCAAGAGAGGCAGCTTCAAGTGTGAAACACAATGACCCAGCTATTGGCAGGTCTCTTATGTATTGCTTGAGAATGAAGACTGGCGTCTTTGCAATATCTAGTAAAAATGATGCAATACAATAAAGTGATGCCCACCTATAATAACAGTTTTTCAGACACATTTGAAACTTTGCTGATAGATTAGAAAAGTGAGGTGAAATGCTGGGAGATAAATCAAGTAGTGCTTTCAGAGCTTTGTTTTTAATTTTTCTTTTAAATGTTGCTAAAGGCTATCTGTGTTCCACCTGCAGTCTGTGCATATTATATCCCAGTTTATATTTATCTATATTTTTTTCCAAGAAGAGCCTTATTTTATTTTGGTATGCGAGTTGTTTTGTATTTTTCCAACACTTGTGTATTTGGTCTTTAAACATTTAGGGTGCAGTATATCATATTTTTCACATTTTGTGAATTTAAACTTAATTTTTGGTCATGATTGTCTTAGTATTAGAGGAAGTTTGTTTTGCATAACATCTCAAGTTTAATTCTTGTGCTTAGGAATTGCAATTCATAAGTTTCTCCTTTAGTGTCCAAATGCGTTGCAGTACGTAGGCTATAAATAATTGTAAGTACTTTATTTTATTGTAGGTATAAAATATGTATGGTGAAACACCTTTTTGAGGAATTTGTATGCAAATTAGCTAAGAAAAGAGCATTCCGGTCCAGTTTATTCGGCTCTGACATTGTATTGTGCTCTTCTGTCTGTTTATTTTTATACATAACATTAACTGAAATTTCTAAAAGGTATAAATTCTTTTCCTGTTTCAATTCATAGGTGGTCACAAAAAGTTATTAACGAAATAAATGCTCACTTCATGTATTCATTTCGTTATTTTCATAGGCTTCGAACACAATTCATGTATTCTAAATCATAAGAGAATATATATATAGACAGTGGTCACAAAAGTTAGGGATTATTATGGTTTCAAAGGGGAAATGTGGTGATGTGCAAATTTGTGAGTACTGGAGATAAGTTATAAGCATAAATTAGCATCATGACAACACAGCACATGGTGTGCGAGCTCGGACAACAATAGCCTCGAAGGAGTGGAAAATGGGAATTCACAATTAAATATTTTGTTTTAAGGTCATTTATTCACAATAAATAATTATTTTAAAATCAACTATAGTTTCGCTGAGTATTTGGCTTGGCGTCATCAACATAAATGGAGTGCAAACGTTCAAATCATTGTGACATCAGTTCTGACGATCACGGATTTTGGTGAGTTGTTTCCATGCGCTTGAAAGAAATGGAGTAGATGTGTCAATGATAAGTCGTGAAGAGTTGCAGTATATGTGGAAAGCTAATATATTAAACTTGATAATCAAATCAGTTTTATCCATAAGCATAGCATTTAAAAAACAACAACATATGGTTGTTTTCATGACAATGTTGGGCTATACTACTTCACTTCACAGTTCCATACGTAACACTTGTGTTCCTTCACAAGAAAACTTAAAGCCTTGCGGGCCTGTCCTATATATGAAAGTCCACACTCCCAAGGGATCTAATAAATTCCCTAGTAATTTGTGTCTTTAGCATATACTCTTTTGATCTGTAAAAATTCACCTTGTTTACAGATGAAAATAACTGAAATTATAACTTTTGAGAATTTCCTAAATTTTTGAACAGCTTTGCCACAAGAGAAGGACTATATTCTCTTTGTATTGCATTCAATTCCTTTAAGAAAACTGAGCTCTTTTTAAAAGGAATCCTAAGTTGGGCATATATGTATAGCACAATATATGTATGTATAGACTTCTTGTTGACTTTTTTCATGACTTGTCAATGACATGACACCTACTCTATATCTTTCAATAGCATGGAAACAACTCGCCAAAATCCACGACTGTCAGAAAGCTGATGGTGTCCAATGATTTCAATGTTTATGCTCCTTTTGTCCTGATGAAGCCAAGCCAAATGCTCAGCAAAGCTACAGTAGATCTTAATGTAAAATGTTTGACTGTGAATAATGTAAAATGTGTGACTGCGAATAATGTAAAATGTTTGACTGTGAATAAACGTTGCTTATTCTGTAATTTCCAGCATGGTTTAATCCTTTAATTCCACCAATATTTACTTCACCAAGTTATGAAAGAAATACGGGATTACGCCATATAATACAAATTTTGAAGATGACAATCCGTTGCTTCGACTAGCGAATCCTGTGGTGGTTATATTCAAATTGATCGGAAACTTGAAACTTGGTCGTTCTGGGTGGTGTAGTGGTTAGCATACCTAGGCGTTTTCTGGGAGACGCGGGTTCGAGTCCCGCTCCAGGACGATGAAAATTTTCAAGTTTTCGGATATTATCTGGCTTATCATCCTTGTCACATTTACGCCAAAAATCGGATTGTCATCTTCAAAATGTGTATTATATGGCGTATTCCCGTATTTCTTTCATGATTTATCTGCTTCTCCGGGCAAACACGGGATAAGATTCTTAACCTCCAGATTCGCTAAACATGAATGCCGGTTGCTTCGACTAGCGAATCCTGTGTTGGTTAAATTCAAATTGATCGGAAACTTGAAACTTGGTCGTTCTGGGTGGTGTAGCGGTTAGTATACCCGAGCGTTTTCTGGGAGACGCGTGTTCGAGTCCCGCTCCAGGACGATGAAAATTTTCAAGTTTTCTGATATTATCTGACTTACCATCCTTGTCACATTTACGCCAAAAATCAGATTGTCATCTTCAAAATTCACCAAGTTAGTTGACTTTCACTGGGTTATCCAGTTGCACCCTGCAGAGGGAGAGGATCTCCTAGGAGAGATACTGAACTGAGAGATATAAGATCAAGTTTTAGAGCTACAGAAGGTTGTACTTGATTCCCACTCACCTGTGTTTTGCGTAACATCCCTAACTCTCGTAACCAGTGCCATAAATGACCAAATCTGAGTAAAATAAAAACAAACAAACAAGCAGTTATGTAAATTTTTTAGATAATTCAATTGTTTTGAATTATCAGTTATTTGTTAATGTAAATTCATGCATGAAATTTGCCCTAAAAACTTTCAAAATGAAGCTCATAAAATTATAAGATATTTCACCAAATTTTAATTTATCTCTATATACAGATCATATATATATATATATATAAGAAAAAAAGAGCTAAACCACTGATAAAACCTATTGAAGGAGCTATGTCTTCATGGCATTCAACTTTTTCTATCTGTGTTATTTAATTGACAGCCAGAAAGACACAGATACGTACACACATATACATATCATGTGTGCTAACGTACGTAACAGCAGTGTTTAGTAGGGAGGGGGATTTCTTCTTGACACACAGCCACTCATACTATGTGCCTATTTTATGATGTCCAAAACATCACTTAAATGAGCATGTATTCCACTGGCAGATCTCTGTAACATGTTGCCTATAATATGGGACAAGCTGCTCCAGACACTCGCCAATAAGGTATTACTCGTAGGTGTCGAGATGTTCTTGGACACTGAGGGGGTGATACTGGATACTGAAATCCAGAGGTATAGACATTATCTGAATGTATTGTACAATTTTGTCTATATTGCAGTACTACTTTGTTGTCTGCAGAAATTGCACATTAAATTGTTTTTGTAAACACACTATTTATTGTTTGTGTTACATAGCCTCACGTATGTTATTTCAATGTATGATATTTGAGTCAGATGCATACATTCTTCACTTCATGCAATATCCCTAACTTTGTGTGACCAGTGTAATCATACATACATTGCTGGGGGGGGCGGATATCACACCCCAACATTATCTCTACCAAGAAGGCACAATAAAATTGACAGTTTGTATGGCTTTTCCACAGAGCGTAGATATATGAACTAGCCTTCTTTAATCTGTTGCCCTCAACATATTGATAATAGAAGAAATCCATAATTTAGAGAAAGCCTAATTAGGAAGCACTGGATGAATCTTAACAGTATTAATCTGACAGTGAATAGAAATATTGGTTTATGACTCTCTAATTAAATTGCTTAGAAATGAAAAGTTTCATCATTCAGAGAAATTTGAAGGTTCAGAATCAACTAGCAAATACAAAAATTGGTCTCTTACTCTTGCCATTTGGAAACTAACAGCAACAAAATTCAAAGTGAGTTGGCTAAATTCAAAACCTGTAGCACCAAAAGTAAACTTTGGGCCATATCATAGCTAAAAATGGCATTTTTTTCTGCAATAGTAAGTGCTAGTCTTAAATAAAAATCTTGGTGCTCTAGAACATTAATGAACAGTGATCTTGATGGTAAATAGCATATATCAATGTAGCATAAAATAAAAACCCCAACACCATCAGCAAAATAGATACAAAAGTGCGTTTATTGAGTGCAAAGTTGAAATAATTGAGACCAAGTGAAGGAGGAGGGCGACTG
Source organism: Macrothele yani (assembly GCA_039090855.1). Classification (NCBI taxonomy): domain Eukaryota; kingdom Metazoa; phylum Arthropoda; class Arachnida; order Araneae; family Macrothelidae; genus Macrothele; species Macrothele yani. The sequence goes on along the minus strand of CM077006.1, from coordinate 53,692,785 downwards.
CTTATAGCCCATTGAGTTGCTCACGGTGGTCGTTAAACCTTCAATCAAAAAAAAAAAAAAAAAAAAAAGGAGGAGGCAGAATGCTCTACATCTCCTGAAAAACATCAAATCTAAGGAGACCTAAGTATCTCTAAAAGGTGAAAGAGATCACACATTACATTTTTCATTAAAAATAAAATCTCAACACCCCCAAAAACACCTCCTGGAGGGGAGCAGGGAGGAGAAAAACCTGATGTAAATAATGCAGAAGATAAATAATGTAATCGCTTAAATGAAGAAATAGAAATGATTCTGAAGCTTAACAAATGGTGAATGGGGTGATAAATACCATATAAAAAGATTACGAAGATAAAAACTCCAACACTCAAATATAAACTGATACAAAAACAATAAAACACTTCACAAAAACAAACAACCCAATGGCAAGGATTCGTCGGTCGGTTGGGGATAGGTATGGAATATCAAACACTTTTCCAAAGTTACAGCTGCTTAACCTTAAATAAATATCAAATAAAATAATAAAAATAGCTACGTTTATAATCGAAAATGTAACAAATTATTTGCTCCTCCTAGTTTAAAATGCAGTTGATGATATATAAACCTGTTAACAAACGAATACATTAATGTGTTCACGTGTTAAGATACGATCTACACATGTTAAAATTCTCCATGTGTTACGAAACGAATGCATGAATTGTATTTGAAGCCTATGAATTAAAACAGGAAAAGAACTTACCTTTTATGAACTTTCAATTAATAGCTTTGAAGGTAATGTAATCCAGTTTGTCTGACATGATTTATCAAATTAATTGTTCTGTGTAAAACTTCGATTCAATGGCTCCGCTGCAGCCTGCAGCTCGCCTTGCTTTGCGCATGCGTGGAAAGAGGACTGATCAGAAAGTGTCTGTGTGCGATGCGAATTGTACCTACCGGCAGAAGTGCTTTCGTCCCGTTTAGGCGATCCTGCTCGTGCAGTCGTACGAGCTCGCATATAATAAAATTGCCCATAGAATTATAATATGTGATAATCACTCATAAAAATTTATAGGAAAAAGCTTACAAATGCGAATGGTAAATGGAATGCTATGATTCGACCATATATGGACCCTTACGAAAAAGTTCTATGCATAGTTAATATGAACATTTCACGACTTTGATAAAAATATATGCAACGGGCCGTGCACAGCCATCACATATTTTTATTCGCACGGTCGGATATATATATATATATGTCAAAGAATAATGTATCAACTTTGCATGCGCAATTATATCATTCTATTTGCAAATTCGTATTTTTACACTTTTTGTAAATTAATTTCATGAGCATTATAATTTTTATATTCTGTGTGTGACATTTTTATAAATATGTATATTTATAAAAATATTGGGTATATAAATAAGTTTTGAGGGATTTGAGGTGAACAAAACACATTGTTGGAGAACAGAAACAATATTTTAATATTAATCGAAGTATGCTCCCTCTGAAGCTACAACTTTACCCTGTCTTTTGGGCAGTGAATGTATGCCCCGAAGGAAGAATTCCGGTTTCTTGGAAGAGATCCAGTTGTCCAGCCAATATTTTGATGTCTTCATAAGAACTAAACCGTTTTCCAGAAAGTGTTGACTGCATCGACCGGAACAAATGGTAATCCGATGATCTGGCAAATATGGTGGGTGGGGTAGAACTTCCCAGTCGAATCCTTCTGAGTACTTTTTCACAGGTCAAGAAACATGTGGTCTTGCGTTGTCATGCTGTAAGATGACTTTGTTGTGTCTATTCTCCCATTCCGGCCGTTTTTGCGTGAGAGCTCGTTTTAAACGCATTAATTGGGTTCAATACCAATCACCAGTAATAGTTTCTGATGGTTTCAGCAGTTCATAATGAATCACACCCTTCTGGTCCCACCAGTTACACAGCATTACCTTTGAACCATGGATATAGCATTTTGGCGTTGAAGGACCTGGTTCACCCATGCTTTCTACCGTTTCGGGTACCATATCCATTTCTCATCGGCAGTAATACACTGCCGGACAATTGCTAAGGACGGATGACAATAGCAACGATAGCAACCATAAAATGGAAGGCAGGAAAATGTGAAAATTAGCATAAGTACGGGATACAGTAAGACGTGTTGTGCGTATGCAAATTTTGGATTGCCGAACTTGTTCGTGACGTCATAGCGCTAATAAGAGATATAAAGGATTTGACGCGTATTGACCGTTGTTGTTCAAACGCAAAGTTGAAAGGGAAAGAATCAATTGACGAACTTGCAATTTTCAGTATGTCTTCCCGACATCACCTAGATGATTTTACGCGTGGCCGTATTATTGGCAAGATTGAAGAATGGCGAAAAATAACAGATGTTGCCAGGGAGTTCGACGTCAGCCACAGTGTTCTTTCAAGGCTTTGGAAATCATTTCAAACAAATGGAGGATGTAGCAAACGTCACGGGGGAGGTCGTGTTCGCAGTACGACACCTGCAGAAGATCGGTACATAGTGTTATCAACAAAAAGACACCGGCGCAGCACAGCTAGTGAGGTATCAAATCAGTTTATGGCTGCTACTGGCAAGCGGATCTCCCGAAAAACTGTCGCCAGACGTTTGCATGAAGGAGGACTATACGCCCGCCGTCCAGTTGTGTGCATTCCATTGTCCAGACGTCACCGTACCGCCCGTTTGCAATGGTGCCATCAACATCGCAATTGGCAGATAACGACTGGTCTGCTGTCCTCTTCTTAGATGAGAGTAGATACAGTCTATCGTCTGATTGTCGACGACAACTGATCTGGCGTGATAGTGGTGCTTCATATTGTCCAGCAAACATACAGGAAAGGGACCGATATCCGACATGTAGAGTCATGGTATGGGCTGGCATCATGATCAATGGCCGTACGTCCCTCTATGTGCTTCTAACTGAGACTATGACTGGCCAAGAATACATTAATGATGTTCTGCTACCTCATGTTCGCATATTCCGTGGTGCTGTCGGTGATAGATTCATTTTCATGGACGACAACGCAACATGTCATCGAACAGTCGCTGTGCAGGAGTGTCTTGAGAGCGAGGATATTAAACGCCTCGTATGGCCAGCACGTTCTCCAGATCTTAATCCCATTGAAAATGTGCGGGATGCTTTGGGGAGGAGTTTTGCTGGTCGCCAATGCCCTCCAATAAACAAGAACACCCTCATCCGAGCACTGACAGAGGAATGGGAAAAATTACCCCAACAGCTGCTTGATAATGTTGTGCAAAGCATGGCACGACGTGTGGAATCTTGCATCGCCCTCCATGGTGGCCATATCCCGTATTGTCATCTTACGCCGGAACGCCTGCGGACGGTAATTGCATTTTTTTCACGTTTACGTATTCTGCACAAAATGGCCTGTTTGTCCCTTGAACACGTTCCAAAGCCTTCTGGATTTCAGAGCACAATAAATTGTCTTTCTTGTAATGTCCTGGCATTCTGACATTATTTTATTTCACTTGGCATCCAACCACACTTACTTTTTTATGCGCTATATAGCCGTTTATGATCCGTCCTTAGCAATTGTCCAGCAGTGTAATACGAAGCAAAAAAAAATTTCTTTTTGCCTTTGAAGCAGCAATTCGCAAATGGTTTTTCGACATTCAAGGTGTCTTTCCCGCAAAGCATGTGGAACCCAATTTTTTTTTACACCGTTCCCATGGCAGCTAAACATTGTAAAATGTATGGTTGACTAACATTTAATGCTGCTGCTGCTAGTTCTTTTTTGGTCTGGCACAGATCCTCATCAGCTTTCAATTCGGCATCAGCAATTTTTTTTGGGTGGTCCAGAGCGTTCTTTATCACTTACATCGAAATCGTTCTTTTTGAATCGTCTAAACCAATACTCACATGTTTTTATAGATGGGTAATGTTCACCATAGATTTCTGACATTAAGCGATAGCTGTCAACAGCACTTTTCTTGACAATAAAGTAATGCACTAACACTTCCCGCAAATGCTGTTTTGTCGGGACGAAAGTTGCCATTTTCCATCGAGTAAAACAAATACGTCTTCGCACCTCAATCGAACGTCGTATACCGACTCTGACAGCTGGCGTCTCATACTGCGATATCGCAGTGTTGCCACCTTAAAATACATGCGAGCAGTAATAAGTACGACACCGAATGGAAATCCCTCAAAACTTATTTGTATACTCAATATAATATGCACATAAATATTTAAATATTCCATGTGCATCCTTTTTAAATTATAATGCTCATGAAATTAATTTACAAAAAGCGTAAAAATACGAATTTGCAAATAGAATGCTATAATTGCAGACTTGAAATAAATATTTAATGACCTTTTACAGATTTTTTTCCATCATGTTAAATAACCAAAGTTATGGGGATAACATGGCATTCTATAGAAACGAACCTTATACACTGCTGGCCACCCAAAATGCAACTCCAAGAAGGACACGAGATAGCAAAGCCAGATTTACTAGACACATAACAACAGATACAAAGATGAAACAATTGAGCTTACAGGCCCGTGCGACTTGCAGAACACGCAGACATCAATAGTTCGTGTAGACCCCATGGCCGGTAATAACGGCCGCTACACGCTGCGGCATCGAACGAAAAAACTTTGGATGTGGGCTTGGGGTATGTTGGTCCAGGCTGCTTCCACACATTGCCACAGTTCATCAGGCGTAGCCGCGGGTGGTTCTTGCCGGGCCACTCGGTTGCCGATCAGCCACCAGACGTGTTCGATGGCCAACATATCGGGAGAACAGGCGGGCCACGGCAGCAGCGACACCTGGTGGGCCATGAAGAATTGTTGTACGGTGCGTGCCATGTGCGGGTGCACACATTGTCCTGTTGAAACGTGGCCGCTGGCAGGTCCTGCAGGTCCTGCAGGTAAGGGAGGACTACAGACTCCAAAACGTCGGAGATGTAGCAGTGGCTGTTTAGTGTACCGGCGATGCGTACCAGAGGGGTGCGTGTGTCATATCTAATTGTGCCCCAAACCATAACGCCAGGCGACGGTCCGGTAAGGCGATGCATAATGCAGGTGTCATACAGTCTCTTGCCGCACTGCCACCACACGCGGATCCGACCGTCGTGGTGTTGCAGGCAGAAGCGGGATTCGTCGGAGAACACAATGTCGTGCCATTCCGTAGTCCAGGTGCGGCGTTCAACGACCCACTGCCGCCACACTTGCCGGTAGTGTGACGTCAATGGTAATCGGAGCAATGGGTGGCGTGAGACAAGGTCCCCGCTCCTGCAAACGACGTCGAACGGTACGTGCTGACAGAGGTTGTTGCGCAACACACCCTTATTCGTGCGCTAACGTTCGTGATCTGGCGGTGCGACCCGTAAATGCCCGCCGCACAACATGCCGGTCGTCTCATTCGGTGGTGTGCCCCGGCTTCAGCAATCGCTCACGTCGGTCCGTCCGTCCCTCCTGCACCCACTGAATCCATATTCGCCTCACTGTGGCTGGATGTCGTCCCACACGGGCGCCGATGTCTCGGTACGATAAACCTCTGTCACGGTGAGCCACTATTCATCCTCTGCAGAACTCCGAAACGTGCTGGAATGACTGCCGTATTCTGCGACGAGGCATCAGGAAGCTTCCCACACACAGGTCCGGCAGCACTACACACTTCCACTACTTACACCCCGCCTTCTGTGCACCCTTCTTATAGTGCTTCTCGGTGGTGTGCCGGGCGTATATGATTTGCACATGCCCTGCAATGCTAATCGTTTGCATGTCCTCTCGCGAGCGACGCACGCTGCGAATTTCAGGCCAATCGGATGCTTCCTTCTTGGTGTTGCATTTTGGGTGGCCAGCAATGTAGCATCAATGGCCATCCAATTCTATAGAAAACACTATCGAATTCTATAGAAAACTATTTCTATAAGCCCACCACCACAGCTGTTCTATAAACATTTGATAGAATTCTATAGAGTTCTATACGGCTCTATAAAACGATTTTTGTAAGGGTTGTACAACAAAATAATTCACTTATTTGTCTCTTGTGCAATGCATCAGCAGCAGTGCCAAAAAATTCAACATGAAGAGGCAACACGAAACGCAACATAAGGACGTCGTCGTGCAAGGGCTGGAACGCGAGCAGAAAATTAAATCTGTGAAGCGGTCGCTAACCAGCCAGCAAAATATCTTTAAAAAACAATCTGCCGAACTTGATGCAGCTGTTAAAAGTAGCCTAGAAATTTATGCTTTAATAGCATTGCTAATTGAAAAATGTTCTGCTAAATCCGAAGGAAGTGTCTGCTATCAGACTGTGTTCACCAATGAAGTACTGCAGAAGGCAAAAAAGCCACATATTTATCTATAAAATGATGTACAGGTAAGTGAAAAATAAATTACACTGACTTAATAGAAATGATTGTTAATTCCAAACATTTCGAATATTTCTTGCACATATTTTTACAACTGCTCCTCAAGTAAAGCAAAATGCTCCTCAGAATTTCTATGGATGTTCCTCAAGCTGTTCTTGAAAAGTTGGCAACCCTGTGAAAGGTGCATGCTTCAAAATATAATGTTTTCTATGTATGGTGTATGTCAAGTTCAGTTCTCATTCTTGTATTGTAAGTTCTCATTTCATACTGAATATATATTTAATTGTGATTTATCGTATATTAAAAATTCAAAATGATAATTGTATGAAGTTCTGCTTTGGAAACACATTTACTTCATTCATTTTGAAAAAAAAAAAAAAAATTTTTGTTTATTTGCAGGTGAATTCGAAGGAATGGAAGATGCAAAAAAAGATATCATGATGAAAACTGATAACAGTAACTATGATTTATCACCATCTATTTCCAAACATAATTCAAATCTATCTGTGGTAGGTAAAGTAAAAAAATGTTTACCCTCATCAACTGTGAAGCCTATCAAACCTAAAATTATGCTTAAGCTTCAGATACCTAAAAACGAATCTTCCAATGGATCCAAAACAGAAACTTCAAGCCAAAATGCACCCACAGATGAAGTCTCCAAAACTTATGACTTTTGTGATAAAGAAGGTGAAGACCACGTCAAAAAGAAATATGTTTATGTTTTCAAATTACTGTCACATCATATTATTAAGAGAAAACAAGGTACAAAAGTGTATAGGTGTGATGTTTGCTGTGCTTCGTATAGACACGTCTTCAGCTTAAAACGCCATTTTTTACGCAATCACGTGAACTACAAATACTTATCTGAAGCTGATATATCAAACTGCAAAATAAATTTTAGCCCTGATGATGAACATCCAGAGGTTGACAAGGCTGGAAATTCTGTTTTCAAACCAGAACAAAATGAGAACAAGACAAAACTGCCAGAAACGGTGACCTACGAGCTACAGGGTCACGAAAAGATAAGCAGTCTTTTTCGGTGTCACCGATGCTTGGATTTGAAATTTGATTCACTTGTGTCGTTGAAGCAACATTTTGAGACTCATGAAGGTAGTACTAAAGCACAGTTCTCTTGTGACCACTGTGACGCAGTCTTTGCGCAGCGTTTGGCTTTTATACGTCACAAAGCTTCTCACATGAATAAAAAGCAGTTTGTGTGTTCGTCGTGTGGCTTGAACTTTGACAGTCGACCCAGCTACATAAAGCATGTTTCTACTCATTCGAATGGCAAAGCCTGCAATCAGTGTGGAAAGGTTTTCTCGACATCCGCCAACAGGAAAAGGCACGAAAGGCTGCACGAAGGCTTAAAGCCTTATCCTTGCAGGCACTGCAGTATGGGATTTACTCAAAATAATGACCTGAAATGTCACGTGAAAGAGCTACATCGTGATCTTTATTTTGAGTGTCCTCAGTGTCCTAAACTGCTTCCGTCAGAAGAATCGCTCCGCAAACATTTGACTGAGAAGCATTCTGTGCCTCCATTAACCGTTTGTATGGAGCCCAGTCCCCCAAAAGCAGCAAGGCCCCTCATTGTAGCACAGAGTGCCCTTAAAACTATTCAACCTAGCAGTTTGAATCAGATTATGCCCAAACCAAAACCTGTTTCAAAGCCTGTGCCTATTACATCAAGCCCTCATGTGCAGCCAGCTAAAATGTTCTCTTGTTCTTTTTGCAAAAAAAAGTTTCGTTCTTACTTGCATATGGTGAAACACAAGAATCAGTCGCATCCTTTCCTGCATGTGAAGCGCAGACAGCACAGGAGACAGTTAAAACTAAGTGCCACAGGTCCCATTTTGAAACGAAAGGTTTTGTCTTCCACTAGAAGTAGAGAACTCACTGAGCAGGAGTTTTACTTATCTGTCTCAGATCAAATAGCAGACAATCTAATTAATTTTGTTGACGGGAAATCTTCCCAATTGTCACTTAAACAGTCAGAAATCATGCAGGTTTCTGAACCAGCTACAGAAAACTCACTCGTAAATATGTCTGAGTCATGGTCTTCCTACAATTTTCCAAAGGATTTTAACATGCAGCATTGTTTTCAACAGGGGAAGTGCTTAATCCCCAACAGCAGCATGGATTCAAATTTCACAGATAACCAATCACAGTGCAGTTCAAAGTTCATTGAAGTGCCTATACTGGGTAAGTCGACTGGCGTGGTCTTACTTTGTAGCGATCCTGCTATTGATTATTCTGAAGACTCCCATTCTGTGGATGGAGAACATGTGGATGAGCAGTGTCCAGAAATGAGTCTTGAAGAGCGTAAAGCTTTGATTGGTAGGGAGGTTCGGGTTTTGTATGTCTGCTGCGTCTGCATGGATAGCTTTGACTCCCTCCAGTTGTACGAGGATCATCAAGCAAATAATCATCCGAATGTTGCGTCCTCTCACATAGAAATTGAAGGCACAAAAGAATGTCAGCCTCTCGTGCCACCTGATATGCGTAAACAGTTCATTAGCCCTATTGGGCTGTTGAATCGTTGTCATATTCCTCCATCTTTAGCTGATCAGACTGACTTGATTTGTACCAAATGCAAGTCAAAATTTCCTTGTGTGTCTGATCTTCACACTCATATCATTGAATGTGGTGGGAATGAGTCAACCACCCCTACATTCATCTACAGGAAATTTCAGAGGAGAATTAAAAGAACAATGAAAAATCGAATTGACACTACAGTACGCCATGCTTATTTTGTTAAAAAACGTGTAAAAGTTCCTAATGGACATTCTAAGATCCCAAATGAGATTTCAAATAAAACTTTTTTTACTGCAAATGCATCATTACTCCTTCCAATGTCTGCAAAGAGAAATGATGGTAATGATTACCTCCAAAAGTTACCACAGGAAACTGAGCAGGACTTTATGAAAGATGTGAAAGAAACGAAGTATATATGCTCGGTTTGTAAGAGTTCCTTCAAGACAAAGAATATTTTGAAGGCTCATGTAATTAGGTGTCGGAAAGGAATAATGGGTGAGACCGGAAATTCACATAGTGATGGTATTGAGTGTGATGCCCAAGGTAGTGTGTTATCACCTACAGTGGATGTTGCAGACAGAGAAAATGAGCGACAAGGGGCTTCGAGCCCATCTCTGGAATGCATTGTTGATTCAATCAAACAGAAACTCACTTCAGATGACATGAGTTCATCCCATTCTTCGTCGTCATGGATGGATGAGGAACCTCCTGACATAAGTCTAGAGAATGAGCAACCCAACAGCACCATGCTACCTGAAGAAATTAACAGCAGTAACACCAAGCAGCATTGTGAAACAAAAGGTGTTGAAACTCCCTCGTGTGAAGATTCATTTCCTGAAAAAGGCGTTACAAGCCCAGAAGTGGATCTGCCTATTTTAGTTGAAGGATCAAAATCTGACCATGAGGTGATTAATTCTTCTGATGCCGTTATTTCACCTCTACATGTTTCCAAAATTAATGGAGAAAAAATCATCACAGAAGAGCATGAATCGGACAAGTCAGACAGTACCTCACATATACTTGGGGAAGACAATGTGACTTCTGACATCGAGCTTCCCGATAAAAGGGAACTGAATAGCAGCTTCACTTCCCCTGCTGCATGTGACGCCAATGAGAGTGTCATTGCTGATAATGATGACCAAGACTGTGAAATAAAAACAGAAAATAATGTTGGAACTACCTATAAGCATTTGTGCCCATTTTGCCTGTGTAAGTTTTCATATTTAATTCCTTACCGTAAACACATCAGGATGTGCAAGTTAAAAGAGAGTCAAGAGGAGGAAATGGCAGGCAAGCCTACTAACCTATTGCATCTTCCAAATAAGGACGAAGTTGAGGTGTCTATGATAAATCTCTTGCGCCATCAGTCTAGGCAGAACGAAATGATGAAAGAAGCAGAGAGTAAGGCAACCAGTTCTACTGGCTCTTCAAAAAATTTCAGTCCTATACGTGTGACTTATGCCATAAAATTTTCTTATGTTACTTTAAGATGTTGCAGCACAGAGTTTCTCACAAACTTAATTCCGAAGAATTAAAGATGGCCCTGCAGTCTGAGGGCAGTGAAAGTAAACAAAATGCTTCACAATCTGAGGGCAGTGAAAGCAAACAAAAAGCAAATTCTGATGATTGTTCTGTGAAATTGGATAGCACGTCTTCAAAGGAAGTCCCTTCCACACCGCCACCTGTTGGAGAGGTAGTTAATTCTAATGTGTGTGAAGTTCAACAAAATGAAACTCAAGCAGAAGATAAACTTTTGTCTGAAACCTCCAAATCCACTAAGATAGTTTCAGATGCTGATCTGACCAAATCTGCCTCTAGTCCTGTAAATGTGTTGAATAATCACTCTGATGTTCCTGCAAGGGAAAGCAGCAAAAGGAAAAAAAATGCTACACCAACAGAGGAAGTTAAGGTTACACGTAAAAAAGTAAGTAATGAATCGCAAGACTCTGCACCAATTAAAGTTCCAGGTGGAATTTCTAGTCCAAATGCAGTGTTGAACAAACTGCGTGGTGATAAAAGTGTGAATTCTGAATACAGTTCAAGGACTGGTAACCAGAATAAAACTGCTAAACGAAAACCCCATGCTCACTCTTCTGTTTCTAAAACAGAAAGCACTGTCAATACTTCAGGTGGAAGCAATGTGTTACGCAGTAGTAGTCCTAGTAAAACGCCTAAAAGAAAACTTAAGGAGGACTCTGTTGTGAGCAAAGTGGAAAAGTCTTCAAATGTTTCAGAAGCAGGTGATACTGCAAGAACTGAAAACAGTGTTCAAACTACCAAAAACAAACTTCGTGCTGATACATCGGCTTCCAAACCTGGGACATCATCAAATTCACTAGATACTAATGTTACTCAAAATGAATTCTCCTCTGATGACATTACCTGCCCCCTTTGTGGGAAGGTATTTACAGCTCCATTTTATAGAAATCGACATGTCAAGCACATGCACAAAGTGAAAGATGAGAAGTTAAAGCAGCTGGAAGAACAGAAGAAAAGGAAACTTGCCACAAAAGTTTCAAAGAAAAAACTCCTGCCAAAAAACAATCGTCGTGCCTTTCAGCGGCAGTGCAAAAACAAGTCATTGTTGTAAAGAGTGCTGGCAGCAGCAAGCAAAATAGCTCAAAGAAATCCCCTACACTGAAAAAGTCACCTCCGAGAAAGCCTTTTGTGTCGAAAAAACGCAGTACAAGGTCGTGATAATTATACACATATAGTATTTTGTGATTTTTTACATTATTGTGTACATAAGCATATTTATTGTATATGAGTTTTAAGTACAATTGTACAGTGAATAAGAATAGAACTAATTATTGAAATTGTTTTTTCTCCTAAGACGGGGTGATTGCCTAGTGTATAACTGCCTTAAAACAACACTCCAGCACCCCAAAAATTTTCTAGATGAAACATATATTATATATAAATACATTTTTGTAGGTGCCAATATTTGAATTTCTCTATATTATATCCATTGTTTAAATCAGCTTCTATAGTGTGTAAGAGAGAAATTTACCTGCACATACTTGTTCTTCCTGAAATGTACATCACATAGAATAAAGTGCAGAAAAATGCCTACTTTCCATATACATAAGCTGAAATCTATTTCTGTTGCATCACCATGTTTCAGACTTCCAGTTTAAACAAAAATGTTATCATCTGAACTGTTTGGTGGTGTTTCAGTGTATGTGCCTTTGCTGTTTTCCCAAAGATAGATACTGCTGATTCTTATGGTGGCAGTTTCTATGTTGTGCATATTCATGTGTCTGTGATGACAAGAAAATAAGTGATGCAAAATAGAAAATCTTGCAAATATTTTTTTGCTGGTGAAACATGTAAAACTCATGTTTCTTTTATTAAGTTACTACATTAACATTTGTTTAGCTGTATTGATCATAGAAGAGTGTTTAGTGTAGTTTATCTAGAAACCAAAATGTTTCCTTCTAAAATGTGAAACAACAGAAAATTTTGATGTGATAAAATGAATAATTAAGTATCGGTTAAATTGTGTATTGTTTACGTGTGGGTAGAATTAATAATACATTCTAGTAATAATAGATCAAACACATTATGTGTGAAACTACATCAAGTGCTTTCTGTATGAAACTATATCAAAGACTATTTTCATCTCACTTTGTAAAAGTATTTGAAATTCATAATTTCTCTAGAAAATGTTATTGGAAGAGATAACTGGATAACAGATGAAAATTTTATGGGATTTTACTAGGATATTCTTATAATAACTTTGCAAATTTTTTGAGGACACTCTTCTTCTTCTTCTTCAGTCAGTTATTTGTTGTCACTTTTTTCTCTACTGTTAACGTGATTAATGTTAACCTTAAATGTTATGGTTATTTTACACAATATCTTATCAGGTGTTAGCTAGTGACAAATGCATGCAGTGACTGATTGATGGAATCTTTTTTCTTCTCAATTACAAGCTTTTTTTTTTTTTTAATTTTATTTTTAAGAAGTTAGGTTTGAAAGCCGATGATTTTAAGGCCATCCCTATCCAGGCTGTGACCAGTTTAACTTAATGCCCATCTAAGCTTGTTTTATTGGAGCAATTTTTTTATTGCTGTTTTATGTTTTGCTATGTGAGTTCCCAGTCTGCAGCCTGTATATCTTACATAAGATAGTCCACAGCCATATTTTATTTCATATATTACTCCTTGCATTTTTAAAATATCTTCTCTTTGAATTATCCTTCCATTTTTTTTTACTTTGTATTCTAGACTTGGAGCTACTCTTATAATATACTTTCTGCTAATTATCTTGAATGAAACAAGTCTTTGTGATAAATTTTTCTAGTAAACTGTCAAGATGAACTGTAGCCATGATAGTAGTGGATAAAAACAGAGTGGCAATAAATAACTGCCTGAAGATGAGTTTTCTCTGAAAATTTGCATATTTATTTTAAGAATAATATCCTTGTAAAATCCCATTAAAATGTTCAATTCATTTTTGAATTAATAAGCCCAATTTTGGGAAGTATAACTGAAAATGCTTTATTTATTCCTTAAACAGCAGAGGAACAACATAAAATAGTTTTGATTCTTCAAGTGAGTGCAGTTTTTATGAAAATAGAAATTAAATAGCAAATTGGTTTTTAAAATCAAGTTTAAGGAATCATTCTGCATTTACATATAGTTTACTGCTCTTTCAGTGCATGCCTTTTTTTCATAGTGTTAATGAAATTTTAGGTATTATTTGGTATCTGAGGAAATTCTGTTATCAAACTAATTAATATTGTCCATGAAAACAATAATAGCTGGCATGGAAATTAATTGAGGCACTGGTGTGATATTTATAGGACTAAAAAGTCATACCAAAATATAGATGACAGTTATTGTTTTTTTATTTTGCCCATTAAATCCATAGAGATTTAAACAACACAATTGTACTACTATATTTTGCTCTAAGAGCATCGGTATGGACAAGAGAGACAGCATATTTGAAATCCAGTAAGGTGAAGCTTTGTAATTTTTTTTTTTTTGTCAATCGGAGCTTTCCCTTTCATTTGTATGTTTTGAAATATTCATAACAGCATGATATCAAATAAAAGTCGGCAAAGACTTGTTGATGTACCTGCTCTTGTCAAGAACAAGGAGACAATTGAATGAACAGTTACTACAAAATATTATTGATTAAATCAATAAATATTTCTAATAGAGTAGCCTATGGATTTTCATTGTATATGTGTGCATATATAATACTGAATTTTAATACACACAAATACAGTAATGTAAGGCATTTCTGTGTTTGATTTTTAGAGTAATCGAGATTTTGCTAAAGATACAGCAACAAGGATATAACATGCTACTTTGAATTACTTTCAGCATAATTTTTTTGTATTTTCATATTTAACAATAAAAAAAGGAGGGAAGTTAAGTGCCTGTGCTCCCAAGCACAAACCAGCAATGAACAGTACTTCTAAACACATATACTATATGTAGAAAAGTTCTTCCCCAACCTTTTTAATTTGTTGAACTCCTGCAGATTTTTGCAAAATGCTATTATGAACTGTAATTATTTTGATAGAAAATAAAAGGTCTTCCATGTTTGTTCAAATAGTTTACATAATAAAAGAAAATTTCTTGTACTAGAAATCACTTCTAATGTTAGCCTAATTTCTGAACAAAAATATACCATTAAAATTAGCAAAATTTGTGATAATTGCTATAAGCCTTTAAAATATAATGAGTCATAGATCTAGTCATTATTTTGTATTTTGAAATATTAAGCATCAAAACAGTTAACTGTTTTGGTTAATGGGATAGTGTTTTGAAATGAGATGTCAAACCTACCTTCAATATTTAGTAAGTTTTTTTTTTTTTTTTTTTTTTTTTGTTGGCTTTTTATTTGTCATAGCTAAAAGCATGCTTTTACAAAGGTGGAATATTGTAAAGAGCACAAACATGTATCTTTCCATGAAGTGGTAGGGAATTCGCATTGGAAAATTAACCAAAATTATGGAGCTGCTCGAATATAATTCATACAGTAGTATCCTAAGAAATATTGAAGACATAGTCATTTTTCACAGTCAGCTTCCGAAGAAGAAATTGTTTGGACAGTAATCCTGGTCCAAATTTCTGGTAATGAAAGAAAGCAACATTGTAATATGTTGATCAGTGTTGACAAATTCTGGAGAATTAATTGATGTAAGGCAAGCAGTGGTACAAGAGGGCTATGACCATTTTTTTTTCTTTGAAGCTTTGAGCATATTGAGAAACTTGTGGAGTTTCTTTTTGTTCCAGTGTAGGTAAGGAGGACAAATTTAATGAGTAGAATTTACCACTGAAATTCCTGATAGTTGATCAGTGGTGATAAATTCTGAAAAATTAATTGATGTACTTTTGAGGCATAATACTGGTAATGAATGGCTTGGAGCATTTACTTTTTTCTTTAATTTTTTGTATGCTTTGTACATATTGAGGAACTTTGTGGAGTTACTTTTTGTTCCAATATAGTTAGGGAACATAAATTTAGTAAATAGAATTTATCATTGAAATTTCCTAAGATGTGGAATCAGAGGCACTGTATATGTTGTCATTTTGTGAAACAAAATTCCACAGTTAATTTGTGTAACACAGTAATGTTTTGTGACATGATTACAAATGCTTTTATGTGAAGCACACAGGGTTATGCCATATGTTTATCCCTTTTTCGGTAAGGGAAACAAATAAAAAAACAATGTTCAGAATTTTTTAAGGCTTATGGAGCCATTGCCAATTATCATCAGATTCGAAGATCCCCCTAACTAGAGACATGTTGAAACCAGTGCTGAGATGGGTCGAGCCCTAACCAGACTTGGATGGGCTTGGGCTTAGTAAATATTTTCTACATTTCAGGCTCTGAATTTTTTTGCTTTTTTTTTTAACTGTGATTTTATATTATTTAGCATATGAGTCTTGTAATTACAACAATGAGTTTATAAAGAAAATTCGTCTACAAGTGGAGGGAGAGAAAACTGTGAAGGGCTATTTGTTCTGAGCTTGGGGAAATAAGATCCCATAGAGCACACATTAGTAGATTTCTAAGTGGAAGGAAAAGCATCTTCAAGAACTTATACTATTGATGACAGATGCCACACTGTCAAAATTTTGAACCCCTCACCCCATACTGCAGCTCTCCTGTTAAAAGCAAGTGGCTATATTATAGAAACAGATAGATGTCCCTTTTCCACTCCCAAGTTGAGAAAGACATTGGTTAATTGAATGGGTAGGGGGGTGAAAGTCCAGTTAGAACAGTTTCTTTTTTGTAGTAATGCCAAAACAAGTGAATTACAGTTTTCAGGCCCAGGCTGTATTGTGTGACGTAAAATTCAGGCTCAGACTCGCATATTTCATGCTCCGACTCTTAAAATTGAGCCCAAACTTAGCACTGGTTGAAACGTGACGCAGGGTGTCTGGGACGAAAACTGCCAATAATAAATAATTGTAAATCAGTGCCAAAATAGACACAAAAATGCTGTTTGTGGTAGCAGAAAATGGAACTTACCAAGTTTCATTGGGCATCAATACATCTCCACATGTGCACCCATTTGTGGCACAACAGATGTCCAGACGGTATTCAACCTCCCGCCATGTGTTTTCCACCGCTTGCGAAGTGAGACCTCACAGCCAGCGATGATCCTCCAATGGAAATCCACTAATTCCTTTACTGGAGTTTGACTGACAATATCCTTGATATGCCCCCGCCCCCAAAAGAAACCAAAAGGAGAAAGATCTGGGGATCTGGAAGGCAATAGCATGGGTCCACCACATCCGATGTAACATCCAGGAAAACATTCGTCCAAATGAGCTCAGGCATGTGTTCATAATGAGGGGGCCTCCATTTTGTTGGAAAAAGAATCCATCTGGTATCTGCAGTATAGCATAAATTTTCAGCATATCCAAGTAAACATCTGCAGTGACAGTCCTGTCAATGAAAAAAAAAAACAGGCCAATAATTTCATGCACATTGAGGCTGCACCATACATTCACTTTAGGGATATTTCTTTGCAATTTTCTCACTGCATGCAAATTCTCAGATCTCTATATCCTGCAGTTGTGTCTGTTAGCTGTCCCTGAGATGTGAAATGTGCACTCATCAATGAAAATCACCTTCAGAAGAAAGGCATTGTTGTTCTCGATCTCTGACAGCATGTTGGAAGCAAACTGGTATCTCAAGGGCATGTCGTTTGTCTTTTAACTTCTGCAGTAACTGAATTTTGTATGCATGAAGACGTCTGTCAGTTTTGGGATCCCCAGTAGGGTGGAACAAAAACGGTGGTTAAAATACTTTTTTTTAAATTAAATTTTCTAATAGGAGGCAAAAGTTGCCTTTTAGGACCAGTATTAAGACTCCAAAATTTTAAAGGTTTGTGAAAAAATTTTGAGGGGCCGCAAGATCCTTAAAAAATGAGATTTTAAGTAAAAAATCCAAAAATTTGAAGAATTTTTGATTAAATACAGTTTTTTTATTTCATCATTGTCAACCATTATCAATCCACTGCTGGACAAAGGTCTCCCCAAGTTTCTTCCACAACGGTTTGTCTTGTGCCAGTCTCCTCCATGTTACTCCCGCATACTTTCAAATTTCATCCACCCATCCCCCATGTGGTCGTCTTCTGGGTTTTTTTCCTGTCCCTTGGAATCCAGTCTAAAATTTCGGCTGTCCATTGATGATCTGTCCTTCTGGAAATATGTCCAGCCCATTGCCATTTCAGGGATTTTACTTTGATCATGATGTCTTCCACTCTTGTCATTTTTCTGATCCATGAATTCCTCTTCTTATCTCTCCTAGTTACACCAAGCATGCACCTCTCCATGCTTTTTTGAGTTGTCTGCAGTCTTTGTATGCCTCTTGCAGTTAAGGTCCACGTCTGCACCATACGTAAGCACTGGAAGGATGCATTGATCAAACACTTTTCTTTTAAGACATAATGGCATATTGCTCTTGAAAATTATACTGTTTCTTCCGAAAGCTCTCCAGGCAAGTTTTGTACATCGATTAATTTCTTCATCAATGTGACCCTCACTTGATATCTGCTGTCCAAGATAAACGTACGTGTCTGTTATCTCCAGCTTTTCTCCATCAATCGATAAATCTTCATTTCTTGTAAAAGCATTGTACATCACTTTTGTCTTCTGAAAGCTCATTTTTAATCCCACTTCTTTACTTTTGTCAGCAAGTTCCTGGGTCATACTCTGCAGCTCTGATGGGGTAGTTGCAAAAATTACTATGTCATAAACAAAACGAAGGTGAGTTAGATAATCTCCATTAATCTTTATCCCTTTGTTTTCCCAGTTCAGTGATTGAAAGACATCCAAAGTGGCATTAAAGAGTTTGGGAGATATAGTGTCGCCATGTCTCACTCTCTTTCCAATTTTTATGTGTGTTGTACTTTCAAACAGCCGAATCTTTGCACTTGCATTATCATAGATGTTATTAATAATATTAATGTATGCATGTTCAATACTGCAGGATTTCAAAGACATCCAAAGTGGCATTAAAGAGTTTGGGAGATATAGTGTCGCCATGTCTCACTCTCTTTCCAATTTTTATGTGTGTTGTACTTTCAAACAGCCGAATCTTTGCACTTGCATTATCATAGATGTTATTAATAATATTAATGTATGCATGTTCAATACTGCAGGATTTCAAAGCCATCGTAACTGCTGATGGTTTCACCGAATCAAAGGCCTTTTCATAATCGATAAAAGCCATGCACAATGGAAGTTCATATTCCCTCACTCTTTCAATTAGTTCTCTCAGTGTGTGGATACGATCTATAGTGCTGTAGCCACTCCTGAATCCAGCTTGTTATTTACCCCCCCCCTTGAAATAATATTTTTGACAAATATAAAAGCACATTGTTCATTTAGACTTTTTTAAGTGCCCAAGAATGAGTTTATTTGTGTACAACGAGTTTAAGTTAATTCCCAAATTAAATTACACAAAGCTAATGCTCCAATTAGACTTCTTGTTGGAAAATATTCACTCTCCTGCTTCCGACTTGGAAAACTGTCTTGCCAAAAAATTCAGGATTATCACTAATAACCACCCCTACAATATCTCCTTTACTGCTGAATTCATCTCTAAACTTCCAAACTCCATAGATGGACATTCATGTATGTTTACCCTGGATGTGGAATCACTTTTTCCTTCTGTGCCTTAATTTGAAGCACACACGTGCTTCTCATTCATAAATTCAAAGAACAATTCCCCATGGATGGCACTTTAACCAAGGATTTGTATGATTGCCTGTATTCTCTTCGCCAACACAGTTTCTTCATTTATAATAATCAGCGCTATCAACAAAACCAAGGTGTACCGATGGGGTCACCTCTTTTCCCACTTTTGGCTGAAATATACCTGCAAAATATTGAGCAATCGATAGTGCTGCAACATGACCAACAACCTACCTTATGGCTTCATTATGTCGACGATATCCTTGTCATCTGACCTCATCCTAAAAAAGACCTGTTGCAACTCACAAATTTAATCACTGAAAAATTCCCGTCCAGTAGATTTCACTATTAATGAAGAAATTAATGGCAAGATAAATTTCTTGGATGTCAGCATCTCTAAAAATAAAAATAATAATCGTCTATCCACCTCAATCTACAGAAAACCAGTTTCTACCAAAAGCATTATTCCACCAATATAAACTGTCAGCTCTCAAGTCTCTCATTCATCATGCTCATTTGGTTTGTAGCTCTGAAGTTCTTCTAAAAAATTAGCTAGCCAACATCCGCTTGATTGCTGCTCAACATGCCCCCCCCCCCCACACACACACCCTGGTCTCTAAATTAATTTCAAAATGCTAAGAAAAAAACAGTTGTTGCTCTTCAACCTGTTTCATCAAAAAAGGAACTAATGTTTTCTGGTTCTATCCCTTATCATAAAATTTCTGCCTACAAGCTCATCAGTATCTTCAAAAGAGAAGGATATAGACTTGCCATTCGCTCTTGTCCTTCAATTTCCGTTATCCTCCGGAATGACAGAGACCCTAGACCTTCGCTTTCTTCTCCTGGAGTGTATAAAATGCCTATCAAGACAAATGTTGGATTAACAGCATACATAGGAAGTTCATTCCAAAAAATTCTGTCAAGACTTCAGGAACACAAATCTGATGTGAAATTTGGAAAACCTTCCTCTTCCTTGCCTCTACGTACTATGGCTGACACTTCTGCTATTCCACTTTGGTCTGATACAAAAAAGTTGGCTTCCTTCCAAAATCGCTTTGCTCTGAGGTTTAGAGAAAGTTTGGAAATTTTATTTTCCAAAAATTACAACTCTAAGCTCCCCATGTACGTTTCTTACATCTGGAAATCTCTCATTGCATCACGTCACTCGGAGTTACAGTTACAAAACTTACCTTTCCAATCTGGCTACGAAACAAATCGTAGTTGCACTGATGAAGGCCATAGTAATGGCTGAAATATATTTGCCTTAACAACTACACTGCTGGACAATTGCTAAGGACGGATCATAAACGGCTGTATAGCGCATAAAAAGTAAGTGTGGTTGGATGCCAAGTGAAATAAAATAATGTCAGAATGCCAGGACATTACAAGAAAGACAATTTATTGTGCTCTGAAATCCAGAAGGCTTTGGAACGTGTTCAAGGGACAAACAGGCCATTTTGTGCAGAATACGTAAACGTGAAAAAAATGCAATTACCGTCCGCAGGCGTTCCGGCGTAAGATGTCAATACGGGATATGGCCACCATGGAGGGCGATGCAAGATTTCACACGTCGTGTCATGCTTTGCACAACATTATCAAGCAGCTGTTGGGGTAATTTATCCCATTCCTCTGTCAGTGCACGGATGAGGGTGTCCTTGTTTATTGGAGGGCATTGGTGACCAGCAAGACGTCTCCCCAAAGCATCCCACACATTTTCAATGGGATTCAGATCTGGAGAACGTGCTGGCCATACGAGGTGTTGAATATCCTCGCTATCAAGACACTCCTGGACAGCGACTGTTCGATGACATGTTGCGTTGTCGTCCATGAAAATGAATCTATCACCGACAGCACCACGGAACATGCGAACATGAAGTAGCAGAACATCATTAATGTATCGTTGGCCAGCCATAGTTCCAGTTGGAGGCACATAGAGGGATGTACGGCCATTGATCATGATGCCAGCCCATACCATGACACTACATGTCGGATATCGGTCCCTTTACTGTATGTTTGCTGGACAATATGCAGTACCACTATCACGCCAGATCAGTTGTCGTCGACAATCAGACGATAGACTGTATCTACTCTCATCTGAGAAGAGGACAGCAGACCAGTCGTTATCAGTCCAATTGCGATGTTGATGGCACCATTGCAAACGGGCGGTACGGTGACGTCTGGACAATGGGATGCACACAACAGGACGGCGGGCGTATAGTCCTCCTTCATGCAAACGTCTGGCGACAGTTTTTCGGGAGATCCGCTTGCCAGTAGCAGCCATAAACTGATTTGCTACCTCACTAGCTGTGCTGCGTCGGTGTCTTTTTGTTGATAGCACTATGTACCGATCTTCTGCAGGTGTCGTACTGCGAACACGACCTCCCCTGTGAAGTTTGCTACACTCTCCATTTGTTTGAAATGATTTCCAAAGCCTTGAAACAACACTGGCTGACGTCGATCTCCCTGGCGACATCTGTTATTTTTCGCCCTTCTTCAATCTTGCCAATAATACGGCCATGCGTAAAATCATCTAGGTGATGTCGGGAAGACATACTGAAAATTGCAAGTTCGTCAATTGATTCTTTCCCTTTCAACTTTGCGTTTGAACAACAACGGTCAATACGCGTCAAATCCTTTATATCTCTTATCAGAGCTATGACGTCACGAACAAGTTCGGCAATCCAAAATTTGCATACGCACAACACGTCTTACTGTATCTCGCACTTATGCTAATTTCCACATTTTCTTGCCTTCCATTTTATGGTTGCTATCGTTGCTATTGTCATCCGTCCTTAGCAATTGTCCGGCAGTGTATTATATGTAACTTAGTGTGTTCTCAACTACCTTCATTTTAACTTATTTGTTAGTTACATGCTTTGCCTACCACTCATTTATTTACAAAGAGTTTAATATATCACATTTTTGTTATTTTTTTTTATGAAATTTCAATGGGTACAAGTACTCTATCCAAAACTGATATAAATGGTATACTAGCAGATGTTTGTGTTATAAAAACAACAGACAATAGACATTCATTGCACAATGTACTTTATCAATATATTGAGATAAATATTACAAATAGTCAACAGAATATGGAAAAAAAAAAGTTTCTGGCACTCCATAAAATTTTCTGATTGATTTGACATTTTTTTCATTCAACTACAGTTGTTAAACATACTTTTTTTATCATTATTAGAAATTTGTATTTAAAAAACTTGTATTTAAAATTTTTATTTAAAAGTATGCCAAAAAAAATCACAAAAGTATTAAACTTCAATCTGTTTGCAGCACCTCAAAAACTTTTGTGATTGCTTTGATATTTTATGCAGTTCATTACATTTGTCAAAGGCAACTTTCTATTGCTATTAAGTATTTTAATTCAATTTTTTTTTCGTTACATCCTAATCTCCAGTTCACGATCAGTAGGACAATGAACTTAGTTGGGCTGCAGTGGAATGCTTCACAAATGCCCTCCACTTGTTCTTCAGACACGTGCCTTCTGCTTTTCAAGTGAGCCAGTTTCTAGCAACCTTTTCTGCCACACTGTTATTGTGTGTCTCTCAGGTGGCTCCATTTCATACATTTGCCAGAATTTCCTCTGCATGGTCACTGGAAACAAATTCTGCAAGCTAGTAACAATATTGCTCTTTCTGCTGCACCATGAATACCATTCCAATAATGATGGACTCAGTACGTATGTACCAGCTGTCAGGGGTAATGATTTCTTATTGCTAGCTTTTGTCCTGCACACTCTGCATTATCACTTAAATTTAATTTTACAGGGATTGTTAGGATAAATTATTTTATTGTTTTTTTTTTTTTTAATTTTCTGGTTCAACTCCTTGTTGTCAAAACTGACACAAGAGATCAGGTGTTGCCACTCATGTAGTAATATCCAGCTTTTCTATTCATCAAATGGAGCTCTTTTTCTATCAATTTATGACCCCCCCTCCATCTTCTTTTTGAAAAGGTGCTGCTGATGTGATTAAATTGTTATGGAGTTCCAGCTAATTGAATGTATAAACTTAAATGAAGCAACAATACATGCTGAAAATACAGTTTAGTTTTTCATCTGCAAAGTGCATCATTCATTTGTTTTGCATCAATTTAAATGCATGCTTAGATGCAGTATCATGATATTGAGGAGAGAAAAAATTTTAGTGGTAGTTGGAAATACTCATATAAAAGAATGTTTTTATTTTTTTATCTTTTTTTTTTTCTGAGACTGAAGTGCTCTACAAGTTGGAGTATGGTATTTATCCTGAAAAATTGGGGCAGTCATCACGAAAATGGTATTCCAGATATCTCATATTTACATACATGCAAAAATAGGCAGTGGCTTCAGAAATTTGCAAGCAACTAAGTAGGTTGTAAACTAAGCTTTGATTGATTCATGTGGAACATGACTATTAAAGCATGTTAAATATTCTTTGAGCGGAAGGTTTCTCCATATTAAGGGTAATGGGACTCATATGATTAAGTTTAAAAAAAAATTGCTATATGGTGTGCCATGGTTTGTTATTCATAGTGTACCAATATGACAGTGGGAAGAAAATACATGAGAGTATTGCCAAAGAAAGGTGACTTGATCACGCTAGTTACGTTAACTAAAACTTTTACAAAAAGTTCGTAAGTTGGAAGCTTTCGACCTTATCTTAGGTCTTCATCACGCCAATGGAGGACTAAGATTGTTGCCAGATTCTACATTTGAATTTTTCCTATTTTTGTTGCCAAAACTTAGAATTGATCTCCAGATCAACGGAATGTAGAGAGGAGATTCGGAGTTGCAAGTCATTGAGTTGAAAATAATTTCTATGCTTTCACGGTAACGGAGGGCAAAACGATTGTCAAACGAAGCAATTCGTTTTGCTTCGTTCCAGAGGGGAACTGCAGATGTGTCTTCCATTGTCAAAATAGACAAGGCAGTGTTGGGATTGCCTTTCGAAACATCTTTTCTATGTTCTAAAATTCTATGGCTAATGCTCCTGTATGTGCTTCCAATGTATAAGTTATCCCCAGTAGAAGAAGAGATAGGAATGCAGTAAACTCCTGGGAGGTTCAGGCTTTCAACTTTGTCCCTATCCCTTTGTAGAAGTTTCAAGATGTTTGGGGTAGATTTAATGGCAAGATGGTAACCAAAACTTCTAAAAAGAATCTGTAACTTATAAGCATAGGAAGGATGGTAAGGAACAGAACCACAGAATTTCAGGTCTTCTTTCTTGTGAGGAAGGAGGCATTCGATTTTCGAATGGTTTTCATATTTCTTTATGAGGGAGTTGACTGTAACAGCAGGGAAACCATGAGAGAGGGCTATTGTAGAAATTTTGGAGAGTTCTTCTTGAAGAGAGAGTTGGCTGTTGCAAATGATATGAGCCCTGTGGATGTAGGACTTCAATGCTGCAAGCTTGTAGAGATGCAGGGTGCAAGATTTGTAGGGAATGATGTTAGTGGCTGCAGAAGGTTTTCGATAGACGGAACCAGTAATGGAGAGATCAGCGTTTCTGCAGATAGATACATCCAGGAAATCAATTTTGTGATTTACTTCCTTAGATATAGTGAGCTTAATGGAAGGAAATTTTTCTGTAATGGAGTTGATCAGTATCTGTAGCTCAGACTCGGAATGTGGCCAGCTAATGAAAATGTCGTCTACATATCTTAACCATAGGGAAGGTTGAAAAGGGTGTAGAGGAATTATGGAAACTTCAATATGTTGCGTGTAGATTTCAGCAAGCAGAGGGGAAAGAGGTGAGCCCATGGGGAGACCAGATTGTTGCCTATACACAATTTTGTTGAAAACAAAACAACTATGTTGATGAATAGTGTGGAAACAATCATAAAGATCTTTGATAAGAGGACCGGGGGGTTCAAAATGAAGAATCAATTTCTTCATGAGGAGCATGTAGGAATCAAAATATGGTACAGAGGGAAACAAAGATTCTACATCAAGTGTATACAGATTATCACAAGGAGGAAAGGAATTAGGAAGGTTGTGGATGAAGTTTGAAGTAGAGACAACTGTATGAGGATGGTTGGCTGCCAGGGATTTGCATTTGAGGACCAATCTCTTTTCAAGGTTTACTGCTGGAGAAAAAGAATATTCCACTAAAGGTCTGATGGGGTTACCAGCTTTATGCAGTTTCACTTGCAGGAAGAGCCTGGGAGTTCTAAAGTAAGGAGGGGGTGATATATCACCAAGGAAGGATTGAAGAGTTTCTTTCTTAGCTAATTCAATCCTTCCTTGGTGATATATCACCCCCTCCTTACTTTAGAACTCCCAGGCTCTTCCTGCAAGTGAAACTGCATAAAGCTGGTAACCCCATCAGACCTTTAGTGGAATATTATTTTTCTCCAGCAGTAAACCTTGAAAAGAGATTGGTCCTCAAATGCAAATCCCTGGCAGCCAACCATCCTCATACAGTTGTCTCTACTTCAAACTTCATCCACAACCTTCCTAATTCCTTTCCTCCTTGTGATAATCTGTATACACTTGATGTAGAATCTTTGTTTCCTCTGTACCATATTTTGATTCCTACATGCTCCTCATGAAGAAATTGATTCTTCATTTTGAACCCCCGGTCCTCTTATCAAAGATCTTTATGATTGTTTCCACACTATTCATCAACATAGTTGTTTTGTTTTCAACAAAATTGTGTATAGGCAACAATCTGGTCTCCCCATGGGCTCACCTCTTTCCCCTCTGCTTGCTGAAATCTACATGCAACATATTGAAGTTTCCATAATTCCTCTACACCCTTTTCAACCTTCCCTATGGTTAAGATATGTAGACGACATTTTCATTAGCTGGCCACATTCCGAGTCTGAGCTACAGATACTGATCACCTCCATTACAGAAAAATTTCCTTCCATTAAGCTCACTATATCTAAGGAAGTAAATCACAAAATTGATTTCCTGGATGTATCTATCTGCAGAAACGCTGATCTCTCCATTACTGGTTCCGTCTATCGAAAACCTTCTGCAGCCACTAACATCATTCCCTACAAATCTTGCACCCTGCATCTCTACAAGCTTGCAGCATTGAAGTCCTACATCCACAGGGCTCATATCATTTGCAACAGCCAACTCTCTTCAAGAAGAACTCTCCAAAATTTCTACAATAGCCCTCTCTCATGGTTTCCCTGCTGTTACAGTCAACTCCCTCATAAAGAAATATGAAAACCATTCGAAAATCGAATGCCTCCTTCCTCACAAGAAAGAAGACCTGAAATTCTGTGGTTCTGTTCCTTACCATCCTTCCTATGCTTATAAGTTACAGATTCTTTTAGAAGTTTTGGTTACCATCTTGCCATTAAATCTACCCCAAACATCTTGGAACTTCTACAAAGGGATAGGGACAAAGTTGAAAGCCTGAACCTCCCAGGAGTTTACTGCATTCTATCTCTTCTTCTACTGGGGATAACTTATACATTGGAAGCACATACAGGAGCATTAGCCATAGAATTTTAGAACATAGAAAAGATGTTTCGAAAGGCAATCCCAACACTGCCTTGTCTATTTTGACAATGGAAGACACATCTGCAGTTCCCCTCTGGAACGAAGCAAAGCGAATTGCTTCGTTTGACAATCGTTTTGCCCTCCGTTACCGTGAAAGCATAGAAATTATTTTCAACTCAATGACTTGCAACTCCGATCTCCTCTCTACATTCCGTTGATCTGGAGATCAATTCTAAGTTTTGGCAACAAAAATAGGAAAAATTCAAATGTAGAATCTGGCAACAATCTTAGTCCTCCATTGGCGTGATGAAGACCTAAGATAAGGTCGAAGCTTCCAACTTACGAACTTTTTGTAAAAGTTTTAGTTAACGTAACTAGCGTGATCAAGTCACCTTTCTTTGTTTATATTGTTACGTGTTTTGCCCATAATCGTCATGAGAGTATTGAACTCTACATTTGCCATCCTGGTACGGTGCTAATGGATACTTAAAATGTGTTATTTTGAATAACTCCCCGGTGATGTAGTGGTCTAAGCTCTGGCTTCTGACCATTTGTCAGAGATGGGTCCAGGTTCAAATCCCAGTGAGGCATGGATGTTGGCTTTGTCCTACAGCACTGGCTGTCACCCTTCCTTGGAACCAGTTTCCCTGAATTAGTAGGAATGGGGACTGCTTTTAGCCGATCAAGTTGCACACAGTAGTCGTTAAACCACCAAACAAACAAACAAACAAACAAAATAACTCTCCAGTGTATATAGTGATAATTCAGTTAGTGACCTTGTGCTTCCAAGAGGTACTCAAGTGACGAAAGTGTCACAATCAATCACCGTTAGTGGTAAAATTGGCAATATCAGTACATGCTGTGGGTCTTTCAGCCTTAGACTGAACTTTTTCCATAATTTTATCTTTAGTTAATGCTTTTCCTCATAAATGCTATCTTTCTTAGAATTCTTACAGTTCTCAAGAGTTAATAAAGCTCTCTAAAATGTGTTTCAGAAAATATCTTTATATCAGTGAGTGGTGTTTTTCTTTGGCCTCACTTTGGGTACTGCTGAGGTTGAACAACGTTGCCCATGTTTAAACCTCACTTTGTTGTAGTCTGTTGAGAACTGAGAAAATATTAAGTGTCTAAGTAATATATTTAGGTCTTTAAATGCCTTAAATATCCTAAATAAAGCGCTACTAGCATATATACCATTTTCCCCCTTCATATAATCCATGGTGGTTCATAATCCCCGAACATAAAATTCAGAAAAAAGAAATCGCTATATAATCTGCACCTGCTATGTCGATCCCAAAACATAATTTCTTGCAGAGAAATTACAGTTCACAGAATGACCCAGCAGTCCAAAGAAACGGGGAAAAACAGTCTTCATATTAAAAAAGTAACTAAAAAAGTAACTACTTTTTTAAGTGCTTTTGAGTTACTTTCAAGTGAATTAAAAACAAAAAGCTCAAGTTTTTTTTTTTTTTTTTTGCATTACTATCGTTTGACCGGACAATTCCATAGTTAGATTTTATAGCGTGCAGTTCTGTAGTTAGACCAGCAGCACCAATAAACACATGTGATGCTGAACTTTCAATTGCACATGATTGTCCACAAAAGGAAATACCGTAATTTCGGGTAAATAAGCCGCACTGGTGTATACGCCACACCGATAAAAAAAGGGGCGGAATGAAAAAAAAGCAACAGAAACGTTGCACCTCCATGTACGCCGCACCTTCACAGTAAGGTGGGGAGTACCACCACAGAATCTTAAAAACATTACGTAGATAAAAATGTAGTACCTGATCTTTCAAATAATAAATAAAAATATCAGTTAAACAAGATTCAATCTTAAGTATAACACTCACCGTACTACCTATTTTATAAAAATTTACTCGAAGAATTCATAAGGCGCTTAAACCAATTATAAAACATTTATACCTCAAAAATTTTAAAAAATACATGCACAACATTCTGAAAACATATGGTACACATATTTTTTCAATCAAATCCATCAAAATCGGAAACTTCACTGTCCGAATTAAGAAGTTTTAAAAGTTCATCATCTAAAAAAACTTTGGGGTCGTCAGCATCACTTTCGCTGTCTTCTCACCACAGCTTTTAGAAATAATGTTTGCTTCAGTGAAGCCCAAAATAATCGTCAAAGTTCTGATGTTTTTCCAGGATTCGGAAAAACATATTTATTTACCATTAACTTAAAACTAGAGGTGTAACTTTTGCGTTGCGTCATTTTACTTTCCGTGATAACGTAAAATTACGCGAATTTGAGAAAAGGCGATTTGGCGAACTGAATGCAACGAACACACACATCACTGACAAATTTTGTATGTGCTGTCCTTGTATTAGCTTCGGAGCGAAGCTGATGACGTCATGAGTTCAAAGAGAGTTCTTGCTCTTGGAGAATGAAACAAGGGCGATTCCCTGCGAAGTTCATCCCCCCCGCCCCACCATGGATTTTTTTCGAGTTTTATTGGAGTCACCTCTCTCTTACCTGTCCGACCTCAATACTATAACCTATTATTGTCATGTCTTGTTTTAAGAGGGAGTAGGTGGAATTTATTGCACGTGGCAGTAACATCGTTATTCTATACCCTCTCTATTGAGATATCTTCCCGCAGGAAAAAGAATGGAACAAGCCAAAACGTTTTTTGTTACATAATTTTGCTCTGCCAAAAAAAAAAAAAGCTGTATACGCCGTCATGGTGTATAAGCCGCACGAGGGCAGAAAATTTAATTTTGAACTTATATGCACCGCAGCTTATCTACCCGAAATTATGGTACTGTAGTCTTCATTGCATCATATTTTCTGTCAACATACTCCTAAGTAAAAAAAAAAAAAAAAAAGCTGTATACGCCGTCATGGTGTATAAGCCACACAAGGAGCAGAAAATTTAATTTTGAACTTATATGCACCGCAGCTTATCTACCCGAAATTATGGTACTGTAGTCTTCATTGCATCATATTTTCTGTCAACATACTCCTAAGTTAAAAAAAAAAAAAAAAAAAAAGCTTTCTAATTGCTAAGACTTCTATCTTCAGATTGCATTAGATTTAGACCTCCGTCTTTGTATTACATTATTTCTGTTAACGCATTTTTGGTAATTTTCCAAATAAATGATCTCTTCTGACAATTACAATGTGGAATTTTTAAAAATTAAAGTGCCACAAAAAAATTTTCTGTTTTAAAGCTGCTTATTATCTATACAGCCTAAACGCATAACTTTTTGAACAGATAATCTGCATATTATACAACAGAAATTATGGAATTATTTTTAATGGAACAATGCTGTTCAACCTCAGAAGTAACTGATGAATGACTAGTTACTGTCCCGTCATATTTTGAAATCATTTTAAACACCAAGAAACTTAATTACATTATTTATTAACACCTTTTAAAACAGAAAATATTTTTCTGAATTAGGTCACCGAACCGTGAAAGTTTCATGATTTGTACATGATCCAGTAACTTTTACCAAACAGATCCAACTGAAATGGTTAAAAGCAGAGTGCTAGTGAACAAGGGTATGGTTTGCAGACAGAGGCGACATGAACACCTGCCGCCATGAAGTTTGAAATCCATGAAATTAAAATCTGTGCAGCTGAAGTTTCAGTGTACTCTCTAAACATGTTTGCCTCATCAGTTTGTTTTCTTTCTTCTTCTTCTTAAGCATGCGATTCAGCGATTTGCATAGGCATGCTGAAAAAATTGCATTAAAGTGATGCTTAAATACTCCTTTAATTCTTGTATCATTAGTGTGATCTTTTTTTAATGCATAGTTTTGTGATCTCTGAGACTCTCATCCCCCTGCCAAAATAAGATAGCAGTGAAAAATACTTTTATATTGGTTGTCTGTGAGAGGATATCTTTCACAAAAGGATGTGTGATCCACCCAGTAAATTTTAATTGCTAGATGTCATATGTTGTTCTGTATGTATTCATTTTGTTGTAACATCAGGATGTCATAATGTATTTCTCTAGTTTGTGAATGATATTGTTGCTTTTGGCACATGAATAAACATGAAAATATGTGTTATGTGTAATTCCCTGAAAAAAGCCATTGGAGAGGTCTAACAGTGCTCTGATGTGCCCTTGATTGTGTAATAAAAGACAGTTTGTCATTAATAAAATCTGTCTCTGTTGTGCTTAAGTTCTTCAGTAATTGTTATTTCATGTATTCATATTTCACTTAAGTCATTTGGAAAATGAAATGACTGTATCAATTTGAATTTTCCATATTCTTCTCATGTGCTGTTGTTTGAACTTGTAGTTAAGGATTTTATGCGATCTTTGTTGTGCTTTCTTAAGGATTATGTACTGCTAAAAATTCTTAGGAATCTCATTAACATTACATAGCTGCTGGTGCAGTACTATCATAAATTAACATTTTCTAGTGTTTGGTTCAGTGTGGACCACTAAAATATTTTCCAAAGCATCTGGAAACACTTGATTTAATATTTGCTTGTATTTTTGAATTAATATTTTAAAAATTTCGTAGACAATTGCATAACTGTATTAATATTTTAAAAGATACTTAGTAAATTTAGATATTAAACTGTAAAAATATTGCACTGTAAGTGTAATATAAAGGGAGGTCCAAAAAAGTTTTGCCCTGTTTTTAGAAAATTATTAAAAAATAACTACATCACTTACAGACATAAAATTTGCTGGAAGTTTTTTATGATACAAACTAATGCACTTCTATATATATTCCTTATTTTCACAGAGGATGTCCAACATGTACTCAATTTCTCACCATGCCAGTTGTGATAAATCCATGTCTCCAGTAGCAATGGCATTCATGGTTCAATCTTTTGGGTCCTTTAGGTTTTTCTCTTCTTTGTTCTGAATACTCTTTCTTTGGTAAATCCCCATAAAAAATCAATTAGGGTTATATCAGGTGAACAAGATGGCCATGTAATTGGACCATTTCATCCAATCAGGTATCCTGGAAACACAGTATCCAAATAGTCACAAACAGTTGCTTCCCAGTGGGAAGGAACTCTGTGTTGAAGATAACATCTAGCTATCTTTGACTTGTGCCAGAGCAAAATTGTGTAGCATATCTAATTAGACATTTGCATTGATATATTTTTCATTGAAAAAAAAGGGACCAGTATAATACAGTTGTGCATAAGTCTACACCGAACTTTAACTTTGTGGCTATCACGAATATGAGTTTGTGACACCTGTAGGTTTTCCGAACCTCATATGTGCATGTTATGTCTTTTAACTTCTCCTGATATGTAAAATGTTGACTCGTCACTAAAACGCATACATTCAAGAAATTGCTTGTCATTATCTAGGCAATCCGTTAAGGTACAGGTAAATTCAAAACAATGAGGCTTATGGTTCTTCTCCAAATATTGAAAAATCTGGAATTTGTATGCACATAATAGCAGTTTTTAATCCAAAATTTCCATCGTTGTTACGTGTCACAATCCCAATTGTCAGCAGCTTGTTGGGTTGGTTTCCTCGGGCTCCAGTAAAATGTTTACTATACTCATTCCACATCGTCTTCCAAAACACTGGGATGTTCACTTTGTGGCTTGTCCAACATGTCCAGTTCCTAGAAATTTGTCTTTCCAATGCTTAATTCCTTTAGTTAGCATCAGGAGGATTCCTGGGAAACATGTATGAAAATTTCTTTGCTCTTAAAATACTGATTTCATTTCAAAAATCCATGCCACAAAAAAAAAAAAACACTTTTTCCTGCACTTTTGCTATTGTGGCTTGTAGGTGTGAATGGAAAGAACTACTAGTGCCATCTGCACACAATGATAGACAACAAAACTTCAGATATTTACCTTCCAAATGCTGCATTTTTTTTTTTTCTGTAAGTGGTGTAGTTATTAATTTTCTTTAAAGACTTTTGGACCTCCCTGTATAGTACATTCAGTTTCAATACTATAGCAGAATTCTTTTATTGTAAAAGTACAATAGTTTTGACATGAAGAATGTTGTTGTTTTCTGAGTCCCTTTTAGCTAAGCATTTCTGACCTCTTGGTATTTGTCAAGGTTTCAATAAAGAGTGACTGTATGTACTAAATTGCTATTCGTGAAAACAGGTCTTCATATTCCTTTAATTTCTGATATAAAAATATTGTATTAGTTAATGAGAATATTGAGCCTTTATCATTTTGTTAGCCCTCGATATTAGGGAAACCAAAAGTATATGTAATAGTATTTGTAAATTTAACAAGTTACTGTCATTTGTTTTGGTTGCAAACATAGTCAAAAGGCCTGGTTAATGAAGGTATGTGTAGCTCAATAGAAATATTGCTATATGGTTCTAGAAATGATTTGGGAACTGAAAAGAATAATCACAGTGCCTTAAGTAATTACACATATTGAGTATTTTGTAAATATTCTATTTTTCTAAAAGTTGTACTATTGAGGACTTCCAATAAAAAGTGTCCATGCAGAGCACATTGTTGGGAAATGTTACTTAAGGAACTTCTGCACCCCGTCATCATACCTGTTTCATATTCTTAGTTCTAGATTTTATGTAATGTGTTAAATCATCCACTCAAAGGAAAACATGGTTTGTCTATGCATGAATTGTCTTGTATGGTTATACATATTAAAGCTGTGGTCCCCAAACTATGGCCTGAGGTAATGCCTCCTGGTTGTGGAACCTTGCAGTTTTAACAGACATTGCTGACCATCTCAATCAACTCAATTTGAATTTGCAAGGAAAAGATAAACTCACAGATAAGTTATTTTTTGATCTGAAATCTTTCCAATCGAAGTTGGAACTGTTTAAACAACAGTTAGCAGAGCAAAAGTTTTTACACTTTCCATCTTGTAAATATATGTGGGACAACATGTCTGATAAGTTTGAAAGACATTTTGGTGAGTTTTACAAGCATGAAAAACCATTCCGACTATTGCAGAACCCGATAAATTTTGTGGTTCGTGATGTCGAGCAGATTGTACAGTTGGAAATGTTAGATTTGCAATCTAATAATAATTTGAAGTCATTGTGAAAAAGTGAAAATTGGATAACATTTTATTCTCCTTTGCCTAAAAATAGTTGTACAAGTCTGAAAAGTTTTGCCAGGAAAATGCTTGGTAGTGCATATGTTATGTGACAGCAAGCTTTCTCCAAAATTAAATACATGAAATTAAAGCTTCAAAATTAAATACGTGAAATTAAAGCTTTGTTCACATTGGCTGACAACCACTTTTCAAACTTTAATTAAAACTTCATTCACCATTGACCAACAACCACTTGTCAGACTTTAATTGAAGCTTCGTTCACAATTGAACAACAACCACTTGTCAGATTTTTAAAAATTGGGTTGTCCAACGCGAAACCAAATATTGAAAATGTGGCTGAATCATTCCAGAAAATTCTTCTCATTGATTTTTTTTCCAGTTTTAATAAAGTCAATGTGTTTATGTCACAAAGTTAGTTTACTAAAAAGTAAACTTTAGTAAGTTTAGTTTTGTATTTATTTTGGAGGTGTATAAATATCTTTAAGTATTTATTTGAAATATTTCATTTTAAATTACAGACCATATAAAATTAGTTAGACCTTGACAAATATTAATTCATTGAAAATTTACAATATCTACACTGATTGAACTTCAGTTTACCAAATTTTTCAACCCCCTAAGCTTTAGCCAATTTCCTATTTGGTCCTTCTCTCCAAAAGTTTGGTGAGCACTGTATTGTTTTTAAACATCAGAAATTGTACATGTCAGGGGGAAAAACCCGTTAGTGTTGAAGATCATTTTAGCACTGTGCTTCTCAACTGGAGGGTACACATACCCCTGGGGATGATACCTTGGGCATTGTATCCAAAATGTTGGATTTTCATGTGCTTATTCTTTAGTGAAATATTTATCCACTAATTGCAAAAGCATTTAAATAATACATGCATATTTATGATATCCCTATCTCAGTTGTTATGAACATATGGAGGTAATAAAAGTTTGGAGCTACTGCAAAGTATCAGATGCAGAAGCATGATTGAAGAAAATGTTCTCTGTCTGCTGAAATCTGAACACAGTTCCAGTGATTGGGAGAACAAACTCCAAGAAAAGCTCTTTAGTGTTTCATTGTCATTCTTCTTGGCTAGTTTGTTAGTCTTTCCCTATTATAGCAGACAAAGCAGTTCATAAACTTTTACCATTTCATCATCATCATTGTCAACCATTATCAATCCACTGCTGGACGAAGGTCTCCCCAAGTTTCCTCCACAACGGTCTGTCTTGTGCCAGTCTCCTCCATGTCACTCCCGCATATTTACGAATTTCATCCACCCATCTCCCATGTGGTCTTTTTCTGGGTCTTTTCCTGTCCCTTGGAATCCAATCTAAAATTTCGGCTGTCCATCTATGGTCTGTCCTTCTGGCAGTATGTCCAGCCCATTGCCATTTCAGGGATTTAACTCTGATCATGATGTCTTCCACTCTCGTCATTTTTCGGATCCACGAGTTCCTCTTCTTATCTCTCCTGGTTATACCAAGCATGCACCTCTCCATGCTTCTTTGAGTTGTCTGCAGCCTTTGTATGTCTCTTTTAGTTAAGGTCCACGTCTCTGCACTATACGTAAGCACTGGAAGGATGCATTGATCAAACACTTTTCTTTTAAGACATAATGGCATATTGCTCTTGAAAATTATGCTGTTTCTTCCAAAAGCTCTCCAGGCAAGTTTTGTACGCCGATTAATTTCTTCATCAATGTGACCCTCACTTGATATCTGCTGTCCAAGATAAACATACATATCTGTTATCTCCAGTTTTTCTCCATCAATCGATAAATCTTCATTTCTTGTAAAAGCATTGAACATCACTTTTGTCTTCTGAAAGTTCATTTTTAATCCCACTTCTTTACTCTTGTCAGCAAGTTCCTGGATCATACTCTGCAGCTCTGATGGGGTAGTTGCAAAAATGACTACGTCATCAGCAAAACGAAGGTGGGTTAGATAATCTCCATTAATCTTTATCCCTTTGTTTTCCCAGTTCAGTGATTGAAAGACATTTTCCAATGTGGCATTAAAGAGCTTCGGAGATATGGTGTCACCTTGTCTCACTCCCTTTCCAATTTTTATGTGTGTTGTATTTTCAAACAGCCGAATCTTTGCACTTGCATTTTCATAGATGTTATTAATAATATTAATGTATGCATCTTCAATACCGCAGGATTTCAGAGCCGTGGTAACTGCTGATGGTTTCACCGAATCAAAGGCTTTTTCATAATCGATAAAAGCCATGCACAATGGAAGTTCATATTCCCTCGCTCTTTCAATTAGTTCTCTCAGTACGTGGATATGATCTATTGTGCTGTAGCCACTCCTGAATCCAGCTTGTTCTCTCGGTTGAGCCATGTCCAGTGTTACCTTCAAGCGGTGTGAAAGAACTTTAGTGAAAATTTTATAAACCACTGATAAGAGGCTGATAGGTCTGTAGTTCCTGAGATCCTCAATGTCACCTTTTTTATGTAGCAGGATCATTGTAGCATTGTTCCAATCCTCAGGAATCTTCCCTTCATTAAGGCATCGAGTGAAAATTTGGGCGAGTACTGTTTCAATTTCTCCACTTGCTTCTTGTATGATGTCTATAGTAATTCCATCTTCTCCTGGAGCTTTCCCCCGCTTCATGTTCTTGATTGCATGAGCAACTTCTGCTGGGAGGACTGGAAGAACTCTGGTACCTTTCATGATGTCTGAAGTACATGTATCATCCCTTTCATATAATTTGGAGTAGAAATCTTTCACTCTTGTCAAAATTTCGCCTCTATTTCTTGTTATAGAACCATCTTCTTTTCTCAGAGCCATAATCTGTTTTCTTCCCTTACTGAGATGTCCCTTTGCTATCTTAAGGCTTTGGTTGTTTTCAATTGCTTTCCTCACTAGCTCACAGTTGAATTTCCTTACGTCTTCAGTGATACTTTTTCGTGCTGTCTTGCATAGCTCTATATATTCCACTTTGGAAGTCACATCTTCTTTAGTTGTCCTCATCTCTCTTCTTTTTTGCATCAACATTTTGGTTTTTCCTGATAATTTGTTCACATGCAACTTGTTCTTAGACCCAGCTAATTTTGTTGCTGTTTCCATAAGAGCTTTGGTTACTTTTCTGTTAACTTCCGAAATATCCACTTCTTCCGATGTTAGGCCTTCTAAAGCAGAGAATCTGTTCTTCAGTTCCAACTTGAAAGTATAATGGTGTTTTTTAAGGTTGGTTATGTCAATACATTTTGTTTGTCTTATGAGCTTGCCACGTTCCAGTTTAGTGTTGAGGTGCATCTTACATCTCACCAATCTATGGTCACTACCTGTGTTGAACTTGCTCAGCACACTGCAGTCTTCGATGACGAATTTTTTGTTACACATAATAAAATCAATTTCACTTGTCGTCCCAATTGGATGTCTCCATGTCCATTTCCTGTGTGGCTTTTTCTTGAAAAAGGAATTCAAGATGAAAAATCCTTCTGCCTCAGCAAACTCAACGAGAGTATTTCCACGCTGGTTTCTGTTGCCGTGACCGAATTTACCTACTGAAGTTTCATTCTGTTGCCGGTGCCCTATTTTTGCATTGAAATCTCCCATAATTATCTTCAAGTGCTGCTTACCTTTATTATTTAGATGACGAATTTCCTCATTAAAATTCTTCAATTTCTTCTTCAGGATGACTTGTGGTGGGTGCATAAGTTTGAATAATCTGAGCCTGGTATCTTCTCGATAGTTGGATAACGAGTCGTGCAGCTCTGTCAGAGGAACTTTCAACTTCTACAACTTTATCCTTCAGTTTCTTGTTTATTATAAATCCAACACCACTAGTTCTGCCAGTATCTGTCCCACGATAATAGAAGAGATGTCCACTTTTCAGTTCAATGAGATCTTCTCCTTTTCTCCTTACCTCACTTAGCCCGACGATGTCCCACTTGATCCTTTGTAGTTCCTCTTCCAATTCAAGAAGCCTTGAATCAGAAGATAGGGAGCGTCCGTTGTAGGTAGCCAAGGTCAGCATCAAATGGCAGCCTAGTCCGGTCCTCCGGGGATTCTTAGCACCCTCTGCCTTCATGTCGCACTGGCCGCTGCCTTGGCCAGGTACATTCCAGCTGCCGGAGACTGAGGGCCAAGATTTAAGTTGTAGAGTCATTTTGGAGGTGTTTGGCCATAACTCACCACGCTGGCCAAGCGGGTTGGTGAGTGTGGGATAGCATTTCCTCTGATCCCGATGGTATAGTTATACCGCTATTGGCGGTCGTCAGAGCCCCTTTAGTGGGAACAGGATGCACCACGAGAAGGCGGGGTTGACATTTGTCAAGGAGAGGCTGTGATGTTACGCATCACCTGACCTTTTTATGGTGACATATTTATGCAAATGTGAATTTGCCAAGAATTGTGGAACAAAAACAAACAAACAAAAAACAGTTTTGATGCTTCAGCTGACATTTGCTGTCAGTCACCGTGGTTGAAACTTAATTTCAGCAAGGTCACTGAAAATCTGTTGCAGCAGGTACTCTGAGTAAAGTCTGTCTATTGCATTGTTTTTTCACTTTGGACTCTTATTAATACCTACTGTTTATCAGTTTAAAATTTTAGTACTAGCAGTTAAGTTTTTGGTTATGTTATAATACAATACATGCACACATAAAATAAAAAACACCACTTTCTTAGTGTTGTATGCCTATGTGATAATCATAGGGTTTACCTGAAGATCTGGCCGACCTCCAGTGAGTATCTCGACCCGAAAGATTGAGAACCACTGGAATAGAGCAAAACCATCTGAAATTAATTTGCATGTGTTATCATTGTGTTTCTGATGTCTTAACATTTATTTGTTATTGTCAGACTAAAGACACGTTATTTATTGCTGCCCTGGTGGCTCAATGGTCTTAAGTTCTAGGTTATGACCATTCATCCAAGTGGGTCCAGGTTCAAATCCCAGTGGGGCATGGACTTTGTGTTTGTCTTATGGCACTGGCTCTCTCCCTTCCTTGGAACCAGTAGTCCTAAATTAGGGAATGGGCAACAGCTTATGACCCATTGAGTTGCTTGTTGCTCATGGTGGTCATTAAACCCTCAACCAAAAAAAAAAAAGGTTATTTATCTTTCTTGAAGTACTATACTACATGAAATCCACTGATATATTTTTCTTTCATTACTAAGAAAATTTTGAGGCTGCTGATAATATTTTTTTCTTAATTTTGTGAAAACTTTAACTTCTGGGTTGTGATTAAGAGAGCATCCGCTCTGCTTTGAACTTGTTTGGATTGTAAACTTCTTTTTTATTCTGTATGAACTTGTTGTCATAAAGCCAGTTCTTCTTTGAATAAAACTCATGTTTTTCAGTCAGCATTAAGATAAATAATAAGATAAATATTAAGATATTATAAATGTCTTCAAGATCTGCCTAATACATTGCTTAGATGTTCCTTCTGTGCATTGCTCAGCATACCCCATCTCCCCTTTGATGTTATTTGTTTTTATGAAAACCATTTGTATACTTTTTTACATTAAATAAATGTAAATTTTTATTTTTCTATCATAAAATTTCTTCCCCAGTTAAGAAATCATTTATTTATCACGTTCTGGAAAATGATCAGAGGTATTAGATTCAACTATAAGGTATCAATGCAGTTTGCATTAATATTGTAGCAAAATAAATATGTGGATCTTTGTTATGATCAGATGTTTTTAAAGGCTCAGCTTAGATTTTGCATATGGCAGTGGTGATATCCTGTATTTAAGGAGAAGTGCAATTAACTCTTGACTAGCCAGGGTAATTGAAGAAATGGTAACATGAAATGTCAGTCATAAAAAAAGTTGAGTCAGTTTAATGTAAAATTCTGTAATTAAAATTAATATTTGAGGACACCACATTTGCTGTTGTACAGATGCCATCCATAAATATAAAAACAGTTTGTATGTTCTGGTTAGAAATACAGAATATCATTCATAGAAATGCCATAATTGACAGAATAAAAAAAAGGAGTGGACTTCTGACCATTCATCCAAGGTGGGCCAAGGTCGAGTATCCTGAATGAGTCCTGGGTAGTGTGCTTGGTCAGATGTTGCTTCTCTGTCCCTTTCCTGGAATCAGTGGCCCTACATTAGGGAGGGGCAGCTCTGCTTATAGCTCTAAAAGTTGCTCATGGTACACACAGACCCTTCCCTAAATGGAAAAAAAAAAAAAAAAAAAAAAAAAAAAACATGCCACAGTCAAGCTACTGACTGTTATTTTCAACTTGTTTGCCATTGGAAACCTAATTTGTTATTGACCTAATGACTCTTTTGCTGTTGTATTGTCAGTAAATCCAGCAACATCATCATCTTCATTGATGTTGAGAATGATTGTCTTCTTTGACCTAATTAGTGTTGATGGTTTGACCATATCCAAGTTAAAGTGATATAATAAATGGCATTCAAAACTGTCAAGTACTTCCAAAAAACTCAGTATATTTTTTGTAGCAAATTTTAACCATAATTTCTTTTTATGCTAAAAATCAGTTGGATCACTACTGTAACATTTTGTAAATATTTCACAAAAAATTCTAACTTGAGCTGACTTTCATTTAGATGTTAGAGCACAACATCTTAGCAGTACTATTTTCTCAGGTTAATTAACCCTTTAACTTAACAGCTGATCTTTTTTTTTCTCAACTGTTCTTTAAAAAATGGCAATTGAAAGACTCATTTAATTGAAATGACAAACAAGCAGATTTGAAACTTCAGTTTCTTTTTTAAAATGTTTTTTCTCCCCAAAACCATAATATATTTCTACTTTCCATTCTTATGTTGTGAGGCATGTTGTTCAAGTGCCAATTCTGGTGGATAGGCATCTCCAACTGAGACCAGTTTTATTTGCAATGTGTATCTCATGCCTTTACAACTCGTTTTTGATTAAAGCAAGTTCTTGAAACCCAATGCAAAATCCATTTGCAGCTGTAACATCTACACTTATTTCTCATCCTTTAATATTTCACAAACCCCATGCTATTGCTTGAACTTGGTTAAAGAGCTAGAAAATAACATTAAAGTGGTCTGATTCCAGCAGCATCAAAAGAACATTTTTGTAGCACAGATTAATTTAGGCAGAGTGACCTTCTTTTCTTCTACTTACTAAATTAAATCATCACTTCAGAGTCATCAAAAGAAGACTTTCTCATGGCTTTGATGTCTTAGTCTGCTTGAAAAGATCAACAAAGATGCAAAAAAAAATATATATATATCTGTTTTCTTTTTCAGAATCATAAATCACACATTCCACTGTTTTGTATTATAGTGCAAATTTTTTAACTTTTTCTTGTTCTCCAGTTCATCAGTTTGAATTTCTAGGCACTACACCTTTTCATATATGAATTTTGATTCTTAAATTTTGATTATGAAGTTAATTTTTGTTCAAGATTACATACATGAGAAAGCTAGAACTGCAAAAAGCTGTAAATGTATTTGATTGTATAACCAAGAAAACTGTGGAAAATACATTTCTGATCATATAATTAAAACCCTTACGAGATCAACTGCTGCAAAATTGAGTGTTTTTGAACCTCAGAGAACTAAAACTACATTTATGCAAATATATTGACCTCATGAGAGACACATGGTACTAACAACAGCATGTCAGTTGTAGTATTTATTGTGGTTACTCCACAAACTGGTTAATCCATCCCTGAATAATCAGTAGTTGACTGTACTGAGACAATAAATAATGAGACTACTTTTTTGTTAGTACACATGTGCATATGTTATTAAGATGGAATATTTTGTGCAGATGTGTTCAATATATACATCCCCATATTATTGCCATGGTTGAAACATGTTACGCATGCCATTTTTGGAAATAAAATCTAAAAGGTTGGGTGATCATTCACTCCACTTTTAGTTATTTTTAGTTATACATGAAACGAGGATTTTAAGCATTACCTCTGCAACTTTCTGCAAATGTGTCATCATTTACCATTAATGTAAACTGAGTATTTTAAGATGGAGAAAATTTTAAGGATGGGTCCAAAAGATAATAATGCACCCTAATAACTGAAAAGACAAAGTCTTAAAAATCTGCGATTGGTGTAGTAACAAAGATACTTTAATTCACCCGTAGTAACAGTAGACTTTATCAGGGCAAGGTACACAGTCCAGTCAAAAAACTATCATCACCTGTCAGTTTGACATATTACCTCGTGCTGCCAATAAT
Source organism: Macrothele yani (assembly GCA_039090855.1). Lineage (NCBI taxonomy): Eukaryota > Metazoa > Arthropoda > Arachnida > Araneae > Macrothelidae > Macrothele > Macrothele yani. The sequence continues at coordinate 53,651,131 of CM077006.1, read as the reverse complement.
GTAAATATACGGCATGGCATTGATTCAATGAGGCCTCTGAACGTTTCTGTAATGATGCTATACCATGCAAACACCAAAGCTTCTTGCAGATCATCAAGAGTCATCAGTGGTGGATCAATACTTTGAACCTATTGGTTGAAATAGTCCCACAGATGTTCAGTGGGATTCATGTCCAGCAAGTACCGTGGCCAGGATAGTAAGCTAAAGTCATTGGAATGCTCCAGAAACAATTCTTGCACACACATGGCAAGGAGCATTATCTTACTGGAAGCAACCCCCTGCCAACGGGATAGACAGTCATCATGAATGGGTACACCTGATCAGCCACAGTGGGTAGCGTTTATTGTGTGATCGAGGTGTATGATTGCTCCCAATGATTCCTAGGGAAACATACCCCTCTCCAGCACACTGCCACTTCCTGCCTGTTTCTTCTTGATCATTGTGTCGGGGTCATTTCTGTCAGCAGTGAGGCATTAAACCATCAAAACAGTGGAAGAAAGTTGCCTTTTCAAATGAATAATGTTCTCTGCTTTATCATGTAGATGGTTGATGGTGAGTACAGTGAAGTCAACCATCATGCTGTACTCACCACCAACTATCCACATGATAAAGCAGAAAACATTATTCATTTGAAAAAAAAAAGGCTACTTTCTTCCACTGTTTGATGGTTCAATGCTTCCTCTCAGATGCAAATTCATGCCGAAATTGTCAGTGTCTGAACCTTGAGTAGAGGGCGGCTCTAGAGATCCACGGAGAGCAGAGTGCTTTGGACTGTGGTCTGCAATATGCTCCTTGATGTGCTGGCATTAAATGTTCAGGCCAGTTGCCACTATGGCCTGTCTCTTGGATCATTCTTTTGGGATAGCCGTCGCTGCCTACCATCATCAATGCTTCATGGGTGTCCACTATTACCTCGATTACTGCAGGTCTTTGCCAGTTTCCTTCTATTTTTGGAACACTTTAACTGTTACACCACATGAATAGCCCACAGTATCCATTTCTGTAATGCTACCACTCTTCAGTTGATAGCCAACAATCATTCCTTTTTCAAACTCTGTTAGATCACGTCTTTTTCCCATTCTTTGCGTAAAACTTCATACCATCTGTGAGTACGTGTCCTTTTAAATGCCTTACATGATTTGCTTATGTTGCTATGCACGCCCTCTTGTTGCTGGCTACAGTTTCTTCTTACATCAGGGATGATCATAATTTTTTGACTGCACTGTGTACATTAGATGAATAACCTGTTTGGAGTTTAAAATTAAAATTGGGAGAACAGAACTTTGATATCTGATGAACATTGAATTTGTGATGGTTATTACATGGATCTCGTATTCACGTTGTACAACATAGCAAAAATATCAAGTAATGGTCGTTTGTCTCAAGTCGAGGTCAGTACTTGTAGATGACGAAGTTCCATGGTGATGGTAGTTCGACAGACACGCCATCATTGAAGATGATCTTGTGATAATTTCTGTCGTGGTGTTCCTTGAAGTTGTGAACTGGGCCACCAGTTTCTTTTCTTTCTCCACAGCTGCATTGTACAGTACTTTGTTTGCTAAAGCAGTTGTTCCTCTACCTTGCCATATTTCCCTCATATGCTCCTTATGCCACACACATATCTGCAATGACAATGTGTGCCATTACCATGAAACTATCATTCATAAGCACTGACCTTAAGACAAAGATTACGACTTGATATTTTCACTGGAAAGTACTATGTGAATATGAGATCCATGTAATGACCATCACAATTCATGTGTTTGTATTATTATGTTTGTGTGATTTCAAACTTCATTCTGTTCTCTGGAATTTAATTTTGAACTCCGAATGGGTTGTATGTTCATCTAATGTAACTTGTCTTGGTAAAGCCCTTCCATTGCTGGATAAAAGTTTGGTGAATTAAAATATCTTTGTGTCTACACCAATTCAAGATTTATGAGACTTCACTAACCTTTCACACACACATAGTGAGTATTTTAAGTTTCACAATATGTAGTAAATATAAAATTCAAGAAAATTTAGAAAAAAAAGTGTACACTGAAATCGAGCCGCGGATGGCTTAGTGGTTAGCGAGTCAGACTATCGATGCAAGGTCCTCAGGTTCGAACCTCGGCTGATGATCTTTCAGAGATAGTGTGATTTACTAACAATCGCTGAATATCCGCCGTGCATCGGACGAGCACGTTAAGTGACGGCCCCCAGGCTGGACCCACTGGTTAAATGGGTATCCTTTCCTATGCCCCCCTGAAATTCTCTCACCCCTCTGTGTGCAACATCATACTTGTACAGTGGCTCCATCTACTGTACTCTAATCACACTACAAACTGTTCTTTCAAAAGTCGCTAGACTTGCTCTCATTCCTTCCGTTTCTGTGTCCTGCCCAAAAGGCGATCTCGCTGTAGGTGGCTGGGACCTAAACTCTACTCACTGTGGAGGGAAGTCCTACAAGAAAAAAATGACAAATACTGTGGTGGTGTACACTGAAATCAGTTAAAAGACAGCTTTTTTAAATTACAAGTTTTCAGTTGTTCCTCTCATCAGTAGTGAACAAAAATTTTGTTTACATGGTTCACTAAACTTCAGGTGCCTTGGTATTTATTGCCTTGTTCACTAAACTTCAGGTGCCCTGAAGTTTAGCTGTAACCTATAGAACAATTTTTTGAGAAGCCTTGCTCTGTATATCGTTTTTAACACTTTTGAAAAATAAATGTAGGATGGCTGCCCTTGGGAATGGATGAATATCTCTTTTTAAAGAAATGTGAAGAATGTTATTCATTAGAATATATCCAAGGGGTATTATTTTGGATGCATATGAGAGAGAGAGAGTTCACATTCTGTACTCATGTTAGTTTATACATTTAATACTGCACCCTTATTACTAAGTATTGATTGTTCTTCAAAAAAATATTGTGCCTGTGCATTTTTACAATGTGATATTGTGAACCAAGTGCTAATTGGCTGCTGTTGAGAATGTAGCAATCAAAGTAGCAGTGTTATAGAGCTCAACGCATTTGAACCATCTGCAATGTTACTTTTTAAACATATCATCATTCTGTACTTCATGCATAACACATATGGGGTAGGAATAGCTATAGATGTTATTGAATTTGTTCATGTGATGAACTTTTTATGACTTTCCACTACTGATTTAATTTTCTGAAGGAATTTCATGGTGATTTCAGATAATATCAGGTCAAGATTGTAAACGCCGCCCCGGTGGCGCAGTGGTCTAAGCGATGGCCTCTGATCATTCGTCCGAAAGGGGTTCGAATCCCGGTGAGGCATGGATGTTGTGTTTGTCTTACGGCACTGGATCTCTCCCTTCCCTGGAGCCAGTGACCCTAAATTAGGGATGGGCGACTGCTTATAGCCCATTGAGTTGCTCACGGTGGTCGTTAAACCTCCAACCAAGAAAAAAAAAAAAAAAAGATTGTAAAATTTGTAAAATTATGATTTGTCAATGTACTGTTTTGGGATTTTATTTTTAGTTTTTCACACAGATTTTCAGAGTTTCTGAGTTAAATTCATCATCTCACAAGAATTGTTGAGGGATTTTTCTAAAACATCATAAAAAGGAACGTGATTTTTAAACAAAATGGTGTTCAGCTGTAAATATTTTTCATCGATAAGGCATTATTGCATATGTTACATATCAAAAACCATTTGACTTACTTGGGGTGAGGGCAAACTACAGAATGTGTGTCTTCGACAGCAAGTTGACAAAATTTAAATTCAATCAGATTTGCCTTTTGTGGATATCAAACATAAAGATGTTCTAAAGGAAGATAAGTTCAAAATGTTTTTTTTTTTTTTTTTTTTTATGTAGAGTTCTTTGATGAAGAAAAAATGTTAAGCTTTCATTTTTTGCCAATGTGGCAATGAATACTCCATCCGAATGTTAGAAGTTGTGACTCGAGTTCTTTTTTTCATTACTAAGTGAACTAAATTTTATTGTTTGCAGAAGTTGAGACTCGAGGGCCTCGTTGTGGTTGTATGTGTAAAGACATACTGCAAGTTCTGGGTTCAAATCCCAATGCAAGACATTGATGTTATGTTTATACCTCTAGCTCAGGTTGTCTCCCTTTGCAAGAACCAGAGGCTTTACATTAGAGGTAGATGACCCTTATGTTCTCATGAGGATGATAAACCCCGAAACTAATAACAAACAGAATGAGGGAGAAATTACTCCCTCCCAACCTGCCATTTCTGCCAGTGTTTGCATATAAATGCCCAATTACAGAACTACACAAATATAACATTTTCAACGTCAAACTCTTGATGATTTCTACAGATGGAACTACTTAATAATTTTTTGCATGATACTTCCAACTTTTTTTAAAAATTTGTGTTTCACGTTCAGTTGGTAAAGAATAAATATCAACGTTTATTCACAATTAAACACTTTATTAGCATCGACTATAGTTTCGCAGAGCATTTGGCTCGACATCATCAGGATGAAATGATGGTGAGATAAACGCTCTGCAAAACTATAGTTGATGCTAATGAAGTGTTTAATTGTGAATAAACGTTGCTAATTTATTCTTAATCAGCATCACAAATGTGTAGTCTTGAATTATATATAACATTCAGTTGGTAACTCAAATTGAGTAGCTGTGAGTGGATTCTTTTTGTAGTAGCACGCTATGTAAGTGAAACTAGTTATCAAAAATTTTATGCATTACAAATATTTCAAATTTATGGGTTTTACTAAGGAATAAAGGAAATTTCTAAGTCAAATTTTCTGGTAGTACCCCTACCCTTCCTCAGGACTACAGCTATAGTAGGTATAGCCATTCATGAGGTAAATTCCAACCTTTATTAACAAAAATTTTATTTACCTATATAGATTTTCTTAAATATATATATATATATATAGGAAAATTGCAAATTGTGGGACAAAAACATCGTCTGTGGTTTAGTGTTCATGCTTCCTATTGAAGCCCCATCAGGATTAAAGATTGTGTATATAATGTTTGTTATTTTCTTATCAGAAATATCAATGATCTTTAAAAGGCATGTAGTGATAGTAGAATAAGATTTTGTCACAGAATACAAGTGCATACTCTCAGTGTTGTTTCCTGCTGCCAGTTTTTTAATTGGAATATGGAGTGCAGTGCTGTAAGGTTCACTGGGAGTAGATTAGGAAGCAGTTATTATCTATTATGTATTGATATTGGAAATGTGTCTTCTACAGCAATTATGGTAAGGCAGCATTAATAATGTATCATATCAGGTAAAAAAATTAGTTTTGCATTTTTTTTTCCAGGTATGTGACTATTTGCTTTCCAGAGCCCATCTTGACATCTTGCTAGTCATAATTGTTCTTGGGACCAACTCCTGTATGCACATGAAATTGTGCTTTCACCCAAGATAACAGACTATCTTTATGCATTGTAGCCCAATGTCGCATATCTCCATTGTCTCTCCCCCTCCCTCCCTCCCTTTATGATGTTTAGATGCCAATTCCAACCAGTTTATAAATGTGCTGATTACAGTTCTTTTATGTTTTCATGATATGATGCCTAACTCTTCCATAGATGTGCAGGGCACAGCAATATTTCGTACCCCCCTTTCCGAAAGGTAGTGTTTTTGTGTTTTTCTTCGGTGTTACATGATATTAACTTGACTTTTTGTTTGGAATATAAAAAAGCTTGCAAAGCTTTCTTTACTTTGAATGCATTCAAATGTTTGCCGCAAAGGAAAATAATCATTCACGAAAAGTACTTCTATTTAGTAGAATATCCACTTTTGTAATTTTAGCACCTCCATGAACAAAAGAGACTTCAGCAGTGTTTCTTTTTCTTTTCTTTTTTTTTTTCTCCTTTCTTTTTTCATTTTCGTATGAAAAACAAAATGTGTTAACGTTGCTTAACCAAATATGTATGTGTGATTTGTTGAAAATAAATGTCATTCCATATGAAATATGGTGTTAAAATTTTTCAAAAGAGTATTCATTCTGTAAAGCATTCTTCTAATATTTTTGTACAGGTTGAGCATCCATTTTTCGAAATGCTTGTAGCCGGAAATGTCCCGGATTTCGGAAATATTCCGGAGTATGTGCGTACGGTATGACTACATAATGAGATAGCTCGGTGCTGCACTACTATAGTAAATTACTAAATCAATTTAAATTTCATAAGATTTAAAAATAAAAGTCTTTCACTAAACCGGAACAGTGAGCGAGCGACATAAACTTATCCGATTCTGAACCGATTCATTCCCTGCAAAAATCGTCCACTGCAAGAGTCGACAAACGGATTCGACTCGGAATTGATTTGCGAAAATCCTACTCCGAAATCTTTTACCGGGAGAGTCAACAAAGGGATCCAACTCGGAATTGATTCGCGAGTCTCATTTCCTGTAGAAATCAAATGAATTGTTTTAGTGAGTCGAATCATGGCAGTCTAGAAAATACTAGGCCATGACAGACAGATGAGTTCCCTCTTTTAGTGACGTCACGCAGAGACGAAGGCTTCCGATTGGTCTGCAACGCTTTCGTGTGTGACATCAAACACGATACAGAGGTATCATGCCCATCTAGCAGGAGAATGGCGGATCCAGCTGGGGGCGAGCGCCCCCCCCTTAAACCCTAACGAAGTTTTTACGTTTAAAGTAGCGAAGATCGTAAATGATTAACTTTGCATATTTAGTTTTCAGTTTTTCTAAAAAAATTAACAAACTTGGTACGGAGGATATAAAATACTTATTACATTGATTTAGGTTCAGTAAAAAAAGAAAGTTAAGGGAAGAGAGAGAGAGCGAGCGCAAAAGATAAAAGGAAAACAGGGACAGCGGGAGGGGGGGGGGAAACATGGGGATATTCTTTGTTAGTTATTTGCTATTGTCTAGCATCTGTAACCTCTCGAAACAAGGTAAGGCAGAGCTTGGTACTGAAATCAGAGTAGGTGGGAGAAACTGTGAATAACAATCTGATCTACGTACATAACGTAATTGGGTCGTAAACAAAATTCGTAAAAATAACCCCATCGCTCCCTCCCAGATGGTCTTTTCAGGACTTATTTTCCTGCTCCCTCACGCCGCACGGGCGCTTCCCGTTGTTCCACCCACTCCAAAGTCAATACCCGCTTGGGTGGGAGACAGCGTGGCTAATGTGAGATAATTTTCGGCATCTCCTGCTACGTTATATATATATATAAAGACCACATGGGAGATGGGTGGATGAAATTCGAAATTATACGGGAGTAACCTGGAGGAGATTGCCACAAGACAGACCGTTGTGGAAGAAACTTGGGGAGACCTTCATCCAGCAGGGTATTGACAATGATGATATATATATATATACTAATGATATGTCTAAATATCCCTTTTCATACCCCCCCCCCTCTAGAGCAAATTTCTGGATCTGTCCCTGGAGTGACGTCACAACTGGAAGGAACTGATCTCTGTATCATAACCTTGTACTTTCTAGACGGCGTCGTCGAATCGATTCTTTCAAGAAAATGTTTCCCCATAGCTGTAATAGAAATTAACGTCAGAGCCCCAACCAAGGAATCTCAGTCACGTCTCATAACCGTCGGGATGCGCAACGCCTGGGAGCTTTCTGGAATTTTCAAATCACAGAAACTACCAGAACTGAGTTGTTTTTTTTTTTAACGATAAAACAAAGACCAAAACAACTGCGAAGTTAATTGCGAGCTCTCAAATGCGTCTGTCCAACTTATGCATATGTACTAATTCCTTTTGACTAAAAAAGTTTCATTTACTTTAACTTAGGTTTTACTACTACCGCATCGTGGTTGTAATTTCATTCCTAAGATTTCACTTTTTTTATTGATTGGTAGTATGGTGCTACTACTTTTTACATGTTTTCCGCAGGTATCTCTGTGTTTGTTTAACTAAATGTTCGCGTTTAAAAATAACCATTTATGCCTTCAACAAATTTAGTATACTGATATTGAAATTCATTCTGTATATAGCATTTTTTGTGTAAAGAACAAACGATAAATCTTCCGATTTTTGTTTCTCTAATTCAGACCTTTAGTGTATCACTCTAAAAGAACATTGAATTGTAATGTGCAAATTTTATAGTTGAAAGTACGTGTGATGCATCTTGTGCAGGTCATTGCATGGTAATGTCAACGAGATTATTTATATCGAGTTTGTGTGAGTTATTTTTTATTGGGATGCTTTTCACTGTATTTCTGTGCACTAAACAAAGCTATATTAAAAGTGTTTTTCATTTGAAAGTGTATTTTCAAGTGAACGCTTTGCTAAAGAACAATTCTGTACAAAATTCTTGCACAAAACTGTTACGTAATTATTTTCCCGAAATGCATCTGTGTACATAATATAGTCTATTTTTTGTGTGACTGTATGTATATATATATATAGTCTAAATTGTCTCATCATCTAGGATTAAGAATTTAGATATAGGAAAATTTGTGTTCTCTTTCTTCCTTTCTGCTTCCAATTCACGTTTCTGATTTATTTCAGGTGTCATGAATTATGAGTAACGAATAAAATTTTGTCTTGCCAATTGTGTTTTGAATCTATTTTATGTAGTGTCACGACACGATTTTTTTTTTTTTTTATCGTTAGGAACTCGGTACTTCTTAATTTTTATCAGTGCATCTTTTAAAAGATATACGTGCTTATACAGCTGTGAGTGAAACTATTAACGGTAGAGGCGTAACCAGGGCGGGGCGGCTGCCCCAGGCGCAGCTCAAGAGAGGCGCAAAAATCAGTTTATGGTCTGATTAAAATCTGAATTTAAACTTTTGCACCAATTTTTGTGCCTGTCTTTTTTTTTTTTCTTTTCTTTTTTTCGCGCCATCCTTTTTCATTCGCCTATTTACAGAATTGGCTTATACACGGTCGAGTCACATTATTGTGACCACCAGTTAATATCCAGAGTAACCAACGTGTGCAGCGCGGGCAGCAGTTAGATGGGCTGGGAGTGACTCAATAAGGTGCTGGAAGGTGTTCACAAGTATGTGGAGCCATGCTGACTGCAGTGAATCTTACAGCTGCTGGAGGATGCGTGGTGGAGGATCCATAGAGCGAACACGATCGAGGTGGTCCCACAGATGCTCAATTGGGTTTAAGTCTGAAGAATTAGGGGGCCACAGAAGTGTTTGAAGTCTTTATCGTGCTCTTCCAACCACTCTCAGACATTTCAAGCTGTGTGACACGTCGAATTATCGTGCTGGAAGATACCATCCACCCCAGGGAAGACAATCAGCATGTATGGGTGTACATGGTATGCAAGGATTGATTCATAACGAATTCGGTTCATAGTGCCTTCCGCAGGTATGAGTAGACCCAGAGAATGCCACGAAAGCATTCCCCAGACCATAACACTGACCCGACCAGCTTGTGTTCTTCCAGCAATTGTTGAAGAGTGTTTGTTCTCCGATGTTTTTCGCCTTATACGACAACGTCCATCCGTTCGATGAAGCAGGAAACGTGACTCATCGGAGAAGGCAATCCTTTGCCAATCAGCGGAGGTTCAATTCCGATACTGCCGTGCAAATGTAAACATTTTCTGCCAAATGCACCTTCGTTAGCATAGGTACAGTGACCATCCGAGCCCCATACGCAGCAGGGTTTGCTGAACTGTCGTTTTAGAAACACTTCCTGTAGCCCCCTTCGTTCATTCGGCCAATGAGTTGCTCCACTGTAGCGTGTCAATCGGCCCTCGCGCACTTTCGAAGCTGACGTTCACCTCTCACATCAATGGCTCGTGGAGCTCCGTAGTTTCCACGGCACTTATTCGCAACGGTGCCATTTCTCGAATCACGATACACTTTAACCACAGTAGCATGCGAACAGTTCACAAACTGCGCTGTTTCAGAAATACTGCCAGAATTGGCCCGAAAGCCGATAATCATCCCTCTTTGCAAATCTGATAAATCGCTCCTTTTATCCATGACAGCAACGAGTGATGTGTTTTCAGAATGCATACAGCACACCTTATATGCCCTCCAAGCCAGCTCACGACACGTACCTTCTTTTGTTGGCTGCGCGCTGTTGACGTCAAACGTAGGAGGTGGTCACAATAATGTGACTCGACTGTGTAATATGCTTCGCCAGTTTGGGTAACCTAGTCAAATTAAAATTCGCATTTCTTTCTCACATTTTTCAAGGGATATCAGTTGCTCAATGCTCATATTCAAAAATGGAGGCACCGTTGGATGTACGTTTCTAGACAAGAAAGTTGTACATATTGTTGAAGATTCTCTGGGGGCTAATTGATCATTACTGCGATTGAGAGTGACGATTTCCAGCTGTTTGCGGGACGTTTACTGTGGTACAAATGTCCGAAAGAGTTGGGGAAAGCCGTACAGCCAATCCGATTGTGCCACTCCCATAGAGATAAAATTAACGTCACACCGAATGTGCCGCCCCGGTGGCGCAGTGGTCTAAGGCGCTGGCCTCTGATCATTCGTCCGAACGGGGTCCGGGTTCGAATCCCGGTGAGGCATGGATGTTGTGTTTGTCTTACGGCTCTGGCTCTCTCCCTTCCCTGGAACCAGTGACCCTAAATTAGGGACGGGCGACTGCTTATAGCCCATTGAGTTGCTCACGGTGGTCGTTAAACCTCCAATAAAAAAAAAAAACACCGAATGTAGTTTTTTTGAGTAACGTACATTTTTATTTATAAAACTGCCAATATACACTATTGAATTAGCAATATCTGTAAGATCGAAAGACAGAGGGAGGGGGCGCAATAATTTGCTGCTTGCCCCGGGCAGAGAAATGCTTAGTCAGAAGCCAGCGCTTAGACCACCGCCCTGTGGCGCAGTGGTCTAAGCGCTGACTTCTGACCGTTCACCCGAAATGAGTCCTGGGGCATTAGCGTCTCTAGACAGAAATGATTCCCTTTGGAGTCTTAGTGCGCATGCTCACGGACATAGACGTCTGAAGATCTGGGGAAACTTCAGTTTCGGGGATCGTACACATATTGCATTAATGAAAGCGGCAGCCCGACTTCTATTCTAGAACGCAGGTGTTGCTTATATTGTTTACAGGTCGGTAGGCATCTACTCTCGTGCGCAGAAGACGGGTAGTTCGAAAAAAATGGAAGTACGTATGTCAAACGCTACAACTGCTCTCGTATGCAAAAGATAAGTAGTTCGAAAAAAACTTGATGTCGAACGCCACAACTGTTTCTTGTGCTTATTGTAAGCGTGAGTTTTCTGGGAAAAGTAGTTTATCGAGGCACGTGAAAATGTTTCATCGTCATCCCACAAAAATACCTGGAACTTCAGCCAATTTTTTTTTCCCCCTTTTTAAGCTGTCTTGAAAAACCTTGGAATTGGTGCTTAAAAAATATATTTGAATTAGGAAATCAGTGTTTCCTCTTTTTTAGCGCATCTTTTGTAAGAAAGATCGTGCTTATGTTACCGGTTTGTCCGTCCGTCCGGTTTTTTTTTTCTACGATGCACAATTTCGCCACTAGAAGGCGTAAATGCAGAAGATATTGATTTCAAAATATATTTTACTCCATATATTTGCTTCTAAACAACCGATTGAAAAAAATATTTTACCTTTCGATGACATTTATGTGGAAGACTATTTTAGGTATACCCAATTTTTCAAGTTACTCATAGATTCCCCATTAGGGGGCGTAAAAGTAAGTGGCGTTTTCCCCGATATCTCTGCTTCTAAAACTCCGATTTGAAAAATTATTTCTAAACCGGATACTGCCCTGATAGGAAATGCTTTGCATATAATTTCTAATAGTTGGTAAAAAGTGGTTTGACTACCAGTGGGCGTAAGTGTTTATTTTTGCTACAATCATCATCATCATCATTGTCAACCATTATCAATCCACTGCTGGACGAAGGTCTCCCCAAGTTTCCTCCACAACGGTCTGTCTTGTGCCAGTCTCCTCCATGTCACTCCCGCATATTTACGAATTTCATCCACCCATCTCCCATGTGGTCTTTTTCTGGGTCTTTTCCTGTCCCTTGGAATCCAATCTAAAATTTCGGCTGTCCATCTATGGTCTGTCCTTCTGGCAGTATGTCCAGCCCATTGCCATTTCAGGGATTTAACTCTGATCATGATGTCTTCCACTCTCGTCATTTTTCGGATCCACGAGTTCCTCTTCTTATCTCTCCTGGTTATACCAAGCATGCACCTCTCCATGCTTCTTTGAGTTGTCTGCAGCTTTTGTATGTCTCTTTTAGTTAAGGTCCACGTCTCTGCACCATACGTAAGCACTGGAAGGATGCATTGATCAAACACTTTTCTTTTAAGACATAATGGCATATTGCTCTTGAAAATTATGCTGTTTCTTCCAAAAGCTCTCCAGGCAAGTTTTGTACGCCGATTAATTTCTTCTTCAATGTGACCCTCACTTGATATCTGCTGTCCAAGATAAACATACGTATATGTTATCTCCAGTTTTTCTCCATCAATCGATAAATCTTCATTTCTTGTAAAAGCATTGAACATCACTTTTGTCTTCTGAAAGTTCATTTTTAATCCCACTTCTTTACTCTTGTCAGCAAGTTCCTGGATCATACTCTGCAGCTCTGATGGGGTAGTTGCAAAAATGACTACGTCATCAGCAAAACGAAGGTGGGTTAGATAATCTCCATTAATCTTTATCCCTTTGTTTTCCCAGTTCAGTGATTGAAAGACATTTTCCAATGTGGCATTAAAGAGCTTCGGAGATATGGTGTCACCTTGTCTCACTCCCTTTCCAATTTTTATGTGTGTTGTATTTTCAAACAGCCGAATCTTTGCACTTGCATTTTCATAGATGTTATTAATAATATTAATGTATGCATCTTCAATACCGCAGGATTTCAGAGCCGTGGTAACTGCTGATGGTTTCACCGAATCAAAGGCTTTTTCATAATCGATAAAAGCCATGCACAATGGAAGTTCATATTCCCTCGCTCTTTCAATCAGTTCTCTCAGTACGTGGATATGATCTATTGTGCTGTAGCCACTCCTGAATCCAGCTTGTTCTCTCGGTTGAGCCATGTCCAGTGTTACCTTCAAGCGGTGTGAAAGAACTTTAGTGAAGATTTTATAAACCACTGATAGGAGGCTGATAGGTCTGTAGTTCCTGAGATCCTCAATGTCACCTTTTTTATGTAGCAGGATCATTGTAGCATTGTTCCAATCCTCAGGAATCTTCCCTTCATTAAGGCATCGAGTGAAAATTTGGGCGAGTACTGTTTCAATTTCTCCACTTGCTTCTTGTATGATGTCTATAGTAATTCCATCTTCTCCTGGAGCTTTCCCTCACTTCATGTTCTTGATTGCATGAGCAACTTCTGCTGGGAGGACTGGTAGAACTCTGGTACCTTTCATGATGTCTGGAGTACATGTATCATCCCTTTCATATAATTTGGAGTAGAAATCTTTCACTCTTGTCAAATTTTCGCCTCTATTTCTTGTTATAGAACCATCTTCTTTTCTCAGAGCCATAATCTGTTTTCTTCCCTTACTGAGATGTCCCTTTGCTATCTTAAGGCTTTGGTTGTTTTCAATTGCTTTCCTCACTAGCTCACAGTTGAATTTCCTTACGTCTTCAGTGATACTTTTTCGTGTTGTCTTGCATAGCTCTATATATTCCACTTTGGAAGTCACATCTACTTTAGTTGTCCTCATCTCTCTTCTTTTTTGCATCAACATTTTGGTTTTTCCTGATAATTTGTTCACATGCAACTTGTTCTTAGACCCAGCTAATTTTGTTGCTGTTGAAAACTCGACTGAAGAATTTCTTTCATGGGCCTATATGCTCACCTCGAAAAACCTTTTGAGAATGCTTTCTTCTTAATGCTGATTTTGTCCGCCAGGAGGCGTAGATGCATATCTTATTTTTGTCGATATCTCTGCTTCTAAGAGTCCGATCTGAAACATTCTTTCTTTCTTGGAGAGAGCGTTTCCACTGCGAAATGTTCCTTTTATAATTTCAAATTTTTTTTGACGCACAAGTCTGCCACCAGAGGGCGTAATATCACGTTTCCGTTTACAGCAATATCTGCGGGACTAAAAATCTGATTGAAAAACTTCTTCCTTTGGTCAGATACTACTAACCTATACAAACTCTGTGCGCATTTTCTTCCCAAAATTGTGCCTACACGCAAATGCTTAATCTGTTTTTTTCTAAATGTCACTGCTTTTATTACATGTGCGATTTAAAAATTCTTTCAACACCGGATGTCATTTACCTTGTGGAACACTTTAGGCTAGTATATGAGGGATTTTGTAGTTCATAGTTCTGTCTGTAGGGGGTGTTTGTGTACGTCAGTTTGCAGCTGTATCGCCGATTCTAAAAACACTATTGAGAAATTTCTTCTTTACTGTATGCCATTCGCTACAATAGAGATGTGGGGCCATTATCTTCTATAAATAATGCAAAGATTTCCCGCTAGGGTGTGTAAAGGTCGAAAGCTTTTTTTTTTTTTTTTTTTACGCTATCTGTTTCTGCGAGATTTACTTGAAAAATTATTTTCCCTTTTCCGTGAAGAATATTTTTCGCCTATTTCCAACTTTCCATTATTCTCAATTCTTTCGCTAACAGGCGTAGACTTATACGTAATTACGTATATGATGTTTTCTTCTATATTCTTTTAACTCATCAGACGGGTGCTCTCCCTAATCTTAAATTCTGGATCTGCCATTGATTTATTTTATAATAATTTCAATTGTTATCAGTAATAGACTGATTACATGGCGCAGAATAGTGATGCAGCTAAATGACTGAATTAAGCATTTTCACATTGAGGGAAATGGTTTTCTGATAGGCCTCGTGGTAATTGCACCACCTTGATTCAGCTTTGCATTATTGGGTAATTCTACACCTATCGGCCACTGAATTAGAAACTTTGATTCAATACCGGGTTGAACCTCCAGCCCAAATAAATTATAGCATGTATGCAGTTCTACACATATCGGCCACTGAATTAGAAACTTTTATTCAGTACCTTAGGCCGCCCCGGTGGCGCAGTGGTCTAAGGCGTTGGCCTCTGATCATTCGTCCGTACGGGGTCCGGGTTCGAATCCCGGTCAGGCATGGATGTTGTGTTTGTCTTACGGCACTGGCTCTCTCCCTTCCATTGAACCAGTGACCCTAAATTAGGGACGGGCGACTGCTTATAGCCCATTGAGTTGCTCACGGTGGTCGTTAAACCTTCAATCAAAAAAAAAAAAAAAAGTACCTTAGCCTAATTACAGCACGTATGCAGTTCTACACATATTGGTCACTAAATTAGGAACTTTTATTCAATATCAGGTTAGACCTCCTTTAGCCCAAATTACAGCATGTATGTGGTTTGGCATAGATGTCACAAGGTGTTGGAGTGCATCTGCGTCGACAGCATACCATACCAGTTATTCACTAGGCAGTTCCTTTAACTAGCTTAGATTTGACGGAAGCGCACTTTACATGACTTTACTCCCGGATTTGTTTTACTAGGGTCTGGTTCATTTGTCCGACGTTTACTTCACCGAAGGGTCACTTGACCGAAAATCACTTCACCGAAAGATCACTTGATCGAAAAGTTCATTTCACCGAAGGGTCACTTGACCGAAAAATCCCTTCACCGAAAGATCACTTGATCGAAAAGTTCATTTCACCGAAGGGTGATCGAAAGGTAGGTTCATTTGTCCGACGTTTAGTTCACCGAAGGGTCACTTGACCGAAAATCACTTCACCGAAAGATCACTTGATCGAAAAGTTCATTTCACCGAAGGGTCACTTGACCGAAAAATCCCTTCACCGAAAGATCACTTGATCGAAAAGTTCATTTCACCGAAGGGTGATCGAAAGGTAGGTTCATTTGTCCGACGTTTACTTCACCGAAGGGTCACTTGACCGAAAATCACTTCACCGAAAGATCACTTGATCGAAAAGTTCATTTCACCGAAGGGTCACTTGACCGAAAAATCCCTTCACCGAAAGATCACTTGATCGAAAAGTTCATTTCACCGAAGGGTGATCGAAAGGTACATTTCATTGAAGGGTCACTTGATCGAAAAGTTCATTTCACCGAAAGGTCTCTATACCTAAAAGTTCATTTCATCGAAAGGTCATTTCACCGAAGGGTCAGTTTATCTAAAACTTTGGATTTCATTACAGGATCTGTTGAAACATGGTGCAAGTTCGGCAGACAGACCACCGAAATGTTAGGGGATTATACTCAAATTGCACTTTTGATTTCTCCGTGTCACAGAGAACGCGAAGATTTAGTTTTAAGACAAATCTTTTTTTTTTTTTTTTTTTTTTTTTTTTTTAAGACAATAGGACTAGGCTTATGTCTTTTTAGCAAATTTTAATCATGTTCATAAGGTTTACATAAAAAGTAAAATTAATAATGTTGCACATTTTTCCAGGCAAAAAAACAAAAAACAATTTTAGGTCCTTAGGCCTTTTTATCCCAATTTTAATCGTGCGAACTCATACCATGCGTGCTCGTGTTCATAAGGTTTACATAAAAAGTTACTTTACATTTTATGTAATGCTTATGAATATGAGTAGGGTTAAAATCTATTAAAATGGCCTGTATCTAGGCCTACGGTCAAAAAATTAATGTTTTGTGCTTGAGTAAAACAGGAATATTATTTACTTGATTTGCTATGAAACCCTTATGAATATGAGCTCGGAGGATTAAAACTTGACAAAAGGCACAGATCTAGAAACCTAGTCATGTGGAGGTGTTTCATAGAAATTAAAAGTGTATTTTTTATACAATCTGATAATATTTAGGTGGCCATTTTTTCAAAAAATAGCACCACACTCCAACACATCTCTAACAACAAAATTCTAAGTTTTCGATAAACTGAATATTCGGCGAAATCATCTTTCGATACAATGAACTTTTAGGTAAAGTAATCCTTCGGTAAAATGAACTTTTCGATCAAATGTCCTTTCGATAAAATGAACCTAAAGGTGAAGTCACCTTTCGGTGAAATGAATTTTTCGGTCAAGTGACCCTTCGGTGAAATGTACCTTTCGATCAAGTGATTTTCGGCGAAGTGATTTTTGGTCAAGTGACCTTTCGATCAAGTGAACGATACCCGTTTTTCTAATATGTCCCATACAGTCCCGAGGAGAGGGGGGGGTTCAGATTGGGCTTTGTGGTGGCCAGGGAAGATATGGAAGTCGCTGTCGTGCTCGCTGAACCGTTGTTAAACACATACTGGGCGATGAACAGTAGCGTTCTCGTGCATGAAGGCATTTGTTTACCACTCTGACGGCTTCGGAAAAAAAAACAAAAAAACTACGTAGCCGATTCTTATCGAGCCAAACACTGTTTCTGATACACCCTCTTCTCGACTTTCAAAGTTAAGCCTCGTCCCTTTGGGCTGATATCCTCTGCCTGAGTCCACTTTTGCCAATTGCAGTTGAATAATCGATACAGTCTAATCAAATATGCTATCAATAGATAGTCTGAGATAGAAGCTCGAAATTCATTGTGTACGTTAATGCATTGAAGTTCACCTGCGGTAAGATTTTTGGGTTGCTGCTTTTTTACATGTATACGCTTTTTCTTTCCTTTCTTTCTCTTTCTTTCTTTTTTTTTTTTTTTTCTTTATGAGATCTGCATCTGATTAACTACTTTTTGGTCCTTCCGACTGCATGAATTCTTGAAGAGCAGTTCTGGAAAGTGTTTCAGGTACAGCAAAAAAGACTTTTTCAATTTGAAAGCAAATAGGAAAAACTCAATTTTCTCATTTTTTAATTTCTCTCATTTTATAAATGTGCACTGAAATTCTTGCAATTCTGAACTGAAATTCATGCAGAGATTTTTCGTAATTATTTTATCAATGTAGATAAGTCTTGAAAAAGAAATTAAGGTTGGTACCACCTAAAATCTCAGCCTTATATTTCCAATGGTAAAACTTGTTTACATATTTTCTTCGCAATTAATATATTCCCAAGGATGAAAATTTGCACAACGATAAAACTAACTTTAAGTTATAGCATGGGATATATCTAATCCTTGCTAAAACATAACCATAATTAACAATCCAACATTTGTTTGTCTACTGACGTCATCAATGTACAGGTCGCGCTATCTATTAACAGTTCTGAACATTACTCAAACAAAAATTATTGATTTTAAATATAATTATGGTTATGTTTTAGCAAGTATTAAGCATCCCATGCTATAACTTAAAGTTAATTTTATTCATGTGCAAATTTTCATCCTTCGGAATACATTAATTGCGAAGAAAATATGTAAAGAAGTTTTACCATGGGAAACAGAAGGCAAAGATGTACGGTGGAACCACTTTAATTTTTAGCGCATTTGGATTTCCGTTCGCGAAGGAACTGTTACAAATTCTGAATTCAGTCATCGCAATAAATTTCATAAGAATGGAATAAAAGTCTTTGACAGTTTCTTTGGAGAACGTACAGTAAGTACCTTGTCTGTTGCTTCTCAGCAAGGGAGGAAGTGCATTCGTTCGTAAATTAAATTGTACTAGGGATCTGCGGTTCAGGAAAATGAGTAATATGTTCTTAATTATTGCCTCAATTAAAAAAAATGCAGTGATTGAAAATATGTTTAAACAATAAGTGATTATGCTAACAAAACGATCTTTTTTTTTTTTTTTTTTTTTAGAGATAGGACACCTTGATAATTTCCCCCAAAAATGGGCCACACAAAATAGCTTCCAGGGCCGTTTATAGGTCGCCAGTCCACCACTGCTAAAGATGTCTGTAATTTTTATTGTATCATTAATACATTTAATTCGAAGAGCTTCTTCACAGAATGAAGAATTAGGAGTGATAGATTAAACACAAATTTTAGTTTTGCAGCAGTGAGTATAAACTTTTTCCACTTCGGAGTTCTTTTTTTTTTTTTTTTTTTTTTTTTGTTTTTTAGGATGGTGAGATTGCTATTAATTTAAAAATTAATACTCATTCTGATTGCGGAGATTCTAATTGTCCGACTTTCTACTTCGTGAAAGTTCTTATTGGAAGGAGGCTGTCTTGTCGGCTCGGGACCCCGAAGTTCTGGTTCAAGTCTAGCTAATAATTTGTCTAGGTTCGGAAGTCTCGTTAATCCGTTGGTCCCGGGGTATAGGCTCCTCGTTCTAAACAAGTCTAACCCCAGTCTTTAGTGAAGCAGAAGTAGTGCACGCTGGATTCACGAACCAACCAACTGAAATCGACCGGGCCGGCCCCGGTGGCGCAGTGGTCTAAGGCGATGGCTTCTGATCATTCGTCCGAAAGGGGTCTGGGTTCGAATCCCGGTGAAGCATGGATGTTGTGTTTGTCTTACGGCACTGGCTCTCTCCCTTCCCTGGAACCAATGACCATAAATTAGGGACGGGCGACTGCTTATAGCCCATTGAGTTGCTCACGGTGGTCGTTAAACCTCCAATCAAAAAAAAAAAAAAAGAAAAATCGACCGCCATCGTTCTGGCCTATGGTGCAGTAGCATTCCATGGAAGTGTCAATTACCTTTTTAAACAAATGAATTTTTCTTCCAGGGATATATATATATATATATATATTTTTTACTTTTTCAGTTTTAGAGATTTTGTGGTGAAGGTATTTTTTCCGGATGATCTCATATTAAATATGAGCATACCTGCACTTCAAAATTTCCTTTTTTTTTTTTTTTTTTTTTTTTTTTGATTGAAGGTTTAACGACCACCGTGGGCAACTCAGTGGGCTAGTTTGGGGCCACTGGTTCCAGGAAAGGGAGAGAGATCCAACGCCGTAAGACAAACACAACATCCATGCCTCACCGGGATTCGAAACCCGACCCATCTCGAACGAATGATCAGAAGCCATCGCTTAGACCACTACGTCACCGGGGCGGCAAAATTTCCATTTCGAGCAGTGAGCACTCCTCAATTGCATCGACATGATCTGGTGATGTGGAAGGACGTCCAGTACTTGGTTCATCATGGACGCCATTTTCCACCACCATGGGCGGATTGGCCGTCGCAAAATGGACCCGGAAAATTTTTGCAAATGGGCTCGTTCAATTGTTGTTCTGCGGTGCTATTGTATCACAACTGAAAATCAGTTTTTTTATTTAAGAAACAAAACAAAAAGTACAGTTGCTCTAGAAACAGTGGCAAGCATAACACTGGGGGGGGGGGGGAGTACACCCGTCATCCTTAAATTGAAGTGGATGTTGCGGAAAATTTTTCATCGGCCCATGCCAAGATTTTACTGCAAAAAAATTATACTGCAATTTTTCTGTTGTGGACACTCACAGTTAAAAATTTTAAGATATTAATATTTAAATATCGTGGCAAACTCACTTAATCGACGTGGAAAAAGTGAATATCCAGGGTTTAAATCACTAGTTTAGTTAGTTATGTATGTAATTGGGCTGGAGAAGCTTCTAATTTCGGACACACTCAATATTTATATTTGTTTAAAATTTTCTCTTAAGAACGCTGAAGTAAGAAAATTAAATTAAAAAAAAAATTGCTTATATAGCCTTTTCATGTTTGACAGATCGTAAAATAATCTTTATTTTCATACCTTTGAGCTTCCAGTTCTTAAATTTTCAACGAAGTGGGCTGAAATTCCAGCAAATATTTGAGAGAGAGAGAGAGAAAGAGAGAGAGAAAGAGAGAGAGAACTGCTACTACCAAAATTATGTTGGAGTTGTACCAAAAATCCTTTCGCATAAAACATGATTTTTAAATTTAAACAAATAAAAAAAATACAGAACTTTTACACTGTAAAATTTTTCTATTTGTACGGCAATTTTTGTAATTTTTCTATTGTGGACAAACACAGATAGAAATTTAAAGATTTTTAAATATCGTCGCGAACAGATTCTTCATTTAGTGATCATATATTCGTATGTGTTTTGTGTTTCAATTACAAAATGTGCTTTTATGCAGCGGTTATGTATTGTAAAGACACCTTACTAAATAACGTAACCAAAACATTTTGCAACTTCATGTTGAAATGATATCTCCGTAAATGCCTTCATCTGCAGCATTTGTCAGTTATCACAAGGAGTGTAGGCTGCGTAGGTAGAACATTTCGGGGGAAAGGGATCGTATATGAATACATATTTGTATCTACGTAAATGTTATTTTGAAAAGGGCTCTAAGGATTTTGATGAAAGTGGTTAACCTACCTTTTTCTGGTACTTTGGAAAGATTCGTTTAGTGGGTTAAATAAACACGCCGAGTTACCACGTTTCTAGTGTCATGGCGTCGTCCTATTAATGTTTCCCATGCTTAAAAATCTTATGACGTCACACTTTCGCGACTGAGATGTTGGCGCGCGGTCACGCCATCTGCCTCATTACGTCACGCTTTGTGTGTGGATCCTATTACAGTTTTATGCGTCACACTCTCGCGACCATCTGCCTCATTACGTCACGCGTTGTGTGCGTATTACGCATTACTTCTATTTTCTTCTAGAACAAAAAGTTAGTTGTACCAGCTGCTTGGAGTTGATTCGTAGTACAGTATAAGCAGCGGAATGCTGATTTCGTGTTTTTATCCCTTCAAAAGGTAAATTGTTAATACAGCATTTTTTTTTGTTACGTTTTTGAATAGTCACTTGATGACGAGCGTATCTGCTGTGCTAAAATATGATTAGTTCATTTTTATTAATTACTATTAATATGGAGGATGCCACGTGGATGGTAAAACAATATAAAAAAATATGGCTGGTCGACCCCCTACGAAACGTGGACGTTTCAACTTTAATAATAAGATGAATACGACACTGTTGGAACAAGAACAATCCGAAGAAGTAAATATGGAACAGCTTGGACATTCAAGAGCCGATGGTTTCCGATCACATTCTAGTCTCGAAACATATGACCTTCCATTGGAAGAAGATCAGCCTACAAAAAGACCATTCCGAGCAGCTAAGGCTAGGAGTATGGAAATAATGTCCGACGTTATTATAACCCTCAATGAATCTATATTAGAAGAAAACCTCGATCAAATGCGGCGAATAAATAGACAGCGAATCGCAGCTGAATCATCCGAAGAACGTAACCAGCGCTTGGAAGAACTATGAAGTCGTTCATCGCAGCGAATCGCAACCGAAACCGCGGATGAACGTGTTCAGCGACTGGAACAATTCCGACAACGTGCAACTGAACGACTA
Source organism: Macrothele yani (assembly GCA_039090855.1). Classification (NCBI taxonomy): domain Eukaryota; kingdom Metazoa; phylum Arthropoda; class Arachnida; order Araneae; family Macrothelidae; genus Macrothele; species Macrothele yani. The sequence continues at coordinate 53,629,089 of CM077006.1, read as the reverse complement.
GCCAACGAAACAAATGAACGACGTAACCAGCGGTTGGAAGAACACGACGTTGAGTACATCACAGCGTATCGCAGGCGAAACCGCGGATGAACGTGTTAAGCGACTAGAACACATGCGAGAATGTGCAATTGAACGACTATCCAACGAAACCAAAGAACGACGTGACCATCGCTTGGAAGAACAATGACGTCGTGATGCTAGACGCCGAATAGCCTTGAAACAGAATCGATTGCCGATATGACCTACCAAAGCTTGGGACCTTTCAACGGCGTGTGCATTCACTGCGGAGCTGTCCATTTCCCGAAGAATGTGTATCCAACCAAATTAACCGCGACTCCTTTGGAAACTGCTGCTTGCAAGGCCGAATTCGGCTGGAACCACTGCAATTTCCGAATGAATTGGTGTGTCTCTTTTTACGACGTCATCCGCTCGCCTAAGAATTCCATAAAAGGATCCGAAATTTGAACGCATGCTTCGCTCTAGCTTCATTCAACGTGGACGACGATCGAACCATCAACAGCCATGATATCTATAGCTTCATCGCTGGCGGACAAGTTTACCACATAATGAATATGGCAGCTCATCCGACGCAGAACACCAACGGTGAATTCGAACGACCTCAATATGGCCAAATGTACTTCCTGGACTCCAATGATAGTGTTGCCGAGCGACTCGATCATCCTCTCAACCATGGAATCAGCCGAGCTCTAATGGAATAGCTGGAGAAAATTATTCGATCACAGAATGATTTCCCGCAATCCTTCATGATGATGCGAGAAATGGAGAAGAAGTGAACCACAGTGCAGCTGCAGAAGGAATGGCGCCTTCGCATATTCGGCTCCTGTTTACAATGCTAGAAGGTGCCGACTACAGAAGATTCAACGTTCCTTTTTCCAATGAAGTATGTGTCGTCCTCACGCTTAACGCCGATCAAAGCTTTCCGGATAATGAAATTGTGGTGCATCAACGAGGCAAAAAGATCGTCACTTTGAGGAATACCGACAAACACGTTGAGCCCTTCACCTACCAGCTGCTATACCCAAAAGGAACGTTCGGCTATACTCCGTGGATCTGAAACTACGAACACCTTATGCGAGCCGTCAGCATCTCACGCGACTTGAATTGGCGCAATACCGAATCGCTTTCCGACCCGGACTCGCCAAGCACATTCCTCCAGAAACAGCTATAATGGATCCCGATTTCCGTCAAATCAACTTCAACGCCTTGCATTTTGGTGGTCGACTTTTCCAGCAGTAACTCGTCGATACTTACATTCGAGTGGAACGCGACCGCATCCAATGGATCAAGGCTAACCAAAAGAAGATTCTCGCCGATCAATACACCGGAGTTACCGGCTTTATCAACAAGCTCGCGGAAATGAATGATGCTGTTGTTGCTGAGAAGATAATACTACCATCATCGTTTCCTGGCTCAACGCGATACCACGCCGAACACTTCGAAGACGCGATGGCTATTGTTCGGCGCATTGGATCGCCAGATTTCTTCATCACCATGACATGCAATCCCGATTGGTCAGAGATTAAAGAAGCGTCACGTATTGCCTTCGAAGATGGAACTACTTTACAACAGCTGACTTCAGACTGGCCTGGCCTCGTCTCTAGAATTACCAAGCTTAATTTCGATGCAATCATCAAAGAATTGGACAAGAATCACATCATCGGGAACGTCGCCGCATACGTCTACACAATCGAATTCCAGAAGCGTGGCCTTCCACATATGCACCTGCTTCTGATCAAGAGTCCAGAAGACAAGATCTATAGCCCAGAAGAACTCGACGACCTGGTATCAGCTGAAATTATCGACAAATATGATCCAGAGTTGCGAGAACTGGTGCTGAAGTGGATGATTCATAATCCGTGCGGAGAGCTGAATCCAGATGCGAGCTGCATGGTCAACAAGAACGGACGCGTTAAGTGCCGCTTCGACTTCCCGAAACCTTTCTAAGAAGTTACATCTCTAGCGGATGATGAGAAACCAAAGTACCGACGTCACTACGATTCCAAGTTGGACCAGTGCAAACCCGAATTTTCACATGAACATGCCGTGTACCGCAAGGACATCAATGGTCAACGAGTAACAAGAGATAACCGTCACGTGGTCTGCTGAAGAGGTATCAATGGTCAACGAGTAACAAGAGATAGCTTACAACGCTTATCTGCTGAAGAGGTACAAGAGTCATATCAACGTCGTGTACGTTGAAAGCATTCGTGCCGTAAAATATCTATACAAGTACATCTATTAGGGCCATGATTGCGCATCCATCAAGATTGTGGAAAACCAAAGAAGACTAATTTACAATGAAGCAGACACCTACGTTGAAGGCCGATGCATCACTCCACCGGAAGCAGCCTGGAGATTATTCCGTAACGATATCCAGAAGAAAAGCCTCGTCGTTTGGACATCCATCTGCCTAGCCAATACCAAATCGGGAATATCGACCATGCCCAAGAAGATTTGGCAGACATTGAACAGAAAGGCTCAACGTTAGAAACTTACTTCCGGCACAACCGATTGCTAAAACAAGGAGAAAACTGTCGCTTCAGTGGAAACCCACAAGAGGTTATTTACCACTAGGCAGATGCCCGAATTCAAATGGGTCAGAAAATCAAGTGAATGGGTGCAGAGAACTCGCCGTCTACGTGTCATTGGCCGAATTCATAACGTAAATTTCGTCGCCCAGCCAGAACTATACCACTTACGACTACTGCTGTACCATGTCAAGAATGCAACAAGCTTCGAAGATCTCCTAATGGTTGACGGCCTCCGATATGCGACATACAAGCAAGCTTACCTGGCTCGAGGACTCGCTTACGACGATCGACAATGGACAGAAGGCCTACTAGAATCTGCCATCTCGAAGATGCCCAAAGCAATGAGAACACTTTTCACACAGATTCTGATTCTTGGATCACCCGAAAACCTTAAGCGCCTATGGGAAATGTTCAAAGAAGACTTGGCCAATGACTTTATCCGAGAAGCAGGACGAACTGGCGGCTCAGTCAAAGAAGCGATTAAACGCGTTTATCGAATCATCGCTTACAAGTTGAACACCGAAGCAACAGAAGGCAGAAATTTCCGCTATTGGGTGCAATGATTTGGCATGGACAACACTGACGACTACGAGAACCAGCTCAACCAAGACGTTCTAAACACCGATGAGTCAGCTGCTCTAGGCGAACGCATGTACCAAATTGGAAATTGTTGACACCATAGTACGTACACTTGATGATGCGAACTCTGGACACAGATTTTTTTATTGATGGAACTAGTGGCACCGGCAAGACCGTCTACAAGACCCTGTATCACATCCTCCGTGGCCTAAATTACAACGTCAGATACATGGTCTTCACCGGTACTGCTTCGATTCTGCTCCCAAGTGGACGAACTTCACACTTAAGAACTTTGGCCTCAAGGTGCCGATTACGCCAGAATCAATTTCAAGCATAAAACCTGGATCAACCAAAACCGCAAAACTCGCCCAAGTTGAAAATTTCCTAATGGATGGAGCGCCTATGCTACCAAAATACGGACTACATAACATGGATCAGTTGTTGCGTGCCATAGCAAATCCGAATTTGCCGTTTGGAGGAAAGATTGTGGTCCTGGGAGGAGATTTCCGTCAGTGTCTTCCGGTGCAGCCCCGAGCCAACAGAACTGAACTACTAGACTTATCGATCAACAGAAGCAACCACTGGCGACAATTATATTTCTTTTCGCTGAAGACTATCCAATTTCTAAAAATGCGCGTCTACCCACAAGAAAAAGAATTCTCAAATTATCTTTTGAAGCTTGGTAATGGACAACTGCTGATGAATGCCATGGACGAAATTGAAATACCGGAAGACATCCTTTCTAATGGCAATCTCATCGATGAGGTCTTCGAAAATTGTCTCGCAAATTAAAACTATGAAGGAAGGATAGAGCTATTTTCGCGCCATTGAACAAACATCAACGCCGAGATTACTGAGAAGCTGCCTGGAGAGTACAAAGTATATCATAGCTATGATTCTGTCAAGGACCATCCAGAAGGAAATCGCTTTTACCCGAATTCCCATTTCTCCTAATTTTGTTTGCCCTAACTCGTTCCCCCTAAATCACGTTTTCCCTAAACATGTTTGCCCGTACCAAGTTTACCCTAATTGGCGTTTGCCTAATTTTTGTTAACCGAAATAAAACGATGGGTCTTGATACCTCAAGAGAATTACTCATTTCCTTCCTGTTGATGATGTCGATCACCATGCCAGCAAAAGTGAGAAGTGCATTATGCGGATAGTCCTTAATTAACACAGCCATTGTATCCGTCACCCCCACCCCTCCCTCACAAATAAAGTACTACATAGCGCTAAACTTTTATTAAAGCAAGAAATAGTATTGTAATGCATTCGCTAGAATTGTGAACGCAGAAGGCCCACTTTTTAAGAGTTCTTAGCGTACCAGACCACCCTACCCTCTCCGTACGAGACTGAACATGAGCCGTGAAAATGCCTTTTGCTAATTCAGTTCCACCTTAATAGTAGACGTCAGTCTGCCCCGCTTATATGTTTTTCCACTTACCACCATCACTAATTAGGTGTAGGAGAACTCGCCGCAAAAATTTTATGTTGCCGTATAAAAACTGCGTTTTCCACCCCTTCGTGGCCACGTTCCCAGAGGTTGGTTATCTCCGAATCACATAAAGTTTCCGTAATGCCGTATTTTCTTAACTGCGATATTTAATGTAATTCTTTATAAAAAATGTTTATAATCTACAACTCAACAAAAGAATTTCACGGTTTAAAAACTACAGCTCAACAAATTCTTTGCTAACGCAGGAAGCATGTCCGGAGGGAGGGGGGGGTTAATACCAATAATAAAAGATACAAAGAATTTCTGGTCTGATCCGAAGATTTTCAAAGTTTGCAAACTACAACTCTACAAATCTGAGGACACGTGCAAACGCAGGAAACCTGTGTGTGTGTGGGGGGGGGGGTCTTAATACTGAAAAATAAAATGTAAAGAATTTATAGTCCAATCGGGAGATTTTCGCCGTTCACACAATCAATTTATTTTGATAACGACTGGAAACGAGACAAAGAATGTATGCAGAGGCATTATGAATTATTTTCAAAACATAAAATAAAAATTATGTACTTAAATTTATGTAAAATTATTCATAATTTTCTTTCACGCGAGAAACTGCCGACCATTTAATCTTTCGGCCAATTTCCTCCATCGGCTGCTATGAAATTCAACTACAGTTCTTATGGATGAATCGGATTACATGTGTTATCATAGCCCTGTTTTTCAGTGATATCTTCCACGCGAGCCAAGCCGTGGACACAGCTAGTATAAACTAAAGAGCAATTGAATTAGAGACAGCTGGCGTTATGCAAATGTGGCGCTGTGGGCGGCCCTCTAAACGGAAACGACATGACGTATGCAGCGATCCGCCAGTATAAGGAGTGATGCGACGGGAATCAGTAAGAGTCGGACGCAGTATGGGTAAGACGAAGGATCTAAGCGCATTTGATAATGGGCAAATTGTCGGGGCACGACGAATGGGTCGCTCCATCTCGGAAGTCGTGCAGCCACTGGGATTTTCACGAGCCACTGTGTCACAGGTGCACCGTGAGTACATCGAATCCGATAAAACCATCCCTGCAAGAAACAACTGCCGTGGACAACAGCGTGTGGATGAGAGGGGTCATCGTCGGCTGGCTCGCATTGTAACAGCGGATAGACGGGCCACAGTGCAAGAAATCACTCGGCAATTTAACGCTGGTGCACAAAAACGTGTAAGCAGCCACACCATCCAGAACCATCTCCTCGCTATGAGGTACAGAAGCCATCGTCCCACGAGGGTACCGCTGCTGACCGTACATCACAGGGTGCAAAGATTAGCATGAGCGCGGGAACATCGCCACTGGACCCTAGATATGTGGAAAAATGTTTCCTGGACTGATGAGTCGAGATTCGCGTTGGTACATGCGGATGGCAGGATACGAGTACGGCGCAAATCACATGAAGCGATTTATCCTTCTTGCCAGCTGGGTACTCTTCAAGCTGGTGGGGGTGGCATTCTCGTCTGGGAACTGTTTACGTGGACTGAAATGGGACCCCTGGTACATGTGACATCGTCTCTCACAGGTCAACGTTACCGGGATATCCTGGACGACCATTTGCTCTCGTTTGTGCGCCTTCAACATCCCACTGGGGACATCATCCTGCAATAAGACAATGCACCGTGCCATCGCTCCCGAATTGTATATCCGAATGGTTGGATAAACACTTCACCGACGTGACCTCGCTTCCTTGGCCAGCTAGGTCACTTGACCTCAATCTCATCAAGCACATCTGGGATGCCATCGAGAGAGATGTTCAAGGCTCTGACCCCCCTCCATTAAATCTTCGTGAACTGTGGGAGCTTGTTCAGGGGTCGAGGATCCGTATGGCTTCCCAACACTTCTGGTGTCTTGTTCCATGCCGAGACGAATCGCCGCCGTCATCAGGGCGAAAGGTGGTGCTACACGTTACTAGACAGGTATCTCTAATTCAATTGCTCTTCGGTGTATATATATACAATTGCCGCCTCCATGAAAGAAGATGTAATATGTCTATAATCATACAAGACCTTGTTTTTTTACCAGTAAAGCGGACTTGTGTAAATTGACGGAGAGGAAGTTGATTTCTTGGATTATTCGCAGCGTCACCTGAACTAGTGTTTTACAGGGTTGTTTTTTTCTTTTAGTTTTATATGAGACTTGTGTTTTATGAAAACCTTAATTTACGGGAAAGTGTAAATGATGTTGTTAAAGGTATTTATTCCATGTAATAATGAATAAAAATTGAAAAATATTCTCGTATAAGGGGCGGCAAATGCTCTTGGCGCGCTCCTGTTTGGGTGAAGAGCTTTTGGGAGAAACAATACAATTTTCAAGAGCAATATGCCAGTATGTCTCAAAAAGAAGTGTTTAATCAATGCATCCTTCCAGTGATTACGTACGGGGCAGAGACGTGGACCTTAACTAAAAAAGACATACAAAGACTGCAGATAACTGAAAGAGGCATGAAGAGATAGATGCATGCTTGGTGTAACCAGGAGAGGAACTCATGGATAAGGAAAATGACAAGAGTGGATCAGAATGAAATCCGTGAAAAGGCAATCGGCTGGGTATGTTGCCATAGAAGAACGGACCACCGATGGACAACTGAAATTCTAGACTGGATTCAAAGGAACAGGAAAAGACCCAGAAGGAGACATGGGAGATGGGTGGATGAAATTCCAAAGCATGCGGGAGTGACATGGAGGAGACTAGGGCAAGACAGACCGTTGGGGAAGAAACTTGGATTGATAATGGTTGATGATGATTAAATATACATATATTTCCCTGAATTTGACGATAAAAATTATATATATTACACAACGATTTTTTTACTGAATTTTGACGATGAAAGAAACGTCTTATTTCGCTTAACAAAATTCAGGACAAACATGATTTTTTTTTTTTTTTTGATTGGAGGTTTAACGACCACCGTGAGCAACTCAATGGGCTATAAGCAGTCGCCCGTCCCTAATTTAGGGTCACTGGTTCCAGGGAAGGGAAAGAGCCAGTGCCGTAAGACAAACACAACATCCATGCCAGACCGGGATTCGAACCCGGTCCCCTTACGGACGAATGATCAGAGACCAGCGCCTTAGACCACTGCGCCACAGGGGCGGCAACATGAATTAGGGAAAATATCAATTTAGGAAAACGCGAATCAAGGCAAAGGAGAATTAGAGCAAACTTGATACAGGAAACGTTTTTAGGTGGAAACTTCGATACGGGCAAACGTGTTTAGGGGAAACTAAATTAGGGCAAATGAAATTAGGGGAAATGGGAATTCGGGGAAACGCCATTGAGGTAAACGTGTTTAGGGCAAACATGAATTAGGGGAAACCAGATTAGGACAAACGAAATTAGGGGAAATGGGAATTCGAGTAAAAGGGATTTCGGGAAAACGCGATTGGGGTAATTGCGTTTAGGGCAAATGTGAATGAGGGAAAACGAGATCAGGGGAAATGGGAATTCGGGTAAAAGCGATTTCGGTGAAACGTGATTAGGGCAAACGGGAATTAGGGGAAACAGGTGTTCACCGTGGGACCACCTCGATCGTGTTGTTCGCTCTATGGATCCTCCACCACGCACCCTCCAGCAGCTGATAGAGGCACTGCAGTCAGCATGACTCCACATACCTGTGAACACCTTCCAGCACTTTATTGAGTCACTCCCAGCCCGTCTAGGTGCTGTTACTCTGGATTTGAGCTGGCGGTCAGAATAATGTGACTCGACCGTGTATATTGGAACAAAAAGAAACTTCACAAAAGTTCTTTAACGTGTTCGAAGCTTCCCAAAAAAAAAAAAAAAAAAAAAAAAAAGGATGGTCCAAGCTTCTTAGTACTAGTGCTATGCCTCCAAAATTCAACAGTTAATTCTCCAGAACTTGACACCACTGGTCAGCAGATTACAATGTTGCTTTTCTTCATCACCAGACACTTCTACAAGGATAGCAATCTTAACATTGTTAGCAGTTTTCCTCTCTGGAAGTAGCTAACAATGTTAAGGGGCTCATGAGTGAAAAATGACCACGTCTTCTATATTTCTTAGGACATTACCAAATTATAATTCATGATCGCTCTCAAATGTAAATCCCCAACCATTCTTGGAAAAATGCTCACGTTTCTGCTCTTTACAATATCCCACATTTGTGAACACCAGCTTTTAGTTATAGCAAATACCAAAAACCAACAAAAAAACTTGCTAAATACTGAAGATAGGCAGGATATTTGGGGCACGTACCCAGACCTTTGAAGCCCCCCCCAATATACACAGTTGGTCACCCAAAATGCAACACCAAGAAGGAAGCATCCGATTGGCCTGAAATTCGCAGCATGCGTCGCCCGCGAGAGGACATGCAAACGATTAGCATTGCAGGGCATATGCAAATCATGTGCGTCCGGCACGCCACCGAGAAGCACTATAAGGGTGCACAGAAGGCATAGTAAGTAGTGGAAATGTGTTGTGCTGCCGGACCTGTGGGTGGGAAGCTTCCTGACGTCTCGTCGCAGAATACGGCAGTCATTCCAGCACGTTTCCGAGTTCGATAGAGAACGAATAGTGGCTTATCGCGACAGCGGTTTATCGTACCGAGACACCAGCGCCCGTGTGGGACGACATCCAGCCACAGCAGTGAGGCGAGAATGGGTTCGGTGGGTGCAGGAGGGACGGACGGACCGACGTGAGCGACTGCCGCAGCCGCGGCACACCACCAAACGAGAGGACCGGCATGTTGTGCTGCGGGCATTGACGGTTCGCACCGTCACATCACGAACGTTAGCGCAGGAATTAGGGTGTGTTGCACAACAACCGGTGTCTGCACGTACCGTTCAACGTCGTCTTCAGGAGCGGGGACTTATCGCACGGCGCCCATTGCTCCGATTACCTTTGGCGTTACAGCAGCGGCAGTAGGCTGTTGAACGCCGCACCTAGACTACAGAATAGCACGACACTGTCTTCTTCAACGAATCCCGCTTCTGCCTGCAACACCACGACGGTCGGATCCGCGTGTGGCGGCACCGTGGCGAGAGACTGTATGACGCCTGCATTATGCATCGCCATACTGGTCAGTCGCCTGGCGTTATGGTTCGGGGCGCAATTGGATATGACACCCGCACCCCTCTGGTACGTATCGCCGGTACACTCAACAGCCACCACTACATCTCCAACGTTTTGGAGCCTGTAGTCCTCCCTTACCTGCCAGCGGCCGCGTTTCAACAGGACAATGCGCGCTCGCACCTGGCACGCATCGTGGAACAATTCTTCACGGGCCACCAGGTGTCACTGCTGCCGTGGCCCGCATGTTCTCCCGATAGGTCGCCCATTGAACACGTCTGGTCGCTGATCGGCAACCGAGTGGCCCGGCATGCACCACCTGCGGCTACGCCAGACGAACTGTGGCAACGTGTGGAAGCAGCCTGGGCCGACATACAACATGCCCACATCCAAAGCCTCTTTCGTTCGATGCCGCGGCCGTTATTGCCAGCCATGGGGGCCACACGAACTATTGATGCCTGCGTGTTCTGCAAGTCGCACGGGCCTGTAAGCTCAATCGTTTCATCTTTGTATCTGCTGTTATGTGTCCAGTAAATCTGGCTTTGCTATCTTGTGCCCTTCTTGGTGTTGCATTTTGGGTGGCCGTCAGTGTATTTCAAAATCTCTACGTTGTTCCGTTCGCAAATTATGAATTAATTAATAAGCTAATCAATAAAGTCAGCTTCGTTTGATACGTCATCTGTTTCAAATCTGAAAGCACGTGACTGCATTCATCCACAGGTGTTTATATTCTTTGAGAGCTGTGCATAAAAAAATGCAAAAACGAACATTACGAAATCTTAACGAAACGGGCTGAAATTTTTGCCAAAACCATGAATTGGTAATAAGAGGAGTCCCTCACAATTTCACCGGAATCCGGTCAAAACTTTTTAAAATAGGCATTGAATTTTTAATTCATCGGTAAACAGAAATTTGCGGAGTTTGATAGCGTACTCGTCCATTCAGCACACGGGGTGGATAATGTTGGAGACAGGGTTTAGGAGGAGGCGTGTGAATCACGTAGGAGACAGGGTTTAGGAGGAGGCGTGTGAATCACGTATTTTTTTTCTTTATTCTTTATACGCAAAAACGGTTAATAAAATTTTGACGGCGAATTTAAAAAGTTATTTACCGATTCAGGCGAGATCTGGAGGTCATGTTGCTATTAACGATTTAGGCTGTTCATTAAAATTTCAGCCAGTTTCGTAAAATATTCGCAAAAATACGTTTAAAGTCAGCGTCGTTTGCTACGTAATCGTCGTTATCTTTTTTTTTTTTTTTGATTGGAGGTTTAACGACCACCGTGAGCAACTCAATGGGCTATAAGCAGTCGCCCGTCCCTAATTTAGGGTCACTGGTTCCAGGGAAGGGAGAGAGCCAGTGCCGTAAGACAAACACAACATCCATGCCTGACCGGGATTCGAACCCGGACCCCTTACGGACGAATGATCAGAGGCCAACGCCTTAGACCACTGCGCCACCGGGGTGGCCGTCGTTATCCGTCCCAAATCTAAAAGCACGCGACTGCATTCATCCACGGGTGTTTCTATTCTTTGAGAACTGGGCGAAATCTTAACGAAACGGGCTAAAATTTTTATCAACACCATGAATTGGTAATAAGAGGAGTCCCTCAAAATTTCACCGGAATCCGGTCAAAACTTTTTAAAATAGGCATTGAATTTTCAATTCTTTTTTTTTTTTTTTTTTTGATTGGAGGTTTAACGACCACCGTGAGCAACTCAATGGGCTATAAGCAGTCGCCCGTCCCTAATTTAGAGTCACTGGTTCCAGGGAAGGGAGAGAGCCAGTGCCGTAAGACAAACACAACATCCATGCCTCACCGGGATTCGAACCCGGACCCCTTCCGACGAATGATCAGAGGCCAACGCCTTAGACCACTGCGCCACCGGGGCGGCGGTCACTGGTTCCAAGGAAGGGAGAGAGCCAGTGCCGTAAGACAAACACAACATCCATGCCTGACCGGGATTCGAACCCGGACCCCTTACGGACGAATGATCAGAGGCCAACGCCTTAGACCACTGCACCACCGGGGCGGCGAATTTTTAATTCATCGGCAAACAGAAATATATACGCAGAAATGGTCAATAAAATTTTGACGGCTAATTTAAAAAGTTATTTACAGATTCAAGCGAAACTGGGAGGTCATGTTCCTGTTAACGATTTATGGTGTTCATTAAAATTTCAGCGTTTCATTAAAATATTTGCAAAGATACGTTTTTAACTTTTTTATCCCAGAGATTCGCCTCTCAAAGACAACTGAAATCACGTGATGCATTTAATCGTCGATAACAAATTTTGTAACGAATTTTGTTCAGTCAGTGTTCTAATGCTGTGTCTTTTGGACGCCTGTTAAATAATTCGTAACGCTTTTGGTCCGTTTGATTCTACAGATTCCATACATTATGTACCAGGCAAAGCCGGGTAGTAAAGCTAGTACTTAATATTTTCTAAAACATAACCATAATTAAGCAATCTAACATTTGTTTGTCTACTGACGTCATCAATGTACAGGTCGCGCCATCTTTTTTCTAGCCTCAACACCACCAAAGGAAAAGTAATTGCTTTTAATATAATTATGTTTCAGAAAATATTAAGTATTCCAAGATGTTCCAATGTCATCCTTGGGAATGCATTAATTGTAAAGAAAATGTGTACAGAAGTTTGCCCATTAGAAGTATAGGAAGCAAAATCACTAGACGTCCACCTTAATGAAGTGTTACGGGCAGTTGTCAAAACTGAATTTCACAAAAGCTCATCTACTAAAATCTCGAAATTTTAAGATTTTGTGTGAAGATGTAGATTCAGAGCACACACACACACATTACTTACTTTTCCACACTGAAGCAGATGGTTGTCAAGCGGCAAGGTAGAATATTTGAGATGCAACAGGAGGTATTCTGCATTTTGCTCAAGCAAAATCATCCAATGGCAAAGCTGTACTGCAACACGAATTTCCTTTTGAAACTGGCATACCTTGCAGATACGTAGTGCGATCAAAAAGTTCCGAGACTAGGTACGTAGCGCACCAACAGATGGCAGTACGCGGATGCACGAGTAGTGGTCGAGAGCTGTGACCTTCATGCGTCATTGTTTCGACTGCCGAGTGGCGTCGTTCTGTGAACATCGGGCATTGTGCTACACAATATTTGGTGGCCACGTGAAGAACACAGCTGCAAATTCAGTATGGACTGCAAACTAAGGCAGTGACCGAACATCAAATTCTGCGTCAAACTCGGTAAATCTGGAACGGAGACGCATGAAATGTTTCTGTCGCGGGTCATCACTGGGGACGAGACTTGGGACTACGGTTATGGCCCGGAGACCAAACAACAGCCGTCGCAGTCGAAGAGCCCGGCATCTCCACGACCGAAGAAGGCCCGACAGGTCCAGAGCGCAACCAAAAGCATGCTCATCGTGTTCTTCGACATTCGTAGGGTATTGTGCACCGTGGATTCGTCCCCCAGGGCCAGACAGTCACCGCCCTTTTTTACTGCGATGCTCTGCGGCGTCTTAGGGAGGACATTCGCTGCAAACAACCTGAAATGTGCAGCAGGGGCGATTTCCTGCTCCATCACGATACAGCAGCGCAGAGCGTTAGCTGCTTCATCACGACAATGCAGCAGCTCACAGAGCGTTAGCTGCTTCATCACAACAATGCAGCAGCTCACAGAGCATTAGCTGCTTCATCACGACAATGCAGCAGCTCACAGAGCGTTAGCAACATGCCAGTTTTGCAGCCACGACAGAATGACTACCTATCTTCGCCCGCCTTACTCGCCGGATTTGTCCCCCCCACCCCCCTGCGACTTCTTTCTGTTCCCGAAGATGAAGCTGAAACTCAAGAGTCGCCGTTTTGAAACCGTGGATGAGATTCAGTGCGAATCACAGATGGTGCTTGACATAGTTCACAAACAGGACTTCCAGGGAGCGTTCCAACAGTATAAAAAATGCTGGCAACAGTGTATCGCTGCCCAAGGAGACTGCTTTGAGGGAGATCATAGCCAAACTTAAGTAACATATGTACTTTGTTGCATATTGGCCTAGTCTTGGAACTTTTTGATCGGACCCCGTATGTTGTAAAAATTAAACATTCTGAACAAATCACCTAAAAAAAAAAAAAAAAAACTGGAATGGTAAAGTTCAGGAGTTCATAAAAAAATAAATAAATAAATAAATAAACCTACAACTGTGGACAAATGGTTTGAACAGTAATGATTTAGAAATGTTTTCTTCTCTTATCAACATGTGTAAGTAAACAGACCTTCAAGTAATTCCCTTACAGCTGGAGAGTTGTTTCACTGGTCACGTTACAAGAACATTAAAAAAAATATTTTAATGAAAACCTCGATGCATTGAGCTGGATAAAAAAATCCATTTGAAAATGTACCACAACAGCCAAGATCATTAAACATGACTGATCAAGAACATCTTATTGACCTACAGTCTGATGCTTCTTTAAAAACCTTGCCAGATTTTTGGATTTTTTAGTGTTTGACAAAAAAAACCAACATTAAGTGTTGGCTATGAAAGTGCTCATACCTTTTGCTACCATCTACTTGTGTGAAACTGGATTTTCAGCTTTGGCGACTTTGAAGGGTAAATATCGTGCAAGACTTGATGCCACCTAAGAGTCGCTCTTTCTAATATTACTTCTCATTTTAGTAAACTTTGTGCTCCGAAACAGGCACATCCATCACATTAAGTATAAACATTACTTGAGAAAATTTACAACAAAATGAACACTAAATAATTTTGTAATTACAAACTAACGTAGTTAGTACCATATGAATTTTTAAAATGTGCTATAAAGGCCAATGTTTAAGAGCCAAAACATCATTTCATGTTCAGCTTGGCCTTTCATGTTCAGCTTGGCCTAACATTGGCCTTTATTATTTATTTAAGGCTGTCTTTTTTTTTTTTTTTTTTTTTGATTGGAGGTTTAACGACCACCGTGAGCAACTCAATGGGCTAAAGCAGTCGCCCGTCCCTAATTTAGGGTCACTGGTTCCAGGGAAGGGAGAGAGCCAGTGCCGTAAGACAAACACAACATCCATGCCTCACCGGGATTCGAACCCAGACCTCTTTCGGACGAATGATCAGAGGCCATCGCTTAGACCACTGCAGCACCGGGACGGACTTATTGGAGGTTCAACGACCACCGTGAGCAACTCAATGGGCTATAAGCAGTCGCCCGTCCCTAATTTAGGGTCACTGGTTCCAGGGAAGGGAGAGAGCCAGTGCCGTAAGACAAACACAACATCCATGCCTCAGCGGGAGTTCGAACCCGGACCCCGTTCGGACGAATGATCAGAGGCCATCGCTTAGACCACTGCGCCACCGGGGCGGCAAGGCTGTCTTTGAATGAGTGTTAGAGTTCATCTTCTACCCTATGTCTGCAATGTAAATTCTTTTGTACGCATTTTCTCAAAGACAATTATTTTGTAGTGTTTGAAATTTTGACACAAATAAAAACAACCCATAGCTAATAATATATGCCACAGTTATTATTCCGAAACATTTGTTAGAATCTTTTTTGAAATTCAATTTATCTGACTCAAAAGCATTCCAATTTGGGGCTAGATGGCACAATATGTTAGCGTAGGAGTGTTTCTGTCTGGAAGAAACGAAATCTCTTATTTCTGTCTGATTTTTCTAATTATCTGAGCCAAATAGAAATCAATGAATAGGGGCAAAAGTGAGATTGGAATCTTGTATTCTATTGATCATCTTAAATACTACTGTATGTTCATTTTTTGAAGAGAAACTGGGTACATTAGCAGATAACCTTTGAATTTGAGCTATACAAATTCCGCCTACTTACTGAGTTCCACCCCCAAATAAAGTCCTTGGTTAAAACGTAACAGCATGTATATTGTCTCTTTTCATTGTGGAGCCAATGAAAGACTGCTTGCATTCTGAATATGGTGAGGTCAGCAGTGATTTGCTGATGCCAACTTCTGGGACAGTCACTCAAGACGTAAAAGTCACGCCCAAGGAGTGATTTTTGTACCATCTATCACAGGAGATAAACCCTAACACTCATTCAAAGACAGCCTTAAATAAAACTGTTCCAATTTGAATTATATGTTCTTCATTTCCTTATAAAATGTTAAAATATGCAAACACATAAGTATGCAAACGAAAATATGCACACTAAACAAAATATTTTTATTCATATATTATGTCAAGAGGGATGGAGGGTATGACGTGTGCATGCATGTTTACATGGGTTCTTCACAAGGGTTAAAAGTTTGAGAACCATTGATGTAACCTATAATAGAATAAACATGGAATACCTTTATTATCTATTAAAAATAATTATAGTTCATACTAGTGCTTTTACTAAAGTCTGCGACAGATCAAGGGGTATTATGAGATTTAAAAGGTTTGGGAAGCACTTATGTGTGTCTAGAGTCTGGTTTTATTCGCACTGTTTTTCTGTTGGTATGTGCACAAGCACTTAACTTCCCTCCTTTTTCTTTTTTTTTTTTTTTTTTTGTTCTTGTCAAGTATGGAAATACAAGAAATTCATGCTGAAAGTAACTCATGTAGTATGTTGCATCCCTGTTGCTGCATTTTCAGCAAAATCTCAATTACTCTGAAAATTGAACTTAGAAATGTCTTACATATTGTGTGTATCCAAGAATTTGGTTATATACCAAATATAAACAATGAAACTCCACAGGCTACGATAGGAAATATTTATTGATATAATCAATTATATTTTGTACTAATTGCTCACTAAACTGTCTCTTTATTCTTGACAAGAACAGATACATCAACATTCTTTGCCAGCATTTATTTGATATATGCTGTTAAAAATATACAAATGAATGGGAAAGCTCCGATAACTTGATGAAAAAATAATACAAAGCTTCACAATATGCTGTCTCCTGTCCATGCCAATGCTCTTAGAACACACTGTAGTACAATTTGTGTTGTTCAAATCTCTGTGGCTTTAAAGGGCAATATAAAACACAATAACTGTTGTCTATATATTGTGATATGAATCCTATAGTCCTACCAATATCACATCAATGTTCTTACAAAGATTTCCATGGAAGCTATTGTTTTCATGAACAGTATCAATCAGTTTAACATAATACCAGAATTTTCTCATAGACCAAGTATTAGCTAATTTTTTTAATACCGCAGACACACCAATCTGAAAATCGGTAAATTTTTACAGCTCATAAAATCAGACGACCGCTATTTTTATCGACATTTTCCAGACGTAAGAACAATTTTCTAGAAGTAATATTATTGGTCCACTAAAATTTCTGGAGAAAAAAAAAGCACAAAAAGCAACACCCTCTCACCCTACTGAAATTCGTTTTCAGGTATTCCGCAAGATAATGAAAACATAAAATGGCTTGCATGTTATTTTTCACGAATAAAATAGCAGCCAACTGTTTTTTTGTTTCTTCTTTAGGTTGTGTGCAAAGGCAAAGATGACAAAAAAACATCATACTAACATCACCTTTAGTTACAAGGCCAGGCCAACTGTAACTACTCCTCTTTGTCGTTAAGTGAATTCGCTGCAACTCAGCTGTTTTATCACTTAGAATGTGCACAGCTCTGTTGAGGCGAGGGGTTGAAAGACTGAACTGCAAGGAGAAGACAGGGCAGCTCACATCTGTGAATAAATTAATGACCCTCACAGGCATTCTAGTGCCAGAGAAGTTGAGATCTTTGCTGACAGCAGCGTATGACAATCGAACTGGGATAATTTTTTTTAAAGCAAATATTTTCTGACCCGTCTCAGACGATCGGTCAGGAGCCAGCGCTTAGACCACTGTGCCACCGGGGCAGTTCTCTTTTTGCAGGTAGGAGAGGAAAAGTTTGATGACTGTAATGCTGCCCGCCTTGCATTGACGCAAAAAGGAAAATATTTCGTAGGTGGTTCAAAATCATGGCGATTGATTGAATTTCGACCATCCTAAAGGCTAATTCTCAGTGAAAATCAGGAGAATTTGACATTCATCTAGAGGGTGGGAGGAAGGGCTGAAAATCCGGAGTCTCCCACCTAAATCCGGAGATTGGCATATCTGATACTGTGAAGAAAGGCATGCACTGAAAGAGCAGCAGGCTATATGCAAATGTAGTGATTTTTTAAATTTGATTTTAAAAAACAATTTTCTCTGTAATTTCTATTTTAATAAAAACTAAACTCACTTTAAGAAAAAAAAATGTTTTTTACTTCTTTAAAGAATAAAACATTTTCAGTTATATTTTTCAAAATTGGGATATTAATTCAAAAGTGAATTAAATTTTTATGGTATTTTACAAGGATATTATTCTTAAAATAAATATACAAATTTTCGGAGAAAACTCTTCTCTTCAGGCAGTTATTTATTACCACTCTTTTTTCTCCACTACTATCACAGTCATGATTAAACAAGACATTTAATCAGAAAAATTACTAAACAGAAACACTTATTTAATTCATTCAACAGAATTAGCAGAAAGTATATTATAAAAGTAACTCCAAATCTAGAAAACAAAGTAAAAAACATTTTTGCAAGGATAATTCAAAGAAACAACAATATTTTGAAAATGCAAGGAGTAATATATGAAGTAAACTGTGGCACTATCTTACACAGGATAGACAAGTTGCAGAATGGAAACACAAATAGCAGAACATAAAGCAGCAATAGAAAATTGATTCCATAAAACATGTTTAGATGAGAATGTTAGAGAAACTGGTCACAGCCTGGACAGGATACCTTTAAAATCATCAGCTTTCAAACCAACTTCTTAAAAAGAAAATAAACAAAAGAGAATTGAAATTGAGAAGAAATATGATTTTATCATCAGTGACTGCATGGATTTGTTACTAACTAACATCTGATAAGATACTGTGTAAAATATCCATAACTGTTAAGGTTAACCGTAATTGTGGTAATAGAAGAGAACAAGAAAGATGACACCGAATTTTTGGAGGTAATAAGCACGTCTTTTGAATTTGTTCTGACGTGAATTAAATTTATCAAAACTATTCAAAATCAATGGAACCGGTTTGGAAAACAATCAACTGGTTCCAACAAGTGATAAAACATTCAGAAATTGAAACATCTACTCAGTTCCACCAGCAGCTAGAAAGGCATGTTATGAAAATTAATAAATGGTGCAAACAAAAAGTTTCTCATACTACAAAGAAGGCACCAAAGACAAAGAGATTTTCAAATCGAACAATTAAAAGAAGAAATATAAAAAAGGAAACATGATATAAGTTTACGTCTGCTAACAGGAAGAATTTTACATAGCAGAAAAGTTGAAAATAGGCGAAAATTATTCTTCATGGAAAAAGCGTTTGGCCTTTATGTAGCTAGTGAGAAATATTTGCGTTACTTAAAGAGGATAATGCTCCACATCTCTGTTGTAGCGAATGACATACAGTGAAGAAGAAATTTCTCAATAGCGTTTTTAGAAGCAGCGATACAGCTGCAAACTGCCGAAAAACCACCTACCGACAGAACTATGAACTACAAAATTCCTCATATGCTAGCCTTAAGTGTTCAACAAATGGCATCCGGTGTTGAGAGAATTTTTTAAATCACATACATAAAAAAGCAGTGATATTAAGAAAAACAGAATAATAAGCGTATGCACTATTTTGGAAAGAAAATACACATACTGTTTGCATAGTTAATAGTATCTGACCGAAGAAAGAAGTTTTTCAATCAGGTTTTTAGTCCCAAAGATATTGCTGTAAATGGAAAAGTGAACTTACGCCCTTCTGGCAGACTTGTGCACTACGAAAAATTTGAAATTATATCACAAACATTTCTTCACAGAAATGCTCTGCATCTAAGAAAAAAATGTTCAAATCGGACTCTTAGAATCAGAGATATCGACAAAAATAAGATACGCATTTATGCCCCTGGTGGAAAAACCATGCATTATTTTAAAAAGAAAGCATTCTCAAAAGGTCTTTTGACATGAGCAGTATCATTCAACAAAAGAATTTTTTCAGTCGAGTTTTCAGGAGCTCAGATTTTGCTACAAATACATCAGATACAGAAATTAGCACTTACGCCTACTGGTAACTAAACCATTATTTATCAAATATTAGAAATTATAGACAAAGCATTTCCTATCAGCAGCTGTATCCGGTTCAGAAAGAAGTTTTCTAATCAGAATTTTAGAAGCAGAGATATCGGGGAAAACGCAATTTACCTTAATGCCCCTTAGCAGAAACTATGTATTACTTCAAAAATTTGAAATTATATGAGAGCGTTTTACACTGGAACCGCTATCTAACAAAGAAGGAATTCAAATCTGACTCTTAGAAGCAGAGATATTGACAGAAATAGGATGTACATCTACGCCCCTGGCAGAGAAACCATACATGATTTTAAGAAGAAAAAATTATCAAATGTTTATCGACATTAGTGGTATTGGCTTTCTCAGAATTTTCTCAATCGAGATTTTAGAAGCTCAGATTTTGATGGAAATACCTACGAAGCAAAAAATTAACGCTTACGCATCCTGGTGGCCAAACCATATTTTATAAAAAATTAGAAATTACAATCAAAAGATTTTCTACCGGGAGCTGTAACCGGTGCAGGAAGAATTTTTCAAATGGGAGCTTTAGAAGCAGAGATATCAGGGAAAGCGCAATTTACCTTTACTTTTCCTAGAGGAAAGTCAATGAATTACTTTGAAATTTTAAAATTTTAATTATATGAAAAACATGTCACACTGGAAACTCTATATAACAAAGAAGAAATTTTTCAAAAACTGGACCATTAGAAGCAGAGAGAGATATTGACAAAAATAAGATATACATCTACAACCCCTGGCAGAGAACCCATGCATTATTTTGAGAAGAAAATATTCCAAAAAGATTTGTTGACATCGAATAGTATCGGTCCACGAAATAATTTTTCAATCGAGATTTTAGAAGCTGAGATTTTGTTGCAAATACATCAGAAACAGAAATTAACACTTAAGCCCCCTGGTGGCCAAACCGATTTATACCAAAAATTAGAAATTATATGCAAAAATTTTCCCATCTGGGGCTGTATTCTTTGCAGAAAATTTTTTTCAAATCGGAGGTTTAGAAGCAGAGATATCGGGGGAAATGCAGTTTACTTTTATGCCCCTAGCAGAGAATCTATGCGTAACTTGAAAAAGTGACTATACCTAAAAAATAATCTTGGCTATGAGTAGAATTGAAAGGCAAAATAATTTTTGAATTGGATGTTTAAAAGCAAATGTATGGAAAAAAATGTATTTTTAATTCAATATCATCTGCATTTACGCCCTCTAGCGGCAAAATTGTGCATCGTAAAAAATAAATAAAAAAAGGGTTATCATTTGCACATTTCAAGCTTCCTAATGCAAAAAGAATTTTTCAAATCGGACAATTAGTTGCAGAGATATCGTGTCTACAGACGGACAGAAGGACAGACAAACCAATAACATAAGCATGATCTTTTTTTACAAAAGACGTGCTAAAAAAGAGTACAATAACTGCCTGAAGAAGAATTTCCTCGAAAAAATTGCTTAGTTCTTTTAATAAGAATATCCTAGTAAAATCCCATAAAAACTTTCAGTTATCTCTTCAAATAACCTTTTCTAGAGAAATTAGGAATTTCAAATACTTTTACAAAGTGAGATGAAGATAGTCATACAGAGAGCACTTGATCAAGTTTCATACATAATGTGTTTGTTCTATTATTTCTAGAAAGCATAATTAATTCTACCCACACATAAATAATAAACAGCTTAACTGAGACTTAATTATTCATTTCATCACAATTTCAATTATTCATTTCATCACAATTTAAGTTTTTCACAATATTTTCTGCTGTTTTACATTTTAGAAGGAATTTTTTTGATTTCAAAGTAAAGTACAGCTAAATAAATGTTAATGTATAAAAGAAAAGAAACACGCAAGTGCCCATGGGTCTTGCATGTTTCTCACACATAAATAATAAACAGCTTAACTGAGACTTAATTATTCATTTCATCACAATTTCAATTATTCATTTCATCACAATTTAAGTTTTTCACAATATTTTCTGCTGTTTTACATTTTAGAAGGAATTTTTTTGATTTCAAAGTAAAGTACAGCTAAATAAATGTTAATGTATAAAAGAAAAGAAACATGCAAGTGCCCATGGGTCTTGCATGTTTCTCACCAGCAAAGAAATAATTGCAAGATTTCCTATTTTGCCTCATTTATTTTCCTACAAGTAGATTTCTGCTAATGTAAGTGGACGGCAGTTCTACACAACGCCCATTTCAGTTGGAAAAAAAAAGAGTAAGTTTATATAAATTTCTCTCTTGCACACTATAGAAGTTGATTAAAACAATGGATATAAAATTGAAAAATTTAAGTATTGGCCCTTTGATAAACGTATTTAATATGTAATACACTCTTCGCAAAAAAAAAAAAAAAAAAGAGCACTCAAGAGGAATGATTTAATAGAGATGAAATCTGGTATGTGAAATGTACATTATAGCAAAGAACACATTTGCAATTCAACAGCACTTGGGCCATTTATTTGGATAAAACAGGACGGAACAAGTCAGTAACTTGTAGTGCCACCTCTGGCTTGGATATAAGGGTCACCCAGTGCCGCACGGAAGCATACAGTTCATGGATACTGCACTAAGGTATACAGGGTGCATAGGAAAGTCCCTTTAGCCTGGAATAACTTGCAAACGGAGAGAGGTACAGTTATGCAAGTGAGATAACGGTATAGTAAAGTGAATACGCCCGATCGAATGCAACTGATAGCAGCGCCCCTGGTGGCGAAATGCGGAAGTTAGCCATTCCAAATCGAAAACGAAAAGAGATAGAGCAAAATTTCCAAATACAAAGTTGTAGAGCATCAATTAATTAGTACAAAACGACATTTGCTTCACACAGATAAGATAAATTGTCGCCTGAATACCCAACAATGTCCAAAATCGATGCGCGACGATTCGATCTGCATATTCACATTTCGCAAATGTAGTCGTATGCAAATACAGATTGTGACGTTGTACCGTTCTTACGATATAAAAACCAGTAGCAGGATGTACCCTGATCAGAAGTTTAGGTCTATGTACGCTGTGTGAGAATGGCGAGCTTGGATTTCTGTAGTTATGTAAAAAATCAGGTGTATGCAACAGCGTCTACAAGTCTGATGGATCCACGTCGTTGTGTTACAGATGCTTGTAATAGTGTGACACCTTCCATGCTGAAGAATGTGAAAGCAGTCACTTTCACGAATACAAATGTGTATCGTGGGCAATAGCGAACTCATCGAAAATACTCAACATTAACTATTTATCACTGTGTGCCAGTTTGCCTTTTTTGTTTTTGTTTTGTCTGAAGTCATCAAACTGTATTAACATAAGAACACATTTATGCAATAAATTGTGTGTATTTGCTCATACCTATGCCCGTTCCCTTCAAACGTTCACACAAAAGGTTGCACATCAATTACGGACATTTTAGGGTATTCAGGCGACAATTTATCTTATCCGTGTGAAACAAATGTTGTTTTGTACTAATTAATTGATGCTCTATAACTTTGTAATTGGAAATTTTGTATCTCTTTTTGTTTTGCAATGGCTAACTTCCGCATTTCGCCACTAGGGGCGCTGCTATCAGTTGCATTCGATCGGACATAGTCGCTTTACTATACCGTTATCTCACTTGCATAACTACCTCGCTCCATTCACAAGTTATTCCAGGCTAAAGGGACTTTCCTATGCACCCTGTATATAGCATGCCAGATGGTGTCCAAATTGTGGGCCAGTTTGCCGACATTCTGGGATGCGCATAAGTGGCATCCCATCATTATGCCCCAAATATGTTCGATTGGTGAGAGGTTGGAAAATCAAGCTGGCCATGGAAGAGTGTTGACATTCTGCAGGCAGGCCTGGAAGAACCATGTAGTGTGTGGCTGGGCATTATTCTGTTGAAAAGCTGCTCGGTGAGATGACAGGAATGGCAACACAATGTCGATGTACTGCTGAGCTGTGATGGTGGTAAAGAGGACTACCAAGGTTGTTCAGCTATCGTAGGAAATGGATCTCCAGACAGTCACTCCTGGCGTGAGAGTCATGTGCCATTCTATAGTAACGGCAAGATCTGTGCAATGGCCAACTCGTCTCCAGACGCATATGTGCTGATCATCGGCACCGAGTGCAAACTGCGACTCATCACTGAAGACAACACGACGCCACTCGACATTATCCCACGCTGATCAGGCCCAACACTATTGCAACTGGTAATGGCGAAGCTCGTTGGTCACTGACCTCCTTGAATGTAGTCCCTGTGCTACAAATCATCTGGCAATGGTCCAGATGGCCACTTCCATGCATGTAGATGATGCAACATAGCCACGGGTGGTTGAGAGCAACAAATTCAGCTCTGTTCGTGCAGCTATCACAATCACTCTACCCTCATGTTCTCTTGTTGCCCTTGGCTGTCCACTGCCTGATGAATTGTGCCCTCTTTGACCAACTGGTGCCAACACTGTCCAATTGCCACGTTGCTCCAACCTAAATGCCTGGCAATACAGTGACTTGACCAACCGGGTTCTCTCACACTCAGTCCAATTACACATCCCCTCTCAACTGCTGGTAAAGCCCATGGATCTGAGACCAAGGCATCTTCATAATCCATGGAGATTAATGACACTGCAATCTACTCTCACAATTGTCCCCGTGTGCAAGTTTTGCTCTTGATATACCATCCAGAATGCGTGGTTCTAACATGCTGTGGTGGGCCACTGTTCAGTCATTGGTCATTATTTTTCTTAATCATTTGCATATTTGGACCTGAGGTGCTTGCATGCGGAGTTTCATCAGGATGAAACAACTTTCTCAGTTTTTTTTTTTTTTTTTTTTTGCAAAGAGTGTATGTTTTATCATATTATTTGCATCTTTAACGGCATTAAATACCAACAAAGTGCGCATATTTACGTGCAAGTCATTAATGACATATCAATTAAAAAAGCCAAACAGGTAAATGTGTACTTTAGCGTCCTAAATTATTTCGTCGGAAAAATTTAACTGTGTAAGAAAAGTGTGACGTACAATGTTTTAAGCATGCAAAATAATGGGTAAAGGTGAAAAAATATAGTACTTTTCCATGAAAGGAAAAATATTTTCTGAAGAACTTACCTTGGAGTACGAAGGTTCGGAAGAGTACGTGCGGTAGGCCTAATATGTCAGAGCGGCGACGGCGTGAAGGTGGAGGCCGGTGAACGGAAGCGTTGTTGAGAACGGCAAGTTACGTGCGGAAGAATACACAAGGAAGCGGTTCAGGAGTACGTACTCATCACAGCGGGTTGTAGGAGTACGCTGAAGGAAAGACGTTGGTTTTATACTGCATTGCAATATCATTTTTTCAAGGGTAGTTTTGCGAAATCGTTAGTAGAAAATTGCCAAAAAGGCTTAAAATTTCATAATCCCCCACAATTCGACACAGAGCTCTGGGCCTCCATGCCATAGTACGATTACTGAGTATAACAAAATTGTTTATTTTCAACAATATCCATTTAAAGAGGAAAAAAAGGACGAACGATGGACGGAATAACAGCAGAACTACAAATGAGGTGCTTGAAGAAATTACCGACCCCTTATCATCTCCGAAACCATAACCAAAACATGGGGTTCCACCGGAACCAATACCTCTTACTCAAAACTTCTGCCGCGCATTATATCATTCACATTCCTTCATTTAATAACATTCTCAGACATTTTTATAATAAAAAAAAAACATTTAGCACATTTATTTATTAATAATTAATGAAACATTTCTGAACTACTACTTTTTATACACGATTACACGACGCATCACACTCCTCCGAGACATACACCCCACTCCCGTTGTATTCTTCCGGGCATTCAATAGCAACTGGTTCTCCGTTCCGACGCACGGAACCTTCACGTGGTGGCCGTTAGCACCGCTTCAGCCTCCCGCACCAACTGCTGCAAACCATCGTACTCGCAGGTTAATACTCCGGAAAAATTATTTTCTTTTATCTAAAAATATTATATTTTTGCATCTTTCCCCATTATTTTGTATGCTTAAAACATTGTACGTCGCACTTTTCTCACACAGTTAAATTTTTCCGACGAAATAATTTAGGACGCTAAAGTACACATTTACCGCCAAACACTTACCTAAAAAGCTCTTGGCTACTTTCTTGCTATATACGCTTCATTCACGTCAATTAGAACATCCTGTTATGTAGCTGGCCTACAAAAGGTTGAAAACTTCTTACTTATAAGGGCGCTGTTTTATATTCGTATTTCCGGTCGTGAAACATCGTATTTTTATTCACAGGACAAAAAACGCTGACTTCTGTCTGCCGTCTGAGATGTAACATAGTTCGTCATCACTAGGTGTATACTCACTATAACGTGAGCGTTGTCAACTTTCATTACGCCTATTTTTTTTATCGTATTCCTCTTTCACTCCCCCATATGCCTTGAAATTCAAAAAATGGTACTCACTTCGAAAACACTTATTCACCCACTCAATAAATACTCATATTTAGTACTCTCAACAATCTACATTCCCCATACAACACATTCATACACTCAATTAAAACCGCTATATGCACATAATTACACTATTTACATTCCACGGCAGTCAAACTGTTGTCAACTGTGACCAATGTAGTGCTCCATCTGCCTCATATACTGCACAAACCCTACGGCAAACGCCCACCTCATTCAGCCTGTCATTTGCTGTAGGGTTTGTGCAGTATATGAGGCAGATGGAGCACTACATTGGTCACAGTTGACAACAGTTTGACTGCCGTGGAATGTAAATAGTGTAATTATGTGCATATAGTGGTTTTAATTGAGTGTATGAATGTGTTGTATGGGGAATGTAGATTGTTGAGAGTACTAAATATGAGTATTTATTGAGTGGGTGAATAAGTGTTTTCGAAGTGAGTACCATTTTTTGAATTTCAAGGCATATGGGGGAGTGAAAGAGGAATACGATAAAAAAAAATAGGCGTAATGAAAGTTGACAACGCTCACGTTATAGTGAGTATACACCTAGTGATGACGAGCTATGTTACATCTCAGACGGCAGACAGAAGTCAGCGTTTTTTGTCCTGTGAATAAAAATATGATGTTTCACGACCGGAAGGACGAATATAAAACAGCGCCTAATAAGCAAGAAGTTTTCAACCTTTGAAGGCCAGCTACATAACAGGATGTTCTAATTGACGCGCATGAAGCGTATATAGCAAGAAAGTGGCCAAGAGCTTTTAGGTAAGTGTTTGGCTTTTTTAGAATGGTATGTCGTGTATGTTTTATCTAAAAAATTTCGGGGTACTGGAAGATTATGTTTTAAGGCCACTATATTAGATGCAATTACTCCGTATAAGAGGGGACAAGATGGAAAAACAATTTCAATAATTAGTTCTATTCTTATTCACTGTACAATTGTACTTAAAAACTCCTCATATACAATATATATGCTTATGTACACAATAATGTAAAACATCACAAAATACTACATATATGTGTATAATTATCACAACCTTGTACTGCATTTTTTAGACACTAAAAGCTTCTTTGGCAGTGACTTTTTCAGTGTAACGATTTCTTTGAGCTGTTTTGGTTGCTGCGACTGCCTGCACTCTTGGCAGCAATCGCTTGCTTTTTACACTGTCGCTGAAAGGCGCGACGATTGTTTTTTGGCAGGAGTTTTTTCTTTGAAATTGTTGTGGCAAGTTTTCCTTTCTTTTGTTTTTCTGGCTGCTTTAACTTCTCATCTTTCACTTTGTGCATGTACTTGACATGTCGATTTCTATAAAATGGAGCGGTAAATGCCTTTCCCACAAAGGGGGCAGGTAATGTCATCAGAGGAGAATTCATTTTGAGTAACATTAGTATCTACTGAATTTGATGATGTCCCAGGTTTGGAAGCCGATGTATCAGCACAAAGTTTGCTTTTGGTTGTTTGAACACTGTTTTCAGTTTTTGCAGTATCACATGCTTCTGAAACATTTGAAGACTTTTCCACTTTACTCACCACAGAGTCCTCCTGAAGTTTTCTTTTAGATGTTTTACTAGGACTACTACTGCGTAACGCATTGCTTCCACCTGAAGTATTGACAGTGCTTTCTGTTTTAGAAACAAAAGAGTGAGCATGGGGTTTTCGTTTAGCAGTTTTATCCTGGTTACCAGTCCTTGAACTGTATTCAGAATTTGCACATTTATCACCACGCAGTTTGTTCAACACTGCATTTGGACTAGAAATTCCACCTGAAACCTTAGTTGGTGCCGAGTCTTGCGATTCATTACTTACTTTTTTACGTGTAACTTCCTCTGTTGGTGCAGGATTTTTTTTTCCTATTGCTGCTTTCCCTTGCAGGAACATCAGAGTGATTATTCAACACATTTACAGGACTAGAGGCAGATTTGGTCAGATCAGCATCTGAAACTATCTTAGTGGATTTGGAGGTTTCAGACAAAAGTTTACCTTCTGCTTGAGTTTCATTTTGTTGAACTTCACACACATTAGAATTACCTACCTCTCCAACAGGTGGTGGTGTGGAATGGACTTCATTTGAAGATGCGCTGTCCAATTTCACAGAATTTTCACCAGAACTTGCTTTTTGTTTGCCTTCACTGCCCTCAGATTGTGATGCATTTTGCTTACTTTCACTACCCTCAAATTGTGATGTATTTTGCTTACTTTCACTGCCCTCAGGTGGCAGGGCCATCTTTAATTCTTTGGAATTAAGTTTGTGAGAAACTCTGTGCTTTAACATCTTAAAGTAAGATAAGAAAATTTTATGGCATAAGTCACATGTATAGGACTGAAATTTCTTCGAAGCACCTGTAGAATTGACTGCCTTACTCTCTGCTTCTTTCATCATCTCATTCTGTCTAGACTGATGGCACAAGAGATTTATCATTGACACCTCAACTTCATCCTTGTTTGGAAGATGCAATAAGTTAGTAGGCTTGCCTGCCATTTCTTCCTCTTTGCTCTCTTTTAACTTACACATCTTGATGTGTTTACGGTAAGAAATTAAATATGAAAATTTCGTCAAGCAAAATGGACATGAATGCTTATAGGAGGTTCCAACATTATCTTCTGTTTTTATTTTACAGTCCTGGATATCATCATCAACAACAACACTCTTGTTGGCATTACATGCAGCAGGGGAAGTGAAGCTGCTATCCAGTTCCTTTTCCTCAGAAAACTCTATGTTATAAGTCACATATTCTTCCTCAAGTTTATGTGAGGTATTGTCTGAATTGTCAGGTTCATGTTCTTCGGTGACAACTCCATTGATTTTGTAAACATCTAGAGGTGAAATAATGGCATCAGAAGAATTAATCACATCCACGTCAGATTTTGATTCCTCAACTAAAACAGGCAGATCCATTTCTGGACTTGTAACATGTCTTTCACAAAATGAGTCTTCACACGAGGGAATTTCAACACCTTTTGTTTCACAATGCTGCTTGGTGTTACTACTGTTAACTTCTTCGGGTAGCATGGTGCTGTTCTCTGGCTCATTATTTAGACTTATGTCAGGAGGTTCCTCATTCGTCCACAATGATGAAGAATGGGATGAACTCATGTCATCTGAAGCGAGTTTCTGTTTGGCTGAATCTACAATGCATTCCAGCGATAGGCTCAAAGGACCATGTCGCTCATTTTCTCTGTCTGCAGCATCCACTGTAGGGGGTAACACAGTACCTTGGGCAGCACACTCAATACCATCACTATATGAATTTCCGGTCTCATCCATTATTCCTTTCCGACACCTAATTACATGAGCTTTCAAAATATTCTTTGTCTTGAAGGAACTCTTACACACTGAGCATATATACTTTGTTCCTTTCAAGTTTTTTGTGAAGTCCTGCTTAGTTTTCTGTGGCAACTTTTGAAGGTAATCATTACCATCATTTTTCTTTGCAGACACTGGAAAAGGTAATGACTCATTTGTAGTAAGAAAAGTTTTGTTTGAAATTTCATTTGTGATCTCAGTGTCTCCATTAGGAACTTTTACATGGTTTTTAACAAAATGGGCATGGCGTACGGTAGTGTCAATTCGATTTTTCATTGTTCTTTTAATTCTCCTTGGAAGTTTCCTATAGATGAATGTAGGGGTGGTTGACTCATTCCCTCCACATTCAATAATATGAGTGTGAAGATCGGACACACAAGGAAACTTTGACTTACATTTGGTGCAAATCAAATCAGTCTGATCAGCTAAAGATGGAGGAACATGACAACAATTCAACAGCCCTATAGGGTTAATGAACTGTTTATACATATCAGATGGCACAAGAGGCTGACATTCCTTTGTGCTTTCAATTTCTATGTGAGAGGATGCGACATTCAGATGATTATTTTCTTGATGATCTTCATACAACTGAAGAGAGTCAAATTTGTCCATGCAAACACAACAGACATACCAAACCCGAACCTCCCTACCCATCAAAGCTTTACGATCTTCAAGATTCATTTCTGGACAGTGCTCATCAACATCCTTTTCATCCATAGAATGAGAGCCTTTAGAATAATCAGTAGCAGAATTGTTACCAAGTAAGACCATGTCAGTTGATTTACCCAGCGCAGGCACTTCAATGAACTTTGAACTATACCGGGCCACAGATTGGTTATCTGTGAAATTTGAATCCATACTGCTGTTAGGGATTAAGCCCTTACCCTGTTGAAAACACGACTGCATGTTAAAATCCTTTGGGAAATTGTAGGAAGACCATGACTCAGACATATTTACGAGTGAGCATTCCGTAGCCGGTTCGGAAAACTGCGTAATTTCCGACTGCTTAAGTGACAGTTGGGAAGATTTCCCATCGAGACAATTAATTAGATTGTCTGCTATTTGATCCGACACAGAGAAGTAAAACTCCTGTTCAGTAAGTTCTCTACTTCTAATGGAATATGGAATCTTTCGCTTCAAAATGTGACTTAATTTTAACTGTTTCCTGTTCTTCCTGGACTTCACATGCTGGAAAGGATGTGACTGATTCCTGTGTTTCATCATATTCAAGTAGGAATGAAACTTTTTTTTTGCAGAAAGTGCAAGAGAATGTTTTATTTGGTGGTGTATGAGAGCTTGATGCATTTGGCACAGGCTTTGAAACAGATTTTGGTTCGGGGATAATCCGATTTAAACTGCTAGGCTGAATAGTTTCATCGGCACTCTGTGCTACAATGAGAGAACTTGCAGCTTTTGTGGGACTGGGCTTCGCGCTAACGGTTAACAGGGGCCCAGAATGTTTCTTGGTCAAATGTCTGCGGAGAGATTCTTCCGATGGAAACAGTTTAGGACATTCGGAACACTCGAAATAAAAGTCGCGGTGCCGTTCCTTCATATGACATTTCAGATCATTATTTTGAATAAATCTCAAACTGCAATGAGTGCAAGGATGAGGCTTTAATCTCTCGTGCAACTTTTCGTGCCGTTTTCTGTTGGCAGACGTCGAGAACACCTTCCCACACTGGTTGCAGGCTCTGCCGTTGGAATGAGTAGAAACATGCTTTGTGTAGTTCGATCGACGGTCAAATTTTAAGCTACACAATGAACATACAAACTGCTTTTTTTTCATATGAGAATCTTTGTGACGAATAAAAGCCGAATGCTGTGCAAAGACAGCGTCGCAGTGGTCACAAGAAAACTGTGCTTTAGTACTGCCTTTATGAGTCTCCAAATGTTGCTTCAATGACACAAGTGAATCAAATTTCGAAAGCAGGCATCGGTGACACCGGAAAAGATCAGCAATCTTTTCATGACCTTGTAGCTCATATATTGCCGCTTCTGGCAGCTTTGTTTTGTTCTTGCTTTGTTGTGGTTTGAAAACAGAATTTCCAGCCTTGCCGACTCTGGGATGTTCATCATCTGGGCTAAAATTTATGTTGCAGTTTGATAAATCAGCTTCGGATAAATATTTGTGGCTTACATGATTGCGTAAAAAGTGACGTTTCAAACTGAAGACGTATCCATATGTAGCACAGCATACATCACACATGTACTTTTTTACACCTTTTTTTCTAACAATATGATGAGACAGTATGTCGAAAGCATACACATATTTTTCTTGACAGGGTTTCTACTTTCTTTGTTGCAAAAGTCATAAGCTTCAGAGACTGCATCTGTGGTTGCATTTTGGCTGGAAGTTTCTGTTCTGGACAGATCGGAAGATTGGATTTTAGGTATCTGAGGCTTAGGCAGAATTTTGGGTTTAATTGGCCTCACACATGATGAAGGTAAACATTTCTTTATTTTATCTACCATAGGCAGAGTTGAGTTATGTTTGGAATAAGATGGTGATACGCTGCTGTTATCAGCTTTCATAATGATCTCCTTTTTCGCATTTTCCATTCTTTCAAATTCTCCTGCAAATGAATAACACTTTTATCAAAATAAAGCAAGTAAATGCTTCCAAAGTAGAACCTAATACAATTATCATTTTGAATATTTAATAAAATAAATGTTCGATAAAATACATATTCGGCATGATATGAGAACTTGCGATACACGTACAAGTAAGAATGCAAACTGAAGTTGACATACATCATGCATAGAAAAAGTAATATTTTGAAGCATGCTTTTTATGAACACATTTAAATTCTAAACCAACCATGTTGCTTAAATTATTATAATTAGGAAGTTAACTTATCCTCCCTCCTCTTCCTCACCAGAGTTGTATAAAAATAAAATGTGTCTGCATACACAACCATTGAAACAGAAAATTTGCTGCAAACCCGTGAAGCGCGAACCATGATAAAAATAGAATAGTATAATTTAGAGTAACATTAAATGAAACAATAAATAATTATTACAACATTACAGGTTCTAATGAGGATAAAATAAGTACATTGCGATTGAATGTGCAGCAATGTGTGTGAAATGGACCTTTATGGCAAAATATTAAAATATTGGACTATGAACCTCATAAAATCAAGTCTAATTAAAGAAAATTTTTATGTCCAGAAAAAACAGTTTCATTAATGAACCTTCAAAAATTATAAATAGCATTTTCAACAATTTAATTCAAAAATAGTGGACTTACAAAATATGTAAGGAAAAGATTTTAAATTAATAAGTGGCGACTGCAAGAGGAACCTGGCAATAAAATTTAAATTCTTTCTGTGTAAATAAAACTTTTGATAGAGTTCCTATACATTGAGAACATGCGTTGATAAAATCTAGAGGCCAGAAAGTCTGTAAAAACAAAAGAACTCAGAAGATGTGAAAAAATAATTGAACCTTCTCCAAGTTAAAATAATTAAGGATATTAATCTGAGTAAAGCCTTGAGTAAGTGTTTTAATTACAGTAAATAAAATCTATATATTAATTCTATAAGTTTTTTTACTGTAAGACCAGTTGCGAGAGAACGGATGAACGTAAACATATGGTTGAGGTGTCAAAATAAAGGTCTTACTGTGTAGATGTGCCAGTCGAAGAAAAAAATGAGATTGGGGCAACGGTTCGGGTGTTGTGGGGCAGCAAAATTCCCATGTAAAGTCAATGGGAGAAGAGTGCGGATGACATCCGATCGCCTGCGGTTGACTCAAGCGCTGTTGAATGCGGAAGTATGGAGGGACTCAGATAGTCCAAAGTATATTTAGAATAAATTATCAACGTTTTTTCCCAATTAAATGTTTTATTAACATCGACTATAGTTTTGTAGAGCGTTTGACTCGGCATCATCAGGACGAATGGAGCGTAAACATTCAAATCATTGTGACATCGTCAGGGTTCTGACGGTCATGGTTTTTGGTGAGTTGTTTCCACGCGCTTGAAAGAAATGGCGTAGACGTCATGTCATTGACAAGTCATGAAGAATTCTGGTATATGTGGAAAGCTTCCAATACATTAAGCTTGTTAGTCGAATCAGGTTTATCAATAAGAATAGCGTTTCCAAACAAAAAATTATGGTTATTTTTGTGACAATGTTGGGCTATTGATGACTTCTTCAGTTCATAGTTCCATACGTAAGTCTTATGTTCCTTCACAGTCAAACGCTCTGCGGAACTATAGTCGATGTTAATAAAACATTTAATTGTGAAAAAGCGTTGATAATTTATTCTAAATGAACATCACAAGTGTGTAGTCTTGAATTATATATGAAGTCCAAAGTATCTCTTCTCAGCAAACTGTTGTGCAAAACAACACTAGCAGGACTTTGTTTGAAAGTTCTTATCGGAACAGCAAACACTCGAAGACCTGATTGCGTTGTGCCATTGGACTGTGTGATGTATATATACATATGATGTATATATACAATTTAACATTCATCCGATCCAGTTTATTCACTTAGGCAAGACGTTTCCCATTATGTAAAGATGTAAATAAACGTTTCGTACGAGTTTATTCTTTAAAAAAAAAAAAAAAAACTTATTGTCGATTCCGACGGGTTTTGTCTACCGGGGGAAAAAACTATTCATCGTTTCCGACGGGTTTTGTCTGCTGGGTTCGAATCCCGGTGAGGCATGGATGTTGTGTTTGTCTTACGACACTGGCTCTCTCCCTTCCCTGAAACCAGTGACCCTAAATTAGGGACGGGCAACTACTTATAGCCCAAGCGTTGGCTTATGATCATTCATTCGTGAAGGGTTCGGGTTCAAATCCCGGTGAGGCATGGATGTTGTGTTTGTCTTACGCCACTGGCTCTCTCCCTTCCCTGGAACCACTGACCCTAAACTAGGGATGGGCGACTGCTTATAGCCCATCGAGTTGCTCACAAAGGTCGTTACATCTTGTCACAAAAAAAAAAAAAAATCATGAACCTGGACTATTTGTCTTCACTGAAGTGGTTGAATGAATTTGTCAATCAAATAAAGTTTACATTGTTGTTTCATATAAGTTTACTATTTAAAAAAAAAAAACCCAAAAAACTTACTGTCGATTCCGACGGGTTTCGTCTATTTTTTTATTTTTTTAATCTACAAGCGAAAACTATCTGCAAATTCTGCTAATAATTTCAAAACTATCCGCATATAGCGTATGCATGTACATCTACATTCTACTCTGTTCCTTATTATCTTACATTTTTTTTAAACTATTAATCAAATAAAAAGCTTGGTTAAAGGATATTCATTCTACTATGAAAAGTGTAGAACCATGTGACTATGCACACACTGATCATTAAAAAAATTTTCAGTTTAAAATTCCTTAGAAATGAACCTGTTTACACTAAACCTAGAACAGAAATAAAATCATAAAAGGTAGGCATAAACTTATCGTGTCGCGTAACTTTTACTAGACATTGCAGCTAGACACAATTCTTCATTCTCAAGCAATGCATAAGACCCGTCAGTAGCTAGGTCATTAAAAATTGCAGCTGCATCTATGAAATTTAAAAAAGGCAGCTTCAAGCATTTCATACTTGAAGCTGCCTTTTTTAAATCTCATAGATGCAGCTGCAATTTTTAATAGTGTTCTTTTATCACTTTCCGATAGAAATATGCACATTCCCATAGAAATGGCCATGTGTAAGAAACTACCTGTCAGTTGATCAGTTTCAGTTTTTCTATAACACAATGTACTAAGTTTAATGATGGAACAGCTCCTGTTCAAAGAAACATGTCACAAGGGAACCAACAGATAAAGGACTTCGATCCATTGTTTGGTTGGTTAACTTGTGATGTGTTTCTCGAAGCAGAGATGTGTCAAGCCATTGTGTGTAACTGTTCTATGTTACAACAACACAACTCTGCAGAAATTCAACAAAAACTTAACAGGCAATTTTTGATATTCAATTTTGCATCTTTTTTTATGGAATAAAGGGGAAAATGTAATGTAACTGAAAGTAAAATCTACCAAATTCTAGGCAGGCAGTAATTGCAAACAATAATTTGAAATCTGAAAGAAAGAAGTTTTTTGGCAAAATAAAGTATCCCTTGATTTTTACAAAAAAGGGGCAATTTTCCCTGGTTTTTGGAGCCAGTTCCAAATTCCCTGAGAATTCCAGGTTTTTCCTGTTTTCCAGGTTGCATGGAAATGCCACCATCCCTAAAGAAGGGAGAGAATATCGAGAGAAGGTTCTTAAGGGAGAGAATACCCATGCCTCATCAGGATTTGAACCTAGCCATCTCAGACAAATGGTCAGAAGCCAGAGCTTAAACCACTGTGCCACTGGGACAGCCACAGGAAGGTTTCCACATGCAGTTGTGACTCCAAATATGCATACATAGTAACTGCTATAGGATAAGCCAACCTTGCTGGAAATATGGCACTTAAACATCTCGCAGTGCAGCATAACGTGAAATGAAAGAGATTACACAATGTCTTCACACTCCATGGAAGGAAGTGATGTCATCAAGAGCAGACGGTGCAGGGAGCTCCAATAAAGTGATACAATCAATCCCAGCCAGCATTTCGACCATTTTTTTTTTTTTTTTTTTTTTGCTTCATTGCAAGAAAAAAAAAAAGACAAAAAAACTCCAGGATTATTCCCGGACCTTTTATAAGAATGTGAAAAACCAAATACTTTTTCTATGCCTAAAAAAAAGGGGGGGGGGTATCGCATTCAGGCCTTTCCCAAGATTCCATGGGCCATGTGAATTCTGTGCATTTCGCACAGAGCTGCAGCAAGCAAGGTGAGTCACCCTCCCGGAATGGTAATACCAGGGGCATAAACTCATGCTTTGAGGGACATAAAAAAATATTAGGGGTGTGCAAAAGTTTCCGTCACCCCTGCTAGTGGGTGCTGTAGGTGTCTAACCTGCCGGCGACCCGTGCTGTCAGTTCGTACATGAAGCCAAGCATGGCGGTTGATAAAGTTCATTTACGGCACTGTTTGTTATTCATGTTTAATGTAGGGAAATGTGTGAGTGAAGCATAGAGTTCAATATGTCAGGCCTATGGTGAAACGGTTATGGGTGAGTGGATGTCTTGAGAAAAGTCATAAGCTTAGATCACCTTTTCTAAACCTGGTTTGCCAGGTTTAAAAGGTGATCTAAGCGTGGAAGACAAGCCACATGCAGGCAGACCACAGGAACTTGCAGATGAGGAGCTGGAATCACTGTTGTAAGAGGATGCCACACAATCGACCACACGACTGGCAAAATGCTTGAAAGTGGCTCAATCGATGATGGTACAGCGTCTACAGGCCTTGGGGAAGATCCAGAAGATTGGTAAGTGGGTTCCACACACTGTAATAGAGTGTGATATTGGTCAACGATTGAGCATCTGCATGTCGTTGCTGAAGAGGTTTCAAGGGAAGAATTACTTATGGAAGGTTATCACCGGAGATGAAAAATGGGTCTATTGCGACAACCCCGTAAGCAAATGATCCTGGGTCAACCCAGGGCAGTCATCAACATCCACTAAAAAACAGGATGTCCACGAGAAAAGGTGTGTGTGTGTGTGTGTGTGTGTGTGTGTGTGTGTGTGTGTGTGTGTGGTGGGATATGCATGAAATGCTGTACTTCGAACTGCTGAAACTGGGCAAAACAATCACTGCACAATGATATAGCGATCAGTTGATGAAACTGAATGCTGCAATGGAGCAAAAACGTCCACGGACAGGTAAAGAATGCTGCCCAGTCATCCTGTTACACGATAATGCCAGACCATATGTCAGTGCCACCACAAAATCAACCCTTGGACAGTTACACTGGGTAGTTTTACTGCACCCAGCTTACTCCCAGGACATTGCACCCTCAGACTTTCATCTGTTTGGCTCTATGCAACATTCCCTAGCCCAACAGCGGTTCACCACAGTTCCAGAGGTGGAAAATTTCATCACTGCGTTCTTCAGCTCAAAACCCAAGTCTTATCACAGGGGCATTAATTTGTTGCCTGAAAAATGGCAAAAGATCATTGATGCTAACGGCCAATCCAATATTTCATTTAAAAAATGTGTACTGATTTCCTGATTGTTCCTTTCTCCTTAAAATGGTGGAAACTTTTGCATACCCCTAATAGAAATTAATACATTTTAGAAATGTGTTCTTTAAAGACTTTAGTATGTATATATAGCATATATACATATATGTGTGTGTGTGTGTGTTTGGGTAAACATTATCTGGTAGTTTGTATTTCTTTGTGGAGCTAACCTCTGAATATCAAGAGATCAGCTTAGTGATATGTATGTATGTTTGTAAGACTTTAGTTTGCCACATATGATATCCAATGCAGCTAACCAGGGTAGAGAGTAACCTACTCTGTGAGGTATGGAACAAAATAGCAGAGAGAAGCATATAGAACAATATGAGGGTATGCCTAACTTTTGCAAACTTTTCAAATATGCCATAGGGATAAAAAGCTAATTAGCAATCTGTGCTGTCAAAAAAAGCCCCTGTGTGTGTTTGCATATATATAGTATTAATTTTTTTCTCTGGGATTGCATTGTTTGGGATGATTGTCATCCTTCTATAAGAGTAGTTTGCTAAAATTCTCTTGGTTATTTATTTATGTGAGGTCGGGCAATGTGGTTTAGTTTGCTGATTTTGGGTTAGCAGTCCCTTTTTAAATCTGTCAAATTTAACCTTAAATATAATTTGTCCTTATAGCAAACTAAATTAGCAGAAACCCACACTTCTATGGTCTCTGTAGATAAGTGAGTAATTATCTTCATGCTTGCCCTTGACGAAGCCATAAGAGAATCAGTCCTTGATCTGCATCCCTACATCCTGGGGTTTTTTTGTTTTCACTTGTTCGGAGCTCGTTTGCTTTGGACGGTTGGGGTTTGTGGTGTATTTTCTTATGTTTGTTCTCGGTTTTATTTTTGTTTTATTTTCCTCCTATTTTTATAAAAAAAAAAAAATTCTTGTTTAGGTATTGCATTATTTTAGTAATGTGATTTGAACTTTCTTTTATGCAACCTTAGGTGCTTTAGAATTTCAAAGTTGTTTTTCGTTTAAAGCTTTTCGTTGGTTTTTTAGCTATATACATATATATATTGAACTGATGCACCGTTCTAGCCCTGATAGTAACAATTTCATTATACAGATGGTATCACTAAAAGATTGTACGTTTTCATCATAATGTGACCAGTCAGGCAAAATGGCTGCAAATACTGTGGAGAAGATGTTCTTTGTGCTTGAATGAAGCATAACAAATTTTGTTACTGTTAAGAAACGGTGTTTTAGAATGTGTATCTAGAAATCACCACTGAATAGACAATCCATCTGCAACTGGCACAAGAAATTTGAAACAACAGGATGTTTAAGTAAAGGCAAAAAAAAGTCCAGGTGGACACTGCATATCTGATGAACAAGTGGAGAGTGTTTGTGCCATTTACCAACACAGCCCAAGGAAATCCACAATGATGGCGGGGATTGGGAGTTACAAATTCCACAGCCTACTGTTCGGAAAAGTTTGAGGTAGCGGCCCAAAATGACTCCCTACAAACTGCAGTTATTGCGAAGTCTAAGTGACAATGACAGGACCACATGTTGCGATTTCTGTACAGAAATGCAGGAGCATTTTGAAGATGGTTTTAGTGAGGGTCTAAGTTTTAACTATGAACCGACATTCCACATAAGGGGGAAGTTAACAAACATAACATCTGCATATGGGGAAACTCATAATCCTAGAGCAACAGTAGAGCATGTGCAGGATTCCCCAAAGGTTAATGTGTTCCGTGCTACATGCTGTAAAAAGTGTATGTGGCCCCTTCTTTTCCCAAGAAAACACTGTAACCAGAAGTTCTTATCTCGGTATTCAATTTTTTTTTTTTTTTTTTTTGGTTGATGTCTCAACAGCACGAAGACAATGACAGCATTTTCCAACAGGATGGAGCACCGCCCCACTAGCATCAGGAAGTAAGAAATTACCTAGAAGAAAATCGTCCACAGCCCTGGATTGGATGCACAAGAATGACAACATGTCACTCACATGTTGGCCACCATGAAGTCCAAATCTAACAGATCACCTTGCGACTTTTAACTGCCATAAATGATTGTTTTCGGAGTCAATGTTCCTGATGCTATGTGGAACCAACCCTCATCCAGCACTTCAATTATCTCTTATGAAATTCTGAAACTATTTGAAATAATACCTCTTTCTTCTCATGATTTGTTGGATTTTAATTTTGCACAAAAGATACACACACTCTGTAACACAAATAAAGATACACACACTCTGTAACACAAATAAAGATACACACACTCTGTAATACAAATAAAGATACAAATACTCTGTAACACAAATAAAGATGTGCACACTCAAAATAACTAGAATTTTTTACTTACAACTGTGTGTGCATTTTCTAAGCAGAAATCTGTCACCAGTACCAATTTTTTTAATGATTTTGATGGGTTTTCCATCATCTTTTCAGAAATATTGGAAAGTTTTTTCTTGAACAAAATGCTAGGTGAACCACTTTTTAATGCATCTGTCACTGAACCAGTACTCCAAAATTTATTGATTAAATCTGGACAGGGTATTGCAGTGTGCAACAGATTCTGGAAACCTTTATCTGAACTTTTGTTTCACAATATCTGTATACTTGTTGCATGCTTGAAATATATGATCCACAAGAAATATTTGTTTCTCAATCATTAATACATTCAGGGATCCTATTCACACATTATATTATCTCTATCGGTATCTAATAAGCATTAGCTATGGAGTAATGAAAAAAAACCTGCATAGAAGTAACTTTGAACATACCATCAGGGGGAGGGCTAGAGAGGAACTGTTTTGATAGGGAATGCACTCCATACTCACTAGAGAGGGGCTGTTTAAAAGCTCTGTACTGGCATTCCATCCCTTGAAAATCAGTATGAAGGAAGATCCCTTGAGATCCCTTTACTTTTCTTTTCACCTGTGGATGTTATAATGACTAATAATTATTATGCATTCACTGCTTACAAACTAGCCTATAACTCTTTCATCATCCTCATACTGTCAGATAGTTTTCTCTAAATCTACCCACTACATCTTTAATTTCCCTGTGCCATTTCCAATCGACTCAAAAATACAATATTTTCTATCTAGTTATAAATAAATTTATGGCACCTCTATTCATAGCTTACTGTGGAAATAACTATTTTACGGGTCTTATAGAGGTAATATTTTAAAAAGTTTGTTGTCAAATATTCGAACTAAAGCCTAGTTCATCATCAGGACTACATCACTGGAGTAGTTGCTGCCACTCAGTCGGAAGTCCGAAGATAATTGCAGTTGGACACTTCCGACTGAGTGGCAACACTGGAGTAGTTGCTGCCACTCAGTCGGAAGCTAATGTGGTTGGACACTGCCAACTGAGTGGCAGCAACTACTCCAGTGGCTTAGTCCTGATGAAGAACTAGGCTTTAGTTCGAAAATTTGACCACCAACTTTATAAAATATTACCTCTACAAGACCCGTAAAATAGTTATTTCCACATTTTCTCTCTCTGGGTTTTACTTGCCACATCTAAATCCTCATAAAAGGAATCAAACTTTTCTGAACTGGAGCTCTTTCTACCATGGACCTACATGCTATCAAAACATCCAAATCCATACTACCCAGTCTGAAAACATGTGGCCAATAATATACAGGTTCCCACCTAATCAACATGGAAGCTACTACACTATCAAAGGCTAACTGCATAAATCTTTTTTCTTTTTTCTTTTTTGCATTGAAATAAATAACACTAAACATGCTACTGGAAAATGTTCATCTGAAACCCTGATGCCTACCAGTCTCAGCAATTAACAGAAATTCTGCTCTAAACTACATGGGGGGAAGGAGGGGAGGCAGGAATGAGTGTCAGGCCCAGCTTAGCTGAACCCAGACTTCTAATACACTTATTATTTGGGTTCTGTCAATCAATTATTTACCCATTTTTCTAAAGAGAGGATGAGTGCAACACTACATCAAAGCAAATATTCACTGAAAAGCCAAAAACATCACAACCACTTGCCTAATATGACGTTGGTCCTCCATGCACCCCCAAAACAGCTCGTACACAGCGAGGCTACAAGATTTCTAAAGGTGTCTTGTGGTACTTGTGGTATTTTGGTACAAATGCATTACAAGCAGATCCTTTAAACTCTTGTAAGTTATGTGGTTGAGCTGCTGCAGATTGGACTTGCTGTTCCAACACAAAACACACATGCCTCATTGGATAGATGTCTGGAAAATTTGGAGGCTGTGCCAATACCTGGAAGTCTTCCTCATGTTCTGTAAACCACTCTCAAACAATCCAGGCCGTGTTTCCTGCAGAAGGATGACACTACAAGAGGGAGATTGCCAAAGGATGTACTTTGATCTGCAGTGATGTTTACATCAGTGGCTCACCCAGGGAAAATGTCTTCTTGTAGAAATAAGTGTGTGTGTGTGTGTGTGTGCAGGTACATTTTCTTCGGCAACTGGGTCTGGATGTGGAGTGGGAATTCGGCAGGGTTATTCATTCCGGACTTGGATAACAAATAACATAGGCCATGAATTACTGAATTTCTGCAAAGGAAGAATTTCTTTAAGAACTACATATAGTAGATAGCAAGCTTACAAAATTTTGCTCCCTACCTCAACAGGGCAGCTCCCTGCTAATTCTATTGAGCAACGTACAGCATAGATTGTTGTGCCTCCCGATTTTTCCTGATGCCTGGCCCCCATGAAACATGTCATGAAGAAATGAATGTGCAAGAAGAAACTAAAGAAATAGATTGACATTCCTTCTCCTCTCCACTGTTGAGAAAGACATCAGTTAATTACATGGAGAGAGAGAGAGAGAGAGAGAGAGAGAGAGAGAGAGAGAGAGAGAGAGTGAGTATATATATATATCATCATCATCATTGTCAACCATTGTTAATCCACTGCTGGACGAAGGTCTCCCCAAGTTTCCTCCACAACGGTCTGTCTTGTGCCAGTCTCCTTCATGCCACTCCCGCATACTTTCGAATTTCATCCACCCATCTCCTATGTGGTCTTCTTCTGGGTCCAATATATATATATATATAAATCTGGAAGAGTAGATTTTTTTAATGCCTAAACAAGTTAATCATAGTTTATGGGCTCGATATGAAATTCGGGCTCGGGCTGGCCCGAGCTGAGGTACTTTGGGTTCGGGCTCTTAAAATTGTGCCCGAACTCAGCTCTGGTGTGTACCTCGAATAGATAAATGCTGACACTAGAAATATTATCATGGATTGGACACTTACTTAATAACTTTGTTGAACTTCCTTGGTCAGAGACTTGAAATTTACAGGATGACTTTAAGGTTAGAAAGCAACTCTTACACCTAACACCATTTTAGTACTTTTTTTTTGTCCATCTGTCTGTATGTCTACCTGTTTTTGATAAATATCTTGCTAACCGTTGGAGATAGAATTAAAATTTTGTGGATGGTTTTTATGGACTGCACATAACTGTCACACCATGTTTGCACTTTGTGTGTCTGTTCATCTGTCCGTCTATTCTCTGTTTTTGATGAATATCTAGGGAGCAGTTTGATATGAAAACAAGAAAATTTCTGGATAGCCGTAAGGAACCTGAAGTAACTTTGTCTGAAGGGTGAAGGATCAGAGGTCACTGCAGCCTTCAGCAAGTTCACGGGTGCTTTTACCGAGCATATATATCAACAGTGTTACATACCCCTACCTCCTACCCCCCGACCGACGAAAGCAACAGCATAACTAAGATACCGCAAAAGTCATTAGCCCATCCCACACCTCCCCATAGATGTAGAACAAACACTCAGATCCTAGCTGAAGCTCATGTTTTCCCAGGAGGAACTCCTCTCAAGGAGGACTGAAAGATTACACATGTTTTAACTATTTTTTCTTAATTTAAAGAACATATCTAGTGTGTGCATGCAATATAGTATGCATGAATTAACTATGCACTATTTTAGTAATAGCACATCTTACGGTCATTGCTATTATTTTAAGGGGGGGGTCAGTACCTGTTCGACCACCACCATCGGTGCACCACTGGTAATTACATATGTGATAGGCATAATTGTTTCCTGCACATGAATGACTGGACCCAGGGTTTCCCAGCAGAACATTGCTCAAAGCATTACACTTCCTCCACCGGCTTGTTTTCATACCACAGTGCAACCTAGTGCA
Source organism: Macrothele yani (assembly GCA_039090855.1). Classification (NCBI taxonomy): domain Eukaryota; kingdom Metazoa; phylum Arthropoda; class Arachnida; order Araneae; family Macrothelidae; genus Macrothele; species Macrothele yani. Next base: position 53,585,459 of record CM077006.1, on the reverse strand, counting down.
AACACTTCCCCAGGTACTGTAAATGACACACATGTACCCAGCCATCCACATGGTGCAAACAGGAAATGATATTCATTGGACCACATGACCTTCTTCCAATCATTTAAAGACAAGTTTTAATGATCGCATGACAATTGTAGGCACTTTTGACAGTGAACCAAGGTTAGCATGGGCACTTGGAGTGGCCTGCAGCTAAGCAACCCCATTTTTAGCAGGGTTCAATGTGCCGTGTGTTATGACACACCACTCCTGTCACCAGCATTCAGAGTATCAGTGAGTTGCACCACAGTATCCCTTCTGTTGGCTTGTACTATACGGGATAGACTTTGCTAACCTCTAGCATCATTAAGCTGTGGTCGGCCCACACCTTGCAGGCAGTTCATGGTTTTCTCCTCCTTGGATCACTTTTTGAAGGTACTAACCACGGCTGACCGTGAGTACCCCAGGAGCCTTGCTGCCTCGGAAATGCTCTGACCCAATCGTCTAGCCATTAGAAATTGGCTTTTGTCAAGCACGCATAAGTCTGTTGCCTTTCCAGAATAACACTGATTAACAGAGCTCAGTATCATGTGCTATTTATATCATTCCATGTACTTCACACACACTGTCATTTACCTACAGTTGCTTTGATTTGCATAAAGACACGCTGGTTTATAATGTTTTGGCACTTCAGTGTGTAAGCTATTATTTTATTAAAGACATCCAATCATAGGTTGGACATAAGACACACATGTAGTGTCAGGGTTCATACCCTTTTCTGTGGGGGGGAAGGACTTTCTAAGGACCTACACTCTAGTTGATGTTTTGCATCATTGGAATATCACCAGGTGTGTGTATGTACATATACATATGTAGGGGATTAAACGGTGCTAGTGGCCATTTACCATGCCCCAAATATAAACTACTTTGCCCGCAATTAAATACACGCCAAAAAAAAAAAAAAAAAAAAGGACTTTCTAAGGACCTACACTCTAGTTGATGTTTTGCATCATTGGAATATCACCAGGTGTGTGTGTGTACATATACATATGTAGGGGATTAAACGGTGCTAGTGGCCATTTACCATGCCCCAAATATAAACTACTTTGCCCGCAATTAAATACACGCCAAAAAAAAAAAAAAAAAAAAAAGGACTTTCTAAGGACCTACACTCTAGTTGATGTTTTGCATCATTGGAATATCACCAGGTGTGTGTGTGTACATATACATATGTAGGGGATTAAACGGTGCTAGTGGCCATTTACCATGCCCCAAATATAAACTACTTTGCCCGCAAAGAACAAAATTAAATACACCCCCCCCCAAGGACAAGCAGGAGACACAGTGACAATGAAGCAAGGTGAGTTGAGTACACGGTGCGTCAAAGAATTTTAAGACTGGGTCTGTAAAATGAAATAGAAACAAGAAATTATAATTTGTTTTGGTTTGTTATTCAAAATAAGTCCCTCCGGCTTCAATACACTTGTTACTGGGATTTAATAATGATTCTAATGCCTGTTCCAGTTCACTTTGCGGAATTGCCTCCAAAGCACGCGTCGAAGCTGTTTGTTATGGTCGAAATATCATAAAAGAAAAACACCCTTTTAACGTCATTTTAAGTTTTGGGAACAAAGAAAAGTCGCAGGGTGATAAATCAGGCAAATACGGTGGATGATTCAACACACAGGCGTTATTTTTCGCCAAAAATCTACGAACAAGAAGTGAGGTGTGACTGGGTGCATTATCGTGCAACAAACACCAACTGTTTTCATCTTGATATTCTGGACGAATGCGACAAATTCTACCCATCAAACACATCAAAACATTTAAATAAAACTCACTCATAATTGTTTGTACACTTGGAACAAATTCTTTGTGGATAATACCCTTATTATCGAAGAATGTAATGAGCATTGTTTTGATTTTCGATGGAACTTTTCTTGTTTTTTTGGCTTGTGGCGAGTGTTTTTACTTCCATTCCGCACTTTGTCGCTTTGTTTTAGGATCATATTGAAAACACCATGTTTCATCACCAGTAACAATCAATTTTAAGAAGTTTGGATCATTTTCAGTGGCTGAAATGATGTCTCTGTAAAGTGCACTTCTCCTTGATTTTTGTTCATTGGTTAACGTGTGTGGAACAAATTTAGCACAGACTTTTGTTTTGCCCAAATCTTCATGCAGGATGGTTCGAATCGTTTCTTTGTTGATGTTTAAAGACTCTTCCATCATTCTTAGTGACGCACATCGATTGTTTACCACGAAATCACGCACTTTTTCAATAATCTCAGGTGTCCTAGATGAACTTGGTCTTCCGGTATGCTTATCATCTTCTAGCGTCTCTCTTCCGTCCAAAAAACGTTTGTGCCACAGGAAAACATTTGATCTACTTAAACAAAACTCACCGCAAACTTGTTTCATCATTTGGTATGTTTCCGAGGCACTTTTACCGAGTTTTGCGTTAAATTTAATAACAGCCCTTTGTTCCATCTTAATAATTCAACATGAAAAAATTTTTACTTCTCTAATGAACACCCATTTTGTTTGAGTTACTTTAACAACTGCGCAGTACTTTTGGCAGAAAGCAAGCAGATAGTCACGGTTTATAACGCATTCGCGATTACACTGGTGGCGCCACCGTAGGCTGAAATCTAGTGCCAGTCTTAAAAATTATTTGACGCACTGTGTAGAGCAGTAGACACTAAATAGATCAGACCACAAGAGACAACTGACACCATAAATAGTGAAGAAGTCAAACAGACCCCCCCCCTCCACACACACATCTTTGACCTTTGCTTTGACCCTCTGACCCCTGAAAACACACACAACACAGATGTTGATCCCACTGGTAAGGTCACGCAAGGTAAGTCATGCAGGCTACAATGGGAAAAGTGAGGAGGGGTTGAAGGGAGATCATTTCTAAGAACATTCCAGGGAATTATCTCCCTTCAATGAGCTAGAAGAAAGCTCCCCTGGTGAATGGGTTAGCATATTTACAGACACACAAACAAAAACGGGGGGGCAGGGTTGTGATGTCCATTACTGCAGTGAAAAAATAAGAGAGGGGGGAGGGGATAAAAACTTATTTTAAAAAATAAGGACTTTTAATGGCCTTAGAAATGGAAATCAAGAATAAGGAGTTCTTAAGGACTTTCAAGGACTGTACAAACCTTGAGTGATGTACTATTCCACAATGTAGCCTAATTACAGCCCTCGTGTAAATGAAAGTGCAATTGTTCCTCCTCTGATGAATGGTAGTGAAATCTGGGTATTTCAGACGAGACACAGGAGTCATTTGAGTGCTGGACGGACATGATATATACAGGGTTTCATGGCAAGCCACGTTCTGAGGAATGAAGATCTGTACAACATGAAGCAAAATATTGTTAGAGGGTGGAGATAAATATTTTGCAATGGTTTGACCCTTTTGAAAAAAAAATGAGTGATGTGGTGCTAATTAAGATAACTTATTTAGCACAAGTGGCAGGAAAGCAAGATAGAGGAAGGCCAAGGAAATCATGGGAGGATCAGATTCAAGAACATCTGCAGGAGAAAAAGGTAACCGTTATGAAGCACAGAAGGTCTTGGGTGAGCTGGAAATCGGTGAAGCTCAAGTTGTGTGTCAAGTTCGCTGTATTTATATATATATATATATATATATATCATCATCATCATCATCATCGTCAACCATTATCAATCCACTGCTGGACGAAGGTCTCCCCAAGTTTCTTCCACAACGGTCTGTCTTGTGCCAGTCTCCTCCATGTCACTCCCGCATACTTTCGAATTTCATCCACCCATCTTCCATGTGGTCTTCTTCTGGGTCTTTTCCTGTCCCTTGGAATCCAATCTAAAATTTCGGCTGTCCATCGATGGTCTGTTCTTCTGGCAGTATGTCCAGCCCATTGCCATTTCAGGGATTTAACTCTGATCATGATGTCTTCCACTCTTGTCATTTTTCGGATCCACGTGTTCCTCTTCTTATCTCTCCTGGTTACACCAAGCATGCACCTCTCCATGCTTCTTTGAGTTGTCTGCAGCCTTTGTATGTCTCTTTTAGCTAAGGTCCACGTCTCTGCACCATACGTAAGCACTGGAAGGATGCATTGATCAAACACTTTTCTTTTAAGACATAATGGCATATTGCTCTTGAAAATTATGCTGTTTCTTCCAAAAGCTCTCCAGGCAAGTTTTGTACGTCGATTAATTTCTTCACCAATGTGACCCTCACTTGATATCTGCTGTCCAAGATAAACGTACGTATCTGTTATCTCCAGCTTTTCTCCATCAATCGATAAATCTTCATTTCTTGTAAAAGCATTGAACATCACTTTTGTCTTCTGAAAGTTCATTTTTAATCCCACTTCTTTATCACAGCCTCTCCTTGACAAATGTCAACCCCGCCTTCTCGTGGTACATCCTGTTCCCACTAGAGGGGCTCTGACGACCGCCAATAGCGGTATAACTATCTTTATCGGGATTAGAGGAAATGCTATCCCACACTCACCAACCCGCTTGGCCAGCGTGGTGAGTTATGGCCAAACCCCCCCCCCCCCAAAATGACTCCACAACTTAAATTTTGGCCCTCAGTCTCCGGCAGCTGGAATGTACCTGGCCAAGGCAGCGGCCAGTGCGACATGAAGGCAGAGCGTGCTAAGAATCCCCGGAGGACCGGACTAGGCTGCCATCTGATGCTGACCTTGGCTACGTACAACGGACGCTCCCTATCTTCTGATTCAAGGCTTCTTGAATTGGAAGAGGAACTACAAAGGATCAAGTGGGACATCGTCGGGGCTAAGTGAGGTAAGGAGAAAAGGAGAAGATCTCATTGAACTGAAAAGTGGACATCTCTTCTACTATCGTGGGACAGATACTGGCAGAACTAGTGGTGTTGGATTTATAATAAACAAGAAACTGAAGGATAAAGTGGTAGAAGTTGAAAGTTCCTCTGACAGAGCTGCACGACTCGTTATCCAACTCTCGAGAAGATACCAGGCTCAGATTATTCAAACTTATGCACCCACCACAAGTCATGCTGAAGAAGAAATTGAAGAATTTTATGAGGAAATTTGTCATCTAAATAATAAAGGTAAGCAGCACTTGAAGATAATTATGGGAGATTTCAATGCAAAAATAGGGCAACGGCAACAGAATGAAACTTCAGTTGGTAAATTCGGTCAAGGCAACAGAAACCAGCGTGGAAATACTCTCGTAGAGTTTGCAGAGGCAGAAGGGTTTTTCATCTTGAACTCCTTTTTCAAGAAAAAGCCACACAGGAAATGGACATGGAGACATCCAAATGGGACGACAAGTGAAATTGATTTTATTATGTGTAACAAAAAATTCGTCATCGAAGACTGCAGTGTGCTAAACAAGTTCAACACAGGCAGTGGCCATAGATTGGTGAGATGTAAGATGCACCTCAACACTAAACTCGAACGTAGCAAGCTCATAAGACAAACAAAATGTATTGACATAACCAACCTTAAAAAACACCATAATACCTTCAAATTGGAACTGAAGAACAGATTATCTGCCTTAGAAGGCCTAACATCGGAAGAAGTGGATATTTCTGAAGTTAACAGAAAAGTAACCAAAGCTCTTATGGAAACAGCAACAAAATTAGCTGGGTCTAAGAACAAATTGCATGTGAACAAATTATCAGGAAAAACCAAAATGTTGATGCAAAAAAGAAGAGTGATGAGGACAACTAAAGAAGATGTGACTTCCAAAGTGGAATATATAGAGCTGTGCAAGACAGTACGAAAAGTATCACTGAAGACGTAAGGAAATTCAACTGTGAACTAGTAAGGAAAGCAATTGAAAACAACCAAAGCCTAAAGATAGCCAAGGGACATCTCAGTAAGGGGAAAAAACAGATTATGGCACTGAGAAAAGAAGATGGTTCTGTAACAAGAAATAGAGGCGAAATTTTGACAAGAGTGAAAGATTTCTACTCCAAATTATATGAAAGGGATGATACATGTACTCCAGACATCATGAAAGGTACCAGTACCAGAGTTCTTCCAGTCCTTCCAGCAGAAGTTGCACATGCAATCAAGAACATGAAGCGAGGAAAAGCTCCAGGAGAAGATGGAATTACTGTAGACATCATACAAGAAGCAAGTGGAGAAATCGAAACAGTACTCGCCCAAATTTTCACTCGATGCCTTAATGAAGGGAAAATTCCTGAGGATTGGAACAACGCTACAATGATCTTGCTACATAAAAAAGGTGACATTGAGGATCTCAGGAACTACAGACCTATCAGCCTCCTATCAGTGGTTTATAAAATCTTCACTAAAGTTCTTTCACACAGCTTGAAGGTGACACTGGACATGGCTCAACCGAGAGAACAAGCTGGATTCAGGAGTGGCTACAGCACAATAGATCATATCCACGTACTGAGAGAACTAATTGAAAGAGCGAGGAATATGAGCTTCCATTGTGCATGGCTTTTATCGATTATGAAAAAGCCTTTGATTCGGTGAAACCATCAGCAGTTGCAATGGCTCTGAAATCCTGCGGTATTGAAGATGCATACATTAATATTATTAATAACATCTATGAAAATGCAAGTGCAAAGATTCGGCTGTTTGAAAATACAACACACATAAAAATTGGAAAAGGAGTGAGACAAGGTGACACCATATCTCCGAAGCTCTTTAATGCCACATTGGAAAATGTCTTTCAATCACTGAACTGGGAAAACAAAGGGATAAAGATTAATGGAGATTATCTAACCCACCTTCGTTTTGCTGATGACATAGTCATTTTTGCAACTACCCCATCAGAGCTACAGAGTATGATCCAGGAACTTGCTGACAAGAGTAAAGAAGTGGGATTAATGAACTTTCAGAAGACAAAAGTGATGTTCAATGCTTTTACAAGAAATGAAGATTTATCGATTGATGGAGAAAAGCTGGAGATAACAGATACGTACGTTTATCTTGGACAGCAGATATCAAGTGAGGGTCACATTGGTGAAGAAATTAATCGACGTACAAAACTTGCCTGGAGAGCTTTTGGAAGAAACAGCATAATTTTCAAGAGCAATATGCCATTATGTCTTAAAAGAAAAGTGTTTGATCAATGCATCCTTCCAGTGCTTACGTATGGTGCAGAGACGTGGACCTTAGGTAAAAGAGACATACAAAGGCTGCAGACAACTCAAAGCAGCATGGAGAGGTGCATGCTTGGTGTAACCAGGAGAGATAAGAAGAGGAACACGTGGATCCGAAAAATGACAAGAGTGGAAGACATCATGATCAGAGTTAAATCCCTGAAATGGCAATGGGCTGGACATACTGCCAGAAGAACAGACCATCGATGGACAGCCGAAATTTTAGATTGGATTCCAAGGGACAGGAAAAGACCCAGAAGAAGACCACATGGAAGATGGGTGGATGAAATTCGAAAGTATGCGGGAGTGACATGGAGGAGACTGGCACAAGACAGACCGTTGTGGAAGAAACTTGGGGAGACCTTCGTCCAGCAGTGGATTGATAATGGTTGACGATGATGATGATGATATATATATGTTTGATATATCAATATTAAGTAAAATCCAACACCATCACTAACAAATCAATGAAGGAAGAAATATTCAAAGCAAACAGAATATAAATTCTGAATTTGCTTGTAACTCATATTGGTCATCCATGTAACATCTCTCATAAAACTTGAAAATGTCATCGCCGTGGAGCGAGAATTGAACCTGCATCTCCTGATTTCCATTTGAGTATGCTAACCATTACACCACCCAGAACAGTAAAGCTCCAAGCAATTGAGACTAAGCAACCTTAGCTTAAGAATCTGAACACCCTTCAGATTTTCGCTAGTTGAAGCACTGATGCTTCCTCATAAGCGTATTTCAACCCATCTCCCATCCAGAAACAGATGGAGGTCTGAAATCAGGCTGCATGATTTCAAGCTTGTGCCATCTCCCATCGAGAAATAGATTGAGGTCTGAAATCGTGGCTTGCCATGAAACCCTGTATATATCATTATTTCAGACCACGATATATATGAAATCATAAGTTTCAGACCTCCATCCATTTCCAGACAGGAGATGGGTCGAAATATACACCCTGATTCATAAAGAAGTAAACAGTTTCCAGATGCTGTAAAACAGTAACAGTTGAAGAAACGGACCACAACTGCAAACTGTTAGGTAGATTGTACTCATAAAGTTTGTGTACCGCTACTGAGGGAAGTGACGTAGGCGACAGCACGCGTGTCATATGACTAGTCAGTCAAAATGGCAGCGTCTACAGTGGAGAAGGCGTTTTGTGTTCTTGAATTGAGCAAAACAGAATCTGTAACTGTCGTGCAACGGCATTTTCGATCACAATTCAGAAAAGAACCTCCAACCAGAAAATCTATCTACGATTGGCATAAAAAATTTTAAACTACGGGCTGTTTCTGCAAACTTAAGTCCTGGACGACCGCGTGTATCGGAAGAAGTCGTCGATAGCATTTGCACCGCCATTCAATGAAGCCCGGGAAAATCAATGCGGAGGGTGAGTCGTAAAGTGCAGACTTCACAGCCCACTGTCTGGAGAATTTTGAGAAAGAAGCTGAAAATGATTCCATACAAAGTGCAGATGTTGCGAAATCTCACTGACCTTGACAAGACAAAGCGCTTTGAATTTTGGGTCAGTGGCACCGTTTGCCACTGACCCAATGGCCACCCAGAAGTCCTGACTTAACACCTTGTGACTCTTTACTGTGGGGGTACGTAAAGGACAAGGTATTCACCCCTCCCCTTCCTGTTGATCTAGCGGAGCTGAAACAGCATATCACAGCCACTATCACTGCACTTGATTCAGATATCTTACCTCACGTTTGAGCGAAAATGGATTACCGGCTCGATGTGTGTCGTGTGACTAAGGGTGCACACATAGAACATCTGTGACTGTCTCTAAAAAAACTTGAAATGTTCCCCTGCAATTCTGTTACAGGTAACATAAAATATCTTGTATTGTTCTTGTTTTATAGTGCGTTGAAACTGTATACTTCTTTATGAATCACCCTGTACTATGAGGAAACAACGATGCTTCGACTGGCAAAAATCTTAAGGGTGTTCAGATTCTTAAGTTAAGGTTGCTCAGTCTCAGTTGCTTGGAGCTGAAACTGTTGATTTCAGACTTCCACCAGTTTCCGGATGAGTCGAAATACGCTACGCTATGAGGAAGCGACGATGCTTTGACTAGCGAAAATCTGAAGGGTTGTTTAGATTCTTAAGCTAAGGTTACTTAGTTTCAGTTGCTTGAAGCTTCACTGTCTTGGATGGTGTAATGATCAGCATACTCAAACACAAATCGGGAGATGTGGGTTCCATTCCCGCTCCAGGGCAATGAAATTTTCAAGGTTTCTGAGAGATGTTACATGGATGACCTGCATGAGTTAGAAGCAAAATTCAGAATTTATTTCCTGTTTGCTTTGAAGATTCTACCATCACTAACTTTGACTTGTGCAGATGACCTTTCTTTCAGATGCTAACCTCTTAATATCAGAGAAACAGCACAGTAATATGCATGTGTGTAATTAAAAGAATAAGGAGGAGAGAGAGAGAGCTGAAGAAGGATACCAAAACATTAAAAAAATTCTTGAAATCATCATCATCACACGCGAGCAAAGTTACAAAGTTCTGACAAGAAATCATCCTTATTTTGTTGTATCAACCAAGGACTTTATCCAGAAACTCCCTTCCATCAATCGTCAAGATTTCCTGTATGCCTTTGATGTGGATTCGTTGTTTCGTTCTGTTCCTTTCTCTGATGCCTACACGCTCATGGTCAAAAAACTAATGGAGCACCAAGAACTTCCTGGAGAACTGATCAAAGATCTTTATGACTGTTTTGATTTATATTCATTTTGATTTATATATATATATATTTTATAAGTATTCCTGTTTTGTATACAATGGTATCTATTACCAACAAAAACAAGGTAAACCTATGGGCTCCCCTCTTTCCCCCTTACTTGCTGAAATTTATTTGCAGAATATTGAAACATTAATTGTTGCCCCATCCCTCTTAAAACCCACCATTTGGTTAAGGTATGTGGACGACATCTTCATTATTTGGCCACACCAAAAACACTCTCTGTTTGAACTCATGTCCTCCATAACTTCAAAATTCCTGCATATAAAATTTTCCTCTCAAGAACAAACAGATCAACAATAATATTAGTTTTCTGCATATCAACATCAACCCAGACTTCTCACTTGGCCTCTTCTGTTTACAGGAAACCTTCTGCCACCCATAATATCATCCCTTACCATTCTCGCACTTTTGGAAAATACAAACTGTCTGCTCTTAAGTCATACATTCACCGGGCCAACCTTATTTGCAACAGCCATTCTGCTCTTCAACTAGAATATCAGAACATCATCAACATTGGACAAATTGCATAGCTTTCCACCCCTCTTATTACATAGACTAATCAAGAGTTTTGAATCACAGAATAGATCTAGTTTACTGCCTTAACCTTCCACCACCCATCAGTTTGTTGGCACTTTGCCCTTTAGCCTGTCCTTCACTCATAAAGTTTGCTCTATTTTCAAGTCTTTCGGCTACAGGATTGCAGTCAAACCACCTCCACATCTTCTCAAACTCATCCTTAAGGACAGAGATCTCAATAAACCCCTAGATTTACAAGGTGTCTATCCTATCCCTATCAACACTTCCACAGGTGTTACCCACTATATTGGTAGTACTTACCGCAGCATAAACCGGCGTTTGACGGAGCATATCACTGATGTTAAGATAGGTAGCCCTTCCACCTCCCTTTCAATTTTAACCATCAGTGATACGTCCGCGGCTCCCATTTGGCACAATGTTAAGCAAATCGCCCCGTTCAGCAATCGGCATTGCCCTCAGATACTGTGAAAGCATTGAAATCTACCTTATCCCTAACACCTGCAATACTGATGCACCTTTTAACATCCCTATTATTTGGAAAGATATTTTGAAATCTGGCAACAACTGACGCTTTTACCACGTGTCTCATTCCATGGCTGATGAAAGTAGAAGTCGCTACCGAAACGTCCCGCTCATAATTTTTCAACGTAACTTACGCGTGCAATGACGATTTCAAGAATTCTTTTAATGTTTTGTGTGTTACGTGTTTTCCTGCCAATTCCTCTCACTAGCATACCAAAAATTATTTTTGTACCTGTTTTAGTTGTATCTATTAAATTTCTTTATATGATTGCATACAGTCATAGAAAATAAGGCATGAAATCTTTCCTTAACACCCAAGTTTAATAATCCCAAAGTACTCTTAAATAATGAATGACATGGGAAGTTCTGCTTCTTATGTCAATTATTCAGTACATCCATGTACGTGAAAACATGCACCAGCATATAGTTGGCAAAATAATGTGGACACGATGACTACAGGGGTTAATTTTATTCATGTAGGCCACACAGAAAAAAACAAATGTTGTGATTATCTTTTGAGTACCTTTTCATTGTACATATTCTCTAGGTTGTATACCAGTGTAGTACAACTTGAGCAGTCAGTGACATGGGCAGAGATGTATAAAAATAAAATGTATCTGCGTACACAACCCAACCAGTGAAACAGAAAGCTTGCTGCAACCCCGTAAATAACACAATAACAATAGAATAATTTAAAGAAAAATTAATAAAATAAATAATTATTAAAACATTACTGATTCCAGTGAGGACAAAATAAGTACATTCAACTAAATGTGCAGCAATGTGTGTGAAATTGATCTTTATGGCAAAATATTAAAATATTAGACTATGAACCTCATAAAAACAAACTAAATAAATCCAGAAAAACAGTTCCATTAATAAACCTTCAAAATTCATAAATAGCATTTTCAACAACTTAATTCAAAAATGTACACTTACAAAATACATATAGAATTTTTTTTAATTTAATTACTAGAAAATGCAAGAGGAACCTAGCAATAAAGTTTAAATTCTTTCTGCGTAAACGAAACTTTTGATACAGTTCCTGTACATTGTTACAGTCTTTGATAAAATCTAGAGGCCTGAAATGTCTGTAAAAACAAAAGAACTCAGATGTGAAAAACATTGAAAGTTTTTCAAGTTAAAATAGAATTAAATATATTAATCTGAGTAAAGATCAATATATTGAATAGGTGTTTTAATTGCTGTAAATAGCATTTTATTTTATTTTTAATCTACAAGCAAAAACTATCTGCAAAATCTGCTAATAATTTGGAAATTATCCGCATACAGCGTATGCGTGTACGTCTACATTCTGCTACTCTGGACATGGGTGATCTGTCAGACTTACAAAGAAGCCAAATCATGTGATCTCGTTTAGCAGAAGTGCCTGTAACCATAACAGCTGAATTGTTTGGTATTTCAAGAGCAACAGTCTCCACTGTTATAACTGTGTACAGAAAGTATGGCCAGGCCGCACTGGCGAAGAAGAATAGTGGATAAAAACTGAGAATGAATGAGAGGATTGTGTCCAAACAACACAAAACTACTGCAGCAAAAGTGACAGCAGAACTCAATATCCTCCTGAAACATCCATTTCCACAAAAATAGTCTGGAGAGAACTTCACAAAGCCAACATCCATGGAAGAGCTGCAATTGCTAAACCTTTAATTACAGAAATCAATACTACAATGCAACAAAGACAGTTCTGAAAACACAAGTTTGTCCATGCTGGACATCGAATCCGGGTTCTCTTACTCTGGAGTAAGTAGCTCTCCCAACTGAGCTACGTGGACAGACTGTCTCTCTGCAGAATAGTCATCTTGACACGTTTTCACCTCTGCAGTACGTCACATATCGACCTCTTGTTTTTTTGTCTTTGAAGCAAAGTAGGAATTTTTCATTAATTCCAAACAATGTGTTGAATAAACATCACACATTTTTTGTACAACCCAATGGCCTGTGGATCCATTTTCCACAATCGGGCGAAAATGTGAAAACCCAAGTTTGTCTGTGCCGGGCATCAAATCGGGGTCCAGCTCTCACAACTGAGCTACGTGAACAGAATGTCACTCCACAGATTTGTAGTCTTGACACATTTTTATCTCTGTAGTATGTCACATGGAATCATGAGCACAAAACTTGGCAGCTCATGAATGAAAATGCATGACATGGTCTGATGAGTCCGGGTTTATTATGGAGAACCTCCAAGGAAGCTTACAATTCAGAAAGTCTGGTTTCAGCTGTCAACATGGTTGTGGATCTGTGATGATTTGAGGAGCCATATTTTGATATTTGGCTGGCCCCATCATTACACTACATGGTTGGGTTAATGCCAGCAAGTACTTGGACATTCTAGGTGACCAGTGTACATTCTATGGTCCAAATATTGTTTTCCAACAATGATGTCATTTTTCAAGTGATAATGCACCCATACAAATAGCCAGAACAGTCTTGGTTTGAGGAGCACCAAAATGAGCTTGAGCATTTGCTGTGGCTAGCTCAACAACATACCACTGTGGGAAGTTTCGGAGAGTGGAATGAGGAGCAAATTCATTCCTCCAATACCTCTGAAATAACTGGCTGATGCTATGATCGACGAATAGTACAACATTCCAGTGGAGACTACTGAATAGCTGTATGAATCTATTCCAAGAAAGTTGGAAGCTGTACAGGAAAATGTGGTATAACACCTAATTAATAAAGATGTTCACATTATTTGTCCAACGCCTGTACATGTACGGCATCTATTAGAATGTCGATATTTTTTTACAATTCTTAGGCATTTAAAAACAATACATCCTGGGATATTAGAAGGTAGAAGAATAATTTATACACTAAATAGTTTAAATATTATACTCTCATTAAGAAAAGGTCCATAAATCCATCAGATTCTGTGCATATACACTGAGTGGCCACTTTATTATGACCACCTGACAGTTTTAAGCAAATGAGCTATGGCTGCACTCTGTTGCCGCCCGAGGGCGAGGCTAGTATAAAAATGGGAAAGCTTAGTGCTTGCGACAGTAGTAGAAGTGATTTCTGGGTGATGAGATGGGCAAAAAATGCGATTTGACGGACTTTCAACATGGGATGATTGCAGGAGCTCGGAGCCATGGAGCGAGTATCACCGAAACCGCCGCATTCCGGAAATGTTCCAGAGCAGCTGTTGTTAAAGTGTTTAAAGACTGGACTGTCAGCCAAAAAACTGGGTCTCTACGTGCAACGTGTGGTCGTCATCGACTAGTGACTGCTCGGGTGGTGCAGAGTGTCCAGACTGGTAACAGACAACAGAAGGGCAACAGTGCAGCAAATTACAGACCATCTTAATCAAGGATCCCCTCAAATGATCTCTGCGTGCACTGTTCATCGTACACTGCATCGAATGGGATATAGCAGCCGAAGGCCTGTTCAAACACCTTTGCTGTCTGCAGTTAACAAGAGAAAACATCCCCAGTTCGCACAGGAGCACAAGGATTGGACAGTCGATAATTGGAAACAAATTATGTGGTCCGATGAATCACGTTTTCAGTTGCACCATGCCGATGGCCGAATGAGAATTTGGCAGAAACAGCAAGAAAGCATGGACCCCAAATGCATTGCTACAACCCTTTAAGCTGGTGGAGGCAACGTTATGGTTTAGGGAATGTTTTCCTGGCATGCTTTGGGCCCTTTCATTCATGTTGATCAACGTCTGACTGGCACATCATATCTAAATATCGTTGCGGACCAAGTGCATCCTGTCATGTTGGTTTATCCCAATGGCGATGGCTACTTTCAGCAAGATAATGCGTCCCGCCATAGTGCTCGTATTGTACAGGATTGGTTTCAGGAACATGCCGGCGAGTTTACTTTGCTTAGGTGGCCCCCACAATCTCCAGATCTCAACTCCATTGAGAATTTGTAGGATGAAGTAGAACGAGCCATCAGACAGCTGGATCTACAACCCTGTAATCTCACACTCCTGGAAAGTGCTATTCATCAAGCATGGTCATAGATTCCACAAACCATGCATCGCGTGCTGACACATGCGACGCATGTTAAGATCCTCCGTCAAAATGTGCCGGCATGTGGTCTCCGATAAGTTAGTGGCATTAGCGATTACCTCAACGGTTCGGTGACAATCCTGGCGAACATACTGTACCAACATCGTAATGTTTTCCTCACTCCGTGCAGTCACAGGTCGACCATGGCGCACATTATCTGTGATGGATTCTCAGCCATCTTTGAAATGCCAATACCACTTGTACACCTTCAATCTCGCCATCATAGAATGACCATACACATTCAAAAGCATTTCCAAGGATTCTGCAGCTGTTTTACCCAAATGCTGACAAAATTTAATGTAATAACCAGGGCGGCTCCTGCTATGGGGCTGTAGGGCTGCAGCCCCCTACCCAAAGCAGTTTTTTTTTTTCATGCCGTACCAAGAAGGAGAAGCTTTGTGAACACCGCTGTAAGTTTTCCCAGCATAATGCCACGACTGCAGTTTTCTAAACTCAACTGGAAGTTTTCCCTGCATAACACCACTATGAGCGGGAAGAACGTCACGGACTGTGCTTCTCGCAGCCCTGACGGCTATTGAAACCAACTCATGTGGGGAAACTCTGCCTATTCCCACATCAGTTCGTTTCCTTTGAATAAAACTTCCCCGGGGACTGCATTCAGGGCAGCTCTCGCTAGCAGCGTTGCTCGCGAATGCAGTCTTTCGTTGGGTGGGAATGCATCGCCGGGCCTGTGTGCTTTGTTGATTAATACGGTTCTTGTGCTTCCGAATAAGACATAAAATAGGGGAATGAATTAAAAATAATGAGGAATGTTGAAATAAAGTATTAAATAAAGTACGTTTGAATGTATTACTACCCCTGTTCTTTTTTTTTTTTTTCTTCCAATTTTTGGTTTGTTCCTGCTTTTATTCAACGTAATAATTCTAACAACAATGTTGCTCCCATCTAATGACAAATACTCAGTTGCCGGAATGCCGGGACTTTTGCAAAAAAAGTTTTACTTATATTTTTTCTTCTGGTCAAAATGGGCATGTGAACAAATTGAGATTAAAAATAGAGTTCAGTATTGGATAAATTGAAAAAAAAAAAAGAGAGAGATATACTAATTTCTGCAGCGAAATACTTGCACAAAATTGATTTCTTCACTTACCAAGCACAGCAAAATTTTCGTTTTTAAACTCACGTAAATTTTTATTCACCAAAAATCATTGAAGTCACTCCACTGGATACATTTTATTTTTCTGCTGCATCCCCCTCCCTCCCCAAAATCAGCTGCGCATTTCAATTGAGGTAGTGTACTTAACTACTTTGAAAAGAACATTTAATCAGATATCGTTGCTTAAAAAATTTACGAAGTTGGTAAATTTTGGAAAACAAATTTTTCTACACTAAATTGTTATCATGATGGCTTCAGAATTAAAACTGGACTGAATATGTTTGCAATCCGTTTTTATTAAAGAGAATGCCGGTGTGTGAGTATCGCAATAACAACTCGTCGCGAAATTCTGGAAGACCCTTCAAAATTCCACAAAAGGTTTTTCATCGCCGTCCAAGTTGCAGTGGTCGGCAGCAAGTCGAAGTTTCAAAGGGAGTGTATCAGAAGAAAAAATATATATTGTCATATTTCTAGGGGTCACAATGAGACACTTGAGAATGCATACATGACCTTGTGTGTGTCTCCGCTAACACTGGCACACGCATTAATTTTTAAAAATTTTTTGTCCTTATATATATATATATATATATACGTACAGTATATGCATGTATTTATAATTTGCAACCACCATGAATCCACTGCTGGATGAAAGTCTCCAAGTTTCTTCTTCCACAACAGTCTGCCTTCAGTCAGTTTTTTTCATGCTTTCGAATTTCATGTACCCATCTCCCTCTTGTCGTCTTCTGGATATTGTTTTTTCCCTTGCTATCCAGTACAATATTTCAACTCTCCGTCGGTGGTTCTTTATTCCAGCAATATGTCCATCTCATTGCAATTTCAGGAATTTTGACCATGTCTTCCACTCTTGTCATTTTCCCGATCCACGAGTTCCTATTTGTATCTTTCCAGGTAACATCAAACATGCATCTCTACATGCTTCTTTCAGTTGTCTGCAACGTCTGTCTGTCTATTTTAGTTGAGGTCCATGTCTGTACTCCATGCGTAAGAACTGGAAGGATGCACTGACTAATCAGTTTCTTTTTAAGAAATAATGTATCCGACGAAGTTTTATAGGTCGATTATTTTCTTCATAAATGTGACAATGTGGCCATCGCTTAATATCTGTTTCCTAATTTAGGTATCGGTACCTTTACATTTTCCCCATCAATCGCTAAATATAAAATCTAAATATTAATTTCTTGTAAAAAAAGCACTTTTCGATCAGTATATATATATATATATTATTGTCATTATTATTATTATTATTAAATGGCCAGCGTCAGCACAGGCGCAGTAACTTAACTTTCAAAGTGGTATCGTGATATCTACAAAATTGAGATGCAGCCCCCCCCCATCTCAGCTTACCACGAGTCGCCACTAGTTATAACGTTGTTCCTCAAAAGCCCTGTTTGGTGCTCTCCCCGAACTTTTGGATCCTACTCTGTAAAGACAATGAATTTACAGAAAGTCAATGTTGATTCATTTAATATCCTTGTCTGTTAAGAATGTTATTCTATAATAATGAGTGCAATTTAGTCGGTGATATTTACAAGTGCATAGCCAACTTGAAACCTTACAGCAAAACCAAGTGTTACGAACCATTATGCTAAAATATAACAACGGCACAAGAAACCACATGCATTCACAAATTACCAATAACATTTTAGAATTTTCATGGCAATATTCCACAGAATGTTTTCTGTTCTCTGTTGTAATGGTGGACCCACGTTTTATCAACTGTCACAATCGGGTCCAAAACAGTCTCACCTTTGTTTTGAAAATATTCCAAGAGTTCATGTGAAATTCACATTTGTCCAGGCTTCATCTCATCAGACAACACGTGCTGTTCATCCTTACCTGGTCTAAACTTCTCCAAAATCCAAGAACACTGATAATGCTTCCTACTCTCTCTTTAGAAATGTCTAGTTTAAAGAAAATTTATTTTGCTTCATGTGAGTTTTCTCGGATCATTTCTCCAACATGCAGTTGATGAAACTGGTCCACAGCAGTCACAGGTCCTCCCCAACCTAGGTGTGCCACTCAAATTACCATCATCTCGCAATACTCACATTGTGGACCAGTTTCATCAACTGCATGTTGGAGAAATGATCCTTCTCAGATCATTTCTCCAACATGCAGTTGATGAAACTGGTCCACAGCAGTCACAGGCCCTCCCCCAACCTAGGTGTGCCACTCAAATTACCCTCATCTCACAATACTCACATCAACATAGTGATCCTCATACACTGCTTCCAATCTTCGATGAATGTCAATGGAACCAACTTTTTTAGCAGCAAGACTTCAATGTCAACTCACTCTTTGAACCGCATGCCTGAACAGCTCTCCAATGCAGTCCAGTTTTGTCTGATTTTCAAAACTTTTCAGGCCTCCGGCATAACTACAAATGCACATATATTTCACCAATTTGGCCAGTGTTCGTGTGGCTTACATGTAAGTCTAACTTCACAATTTTTGAAATTTTCAAATGAAGTGGTGGGTGAATGAATCAACAACCAATCAGAAAAATGCTCAACATAAAACATAATAATAAAATCATTATTATTGTTCACTTACCTTGCTACGTTCCGAATGAGAGACTTAGTACCACAACAGCTTTTACATTTTGAAGGATCGGATACGATATGACAAAAAATATGCTGATAAAGATGTCCAATGATGTATCTATCTTTTTCATACACTGCAGCATTTTCAACCTGGAAAAAGTATATATAAATATGTTTTACATTAATATTGACAGAATAGGTAATCAGAGGAAATTATACTAAAACCCATGAAAATTATTTCCTTTCATCATATTAACTAAAACTTATTTCACCAAATCAAGAACGCACTTGTAAACCTATTCAGATACATATCAATATTAAGTATCTCTCAATTTTATTTGCAACTTTGAACTTTTCAATGCTTGTCAATATTAAAAAAATAATAACCAAAAGAAAGAAAAACTGTTCTTTAATTAATGACTTCATGGCTTCCTCTTATTACTTTCAGTATTATAAACATTTAACGGGAATTATCAAGGATAAATTTATTAAGGTACATTACCTCTCAAGTTTTTGATCTATACATTAGATCTTCGTCAGGAGCTCTTGCGTCCTACTACTTCCACATATCTTCAAATTTATCCTCGATAATTCACGTTAAATGTTTATAATACTGTTCTTCAAGTAAAAACTGGAAGCCAAATTCCTCTTGGCTAAGCTTCCTAGTTCCTTCATTCGGCAATAGCCTTGCCACGAAATAATAATGCACAAATGAGAAACATTTTCAGCATAATGCAAATTGTCTATCATTCATTTTTACACATTACACATTCTAGTGTTTAACTTTCTACAATGATGACAAATATGTGCAGTATTTAGGTGTAACTAATTATTTATTTATCTATTAGCCGAGCTTTTGCACATCAATGGAGGGCTTTTTCAAGGCTTCATACAACTGCTAAGAATAAGCTACATGATTTGAAATATAAACAAAAGATAAACATAAACATTAAGACAATGGTCATGAATCTATCTCCACATGCAAATGCTATTGCATGTTATGCATTCTTTCTGCGATGTCACACATTTTGTTTTAAATTTCTTAATACAATCGATAAAATGTTAATAAATAATAACCTTCTACATATCAAAAAAAAAAAAAAGTCTATAAATTTGGAATTTCGAAAGATACACTCTCATTACATATATTCGCCACAGACAGAATTTCAGTTGATTCTCTTATTGCCGATTCATATCTCGTAGTGTATGTTGCAACACACTTTGTTTTGTCCTAATTAGGTCTCGCCCCTTCAAACAATACATCTCTTGTCAGGGCTGAAACATGCTGTTCATTTTTCAAATTCCTTTTGTGTTCTTGTATACGAATCTTAATAGACCGTTTTCAAACGGTCTATACGTTTTCAAACGGTCTATACAAGAACACAAAAGGAATTTGAAGAAGGAACAGCCTGTTTCAGCCCTAACAAGAGATGTACTGTTTGAAGACCTGATTGGGATGAAACAAAGCGAGTTGAAACATACACTACAAGATATGAATCAGCAATAAGAGAATCAATTGAAATTCTGTCACGACAAATATATGTAATGAGAGTGTATCTTTCAAAATTCCAAATTTATGGAAAAAAATTTTTAATGCGTATTATTATTTATTAAGTTGCTTATTATTTATTAACATTTTATCGTTTGTGTTAAGAAATTTAAAATCAAACATGTGACATTGCAGAAAGAATGCATAACATGCAATAGCGTTTGATGCAAGCAGAAGTAGATTCATGACCATTGTCTTAATGCTTGTTATGTTTATCCTTTGTTTATATTTCAAATCATGTAACTTATTCTTAGCAGTTGTATGAAGCCTCGAAAAAGGCATCCGTTGAGGTGCGAAAGCTTGGCTAATAGATAAATAAATAATTAATTACACCTAAATATGGAAGTTATTTATTCATAGATATGGTGTATGATATTTTATTACATGTGCAGTATGTTTACATTTTTGAAATAAAAATAAAACTCCATGCATAATAGTGGTTCTATATATTGCTAAAATAAAATGAAATGTACAACGCATTTTTTAATTCAGGAAAAAATGTCGCAGATAAAATTTTAGCAATATTCCAGTAAAGTCCAATTCCTTCATTTGTTAATGCCACTAAGTCCCCATACCTGGTTCTATGCATACATTCAGCACTCTGCTGTGAGTTATTAATTCAACCAGTTGATCATCCATTCTATCATCATCATCACTAAGATGTTCTTTGAGATTCAGAGGTTAGCTCCACAAAGAAATACAAACTACCAGATAATTTCTACTTACTGTTGTCATATCAAACTTCTCCATTTACAGCGATCTTGACATACAACTCGGGCTTCACTGACATCCATCAGACGCCGTACACAAGAACTTCTATATTTCATACTCAATCTTTTCCTCATGCAGACACTCATGAATCTGATCCTTCCATGACTTCCTTGGCCTTCCTCTGCCTTTCCTTCCTGCTACTTCGTCTAAAAAGATTTCCTTAGTAAGTATCTCATCACTCATTCTTTCAACATGGCCAAACCACCAAAGCAGATTAGTCTCCATCTTGCTAACAATATTTTGGTTCACATTACACAACTGCAACACATCTTTATTCCTCACATGATCACATGTCTTGCCACAACCCCTCTGTAAGTAATGCATTTATCTAGCACACAAACAACTCCTATGTTTCTTCTGTAATACCAAAGTTTCACTACCATACATCAGAGTAAGAACAATTACTTTCATACACAGCCATGCGGGACTCTCTTGAGAACCCATCATTCCTGTGAAAACCTCCCAAAGCAGCAATGACTTTCAATATAAAATTCACTCACCTAATAATTTCACCATCCAGTTTGTTCTCTGTCAAACATGCTTCCTAAATACACAAACTCATTTACCTGGTCAATCACTATGCCATTTAGACTTATATAACATTCAGTGCTAATAGTTCCTAGCTTGAAAACCATAACTTTGGTTTTTCCCTTATTGATACTCAGTTTGAATTTTATTCAAACTTCATACATCTGGGACAACATACACTGCAACTCACTTTTGCTCTCTGCCAACAGGACTGTGTCATCAGCATACAGCAATCTGCACACACGGATATTACCAAGACATAAACCAGTATTATCTATTTTGGCATCACACATCCATAAATATAGTAAAGAGCCATGGTGACATTACACAACTTGTCTGACTCTTGCATCAATAGACCATTTTGATAAAACACTATTCACTCATACACAAGCTCTACTGCCAGCATACATGGATTTTACATTATTAAGTAGATTTCCAGTAATACCATATTCATTCAATACCTTCCACAAAAGTATCCTATTTACTCGGTCCTAAGCTTTTTCTAAATCTATGAAAGCAGCAAAAACTTTCTTATCAGCAGGGGCGAAGCAACAGGGGTAGACTTTGAGACTAAATCTACCCAAGAGTAAAATGCCAAAACTGATTTTATTACTTATTATATTTATTTAGTTTTTCACATACAATGGAAAGAAATACCTAATTAATGTAATGCTGGACAATTAATTTGCAAAATTACGTTATGTCCAATATTTCCTTGGAATGAAAAGTGAGACTCGAAATCACGAGTCTCACAGATCAACCAACATACAAGTACAGCAGCTTCTGCGGGAAAGTTATTTTTGCGCTCTGTGGCGGTCTGTGGAGGCAAAAAGACTAGTTTCAAACTAAAGCGGATGCTGCTGATTGGCTGCTCCTTGCATTGTGGTCGGGAATCTCCACTCTTGGCCACAGAGCCGAGAAAGCCAGTAATCACTGCTCACGGGTTTGTTTTTGTTATAAAGTGGAACTTATGACTGACTAATGAGCGTGTTGTCAGCGCTGTGAGTTTAATTTTTATTTTTTAAGCGAGCAATGTGCGAACAAGAAGTTCATGATTCTTCTGATTTAGTTAAGTATCTGCTGGAAAATCTGCTGTCTACCTTAATATTTCTCTTAGGGGCCAGGTATGTGTGTGTTTAAACGATGTTTAGTGCTCTAAATATTTAGAAGTTTGGGTAAACGCTTAACAAAATTTTCATTGTGCATGCATGTAATCAAATCCTGCATTTTTCGGGTTCAGAGCAGTAGTTCATGTGTTCTTAAAAGTTCTATTTTGGAAAGGTGAGGCCCATAAAAGCATTACAGCTGACACGTCGAGAAATCTCAAAGCTGTTTTTACCCTCCTCTTCCTCACAAAAATATTAGCATTCAGCAAGGCTTTCTTTCCTTACAGGCATGGATATGGGAACAAATCATTTGAACTTAAAACAAAAATAACCCGCAAAAGTACTGTTTTTTTTTTTTTTTTTTTTTTTTTTTTTTTTTTTTTTTTTTTTTTTTGGAATGGAGGACTGACGACCACCGTGAGAAACACAATGGGTATGAGCAGTCGCCCGTCTCTAATTTATGGCCACTGGTTCCAGGGAAGAGAGAAATCCAGTGTCGTAAGACAAACAACATCAATGCCTCATGGGGATTCAAACCCGGACCCCTGTTCAGAAGCCATTGCTTATACCACTGCGCCACCGGAGCGGCAAAGTACTTGCTTACCCTTGTTAAATCTGCATAGTATTTCTTTGCCTAAATAAGTAAATATAAAAATATACCGAAAAGTATCACAACCCGCAGTAAAAAAATACCAATCTTTGTGGGTCTAAGTTTAAGTTGTATGAAATGGAAATCATTACTTTTTTTTTTTTTTTTTCGTTTTCAGGATCAGTTTGGCAATAGTTTAATTTGCTAACAGTCTGATCAGTGATTAAGTTTTGCAAGTTGTGAAAAAAAAATTGCATTTATGTAGCAATTTTTTTAAAGATACAGTACAGCAAGCAATGACAATGCAAACAATATGTTGGTACTAAAATATTCTCATGAATATAATATGCATCTTTGTTAGCATGCTATCTATATATGCATTAGTTTAACTGGAAAATAATATAAACAAAATTTTCCAGTCTCCCCAACACAGAGCATCATGCTTTGCCACTGCTTACCAACAGCTAGATACTTTTCAATCCTCATGCATAATGCAAAAATTTGATTAGTGCAGCCTTTACCAGGCATAAAGCCACTCTGAACATCCCACACTTTCTCTGATGTAAGACCCTGTACTTTTTCAACAACGACCTTACCAAACACTTTCCCTGGCACACTCAGTAGGCTAATACCATAACAGTTTTCAAAGTCAGTCTGATCACTTTTTCCCTTAAATAAGGGAACAATGATATCATCCTTCCAATCTCGAGAGACCATTCCTAACTCCCAGCACAACTGGCAAATTTCAGTTAACTAGTCAATTACTGAATCATCAATATATTTTAACATCTCAGCTGTTATGCCATCAACTCCCGGAGGCTTACCATTCTGAAGAGATTTTAGAGCTTTACACACCTCTTCCTTTGAGATCCCTCCTGTGATTCATCTTTCACTGTGACATCATCTGCTTCTGCCTCAGAATCACCTTTGCTTTCTTGATTTAATAACTCACAGAAGTATTCACCCCATCTTTCACTTAATTCATTAGGCTCGCATATCATTTCCCCGATCCTATTCTTCACACAACTTACAACTTTGTTTCCCCTATTTTTCCTGTCTCGTGTACGTCCAGAGAGCCTTCCTATCTTTCCAAAAAGCCAATTCATGCCTTTCCACCTTTTCTTTCCTATCTTTTGCCTTACTCTGGCGAACCAGCTTAGCTGCTTCATGCATCTTACAGCAACATTCATCTACAGAAACTACCTTGCAACATCCCCAAACAGACTTCCTTTTTTACTCTTTACTGCCTCTTCAATCTCACTATTCCACCAAGCATCACCTCTATTGGTACCAACTATTGTGGTGCCACAGGCCTCTTCAGCAGCAGTGACAACCCAGTTCTTAAAACTTTCCCACTTCTCTTCTACATCCCTCTCACAAGACTTCAGCACCTTCAGTCATTCTCTGAGTAAGTCAGAATAATCCTGTCCTCTCACATTATCCAATACTCCAGACCACACACTCACTGTTCCATTCACTTCTATCCCAATTTCACTTCTTTTATCCTAATTTTCTCCACCTATTGTATTTTAATATTTATTCATTATCTTTCTTCTACACACAAATGACAAAATTCTTAGCAGACATTTTGGATACTCCCATTTAAATTTTTTCGCACGAGAAAAAGGTTAGTTTAGATTAAGCTAATGTTCTCCTCAGAACCGTTTGTCTGGGTTGATCACCTGGATGTTTTCTTTTGCTACCCAGCTGTTCAGACCACATAAATATTATTGTGATTTCACAAATACTTTCCAAGAAAAAGGTTAACTTTGGATCTAGTTCCAATCAAAAGTCCTTTTGGATTAGCTGAAAAAGGTACTTTAATGTTGAAAATGAAATGAGAAATATGTTGACCTCTGCAGGGAGAAATCCGTGGTATGAATCAGATGTCCCTCACAAGTGAAGGCATGCAAATATTATGCAACACCATTATTGTTAATATTAAGTGCCATTTTTATTTATGTACAAATTTGTATTGAATTGCAATTATGTACTTTATGCTCGTTTTGTTATCATTTAATAGGCTTTTTTTTTTTTTTTTTTTTTTTTGTCATTTTTCTATAAGTAAAGTGGAAATTTGACAGGTATTAGGCTTAAAATGTATGGGTTTTGCTAAGAAATAAAGGACATTTTTAAGTCAAATTTTTGGGTAGTACCCCTACCCTTCCTCAGGACTACAGCTATAGTAGCTGTTGCCATTCATGAAATAAATTCCAACCTTTCAAATCATTTAATGTTGTACCTCTTCTTCTCTTTATTTCCAGTCCTTCTGACAATTTTCTCTTGAAAAAGTGCTGTTGGTGTGTCAGAACTTTTACAGTGTTCCAAAGCACTTTATGTCCTGTCTTTTGAACATGTCTGACAGTGGCATGTGTTCATTGTATGCAATGCATGCCCTAATTGCATGCAAAAATTTACTCTCTTAAACAAAAAAAGAATTATACAAAGGAAAGCTTTGTGCTGCAGTTTTTTACGGGAAAATTTTAACTAAGTGCCTGGTTTTAGTAGAGTTTTATTTAAAACCAAATCCACATATTGGTGTGCATTGAACTGAAAGCGAGAATGCTAACCTACCTTCGTATGCCCATACCCATGTGAAATTGTGCCTTTGGAGTGAGCATATCTTTGCCAAGTTAAGTAAGAATTGCAAAGAAGAAACCCACTGCGTGTGAAATTTCTGTTGCGTTCAGGGATGGGGCAGTCAACCAATCAGATAACCGATGTTCTCTGTCCCCCCACTGTTTATTCCCACTCAGGTTGGGGCCTTTGTTACCTGCCATTGAAAACTACTAGAAATGCGAAACGGAGAGCTGCGTCAACCAAAGGAAGCTAGTTTTCTTTTGCTCGTGAATATCTATGATCTCAGGCATAATTTCAAGGAATCCTTTCTTATTCAGCTGGAAAATTGTACGGCTACATTTTTGTATATTTCTTGTCTTTTCTGAAGCACTAAAATGCTTCAAGATAATTTAAGCAAACCGAAAAAGTGAAATAAAAAAAACTGATGACGCAAAATTAATGCCTTTCGACTCCCGAAGTTTTACAGAAAAATCCAAATGTGTAAGCAACAAAAGATCAACCTCAAACCAGGGTCTCTTAACATTGTGGTTACGTATGCAGGTTAAACAAACAAACTTATTACATATTTCGGCACTTCAATTTACCAGACAGACACGATTTGTAGTGTTTCAAATCTCCAATGCTGTTTTGTTGGCTGTGTTTACCATTTTGTGATGAAATTGTCAGAGACTGTTTACCTTTCCTAACAAAAAAAAAAAAAAAAATGTAAAAACTCAAAAATTCAGATTCAAAACCAGAAACTGTTTACCTTTTCCTAATGAAAAAAAAAATGTTAAAACTCAAAAATTGGCTTCAGTTTCAAAACAGTGGAAAATCCGAATTTACTAGCGTAAAACAAAAATCAAAGGTTCCCAGCTTTCCCACATCAGCCAGACGACTTTTTTCAGAAAGATAGATCCCCAAAGGGTAAAGCCTTTTTGTCTGGCAGTTTCCAAATCATAATCAACCCCTATAACTATGTTATACTGAAAGCTTATGGGCACAAAAAATTGTGATACTAAAAGCTTCGAGTTTCCCAAAGGGAGCCTGAATTCACTCAAAGAAGCTTTCCACTCGTTTTGATTTTGTTAGGTTAAAAAGTTAGTTAAGAGCTTTTTTACTCTTCCTCCTGGATTAAGCAGTAAAACAATCTACAAGTTGCTCTAAGCTTTTAACAAACCTGGTTTGTATACATGCTTTGATTTCGTTAGGTTAAAAAGTGAGTTAAGAGCTTTTTTACTCTTCCTCCTGGATTAAGCAGTAAAACAATCTACAAGTTGTTCAAAGCTTTGAACAAACTTGGTTTGTATACATGCTTTGATTTCGTTACGTTAAAAAGTGAGTTAAGAGCTTTTTACTCTTCCTCCTGGATTAAGCAGTAAAACAATCTACAAGTTGTTCAAAGCTTTGAACAAACTTGGTTTGTATACATGCTCGAGTGTCATTAAATTGTGTCATTAAATTGTGCGAATAAAAGCCTATTCATGCAATATACTCAGACATTATCTAAAAAAATGTTTAATAACAATGGAAAAAGTTCTACTGAAAATTTTGATGTCGAAGCCAAAGTAACAGAAGAATGAAAAAAAGTCGCAGGATGGAATTCCGCTATAAATGACGTATGATTTTTTTTTTTTTTACATGGCTACACATAACTTTCACGGCATGCCACTGATGTCTGTCCAAACCTATTTTGTTTATCATGTTTTTAACTGCAGCTTTATGTTCTGCCAATCTGATAAAATGCTTTGGGACATTGTCTGAGTTCTAGCACATCATCAGCACTTTTTCAAAAGAAAACTGTCAGAAGGACTGGAAATAGAGTGAAGAAGAGGTACAACATCAAATGATTTGAAAAGTTGGAATTTACCTTGTGAATGGCAACACCTACTATAGCTGTAGTTCTGAAAAAGAAAAGGTAGGGGTACTACCCAAAAATTTGACTTGGAACCCTTTATTAACTTAGTAAAGCCCATAAATCTGAAATATTTGTAATGCATTAAGTCTAAAAAAAGCCATGTCATAAATCATTACCAAGTATTAGGTTGTTGCAGATGAAATTCCAGAATATTGCTGGAAACTTCAAAACCCAAAATATGGGGCAAAATAAACTTTGTTAATCAAAATAATCCCTGCCATCAGCAACACACTTGTGCCAATGAGATATAAGCTTCTGTATGCCATCATGAAAAAAAAATGTCAAGCTTCGGGCTGCGACAAACTCGTGGATGTGGTTTCAACAGATGTTTGATTGGGAAACAATCTCCCGTGCTGAAAGGTGTCCAGGTGCTTGAAGAAATCCATAGGCGACAGATCAGGTGAATACAGCGAATGAGGTAAGATTTCATACTTAAACTGATGCAAATTCTGAATCATCTGACATGCGACATGGACCTCAGGGTGCAATGCCCTGGGAGTAAGCCAGGTGCGATAAGACCTCTCAGTACAACAGTTCATGGGTTGATTTCGTGGTGGCACTGACATGTGGTCTGGCATTATCGTGTAACAAGATGACTGGGCGGTGTTCTTTTACCTGTCCATGGGCGTTTTTGCTCGATTGTGGCATTCAGTTTCATCAACTGATTGCTATATTGTTATGCAGTGATGATTTTGCCCAGTTTCAACAGTTCGAAGTACAGCACTCCATGCATACCCCACCACACACACAATAGCACCTTTTCCCCATGGATATCCTGCTTTGCAGTGGATGTTGATGGCTGGCCTGGGTCGACCCAGGATCGCCTGCGTGTGGGGTTGTGGCAATTGACCCATTTTTCATCCCCGGTGACAACCTTCCAAAAGAAATTCTTCCCTTGAAACCTCTTCAGTAATGACATGCAGATGCCCAATTGTTGACCAATATTATACTCTGTTAAAGTATGCAGAACTCACTTACCAATCTTCTGGATCTTCTCCAAGGCCCGTACCCGTAGACACCATACAACTGTCGATGGAGCCACTTTCAAACGTTTTGCCAGTTGCACGATCGATTGTGTGGAATCCTCTTGCAACAGTGATTCTTGCGGTCTATCTACATGTGGCTTGTCTTCCAAGCTTACCTTTCTTAAACCTGGCAAACCATTCTCGACACGTCTGCTCACCCATAACAGTTTCGCCATACACCTGACCATATTGAGCCTCATGCTGCACTCGTACTTTTCCCTAAATTAAACATGAATAACAAACAGTGCCGCAGATGAACTTTATCGACTGCCATGCTTAGCTTCATGTACGAACTAACAGAATGGGTCGCCAGCCAGTTAGGCCCGACGGAAACTTTTGCATACCCCTAATATTTGCAGCAGTTTTTGGTTTCACTGCTCGTAGTACCTTAATATACAACCATAAAGCTTTCTAACAAAGAACACACAGATAACAGTGATCATCAAAAGGTCTAAGACATTTAAAAATTCAAGCTAACATAAAAAGCATGCTGAATTTGCACCGATTCAACAATTAAATTTAAAAAATGTTTCTTCCACTGATGTAAGGGCTTCAACATAAAAGTGAGCTGAAAAGTACAGAATTAGTTTTTTATCCACATGAAATAAATCATAAGAATAAGACACACAATTAAAAAAAAAACAGAAATATGTGATAAGATACATTTCAACAAAAAGCAAATGCTGGATTTCTTAACAAAGCAACTAAAAAATAACAAAAGACAGACCAGGAAATCATATTTTTATATGATTTGCTTTACAAGTGTCAAATGGAATAGAAATTCAGATGCATCAAATGAATTGGTCAGTAATAAACAATAATTTGGAACATCAAACTAAAAATCATACTTTTTGGAATTTTTGAAATGTAAAATATATAAAGAAATACATTTTTAATGCAAAACAATTCAATACAATTAAAGAACTATGAGCAATATGACTAAATTTCCAGACTATTTATTACATTCAATAGAAGCAGAAATAGCAGTAGTCCCTCAGAATTTAGTGGTAATGTTAACCAGGAACAGGGCCGTGGAGGGCGAGCTAGGGCCCCAGTGCAATAAAATCCCCCCCCCCCCCCCCCCACACACACACACCACCTCGGCTCCTCCACTAACCACATAACCCATATTTCTGTTTTCTCACCTACCCTCCACCCACCATTCCCCTGCTTCCCGACAGGTTGCAACTCTTCAATCTTTTTTTTTTTTTTTGCGGTGGATGATTTTTCATATTCTCTCCTCCGCACATCAGTGATATGTCGTTGCAAATAAAGTGGTAGTATTATGTCAAAACTATCATCGGAGTTTCAAGGTAAAGTTTTTTTCTTTAAACTGAAGTAAAATTAAATGAAAAAGAAATTTTAAAAAATAACATGTTTTAATGTGTATTGTAGAAGTAGTAGTGCATATAAATCAAATATTGTATATATTTACACAATTTTATTTTAAAAGCACTTTCGAAAGCTAACATTTATTTTTTTTATTGTATTTAAAGCAAGTTTTGAATTTATTATAGTTTTTACATTTCTGACATAAGTTAAGTATTTTTCCGCGTATTTTAGAAAATATTTCTTTATGCGTAACTTGGTGACACTAGTTTGAAAAATATTCAGACACCATAAAATAGCAATTAGAAAACAAATTACTTTAGAAATGGGCTCTGGGCCCCGGTGCTACACAGCACTGCCTCCCCCACCCCCACCCCCTCCTGTCAGCAAGACTAATGAAGCAGGAGGTCACTTGCATCGAAAAAAGACAATCGCGAGTTTACTACGGCAAATAATAAGGGACAGTTACTAAAGAGAAAGAAGTGACTCCATATAACTCAGAAAATAATGGAAATATGCTAAACTCAAACTATTAGATTGACCCAACTCTCATATCTCAGAGAAGTTACTGTATTTTAAAAATGGTGTTAAGCACTGGTACTAAGTAAATCTTTTCCCTGAACATGCTGTAAGCTAGCAAACATACAATGGAAATAAGAAGAAAACTATTTGTAAGACCACAACTTTGTGACTGAAGACGTAACATTACACAACTTCAGGAATAATATACAGCTCTAATGAAAAGCATCAATGTTCGTAAAAGTACCTACGTTCAAGCAGTGCTGGATTTAAGGCTTTTGAGGCTCTAGGCCAAATTTTCTATGCGGCCCCACCCCCACCAGGCCACTCGCATTTTAATTTGCTCCTATAAGATTTTCTAATAAACTTATCTTTAAGTTAACAATATAATAATTGGTAGTATAATTTTATTGTTAAATAAGTATTATTTAAATAAAAATTATTTTGATTTAACTTGTTATTAAATTAAAGGTTATAAAAAATATTTGCAAACATAGACAAAGAGGTTCATGCTTATCCAGGAACAACACCTTACATTTTGAAACCTTGGACCTAGATTTGAAACCAACACACGATGCAATCTTATAACACGAAAGTAAACATTATTTTTTGTTTTGATTCTTTACACCTGCAGCCCGTGGGCCGTGGCCTAGTGGTAAATCCACCGCTCCACCGCTGCATTAAAGTATATCTTGACAGCGAATTTGGCGACATTTCTCTGCTAGTGGAAAAAAAGACACGTTTCAACGAAAACACGTTCGTTTCATTGTATTTATGATATGCCTTTCCGAAAATAAACAGTAAGGATTTATGAAAAAGTACAATGTTAAGGCATTGCTTCCATTTCGCGGAAAATTACGCGGAGAGAGATAACTCGAAACAAGGTAGTAAAATCATGCAGTGCATTGATTGTGATACACTTTCCAACATACCAGAAATCATTGCTCAAGTTATGAGGATAATAGCTGTGGAATAAATCTCGCTCCTGTGCCTTGACCTTTGACCCCATTTCGATGATATTAAACAGAATTGCTTCAATATATGTATCCGGAACAAAATGATAAGGTTTTGTCGCAATCGAAGCATTTTTACATAAGTTATGACACATAAGTGCAATGGAATGGATCCCGCTCTTATGTCTTGACCTTTGACCCCATTTCACCCATTTCCAATAGAGTTCGTTCCCAGGTAGTCCCCTAGCAGAAACTAAAGTTTCATCGAAATCGAACGTTTTTTTACGCTTTCCAACCGTAGGTTGAAGAAGCGTTATACTCCAGCTTTGTTCCTCTGTCTGTCCGTCCGATAACTCGCGTAAAAATGTTCGATTTCGATTAAATTTTGATATGTGATAGGGGACCACCTGGGGATGAACCCTATTAAAAATGGGCGAAATGGGGTCAAAGGTCAGGACATAGAAGCGGGATCCATTCCACTGCCCTTATGCGCCATAACTTGCGTAAAAATGGTTCGATTTCGATGAAATTTTAGTATATGATAGGGAACCACCTGGGAACGAACCCTATTGAAAATGGGCGAAATGGTATCAAAGCTCCGGACATAAGAGCGGGATCCATTCCATTTCCCTTATGCATTACAACTTATGTTAAAATGCTTCGATTGAGACAAAACCTTATCATGTTGTTCCGGAAGTGTACTTAACCGGTTCTGTTGAATATCATCGAAATGGGGTCAAAGGTCAGGGCATAGGTGCGAGATTTATTCTTCAGCCATTATCCTCATGACTTGAGTAATGATTTCTGGTATGTTTTTGGAAAGCGTGTCATAATCAATGCATTGCATGATTTTACTAACTTGTTACATAAATTATGACGCATAAGTGCAATGGAATGGATCCCGCTCCTATGTCCTGACCTTTGACTCCATTTCGCCCATTTTTAATAGGGTTGGTTCCCTACCACATACTAAAATTTCATCGAAATCGAGCCATTTTTACGTAAGTTATGACGCATAAGGGCAATGGACTGGATCCCGCTCCTATGTCCTGACCTTTGACCCCATTTCGCCCATTTTCAATAGGGTTCGTCCCCAATGGTCCCCTACCACATACTAAAATTTCATCAAAATCGAACCATTTTTACGCGAGTTATCGTGCGGACGGATAGACAGACGGACAAAGCATGAGCATATGTTTCTTCAACCTACGGTTGGAAAGCGTAAATAATGTGAAACCGGAAACTAAGTTCCCGCATAAACTTCTGTTTTTCGCGTTTTCTATAATGCTAAGCAAAGAAATATATAAAACCCGACCCCAAATTATATTTCTTTGTTCAACATTGGAAAATGCAAGTAACATAACTGATTTTTCGTTTTACATTATTTCAATTAGAAAGGATACTTTCTTCTGCACAGCGTTGCCAGCTCCTTCTCCAGGACAAAGATCGAGCACGAACTGCAGCTGCAACAAGACGTCCGACAGCGAAAACAACTTCCGGGGAAATTCGGAGGACACGGTTTCCGGAGGTGGTTTATGGTTTAACCCGTTCTACCAATGCGTATGATAAATGAACATATCCAATGTGCATTCGGAAGTAAAACAATTCACTATCGGTAAAAAAAATGGAAAGAGTACAAAGAACATTCAGCCATATTTTGTAACATACAAAGCTATGGAAACAACGGCCATACCGAAACAATTAAACTGGAACGCCATTTTCTTTTACACATAGCAAAACTTCAACTACTTCATGTTCTGAAGCAAACCTTACCTTGAGTTACGTCCTGAAACTAATTATACATGTAAATCGAAAAAGTCCTTGCCCAGATTAATATATTTACACTGTTACATTTCTCAATATGCAAATCATTGTGAACATTTCACGTCTAACAGAGATCGGATGTAATCGCGTATACAGTAACGTAACGTTTGCTGATAGCTATCATTTGCGAAGCACAAAAAACCCACACTTCGCTGTTCCTTTGACGCAAACAGGGTCTATGACGTAACAAAGCCATTGCTTCCGTCGGCATGATAAATACAGTATAACATACTATACGTTGATGACTCACTTTTCAATTGTGTACCACGCACTGTTCACAACAATGAAACATGCACAACAGAAAAGTTTAGCAGACCAGTATTCTCGTTTACTTTCGTACGTAAATACGTGGTTACACGTGAAGCAAATTCTTGGAAGAAACATAAAACTCCATGAAAAATCGTAGAAGTATATTTAGAAATTCTACAAAACTTTATCTTCGCGTACATGACGCATTTCTCCTGTTTTCAAATTTAAGCAGAAAATATCTGAAAATAAATCAACAAACGTTATGATGGGGTGAAGGGGGGGGGCAAAGACGAAAATACTTCGACATGACAGCTGCTCCATACATCCTGCGGAGAATCAGATTGCCTAGTTGCTGAAGTCTTGTTAACAAGTCAAACCGCACCCACTGGCGTAGCCAAGGGGTGGTCCTCAGGAATTTTTGAATTGTAAACTATACACTATCTACCAACAAGTAATTGGACACCTGTGATAGCAAAGGAAAACGAAAATTATTCACTTTCAATAGTTGGTGGAGCCTCCACGAGCGACGATTACAGCTGCGACCCTCCGGGGCATACTCTCAACCAGGCGTTGTACGACGGCTAGCGGTATTTTCTTCCACTCGGCTTGGAGAAGACAGGTCAGTTCCTTCACCGATTTCGGAAAGGTGGGGGCACCCCTTAAGTCGACGCTCCAACTCGTCCCAGAGGTGCTCGATACTCTGCGCAGGCCAGTTCATTCGATTAACCCCATTGTCACCATACCAAGCCATGGTGGACCTCTTAACATGACAGGTGGCATTGTCATCCTGAAAGTAACATGGGTCCACCCCGTAAAACTGCCACAACGTAGGAAGCGCATGGTCATCCAAAATGCTGCAGTAGGTCTCGGCGTTGAGTCTACCAGGAATTGCGACCAAGGGTCCAATGCCATACCAGGAGAAACACCCCCATAGCATAATTCCACCGCCGCCGAACTTCACAGTTGGCACAATACATTCCGGCAGGAGGCGTTCTCCAGGCAGACCCCAAACCCAGACCCTGCCATCTGAACGGTAGAGGGTGAACCTTGATTCGTCGCTCTAGAGAACCTGTTTGCACTGTTCAACGGTCCAATGTCGACGTTCTTTGCACCACGTTAGCCGAGCAGCGCTATTGGACTTGGTGATCAAAGACTTGTGGGCGGCAGCACGTCCATGATAACCGAGCAGATGGGCTTCCTTACGGATGGTATTCATCGAAAGAACACTCCCGGATGCCTGTTGAAACTCCTCGCGGATGTGGCCAATCGCTTTGGTGCGGTTCTTCCGAATTTCTCTGGCCAGCACCCGTCGGTCTCTAACTCCGTTTTGTGGGTCTGCCGGGTCGGGGCACATTCCGACAGTCACCTCTCATCTTCCACTTGCCAATCACGTAGGCCACTGTCGATTTTGGGTACTTCAACTCGCTGGATATGTGACGTATGGATCGGCCATTTCTGTGATACCCGACGATTACACCTTTCTCGAAATCAGAGAGCTCCGAACTGCGTGCCATCTTGCATGCGACTGGTTGCGTTGTTGTTTTCCACACGATATTTAATGGCGTTGGCCGTGACGTGTATCAGGACCGCAGATATCGTCAATTGCAGGGGTGTCCAATTACTTGTTGGTAGATAGTGTATAAAGAAATATATTTTAATGCAAAACAATTGGATATAATTAAAGAACTACGAGCAATATGACTAAATTCCAAGAATATTTATTACATTCAATAGAAGCAGAAATAGCAGTAGTCCCTCAGAATTTAGTGGTAATGTTAACCAGAAAGAGAAAATGAATATAGGATATGAAATTAACAACACTGATGAAGTAGGAGTGTCACTTGCATCGAAAAACGACAATCGCGAGTATACTACGGCAAATAATAAGGGACAGTTAGTTACTAAAGAGAAAGGAGTGACTCCATATAACTCGAAAAATAATGGAAATATGCTAAACTCGTGACAATCCGCTTCTTGGTGTAAATATGACAAGGATGGGAAATCAGATAATATCCGAAAACTTGAAAATTTCGTCGTCCTGGAGAGGGAATCTCCCAGATAGCGATTCCCGCGTCTCCCAGATAGCGCCTGAGTATGCTAACCACTACACCACCCAGAACGACCAAGTCTCAAGTTTCCGATTAATTTGGATATAATTATTAGATTGATCCAACTCTCATATCTCAGACTGTATTCTAACAATTCTGTTAAACACTGGCATTAAGCCAATCTTTCCCTAAACATGCTGTAAGCTAGCAAACATACAATGGAAATAAGAAGAAAACTATTTCTAAAACCACAACTTTGTGACTGATGACATAACATTACACAACTTCAGGAATAATGCAGCTCTAATGAAAGGTACCTACGTTCAAGTAAATCTTGACAGCGAATTTGGCGACAATTCTTCGCTAGTGGGGGAAAATACACGTTTCTACGAAAACACGTTTGTTTTATTGTCTTTACGATATACGCGTATGTTTCCGAAAATAAGCAGTATGGATTTATGAAAATGCACAACGTTTATAGGAGCATTAAAGTATTACTTCTATTTCGCGAAAAATTACGCCGAGAGATACTTGAAATAATGTGTAACGGGAAAAAAATTCCCGCATAAACTTCTGTTTTTCGTGTTTTCTATAATGCTAAGCAAAGAAATACCGGGTGATCCAAAAGTCTTGCACATTTTGAAAACGTAATAACTCGCGGAGTTTTGAGAGTACGGCAACGCGGTTTGCGTAGAAATGATCAGAATGACATCGGGTTTCTTTATGAAATCACATAAATCTTTACTCATTTTACTTACATTTTTATCGCCAGATGGCGCCATGGGCGAACAAGTCTGGGATAGTCTGTATAAAAGCAGCATCTGGGAAGCAACCACAAGTCACAGCGGTCCGTTCAGGTGCACGTTATGCGAACATGTTACGAACGTACGGTATCCCTAGCTTGCAAGAGCGGGATGCAGTGAATCTGTGCACATTTATGCAGGATGGAGCACCACCCCACATCGCACGTTCCGTTAAGCAACTGCTGCAGGAAACGTTTGGTGCAAATCGTGTGTTGAGCCGACACTTTCAGAAGGCCTGGCCTCCTCGGTCACCAGACTTGGCACCCTGCGATTTCTGGCTCTGGGGGTTACCTAAAATCACAAGTGTACAGATGTCGCCCCACTTCATTGGCCATGCTGGAAGATGCAATTCGACACCATGAGGCAGCTATACCACCGGACATGTTCTTCAATGCCGCCCATGGTGTTTTCTCTCGTCTGCAGGCAGTGCTGGAACAGGACGGCCATCACATTGAACACCTGGTACAATGAGGTGTCTAACCTGGTACAATCAGGTGTCTATTTTTCTCGACACTTCCAACCTGTGGTTGCTGCGCTATCTAGCGATGAAAAATGTAAGTAAAATGAGTAAAAATTTATGTCATTTCATAAAAACCCCGATGCCATTCTGATCATTTCCATGCAAACCGCGTTGCCGTACTCTCAAAATTCCGCGAGTTATTACGTTTTAAAAATATGCAAGACTTTTGGATCACCCAGGTATATAAAACCCTACCCCCAAGCAGTGGAGGATCCAGCGGGGAGCGACTGGGGCGATCGCCCCCATAAACTCTAACGAAGTTTTTACGTTTAAAGTAGCGAAGATCGTAAATGATTAACTTCGCATATTTTGTTTTCAGTTTTTCTAAAAAAAAATTATCAATTAAACTTACTACGGAATTAGATTCAAATACGAATTACATTGATTTAGCTTCCGTAAAAAAAGAAATGAAGAAGAGAGAGAGAGCGGAAAAAATAAAGGGAAGACAGGGACAGAGGGGGGGGGGGCAACATGGGGGTATTCTTCGTTAGTTCTTAGCTATGGTCATATTGTCAAGCATCTGTACGTCTCGAAACAGTCTGTGAAAATTTTAAAACAATCCATAATTCAAACCTACTCATTTTTCTCATGAAAGTTAATAACGTCTCTAAATTGTAATTAAGATAGTATATTTTGCCCTATCACAGAAACGAAAACTTTCTATTAGCTTTTTGGAATTTTAGTGCTACAAAATTTTCGCAGGAAAAGATTAACAGTATCGTAAAAATTCCAAGCTGTTTAAATTTAGTAATCGTCGAATATTAGGAGGCACTGTTTACTTTGTTTTACATTACGTACTCATTTAAAGGAAGTTTTCAGTTCTTCAAACGAGATTAGGGGAACTTTTGTTTTCAAAAAGAAAAACTAAGTTCTCTTCGTCTCATTTTTGTACTGTAACACACGCTGAGTACGCTCGTGTGTCTACCGTTCTTCATTTGAGTTTTTATTCATCTACGTAAAAAGTAACTGATATCAGAACTGCTTTCTTTTTCCTTTTCTATGTTAATTTCCAATGGACGTAGAGTTTCGTTATTTCATCACCAATAAAAAGAAGTCGAAAATTATTCTTTTTGTTGCCGTCGGGCACAATCAAAACAAAAAAAGTTGGGGGGGGGGGGAGAACATAATTCAAGTAATCGTGTTTTATATTTAGCGATTTTATGACTAAACCGTGTGTTCATTATGTTTTGACTGAAATCAGGCGTGTATTCAGTTTAATGTATGAGAATATGTCTGGGAGACCACTAAAATTATTTTTTATTAAATTAACCAACTCCAAATATAAGGGCTTAGGCTCTATTTTGCAGGACGTAGTCTGTGCCGAATTTAAAAAAAGCATAAAGTTCATTTGTTCGCAACACGCGCAATTGATCGCACTGAAACAATTGTGATTTTTCACCTATTGCTTGCTTTCGTTCACCTATTTAAACGATTTAACATTCCTGGAGCAAGTGAAAGTGTTTTACAGACCTTACAAAGGAACGCCAGGTAGGAGCGGCACCACCAATATTTATAATATATACACTATCTACCAACAAGTAATTGGACACCTGTGATAGCAAAGGAAAACGAAGTTTATTCACATTCAATAGTTGGCGGAGCCTCCACGAACGGCGATTACAGCTGCGACCCTCCGGGGCATACTCTCAACCAGGCGTTGTACGACGGCTAGCGGTATTTTCTTCCACTCGGCTTGGAGAAGACAGGTCAGTTTCTTCACCGTTTTCGGACGGTGGGGGCACCCCTTAAGTCGACGCTCCAACTCGTCCCAGAGGTACTCGATAGGGTTAAGGTCCGGGCTCTGCGCAGGCCAGTCCATTCGATTAACCCCATTGCCACCGTACCAAGCCACGGTGGACCTCACAACATGACAGGTGGCATTGTCATCCTGAAAGTAACATGGGTCCACCCCGTAAAACTGCCAAAACGTAGGAAGCGCATGGTCATCCAAAATGCTGCAGTAGGTCTCGGCGTTGAGTCTACCAGGAATTGCGACCAAGGGTCCCGTGCCATACCAGGGGAAACACCCCCATAGCATAATTCCACCGCCGCCGAACTTCACAGTTGGCACAATACATTCCGGCAGGAGGCGTTCTCCAGGCAAACGCCAAACCCATACCCTTCCATCTGAACGGTAGAAGTTGAACCTTGACTCGTCGCTCCAGAGAACCTGTTTCCACTGTTCAACGGTCCACTGTCGACGTTCCTTGCACCATGTTAGCTTAGCAGCGCTATTGGACTTGGTGATCAAAGGCTTGTGGGCGGCAGCACGTCCATGATAACCGAGCAGATGGGCTTCCTTACGGATGGTATTCATCGAAAGAACACTCCCGCATGCCTATTGAAACTCCTCGCGGACGTGGCTCATCAATTTGGTGCGGTTCTTCCGAATTTCTCTGGCCAGCACCCGTCGGTCTCTAACTCCCAGTTTTGTGGGTCTGCCGGGTCGGGGCACACTCCAACAGTCACCTCTTATTTTCCAC
The DNA here is from genome assembly GCA_039090855.1 of Macrothele yani. Lineage (NCBI taxonomy): Eukaryota > Metazoa > Arthropoda > Arachnida > Araneae > Macrothelidae > Macrothele > Macrothele yani. The sequence goes on along the minus strand of CM077006.1, from coordinate 53,546,031 downwards.
TCGCTAATCACGTAGGCCACTGTCGATTTTGGGTACTTCAACTCGCTGGATATGTCACGGATGGATCGGCCATTTCTGTGATACCCGACGATTACACCTTTCTCGAAATCAGAGAGCTCCGAACTGCGTGGCATCTTGCATGCGACTGGTTGCGTTGTTTCCCACACGATATCTAACGGCGGCGGCCGTGACGTATCAGGACCGCAGATATCGTCGATTGCAGGGGTGTTCAATTACTTGTTGGTAGATAGTGTATCTAAAAAACCTTTCCATAATGCCCCCCCCCTTTTTTTCATACCCGAAAAACCGCCTCCACCCTAGAGTAAACTTCTGGATCCGCCCCTGCCCCCAAGCTATATTTCTTTGCTCAACATTGGAAAAGCAAGTAACTTAAGTTCATCCAAGCAACTGATTTCTCATTTTACATTATTTCGAACAGTTTTGATACTTTTTTCTGCACAGCGTTGACAACTCCTCCTCAAACGTTGACAGCTCCAAGGCAAAGCTCCAGCACGAATTGCTGCTGCAACCAGTGGCTGCAACAAGACGTACGACAACGAAAACAACTTTCGGGGAAATTCCGAGGTCACGGTTTCCGGAGGTGGTTTATAGTTTAAACCGTTCAACCAGGGGCGGATTGGCCCACCGGGACATTTCCCGGTGGGCCCCTTCCGTATATTTTGTTTCTTTCTTTCTTAAAGAATGGTTTCAGTTCAACTGAACCACAACACTTTTTTTTTTTTTATAAACGAAATACACATAATGTAATTAAACTTTTATTTTGAATTAGGGAAAAAAATCCCCTCACCAGGCAACTGCTAGAATCCCAACTACTATACATGGGCCATGTGTGTTTGCGAACTTCTGGGTTCACTTAGTAGCTGAGGAACGAGAATGTATGTACCGTATGTTGCGAGAGCGCGGAGGATAGTTGATTTTTTACTCCCGTTGGTTGTAGGAGGCATTAAGTGCTGTTCTCATAAGAGCTGAGTTCGGGCTGAATTTTAAGATGTCAGCCCTAGCCCACCCGAGCCAGAATTTTATATTGCAAGATAGAGCCCGGTTCCGAACGAGCCCGAAAACTATGATTAATCTGTTTAGGCATTAAAAAAAAATCTCCTCTTCCAAACTTTCACTCCTTCCTTCCTCCACGTGCAATTAACCGATGTCTTTCTCAACTGCGGAGTGGGGAAGGGATGTGTATCTATTTCTATAGTTTCTTTGACCATTCATTTCATCCTGAAATGTTTCGAGGGGCCCGGCATCAGGAAAAATCGGAAGGCACAACCATCTACGTATGTTAATAGCATTGGTGAGGGGGCTGAACAGTTAAAGTAGTGAAAATACTCACCCATGTTTGATAAGTTGCAGAACAATGCTAAATAGAGGTCATTATGGGATGTACTATCCACTATATGACAACACAGAATTCAGAGTGAAAGCTAATAATATCAAGAACTTTTTTTGAAATAAATAACATTATTTGCAGGAGGTGTATATATACTATCCCTTTCCCCCGAAATGTTCTACCTACGCTCCTTGTGATAACTGACAAATGCTGCAGATGAAAACAATTTACGGAGATATAATTTCAACATGAAAGTTGCGAAATGTTTTTTTTACGTTATTTAGTAAGGGGTCTTTACAGTACATAACCGCAGCATGAAAGCACGTTCTGTAATTGAAACACGTACGAATGAATATATGATCACTAAATGAAGAATCTGTTCGCCACGATATTTAAAAATCTTTAAATTTCTAACTGTGATTGTCCACAGTAGAAAAATTTCAAAAATTGCAGTACAAATAGAAAATTTTACAGCGTAAAAGGTCTGTATTTTTTTTTTCATTTATTTGAATTTAAAAAACATGTCTTATGCGAAAGGATTTTTGGTACAACTCCAACATAATTTTGGTAGTAGCAGTTCTCTCTCTCTCTCTCTCTCAAATATTTGCTGGAATTTCAGCCCACTTCGTTGAAAATTTAAGAACTGGAAGCTCAAAGGTATGAAAATCATGATTATTTTACTACCTGACAAAATTGAAAAGGCTATATAAAAGCAATTTAAAAAAAATAATAATGTTCTTACTTCAGCGTTCTTAAGAGAAAATTTTAAACAAATATAAATATTGAGTGTGTCCAAAATTAGAAGCTTCTCCAGCCCAATTACATACATAACTAATTAAGCTAGTGATTTAAACCTGGTTATTCGCTTTTTCCACGTCGATTAAGTGAGTTTGCCACGATATTTAAATATCTTGAAATTTCTAACTGTGATTGTCCACAACAGAAAAATTGCAGTACAATTTTTCTGCAGTAAAATCTTGACATAGGCTGATGCAAATTTTTCGGCAACACCCACTTCAATTTAAGGATGACGGGTGTACTCCCCCCCCCCCCACACACACACACAGTGATTTAAACAGTTTGCTCTGGAAACTATGCTTGCCACAGTTTCCAGAGCAACTGTACTTTTTGTTTTTGTTTTCTTAAATAAAAAAAGTAATTTTCAGTTGTGATACAATAGTACCACAGAACTACAATTGAACGGGCCCATTTGCAAAAAATTTCCCGGGCCCTTTTGCGACAGTCAATCTGCCCCTGCGTTCAACCACTGTTGATGATATACTAGCTTTACTACGCAGCTTTGCCCGGGATTTAGGCTTATTAATTTCATTTTCTCTTATATGCCCGGGATTTAGGCTCTTTGCCCGGGATTTAGGCTTATTAATTTCATTTTCTCTTATATTATATGTCACTGAAAAATCGGGGGAAAAATTGATGCTTGCAAGAACGAAAAAGGCTGATTTCGCAAGTTCGGTCATTACAAATTATTTATTCATAGTGTGATTATTTCAGCACTTGGCCGTGCACAACATTTTTGGTTTCTCCTTCATCGACGACAATATATAATTTTGTTGGATCCTTTGCTCTTGACATTCCAACATACAGCTGTCTGTGGAATTAAACGGACCAAAAGCGTTACGAATTATTTAACACGCATCCAGGATACACAGCATTGGAACACTGACTGAACAAAATTCGTTAACAATTTGTTATCGACGATTAAATGCATCACGTGCTTTCAGTTTCAGACGTCTTTGAGGGAAGAATCTCTGGGATAAAAAAGTTAAAAACGTATCTTTGCGAATATTTTATTAAACTGGCTGAAATTTTAATGAACACCATAAATCGTTAATAGGAACATCACCTCCAAATTTCGCCTGAATCGGTAAATAACTTTTTAAATTAGCCGTCAAAATTTTATTAACCGTTTCTGCGTATATATTTCTGTTTACCGATGAATTAAAAATTCCATGCCTATTTTAAAAGTTTTGACCGGATTCCGGTGATATTTTGAGGGACTCCTCTTATTACCAATTCATGATGTTGACAAAAATTTCAGCCCATTTCGTTAAGATTTCGCAAAGTTCGTTTTTGCATTTTTTTTATGCACAGTTCTCAAAGAACACAAACACCTGTGGATGAATGCAGTCACGTGCTTTCAGATTTGGAACAGATAACGACGCTGACTTTATTGATTAGCTTATTAATTCATTCATTACTCGCGAACGGAACAACTTAGAAAAATTAAAATAGCTGCGTTGACCTAGAAATTCCAGTATTAATAAGCTATGCAAATTTCACGATGACACAGTTCGGCGTTCGAGAGTTTTTGCTGCTTCAGACAAACAGACGTTTTGTGTTTTATACATAAGATGAACATATCCAATGTACATTCGGAAGTAAAACACTTCACTATCGGTAAGAAAACGGAGATAGTACAAGAACATCCAGCCATATTTTGTAACATTATACAAAACTATGGATATGACGAAACAATTAAAACGGAACGACATTTTCTTTTACGACACGGCAAAACTTCAACTATTTCATGATCTGAAGCAAATCTTACCTTGACTTACATCCTGAAACTAATTATACCTGTAAATCGAAAAAGTCCTTGCGCAGATCAATGTATTTACACTGTTACATTTCTCAATATGCAAATTATCGTGAACATTTCACGTCTGACGCGAACGGGTGTAATCGCGTACACAGTAACGTTTGCTGACACCTATCACTTGCGAAGCACGAAAAACGCACACTTCGCTGTTCCTTTGACGCAAGCAATCACTAGGACGTAACAAGGCCCGTGCTTACGTCGGCATGCTAAATAAATACATTAACGTACTGTACGTTGATGACTCACCTTTCAATTGTGTACCACGCACAAAAGAAAAGTTTAGCAAAGACTTTCTCGTTTACTTTTGTACATAAAAACGTGGTTACATGTGAAGCAGATTTTTGGAAGAAACATAAAAAAAAACATAAAGAATCGTAGAAGTATATTATGGTTCAGAAATTTTACAAAACTTTATCTTCGCGCGCATGACGCATTTCTCCTGTTTTAAAATTTAAGCAGAAAATATCTGAAAATAAATCAACTAACGATGTGATGGAGGGGGAGGGGAGATATAAATATTTCAACATACCAGCTGCTTCATAGTAGAATCGGATTGCCTAATTGCTGAAGTTCTGTTAAGAAGTCAAACTGCACCCGTAGGTGTAGCCAAGGGGGTAATCCTGGGGGGGTTAGCAACTCTACCCCGTTGAGAGTAATTGAGTACGAATTCAAAGTGATATATATGCATATATATCATCATCATCATTGTCAACCATTATCAATCCACAGCTTGACGAAGGTCTCCCCAAGTTTCTTCCACAATGGTCTATCTTATGCCAGTCTCCTCCATGTTACTCCCACATACTTTCGAATTTCATCCACTCATGTTCCATGTGGTCTTCTTCTGAGTCTTTTCCTGTTCCTTGGAATCCAGTCTAAAATTTCGGCTGTCCATCGATGGTCTGTCCTTCGGGCAGTCATGTCCAGCCCATTGCCATTTCAGGGATTTTACTCTGATCATGATGTCTTCCACTCTTGTCATTTTTCTGATCCACAAGTTCCTCTTCTTATCTCTCCTGCTTACACCAAGCATGCACCTCTCCATGCTTCTTTGAGTTGTCTGCAGCCTTTGTATGTCTCTTTTAGTTAAGGTCCACGTCTCTGCACCATACGCGAGCACTGGAAGGATGCATTGATCAAACACTTTTCTTTAATTGCTCTTGAAAATTTTTTTTTACACATTTCTGGCATATTGCTCTTGAAATATATACTGTTCCTTCTCTACAGGCAAGTTTTATATGCCAATTAATTTCTTCATCAATGTGGCCCTCACTTGATATCTGCTGTCCAAGATAAATGTAGGTATTGGTTATCTCCAGCTTTTTCCCATCAATCGATAAATCTTCATTTCTTGTAAAAGCATTGTAAATCACTTTTGTCTTCAGAAAGTTCATTTTTAATCCCACTTGTTTACTCTTGTCAGCAAGTTCCTGGATTATACTATGCAGCTCTGATGGGGTAGTTGCAAAAATGACTATGTCATCAGCAAAACGAAAGTGAGTTAGATAATCTCCATGAATCTTTATCCCTTTGTTTTCCCAGTTCAGTGATTGAAAGACATTTTCCAATGTGACATTAAAAAGTTTGGTAGATATAGTGTCACCTTGTCTCACTCCCTTTCCAATTTTTATGGGTGCTCTATTCTCAAATAGTCGAACCTTTGCACTTGCATTTTCATAGATGTTATTAATCATATTAATGTATGCATCTTCAATACCGCAGGATTTCAAAGCCATTGTAACTGCTGGTGTTTTCACCAAATCAAAGGCCTTTTCATGATTGATAAAAGCCATGCATAATGGGAGTTCATATTCCCTCGCTCTTTCAATTAGTTCTCTCAGTATGTGGATATGATCTATAGTACTGTAGCCACTCCTGAATCCAACTTGCTCTCTCGGTTGAGTCATGTCCAATGTTACCTTCAAGCGGTGAGACAGAACTCAAGTGAAGATTTTATAAGCCACTGATAGGAGGCTGATAGGTCTGTAGTTCCTGAGATCCTCAATGTCACCTTTTTTATGTAGCAGGATCATTGTTGCATTGTTCCAATCCTCAGGAATCTTCCCTTCATAAAGGCATTGAGTGAAAACTTGGGCGAGTACTGTTTCAATTTCTCCACTTACTTCTTGTACGATGTCTATGGTAATTCCATCTTCTCCTGGAGCTTTTTCCCCGTTTCATGTTCTTGATTGCATGTGCAACTTTTGCTGGGAGGACTGGAAGAACTCTGGTACCTTTCATAATGTCTAGAGTACATATATCATCCCTTTCATATAGTTTTGAATGGAAATTTTACACTCTTGTCAAACTTTTGCCTCCATTTCTTGTTACAGAACCATTTTTCTCAGTGTCAATCTGTTTTCTTCCCTTACTGAGATGTCCCTTTGCTCTCTTCAGGCTTTGGTTGTTTTCAATTGATTTCATCACTAGTTCACATTTGAATTTCCTTACGTTTTCAGTGATACTTTTTCGTACTGTCTTGCATAGCTCTATATATTCCAATTTGGAAGTCCCATCTCCTTTAGTTGTCCTCATCTCTCTTTTTTGCATCAGAATTTTGGTTTTTCCTGATAATTTGTTAATATGAAACTTGTTCTTAGTACCAGCTAATTTTGTTACTATTTCCATAAGGGCTTTGGTTAGTTTTCTGCTAACTTCAGAGATGTCCACTTCTTCTGACGTTAGACCTTCTAGTGCAAAGAATCTGTTCCTCAGTTCCAATTTTAAGGTATTATGATGTTTTTAAGGTTGGTCATGTCAATATACTTTGTTTGTTTTATGAGCTTGCCATGCTCGAGTTTAGCATTGAGGTGCATCTTACATCTTACCATTCTATGATCACTACCTGTGTTGAACTTGTTCAGAACACTGCAGTCTTCCATGACAAATTTCTTGTTACACATAAGAAAAGCAATTTTACTTGAGATGCCTCCATGTCCATTTCCTTTGCAGCTTTTTCTTGAAAACGGAGTTCATGATGAAAAACCCTTCTGCCTCTGCAAACTCTACGAGAGTATTTCCATGCTGGTTTCTGTTGCAGTGACTGAATTTACCTATTGAAGTTTCATTCTGTTAGATGTATATATACATATTAAAATTAACACTTTCTGTTTTATTTTATTTTTTATTTCTAAAGATTTTGGACTAATTTCCACTTCAAGTATTTTTTTCCCAGGAGGCTTTGACCATTAAGCCAAACCCATGGACCACCCCCCCCCCCCCAAGAAATTTCTGGCTACACCACTGACTGTACCAGACATGACACTTGTCAGTAAACATGGGCACTATGCAATGGTTAATTAATTATGCTGAATTTTGACACAACTCTCCAAACAACAGATAAATCAGTTGCCATATGAATAAATTAATCTTCAGATTTAACTTTGGAGTGCCATAAAATATTAATACTAGAAATAATAATAATGAAATAAAAAAGATGAAAGTAAGAAAATTGGGGCAAAGAGTATTATCAAATGTTTATGCACATGTGGGAGCAATCGCGATGGCAGCCGCTCTAAACTGGATGGGCTATTAGGGGAGCTAAGCATGATGGAGAGGGGGGGGAATAAATTTGGGGAAAAAATTTTGTTCATGTGGATTTTAAAATGCTAAAGATAGCAAGCTACTTTTGTCACTCGGAAAATCATAACCTCAACTGAATTATCCACACACCAACAATGCTTTGGGTTTGGACATTAGTGGAAAACTAATGTTTTATGGCCTTGGGGGAATGCCATAGATGTCTGATGGGTTTAAACTTGAACTTTGAATGGGGAAAGGGGTCTAATCCCTCTAGCCTTTATAATCTTACAGTGCCCCACCCTTTATGGAGTGCTCTGTATGGAGGAGCAGGGACGTCACTAGACTTCAAAATCAGGATGGGCGATGGGTGGGCGAGTATTATTTTTGGTGGGGAAAGTCTGATAGCAACTTCATTTACAAAACACTGAAAGAAAGAATTTTTAATACTTTTCCCTTCTAGCTGCAAAGGAATTTGTGCAATCCCTACCACCTTAACCTGGACACACACACACACACACACACGCGCGAGCGAGCGAGCGAGCGAGGGCGGGCGGATCTGACTAGTTACGCTATTCATGTGAGATGGAAGTGTTGCTAGAAAAATGTCTTCAACTTTTTGCTTGCTCTGAATGCATCGTCATAATTGCTTTTCAAAATTTTGCGCTTTTTGCTTACAAAAATAGTACTGCACTTGGACAATCAATTTAAAGGAAAATGTCGTTTTTGTTTACCTAAATCATATTTTTACAGACAAATCCTACCCCCTCCTTAATTCCCTTCCCTCACGTCATCAACACTGCCTTGCACTCTTCTCCTGCAAAGCAGTCGTCAGCCACTTTCTGCACTTTCACTGAGCTGGAACAGTCTTAAGAGTGCTAGTGTAGCTTTTGACTCCACTTTCCGTGTTGGAATCCCCTATTTTGTACAGAAAACAAATGGAGCAATTAGTAGCGACCCCCTCAGTGAATTTCCATCCACCCTATTCATTAGCCCCCTGACCATACAAAAAAAAAATGAGGCTTAAATTAAGGAATTGGAAGAGTGGAGACCAATTGAATTTTCATGGTCCATTTTGATAATCTTTTTACGGAAGATTAGGCAACGTACTTCGTAGGGGAAAATATGTAGGGCTACACGAACTAAAGCACAAAACTTATTATTACTTGGCGACTCCATATTATTTTCATTGGAAAAGTGCACATTTTGAACTGGGTGGGCGGCAGGGTGGGCTTGTTAACGACGTCTCTGTGGAGGAGGAGGGGATGATTGAGACAACAGGTGCTGTAGGAACATATCTTAAGGATTAAGAAAATAATATTAACGGAGTGCAAATCGCTGCCAGAATTTCGGAAACTTTAGTTTTCACGCAAACAGAAAAGCAGGAGCAGAATCTACTGATGGTTGATACGAGGTCCAATCAAAAAATTCTGTGACTAGGCCGATATACAACAGTGTACTTACATTACTGCCGGCTATGATCTCCCTCAAAGTAGTCTCCTTGGGCAGTGATACACAGCTGCCAGCATTTTTGCCACTGTTGGAACACTGACTGGAAGTCCTGTTTGCAAATTGTGTCAAGCACAGTCTGCGATTCGTGCTGGATCTCGTCCACGGCTTCAAAACGGTGACCCTTGAGCTTCATCTTCGGGAACAGAAAGAAGTCGCAGGGGGCTAAATCTGGTGAGTAAGGCGGGTGAGGAAGGATAGTCATGCTGTTGCGGCTGCAAAACTGGCTTGTTGCTAATGCTCTGTGAGCTGCTGCATTGCCGTGATGAAGCAGCTAATGCTCTGTGAGCTGCTGCATTGTCGTGATGAAGCCTAATGCTCTGTGAGCTGCTGCATTGTCGTGATGGAGCAGGAAATCGCCACCTGTCCCACATTTCAGATTGTTTGTGGCAAATGTCATCCCTAAGATGCTGCAGAACAATGCAGTAAAAAAGGGCAGCGACGGTCTGGCCGTGGGGGACGAATTCAAGGTGCAAAACCCCACGAATGTCGAAGAACACGATGAGCTTGCGTTTGGTTGTGCTCCGGACCTGTAGGGCCTTCTTCGGTCGTGGAGATGACGGGCGACAACTGTTGTTTGGTCTCCGGGTCGTAACTGTGGACCCAAGTCTCGTCCCGAGTGATGACCCGCGACAGGAACGTTGGTTCATTCACCACCTGCTGACGAAGATCTTGACAGAGTTCGACACGGAGCGCCTTCTGTTCGGGGTTCAGAATCTTTGGCACAAACTTTGCAGCAATGAGATGCATCTTCAAAACCGACGTCAGAATTTTTTGCACTGTTCCGTATGACACATTGATGATGGTAGCAATGTCTTGAAAGGTTCTCCGACAGTCCTCATGCACCAGTTCTCTAATTTGTCCACATTTTCGGGGGTTTTGTTTGTAGATGGTCGCCCTGACCTCTCGTCATCTTCCAGTGCTGTTCTGCTGCTCTTCAAGTGCGAGTGCCACTCAAAACACCTCGAACGACTCATTGCTTCATTGCCATGCCGTAACATTCCATGCGTCTCCATTCCTGATTTGCTGAGTCTGATGTTTGCTCGCTGCTCTAGTTTGCAGTGCATGCCAAAATAGCAGCTGTGTTCTGTACGTGATCACGAAATATCGTGTAGCACAGCTCCCGATGTTCACAGAACGACACCACTTGGCACAATGACTCATGAAGGTCACTGCTTTTGACCGCTGGTCACGCATCCGTGTACTGCCATCTGTTGGCACACTATGTACCTAGTCTCGAAACTTTTTGATTGCACTACATATTTAAATGGTTGGTTCCATTTTGTTATGAGCACTAATTTTTCTCTCACGTTTTGTATTAACTCATTGCATTTCACGAAGATAGTGATTGTAGATTTACCTCTGCGTCATGCCTGTGTGGGAGCCACATTACTGCTTTCAGAGCAAAGTAATCTGATTAGGCAACAACTGCTTTCTTAGCATGTATATTTCTTATCAACTAAAATGTGAAACCATATTCGGTTGCTGTGTGTTTCTGGAACGTGGAAAGAGCGATGTATTTATTTATTAACCGTCGCCACGTATTTGTAGTATTTTCACCTTGGATCTCGCCCTTTGAATTTATCTGCTATAATATATATAGCTAGTGCCGTTAATGCCCACCAGATGGAGATGTCTCAGTAGCTGAGCCCATCTTACGGATTTATGATGTCAGAAGCTGACTTAAAATACACATAGCACCGTGGATTGTTGGCCCCCGTGGCGTAAAGGTAATGCACTCGGCGCAATACCGAGAGTTATGTTGGTTTAATTCCACAGCGGCGGCTGAAAAACAATTTTTCGGTTGCTGTGTGTTTCTGGAACGTGGAAAGAGCGATGTATTTATTTAGAAACCATACATATTAAATGTTACACCTACACATCAGAAAACAAAGCAAAAAAAAAAAAAAAAAACAGTGCAGTCTGGGATGGATTGAAACAACTAAACCAGGTCAGGAATTCATCTTAGTCTTGCAGCTCACTACAAAACATAAATTTCCTTATAAAAGATTGTTAGATCCACAGTGAAAGAGCTGTTGAAATATGTATTGTAAAACAAATGCAGCCATTGACAAACTTCAACAAAATTTAACGTTGTAGCACCAAACCAAGCTCAAAACAGGGTGTTGTGCCAGATAATTATTTCCCTTTAAAAAATGGGATTTGACAAAAAATTAAAAAAAAAAAAATCATGAGTCATTTGAAGAACCCATTTTTAACTAAATCATCATGAAGATCATTCTGAAAGTTGAAATGCTCACATAAATTTTCCTCAGCAATGAATTTTTATATTTATTTGGTCAATGTCCGCTTACTGCGCAATGGCATTGGTACCACTTTCTTGAGTAGATGCCTTTTTTAAGTCTACCCACCAGTTTTTACGCATGAACCACGCCTGGTACATTATTGTCTCTTTAAGATAAATGTAGGGTGGGACAGGGATTTTGGAAAATCTCAGCCAGATAATCGCTTAGTGATCTGTGTCAGTCTGTGGATACGGGGAGTGGGGAGTCCCCATAATGAGAACTAGGGTCTTCTTCAAGATTACTGAAAGGAGGGTTAATGCTCCAAGTCCAATGACCTACGTTTAACTGTAGTTAGTTTTAGCTTAATTAATTTATCGAAGTATGCCTGGTCCAGTGGCACTTTTCTCACATACGAAGTAGGACCCAAAAGTTCGGGGATAATGAAAGCACATAGTTAACGTTATGGTGTCTGAAATACATGCTGCCATCCCTTCCCTCCATAGTCAGAATGGTTTTGCCCATGGAAAGGGATTCTTTGGTTAGTTGTCTGTTTTCCGCGATATGAGAAACATGGTTTTTGAAGAGCAAAGTTTTAGCATTAAATCTTGTCAGTGTTTGGGCAAAATAGCTGCAGAGACCTTAGAAATGCTTTCGAAGGTGTGTGGTCACTCTACAACGGCGAGATCGAAGGTGTACGAGTGGTATCGGCGTTTCAAAGAGGGCCGAGAATCCGTCGCAGATAATGAGCGCTGTAGTCGACCTGTGACTGCACGAAGTGAGGAAAACATTACGATGGTGGAGCAGTATCCATCACTACACAAACAATCATTAAACATCATTACCAGTAAGAAAAAAAAACTCAATTTATAGGTCTTATTTGAGGAATATTTACTTCTCCAGCCTGACAAACTGATATTTAACAAACTTTACTATCCGTAATTGTTCGTCAGGATTGTCGCCGAACCATTGAGGAAATCGCTAACGCAACTAACTTATTGGAGACCACATGCCAGCACATTTTGACGGAGGATCTTAACATGCACCGCTTGTGTCAGCACATTATCCCTCACTTTTTGACCACCAAACAACGAATGGATGTGGATATCGGACAAATTAATCGACAAAGTCAATAGCGATTCTATGTTTTCAGATAACATCATCACAGGTGATGAAACATGGTGCTATTTGTTTGATGTTCAGCTAAAGCGTGCTTCTTCAACATGGAAATCACCACCTTTACCACGATCAAAGAAATTCAGGCAGGATCGCGGCAAAGTCATGCTGAAGGTGTTTTTTTTATTCTCACGGCATTGTCCAGTCTGAATTTATTCCTGAAGGCATAACAGTTAACAAGGAACATTATCTTGACATTTTACATCGCTTATGGGAGTCAATCCATCATAAACGGCCGGAGACGTGGCAAAGTGGACAATGATACCTTCTCCATGACAATGCACCTGCACATCGGTCCCTACCGGTCACGGAGTTTCTCACCAGAAATTGTACTAATGTGCTTCCACATCCCACCTATTCACTCTCTACCGTTCGGATGGCAGGGTCTGGGTTTGGTGTCTGCCTGGAGAACGCCTCCTGCCGGAATGTATTGTGCCAACTGTGAAGTTCGGCGGCGGTGGAACTATGCTGTGGGGGTGTTTCTCCTGGTATGGCACGGGACCCTTGGTCGCAATTTCTGGTAGACTCAACGCCAAGACCTACTGCACCATTTTGGATGACCATGCGCTTCCTACGTTGTGGCAGTTTTACGGGGTCAACCCATGTTACTTTCAGGATGGCAATGCCACCTGTCATGTTGCGAGGTCCACCATGGCTCGGTATGGTGACAATGGGGTTAATCGAAAGGACTGGCCTGCGCAGAGCCCGGACCGTAACCCTATCGAGCACCTCTGGGACGAGTTGGAGCGTCGACTTAAGGGGTGCCCCCAGCGTCCGAAATCGGTGAAGGAACTGACCCGTCTTCTCCAAACCGAGTGGAAGAAAATACCGCTAGCCGTCGTACAACGCCTGGTTGAGAGTATGCCCCGGAGGGTCACAGCCGTAATCGCCGTTCGTGGAGGCTCCACCAACTATTGAAGGTGAATGAACTTCGTTTTTCTTTGCTATCACAGGTGTCCAATTACTTGTTGGTAGATAGTGTATTTACAGAGCCTTAAACTTTTTCAAGTACTTTTAAGGACTTGAAAATGAACTTTTAAAATTCAAGGACTTTTCAAGGAGCGTACGAACCATGTAAAGTGATCAAGATTAATGTTCAGTTGAAAAGTTCACTATTATTCCCTAAAATTCACCCATGCCTAAATGCGTGAATAAATACTTGGTGATAGAATGACTGACATGCCAAATATTTCTGTAAGAAGAAAAAAAAAAAAAAAAGAGTGTTGTACATTTCCTCCAATGTGTCTTGGAGATGCAACACAACCTCACTAAAATCTTTGCTTTCTGTGCTAAATGTTAAAACTTTCTTAATGAAATGAACATCTCAGAAGCAACATTCAGTTGCTTTCCTCTCTCTGCAAGTAATTTGAATGCAAGTATTGGATCAAGGTGAACAGAAAGCACTGTATAAAGCAGTCAAGTTTTAATTTTTCCACATCTTTAACTAAAATAGCTCTTTAAGAGGGGGATATAAAAAAGCCTAGTCATAATACATAACCTACAGGGGGGAAAAGGCATGGAAGTAAATATGCAGGAGTTAAAAAATTGGCAAGTATGAAGCTCAAGGACTAGAGCTGAACATTTTTATTAGCCCTGGACTACCATCTAAAAGTTTATTTTTCTTAAGCTGTGGCACTTAAGCCAGTGTATGTTCGTTCTCAGATATTTCACATGCTTCTTTTTATGGTATACAGCGTTCAACCTTGCATGTTTTGATACGTAGAATTTTTATTTTAGGAACTGCATCTTCTGTGGTGTGGAGTACGAGTGTTGGAGTGAGGTGGGGTAATTCGGGATAAAGAGATATTGATCAAGGTTGGTTGCCTTCTAGTGCTCGTGAACTGGAAGAGTGAAAAAAAAAAAAAGACCCTAAGGTTAAATTTGGGTGGGCTTTATCAGGAGAGTAGATAAAGAGTGTTTTGTGTGCATGTCCTAGTTTGTATAATCAACATTTTCAAAATTAGAGCTCGACTTTATCCTAAATTTCTCGAGACTTTATCAAGGTAAGTTGGGATTGGTGAATTCTCATTCCAGTTAGTTCGGGACTGAATGCAATGTTCCTGTCATGCTCATTAACGAAAAAGAAATCTTATAATGTAGAAACATCAAAAACTTGAATAGTAATAATGATGAAAATATTTGCTATTGCATTTTAAAATTTACTATGTGAAAGCCTGTCAAAATTACTGGGGGGGGAGAGATGTGCAGTAATTTTTTAATAACCAGGTATTGTTTTTGTTTTTGATGTCCAAATGTGAAAGTGTTTCATGAACCAACAATAAAAAAAAAAAAAAAAACGTACTACATCATACAGTTTGACAAATTTGCAGTTTCCATTCACGGAACACCTGCCTGTCTGAAAACACGAAAAGATAAGCAGACCGTCACAAATATTTCTTTCTCAGTTGGTGCTATGGTGATGTGATGACATCACACAAGTATGTCGGGGAAGCGGTTTCCATTCACTAAATGAAAATATGGTAGCTAAGCATGTTGTCTCATAATTTAATCTGGTAAGCAGTTTCCATTCACTGAACATCTGCAAGAAAACCAGAAAAGCTAGGTGTGATGTCACAAATACATTTTTCTGAGTTGTAGCTATGGTGATGACTCTTTTCACTGTGTCACCAAAGTGGGACAAATGTTCAGACAAAGCAACTTCTATTGTTTGTGATGACCCTCATCTGATTTTGAAGAATGAAAATCCACAGATAAATTACAAGTACACAGTGGAACCTCATTTATATGTTTTTCAAGGCCCCATAGCAAAAAGTTCCTGGTCAATCTGTGACAGATATCATGGTGCCACAAAATAATCTGTGGGTGGTCACTAGACAAAATAACTACTAGATGCAAAAAAAAAAAAAAAAAAAAAACAATAAAAATTACACACACATATTTTTCTACCTAAAACAATGTCTAACTAGGTACTACAGCAATTGCAATGTTAATTAGGATCAAGAATATTCTGACCCTCTGTATCTGGAATTTTTCCAACATTTTCAAGCTGAAACTTAAAGATTTATGTAATAAAATGATATTTAACAACAATAAAGTTCAGAGGCATCACTCAGGAAAAAATTGTCATAAGAGGAGAAATCTTCGCTCCGTTCGTTCTACTTCCGTTTTCGGGACATTTTTCTCCATTTCCATCTTAAATGCAAACATTTATGTAATTAAACGATGATTAAACAATAATACAGAAGCACAGTGGGTGAAGGGTTATTACAGGGAGAAATTTTCGCTCCGTACAACTTTCGTTTTCAGAAAATTTTCCTCCATTTTCAGTCTTAAATATAAACATTTTCCTAATAAAGTGATATTTAATGACCATGTCGAGCTGAGGGAATATCGCAAGAAAAAGAATTCAAGAATATTGGGTTCCGTCAAACTTTCATTTTCGAAAACTGTTGCCTCCATTTTAAAACCAAAACACAAATATTTTTGCAATAAAATGATATTTAACAACAATATCAGATAATCATTCCTTCAAGCATCGGGGGAAAGCCGGGAGAAAAAAAAATTACAATTAGGGGAGAAATCCTCACTCCGCCTAACTTCCGTTTTCGGAAATTTTGAGGTGAAAAACTTGCATCTCAGGGAGTCTGCAAGATGGTTTAATCGGGTTCTGGGGATGTCGTTTTTGTTTGCAGGACCAAAATAAATCTGATGTGCATCGGCCGTCACCTCGATTCTGCTACGAGGTTTCAAGGGACCAAGTAAATTTAATGTATAACTTCAAAAAAAGTGTAAATGAAACAGGGAAAATTTAACATTACGAGTAAAGGCAATTCAAAATGTTTGAATCGGCAACATTTTACATACAAGTAAGAAAAACATATAAATGAGAAACATATAAATGGGGTAATATTGCATGAGGGGTGTTCAGTAAGTATCCGGATTCTTATTCCTATCAATTACAGGAGAGAAATAAAAAATACAGGATGCATAAATATGATACTCGCATATGTAATACATTGATACAATCAGTCAGTCACTTTTTCATGAAATTTTTGTTTGGCACAATGCATTTCCTCCATCGATCAACAAGTCGATTCATTCTGGTAGCGAAGAAATCAGCAGGGGTGTTGTGAATGCATTGATAGACAGCAGCTCGCAGATCGTCCATGCTCTGATAGTAGTGGCCATGAAGACTATCCTTCAAGGGACTGAAAACATGAAAATCAAAAGATACAAAGTTCAGACTGTAAGCAGGGTGCGGAAGAACGGTCCACCTCGATTTTGCGATTTCTGTTTGCACTAGTTTAGCAATGTGCAAGTCTTCTTAGTGTCTTCACACAGGCCTTTGCATTTATTGTTTTATTTTTTGCTAAGTACTCAACCAGAAGGATATTACATTTGTTCCAGAAGACAGTAGATGAATCAACTTTGAATTTCTTTGATGGGGACAAATTCGGATGACGCCATTGCATACTTTGCCATTTTGTCTCCAGTTTGAAACTGATGAATCCACGTTTCATTGCCTGTGATTATGCATCCCAGGAATGTGTCACTCTCCTCATTGTAGCACTGTATCGGTTCATTGCAAATGTCTAGCCTTTGGTGTTTATGCACTTCTGTAAGCTACATACTATATGCACTACTGTTTCACACGTTATATACGTTCCATGCGTTGTGTGCATATTTGCAGCAAAATCATCTTGGCATTTATATATCATATAGGACTAGGAATATTATTATAAGTTTCAATTACTATATCATCAAGGACTCACCTTGTATCGGTATTTCAAATTAGTAAGCTCCATCCTGTATCTTGAAATAAAATATGTTTCTAGCGTGTCATTAGCCACGTAGAATCTTCCTATTGCAAATAGGCCTAATTGAAATTTGCGACCAGGGTTTAAACTCAAATAAAACACGATTATGGATATCATACAAAGAGAGTGTGAAAGAATTATATACAATGCAATTAAAAAACCATTTACCATCAACAGGTGTCGTCAATCTTTAAAAGATGATGGTAAATGGTTTTTTAATTGCATTGTATATAATTCTTTCACACTCTCTTTGTATGATATCCATAGTCGTGTTTCATTTGAGTTTAAACCCTGGTCGCAAATTTCAATTAGGCCTATTTGCAATAGAAAGATTCTACGTGGCTAATGACACGCTAGATACATATTTTATTTCAAGATACAGGATGAAGCTTACTAATTTGAAATACCGATACAAGGTGAGTCCTTGATGATATAATAATTGAAACTTATAATAATATTCCTAGTCGTATATGATATATAAATGCCAAGATGATTTTGCTGCAAATATGCATGGAACGTATATAACAAGTGAAACAGTAGTGCTTATAATATGTAGCTATTATTCTATTATATAATACCCCATATTTTTATTTTTGGTTGTTTTTACTAACCAAAATCAATTACTTCTGTAAGCATTCGGGGTGCCCATCTCGGACGGATCTTCCTATATAGTTGAGATGTTCATGAACAATTCGTCCAACAGAATCTTTTCTGATATCCAATTCCGTGGCAATATCCCGAATACGAATGTGTCTGTCACTTTTAATCAAGTCGTCAACCCATTTAATCGTTTCATCAGTCACTTTTAGGCCTACCTCATCATGCCTCATCTTCAAGGCTCTTGTGGCCAGCTTTGAACTTCGTAACCCATTCATAAACACCGGAACAAGACATAGCCGCATCACCATACACCGGCCGAAGTCTTCTCAAAATGTCCACAGCCTTTTTACCTTCTTTCGTTAAAAATTTCACAACTGCTCGCTGCTTAAACTGAACACTTAACATAGCTGCCATTGTTTTTGATCGACAGCGCCACCTAACATTAGTATCAAGCCGCTCCACTTTTAAGGCGTTTCACTGAAAGTAGTCGTAATAGTCTCACGCATACATATGATCACACACACTGTTTTGTATCGATAGGAACAAAAATCTGGATACTAATCGGAGACCCTTCATATTATTAAAATATCTCAATGGCCTTAAGCTATGTCTCAGCAGGATGAAAGTGGAATCCATGTGATTTCCAGATACATAACATTGCAGTTTTAAATGGATTTTCAAAGCGCTTGAATATACACAGGTGAATCAATGAGAGAGAGAGAGTCCCTTCTCATTGAGATGAAAACACTTTTGAACTTTCTTGAAAGCAAAGTGAAAAATGGTTGATCATCATAACAACACATAAAGTGGCATTCCAACAAAATTCTGCAAAGGTTTCACTCAAAGTTATTGGAAAGCAAAGGTGGTGGTTTTTGGGTTTCCATTCTTAAAATCTATGTTTTAATGGCCTATTCTTGATTCTGCCAGGGCTTAATTACCGCACGGGCAAGCAGGGATCAGGACCGGCCTCCTTCTGAAAATCCTTTCTAGAAATGATCTAATCATTATTGAACTTCTTTTCACTATTATTATTATTATTGTGAAGCAGGGCCCAGGAGGGGAGGGGGTGCTGAAAAGCCACAAGGGGCACTCTGTGTTCAACTAGACTACATTATTTCACAAATACTGATTAAAGGTTTGCTTTGGGTTTTCATTCTTTTTGTTAATTTACTTCAATAGTGAATAATTTCTCCATGTCAAAAGTAAAAATAATAAAATTAAATCAGAATATACTTTACACTCATCTTTCATTTCCCCTTTTTTCTCCATAATAAATCATGCATTTTCTTTGTTAGTGCTTAGAGCTAGTAGCCCTTCCTTACCACAGTCAACAGTCAAATCTCTCTTCCCCACTCAAAAACAAAGTGTCCTTATATTCCTGCCAACAAACCCCTTTTCTTCCATACAAGCATCCTAAAACCACTCCTATTGATGCAAAACAACAAACAGGAAGAAGTTGAAAGCTCCTTTCTCTCTTGTGCAAATATTTCCCTTTAGTGCTATTTTTCATAGCCTGGAGGGATACATTTAGCCAGGTTTTCAACTGAGTTTATGCAATTTCCCTTAGTAGTCTTTGTTGAGTTTAGCTCACTCTTTCGATATGATACAATGAAAACTTCAAAATGTTTAGTGCCATTCTAGCTGCGATTCACAGTCTCTCTCTATCAGAATATGAAAATATACAAAAGTTGAACATATATAAAACAAACAAAATGTATAAAATAATGTAAAAATTTATAAATCATAAAACAAACAAAATGTATTGACATGATCAACCTTCAAAAAGTATCATACCTTCAAATTGGAACTGAGGAACAGATTCTCTGCTTTAGAAGGCTTAACATCGGAAGAAGGGGACACCTCTGAAGTTAAGGGGACATCTCTGAAGTTAACAGAAAACTAACCAAGGCACTTATAGAAACAACAACATAAGTAGGTGGTACTAAGAACAAGTTGCATATGAAGAAAATATCAGGAAAAACAAAAATGCTAAATGGACGATGTCATCGCTCTGTCCACGTTATTTTATAAACAATGCATATCAACTGAAAAATTGTGTTATACAATACAATTTTTAGTTGGTATGCGCTGTTTATAAAATAACATAGACAGAGCAATGACATCGTCCATTTACATTATCTCCACGTATTGATATATGTTCAACAAAAATGCTGATGCAAAAGAGAAGGGAGATGTGGACAAATAACAAAGATGTCACTTCTAAATACAAAAAAGTATCACTGAAGATGTAAGAAAATTAAATTGTGAACTAGCGAGAAAAGCAATTGAAAAACACCAAACCCTGAAGAGAGGAAAGGAACATCTCAGTAAGGGAAGAAAACAGATTATGGCACTGAGAAAAGAAGATGGTACTGTAACAAGAAATAGAGGCGAAGTTTTGACAAGGGTGAAAGATTTATAATTGAAACCATATGAAAGAGATGATATGTCTACTCTAGACATTACAAAGGGTACTAGTACCAAAGTCCCTCCAGTCCTCCCAGCAGAAGTTACAGATGCAATTAAGAACATGAATGGGGGTGGGGTACTGTGGACATTATACAAGAAGTAAATGGAGAAACTGAAACTAGACTCCCCCCAAGTTTTCACTAGATGTCTCAAAGAAGGAAAGATTCCTGAGGAATGGAACAATGCTACAATGATCCTGCTACATAAAAAAGGTGGAATTGCAGATATCAGGAACTACAGGCCCATCAGCCTCCTATCAGAGGTTTATAAAATCTTTAGTAAGGTTCTTTCACATCACCTGAAGATAACACTGGACATTGCTCAACTGAGAGAACAAGCTACAGCACTATAGATCATTATCCATGTACTGAGAGAACTAATTGAAAGAACTATGAAATATGAACTCCCATTAAGTATTATGGCTTTTATTGATTATGAAAAGGCCTTTGATTCTGAGCAACCATCAGTAGTTATAATGGCTCTGAATTCCTGTGGTATTGAAGATGCATACATTGACATTATTAATAACATCCATGAAAATGCAAGTGCAAAGGTTTGGCTATTTGTGGATACAGCACAAATACAAATTGGAATAGGGAGTGAGACAAGGTGACACCATATCTCCCAAACTCTTCAATGCCATATTGCAAAGTGTCTTTCAATCACTCAACTGGGAAAACAAGGGGATAAAGTTTAATGATTATTTAACTCACCTTTTTTGCTGATGACACTCATTTTTGTAACTGACCCTTCAGAACAGCAGAGTATGATCCAGGAACTTGCTGACAAGGGTAAAGAAGTGGGATTAAAGATGATCTTTCAGAAGAACAAACTGATACACAATGCTTTTGCAAGAAATGAAGATTTATCAATTGATGGAGAAAAGCTGGAAATAACTGATGTCTACATTTATTTCCCTTCGACAGCAGATATCAAGCAAAAGTCGCATTGATGAAGAAATTAATCATAAAATTTGGTTGGAGAGTTTTTGGAAGAAACAGTACAATATTTAAGAGCAATATGTCTTTATGTCTTAAAAGAAAAGTGTTTAATCAATACATCCTTCCAGTGCTTACGTACGACACAGAGATATTGATGTTAATTAAAAAAGACATACAAAGACTAAAGTCAACTGAAAGAATGCATGAAGAGATGCATGCTTGCTGTAATCTGGGAAGATAAGAAGAGAAACTTGTGGGTAAGGAAAATTACAAGAGTGGAAGATGTCACGATCAGAGTAAAATCTCTGAAATGGCAGTGGGCTGGATATGTTGCCAGAAGAATGGACCACTGATGGACAGCAGAAATTCAAGACTGGATTCCAAGGGACAGGAAAAGACTCTGAAGAAGATCACATGGGAGATGGGTGGGTGAAATTCAAAACCATGCGGGAGTGACATGGAAGAGACTGGCTCAAGACAAACTGTTGTGGAAGAAACTTGGGGAAATCATCTAGATAGCAGTAGATTGATAATGGTTGACAGTGATGATGATATAAAATCTCTAAGCTTGTTCTCTTCAGGAAGTAATTTTCGAAAGGAACAGTGAAATAACAAAATGAACACATGAAAAACAATAGATTTTAGTGCAATGAAACTTTTCTGAGAAAACAGCTATAAACTTGTATACCAAATACCTAGACAAAACCAAAATGGAATGCGATGGAAGGATTGCAGATGGCTTTTTCATGGACCAGCATAAATAATTGCCCTGTCATTTCCACACAGAATAATAGATTTCTGCTATATCAAATTTGTAGTTTTAGGAAAACACCTATTACTCCCGAAAATCCCAATTTTAGGATTTTCTGTATTTAAATACCAAGGAATTATACTTATCCAAAAAACAGAAAATTTAAAATAAAACTTAACAAAAAATTATTTTGCAAATACACATCTTTAACAAAAGTGTAAACTACAAATTTGATAGGCCTAAAATTGGAATTTTTAGGGGCAATAGGTGTTTTCCAAAAACTGTACAAATTTGCTATAGCAGATACCCACGTTTACTGGGTCTGGTGAAATACAGGTCCTTGAAAAAACCATAAATGTCAGCTTTCAGGATTTTCTGCAATCCTTTCATCTTGTTCCATTTTGGTTTTATCTAGTTCATTGATATACAATCTTTTGACTGTTTTCTCTGAAAATTTTCAGAGTACTAAAATCCATTGTTTTTCCGTGTGCGATTGATTTCTTATTTTTACTACATATCATCATCATTGTCAACCATTATCAATCCACTGCTGGACGAAGGTCTCCCCAAGTTTCCTCCACAACGGTCTGTCTTGTGCCAGTCTCCTCCATGTCACCCCTGCATACTTTCGAATTTCATCCACCCATCTCCCATGTGGTCTTCTTCTGGGTCTTTTCCTGTCCCTTGGAATCCAATCTAAAATTTCGGTTGTCCATCGATGATCTGTCCTTCTGGCAGTATGTCCAGCCCATTGCCATTTCAGGGATTTAACTCTGATCATGATGTCTTCCACTCTTGTCATTTTTCGGATCCACGAGTTCCTCTTCTTATCTCTCCTGGTTACACCAAGCATGCACCTCTCCATGCTTCTTTGAGTTGTCTGCAGCCTTTGTATGTCTCTTTTAGTTAAGGTCCACGTCTCCGCACCATACGTAAGCACTGGAAGGATGCATTGATCAAACACTTTTCTTTTAAGACATAATGGCATATTGCTCTTGAAAATTATGCTGTTTCTTCCAAAAGCTCTCCAGGCAAGTTTTGTACGCCGATTAATTTCTTCATCAATGTGACCCTCACTTGATATCTGCTGTCCAAGATAAACGTACGTGTCTGTTATCTCCAGCTTTTCTCCATCAATCGATAAATCTTCATTTCTTGTAAAAGCATTGAACATCACTTTTGTCTTCTGAAAGTTCATTTTTAATCCCACTTCTTTACTCTTGTCAGCAAGTTCCTGGATCATACTCTGCAGCTCTGATGGGGTAGTTGCAAAAATGACTACGTCATCAGAAAAATATACATACATATATTTATATATCATGTCATTTGTATTATGTAACACCTTTAGCCTTATACATTGATGTAAGATTTTTTAAGGAGGCCTTACCATTTTTTTTTTTTTTTTTTTTTTTTGGCCTTAAGCCCCTGGGTGTCATACTTAAGCCTTTCATCTTTCTGTCAATGTATATTGCTTAGGCAGTGGAGATTCAGATTTTATCTTGACTACTTTCACTGTTCACAAACCAATATCTCTGGAAAATGTAGTTGCAACGATAAGAAAGGATTAGGCTACTGTGTTCACCAACTACTATCCTGTTGCGACTGAAAACTTGGAAACTGTTCTTGACCCCAAAACAAGACAGATCTGATTCTCCTCTCTACAACAGGTGCTTAAAAAGTTCATGGTTGGAGTATGAAAGGGGAGTGTTATACAATGCTGCTATCTTCTGCACATTAGGTATAACTCTTCATATAATCACCCATCAAGTTTTATACTTTTAAAGGTCGTCTTTTGTCCAGCCCCCTAAAGTTGTACATTTGGGGGAAAAGAAAGACAGCCACCCGGGTGGCAGAGTGGTATGCAGCATTGGCATTGAATCATTCACCTAAAATAGGTCCAGGATCAAATACCTGGCAAGGCATAGCTTGCTTATCTTGTGGTACTGGCTCTCTCCCTTCCCTAGAGCCATTAGCCCCAAATTAGGGATGGTCAGTGCCAATGTTGCTAGAGCCTAACCAGCCTTTGTGAATGTCGGTAGCCAGTGGCCAAATGGCGACCAGATATTTTGTAGTGGCTAGTAAATTTTTTAATATAGTAACCAACGATGGCCAGTAGATAGTAAATTTTTTAATATAGTAACCAACGATGGCCAGTAGATTTTTTTTCCCAAGTGAGCAACTATTTTGCCCCTCCCCCCCCCCCCACACACACACACCCCACTTGTGAATGAATATCGAATTCAGTTTTCTCACCAGTGTTCCTGCAGCTGCTTCGAAAATGAACGGAATTGAAGGTGTGCTTCGAGAGGAACTTAATGTGCGGACGGATGGAGCGACCAAAGGGTCAAGGTTACTAAAGCAACCTTTGCCATGGTATATTTGATCTTTACTATGGTATATGTATATTTGTCATGACAACCTTTGCCATGGTATACCTTGCACGAAGTATAATGTTATCTACAGGTAAAATAATTATCTTTGGATCTTGGTTTAGCAGCATATATGCTGAACAAAGAGAAAAACTCTTACGGCAATGTTTTTGAGATGATGCAGCTGCTACATCTAATGTCGTGTAGTACTGCTCCTTGTGAGTGTGGCGGCTTTTCAGCAATGAACCTCATAAAAGCGATTAACCTAGCATGTCTGAATAGTGACACTTTAAATGACTTAATGATGATTAGATGCAATGGCCCTTCAATTGAACATTTTGATTCTCAAAATGCTACTCAATTGTGGTAGACGCATACCTCTGATGGAAAAATCAGACACAGTACATATCAGTGGTAAACTGTATCAACATTATTAGTGCCACTTTATGTATATAGTGTATATATATCCTAGATTTTGTTTTAAATATTATTAAGGTAATTGACATTGTCATCCCTAACAGCCATGTGATTGTCATAAATAAATTATGTGTGTGAATTAAGATAGTAAGAGTAATATTACAGCACTGAATATAAATTGTCAAAAATCAATCATTTTTGAACAAAAGTAAATTCAATATCTGCAGTCAATCTAATTATCCTACACAGTAACTTCTCTGCATCTCCTTTTATGAAGTTAATGGTGAAGGGGTCTCTCATTTGAAAGAAGGAAAAAAAAAAAAAAACATTCACGATTTAATTTCATAGAAATTTAAGTAGAGAAGTTACTGAATTATATATTTTTTTTTAACTTTGCATGGCCAGTAGAAGATTTTGTCATTTGGCTAATAAAATTTTTATTCCACTAGCCACATTAGCTAGTAGAATTTTCAGCAGTTTTGCAAGGGCTGAGCCTAACTCAACAAGTTGCTCACGCTGGTAAAATTGCATTTCATGCTGTGCTGTTTTGCTGCAATAGAATGCACCTTCTCAACTTTTTCTTGTATTCACAATAAACTTAGGAATAGACTTGGTGTGCAAAAAGCTGCAAAGCTTATGTTTTGTTATAGGATGTTGAGAGAGGGAAAAGACTTAAGACTGGTAAAGTACCATAGGATGAACATATTTCCAAAGCATTTGTATTTTAAATTTTAGTAACAATGATTGGAATATAAATGTGTCATTTTTCATGAATTATATTATGCAATTGATTAGGTGAATTAATTACATTATAAAGTGTATTTTAAAACTTTAGCATCTGTCGTAAATTCTTGGTCTACTATAAGGTATATACACACTATCTACCAACAAGTAATTGGACACCCCTGTAATCGACGATATCTGCGGTTCTGATACAAGTCACAGCCGCCGCCGTTAAATATCGTGTGGGAAACAACAACGCAACCAGTCGCATGCAAGATGCCACGCAATTCGGAGCTCTCCGATTTTGAGAAAGGTGTAATCGTCGGGTATCACAGAAATGGCATATTCATACGTGACATATCCAGCGAGTTGAAGTACCCAAAGTAGACAGTGGCTTACATGATTGGCAAGTGGAAGATGAGAGGTGACTGTCAAAATGTGCCCCGACCCGGCAGACCCACAAAACTGGGAGTTAGAGACCGACGGGTGCTGGCCAGAGAAATTTGGAAGAACTGCACCAAATCGATGGGCCACATCTGTGAGGAGTTTCAACAGGCATCCGGGAGTGTTCTTTTGATGAATACCATCCGTAAGGAAGCCCATCTGCTCGGTCATCATGGACGTGTTGTCGCACACAAGCCTTTGATCACCAAGTCCAATAGCGCTACTTTGCTAACGTGGTGCAAAAAACGTCGACAGTGGATCGTTGAACAGTGGAAATAGTAAAGAAAGGTGACTTGATCACGCTAGTTACGTTAACTAAAACTTTTACAAAAAGTTCGTAAGTTGGAAGCTTTTGACCTTATCTTAGGTCTTCATCACGCCAATGGAGGACTAAGATTGTTGCCAGATTCTACATTTGAATTTTTCCTATTTTTGTTGCCAAAACTTAGAATTGATCTCCAGATTAACGGAATGTAGAGAGTGAGATTCGGAGTTGCAAGTCATTGAGTTGAAAATAATTTCTATGCTTTCTTCCTGCAAGTGAAACTGCATAAAGCTGGTAACCCCATCAGACCTTTAGTGGAATATTCTTTTTCTCCAGCAGTAAACCTTGAAAAGAGATTGGTCCTCAAATGCAAATCCCTGGCAGCCAACCATCCTCATACAGTTGTCTCTACTTCAAACTTCATCCACAACCTTCCTAATTCCTTTCCTCCTTGTGATAATCTGTATACTCTTGATGTAGAATCTTTGTTTCCCTCTGTACCATATTTTGATTCCTACATGCTCCTCATGAAGAAATTGATTCTTCATTTTGAACCCCCCGGTCCTCTTATCAAAGATCTTTATGATTGTTTCCACACTATTCATCAACATAGTTGTTTTGTTTTCAACAAAATTGTGTATAGGCAACAATCTGGTCTCCCCATGGGCTCACCTCTTTCCCCTCTGCTTGCTGAAATCTACATGCAACATATTGAAGTTTCCATAATTCCTCTACGCCCTTTTCAACCTTCCCTATGGTTAAGATATGTAGACGACGTTTTCATTAGCTGGCCACATTCCGAGTCTGAGCTACAGATACTGATCAACTCCATTACAGAAAAATTTCCTTCCATTAAGCTCACTATATCTAAGGAAGTAAATCACAAAATTGAATTCCTGGATGTATCTATCTGCAGAAACGCTGATCTCTCCATTACTCGTTCCGTCTATCGAAAACCTTCTGCAGCCACTAACATCATTCCCTACAAATCTTGCACCCTGCATCTCTACAAGCTTGCAGCATTGAAGTCCTACATCCACAGGGCTCATATCATTTGCAACAGCCAACTCTCTCTTCAAGAAGAACTCTCCAAAATTTCTACAATAGCCCTCTCTCATGGTTTCCCTGCTGTTACAGTCAACTGCCTCATAAAGAAATATGAAAACCATTCGAAAATTGAATGCCTCCTTCCTCACAAGAAAGAAGACCTGAAATTCTGTGGTTCTGTTCCTTACCATCCTTCCTATGCTTATAAGTTACAGATTCTTTTTAGAAGTTTTGGGTACCATCTTGCCATTAAATCTACCCCAAACATCTTGAAACTTCTACAAAGGGATAGGGACAAAGTTGAAAGCCTGAACCTCCCAGGAGTTTACTGCATTCCTATCTCTTCTTCTACTGGGGATAACTTATACATTGGAAGCACATACAGGAGCATAAGCCATAGAATTTTAGAACATAGAAAAGATGTTTCGAAAGGCAATCCCAACACTGCCTTGTCTATTTTGACAATGGAAGACACATCTGCAGTTCCCCACTGGAACGAAGCAAAACGAATTGCTTCGTTTGACAATCGTTTTGCCCTCCGTTACCGTGAAAGCATAGAAATTATTTTCAACTCAATGACTTGCAACTCCGAATCTCCTCTCTACATTCCGTTAATCTGGAGATCAATTCTAAGTTTTGGCAACAAAAATAGGAAAAATTCAAATGTAGAATCTGGCAACAATCTTAGTCCTCCATTGGCGTGATGAAGACCTAAGATAAGGTCGAAAGCTTCCAACTCACGAACTTTTTGTAAAAGTTTTAGTTAACGTAACTAGCGTGATCAAGTCACCTTTCTTTGTTAATATTGTTACGTGTTTTGCCCATAATCGTCAAGTGGAAATAGATTCTCTGGAGCGACGAATCGAGGTTCACCCTCTACCGTTTGGATGGCAGAGTCTGGGTTTGGCGTCTGCCTGGAGAATGCCTCTTGCTGGAATGTATTGTGCCAACTGTGAAGTTCAACGGCGGTGGATTATGCTATGGGGTGTTTCTCCTGGTATGGCACGGGACCCTTGGTCACAATTCCTGGTAGACTCAACGCCGAGACCTACTGCACCGTTTTGGATGACCATGTGCTTCCTACGTTGTGGCAGTTTTACGGGGTGGACCCATGTTACTTTCAGGATAACAATGCCACCTGTCATGTTGCGAGGTCCACCATGGCTTGGCATGGTGACAATGGGGTTAATCGAAAGGACTGGACTGCGCAGAGCCCAGACCTTAACCCTATCGAGCACCTCTGGGACGAGTTGGAGCGTCGACTTAAGGGGTGCCCCCACCATCCGAAATCGGTGAAGGAACTCATCTGTCTTCTCCAAGCTGAGTGGAAGAAAATACTCCTAGCCGTCATACAACGCCTGGTTGAGAGTATGCCCTGGAGGGTCGCAGCTGAAATCCCCGCTCGTGGAGGCTCCACCAACTGTTGAAGGTGAATAAACTTCGTTTTCCTTTGCTATTACAGGTGTCCAATTACTTGTTGGTAGATAGTGTATTTCCTTATGTTAATAAGAGATTATTATTACATAATTTTTTTACAAAATATTTACACACTAACAGTGTCTTAAAACTAATATTTTTACAAGATGGTAAATACCACGGTGAAAACAGGTTTTTCCCAAGACGGTAAATACTGTGGTAAAAAACCACCGCACTGTAAATACCGTTCAACCCTGAGCATTTGGTATAGAAGTTAAGTGCCAAAAAAAACACAATTTTATGAGATTTTAAAGTGAAAAGACAAACTAGTAGAGCAGTGGAGTAATGGTAAATTCAAAAACCAAAGAGAAAAACACAAAAAAAAAAAAAAAAAGAAAAAGAAAAAAAAAAAAGAAATGAGTTGAATAAGATTTTCTGGAAGAAAGAGACATTTTTGAATTTCAGGCCCTATATGCAACAGACTTGAGCAAGTGATGTAGCAAACAATCATGGAAAAGAATTTCATGCTTCTAATGCATAGTTACAGAATTTTTAAAAGAGGCACATGTCTTTAAGGAAATTTGTGGAGAAGTGGAAAAAATCAAACAAAAAAACAGTTTTGGATTGGTTATAAAAATTATCAAAACTCACTGAAGGCTATGAAACCAAATCATTGCTAATGGTGATGAAATGTTTTTTTCTTTTTTCCAAGCACTGCTTAATAATGCTTTGCATATTTGAAAGACGAAACCTGTATTGGAGGGGGAAATTCTAAGGAATGCTTCACAGTTTTTCCTTGTGCATTTATGTCTAGGGTGATGGGAAAATCATTACTGATTAGCACAGCTGCCAAACCATGATGCTTCAATAACTTGAATTTAAAAAGGCTTCCAGCTGAGTGGAAATCAAACAAGAAACCTTTGGGTGACAACTCAAATTATGGCCAAGTGGCTAATAAGTTCTAATTCAAAGATGAAAAAGCAAAACAGACAGGCTCTTTTGTTTTTAGATAATGCAAAAAGCTATCCTCATTTTGACTTATTAACAGTAAAACTTGCATTTTGGGGGAGGGGGTTACCTATTGGTTGTTTTATAATTATGTGTGATATATAAAACAGAATGTTTATCTATCTACACTTTATCGTCGATTGATATCTTTCAGAAGCTAGCAGTGCAATGCTCCAATGGTGGACTTAAAACTTCGAAAAGAAGAATTTTTGCATGCATGAACAAACTTACCTTGAATAATGGTATCCGTTGGTGAATAAGAACTATTTGATAAAATAACGCAATAGGAGCACTATACACAGAACATATTGAAATATCATTTTTACTTTACATTGCACTCATAGCTTGCATTAAAATACTGCAGCTGATGAAGAACAACTTCTCTGTTCGGTTACCACTGAGCGTATAAAAGTTCATGTGATTTGCCACGCACTCAATGCAATGAGAATTTCTAAACAATTCTTTCTCCTCACTCATGCGGACTTTTACCCTTCGACAATTGCGAAGCCCGCCGTATGTTTCCTTGTGTTTCCAACATTAACGACCATCATGAGCAACTCGATGGGCCATAAGCAGTCGTGAATCCCTAATTTAGGGCCACAAGTTCCAGGGAAGGGAGAGAGCCAGTGCTGTAAGACAACACAACATCTATGCCTCACCGAAATTCAAACCCTGTTGGCTGGTTGGGGGTTTAACTCTTTCCACTTGACAGTCGGGAGACACCCAACATCATGAAATTGTTGATTAGCTTACGTGTTGGATGTCGCCTGCCATGCCGATGACCCTTCTATAGCTCGACATTATGAAATTGCTGAATAGCTTGCATGTTGTGTGTCCCCCTCCAAGCTGATGATGCCTCTATTGCTCGTATCTGGGGGCTGGCGAGTCATTTTTTTTGCGTCAAACTTCCCAAAGCTAAACTTTCACACCTAATTTATGTCCTCTACGGCAAAAAAAAAAAAAAAAAAATATGCAAGTGCAGGGTGAGTATGGATGAAATGCTATTCGAGTGGAAAGGGTTAATTGACCACAGTGAGCGACTCAGTAGGCTATAAGCAGTCGCCTGTCCCTAACTTAGGGCAAATGGTTCAATGGAAGGGAGAGAGGCAAGTGTTGGAAGACAAACACTATACCCATGCCTCACCAGGTTTCGAACCCAGACCCACCTAGGACGAATGAATGGTCAGAAGCTAGTGCTTAGACCATTGAGCCACAGGGTGGCATGGTTTTTATCAGACACAACTAGCATTTCTCTGCCAATGGATCAAGGAATTGTTCAATATGTCAAAGTCACTTCTTTGTGAATTGGCATTCTCTTCTAGCAAACTAACGAAATCCATAACCAGAGTAGCAGATTGTAGACGTACACACGTACGCAGATAGTTTCCAAATTATTAGCAGATTTTGCATATAGTTTTTGCTTGAAGATTAAAAAAAATGTTATTTACAGCAACTAAAACACTTACTCAAGGCTTCACTTTTAATATATTTAATTCTATTTTAATCTGAAGAACTTTCACTTATTTTTTCACATATTCTGAGTTCTTTTGTTTTTACAGACTTTTCTGGAATCCAGATTTTATCAAGGCCTGTTATCAACATATAGGAACTGTATCAAAAGTTTCATTTACACAGAAAGAATTTAAATTTTATTGCCAGGTTCTTCTAGCAGTTGCCAGTTATTCAATTAAAGTCATTTCTTCATGGATTTTGTAAGTCTACTATTTTTGAATTAAGTTGTTGAAAGTGCTATTTATAATTTTTTTAAGATTCATTAATGGAACCATTTTTCTAGATATAAAAATTTTCTTTAATTAAATTAGTCTCTTGTTTTTATGAGGTTCACAGTTCAATATTTTGCCCTAAAGGCCTATTTCGCACCAATTGCTGCACATTCAGTTGTAATGTACTTATTTTATCCTCACTGAAATTTGTAATGTTCTAAAAATTATTTATTGTTTTATTAATTTTTCTTTAAATTATCCTATTCTACATTTTGTGTGTGATTCACGGGTTTGCAGCAAGTTTTCTGTTTCAATGGTTGTGTACACAGATACATTTTATTTTTATATAACTCTCAATAACTGTTCTTGATGCTACTGGATGGCTTGCAAAAGCATCTGACAAAGTGTCAGATAAAATGATTAAGTCATGTTTCACGGAAAAAAAAAATGTCCTCGGGAGAACTTTTTTTTTTTTTTTGTTTTATTGGATGTTTAACGACCACTGTGAGCAACTCAATGAGCTGTAAGCAGTCGCCTGTCCCTAATTTAGGGTCACTGGCTCCAGGGAAGGGAGAGAGCCAGTGCCGTAAGACAAATGCAACATCCATGCCTCACCGTGATTCGAACGCGGACCCCATTCGGACGAATGATCAGAGGCCATCGCTTAGACCACTGCGCCACCGGGGCGGCTGGGAGAACTTAGCAGACGTGCGTGTGGTGAAAGCACTGTTTATATGTAGGCAGCACTAAACAGAGCTAGTTTTGTAACCATCAATACAAAGGATTAAATAAACAATAACAGCAATCTTGCAATTTGGTTTTGCAGTGAAGATCTTGACGAAATTATTGAGCAACATCAAATGGTGAAAGAAATTATAGCAGTGAGGATGATGAGATAGAGGAAATGAATATAAGAACCACATTTAGGATCAAAACACATCATCAAGTATCGCAAAATATTCAGCATATTCAAAAGTTTGCACTTCTCCGAGGTGACCGAATTATTTTAGCTAATGAGCAGTGCATGTGCTTTCACTCAGCTTCGTATATGTTACAGAGGGCGAGTCGAAAGTTTTGAGATATTTGCATAAACACGTGCTACAGCAAGTATGTCATGTGTTGAAACTAGTTCAAGTTGTGCACTGCTGCAGTCAGTCGAGAGGGATATAAAGTGAACAGCGTAGTATGTCGTCATTCTGTCTGTGGTTGGGATGCCCAAAAGATGGACAGCCACAGCCAGTTAATTAGGGAATTTTAGTTTGAACTCGGCCATAATGCTGCTCAAGCAACACAAAACATTTGTCATGTGAAAGGGGGAAGGTTCTGTGGGCCACACCAACGAAACCATGTGGTTCAAGAAATTTCACTCGAGTGACAGAAACCTCGATCGGCCAAGGTCAGGTAGGCCACGAACCGCGGATTCGGAGGCTGTGCGCCAGGCCGTAGAGGCAAATCTGACAACCAACATCACAAACCACCGTGGTTCCTCACCTTCAGGACCTTGGCAAGGTCTATGGAAGCTGCCACATTGTCCCTCATGAACTGACGCCAGCTGATGAAGCAAAACACTGAGTGGAAGTGCACACGAAACTCCCAGAAAACCTGCGCAATGTATGTTTCATCAAAAAGAATGGTTACATGCGATGAAAAGTGGGTCTATTTCAGTAATCCTAACATACAAAGGTAGTGGTTGAGCACCGGCCAGCTTCCTGAACCTGTTGCCAAATGTGGGTGTTTTAAGCACAAGGGGATGATGCTCTGCGTCTGGTGGAATTTCGAGGGGATAATCCATTACAAATTTGTTCCAGATGGTCGGACCATCATTGCAAACCTCTACTCTGAACAGCTGTATGCCGTTTCGGAGGAGAAGTACCCATCACTGGTGAAAGCGAGCTCTCCTACAGCGGGACAACGCTCAGCCTCATACCGTGCAAACGACCCGGGCAAAACTCCAAGAACTCGAGGGCATCAAACTGATGCCACAGTCACACGCAGCATATAGTCCGGACCTAGCCCCATCGGATTATTCCCTGTTCCGTTCCATGGCCTACTTCATTCTAGGGCTGCACTTAAACAACTTTTGCCTTGAAGGACAAGAACTGGTATTGCCATGGAATTGAAGAACTTTCAGACAGATTGCTAAAGACGGTGCAACACGATAGCTTATACTTTGAATGCTAGTCAGATTTTGCCGTAAAGGTACATATGAAGACATAAAGTGATCCAAATATTGCACAAATTTCATCTCACCCTATGTATAAGTATTACAGAGTAGAAAATCAATGTTGGGTTACTAAAAAAATTGAAGACAGTGATTTTTAGCTGATTAAGGTACATACAAACAATACTTTCTTTTAAGTAATCAGTAATTATGTAGAGCCTGTTATTAGCATGACAAAAATTCAAATGTTTACATTTTAATGGCTTCCATGGATGCACCTGTATAAAACAGAAAATATTTCCAGTCTCTTGGATTCCGTTTTAGTAGAGTTACTGGGGCCCTGTACACAGCATCGATTTTGGGGGCCCCTCACTTTGCTGGGCATACTTAAAATATAACCCACGCATTTTTACTTTCCCCCACTAATTTTTAAAACAGGTCTTGCAATCACAAAAACAAACTGACTTCCAGATTTCAACAGAAATACCCCCTTTGGATTCCCCCAAACATGATTTTATTATTTTCATGCTGGTGTCTGTGTGTGTAGTTTATTCTCACCATAAACTCCAAAACTATTATAGCTATCAAGATGAAATTTAATACTAGGGGTGTTTGTGATACCCTGATGGAGAAGAAATGGCTGAAGTTAAAAAGTGGAAAGCCTTTTGTTAAGGAAGAAAAGTCGGAATTTTTATAAAGATGACCACTAAACCACGTACTTTAATGTGTTACATACATTACGTTTGTGGTACTGCTTTAATTGACATTTATTATATGCTGTGTGGGATCTCTTGTCACATATTGTCAGAATATGCCCCACTGACAGTTCCCTCACAGACAGGCCAAACATGGAAGAAATCTATTCTGGTGCCTCGTAAAACACGTTCTTCAATGCCATTTTACTCGTATAATAACATTATCATTACCTCTTAAAATAAACTTAATGTGGGGAAAAAGGAATTTTAAGGGAAAGATGAGGAGTCATATATAAAAAAACGAACTAAATGTTCACGGGCCATGGATGGCTTAGTGGTCAATATTCGTGACTGCCACGGAGAAACCTCAGTTTCAATCCCAGTCAGGTACAAACGCTCGAACCACTAAATATCCGCTGTGTGTTGGATGGGCACATTAAGCCATCAGACCCCAGGTACTGGCCCCCTGTTAACAAACAAGGGCATCTTTCTCTCCCTTTTTACCTGGCTTCCGTGTCACTTTCTTATCTGGCACTCTAGTCCAAATCTCCTAGGTTCCTATTTCTAAGGGTTAAGACCTGGGGTCAGACACTCCCTTCCTAAAACCTCTACATACAATCTGATCTGATCTAAATGTTCATAACATTCAAAAAGAACTGGGCAGAAATAATACCTCAATTTCTAAGCTCAGTTGTAATGTAGTACTAAGTAACATTACTTTCAAAATGACATTTAGTGAGCCAGCATTTCAGCTAGTTAAATTCATACTTGCAGATGATGCACATTGATTTCAGGGGGAATTGTGCCTCTAAATCTTCCCAACCTCAGAACAGCAAATTTATCCCTCACTCTGACTTTACTCTTTTTTAAGAAGCAAATAAATAAATAAATAAATAAATAAATAAATAAAAGGAAAAAAAATTATGTACGAAGTTAAAAGGAAATTTAAACTGAGTATAAATAAGGGAAAACCCAAAGTTATGGTTCTTCAGAGAGAAACTGGTAGTACTGAATGTAATATAACTCTAAATGGCACAGCGAATGAGTTTGTGTATTTAGGAAGCATGTTTGACAGAGAGAACAAATTGGATGGTGAAATTAGTAGGTGAGTGAATTTTTCATTGAAAGTCATAGCTGCTTTGAGAGGTTTCCACAGGAATGATGGGTTCTCAAGAGAGTCCTGCATGGCTGTGTATGAAAGTGTAATTGTTCCTACTCTGATGCATGACAGTGAAACCTGGGTACTACAAAGGAAACATAGGCATCATTTGTGTGATGAAGTAACGTGTTACTTACGGGAGGGGGGGGTTGTGGCAAGACATGTTCTGATTGTGTGATGAATGAAGATGTGTTGCAGTTGTGTAATGTGAAGCAAAATGTTGTTAGCAAGGTGGTGACTAATATGCCTTGGTGGTTTGGGCATGTTGAAAAAATGAGTGATTAGATGCTTAGTAAGAAATTTCTTTTAGCACAAGTGGCAGGAAGGAAAGGCAGAGGAAGGCCAAGGAAGTCATGGGAGGATCGGATTCAGGAGCATCTGCATGAGAAAAAGATTATGAGTATGAAGTATAGAAGGTCATGTGTACGTCGTGTGATGGATTTCAGTGAAGGCCGCATTATGTGTCAAGATCGCTGTAAATGGAGAAGTTTGATACAGCGACAGTAAGTAAATATTCAGTTAAAAATTCATTTGGTAGTTTGAATTTCTTTGTGGAGCTAACCTTTGAATCTCAGAGCAGCTTAATGATATGTATATAATTAAAAAAAAATGTTCTGAGTCCCTCCAGCATCCTGGGGCCCAGCACTATGTGGTGGTTCTAGAAAAACAAAATTAGGAGGGGGGGTACAATTCCTGCATGTGCCTGTAATTAATCAAAATTGATATATAATTTAATTACCCCAGAAAAACTGGTTATATTGGGGGGGGGGGGTCTGGGCCCTCAGCCTAGAATCACCATTGCCAGAGCTTCGTTGGCTTCCCTGTAAATCCACCCGTCCTAGACAGGTTTCATTGCATATTTTTTTTTTAATTTTGAAGTATTTGTCTTTTAACAGTTAGAATTTACAGAAATGCCTCAGGATTTATTTATTTTTTATCTTGAACATAATTTTACTGTAATGCAATAATTTTTATTTATTTTTATTGGGATTTTGTGTATATAACAATCTCCCGTTTCATTTGTAATTTTTCTCTTTTAAAGCGTATGTTTTAAGCCAGTCTTCACAGCCATAAAACTTATGTGCATACCTTTGGGGATAAAGGAAAAAACAAAACAAAGGGGCATACTATACTGCAGCTGCCAGTTATAATTTTATGAAAAAATCCAAACATGCACAAAAACAAACAAATAATTAACCCAAAGATTCACATTTTCCTTTAAGATACACTGTATTTAGCTTTGCCTTACGTCAAGTTTCACTTTACAAAACACTATGCCCTACAGATTGAAGCTATTTGGTCCTTGGTTGTAATACAATTGCTCTGCAACGGATTGTAAAGAATACGATAGTCAGTGCTCAGGATTGCATACTGGCACTTCTGTTTTCCTAGTATTGGATTAATGCATAAGTTCATGCCGTTTTATTTCACAAGTGTTTCCCAGGTTAGTAGTGACAATGCAGATAGCCAGTTGTGTATCAAAATGTAGCCAATAACATGGTGTATCTAAATCATATTGCATTGTGTGATTGCGGCTAACTGTTTTTTTTTGTTTTTTTTTTCCGGTTTTCAGGTCCAGAAGTATGGAGTGTCAAGTAGAGAGGAATGAACATTTCCGGCATCTGTTCCTCTACGAGTTTAAATAAGAGATCCACAGCCACTGAGGCCACTCGACAAATTTGTGCCGTGTATGGGAAGGATGCCATTGCTCCGAGGATGGCCCACAAATGGTTTGAGCGGTTCCGAGGTGGCATCCACGCTCAGGTTGTCCATCTCACTTTGATGAGTATCGTTTCAACCATCTCATCCACTTGGATTCGCATCAAACCACATGAGAATTGGCCACAACGGTGCAACACCTGGAATGTATGAGAAGGTCCAGAAATTGGGGCTTGGGTGCCTCACACTCTCATTGAGGACACCAAGAATCAGAGTACTGCCATATGTGGTTCCTTGCTCACCTGTTATCGTGAATGTTCTGAACACAAACCCTTTCTGTCATTTATTGTTACTGGAGATGAAAAGTGGTACCTGTACATGAATTTCAGTCATCAGAGGGAATGGTTAAGCCCAAACAAGGTGCCCACACTATGTCCTAAACATGACATTCATTCAGTGAAGATCATGTGTCTGGTGGGACATGGAAAGCATTATTCACTGGAAAATTCTGTCGAGGAATCAAACCATCAATGCTGCACTCTATTGTGAGCAACTCCGCCATGTGGAGGGAGCGATTCAGCAGAAACTGCCATATCGGCACTGTGGTGCCCTTCTCCAACATGATAACGCATGCCCTCACAGTGCAAACATGACCAAAATGGCCATTCAGGACATGAAATGGAAGGTCCTTCCACATCTGGCCTATTCCCCAGATGCCGCCCCTTCAGACTATCACCTGTTTCAACTCTGTCGAATGCACTCCGTGACAGAACATTCAACAATGATGCTGATCTCCAGAATTTTCTTGATGATTTCTTCACAGCAAAACCTGCGTGTATTTTCAAGAATGGAATTGCAGACCTATCCAGACGTTTTGACACCATTGCAAAGAATGGGGGGGAGGGGTAACATAGTTGATTGATTCTGTTTTCCCTTCTGATGTAATACATTCCTGTAATGTGGTGAGAAAAATGGCATGTACTAATGCATCAACCCAATATTTTATACCTCCACTTTTTTTACCCGGATTTTGCATGCCACCGCTAATTAAAGTAATGGAAACCGCAGAAATGAGTTTTGTGCATGTGCGTCCCTGGCTTACGAGCGCGTATTTTAAAACACAGAAACCTCATGTGCCCTTGAGAAATAGCTGTGTGGGGATTGTAAGGAGTAAAGGAGTGATAAGACCTATAAATTCAGTCCTTCAAAGGATGGAAATGAAGCTACACGTACATGTAGCACATGATCACATCTTGCCTAAGCGTCTGATCACCTTACTAAACAAGTCTGTAATTTTTATACATACATACATATCATTAAGCTGTTCTCTGATATTGAGAGGTTAGCTCCTCAAAGAAAAGACCATTTGACAAATAAACATTTAACAGATAATACAAACCACCAGATAAATTTTTAACTGATTATTTACTTATTATTGCTGTATCAAACCATCATTTACAGCGATCTTGACACACAACACGAGCTTCAGTGACATCCATCACACGACATACACAAGACCTTCTATACTTCATACTCTTTAATCTTTTTCTCATTCAGGCACTCCTGAATCGGATCCTCCAATGACTTCCTTGGCCTTCCTTCCTGCCACTTGGGCTAAAAAGATTTTGGCCTAAAAACTCGGTAAACCTTCTGAATGTGGCACAGAAATAGTTTTCGGAAGCGACGATAGATGGTGAAACGTCATCGCTACATCGTGAAGCGTAGCGTTACATTGTGAAATTGGCAAAGGAAGTGAATAATATGGATGAAAGGTGGCCCTTAAAAGGACCTTTATGAATGTACATTGTGGCATATGTGTGAAATATTTATTATGACGGAAGATTAAGTTTTCCTCATGAATATGAAACTGTCTAGCTAGCAGAATAAAAGCAAGAAAAGTTTTATCTGCCAGGGAAGAACTGCCTGATAACAAAGTGACATAAATAACTATAACGCATTTCACGTGAAATTCCTAAAAGAGAGGAGAGGTGAAGTGCTACCGTGGCGCCATCTATCGGAGCGGGCCACTTTCGGAAGGTTAGCCAAACACTCATTCTTTCAACATGGCCAAACCACCAAAGCATATTAGTCTCCACCTTGCTAACAACATTTTGCTTCACATTACACAACTGCAACACATCTTCATTCTGCTAACAATAAGAACGCATTTTGCCACAAACTCCCCATAAGCAATGCATTTCTCCGGAACACAAATGACTCCTATGTTTCTTCTGTAGTGCCCAGGTTTCACTGCCATACATAAGAGTAGGAACAACTACACTTTCATACACAGCCATGTGGGACTCTCTTGAGAACCGATCATTCTTGTGAAACCCTCCCGAAGCAGCCATGACTTTCAATGAAGAATTCACTTGCCTACTAATTTTGCATTCTAGTCTGTTCTCTCTGTCAAACAAGCTTCCCAAATATACAAACTCATCCACCTGGTCAATCACGGTGCCATTTAGACTTATATTGCATTCAGTACTACCAGTTCCTCTCTCAAAAACCATAACTTTGGTTTTTCCCTTATTTATACTCAGTTTGAATTTCATACAAACTTCAGATATCTGGGGCAACATGCTCTGCAACTCACTTTTGCTCTCTGCCAACAGGACTGTGTCATCAGCATACAGCAATCTGCACACATGGGTATTATACCAAGACATAAATCAGTATTGTCCATCTTGGCATCACACATGCATGCATCTATAAATATATTACACAGCCATGGTGACATTACACAACCTTGTCTGTCTCCTGCACCAATGGAAAACCATTTTGATACGACACCATTCACTCGTACACAAGCTCTACTGCCAGCATACATGGCTTTCACACTATTAAGT
The DNA here is from genome assembly GCA_039090855.1 of Macrothele yani. Lineage (NCBI taxonomy): Eukaryota > Metazoa > Arthropoda > Arachnida > Araneae > Macrothelidae > Macrothele > Macrothele yani. The sequence continues at coordinate 53,506,141 of CM077006.1, read as the reverse complement.
AAATTCCCAGTAACACCATATTCATTCAACACCTTCCATAGAAGTATCCTATTTACTTGGTCATATGATTTCCCTAAATCTATGAAGGCAGTAAAAACTTTCTTACCAACAGCCAGATACTTTTCAATCATCATGCATAATGAAAAAATTTGGTTAGTGCAGCCTTTACCAGGCATAAAACCACTCTGAACATCCCACACTTTCTCTGATGTAAGACCTCGTACCTTTTCAATATCACCTTACCAAACACTTTCCCAGGCACATTAACACCACGATAGTTCTTGCAGTCACCTTGCCCCTTATACAAGGGAACAATAATAGCATCCTTCCAATCCCAATGGGCCATTCCTAACTCCCAGCACAACTGGCAAATTTCAGTTAACCAGTCAATTACAGAGTCACCACCATATTTCAACATCTCGACAGTTATGCCATCAACTCCAAGAGCCTTGCCATTATGAAGAGATTTTAGAGCTTTACATTACATAATTTTTATTATTTCGTTAATTTAATATATTCAATTTGAAGAGCTTCTTCATAGAATAAAGGATTCGGAGTAATAGATTAAACACAAATTGTAGTTTTTCAGCAATGTGTATAAACTTTTTACACTTCGGACTTATTTTTTTCAAGGGTGGTGAGATTGCTATTAATTTAAGACTGCCTATTCATTCTGATTGCAGAGATCCTAATTGCCCAACTTTCTACTTCATGAAAGTCCTTATTGGAAGGGGGACTGCCTTCTCAGCTCGGGACCTTAAAAGTTCTGGGTTCAAGTCCAGCTGAATCACTAATGATAAGCGAAGGTTCGGATGTCTCGTTAATCTGTTAGTCCCGGAATAAAGAATCCTTGTTAGGAACAAGTCTAACCCCAGTCCTCTGTGTAGCATAAGTAGCACCTACTGGATCCACAAACCAACCAACTGAAATATTATTCCATGGAAGTGTATTACATTTTCAAACAAAGGAGTTTTTCTTCCAGGAATTTTTTTACTTTTTCAGTTTTGGTGATTTTCTGGGGAAGGTATTTTGTTCCTGCTGATTTTTAGCTAAATGTGAGCATACCGGCACTTTAAAATTTCCATTTCGAGCATTGACGATCGTTCTCTAATCACCCTCTGTTTTTTTTTTTTTTATTGGAGGTTTAACGACCACCGTGAGCAACTCAATGGGCTATAAGCAGTCGCCTGTCCCTAATTTAGGGTTACTGGTTCCAGAGAAGGGAGAGAGCCAGTGCCGTAAGACAAACACAACATCCATGCCTTACCGGGATTCGAACCCGGACCCCTTTCAGACGAATAATCAGAGGCCATCGCTTAGACCACTGCGCCACCGGGGCGGCAATCACCCTCTGTGCTGCCAAGGAAAAGTGCGAGACCGCATTGAGATTCTCTGTGGAGGATGTGGGTAAAGATTCAGTCACCTAGGATTAGGTACATGACAGGCACAAACATACATGACCACAGTAGCTGCTATGTATAAGAGGATGATTCTTTCCAGTGATTTAATTTAGTTTTGGACTAAACAATTACACACCACACTATTGCTTTAGTTCTTCCTTATGGTATGTGTATCTCATTTATTGTGTGGAAAGTTGCAAAACTCAGAAAAGCGTCCAAGTGGAGCACAATATCGGCAAAAGAAGAAAAGCACAAAACTACTTCTCAAACTCTACCAGTTCTTTTTGCCACACAGTCAATTCAGCTCAAGTGCCATTTCTGATGAAAAGAATGATGATTTGTTTAGAAATCAACTGTTCAATGTTTAGAAACAAGCATTTGCAATATGTACATCTGTTCCAAAAATTACTGAAAAAGTTAAAATTACAGGGCTCTAGGTACCCCTGCTACCGGTGAAGTTGATGATAGTTGAGAAACACGCTAATTTACGTATAAGCAAATATTTGCCTTAAAAAACTATTATATGTACCTTAGCGTGTTTCTCAACTACCATCAACTTAACCTGTTTGTTAGTTAGGTGCATTGCCTACCACTCATTTTTGACCCCTGTTACTTTTCTAGACACCCTCCACTACCACAGCACACCACACACACCATGGAAAACACACCCTCCCTTGTGTTTGAAATCTTGGGAAAATTACTGTGCTTAGGAACCAAGTCTTGCAGGCGGAGTGAACATTGTACTACTTATGCCACTGGTTTGTTGGCATGAAACCAAGTACTCTTGGTTTTTAGAGTAGGGAAGGCAGGGGATTTGGTTGGTTACCATGGCAAGAAGAGACTTCCTCTGAGCACCAGTGAAGGAGAATATGCGACAAAAGATACCATGGTAAGAAGAGACTTTCTCTGAGCACCAGTGAAGGAAAATATGCGACAAAAAATGGAGGAGAAAAACTGAAACCGAAGGAGAGTAGAAAGAGTCAAATCACAACATCAATAACTCCTCAATGCTATTATGAAAGGGACCAGAATAGTAAATTAAAAAATTACATAGTTTATCAAACAATAAGGAACCCAAAAAGTTGGCTTACCCAGAGTAGACACTAAATAATTCCCTCACAAATAATATACAACGGATTATTCTTTGCTCTTTTATGTACAGATGTTTTGTTATTTTCCAGACTGTTCAGAAACCTTCTGAACAAATAACACCAACAAAACAGTGATAATGCACCCTGGAAGACAACAAAGGACATGAAATCTCTGTACATAAAGTAAAACAACCCTCAGATAAAAAATAACTTCTAGTATATGTTTCAGAGTTAATTATTTATTTAATAAGGAGCCTACAACTCAACCACAAGCAAGTAAATTCAGAGCACATTTTTTTTTTTAATTCAAGAGAGTTCGGTTATTCCCCCACTCCCCTCATTTTTCATATTTTGTATCTTATTGTATTGTTTTAACATTTTGGCATGGAGAAATTATCCACAAGTGAAGTAAATTGATAAAAGCAAAATAAAAAAATGTGCCTCTGGAAACATTTTGCAGTTGAGCACCCACCCATACCCCTTCAGCTGACCTTATACATATATTGATATCTACAAATTTTGCAGATATCAATACCTACAGCTTCAACAACACATGCTAATGCTTCTTTGCATTAGTCTTGCTAAGCAATCCTTCAGACATGAGATGAAAAAGAAGGAACAGCACAAAAACAAAATACCCATGTGTAGTTCAGGAAAAATGATTCCCGTTTTTAACCATTTTTAACTGTAAAAAATTCAACAGTTCGATATTTTTGAAGTTTTCCACACTTATTTAATGCCCAATATCTCAGGATGTACGAAGATGGGTTCCTTTAGATATCACCTGACCGAGCACAATACAATAGTTTAAAGTATTTTTTTACTGTGTAAAAATTTATTTGTTCGAAATACCCAAAGCTAATAGCCTCAGGCATAGAATTGTTCACACAGATGAAACGGGAGGGAAAGGAATGTAATTCAAGATCTTCCTACACGAGGAATCTTGCTGTGAAGAGAACCCCACAGGAAACGAAGACTTCACGAGATGTGAGAGCTCAAAAAACTTTTAGTGTTTGTGTCAATATGAAACATACAGACACACATATACAGAGATTAACTCTACAATCGAAGCACGAAGGGCACAAGCGGGTGATTAATGTAATCACACAAGAACACCATTACCGTAACGGTAATCTAATGACTTGGAAATACTAAACCACCACTTTTTGTCATCATAAACTTTTAAAGATTAAGATTTGCACTCCACTTCAACGTACAACTTGTTTCACAACAACAATAAAACTTAGTCTCAAGGGTAAAATATGCATCGTTAAAACGGGTGCACATTTTTCTAATTCTCACACGAAGCAATTCTGTCAGACTTTTACCTGATAAAAGAGTTACACTAATCTGCGATAAAAACTTGTCATGCTGCAGAATCGACTGCTAAGCAGGTAGCTATTAAAAGTGAGGGAGAAAAACAGAAGACAGAGGAAAGATTATTAAGATAGTCATTAAACACTGTTAAACTAAACTGCGAAAGACATATTACTTCAAACAACATAGTATCCTGTTTCATTTTGCTAGAAAACACACCCGATCCGTGCGAGAAAGTGGCAGCTACTTTTGTCAGCAACTCAGGCAGAGTGATCTACAAACTCTAATTCCCGTGTAGGACTGTCACACGAGTTGGGCAGATTCCTAAGCTAAAAGAATTGGTTAAGAAAGATGAAAGCCGTTAATTAAAACATACCATTCACACAAAAAGTTATTTCTCCAGAGTTAGCTGCTTACATAACAACCTGTCGAGATAAATGGAACTCCAAGCACGAGTGGAAGAGAAGGGATCTATCTACTAACCTCTTCATTTGCACCTTCTTCCGCAGAGAAGGAATGGTAACCACGTGACCTACTGACAGCTGATTGGACGTCAGCATACTCTCTCGTTGGACCCGTCTCTCTGAGCAACAAATCGCACGCAATATGGGAGGCAAAGGAGCATGTAAGAATGAAGGTCCAGGATTTAGGACTGACAGAAAATGTGAAAAGCGTTTTTACTCAATCCTTACAGCTCAACTTGAATGAAGCACCAAGCCTGCGTAAATCTTAAATATATTTAGCTGATTTCCAATGAAAATGCAACTGTTATAGCGACAACACTAACTAAAAGTCTGATGCTCACACAGCAAAATTTCGGATAACTACTAGTTGCCATTTTCAACAAAAACGTGAGCACAAAAATCTATGGAACAATCAGTAAATCAGTTAAAAGTCTCAATGAAAAACTTATTCATTTATGCGAATGCTGTTTAGATATAAATGCCCTTGAACATACACAATATAAAAAATATAAAAATGGATGTATAGGAAATGCAGCAAACGCCAGTAGTGTATCAAACAGGGGCCGGCTTTACCACATTATTGGCAAGGTGTGTGTGTGTGTGTGTACAGGCGTAAAGAGATCACACGTGGTAGGGGCACGTCTCGTCCATTATCAGGAGGAAAAAAAAAAAAAGCAAAAAGATTACGAGCATCGACGCATATTTTAAAAGGCAATTGTAATTCATCATCAGCAAATCAACAAGGAAACAGAACTATTCTTTTGCTGGATCAGTACCTCACCCAGAAATTTTCCAGGAGGGAGGGCCGCTCAGAATTTTCCCAAGATGGGGGTGACCCCCCTAAATTTACCGGGCAAAATAGTCCAGTTACTAGTAATGTTACAGTACAAGAAAGTTAAATGATTAGTTAGAAGAAGCAGTAAATTAAATTCTTTTTCTGGTTAGATTTTTCTATATTTATATATCAGAGCTACTTCCCTTATAATTATTGTGTGTTATAATTATACGGTACATGATTAAGAAGCATATGTAGATCGCGAATCGTGATTTTTTGTTTCAAACTTCGACGAAATAATTTTCCGCTCTGTCAGCCCAGGGGGGGTATCGCCCCCATGTGTTCGCCACTATGCTGGATACCAATATTTTTAAAAATAAAATTCAGTCTGTGACTTTAAAAAAAATATCTGGAGAAATTTTATTTCCAGACATTTATAAAACATATGAGAAACTAGCGCGGTTACTCAAAGAACACAAAAAAATAAATAGATAAATATGATAAATGCGCTAGAGATTATACAATTTTGTATCTTTATTTACTTATTTACCTTATTTTTGATAGTTTTAAACATTTACCACGTGTCATGAGAAACACTGCAAGCACACACACACAGAGACACACACAAGCACAACGTGGGGCTGACAGTCCAGTTTCTTATCAAATGAGCAATGCTGAATATGGTAGAGGAAATTTTTTTCAGTTATTTTGTTATTTATTAATATTCTGGAAATAAATCGCTTTTGTCTCATAAAGTGGAGGTTGGTCCACCTTGTGAGGCCAAAGCGATTATTTAATTAAACAGGACGAAAAATATTGGGTGGGCATTGCCCCCCAGTAAAATTATAGGGGGCAAGATTCACCTTGCCCCCCTCCTTCATAGTTGGCGCCTATGTTTTAAAGTCAGTCATTGCAACCACAAAACACACGCATCTCTTCATTTCAGTCTGTTACAGATTTTGTAGATATACTTCTGAATCATTTCAACATGTACAAGATTTGTAAAAATGTCAATATCTACTGTTTCAGCACCTCATGCGGAATACTTCTTCGACTTAGTCTTATTTAAATACTTTTAACTGTAAAAATTCAACGGTTCTCCATTTTTGAAGTTTTCTCCATTTTTAATCCTAGGTTTAAAGCCTAAATATTTCGCTATAAATATTTTGAGCCTTCAAAAAAATCACTTTCATTCAATACTGCCTCTACTTTTTTCAACAACCTGCAACTGTTTTTTTTTTTTTTTTTTTTTTTGCAACCCCAATGGAAATTACTGGATAAGCACCTAGTTCAAGCCCCCAGAGGCAATGATCGTATCGTAAATAAAAACCCTTCCCACCCCGTCCCATAACAACTGTATTGATCACACATACACGCACGCACGCACACACTTCTCTGTGGTGTTCATCCTGCTAATAGCTTAGAAAGTAAGGGGCTACTGCTTCAGTGGGGGAGATGAATTCAGAAACGGAATTTGGAATTGGTTACGCAGAATAAAATTGGCTCCGTTGGGAGAAGGAAGTAGAAACGCTATCATAACAGGCCCGTATGTAGAATCTTATTTTGTTGGGGAGGGGGAAGCAAGTGAGGCATACTTATATGCATACTCAACAGGACAGGATGGAACTTTTGCGGGGCCCAGGGCGAAATTTCATAGCGGGGCCCTGATCAAAATTTCACTGTGGGTCTTAGAAAATGCATATCATATTTTACAAGTAATAAAGTCGTTACATGAAAAATGTTGTCCAGGAAAAACACACACGAACACTACGCGTATAATAAAGAAAAAGTGATTATTCAAAGAAGTGATTTCTTTATGCTTAAGAAAAAGATTTTAATATACAAAGGCCGTTCCATAAAACTGAGAATGATTCTTTTTTTTTTTTTTTTTGAGTTGGCAGTAATGCGAAGGAGAAAGATAACCACGCAGACGACTAACTGAATTAATGAAGTACCTATGACAACAGTTATTGACCGTGGCAGACGATTCGGGTTTTATTATTGCGCAGTTGTTTAAGGTACGTCTGCATTTCGCCATACAGCAATGGAGGGGAGTGATTCAGAGTTAAGAAGAGAAATGCGTTGTGCGATAAAATTTTGCTATGGTTTGGGTAAAATGGCTCCAGAAACACTTGATTTAATGAAAAAAGTTTACAAAGATAAATGTTTGATGAGTCAACGATTTTTAGATGGCACCATGATTTCAAAAAAGGCGTTTGTTGGCAGAACCCGCTCCTAGGCCTGGTCGACCTGAAAGTGCTGTTACGGAGCGTATTGTTGACACTGTTTGCGAAATCCTGCAAGAAGATCGACGAATGACGTGTGAAGATATAGCGGCATGAACTAATATTTCAAAAACATCGGCATTCCGCATTCTACGCAACAAATTACTGCTGCATCGTGTGTGTTCCAGATGGGTACCCTGACGAGAGAACAATGGTTAGTCAGAGTTCAGGTGTGTCATGAGTGGAAACAAATGCTTGCAAAGGATCCAGACTATCTAAACACAGTAATAACTGCCGATGAAATATGGATTCACTCTTTCGACCCCCTCACGAATCTCGCACCGAGTGTCTGGAAACACACAGGCTCGCCTTCTCCGAAAAAGTCCCCCAAACCAAAGCAGCTGGGCAGGTGATGTTGATAATTTCCTTTGATCATGAAGGTGTAGTCTACCAGCATACCGTTCCTCCATAAATTACTATTAATACTGAGTATTACATTCCAGTCTTGAAGCGTCTGCGACGACACATATTGATTAAGCGACCGGAACTGGTGGGCAGACCATGGTAACGCTCGCTCACATGTAGCTGCCTGTGTTCAACAGTTTCTTACAAAATGCAGTATTGAAATCATGCCACAGCCTGCCTACAGTCCTGACCTCGCTCCGTGCAATTTCTGGTTGTTTCCAACAATGAAGGAGAAGTTCCGTGGGGCAACATTCAACACACATGCTGACATTATTCAAGCTGTACAGGGGTCGCTAAAGAAACTTCCACAAAATGCCTTCGTCACATGGTTTGAAAAGTGGACTGAACGATGGGACCGTTGCACATCATCCGAGGGAAGATATTTTGAAGAAAGAATAACCTATATAATTTGCTGTACCTATATTTCTTCGTTTTGTGTGATTTTACTCTGAGTTTATATGAAACGGCCATTGTAGATTGAAAGTATAGAGAGAGAGCTAGAGAGAGGGAGGGAGACAGAGAGAGAACGAGAGAGAGAAAGAGAGAGAGAGAGAGAGAGAGAGTAAAAAGTGTCAAAATCTGCGATTTTCTTTCCGAGGAGTTACATTGTGATACTTGCAAAAACTTCCTCACAATATGATAAAAAAGATAATTTCATCTAATCTGAGTAGCGAATTTTTTGCGTAGAGAATTACAAGGATTGTCTTAAATAAATTCGTAGAACTAGCTTTACCCCCTGATATATGTTTCAGTGTTTGATTTTGGATGCAACGTGGAGCAACAGACAAATTACTAATCATTTAACTTTATATGTTCGCATATATGAAAAAATTGCACCTTTTTTTTTTAATTTCCAGTACTGTTTTAGAAGTCATGTAACGTACCAGGAGATGTGACGTACCTGCCAGAAGGACGCACACGACATAAAGGCAGATAGGAATCAGAATAAAACGTCCGCGTAGCTCAATTGGTAGAGTGACTTATTCCGGAATGAGGGGATCCGGGTTCGAATCCTGGCGTGGACAGAAATGACGGAGAAATTTACTTCGTTATAATGGCGCCCAAACTATCCCGATGACCCGACCGTTCAAAATCTCGCATTGGTGTGGTGTTCTTTCCACACCGCGAGATAGGAAAAATAAGAGAATCCCTTCTCCAGCACTTCAAAAAAAAAAAAAAATAAAAATAAGGGGGAGATGATGTAACGTACCAGGAGATGTGACGTACCTGCCAGAAGGACGCACACGACATAAAGGCAGATAGGAATCAGAATAAAACGTCCGCGTAGCTCAAATGGTAGAGTGACTTATTCCGGAATGAGGGGATCCGGGTTCGAATCCTGGCGTGGACAGAAATGACGGAGAAATTTACTTCGTTATAGTCACTGAACAATTGGCCTCTATTTATAGTCCTAAACAAGTTCGATTTTCTCCTTTTTATTTATTTTCTTTAATTTAAGTATCTGTTTTACAAATAATTGCTCAACATATAAAAATAGGGAACCACAAAATGATGAAATTTAATTTGCCATTTCAAGAAAAGCTTAGAATGGCTATAATATTCATTTGAAATCTTCAAATCTCGATGTCTGTACAACGAAGGCGGTAACTTACATATTTGAAAGTGGGGTATCAGAAACTGAAAAAAAACTTTACAAAAAAAAAAAAAAAAAGCGGCTTTTGAAGAGCTTTTTGACCTAACAAAGGAAAAGCTTCGATTTGTTATTTAAAATAATAATAATTATTATTATTATATATATATCATTGTCAACCATTATCAATCCACTCCTGGACGAAGGTCTCCCCAAGTTTCCTCCACAACGGTCTGTCTTGCGCCAGTCTCCTCCATGTCACTCCCGCATAATTTCGAATTTCATCCACCCATCTCCCATGTGGTCTTCTTCTGGGTCTTTTCCTGTCAATTGAAATCCAATCTAAAATTTCGGCTGTCCATCTATGGTCTGTCCTTCTGGCAGTATGTCCAGCCCATTGCCATTTCAGGGATTTAACTCTGATCATGATGTCTTCCACTCTTATCATTTTTCTGATCCACGAGTTCCTCTTCTTATCTCTCCTGGTTACACCAAGCATGCACCTCTCCATGCAGCTTTGAGTTGTCTGCAGCCTTTGTATGTCTCTTTTAGTTAAGGTCCACGTCTCTGCACCATACGTAAGCACTGGAAGGATGCATTGATCAAACACTTTTCTTTTAGGACATAATGGCATATTGCTCTTGAAAATTATGCTGTTTCTTCCAAAAGCTCTCCAGGCAAGTTTTATACGCCGATTAATTTCTTCATCAATGTGACCCTCACTTGATATCTGCTGTCCAAGATAAACGTACGTGTCTGTTATCTCCAGCTTTTCTCCATCAATCGATAAATCTTCATTTCTTGTAAAAGCATTGAACATCACTTTTGCCCTCTGAAAGTTCATTTTTAATCCCACTTCTTTACTGTTGTCAGCAAGTTCCTGGGTCATTCTCTGCAGCTCTGATGGGGTAGTTGCAAAAATCACTACGTCATCAGCAAAACAAAGGTGGGTTAGATAATCTCCATTAATCTTTATCCCTTTGTTTTCCCGGTTCAGTGATTGAAAGACACTTTCCAATATGGCATTAAAGAGCTTCGGAGATATGGTGTCACCTTGTCTTACTCCCTCTCCAATTTTTATGTGTGTTGTTTTTTCAAACAGCCGAATCTTTTCACTTGCATTTTCATAGATTTATTAATAATATTAATGTATGCATCTTCAATACCGCAGGATTTCAGAGCCATTGTAACTGCTGATGGTTTCACCGAATCAAAGGCTTTTTCATAATCGATAAAAGCCATGCACAATGGAAGTTCATATTCCCTCGCTCTTTCAATTAGTTCTCTCAGTACGTGGATATGTTCTATTGTGCTGTAGCCACTCCTGAATCCAGCTTGTTCTCTCGGTTGAGCCATGTCCAGTGTTACCTTCAAGCGGTGTGAAAGAACTTTAGTGAAGATTTTATAAACCACTGATAGGAGGCTGATAGGTCTGTAGTTCCCGAGATCCTCAATGTCACCATTTTTATGTAGCAAGATCATTGTAGCGTTGTTCCAATCCTCAGGAATCTTCCCTTCATTAAGGCATCGAGTGAAAATTTGGGCGAGTGTTGTTTCGATTTCTCCACTTGCTTCTTGTATGATGTCTACAGTAATTCCCTCTTCTCCTGGAGCTTTTCCCCGCTTAATGTTCTTGATTGCATGTGAAACTTCTGCTGGGAGGACTGGAAGAACTCCGGTACTGGTACCTTTCATGATGTCTGGAGTACATGTATCATCCCTTTCATATAATTTGGAGTACAAATCTTTCACTCTTGTCAAAATTTCGCCTCTATTTCTTGTTATAGAACCATCTTCTTTTCTCAGAGCCATAATCTGTCTTCTTCCCTTACTGAGATGTCCCTTTGCTATCTTTAAGCTTTGGTTGTTTATATATATACATATATGTACACTAAAGATTAATTGAATTAGAGACAGCTGGCGTTATGCAAATGTGGCACTGTGGGCGGCCCTGTAAACAAAAACGAGATGACGTATGCAGCGATCCGACAATATAAAGAGTGATGCGACAGGAACCAGTAAGAGTCGGACGCAGCATGGGTAAGACGAAGGATCTAAGCGCATTTGATCGTGGGAAAATTGTCGGGGCCCAATGAACGGGTCACTCCGTCTCGGAAGTCGTGCAGGCGCTGGGATTTTCACGAGCCACTGTGTCACGAGTGCACCGTAAGTTCATCGAATCCAGTAAAACCATCCCTGCAAGGGCCAACTGCCGTGAACAGCAGCGTGTGGATGAGCAGGGTCATCGTTGGCTAGCTCGCATTGTAACAGCGGATAGACTGGCCACAGTGCAAGAAATCACTCGGCAATTTAACGGTGGTGCACAAAAACGTGTAAGCAGCCACACCATCCAGAACGATCTCTTGGCTATGGGGTAGAGAAGCCATCATCCCACGAGGGTACCGCTGCTGACCGCACATGACAGAGTGCAAATATTAGCGCGGGCGCGGAAACATCGCCACTGGACCCTAGACATCTGGAAAAATATTGCCTGGATTGATGAGTCGAGATTCACGTTGGTACATGCGGATGGCAGGATACGAGTATACGGCGCAAACCATATGAAGCGATGGATCCTTCTTGCCAGCAGGGTACTCTTCAAGCTGGTGGGTGGGGGTGGGGTGGCATTCTTGTCTGGGGACTGTTTACGTGGACTGAAATGGGACCCCTGGTACGCGTGACATCGACCCTCACAGGTCAACATTACCGGACTATCCTGGAAGACCATTTGCCCCCGTTTGTGCGTCTTCAACATTCCACTGGGGACCTCATCCTGCAACAAGACAATGCACCGTGCCATCGCTCCCGAATTGTATCCGAATGGTTGGATGAACACTCCATTGACGTGACCTCGCTTCCATGGCCAGCTAGGTCATCGGACATCATTCCCATCGAGCACATCTGGAATCCATCGAGCACATCTGGAGTGCCATCGAGAGAGATGTTCGAGGCCCTGACCCCTATACCGAGAAGCACTATAAGAAGGGTGCACAGAAGGCGGGGTGTAAGTAGTGGAAGTGTGCTTTGCTGACGGACCTGTGCGTGGGAAACTTCCTGATGCCTCGTCGCAGAATACGGCAGTTATTCCCGCACGTTTCGGAGTTCGACAGAGGACGAATAGTGGCTTATCGCGACAGCGGTTTATCGTACCGAGACATCGGCGCCCGTGTGGGACGACATCCAGCCACAGTGAGGCGAGTATGGATTCGGTGGGTGCAGGAGGGAGGGACGGACGGACCGACTTGACCGATTGCCGCAGCCGCGGCACACCACCAGACGAGAAGACCGGCATGTTGTGCGGCGGGCACTGGCGACTCGCACCGCCACATCACGAACGTTAGCGCAGGAATTAGGGTGTGTTGCGCAACAACCTGTGTCAGCACGTACCGTTCGACGTCGTCTGCAGGAGCGGGGACTTATCGCACGTCGCCCATTGTTCCGATTACCATTAACGTTACACCACCGGCGAGTGCGGCGGCAGTGGCCCGCTAAACGCCGCACTTGGACTACGGAATGGCACGACATTGTCTTCTCCGACGAATCCCGCTTCTGCCTGCACCACCACGATGGTCGGATCTGCGTGTGGCGGCACCGCGGCGAGAGACTGTATGATGCCTGCATTATGCATCGCCATATTGGTCCGTCGTCTGGCTTTATGGTTTGGGGCGCAATTGGATATGACACCCGCACCCCTCTGGTACACATCGCCTGTACACTCAACAGCCACCGCTACCATCTCCGACGTTTTGGAGCCTGTAGTCCTCCCTTACCTGCAGGACCTGCCAGCGGCCACGTCTCAACCGGACAATGCACGCCCGCACGTGGCACGCATCGTACAACAATTCTTCATGCCCACCAGGTGTCACTGCTTCCGTGGCCCGCCTGTTCTCCCGATATGTCGCCCATCGGACACGTCTGGTAGCTGATGGGCAACCGAGTGGCCCGGCAAGCACCACCCGCGGCTGCTCCTGATGAACTATGGCAACGCGTGGAAGCAGCCTGGACCGACATACCCCAAGCCCACATCCAAAGCCTCTTTCGTTCGAATGCCGCGGTGTGTAGCTGCCGTTATTGCTAGCCATGGGGGCCACACGAACTATTGATGTCTGCGTGTTCCGCAAGTCGCACGGGCCTGAAAGCTCAATCGTTTCATCTGTGTATCTGTCGTTACGTGTCCAGTAAATCTGGCTTTGCTATCTCGTGTCCTTCTTGGTGTTGCATTTTGGGTGGCCAGCAGTGTATAATTAAATTTGGAAAATAAGAATAAATGTCTAAATTGAAACATCTTAATTAAAAAAAAAAAAACGAACGAAAGAAATAAAGCTAGTACCATGAGAAGTGCCAAAAGCAGCTGTATCTCATGTAATAGCATATACAGAGTGCATTTTTAAGAAATGTAATAAACATTTTAGAAAAATTTTAAAAATACAAAATTAAATTCATAACTGGAAACCAAAAAATAAATAAACAAAAAACAGGTTGCCGCGTCAGGAGGGCATCAACCTGCGGGAGTGGCCTTTCTAGTACCAACAAACGACAAGGAGAACCTAAAATGTCGGTTGGTCATGCTCCCAAGGTTACCAGACCAAACACAAAACAGACCTAAGATCTCATAATGCAATAATGTAAACAATAATAAAAAAAGGCTTACTGGCAGAACAAAGAGTTCGACGCCAAGAATGAAAACCAAACACTAGACAGACGATCAACAAGAACACAATCATATACTGAATCGTAAAAGAAGTGGTCACGGTTAAATATCATCCTAGCAATTTATTATTTTTCATCTTTTTTTTATTATTGTTAACATTATTGCATTGTGGATCTGCAGTCTTCATCCTGCTCTTCCAACCACTCTCGGACATTTCCAGCTGTGTGAAACGTCGCATTGTCGTTCTGGAAGATCCTATCTTCCCCAGGGAAGACAATCAGCATGTATGGGTGTTCGTGGTGTACAAAGATGGATTCACATCGAATTCAGTCCATAGTGCCTTCCACAGGTGTGAGTGGACCCAGGGAATGCCACGAAAACATTCCTCAGACCATAACGCTGGCCGCAACAGCTTGTGCTCTACCAGCAATGGTTGAAGAGTGTTTGTTCTCCGATGATTCTCGACTTATACGCCAAGGTCCATCCGTTCGATGAAGCAGGAAACGTGACTCATCGGAGAAGACAATCCTCTGCCAATCAGTGGAGGTCCAATTCCGATACTGCCGTGCAAATGTAAGCCTTTTCTGCCGAAGCACCTTCGTTGGCATAGGTGCAGTGACCATCCGTCTGCGTCGGAGCCCCATACGCATTTTTCGACAAATCTAAAAATGTTCTATTTTGAGAAATTAAATTTTAAAATTAGACCTACACACGCATGCGCAGATATGCAGTGTTTGGGAGACAAGGATGCCAATGAGTTGATGGGGGAAGTGATTGACAGCTGCTAATAGCAGGACACAGTGGGGAGTGACGCGGATGAACATAACTCTCGGCCGTCCCCGAAGGCTCAGTGAGTGCGTAGGCTCTTGTACTTTAAACTACAGTGTCATATTAGGATGGATCGAAGTATAGTGTGGCCGCCCCGGTGGCGCAGTGGTCTAAGGCGTTGGCCTCTGATCATTCGTCCGTAAGGGGTCCGGGTTCGAATCCCGGTCAGGCATGGATGTTGTGTTTGTCTTACGGCACTGGCTCTCTCCCTTCCCTGGAACCAGTGACCCTAAATTAGGGACGGGCGACTGCTTATAGCCCATTTGAGTTGCTCACGGTGGTCGTTAAACCTCCAATCAAAAAAAAAAAAGTATAGTGTGATTTTCACTCGATCACAAACAGTAGCTGGAAGACGAACAGATTTCAAGGCAGTGACAGACTAAAGGTAAACGTTTCATCTCGCTGTGTTCAGCAGGATCGGCGAGATAGTTTTAGCTTTTTCACTATAATCCACGAACATCTTCCTACTTGCAGTTGTGATGTTCCCGTGTCTTCACACTACATAACGAAAAAGGTGCTTCAAGAAAAGTATGCAATGCTAATTATTAAAAAATTTGAGATAAAATCTATTAGGGGTATGCCAAAGTTTCCGCCGCATCGCCAGTGGGCGCTGTAGCGGTCTAACCGGCCGGCGACCCGTGCTGTCAGTTCGCACATGAAGCCAAGCATGGCGGTCGATAAAATTCATTTGCGGCACTGTTTGCTAATAATGTTTAACTTAGGGAAAAGGGCGAGTGAAGCATACGGTTCAATATGTCAGGCGTATGACGAAAATGTTATGGGTGAGTGGGAGTGTCCAGAATAGTTTCCCAGGTTTAAGAAAGATGATCTCAACTTGGAAGACAAGCCACATGCAGACAGACCAAAGGAACTCGCAGACGAGGAGCTGGAATCGCTGTTGCAAGAGGATGCCACACAATCGACCACGGCTCTGGCGAAACGCTTGAAAGTGGCTCAAACGACGGTGGTACGGCGTTTACAGGCTTTGGAGAAGATCCAGATGATTGGTAAGTGGGTTCCGCATACTTTAACCGAGCGTAATATTGGTCAACGATTGGGCATCTGCATGTTTTTGCCGAAGAGGTTTCAAGGGAAGAAGTTCTTTTAAGGTTGTCACCGGGGATGAAAAATGGGTCTATTCCGACAACCCCGTTCGCAGGCGATCCTGGGTCGACCCAAGCCAGCCATCAACATCCACACTGCAAAACAGGATATCCACGGGAAAAAGGTGCTGTTGTGTGTGTGTGTGGTGGGATATGCATGGAGTGCTGCACTTCCAACTGTTGAAACCGGGCGAAAGAACCACTTCACAACGATATAGCGATCAGTTGATGAAACTGAACGCCGCAATCGAGCAAAAACGCCCATGGACGCTGCCTATAGTCATCCTGTTGCACGATAATGCCAGACCACATGCCAGTGCCACCACGAAATCAACCCTTGAACAGTTACACTGGGAGGTTTTACCGCTCCCGGCTTACTCCCGGGACATTGCACCCTCAAACTTTCCCCTCTTTCGCTCTATATGACATGTCCTTGCCACCACAGTTTTAGAGGTGGACAATATTGTCACTGCGTTCTTCAGCTCAAAACCCGAGTCCTTCTATCAGAGGGGCATTCATTCGTTGCCTGAAAAATGGCAAAAGGTCATTGACGTTAACCCCCAATATTTCGTTGAATAAATGTGGACTGGTTTCCTGACTCTTCCTGTCTCTTCTCCCGTTAAAACGGCGGAAACTTTTGCGTACCCCTAATACGAATCTTTAGCTTATAACTCATGTTCATACGAAGTGTGATAACAAAACTTCTACACATGTTAATCTAAAACGGAAGCGGATGAAGCAATCAGGAAAATGATTGCGTCACGTCAAGGTCAGACTTTCAGCAACGCAGTGGTGTCAGAACGACGCGCTATCATTTACTGTGTGGCCGTAGAAGGGTTTGGAAATGGAAGCGTGCAGCTCATCAGGTCGAGTCACAGAGTTCGACCATCGCTCGTACGTGAAAATAGAAACACTGTGGGGGAAAACTCCGACACAGACCCCACTGCCGTGTAATAAGTTTTTGGGCAAGCAACTCTTGACCGTAGCACAATTTCTTTATGAGGATAAAGTTGAGACCAAAAATTCGCCAAAATCGCTCCAACTTGTTGAAAGCGGGAGCGATCTTGCTGGATGACAACGCAACGTGTCACAGTGCAACGTCGGTATGGGGACTTTTGTCGAAACATGGCTGAGAAACTTTATCAAACCCACCATACAGCCCTGATCTCAGGCCACGCGACTTTGATCTTTTCCCAAAATTAAAAATTGGCTCCGTGGCATCCGCTACGAATCGCAGGAAGAACTGTCATTGGACGAGATCTGAGTAATACGACAACTGAACAAAGATGACGTACTACGGGGCATCCAGGACCTACCCAGTGATGTATTCAAGCATCTTCTCGGGGGTGCTTAAGCCCCCGAAAATCCAGTAACGCCCTTCCGCTAGTTTTTGGAGGCGATTTTCCCTTATACACTGCTGGCCACCCAAAATGCAACTCCAAGAAGGACATGAGATAGCAAAGCCAGATTTACTGGACACATAACAACAGATACAAAGATGAAACGATTGAGCTTACAGGCCCGTGCGACTTGCGGAACACGCAGACATCAATAGTTCGTGTGGCCCCCATGGCTGGCAATAACGGCCACTACACGCCGCGGCATCGAACGAAAGAGGCTTTGGATGTGGGCTTGGGGTATGTCAGTCCAGGCTGCTTTCACACAGTTCATCAGGCGTAGCCGCGGGTGGTGTGTGCCGGGCCACTCGGTTGCCGATCAGCGACCAGACGTGTTCGATGGGCGACATATCGGAAAAACAGGCGGGCCACGGCAGCAGTGACACCTCGTGGGCCGTGAACAATTATTGAACTACGCGTGCCACGTGCGGGCGCGCATTGTCCTGTTGAAACGTGGCCGCTGGCTGGCCCTGCAGGTAAGGGAGGACTACAGGCTCCAGAACGTCGGACATGTAGTGGTGGCTGTTGAGTGTACCGGCGACGTGTACCAGAGGGGTGCAGTTGTCATATCCAATTGCGCCTCAAACCATAACGCCAGGCGACGGACCGGTATGGCGATGCAAAATACAGGCGTCATACAGTCTCTCACCGTGGTGCCGCCACACGCGGATCCGACCATCGTGGTGTTGCGGGAAGAAGCGGGATTCGTCGGAGAAGACAATGTCGTGCCATTCCGTAGTCCAGGTGCGGCGTTCAACGGCCCACCGTCGCCACACTCGCCGGTGGTGTAACGTCAATGGTAATCGGAGCAATGAGCGCCGTGCGATAAGTCCCCGCTCCTGCAGACGACGTCGAACGGTACGTGCTGACACAGGTTGTTGCGCTACACACCCTAATTCCTACGCTAACGTTAGTGATGTGGCGGTGCGAGCCGTCAATGCCCGCCGCACAGCATGCGGGTCCTCTCGTTCGGTGGTGTGCCGCGGCTGCGGCAATCGCTCACGTCGGTCCGTCCGTTCCTCCTGCACCCACCGAATCTATACTCGCCTCACTGTGGCTGGATGTTGTCCCACACGGGCGTCGATGTCTCGGTACGATAAATTGCTGTCGCTATAAACCACTATTCGTCCTCTGTCGAACACCGAAATGTGCTGAAATGACTGACGTATACTGCGACGAGGCATCAGGAAGCTTCCCACGCACAGGTCCGGCAGCGCCACACACTTCCACTACTTACACCCCGCCTTCTGTGCAGCCTTCTTATAGTGCTTCTTGGTGGCGTGCTGGGCGCACATGATTTACATATGCCCTGCAATGCTAATCGTTTGCATGTCCTCTCGCGGTCGACGCATGCTGCGAATTTCAGGCCAATCGGATACTTCCTTCTTGGTGTTACATTTTGGGTGGCCAGCAGTGTATATTAGTCTAATTGTTTTCGTTTACAGGTGAATAATTCGTTTACAGGTGAATAATTGGAGCCGCCCCGGTGGCGCAGTGGTCTAAGCGATGGCCTCTGATCATTCGTCCGAACGGGGTCTGGGTTCGAATCCCGGTGAGGCATGGATGTTGTGTTTGTCTTACGGCGCTGGCTCTCTCCCTTCCCTGGAACCAGTGACCCTAAATTAGGGACGGGCGACTGCTTATAGCCCATTGAGTTGCTAACAGTGGTCGTTAAACCTCCAATAAAAAAAAAAAAAAAAAAAAAGAATAATTGGAGAAATTAATTACGAAAGGCTTAACGAGGGAAATATTATAATAATAATAAAAAACACCCAATCTTAAATTTTTATCAACCTCAATGAAACATTAAACAGTCCTCGCTGAAATGGACAATTTTTCATGCAAAGACAACTCGGACTACTTTCACAATAAAATCCTAGTTCCACAAAGTGCAGATGTTTGCACTGCAATACATCATCATATTTTGGAAGCTGGTATTCAGTTGTGTTTCAGTCTTCTGAATGCCGACTTTCCATGTATACGGTTAAGCTTCAGTGCAGCGAACGTGACGTTAGTGTTTCCAATACAACAAAGTATTTGCTACCTAATTTTTAAAAATAGAAAATTATTAAAATTTGTTCCATAAAAGGTTTTTTTTCTTTCCCCTGACGGTAAGTGGTTTACAATCTGTGAAAAAAAAAAAAAAAAAATCGAAGCACCTAAACTGGCATCCAATCGGTTAGCTAGTTTATCGCTTTTTGTTTTTTTTTTGTTTTTTTGCTAATCGAAATAATCTAGAGGGACTGAAACCAAATGGCAGAAGAATGTTTTCAGGTAACACTGTAATGATTCCTTAATAGTCAGAAACAGGCTTCTAGTAAGGAGAGTACATTTTTACCACTCCTAATGCTCAGGCGGGGGGCGGGGGGATTTTCTCCGGCACAGCGTTATCTTACTAGCTTCTTTAATATTTTACACCACCCCATTGTGAAATCCGTGGGTGCATTACTAAATTAAAGCAAAGGTATAACATATTTGCATTTTTAATCACTTATATGTGAAGATTACTTGGAATTCGCATTTGCGGTATATACGAGCATAAGAAAAATCATATACTCTATTTAAAAATTTTATATATATTAATGTATAACAACCAAATCCTGAAGAGAGCAAATGGACATCTGAGCAAAGGAAGAAAACATATTATGGCTCTGAGAAAAGAAGATGGTTCTGTAACAAGAAATAGAGGTGAAATTTTGACAAGAGAGAAATATTTCTACTCAAAACACTGTATGAAAGGGATGATACATGTACTCCAGACATTACTAAAAGTATCAGGACAAGAGTTTTTCCTGTCCTCCCAGCAGAAGTTTCACATGCAATCAAGAACATGAAACAGGGAAAAGCTCCAGGAGAAGATGGAATTACCATAGACATCATACAAGAAGCAAGTGGAGAAATCGAAACAGTACTCGCCCAAATTTTCACTCGATGCCTTAATGAAGGGAAGATTCCTGAGGATTGGAACAACGCTACAATGATCCTGCTGCATAAAAAAGGTGACATTGAGGATCTCAGGAACTACAGACCTATCAGCCTCCTACCAGTGGTTTATAAAATCTTCACCAAAGTTCTTTCACACCGCTTGAAGGTAACACTGGACATGGCTCAACCCAGAGAACAAGCTGGATTCAGGAGTGGCAACAGCACTATAGATCATATCCACGTACTGAGAGAACTAATTGAAAGAGCGAGGGAATATGAACTTCGATTATGCATGGCTTTTATCAATCATGAAAAGGCTTTTGATTCGGTGAAAACACCAGCAGTTACAATGGCTTTGAAGTCTTGCAGTATTGAAGATGCATACATTAATATTATTCATAACATCTATGAAAATGCAAGTGCAAAGATTCGGCTATTTTAGAGTTCAGCACCCATAAAAATTGGAAAGGGAGTGAGGCAAGGTGACATTGTATCTCCCAAACTCTTTAATGCCACATTGGAAAATGTCTTTCAATCACTGAACTGGAAAAATAAAGGGATAAAGATTAATGGAGATTATCTAACTCGCCTTCGTTTTGCTGATGACGTAGTCATTTTTGCAACTACCCCATTACAGCTGCAGAGAATGATCCAGGAACTTGCTGACAACAGTAAAGAAGTGGGATTAAAAATGAACTTTCAGAGGACAAAAGTGATGTTCAATGGTTTTACAAGAAATGAAGATTTATCGATTGATGGAGAAAAGCTGGAGATAACAGACACGTACTTTTATCTTGGACAGCAGATATCAAGTGAGGGTCACATTGATGAAGAAATTAATCGGCGTACAAAACTTGCCTAGAGAGCTTTTGGAAGAAACAGCATAATTTAGAGCAATATGAGCAATATGCCATTATGTCTATGAGCAATATGCCATTATGTCTTAAAAGAAAAGTGTTTGATCAATACATCCTTCCAGTGCTTACGTATGGTGCAGAGACGTGGACCTTAACTAAAAGAGACATACAAAGGCTGCAGACAACTCAAAAAAGCATGGAGAGGCGCATGCTTGGTGAAACCAGGAGAGATAAGAAGAAGAACTCGTGGATCAGAAAAATGACAAGAGTGGAAGACATCGTGATCAGAGTAAAATCCCTGAAAGGGCAATGGGCTGGACATATTGCCAGAAGGACAGACCATCGATGGACAGCTGAAATTTTAGACTAGATTCCGAGGGACCGGAAAAGACCCAGAAGAAGACCACATGGGAGATGGGCGGATGAAATTCGAAAGTATGCGGGAGTAACATGGAGGAGACTGGCACAAGACAGACCGTTGTGGAAGAAACTTGGGGAGACCTTCGCCCAGCAGTGGATTGATATTTGTAATGCCCCCCCCCCCCCCGGAAAAAACTATCTGAATGCAACATTGGGCCTACCTAACCACTGGCAAGCTGTCATTAGCAGCAACGGCGAGTACATTGAATGGCAATAAGGTAAGTTTTCTCCGTTACTTCACACTTTTCTCAAAAATGGACAGCGTGCAGAACTTTTGTTAGCATCCCCGTATGTACGACGCCCCAAAATAGTGGAGTCCTAAGTTATGTGCCGAAGATTTATCAATTTTTAAATAGCGCATGCGTGTGTGAGTCATGGTACAGGAAATCAATTTTATATCTAAATAAATTTTTCATAATTTTTCATCGACACTGAAGAGCAATTGAATTAGAGACAGCTGACGTTAAGCAAATGTGGCGCTGTGGACGGCCCTGTAAACGGAAACGACATGACGTATGCAGCGATCCGACAATATAAGGAGTGATGCGGCGGGAATCAGTAAGAGTCAGACGCAGTATGGGTAAGACGAAGGATCTAAGCGCATTTGATCGTGGGCAAATTGTCGGGAACCCGACGAATGGGTCACTCCATCTCAGAAGTCGTGCAGGCACTAGGATTTTCACGAGCCACTGTGTCACGGGTGCACCGTGAGTGCATCGAATCCGGTAAAATAATTCCCTGGAAGGGCAAACTGCCGTGGAGAACAGCGTGTGGATGAGCGGGGTCATCGTCGGCCAGCTCGCACATTGTAACAGCGGATAGACGGGCCACAGTGCAAGAAATCACTCGGCAATTTAACGCTGGTGCACAAAAACGCGTAAGCAACCACACCATCCAGAACCATCTCCTCGATATGGGATACAGAAGCCATCGTCCCACGAGGGTACCGCTGTTGACTGCACATGACAGGGTGCAAAGATTAGCATGGGCGTGGGAACGTCGCCACTGGACCCTAGACATGTGGGAAAATGTTGCCTGGACTGATGAGTCGAAATTCACGTTGATACATGCGGATGGCAGGATACGAGTACGGCGCAAACCACATGAAGCAATGGATCCTTCTTGCCAGCAGGGTACTCTTCAAGCTGATGTGGGTGGCATTCTCGTCTGGGGACGTTTACGTGGACTGAAATGGGACCCCTGGTACGTGTGACATCGTCCCTCACAGGTCAACGTTACCGGGATATCCTGGACGACCATTTGCTCCCGTTTGTTCGTCTTCAACATCCCACTGAGGACCTCATCCTGCAACAAGACAATGCACCGTGCCATCGCTCCCGGATTGTATATCCGAATGGTTGGATGAACACTCCACCAACGTGACTTCGCTTCCTTGGCCAGCTAGGTCACCTGCCCTCAATCCCATCGAGCACATCTGCGATGCCATCGAGAGAGATGTTCGAGGCTCTGGCGCCTTCCATCAAATCTTCGTGAACTGTGGGAGCTTGTTCAGGGGTCGTGGATCCGTATGGCTTCCCAACGCTTCCGGTGTCTTGTCGAGTCCATGCCGAGAAGAATCGCCGCCGTCATGAGGACGGAAGGTTACTAGACAGGTATAAAAAGGTTACTAGACAGCTACACGTTGCTAGACAGGTATCTCTAATTCAATTGCTTTTCAGTGTAAAGTACGCAAAATACCCTTCTTTGATGGGAGTCAAAGCTCAACTTTTGCTCCACCAAGAAGGAACAAAACAACGCTACTTCAATTCTCTCAAAAGTTGCAACATACCGTGTTGTTCATGAAAAAAATCAAAGAACCGTGTACTGTTGGTAATCTGAAATTCAAATTTAACGTATAATCGCAAAAAGCGTATAAATGAATTTCACATACCAGAGTTAAAAAAGCGCTTGAAACAACAGTAAAATGTCAGGACAAACGCAGAATTACGTATACAAAAGTCAAAAATGTATAACTGAGAAACGTATAACCTATGTTCCACTGTATATACACGGCTGGTCACCCAAAATGCAACGCCAAGAAGGACACGAGATAGCGAAAGCCAGATTTACTGGACACATAACAACAGATACAGATACAAAGATGAAACGATTGAGCTTACAGGCCCGTGCGACTTGCGGAACACGCAGACATCAATAGTTCGTGTGGTCCCCATGGCTGGCAATAACGGCCGCTACACGTAGCGTCATCGAACGAAAGAGGCTTTGGATGTGGGCTTGGGGTATGTCGGTCTAGGCTGCTTCCACACGTTGTCACTGTTCACCAGGCGTAGCCGCGGGTGGTGCTTGCCCGGCCACTCGGTTGCCGATCAGCGACCAGACGTGTTCGATGGGCGACATTTCGGGAGAACAGGCGGGCCACGGCAGCAGTGACACCTGGTGGGCCCTGAAGAATTGTTGCACGATGCGTGCCACGTGCGGGCGCGCATTGTCCTGTTGAAAAGTGGCCGCTGGCAGGTCCTGGAGGTAAGGGAGGCCTACAGGCTCCAGAACGTCGGAGATATAGCGGTGGCTATTGAGTGTGCCGGCAATGCGTGCCAGAGGGGTGCGGGTGTCATATCCAATTGCGCCCCAAACCATAATGCCAGGCGGAGGACCGGTATGGCGATGCATAATGCAGGCATCACACAGTCTCTCGCCGCGGTGCCGCCACACGCGGATCCGACCATCGTGGTGTTGCAGGAAGAAGCGGGATTCGTCGGAGAAGACAATGTCGTGCCATTCCGTAGTCCAGGTGCGGCGTTCAACGGCCCACTGCCTCCGCACTCGCCGGTGGTGAAACGTCAATGGTAATCGGAGCAATGGGCACTGTGCGACAAGTCCCCACTCCTGCAGTCGACGTCGAACGGTACGTGCTGACACCGGTTGTTGCGCAACATACCCTAATTCCTGCGCTAACGTTCGTGTTGTGGCGGTACGAGCCGTCAATGCCCGCCGCACAACATGCCGGTCCTCTCGTTCGGTGGTGTGCCGCGGCTGCGGTCCGTCCGTCCCTTCTGCACCCACCGAATCCATACTCGCCTAACTGTGGCTGCATGTCGTCCCACACGGGCGCCGATGTCTCGGTACGATAAACCAATGTCGCGATAAGCCACTATTCATCCTCTTTCGATCTCCGAAACGTGCTGGAATGACAGCCGTATTCTGCGACGAGGCATCAGAAAGCTTCCCACGCACAAGTCCGGCAGCACAACACTCTTCCACTACTTACACTTCGCCTTCTGTGCACCCTTCTTATAGTGCTTCTCGGTTACGTGCCGGGCGCACATGATTTGCATATGCCCTGCAATGCTAATCGTTTGCATGTCCTCTCGCGTGCGACGCATGCTGCGAATTTCAGACCGATCGGATGCTTCCTTCTTGGTGTTGCATTTTGAGTGGCCAGCAATGTATAACCATCGAAAAAAAAAAAAGAAGCAATCAGAAGAAGTCATCCAATCGAGATGAAAATTGATATGTGCACTGTTCATACAGGGTCGTATCAGAATAATATGACCACCCCCGGAATCACAGTGCACCTGCCCAGGCGCGTCACAGAGTGCACGTGACAAGGTCGACCACACGGAGATATAAGCGCCCGGTCAGGACAGATTAGCCATAGTGCTTGACGTGAGCACAATGGGCAGAGGTAGTGATTTGACGGACTTTCAGAAAGGAATGATCATCGGCTACCGAGCCAAGGGTGGAAGCATCTCAGACTTCGTGGGGTGTTAGCGAGGTGCTGTAGCAAGGGTGTACAAAGAATGGACCGCTGGCACACCGAATACCTCACGACGACAAAATTGTGGAGCCCCAGAAGAGAACGTCACTTCCGTCGACTGGTAAAGGGCAATCGACGCGCACCAGTGCAGCCATTGACCACCCAAATGAACGCTGTGGCACCCGGACACGTCTTCTAGATAACATTACAGCGATCCCTGTTACGTATTGGTCTCCGGAGTCGAAGAGGCGTCAATGCGCCCAATGTTAACCCAGGTCCGTCCGCAACGACGCCTGCAGTTTGCATGGGACAACCGTAATTGGACTGTGGAATAGTGGAACAATGTCACCTTCTGGGACAAATCCACGTTTCTGCTTCACAGAAATGACGGGAGGTGGCGAATACGGCGTCAGACACACGAGAACCCAAATCCGGACACGTGTTTTGGTCAAGTACAGGCCGGAGGTGGCAATGTGCATGTCTGGGGTAGGGGAGATGCTTCCTTGGTATGACCTGGGAACGCTGATACTACCGAATGGGCCCACGTACGCCAATGGCTACCTGTCCATCCTCGCTGACCACATGCATCCCTTCATGCTGAATGTTTACCCTATTGGTAATGGTGTCTATACCAGCATTACAACGCGACCTGCCATGTTGCTAAGGGGTGCGTGACTAGTTCCACGAACACGACAGCGATGTCTCCGTTCTCCCTTGGCCGGCGAAATCGCCCGACCTCAATCCCATAGAACACTTGTGGAACTATTTGGATCGACAGGTTCGACGTGCCGACCCATAACCACGTCATCTCCGGGACATCTGTGCTGTACTTCAGTCGGAATGGGCACGTGTGCCTCAGGAAAGACTCCAGGGCCTTATTGCGTACATGCAACGCCATCTCGCCGCTGTCATCTGGGCCAAGAAAAGCTATTCCCATTATTAGGTAGGTGGTTATATTATTCTAATACGGCTGTGTATACAGGAAAGGAAATGATTGTAATTCCAGAGAAGGTAGACCAATTATTTGGAAAAAAAAAACAAAAAATAAAACAGCTACACCATTGGAACAAGTCAGTACTTTGAGCGCCACTCTCTGGCTCGGATACAAGCGGTTACCCGGCGTGGCATAGACGCATACAATTCACGGATACTGTCTTGAGGTATAGTATGCCAGACTGTGTCCAAATTGCAGGCCAGTTTGCGGAAATGCTGGAATGGGTGTAGGTGGCATCCCATCATCTACACCGTGATAAGTCGGGAGATGGGGCTGGTTCTGTAAGTGTTTCGACATTGCGAAGGCAGACCTGGGAGATCCGTGCCATGTGTGGCCGGCTATTATCCTTTTGAATAATTGCTTGGTGGTGCTGCGACAAGAACGGAAACACAATAGGTCGTAGACTGTCATTGACGTACCGTTGAGCATTGAGGGTGGTACGGAGGACTACCAAGGGTGGCAGTGCTGAGTTCAGACTCAATTGGCAGTGCTGAGTTCGAACTCAATTTTAATAGTCCGAGCGCAAAGTATAACAGCCCGAGCCCGAATTTTATATTGCAATATAGAGCCCAGGCCTGAACGAGCCCGAGAAGTGTGACTAACTTGTATATGCATAAAAAAAATGCATTACATTATGTCTACTTACTTAACAAGCTGTAGGACCTCCTTTAGTATACAAAATAGCGGCCACTCGGAGAGGCATTGATTCGATGAGGTGGGGATAGGTATCCTGGGGTATCTGATACCATAATGTCAACAGCAGGTCCTCCAGTTCCCGTACATTTCGGGGTGGTGGTGTTTTAGCGTGAACCAGCTTTTCCAAGTCGAACCATAAATGTTTGATTGGGTTTATGTCAGGTGAAATTTGGAGGCCAGGGCATTAACACAAAGTCACCAGCATGTTCCTCGAGCCACCCTTTGACGATTCTGGCAGTGTGGCATGGCGCAATATCCTGTTGGTAGTGGCCATCACCAGCAGGGAACACAGTTGCCATGAATGGGTGAACTTGGTCCGCAACGATGCTCAGATATTTCACAGCTGTCAGGGATCGTGCTGTTGGGATAATGGGGCCTAAAGTGTCTCAAGAAAACATCACCCACAGCATAACACCGCCGCCGTAGGCCTTTTTCCGCCCAACAATGCATCTAGGTGTCATAGCCTTTGTTGTTAATCGGCGTTTCTGCGCTCGGCCATCTACGTGATGCACCACGAATTTCGATTCGTCAGACCAGCCACTGGTCTGACAAATCAAAATTCGTCCAATCATCCACGGTCCAATTTCGATGATCTTGGGCCCACTGCGTACGTTGTTGGCGATGACATGCAGTTATTATTATTATTATTATTATTATTGCAGGTTTAACGACCACCGTGAGCAACTCATTGGGCTAAAAGTAGTCTCCCGTCCCTAATTTAGGGCCACTGGTTCCAGGGAAGGGAGAGAGTAAGCTCCGTAAGACAAACACCCATGCCTCACCGGGATTCGAACACGGAACCATCTCGGACGAATGATCAGAAGCCATCGTTTAGACCAATGCGCCACCGGTGCGCAATAACGTTCAGTGAACATGGGGACCCGGCTGGGTCTTCGGCTACGCAGGCCCATGCGCAGAAGGCTGCGATGAACTGTGTGCTCTGACACATTGCCCTGATCACCACTGTCGTAGCTGCGGGTGATTTCTCGCACTGGGGCCCTGCGATCGCTGTGAACAGTGCGCGACAGTCTCCGCTTCCCTCTAGCGCTAATGATGCAGACGACACACGGGCTGGACGACGGTTCGTCGTTTGGCCGTCTGTGCACCACTTTTGATACGTACTCACTACAGCGGCACGTGAACAACC
Organism: Macrothele yani; assembly: GCA_039090855.1. NCBI lineage: Eukaryota > Metazoa > Arthropoda > Arachnida > Araneae > Macrothelidae > Macrothele > Macrothele yani. The sequence continues at coordinate 53,478,077 of CM077006.1, read as the reverse complement.
AACAAGCTGCGCCGTTTCCGAGATTGTAGTTCCGAGGCGTCACAATTTGTCCTTTATCAAACTCCGATAAATCGGCAACTTTTCCCATTCTGACTCCGAGCGCTCTACTGACCAAATGCCGGCCCTCGGGTTGTATATATATATACTGCTCTGTGCACTTCACATGCGCCACCGTTCGGTCTCCAGGCGCGCTCATTTTACTATGCTGGGAGTGGTCATAATAGAATTCCTCATCGGTGTACACTGAAGAGCAATTGAATTAGAGACAGCTGGCGTTATGCAAATGTGGCGCTGTGGGCTGCTCTGAAAACGGAAACGTCATGACGTATGCAGCCATCCGACAATATAAGGAGTGATGCGACGGGAATCAGTAAGAGGATCTAAGCGCATTTGAACGGGGGCAGATTGTCGGGGTCCGACGAATGGGTCACTCCATCTCGGAAGTCGTGCAGGCACAGGGATTTTCACGAGCCACTGTGCCACGGGTGCACCGTGAGTACATTGAATCCGGTTAAACCATTCCTGCAAGGGCCAACTGCCGTGGACAACAACAGCGTGTTAATGAGCGGGGTCATCGTCGGCTGGTTCGCATTCTAACAGCGGATAGACGGGCCACAATGCAAGAAAGAAATCACTCGGCAATATAACGCTGGTGCACAAAAACGTGCAAGCAGCCACACCATCCAGAACCATCTCCTCGCTATGGGATACAGAAGCCATCGTCCCACGAGGGTACCGCTGCTGACCGCACATCACAGGGTGCAAAAATTTGCATGGGCGCGGGAACATCGCCACTGGAACCTAGACATGTGTTAAAATGTTGCATGGACTGACGAATCGAAGATTCACGTTGGCACATGCAGATGGCAGGATACCAGTGCGGCGCAAACCGCATGTAGTGATAGATCCTTCTTGCCAGCAGGGTACTCTTCAGGCTGGTGGGGGTGGCATTCTCGTCTGGGGACTGTTTACTTAGACTGAAATGGGACCCCTGGTACGTGTGACATCGTCCCTTACAGGTCAACGTTACCGAGATATCCTGGACGACCATTTGCTCCCGCTTGTGCGTCTTCAACATCCCACTGGGGACCTCATCCTGCAACAAGACAATGCACCGTGCCATCGCTCCCGAATTGTATCCGAATGGTTGGATGAAAACTCCACTGACCTGACCTCGCTGCCTTGGCCAGCTAGGTCACGTGACCTCAATCATATCGAGCACATCTGGGATGCCATCGAGAGATATGTTCGAGGCTCTGACCCCTCCATCAAATCTTCGTGAACTGTGGGAGCCGCTCCGGTGGCGCAGTGGTCTAAGCGATGGCTTCTGATCATTCGTCCGTAAGGAGTCCGGGTTCGAATCCCGGTGAATCGTGGATGTTGTGTTTGTCTTACGGCACTGGTTCTCTCCCTTCCCTGGAACCAGTGACTCTAAATTAGGGACGGGCGACTGCTTATAGCCCATTGAGTTGCTCACGGTGGTCGTTAAACCTACAATCCAAAAAAAAAAAAAAAAAGACCGGGGAAGAGAGAGAGATTTAGCATTGCCTATCTATACGTTTTGCAATGAAAACCATTTGGAAATTCCAAAAGCACCTAAAGTGTTTCAGTATATACTCAACTGTGGGAGCTTGTTTAGTGGTCGTGGATCTGTATGGCTTCCCAACGCTTCCAGTGTCTTGTTAAGTCCATGCCGAGACGACTCGCCGCCGTCATCAGGTCGAAAGGTGGTGCTACACGTTACTAGACAGCGTGACGTGCCTGCCCCGCAGGACGCACACGACATAAAGGCACATAGCAGCAAGAACGAACGTTTGTGTAGCTCAGTTGGTAGAGCGACTTGCTCCGGAATAAGTGGACTCGGGTTCGATTCCCGGCGTGGACCAAAAATGACGGAGAAATTTACTTCGTTATAGTGGCGCCCGAACTTCCCGGATGACCCGGTCGTTCAAGATCTCGCAATGGTGTGACGTTTTTTCCACACCGCGAGATACGAAAAAATAACAGAATCCCTTCTTCAGCGCTTCGAAAAATAAATGTGTGAGACGTTGCATTCCACACACCAAATTGACTGGGAGTTGTTTTTTTTTTTTTTTTTTGGAGGTTTAACGACCACCGTGAGCAACTCAATGGACTATAAGCAGTCACCCGTCCCTAATTTAGGGTCACTGGTTCCAGGGAAGGGAGAGAGCCAGTGCCGTAAGACAGACACAACATCCATGCCTCACCGGGATTCGAACCCGGACCCCTTCGGACGAATGATCAGGGGCCAACGCCTTAGACCACTGCGCCACCGGGGCGGCACTGGGAGTTCTGAAGTGCACGTTCTACTGCGGACGATTCGTGGTCAGGGCTGACGCGTGGGCCATGCCCCCGGCCTTCTTTCGGGGGAGGGGGAGATGTGACGTGCCTGCCTCGCAGGACCCACATGACATAAAGGCAGATAGCAGCAAGAACGAACGTCTGCGAAGAGTTGGTAGAGCGACTTGTTCTGGATTAAGTGTACTCGGGTTCGATTCTCGGATTGGGCCAAAAGTGACGGAGAAATTTACTTCGTTATAACAGGTATCTCTAATTCAATTGCTCTTCAGTGCATATCATCATCATCATTGTCAACCATTTTCAATCCACTGCAGGACGAAGGTCTCCCCAAGTTTCTTCCACAACGTCTGTCTTGTGCCAATCTCCTCCATGTTACTCCCGCATACTTTTGAATTTCATCCACCCATCTCCCATGTGGTCTTCTTCTGGGTCTTTTCCTGTTCCTTGTAATCCAGTTGAAAATTTCAGCTGTCCATCGATGGTTTGTCCTTCTGGCAATATGTCCAGCCCATTGCCATTTCAGGGATTTTACTCTGAACATGATGATATCCACTTTTGTCATTTTTCAGATCCACGATTTTCTCTTCTTATCTCTGCTGGTTACACCAAGCATGCGCCTCTCCATGATTTTTTGAGTTGTCTGCAGTCTTTGTATGTCTCTTTCAGTCAAGGTCTACGTCTCTGCATCATACGTAAGCACTGGAAGGATGTATTGATCAAACACTTTTCTTTTAAAACATAATGGCATATTGCTTTTGAAAATTATACTGTTTCTTCAAAAATATCTCCAGGCAAATTTTATACTTAGATTTATTTCTTCATCAATGTGACCCTCACTTGATATCTGCTGTCCAAGATAAATGTAAGTATTGGTTATCTCCAGCTTTTTCCCATCAATCGATAAATCTTCATTTCTTGTAAAAGCATTGTACATCACTTTTGTCTTCTGAAAGTTCATTTTTAATCCAACTACTTTACTCTTGTCAGCAAGTTCCTGGATTATACTCTGCAGCTTTGATGGGGTAGTTGCAAAAATGACTATGTCATCAGCAAAACGAAAGTGAGTTAGATAATCTCCATGAATCTTTATCCCTTTGTTTTCCCAGTTCAGTGATTGAAAGACATTTTCCAATGTGGCATTAAGGAGTTTCGGTAGATATGGTGTCACCTTGTCTCACTCCTTTCCAATTTTTATGGGTGCTCTATTCTCAAATAGTCGAACCTTTGCACTTGCATTTTCATAGATGTTATGAATAATATTAATGTATGTATCTTCAATACCACAGGATTTCAAAGCCATTGTAACTGCTAATGGTTTCCCCGAATCAAAGGCCTTTTCATAATCGATTAAAGCCATGCATAACGGAAGTTCATATTCTCTCGCTCTTTCAAATAATTATCTCAGTACGTGGATATGTTCTATTGTGCTGTAGCCACTCCTAAATCCAGCTTGTTCTCTCGGTTGAGCCATGTCCAATGTTACCTTCAAACGGTGTGAAGGAACTTTAGTGAAGATTTTATAAACCACTGGTAGGAGGCTGATAGGTCTGTAGTTCCTGAAATCCTCAATGTCACCTTTTCTATGTAGCAGGATCATTGTAGCAATGCTCCAATCCTCAGGAATCTTCCTTTCATTAAGGCATCGAGTGACAACTTGGGCGAGTACTGTTTCAATTTCTCCACTTGCTTCTTGTATGACGTCTACGGTAATTCCACCTTCTCCTGGAGCTTTTCCCCGTTTCATGTTCTTGATTGCATGTGCAACTTCTACTGGGAGGACTGGAAGAAGTCTGGTACCTTTTGTAATGTCTGGAGTACATGTATCATCGCTTTCATACAGTTTTGCGTAGAAATCTTTCACTCTTGTCAAAATTTCACCTGTATTTCTTGTTACAGAACCATCTTCTTTTCTCAAAGCCATAATCTGTTTTCTTCCCTTACTCAGATGTCCCTTTGCTCTCTTTAGGCTTTGGTTGTTTTCAATTGCTTTCCTCACTAGTTCACAGTTGAATTTCCTTACATCTTCAGTGATACTTTTTTCATACCGTCTTTCATAGCTCTATATATTCCACTTTGGAAGTCCCATCTCCTTTAGTTGTTTTCCTCATTTCTCTTCTTTTTTGCATCAGAATTTTTTATTTTTTGATAATTTGTTCATATGCAACTTGTTCTCAGTACCAGCTAATTTTGTTGCTGTTTCCATAAGAGCTTTGGTTAGTTTTCTGTTAACTTCAGAAATGTCCACTTCTTCCGACGTTAGACCTTTTAGTGCAAAGAATCTGTTCCTCAGTTCCAATTTGAAGGTATTATGATGTTTTTTTAAGATTGGTCATGTCAATACACTTTGTTTGCTTTATAAGCTTCCCACGCTCGAGTTTAGCATTGAGGTGCAGTTTACATCTGACCATTCTATGGTCACTACATGTGTTGAACTTGTTTAGCACACTGCATTCTTCCATGACAAATTTCTTGTTACGCATAATAAAATCAATTTCACTTGTCAATCCATTGAGATTCCTCTATGTCCATTTCCTTTGCGGCTTTTAATTGAAAAAGGAGTTCATGATGAAAAACCCTTCGGCCTCTAAAAACTCTACGAGAATATTTTCACGCTGGTTTCTGTTGCCGTGACCGATTTACCTACTGAAGTTTCATATTGTTGCCGTTGCCCTATTTTCGCATTGAAATCTCCCATAATGATCTTCAAGTACTGCTTGCCTTTATTATTTAGATGACGAATTTCTTCATAAAATTCTTCGATCTCTTCTTCATTATGACTTGTGGTGGGTGCATAAGTTTGAATAATCTGAGCCTGGTATCTTCTCGAGAGTTGGATAACAAGTCGCGCAGCTCTGTCAGAGGAACTTTCAACTTCTACAACTTTATCTTTGAGTTTCTTGTTTATTATAAATCCAACACCACTAGTTCTGCCAGTATGTGTCCCACGATAGTCGAAGAGATGTCCACTTTTCAGTTCAATGAGATCTTCTCCTTTTCTCCTTACCTCACTTAGTCCGACGATGTCCCACTTTATCCTTTGTAGTTCCTCTTCCAATTCAAGAAGCCTTGATTCAGAAAATATGGAGCGTCCATTGTAAGTAGTCAAGATCAGCACCAGATGGCAGCCTAGTCCCGCCCTCCTGGGATTCTTAGCACCCTCTGCCTCCATGTCGAACTGGCCGCTGCCTTGGCCAGGTACATTCCTGCTGCCGGAGACTAAGGGCCAAGGCCAACATTTAAGTTGTGGAGTCATTTTGGAGGGGTTTGGCCATAACTCACCACGCTGGCCAAGCGGGTTGGTGAGTGTGGTATAGCATTTCCTCTAATCCCGATGGTATAGTTATATCGCTATTGGCTGTCGTCAGAACTACTTTAGTGGGAACAGGATGCACCACGAGAAGGCGGGGTTGACATTTGTGAAGGAGAGGCTGTAGTATGGTGCGCATCACCTGATTTTACATCCCCGGTGTATATAATTCTTGTAGAAGAAAACCAAGTTATACCAATATGGCAAAGTTTGTTAACCACTTTCACGGCTTCAGAAAACACACAAACACACACGCACGCACGCACAAACTATGCAGCTAATGTTCTCTTGGGCCAAACACTGTTTATTGCACACCCTTTTCCCATTCTAGACTTTCGAATTTAAGTTCAGTCCTCTTGAGCTTATAACCTCTACCTCAGTCCGCTTTTGCCAATTGCAGTTGCAGTTATAATCAATGCAATCGAATTAAATACACTATCTACCAACAAGTAATTGGACACCTGTGATAGCAAAAGGAAAACGAAAATTATTCACCTTCAATATTTAGTGAAGCCTCCACGAGCGGGGATTACAGATGCGACTCTCAGGGGCATACTCTCAACCAGGCGTTGTACGACGGCTAGCGGTATTTTCTTTCACTCGGCTTGGAGAAGACAAGTCAGTTCCTTCACCGATTTCGAACGGTGGGGGCACCCCTTAAGTCGACGCTCCAACTCGACACAGAGGTGCTCGATAGGGTTTAGTTCCGGGCTCTGCGCAGGCCAGTCCTTTTGATTAACCCCATTGTCACCATACCAAGCCATGGTGGACCTCCCAACATGACAGGTGGCATTGTCATCCTGAAAGTAACATGGGTCCACCCCGTAAAAGTGCCACATCGTAGGAAGCGCATGGTCATCCAAAATGGTGCAGTAGGTCTGGGCGTTGAGTCTACCAGGAATTGCGACCAAGGGTCCCGTGCCATACCAGGAGAAACACCCCCATAGCATAATTCCACCGCCGCCGAACTTCACAGTTGGCACAATAGATTTCGGCAGGAGGCGTTCTCCAGGCAGACGCCAAACCCAGACCCTGCCATCCGAACGGTAGAGGGTGAACCTTGATTCGTTGCTCCGGAGAAAAACTGTTTCCACTGTTCAACGGTCCACTGTCGACGTTCTTTGCACCACGTTAGCCAAGCAGCGCTATTGGACATGGTGATCAAAGGCTTGTGGGCGGCAGCACGTCCATGATAACCGAGCAGATGGGTTTCCTTACGGATGGTATTCATCGAAAGAACACTCTCGGATGCCTGTTGAAACTCCTCGCAGATGTGGCCCATCGATTTGGTGCAGTTCTTCCGAATTTCTCTGGCCAGCACCCGTCGGTCTGAAACTCCCAGTTTTGTGGGTCTGCCCGGTTGGGGCACATTCCGACAGTCACCTCTCATCTTCCACTTTCCAATCACGTAGGCCACTGTCGATTTTGGGTACTTCAACTCGCTGGATATGTCACGTATGGATCGGCCATTTCTGTGAAACCCGACGATTACACCTTTCTCGAAATCAGAGAGCTCCGAACTGCGTGGCATCTTGCATGCGACTGGTTGCGTTGTTGTTTCCCACACGATCTTTAACGGCGGCGGCCGTGACGGGAATCAGGACCGCAGGTATCGTCGATTGCAGAGTTGTCCAATTACTTGTTGGTAGATAGTGTATGTTAACAGTAGCCTGGTATAGAAACTTGAAATTTATTGTGTTCGTTAATGTACTTAAGGACCTTCGGTAAAATGTTTGCGAAACTTGAATTGCAGTCTTGGAAAATCTGTTTCAGTTACAGCAAACATGCTTTTCCACTTTGAAAGTAACTTAATAAACATTAATATTCGTATTCTTTAATTTTTCTTACTTTATAAATTTGCATTGAATTTCTTGCAGTTCTGGAAATTTTCAGTTTTTTTTTTCAAGACTTTTTCGTAGTTATTTTATTAATGATACGCAAGTCTTGAAAAAGGAATTCGTTGTTGGAGCATTTGGACTCTTGTTCTCACTGAAAGACAAGAAACCATTACAAATACTGAATTTAGTTATTACCATAAACTATACAAAATCTTCGACAGACTCTCTCAGATAACGATAACGTAACTTGTCTGATGCTCATTAGTAACGGAAGAAATTTTGTTTTTACATGAAATTTCCCCAGGAATCTGCGGGCCAAGAAAATGGGTTAGTTATTGTCTCAATAATTAGTTGATGCAATAATTAACAGCATTTAGTTTTTAATTCTATATTATTATTTTCTAATGGCAATGATTCGTAGCCTTGCATTGAAAAGATGTTTAAACAATAAGCAATGATGCTGACATTCCGTTTTTTTAGGAATGGAATGCCTTGATAATTTTTCCCAAAAGCCAGCCACACAAAATAACTTCCAGGGCCGTTTATGGATCGCCCCCCCCCCCACTGGCGTCAGCACAGAGATTCCGTACGGGACTACTCAGCTACTCAGCATTTGTCTTTCTATTCTAGTGTTTGAATTTTTAGACGATTTATCCATCTACCACAATTTGAGGCCTTGCACAAGTGGTATGTCCGCCAGTGACGTACTACAGAGGAGAAGCACGTGGCAAGGCAAACATTAGCGCAGCCAAGGGGTGTCCTGGGGTCCCGAACTCTCCCCCCCTCCCCCGAACTGAATGCGAATTTAAATCGATATACAGGGTGCATAGGAAAGTCCCTTTAGCCTGAAATAACTTGCGAACGGAGAGAGGTACAGTTATGCAAAAGAGATAACGGTATAGTAAAGCGACTACGCCCGATCGAATGCAAGCAATAGCAGCGCCCCTAGTGGAGAAATGCGGAAGGTAGCTATGGCAAATCGAAAATGGAAAGAGATAGAGCAAAATTTCCAATTACAAAGTTGTAGAGCATCCATTAATTAGTACAAAGCGACATCTGTTTCACACGGATAAGATTAATTGTCGTCTGAATACCCTACAATGACCGAAATCGATGCGCGAAGATTCGAATCTGCATATTCACATTTCGCAAATGTAGCCGTATGCAAATGCAGATTGTGACGTTGTACCTTACCTACGACATTAAAACCAGTAGCAGGATCTACCCTGATTAGAAGTTAAGGTCTTTTCAAACATACTTTATTTACAGAGCTATAATGCATGAAGTTTTACAGTGCGACGGAGCTCTTGCTCGTCAGAAGAAATGAGGAAGAAGATGAATAAGGTGAATATTTACATATGATGATGTTTATTTACAATAGTTTTGCTCTTTTGAGCTGCGAGAGTCTCTTATGTGGAGAGTTCAGGATAATTTTATAGAGAAAGTTATTTTGTGATTCAGTTGCACTTTTGTTGAGCTGTGGTCAGTAGATTTTTTCTGAAAGAAAAGTTTTACATTCGGAGAGAAACTTCATTACAGACAGGGATTTGAGGTTGGCTGTTGTAAGAAGGAAACCGGTTCTGTAGGTTTCTCTAGTTCCAAACCACGGCAGATGTGGTACAGTTCGTTAGAGCATTTGAATTGGAGAGGGGGGGAGGCAGTAGTATGGAATTGTTTTCACCTGTGTTGCTTTGCTGCGGCTGGCGGGTGATAGCAAGAGTGGCTGGTGGTGGTACTTTCCTGTCGGAGAGGCGCGTCAGTCGAGGCAGATCCTGTTGCTGCTGGTGATGGTAAACCAGCTTCTGTGAGGGTTCCATCGCTTCCAGAACTCGCTGAGGGTCGCCGTCCTGTGCGCTTCTGTGTAGTCTGCTTGCAGTCGGGCGGTGACTCTGTTCTTGAAGTGATGGACCAGTCGAGTGCTTGTTGGAGGGTCTGTGAGTGGGGTGTTGTTTGTGTGTTGGAGGTATAGTTGGTAGATGATGTATTTGGCGAGGACGAAGAGGTAGGTGCGTGTTGTTGAGGTGTGGTGGGTGCAGCGTTGAGGTATTGGTAGTGTTCCATCTTGTGGGTGATAGGGCAGACCTTGGTGGCCAGGGAGAACATCAGGTGGAACAACGGCAGAAAGGACTGGGCAGTGGATGTATGTGTGGAGAAGGGAGCCCGACTCTGCGCAGAAGGGGCAGAGTGGGAAATTGAGAATTTTCATTTGGTGAAGTCTGACTGGGACGGGGAGGCGAGAGTGGAGAAAGAGCCATTGAATGTTGGTTTCCTGTGGGTGGTTGATGAGTGAGGTGAGTGTGGACCAGACTGGGGCGGAGGAGGAGGGTGGGAGGGTGAGAGCTGGGCAGGGGTTGAGGGAAGACTCTCTAAGGTGGTGGTAGAGTTGTTTTACGTTTAGGGAGTGTATGGGGATGGTTTCAGTGGTGGTGTTCAGTGTGAAAGGAAGTGGGGTAGGGGCAGTCGGAACGGTGCGAAGGCCGTAGGGCGAAGCGAGGGAGGAGAAGAGAAGGCGGAGAGCGTCCGTGATTGTGGTGAATTTTGTGCTGTTGGAGTTGGAGTCGGGCAGAGTGGGGGGGGGGAGAGTTTGGAGATGTGTCTCCGGGAGAGATCGGTGTTCACTAGCTGGCGAACAGTGACGATCCCCGCCCGGAGCCATGTGGGAAAGTGGAAGAAGGGGAGATGAGGAGGGTGAAGGATAGAGGAGAAGAAAAGTGGTTCGGAGAGCAGTTAAAGTGTGGAAGTTGGCGGAACCCTCGAGATAGGTAGAGAGCGGAAGAGAGTGATGGCTTCGTGGTAGGTGGGGGGAAAGGCGAGTAGGAACACGGGGGTAGTGGTCCATCTGAAGGAAAGTGGAGAGGGTAAGGGAGGGGTTCCGTTGGGAAGAGAGAACGTTGAGGAGAGTTGAGACAGCGGGGTTGGAGGAGATCAGGGCACAGAGAAAGGAGATAAGTCTGACTGCCTTATACCTGAGGGGGACGTCGAAGAGTGCGAGTCCTTCGTGGGGGATGGATCTGGTGAGGGTCTCAGCGGTGGTCCAGTGGTGCTTGGACCAGATGAAGTTGGTGAGGACTCTGGTGACGTCGAAGAGGACGTGGGAGGGGACAGGCGTGTTTATACCTGGGACATGAAAAGCCTGTTGGCAATGATGGCACGACTGTGGAAGGAGGTGCAGAATTTGGCTTTGCGTCGGTGACGAGTCGCCTGCCGAGGTGAACACCGAGGAGGTGTTGACTGTCAGAGGAGCACTGGGAGGCACAGGGGGCGTGAATTCTTGAAGCCCATGATCCACGCCACAGTCCGGTGCTTTTGCTGAGGTTGAGGGAGGCGCCGGATAGGTTGGCGTACTCGTCGTAGAGGGAGAGGAGGAGGGGGAATTGGTTGTTCTTCCGGATGATGAAGGTTGCATCATCGGCGTAAGCAGAGAGACATGGATGGCATGGTGCCGTTGGCTGGCGAGCTCGATGGGGTGGGAGTAGGCAAAGGCAGTGCGGACGGAGCCGAGGAAAGGTTCGAAGCAAAGAGTGAAGAGTTGGCCAGAGAGGGGGCATCCTTGGCTGATGCCTTTCTAGAAGGGGTGGGAAAGGTTAGAAAGGTTCGCGTCCTGACGTGAACAACTGCGCTGCTGTACAGGGTGAGGAGGATGGTAGAGAACGAAGGTGGAAAGCCGAAGCCGTGAGGGACTTCGGAGAGGTTGCGATGGGACACGTTGTCGAATGCTTTCCTCTGGTCTATATTTAGAAGGGCAAGGGGTTTATTAAGAGTGCGGGCAAATGGGTGATGTCACGGAGAACGTGGATGTTCTCGTGAATGGACCTGGACGGGATGGTGTATGATTGGTCAGGGTGAATTAGGGATGGGAGTACGAGGTTAAATCTCATGGAGAGAGTTTTAGCAAGGATTGCGAGATGGTGCTTATTTACGGCGAATGCCAACGAAACGCTGCGCTAGTTGCACGGGAATATGCCGTTCGTTTTCCAGCTGGGCCACATCCAAGTGCGGTTACAATCGCAAGTGTAGTGAGACGGCTCAGGGAGACAGGAAGCACTAAAAGTCGTTCTCGTTCTGGCAGACCAGGGGGTGCAGGTATGCTTATAACGGCAGAGGATATTTTGGCATATGCACTACCCCATCCACAAAGCAGTACAAGAGATATCAGCAGGGCGAGTGGCTTAACACGGGGCCGTATATGACAAATACTGCATGCTCAAGGTGCACATCCCTATCGTAACACTCCGCAGCAAAAACTGTTACCATGGGACAATGAGAGTCGATTTGATTGGTGCAACTGGACGTTGATTAATGTTGAAGGTGACTCAGACTTTTGATCCAGCATTCTGTGGTCGGACGAGGCAGTGTTCCACCGTACCGGATTACTAAACCGACACAACGCCCACTACTGGGCGATGGAAAATCCCTCGTGGGGACGATCCATCAGAAATCAAGTGCGTTGGTCCATTAACGTGTGGTGCGGTATTTGGAAGAACCGCTTAGTGGGACCTGTGTTCTACGAAGGCGCATTAAACGGACAGAGACACCTCAAACTATTACAGGGTATCCTACCTGACTTTTTAGATGACATTCCCCTGTCCGCTTTACATTTCTTGTGGTTCGAACATGATGGTGCCGCACACCAGCCAGCAGCAGTCCGACGCTTTCTCACAGATTGTTTGGGGCAACGAACCATCGGGTATGGTGGTGCTGTTGAATAGCCTCCACGACCGCCAGACCTCACTCCGTTGGATTTCGTCCTCTGGGGTTACGTAAAAAATCCGGTGTGTGCAACAGCGTCTACAAGTCTGCTGGATCTACGCCGTCGTGTTACAGATGCTTGTGTTACCTTCCATGCTGAGGAATTTGCATGCAGAGTTACTTTCACGAATACAAATGCGTATCGTGGGTAATGGTGAACTCTTCGAACATACTCGACATTAACTTTTTATCACTGTGCGCCAGTTTGCCTTTTTGCTTTTGTTTTGTCTGACGTCATCAAACTGCATTGACATAAGTACGCATTTATGCAATCAATTGTGTGTATTTGCTCATACCTATCTATGCCTGTTCCCTTCAAACGTTCACACAGAAGGTCGCGCATCGATTTCGAACAATTTAGGATATTCAGGCGACAATGTATCTTATCAGTGTAAAACATATGTCGTTTTGTACTAATTAATTGATACTCTACAACTTTGTAATCGGAAATTTTGCTCTATCTCTTTTCGTTTTCGATTTGCAATGGCTAACTTCCGCATTTCGCCACTAGGGGCGCTGCTATTGGTTGCATTCGATCGGGCGTAGTCGCTTTACTATACCGTTATCTCACTTGCATAACTGTACCTCTCTCCGTTCGCAAGTTATTTCAGGCTAAAGGGACTTTCCAATGAACCCTGTATATGTACACTGGTGTGCAAAAATTAAGGACAAAGAGGAGAAATTAGCATAACAGCGGAACGAGCAGGCAGAACGGACCGAAAGACCACTCAGGAGATAGACTAGGGTCCGGTACGCTAGGGCATGCGCATATATGCAGCATGACGTAGGGGGTGGGGGTGGGTCGGAAGAGTATAAAGCACACGGACGGTGTACGCTCAGCAATTCGGTAAAAGGTATTGCACGGTGTACATCGGTTTGAACGACGTCGAGTTGCTGCCACCGTGTGATATGGCCAACAGGCAATCCAGTAAACGACATCTGGATGACTTTACCAGAGGTCGCGTCATTGGGAAGTTGGAAGAAGGTCGAAGTGTGACTAGTGTGGCCGAGAAGTTTGGGATCGCTCACAGCATCGTTTAACGAGGTTGGAGAGCATTTCAAACGACAGGAACAGCTGTCCGAGAGTTTAGCAGTGGTCGTCCACGAACAACCATGGCTGTGGACGACCGGTATATTGTCTTACAGGCGAGAAGAGACAGACGGCAGACAGCGGGAAAAATCGCAAGGCACATGCAACAGACAACTGGACGTCCGTTATCGCGTTTTACCGTGGCCAGGAGGCTGCACAAAGGTGGTCTATTTGCACGACGACCAGTACGGTGTGTGCCATTAATGCCTGCTCATCGGAGACGGCGGTTTCTGTGGTGCCAGGAACACGAGAACTGGACACATCAGCAATGGGGTCGAGTTCTCTTTACGGATGAGAGCCGATTTAGTCTGACGAGCGATTCTGGACGTATACACATCTGCAGAGAGCAGGGAACACGCAATCACACCTCCAACACCATCGAAAGGGACCGATTTGGAGGTGGCGGAGTTCTCGTTTGGGGCGGTATCATGCTTGGTAGCCGTACTGACCTCCACATATTCCAAGGAGGTTCAGTCACTGGTGTCCGCTATTGTACCGAGGTTCTCCTGCCTCACGTGTGTCTGTCTAGAGATGCTGTGGGTCCTGAGTTCCATGGACGACAACGCTACACCTCATCGCACAGTGGCTGTCGCAGAGCTGTTGGAGAGGAGTGAAGATATTCAACGCATGGATTGGCCCGCAAGGTCCCCGGACCTAAATCCAATCGAACAGGTGTGGGACCTTCTCGGGAGACGATGGGCAGCACGTCACCAGCCGCCAGCTACGATTCCGCAGCTGCGATTGACGCTACAAGAGTAATGGGCCGTGATGCCTCAACAGCTCCTTGACAACCTCGTCCTCAGCATGGACAGACGTTGTAAATCTTGCAACGCAGTCAGGGGCGATCATATCCTTTACTAAAGACTGGATTTTTTTGGCAGCCGCCTGTCGCGTGGACTTTTCTATCTTCTGTCAAGTTGTGCTCGAAGCTACCTTTTCAATAAAGTGCCTTTGTATCCTTTGAATTCCTTGTTTGGACGGTTTTGCTCACTTGTCCCATATTCTTATATCTCGGGGATCTTATGGTATGATTTGAGTCAATGTGGAGCACTTCTGCACGACGTTACATTCGGAAAACCGTCTCGTCCTTAATTTTTGCACGCCAGTGTATATACAAAGCCCGTTCAATAAAAACTGATAGTATTTTTTTTTGAGTTGGCAACAGTGCGAGGGAGAAAAATAAGCTCGCAGACGATTAACTGAATTAAGGATCTATGGCAACAGTTATTAGCCGTGGCAGGCAATTCTGGTTTTGTTCTTGCGCAGTTGTTTAAGGTACGTCTGCCCATTTCGCCATACAGCTATGGAGGTGAGTGATTCGGAGTTAAGAAGTGAAATGCGTTGTGTGATAAGATTTTGCTATCGTTTGGGTAAAACGGCTCCAGAAACAGTTGATTTAATGACAAGTTATTAAAATCATGCAATGCGTTGATTATGATACGCTTTCCAACATACCAGAAATCATTACTCAAGTTATGAGGATAATGGCTGTGGAATAATTCTCGGCCCTGTGCCCTGACCTTTGATCCCATTTCGATTATATTTAACAGAACGGGTTCAGTGTACCTCCGAAATAACATGATAAAGTTTTGTCGCAATGGAAGCATTTTTACATAAGTTCTGATGCATAAGAGGTATGGAATAGATTCCGCTCCTGTGTTCTAACCTTTGACCCCATTTCGTTCAATTTCAATAGGATTCGCCCCCAGGCAGGCCCCTACAACATACTAACATTTCATCCAAATCGAAGAATTTTTACGTAAGTTATGACGCATGATGGCAATGGAAGTGATTCCGCTCTTATGTCCTGACCTTTGACCCCATTTCGCCCATTTGCAATAGGGTTTGTTCCCAGGTAGTCCCCTACCAAATGCTAAAATTTAATCGAAATCGAACCTTTTTTTTACGTTAGTTATGACACATAAAAGCAGTGGAATGGATCCCGCTCCTACGTCGTGACCTTTGACCCCATTTGTCCCATTTCCGATAGGGTTCGTTCCCAGGTGGTCCCCTTCCACATACTAAACGTTCATCGAAATCGAACGATTTTCACGCGAGTTATCGTGCGGACGGACATACGCACACAACGCGTGACGTAATGAGGCAGATGGGAATCGCGACCATCTGCTCGCAAGAGTGTGACGTCATAAAACTTTAATAGGATCCACACACAATGCATGACGTAATGAGCCAGATGTCGTGACCGCGTGCCAACATTTCAAGCGGGAGATTATGACGTCATAAGATCGTCCCCAGGTGGTCCCCTACCACATAATAAAATTTCATCGAAATCGAACCATTTTTACGTACGTTATGACGCATAAAGGCAATGGAATGCATTCCCCTCCTGTGTCCTGACCTTTGATCCCACTTCACCCATTTTCAATAAGATTGAGCCGCCCCGGTGGCGCAGTGGTCTAAGGTGCTGGCCTCTGATCATTCGTCCGTAAGGGGTCCGGGTTCGAATCCCGGTCTGGCATGGATGTTGTGTTTGTCTTACGGCACTGGCTCTCTCCCTTCCCTGGAACCAGTGACCCTAAATTAGGGACGGGCGACTGCTTATAGCCCATTGAGTTGCTCACGGTGGTCGTTAAACCTCCAATCAAAAAAAAAAAAAAAAAATAAGATTGATTCCCAGGAATTCCCCTGCAATATAGTAAAATGTCATCGACATCGAACCATATTTACGCAAGTTATGATACATAAGGGCAATGGAATGGATCCCGCTCCTATGCCGTGACCTTTGATCCCACTTCACCCATTTTCAATAGGGTTCATCCCCAGGTGGTTCCGTACAATATGCTAAAATTTCATCGACTTCGAACCATATTTACGCAAGTTATGACGCATAAGTGTAATGGAATGGATCACGCTCCTATGCCGTGATCTTTGACCCCATTTCGTCCATTTTCAATAGGGTCCGTCCCCAGGTGGTCCCCTACCACATACTAAAATTTCATCGATATCGAACCATTTTTACGCGAGTTATCGTGGACAAAAGGATAGACAGACGGACAAAGCTGTAGCATATACGCTTCTTCAACCTACATTTGGAAAGTATAAAAGGAATTATAGAAAGTTTATAAATAATGAGTGCTCCTCCCTCTTTCCTTTCTCCGTTATAGCGTGTTGTGTCTAGCGGAGGTTGAGTTGGGACTCCCCGTCGGTCGGAGACAATGGAAATATAATACCCTACTGGGGGAAGGCAATGCCCACTTGTGGTTTAACACACTGATTCCTTAGCACAGGGTGGCTGGTGGAAGGAAAATAAGAGAACACTGGGTGAACACTTTTCTCTTACTAACAATATTCTTCTGCTCGGATGCAGTTTATATAAACAAATGCTGCGGGAAAAGTAGCCTCATTCCTCCCTTTTGGGCTATAAATTTCTTTTTTTCCATTAGACAGCACTTACTTCACTTGAGCATAATAGATTTCGGAATGTTAACAGACATGCGCTTTTTTTTTTTTTTTTTTTTTTTTTTCGTTTTTCTCCCCAACCGCACTAATTTGTAGTTCGACACAAAAATCCCATAACTGCTCTTGCTGGTAATCAAAGCGTGAGGATGGTCGACCCCATAAATAGCAAAAAGTTTTTCTCCAAAAGGCGAAAATTAGAATCCGTTGTCATACCTGATCCCACTGCTGGTCCATCTGGAATTATTAACCCCGCTACAGGTCTTTCTGCTATAGATGATCCAACTGCTGGTCCAACAACAACCGATTCTGTTGAATCGGACACAAATGACCACGAATAAAGTCTTTCATGTTTCGATATTTCTTCTGCATCTGATTCTGATCCAGATTATGAAATCAGTACGGAAGAATAGGATGATGATTGTGATTTCTTGCAAACAATGGAAGAACATCGGTGTTTAGACGTGAATCCCGTTCATCACGAACAGCAGCAGATACACTGGCGGAAAGTGAAAAAAGAACACCAAGAAGGAGACATCTGATACCAACGAAATTTATACTGCATAATAACGGAATACAGAGGATAACGTGATCAAAACATTATGGCAAAATGCAGCTGTATTTGCTGGTAAACTGAAAAATAATATTTCCATGTAACATGGTTAGTACGAGGTTGAACCGCCATGAACTGCGTCACACTATGCAATTCTGGCATGGAGTCTGTCGTACAGATGTTGGATGTAAGTTTGGGGTATTTAGTTCCAAGCATCCACAAGCTGAACGCGTAAATCGGGGATGGTCGTGGCTGGCCGTGGATACCGGATACGTCGTTGTCCCATAAAATCCCACACGTGCTCAATGGGGGACAAATCCGTGAACGTGCAGGCCATGGAAATTGTCTCACACCCTGAAGTGCATATTGCGTTGCACGTGGCGTGTGTGGGCGTGCGTTATCTTGCTGGAAAACACCACGATAGACCAACCTTACAAATGGCACAACAACGAGCTGAATGATGTTGTTGATGTAGGAGGTGCTGTTTAACGTACCCGGTACAAACACTAGTTGTGTACGGGAGTGATAGCTGATCGCTCCCCACACCAGGAGACCAGGTGTAGGCCCTGTGTGTCGCTGGCGGATGCAAGAAGGGTGGAGACGCTCCCCTGTGCGTCTGCGAACACGTATACGGCCATCGGAGGCTCCCAAGCAGAATCTGCTTTCATCGCTGAACACGACAGATCGCCATTGCGTTCTCCAGTGCAGACGTTGGCGACACCACTGCAGCCGTTTCTGACGGTGGGCTGGAGTTAGAGGTACACATGCCAGAGGCACACGTGCACGTAGTCCTGCATCCAGTAGACGGTTGCGGATTGTTCGCACAGTCACCTCAGGTGCAACGGCAGCTCGGATATGCGTCGCAATGGATGTTCTGCTTGACAACGCTGCTCTTCTTATGCGTCGATTGGTCCGCTCATCAGTCCGTCTGTGACTCCCGGTTCCACGTCTTCTCGTGTGCGAATGTTCCTCGGACCATCTACGACACCATCGTACCACCACCGATACTTCCTGTCCAATTCGCTTCGCAATACGACGATACGACAACCCGGCGTCGCGGAGTCCGACTAGACGACCTCGTTCAAAGTCCGATAATTGCTGAAATCGTACACGCCTTCCATGTCCAGGCATTGCAGATCCTTCAGTGTCTTCGCACGTGTCCGTACGCCGACGACTGATTACATTCTCTTCGCCGTACTCCTTAAATACCACCGACGATAATTTGCATATTATGCCGTGCTGTGGCGTAAGCGCTCACCGGTTGGTCCCGAAATTAACATCACACCTACGTAAACTCGACCCCATTAACATATGTAAATTTCATGATCGTCTGCTAGTTTCTTCTTGGTGTTCTTTTTTCACTTTCCGCCAGTGTAATTTGGGGGCCAGTTGATTCGTCAAAGCAAAAGGAAATTTCATTGGCAGCACCCTCAGGTATATGTCCCGATGTAATGAATTTAGATCCCCTTAACAGCTATTGACATTTTCCACTATCTAGTGATTGATTATATTTATCTTCCAATGGTTACTGAAACAAATAAAAATGCACATCAAGTCATTCAAGGCGGTATCCTATCATCACATTCGAGGATGAAACAATGGCTGCCAACATCTGTAAGTGAAATGAAAAAAATTCTTGGTCTGCTTATTTGGATGGGCCTGGTTAAATTTCCGAAGATTACAGATTATTGGTCCAGTCATGTGTTGTTCCAAATCCAAATTGCACCTAACACTTTCAGCAGAAATTGGTTTCAACTCTATAACGAAGTAAATTTCTCCGTCATTTCTGTCCACGCCAGGATTCGAAACCGGATCCCCTCATTCCGGAATAAGTCACTCTACCAATTGAGCTACGCGGACGTTTTATTCTGATTCTTATCTGCCTTTATGGTGTTGTGTGCGTCCTTCTGGCAGGTACGTCACATCTCCTGGTACGTTATAACGAAGTGAATTTCTCCATCATTTCTGTCCACGGCAGGATTCGGACCCGGATCCCCTCATTCCGGAAAAAGTCACTCTACCAATTGAGCTACGCGGACGTTTTATTCTTATTCCTATCTGCCTTTATGTCGTGTGCGTCCTTCTGGCAGGTACGTCACATCTCCTGGTACGTTACATCATCTCCCCCCCCCCCCTTTTTTTTTTTTTTTATTCGAAGTGCTGGAAAAGGGATTCTCTTATTTTTCCTATCTCGCGGTGTGGAAATAACATTACACCAATGCGAGATTTTGAACGGTCGGGTCATCCGGATAGTTCGGGCGCCATTATAACGAAGTGAATTTCTCCGTCATTTCTGTCCAAGCCAGGATTCGAACCCGGATCCCCTCATTCCGGAATAAGTCATTCTACCAATTGAGCTACGCGGACGTTTTATTCTGATTCCTATCTGCCTTCATGTTGTGTGCGTCCTTCTGGCAGGTACGTCACATCTCCTGGTACGTTACAATTCCTACTGAAGTTATGGCACTTCGCTGACAGTTGTCAAGATCCAGGGAACGATCGCACTTATAAGGTCAAAAGGCTTATAGAGATACAGCTGTGCAACATGAATAAATTGAAACAGCCGGGAAAATAAATTTCTGTTAATGAAAGTCTTGTGCTATTTAGAGGAAGACTTGGTTTTAGGCAATACATTCCCGGAAAGGCCCACAAATATGGTATAAAAATTTTGAAGTTATGCGATTTATAAGTTATGAGTAGCTCCTCATCAAATTTGTATTCTATATTTTACTTTAACAAAAAAACTATTTGTAATATATCAGGAGAATTTCAAAAATATACACAAAAATCTACAGAATCTATGAAAAAAAAATATAGTATACCCATAGGCCATAGAAGTCGCTCGCGACTTCTATGGCCATCTGATTTACGCTGTATTTCTTCAGTATGTTGCGTACTAATCTAATGCTTCAAAACATGGGTAAGTCTAGTGAAAGGAATACAAAATAAAAACCAAATTAATTGAAATGTTCAAGGCGCCTGCACCCAGTGTAGCTTGCCTTTTATTAATTTTACTTATTTTTTCCAAACGGGTCTCATATTTTTTTACATGCTACTTGTCATAAAAACAAAATATAATACAAACATACATACACTGACGGAAAAAAAAATCCCAACACCACGAAAAATTAGTTGTAGAGGAATGAAATGGCGGCAATACATTTGTATAGGTAACATGTTTAATCGATTAAGGTTTCAAGACCACAGCTTATTGTAAGCGCGAGAAGAGCCATTTTAAATGTGAAATGCTGGTACATTAATAACCGGTGTAACCGCCAGAATGTTGAATGCAATCACGCAAACGTTCATGCATTGTGTCGTACAGGTGCTGGATGTCAGTTTGTGGGATGGAGTTCCATGCCTGTTGCACTTGGTCGGTCAATACAGGGACGGTTAATGCTGGTTGGGGGTGACGCTGGAGTTGTCGTCCAATGATGTCCCATACGTGCTCGATTGGTGAAAGATCTGGTGATCTAGCAGGCCACGGCAACATGTCGACACTCTGTAGAGCATGTTGGGTTACAGCAGCGGTATGCGGGCGAGCGTTATCCTGTTCGAAAACACCCCCTGTAATGCTGTTCATGAATGGCAGCACAACACGTTGAATCACCAGACCGACGTACAACTGTGCCGTCAGGGTGCGTGGGATAACCACGAGAGTGCTCCTGCTGTGATAGGAAATTGATCCCCAGACCATAACTCCAGGTGTAGGTCCAGTGTGTCTCGGCCGCAGACAGGTTAGTTGCAGGCGCTCACCTGGCCTCCTTCTAACCAACACACGGCCATCACTGGCACCCAGGCAGAACCAGCTTTCATCAGAAAACACAACAGATCTCCACTCCGTCCTCCAATGAGCTCTAGCTTGACACCACTGACGTCGCAAACGGCAGTGGTTTGGAGTAAGTGGAATGCACGCTACAGGGCGTCTGGTTCGGAGCTGTCCTCCAAGTAACCGATTTGTAACAGTTCGTTGTGTCACTGTGGTGGCAAGTGCAGCTCGAATTGCTGCCGCAGACGCGGTACGATGCGCCACGGCCATACGCCGTACACGGCGGTCTTCCGCCTCAGTAGTGCCGCGTGGCCGGCCGGAACCCGATCTTCTTGAGGCAGTACATTCCCTTGACCACCGCTGCCAACAATCATGCACAGTGGCTACATTCCTGCCAAGTCGTTCTGCAATATTGCGGAAAGAAAATCCACCTTCTCGTAGCCCTATTACACGACCTCGTTCAAACTCCGTGAGCTGTTGATAATGGCTTCTTCGTCTTCTTAAAGGCATTCTTGACTAACATCAACACACTACGTCGAATCTCAACGATAACGAACGCTCACGAACGTTACAGAGCGTATTTACAGCAAACCTGCTTTGCATGTTCCGAGGGGCGCTACTAGCGCCACACGTATTCGCCGAGCGCGAAATTTGCATAGACGCATCTTACAGATGTACTCTCACCGTCTACCAACTGTCGTTTATCTAACACAACCCCTTCTTGGTGTTGGGATTCTTTCTTCCGCTGGTGTATATATAAATATCTTTATATATGATCCTAAATGATCCTGCTACATAAAAAAAGGTGACATTGAGGATCTCAGGAACTACAGACCGATCAGCCTCCTATCAGTGGTTTATAAAATCTTCACTAAAGTTCTTTCACACCGCTTGAAGGTGACACTGGACATGGCTCAACCGAGAGAACAAGCTGGATTCTGGAGTGGCTACAGCACAATAGATCATATCCACGTACTGAGAGAACTAATTGAAAGAGCGAGGGAATATGAACTTCTATTGTGCATAGCTTTTATCGATTATGAAAAAGCCTTTGATTCGGTGAAACCATCAGCAGTTACAATGGCTCTGAAATCCTGCGGTATTGAAGATACATACATTAATATTATTAATAACATCTATGAAAATGCTAGTGCAAAGATTCTGCTGTTTGAAAATACAACACACATAAAAATTGGAAAAGGAGTGAGACAAGGTGACACCGTATCTCCGAAGCTCTGTTATATTCTCCGTTATTTTAAAATATTTATTATCATAATAATCATATGTTATAAACAAATATTTAGCTCATACCAATTCACCATAGTTATATACTTTATGAAACAATTCACCATAAATCTTCAAACGTTAATCTGTACCAACGTTACATTCTAATACAAAACACGTGTTAAAGTTATGAACAATGGAACACGTGTTGATGCTATTCATTGGAACACGTGTTACTGTCATCAATGTTAAATACAAGGTGTTAATTTTATTGTTATATTTATTATTATGAACAAATTATAGGTGCATCAGTTACAGATCATTTACCGATTAACTTTACTTTATCGTGCCTTTTTATAACTATGGGACTTTTGTTCTACAGTGATCGTATATGGACAAAAACGTGCCCCTTATATGTACTGGCATATAATAAAGCACGGCGTTGTGATTCACCTTTATCCCGTCACTGGAATGGTGGGGGAATAAAGGTGCCGCTCGTGAAAGAAATTAGAAACATAAACACATATTTTAACTTACACATACCTTAACTTATGTCTTGTGTGGTTATAAGGCAAACAAACAGGAGTCTTATGTGGAAGTAGTAAAAATGGTTTAATACGTGAGATTTAGGAACACTAAGGTACCACGTGCGTGGGTGCAGCCGTTAGCAATACCTTACACATAAAATTTACTATTATTACGATTTTTATCTATAACGTCTCCGATCATTTCTGCATACATCTATCTATATATATAAGTGCAAAGCTTAGTGATTCATTTTACTTCTAGTTCCTTTTCTCCTATGCTTTACTTAAATGTTTTACCTAGCTAACTGGGTTTTCATTGTTTGATCATGACCAATACACACGCCACGTGCTCTAAGTAGGTTTATGAATAAATTTCAGCAAGTACATGCAATAACAGGGAAAAGGAAAAATAACTTAACTGGTATTTCCATATGTCTTTCAGGTTTTCAATCCAAATCTTTATCCAATTGTCAGCGCGGGCAGTACTTCATCTATCTCTCGTCACATCGCTCGACGATCCGCTATCCACGTCTGTGTTTCGCTGCTCCTCGAACTCAACTCCTCGTGACCAGTGAAGACCTTCTGAGCTTCACCTTGTCCGCGGATGCCAAGGTCACTTGACCAGTCTGGAATTCATCTAATCCGTCCGGGGAACGTCACTTCGCTCCCTCCTTGGGAACTGACCCTTCAACTTTTCCGACCCCCCTATATCCCCTGGGGCTATCTATGCACGTGCATGTTGGACTAAATTTATTTTAAATAATTTTATTTCCAACAGCTCTTTAAAGCCACATTGGAAAATGTCTTTCAATCACTGAACTGGGAAAACAAAGGGATAAAGATTGATGGAGATTATCAAACCCACCTTCGTTTTGCTGATGACGTAGTTATTTTTGCAACTACCCCATCAGAGCTGCAGAGTATGATCCAGGAACTTGCTGACAAGAGTAAAGAAGTGGGATTAAAAATGAACTTTCAGAAGACAAAAGTGGTGTTCAATGCTTTTACAAGAAATGAAGATTTATCGATTGATGGAGAAAAACTGGAGATAACAGACACGTACGTTTATCTTGGACAGCAGATATCAAGTGAGGGTCACATTGATGAAGAAATTAATCGGCGTACAAAACTTGCCTGGAGAGCTTTTGGAAGAAACAGCATAATTTTCAAGAGCAATATGCCATTATGTCTTAAAAGAAAAGTGTTTGATCAATGCATCCTTCCAGTGCTTACGTATGGTGCAGAGACGTGGACCCTAACTAAAAGAGACATACAAAGGCTGCAGACAACTCAAAGTAGCATGGAGAGGTGCATGCTTGGTGTAACCAGGAGAGATAAGAAGAGGAACTCGTGGATCCGAAAAATGACAAGAGTGGAAGACATCATGATCAGAGTTAAATCCCTGAAATGGCAATGGGCTGGACATACTGCCAGAAGGACAGACCATCGATGGACAGCCGAAATTTTAGATTAGATTCCAAGGGACAGGAAAAGACCCAGAAGAAGACCACATGGAAGATGGATGGATGAAATTCGAAAGTATGCGGGAGTGACTGGCACAAGACAGACCGTTGTGGAGGACCTTTGGGGAGACCTTCGTCCAGCAGTGGATTGATAATGGTTGACAATGATGGTGATGATGATATATGTACAGCTGAATATTTAAAACATCGAAAATTTCGAAAATAAACCTGATGTTTTACGAAATGCATAAAAAAAATGATAATAACCGCACATTCCCAGGCCACGGAAGTCGCGTGTAACTTCTTATCCCCCGGCCATCTGCGTTAGAACACCTGCACTGTGTTGCCTAGCGACCTAATACTTCAAAACACGAAGAAGTTGCGTCACCTAGCGGAAGTCATACAAAACAAAAACCGAAACCCATTAACAATTTGAAGTCGCTGGCGCCAGCATGGCCCCTTACAGCAATTTTTTTGCTGGCGCCTGCGCCCGCTGGCGGCGAAAGTGTTAAGCGACCGGGACAGATGGGTAAGCGGACCTTACATCATGATAACGCCCGCCCACATGTGGCTGCTTGTGTTCAACATTTTCTTACGAAATGCAGTATTGAAATCATGCCAGAGCCTGCCTAAAATCCTGATCACGCCCCGTGCGATTTCTGGTTGTTTCCAACATGGAAGAAGATGTTCCGGGGCGTAACATTCAACACAGATGCTGACGTTTTTCAAGCTGTACAGGGGTCGCTAAAGCAGCTTCCACAAAATGCCTTCGCCACATGCTTTGAAAAGTGGAATGAACGATGGGATCGTTGCATATCATCCGAGGGAAGATACTTTGAGAAAGAATAACAAATATTTTGCTGTACCTATATTTCTTCATTTTGTGTGATTTTATTTCAGTTTTTATGGAACGGCCGTTGTATATATTAAAAAAAGGTTTCTTCTCAGCATTTTTCTTTTTTTTTTTTTTTCGTTTTTTGACTTTTAAATATTTTGGGCTTATTCCCATTTGCAGTGTTTTTTTTTTCCCCCTGGAGTCTTTCACCGATGAACCAAATTCACGGACTCCCCCCCCCCCTTTTCCTTAAGAAATTTCTGGCTACGCCAATGAAGACGACAAATCTGCAGCGATACATTCCGTCGGTGTAGTTCAGTCGGTTAGGACAAATGGCGCCGGAGCTAGGAGGTGCGATTTCTATATGCGTCACCGAGGAATTTTCGTTTCCAGACGCCATCTTTTTTAAGGAACGGCTTCCCGAATAATAAAAATAAAGGGGACTCTCCTTAAATTCGATGGCACAAATAAATAAAATTAAAAATAAAAAAAATGTGAGAGAAGGTGATGTAATTACAGTCTTTAATTAAGTTGAGTGTGCTGCGAGTTTACTCGTCTCCATCAGTTCTGGATTCGAAACATTTCCATTATTTATCTACGAATAAGTTCTGCCCTGACTCATTCCATCTGATACAATTTCATGAGTTTCACAACCGCGAATCACTACCGTTACAGGAAATTTTTCGTCATACCGAAACGGAAAAAAGTGAGAACAGAATTTTTCTGTTTATATACGAAAGGAATTGCGCTGAGGTTTCTGAAAATTCAGACTTTTTCCTGACGTTACGAAAAATCCGTTAAATTCAGGTTTTTTTTTTTTTTTTTTTTCTCTTCATACACAGAAAAGTCGTACAGTGAAACTTCCGTTAACGGACACTTCTTAACAGGGCACATCTCTCTATAACGGACAATTTTTTATTCCCCAGCAGAAATGTATGGCTCCTTATGGGGCATTCACTTCTTAATAGCGGACATTCTAAATAACGGACGCGGATAATTTGCTTTCGATTTCTAAGAATTTTTAGGGGTGTGATTCACCCAAACTCGCAAATTTTACCCTTTTTGTTCTTTTACCCTTCCTCATTCTCTATCTTAACCGTTTTGTTCCCGAGGCCTAGTAAATTTTTAAGGTGCTAAGTGCTATGGATCCCTGGTAAGGGGCCGACATCGCTGGAAAAAGGATTAGCGTTCATACTAAATTACTCATCATATACTGTCCGGTCCCCATGAGTACATCTGACCAGGAGAAACTGTCTTCTAGCTCTTCAGGTGCTCCCAATGGGGTGAGACCTCAGAAACGGGGATCAGCGTTCAAGGCCGGCTAATTTGGGAACGGTAATCGGATTGAAACACATGCAAACAAAATTCAGGTGTGGGTGAAGAGACTCACCTTTTGTAGTTTGGTAAGGTCAAGCAGGAGCGGATTCGCGGTCGCAAAAGGGTCCGGGAAAATGTTTGCAAATGGGCCCGTTCAGTTGTAGTTCTGCGGTACTATTGTATCACAACTGAACATCACTTTTTTATTAAAGAAACAAACGAAAAGTACAGATGCTCTAGAAACAGTGGCAAGCATAGTACCTGAGGGTGGGGGTGGGGGGGGGGGGGGTTAAAAAGTACACCCGTCATCCTTAAATTGAAGTGGGTGTTGTGGGAAAATTTTCATCGGCCTATGCCTGCTGCAGAAAAATTGTACTGCAGTTTTTCTGTTGCAGACAATGAAAGTTAGAAATTTCAAGATATTTAAATATCGTGGCAAACTCACTTAATCGAAGTGGAAAAAGCGAATAACCAGGTTTAAATCACTAGTTTAGTTAGTCGTGTATGTAATTGCGCTGGAGGAGCTTCTAATTTTGGACCCACTCAATATTTATATTTGTTTAAAAATTTCTCTTAAGAACGCTGAAGTAAGAAAATTAAATTTTTTTTCAAAAAAATTGCTTATGTAGCCTTTTCATTAATACAGACATTTTACGTGGACTTGGAACATCAAACAGAAGTCATCGCTCTTTCCACGTTTGTAAGTGAGTCACAGAAAAATTCTCATTGGCCGCCACCGGAAATCGAACCCAGGGTCTTCCAACTATTAACTGTCGCCACGTATTTGGAATATTTTCACCTTGGAATGCAGGGGGAAAGGAATAGAAAGAAAAATGTAAAAAAGGGGGAACAAGGTTAAGAAAGACTTTCGTGTCCCCTTTTGGTTGATTTTTAGTTGATTTTCCTGTTAGAATTAGAGGATAGGTGGTTCTGGAGTGTGTTTCTAAAGTAGTATACAGTTCATGTGTTTTTCTTATTACATCAAATACTAAAATGTATATAAAGTACTTAATTCAATGTGCTAGAGCATCTGCAACTGGACTTTGAGTCACAGGCTATACTGACTACAGGAAGTTGCTGTACAGCTATATTGATAACACTGTCCAGGGACGGCTAGCAATAAAACTTTCGTGCAATTAAAATCTACAGTTATGTTCAAAGTAAACCATGTCAACAGCATGATTGTCTATCTAAAAACATTGTAGTAATGATCAGCTAGGAAAATAATAAATATATGCAATATGCTGTAATAGCAAAGGTATGTACATTTTATTTAACTTAGTTTTGTTTATATTTATATCAAAAAGGAGTTTGCTTTGAATTTATTACCTTTCCTCTTTACACACTTTGCTTTTAGTTGTTTTTTTAGTGGATTTTCTTTTTGGGTTAGCGGATTTTTAGTTGATTTTTCTGTTTGAGTTAGTTGATTTTTGGTTATGGGAGTTGGCAACCCTGGTCCTAAACCACTAGGAACAGATTACAGATAAGTTCACATTTTGCATGCAATCTGGTGAATGAGTATATCAATAAGAGGAAAAAACGTAGTCATTTTAAGGATTGTTCAGTTACAGAAGAGGACAAATTAAGCCTTTTTCGATTTCCCAAGCGAAAGATCGTCAGTTGTTTCTGCCGCCCCGGTGGCGCAGTGGTCGAAGGCGCTGGCCTCTGATCATTCGTCCGTGAGGGGTCCAGGTTCGAATCTCGGTGAGGCATGGATGTTGTGTTTGTCTTACGGCACTGGCTCTCTCCCTTCCCTGGAACCAGTGACCCTAAATTAGGGACGGGCGACTGCTTATAGCCCATTGAGTTGCTCACGGTGGTCGTTAAACCTCCAATCAAAAAAAAAATCAGTTGTTTCTTTGGTATTTATTTCTTTAGTAATGTCATTTGTCATTGTCGATGAACTCACGTGAAGCCTGTGTGAAGCTGACAGTAATGAATCCAATTTGAATCCTATGAGCTTACTTCGAGAAGCGAAGGTTGCTGTAGAAGTTATGTCCGCAAGAGGAATAAACATTTGTGCAGAATCAAAAAGAATAATTATTAAGTATAACAATTGTAATACACACGTAACCCTAGTTCCGGCTCGGCAGGCATGTGCTCCCACAATGCATTGCGCACATTCTGTTTTCCCCGCTGACCGCTGCTTCAATTGGCGCTGCAAGCGGAGAATTCTTGAATCTCGAGGATCTCGTTTTTAACATTAAATTCCCTCACTTACTCTTGTACTCACTTTGCATCATATGCATATCTGCCAATTCCTCGTATGTGTAGCCCTCCATGCCCTTCACGACTACGTCAATTCTCATGTCATGTTCGCACGGTAATATCGCTGAACGGGTTCGGCTGCGTTTTTAAATGTTTGCTCCTCGTCGTCTACGCACATGTTCAGCGCACCTGATTTGCATCTTGTGCTTGTCATACACTAGTTCGAACTCCGTGTTCCTGCTGGACGTTTTCCGAAAGTGCTCTTTTCTGGCACTCGGAGTGGAATGCGGCCTAGATTCCATTGCAAATATTGTCCGTCTTGGTGTGTACTATCACCCCTCTTGCTTTGTTGGAAGAGTTTGAAATCACTCTGAACACGACGATGTATTACTATCGGGTCGATGGCCCTGTAATAAAGTTATTCATTTATGTATAGTGTATTTATACGCGCAGAATGACGGTTGCTAACAAATCCTCGTTGGTTAAGGACATTTGGTAATGAAATACTTGTTGAACGCGGTGTATTTGTGACAGAGTGAACCACCACGGTGGACTAGCGATCCCTAAGTTCGTTACAACGACAATATCTACAACACGAAATATTCCCTCGCTTACTCTTGTACTCGCTGTGGGGTATACTGATCTCCGTATCGGTACTCTTAATTTTCGCGATCTTAGCACCGCCGAGAAGCATAAGTGGCTGGCTGATTACTTTAATGAGTTGGACTTAGATTTTCTTTTGTTGCAGGAAACTCACCATAAAGACTTGAGAAAAATGTTCGCTTTTCGCAGAAATACGGGCTGAGGTTCAAGTACTCGCTCGAATCTGATGGTTTCACGGGGGTGGCTATCATCTACAAGCCGCAGCACGAAAATAGCGTCACTCGTTTTTAGGCCGATGGGGACGGTAGAGTGGTTACTATCTCGGTGATTAGTGAAGTGATGTCGATTAATGTTGTCTGTGTGTATGTTCGGTCGCATGGCCCTCTTCGGAACAACTTCTATGATCAGCTGCCTTACTTCCTCAGAGGGAGCGAAGTTTTTCTGGTGGTCGGCGGTGATTTTAACTCAGTGGTCGATAATCACATCTACCGGTTATGCACTCATGACCACATGCAACCTTATAACAGAGTCCCTTTTGTGCAAGACCCCCGGTATTCCTTCTAGATCGATAGGTGGTTGGAGACCGGTGTCTCTCTCGACTGTAAAATACAAGATCCTGGCCAGAATCATCAACAGTAGGCTCTGTCTGCTTGCAAAACATCTCATCGGTGCCAATCAGACGTGTGGTATTAAAAGGCGTCGTATGTT
This sequence comes from Macrothele yani, assembly GCA_039090855.1. NCBI lineage: Eukaryota > Metazoa > Arthropoda > Arachnida > Araneae > Macrothelidae > Macrothele > Macrothele yani. The sequence goes on along the minus strand of CM077006.1, from coordinate 53,448,147 downwards.
TTGGAAAGTTCATTGCATCAGTGATGCCAGCAGTCTCGCTGCCGATTGCCATCTTCACAATCTGCGAAAAAGAAATCATTTTAGCGATGGAAAAAAAGCTTTGGCGAAAACACATTGAATTTGGCGACTAAATTGGCGAAAACTTTAAAAAAGTCAGCGCAACCCCTGAGAGATGCTATCACTTACCTGGGCGAGAAGAGTATGAAAATGGGGCTTTTCTCCGCCGATCAGAGTAAAGCCTTTGATAGGGTTTCTCACAAGGCCATCGGGAAGTTGCTGGAGATCCACGGCTTCAGGAATTTCTTTCGCACTGCTGTGGGGACCCTATACGGAGGTCTCTCCAGGAGGGTCATCATAGCTGGGCGTCTCTCTCCCCTCTTTGAGGCTCAAAGGGGTGTAAGACAGGGATTTACGCTGTTTCCCTTGCTTTTCCTTTTGGTGTTAGAAACCCTGTTTAGGAAAGTCATTGGTGCTAACAGCGTTAGGGGGTTCCCGTTCCGGGGACTGTTGTTTCGTTGAAGTATCTCGTTTACGCCGATGATGCCACCTCCTTCGTGGATGGGGAAGGCAGCTTGAGGAGCTTTCGGGAAGCTTTTGCGAAGTACTGCAGAGCGACCGGTGTCCGTCACCACGAGAATAAGTCGAACATTATGCTTCGGGATAGATGGGAGAGTCTGGAGGTTGCGGGGCCATCACTGAGGGACCTGTCTGGTTACTGGGTATCCAATTTTCCAAGGACGGGGTCCACCTGGGGGAATATTCTTGCGAATAGGGAGAAAGAGCAAGAGCGTTGGCAAGAGGTACACATCTCGAGGGTCAACCGCGCCGAGTTGGCGAATACCTTCTTGGTTTGTAAGTGCGCCTTGGCCGGGGAATCGGAATATCCACCCCTAGGTATTATGAGGCTTTTGGAAAGGGCGGTCTTTGGCTTCGTTTGGGCCGACAAGAAGAACGAGGAGGTGGCTTGGGCTGGCCCGTACTTTCCTAGGGAGGAAGGGGTCTTGGATGTCAAGCACTATCTTACTTGGTTCAGTGCACTTCAGTTTCCAAGTGTGAGGAAGGCTCTTGCTGCCGACCACCCGTGTAGGAACTTAAGTTTCCTACTTCACGAGTTTGGATACGAAGACGTATCTGCCTGGCCACAACTCTGTGGGTCCCCGTAGAGAGTCTATTCACAAGAAGTATCTCTTGGGTGGTCGCCTGTGGGACTTTGCGAAGGTTAGCCGCAACGGGAATGGGACGAGGCAGTCTTATGTTGATCTTCTCCCTATGCCTAGGGAACACGTCATCAAGGTTAACGTTCCTTGGAATTTCCCCAAGACAGATGCGTGGATGAGTGTTCACTCCCTAGGCGTGGACTGCAAGAAGAGGGACTTTAGGTGGCGATTTGCCCACAATGTCCTTCTGACGAGGATTTGGCAGCTTCGGTGGGGAGGCATCTCCTCCGATAAACGTCTTCGTGTGCGGGCATTGAGGACAGGTTCTACCTTTTTTGCACCTGCTTCATAGCGAGATCCGGTCTTGGGTGCGGCACAATAGGCTTGATGCTCTCCAGTTTCGCCCGGATAACATGCTTTACCTTCATCCCGCCCCGGCGGTGGGTAGAGATGTTTGGAGGATGATAATTACTGAGGTCTGTTATAAAATGTGGAGAGAGAGAAGCAGAGTTCTGCAATCTCAGATCGCTAACTCGGGCTTCCCCCTGGTACAGTCATCATTCAGGTGAAGTGCGAGCTCCGGGACCGAGCGTGGATGGACGCCCGCACTTTGACCGACCGGACCTCTAGGTTTCGGTGTGGGCCTTGACCTGAGATTGTTACCGGGACCAAAGACGACTACACCTTTCACTGGGGTAACTTACCCTTGTAGTTTCGGTGACTCGCCCGAGGAGATTCTCCGGGGATGTTGGGCGTTTTCTTGTGTTTTGTGATCTGTGCTTGTTGTTTGTTTCATTGGAGGATGAGGATGTTATCCTCCGTTCTCCTCATCGGTAGTGTATTCTGTCTTGCCCCCGGTAGAGGTGGGCGGCCGCCGGCTAAGATGGCAAGAGTTTGTGTGAGTCGGGGGGTGTGAGTGTTGTGATTCAGTCTCTCTTTTCTTTTATGGTGTGGTGTGAATGGATGATGACTGTAGGGAGGGTGTTGTGTGCCGGTTCTATTCGGATGAGTGTAGTGTGAGGCGCCCTCCATGTTTCGTGTGAGTGCCGGTTGCGCACCTGTCGACTCGGCGTCCTATCGGACAGTTTCTCGTCCGGGACACTGTCACTGCGTCACAGAGGACTTTCTCCGCCTACATGCACGTACCGAGTGTACGTTTGGGGCACATCCGCCGTTCTAGGTGACTCAGCCGACGGTATGTCAGTGGGTCCATTAGAGTTCTTCGGCGGAACACAGTGTCTCGGGGGCTCAGCTGGTGTTGCTGTGGAGCCGTGGTGAGAGTATCCGGGAGTAAGTGTAAAGATCGGTGAACCAAATCCACGTGTGGGTACATGTGTCTTTGCGAACAGTGTGAGTATGTTGCTCGGTAACAAAAGTTCTTGTACTGGGGGCAGAGCGCCGTGCGAAGGTACAGGATGGCGTCCCCCTTCCAACCCCTTAACGAGGGTCTTCTGCGAAAACAACATCGGAAAACAAGTAATAGACACATGCAATTTGAGATCCATGAAAATTGCTCTTCATGAAAAAGATGCAGTGTTCTTATACACTGAAGAGCAATTGAATTACAGATACCTGTCTAGTAATGTTTAGCACCACCTTTCGCCCTCATGACGGCGGCGATTCGTCTCGGCATGGACTCGACAAGACACCGGAAGCGTTGGGAAGCCATACGGATCCACGACCCCTGAACAAGCTCCCACAGTTCACGAAGATTTGATGTAGGAGGGTCAGAGCCTCGAACATCTCTCTCGATGGGATTGAGGTCAGGTGACCTAACTGGCCAAGGAAGCTAGGTCACGTCGGTGGAGTGTTCATCCAACCATTTGGATACAATTCGGGAGCGATGGCACGGTGCATTGTTTTGCAGGATGAGGTCCCCAGTGGGATGTTGAAGACGCACAAACGGGAGCAAATGGTCGTCCTGGATATCCCGGTAACGTTGATCTGTGAGGAACGATGTCACACGTACCAGGGGTCCCATTTCAGTCCACGTAAACAGTCCCCGGACGAGAATGCCACCCCCAACAGCTTGAAGAGTACCCTGCAGGCAAGAAGGATCCATCACTTCATGTCATTTGCGCCGTACTCGTATCCTGGCATCCGCATGTACCAACGTGAATCTCGACTCGTCAGTCCAGGCAACATTTTCCCACATGTCTAGGGTACAGTGGTGATGTTCCCGCGCCCATGCTAATCTTTGCACCCTGTGATGTGCGGTCAGCAGCGGTACCCTCGTGGGACGATGGCTTCTGTGCCCCATAGCGAGATGATTCTGGATGGTGTGGCTGCTTACACGTTTTTGTGCACCAGCGTTAAATTGCCGAGTGATTTCTTGCACTGTGGCCCGTCTATCCGCTGTTGCAATGCGAGCTAGCCGACGATGACTCCGCTCATCCACACGCTGTTGTCCAAGGCAGTTGGCCCTTGCAGGGATGGTTTAACCGGATTCGATGTACTCACGGTGCACCAGTGACACAGTGGCTCGTGAAAATCCCAGTGCATAACGCCAGCTGTCTCTAATTCAATTGCTTTTCAGTGTATTTTCCCCTAATGGAGTAATTGTTGTGTGCAAAACTTTTTTTTTCATATCTTGTTATTATTATTATCACGAAATTAACACACTTTTTTGGGGTTTTTTTTTGACTAAACAACAAGGCGAATAACTGGTTACAAAAGTGTTAGGTGGTCCTATAAAAATTACATTTACTTCCATGTAGGCTGACCACAATACCTTTAGGGGTTCTTACAAAAATCACATTTTCATTTTTACCGTGTCTACTTCCTCGTAGGTCGCCTGTAAATATTACAGCTTATTGCGGCCATCTCAACATGCTCGTGCCGCGTTGGTGAAATGGAAAAATAAATTATTTGTATCTATATGTATATAAAAAACAAAAGACAATTTACAGATAAGATAACAGAAGAAATGTAAAAAGTATGTTGTTGTTTGACGGGAAATAAGAACAAGAAATGTTTTGTAAAAAAGAAGGCAACAGTATTGTCCAAAACCGGAAGAACACTCACGGACAATAAAATTTGCGCACCAAGGAGGAAGCATCTGATTGAACCGAAATTTTATGGACGTAATGGTACAGATGAAGGATACACATGATGGCAAAAACAGAGCTTCAGGGCAGTTACAGAGGGCGCAGTCCGAACATCTTCGATAGCGCGTCGCACCGCCTCGTGCGGAGATACATGCTACAATACGGTCCGGCATGGAGACGAACAGACGCCTGATGCTGCCCTGCGGTGGACTGGCCCACACGTGTTGAAAGCAAGGAGGTTAGAAGAAAGAGGAGGTGGCAACAGCCCCTCTCCCTATGCTTCTGGCGTGACGCCATTTTTTATCAGCTGCCTACGCCAAGGAGGTTATATTACTGGAGACACCACTCCCATCCACGCAGCATTGGCCGCCATAAGTCACCGTCCGTGCTGCAAATGACGTCATGAGCAGGCACGACGCAGCCGCAGAAAACAAGCTGCTTTGAAACCAATAGAACAAAAGCTTCTAAGCGTATAAACAGATAAACTGAGCAATTCAATAATCTTTATCAATGATACACAAGCTTACTGTTTTATCAATGGTATAATTTTGTTCTTTTTTGCCTGCTTGTGACGTCACACCACAGATTAGCTGTGACCTATGGCGGCAGAGCCAGTGGTGTCTCCAGGAATATTACCTCCTTGGACTACGCCAATGCGCCCAACCTGAGAACCTCCTGTATATCTCTATGGGGAAATCGCGATTTTGAGCGGGTTTTTCGGACCCTCACTCTACCCATACAGGCATGAAAAAAATTGAGGCTGAAATATTCATTCCCATAATAAAAAATTTCCAGAAAAAACCGGAAAATATGCGTTGGTATTCCTTTAAAAAATTGAACAAAATAATGATTTTTTGAGCGGAAGTGCATAGCGCCCATGGTTATTTGCATACTGCCCATGTGCAAGTAACCATGTTTAAAATATAACCAAAACCCTAATGTTAAGAAGTCCGAAGTATTCCTTCTTTCCCTCCTTGGTTTGCATGCGTCACTTCCTTTCCCTCCTTGGTTTGCATGCAGCACTTCCGTCACTTCCTGTGGCTTAAGCAAAACTGCTTAAGCCACAGGAAGTGACGTCACGTTCCCGAACTCTCGCAGCGCAGACTCCCGCCACCTCAGAGAGAGGACAGAAACAGTTAATCTGTTTTGGCTTCACTCAAAACGGGTCCCTTCACCTCCTCTTCTTCTTACCTCCTTGGTTGGAAGGTGTGCTCCAAATCTCGGATAGTGCGGCACGGCGGCAACTGGCTTTTCAACTGGTCCCACACACATGCCCCATAGGGGACATGTCCAGGGAGAGGGCAGGTCATGGAACTGTCTGGAGCATTCCTGGACAGCCCCAGCCATGTGCGGGCGGGCATTATCCTGTGCTGGTATAGCGCACCTGGATTCGCAGCCAGGAATGGGAGCACATGGGGCCGTAGGATCGCATCCACATACCGCCGGCCGTCAATGATCCACGTACAACTACTAGAACTTATCGAATATCGCAGGCTATGGCTCCCCAGACCATAATGCCTGTAGTGGGGGAGATGTGGAGTTCGATAGCCAGGTTGGGATTGTGTCGCTGACCCGGGGACCTCCACATCCGGACACGTTGATCATCTGCCCCCAGAACGAAGCGGCACTCACGCCATTCTGTGGCATTCCACGTCGTTCTGGCCTTGCGTCACTGCAAACTGAGCCGGCGATATTCCGGTGATAATGGCAGCACACGTAAGGAGCGCTCGGATCGCAGATTCGCTGCCGCGAGGCGCCGGAAAATGGTTCGTGGGCACACAGGAGCCGCTACATCTTCCTGTATAGTGGATCGGGTCCCCGTGGGATCGGTTCGGGCCTGGCGCACGATCCGTCGATCCCCTCTACCGGTGGTCGTCCTGAGCCGCTCCGCCGTGTGGCAGTGCCATCACGTGTCCACTGCTCCCAACACAGTCGGAAGGTATAGTCAGAACGATCCACGTGGCAGGCTATACGGCGCGCCGACCACCCTTCTGTTTTCAGCCCGATTATCAGGCCTCTCTCAAGTCATCGAAGTCTCTGGCGTCTACCCAGCATTATTGTCACTCTGTACTCCTGCTTGCGTCGGCCGGTGCTTTTCGCTTTCATGAGGCATCGACTACACGCCGGTTCATCAGGCTGCCGGGTCGTGCTTGCAGCCACCACAGGGTTTGCGGTCATGCGCAATTGCACCAAACGGGGATCATTTGCATTCCAGCCGGCACTCTAGCTATTTGCAACGTTTCGTGGTTATAGCATGTTTTTTTCTAGGTGCGCAAATTTCATTGTCCATGAGTGTATAACATACGAAGTGAAAAGCAGAAACATATAGGAAGCCATTCATCAGAGCTTTTCCAAGGTCATGCCATGCCGATATACACGGTCGAGTCACATTATTGTGAACATCAGCTAATATCCAGAGTAACGGCAGTGTGCAGCGCGCACAGCAGCTAAACGGGCTGGGAGTGACTCAATAAGGTGCAGGGAAGTGTTCACAGGTATGTGGAGCCACGCTGACTGCAGTGCATCTGACAGCTGCTGGAGGGTGCGTGGTGGAGGATCCATAGAGCGAACAACACGATCGCGGTGGTCCTACATATGCTTTAATTTGGTTTAAGTCTGGGGAATTAGGAGGCCAGGGAAGTACTTTGAAGTCTTCATCGTGCTCTCTCTCGGACATTTCTAGCTGTGTGACACGTCGCATTGTCCTGCTGGAAGATTCCATCCGTCCCAGAAAAGACAATCAGCATGTATTGGTGTACGTGGTCTGCAAGGATGGATTCATAACGAATTCGGTCCATAGTGCCTTCCACAGGTATATGAGTGGACCCAGGAAATGCCACAAAGACATTCTCCAGACCATAACGCTGCCCCACCAGCTTGTGTTCTTCCAGCAGGGGTTGGAAAGTGTTTGCTCTCCCATGTTTCTCGCCTTATACGCTAACGTCCATCCGTTCGATGAAGCAGAAAACGTGACTCGTCGGAGAAGACATTCCTTTGTCAATCAGCGGAGGTTCAATCCCAATACTTCCGTGCAAACGCAAGCCTTTTCTGCCGATGCACGTTTGTCAGCTTAGGTGATCACTCCAACCCTATGCTAACGGACGATGCATGTCTGTTAGCATAGGGTTGGAGTGACCACCCGTCTGCATCAGAGCCCTATACGCAGCAGGGTTCGCTGATCTGTCGTTTTAGATATACTTCCTGTAGTCCCCTGGTTGATTCGGCCAGTGAGTTGCTCCACTGTAGCGTGTGGACCGGCCCTCACGCCTTTTCGAAGCCGACGTTCACCTCTCACATCACTGGCACGTGGTGCTCCGTAGTTACCACGTCGCTTATTCGCAATGGTGCCATTTCTCCAATCACGATACACTTTAAGCACAGCAGCACGCGAACAGTTCACAAACTGCGCTGTTTCAGAAATACTGCCACCTTTGGCCCGAAAACCGATAATCATCCCTTTTTGCAAATCTGATAAATCGCTTCTTTTATCTATGACAGCAACTAGTGATATGTTTTCAGATTGCCTGCAGCACACCTTATATATCCTCCAAGACAGCTCACGACACGTGCCTTCTTTCATTGGCTACGCGCTGTTGACGTCAAAAGTAGGAGGTGGTCACAATAATGTGTCTCGACTGTGTATGATAACGCTCACTCACACAGGGCTCAGCTTGCCCATGATTGCCTGCAGATTCAAGGATATTTAACGTATGGATTGGCCAGTCAGGTCTCTGGACCTGAATCATATAGTGCATGCCTGGAATGCTCTGGGACTCCACGCAGCAGCTCGTCAGTTCATTTCCAGAACCCACCCCGAGCTCGAGGAAGCCATCATCGGGAATGGAATTCTTTTGGCTCCATACAGAGTTCAACAACCTGGTGATGAGTGTGCATCGTTGTTGTTGAAGTCGTCTGTATGTACGAAATGATCGCATTCGTCATTAAGACATTTTTAGGATACATTCTGGCAACTCACCTTGGTAACATTTGCGGATGTGACCCTCTATACGCAAAATGTGTCGCATGTATTTGTCATTATAAAATTGTTAGCACCCTTACGATTGTTTGTCTTTATATGCCAAACGTCTTTATCTGCTGTTATGTTGTTTTCCCTTTTTATCCCTGCGCATGCTTTCCAGGCTAATTTTGGACACTACCAGAAAATGTTTTGTCGTCACCCATAGTATATGTAATTTCGGGTTAAAGCCCTGCCTGCTCTAAGATGCCAACAAAAAAAGGTACCACAGCAAGTGCAACGCTACGGTGGAGAAATGGAGGGAGACCTCTGAGCGAATGTTTCGAGAGTAATAGAAAGACACTACTTTATAGTTATACTTTAAAAAGATGAAAGAGATATTCCTGTCAGGTTACAAACTAAAATTCATAAACAGTCTTATGACAGCAAATACCAAAAATAAAAATAAAAAATAAAAATAATAAAAAACGACGTAAGCAAGCTAAAATTGGAAAGAAATAGTGACTTGTTAAAGGCCATGGAAGTTCGTATCCATGATTCCCAGTACTACATATGTTGAATAAATACTACGTACTGTGACGTACCTGCCAGCAGGACGCACACGACATAAAGGCAGATAGGAATCAGAACAAATGTCTGCGTAGCTCAGTTGGTAGAGCGACTTGTTCCGGAATAAGCGTACTCGGGTTCGAATCCCGGCGTAGACCAAAAATGACGGAGAAATTTACTTCGTTATAATGGCGCCCGAACTATCCGGAAAACCCGGCCGTTCAAAATCTCGCATTGGTGTGATGTTAATTCCACACCGCGAGACAGGAAAAATCAGAGAATTCCTTCTCCAGCGCTTCGAAAAAATAAAAATGTGCGATGTTGCATTCCACACAGCAGATTGACTGGGAGTTCTCAAGTGCACGTTCTACAGTGGATGGCTGCCTGCAACGATTCATGGTCACGGCTGACCCGTGGGCCATGCCCCCGGCCCTCTTTCGGGGAGGGGAGTTGTGACGTACCTGCCAGCAGGACGCACACGACATAAAGGCAGATAGGAATCAGAACAAATGTCTGCGTAGCTCAGTTGGTAGAGCGACTTGTTCCGGAATAAGCGTACTCGGGTTCGAATCCCGGCGTAGACCAAAAATGACGGAGAAATTTACTTCGTTATAGTACAGTATGTACCAGAAAACTTTTTTCTACTGGGATTGCATCACCGTCGGGAAAAATCTACATAAACGGAATTTTTTTGCCAAAATTTCTGACAAGTACTTCAAAATTTCTGCTGCCGTATGATGCTTAGCCCCCCACCCCTTGCCCCCAGTTCTGAGCTGCTGGCGTCGCGACTGTACCACAGTAATGCTTTTCCTCTGCTGTATCGCACATTGGTAATTTGGCAAAGCAGAATAATTTCCCGTTAGAAACACGATGACATTACTATCCTTACATGCCAGTTGTCATCTCCATAGCAGTCTCCTCCCCCTTTCTTACGGTGGGAGCGCAGTGAGGATATAACTGACAGAAAGTTCATAAAGTAGTGCGAACCATGGAACAAGTTAGTAAAATCATGCAATGCATTGATTATAAAACGCTTTCCAACATACCAGAAATCATTACTCAAGTTATGAGGATAACGGCTGTGGAATAAATCTCTGTCCTGTGCCCTGACCTTTGATCCCATTTCGATGATATTCTACAGAACCAGTTCAGTATACCTCCGAAATAACATGATAACGTTTTGTCGCAATACAAGCATTTCTACGTAAGTTATGATGCATAAGGGCTATGGAATAGATTTCGCTCCTGTGTCCTAGCTTTTGACCCCATTTCGCCCATTTTCAATAGCATTTGTCCCCAGGCATGCCCCTATAGCATACTAACATTTCATCCAAATCGAAGAATTTTACGTAAGTTATGACGCATAATGGCGATGGAAGTAATTCCGCTGCTATGTCCTGACCGTTGACCCCATTTTGCCCATTTTCAAGAGGATTTGTCCCCAGGTGGTCCCCTACCACATACTAAAATTTCATCGAAATTTTACGTTAGTTATGACGCATAAGAGCATTGGAATGGATCCCTCTCCTATGTCCTGACCTTTGACCCCATTTCGTTCGCTGTCAATAGGGTTCCTTTCCAGGTGTTCCCCTTCCACATACTAAACGTTTATCGAAATCGAACGATTTTTACGTGAGTTATCGTGCGGACGGACATACGCACACAACGCGTGACGTAATGAGGCAGATGGGAATCACGACCATCTGCCCGATAGAGTGTGACGTCATAAAACTTTAATAGGATCCACCCACTACGCGTGACGTAATAAGACAGATGGTGTGACCGCGCGCCAACATCTCAATTGCGGTATTTGTGACGTCATAAAATTTCTAAGCATGGACAACATTAATGGGACGATGCTATGACACTAAAAACGTGTTAATTCGGGGTGGTTATTTAGCGCACTAAACGATTTTTCCTAATGTCGAGATCAAGCTAAATCGATTTCTAGTACCAGAAAACGGTAGGTTAACGACTTTCATCAAAATCCTTAGAGCCGTTTTCAAAATAAAATTTACATACATACAAGAATTGCTCCTTTAATAGTATGGGATAAGGGCGATGGAATGGTACCCGATCCTATGTCCTGACCTTTGACCCCATTTCCAATTGGGTTCGTCCCCAGTTGGTCTCCTACCACATGCTAAAATTTTATCGAAATCGAACCATTTGTACGCACGTTATGACGCATAAGGGCAATGGAATGCATCCCGCTCCTATGTCCTGACCTTTGACCCCACTTCAGCCATTTTCAATAGGGTTGGTCCCCAGTGGAGCCCTACCACATACTAAAATTTCATTGAAATCGAACGATATTTATGCAAGTTGTGACGTTCATAAGGGCAATGGAATGGATCCCGCTCCTATGTCACGACGCTTTGACCCGATTTCGTCCATTTCCAATAGGGTTCATCCCCAGGTGGAGCCGTACCATATACTAAAATTTCATCGAAATCGAACGATTTTTACGCGCGTTATCGTGCCGACAGACGGACAGACGGGCGGACAAAGCTGGAGCATATACGCTTCTTCAACTTACGGTTGGAAAGCGACTGTTAGTAAGTTTGTCTTACTAACGCGACTGTTAGTAAGACATAATCGGGGTATAATTAATTTACAGTTGACAGATTTTAGTGGTAGTAAAAGTTAATATGTTTTTTTTAAAATCCCTCAATAAACGGAAGTAAGATCAAGATAAAACTGGAAACTAACATTTAGTAAGAGAACTGTCGTATTCGAGATTTTGTTTCAGAATTCTCGTATTTTCCTGCCTCTTCAACTTTGGGAACTGAAAGGAATACGAACAGGAGGGAGACGTACGAATGTTTTACATTGCTCATTGCAGCCCGATAAAAGTTTCCTGGCAGCCTGGCTTTCCAGGAAAGGAACATAGGTTTGGGCAGAGCACATTTGGAACATGTTCGCCAACTCCTCTGACAATTAAATACAAAAGTAGGGGGGGGGGGGCGCTGTTAATCCTTCCACACCGACCTCAGTGAAGATGACCCGTGGGCACTCAGTTTTTCTGTGCACAACTGCTTCCTTTAGAACTTGCAGGTACATTGTAAGATGTAAAACGGGGGCCACTGCTTCCGGGGGGGGAGTTACAGAACAAGTGGCGTGAGAGAATGTACACCAATTCCATACATAAGAGGGTACGTTCTAGCCTGGGCTGATCTCCTAATGACACAAAGGATAATTAATATTTAGCATGTGATAACATGCAATAAAAGTTAACCAAAGGAACGGCACGCAACAAATCAGTCTTTAGCTGTTTACAAAGCACACATGCCACGGGCTATTTTGAAAAATTTGAAGTCTCAACCAAAATTTTTTGTGCGTGTAAACTATAAAAGATATAACGAAGTAAATTTCTACGTCATTTTTATCCGCGCCAGGATTCGAACCCAGTCCCCTCATTCCGGAATAAGTTGCTCTACCAATTGAACTACGCAGACGTTGATTCCTAATTGCTATCTGCCTTTATGTCGTGTGCGTCCTGCTGGCAGGTACGTCACAAAGAAGCTAATGCGACTCACTCAACGAAACAGTATTGTGGTGTTTCTAAAAAACTTGGGCAGTTTCTTTTTTTTTGTTTTTTTTTTTTTTAAGATATTGAGTTACAAAGTAAATATTTGTTGCCCGATCGATTGCACCATCAATTCGATAGCCTCAATACCAGATTTTTTTTCCGTATTCGGCACTTCCCAATGGCGGGGAAAAGGTACATTCGGGGGGGCGTGTAAGGGACAGCACGTCTTTCCGTTGTCAGAAAGGAAAAAAAGATAAACTACGAGATTCGACGTATATTTTAAAATGCAATTGTAACTGTTGATCAGCAAAGGAACAAGGAAACAAATATTATTTTGATAAATATTAATATTTTTTAAATAAAATTCAGGCTTTGATTTTTTTAAATATTCAGATATATTTTATTTCGAAACGTTTATAAAAAAAATATGAAAAAATAGCGCGGTTACTCAAAACAAAGTATGAGAAGTTCAAACAATAAAGGCAATGAAGGCATTAGAGATTATGTTTCTGTATTTTTATTTATAACACAATACGAGGCTGGCAATCAAGTTTCTTATTAAATGAATAATGCTAAATATGCGGAAAAAAGTGATTACATCATTTGTTATATTTTTATATTATTTTTTTTTTTGAAATAAATAGCTTTGGTCTAATAAGGTAGAGGTTGGTCTATCTTATAAAGAATAATACATTCCAATGAAGGAAAGAATTGCATTTTTCTCTTTGCAATTCGAATAAATAATAAATACTACATTTCGATAAAGGAAAGAAATGCATTTTTTCTTTTTGCAATTCGAATCAATAATAAATAATATAATAAATAATACATTTCTATAAAGGAAAGAAATGCATTTTTTCTTTTTGCAATTCGAATCAATAATAAATAATATAATAAATAATACATTTCTATAAAGGAAAGAAATGTATTTTTGGACCATCTGAATGTGGGTAAGAGTACTAGGGTGTATCAAAAAGATTGTGCAATCACACAAAATTATTAAAGCTACGGAAACCATTTTTGTTTTATTTTGTTATATCATCATCATCATCATCATCATTGTCAACCATTATCAATCCACTGCTGGACGAAGGTCTCTCCAAGCCTCATCCACAACGGTCAGTCTTGTGCCAGTCTCCTCCATGTTACACCAGCATACTTTCGAATTTCATCCACCCATCTCCCACGTGGTCTTCTTCTGGGTCTTTTCCTGTCCCTTGGAATCCAATCTAAAATTTCGACTGTCCATCGATGGTCTGTTCTTCTGGCAGGATGTCCAGCCCATTGCCATTTCAGGAATTTTACTCTGATCATGATGTCTTCCACTCCTGTCATTTTTCTGATCCATGAGTTCCTCTTCTTGTCTCTCTTGGTTATACATTCGGTATATTGTACAACATAAATAATATTTAGCAACCCCCCTTTCTTTTTCAGGAATCAAAAAAGTCCATGATCATGGAGAAAGTGGAATTTCGCAGTGTGATCAAATTCCTTCATCTCCAAGGAAAGTCATCTAAAAAATCCATTAAGAAATGTTAAATGTATATGGAAATAAGTGTTCAGCATACGAGACTGTAGCAAAGTGGAAAATAAATTTTCAAAGTGGTCATATGACCATTTGTGACGAACCAAGGTCCGGACGGCCATCTTTGATAGATGACCAGACAGTTTTGACCAAAGTGGAGAAGTTAATCCTTGAAGATAGGCGTATAACCATTGAGATGCTTTATCAAGAAGTTCATCTAAGCAATGGGTCAGTGTGGACAATCATACATGACCAATTGAACATGTCGAAGGTCTCAGCGCGATGGGTACCTAGACTTCTCATCTCACCCGATTCCAAAAGGAAGCTCGGGCACAATCCCCGATCTTCCTTTATGAGCTTCCTTTGTGAGGCCCAATCCCGAGCTTCCTTTTTATGAGGTATGTTGGTTATACCTCTATGATCCAGAAACCAAAGAAATGAGCAAGCAATGGAAGCATCTACCACCCCCGAAAAAGGCAAAAGTGCAAACGTCTGCCGCTAAAGTGATGCTCTCTGTTCTCTGGGATAAAAGAGGCAGGGATTTATACACATACCCCCCACACTCCCCCAACACCCCCCAACACCCCCCAAATTTCTTCAGCATCCCTATAAAAAATATCAACACCCTCCCATTTGGGAGGGTGTAACAAACAAAGATACACACCCACCTACGTACACATATGATGATGATGTTTTGTCACATCCCATCCGAAAGAAATCGAAGCTACATACACAGAAAGAAACGATTACAAGAGGAAGACACAGGCATAGTGTGAATATTTTAAACATTATTTACTTTTGATTGTCATTCAGTATAATGCCGGATGTGACGTATATTCTACATTAACTTTCCTTTTTATTTTCTTTCCCTATGTAAATCTTGAGTTTATTTCCCAGTTATACTTCACTCTTAACGTGATATCTTTTCTCTCAAACGAATACTGTTGGCAACATAATTGAGGTTGAATGAACGTGACGTATACCTGATATAAGATAAGAACGAGAGATAAAAACGACGACAAAACTGTTGCTTGGGAGCCTTGTAAAGCGAGCGTTGTTAAAGAGAGCGTTGCTTGGAGAAGTGTTGCAAGTTGAGCGTTGTGTTAAGAGCTGTGTGGTGTGTGGAGAGTTTAATGCAATATGCTATGCTATGTTACGATGTGTTGGCTACATCCTTGAATAAAGTATCTTTTCCGTAAGTTTGACTTCTGTTGTTTACATGTTTCGTCTGGCCGTTAAGGTTTAATTTAGGAACTATTTCATCTTATGGCTATGTTTTTTTTTAAATAATGTAGAAGTACGAAAAGACTTCTATGTCATACGGACAAAAAGCGCAATCCAAATTGCGAAGACAAATCAGCTTCTGAACCAGCTCGCACTTGCCCTCGCATCATTTGGTTGAGTTTGATTAGCATCATAATCCTTACGGAAGTAGGTTGAGAAACGAAATTTATGTGGGAAGCTAACACTTTGGGGTTATTCGAAAGCACAGGCAAGGTCTGTTTTTTGCTTTTATTTGATGTTCCATTCGTTGATGTGTGCAGTAGCGCAGTCAAGAATGGATCCAACAGGTCCAAAATATTTTTTTAGCTGAAATATTAAGGTAACGACAAAGAGAGTTCACTTGTCTGCTTTCACAAACAAATGAAGCTATGAAATGCTTTACACTGTTATTAAAATAATCATTCACAAATATTTTTATGAAATGTCCTGAATTTTTACTTTCCGTTGATATATTTTGTTTATATGAAAGATATAAGGGTGTTTTTTTTTTTTTTTTCTCGTGGAGTCTGTCTGTGTTTCCATACCTTTGTAACACAATATCTCTTCAATGACTTGGGTTACAAATTTCAAATTCGGTATTTTGGACATACACTGCTGGACAATTGCTAAGGACGGATCATAAACGGCTATATAGCGCATAAAAAAGTAAGTGTGGTTGGATGCCAAGTGAAATAAAATAATGTCAGAATGCCAGGACATTACAAAAAAGACAATTTATTGTGCTCTGAAATCCAGAAGGCTTTGGAACGTGTTCAAGGGACAAACAGGCCATTTTGTGCAGAATACGTAAACGTGAAAAAAATGCAATTACCGTCCGCAGGCGTTCCGGCGTAAGATGTCAATACGGGATATGGCCACCATGGAGGGCGATGCAAGATTCCACACGCCGTGTCATGCTTTGCACAACATTATCAAGCAGCTGTTGGGGTAATTTATCCCATTCCTCTGTCAGTGCACGGATGAGGGTGTCCTTGTTTATTGGAGGGCATTGGCGACCAGCAAGACTCCTCCCCAAAGCATCCCACACATTTTCAATGGGATTCAGATCTGGAGAACGTGTTGCCAATAGGAGGTGTTGAATATCCTCGCTCTCAAGACACTCCTGGACAGCGACTGTTCGATGACATGTTGCGTTGTCCATGAAAATGAATCTATCACCGACAGCACCACGGAACATGCGAACATGAGGTAGCAGAACATCATTAATGTATCGTTGGCCAGTCATAGTCCCAGTTGGAAGCACATAGAGGGACGTACGGCCATTGATCATGATGCCAGCCCATACCATGACACTACATGTCGGATATCGGTCCCTTTCCTGTATGTTTGCTGGACAATATGCAGTACCACTACCACGCCAGATCAGTTGTCGTCGACAATCAGACGATAGACGGTATCTACTCTCATCTGAGAAGAGGACAAGCAGACCAGTCGTTATCAGTCCAATTGCGATGTTGATGGCACCATTGCAAAGTAGCAGCCATAAACTGATTTGGTACCTCACTAGCTGTGCTGCGCCGGTGTCTTTCTGCAGGTGTCGTACTGCGAACACGACCTCCCCCGTGACGTTTGCTACACTCTTCATTTGTTTGAAATTATTTCCAAAGCCTTGAAACAACACTGTGGCTGACGTCGAACTCCCTGGCAACATCTGTTATTTTTCGCCCTTCTTCAATCTTGCCAATAATACGGGCACGCGTAAAATCATCTAGGTGATGTCGGGAAGACATACTGAAAATTGCAAGTTCGTCAATTGATTCTTTCCCTTTCAACTTTGCGTTTGAACATCAACGGTCAATACGCGTCAAATCCTTTATATCTCTTATCAGCGCTATGACGTCCCGAATAAGTTCTACAATCCAAAATTTGCATACGCACAACACGTCTTACTGTATCCCGCACTTATGCTAATTTCCACATTTTCCTGCCTTCCATTTTATGGTTGCTATCGTTGCTATTGTCATCCGTCCTTAGCAATTGTCCGGCAGTGTGTTTGCAAAAAATAATAATTTTGTCGATTAAAAAAAATATCCGTTGAATGACGTTCGATTTAAGAAGAAAGCTCCCAAGAAAATTTTCTAATCTACTCTCTCGGAAATGGCTTCAGCGACAAATCCAGAATTTAGAACCTTCTATAAGCACCCCGTTGAATGTGAATGAAATCGGTCAAGAGTGTTCGATTTAAATAGAAATCAGTCAAGAACTTTTTCAATGCAATATCTTTGCAATGGCTTCAGTTACAAACTAGAAATTCGGCATTCGGGACTTATTGGCAAAGGAAAATTGTTTTACAAAGTTTGAAAGAAAGGAGAAAATCGGGTTCCTTTTGAAAAGAAATCCGCCAAGAAATTTTCTGATACAATGTCTAAGAAAGATACAAGATGAAAGGTTTCAACAAGTAAGATGGTATGACATTCTGAAATAATAACTCCGTTGAATTTAAACGAAATCGGTAAAACAGCGTTGGATATGGAGATAAATCAATCAAACATAAATTTTGTAAATCTCAAACAGCTGGAGTTATGAAATCAAAACTTTGTATTTAAGACCTTTTACCAGGGTGCAACAGAACGTAATACAGCAATTGTTCCTTTTCTTGTGCTCTCGGATCTGCTACAAATGCCTATAGTGAAAGAAAGAGTGCATCGCATGCAGATAATTCACCAAAATGTATGGGACCAGATTCTACACTGAAAAGCGAAAGAAAGCGTCTTAATATTTGAAATATCCTTGGATTGAACGCACATCTGAAGAATACAAATGCAGCATTTCTTGCAGATTTGGTAAAATGAAAATTGGTCCATGGGTGACCGAGTTAGTTCAAATATCTGCTTCAAATAAATTAGGGGGAAAGGCTTTAAAACGTGAACAAAGCCGTTCGCATATAATGGCCTTGACTGCATCTAACACAAAACGGGAGGGTGTGGGTGTTAAAATAATGGTATCTATGCAGTCCAATAAACATATGGAAAAAGAAAGTAACTCAACTAAGGATCTGCTAAAACTTGCGTACTACTCTTTTTTTTATCGGAAATTCCGCACACGATACCGAACTGGCCTAATCAAATTGCGATGGCTGCTTTTGGGGATGGATCTGGTAATCTGGCTAATTGAATTAAACATGATCCACAGAATACTCACACTTATCATCCACTGCCAAAACATTTCTTAGAAGCATTTGGTGAAGCTGTTACAGGAGCAATTGCCGAACAGCTGAAACGTATTCCATCATATTCATTCATGGCTGATGAATGCACAAACATCAGTGGACGTGAAGTGCTTAGCATTTGTGTTCGTCATATCGTTGCTCAGGGTGAAGATAAAAAATTCAAGTTTGAAGAAACCTTTTTATCTGAAGTTAACCTGCAGTCAACAAAAGCAGAGCATATTACAGATATGTTGATTACCGAGCTAAGAAAATGAGGTTTCAATCCAGAGAACATCTCTGCAGTATCATTTGATGACGGTGCCAATTTTAGCGGAAATGTGAGTAGCGTCTAGGCGAGACTGAAAGAGCATGCGTCAAATTTATTATTTGTACACTGCTGAAACCATCTTTCGCAACTCGCTCTTGCTCACAGCTGCAGACAAAGTCCTCACATCAAGATAGTACTGAGCGCGCTTAATAAGCTGTACAGCACATTGTGACGTACCTGCCAGCAGGACGCACACGACATAAAGGCAGATAGCAACGATAACGAACGTCCGCGTAGCTCAATTAGTAGAGTGACTTATACCGGAATGAGGGGACCCGGGTTCGAGCCCCGGCGTGGACAAAAATGACGGAGAAGTTTACTTCGTTATAATGGCGCCCGAAATTTCCGGATGACCCGACCGTTCAAAATCTCGCAATGGTGTGATGTTATTTCCACACCGCGAGATAGGAAAAATAAGAGAATCCCTTCTTCAGCGCTTCGAAAAATAAAAATGTGCGATGTTGCATTCCACACACCAGATTGACTGGGAGTTCTCAAGTGCACGTTCTTCAGTGGATGGCTGCCTGCAACGATTCATGGTCACGGCTGACCCGTGGGCCATGCCCCTGGCCCTCTTTCAGGGGGGAGATGTGACGTACCTGCCAGCAGGACGCACACGACATAAAGGCAGATAGGAATCAGAATAAACGTCTGCGTAGCTCAGTTGGTAGAGCGACTTGTTCCGGAATAAGCGGACTCGGGTTCGATTCCCGGCGTAGACTAGAAATGACGGAGAAATTTACTTCGTTATAATGGCGCCAGAACTTCCGGATGACCCGGCCGTTCAAAATCTCGCAATGGTGTGATGTTATTTCCACACCGCGAGATAGGAAAAATCAGAGAATCCCTTCTCCAGCGCTTCGAAAAATAAATGTGTGTGACGTTGCATTCCACACACTAGTTTGACTGGGAGTTCTCAAGTGCACGTTCTTCAGTGGATGGCTGCCTGTAACGATTCATGGTCACGGCTGACCCGTGGGCCATGTCCGTGGCCCTCTTTCGGGAGGGGGGGAGATGTGACGTACCTGCCAGCAGGACGCACACGACATAAAGGCAGATAGCAGTTAGAACGAACGTTCGCGTAGCTCAATTGGTAGAGTCGCTTATTCCGGAATGAGGGGACCCGGGTTCGAGCCCCGGCGTGGACAAAAATGACGGAGCAATTTACTTCGTTATAACATTCAGAGTAAGACACAAAAGGTTGTCAATTTTGCACTTGGCAGAAATGGTGGTCAATAACATGTCTCATAAACTTGTTCAACCTGGGGAAACGAGATGGTTGTCACATGAATGCAGTGTTAAAGTGGTCGCACAGCATTTTGCTTCTACGTATATGTATAGCCTTAGAAAATATCTACATTGAGGATGGTGACTATTCGTCTGATGTAGGGGGACTTTTGCTTCTGTCGGCGATTTTCATCGTCGTGCAACTTTCTATATATGCTCTATAACGAAGTGAATTTCTCCGTCATTTTTATCCGCGCCGGGGTTCGAACCCGGGTCCACTCATTCCGGAATAAGTTGCTCTACCAATTAAGCTACGCGGACATTGATTCTAATTGCTATCTGCCTTTATGTCGTGTGCGTCCTTCTGGCAGGTACGTCACATCTCCTGGTACGTTACATCATCTCCCCCTTATTTTTCTTTTCTTTCGAAGTGCTGCTCATATTTTTTCCTATCTCGCGGTGTGGAAATAACATCACACCAATGCGAGATTTTGAACGGGCGGGTCATCCGGATAGTTCGGGCGCCATTATAACGAAGTGAATTTCTCCGTCATTTTTATCCGCGCCGGGGTTCGAACCCGGGTCCACTCATTCCGGAATAAGTTGCTCTACCAATTAAGCTACGCGGACATTGATTCTAATTGCTATCTGCCTTTATGTCGTGTGCGTCCTTCTGGCAGGTACGTCACATCTCCTGGTACGTTACAGCTCTTTAAGCATCACTAGTTCGTCTCAGTAAATCCTTGCAGTCATCCCAAAGAAAACTTAACGGAGGCAATGGTACTGATAAATTCGGTGCAAAAACATTTCGAGGATATTAAAACCAATGATTTGATGTTAGAAGCAATGGAAGTTTAAAGGCTCAGGAACATGACATAAAAATGGAAGATGACGACATGACTGATAAGGATTTGTTGAAGTTGGCATACAACTACAAGAATAAAATTATACAAAAAATGAGCCATAGATTCTCTGACCAATTTCAGGAAATGGGAAAGTTCCATGAGGTTCACCGAAAAAACTGGAAAACCCTGACTTTACAAAAATTGCCAACATGTGTGGAACCAATAAAAATGACATAAAGAACGAGTTTAACATTTACAGGAGATGGTTATATTGAAACTCAAAGCAATCTTCTAATGCTTACATGTGGTGCAGAAAGAAAATCCATGTTCCCTTCGCTGTCAGCTGCAGCTATGCGCCACTTACTGCTTCCTGTTGAAACTGTGTGTGTGTAGAAAGGACATTTTCGACAATGAACCGTATTCTGTCATCTGAGAGGAAATGCACGCTTCAAGCACACGTAGACGCCTTAATTAAAATTTCAATTGAAAGCCCGAAAATTTCCGATCTTAGCAGTCCAACCCATGAAGATGGTAAAGTGTAGAATCAGTGCAATGAACAAGCTTATCACAAATGGCTTCAAAGGGGACGACAAAATATTTAAGAGATAAAAATGTAAAGAATGCTACTCAACCAAAGAATTTGTTATTTTTTTAAGAAATACCTTCATTGTTATTTTTTAATTATTAAGTGAATGCACGCTGCAAAATTATTAAGCAGAAGCTAACCTCATTTAAAATGGGAAAATGGCATTTATTATACAAAATGCTGTGTCATAGCTATGTTTTAAATTTGGCATTTGCCGTGACAATCAATATGACAAGGTACAGGCTACGAATTTAACCTCCTAACAACTGTAAAAACGATTAATAGTCAATAATACATTGCCTGACAGAGAAAATGCCACACCACGATGACGTGAACGCAGCGCCATGCAAATTGCAGGGTGGGTGAACACATTCATGTTCTGCAAATGATTGCATTTGCAGGTCGATCGCACGAACGGCGCGCGGGATATTAGCAGACAACCAGCCCGTGAGGCCATCAGTCGAGACGTTGTCACGGCTTCGAGAAGTGAGTGGTTCTGCTGTAACCGTGTCTGCAGAACGAACAAGGGGTGCTAATTCCGTTAAGACGCCGTCGTACGCGATTTCATCAAGCGGATGAATTCGTGAGAGATGTCATCGTAGGCCCTCGTACCGCTGGATGGTCCTTGCGTCGTATTGCGGAAGAAACGCAGCGTGATGCCACAACCATCTGTCGCATTTGGAGACAGTGGTCCTAGGAAGGATCTGCGCAACGTCGTAAGGGGATCGGGGCACGAAGACTGCCCGAGCGCATCGATTGTCGCATCCGACGTCATGCCGTAGTGGACCCACATGCCACTATACGGGCGCCATTTTTCGGCGTGTACGAGGAGGCTTGAGTACTTCGATATCGACGCGGACAAAGTTGCCCTGATTGGCTGTGTCTGGTTTGTTGTCCAGCCGTCCGTTGTGAAGGCTACCCTTAATAGCGAGCCATCGTCATCACTGCTTGGCGTGGTTTCGCTCCAGAGCTGCGCGGGATGCCAAATGGAACAGTGTGATGTTCAGCAACGAATCGCGGTTCTGCTTCGCCACGGATGATCGCCCTGTGAGAGCCTGAAGGCGATGTGGTCAACGGGCAGATTCCTCCGCCATTGTGGAGCGCCCTCGGCAACGTGGAATCATGATGTGGGGTGCTATCAGCGCCAACAGCCGCTCACCTCTGGTACACATTACGGGCACATTGACGGTACGCTGCTATGTTGAAGAGGGGCTGCGGCCCGTGGCACTACCGCATCTGCAGGGCATCCCAAACGCCGTTTTTCAACAGGATAACGCCCGGCCGCATACCGTTCGGATCAGCCTGAATGCTTTACATGATGTGCGGATGCTTTCGTGGCTATCTCGATCTCCCGACCTCTCGCTGATCGAGCACTTGTGGGACACGATTGAACGTCGGTTGAATACCCTCCCACTATCGCAAAATGAAAATGAACTGTAGACCCGGATCAACACCACGTGGTCCATGATACGGCCCCAGGACTCTATTCGGACTCTCATTGCCTCGATGCCACGTTGGATTGAACGCTGCATTGCCCAAAATGGGGGCCACACTCCTTATTGATCATTCTGTATATTCGGCCACTGACAATTAAATCATTTGTTCTGGACCTACTTGGCTATCTGTGTGTGCAGTTTGGTCTGTTTTCAAGCATCACTTCATGGTGTGGCAGTTTCTCTGTCAGGCAGTTTATTACTCATAAAAACTGACAAGGTACTAAAGGGTAAGTGATACTACTACTTTATATAAATGCGAAAGTTTCCTTTTAATATTTAGGTATTAGCGCCATCTTGTTATCATAAAGCGCAGTGGTCAGTAGCAGTTACATGAATCATCCGCTTCACATTCAGTATTTTCTATCACAATGCAATTTTACTTTTTTTTTCTTCTAATTCAAAGTCTATTTGTCCAAAAAATAGACTTCGCAAGTCTTTTTTTTTTTTTTTGGACAAATAGACTTGCGAAGTCTTATAGCAACGACCAGGGCGGTCATACACAGTGAGGGTTAACCGATGCTTGACTATTACCTATTTTATAAACTTCTTCGCTTCTCATTCTGATCGATCTTGGGAGATGTTTTGGCTCTCGCACTCCTCGCTTCTATTTCCAGACAGGAGATATAATTCCTCCCGGAATGTGGTACCCCTTATTAGCGGGAAATTAAAAACATATATATATATATATATATGTAAGGTCAGGTGATGCGTAACATCACAGCCTCTCCTTGACAAATGTCAACCCCGCCTTCTCGTGGTACAACCTGTTCCCACTAAAGGGGCTCTGACGACCGCCAATAGCGGTATAACTATACCATCGGGATTAGAGGAAATGCTATCCCACTCACCAACCCGCTTGGCCAGCGTGGTGAGTTATGGCCAAACCCCTCCAAAATGACTCCACAACTTAAATCTTGGCCCTCAGTCTCCGGCAGCTGGAATGTACCTGGCCAAGGCAGCGGCCAGTGCGACATGAAGGCAGAGGGTGCTAAGAATCCCCGGAGGACCGGACTAGGCTGCCATCTGATGCTGACCTTGGCTACGTACAACGCAGGCGCTCCCTATCTTCTGATTCAAGGCTTCTTGAATTGGAAGAGGAACTACAAAGGATCAAGTGGGACATCGTCGGGCTAAGTGAGGTAAGGAGAAAAGGAGAAGATCTCATCGAACTGAAAAGTGGACATCTCTTCTACTATCGTGGGACAGATACTGGCAGAACTAGTGGTGTTGGATTTATAATAAACAAGAAACTGAAGGATAAAGTTGTAGAAGTTGAAAGTTCCTCTGACAGAGCTGCACGGCTTGTTATCCAACTCTCGAGAAGATACCAGGCTCAGATTATTCAAACTTATGCACCCACCACAAGTCATGCTGAAGCAGAAATTGAAGAATTTTATGAGGAAATTCATGATCTAAATAATAAAGGTAAGCAGCACTTGAAGATAATTATGGGGAGATTTCAATGCAAAAATAGGCCAACGGCAACAGAATGAAACTTCAGTAGGTAAATTCGGTCACGGCAACAGAAACCAGCGTGGAAATACTCTCGTAGAGTTTGCAGAGGCAGAAGGGTTTTTCATTTTGAACTCCTTTTTCAAGAAAAAGCCACACAGGAAATGGACATGGAGACATCCAAATGGGACGACAAGTGAAATTGATTTTATTATGTGTAACAAAAAATTCGTCATAGAAGACTGCAGTGTGCTAAACAAGTTCAACACAGGCAGTGACCATAGATTGGTGAGATGTAAGATGCACCTCAACACTAAACTCGAACGTAACAAGCTCATAAGACAAACAAAATGTATTGACATAACCAACCTTAAAAAACACCATAATACCTTCAAATTGGAACTGAAGAACAGATTCTCTGCTTTAGAAGGCCTAACATCGGAAGAAGTGGATATTTCTGAAGTTAACAGAAAAGTAACCAAAGCTGTTATGGAAACAGCAACAAAATTAGCTGGGTCTAAGAACAAATTGCATGTGAACAAATTATCAGGAAAAACCAAAATGTTGATGCAAAAAAGAAGAGTGATGAGGACAACTAAAGATGTGACTTCCAAAGTGGAATATATAGAGCTATGCAAGACAGTACGAAAAAGTATCACTGAAGACGTAAGGAAATTCAACTGTGAACTAGTAAGGAAAGCAATTGAAAACAACCAAAGCCTAAAGATAGCAAAGGGACATCTCAGTAAGGGGAAAAAACAGATTATGGCACTGAGAAAAGAAGATGGTTCTGTAACAAGAAATAGAGGCGAAATTTTGACAAGAGTGAAAGATTTCTACTCCAAATTATATGAAAGGGATGATACATGCACTCCAGACATCATGAAAGGTACCAGTACCAGAGTTCTTCCAGTCCTCCCAGCAGAAGTTGCACATGCAATCAAGAACATGAAGCGGGGAAAAGCTCCAGGAGAAGATGGAATTACTGTAGACATCATACAAGAAGCAAGTGGAGAAATCGAAACAGTACTCGCCCAAATTTTCACTCGATGCCTTAATGAAGGGAAAATTCCTGAGGATTGGAACAACGCTACAATGATCTTGCTACATAAAAAAGGTGACATTGAGGATCTCAGGAACTACAGACCTATCAGCCTATTATCAGTGGTTTATAAAATCTTCACTAAAGTTCTTTCACACCGCTTGAAGGTGACACTGGACATGGCTCAACCGAGAGAACAAGCTGGATTCAGGAGTGGCTACAGCACAATAGATCATATCCACGTACTGAGAGAATTAATTGAAAGAGCGAGGGAATATGAGCTTCCATTGTGCATGGCTTTTTTCGATTATGAAAAAGCCTTTGATTCGGTGAAACCATCAGCAGTTGCAATGGCTCTGAAATCCTGCGGTATTGAAGATGCATACATTAATATTATTAATAACATCTATGAAAATACAAGTGCAAAGATTCGGCTGTTTGAAAATACAACACACATAAAAATTGGAAAAGAGTGAGACAAGGTGACACCATATCTCCGAAGCTCTTTAATGCCACATTGGAAAATGTCTTTCAATCACTGAACTGGGAAAACAAAGGGATAAAGATTAATGGACATTATCTGACCCACCTTCGTTTTGCTGATGACATAGTCATTTTTGCAACTACCCCATCAGAGCTACAGAGTATGATCCAGGAACTTGCTGACAAGAGTAAAGAAGTGGGATTAAAAATGAACTTTCAGAAGACAAAAGTGATGTACAATGCTTTTGCAAGAAATGAAGATTTATCGATTGATGGAGAAAAGCTGGAGATAACAGACACGTACGTTTATCTTGGACAGCAGATATCAAGTGAGGGTCACATTGGTGAAGAAATTAATCGGCGTACAAAACTTGCCTGGAGAGCTTTTGGAAGAAACAGCATAATTTTCAAGAGCAATATGCCATTATGTCTTAAAAGAAAAGTGTTTGATCAATGCATCCTTCCAGTGCTTACACGTATGGTGCAGAGACGTGGACCTTAACTAAAAGAGACATACAAAGGCTGCAGACAACTCAAAGAAAAACATGGAGAGGTGCATGCTTGGTGTAACCAGGAGAGATAAGAAGAGGAACTCGTGGATCCGAAAAATGACGAGAGTGGAAGACATCATGATCAGAGTTAAATCCCTGAAATGGCAATGGGCTGGACATACTGCCAGAAGAACAGACCATCGATGGACAGCCGAAATTTTAGATTGGATTCCAAGGGACAGGAAAAGACCCAGAAGAAGACCACATGGAAGATGGGTGGATGAAATTCGAAAGTATGCAGGAGTGACATGGAGGAGACTGGCACAAGACAGACCGTTGTGGAGGAAACTTGGGGAGACCTTCGTCCAGCAGTGGATTGATAATGGTTGACAATGATGATGATGATATATATATATATATATATATATATATATATATATTAGCGGGAAATTAAAAACATACATATATATATATATATATCATCATCATCATCATTGTCAACCATTATCAATCCACTGCTGGACGAAGGTCTCCCCAAGTTTCCTCCACATCCACAACGGTCTGTCTTGTGCCAGTCTCCTCCATGTCACCCCTGCATACTTTCGAATTTCATCCACCCATCTCACATGTGGTTTTCTTCTGGGTCTTTTCCTGTCCCTTGGAATCCAATCTAAAATTTCGGCTGTCCATCGATGATCTGTCCTTCTGGCAGTATGTCCAGCCCATTGCCATTTCAGGGATTTAACTCTGATCATGATGTCTTCCATTCTTGTCATTTTTCGGATCCACGAGTTCCTCTTCTTATCTCTCCTGGTTACACCAAGTATGCACCTCTCCATGCTTTTTTGAGTTGTCTGCAGCCTTTGTATGCCTCTTTTAGTTAAGGTCCACGTCTCTGCACCATACGTAAGCACTGGAAGGATGCATTGATCAAACACTTTTCTTTTAAGACATAATGGCATATTGCTCTTGAAAATTATGCTGTTTCTTCCAAAAGCTCTCCAAAAGCTCTCACCAACCCGCTTGGCCAGCGTGGTGAGTTATGGCCAAACCCCTCCAAAATGACTCCACAACTATATATATATATATATATATATATATATATATATATATATATGTATATAGCAGTCAAATATTTCTTTTTTAGTTTTATTGTTTAAGTCAGTCATTGCAACCATAAAACATATGTACGTATCTCTTCATTTTCGCCTACTACAAGTTTTGCAATTATACTTTTGAATCATATCAGCATGCACAAGATTTGAGAAAATATCAGTGTCCACTGTTTCAGCAACCCATATTAATAAAAAAAAAAAATAGCCATGTAAAGCTTTGCAAAAAGGTTTTCATTTGTAACCATTCTTAACTATAAAATATCAAGTGTTCATTTTTGAAGGGATCCCCAGTTTTTATCTTAAGTCAAAAACAAATACGTATTTCACTAAAAAAAATTTCAGACTCGGAAAAATTTGCTTTCATGCAACACTCCCCGAAACATTTTCAGCACAACCCCAATTTGAAATTCCTGGATAAACTTATCCCTGAAAAGAGGTATTACACTGACGGGGAAAAAAATCCCAACACCAAGAACGGGTTGTGTTAGATAAACGACAGTTGGTAGGCGGTGAGAGTACATCTGTAAGATGACGTCTACGCAAATTTCGCGCTCGGCGCATACGTGTGGCGCTAGTAGCGCCCCTCGAAACATGCAAAGCAGGTTTACTGTAAATACGCGCTGTAACGGTCGTGAGCGTTAGTTGTCGTTGAGATTCGACGTAGTGTGTTGATGTTAGTCAAGAATGCCTTTAAGAAGACGAAGAAGCCATTATCAACAGCTCACGGTGTTTGAACGAGGTCGTGTAATAGGGCTACGAGAAGGTGGATTTTCGTTTCGCAATATTGCAAAACGACTTGGCAGGAATGTATAGCCACTGTGCATGATTGTTGGCAGCGGTGGTCAAGGGAAGGTACTGCCTCAAGAAGACCGGGTTCCGGCCGGCCACGTGGCACTACTGAGAGGGAAGACCGCCGTGTACGGCGTATGGCCGTGGCGCATCGTACTGCGTCTGCGGCAGCAATTCGAGCTACAGTTGCCACCACAGTGACACAACGAACTGTTGAAAATCGGTTACTTGAAGGACGGCTCGGAGCCAGACGCCCTGTAGCGTGCATTCCACTTACTCCAAACCACTGCCGTTTGCGACGTCAGTGGTGTCAAGCTAGAGCTCATTGGAGGACGGAGTGGAGATCTGTTGTGTTTTCTGATGAAAGACGGTTCTGCCTGGGTGCCAGTGATGGCCGTGTGTTGGTTAGAAGGAGGCCAGGTGAGCGCCTGCAACCAACCTGTCTGCGGCCGAGACACACTGGATCTACACCTGGAGTTATGGTCTGGAGAGCAATTTCCTATGACAGCAGGAGCACTCTCGTGGTTATCCCACGCACCCTGACGGCACAGTTGTACGTCGGTCTGGTGATTCAACATGTTGTGCTGCCATTCATGAGCAGCATTCCAGGGGGTGTTTTCGAACAGGATAACGCTCACCCGCAAACCGCTGTCGTAACCCAACATGCTCTACAGAGTGTCGACATGTTGCCGTGGCCTGCTAGATCACCAGATCTTTCACCAATCGAGCACGTATGGGACATCATTGGACGACAACTCCAGCGTCACCCCCAACCAGCATTAACCGTCCCTGTATTGACCGACCAAGTGCAACAGGCATGGAACTCCATCCCACAAACTGACATCCAGCACCTGTACGACACAATGCATGAACGTTTACGTGCTTGCATTCAACATTCTGGCGGTTACACCGGTTATTAATGTACCAGCATTTCACATTTAAAATGGCTCTTCTCGCGCTTACAATAAGCTGCGATCTTGAAACCTTAATCGATTAAATATGTTACCTATACAAATGTATTGCCGCCATTTCATTCCTCTACAACTATTTTTTCGTGGTGTTGGGATTTTTTTTTCCGTCAGTGTATTTTAACAGACTACCTTCAAAAGGGTCAAACCATTATCTCTGACTACTATTGCAAACTACTGGCCAAATTAAGAGGGCAAATTAAAAGCAAAAGACGCTGAATGATCACAAAAGGGGTCCATTTGTTACACGACAATGCACTAGTTCATTCAGCAGTCAACACCATCGTCACCGCGAGTCGTCTTAAATACAAAATATTGCCTCATCCGCCATATTCTCCTGATATGGCACCAAGTGACTTCTTTTTGTTCTCCTAGATGAAACGTCCACTACGTGGGAGGCGATTTGATGACACTGATGACGTCATTTTTGAGGTAGAACAGTGGTTTCAGGCACAAACTGTGATGTTCTACACTGGGGGAATAAAGAAGTTCAGGCGAAGGTGGGAGAAATGTGTGGCACTGGGTGGTGCCTATGTAGAGAAGGCCCAAATACCTGAAATTTTTTTTTTTTTTTTTTTTACTAGCTTGTTAATTTCTTGGTGATTGCACGAACTTTTGATGGCCCCCTCGTATGTTAGGATTTGACCAAGTTGATCTCAACTTCCATAAGAAGTAGTAAGCTAGTAGAGCGGGTAGGAAAACCCGTCCGGGACCA
The DNA here is from genome assembly GCA_039090855.1 of Macrothele yani. NCBI lineage: Eukaryota > Metazoa > Arthropoda > Arachnida > Araneae > Macrothelidae > Macrothele > Macrothele yani. Next base: position 53,418,392 of record CM077006.1, on the reverse strand, counting down.
ACACTTCACCAGCATTTTCTCTACAGAAACATTTGAACTCAACGCATTTCGCAAATGACATCACGCACAAAAACTTATTTTTTTATACAAGACGGAAAATATTGGGTGGGCACTCCCCCCCCCCAAGTAAACTTATTGGCGGGGCAAGATCTACCTTGCCCCCTCCCTCCTTCATAGTCGGTGTCTATGGCGGAAATACACTCTTCCTCTGAAAAATTCTGAGCGAAGTTTCGTGGAGGACTAAGTTCAGAACACTTTTTCTCCAATTTAGGTCCAGCGCTCCAGCCCCTCTTTTGCTGCGACAAAAAAAAAAAAAAAAAAAAAAAAATCAAAACACGCGAATAATCTCGCAAATTATGTATTAGCAACACGTATATTTTTTCCCACATTAAAAAAAAAAAAAATCAGTGGCAACTTTGCAAACAAGGCTAGAAATGTGTAAACATTTGCCTACTGCTTTCGGAAATGCAAAGCATGTACCCTCGTGATGTTCTAACTAGAGGTGGGTACAAAATCACGTCACGGCTACTTTGTAACGTTACTAAAATGTCACTGTCACGGTTTGTGATTAGCGGCAAAAATCACCGTTCCAAAATCACGAGAACACTTTGGTTCCTGAATTGTTCCAAATTCACGCTACTTTCGGGGAACGACAGGTACATTGCAAATCAAGCGTTCCCAAATCAAGCTACTTTCGTTAACCGCTCCAAAATCACTGGATATTAAATATAGACATTTCCAAGCCTTTTCACTCAGTAATCTCACTTTTAAATCAAGCTACTGTTCCTGATTTTTTTTTTTTTTTTTGATTGGAGGTTTAACGACCACCGTGAGCAACTCAATCGGCTGTAAGCAGTCGCCCGTCCCTAATTATTTAGGGTCACTGGTTCCAGGGAAGGGAGAGAGCCAGTGCCGTAAGACAAACACAACATCCATCCTCACCGGGATTCGAACCCGGACCCCGTTCGGACGAATGATCAGAGGCCATCGCTTAGACCACTGCGCCACCGGTGCGGCCCAAATCACTGATAATAAATATAGATATTTCTCAGATCTTCACTCAGTAATCTCACTTTTAAAGCTATTTATCTGACGGTGTTTTTTTTTTTTTAATTTTAAGTGACATTTATATATGCTATTTTGCACCCAAATCACCGTTCAATGCAGTTCTAGAGCACCAAGATTTTTATTTTAGGGCTCGAGCACAAAATTTCAGATAAATGCAATTATTGGCAAAAAAATATACCCGAATAAAAAGATTTTTTGTGTGTTTAGGTATGTCTACGGACCGAATAAATAATAATTCATTTATCTTCCACTTGAAAATTTTCATATACGAGCTTGACTACTATCTGCTCTTCGGGAGTTTAGATTTCATATTTAATGTTCCTCCGTTACTTACCTATGAAAAGTAGCTAAAATACCTATGAAAACTAACTAAAATGCCTATGAAAAGTAACTAAGAATACAAGTGCCTAATTAGTCTGTCAGTGCAAATCTCGGAAATAGCACGAGCACGAATCCTCTTGAGAACTCAGAACGAGAACTGCGAGTAACGCTTAATGAGTGCCGCCCCGGTGGCGCAGTGGTCTAAGCGAGGCCTCTGATCATTCGCCCGAAAGGGGTTCGGGTTCGAATCCCGTTGAGGCATGGATGTTGTGTTTGTCTTACGGCACTGGCTCTCTCCCTTCCCTGGAACCAGTGACCCTAAATTAGGGACAGCCGCCCTGGTGGCGCAGTGGTCTGAGGAGTTGGCGTCTGATCATTCGTCCGTAAGGGGTCCGGGTTCGAATCCCGTTGAGGCATGGATGTTGTGTTTGTCTTACGGCACTGGCTCTCTCCCTTCCCTGGAACCAGTGACCCTAAATTAGGGACAGCCGCCCTGGTGGCGCAGTGGTCTGAGGAGTTGGCGTCTGATCATTCGTCCGTAAGGGGTCCGGGTTCGAATCCCGGTCAGGCATGGATGTTGTGTTTGTCTTACGGCACTGGCTCTCTCCCTTCCCTGGAACCAGTGACCCTAAATTAGGGATGGGCGACTGCTTATAGCCCATTGAGTTGCTCACGGTGGTCGTTAAACCTCCAATCAAAAAAAAAAAAAAAAAAAAAAAAAAAATTAGGGACGGGGCACAAACAGTGACTTTGTTACCGAAAAGTCACTGTTGAGCCCATCCCTACTTCTAACCAAAGCCCATGTAGAACGAACAACGAACCAGTTAGACCCTGACAATCAGCCGCGAGCTAATTTCCTACTCCTGAGAAGGGGCTAATCCAGGATCAAGCGTAAGCTTTCGTAAAAACAGCACAATTTCACGTCGGGGGCTTGGGAGGGAGGTAAACCATCCTGCTCTCCCTCCCTCCCAGTCTCAGGTCAGCACTCAGCAGTGGCAAAGACTATCAAGGCATCTTTGAATTCGCGCCCGCTGACTTCTGGGACAGTGACTCCAGATGTACAAGCCACACCCAAGGAGTGATTTTTTGTGCTATCTATCGCAGAAGATGAACCCAAAAGGCTCGTTTCACACAGACGGAATGAATCCGACGAATTTATAAAACCGTCTTGCAGTGCAGTTTTTGGGTGGCTTTCACACGAGCGGTTTTATTTTTAGAGAAGAGAAAAAAACATTCGACCGATAAGTCGGGAACCGAATGGCTAGCTCTTTGTGTGGTCAGTTTCTAGATTGTGTCTTCGTTCAAATGCAGTATTTGATGTAGAAACTCAATGCATAACATGTGTGAAACTCATGAAAAGATAATGTATTGAATTTTACGAGTACCTATGTCCAGTATTTCTTTCAGGACTTTTTGGCTGGGGGGGGGGGGCAAATGGAACCTTAGAGGGGGCAAGTTTTCCATTTGCTATATATATATAATATATATATAATTTTAACTACTATATTTATACATATAGAAGTAATTACTATATATCTAGCACAGGGGCGCATTTAGAGGGGGCCTTCTTCCCCCCGGAAAATGTTTCATTTTTTTGTTTTTTGGTTAAAATGCGACTTACATTAGAAAAAATGCCTTAATTTAATAAAACTGTATCAACTTACATTAGAAAGAAATGCTTTAATTTTTCTTCAATTTTTCATTAACTTTAATTTTGTTCCAGATGGTGGATTTCAAAACTAGTAGTAATTACTCAAATTTTTGAAGAAGTAATTACTAGTAGTAATTACTTCTTCAAAAATTTGAGGAATAACAAACTGTTTTCAGCTGAAGGAGGGAGGGGGGTTCCGCAGGCTTGAATGAAATTTTTATATATTAAAATGCATTCAATGCACTCTTGTTCCTGAATCACGATTCCAAGTCAATTAGGTATGATTAGTCTACTTATTATATTTTGAAGAATACCATGCATCGTAACACACTTTTTAATAAAATAAACTATAACTAGCACCATTTGAACAAATATTTAAAAAATTATAATTGGAGAAATATTTGTAGGATAAAAAGAAACGAAACTTCCTTTTTCATCATAGCCTGAATTTCTTAAAATTTGGTTCGGTAACCTAAAATGTCTCCGGGGAAGGGAGGGGGGGCGTTTCCGGGTGGGCTTCGCCATCCCTGGATGTATGCTTGAAAGAAACACTGCCTATGTCCATGTGTAATCTACAGTAAATGTAGCAAATGTATGACATAAACCATTTTTTCGGAGCCAATATTCTATGAAACCGTTTACCGTGTTGAAAGATACATACACGGAAAATACTACGAAACATTCGTAAAGTGCATTAAAAACACACACACACACACACATACAAACTTTTACAGAGCATTTTGGAGAACACCTGAGGAAAACTATGGAAACACAGAATACCTTAATAACCTTATATAAGACGTTTTTGAGAGCACTTTCACAAGGCTGTGTAATCATTTCGAAATAATTAACTTTCCTAATATGTGAAATTTTAAATTTCAGGCAATTATTGGTGTGAATTATTTTGATGCGGGCTGTTATTTCTCCATGCAACATGTAACAACGGATTTCGAAAGAAATCTTAATTCACACATAAAATGATTAAATTTGTTGTTCTGTATGAGGATGTTTTTGTTTTTTTTAATTATTTAGTACATTCTCTTTGTTTGTCTAACTGTTGAAAGACAGCGTGGCCATGATTTTTTCCTTACTATATTCTTAAAGCATTCAGATATTTTTTCGTTTAACGCACACAGTTAACCTGTTTGTGAAATTTGACTTCTTTCTTGAAAGACAACTCCCATAACTCTGAAGTTCCGACGGTCAGTATACCATTGGTGTTTCTACATTTATTTACTATCATACGTTTCTACATTTTATTTTCGGCACTGCATTTTGCTTAAAATATTGTTTTGCATAGTTACCACATTTTGAAGTCATTCACTCCTATACAAAAAATGGCAAAATGTAACAATTAACTTCTGCAGCACTGTAAACCATTACAGTGTTTGTAGCAAATTGCTGGCATCATACCTACACTCGAAATATGATGATTATGCGCGAAATATGAAAAAACAATTATACTACACTTGAAATTTAAAAAAATGCAGAAAACGCTGCCATTTCCATGAACGAACAAGATTTTCAAACATTGTGAGCTTATGCATTACCTGACCTAGAATAATTTTCTCTGTTGATAAATAAATGATTGGAGTGAATGTCAGGTGCAAGTGCAAGGTATATATATTTTTTTCTTTTATTACAGTGTGTGAGTGGAGGACCAGGACTTTACCCCCAAAGCCCCCCCCCCCCCTTCTGATAGGGATAGAGAAAGCCATACCCATAAATTATTGCGAAATATTTCTGCAAATACGGAATTTGCTTACCGATGATGTTCCTTTCATATTCAATGAAACTGTCGAACTCGTACAAGATTCTGCAGATATCATTCCAAGCATTTTTTTTTTTTTTTTAAATATTCCTATCCTTGTAATCTTCCGACGATGTATCCCAAACTTCTGGGCGCTTTTCCACTTCCAAAATTAATAACTCAGTATAAACATTAATAACAGACATGATCAACAGAGGTTATAGCGCAAACTATACTAAAAAAATCAGAATTTTTCTGTTGGAAGCTAACAAAGCACACAAGCCGGTATGAGGAAAGAATGCCCACGAAAAAAACGCCCACTTTTCGAAAATAGGAAAAAACGCCCACGGAAAATATGTCCCACAAAAGAGATGTTGACGGGAAAAATATGTGATCGACTGATAAGTTTATATGTCTGTTATAAACGGTGTTCGGACAACTGGTCACAGACTGCTGGCCAAAAAACCGTTAGGGTTCATATAAAAATTGCGGTTTCTTGGCCACCTCACCTACATAACGAAAATGGGTGCAGTAGGAGAATTGGCCACCGGACAACTGGCAACAAAAGTTCAAGGGTGAGGGGGGGGGGGGTTATAAGTACTATCGATTTTTGGCCTACATTGAGAATTGAATTGGGAACTCCAAACAAATTTCGAGAAAACGTTGTATGTAAGCCAGGCGAGAATTACAGCATAATTCATGTATGTTCGGAAAAGGACCCTAAGGTGGGATTTTTTAATAACGCTGCACTTTTACGTAGGTACTAAATATTTACATAACATGTCAAGTTTGCAATATTTTTCTTTTACTTAATTAATTCACAGGCGAAGAAAAAAGTGTTGAATAGGCTTAGGCCTACGGCCTATTAATTAATGTATGGATTGAATGTATGGTGCATAAGTAGAAGCGCAATATTATTGACAATTAATACAGACATTTGACGTGGAATAGGAATAGCTGTGGTGTAGTGGAAGCATATCCGGCGCGTAACTGGAAGACCCTGAGTTCGATTCCTGGTGGCGGCCACTGAGAATTTTTCCGTGACTCACTTATAAACGTAGAAAGAGCGATGACTTCTGTTTGATTATTGACAATACTTGTTATGTAAATTTTACGAATATGGGAATGACGGAATGAAAACTTTTAGAAGGGCCTAAACGTTAGTCCTAATATTATTTTCTGCCTGAGTAATACCGCAATATTAATAATTTGATGTGTTACGTAAACGTTATGAATATAACATCGTTAGAATAAAAACTGTTAAATAGGCCAAGGCCTAGGACTTATGACTTAAGGGCCGCGGGTGGCCTAGTGAAGAACCAAATAAGATTGTTAATTTTCAACTTCCTACTGTAGAGTAGCTACTTTCTTAAAAAATTCCAGTTCGGCTTTACTGTAATAAATTTGTGACTATTCTTATTTTTTAAAGTAAGGTCTTAATTTTTATAAAACTTGTAACGTATACTCTAGATTCAGTTTCCTTTTGATTTTACTATCTCTGGTTATTTTATTTTCCTATGTAAATTATCTTCTTACTTAACGAGATGTTATTTCTCCCGCTGAATGATATGTGGCAACGAGTGTAAGTCATGACGTGGTCGTAGGCAGTATGAATAGGCGCGTTCAACGATACCTAAGAGAGCTTTGTTTATGTGCGTAGAGAGAGAGCTTTTGTTTTATGTGTAAAGAGATCTTCGTTTGGTGTAAAGAGATCTTCGTTTGGTGTAAAGAGAGCTTCGTTTATGTGAGAGGAACTTCGTTATATGTGAGAGCCAGATATCGAGTATTTGTGTAACCCGTGAAGTGTGTGGATAATACCAGGAGTTTCCCTAACAAAAGGTTTTCTTAGTAAGTACGTTTTTCTCAGTTCATAGTTTTGTCAGACCTCTGTCTGGCTGTTAGGTTTCTTTCATTAAGTGTTACTATTAACAACCAGCATAAGACTTTATTCATCTTAATTACTACTACAACATTACTAGCAGTTAACGTTATTCATTATAACTACTACATAACAACTACCATTATAAAAGCTTAATTCATTATAAACTATGCATGTTTATTATTTAACTATATCAATTAAAAGGGAAATCATTAAAAGTCAGATTATTTTATTTATAAATACTTGTAAAGTATAATGCATTTAATTGTAAAAGCGATTTTCGTAAAAGCCGCAATGTACAGATATAACTTTGTGTAATCTGCTTCCTTTCCACTCTTGTCTCTTTTCTACGGCGAGCGGAAGGGGGGGGGGGGATCTGCCTTTCGTCAAAGTGGTGCTTTGCAGCTGGAACGTTTGCCAGCGACCGCACCCCAAATAACAAGCGATATATTTCATTTAAATTTATCGGTTGCTCAGCGGTCAGGGTGTGTCTTCCCCGTGAGGAGTATCAAGTTACTGGCATACTTCTTTTCTTCCCAGTGTAAAGAAAAAATACGCATTAACACACATTCTCACTGGTGTAATATACATTTCCCTCACTACAGTGTATTAGCAATCCTTCTCAGTATATGCTTGTTTTGTTCACCAGCTACTGTATTCTGATTTTTTTCCTACTTTATGCACTGTTCTTTAAGAAATGGAAATTGCAGTGAATCAGAAAGGCGGACAGTCTGTTGCTTATGATGGTTTTATGTACATCAAGCATTCCTTCAAGAAAGGAAAAGTAAGATGGCGGTGTGATAAACGTTCTCTTCATTGTGGGGGAAGTCTCTACACAGACGAAGGGCTAAGAAATCCCCAGACCTGTGCATGTGCCTACTCAGCAAACCTGGGGGGGGGGGGGTTATATGAGAATTGTAAAACATATAGAATTTCTTGTCCGATTGGGAGATTTTCAGCATTTACAAACTACAACTGGAGACATTATCTCAGGGCATGAACCTACTGAGCAAACCTGTCGGGGGGGGGGGGGGGGATACCAAAAGTGTAGAATAGAGATTTTCATCATTCACATGCCTTCAGATAATGTGTCGAGTTGTACCTGCTAATTGCTCAGAATCTCCCGATCGGACGAGAAATTGTTCATATTTTACACTTTTGGTATCCCCCCCCCCCGACTAGTCCTGAGGCAGCAGATACCCTCAGATAATTGGACGAATTGTAGGTTGTAAACGCGGAAAATCTCCCGATCAGACCAGAAAATCTTTATATTTCATATTTTAGGTTTTAAGCACCCCCTCCCCCGACAAGTTTCCTGGGTTTGCACATACTCGCAGATAATTTTTTTATTTGTAGTTTCTAGAAAAATATCGTATAGCAGTTGGCTTGAAGACAACGGTGAATCATTTGTATGCTTTTAAATAAATGTTGCATAAGACTACCACGGCTTTCAAGCCAACACCATAAAACCTCTACAGTCCATCAGTGCAATCCGAACTTTCCTCTCGTATTTGTAAGGTTTGCAGAAAATATTTTACACATCAAATTATTAATATTGCGGTATTACTCAGGCAAAAAATAATATTAGGACTAACGTTTAGGCCCTTCTAAAAGTTTTCATTCCGTCATTCCCATATTCGCGTTATGTAGGTGAGGTGGCCAAGAAACCGCAATTTTTATATGACCCCTGACAGTTTTTTGGCCAGCAGTCTGTGACCAGTTGTCCGAACACCGTTTATAACAGACTTATAAACTTATCAGTCGATCACATATTTTTCCCGTCAGCATCTCTTCTGTGGGCATATTTTCCGTGGGCGTTTTTTTTCCTATTTTCGAAAAGTGGGCGTTTTTTCCGTGGGCATTCTTTCATGCAATCCACAAGCCCGAAGTGATTGACAATCGACCCGCCTGGCAGCATCGCTTTCTTCCTCTCCCCTCTGACAAGAGTGATTGTTTTATTGCAGTAACGGTGAATCCGTTGACCGCCTGTGTGAACGTCTTGGCTTACATCTGTGTTTCTCTAAATTCGGACGGTGTCGCAGTTGTCCGGTTTGTAGCGAACCCCGTGGGAGCTCAGCGGCTACCGCAACAGAGTTTCTACGGGAACTCTATAGACGGCTTCAGAAGAAGCGGTTGGACAGCTGAGTAATTTATTGCTTCTGCGGGAAAAACCCGGTTGTGTGAAACGGGCCTAACACTCATTCAAAGACAGCCTTAATTGCGAAGAAAATATGTAAAGAAGTTTTACCATTGGAAACATAAGGCAGAGATTTTAGGTGGAACCACTTTAAACTATCCTAGCTTGTCCAGTAGGACAAAATAAAGTTTCACAAAGTAAGAGCCTTATCAAAAAACAGCTATCCTGAAGCGTATATTGTATTTAAATACAATAAATGTCTTTTTTTACAGAAAGGAAGTAGAAAGGAGAGGGGAAGAAAGCACTGAGATGTTTTTACACGTACGTATGTTGTTTGATGTACGTAAGAGCTACCGTACGGTTCTTGAGGAATTACATAGTAATGTAGAGATGTCCAAATAAATACAGTTTGACATCGTTTATGATGTGAGTAAAATGTTTTATATCGAAAAATCTTGTATAAGATATAAAATTCAAGTTTCATATTAATTTAGACTTAGCGCTATAATCGTTTTATCTTTGTCGATATATCGTTTTATCAATAGCATTTTCAAATGATGTCAGCGCAGGGCCGTAGCTACCGGGAGGACAGGGAGGGCGTTCCCAGAATAGTATTTGAGGGGCGTAAGTTCATGTTATGGGGGATGTAAAAAATATAAATTGTAACTAGAAAAAAAAGGAAGTTTCACCGTTCAGTATTCTCTTTTAAAGACTTTATTTAGTCTCATACAGTACTACATGTAGTTAACCAGGGTGCAGAGTAACATACAATGTGAGGTGTGAACATCTCCTATCCATGAAGGGAATTTTCCAAAATAGTGAATGGAGGCACAGAAAACAGTATGCTGATATGACTAACCTCCATGACCTTTCCGATCATGTCATTGGGATGAAGAGTTAATTTTCTGCTCTGCGCAGAAAGTTCTTTAGGCGTTTAACCTTGAATGGATTTTTTCCTATTGCTACCCCTAAAGCTTTTCCAATTGCTATGTTCACTATCCGATACTCATTCGTTCCAGTGGCGCACCCAGGAATTCTTGTTGGAGGCGGCTGTATAAACATTATATTGACAAAGGCCACCGGGCACCCCTTCAAAAGCAAATGAACAAAACCGTTGCGTTGTTAAGATGCGCGGTACAGCTGCTAACGGTATAAAAACAAGCCTGCAGCTGACCGCGATCATATCGCACAGTGAAGTTGAGTGAAAATGTCACGGCGGGAGAGAACTGACTTTGAGAAAGGAAAGATTGTTGGGTGTTATATTAGTGGGTTGTCCATAAGAGAAACCGGGAAGCGTTTAAACATACCCAAGTCAACTGTTTTGGATGTACTGAATAAGTGGAAGACACATGGCGTGCCTGAAGCAGTAAACGTTACCAGCAGACCAAAGAAAATCAGTGATAGAGGACGTCGAAGCCATAAAAGAGTCGTTACAAGCTAATCGACGGAGTGCTGCACAAGATCTCAGTGTACAGGTGAGTAAAAATGCTGGAACTTCGATATGTACACGCGCCATTCGCAGAGAACTTGATTTCATGGGTTACCGTAGTCGTGCTGCTGCTCATATGCCTTCATTCTTCACTTGGAATGCTATACTCGTCGTTTAGCATGTTGTAAAGAACATTTATCGTGGACCGTAGATAAATGGAAACGGGTCCTATGGACTGCTGAATCCAAATACACGCTTCATCAGTCTGATGGCCGTGTGTGGGTATGGCGGCAGCCGGCGGAACGCTATTTACCGCAGTGTACTGTTTCTACGGTCAAGTTTGGACCTGGCAGTGTACTCGTGTGGGGGTGTTTTTCGTCGCATGGTACCGTCCCATTGGTTATCGTGGAGGAACCTGTTAACCAGCACGTCTACCTTGATATTCTGGACAATTATGCGCAACTAACTCTGTGGGTATACTCTGGAACCAAACCTTGTTGGTACCAGCAGGATAATGTACCGAGCCATAAAGCAAGGACTGTTACGGCGTGGTTTGACGATAATTCCGTATCGTGTGTGGACTGGCCAGCACAGAGCCCTGATCTTAATTCCATAGAGCACCTATGGGATGAATTAGAGCGCCGCATAAGAAGGTTGGAATCAAGGCCCATTACTAAGCAACAGTTAGCGGTAGCATTATGTACCGAACGGAAGCGCATACCTATCGCTGTGTTTCAAAACCTTGTCGAAAGCATGTCTCGAAGGGTCAGTGCATGCTTTAAGGCCAAGGGACCGACACCGTACTGATGTACAGTATGTCACTAAATGCTATGTTGCGTTTCTCCTCTAGGTGTCCGGTGACTTTTGTCAATATAGTGTATATAGTATACGTACACAATGTGTGTGTGTGTGTGTATATATCTTTGTGGAAGTGAGAAAATGCAGAGTTTTTGCTGGTCCTTGATAAAGCCAAGGCTCAGTATTCTCGACACTTTCTGCATTCAGTTGTTCTTTTTTTTTTTTTTTTTTTTTTTTTTTTTTTTTTTTACACTTACACCGGTCAATACATAACCTTTTCTATGTTGTACTTGGTATGAGTTTAAAAAAAAATTTTAGCTTCAGTTTCTTCTAAATAGAATGTGAATTCTGAATTTTCATAACTGCTGCGTTGCGCGTTTTGATCTGCAGGTTGTTTTGCAACTTTCGTTTTAAATTGTAAAGTTTTTCTTATGTATTCGGCTTTGCTCTTTAGTATATATATATATAGTCAGGGGCGGGTTTAAGCATTACAGCGCCCTGGACCAAGAAAAATCAGACGCCCCTAAGTAAACTTATTGTAAGAAATTTGAGGCCGATTAGAATTTCATATTTAAATTACATATTACATATAGATTTTTTATCATGCATATTACATATAGATTTTTTATCATGCATAATACATATAGATTTTTTTCTCAAGAACAACCCAAACCTGTAGAATTTTTAGCACATGTATTATTTAAAACTGGGCATTGAAATAAAAATTTATAAATGTCATTTTCTCACAAGTTTAATTCGCATAATTTTAAAACATCATTTCACAGTAAATTTTTATATTTACAAATGAAATGGTTTTTTTAACAGACTTCTGAAACATTTGCCTGCAAAATTTTGGATTTAAATTTACAACGTATGCAATATTAATTTTAGAATTTTTTAAAAATATAATGATAGTGCTGCTACCAATGTTTATTGTACATCGATTAAGTGGACTGAGAGATAGAAGAAATGAATGAACATAACTTATATATAGTAAAATTACTCACTGCTAAAATATTTTTTTCTCGATTTCTTTGAGGCAAAACCCTCTACTATATCATCAAATGTTAATGTTTCTACAATGTTCGAATTAAGTGACAAAGTTGCCAATTCACTCGTTCTTTCTTGAAAACTAGATGTCCTCAAATAATTGTGGATGATTTTCAAAAGAGAAAAACTTTCTCCAGAGGCATTAGTGATGGGTATACATAGGTAAATCTTTAGGATAACATCAAAGTTCGGAGAAGTTGAATCAATTCTTTTTTCCCTAATCAATTTCAGCATATCCTCAACAGGAACACTAACACTTGAATCTGTCACTGCTTGTCTATCTAAATCATTCGAAAATTTCTGGAAATGAAGACATTCTTGTTCAAATTCTGGGCCTAAATCCTGAGAGTAAACTGTCAGTAGGTTTCTTGTTTTTTGAGATACTGTTGTCTCATCAACATCTGATAATTGCGTTAGAAACCCAAACATGCTCCCCACATCGGAATACGCATCTCGTCGACGTTTCAACTGCTGCACCAAATTATCAATGATCGTATGGAAAACGCATATTCGCATATGTTCTTTTCCAGTGAAAACAGTTTCTCTATTGCCATCCATCTCTTGAAATTGTAGTTTAATCCAACGGGTTCTAGTAACATTTTTCTTATATTCGTCGCACTGAGACAAAAGTTTCCCATCTTCCTCATACTTATCAAATTTATTCCGGAGAATACTTAAATATTTAATAAGTGAATCGTACAGTTCTACAGCAACTGAAAGGCCAATATTCACTTTCTGCAGTGTTTTATTGCAACTATCAATTCTTTGTAAAAATATCACTCCAAAGCTCTAAGAGAATGCCCATTTCTAACAAATTCATCTTATTTAATAATCCCTCTGCTTCTACTCTTGCTTCTAATTTTTCACCGGTGTTTTCGGCGAAGTCTTGAAGTGCATCTCTAATGCAGGAATAACTAAAGCGTAAGGCCTTGCATGCATCAACCCTTGCTGACCATCGGGTTTCACATAACGTTTTGGGTATAAGAAGTGGCGATTGCGATCCAGATTCGCTGTGAAGCTCAGAACTATCATGAAGACTTGTCTTCAAGATTTGCCACCTATGTGACGAAGATGACCAAAAGTTGTATATTTCCTGTACGAACATAAAAAAAGATGTAGCTTCAAGGCAGCATTCCGCTGCGGATTTCTCAACCAAATTAAGAGAGTGTGCTGCGCATGGAATATAGTAGGCTAAACTGTTTTGACTTTTTAATCGAGCTTGGAGACCTGAATATTCACCTGACATATTTCTCGCATTGTCATAACTTTGGCCTCTGCAGTCTTTACCATCTATTTTTAAATCTTGTAACAGCTTCAATAAAGCCTTCTCCATGTCTTCTGTTTTATGACCAGTGTTGGGCAAGAAACAAATAAATCGTTCCACGGGTTGTCCATTGTTCAGAACATAACGAAAAATAACAGTCAACTGGTCAACTTTTGACAAATCTGGAGTGGAGTCTATAATAATAGAATAATATTTGCTCGACTTCAACTCTTTAACTATTGCGTCAGTAACTGATAAGGCCATTAATGAAATTCGAAAGGTATGAAACATTTCCACTTCCCTTATTTCCAAAAATTTTCAAATGTTGCTCCAGAAAAGGGTCAAATTTTCCTATCAGTTCAAGGATACCTAGATAATTGCCATTATTATTATTCTCTAACTTGTCGTTCGCTCCATTACCACGAAATGCTAATCCACGGAAAGACAAATGACTTCGATAATCCGTAAAAGTACTGCTTTCCAATCATTTTTCTCATTCATCAGTTCTTAATTACAGCAGAATCAATTTTCAACTATTCTCTGCACGTGTAATGAAACACTTTACAGAATCTACGTGCTCAAATCAAACACTATGTGCTCGTATAAGGGGTTCGTGTTTCCAATAATTGAAACCTGTACTTTAGAAAGAACTCTCTCGCTTTGCAAACAGTTTACATGGTAAACAAAAAACACGTCCAGTTGACTCAGAATACAATAGCCATTCTCTTCTTTTAATTTCACCATTTTGAAGACGGTTGTAAAATAACCCTTTGAGGCAGATCTAAATCGATCACTATAAAATCTTTTTCAAACTGTAAAATCTATTTCGTTTAAAATTTGATTCGGAGGTTTTTTTCTGTAATATAATCAACAAATGAATCGTGTACTTTCCATTTAGCAGGATCTAATATCATATGATGTAACAAAAGTTCATTTCCTTCAACATCTTAAAAATTTCCTCCAAGATTTATGTTAGACTTGTAACGTACCAGGAGATGTGACGCACCTGCCAGAAGGACGCACACGACATAAAGGCAGATAGGAATCAGAATAAAACGTCAGCGTAGCTCAATTGGTAGAGCAACTTATTCCGGAATGAGGGAACCCGGGTTCGAGCCCCGGCGCGGATAGAAATGACGGAGAAATTTACTTCGTTATAATGGCGCCCGAACTATGCGGATGACCCGACCGTTCAAAATCTCTTATTTCCACACCGCGAGATAGGAAAAATAAGAGAATCCCTTCTCGAACACTTCGAAAAAAAAAAAAAGAAAATATGGGGGAGATGATGTAACGTACCAGGAGATGTGACGTACCTGCCAGAAGGACGCACACGACATAAAGGCAGATAGGAATCAGAATAAAACGTCCGCGTAGCTCAATTGGTAGAGCAACTTATTCCGGAATGAGGGGACCCGGGTTCGAATCCTGGCGCGGATAAAATGGCGGAGAAATTTACTTCGTTATAGACTTATCTTCCTCAGACTCACAAATTTGTTCTTCGCCCTTAGTTCTTGTTCAGTTGGCTCCTTCACTTCTTCATCGGTAGATCTTGCAACCAAACACTACATTTTCTTTTCACTTACCGTGTCATCTTCTGCCAGTTTAAAATTTTTTTTAGTTTTGGTATTTTTTTTAACAGTTGCCCTTCTTTTTCAATCTTTTTAAGCTTTCTTTTTCTATTTTCGCATCCAAAAAACTTCGTAGTCGACATTTTCGCTGACGGTGGTTAATAGTAATGATTTCCCCCAAAAGAACACAGCGAGAATGAAAACACGCATGTAAACTGACGGCAGGGCGGAGGGGGATTGAATCCCAAAGCAGGCAGCTGGTGTCATAAGCTGAATTGGAATCCATTTTAACTAGTACTCCGTCCTCTCTTGTCACCCACAATACCCTGGGGCCTTGACCTTGAATTCATGGAGTCCGATTCGGGTCTTTCAATCCACATCCCAGGGCTGTCCTCATGCTCAGATTATATAATGCCTTGTAAAAACTATGCGCCAATGCAATGCCCCTCCGCTAGCCTCCCAATCTTGTTCCCCGTTGAAAGTAATGCACCCCTTTCTATGCCCTCTTCTGAGTTTTGACCTTGCCAGGAAGCAGGAAGAAATAACTTCCTCGGGGGGCTCCTGAGTCTTACTGAACTCACTTTCAGAATTCATTATTATTTTCAATAATTAAACACATCGAATGTACTAAAACCATTTAATATTTTCTTAAGTATTAAAGGTATTATACTACTCAGTTTATAATTTGTATAAATGAAAAATCCCATTTCATTATATATATATTTTTTTTTTTGGAAGGGGGAGGACATAAAACGACTTGTGGCGCATGCATTCTCAAAATTTTGGCGCCCCTTTATGTGCAGCGCCCTGGGCCATGGCCCAGGTTGGCCCAATGGTAAACCCGCCCCTGTATATAGTGTACGCCTGTAGTTCACATATGGTCGTGACGTAGGTCGCTTTTAATCTCTTTGAGGCTTTGGGAAGAGGACACCATGTAACAGAAGACATTATGCCAGACACTATGTAATTTTTTTGAACTGGTAAAATAATATTTTTGGATGTTTAATTTGTGACGTACGTTGCTCTTAATCTCCTTGGAGGGCCAATGATTCGTTCCCGCTGGTTTGTTTTTCGTTCTGCATTTCTGTGGAGTGTTGTGTTGTCGGCGTTTACATAAAGTTTACGCTGTACTTGGTAATTACAATGTGTGGTTCTTAGGTATTTACCAAGTTTCGACATTTTTAATAAAGTTATGTCAAAAACCTGAAGTGCGACGTTTGAACTGTTTTAGTACTGTATTTTCCTATAACGGCAGTGTGCGAGAAAGTAAAAACCACGTATTATTTGAGTGGAACTCGAAGACACGTCATTTTGAACTCGAAGGGGCGTAATTATTTCAAGTTTCGCCCTCCCAGATAAAAAGCTTGGAACAGACCTGCGTCAGCGCATCCTGTTTTGTTTTACACCACCAAAATACGTTTTATGATCTGACCAAAATATGCATATCCACTATGCATATCCTATATCTTGCCCCTTTGTCAAAAAATAGTTCCGACGCCAATGTAAAGAGACATTAAATCGTCTCGGGTAATTATCTTTTCTTTCTTTCTTTGTTTTTCCCTTTTTCTTAATATTGCGTTAAAAGTTTTCAGAAAGATATAAAAAAATAATTATTAATGCTCATTTTAAAATTTTGTCCTGTGTAAAAACGATACACTAGATGCTTCAGAATTGTCCAAGACAAAGGAACACCGAGAATTCATTAGCCCACTCAACGACATACTGCAATACATAGGGCTAAATTTTAAATCACAAAGTAGGAAAAACAACTGAAGAATCAGCATATTTTCCTGGCGTTCAGTTGCCTGCACTGCGAGGATCAGATCAGATCATATGTAGACGATTTTAGGAAGGGAGTGTCTGACCCCAGGTCTTAAACAACCCTTAGAAATACGAAGCTAGGAGATTTGGGCTAGAGTGTCCGATAGGAAAGTGTCACGGAAGTGATGTAGAAAGGGAAAGGAAGACGCCCTTATTTATTACCGGGGGGGCCAGTACCCGGGTTTCGACAGCTTAACGTGCCCATCCGACACATGGCGGATATTTAGTGGTTCGAGCGTTCGTACCGGCCTAGGATCGAACCTGAGGTTCCTCCGTGGCAGTCACGAACGTTGAATGCATTGCGAGGAAACGAGCTGTTTGGTTTTTTAAATATTAAGTCTGGGTAGGAATAGGACCTTTCAATAGAAATTTGAGCCCTTTTATTCGGAATAAATTTGAGCCCTTCTATTAGGACAACTTAATTTACAAGAAAAATTGCCAGCTGAATCATTCCTGAGCAATATGACCGTTAATTTATTTCTCTTTAACATATTAGTTCATGCTTTCGCAATGCACGATCCTCACTTCTTTTGAAAAGGACTTCCATTTACTTCACTTCATCAAGTCGTTCCTGCCCCATTCATCGTCTTACTAATTTCTCTGGGAAGTTTGTAGAAATATTACATTAAACACAGCGCACCCATTCAGAGGCTTAACTAAAGCACAGCAAGCGGGACGACTTCACAAGGCGCAGTTCAAGAGAGGGCAATGTTGCAGTCCGGAGGAGGGCAATTACGAATTTTGAGGGGGCTGAAATTTTGTTGACTGATTATATACATATAAACACAATTTTGTTATTTATATATATATATTAATATGTATAAAATGCGTAACATCACAGCCTCTCCTTGACAAATGTCAACCCCACCTTCTCGTGGTGCATCCTGTTCCCACTAAAGGGGCTCTGACGACCGCCCATAGCGGTATAACTATACCATCGGGATTAGAGGAAATTCTATCCCACACTCACCAACCCGCTTGGCCAGCGTGGTGAGTTATGGCCAAACCCCTCCAAAATGATTCCACAACTTAAATCTTGGCCC
Organism: Macrothele yani; assembly: GCA_039090855.1. NCBI lineage: Eukaryota > Metazoa > Arthropoda > Arachnida > Araneae > Macrothelidae > Macrothele > Macrothele yani. The sequence continues at coordinate 53,400,610 of CM077006.1, read as the reverse complement.
TCAGCCTCCGGCAGCTGGAATGTACCTGGCCAAGGCAGCGGCCAGTGCGACATGAAGGCAGAGGGTGCTAAGAATCCCCGGAGGACCGGACTAGGCTGCTATCTGATGCTGACCTTGGCTACTTACAATGGACGCTCCCTATCTTCTGATTCAAGGCTTCTTGAATTGGAAGAGGAACTACAAAGGATCAAGTGGGACATCGTGGGGCTAAGTGAGGTAAGGAGAAAAGGAGAAGATCTCATCGAACTGAAAAGTGGACATCTCTTCTACTATCGTGGGACAGATACTGGCAGAACTAGTGGTGTGGGATTTATAATAAACAAGAAACTGAAGGATAAAGTTGTAGAAGTTGAAAGTTCCTCTGACAGAGCTGCACGACTTGTTATCCAACTCTCGAAAAGATACCAGGCTCAGATTATTCAAACTTATGCACCCACCACAAGTCATCCTGAAGAAGAAATTGAAGAATTTTATGAGGAAATTTGTCATCTAAATAATAAAGGTAAGCAGCACTTGAAAATAATTATGGGAGATTTCAATGCAAAAATAGGGCAACGGCAACAGAATGAAACTTCAGTAGGTAAATTTGGTCATGGCAACAGAAACCAGCGTGGAAATACTCTCGTTGAGTTTGCAGAGGCAGAAGGGTTTTTCATCTTGAACTCCTTCTTCAAGAAAAAGCCACACAGGAAATGGACATGGAGACATCCAAATGGGACGACAAGTGAAATTGATTTTATTATGTGTAACAAAAAATTCGTCATAGAAGACTGCAGTGTGCTAAACAAGTTCAACACAGGTAGTGACCATAGATTGGTGAGATGTAAGATGCACCTCAACACTAAACTTGAACGTGGCAAGCTCATAAGACAAACAAAATCTATTGACATAACCAACCTTAAAAAACACCATAATACCTTCAAGTTAGAACTGAAGAACAGGTTCTCTGCTTTAGAAGGCCTAACATCGGAAGAAGTGGACATCTCTGAAGTTAACAGAAAAGTAACCAAAGCTCTTATGGAAACAGCAACAAAATTAGCTGGGTCTAAGAACAAGTTGCATGTGAACAAATTATCAGGAAAAACCAAAATGTTGATGCAAAAAAAGAAGAGAGATGAGGACAACTAAAGAAGATGTGACTTCCAAAGTGGAATATATAGAGCTATGCAAGACAGTAAGAAAAAGTATCACTGAAGACGTAAGGAAATTCAACTGTGAACTAGTGAGGAAAGCAATTGAAAACAACCAAAGCCTAAAAGATAGCAAAGGGACATCTCAGTAAGGGAAGAAAACAGATTATGGCACTGAGAAAAGAAGATGGTTCTGTAACAAGAAATAGAGGCGAAATTTTGACAAGAGTGAAAGATTTCTACTCCAGATTATATGAAAGGGATGATATATGCACTCCAGACATCATGAAAGATACCAGTACCAGAGTTCCTCCAGTCCTTCCAGCAGAAGTTGCACATGCAATCAAGAACATGAAGCGAGGAAAAGCTCCAGGAGAAGATGGAATTACTGTAGACATCATACAAGAAGCAAGTGGAGAAATCGAAACAGTACTCGCCCAAATTTTCACTCGATGCCTTAATGAAGGAAAGATTCCTGGAGGATTGGAACACCGCTACAATGATCCTACTACATAAGAAAGGTGACATTAAGGATCTCGGAAACTACAGACCTATCAGCCTCCTATCAGTAGTTTATAAAATCTTCACTAAAGTTCTTTCACACCGCTTGAAGGTAGCACTAGACATGGCTCAACCGAGAGAACAAGCTGGATTCAGGAGTGGCTACAGCACAATAGATCATATCCACGTGCTGAGAGAACTAATTGAAAGAGCGAGGGAATATGAACTTCCATTGTGCATGGCTTTTATCGATTATGAAAAAGCCTTTGATTCGGTGAAACCATCAGCAGTTACAATGGCTCTGAAAACCTGCGGTATTGAAGATGCATACATTAATATTATTAATAACATCTATGAAAAATGCAAGTGCAAAGATTAGGCTGTTTGAAAATACAACACACGTAAAAATTGGAAAGGGAGTGAGACAAGGTGACACCATATCTCCGAAGCTCTTTAATGCCACATTGGAGGGTGTTTTTCAGTCGCTGAGCTGGGAAAACAAGGGGATAAAGATTAATGGAGATTATCTAACCCACCTTCGTTTTGCTGATGACGTAGTCATTTTTGCAACTACCCCATCAGAGCTGCAGAGTATGATCCAGGAACTTGCTGACAAGAGTAAAGAAGTGGGATTAAAAATGAACTTTCAGAAGACAAAAGTGATGTTCAATGCTTTTACAAGAAATGAAGATTTATCGATTGATGGAGAAAAGCTGGAGATAACAGACACGTACGTTTATCTTGGACAGCAGATATCAAGTGAGGGTCACGTTGATGAAGAAATTAATCGGCGTACAAAACTTGCCTGGAGAGCTTTTGGAAGAAACAGCATAATTTTCAAGAGCAATATGCCATTATGTCTTAAAAAGAAAAGTGTTTGATCAATGCATCCTTCCAGTGCTTACGTATGGTGCAGAGACGTGGACCTTAACTAAAAGAGACATACAAAGGCTGCAGACAACTCAAAGCAGCATGGAGAGGTGCATGCTTGGTGTAACCAGGAGAGATAAGAAGAGGAACTCGTGGATCCGAAAAATGACAAGAGTGGAAGACATCATGATCAAAGTTAAATCCCTGAAATGGCAATGGGCTGGACATACTGCCAGAAGGACAGATCATCGATGGACAGCCGAAATTTTAGATTGGATTCCAAGGGACAGGAAAAGACCCAGAAGAAGACCACATAGGAGATGGGTGGATGAAATTCGAAAGTATGCAGGGGTGACATGGAGGAGACTGGCACAAGACAGACCGTTGTGGAGGAAACTTGGGGAGACCTTCGTCCAGCAGTGGATTGATAATGATTGACAATGATGATGATGATGATAAAAATTTTAAATATAGTGTAAAAATGTTCTTATGTTCGTACATCGCAAATGAAAAAATGACTAAAAATGTAAAAATATTATAACTTTGCTTTAATTCAGTAATGCACCACGGATTTCACCTTGGGGTGGTGTTAAAATATTAAGGATGATAGTAAGACAACGCTGGGCAGGGGAAAATGCCCCCCCCCTCCACCTAAACCCTAAAACATTAGGAGTGGTAAACAAAGGGATAAAGATTAATGGAGATTATCTAACCCACCTTCGTTTTGCTGATGACATAGTCATTTTTGCAACTACCCCATCAGAGCTACAGAGTATGATCCAGGAACTTGCTGACAAGAGTAAAGAAGTGGGATTAAAAATGAACTTTCAAAAGACAAAAGTGATGTACAATGCTTTTACAAGAAATGATGATTTATCGATTGATGGAGAAGAGCTGGAGATAACAGACACGTACGTTTATCTTGGACAGCAGATATCAAGTGAGGGTCACATTGGTGAAGAAATTAATCGGCGTACAAAACTTGCCTGGAGAGCTTTTGGAAGAAACAGCATAATTTTCAAGAGCAATATGCCATTATGTCTTAAAAGAAAAGTGTTTGATCAATGCATCCTTCCAGTGCTTACGTATGGTGCAGAGACGTGGACTTTAGCTAAAAGAGACATACAAAGGCTGCAGACAACTCAAAGCAGCATGGAGAGGTGCATGCTTGGTGTAACCAGGAGAGATAAGAAGAGGAACACGTGGTTCCAAAAAATGACAAGAGTGGAAGACATCATGTTCAGAGTTAAATCCCTGAAATGGCAATGGGCTGGACATACTGCCAGAAGAACAGACCATCGATGGACAGCTGAAATTTTAGATTGGATTCCAAGGGACAGGAAAAGACCCAGAAGAAGACCACATGGAAGATGGGTGGATGAAATTCGAAAGTATGCGGGAGTGACATGGAGGAGACTGGCACAAGACAGACCGTTGTGGAAGAAACTTGGGGAGACCTTCGTCCAGCAGTGGATTGATAATGGTTGACAATGATGATGATGATGATAATGAATTCAATGCTTCTTCTACAAATTATAATGAATACAGCTTCTTCTACTGATAAGCTTCTTCTAATGGTTGTTGTGTGCTTGTTGTTTGTTAATTATATCATGAATAAACTTTCCTGCTAGTAGTGTAGTAATAATAATGAACAAGCTTTTAACTGCTAGTAATGTTGTAGTAGTAATTAAGATGAATAAAGTCTTATGCTGGTTGTTAATAATAATCAACTAATGAAATAAACCTAACAGCCAGACAGAGGTCTGACAAAACTATGAACTGAGAAAAACGTACTTACTAAGACAATCTTTTATTAGGCACCTTCTGTTATTTATCCACACTCACTTCATCGGTCACACAACTACTCGATATCTGGCTCTCACATATAACGAAGTTCCTCTCACATAAACGAAGATCTCTTTACACACGAAACAAAGCTCTCACCATACAACAACAGCTCTCTGACACATAAACAACAGCTCACTCACATAAACAAACGCGCTCCCTACGTATCGTTGAACGCGCCTACTTATACTGGTTACCACCACGTGACTTACACTCATTGCCAGATCACATTCAGTGGGAGAAATAACATCTTGTTCAGTAAGAAGATAATTTACATAGTAAAATAAAATAACCAGAGATAGTAAAAATCAAAAGGAAAGTGAATCTAGAGTATACGTTACAGTGGTAAAAATGTCTTCGTCTTACTACAAACCTATTTCTTATTATTAAGGAATCATTACAGTGTTACCTGAAAACGTATTGTGTAAACCATTTCCCTGCCGTTTAGTTTCAGTCCCTTTATTTAGATTAGCACATAGTAGTAAAAACCTAACTAACCGTTTGGATACCAGTTTGAGATGCCTCGATTTTTTTTGCTCCAGAGTGTAAACCACCCACATAAAGGAAAACAACAACTTTTTATTGGAACAATTTCTAGTAATTTGCCATTGTTAAAAATTACGTAGTAAATATTTTGTTGTATTGGAAGCACTAATGCCACGTTTGCTATACTAAGGCTTAACCGCATACATGGAAAGTCGGCATCCAGAATACTGAAATAAAGCTGAGATGCCAGCTTCCAAAATATGATGATGTAATGCTTTGCAAACATTCGTTCTCTGTGGAATTAGGTTTTTATTGCGGAAGTAGTCCAAGTTGCCAGTGCTTGAAAATTCACCCTCCAGCGAGGGCTATTTAATGTTTTATTGAAGGATGATAGGAATTTCTGATTGAAGTCCACGTGGGTGGTTTTTTTTTTTTATTATTATAATATTTTGCCTCATTTTCTTAAGTTTTTTTAATTAATTTCTCCAATTATTCAGCTATAAACGAAAGCAATTAGACTAAATATAAGAGAAGATCGCCCCAAAAAACTAGGGGGAGGGGTGATTGATTTTCGGGGGCTAAGCACCCCCTAGAAGATGCCTGAATACATCACTTAGAGAGGCCGTAAAACCCACTGCTTACAATCTGATTAAAATTGTAATTGAAACTTTTGCACCAGCTTCTGCTACAGTTTTTTCACGCCATATTTTGTCATTACAGAATTTGCTTATAATATACTTCACCAGTTTCGAAGATATTTTACATTTCTTTCTCAAAATGTTCAAGAGATATCAGTTGCTCACATTCAAAAATGAAGGTGCGTTTTTGCTTACGTTGCAAGAGAAGAATATCGTTCACATTCTCAAAATAGTACAACTGTACTAGCGATCCGAATTTTCTTGGCGTAGAATAGAAATAAAAGTTTTTTTCTTTCTGGAAACTTTTATTTCTATTCTACGCCAAAAATTCGGATTACTAGTACAGTTGTACTAATTTGAGTATAGTTGGTGTACAGTTCCTTGTTATTAATTTATCGTTGACATTGCTGAAGATTCTCTGGGGCTATTCAACATTACTGTGACTTCGAACCACGACTTCGAGCTGCATTCAGTTTGTTTGATGTGGTACTAAGAGTCCGATCTGAACAATTAGGAAAAGCCGTAGAAACAGTCAGTATGACAAAGAAGAGACTGGCTCAAGACAGAAAGTTGTGGAAGAAATTTACGGAGACCTTAATCCAGCAATGGATTGTTAATGGCTGATAGTGAATGGCCGTAGCCAAGGGGAGAGGATTATTAGGGACCCCCGAAATCCCAGCCAAATTTTCGCAATTGAACTTCAATTAATAAGGTTTTTGTTTCCATTAAAAAACAGTTATCTAAAGGAATTACCTCCTGTTGAGGTTGATCTATGATTATCACAAATTTACAGGCGAAATTTTTACAAGTAATGCACATTTATGAGGAAAATTTTACCATTCATCCCAAAAATGGGTGGGAGAAGGAAGGGTTGGTATAGCTTTCTGAACTGTAAACTAGAAAATTTTAGTTTCCATTCAATCATCAAATGGAACGAGTACCTCATCGATAAAAAAATTTTAGTCCCCCCCCCCCGAAAGGAATTCCTGGCTATGGCCTTTCGATGATGACGACGATGATATATACTGTATATAATAGAAAGACATCGGGGGAAGGGGGGCGCAATATTTTGTGGTGTGCCCGGGTGCAGAAATGCCTAATTACGCATATGCACCCATTGCTTTTCATAATTAGTTAAAATCCCCCCCCCCGTTTTTTTCCCTTTCTGTCCTCTCTCTCCTTCTGAAGTAGAACAAACATTTAATCTCCAAATTCACAAAAAATTTTAATTGTTGTTTTTTTTTACGTAAATCCGTGCATTTATTACTATAATCAAAAAGTAAACATATTAAGTATTTACGATCTTGACCATTTAAAATGTCTGTTTTTAGGGGGCATTGTCCCAGTCACCTCCGTTGGATCTCCTACCGTCCAGAATCACGTACGCGCGCCCATGTGCTTCAGGAACTCCTGCGCCCCAGGTATAAATAAATATTAAAGAATAAGTTAATTACCGTGTCAAATCTTGTGGAACTGAAGATCATCCAGTGTATCAAACATGTGCTGCCATCTGTCGATTAAATGCAGTTCAACACGTTTACGAGAACAACTCATCGCAGGTATCGTATTTCCTCGAAAGTAAGACCAACCGAAAAATAAGCCCTTAGCATGATTTTCCGAATGCTCGTAATATAAGCCATACCCTGAAAATAAGCCCCAGTTACGATACGTAGTACCGTAATCAGGCAGCCTATCACTGTTCAAAAACAAACTGAAGCGAGTGCCAAAATCACTGGACTGGAGGATACCCTGTTCATGAGCTTAATTTGCCTTGAATATCCAGAATAAGAAAGAAAGCCGATTGACTGTGAACTGAGCCGTGGATATGGTTTTTGTAATTATGGCGCCTGCATTCAGTTTGGTTCAGTGAGCTAGCGGGAGATGAAAAGAAGCCGTCTTTTGTTCGGCAGTTGCATCCAGTTCCGAAAAGGGAATCCGACGTTGGAAACTTTACCGGTGAACGCTATCTTTGGCGGAAAAGTTATTCATCATCAACAGGCGGACGGCGGTGTGTGTGTTTTTAGAAATAGAAATGAGGGGGGAGGGGGGCACATGCGAACTCAAAGAAAAAGTAAGAAGTGTTCTAACCGTCTTCAATGGATTACGAAAGGGTTCGTCCCTGTCCAAGTTATTGTGTTGGCAACGGTGACTGAAATAATTCTTTAAAAGTCAGGAGAGTTAATATTTTAGGGCCGGACGTACATTTTTAACTGTCATCACTTTTGTTACCACTCCTGTGTCGATTAACAATTAACACAGTCTTCAATTAACACTTGATTTAATGGTAGATTTAAAGGGAATAATATTTTGATTCCCAGACAAGATGAGTGCAAAAAGAAAGAGCTATTCCGTCGAGTACAAGAAAGGAATCGTGGAGAACTCCCGGGGCAAAAATCTTACGGCTTTCTGCAGAGAGAAGAATTAAGTTGGATCTCCGAATGGTCCGAAAATGGCGATCAGAGTACGATAACCTCAGTTAACAGGTCAGGCCCGTAGACAGACAGACAAGCAAGTTGGGAGGGGCGGCTGATGATTGAGATCGGGCGAAGGATATAAAGTAATCGGGCAAAAGATGTGAAAAAGATCGGGCACTATATTGTTGTGTGAGTCTCTAGGACGGGCAAAAGGAAACACAGGTCGGGCTCAGCCCCGCGTGGCCCTCCCTGGCTACGGCCCTGCAACAGGTGGACGAGGGAAATGCTAAGAAGCGCAAGTGTGGATCAGGTCGTCAACCACTATTTCCTGAGTTGGAAGACATCATCTGTGAATGGATTGCTGACAGAAGACCAAAGGCGCAGGGCTGGTATTCAAGCATTTGCCCTTGCAATGGCACCACAGGTAGAAATATCCCCAGAAGAATTCAAAACATCACAACACTGGCTGTATGGCTTCCTTCAGCAATATGAACTATCTCTAAGAAGATAGACAACAGTGTTCAAGCTGGAAGATACTGAAGTTATTAAACTGCACTTGCTTTCAAATCCTTTGTTGATGGCATCGACTTTTCTAAATATCAACTCTACAACATGATTGCTATGGATGAAACTGCAGTGTTTATGGGCTAAGGATCTCAAACGACAATTGATCAGAGGGGTGCCTCGTCAGTAGAGGAAAAGGGAGACTTCTGGCACAGAGACAGCCCTCCATAGACTTAACATTGGCTGTCCACGAGGCTGTCCCGGCTGTCCACGAGGCTGTCCCCGGCTGCCCCAGCTGCCCCCGAGTCAGAATTTTTATCACGTGATCGTCCCCATGATGTGCTGCCCCCTGGTGGTGCTTCTTGGAACTTTCAATGGATCTTTTGAGGGATGGCAACGACCGAGTGGGAAAGGGGTAGATATAGGGGGATGTCAACTCGATGTGCTGCCCCTGACGGTGCTTCTTGGAACTTTATGTTTTTCTCGGGAGATTTATTGGACTTTTGTCAAAATTTTGGAGGAAGTTTTTTTTTTTTTTTTTTTGTCCATTCCAATATTTTTTGTTTCCTCGAATTTGTTTTATTAAACTTATATTTTTAGAGCTTTCGTGGGGTGTTACGTTTTTTTTTTTATAAACGTTGCAATATTATTATTATTTTTTTAATTTAGACGACGAAATGCATCGATGGACGAGATTTCGTTCCTATTGATTCATGTTCCGCCTCAGGAATGGTTCTCTTCCCAGGTCACATGATCGTTATGGTCCATTCCTAACAAGGTGGATGATTGACGTAGGGGTTTAAGTTTCTATCAGTTGAACTCGATCGGTCGAGGAGAGTGGTCGTCTTTTGTGTTTCTTGAAAATTTTATAATGGAATCGTCCATAGCATTACACGATGAAAATCGCATCATCTTTAGGAAGAATGAAATGCCTGAAAATTGCTTTCCTTTAGGAGACGATCGATTCATCCGGATATTTTGTTTTGATGGAGAATTACAGATTCATGTCCGAAAATATATTTGCATCGGTGACTTATACGTTCCTACAGCTATGGGAATCGCTTTGAAGGGTGTTGAATGGTTTGAACTTCTAGACAGCTTTGTCTTTCTGCGTGATGTTGTTAAAAGTCGCAAGCCTGCGAAATATGATTACGTTTTCAGTGGAAATATTACAGTGGCTCATCGTTTAGAACCGTTGACTTCTTTTATGAGAATGAATCCCCACTCAGTGGAATGCACAAGTCGAGATTTTCACCATGTATTGGATTTCACTCAGGAAAAAGTGGGTCAGGATGGTGAAATTTTGAAAACTGAAATTTCTCTGTGTGGTGAACATTGGACTAAAGTGACTGATAAGAAATCTACTATGTTAAGAGTCATACAACAGACGTTTCTTCGTTCCATTTCGTTTTCAGCTTTAATTAAGAAAGCATTGGAAAAAAATAATTTGACTTTGGAAGCATTACAGGCCACAAAAGAAATATTTCGACATTATGAAGATGGTTCTTTTCTACTTGAAGAAACTCTCGTGGACACAATGTATGACACAGCGGATATGAATGGAATGGAAATCTCCTACGACAACGACAATCAAATAAACATGACCAAAATTATTTTACAACTGAATTTTGAGAAAATAGCTGAACAGTATCTGAAAGAACTCCAGCGGAAGCGAAATACTAAAGTAGACGAAACATTTCTGGACTCAGTTGACTCAAGTCATTACGTGGGGGAAATTTTACGAGATTTAGACGAATATTATTATTGGTAAAAAAAAAAAAAAAATCTTAACGGTCCTTTTCAGGACCACCCAGTTTTTTCAAAAATGAATTATTGAAATCGTACGCTGTGTTTTCTTTATGTGAAGAACAAAGTATTTCATAGTTCACTCGGTTTTTTTTTTTTTTTTCAAAAGCGGTTTTAATTCTGAGATGAATTCTTTCAAGGTGTCTGATTAAATTCTTTCACTTTCCGTATTCCTTATGTGGAAAATTCAGCCATGAAGAATTTCTTACCGAATACATTTTAGTTTTATTCTCTCAGGATATGAAAATTAATTATAATGAAGTTCTTTCGTTTTTCTCTTAAGAATTTTCCTGAAAATAAGTGTTTTTGATTAGAATCGATAGCATGTTCGTTGAGAGATGAACAGATAAGGAAACAGTCCCCAGTGTTTGAAACGTCACAAGAACTGACACATGATGATTCATCAGCATCGTGTCCGTTGCTAGATGACCAGATAAGGAAGTAGTCTCCATGAGACAGGTTGTGGTGATAAGGATCGTGTGTTGTTTCTTTTTGTGAAACAGCAGAATTTCGGAAACTGATTAAACTTAGAACCCTCGAAAATGCTTAGAAAACGCATAGGGATGTAGTTCCAATTTCCTCCCCCCCCTTGCGATAACAGCTCGATTCGTCCACATTTGTCATGTGTGAATTCCGGAATTTTAGTAGGAGTTGAGATGTTCGCTTGAAATGCCCTCGTGACGAGCTTCCGAAAATGCTTGGGGTCAAAGTGCATTCAGCTTCCTTTAAAACGTTTGCCATTTCTACTGCATCACTTGTTTTTTTCTGGTTCAGTTGTCGACCCGTGTGCTGTTGTACCTCTCTTGCTCTCTGATTATTATTATTTTGGAAAATGTCTTGTTGGATTTTCCCAAGGTTCTACAAATGGAAGCAGGTAAGTTCGCATTTCCTCGCATACAATTATTTATTGTTAGGTGCCCCAAGTTGTTTGAATTAGGATGTTGTTAGAATTTCATGTTAGTGGAATCGTTTATTCTCTTGACGGAAAAACATGATTCTTTTTTAGAAAGCTTTTAGGAATTCATTCCTTTACGATAGCCCCCCTATCGAATAAAAATTTAAGAAGTTTTTTCTCAGCGCAGGAATTTACCATTTTAATGTTTATTCCATGAAAAATGCGTTGATAGGGGTTTAAAACATGTTTGCGTGTTAGGAAAAAGCATTTGAGTTCTTTTTTGCATACGATTAAAGTTAGATTTTAAAGAAGAAAAATTCATGTTAATGGCCTCGTTTATTCTTTTTTTAAAACATTTTGTTTTTCATACTTTTACAATAGCTCCCCTTTCCAATAGAAATTTAAGAAGTTTATTCTCAATGTTTATTTCATAAAAAATGTGTTGTTAGAGGAGAGGGGTTAATTTTTTTTTTTTTTTTTTAATTCTTTTCACAGACACAGTGGTGGTTAGTGGATGAACAAATTTATTTTTGCAGAATTCCGATGTGGTTCGATGCCTTGGAGGAAATTCCCATGAATCAAGACCTAACCTCTGATTTTTTACGCTCCGACATCCTGAAAGTCAATAGTTCCTTCCAACACATGCTCGGTCCTGGTCTTGGAGCAGACCGAGCATGTGTTGGAAGGTTTTTCCGTCAAGAGAATAAACGATTCCACTAACATGAAATTCTAACAACATCCTAATTCAAACAACTTGGGGCACCTAACAATAAATAATTGTGATGCGTGAGGAAATGCGCAAACTTACCTCTTCCATTGTAGAACCTTAGGAAAATCCAAACAGACATTTTCCAAAAATAATAATCCAGAGAGCAAGAGAGGTACAACAGCACACGGGTCGACAACTGAACCAGAAAAAAACAAGTGATGCAGTAGAAATGGCAAACGTTTTAAAGGGAAGCTGAATGCACTTTGACCCCAAGCATTTTCGGAAACGTCACGAGGGCATTTTCAAGCGAACATCTCAACTACTAAAATTCCGGAATTCACACATGACAAATGTGGACGAATCGAGCTGTTATCGCAAGGGGGAGGAAATTGAACTACATCCCTATGCGTTTTCTAAGCATTTCGAGGGTTCTAAGTTTAATCAGTTTCCGGAAATTCTGCTGTTCACAAAGAAACAACACACGATCCTTATCACCACAACCTGTCTCATGGAGACTACTTCCACCAATTATCTGGTCATCTAGCAACGGACACGATGCTGATGAATCATCATGTGTCAGTTCTTGTGACGTTTTCAAAACACTGGGGACTGTTTCCTTATCTGTTCATCTCTCAACGAACATGCTATCGATTCTAATCAAAGCTTATTTTCAGGAAAATTCTTAGAGAAAAACGAAAGAACTTCATTATAATTAATTTTCATATCCTGAGAGAATAAAACTAAAATGTATTCGGTAAGAAATTCTTCTATGGCTGAATTTTCCACATAAGGAATACGGAAAGTGAAAGAATTTAATCAGACACCTTGAAAGAATTCATCTCAGAATTAAAACCGCTTTTGAAAAAAAAAAAACCGAGTGAACTTATGAAATACTTTGTTCTTCACATAAAGAAAACACAGCGTGCACGATTCTCAATAATTCCTCTTTTGAAAAACTGGGTGGTCCTGAAAAAGGACCGTTAAGATTTTTTTTTTTTTACCAATAATAATATTCGTCTAAATCTCGTAAAATTTCCCCCACGTAATGACTTAGGTCAACTGGGAGTCCAGAAATGTTTCAGTCTACTTTAGTATTTCGCTTCCGCCGGAGTTCTTTCAGATACTGTTCAGCTTTCATTTTCTCAAAATTCAGTTGTAAAATAATTTCTGGTCATGTTTATTTGATTGTCGTTGTCGTAGGGAGATTTCCATTCCATTCAGTATCCGCTGTGTCATACATTGTGTCCACGAGAGTTTCTTCAAGTAGAAAAGAACCATCTTCATAATGTCGAAATCCTTCTTTTGTGACCTGTAATGCTTCCAAAGTCAAATCTATTTTTTTCCAATGCTTTCTTAATTAAAAGCTGTAAAACGAAATGGAAACGTAAAGAAACGTCTGTTGTATGACTCTTTAACATAGTAGATTTCTTATCAGTCACTTTAGTCCAATGTTCACCACACAGAGAAATTTCAGTTTTTCAAAATTCTCACCATCCTGACCCACTTTTTCCTGAGTGAAATCCAATACATGGTGAAAATCTCGACTTGTGCATTCCACTGAGTGGGGATTCATTCTCATGGGAAAGGAGTCAACGGTTCTAAACGATGAGCCACTGTGTCAATATTTCCACTGAAAACGTAATCATATTTCGCAGGCTTGCGACTTTTAACAACATCACGCAGAAAGACAAAGCTGTCTAGAAGTTCAAACCATTCAACACTCCCTTCAAAGCGATTCCCATAGCTGTAGGAACGGTATAAGTCACTCTGATGCAAATATATTTTCGGGACATGAATCTGTAATTCTCCATCAAAACAAAATATCCGGATGAATCGATCGTCTCCTAAAGGAAAGCAATTTTCAGGCATTTCATTCTTCCTAAAGATGATGCGATTTTCATCGTGTAATGCTATGGACAATTCCATTATAAAATTTTCAAGAAACACAAAGAAGACGACCACTCTCCTCGACAGATCGAGTTCAACTGATAGAAACTTAAACCCCTACGTCAATCATCCACCTTGTTAGGAATGGACCATAACGATCATGTGACCTGGGAAGAGAACCATTCCTGAGGCGGAACATGAATCAATAGGAACGAAATCTCGTCCATCGATGCATTTCGTCGTCTAAATTAAAAAAAAAATAATAATATTGCAACGTTTATAAAAAAAAACGTAACACCCCACGAAAGCTCTAAAAAATATAAGTTTAATAAAACAAATTCGAGGAAACAAAAAATATTGGAATGGACAAAAAAAAACCTTCCTCCAAAATTTTTGACAGAAGTCCAATAAATCTCCCGGAGAAAAACATAAAGTTCCAAGAAGCACCGTCAGGGGGCAGCACATCGAGTTGACATCCCCCTATATCTACTCCCTTTCCCACTCGGTCGTTGCCATCCCTCAAAAAGATCCATTGAAAGTTCCAAGAAGCACTCACCAGGGGGCAGCACATCATATGGGGACGATCACGTGATAAAATTCTGACTCGGGGGCAGCTGGGGCAGCCTTGGGACAGCCGGGGACAGCCTCGTGGACAGCCGGGGACAGCCTCGTGGACAGCCAATGTTAAGTCTCATGGAGGGCTGTCCCCTGTGCCAGAAGTCTCCCTTTTCCTCTACTCTCGTCAATCTACATTCCCTCCACTGGTTACGAAAGTGCACGTGTTACCTGTGTTCTTCGGCAATTCGTCTGGATGGGAAGAAAAGCCCCACTTCTAATCATCACTAAGGGCAAGAAATATAAGATTGAACGTGTTTCAGGCATTTATGTTCTTGAAAACGAAAAATTCTGGTGCACACAAGCAGTTATAAGGAAATAGGTCGACTTAATGCTGCCACTTTTTTTGCGAGGTGGCCAAAGAGGTCTGCTAGTCTGAGATTCAGCCAATACCTGCACCGGCGCTAAAGACATGAAGAACTTCCTTTGCAGAGAGAAGAATAGATCAAATAATGATTCTCGCAGGAATGACTCAAGCCTATCTCCAGACTCTTGATATTGCAATAAACAAGCCTTTCAAGGAACATTTGTGCATGGAAATCAATGACTACATTGATAAATAGAATGGAGAGAAATCTGAAGCGTGGACACTTAGTGAAGCCTTAGCCCGCAAGAGGGTACGTGACTTGGGTGAAGAATTCATGGAATAAAATCACTGAGAGCTGTGTTGCCAATGCACTACGAGCAGAAGCTATATGGGACAAAAAAGTGCTCATTTAAGGAGAGCTTTATTGCTGGACATGAGAGATTGGGGTTAATGGCTCTACAGGAAATGGAGTCGCAAGAAATTCAGGCCGGAATTCGGGATTTGAGAGTTATGACGATGTTCCAGAAGAAGATGACATGACTGTATTTGAATAAATGTAGATTTTTGTACATGAATAAATGTAGATCAAAAAAAAAAAAAGATAAAAAGTTAGGTAGTACATGAAAAAATAAGACATCCCCTGAAAATAAGCCCTAATGCGTCTTTTGGAGCAAAAATTAATATATTCACTCCGGTCTTATTTTCGGGGAATTGACGGTAGCTAGCTGATCCACTGAAAAAAATAAAAAATAACGTAAACTTTTTAAGGATTGCATAGGCGCACCCAGGATTTCTTTACGGGAATGGCCCAAAATATTGAAGATGCAAATAAAAAAAAAAAAACCCGGAGTAGTATCGGATTGGGACGACGAAACCAGGCCGGGAATTTCACTCATGCGGTCCAGCACTTTGTAAAAAAAAAAAAAAAAAAAAAAAAAAAAAAAAGAGTCAGGCGTATGTACAGAATACCTCATGAATTCGCTCGTGAAAAGCGTTGATTTTGGACCCCGAAAGAAAAAGAACTCTTGAAAAATGTATTGTAAAGCGAATCCAGTCGTGAACAACCAGTGGCGTGTCCAGAATGTTTAAATTCTCACGGGAGAGGGTGGGGGTGGGGGGTAATACAGCCAAATGTGTTGTTATGAGTCCACTTTAAAACGCATGCAACATCTGCGAAAAAATATTCAAATCAATATTGCTGGAAATTATTGTTAATATGCTTATCACCACATAGCCACTTATAGTATTTAGCTATTTATCTGTGCAGAAAACAAGAATACCACACTACTTGCTGTTAAATGGTTAAATGATACAAGTACTCCTAGAACTAAATATAAATTTGCCTTTCTCTAGGAAAACATTCTTCTATTTGTATAATGGTGCTTTTTTTTTCTTCATTGTACAGTTAAGACTAACAATTCCTGACGCTGACGACACTCATTTCGACAAATATTTTTTGACGGATTCAGTTTTTATGTTACTTTTAACTTACTATTACTTGAGTCGTGCTTCCAGATATCTGAGATTTTTTGCTAGTTCATCTAAAACTTCTTCAGCTATCGGTGTCTATTCTCGATGAATGTGAAGTAATGCTAACCCACCGAGCAGTAGCGTAACTACCACAACGTGC